>JAJQWJ010000011.1:8697500-11245000 GCA_023637945.1 Phaethornis superciliosus
ACAAGAACAGAAGGGGGAAAGCAGAGACATCTTGAAACTAGTCTTATTCTTTAGGGATGGGAGAACTTCACTTGTTGTTTAGGAATGGGCACAGCTGCCACCTCACCATGGGCTGTGGGGAAATCTGTGCTTGGGAGCCTTCTCCCTCTCCTTCTTCATTGACCTTGGTGTCTTTGCTCTGGCATTCCTCTCATGTCTTTCTCTCCTCTCCTCTGCATGTCATTTTTTATATTTTTTAAAGTTTCTTTTCCCCTTTCTTGAATATTTTACTCAAGAGGCACATCCAGCTTCCCAGAGGTGGGGCCAGGATTGGAATTAGGGGAGCTTCCAGCACCTTCTCACAGGAGCCACTGCCTGTGGCCCCCAGCTTCCAAAACACCACTTCTGATGTAAGAACCCAAAACATGGCTTAGTGTCTTGGGTTAGCAAGATGGGGGAGCAGTTGTATAGGGTTGGTTTGAATACACACCTGAACATCGGAAGTCTCATTTCTGTCTTATTCAAGCACCTTCCCACTAATTCTTCTTAACAGTACCCAGTAAGCACTGGTTCACTCCCCATCTCTGACTGCCCCTCTCCTATTTCTTAAGGGAAATGACTGTTCCTCTCTGCTCAGAGCTTTGGATGCTGTAAAATGAACAGTACCAGTCAGATGCCGACTGCAAAAGTTAAGGTACCTACTAATATTTGACCGTATCTCTGACTCAGCAAAACCCCAGCTGATCTTAGCTATGAAGTTCTCATTGCAAACCTTGGACCACTTTATACCTTCTTAACCCCTCTTTCAGGTAATAACTCAGACGAGACTCTGATCTACTCAAAAAAGAGGCTTTTTCCTTGTCTTGCCAGTGCCCAGGCACATGCAGGAGCTGTGCAACTAAACAGTGCCCATGAGGAGGAATGAACATATTCCTGAACTGAACTGATTAATCTCACTGCAGGTGCTGAACCGTCTGGCTGCTGCAGACATCCTGGCATGTGAGGCACCCATCCACATGGCTTTTGCCTTCAGGTAGAGAAGTAAATTTGTATTCCAAGGCACAGGAAGCAGAGTGCTAGCTGTGCTCTGAGCACAGATAGAAGTTCATCTTACAGGAACTGGGGGAAAAAAATAGAAACAGAGGGCTTCACATAGGGATTTTTAATTTTTTTTTTTTTACTTTCTAATAGCATGTCTAGTGAGTTTATTTGATAGGTGCTATCATGATGTGGTTTTTGTTTTCTGGTTTGTTTTTTTCTTTGACCTGTTACCGTGTCCTTATTCAAGACTTGAAATCTGCTGGGGACTTCAGCTCTATTTTATATCTATTATACATGTGAGGGTAAAAGAAACCATGTACATTACTGATTCCTGAAAAAAAGGTTCAGGGCATTTCTGTTGTTTCAGGATGAAGCCCTCAGGAGAAGTTGGGGACAGTCCCTGTCTGAGGATAAGGTCACTGCCATCACATGCAGGGTTTCACCACTGGAGGCAGAGCATCCCTTTCCCAGGCAGTGATGTGATCCAGCTGCTGTAGACCTCCAGCTGAGAAAAGTTGTAGGGAGAAAAGAAAAAGATGAAAGTAAAATAAAGGAATAAAAACACAAGAGGAGGAATGACAGAAAAGCAAGGGGGAGAAAAAATTGTTGATATGAACAGAACAGCTGAATCAATGGCAAGATTCTCATTTCTGTCCTAACCTACTTCATATCTGAAAATGTGATTTTTTTTAGCTGCCTTAGTGACTTTTCTCTTGGGAGGCAGCATGGTTTGTATCCATGCCCACCAGAAAGATTTCAGACCAGAAGCTTCAACGGCAAAGAGCAGACATCTCGGGGTGGGGGATGTTGACTTTTTTGGGTTTTACACAGAAGCTTTAGGGAGAGCCACCGTTAGTTGCCAAGACTTAACTCTTTTTGATACAGGTTGTTGCAGAGGCAGGAGTCAGATGCTCCACTGCAGGGTTAAGATGCTCCATTGCTGGGTGCAGGGCAGCTGAGGCTGCACCCCCACTGTCTGCATTGCAGCTGGCAGTGTGTCCCTGGTCCTGGCCCTTTGTCTGCTTACTTCAGCCTCGCTGAAATAATAATGCTTTTGTTTTCTTCTGTTTTGTTTTTGTTTTAAATAGAGAAGCCCAGCAAGATAGCATTAAGGTATTTATTCTGATAATAAAATTGCAACCCAGGTAGTAATTGTATTTTGTCTAATTTATAATGTCATATTAAACAGTGAGTGATCATCAGGGGGAAAAAAAATCCACTTGCTGTTGAATCCAAAACGAAAATTCAGTTACTAATCTCAGCACCTGTGTCTCAAATCTCGTGTGCACTCAGAGTGCAAATGTTCAGCTCGGTCATTATGATGTTTATAAAGGATGAACTGTTCTTGTACAATTTCTCTAATGTATTGGCTTAAAAAGAGCTTTGTGAAATGTCAACATAAACTACACGCTGCCTGAAGGACAGAAAATGCAGTTCCAGTTCCTCTGGACTGCAGGCACTGGAGCGTAAACTTCCTTAAAGCTTGCAGCCTGGTAACATCAAACAGATTTGTCCCATGGAGTGATGCTTTGCTGAATCTGGGCCTGTCAGGATATGTCTCTTGCCCTACTCATTCAGTGGACTTTAACATTTTTATTCTAATACTATTCATCCTGGAAGACTAACAGGAAGAAGCTCTATTGCAAGGGTTGGGCACCAGGGCAGTGTCTGCACCTTGTCAGGGTCACTGCAGCTCCTTCTGCCTTGTAGGACTGGGGGGAGCTGGAACCCCAGCAAGTGTGGGGAGGTTGGACCTGATGATCTCTGAGGTCCCTTCCAACCCAGCCGATTCTATGATTCTATGAGGGATCAGCTCTGCAGGAGCAGTGTAAGCCACATTGCTGTGACATTGGGGCATAACAGGTACTCAATGAGCTGGATGTCCTATTTGTCATGATAGTTGAAAACACACATTGCAAACTGAATCCAGCACAACGAGTTAGTCCTCTGGCTATCAACTGGAAGTGCTTTATGAAGCATATAAATGTCAAATGATACCTATGATACATCAGTATAGGAAGAAGTTACAGCTGCTTGTGACAACTGGGATGGCTGCTTTTCCCAGCTCTTTAGCCACTCTCTCTTTTGAGCACAGATTTGATCAGCTGATGGCACAGGGAAGAAGGTGTGAAGGTTTCCCAGAGCTGGGTAGAGAGAAAGAGGGCACAGTTATGCTTTTCCCTGACTCATGAGGTGTAAAACTTAAAATCTGAATTCTTACACAGCCCAAACTACTGTTCACAAAACTGCTCCTGAGTAACTAGGCACAATCAGGTTTTTCTTAGCTCTTTTACAGTTATGTTTTCCCTTCTATTGTTATTGAATCTTGCCAGGTCAAGGGTAAAGAATATAATCTAGTGTTGAGTAAACTGTACTTAAGCATTACAAAGAACCAGAATTTAGCAACTAATCCTGCTGGTGCTAACCAACACCTCTCTGCCAGCATCCTCTCTTCCTCTCATTCCTCTATTCCCAGAGGTTTAGTCCCAATGAGCTCTGCAAGTGTGGGAGGTTTTGATCCTGGGCAGGAGTGGGGAAGAGGGGATACAGCACTGGTTTCCCAAATAAGAGGAGGAGGGAAGGAGCAGGACAGGGTGCTTTAACACGTGTCTGTGGCACAGGACTCTGCAGTGAAACACAGGCAGAATCTGCAGACTTGTTTCTTCTCAAGAGGTTCAGATGGGCAGGAATCTAACTTAAAACAACATTCTTCACATTTTAAGTCTCAAAAATAGTTTCTGTGTCCCCCTTTGCTACACTGATGGAGTAGGCTGCTAAGTGGCTGTGTACCAAAGCAGAGCCAGTTGCAGTCCCTAGCACCAGGGACTCCTCATCTCTCTAATTTCACTTGAATGCAAAGAGGACATTTTAAAAAGGTGTTGGAGTTTGCTTCTGTTTAAGAGCCTTTTAGTTTATTAGTTTGTTTGTTTTTCTCAAGACCTCAAGCTTCTCAAACAAAAGCTGTGGAAACACTTTTCCCATTTATTTGCCTTGTCTAACCATTTTGAAAACTGCTCCACAGATTTTATCTGTTGCAGTGAATTACCTTTCTCAATTATTAATTTCTCCCATCAATCACACTTTTATCTTTTCCACAGCTGAAGAAATATCTTGTCACTTCTTGTATAGAATAGTATACCAATTAAATTTGATTTATACTGTTATATATTATGTTCTGTTAAATTTAATACACAGGGTATAATTTTCACTTCTCAAAGCCTTAGGAATAAAATCAGATACATTTTCATTGGTAAATGATAGGTTAGGCTGAACCTCCCCAACATTAGGCATAACAAAAGCAGACACCATGATTCCTCTCATGGTTTGTGACAGTCAAGATACTGAGGCTCATAAATACTGTTGGTAATTCTCACGATAATTTAAAATTGTTGCACATTATACTCTCACTTTATCACTCACTGAAGTGACTGTGCTGCAATAAAGCACAACTTGATTTTGACTGGAAAACACGAGTATTTTTCTAGAGTTTGACTTAAGTCACTGCTTTCCTTTCTTCCTCTTTCTCCTTCTCCACTCCTACAACTAATTCTTCACCTTTATATTTTTAATTCTTCCCGAGATTTTCTAATGAGGGAACATATAATCTTTGTAAGGTCTATGTCTGGACACAGGGAGGAATTGCCATTAATATCCGTCTCATTTTCAGTTTAAAATTACAAATTTTTTCAACTTCTCCAGCTGCTCATCCCTTGGAACTGAGGATAGAAAGCAAAATATGAATAGAGAAGGCAATTAAAATTGCTCAATGACACAAACTGCTGTATAATAATATGGAAGAACTTTGAAAATTAATGTGAAAATAAAAGAGAACAATCTGGAACAAGAGGCAACTGTAACAAGAATTCTACAGCTGAGATGAGAATTTTAGTATATCTAAATTTTCTTTTTGCCAAGTTATTGCTGACTGGTACAAAAGACAATAAGAATATGGGCACTATCATCTTCACAGGTTTCCATATCTGCTGGCCATTTCCTAAAAGCATTTTTGCTTTGAAATGAGAATTCTGATGAACATTCTGGCCCAAGGCAGAAAATCCTTTGAGTTTTCTTCCTTTCAATTCGATTATTTTCCCTAAAGCAAGAAAGCAAAGTTTGATATCCTTCTGAGACACTGCATATTAAAGAGAAAACATTCTTGTTATTATTAATTTTTTAAAAAGTGATGGTGGCTAGGGAGGGCTTCATTCTATGTCTTATACATAAACACTACACCAGTGGCACCTTGAATCCCAGGGGCCCATGTTGGGGGACCCCAGGGAATTTCAGTCCCTGGACACTTTCTCTGAGCCCTTACAAGTGTGGCTCTTGCTGAATCTTTCCCCACAAACTGAGCTACAACATCACCACAGTATCCAGGTATTCATCAGCATGTGTAAACTAATTTAAGATCCTTGGAATAACTGTCTTCTCCAAAGGTAGCTCTTAACTATTGTAGGTTGCAGTTTGGTTTTCTGACATTATAATATTTATTTGCATAAGATTAGAAAAATCTTTGCACTATAAGGCCTACAGATGAAATTAGCTGTAGAGTGGGAAGATTAAATGGTGAAGATCCAGTCCATTAAAGTAAAATGAAGGAAACTCACTGGTTTGAGTGAAAGCAAGGAGTGGGAAAAAGAATCCCTTTTTAATGGCAAAATGGGTTGCAGTAAAATCCTTCCTCCTGCTGCAAAATCCTGCATAGGAAGAAAATCATGAAGAGTAAGAAATAGCTGTCAGAAAATTCAGTCTGTTAATATTCTGCTAGAGAAAGAAAGAAAACAGCATCATTGCATGAATGCTCCCTGATACTTTTTGCAGAGATCTGCAAAATGTAATCATGATGCTCAGGATAAGGACTTTCACAGAGATAACATACAGAAACAGAAATGATGTGTAGGGTGGAAGAGGGCATGCCATAGTTAAAAGCTACTGCAAAAAGGAGATAACACAATGACCCATTTAAAATCAAATAACCTAATGAAAAGATGTGACAAATATTAGTAAACAAGCAGCAAGAGGGATTTTCAAACAAAACAGTAGCACAACTAGGTTAAACAACATATGGCATGTATCAGGCAGCTGCTTATTGAAGTGGATATAAAATAGGGTGATTGATCATATTGATCTGAAAAGATTCACAGCAGTGGAAAACTACAAGGGAAATTAAATTCTACATCAAAAGGCTTAGATATGCCTGCAATAAATTAATTATCTCAAAATATATTTTAGACAGAGTTAATATTTATTACTTCCATCTAACAGATGGTATGGGATAAAAATAATGTAGTCACCTCACTAATTCACAACCCAGCCAAATGCAATTGGCAATATATACTTTTTAAAACTGTAATCTTCCAAAAGAGATACATAAGCTGTTATATAGGCTTTCATGAGCCTCATTAACCCCTAGGAAAATCCAAAGCAGGCTTTGCATTCATAGATAGTCCCCAAACCCCAGTAATATCATGTTTCCATGGTACAGGAGAGCAAAGAATCATGAAGTCTGTGGGAGGGGTTCGTTGTTCCTGAATCATAAATTGAGAGGAATATCTGGGAGTATCTATGAGTTCTTGGAAGAACACCAAAATTAGTAAAATTATTTGTGTAAGTAACTAATGCTGAGCCCACAATCAGCATATACAAAGGGAATGTCATGAGCCTTCAGCTCTTGGAAAGTGACTTTGGTGAGGTACCAGACCTCAGTGTGCACCTAATACAATAGCCACTTCTGTTGATTCCTATTCCCAGCTTTGGTTTAATAAGAAATATTACATGGCCCTTAAAAATTCAGGATGCACTGGGAATTATCTATTGACAGATTTTTCTTACTAGGAGTAAACCTGTTACTCATAGTCCTTTGGCAATAGTTTACAGAAAAAAAAAGAAATGCCTGCAGCATCCCACAAACTTCTCCTATAATCTTTATTCTTTGTATATTTGTTCTGCTCACTGACCAACTTCTTGAAAAAACTGGTATATTAAAGGAAGAACTATCCTCAGTCTTCTGTGGAGCAAAACTTATATGGGGAACAGCAACGTGTGTGTGTCAGGTTCCAGCTTTCACTGAACTCCAAGCATTTTTTAAGTGGCTTGAAGACTTCAGTTTTACTGTTTTAAGTGCAGTGTTCACAGTATGTGTGGATCTATATTTGTAGGAATCTATATTTTGTAGTCATCTCTAATTAAATACATTTGTTATGCAGTTTTCTACTTTGCATTTCAGCTACGGGGCTAAGAAAACTGTTGAAGATGAGTGGCAATTTCAATTTGAAGACATAACTGGAAAACTTCTATACTCTTCTTCACCTCAGAGTGGGACAAAAATTGTTACTTTCCAGTGTTTGAAGTATAAACCTATTTGTTCTGATATAATTGAGATTTTATAACTGTGCAGCTTCAATGTCTTTTTGGTCTAATTTGGGCCACGAAGGGAGATGAAACAGAGGTATCTTGAGTATACAAATATCTATCTCTGGGCTATTAAAATAATTTAAATATAGTTGATTAATTAAACTTAATTAGTCTAGGTTGAAAAAGTAATACTTTTATTGATATGGGGCAACTAAGGCAGAGATGACTTTGTGACATCACCAAAGAAATCCTAAAGAGATACCAAGCTGAGTGAAACATTAAGGTGTGGCTCAAGACAAGACTACAGAGCAATCCCAGTGGTACAACAAGTGGTACAAGAAAAGTACAAGTAGTACAAAGAGAGTTAAACTCTTCAATTTCAGAAAGGGAAGAGGTTTTTGTAGAAGGCAAATAGGGTCTACTGAAACCCACTTTGAAAATATCAACCTGAGAAAATAGGTCCTGATACCTCTTCATTTCACACCCATTACAGCTCTATCTGGATTACTTTAGCCCTTGTGGGTTAAAACCCCAGGACTTGGATCCTGTTTTGCTGATAGGAATTGCCTTAAATGCAGTACTTAAAAATAAGTACTGATATTCATAGATTATATTAATGTTTTTTACAGATTTGTTTTACAAAAACGGGCATGACTCCTTCACTCATCATGAAAGAATGTTCATCAATTATCTTCTTTCATCCCTAAACCCATGAAATGCTTTTGCTTTTCCTGTGCTGTGGCTTAAGTTTAAGAAATCAGATTTTTAAGAACATAAAATCTTGGAGTCCAATTGCAGATCTAAAAGTGAGATGATCTAGCCTAAGTAATTGCAAATCACCCCAAACATATAAACACATCTATTTATTTTGAAAAATCCAGTGCAATTTTTTGTCAATTAATGCATTTGTTTCTTTGTTTGTTTGGTTGGTTTTTATAATGTGTTATTTTGTTTGAAAAGTATTTCAGAATTGTAGAATCTGAGTGGCCAAATTCATGAGGATCAAGGAAAAGTGTTTCACACCTATGAATTTCACTGCTTGCAGAGTAAAGCAACATCAGCCTTGTGCCCAAAACTCTTTTTAAGGGGAATTACAATATCATCACTCATTACAGAGAAACTTTTATAGAGAAAAGACACAAAACGTCTCTAAATCTGATGACAGAAATATATATATCATGTTTGATAGAACTTTTCCACAGGGTTGTCACAGAGCCATTCCCAAATTCTAATTTACAGATGTAATCTGTATTGATACTCATCATAGCACAGAGTAATTAAGATTTTGTAAAACTGAGCACTATACTTTCTGGAAGCATGTTTTTTTTTTACAACTAGTCTATTCTGATACAAAAGCCACTGATAATTTGTAATCTATTTTGCACTTCAAGTTCTTTTGAATAAGTTCTGTTTTATAAAATCAACATGGAAATTTTCATAAAATAACAAAGTGCCTCTCTTTTTTCTTTTTTCTTTTCTTTTCTGTCCTGAGGCAGCTGCATGTGAAGGCACAGATTAGTGTCAAGTTCAATGTTTTTGGTATTTCCCAGGCTGCAGTTCAGATCTTTGGAGCTTTTTCTCTATAAACATTCTTGCATTTTCATCCAAGCTTGCCCTCAGTCATAGGTCGGTGAAGTGCTAGAATTCCTGATGAGAATTCTTTATTTCTTTATTTCCAACTGTTTACATAATTTTTACAGGTATCTGAATGAGTGGATTGATTTCCCAGCTGTGCCAGTAAAACCACTGAGGTTTGTAGTGTTACTGGCATGTTTGAAATCCTGGGATCTTCTTCAGGCATGGAGTTATACGTCAGTTTTCAGGGTTCATTTTTTTCATGAACTCCATTCCTGTTGTCTTTATCAAACACTGGGACTTAGGGAAGGCTTTCTTGTTAGCAAAGCTGCCAACAGCAATGGAGCTGAAATTTCAGGAAAAGATAACCTGAAAATGCAAAACATTCTTCCAAAATCAACTTGTTCTCCAAAGGTGAAGTTCCCTTGACATCACCCACTTCAGAGTGAGAAATATCAGGTGCCACCTCTGGGAGGTTTTGTTTGAACAGAGTTTGGAAATGAATTGGGGCAGGGTTTTTGTGCAGCATTCACTGCTTCTATATCCTAAAGCTCCCAGGATTATTTTTAGTTGTGGCAACAAAGTTTTGTAAATAAAACGAAGCCTTATCTGAGAAGTTGTCATTAATCTTTGCTATGCAAGAGTGCTGGAGACTTGCTGTGGCTTCTAGCACAAGAAGGTGCCTCCTGGGGTGCTATTTTTTAAAAATGGAAATGCCTCACAGTCATTTCCATTTCATAATCAAACAGGGGCAACATTTTGTTTGTTCTCCTTCTGTTTGAATCTTTGTACTGGCTTTTGTATAATTAATTGGGAAAACATACAGTTGAGTCAGTATTCCTTTTCAAGGTAGACTTGTGTTTTTATTTCTTTAGGGGACAAAGAGAGGATACTCTTTCCACTCCATCTTCATTTGTTGTATCTTTAAAGCTCTGGAGTGGATACAGAGATGCGTGAAAGCTCATAAGCATAAAAAAATCAGAAACACTCAGATATGGGGTGTCTCAAATTTAAATATTCCTAATCAACTGCTGAAGTATTTGCTCTCTTAAATATATTTCTGCTACTTACAGACACTAGCAAAGTCCTTTAGGAGCTACCTAGTTGCAATAAAAAAATATTGGTGTTTTTCTGCCCTACAGTAATTTAACCAGAGCTGTCTATGGAAGACATTAAGTCAAATTTTGCTATCTTGGCCAGTTTTGCTCACAGTATGTGCAATCATTTAATGCTCCAGTGCAGAATCTTGCTGATCTTTCTCTGTACCTCCTAACCACTTGCTTGGAAATGACTCACAGAAGCTTGTGATGGGACAGGAAAGTAGGAGGTGGCAAGTGTCACCTCTGTTTCACTATCAGTAAAGCTGATGAGGATCAGCTGTCACCTCCTAATAGCTCTTGTTTGGACCAAGAGATGTCACCTACAGTTCAACAACCTGTCATCTTCAATCAGCTGTAAACTGTCATTTAATTCAAAGATGGGACTACAAGAAAAACCTAGGTAAAAATACACAGAATATAAATCCCTAAATACCTCTGTGTTTGCAAAATGAGTGCAGTCTCTGTTGACAGCCTGGCCAAGTCCTCTTGCCTGTATCTTTTCTTATAGCATAGCTCTTCTTTGAATAAGTGACACTGCTTCCCACAGAACTTTATTTGCTCAGGTTTTCAGCTATGGGGAGACCCAAGGGTAAGATAGAGTCCATGCTGACACGTTTTTATCACTGAGGTTGTGTGTGATGATCAGTTCTGTGGGTTGCTTATAGGGACCATAAAATGAATGGGTTTGTCCTGAAGTTTTGTTTTCCAGTGCTTAAGAGGTGTCAGTAACTAACTTAATTTGACATGAAGGACTGACTGTTGTTGTTGTGTTAGCCATTGGATACAGAGAAATCCTGGAAAATCTGATGTGGCAACATCTGTAAATATTTAAAAGAAGACCACCAAAGACACCAGCTGGGGCAATCCCATCAGCCATTTTTCTGTTAATCCAGTGCCCAAAAAACTCCAGGAAATATTTTGCCTTGTTCATATTAAGTCAATATCTTTCTGAGCACAGAATCCAGCAATCTGGTTTGCTTACATGTGGTCAGTTGATTAGAGGTAATAAGTAACATCTGAAATACATACTTTAGCATTCTTCAGGGGCCAAGTATTTCTATAAATAGTGTAATTCTAAGTGTATGTCACAGCCAAATTGTTCCATAACGTTCAGACTGTGCCTTCTGTTCTTCCTCAATTTTCTGTTGTATCTGACCTATACACATCTCTCAGACAGCTGGCTTAAAGAAAAGAACAGTTCCAAGAGAAAACATTATTCCATTGAAATTTGGTGATTTACCCCAGCTGGCGTGTTCCACATAATTCTACTCCTCATGAGATAACTCTGCCAACTAACATGGTATAACTGAATATAATCTGGATCCCTACAAAGCTTTTATAACACATTTCTTCTAATGCACAAATGAAAAAAATTTTTGTAGCATTTTATGTGAAACTTTTATTCCTTTTGGTTTTAGTAGAGTTTTTAAGTGCTTTTGCTTTAACTTAATAGTCCAATTTGTATTCAGAAAAACAAAAAACAAGATGATCAAAACCTGAATCCAAAGAACTAAATCTGGAACCAAAGAATGCTTTAAGCAAACTACTATCAGAAAAAAAACCAAAAACCGAACAAACAAAAAAAAAACCCCAACAAAAAATAACTAAAAAAACCAAAACAAAACCCAGAAACATACTGCAGGCCTAGAGAAAATTGATTTCAAGTATCTAATTTGTAGAAGTTTCTTGCAACTTTATGTGTATTTGGAAGACATATTTACAACAACTGACTGTTGTAGCAAGACGAACCTTTCTTCGTGTTGACTCTTTGAAGTCAGACCGGTGCTCTGGCAAAAGCTGGTGCCTTCGGGGTCAGTTAGTCTGGTCAAGAGCTAGTGCTCCCAACACGACCAATCTCTCCTCTGGCCTGCTCTGCAAGTGAGCTCTTCCTGTGGTGGAGGCCACGCCTTTTATTGGCCTCCTGATTGCAGTTTGGGGCCAGCCTTAACCAGGCACAGGTGGGCTGAATCCAGGCTCACACCCACTGCCTGGTGATTATCAGCACCTGGGTGTGAGCCTTGTCTCACTACAGACTGTACCTGCAAGACTGCTTTAGATGAAGAATTCTGCAAAGTGTGTTATATCTATTTAAAAAAACAGACAATAGAAAATAAATAAGCATTACAATAAGCTATGGGAGACATTATCCTTTCAAAGCTACTGAATATAATTATTTCAATTTCTCAGACTTTATGGACATATCACACATTTCATCTAAGATGAAAGAACATATCTTTAAAGAATAAAATAAACATTGCTAAATGTAAGATTCAAAATCCCTTGTGTTCCAGTAAGCTAGGGCTTCTAAAGTTAAGTTTCTAAACTTGTTTCACAACAATCTGCTGAGACATTACCGAAAAGATTTTCCCATTTTTTAGACCAACACACTCTCCATGGCATAAAATGTAAAGCAGCAATGACAGTTTCTTATGCAACAAAAGGAAAAAACACAGTCTAATAATCTGACAACATCCCAACATATCACTTGTAATACTGAGTCCAACCCAACTGAAAGAATTCTTCAGCATTGTCAGTGAAACTTTGGATGGACTTGATCTGTCCTCCTTAATTTCAATCAAAGTTTGGTAACACCAATAGTGTAAATTAAATTAAATTATTAGACTCAAAAAGATATCTTTCTAAATATAGAATGGCTTCTGATTGTCACACGGGTTTTACCTTTGAAATTAGTTCTTTTTGATTGAAAAGTCATTTTTGGAGTAAGTCTTTTCATGCCTGTTGGAATTGTATGTCTTCAGAGGAAAAAATCAATACACTTCCCTCTTGAAGTTCTTAGTAAGGCAGGCTGGACAACTGGAGATTCGAGAAAATCTTCAATGGTTGTGAAAAAGTAATAACTGGGAAAGAGCTGTGTTCCTGGAAAGCCCAACTGCCTTTGTAAGTGACATCTTGTTTTAATCCCATGCAGATTTATCAGGTGAAATACTCCTTGGTTCATTAGTTCTTAACCCTTGTGATGAAGTGGCCTCTGTATTCTGCATCAGTTGAAACTGTAGTTAGCAGGGAGCCAGAGAAATCCAATGACAGATGGAGCAGGTTTAAAGGCAATGCAAACTCTGTCCTTGGATTCATGGTGCTGAGGATTTACAACCTCGAACTGGAGGCCAGAAGGGAGAGCAACTTGTTTCTAGCTCCTGTTTTCCCAACAAACATTTGGAGCCATATAATACCAGTTCAGTAGGAGTTTCAGATGTTGCTGTTAATAGAGAGTCTGATGACCTGAGTGTAAATATTAATCTTTATGGCTGTAAATATAACTGTGGAACCACTTCCAAACCTTAGAGAGAATCTAAAGCCCATGTTTTTGCACTGAAAACATGAAAGAGAATTTGCAGAAGGTAGGGAAAAGCTTAGAGATAGGAGCAAAAGGAGTATTTTGTGTAAGATACAGGGACTTCCAGCTAATTCACAGATGGAGCAAAGAAAAAAATGTTTGATAATACTGAAAGATATTATTGATGAGGACTGAATCTCGTAATGTTCACCTTCAGGTTCAGAGCTCATTTCTTGTTCTTGTCAGATCTCAGCTCAGATGCTTCTGCACAGCTCAAAGTATATAATGTGCTGGATTTTTCCCATTAGTCTCAGAAACCACAGCCTGTCTTTGCTATTTCCAGTGTTTCCTCACTTTAGTCAGGATGAGATGTCATAAGCTTCTCTTATATGTTACTCCATTTCAATTCTTGCCCTTATGCAAATGTGACAAGTTTAATTCAGCTCAAAATTTCAGGGTGTGGCTTTAAATGTTAAAAATCTTTAAACCTAAAATATTGTACGGTATCATATGGGCCTGATATTGCTCCCATTTTAGACTTATTCTTGGAAAACATCTCTCCTAGTCAATGTTAGAGAAGACTTCTGAAGTTTTCCCTTTTCTACCTCCACTCTTTACTAGGAAAAGTTGCTGCCAAGGAAAAAATGCTATGAGCTGAAAGACAAATAGAGATACTGGTGAGACCATGAGGGGCAAATACTAAGAGCAGAAAGGATGACAAAGATGAGAGTGGCAAAATGCAATCACAAGCTTGTTTTTAGGAGGTGGGTGATGGCCCAGCTGTCATACTTTAAAGCAAATTACAGAAGAAAGACAATTTGGGGTGTGTCTTCATTCTTGGAAAATTTAAGGCTCATTTTTGTTTGCATCTTGTGTGAAGTGGCCATCAGTAAAAGGTATTTAAACTTATTTCCTGCATTTTGACCATAATTTTAACAAATTCCTTTCCAAGTATGTAGTTACAATTATTATCTGCTTATGACTAGAAGGTGCAAAAATAAAGGGTAAGATGATTCAGAATGAAAATGAAAATTATTCTTAAATTAAGAATATTTAGGGCATATTTGCTATTAGGGACAAATTCCTCACTACTTAGTCAAAAGTCCTGTAAGATGCCTTTTTGTTTCAGTTGGGTTCTGCCCCACAAACATAAACATGTTCAGAGAAAATTATTTATACCTGGAGATCATGGGGTTTAGATGTAAGTCTAAAGTAAGAAGTCTGTGGTAGAAATTTGTCTGTTCCAGTGAAAAACTTGAGAAAGCTATCTCAGCACAAGGACAAATTGTCTCCCTAAGATGAAAGAATGGCTTATTTGTAAGTCTTATCCACTCTCTGGTTTGCCTTTTTTTTTTTGTTTTTTGGGGGATTTTGGGGAGGTTTTGTGTAAGCAAAAATATAGAAAAAAAGAAAAAGAAATACCGTATGTCTTACACAATTTTGTGGGAATTAAAGTTTTATTTAGCCTGCATATAGAATTCTATCAAGGATAAGAATTCAGTGGTAGAGGTGGGAATCCAGGGAAGTCTGCAGTTTGTGCACACACAGAGACAATATGCATAAGCAAGGCATACAGTAATGTAAACTATAATAATTGACATTAGCCAATATTAATTCACACACATATGTGCAGTGTGTGTGTTTGTGCATGTGTCTTTATATGCATCAAAGCAAAAGAACTAATTATCATCAGATTTTTCACAGTCAATATTTTGGAGGCTCAGAAGCCAGGCTGACCAATCTGTGCATCCACATGACAAATTTTAATCAACACACAATTGTTGCAATAACTTGCCTGCTACTTTAGGGTCCCGGGGCTGTGAAAAATTCTGCCTATGGTCTTGTTCTTCATTGTCATGTTTTGCAGTATTGAATATTCAGCCTGCTTTGCTAAGGGCAGAGCTCCACTGACAAATGAACAACACAGTCACAGAGTGACAGATAGTGAAATATTTGTACATCTGCTGACCCAGGGATACACTTGTATCTAGAAGTCTGGCAGCTCATGACTCTTGATAAAACAGAATTATGCTGACTGCTTTGAATTGGACTCACTCATTTCCACTAAAAATTGTACACAGTAGCTGACAAGTCACTTTAATATCTTGAATGATTAAGTCCTAGTCAAGGATAACAACAGTAATAACTGGCTGACAAGGGAATTTTCCACATAAATAATGGTAATATAATCAGCAGTTCTGTCAGTATACTTACATAGTATACTGCATGCAAATTTGAGAGCCTGGGATGAACAGAAATGAAATGAAAAGCAACCATGTTCACTGCCATGCTCTGCGTTGAAGATCTGCCATACAATGGTGTTGTTTGCCTGCTACTGGTTTTACACTATGGTAAAGCAATTACTTGGGCATTGCTCCTCTGAAGAATTGCTACCCAGTACTTTGAGGCCAAAAGCATTATTAGGTTTTAGAGAAAGATCAGAAGTTTGTATGAATAGAAAGGTACTACCAAGTCATACAGATAAAATACCCATGTAAGAAATACTTACCCACATGTTTTCAGGAATAAATAAATAATCAGATGACAGCAGCCAGAAAATTAATTCTAGATTTTTACAATGTTGTTTTTCAAGTAGCTCTGACCTGTGTCAAAGATGAATAGCATAACTGAGCTACTCTGTGCTTCAGTGTGGCAATTTGTATGCTCCTATCTTAATTTTTTTTATTGCCAGCAACATAGTAATTACTGATGGTGCTTCAGTACTGGATCTATAACAAGCCAATAGAAGAAGAGGGCACTGACATATGGTATGGGTCAAAAAAAAAGAGTAATTCTGTTCGGGATAGAAAGAAAACCTGTTGTTTTCCAGCATTCTAAGAGTTGGGAGTTTGGTTTTGAATATATGTATATATAAAATACTCCTTTTCACTATCATGGCTTGGCTTCATAAACAAAGATTTCAGAAGGGCTCTCCCCATGCTTGCTGCAAGCGTGCTGATGGCTGATAAGGGCTGATGGCTGATAAGGCCAATGGGGGACAGGCAGTGCTGTTGCAGAAGTCACAGCAAAGTCTCCTGTGAGGGGATAGCCAAGGCACGGGTCTTTCTGTGCTGGCTTTTCTCCTCCAGACTGATTCTCTGTGTGTTCTCAAAGGAGGCAGCAGTGTTATGGATGGTGTCTCCATGTCTCCCATTTGGAGGCCGGAGTGGAGCTCTGATGGCAGTCAGTATGGCCAAAGCTGAGGGATTGTTTCAGGGAGTCCTTGCATCTCCTCTTTGGGGCTCCTCTGTTGCTCCTCTGCTCACCACAGAGCACAATCTCAGGGAGGTGGTGATCCTCCATCCTGGAGACATCCCCTGCCCAGCACAGCTGCGTCCTCAGCAGCATGGCCTCAGTACTGGTGACCCCTGCCTGTTCAGGGACAGTGACATTGGATGCAGTCAGTCCAGTGGATGTTTAGGATCCTTTTTACTAGTGCCATCAGAAATGGACAAATGGGAAGTGGTTGCTGGGCCAGCAAGGTTATGCAGCCTGCATGTGGAAGTATCTGCTTGTGAAATGGATTACTGCTTTTCCACAGTTGCCAAAGGACTCTTCGCTTGCATCTTTTTTCAGATGTTTGAGCAATTCACAGTACCTTTACTCAGGACAGTGAGGCTAAGTATTTGTGAGCTCTGATGAAGTTTAACACTGCATGTAGTCTCATATAGAGGCAAGACTTAAACGTGACAGGGACAGCAGTTTATTATAAAAATCTTCATGAAACACAGTTAACACCAATCAAAAGACTTCAATTGATTTTGCAGGGATTTAAAAGTAGACATTAGAGATGGGAGTGAACAAAGATCCTTGGTCCTCCCTAGGACAGTGACAAAGCTCTGACTTAAGTGACCATGCTGGAAGTGAGCTTCTCCAATTTTTCCTGACAAGTCTGAGGCTATATTTAGATGACACACTGGTAAAATATTGTGCTTATACCTAGGCTGGTCTGAATTACAAATATCTCCTGTTGGTGTCTGTTTCTCTGCATCCTGACTGAGTCTCTTCTGGGGATTATATTCAGGCTGATTGTAATGTTCTTCCAGGTGTTGCTGCTCGGACTCAAGGCCACTTGCTAACTGACAGAGAAGAGTGTCAATGAATGGAAGAAATTATTATTATAACAGCAGTCACTACCCTAGATCTAAGTTTCTTCCATGGCTTGGTACAGGACTAATTTGCATGTGGCTCTGGTATCACCAGTTCTCAATCAATAGATTTTTTTTTTTTTTTTTTTTAACCAAACTGCAAATGGGACAATAACCTTCTGTAGCTATAAATGTCAAGAGAATTTATTGTTTTTTTTTTCATTAGCATAAGGAAGAAATATTTTCTTTTGGAAAACAAACCCACAGTATAAGTGTATGATAGAAGCGATACCAATTTTCATCAATCTCTATTGAGCTGCTAAGAAGTGAACTTAGAATAGGTCTTTTCCAGATGAGCCTTTATTAGATGCACCGTAGAACAGATCTATACTTTCAGTTTGTTTATGCAGCTTTCAGTAGTATTACATCACTTACTCTAGGAAAGAAGAAGAGATGATAACAGGGGGGAAAATGGAGAGAATGTGTCAGAGAATGACAGGGAAGAGCAAATTCTTGCTTCCAGGTCCTTAAAGCAACCTGTCTGCTTGAAACCATCTCCTCTATTAACATACTGGGTTTCAGAAGTGAAGAGACACTGGGCAGATCATATGAGAGCCTGGTGTCAAATTCTGTAGACTGTAAAACTTTAATTTGCTGGGTTTGGGGCTGGAAAGAAATCAGATGCTGAAGACTGTAAAACTTTAATTTGCTGGCCTAGGGATTTGTGAGGAGTTAAAATTCCAGCGACGTGGGTGACACTTTCCTTGTGTTTTCCACCCAAGCTGCTCTTGCAAGATGCAGGCAGACTCTTACAGATGAATGCCTGCATATAGAAAATAAGTGCCCTCTTATTTAAAATTATCTACCCATGGATAGAACCAATTTTAACTTTGCATGAGCAAACATTTCCCCCTCTAACATTCAGATGCAGAAGGAAGCCACACTTAGGCATCTGTGTTCAAGTTATCAGTAGCTCTTTTGCAGCAAATCAAAATGCAGAAGAAATGAGTGAGATAAGCACAAGAAAAATCGAGAGCATGTGTTACTTTTGTCTCTTTTTCAACTGAGTGAAATTTGGATTTCTGGTCTGGGTCAGCAGTGTGCTATTTACATTTTTCCTAAATGGCAGCTGATCAAAGTAATTACTACACTTTTGAAAACAGAAGAAAATAAAATATCTGATGTTTTTAGATTTCTCAAGCACAGGGCATTGTTACCAAGTGTTCCCAACAGCAAAAAGCTTTGCTGAAACCAGAAAACTTTTGTACTTGATTAGATTTTACAAATAAGTGGCTATCACTGTCCATTTGCTCTTCTCACTGACAGCCAAGAATCACAGTGATCAGATTCACAGAAATGCAATGTCTGGTGCTTCAGACTTAATGCAATCTTCAAGTAAAGATTCTTTTCAGTCTTCAGTTTTATTTAGGTATGTTTATTCTTTATTGTTCCTCTGGCTTGCAGGTGCTAGAAGTTTTCTTAAGGAAAAGAAATAATTCTTTGTTTTTCTTCCAGTAAATGTTTAAGCATTTTCTTTTAAACCTTTGTGTTAAGCCTTGATATTATTTATTCACAAGGACTACTAGAATATTAGTACTGATTTTTTTCTAAATCCTGAACCTAAACCTTGACCTCTAGTGTTTTGTAATTTCTCCACAACATTTCAGTTGAAAAATGTCTCCTGTGTTTGAGAGCCACTTTTCACAGCAGAATTTGTCTGCTGTCCCTATCTTTTGTGCACGTTATTCTGGAGGAAGTGTTTGGCTCAAGGGAATTGCTAGGAGTTTTATCCTTCATGTTGATGGTCTCAAGGCTTAGCTCTAAATTCTGTTATTCTTTGAATTTTTTTTGTGTGTGCAGTTGTACCCATATCAAGAATAACCTGGAGTAACAATGGTCTGTATGATGGTTGTGCTTGATTGAGGGAAAGATTCTGAGAGGCAGAAATTAAAATAATTTATTTTAAAAACTTAATTTATTTTTTAATTTTTTTCTCTTTAGATGTTCTTTTACTTCTGTATAGTCTGTTTAGTCATATGAAACACACCAGCAGAAGTAGATTCATCATTCCTACTACCCGTTGTTTGCAATATTTTCTTTATGGACTGTAATTTATTCATAATGGCTGTATATATTTGTTATAACAAATACATTTATCAATAACATCAGGAATTATACATCTGCACAGTTTATACACAGTGAAAAGCCAACACAACGCTCATAAATTACTGTTTAAATTTTAGTTCCATAGATAATGTTTGAATTAGAATCAGTAACATCTTTACCTCCAAAGTACCTTTGATTTCTATGTGGATGTTCTGCTGAAGAACTTGCTGAAAAAGTATGACATGAAAAGTTAACAGCATCCATTTTGTCAGCTGCCATGATGCTTTCAATTTAAGGTCTCCTTAGAAAGCCCTGAAAAACTCCTATCTCACTGCTCTTCAGCATTATACTTTGCGGGTTTTTAGTACATTAAAAAATAAAAGGTACAATAATGATAGGAAGAATAGGAGTTAGCTGAATATTTCATACTATGAAATCATATTTCATCTTATGAAATATTTGGCTCAGAAAGGTCTCCAGTTTTCTGGGGACAGTCTATTTATTTTTATATTCCTCTCTCAACTGGTTTATTCTTCCTCAAGTATTATCCTGGAATGCTGTTCATAAAGCCACCAGTGGAGCTTTTTTGATGCAAGGGCTGGCAGCAGAAAAATAAGCTTTCTGCTTTCTCTGCTGGGTTTCTCAAAAAGAATGATCTTAGTGATGCAAGAATGATTTACATTTAAATATTTTCAGTCTTACAGGTGGACTGGCATGTATAGACTGGGGTTAGAGAAGATGAAGATTGAGATATCCAAAATGAAGACAGGTGAAAATATGTTTGTGACAGTGATAATGAATGTCTTATTTGAACAAAGTCCCTGCAAATAGAAAAAACACTGTCTTGAAGAAAAGATTGCTCAAGAATATCACATCTTTGCAAAAATGATACTGGTGCTGTTATGGCTGCTACATTGCGAAAATGGAGATAAACCATGAGCAATGGATGAGATTTTTTTTTCTAGTCTTTAAAACTTTGAGTTTAAAAAGGTTCAAACTAGTCTTAGCACAAGAAGAGAGGCAGTGCATTAAGCCTTGCCAGCCCTTTGTTAGAAGACTCTCCACAAATCCCAGGTGATTCCTTCTCTCTGGGAGCTTATGAACTTGTAGGAGTTCCAGTGAATATCTGGATCCTGGGGCAGTGTGTAATGGTCCAAATGAAACAAGAACATTTCCAAAGAGCAAGACTGTCAAAAAGATGATCTTCCTGGAGTCCAAAGCACAATCAGAAGTGCACTAAAGCAGTTGGTTCTGACATTGAAAATCACAGTTGTAAGCCACTTGCTGTTCCAGTGACCAGCTTGCTCTCAGGAGATTTATTTGGGATGCTCTGCTTCTATCAAAGCTGATAGGCTGGGTTCCTGATCACCAGTCTTGAAAAGTTATTGACAGGATGAATTCTAAATAATTTTGGTTTTAGCAAAGTAAACTTTCATCTATCCTCCAAACCATAGATAAAATTTCACTTAATGACTGAAATAAGAGATTCAAGAATGTTTGCTATCCCTGTATTTTGTCATATGATCATGAGAAGGAAATGCCATATGATCACTGAACATCCAGTTTCAGCTAGAGAAGAGAAATAGCTGTCATGTGTCCTGAAAGATTCAGAGGAGACAGGATAAAGAATGGAGCTATTCTTCAAAACTACAAGTAATTTCTGTAGCCTGAGGTGTAAGTATATTTCAAAGACACAATCACAATTTTCAATGTAAGCTTCTTCATTCTTCACCAGAAAAACTATAAATAACTAGGAGAAGAATTTCAGAAATACAAGTAAAGGGGAAAAGTACGAATTGTGTTGCTTATGAAGCTACTTCTTTCATTGTAGTAACTCAGAATACCAGTGCTTTATAGAAACATAGAACAGATGATTGCCCAGAGGAATATACTGTTTAAGAAATTTCCTGATGTTAATTTATAGGTCTGACTTGCACAGCAGTTACCTTGAGGTGAGCAGAGCAATCAGAATAGAAGAAAGAGACAAGTGAACTGCAGACCCTGAGGGATTGTCTGTCCTGCTCTCTTTATACTCCTGACATAGGTACACTCCTGTAAAGGGCATCCTTAACAAAATCTGCCCTACTGCCATTTTTCTCAGTTATTGAAGTCACTGTTGACTCCCCAGTGGAGAGAAAGGTTGGATCAGCTTCAAGGTGGTGCTGTCACCAGCAGTCACCAGGCTTCTTTCTGCAAGAAATCCTGTCTCCTTTCCCACTGCTCAGCAGAGATAAGCTTCAGATTACCCTCGATTTTCCAACACAGGCCCTTTCACATATGACAGAAAGAGTGGAAGGAAAGGGATGGCATCTGGGACCCAAGGAACACAGCACTGTGCTGATGAGGACTTTGTGCACCTACCAAAGATCTTACCTTCTTCTGTTAAGATGACTTTCAGTGTCTGCTTTCCTGGGAGGAAAATCATGCCTGGATAAGGGCAAGATGGCAAATTCATGCTAGTCAATAGCAGTTGTGCAAACTGTCATTTTTCAGATGCTTGAGTTAGAGAAGCAAAAATGTCTGTATCTGCTTCACACTGTCTTCAAAATCTAAAGCCAAAGGGAAAACCACAGGGTTATACTCTCTGTCAGTGTCCAGTGGTCTGACACACATGTAAAATCATATTTAGAAACAATTAAAAGCAGCATTTTAGTAAAGTACTTTCAGTACCTTGTTATAGTACCTTCATTTATTTTATATGAACATGGAAAGAAGATTATATTACCATGAAAATGTTTGGGTGATTAAATTGCCTCCTTGGCATAGAAGGAGCCCTGTCTAATGTTTTTTTATCATGATGTTTCTAAAAATTATAAGAAATGTGCTTTACTAAGCTATTTTGTTCTAAAAATCCTTCATATATCTAGAAGAATCATTTTATAGAAGTGTGTTAAGAAACTGATTGATATTAAAAATAAATCAGCTTCAGGGGAATTAACCATGACAGCAAAAGATGTGTTTATTTCAAACAGATTTCAAACATGCATGATTCTTCTGTGTATTTAGTTTAAAGCCAGTGGTTTGGAGACTCAGCACACCAGCTTTTACTTGGCACTGGTACACATTCAGCTGCTAGAACAATTGTGTTCCTTTATCATTGATCTTGCTTGTTCTCTTTCAGATTAATGCAATACATGTTCCTGATTAACGCTTTTACCTTTCCCATTTTTTTCCACTTCAGTTGTGAAAGGTTAACTGGTTCTCCAGTCCTTTATGTCAGTGATCCCTAGTGGGATTGCCCTCCTTGGGCCAGCTCCACAGCATGGGAGCAGCTGAGGGAACGCAGCAGCCTGCAGTATGCAGGTCATGTCAGGTGAGCTATGAGGGCTACCCTGCTGCAAAGATTAAGCCCTTGTGTTTCCATGGAAAAACTACTCAGCCTTTAAGCCTTTGGAAAACCTGTTTCCACACATCAGCAGTGTGTAGCTGGAGGCTAGCAGGTAAATGTGCCAAGGACCCATTTAGATTTACCTTGCTCCATACTCACTCCAGTGCCTGGGAGGGGACTCTGACCAGGGGTTTCACTTTACCCCCTGTTGCACAACACACAGTTCAGGGTTTGGTGTAAAAAGAATATCTGATGTCTGTGAACTCTAATGACAATTTTTAATTTATTTCAGGGACATCTTGTGCCAAATGTTGTCTACAGAGAAAACCTCACATTAACGGAGTTTGTTGCTAGTACTGTAAAGGAAAAAAAAACCCAAACTCCACTCTAAACCAGGACTGTAGAAGCAGATATTTGATTACTTCAGACATATTAAAAATGGAATACATCCTTAAAATATCTTCTTCATAGGAAAAGGGATAAAATAACGATAGAAAAATGATTAAATAGTGGGCACATAATGAGCTAAGAAGAACATCCAAGGCAATTCTGAGGTGCCACAGATAATGGATTACTGTATCCCCATCTGAAAACTTTATACTTCAGGACTGAAAAGAATTTCGCTTAAATGTAAAAAAAAAAAAACTGAACCAGAATCTAATATTTTTCAGTTTTTATAGTTTATTACAAAATAGCATTTTAAGGTCATCCAATGGAGCTGGTAGGAACTATCTGAGTAAGCAGTTCAAGAAGAATCACAGAACTGAAAGGTAAACCTTCCAAGAATATTCAGCAGTAATATTGCTTATTGCTTTGCAGTAAATTTAAATGCAGCTACTCAGGTATCCTTGTCAGCACATCACTGCACTAAAGTAATTACATCACCAATTGAGCTTTTGAATCAAGAGTTAAGGGTTTACTGAAGACAGCAACAAAGAAAGTAGAAGCTTCACTGGTGACGTTTGCATCCAGTATTAGCTCACTTGAACTATAGAGTTTTAGAAAGTCAATAACATACTGCAGCATATTTTGAATCACCCATATGGATGTATTTTTTGGTGTCTTTTCTCAGAA
Organism: Phaethornis superciliosus; assembly: GCA_023637945.1. NCBI lineage: Eukaryota > Metazoa > Chordata > Aves > Apodiformes > Trochilidae > Phaethornis > Phaethornis superciliosus. Next base: position 8,721,441 of record JAJQWJ010000011.1, read on the forward strand.
GCATTCATTTTACTTTCTGCCACAGCAATAATATGCATGTGCCTTGCTGTCAAAAGAATTCCATTATTAGAGAACTGCCAGAAATGACCCCAAAGACAGGTTTCTGTGTGAAATACCATGTTTGTATGTCTACCATTAAACATACAAAGGTATTTAGAGTAGTTCTTTCATGTAGATTAATTTCTATTTATCAACTCTGAATATCATCTGATTCTCACCCAGACATTCAATACTGTAAATTTCCTGATCCCTGCGGAGTAGCTTTAGATTTAACTATCTTAAATAATTTAATATCCTCTGCAAAATTTGTTCCCTCACTGCTTACCTCTTTTCCTTTATTACTTGTGAATATGCTTACCATGGCAGGTCCTACCACATATCCTTTGAGACTCTCAATAAACTGCTAAAACGTTCATTTACTAATGTATGTGGTTACAGCATGAGAGCAACAATTCTTTTGGTTAATAGAGGAAAAACTGCTTTAGCAGCTTTTGTTGAAAGCCCTTGTCAACCTTTTTCTTACGTCCAGATATTCTGGACTGACAGATTCATTTTACCAGTAAACTGCCACCTTCAGAAAACTCATAACTCTACAAGACATCCCTGTGACTCATCCCAAGTCTATCATTTGATCTATATTTATTAATTCCATTACTCATTAAGGTTCCTTGCCAATCTGGCTGCTGCTGGAATACAAAGTAAATGTTTTTTCTTTCCCAAGATAGCCTAATTCAGCCTTTGAAACACCGTTACCATATTAACAATATTTTATTTCCCTAGTTCTGAGGCTCAGTCAAGGAGAAGGTTATTCCCTTAGTAGTTTTCCAAATTCAGAAATCTGAATTTCCTTTTAAAAATAGCAGCTCTCAGAGGTTTGCATTCTGTTTACTGATTTCTGAAATGCCTGCTGTTGAATTCTGATACAATTTCTTACCAATCTTTTCTCTGGTCTTCTGCATCAGTGGTAAACTCCTAGGCATCCTTTGCAATAAATGAGGATCAAAGCTTTTCACCTTCATTGACTGCTCATCCTACTGGCTCTGGCAAGCTCTCTCTTTCAGATATTTTTAAAGAAGCTTTTATGTCTTTAACCGAATTTCTCTTCTTTCTTTTTTTTTTTTTTTTGGCTGCCCTGTTGTTCATTGATATTTAGTTTGCTACAATCCATTAGGTTCCTCTCAACTGGATACCATTTCCATTTTTAAGGGTGTAGGATTTTTTTCCACTTCTAATGCATTGTACTAACTGAGGTGTGGGAATGGTTCTCTTAGAGCCCAAGTTTCTAATAAATGTTTTAAGAGCATTTTACTTCATTACCTAGCCCCATTCAATGCCTTTTTTACGAGCTTCCTCTTTTCAGGGTATTTTTTTTTGTTTTCAAATGTTTCATTTTACTGTGAGGGATGCTCTTGTCTCTCTCAGTACCACTATTAAATCTGTATATCTTGTGGTCTGTGGCTCTTCTATATGTACATCCTGAGACTCCAGTTCTGGGACTTGCTCAGAGCTAATAGGCATTTGTCCTCTTGTGGCTTTGCTGACTGCCCAAAAAGCAGACATTAATGGGGTGATTTCATCTTGAAATTAAATTTACCCAGGGCATATGAGGAATTTAATGTCTCCCAATGCTGTTCTCTGTTTTCTGCCCTGATTTGCCTCCTTCCAAAATGATTTTCAGCCCAGATCCCAGACTTCACTCCCACTGGCAAGCCTGCAGGAGGAAGACAAACTACTTAGAAACATTCATCTTGCCAAGTTCTCTACAACTCATCTCCACAGAGTGAGAAAAGCTTGAAAGACTGCAGAGTGGAAGGCAGATGATGCAAGTATGCAGAGCCTTCATCTCTTTCCTGCCTGCCAGAAAATACTTCCCCTCTGCTTGTGCTTCCAGTACATATCATTTCTGCTCCACTTACCTGGTACTCCAGAACAGTCACAAAACTGCTCACAGGGAAAAGCTACCCAGGTCACACAGTTTAAACCAGCTCAGGACTGAAGGGGTTAATTAATTTAAGAACATACAATTAACTGGCAATCAGCATAGTAGACATTTAGGATTAATATGTGCTGCATCCTATAATATCCTGACTACCATGCTGGTGAGAAAGCCCTTCAGAAGGCTGTATTTGTCTGTTCAAGGTGGAAGTCCCTGCTTACTGCAGCCCATAATGCACTAACCAGTTGAACACTACTCACAGCATTCAAAGGGGAGCATGCTCCACCAGGCTGAGCAAAGTTTGAGATGAGAGCAGGGAAGCTTCTGGTAGGCTTAGACTCATGCTGTGTCCCCTCAAATACCTCTACTGCTATTTTTGTTTGTTTGTTTGTTTTTGGTTTTGGGGTTTTTTTGTGCTTCTTTCATATTTCTTTTCAGTCTTAAACTATCTTCATGCTTTTCTCCTGATCCTGAGTAGGAATCTCCTGCGGGTAAGTTGCATTTGGGACATGGAAGAAAAGGCTGTTGATGAGATACAAGTTAATTTGTGGTGTCCCTGTAGCTTTTGTAATTTATTTGATTTGGTTAGTCAAGAACAGTCAGTGGAGAATGGAAACACAGGAGAACTGACATCTTGTAGTTGCTCCTGGTAGGCTTCATTCCTCCCATGCCAAGATGGAAAATGCTACAAGATCTGCCTTTAATAATCTAATACCACCAGGGATTTTCCCTCCATGAGAGGAGATTAAGTCAGCAATTTAGCTGAATCCAGGTAATTTCCTCATGCTAATAAGGCTTTGATGTCCTTCATTCTTATGGTTACTGTCTTGGGTTAGTACAGTGGTGTTTTGGTTCCAATCCTAGCCCCACCTATGCCCAAGGCTGAGCAGATCATAGAATCATAGAATCATAGAATCATAGAATCATAGAATCATAGAATCATAGAATCATAGGTTGGGTTGGAAGGGACCTCAAAGATCATCAAGTCCAACCCTTGACCACTACCGCTGCAGTTCCCAGCCCATGGCACTGAGTGCCACATCCAGGCTCTTTTTAAATATCTCCAGGGACAGAGAATCCACTGCTTCCCTGGGCAGCCCATTCCAATGTCTGATCACCCTCTCTGTAAAGAAATTCTTTCTAATATCCAACCTAAACCTCCCCTGGCACAACTTAAGTCCATGCCCTCTTGTCTTGTTGAAAGTTGCCTGGAAAAAGAGCCCAACCCCCCCCTGGCTCCAGCCTCCTTTCAGGGAGTTGTAGAGAGTGATGAGGTCTCCCCTGAGCCTCCTCTTCTCCAGGCTGAACACCCCCAGCTCCCTCAGCCTCTCCTCACAGGACTTGTGCTGGATCCCTTCACCAGCCTGGTTGCCCTCCTTTGGACCTGCTCCAGGACCTCAATCTCCTTCCTGAACTGAGGGGCCCAGAACTGGACACAGGACTCAAGGTGTGGCCTCACCAGAGCTGAGTACAGGGGCAAATACTTAGATACAGGAAGCTGAATGCACCTCTGCGAGTAACATACTCAAGAAGGAAAAAAAAACCCTGCAAAGATATATAAAAAGAAAGACCTGCAGAGCAGAGAAGAGGAGGAGGTGAGAGCAATGCTAGAGGAAAGACACCAAAGTCAGTGAAGAAGGAGGGGAAGAAGGTGGCCAAGTAGCGATTTCCCCATAGCCTGTGGTGAGATGGCAGCTGTGCCCCTGCAGCCCATGGAGAAGCATGGTGGAGCAGTTCTTGAAGGACCACAGTGGGATAAATGGGCCCGTGCAGGTGGGCAGACATGGAGCTGCAGCCTGTGCAGGATCACAGAGAGGGGAGGATGTGGATCTGCAGCCATGGAGGATCCCATACCACGGGAGGTGACTGTTTTCCCAAATCATCCCTGACTCTGTGGGCAGCCCGGGCTGGAGCAGTTCCTGAGGGACTGCAGCCCATGGGAGGGACTCATGGCCCAGGGGTTCCTGAAGGACTCTCCTGTCAGAGGGACCCCGCTTTGGAGCAGGGGGAAGAATGTGAGGAGTCCTCCCCTGAGGAGGAAGGAGCAGCAGAAACCCCATGTGGGGAACTGACCCTGAACCCCCCTGTGTCCCCTGTGCCCTGAGGGGAGGCAGCAGGGAAGTGATTCAGGCTTTGAAGAAGGGAGGGGTATGGGGAAGGTATTAATATCTGGTCATGTTTTCTTTTTCTCCTGGTAGATTAAATTCTTTTTTTTTTTTTCCTAAGTTGAGTTGCTCTGTTTTTTGGCCATTACCCTAACTGGGGCTTGTTTGGTAAGGGCTGGGCCTAACTCATGACAGTACTTATAGCTTTGCATACTCTCCAAGCTCTTGTGTGACAAAAAATTAGCATGGTTTTCTTATCTTTTAAGAAGAAGACAGTAGTCAGAAAAATCTGTAAACCTATATGAGAAATCTATATGAGAAATCATAACAAAATATTGTTTCTTTTTTATTCATTTGATCCATAACATAAAAATTTAATATGAAAAATGGCTGCAAAATTACTAAGGAATTTGTGACATGGAAACAATGGAGTCAGTTACTATTGTGAACCTTGTGGTTGTCTACTGAGGAAAGTAAGGGATTGCTGAGACAAAATATTTAGTAGGCTGAAAATAAGCTTACAGTACACCAGGTGATTGACACTAAATACGGCACAGGCCAGCTTGCTGCAAAGCTGCCTCATATTTCTGTGCACTGAAATGAAGAATAACCTCTGAACTTTCCTTTAGAGACTCCTAACGTCCTTATCAGACCAGGGAAAGACTTTAAAAGATTGAAAAGAATTGGTTGCAGGAGGAGGAAGGCAGCAGCTGTTACCAGTGAAAGGAAAAAAAAGACACTTCAAGTGTCAGACCTTGTAAAACTAATTTTATAAGCAAATAAGATACATTGTGGAAGCAGGAAATAAACATATTTTTTGTAACTAAGTTTTCTCTCAACCACTATAATTTAATTAGCTCGATGAAATGCAAGTGGGACATTTATCTTTTTTCTTTAGAAGATGTCATGTGAACTTCTTTCTCCTGCCAATTAGTATTGATCTTCACTTCATGTTTCCTTTCTAATAGTGAAGTAATACAATCTGACACATAAGATGATGAAATAATTTTTTCTTAGACTGCAACAAACCTTGTCACTACCTTTAGACAGTGAGCAGTTTGTTGTTTGAAATTATAGCAGTGCTAGCACATGGCTACAGCTCTTAATTTAATATCTTTATAAAAATAAGATAGTCTGCTAAATAAACATGCTTTAGAGAAGGTCTTGGAGTTCAAGTTGCTAGCAAAGTTAAAGTGGCATGGGGCTAGAGATAAACACTGATGATATATTGCCTTGATACCACTATGATATGTGCTCTGGCTTTGCATTGTTGGTTTTTTTTGAGACAGAAGCAAGATGCATCTGCTTTCAGAAACAATCTAAGCTACAGTTGTATTAAAGCCAATTAAAAATGGATAGACAAGCTAGCATAACAACATTCTCTTTCTGACCTGTGCTTCCTCAGAAATGTTTTTCTTTTGGCTGTTTTGCAAGGGCTGTAATTCCAACATATTTTTTAAAATTATCCCATCAAATAATTGGTTTCATCTTCTAAGCTAAAGACCAGTGCTGGGCCTATGCAGAGATGCAAATACCCTTTCCATTATGCAATTTCTTCCCTTCTGTTTTCAGTGATTTAATTTGTCATTTATCCTTCCTTGTATACTTTTCTGCTTGGAATTCTGTATTATGTTTTTTTTAAGTGATCTTGTAAGCTCAATGGGGATGGAAATTATTCTTTGTTCTGAAACTGGGAAGTGTTTCACTCCAAAAAGTCAAGATCTAATACTGGAAGCAGTAATTAGATGGTACAAAGCCACCAGACTCTCATTGAAACCAATTTCCCAGGCACTGGAGGGACAAGGGGAACAAGAGTTTTTGGGGTAACTGGGAAGTAACTGGGATTGTAAAAACAATCTTCCTCTGCTCTGTGTGGAGGTATCTACTTATGAGATAGACAATGAAGCTTCCATAACAGCTGTAGATTGTGGATATGGTTAGGCTTTAAATTAATCTGATCAAGTGATGGTATCTGTTTTTTTAATGATGTGACTTGTTTACTGGCTCCTACTGGCCTTTTTCTCTAGATCTCCAGTGTCTAGAGAGGAAGTCTAAACAGGCTTATATATAAATGTAGATCTTTGCAGAAATCTATGAGTGTAGGTCCTCACACAGATGAGTAAATGTCACAGTTTATATATTTCTTAGCATTTGCCTGCAGATGCAGGCAGTTCACATTCTTTAATTTTGCCAGAATGAGAGGTCAGTTACCTGAATTAATAAGGAAAGTCAGGACGTGACAAGTCATGAAAACCATGACATGATTGGTCTGACCTAATCCAAGTGGAATGGTGGAAAGAAAGGTCATCTGCTTTTTTTTTTTTTTTTTGGTAGAAATATAGTAAAGAAGGTCTTCTGAAAACACAGGTTTTTAGAAATGTACAGCATTTGCAAGAGATATAAATGATATTTTTTAGAGCTTGACTCAGTGATCTCAACTGAGACCATTCCCACTGACTTCAGATGGTGGTGGATCAGGGCCTTTAACACAGTGCATCCCAAGTTCCCAGCCCTGCAGCTCTTCATGACAAAGGCAAGACCACCAAAAATGAGTAGATAAAAGAAACTGATCTTACAAATTCACAGTATTCTGAAATTAATAGGGGTGGGTGTGTAATAAATAAAAGTTAGCATTTTCCACTTTGTTCTGTAATTTCTTCTCAGTGACAGAACTTCATCCTCTTCTAATACTACCCATGCATTCACGATGCTATCACCATGACAGCAGACATCCTAATAATTTCTATCCACAGTTATTGTTTTTCCCTCTGAAGTCAAACTATTATTTTAAAAAGTTAATGCTAATTAAATGTTAAATTAACTGCTACTAAGTGAATCAAGCACCATGAAGCTCAAGTGCAGCCTTCCAGATCAATTATTTCCTCTTTAGGGTAGTCAATTGTACTTGCATCATCATAGCACTGGGATCCACAGCACTGCCAAAAGTTACAAAGTAGTTTCAGTTTATTGTGACTACAGTTTTTCCTTTGGTTCCTGAAATGGTTTACTGGAAGGTTTCAACCAGCAGCCCCACAATGGATGGCCCTGAATGTCTTTGGCAAACAAGCAAAATATCTAAGGTCACTGTGTCCACAGACAGAAAAATAGAGACATCCTTACATCTCCAACTACAGCAGCAGCCACTAGTTAAATAGCAACTCTAAATTTATGGACTAATGTAACTTGAACATCACATTCATCTACTGTCAGCTTTCCTTCAGCTACAAGAAATTAGGCTCTTTGAGGGAAGTATCCTGATTTTGAGACACACCAGTAATGATCAACTGAAGTAATGGTTCTGATTCTGTTGAATATAATAAGACTAAGTTTTCAGCAAGACAGATTTCCATGAGAGATGGTCAACCAAAAGACATCATTAAAGAATGAAAGGGAAAGGAAAATGAGTGTATTATTTAACTCCACAATATGATTGTGATCTGTAAATAATAAGTCTCCTTTTCTGTTCAAAGAGAATGTGAACAAATCATTCAACAAACCATACAAAAATATATGCAAACCCAAAGATTTTGCTTGATAAAATCTCATGATGATTTAAAAAAAAAAAAAAAAAAAAGCTATAATAATTTAAAAAAACCCACCTCTTTAAGATAAAAATCTTAATGGAAACAGAATCCAAAAAAGTGTGTCTGGCTGCAGTTTCTAGGAATATTTTCTGAGAAAGGAAGAAGAGAGGTATCTCCTGACAGGAGGAGCTGCCAGCACGGGTCTTACTTTACTGTAGGGTTTGTTTAAAAACCAACTGCACAATAAAACTATGTAATCTAAAGTGAATTACTTAGCACAATTAGCAAGACAACTGCATTATTTTATCATGCAGTTTATGTATTGCACAATGCTTGCAAATAAATATTTCTGCTGAACTTCTGTATCTATAGAGAAACTATTTAAACAAGCCAAGTATCACAAAATGTTGATGTGGGACATTTGTGCAGAGTAGCAAAGTGGTCATTCTGAAGACAAAAGGGTAAGGACACATCTTATTCATGAAAAAAAGGCAAGCTTGACTCATTTAACACATAAAAATCAGTGTAGAGTAGTTGCATGTAGTCATGGGAGGATACTCAAGAAAAGAAACTTCAGTACAGTCAAGCAGTTTAGCGGGGAAGCAGAAATGTCACCAGATGAGGAAAAGTGATCAAAGACTTGTTGCATCAGGACATCTGTTTCTTTGATAATAAATTAAGAAATGCAGTGTAATGATTTGGAAAAAATGGTATTTGAGTAATCCTCTACTTCACCATTAATCTCAATTTCCCATGAATGGAATAAAAATAAGCATGTTCTTGCAATTGGAAATGTCTAGGAAGAGAATGCTCCAGCTCTTTTTTTTTTTTTTTTTTTTTTTAATTTTTTTTTTCATGTGTTGTACTTTATTTTTGCAAAATACACTGATGGGTACCTGTTATGCCTCTGTATAAATTTGAGGTTTTGAAACTGTAAATATTTTGGAAAACATAACTCCTTATTAGTTAGTCTTGACATCTCTTATACACATACACTTGATTATTTCTTAAATGTTTCATTTAGTTTGATGAAAAAAAAAATGGGATGAGTAACAAAGCTGTTACTTAAAGCCTGTATTTTCATCTCATAGTTGTCTTATTGTAGTTTCACAGATGGGGCACAGACAGGACAGCATGTTAATAAATGTTTTCTCATTTAAAATGCTGGGAAACACACTCCCAGCCTTTCTATAACTCCAAGAAATTGAAGCTTTGATGTCTCTCTTCACCTGAATGATATTCAGCATCAGATGCACATTCTAATTAGTCTACCTAGAATACCCAGATGAAACTGAGATTCTACATGTCAGTTAAAGGTTAAAAGCTTCCATTATAACTGATAGAATCTAAAGGTTTCAAACTTAAATAGGTGTATAGGGTAGGTACCTACTGTGAGCAGGATCCCACCTGCAAGCTATTTAGGAACAAATTCCTTCATTCTTTTCCAATTGAAATACCATAAGTGCCCAGATTAAATAGATTTTTGTCATTCATGCCCAGTAGTTTTGTACTCCAGTGATATAGTCTGATTATAAAGAAATAGCAACCTGCATGGTTGTGTTCAAAGTGAGGTGGGTAGACATGCACAAAACTGCCTCAGAGGGAAGTATGATTAAAAGAGTAGCTTCTGTAACCTTATTAAAACCTGTTTCCTAATTTTGAGAATAAAGCTGTGAGCACTAGGTTTGATGCCAACATTGGCACCTCCTGACTGGTCTCAGCAGATTTCTCTGTCTCAGCAGGGGGACTGCACATGCAAATTATCACTCAGCTGCTGATCATGGGTTTAAGAGCAGCAGTAGCCTGCAGTCATTGTCTGGTGATGCTTTTGAAACACCTTAATAATCAGGATTTGAATAAATTCAGAACTAGTCCTCAGTTAGCCACCCAGCTCCTGGTATTTGGAAAGTTACTGCTTTTCTAGTTCCCCTCCAGGGTCCCAGTCCCAAACCAGTGCCCTGGTCAGTTATGGAGAATCTGTTTCTCCAGTGCTGTGACCCATGTTTTTCAGTTAAATGTAAGCTTGTTCTTAAAACTAACCCCACTGATCACGTTGCATTTTACTAGGCAGTACACTCCAAGGCTGGCAGCACACCATTTTGAAAAAAGGGAGAAAGTTCAGGCTCAGAAACTCCCAAGAAGTTCATGTTTTCCAAGAACTCTACGTGAGGCAGCTTTCTCCTTACACTTCTGAGTCCTTCTTTTAGATTTGATGTTTCATGAAAAAAAAACCAAAAAACCAAAAAAACAAAAAAACCCCAAACAACAAAACAAACTCAAAGAAAACTTCATTCAGTTCATATATTACACTTATTAACTCTGGGTTAGATGAATTTGAATCTTGGAGCCTTCACAGTAATCTTTTTGCTAGAGTCCAGGGCCTTCTCTTCTTGCAGCAGACAGACAGAACATGTGAAATAACAGAGACCATAACACCTTTTCTGGGTGTGGAACAGGTCCAAGATCTGCAACAGTCCACATCTATTATGCACATTTCTGTAATTTACCTAAGGTTCACATTATTGCCATTTCCACCCAACTCTGTTGACAATGCAAAATATGCTAACTTACAGCACCTAAAAAAAAAAAAAGAAATTTCTAGAGAAGCATAACTAATAACACTCAGAGGATTTCATAAGGCTTTTGTTTTTTTTTAAAAATAAATAAATCACATTAAAATGCTATTCTTTAAGACCAGGTTCTGCTCACAGGACTGTACACAAAAGTAGTGCATTAATCTAAAATGCCCAAGATCTGCCAAATTATGAATTAATAACTATATCTAATGATTTTATGTCAAATCAGTCTCATCACTTTCCCTCCCTCAGGGCAGCTTATGACATTTTGTTATCGGTTCCAAGTGAAGTCACTGGACTTTAAGCTCTCAAGTTCAACAGTGGACATTTTTGTTCAAACCTCACATTGCCTTTCTCTGTGAAGAAATAGTGCAGTCTGTGGTATTCATTTCTTTGTGCCTGGGTACTGAGATCTTTGGTCTGTTACTGTGTCCCTGGCAGGAAAATTCCCACTAGCTTCAATAAGGGTAGGATCAAGCAATTAAGTTTAAATTATGTAGGAAAAAAATGTGGGACTTAGGGTTAAAAAGAAATAAATAGCATGTTGCTAGAGACAGCAAAATGGAGCAAGGAGGCAATCAAGGAAGAATGGGGGTGGTCTTTCATCAAAGGATGAATTTCAAAGACTGCCCCATCCAACAGGAGAGGGAAAGAAGATTTATTTTATTATCACAAACACAGTCTGCACAAAAGAAAAGATACTTCTGGGTTTTCCCTTTGAGAAATCAAGATCAAAGGGTCAGACCCACAAAACAAGTTGAGAACAGTAAATCCCAGACTGTAACCCTAACCTTTCTCTCCTGTCACCTGGATTCCAGAAAGTCCAGACTCTGTTTAGAGGTAGAACTCATGGTCAGAGTGCTCACTTTTCCCTTGGTGTCCATATAACATAAAGTGTGGGCATAGGCCTGGGAACAGAGGTTTGACAAGTTCCAAAAGTCATACTCATTCCCAGATTTCTGCCACAAAGAATATGGATGCAAACTGCCTCTGCTCAGCACTGCCTGTACTCTTTTTCCTTGAAACATTATCCAGAGGTGAGGTTGGCAGTTTGAGCCTCTGAGACTGCAGAGGACTGAGCTCAACCAAACACCCCAGCCTCCTTCCCTAGCACAACACACCTGCTAATAACCCCCTACAACCAAAGTTCCTTCACCACCACCCTAGAAACACCCTGGGATGCTGCATCCTGGTGACTGGCCCAAGGCTTCCTCTGCTGCCTTCACACCCTATCAAGAAAACTTGTGACGCCCCCAGCACAGTTGCTGGTGTCTGAGAAAACAGGAGGAGCTGCCTTAAAACACAGTACTGCGTCCAAGCAAACTCAGTTGGGCTTTTTTATAGCATATTCTAAAAGAACTGGAAAGACTCTGTGCTTATCTGCTTTCCAGATACCTACTGCCTGTTCCTCATTAGAGCATGTTAACGCAAGCTGGGAAGACAACCTGGCATCACAAAGGACATTGAGAGAATATGAGCTGCTGTGATTTGTAAAATGTAAATTTACATTTTGAGTGCAGGCAGGGGACATCAGATATCTCTGTTCCTCCTCCAGGGTCTTTTGGAAGTTCCACAATATCAGATCATGCGGTAGAAAATGCTTTCAGGCCTGAAGCATGGGGTAAAGAGTCAATTGAGTAACAAAGAACACAAATCTGATATACTTCAGAATGACTGCGTACAACCTGACTCAGTAAAAGAGGGATATTTTTTTAATCCTTGAGGTTGCTTTATTGATAGCACTTCCCCATTCACACATGTGAAGTCAATGACCTGATAAGCTTTTGATATATTTCAAGTTGAAAGAAAAGTTATTTGTCACTCAGCTTTGGCAGGGGTAGCTGAGGTTTCAGCAAGCAATGTTTGCAATGTACCTTCATGTACCTGAAAAATCCTCAGATAGATTCCAGTGAAAAGACAGTTCCTGTTTTTACTTCCACTTTTGGCTGGTTTGTTTTAGGTTTGTTTTTTTTTTAATTTTTGACCAGGTTGGCAGAAACACTACGAGAATACTTTCTACAGGACTCAAGTTGTTATTCCTGTCTTCTTGTCCTGTTTTCATGTGGACTTAAACAGTCAGAATCTTTCCCCATACAACCTGCAGAAAAAAAATTAATTTCAGATAGAACTCGGTTAATTAATTTGCTGTTGTGAGCAGGCCTGTATTTCCAGTGCTTCAGTTATTCTCACGTACATACAGAAATACCCTGCCTCTACACTTATTAAATTTACAGCTTCTGATTACCTGCAGAAAGATCAGACATGGAAGCCTCCAGCTTACAACCCCAAATGCTGCTGCCTTCTCAGAGAAAATCCAGTTTGCTTGTTTTTTATTATTAAACATGAAGGCTGCAGAATGAGTTGTTTTGTAAAAGATTTTCTTCAGTCAGTCTCGAAGCAATTGAAAAGTCATAATTATTTTTCCCTTGTGCTGAAATCATTGTCTTCATGCATTTGGTTTAAAACATGCATGAAGTAGTAATAGTAATGTAGTAATTGTAGTAGTAATAGTAATGGAGAATTTGTTAAGCCAGGTTTTTTGTTCTTAAAGAAAACAACCAAATATTTCAAATTAGGTAATTTTCCCTCCTATATTTCTTTTATTTTCAAGAGTAATGTATTTCTCCTCAAAATAATGGCAACACATTACCACAGGAAGAACATTTTATGAACTCTATTTCCTAAAAACATGGATTCAGTGCTGTAAGGAGCTGATCTCACTAGAAAGACTTCGATTGCATATGTCAGAAAGCAATTACATGTGTCAGAAAATAAACAGATTTTTTTTCCTATGAGAATTTTTGACATTTTGAACTTTCTCTTTATTCCATAAAATGCCAGTCTGGAGATATTCAGTTTGCTGTGATGATCTTAAAACAGTTCCTTTTACTTACAATGAAATGTTAAATAGATTATAAATATATTAATAAAATCATGTTTACATTAATATCATGCAGACCTGAAAAATCTGAACTCTCACATGACATTTCATCAATATCAGTATTGAGATATATTTAAATTACAGTCACATAGCAATTTGTGAAAGATATTTTTTTCCTTGACCAACAACAAAATGAAACTGCATCTTCTTACAGGGCACGGGTGGATTCCTGGGAGGGTTAGGCATTAAGCAGGAGCTGGTTCCTGCTTTACATAAACTTCCAAGTGCCCCAGCATGGGTGATAGCAGTGACATAACTTTCATCTAAGCTCTCCTGGGATACAGGAACAAGGTGCACTTCCACATCATTACTTAAGAGTCCTGATGCATTAGATGTCTTCTGAAATTGCCACAAGCTTTAAATAAGGCTCTGTATATTGCTAATCACTCGCTGCTCTCATCCAATAGTTCAGTGTTTATAGTGTCATAGGAGAGACTCTAGTCCCATATGGTCTTCTTCCTGAAGAACCTAAAATCTACAAATTCTGTGTGAGTCCCTATATGATTAAGTCACAAATTGTTTTTTGAAAGCATCCATCACTTTACATGTTGAAGAACAGGAAAGGCTGAGAAAATTCAGCCCAGGCCAAGTTTAGCATACAATGTTAGTAGAGCCTATATTTTCCTGAAGCTGTGGCTTTCCCTGAGGAGCAAAGGAATCTGCATTGCATTCTGTGGCTATTTTACTTTACATCAGGGGCTACCTGACTGTAATGGGAAACTGGAAGTGAGAGGGTGCAATGACAGTCATGCTGTTGTGTCACCCTGCTGCTTACTTCCTCTCTCTCAGGCCAAATGAATATTTGTTCAGCTGATATAAAGTCAAAGAGTTTCAGATAGAAAAAAGAGGATAGAGTCAGTGACAGAAAACAGACTTGATTCATACAATAGCTGTTGTCTCCTCTCAACTGAAAGGAAAAACAAACAAAACAAAACAAAAAAAAAACAAACAAACATGTCTGTGAGCACTCTATTATTGTGCAATGTGAAGAGCAAAAGCAAAATCTTGAACCACTTCTACTGGTGCTTTAGGAGAAGTGTTGCCTGTTAGAGTCAGTGCATCTGCTGTGCTTGGAAAAACAAAGGGTCAGCAACAGCAGGAAGAGAGCAAAGAGTTACCTGGTGCCTGGATCAGAGGTCAGCTCAGGAGGCACTGGTGGGAATGTGTGTGAAGCCCACAGAGGACTCTGAGGATTGTGCTGTGTTTGAAATTTAAAGCTAACAGTGATGTCTTTTGAAAGTCTGGCTACTTACTCGAGGCATTATCAGATGCAAAAGATGTGCCCTCAAGAAAATGAAAGATAAAAGCTTTTGTATACTTCACAGCTGCAGCGTATTTTAGACATTTAATGTTTTCTGGTCCCTTTTGAAAAGTTTATTATAAATTTATCAGTCAATCAGCTTGATGGCCACTGCATTAAAATAATTGGTATATTGGACAAAAAATTGGACAACAACAACAACAAAAAGAACTCAAACCAACTTAAAATCTCAGAGAAACTAGAAAAAGAATGAGTAGTTTCAGGCTACTGGCCCATATTTAACCAGAGTAACCCATAGCAGTAGAATGTGGTACTGTTCTTCTGGGAGATGTGGGCTTCAGTTTCACTGGGTTATAAAGACGAACATTTAATAACCTGTAGAATTAATGTCTAAGTGGTACTGAAAACTGAAAATAAGAGTAAGGAGGTCCAATCTGAAAAAGGCACACTATGTGCTACTTGGTGTATAACTTGGAAGTACTACTAAACTTCTTAAGTTACCACCCTGAAGGAAAAAATAATGTCGGCCTAGTAAAAGACTGGAGAAACATCCTGGGTGGAAAGGCACTCAAGAGCCTGTGGTCAGATGCCAGCTTGCAGAGATTGACATTGATTTCTCCCCAGAGAAACATATACATACAATATAAACATAAAAACATAAATAAACATATAATTCCCCCAGGTGACCTCTTTAATGTAGGCTGGAAAATAGCTCTGGAAACAAGGCACACTTTTAACAGGCTAATGCATTATTCCTTTTAGGAATGATCTCATCACCTAGGTAAAAAAAAAACCCATGGCCTCAATGTTTCTGGAAATTAAAGCTGTCAGTGGAGAATGGTTGTTTGCTATGGGGATTAAAATATAGTAGTAACCCTGAGGAATGTTTGCAGAAAAAAAATACTGGCACAATTCTATACATGAATAGAGAAGGCCAGGAGTGAAATATGTTGGACTGATGCAAACACAGAAATGGAAAGTGGTTGTTAAGTAAAACTGTCTAACATGCTAAAATTGTCATCACAGTGCTCAGGAAAGCTGGCAACAGATTCACTGGAAGTTTGGAATTAGAACAATACAAAGCAAATGCATTTCATCATATCCTTTAGCTGACGTGGATGGCTGTTACTCATGGACAGACACAATGCATATGACAAATTTCTGCTGCATACAGCTGATATGATTCAGAACACACTTGTCACCCATCTGATGCCTGAAATTGAGAACTCATGAAAATACAAGTTTCATTTATGATTAAAACTGCTTGCAACATGACAGTTTAAGCAGAATCCAGGTGACTTATTTTTTTCTCAAGTGTTTAAAAAGTAAAACAAAGAACCACAGTTCAAAGGAGGGCAACACAAAATTTATTTGCACAACATTTGGCACAGCAGCATAAATGTTTTGTCAGGCAGGTGAGACATGAGATTCTTCATTATATCAAGCTGACAAGAGCAGTGAGTTGGGTCCTACAGACTCCCAGTGGTGTTCAAATCTAAGAAAAGATGAAGGAGTAGAAGCGGTTTTTTGAAGGGTTTTTTGAAGGTTTTTTTTTGAAAGATGTAACTTAACAAGACAAGTCTCTCACATCTCCCAATATTTCTCATAGGACGAGCTTCTTGTTGAGTGAATGTTTTTGAGTGTCCCAAACACAAGGAACAGATGACAAAACATGGAATTTCTGAACTGCTGGAATTTTTAAGACAGAGCTATTAAATTTCATTCCACGAAGCCAAGAACTAGAAGGTTTATAAGAAGGTTATTTTTAGGTCACCATCCCTGCATACTTGTCTATACCATAGGAGTGACTGATGACACTTCACCTAAATAGGATTAGCTGCTCAACCTCTCTCTAGAAGGTTAACTAGTTTATTGTCTTCAGCCACTACAGAGGGAAATCTCTGTTACAAACCCTGTCTCCACCAGATCCAGCCACTTCTCTCTTGGGGTGCACAGCCACGAATGCTCACACACCTGGGCTGAGCGCCTTTCTGTTCTTGATTTGCATACCAAAAAGAAGATGCTGGTCCCAACTGAGTAAACTGAGTGTTCTATGAAAATTAAGCAAACTTTTCCTAGCCAAGTCAACAAAAATACTTGCCTGAATATCTGATCAGCACCTGAAGCAAAGATTTCTCACCTATGTTTTCAGGTGAATAATAAACACTGGTGGTTTTAATGGGGAAATGCAGACATAACCAGTAAAAAAAAAAAAAAAGTACTATATTTTTCTCTTTCTATGTTGATGCAGTAGAATAATTCAACTGTAAGGCTCCATAAAAGCTTCCAGAAACTCTGGAGTGCCTGAATGGACATTTTATGAACAAGACAAGAATTCAGTAAGTTCACTAGTTATAAATATCTTTGATTCTGCATGATTCTGCATGCACTGTTATCAGCATTTTAAGGTTCCTTGGCATTTGTCTGTTGGTTGTTTCTAATCTGAGGTTTCCTCACCTGTTTTTTTGGGTTTGTTTTTTTTTTTTTTGTATATGGAGATCCTACATTCCTTGCATCTGGAATGTAAAAATATCAACAAGAAAACACTGACAGGCAGCTCCTTCAGTATCATTAAAGAATCTTTCTCCATTCATGTTTAGGATTTTGCACAAAAGACTTGAGACAAAATAGAATTCTATAATGTTGATTAGGAGAAAGAGAAAGGTGTTTAATGAAGATTAAATTAAAAAGGAGCAGTGGTGGTTTCTAAGGAAACTTAATATTCACCCCTATAAACATCAATTAATTCCTCTAGGTTTGGTTATTTTTTTCCTATTTTTTAAAAAATTTTTCCTCCCTGTTGTTGTTCAGGTGCTTAATTTTTCTCTTACTGGGTTAATCCAAAACAGGAATTTCAAACCACTTCACTTTTTTCAGATAGAAAAGGAGTGGACACAAACATGCATTGGGAGATCTGAAGTGTGTGTTGCAGTGATTTGTGTGACCTACCTCACGGAGCAGACCAGTTGCTATTAAACAGATAGAGTAGATAAGGGTGTTTGTATAGGCACACCAGTATTTGGGTGACACAGCTACTAAGTAGAGGGTTTTGGCCCTTCTTATATTTTTGGTGTGTTGCCTCTCTGGGTTGTGGAATAGGGCAGTGAGTCCTGAGTTAGAAGATTGGCCTTATGGAGGCAGGTTGTTATTGTTCAGCCTTCAAATCCTCAGTCAGCTCTGTGATGAATTTTCTGTTCCCCAAAGAAAGGGCAGGAGAAAAGAAAAAGGAAGTTATTTGACAAGATAACTTCAGAAGCAGATACATTTTCCTTCTAGATATCATATGACAGCTGGTGACTTGTAGCCAGAGGGGTGGATCAGTAACTACAAATGGATGGGTTATGTTTTGCTTCTTCTTGAAGTTAGGAGGGATATACAGCATGTGAAAACTGAAGAAAACAGGGGCAAGCACAGTCAGTAGAGATGAGCAGACAACTTGAGGCTAAGATTTTGGAAATCTGAGCAGGAAGAAGACTGATCAGGAACAGCAAACAGGGGAAACATGGGGAAGCTTGGCATACTTCATCCACAAGAGGAGGAACAATATGAACATGGCTATGTTGGGACTACCAAAATGCAGAGGACATGAGGAATTCTCCAGAATGTCCAAGTGTTACCAGGCACTCGAAGAAGCTACATAGGTTATCTTGACAGAGTAATATGATTGAAAGGAGATAAATACCCTATGGCTGACTGCTGTTTGATATAACCTTTAAGCAATTCAAGATTGCATCATGGATGCACAGACTGCAGATGACTTATAAAGAACCTGGATTGGGTTCTGGAAGGGAATCAACCTGGAAGGGATGTTGAATATGCAAGGACCATACTGAAGGACCAGTTTTTGCTGTTCTCTTTGAGAAGCAGTGTGTAAGGCTGTAGAAGTGAAGTGCTGGGGTAAAAGTGAGTTAAATAGAGGATTTTTGTGGAAGAGATTTTGTGGAAGGCTAGTCTCTCTTTAGAGGCAAGTCAGCTTTTTGTGTAACCTCTGGCCCAGTGCTTATGGAGGCAGGCAGTGAAGGTAATTAAGAAGCTATTCAATTAATAAAAGAAGAGGGGATAAATAAGCGCTAAGTTAGTATAAAATCAAAATGTCTAAAAAAAATTAATCAAGGCACCCAGGGATAAGAGGAAAGAGATGTGATACTTTTGTATACAACAATACTAGTGTAATTTATGAATGTAAATACTAAATACTAGATACTAAAAAGCCTACTAAATACTAATAAATACTATAATGTATTTATGAGAATAAATTCATCCTTTCAGGGAAGAAGGAAGCCTCGTGAGATATGCACAACTGGAATGCTAAAGTCTCTTCCTGTTACCTGTTTTGGAAGGGATGAGTGGACTAAGAGGGAGGCAAAATGTTATTCTGTGTCAAAAATGATATTGTTTGTTTAAACACTGCCAGTTCAGAAGCAAATATTTCCTGAATCCTTGCAAGCCAATATCCAAAGAGGTCCCATATCCCAAAGACTTAAGGACAAGTTGATGGTCTTTATAAATATTTACCTATAAAGCACAAGCTAAAAGGTCTGGGAAATGTCATTCTGACTGATATGTGCTGACATTCTTATTCTGCCAAATATCCTCAGTTGTCTAATTCTATAGGATTTAATCTTTAATTCAAAACCTTTTTCTCTGTCACCAGGCAGTTGTATACTCGATGCCTTCTGGGTACTTAGCAAGGAATTTATCACAGTTCAAAAGCCCCTTTGAGTTGTGAAGATGGCTCTGTGGAGTTTGGTTTGGAGCTCCAGGCATTCCAGTGATGTTTCCTCCATTATTGGGTCCATTATTGGGCTGATACAAGTTAATTCTCAGTGTGACTGGGCTGCACTCATGCAGCTGCATGAAGTATTCAGCATGGAGTGGGTGCAGGGGGTGGGAGGACAGTACTTTCGTGGAGTTTCATCTCCCAGCTTCTCTTTGCTGGGAGGTGTTATTGAGTCATGATATTTTGCTTGTCATAGAATTCATAACTCAACAAAGTTGTGATCTGCTGTCTCTCACCCAAGGCAGGCACTGCTGCTCTGCAGACTGGAAGTACCTTCTCTTTGCTGAAGCAGGGCTCCCAGAGCCTCACTGAGTTTCTCAGGTGGGAAAGTATGGGAACACACGGGATTGTCTGTGCAGGGAGAAAGATTGTCTCACCTCCTGCAGGCACAGAGGAGGAAAAGGCCTCTGACTAAGCCCAGCTTCACTGAAAGGAGCTAATGATGACCTCTTGCTCTATCAGCAAGAAAGAATGTAGGTTACTGAACAATGCAAAACAAGGGAGTCAAAACAAAGGGAGGGAAAAAAAAAAAAAAAAAAGAAAAAACAAACAAACAAACAAACAAACAAAAAAACCAAAAAAACCCCCCAACTGAAAACGAAACATAGAAGAGAACTGAAAACGAAACATAGAAGAGAAGGAAAATATCAACACAGCAGGATCTCACACATTTCTCTTTTGGGCTTTGAAGAACAGTCAATATACTGTGATGGCAGAGAAGCTTCTAGTAAGGATGATGATAACGATGGCAAATTTTTTGTTCTGGCAGTGACTTAAAGAAATGTTAAAAATCAGCAATTGAAGTTGGATATTTTTAAATCAGAAGGTCTGGATAGCTTGCATCACAGTGTTTTAAAATACTGTATGAGTAGCTCTCTGGATTCGTTGTGTTGATTTTCAATAAAACTTGGAAGAGTAAGCTAGTTTCAGAAAGGAAGACAATGATGTAAGAAAATCTGAAAAAGGCAATGTAGGCAATCTGGTGGGCCTCCTGGGGTTCTTAGTCCCAAAGAATGGCTAGAGCAAGGCTGGATAATAAGGTTTTTTTCTTACTGCCAAGGATTCAGTAACATTCACAGTGTCCTAGATAACCTCATATATTCTCTCAAGAAGGTCATAAGTTTGGTTTAAAAATAGTGCTGATGCAAGCACAATGCATTTTACACTCATCCCACATTTTCATTAGAAGTTAAAATATCACAAAATAAACAAAATGTTTATTACTTGGGTACTTTTCAAACCTGAATGGAAAACTTAATATGTGGATCTCTAAATACAGTTTGGCCAATGAGCATGATACTATTTGGTATTTTTATTAACAATCTAATTAAAGGACTGGCAAATGTTAAAAAATGGAAGAGTTGTAAGCCCTGAACATGACATGCCCCAAAGCCAGTCTGTCACTAAGATCCCAGGAAGCAGAAATCTGGCTGTGTCGGAAGAGACTCAGAGCAGATACAGAAATGAAAATGAGTCCGTGCTACTCTTGTACTATGGATTTCCACATATTTCCTCTCATTGATCTGAAGTGTTAAGAAGCTAAGGTTGAATTTTATACTGACTAGTGCACTAGTGGGACACCATGAATGTGGAAACAAGAAAGTCCTTTCCAGAATTATTTTGTTAAATAGCAGACAGTACAGAAAAGGTACATGGGAGGGATAAAAAGATTGAAAAGATTTCTTTATACTGATACAATCGCTGCCTTAGATTTATGCAGAGACAACCAAGGGGATGACTTCGTGTAGATTCACAAGCAACAACATGAGAACAGAAATCTCAAACAGTGCCCTTTAGTACAGCAGACAGAGACAAAATATGCATTAGCTGAGAGCTAAAGTCAGACAAATTAGATCAGACAAAATGATGCATTGAAGTCATAGAACCTATCTGTTGCTGAGGTATGTTCGTGACCCTCATAAATGTTTAATTTAAGCCTGCTTTATGGGGAACTCCTCACTCCACTGGATAGTTAATTATTAAATTCATGAACCATGATTTCCCCAGGAATTTCTAATGCTAATTCAATGCTCTGGTCTCAAACTCATTTTCATGGAAGTCAAAGATAGATGCTGGCAGGTCTTTTGGTACATTCCTGATTCTGATGCTCTACCTTCAGGAAATTTCATTTTTGTTTTATCTGGTGTCATTTCAGAATATTTTTTTCTAGACAAGGAGCACATGGCTGGAAGCTCATCACAGCTGAGATGCGTCCTTGGCAGGCATGGAGAGGTCGTCGGAAAATAGAAAGCAAAATGTCTTCACATATTTCTAAATGTTTCTAAATGCCATTTTTGGTGAATGGGCAGGCTGTGACTGTGCCTCCTGGGTTTCCCATAATACTGTTGTGTGACTTAACCACTCAATGTAAGAGAGAGGCGTGAGCACCTCTGTCTGGAGAGCTCCAGCCCTTCCTTCTGAAAGGGAGTCACTTGGCAGCGAGCAGCTACACTCAGATGGGAGCAATCTGATATTGGTTCAGGGGAGACTACATTAGACAGGAGGCAGGGAGACCTAGAGATCTTGGCTCTGGTCCCAAGCCCCCTTTTTTTTTCCTTCTTCCACAAAGAAATGTATTCAGGAAGACTCTATACTCTTCTTTCCTTTCCTTTCCTTTCCTTTCCTTTCCTTTCCTTTCCTTTCCTTTCCTTTCCTTTCCTTTCCTTTCCTTTCCTTTCCTTTCCTTTCCTTTCCTTTCCTTTCCTTTCCTTTCCTTTCCTTTCCTTTCCTTTCCTTTCCTTTCCTTTCCTTTCCTTTCCTTTCCTTTCCTTTCCTTTCCTTTCCTTTCCTTTCCTTTCTCTTCCTTTCCTCTCCTTTCCTTTTTTTTTGCCCTCTCTCTTTCTTTCTCTCTTTCTCCCCTATTCATTCACTTTCTTAAGGAGTTGGTGAACCTGAGCCTGTATTAGACTACAACATGATACAACCAGGGTGCAGCCCAACCCAGTTACAAGTAATTGTGGTGAAAGGGGGAAGAAGACAATGGAACAGACTGACACAATGGCCTCATGGAGGAAAAGAAGTTAATAAAAAAACTTTTCTAAAGAAAAAAATACGTCCTTCTGTGTTGTTTTCCCCACAAGCAGAACCCTGCCAAACTGTTTCTGAAGGCAGGAAGCAAATGGAAAGCTAAAACCATGAAGATGTGTTTCCCTGTTCCACGTATAATTTACAGGAGTGTTAACAAAAATTAACCACATGCCTCACAGACCAAAGAGATTCAAAGAGATTTCAGCTGACTCTGTGGGAGCTGCTAGGTACAAAGAAAATTGCACAAGAGGCTTCTGGAATTCATAATACCATAGGCTAGTAAGAGTTTCCTTCATTTTCATAAGACCCCCATGAAGCTAAATGTGTACCTTGGAAGATGAATCTAGATAGTATTTGCCTTAGGAGGCAAAACTCATTTTTTTTATGAAGGAGACCTTATGTAAAACCTACTGAAAATTACAAATAGACCATAAAAAAAAAAAGTGTTATTTGACCTGTGACCTTTTCCAGCTACATCAGTTACTATATCAAAAAACAAAGTAACTTCTTTCTCTTCTAGTTCTTTGTTGTGTGGATTTTTTTAATACTTTAATACATGTTCCTGTCTTAAAAACTTGTGCTTCTTCAAATTCATATACTCTACTTGTAGAATGAAATCAGTTGCTTCCCAGTAGAATTCTGTCATTTCACTCTTTTTTGGAACAGCTGTATGGAAAATACATAAGTGACAAGACATTTTAATTTTGTTGGTCTATTTAACCTATAAATGTGCATTTCTTGATTATTGCTGAATTTCCTCAAAAGGGAGCTATACAAGCAATTTTTGAATGAAGGATGTGCAACATGCTTAAATTTTTAAAATCACTATTTTAATTACTGTTATTAGAACTCAAAAATTATGTCAAAATTCTACTCACATAATCTTATTGCATTCAGGCTATAAGCTAAAGTTAATACGAGGCACTTGTATTAACTTCATTTTCTTTGTTGAAATATTAATGGTTTATAAGATGTATCTTTGTTAAAGATTAGTTCGCTATTAATTATCCTTTTGTGAAAGTGAAATGCAGCCTCATTGACAACAGTACCAAAAGGCATAGATGTTTTTTCCACATCATTCCACACCTATTCACTATAAAGGTCAAATGGTTAGAAGGTTTTGTTTTACTGAGAAATAAAACATAAGAGCAGAATAGGAAAAGAAGCAGCGTTGCTCTTTGACAAGTTGAAGAGTTCCCCAAGTGCTAGCCCTGGTGGATTTCATTCAAGTTAGTTAAAGAAATTACTGAAGCAATCTCAAAGCCATTTGGGATTATCCTGGAGAACTTCTAGGAGGGAGAGTACAACACTGTAAGAGAAATATCTTTGAAGCTTTTTTAAAAAATCTGGAAAACATTAATCTTTAAGAAGCCATAGGATAATAAGAAGATGGGTAAATCATGTCAACCTGCTATCATTTTCTTTGGTAATAGCATGATTGGCATCATGGGACAACAGCAGCAGAACTGAAGCAAAAGTCTTGACTAATTTCTGTAACCATCTCACATGATATTCTCCCATGAAAGGTAGGGTGACAGGCGAGGTGACCGTCCTTGGAGGGTGGATGAAACTCTGGTGACACACTCAGTCTTGAGGAACAATGACCAGAGAGCCTTTGTCAGCAGGAGCAGACATACTGAGTGGGGTTTTGTCATGTGTCCTTGGGCTAGGACAGGCTTTGCCAGTTAGGAACAACTGATAGTGGAAAGGGAATGGGATTCACTTGGTGAATAGGCAGGTTCTTCAAGAAAGGAAAGAAAGCCACAACTTCATGTAGTGTTAAACTGACACATTTAATTCAGAACGCAGCCTTCAAGCTAGAGGAGGGAACCTTTGCTTTTCAGTAAAGATCAGAGCATGCACTTTTAGGCTCTGTATTTCAATATGTATAATAACTGGAGGCTTAAAAAATGCAACATATGAGGAGACGTCAAAGGCTTGTACAACTTGGAGAAGACTGAGAGGAGACAATTTTCTGATTTGCAAAAAGTTGAGGTTAAGGATAATAGAATAATCTGTTTTTTCAGCTCTATAATATATGATGGCAAGACAGGTTCAGATTAAATATCAGGAAAAAAATTCCAGTAGTAAAGTTAGAGCAACCCTGCCATAGGTTGCACAGCTAGAATATTAGGCAACACAGCGTACATGTCTGGGTAGAAGCAGGAATGCTATAGATATGGGGGTTTCTGCCTTTGGCAGGGGATATACTACATGATCTCTGTAGGCTGATACTGCATCTTCATTTTCTATGATTAAAGTTGTTAATGAAAATCAGAATTTGATAACTTGGGAACAGTCAGGCTGTGGATGTACTGATGCCATTTCCTAGCACACTGGAAAAAAAAATTCCTTTTTTTCCCCTACCCATTTATATCCATTTAAAACCTCATGCTTTATTCTAAGCTTATAAACCCTCTGGTACATGACCTTTGTTTTTTTCTGTGAATGCACTATCTAGTGCAGTAGTTTATACTGCATTAATCCCAGTTATTAAACACATACCATTACTGCATTGATCAGCGTCATCATTGCACATGTGGTGCACACTCTAAGCCAGTGTTTGGTGCTGGTACAGAATATAGACAGACAAATGAACAACCCAAGAACCATTGCCTTCTCCTGAGATTGGTGTGGATGACAGAGTTCCATAGGGGTTAGAAGCATCAAGATAGCACAAAACTAAACTGTAAGAGAAAATTATTTTGTGGGACCAGGGAAGTATGGAATATGCTGGCTAATAATCATTACCACTGGTATTGATTGCTCATGGGACTGATATGAGGTAGAGAAGGCAGGTGAAAATCTTTAAATACCACACCATGAGAATAGAACTGGAAGGAGGATAGAAAGGAGAGATCAAAGCAGTGTTTACTGTCTCAAGTGCCATACAGACCCTGCCTGAAACCACACCAGAGTCATTTAAATGGATTAGATCCATGCAGTATCTGATTAAAGTAACTATCTGGAAGATATTGTCTGTTTTGCAATAAAACATTGGCCTAAATAAATGTGTGATTCTAGGATGAGATGACAGAATGACAGTCTTTGAGTTATGAATAAATGATAACAATAATACATATGAGAAATTTAAAATGGAGCTAGCTAGGAAAGGTACATTATTTAAACAGAAATTTTCGGGTTTTAGAACTTCTTCATTGTTTTCCTAGAGGAAGAAATACGACATTTATTCTAACTTCTGATCAAATGAGAAATGTTTGTCACATAATAAGCAGAGCCATGGGATCAGGCGACTCATCAGGAAGTTCCAGATTCAGGTCTCTAATCTGAATTACTTCTGAGAAACTTTATGTTTCTGATAGAAGACAGTTATTAGTGAACATTTTTAACAATGACAGTTTGAATAAAAGTTATTAAATGTGGAGCAAATAATCCATTCTGTTCAATATTCACTGGAGGAGTATTGCTTCATCCACCAAAGCAGCATCAGACAACTTTTTCTAACTGAAACATGGCCAAAAATTTGTTTTGAAAGGCATGTATGAGTTTTTCTTTTCTAATTTTGCAGATAGTAGCCACGCTGCTGCATATCCTGTTAATGGCTGAGATAGTTAATTTTCTTCATAGTAGTTAGTATGAGGCTATGTTTTGAATTTGTGCTGAAAACAGTGCTAACAAGGCAAAGATGTTTTTCAGTGCAGCTGAGCAGTGGTTGCAGAGTCCAGGCCTTTTATTGACTCTCACTCCCCCCCCACGAGGAAGTAGGCTGGGGGTGCAGAAAAGGTTGGGAGGAGACACAGCTAGAACAGCTGACCTCATCCAAAATGATATTACATAACATATGACATCATTCTCAGCGTATGCATCTGGAGGATGAAGATGGAAGGGCAGGACATTTTGAGTGATGGCGTTTGTCTTCTCAAGTCCCTCTTACAGATGATAGAACAGAGCCCTGCTGCCCTGGAGATTGTTGAACACCTGCCAGCTGATGGGAAGTGGTGAATGAATTCCTTGTTTTGCTTTGCTTGTGAACATGGCTTTTGCTTCACCTAGTAAACTGTCTTTTATTTCAAGCAATGAGTTTTCTCACTTTTAGCCTTCCGATTCTCTTCTCCAGGAGGGAGAGGGCAGCTGTATGGTGTTCAGTTGCTGTCTGGGATTAAACCATGACAGTCCATAAATTGCAGTAGGATTTACTGGGGGGATGCTGTCTAGTGAGAATATTTGGAATTTTAAGTCATCAGTAATGACCTTCTTGACGAAGTGCCTCTAGCAGCCTGAATCATATACAAAACCAGATGTTGAATCCCCTGTGGTGGTAACATTTGAACTCTTAGCTAGAAGTCATGAACCAGTGTCAGTCTGCTGACACTTACTGGTTGGGCATGATTAAAGACAAGGTGATCTGAATAGCTTTGGACAGGAGATAGCCTCTGTAAAACACTAAGGGACCAGGGACAATTAGCACAACTGCCTCTGTCAGACCATGTAGGTGTGACTAACATGTCCTCTTCAGCTACCCAGACATAATAGTTCATGCTGGAAGTTTGGGTATTGCATGCCAATCCCCTGTTTTTTCTGTACAAACAAGATGACAAGAGGGACCTTTTTAAGCTGATTGGACATTAAAAAATAGTTCTGATTATAAGGTTTAAAATTATGCTTATAAGATCATACACTAAGCAGGAAACATGACTAATTTTCTTCTTAACTTAAAGTCCTGCGGGACATATTCTTTTCATTCACAGCACACTAATAATGTCTGAGCAAATATGTTTCCCCAGGCCTCGTTCTGGACTGCTAAGCATGAATAAGCACCATAGTGCTTTTGCTAAATGACCAGACTAATACAGTGTCAGTACACTTAATGCATCGTTTGTCATAGTAACAAAGATGGAAAGTACTTTCAGGCATTTGTTTTTATTTGGGAAATGCGTACGTTCAGAAGCCGTACTCAGCAGGAAAGCTGAGATTATTAGAGCACATAAAGCACTCTTTGGAACCTTGATAAAATATGAGATGTCTTTATGTGACAGATGACATGTAGCACTATCATAAGTTATAATCAGGAAACTAAACTTCTTGCAGCTATCTTAGAATACACCTGTGTGCCTAGACCGGTTTTATTTTGAAAGTATTATATCATTCTTCAAGACTTTGGAGGGATTTTTTGTGTACCAGTTAGATCTAGAATCTAATTTACTTTGTCTATATGCACATTATTCTGATCAATGGCAAATTCTACACTAGCAACACACTCAAAAAGTATTTTGTATTTATTAGAAATGGTCAAGCCCATGGCAAGCACAAATATTAAACTACCAGAGCACCATAAAAATGATGTGTGTTTTCAGAAAAGCCCAAGCACATCCAGCCACACCTACAAAAAATATTACTCTCTTAAAGCAGTGCAGATGTCAGGAATAACAGTGCTTAAACCACAATCAGAAATTCAGCCAAATTAACTCCACTCCATTAATTTCTGTGAGCTTTTCATAAGGCTTGAGTATATTATATCTGAAAACCAAGCAACACCTACTTCATGGAAACAAAATTACATCTACTTCTTTAAAGTAAAAAACTTTTATTTCCCTTTATGTACTGCTTGAGGGGAGTGAGGATGTTGGGTGCTGCTGTAGTTTGAGACCATGCTGCCCATGTAATTTGAGCTATGCAGCTGCTTGCCATGCTTCTCTCCTGCTTGCATTTCAGCATTGCTCAGTACATCTATTTGGAGCAGAATTAAAGTGTTTGCTCTCCAAGTGAACCCAGAGGAGAGAGAATGAAAGGGTCAGCAGAATTCTGCTCTGAGCAGTGACTGCAGTGCCTGCTTGCTGCTTCTGTATTAAAATTATTTGAATTTAACTCCCCAAAGACTTTGGTGTGAGGATGTGTGATAGTTGGATGTTCATTTGTGATTCAGGGAGTTGTAGATAAGTCCATTTTCAGATGTAATTCCCTTACTTCAGACCATTGCTTTCCTTTTATCATCCATTTCTCTTCCTCTCAACTTCTTTCAATAGGGTGTTTACTTCCAGTCCCTTAATCTACCACACAACCTTTAGTTTTAACTTCTTGGAAGAGCTGTTCTGTTGTTTACATACCTCATACCTCATTTCAGTACCTGTCTGCCTTGTGAGCTGCCTGTTCTGGACATACAACATACCACTGATCCCTCTGATCTTTCAGGAAGATTGATTTCTTTGGCTTCTTTGTTGCATCTGAATTCATTTATCAAAGCCAAATGCTAATCCAGAGATTAGGAATTGTTAAGAACTTCCTGAGCCTGGTTGGTAAAATAATTAAGGAAAAGCAAATATGTTTTATGGTGCTACAGAAAATGCAAATCTTAATTTCAGCAGATCTAAGATCTAAAGCTGAAATGAAATAACATTTTAAATGGCCAAATTGAACGAACTGAAAAAAGTATCATCCGGAAAACATTCCATCTGACTTCCAATTGACATCTTAACTAAATCATTTTAGTAAACAAATAAGAAGCAGAATTGAAAAGAGACAGATTGAAAGAGAATGAAAATGTCTGCATGAAAGTTGAATCCCATCGTTTCATGAGTTGCAGCTGATATCAGAAAAAAGTGATAATTACTAAGTAAATCTCTCATAGTCATCTAATGTCTGGAAGGTCTTTATTGCTGGCAAAACAACTACTGATCTTCCCCAATCAACTTCCACACTGCCAGAGAAGGGTGGTATTTTTATCTTTGGGCTATTATGCAGTTATTCCATTGCCACTTTGATTTCTCTTTTCTGCTCTATTGATAAAGAAACTATTCTCCTACAACTATTTTAGAAAATAGTCATTTTAGAAAAAATTATAGTTTCTTATAGTCTTATAGTTCTTATAGTCTTATACAGACTTTATAACCTCTCTATAGTTATAGAGAAGACCCACTTTGATAGTCCAGTGAAATGTACAGTGATTGTGATGAATTCTTAAAAAACTCTCACTGACTGTCCTCATTTCCAAATGGCACCATGGCACTATGGAAGCCTGGATAGCAATGCCTCCTTTTAGCAGGGTCTTCCACTGCATTTGATGTGTTTGATTATTTGGTCTGTGTTTATGTTAACATCTTAATTTATTTCCCACTTGTTAAAGCAATTTTCTGTAACATTCCAAGGTCTGTTTCATTATAGGAAAAACGAGGTACTGCAGGCGGGCAGATGACCCGTTTACACCTGTAACTGCTTTTCTCATGAAACTGGCACCACCTTTTGATATTGCTCCTCAGATCCTTTCCCATTTACAACAGTTTATGTATGCTTTTCTCAGAAGTGAAAAGTGACCTTTCTCTCAGTCTCTAAACTGTTCATTTCTGCCCTGACAAGTCATATGCCCTTTGCATACATGTAAAAGATGAAGTGGATAATTGTAGTTGTCTGGTACGATGGCTTGTATTACACATCTCTGGTTTTCAGCTGGGATAGTGTGCACCAATAAGGGATTTTTCTTTCCTAAAACTAATGGATGTACATTTTGGAGCAAAATAACACTGTTGTTTTGGGGGTTTGTCATGGGTGTAATATTGCAAAGGCCTGATCCAGTGGCACTGAAGTGGAAAAGTTTCTCCTGACTTCAATAGTCATGTTTACAGTAACATGTCCTGATGGAAGCACCCTGAAAGCTTTAATCAAGCAGAACACTGTTCTTCCTCTGAGGAAAATGCTATTCAGATATTCTGGGAAGAGAGGACAACTCTGGTTCCCCATGGGAAAAGAGACAGGAATGGATGTGCATGTGTCCCAGTGCATGTGCATCCCACACCATGGCTGCCACAGCTGGACAGGAGCTGCCCCCTCAAGTGTGAGGCTCCTCCCTGCTGGGAATTGCAGCATTGGAGTTAAACTGTGCAGTGATTCAGAGGGAGAGTGGTCAAAGAGTGGGGGAGGAATAAAGAACAGATCTTTATGGGGAGGGATTGGCTGCTCCCTTCATCATCAAGCCACATGCAATATGTTCTTTTCACAACTCTTTTTAGTACCCCTATAGATCAAACCTATCGACCTTCGCTTTTACTGCAGAGCTTTGCTTTTTATTGTGTTTGATTCCCCACCGCTGAGAAGGATGGAAAGAGCAAGTTCAGTGTCTATCACTACATTCTTCTTTGAGGCTGATGGAGGTTTTTCCCACTTTTAGGCTTTAAAATTTACTTAATAAATCTTTATAGACTGAGGAACAGTAAAAGCTCTGTTTCTGATTTCAGAAATATATATGATAAATAATTTCGTTTAATACATCTCAATAAATAATATTAGCACACTATTCACAGGAATGCTGTAGAGATATGTTAAAATATTAAATACAGTTTGCCTGATATATTTATTCAACTTTATGCCTTCCACATGACTAAATAAATGCACTTTCAGAGAAAGAATCTGGATGACACTAATACAGGAAAGAGGTAACCAAGACACCTATGTCAACTTTGGTTTTCTGCTTCAAGTTGATGGTCCAGTTCCAGACTCAGTGCAGACACACAAGTTTTTCAATTTATCCTATGCAGAGCAAAATTAGTTTTTCTATGATATTAAGGTGACAATGAAGTGGCAAATTTTGTTCAATGGATTCTGCAGATTAAAATGTTGACATAAGTATGCATTGCTAAGAGATAATTATTTAAAAATCAAATATTTACTAAAAAATTACCTTAATTTATATTCAGATGTAAACATCCCTCCATTACAGAGATAAAGACAAACTTCTACTATCAGCCACTGTAATGCCTGCTGAAATAGCCATGATTTCTGAGATTTTAATATATGTGGTCTCATTTCTCATTTTCACTGTTTTAACTTATTTTAACTACTGAAATATTTTCATTTTTTAATTTTTTAACTACTAAAATATTTTTAAAGGCTTTTTGGATAGATTTTTGTATGTGAAATAAAGTAGAAAATCCCTCTTTAGTTTCCAGGTACTTTCAACTTCAGTCAGCATCAGGAAACTGCTGCGTTTTACTTCTACCTATTCCTTCACTGATTATTCCCCCTTCCTGCAAGTCCATGTGTACTCACATATTCACATCCCATTGCACACAGCCTAGGTTTGGGGTTTTTGTGAGGCTGTTTCCTCTTTTGAAAGGAAAAGAGGGTGGAAATTCAGTTCTGTTAAAAGCCAGCACATGGTCTTTTTGAACCTCCTATTACTGGTCTCAGCCCAGCCAGCCAGCCCAAGTGCCTCTGTAGAACCTTCCTGCCCTCCTGCCCAGCTTGGTGGTACCTCCAAACTCACGGAGTGTGCACTTCATCCTTTCATCCAGATCACTGATCAAGATATTGTGAAGAGAAGTGGCCCCAACACTGAGTCCTGGGGAACACCACTTGTGACCAGCCACTACCCAGATTTAACTCTACTCACCACAACTCTTTGGGCCTGGCCATCCAGTAAGTTTTTATCCAACAAAGCCTACACCTATCCAAGCTATGAGCAGACAGTTTCTCTAGTGAAATGTTGTTTCTTCTACTGCTGTTCCTTTTATCCTTATTTTTTTAAAATTAAAGCAGGAGATCCATAAAAAGGATCTATTTATTTTTACCCTGAGAAACACCAGAATACCAGCTTATTTGTACTTATATATACCTATTACCAATTTCAAGATGCTTTATTTTGCTATAACTCACAGCCTCATGTGAAAGAGGTTGATGAATAAAAATTTCCTCTACAACATTGATTAGTTTTATTCGTATTAGAAATGCATAGCTTTCTTTGTTGGTCAATATTCATTCTTCTGAAACTTCAGATGTTATTATTTGATGAATTCTATAATCATCATAGAGTTTTCAAATCCAGGAGTATTGCAAACTCATAAAATAAATGTTTCCTTCACCTTTTGTTATGAGCCACAAATTCTGAAGATATCTGAATATCATTCTATTCCCTTCAAGTTATTGAAATCATAAAGTACAGCCTAATGGCATTTTCACCATTTTTTTCTTTCAGTGCTCTTACAGCTTTCAAAATAAGACAGAGTGAGACACATTCAGCTAAAATTCAGTCAGCTTATTAAACCATGCGTACTAATACACTGAACTTGC
The DNA here is from genome assembly GCA_023637945.1 of Phaethornis superciliosus. Taxonomy (NCBI): domain Eukaryota; kingdom Metazoa; phylum Chordata; class Aves; order Apodiformes; family Trochilidae; genus Phaethornis; species Phaethornis superciliosus. The sequence continues at coordinate 8,753,608 of JAJQWJ010000011.1, forward strand.
TTATCATGGCTATTCTAAAATATTTCTTCATATTTCTTTAAATGGTGTATATACACCTTTGCATATAGGACATGAAAAAGGAGCATTTGAGATACACTACTTTAAGACAGAATGCCAAGAATAAAGCAGAACTACAACAAAAGGATGTTAGAAACAAAAGGAGATATGGCAGCAAAAATGGCAATCCCACACTTAGTTTTAACAGTGAATTTAAAACATGGGTAACTGTAGTTCACTTCAGTAGCAATCAATTCATAAATACACAGACAAGGATCATTAGCATTTGCAAACAAACATCACCTCTTATCCAAGAGCTGAGAGCCTCAAGTGCAGTGAATGATGCTTTTCATATTCCAGCTCAATGTATTCTTTATATTTATTTTCTATTTGCTTTCAAAATAAATTAGGACTGCAATAATATTAACATTTTTCTTCAACATATTTTCCATAGAAGTGCATTCCCAGTCACATAATCTGATGTTTTAGCTTTCTTAATACATTGTTTCTTTAAGTCTCAAAGCTAAAAAAATAGGTAACAATGTACTTCATATTTATCAGCAACTGATTGTTCACAAGACTTTTTTAATCATGCAGACTACAGGAAGTCACAGTAGAGGCCACTTCTTTTTCATTTACTTATTGCCCTTTAAGTATGCTTGACAGTCACTGATCCTGCTACTAGAAAGCCTGAATGAAAACATCTTCTCTTCTAACCTGCAATCATTCAGGCACAGCATCCAACCCTGGACAAGTCAGTACACTTCCCATCATTTCGTTCTCTTCTGGGAATTATAAAACAAAGTACAGATGGTTGACTTTTTCTTTCTTCTGTTTCTTCAGTGCTCTCCTTGTATCTTTTAAAATAAAAGTGTCTCATATGCTACCAAAATTCAGCTGCATTTCCTGACCCTTTTGTTCCCATGTGGTCAGGTGTCTCTAGAGGCTTTTTTATTTAATCAATAGTAATTAGGGTGGTGTTTAGATCTTCCAAATACAGCCTAGATTACTGACCTCTAGCATTACACTAAAGAGAAATGTTTGATGCTTTGTGGCTCACTAATGCTTTCTGGCTGTGGAGCAAAAGCTTGGACCTTCACCCTTCAAAGAAGAAAAAGAGCCATTACCTTCCCTGGACCCCCAAGGCCCATGATGAGATCCCCACCACACAGGACTATCCTGAGGGCTCTGCTACTGCTTTGTGATCAGGAAACTGCCTTAAAGATACTCTCGAGCTCACCTGACATGAAGCTGAGTGCCATGGGCCTGCTATGCCTCATGTCTTGGAAGGGACATGTGGTGTGCCTGTATATGGCTTGAAGAGCAAGGTTTTTATGACATCAATATATGTCTGATAGCACATCAGACAAGCACATCAGAATGGCCCAGGGTGTTTTCAGCAGAAACTCACCATAAGCAACATTACTGTTCAGTTTGTTACTACATGGAACCACACAAAGGGCTTTTCTCTCCTGTCCCTTGCTGTAGTACAAGCTAGGCTCAGTCCTGTGGAATGTAGTCAGTCTAGCCTAACAGAAACCTGGAACTAACATCTATATCTAGCCTTGTTATGCATCCTGAAAGACAGGGCTTTGTTGTTGTAATTACGTTCTTTTAAAGATATGAGTTGCATAAATCTCATAGTCATTTCCTCTGTCTGTAATGGCTGTTAGCTGCAGCTCAAGAAGATTCCTAATTAATATTAATTCCCACCCTGCACACACTGTGTTTTGGCAAGTAATTATGTCTGAAGGGTCAGCAAAACACAATGATCTTCAAATTTTGAACAATTTAATTATAGTCTTGTTTTCTGTGTGGAGCTGCATAAGCTATGAGTTTAGAGGAGAACACGAGTGTGTTGATGGTACTGAGGCTGTCTCTGGAGTGAAGAGCAGAGAGTGATCTGCAGGAAGGAGGAAAGGTTGCTCAGGCCTTCTGACCCAAACTATATGATTTAAATTAAAGAAAAACTATCGATTTATGTAACTGACTTTGCCTGAAGGCTGCTCTGTCAGACTGCTTATTTTGCTGCAGATGCCTTCCTGAGAAAAGCTAACAAGTGAAAACAGAAAGTAGCCACTCAAAAGAAAGAATACTTCAAATTACAAATTACTTCATCAAGCTTTGTCACAGATGTACAGAGTAATTTTGTGTGACTCCACATGTGAGAAATCTTCTTCACTCTTTTACAAATTCAGCCCTTCCTTAGACATTTTTGTTTGTTTATTAGTTTTTACTCATTAAGCTGAATTAGTTAATGCTGAGGTCACCTTTAAGGACAAGTAACTGTTCTAGGTAAGGAGGGAACCTCACATGTCCCAACCTGTCATTCATTAGATGTTTTTTTGATGCCAGCCAATGGGACCCTCAGTGGTAAGGGGAATTCTGAATCCTTGTCCCACTCATGTTCTAAAGTAATCCTGAAAATTAACCTCAGTAAAACAGATAGTTTCATTTTTCAGAGACAGAAAAGAATCCAAACTGCCTCTGCCAGTCAAAGGTGTCAAAACAAAGCAATAAAAGTACCAGAAGGAACAAGATTGCTAACTTGACAGCACAGTCAAATAGTTAAATTTGTAATGGTAAACAACAATTGCTATATAAATGATTAAGTGAGTTTTCACAGATGCTTCAGAAAGGCCTTATCTGTAAACACTTTACTTATAACCTAACTGCAATTGTGGTGGATATGATCCAAGATTTGCATGAACCAGAGCATCTGACTGGAATACTCCTAATCATAAACCAAATAGGAGAAAATAACCAGAAAAAAATAATATAGCTGATGAAGAATAATTGATTTTGAATAGGTGCAGTAAGACTGTGTATCTATCTGATCCACTCTGACTCTCTGAGTCCTTATGCTTTGACCCTGGTAGACTGCAACATCCTGACTCATGGCTGCCTCTTCCCTGGGAGCTCAGGGATGCTCCTGGGAGTCCAGCTCTAGGAAGACAGCATGAAGTGATGGATACAGCTCACGTCTCTCTGCAATGGACACCAAAATATGTTTGAACAGGAATGTGAATCTGTTTAAAAGGAGTTGACAAATGTTACAGTTATTTGGTTTGTTTATAATAACAGTGCATGTGTTTAGTGGTATTTAATGTTTATGCTGCTACACTTACATTTTTCTTTTTTTATAAGTAGGTGCACTTCATGCACTAAGCTCTGAACCAGCCATCTGTGATTCTTAAGTACTGACATCAGTTCAATTGAGGGTAAATTTTGATTCTGCATAGTACCATAAAATTTCAGTATGAATTTTTTCTTTTTATGACCTATAGCTAATTTTAGTGCTTCTGTGTTTTCCTTTTCAATAATGAAAGATTGTTAGAGTTGACTGACCCTTATACAGCTATGACAAGCAGGTAGAATACAAATAAGGGAATGTTAAATACTGTGCTTAGTTGTCTTCATTTCCAGCAGCTGTTGTCACTAAAATGATCAAGGACTGGCAACAGATCCCATAGGTTTCTGATTGATTATGGTCCTCCTAATGATCTTTTTGATCTCCTGAACTTTCTGTGAACTTGAAACCAACATTTCCTTTGCACGACAGATAATAGCAGGCTGCAGTGCTGCTGCCAGTCCTGCTGGGCATCTTTGCTAAGCTGCAGTGCTCCTATTTGGAAAAGCCTGTTTGTTACATTCAGGATGTACCTAAATGAACACTACAAATTTTGACATGTTTTATCTAATGATCTTGATGGTTGCTATTAGCCTAGATAAAAACATAGAGTATAAACTACGCACACTGCAGATTATGAAAAAAATGGTTAAGATCACAAAAATGACAGCACAGAAATCACAGAAAGTTAGGGGTTGGAAGGGACCTCAAAAGATCATCCAGTCCAACCCCCGTGCCAGAGCAGGGTCATCTACATACTCCTGAGATAGTTTGTGAAGTCAAGAGGGGGTGAAAGTAGCAGATTCAGCTCTCTCCCCCTCAGCCTCCTTCCTTTCTCTCTCCATCCCTTCCTTGCTTCATCTTTCTTACTGGCAAACATTAGTAAGAACGAGTTACATGACTTAAGAATAAATTTCATGAAAATTTTCTGCTTTGTTAAATGTTCTAATGAGCCATTTTCACTTAAAGACTTTGCAGATACTGTTATTTACTGATATTTAGTGATTTGCCATTTATTAATATAAAGCCTCATTCGTCAAAATACAGAAAGACATGGATAATTTGAGTTACATGCTTGAGTCCAAATCCAAAATAGACAGTGAAATGTCAAATGCATCTCTTTGACCTGTAGGTGATTCTCCAGTGGATTGCATAAAGCATAGTGAGAGATACAGCTCTAGCAGTCACTACTCCCAACTCATTCCCAGCTTTGGACTCCCTTCTGGACTATACAACTCGTAATATAGGTTGGAAATAGTCTCAAGTCATCAGAGAAGTGAAATATTACAACACAGACAGAGTATCAGAATTCTTGGCAATATTTTAAGTGCATATGTGAAGATGACTACCACCTATTGTTAAGCTGGAACAAATTAATATGGTATGGAAAAGAGGGCTTTTACTGGTCCTTGCTAGCAATTATGTGTTGGCTACAGATACAATGTATAGAGTGTATACAGATACAATGTATACACAGTCAAGGCTCACTTGACAATAACAAAAAGGCTTCTTGATTGAATTGTTCTTTTTGGTGCAGGGACACTATAGTGTCAGTCTCCTCTCATAGCACTACTAGAAATCAGATTGCTCTCTTCTCTATATAATGAAATTCACAGACACTGGAGGCATATGAACATCAATTATACATAACCACCATGAATATGAAAAAAAAAAATCAGAAAAATATTGCAAGAAAGATTAATAGCTCTAAAATGAAGGACTACATAAGGAATGACTTTCAATTGTAACATTCAAATAAGCTTTCAGATATAGCATAAACTGTGCTTGACATTACACAAAAAGAATGGAAAGCCATTTGTAAATTTTAGATTATTACAGCTGAGATTGTTTTTTATTAAAACTAGGAAAGAAGAGTGGATCAGCAATGCCACATGGGATGCTATTACAGAAAAAATTGCATAATGTTAAATCTATCTACAATAAGGCCAGAAAAGTAAACATAGGGGGAAAAAAAAAAAAAGGAATATAGGGATGAAGATAAAGCAGTAAAAAGATCGCCCAAAAAAGGATAAAATGGGCTCCAGTGATAGACAGGCACTGAAAGCAGTGACAGCAGTACTGAAGGCAGCAATGAGAACATTTTATCAACCGTTTAAAGAATTGCTGGAGATTTTAAGCTACAAAAGGCAAGGGTGGTGAGGAGTAATGACTGGAAAAAGCAAATGTCACCTTATTTTAGGATAACAAAAGAATAGGGAGGCAGAGCACCTCCCAGACACTGTGAGAAAACGACCTTTATTTTGCTGGTGCAAGATGGCAGAAGATGGTTGAAGAAATCAAATCTTCATGAGCTTAAAGTAGCCTTTAAAAGGTGGAAGAAGGCTAAATTAACAAATACAATTCAAATCACTATAGCACAGAGATGAGGAAACGAAAAGGATGACATGATATTTGGAGATGTCCCTAAGGTTTGATGTGAAGCAAATATAATACAATTTTCTCTTGGAAAGACTTCAGTGTAGCCAACTGCAGAGAAACATGGCAACATTTGCTCTAATTGATCTTGTGCAGACAAGATCTTCCTCCTACATCAGAGAACACTGTGAAAGATGGTAGATACCTCTTGTCCTGAACTGCATGGGGACTGCTTTGGATTGTCAAGGCAAGGAGTACCCCTGTCTGAAATCTCTCAGATGGTGTCACGGTTTAACACTGGCCCGGCAGATAAACCGAGTAACAGATTTATATATTAATCTCTCTCTCCTCACTGAGAGAGAGAATAAGGAAGAGAGACTTATGGGTTGGAAACTAAACTGCACAACTTTAATGAAACAGTAATGATAAATAGGAAAAAATTACTAAATATATACAAATATACAGGAAAATTGATACCACGTTCCTCCCCTCTCCCCCCCAATAACTCTCACGTCACCACCGAGGCTGCAGGGCAGCCCTGGGAAAGTCCAGGCTGGAATCCTGGAGTCAGCAGCAGTCGGGAGCTGGAGGCAGGAACACACAGATTCAGGCTGGCAGGGATCAGGACCACAGGCAGAGGAACGGATGGAATCCTCTCAGGATGCCGAAGGAAGCAGGGAGGGCAGGAAGAAGGGAAGCAGGAAGGAAGAAGTGTTTGACCCTTGTGATCCCTCAAATTTATACCAAGTATGACGTGTATGGGATGGAATACTCTGTTTGGTCAATTCTGGCATCTCTCTTGTCCGGTCCTCTCCAGAGGAGGGTTTCAGGTGGGGCCTCCTTACTCCTTCTGGAAGGCAAAATGTTCCTGAGAGCTGAGCAGTGTCCTTGGCTCAGTCTCTGGCTCAGCCAGTCTCTGGCTGTAACTATAAACATCGAGTGTTATCAGTCCTAGAAGCAGACACTGTCTGAGAAACTTGCTGTTAATTTCAGCAAGTGCAGCTACTTACAAGAGACTTAGCTGAAAGCAAAAGTACAAACCAGAAAATCACCTTTATCCTGGCCTAAACCAGGACAGATGGCAATTCAAAATATTTAGCAGAAGCATGCCATGAAGTAGATGCATCTGGCAGGTGGTGAACCTTGGTGACAAAGACTGCAATTCCTTCCCCCCATCACCACTACATTTCACTGGAATTGATTGTTACACAATTATTACTGTAGCAATGGGTAGAAAATGTACAAATTAAGAGAGCAGAGACATAAGGGTTTGCAACTAGAATATGTCTTGTAACTAAATCACTTGAGAGTATGTCATGAAAAGGGCTGCCTCACACTTATGACAAAAAGGCTCTACAGTTAATAAATTAGAGATAGGTAATGTCACAGATGATAAATTATCTACACAGAGTTTTCTGTTTAGAGGCTGAAGCTTTTACAAACTTGCATCAGCTCATTCAAAATGCAAATAAATGCATGATTGATATAAGTTCAGAACACTAAACTATGTACTTCCCATACATATGACTGTGCAGAAGTCTTGTGTGGTTTTTAAAAAACACTGAAAATCCAGGGAAGAGTTTTCAAATACAGTGCAGAGTCCTAGAAAAATAATGCACTCATCCTGTGCAAATGGCACAGCCATCAGTACAGCACCTGTAAAGGCTATTTAAAGCACTGACTAAATGAATAAAAAATGAAGAAGCCTTAAAATGAGTACAGATAATGGAAACAGTACAAATAGTTAAAAGGAAGAGAAGGGATATAGATCTATTTTTCATTACTCTTCAGTAATAGGGAGAATCAAACATACTTGTGGTAGCCTCAGCTTTGGTTTCTAAAGGCTAAATCAATGGCTCTGGTATGGTTGATGTGATCCTGTTACAAAATCAGAAAAGATTTACAGAAATAAGCCAGACTGGATATGGCTGACTACTGCTATTTGACTTCTGTTTTATGGTCTTGGTAACAAAAATGACACTGCTTAGTGAGAGCATGAAAAAGGGTTAGGATTATAAAAAAGAAGAAAAACTGCATTAAGGAGATGAACCAATAAATTTCTCCATTCACTTTTAGCTCAAGCATAATACTAACTTCAACATGGCACTTAAGTTTTAGTTCCAAGTCAAGGAAAAAAAATTGGTTTGATTTAGTCTTTATCCGTTAGTTGTCAATGAAATATTCTTTCATGCAGAAGAATGAGCTTCAAGCAGACTAAACTCAATCAAAATTTACTCCTTCTGAAGAAAAAAAAATACTTAACAAAATGTGCAAGTCCAAGAGTTGCTGAAGAAAAAAAAAAAAAAAAAAAAAAAGTGGCTTCTGAGAACCATTTAATTCCTGATTAAATATTTAAAATATTCACAAGCAAATAAAAATTCCTTTAGTATTATTTTCCCAATCGTTTGTTCCCACTTTATGAAAGGCTTTTAATAAATATTTAGGATTTTAAATGACCTTGTGATTGACTGGGGGAGGGAGAGTTAACAGAGAAAGAACCTAATTGATCCAAATTACATTGTCAAGCAAGGCCTAGATTTACAAAAGCAGGCATTGACATTCATATGTCAAAGAGAAAATGCACAGATGTTGTCATGATCATCACAATGGAAGCAGGTTAACACAGGTCTTTTGGAAATTTGGCTCAACTTGTGGATAATAAAAGCTTACCCTTATTTCTTTTAGTAACTTACAGGTTAATGTCCATTTCATGCTATAGGATTTCCCAGCCTTTCCCTTGATAACATTATCCAAGTTTTGAATGACCTGAGCTCCTCTCTAAAGTAACTGTCAGTTTCACTATGTTCAGTTCCTTTCTTTCAAAATCCAGGGGAGGATACCTATTTCTCACTTCTTACCTTCCCATTTTGCTATCTCATGGTTTGCACTGAATCTTATCTCTTTAACTCCTTACAGAGATCTCAGCAATTTGGTCATGGTGTCCCGAGCAGATTTATAATACAAATCACATCTCAGAAAGTATACAGATGTACAGAATGTTTTGTCAGCAGAGAGTTTCTTGTACGGTAGATAAAACTGCATAATTTTGCCTACTGATATAAAGCTTAGTCTGAGAGATTAGAGAGCACTTATAGATGTTTAGCAATTCAGGGTGTCATATAAACCTTTTTTTTATCTCAGACACATTTTCAAAGTCAAAAAGGGAAAGTAAAGAATGCAATTCCTACTGATAAAGCTCATCCCCTTCATTAAGAAGGCTGATATATTTTCTTTATAAATTATATCATTGTTCTCCCTTGGAGGGAGGAATTAATTTGAAAAAACCTGCACTGAAGAGCATTTAATAGCATGGCTACACCTGTGACAATTTAAAGATATGAAGTATAATGAGAAAGGTTATAGGACCAGGTAGTGTTTTCCACTAAATCATCTGATATGTTTGGGAGAAAAAAAAATAAGAGGTTTGGGGTACACAAGTTTTGTTTCAGACTTCAAACAGAAGAGGCAAAACATGCAAACCAGCTAGAACATTTTTGTCTCCTGAATCTGTGTGTGCAAGAACGTGTTCACTTGTGACAGCACATTTGTCCAATGCAAATGTTCTTCTACAACCAACAGAGGCCTAAAAGTTTGGGTGTCAGCAGGAATCTTTCCACCAGCTTCAGTGGCTGGGATGATGTCAGCTTTGGTTATTGTCCCCAAGTTCTTGAGGCTACAACACTGTCAGTTTCCCAGTGACAGCTTTTGGATTTCCCAAAACTTAAACCCAGGTGCAAGTGAGGAGTCTCTGCAGCCAGCTGAGTGAAGTCAGTCCAACTTGAAAATCTAAGTAAAAATCAGCAAGAATTAGAGACACCAAGCAGTAAGAAATACTAATATAAGCCTCCATTCATTTAATCTTTGCAAGCTTTTTTAAAGAGCCCTTCTTACCAGATTGCTTCTCTATTTAGAAGGACTTCCAGGAGCATCAGATTTCTAATTTGTTTCGTATGTTACACTTTGGTTGCTTAGGTGATTACTGCTTTTGCATTTCAGCCTCGTAAGAGTTTGTTACCTGACAAAGCTTAGTTTCAACTTGTCCTTTCTCTTTTAGGTGCAGTCACAATGTGTTTAGTTTTCAAGAAAAAACCCAGAATAAATTGCTTACAAGATTATTAGATCATAATCCACAGAGAAATTTTCTTTCCTTTCAGTTAAGCATATTCATTTCCAACCCTTCATAACCTAGTCCATGTACCTACACAAATGGACAAAGGAGTCAGTGCTGCTTGCACTGAAATGGTAACTGGAATCAGAGTATCCCTTAGTACTCCCCAAAGCTCCAGGATGTTTTATTTGAAATTGTAGACCACTAAATCTAGTATTTTATTTTAAATGCTATATAGTAAAAGAGAAGTTCCCTTGGGTGTATGTGCTTTCATTACTCACAGTTTTGAGCTATAAAGAACACAATCCTGGCAGTAGTAAGCAGCCCGCTGTCTACCAGAATGCAACTCTCCCAAAACCTGCGTTCCTGGATCCAGAGGGGACATGGGAGGGAGGCATAAAACAGCAAAACCAGCCAAAACACCAGGTTCCTCTCCTTAGAAGTCAGCATTATGATGATGAAGGAGTTTAGGCAGCTCCAAAACTAGGTACTAGCCATCAAATCCAGCCAAGCTGTGGTTTTCATCATTGCTGTGCCCTGCAGTTTCTGCTGTGGATATCCAACCTCTTTTACTGGATCTTTTAAGGTGTCACAGTGGGAAAAAGTACCCATCCCACACCAGTGGATAAATGTCAGCACACAGCATAAAAGGAATACACTATTCTGGATTAAATATGAACTAAATGGCTGTGGATGAATCCATATTCGGGCTCACTTGAAATTAACACAGCTAATCCTGTGGTTAGGGTAAAATGATGTTGTCTGTATTATATAAGCACAGCTTTTTGCAGCATGGCACAAGAAAAGCAACCACAGCAGCAAAGGGACCACTGGGATAGCGTTTGCTCTGAAGAAGTTGTGATCCAAAATCCAGGCACCAGGATGGGCTTCCAGAAGAGACATGCTGTGTGTATGGCTGTTCTCTCTACCCAGTCTCAGTGTCCCACAAGCAAATTTTGGAGGATGATCTAGGGACTAGGGAATATAGGGAGAGCAGGTGGAAGAAGGGAGGTTGGGAAGAGAAATGGTGGTCTCCAGCTCAGGGCTATGGCTTTTCTCAAGTCCACCACAGGCCAGGGCTACACTGAACTTCTGCTCTCTGTTGAGCAGGTCCAGCCAAAGCAAAGGCTGTAAAGTGTCCCTTAAATTTTGTCAGGTCGCAAATTTTCTTTCCCAAGGAAGGCAATGTAGGCCACAGGGCTGACAGCAAAGTCTGAAGATGTGTCCCTCAGACCCCTCACAGGAGGTAATTCCATAATTCCACAGCTCCACGGCTGGGAAAGAGCCGAGTGAGCCAGCCTGACTCCCTCTGCACTGGCTACTGCTAGGATCGCCCTGACCTTCCTCCAGAGAGAGACCCAAAGTCCAGACTGGGGGAAGACTGCTCCAAGTATCCTCAGTGCTTTCTTTCCCACGTCACCCAGGTTCCTCAGTGCTTTCACCACTACAGCCCAACACCCCTGAAAGTTTTCCTCCTGCTTCCCCCGAGCTCACACCAGTTTCCACTGGAGAAGAGTGCGGCAGAGAAGCGGGCTTTAGCCGGGCGAACACTTACACAAAACTTGTGCTTAAACATCTCATATAATCCCCAAAACAAGCCGAGGAGCCCCCGCCCTCCGCGGTCCCCTCAGGGCGGCGCGGTGCCGCCGGACGGTACCGGCTGCTCGCCCCGCGCGCCCGGGCAAGCCCGCCCCCTAGCGCTCCCGGCCGGCCCCGCAGGCAGCGGCTGCCCCGCCGCAGCACTGCCGGGAAGCGAACGCGGCTCCGCTCCTCACGGCACCGGCAACTTCCATCCCTCGGGGAGGTCTCCGCCAGGGCCGTTTCCCCTCAGAGCCGCGGCGAGCAGAAGAGAAACACCTGTCCGGTGCCCGAGCGGGATCGATGGCTGCGCCCGGCGAGAGGGAAGAACGGGACGGCGCCCCCGCGGGGAGGAGAGGGCAGCCCGGCCGCAAGGCTCGGGGAGAAACGGCGAGAGAGAACCGAGGGCAGCGGCGGGACTCGAGGAGTTTATCCGCCCGCAGGGGTGTTCCGCCGAGGCGGGTGCGGCAGCTTCACCTGGCGGGACTGAGCATGCGCGTGGCGGCGGGGCACGCCACCGATTGGGAGCGCGATGCAAGACTAGGACGGAGCCGCCGGGCAGCCGCGACTTCGTCGAGAGCGCGCTGCCGCGGCACCGGAGCGGGGGTGCCGGGCGCCGCTCTCCATGGGATTTGATGCTGCCGCTGCTGCCGCCTCGGCCCCTGCTCCCTGTGAGGATCCAGCTCCCGCCGGGGACTCCTGTTGGCCGGACCGTGTCTTCGGAGCCGCGGGCTGTGCGGAGCCGGGCATGACCGGGCGGGCGGCGGGGGCCAGCCGTGCCCCGCTGCCCTCTCACCGGGGGCCGGGCGGAGGCAGCGCTGCCGCGCTTCCCGCTGCACCGGGGCGGCGCTGCCCGGCCCTGCCCTGAGGCGCCGTTGGGAGCCGCGCGGCGGGGCGGCCGCTGGAGCCTTGGCGGGGGGCGATGAGGGCGGCGGGGCGGCGGCGGGGCAGCGGGGCGGGGCGGGGGTTACGCCGGGCTCTCTAGGACGCCGGCGCCCCGCACACCCACCATGGATCTGCTGCTGGTGGTGAACACGAGCCTGGGCTCCCCCAACGAGTCCCTGGCGCTGCCCCCTTCCTCACCGTCCTCCTCAGCACTCCTGCAGCCGCCCTCCCCCTACTCCCCGGCGGCCGTGGCCAGCCTGGCAGCGGTGGTGGGCTTCCTCATCGTCTTCACCATCGTGGGCAACGTGCTGGTGGTGATCGCGGTCCTCACCAGCCGGGCGCTGAGAGCCCCCCAGAACCTCTTCCTGGTGTCCCTGGCCAGTGCGGACATCCTGGTGGCTACTCTGGTCATGCCTTTCTCCTTAGCCAACGAGCTCATGAATTACTGGTACTTCGGCAAGGCTTGGTGTAACATTTACCAGGCACTGGACGTGCTCTTCTGCACCTCCTCCATCGTCCACCTGTGTGCCATCAGCCTCGACAGGTATTGGTCAGTCACACAGGCAGTGGAGTACAACCTCAAACGGACCCCTCGGCGGATCAAGGCCATCATCCTCACTGTCTGGCTCATTTCAGCTGTCATCTCCTTCCCGCCATTGATCTCTGTGTACCAAGACCCTGAAGGTGGAGATGGTTTTCCCCAGTGCAAGCTCAATGATGAGACTTGGTACATCCTTTCATCTTGTATTGGCTCTTTCTTTGCCCCCTGCATCATCATGGTGTTGGTCTACATCCGCATCTACCGCGTGGCCAAGCTAAGGACCAGGACCCTCTCTGTGAAGCGTACGATGCCAGAGGGGTCCTCCCAGACTGAGAATGGTTTGAGCCGTGCTGCTGGGGGCTGCACTTCCCTGAGGATGCAGCTGGGAGAGAACGGACATTACTCAGCCCACCACTGGCGCAAAGCCTCCGAGCTGGAGGACATCGAGCTGGAGGAGAGCAGCACCTCAGAGAGCAGACGGAGGCGGAGCCGGGAGGAGCATCCCCGCAAAAGCAGCAAGAGCCAGTCCTTCTCCTACTCATATTCCTCCAAGCACTCCAGTAGTCGTTTGTCCCGTGCTAGCAATCGCTCCATGCAGCTCTTCTCGTATCGCCGTCGCAGGAAGCGTAGCAGCATCTGCCATAAGAAAGTCACCCAGGCCCGGGAGAAACGCTTCACTTTTGTGCTGGCCGTGGTCATGGGGGTCTTTGTAGTGTGCTGGTTCCCCTTCTTCTTCAGCTACAGCCTCTATGGTATTTGCCGGGAGGCCTGTGAGATTCCTGAGACTCTCTTCAAGTTCTTCTTCTGGATTGGGTATTGCAATAGCTCCCTCAACCCAGTCATCTACACCATCTTCAACCAAGACTTCCGCAGGTCCTTTAAACACATTCTCTTTAAAAAGAAGAAGAAGAACATTTGGCATTGAGGTGGAGGGATGGATTTGCTTTGAGCAGGAGTGGAGTTAAGAAGGCTCTACGCTGAAAAAAGAAGGGAGGGAAGAGAACATGGGGTTTGGGCTTAGAATGAAGAGGGCTTGCCCTCTTGGTGTTACAGCGTGGTGGTGTGGAGTACAGGGACAGCACTGGGGAGGCTGAGGGCATTCACCATGGTGTGGAATGGCCACAATGGTGCTGGAGGAGTGTGCTGGTCTGGATGGGTACATGGGGAGAGCTGTGATTGTTTGAATCCTGCATGGGGTGTCTGCAGAGGAAAATAGGCTAAGACACTGAGCTTGGGAGGCAGTGAGCTTTTATGGGCTCTGGAATTTTGTGGAAAAGCAAGCTGAGACATCAAGAGGAAAGGATTAAGTGGCAGTGGTGATGAAGACTTGACTATTAGAGCAGCTGGGGCCTGTGGTGGGCTCGTCTCCATAAGAAATTGGTTTTTACTGCATATGTGGGGAAAGAAAGTGCTAAGTGCCAGGCACTGACAGTTTTTTGAATTATTAAAGGATTTAAGTGTTTGCCAAAAAAACCCTAAAGAACAATCCAAACTTTTCTAAATAAACCTTTGTACTGTTCAAACCTTCTGAATGATGATTTTACAGAGGACTTAAGTAAAAGAGAAAGCATGGGGTTTTCTTTCTTTGGAGGACTCTTTGCAAATAGAGCTAGATGGAAAATGTTTTTTCTTATCTTCCCATTATTTTTGATTTGTCAGTGGGACAAACCTAGGAGTTTTGCATGTTTTCATGATATATTAAAATCACATGCACCTCTCTATGACCTTATTTCCCCCAGTTGTTTTGCCAGGCAGTAAATTCCTGTTCCATCCCTCAGATTAGTAACCTGAGCACCTCGATGTGCTGGAGCAGGTAGCTTGTCTGGATGCAAGGGTTCTGTCTTAAACTAACTTCCATTGAGGAAAAAAAGAAAAAAAAAAAAGAAAAATTGGTAAACCCAACTAACTTTTTCAGAGTTAAAAGAAAAAAAATCAAATTGCCATCCAGCTCCCAGCTCAGTTTGTATGAGCCCTGGGGAAATGTTTCCTCCTTTATTTAGGCTTATCTCAGCAGCCGTATGTGTGCTGCTCTCATTCTCAGACAGGCAGTTGGAGGCAGATTTTTAGAGGAAGAGCAATTATGACAACACTAAGTCTTTAAATCTTTTGTATTTACAGTTTTAGAACAACTAAATCCTTTTTATCTATTTTTTTAATGAGAAATGTACATTGCGGATTGTTAGCTGTGTGTGTGAACAAATGTCAAAAGAAGGTGTGGCTGCTCCAAACCTTTAATATTAATTCTGCTTTTTTCCCCCTTTTCCTGTTTGCATTTCTAGTTTATAATTTCAGAGAATTTTGTTGGGGAGGGGGAAGAGAGAGAGGAGGGAAGGGGGGAGAAGAGTTTGAATAGTTACTAAAGCAAATTGTATTTCCCATGGGTTTATAAAGTGTCATAAACTGATGAAGAGAATGAGAGACAGGGACTGGTGTTTGTACATTTGCCAGTAAGACTCAGCTGAACATTTACATCCGTTTTCCAGCTGTGCTGCTGCAAGGTGTATAATCTGTTTGCAGAGTAAATACTGTTCCATTTTATGCGTATCACTCTTTCCATAGGCAGCAGGATTTGGCATCTGTTTCAAACGAACCTTTCCATAGTAAACAGCACCTTGAAAAATAGAATTAAATTTAATCTCATATGGCAGGTTCCTTGAAACAGCTAAAACAAATCTATACCTGAAAATTATTTGATCTTCCCTTCTTTACTCCCTCTCTTGTGTCTGAAACACTCTCTTCTCTTGAGACCTCTATGGTATAAGGAGAAATGATAGAGCAGTCTCTTTGTTTAATTTTTTTTTTTTTTTTAATAAGCATTTGGTTCACTTAACCCTGGAAAAGGATGTTGTCGGTGGCTAAGATGCTGGTTTTAATTCAATAGACAATATAACTTGAGGGCCAACTCAAATGGGAGTTCTGCTGAAATAAGGATTGGATCATTGCACCAAATGCATCAGAAGTTTGCTTGATTTTCACTAAAGAAACAACTGAGACATTTCTGAGTCCTAAGTCAGTAACTTAGTGGATCCTTTCTTGAAGTAAGGCTTGAAGTTTTGAAAAGATTAGAGCTTTGTTTAAACGTGCACTCACAGGATGATAAGACTTATTTTCAGGAGCATCCCTTCGTAAATAACAGATGGTTTGGTACAAATACATACCAGAGACAGCTAAGTAATAGAAAAAATAGCAACAAGAAGAGGAAATTACAAGCCATTTTCTCTTTTGCAAAATGGAGAATTCTATTTAAAGTTACATCAAGAAGAGCTGAAGCAAGGTTATATCATTTGTAGGTAATGATGTAGCTAAAAAGTTCAGGTTCGTTTCATCTGAAGAAACTGTAATTGCCAGAGCAACCAAAGCAACTTTTGGTACTGCTACTACCTCTGAGCTACTGGATGGCTTCATTAGAGATACCCATGCCTACCAAGATGAAGGTCTTATTTTGTCACTTTATGCTCATTTAGAGTGGTGTCTCAGTCTGCAGACACAGAACAGTTTCACTGTTGCACTGCTTTTGAAATGAGATTTGTTGCCTGTAAACATAATCCTTCCCTTTCATGTTTCCTGGTAGAATTCAAGCAGTCTACAAAAATGAAATTTAACTGACAGTCAGATTTTAGTGGACGTGAAATATATATGGAATGACTGATGTGCCTTAAAAGTTATTTCTTTGCTATGAAATTATTATGTGGTCATTATAAGCATAAAGTAATAATGCTTCTATTTTTGTTTTGCATTTCCAAATGTCTAAAAGGTATTAATGCAAATACTTAACATCTACGTGCAGCAGAATACTTATAAACAGGGCATTTTCTGTGGTTTTAATTTATTTCCCATCATCTTACTCATCTAATTCAATGCCTCAAGAGGTTCTTATTTCTTCTGAGATAGATAGAAAGTAATACTTACCAATAAATATGTGCAGTATACACCCTTTCTAAGTGCATTTCCCTCTAAATTAGTGAATACAGAGGATTTCTATAAAAATTGTTTCTAATGTAATTATTGATATGTTTCACAGAAGTAAAATGGGGCTGATTTATTTTTTTAATGACAGTGTTCTCTTATTACTTGTAATAGCTGAAGACTGGAATTTGTAATATATTTGTGTGGTGTTAACTTTTCATAAAAAGTTACCAGCTCTGTTACTGTGGTTGTGCTTCCACTGTAAGTTGGCTAATAGGATATACAGAAAAAAAACCCAAAGCAGTCAGTGCAGCTTTTGCTTACGAAAAAGGGAGAAGATATTTTATGTTTTGAATGTGTCCACTTGTCTTTGATCACATTTGATGAACTGTTTGAAACATTGTTCTTTGACTGTTCATTTGCTCACTCATCATGACTGAAATTTTCTGTCAGTCTAAACTAAGAATTAATGTTTTATTTTTGAAACCAATTTTTTGAACAGTACCACTATTTGTTGATTACTGAAATATTGAGCAGTATAACTCAGCTAGGATGGGAACTCGGTGCTGCTGCTTATCAGCCCTCCTCTGGGAGTTTTGCATGAGTGAGAACCAGAAAATTAGCCTCTTCAAGGCTTGAGTCAGATGGAACAGACCTTTTATAGAAGAGATTTGACAGGATCACAGCTTTAAATTATTGTCTAAAATAAGAATTTGGCTGTTCTTGTTCTGTGGGGTCTCTGTTCAGAAAAGTTTTGTTGCTCCAAAATCCCTGCCATTTTCTGAGAAATAGACCCGAGTTTAAAGTCTGCATGCAAGAGGAGTTTTGCCCACATTGATCTGTGTCACCCTTTGTGAGAAACTTGCAGTTTACTTGTGAATAAGGGAATTACCCAGTGGGGGCAAGGATATTAGGAGCTTCCTTAGACATTGCCTTTTTTTAAACTAAGTGTGCCTGAGAAATGTAAGCAAACATTTGTGCATACACGTACAAGAGAGCAGTCCTCTCTGCTTAACTTTGGCTACTGTTCAATCCCATAGCAGCAACAAAGCCTACTCTTTATTTTCAGTATAAGCTCTGTGATGATTTTTATCTGATTACATTTGGTTTTAGGTCTCTTTCTTGCTCAGTGGAAGTTGATATTGGTTAGAACAGCATTTGAGAAGTATAAATATTTTGTAGGAAACATCTTTTCAGGACAATGTTCTAACCTTAAACAATCACAACAGTCAAGAAGGAGTGAAAACCTACAAGCTGTGCAAAATGAAGGCAAGATGCTACCTGTGAGATTTTTCTTCATATTTACTCATCAGGGCTTTGTTAGTGGGTAGAAGGCAACTACATATTTTAGAGAAAAAGCTGTAATTTAGAGGCAGGGTGATGTGTGAGGAAGTGACTACTCACAACATGAAAGGAATAAATATTTACTTCTTTGCACGGTAGACAGTTATAGTGGGGAAATTTGTCTTTTCATTGCACAATAATAAATGTTAATTTTCCCTCCAGATCTGTGGGTCAGCTAGGCCCTCCAGAAGATGACTCAAGAGAAAGTAGTGTTAGGGGATTGTTCACTTCCATGTTCAACACCAAGCTTAAGTTTGTCCTTGAAATCAAGCCAAAAATGCAGTTTGGCACTTGGACCCAAAAGGCTGTATAGCAAATGCTTCACTGAATATAGGCTAGTTTTAGCAAAAAGCATCAGTTCATATTATACACCCTGCACATCTCCTACAGGACAGAAAGGGAGGAGTCTGACATTTAAGACATGCAAGAAAGGTATAATCAGCAGTTTGAAGGGTCATGGGTGTTTTGTGACATTTCCTTTGATTCCATTCTGCTGACTGAGCTGTCTTTAATTTTGTAGCTTCCCAATCCCTTTGAACTCTTAAGACTTAAAGAGCTATGTAACACGGAAGCAGTGGAAATATTGCTTCTCAAGGAAGCAAAAAGTGGCAAAGTGCTCAGAGTCAGTGTTCAGATATAATATGAGATGCCCAGTCCTGCCGTGGGTGGATAATTCTGCTGCTGGTTTTTGTGGGAAAGTCTGGTGGGGTGTTTTCAGCTCACAGTGACTATCATGCTTGGTCTGAATTTCTGTGTTTGGTACATTGCCTTTTTTGAAGTGGCAACATTTAAGTGTATGGCAAAAGGCATTTTAAATAGTTTATCTTTCCTCTGGTACATGTCCTTCACTACGTTGTCCCAAACACTTTTTAAATTCAACTGCACAGCCATTGATAAGGTAGAGAAAGATTGGCAGTAAAAAGAGAAAAAAAGAGAAATGGAGGCAATTGAAACTTAGAGTCTTAGTCCTAGCCCAACATCTTAGCATGATACTAGTCTTCCTCCCCCATCCCCTTTTTTCCTTTTGGAAAACAGAAATTAATGCAAAACTGCAGAAGCTTATTTTTAATAGTCTACACCAATGATACCGTTTACACTAGAAAAAAGAGCTTATCTGTCAATTAGTGGTATTCTGCTGTAAAGCAATTTTCTTTACTATACTACTCCAAAAAAATCTAATGAAAGGTACAACAGCACCTGATTCAATTTGTCTATATGTAACTCTTAATAAAAATGCTTTATTAAAAGTTCTAAATGTAAAGTACACAAATCAAATATAGCTGCCTTTTTCATCAAAATCAATTAGCTGTGTTTCAGCATTTTTATGAACAGCAGTCATTCATTTTGTATGATGCTCTTTCATGATAGCTCTCTGCTGGCAGAGAAATCTGCACACCCTGTTGACAACAGGAAAAAAATGAGAATTCATATTTACCTCCATTAACTCTGTTGTCTCCTCTAATAAATTATAAAGCAGGTTACTAGGATGCTTGTGATGTCTAGAAAGGGACGAGTCAGAGAAATGATAACCTGACTGGTACTGAGATATTCAGCACCCCTAACAGAGAGGCTAACCCTAGGCTGCAGGGACATGGCTCTCTTGTTTTTGTTCTCTATACTTTTGACACAACATTTCAAATTATTTCCTCTGTAGCAGAACACTGTCAGCATAACATCCCTTTCATCCTAGTCTGTTAGAGTAAGAAATTAATGCTGAGGTTTCCCACTTCCTCACTTAGTGCTTTCACCAAAAGGCTATTTATAAAGGTGATGCAGCTAAAATGCCTTTCCTTTAGACACATAAATGTTTTATTTGATCTAGCATTTGTCTCTCAGTAGACTAACACTCATTCCACAAGGACATTCTCTATCTGGAAAGCAAACACATGTCAAATACTGAGGAGACTATAAAAAATCACGAACTCCCCCTCAGCCACTCCATCTAAATTTTAAAAGAAAAAGCCACAGCTGAAAAAGCCTAATCTTGAAGTGGTAGGAATGTCCTGTCTGAGACCACCTACCCAGCTCTGCCTCTCATCGGGTTTTGGTGCAGTGTGTGGAGCTCTTCAGCTGGGGCCTTGCAGGTGTATTGAGAGAAGCAGTTCCAAGTCTCCAGCAAAGATTAGAGTATGAAAATCTGTGCCTGGTGAATCACTCCACATTAAAGCAGACTCTCACTTTGCCTGTTCCCTTTTGCACTCTTCAAACAATTCCCTACCTGCGATCTGAGCAGAGTACACACCATAAGTTTTCTGTGTCTTCACCTTGTGTGCCTCGGTCTCTGATCTCCAAAGGGTAGCTGGTGCTTCTCCAGGAGCTCCCAAGGGTGCTGGGAGGATTTCCCAGAAGATTATGTGGAGGGTGCTTCAGTGCTGGGCTATGCTATATTTAAGTATCTCCTAGTGGAGTAACAGGAGTGATGTTATTTAGCATGTTCTTGGCTCACTCCAAGCCATACTGTTTTAGCACCAATAACTGCTTGTTCAAAAACTGCCTATAAATGTGCATTCATGAAGTCTGGCACTGATTCATTTCTATCAGCAGCAATTTCTGTCAGTGACTGAAGGGAGACTTCAATCAGTCCATCGGACTGCTGGCTTTGATTTGTCACGTGGCATATCAGAGGGACATGATGCCTTGTTTTAACAACACAGTTAGCATTAGAAGGGGTTAAGGATTCACGGATGGAATGTTTTCCTGCCAGAAAAATGCTACTGTGATGAAATCTGATCTTTCCTTAAGGAGTGTGTCTGGTTTGCCCCATATATAATGGAAACTAGATCTTTAATCAGCTTCTGTAAGTTCTGACTACTTACTGGTTTGTCTGGCCGGTTCCTGGGCAAGCTACTGGAAAAGGTGCCAGAAAGCCGAGACTTCCAGGCTCCTGGATCCTAGGCAGCCCAGGCCCCTGGGTTTATGGGCACTCAGCTCTGAGTTCCATTATCACAGCATTTAAATGCTTCATAACCTTTGTTATACTTAGTCTGTCGATTTCTTTGTGCATTAAGGAGGGACTACCATGCCCTTTTTGCTGGTGAGAAAGCAAAAGATTAATGGCATCTAGGTAGGTAAATATTAATATTAATTATTTTCTACTTAATGTGGATCCTTCCAGTTCCAAATCCACTATTGATCAGACCCCTACCAAGCTCTAATGTGTGAAGTCCCTCCTCTGCTTTAAAGTTCTGCTTCTGGTTCTGTGGATGCTCTATGTCCATGGAACTTGCACACTAATCCTACCAGGATACACAAACTAAATGTTTCTCTTATTTGCCTGTGTCCATCTGGTAGGTAGGTTGTGCAGTTTGGGTTTTGCAGAATAAGAAAAAATAAAGCACTCCCTCCAGTCTGTGAGGAGGCACTTGCATTGCTAGTGGCTTTTTAAGGACTGTGTTTGTATTTTTAGTCACCAGTGTTGGATTCACACTCCCATTTCTAGATTAATGTTTTTTCCATGTGTTGAACAAGTACCCTCAGGGCCTAACTCTGACCTATGATTTATATCCCAAAGGGCTGGAATTCTTCTGTATTTCTGGCAAAATACAAAAATGGGAAATACTACTGAAAAAAAAAATAGACCCAAGATCCCCAAAAGATAGTCACTCAAAAATAGCCAACCACATTAAAAGGTCAAGGCTCAAATTCAGGCAGGAAAAGAGAGAAGATAGGGGAGCTTTTGTGTCTCCCATTTCTTCTAGTGCTCACCAAGAGTCTCAGGGTCTAATCACTAGATTATTCACTTCTCACACTTTGAGGTCACCTTCCTTGAGACTACTGAGCCAATGTCTTCGATACATCCATACCTGGAAACCAAATGAAAAATAAATGATACAGAGTCAAGAAATAACACACATGCTTACAGCATTAGCCATGAAGGGCTCCCTAACTGGCATTATGCCTGTTGGTAACAAGCAATTTTGGCTATTCATAGAATGGTTTGGGTTGGAAGGGACCTTAAAGATCATCTAGTTCCAATCTTCTTGCCATGGGCAGGGACAAGTCCCACTTGGCCAAATTGCTGAAATCCCCATCCAATCTGGCTTTGAACACTTCTAGGGATGGAGTTTCCACAACCTCCCTGGGCAATCCACGCCAGTGTCTCACCATCCTCACAGTGAAGAATTACTTCCTAGTGTCTAACCCAAATGTTCCCTCTGCCAGTTTTAAGCCATTTCCCCTTGTCCTATTGTTACATGCCTGTGTAAGAAGTCCCTCCCCAGCTTTCCTGTAGGCCCCTTTCAGGTACTGGAAGGCTGCTCTGAGGTCTTTCCCTGAGCCTTCTCTTCTCCAGGCTGAACAACCCCATCTCTCTCAGCCTGTCTTCATAGGAGAGGTGCTCCAGCAAATTTACTTTTCAGGCAAAGTGATGACTGAAGAAGGAACTTGAATGCCAAGTGAATGTTTTGTACAGAGGAGGCTTCCTGACAGTATTTACCACCTTCAGAAATGCCAGTCAGTGTCTATCAAACTCATACTTTTCATAACTACGGGAAGGGATTGTCCCCAAGTATAATATTAAAGGGAAAATGGACGTAGAAGTAATTGTAAAAAGTAGTCATGCATATTAAATGTGGAAGGAGAGCAAACCAGTTTGTTCCTGGGGAAAGAGTTCAGCAGCAGTTCATCCTTATGTAATTCTGCCATCTCTAGCTTGGGATAACTGATAATCACATAGGTTGAGGCTGCCCTCAGGTTACAGTGTTTTCCAAAATTGTCAAAACTTTTTTATGTTAACGAGATTTTTGTTGTGGTAACAGTTACTGTTAATTAATGACAGAAATTACTTTTCCCCCCTTCCTTTCTTTCAGTGGAGGAACAAACAAAAAAAAAAGATATTTTACAGGACTACAAGAATAACTCTTCCTTTCCTATTTTGGTAACGCAAAAATAAACATTAGGAATAAACATATTAAAAAGAGTCATTAGGACTCTTGGATGTGAATTAACCATTTCATTCTCTGATTAATCAGGCACAACTCAATTAACTCAATGAATCTAGTTATCCCTGAGGTTTTATATGTCCTGTAACAAAATATCTTGGTTGCCCATGAGGCTGTGCTGTTTGTCCTTAGAGATTTTCAAGACTTGACTGGGTAATGCCCTGGGTGAACTGGTCTGGCCTTGTAGCTGTCCCTGCTTTGAGCAGGAGGCTGGACTGGAGACACACTGCCTTCCTTTCCAACAGAATTAACCTGACTGTAAAAACTGTTTTCTCCTAATTCTAAAGAAAAGTAAAATCCTAATAATTGGATAGCTTCAAATCGATAATGGAAAGATGCACTGTATATTGCTATAGGTGGACAAGCTTTGCTCATCTCTTCAGGATCTATTTTCTTTCTGTGTCCACATAAAAAAGAGAAAAGGTTCCTGGGGCCAGATTTGCAGCACAGTGTGAGCAGAGCTGGTCTGCAGCTGCTTTCTGCAGTCTCTGGGCTGCTGACACTGCTGAGGCTGCTGAAGCCCACATGGGTGAGCAAGTGCTGAATCAACAGCATCATGAAGCCATGGGTTACGTTTATTCTTCACTAGACATGCTCACGGGATCAACAGGATACAGGTCTCACTGCTGCAGCTGAAAATATGCAGTTCTATTTCATTATCAAACCAAATTCTTTCTGCCCACCTCCGCTGTCTTTTATGAAGCTCCAGAGGTACTTTGTACCATTTGCACTCCCACACAGCCTCAGAAACTTCAGAAAATTCTCAGACCCTCTTCTGCCATGACTCAAAAAAAATTTAAACTGAGAGCAGTTTTATTTAGTCTTTGGTACTATTACAATGAAGTAAAAAGGGGTAGTTCTGGGCCCAAAACTATAAAAATTTTGAAATTCAACTTCATAAGAAGTTCACAGCAAACAGACATAGTATTGAGGCCAGGACAAGGAATCATATCTAATTCCATTACTGACCTATGGTCCCATGGGACATGCACTTTGTACACAGCATTTCAATTTTTTTCAATTTTTTCCAATCTTTTGTGTGTTCCTTCCATGATAGGGTATGCACAATATTACTCCATTCATAAATATTTTTGGAAGTTATGAACAAAAAAACCCATTAGAGAAGTCCTAGATCATGATTACTATGAAAACATCAAATAAATAAAAACCGGAATCACTGAGATATTACTTGTTAAGGAGTTCATCTGTCCCCTGGTTTTGCTTTAAATTACTTAAAATTTGAGAGTTGCAATAAGCATCATTAATGTCTACTTTTCTATCTAACCGTTGTAGCTTTCCCAAGCTCTTGTACACTCAAGCAGCTGTAAAAACTTTGAATTTGCTATTTTGTGTATCTACAGAAGATACTACAGAACTGGTGATTTATCAGGGGGTGTTGGTCTCTTTTCCCAAGTAACAGGACAACAGGAACCATCCTGAAGTTGCAACAGAGAAGGCTTAGAGTGGCTATTAGGGAAAATTTCAGTACTGAAAGGGTTATCAAACATCGGAATAGGCTGCCCAGGGAAGTGACTGAGTCACCATTTTGGAGGTATTTAAGTAATTGTAAGGAATAGAGATGGGGTGCTTAGGGACAGGGTTTAGTGGTGGACTTGGCTGTGTTAGGACTAGGGTTGGACTCAATGATCTTTTCCAATCTTTTCCATGTCTAAATGGTTCTACAATTCTATAATAGCTAAAAGCCAGAATGATTTTTTTAGAGGAAAACTTTTGTCTTATATTTTCCTGCAGTTTATATTATTCCCAAATATTCAATGCAAAGCCCCCCACAGTTTCCAGTCTCCTTTAGGATTGGAAAGGAGATATTACTTTCTGTGGGAGCTGTGATTCTGGGAGCAGTGCTTGCATTGAGACTTTGATGTTTCTGGGGCACTTCCTCTTTTGAGATTTCTTAACATGCAAATTCAATGTATACAACCATGAACCCTGGCCAGGATACAATATACAAAGCTGGGTTTCAACCAATTTTACCTAAGCAAACCATGATACTCTGAGTGGAAGATTACCAAAACACATGGCTACATCTAAGCACTCTCTGGCTCAGATGTTGGGCATTGATTGTTTTCACAAAGAGATGCTCCATAAACATGGCAAAAACTCAAGCTTGGAGTTTAGGTCTCTGCCACCGATGGGTTTTGAAACTCTTAGTTCCTTGCACCTGATCCCAATCAAAGACCATTGTATTAGATTTCTTTGCTTGAATTATAATCAATTTCTGCTGTTATAGCTTGGCAGCTTTTGAAAATCATTTCAGGGAATCTTTGTTGTAACAATACTTTTTAGTACTTAGTCTCTGCAATTGAAACCTTCTGTTTCCATATGTTCTATCAAAAAAACCTTGACTATCATTAGGTTAGTGTAAACTCTGTCAGGTTCACCTGCTGTACATTTCTTGATTAAAAAATTGTGAAAATTCTAAAGCCAACTGATCAATAAGCTGCTTTTTTAGTCATATGTATGGGTGAAAGTATTTTACTAAAACGGAGATATGAAAAAAGTAGATCATTATCACCAAAGCAGAGATTGCTTTATATTTTTATGTTCTAAAATGCAACTGAAAAGATCATTATTAAGAAGAAAATGTAATTTTTCAAAAGAATTTGTGGCAGTAATGGGTAGTGAGGCATTTTTTATTAGTTTTATGAGGGAATACCTGTTACAACATACTACAGCAGGCATTTCAAGGCACAAAATTTAGAGCTATATTCAAAGGGCTGAAGGTTCAGAAATTTAATTTAGAAAATTTTACAGAACTGGAGTGTATAAGTTTCTTGTGTTCTGTATTGTGAATTAGACAGAGTACTATTTCTCAGAGTAATAATATACATTTACTATAGGATGCAAATACTTTAATCTTTCACTGAAAGGTATGGAAGCTGTTTCTCAAGCTTGGGAAAAATGCAAGACACAAACAGAGAAATTTTGTTCTCAGGGTAGCATGTGTATAACAGTTTCCATTCAGGTATTGAAGGGGAAAAGTTAAACTTCATCTACAGTGGTAAATGCATGTTTCCAATTAAGTTAATTTAATTTAATTTCAGCTACTTTCTGCCAGTAGTCATGACACTCTTATTTCTTTTTATTTCATCTTCTCCCCAGTAGGCTTCACTTATTGGCACAAGCGGATTCTGATATCAAAGGCAATTTCCAGTTGGCTTTAGGACAGTTATTATTTAATTGTTCTCTTTAACTGTCTTTCCTCTGTCACCAGAATCTTCTGAAAACTCTAGTATTATAAAAGGCAAATTCCCTGCTGGGATATTTCCGTGGAGCTACATTAGTAACAAATTTCACCTGGTAAATTCCACTCTCACTACAGTACCTTAAATTTCTCTATATGTTTTTGTGGTAGCCTGTAAAACCTTTATGAAAATAACCAGGATCTATACCCTGACCAAGACCCAATAGCAACCTAGCAATCCATAGCACTCATCACTTCTTCCCTAAGCCACTGAGAAGAGCAACTGGAAGGGGATTCATGACCTGGGGCCACAAAGCAGAGCCTTCTGAAGGAGACAGACTCCCTAGCCTGACTGAAGAAGATCATGTTGGAATTAAATGATCCTAAGTTGCCTTTCAACCCAAACCATGCTGTGATTTGCACTTCCTTATGTCATTGCTCAACACACTAAGGTGGCAGGCACTGGGAGGGACCCAGCAGCATCCTTCAGTTTACCAGCCACAACAACTGGGGTAAGAGGTGGTTGCTCAGCAAGGTCAGTTGTACTGTGAAATGGGTCACAATATAAAATCACAGAATAATGAATGGTGAACCAGCACATTGTATGGCAGCAACACGTCAGGAATCTCCACGCCATGTTCCAGAGCATGGGGCAAACCTGTCCTTAGTCATTCACAGGCTGCTCCTGGGGACATCACTCCTTATGTTGAGATACATTGTACAAATCCTGGTAAGAACAGGTATGTTGTCAACTATTTCATTGTAAAAAAAACACTGAGTGTCTGTGAATGAAAGAGGTCATTTATAATCCTACCTGCTGTCCCAGTCAGAAAGGTTCTGGAGATAATTTTTTAACAGTTGACAAATAGCACAAGCATATACTGAAGATAAAATTAGCCCCTTCCCAAATAGTGAATCAAAATCTGCTTTAGCTTTCTGAGAGCTAAGAGGGCATGAAGAGGGTTAAGAGTGGATTTCAACATACCCTGTAGAATATGACTACAAAATTTCTTTGTGTACCATGGTATTAAAGAACTGCTGATTGACAGATGAGCCATGAGTGCTTCTGTGCTTCAGAGCACTGCAGTGTGTAAATAGGTGAGCAGTGCACTGAATATTGTTGCATTCAGCTGGAAAGTTTCAGGGATAATTAGTGTTGACTGAAAAGGAAATAGAAACTAGAACAGGAGAGATGATTTGGGGATATCATATTAACGAAAGGAAAAAAAGTCATTGCTCTGAATATTTTTTCACACACTTACAGCAAACTAAATCTGAAAAGCCATTAGAAATGCCAGAGACAAAGATATTTGCATTTCTGAACCAATAAATTCTTAGAAGCTGAATTCTCTCTGTAAGATCATGAGACCTTTCTAAACAAAGCCAATGGCAAGAGCTGCCTATAGGAAACATCTCCATTAAGATTTCTGTTCTTAACCTTTTCACATCAGAGCTTTATTTATGTCATGTGCTCTTCCTTGCATGTTTCCTGCAAACCAAAAACCAAAGACAGACACTTCAAAGGATTGTTAAGGTCACATCCCTGGGCTGGTGCAGAATAGCTGCTCCTGCATCAGCCCTCACAGACTTGCAAAGCTCTTGCCTCCCTACCAGTTTCAATTTTTTTCCTAACGTCCTGCCAGAATTTTGTCTCTTCCAAATTCAACCAATTTCTCTTTGTTCCTTTTGATGAACATGTGAAGCAACTGATCTCTGTTCTCTTTCTGTTCATCCAGGTCTGGTAAACATTTCACATAAACACACAGGTTCACCTAAGAAACCTCTGTGATTCATTGTTTCTCTTTTCAATGGGAAGCTGGCCTGTTGCTGTGTGATGATTTTGAGACCTTGAGAGGGTTACAATCTAGTCTAATTTGTAAATAAGGTTTCAAAGTTAGAAAAAAAAAAAAATTGAAACAAACAAAAAACCCAAACCCAACCTGGTTTTCCCACATCAGATACCTGCCATTCTGCATCCTTGAAACATAACCAGCAGTGACATAAGGAATGAAATAAAGTCACACTGTTGCAGCTATTTCACCCCAGAGAATGCTGTGCAAAGCCTGTACAATGCAACCTTGCATCCCTCTGCAGCACACCCTTCATCTCTTCACCCCCTGCTCATTAAGTCATCCTGTGGATGAAGGTCAATGCCACCATGTGAAGTAAAAAGAGAAGCAGTGGGGGAGCTGGGATTCCATGGTTTGCTGAAGTCAGTGCAGAGGGGGGATTGTACAAAAGTTTGGAGGCATCTGGTGGAGTTTCTTACTCCTTTTCTTGAGCCTTTGAATATGTGCACTGAGGCAGATGATCTGTGAGTAAAAATGATCCACAGTGCAATGGAATTAGATTACAAAATTCCAGCAGCCACAAAGAGATTCTGCTCTGCATTGCATTGTAATTCTGATAATGTAACCTTATATTTCACACAAGCAGTTCCTTTTTAGTGACTAGGTTCTGAAATTATCAAATCCTCCTCTCTGTTCAACCGTATACATTAGAATCTAAAGTGCCTGATGTCCACAGGACGGAGGAGTTCATGGGGTTTTTATGCATGTCACTCTGCTAGCAGTATCTGCTCTTTCTTCCAAGTCTACAGATGCCATGTGCTGAGAGGTGGCTGCTTCTGCATTGAGCTCTATAGGTGATGGAAAGCAGTCAGCTAGAGGACACCTGTGCTAAGGGACAGCACATTCATCCAGTTTAAGATGCTCCAGGAGGCACAATGGTTCAAGACAAGCCTGTAACTCATTCCTTTAACTTCTTTTTCACTCAGTCACACTATAGATAGCAATAATCCTTAGTGTCTTGACAAGAACTCATTCAGCTGTATGTAAAACAGCTACAAACAGAGAATGGAACTGTATGGGGTGTCCATGGCAAGGTGTTGGCAGCAGAAGGCTACAGGGATGGCCTCTTTGAGAAGAGGCCAGGGGCTGCTCTGTGCTGGACATGGTACCTCTGCAGCCCATGGACTACATCAGAGCAGATATTGACACAGCAGCCTATGGAGGTCCCCATGCCCTAGGATGCCCAAAGGAAGAGTAACACCAAAAGAGGACACTCGAGTTTATCTGAGCTGCAGGTGACCTGAAATGGTAGTTATCAATAGTAGGGGTTTGTCTCTCTTCTTCCCCTCTAATACTGTAGGATCTGATGCAATAATGGATATTGTTTCCTTTCTCATCCCATTGTTAAACCACACCCACAGTTACCAGGTCTGAATGTGAGGGCTTCACAAGACAATGTGATATATCTGGTACCTTTCAAACTTACATTATTAAAACGAATAGGAACACTGACAATGTAACATCTTGTACTCCAGATAATCTTTAGGGTATTGTAACTAAGGAAGAACCTGGGGCTTTTATCAAAGAAATTGTCTGAAATTATCAAATGAATGAGAAAATTTATATACTGCAGTTTTGTGAAAAATCTAATGGTACACTATAAAAGGCTTATAAATATTTGATACAGTAGGTTGCTTCAGATGAGATGTCTGTTCTTACTTTCACTATAACCTACATGAAGATGTAGGGCACAGATGGGGAATTGAAAGAAATCCTGTTCATCATTAGCATCACCCATTCTTCTGTAGACTCAGGATATTATAGCATCACAGTTCAAAATAATGGTCCTTTGTGGATTTCTCTAAATTATATACTTTGTCAATTCATGATAGTGTAACAATCCAGATTCTAATTCATGAAATCTAGCTTAAAGTTCAAACTATCATGTATTTGCATGGTATGTACTCTAGCATGTCTAGTTCCACACAACTACAAAATGCCATATTAATTATTAATTTTCTTTGGTACTAGTAGTACTGGATGTCTTAAGGACAAAGTCACCAGAATTAATACACATTTAATCTCATCAGTTATTTACAGCCTTAAACTGTACCCTCTCTTTGCTTAATACAAACTTATTTATAGGCTGTTGGATATTACTGAAGGGGTGCAGTAATGAGGAAAAACTACCCCAAGTTATAATTGTTTTCTTAGCTTAAGTAGTGCAATGTTTATCGATGCCATTATGTTTTAATATTGAAACATACTAGTGCTTTAACCACCTGTTTCCTGAGGTGAATGTGGTGATTGATATTTTGTTGGAATGGTGACTTTAAATTACACCACAGTTTAAAAATGGTCATCCTGTCTAGAATCAAGAGTTCAAAGAAAAGGCAAACAGAGAAGAGCTAGGAAAGTGTTAGAAGAATGATCTACCTTCCCAAAAATGAGCTGTAACATCAAAACATAATAAGTAATATTTAGCCTATTCAGAGGAAGGTTAAAAGACAAAGATCATAATCAAGCAATATCTTATTGTGGAAGAATTATGACTTTTTAAAGCTGAAGAGAGATTCAAATTTCAGAGGCTGAAGCAGATGCACTTGAAAGCACAGATTTTAAGTGAGGATAACTAGCTGTTGAAACAATTTGTTAAGGGATGTGATAGCACTTCTAATCAAGTTAGGGTACTTTTTAAAAAGACCCTAGAATCCAGATTTATAGCCTAGTCTGACAACCTTGATGCAGAAGTGAGTGGTGAAGATCTTTGGTCTGTGTTATGCAGTAGAATCAGACTAGATTATCATAATGGTCTTTACCATCCGAGGTAATCTATGTGTATGAGACTTCATCATGGCTAAAGGCAGATGTGAGTGGCATGAGAAAGTAGCTCCTGCTTCAGAGCCTTTATGTCAGACTTTTCCCTGCATTTTCCTTTACGCCCCACAGGAGCTGTGGGAATGATGTTCTTCAAGATATAGGTTTAAGAGGGGAAAAAGCAATGAAAAAAACTCCTTTTTGGAAATGTCTTGGAACATTTCACAAGAGAAGTTAAAATTATAAAAATCAAAACTGTATTAACTTTATTAGACAGTAGTGCTGAGTGCTGAGAAATTAAACAGGCTATCCTCATGGAGGTTTCAGCATGTTTCCTGCTCCCATTTCTGCTACAATTTTCTGTAATTCACCTGAGGAGCAATCTTTTAAGTCATTTAAGGTAAGGAAAGGATCATAAAGAACTCATCTGCTACACTCTTCAGCCCAAAGCAATAATTACTGTGAACAATTCCTGACTAAAAAAAGAAAAAAAATCTAAATGCTGTACTGAGGGAAATTTCAGCAATGTTCAAATGTTCTAAGTTTTTTCTGTCATATGGCCTTTGCAGCAGACTTCATGATTTTTCTAAATTGTTACTATCTGATAAAAGAAAATATGCTTTCAATATGCTTTCATAAAGAAAATGGAGGAAAAGAAAGGTAACGAAGGATTTATCTTTTGTGGAGATTTGAAATAGTTGACCCCATGGCCATCTAATGATGTAATCTATGAGAATCCTATTCTGATTTCTCTGTCCTCTCTGTTAGATAGGAAAATTTTTGGAATTCACTTTCTGTTGCACATCTCATAGGTGTAAACACTCTGAAGTGGAAAAAAGCAAACCTGAGATTTAGTGGTGGAGCTGAATGAGAATGCCTTAATGCAAAAGGGCTCTGCTTAATAATTGTTAAGAAATATATCTGGCTTCTGAGATTAGTTTGTGAAGTATTTTCAAAGCTTTCCATAGAAGGCATGTGTTTGGTCTTTCTGAATAGGAGGATATGGCCATATTGAGCTTTGTATCTATAAAATGATCGGTTTAGAAATGATTGCTTAGAAAAGGGTTAGAAATCAAATAAAATGTGTTTGGAAACAAAGATTTAAATGCTTTCTGTAATGTCTTTATTGTGACCTTTTATGTCAAACATACAACTGCAGGAGACTGCTAATAGCTAGTTTCACTTAAGCCTTCAGCTGTTAACCAAGATGACAGCTGGAAGGAAAAAAAGCTGTTGGCACATAAAAAAGCAGTGGCTTGTTTATGATAAAACAGCACTAAATGCTTTCTGTTAAGGAGAGAGGAATTCAAGCTTGTAGAAGAGGAAGAATGCAAACTTCTGTAGCATTGGTTTTAAAAGGAATGGGACAGTGCATAAAGATCATCCCTTCCTCATCTTGGAAACCATCACAGAGAAACGAGATGAGATTGCAGCAAGGGAGCTGCTGCTGGGCATGTGCAGCAGGGATGGAAAGGAGCACAGGGATGGTTTGGTCACAAGGGACCTGGCAAATATTTCATGTTTTCTCATTATCCTTTCAACTCCCCTGTAATTTTCTCATCTGGTAGGAAAGATCTACTCCCTGGTTTAGGTCTCACTCTGGTAATGTAAATGGGCAATTTTCTTGCTACAAAGTCAGACTTCTGTCACTGTTGCATAGCCAAAGTTTAGAACCCTTATAAAAAACAGAAGCCCTTTACACTAGAACTACTGCCACTTTTGAGAAATCTGTTCTCAAGGCCTGGAAAGCTATTCAAATGATCTTAAGCATATTAGAGATTGGAACTGGAACCCAATAAGGCTAAAGACCTGACAGTCTCTTTCACAAAAGGGCCTAAAATCAGATTGCAGTTTATAAGATTTTTTGAATCATAAGGGAAAAGACATGAGACTGGTCAGGAAGAGACTGTGTATCCAACCCACACAGGATGCTTAATAAGGTCTTCTCAGTATTTAAAAGCACTAGGTAAAAGTCCATGTGGTGCTTTTAACAATTCTGAAAGACCAAAGTCTTAGGAAAGACAGAGTATAATTAAAAATTAAACTTTCCTACCTATCAGCTAATGGATTTCTATTGCTATCCCATTCCTTTCATCCCATGGTTGTAGCAATAACAGTGAGATGACTTGGTTCAGATCCCTTCTAAAATCTTCAAATAATTCAAAATATTTGGTCTTTTGTGTAGAGTCAAGAAGGCATCAAGCAACTTGCTTTCTGTGTTTCTAGTAATTATTAATGGCACCTTTAAAATCTGAGTTCTTGATGTGATGGTACAATTGGATCATTTCACTTCAGGAGATAGAACATAAGGGCACCACAGTTTAAACAGCACTGCACTGTATGGTCAAGCACAAAAAGGACCCAAAAGCACTCCTGGGAAAGATAATACTGCTTATGTTTGTCCTAATTGGAATGAAGTGAAGCTTTCAGTCCTTGTGGAAAAATCTTGGCTTTGCTTTCAAAGAATTTAAGGACTGTAATTTGTGATTATTTCTACCAACTTGGTAAAAACCAAACTCTAAGAAATTGCACTTTTGTATCGATTGTGACTTTCTTTTGGGGAAGTTGGATTGCGTTTAATGGTACTAAAACATCATGATGGAAGTGGTTAATTCAATCTTTAAGTTGCAATGCAGCAGTCAGAAAAGCTTTTAGTCCTTAGGTAAGCTAACAAATTTAATTTAAGGTTTCTGGTTTGGGGACATGATTTTGTGATTTCTGCTATTCATTTTGTACTATGCCTGCTGGTCCCTGGTGTTCTGTGTGGTAGCTGACAGAAAATTTGTTTTATTTTACTTAGAGGCTTTGTAAATTGGAAGGAAGGAGGGAAGTGGAAGAAGGCAGACAGACAAGGAAAAAGAGGGACTAACAGGGGGAACACTCCCACCATCTCAGGACACTGAACAACCAAAACAAGGTGGTTTGTTTGGTTTCTGTGCAAGATGTGGGGCCTGATCTTTTTCCTGTTAAGACTGGTGAAAATCTCAATTAAATCTGCTAAAGGCAGAAATGGAAGGAGGGGTTTCTATGGCACACTGAACTGAATGGTAGGTGTTATGAAGGGACTTGCCATGAACTCCAGTGCCAGGTACCCTTCTGTCCCAAGACACTTTTACTGTGAGGCTACAAACCAGTGCACTTGGCAAATTTAGGTCTTCCAGTGTCCTTTTTCTTTAACAGTTGAATGCTTTTGGTGCCAACCAATAGAAGCTTTTCCTACATATAAGTATGTAAAATACAACTTTACCAGACCTTTGTGTATCATATGCATTGTAATACATTAAATAACCCCAGGGAAATCAGATGAACAAGTGTCAGCTCTCTTTTAGAGGGAAATACAACCTGGGAATCAACAAAACATCGGGATGATCCACAAATCCTGAAAGAAACTGGAATTCACATTTTGCCTTTGCTAAATTAAAATCATGTACACCAAAACATGCATCCCCCCTCCCTCCCCACTATCTCACTCCCTCAAAGATAAATATATTTCCACAATACAGAAAGCAATTTCAGAAAAATGCTCATCAAAACTGTCTCATTTTTTACCAGCTCTCACTACCATTTATGCTGATTGATACACCACCAGCTTTTTCTCTTCCCAGGCTTTGCATGTGTACATCTCAGTACTAGCTACTTCTATTGGGTAGCATTAACCTTGCATTAGCTTCTGATAGAACAGTACACTGAGCTCAAAAATTCAGATTTTACTCACTGACATGCACTTGAAAATTGATCCATGGCATTGGCCTTTGCAGCATAACACAAATCAAGACAAACCTGTGCCTCTCTTCAAATTTATCTTTAAAGCCCCAGCCTCTTCTTTCTGCAGCCATTGTGAAAGCTACCACAAGCTTCACTGCATCAAGCTCCAACTCATGTGCTTATATATCATACCTGTCTGGGCATTTCTGTCACAAAGAACATTTTCCACAGGCTCCAAAGAGGAACATGAACATAGTTTCTCTACTGTAGTCTTGGAGCAGTTTATCAACTAATCTACTGAAGTCAATGCATTTTTTTCTTCATTATAAAATTCCTTGTGAAACTGTTTAAATCTTCAAAATCTTTTTCATAGCTCTTCCAGCCTCAAGTTTATAATAAAATATACTGCATTTTGCCAAGCAATGTTTGAATCCCTTACAGCATGAAATTTCCTTGGTTTTCTACAAGCACTGAGGCTTTCTAAAAATTAAAGCAGCTCAACCATTGTAACATCTGGGCTAAACAGGATGGACATTTGAGCACAGTTTGGTAAGCTGGACCTCCTGGACTCCCAGCTCTCCTGGATGGTCACTGACACCAAAACCCTGCAAACACAGGACTGGAGGGGTCACCCAAACACCCGACTTGTGGCAGGGTGAGTAGGGCTGCTGGCAGCTGTAAAGGCAGAAACCTGTAGTAATTCCTCTGTTCCTCAGTTCAGGCAGATGAAGACAGGGGCATGGTGGTTGTCTGCATCTGGAGGGGCTGTAAGGCTTAATTAGAATCTTGCTTGTTAAGTGTTTGGGGATTTCTGCTTGAGGGCATTTTGCATGCAGAATGTTTTCCCCATTTTGTCTTCTGACATTGTTAATTGTGCTATAAAAGCATCAAATGTCAAAAGGAGGAATTGAACTCCACTGCAAAGTCAACTGATAGAGCACAGAACCAAAGCCAGTTTGCATCCCAGAAATTCCACAGCAAAATACAGGAAATGTGCATGGGAGACAGAAAAGAAACTCACAGAATTGTGCATTTCCATGGGGCTAGAGCAGGACTAGCAATGTTTAAGCTGGTTCATTAGTTTTGGATATATAGCTTTCCCTGTAAATTAGCAAATTTGGATGTGGTATTTCCACCTTTCCAGAACCTCCTGCTTTGAAGGCCAATTAATACTTATCTCTGGCTTTGTGCCAAGCTATTGCAGCCTTCTTTTTGCTTCAGACTTCAGGAATGAGTTATCTGCATTATTTTTTCAAACAAGTCAACAAATATCTTTATCATCTTGGTCATTTTGTTAAACTCTAGGTTTTAATATCAAGATTAAATTTTCATTTGGTAGTTTTCTGTCAGGAAAGCTGTCACTACAGTACCTTCAGCACAATGTATTAAATTCTTTTTTATAAATTTGCCACTGACTTCACAACCTGACACATGGCTAAAAATTACAAACCTCCTGCTTTGCTGATGAATGACTCTGAAGTCGTGAAGCAGACCAGCATCACTCAAATATTAATTTTCTTATGACTAGAACTAAAATTTATGGTCCAAATCCCTAGGTTTTGGCCCTGGGTTATTTTACTAATTTTAATTAATAATATTATTAATGTTAGTTAAGTATATTAATAATATTATTAATATAATACTGCATCACTGTGATTAGACCAAATGGATTTTCATTTTCCTGATTAGCAAAGAGAAGTCTTTTGATTTGCACTTCTTTTATCACCTTTATATAGTTTTGTTCTCTGCTGATTTTTTTTTTCTAGTTTTGATTCAACTAGATTATTTAGCATTTCATCATAGCTGAAGCAACAAGAAATAAGCTTCCACTTCAAATCAGAGCAGAGGAAAACCGTATAAAGTGGTTAAAGGAATATTTATATTTTTTTAGGATTGGTGACTCTCATTATGTTTTGCCTGCCTTTTTCAAATTGCATCATTTGACTGTTGCAGACTAAAATCCAACAGGCATGGCAGATAACATTAACAACTAACATTCAATTTATGGTCTGTAGCATTTTGAAAGAGCAATCGAGAAAAACAGATTTGTTTTCTGGAGGTTTAGATTTACAATTTATGTGCCTGTGACACTGCTACAAATTTTAGTGGATATTCAGGAACTTCAAGAAGAAATCACATCAGTGAATTGAACAGAGTAGGTGCAGCACGTTAAAGTCTGGCTGAGACCCCTCAGGTCAGTAAAACCAGTCGGAGCTTTATCGTTCCATTTCACAGTACCGAGTTTGGATCTTGGAAGTATGACTATTCATTAGAAACTGAAAAACACTGAAGAAGATCAAAGAAGTGAGAAATTAAACCTTTTGCAGTCTGCCTGCTGCTTAGCAAGCTAAGGTTGAGATGACAGCTTCAAATTATTTCTGAGAATAGCAAGGAGGAATCCTTAGTGATGTTCAGTCCATTGCTTTTCTATCAGAGCTGCATATTCTTTTTAAAAAATATTATATATGTCTGGCATCTGTACCTGTTGAGAAACCAAGTTGCCTGCAACTATAGCAAAGATTTTGCACCCTGATTTGGGAAGAAGGAAATTAAGCCAGTGCTAAGTGCCAAATGCACTTTATTTTTCTTATAAGAGCCTTAGAAAACTGTAAAGTCAAGTCTTACAGAGAGGACTCTCATGGAGAAGACCATATGCTTTCTATCTTCCCCATATCAAGATGAAAATTTCAGGCTGCATTAAGTGGAACCCCAGGAGACATCAAAGCTCACATGAACAGAGGTTTACAGAAAACCTGAGGGATCAAAGTGCCAGAATATTCTTTCCCAGCATCTGCACATAACCATCCCCTGGGTTCATGCAACTTCAGATATGTTTCTCATCCCTTCACCCTTTCCCCCCCTAATAAAGGCCCCAACAACCAAAGCCATAAAAGCTGACAGTAGGACCAGGGTACAGCACCCAGTAAAACAGATGTTCCCAAACAAATCTCCTTCCAACTAAAAAGCTAACCTGCCTGTCTCTGGAGCCACTCTGCTTCAACCAGACTCAAAACTAGCCAAGATGATCTAGCTGAGGGCAAGGAAAGCCAGCAAAAATGACAAAGTAAGAGATCAGTAACTTGCTTTGAGACCAAGATAGGAGATGTTTCAGTCCACTGCCTCACACAGAGGTGAATCCAGTACAGAAGTGTTAGACAGGAGAAGTGTGAATGCATGGGTCTGTGTCCTACTTCAGTTATGGGAATTAAAGGCTCATTTCAGCTGGATTTCACTGTTTTATCCATGGAGTGGTAATCTTGTGTGCTCTGGCAGAGCCCTCACTCCTATGGCAAACCAGGTTATATCTCAAGGCACTCTCTGAGCCAATGTGTAGACAAAATGCCATTAAAAGCATCTGGACCTAGATCTTTTCACTAAACCTTAGTGCAACACCAGGTTACTCTTTACCTATTTGGTATTAGGAAAAATAACCACGGTCTGAGGGAACTTCACTGGTCCAGGCCATATTTAATCTCAAACTAGAACAGAATCCTTGAAAGCCAGTTTATTACTTCAGAAGAGTAAGAGCTAGTTTACTCAAGCAATCAGTCTTCCAATAAATGTGTTTAATTTTTAAGAGCTTGTAATTTAGCACTACCAGCAATAGAGAAACAAATATCTTTGATTTCTGTGAGAGGATCCAGGATGATTCAGAGAGACCATCCACTAATGCTTCTCAAATGTTAGAAAATTAAATATTGCTTTACATGCTGTAGCAAGATATCTTGAGAAGAGATGCTAAAAAATGGGAACTGTAGAACACAGAATTATAGCCAGACATCAGCAGAAGGAAATTACTGCCCCTGTATGCCAAATTGGGGTCAAGGCACAGAGCTCCAAAGCTCTAGTGAAGAGTGGATGGTGGATGGTGGGTAAGGAGGAGAGGGACTCTGCCCCTTCCTTGGGATGAAGATGTTAAAGTGCCTGACGTAAAAACCTTTTGGTGTTGGGGGCCTTCTCTGATATAGAAGGCCCAAGGAGATTAACAGAGAAATGATTTAAAAGATAGTACACCTAAAGAGGAATACAAGCACAGGAGAGCACACCACTTGATGGTGGTGGCAGAGAGAGTTGGAAAAACAGTTCTGTCAGGCACAAAATAGCCCCCCTGGTGAGACAGAATAGAGGTTCACGTGCACCTGTTTGCATTTGAATTTTGATCCTTCAGTTCACTTGCACATATTTTAAAGTCCAGACATTTCCCTAGAAATCTTAAAAAACGCAGGAGTTAATTTCCTCTTCACCCAAATAAGCACTTCCATGCCATGATTTTTAGACCAATATCACGATTGTTATTCTTTTTGAGAGTACAATCTGACTCATTACTTCTGAGCTTGTGGAGTCTGCAACACTATGAAAGCCCCTGTATAAAGCTCAAGAAACAGCTACAGCATTTGGCTGGTAAATAGCACATAAAAATACTTTTTGAATTAGGATTTTGCAAGAAACATTAACGTTATCCAATTAAATTTTGAATAAAAATAAAAATCACTCATCCCAGATATTTATCTAACATTTATCTAACATAAGCCACAAACTTCAAGTATGGTTTCAATCTATGCAGTACAGCAATCTAGATAATATTATTCCTTTTCAAATAGTATATGAGCATCTGGACAGCCAATTTATTTTTATGATATTCTGTGTGACAAAGTAAGAAATTTTCAGAGTGGTTTTTAGCCATAATATGCCAGCCCACACATTTTTAATGAGGCTTTTTTTTCTTTTGCATATTATTTGCTACAGAAATGATAGCTCACAGATTGGTTGCATGAATCCTGTCACGTGCACTGCTTCACATATATCTGAGACAGGGTTCAAAGTCATAAACTTGTTTGGATCTATGTTAAAATAATTAATAACATATTTGAAGCAAAATTTGGTATGCAAAGGGGTATTTTTCAGTGAACATTATCTCCTAACAAACTGCAAATCAGACCTTTCTGTGAAAGACTTAGGGAAATAATTTTAGAAGCAACACTAAAGCTATTTCGCACTGTTACAAACTGTTATTCTTCCATAGTGACCTCCAGGTACCAGAGAAGATGACATCTGATGTGCTTCAGTTCTGAGGCCAGTTGAATAAATGTCAGCCCTTGGGTTCAGCTGTGTTCTTTGCATGTTCCAGAGAAAAGCTGGCTAAATGTTTCCCAGATCCATGCCTTCATCTCTGAGATGCAGATTCACTCCGGTTTGGTTTCTCCCCAGCCAGTTGAATTGTTGATTATTGAAACAATGTCATTATTTTGTGCAAACCAGGGCATGAGGGAACCCTACCTGAGAAGCAATGGTAACCTTCTGACTGAAGTATTCCTAAAGGGGGTGTGGGTTCACTTCCCCCGAGCAGGGGAGGAAACTGAGCAAAGGCTTCATTGCAGCCAAAATTATTCAGAAAATTCCACCCACATTTGCAAATATAGGATTCAACAAAATCATTTCACTCCTTTCTACTCCATTACCACCAGGTTCTGTGAGAACATCTTTTCAAACTCTCTGGCATCCCACACCTCACGTAAGGTGTTGAGTAATGCACCCGGGATGAGTGTCATGCAGCAAAAATTAATTTCTAACCAGTGATATATTCACAATTAACATTAAGTGGCTATCTCTAGGTGAATAGTAAACTGGTTAATTCTACCCGAGCACTAAACAATACTGGATATTACACTAATTCTTTGGGTTTAGGAAATACAAACACAACAGAAATACATAATTAAATTCAGTCAATATCTTGAAAAATTTAACAGCCTTAAAGTCAGCACACTAAATAAACATTTACTTGCATCTTCATAGATTACTTTAAGGCATTAAGTCCTCTGATTACTGAATTAAGCTATCTTCATCCAAGTGTTTCAGTTATGAGGCAAGCAGTACTGCTAGGAAATTTTTGGAGACACACTTGATGTATTAATGTGAATAAGATGATAGAAAGGTAACCTTATATTAAAAAATATTTATCTGATAGATTTAGTATCACATTCATGTTCTCATTTTGTTTTTCATAAAACCAATCTCAGAAAAATGGTTGAGGTTAA
The DNA here is from genome assembly GCA_023637945.1 of Phaethornis superciliosus. NCBI lineage: Eukaryota > Metazoa > Chordata > Aves > Apodiformes > Trochilidae > Phaethornis > Phaethornis superciliosus. Next base: position 8,793,962 of record JAJQWJ010000011.1, read on the forward strand.
TAGAAAATGTTCCTCCATCTGGCATAATTAAGCTTCTAATTATACCATTCTAAGCCTTTGTAAGCACTTCTAGCTGGTATACAATGTAGTATATATAGCTTATAGTAATTAAAAATGGCTTTCATGAAAACCCATTTGTCACAAGTGCTGTTTGGGAGATTCAGGTTGTTGTAGTTAATAGGTGGGCCTGCTGTTACACAGCAGTACATGCACTGTATCTCCAGCCATAACAACAGAGACATTTAGCTGGAAACTACTTATGGTATAAAATTGATTAAGTTCCTCAGGTAAATAACAGTACTTCCCAGCAGTCCAATGGTACAGCTGCTACCACCAGAATTTAAAGATCTCTCTCACCTGAATACTTCTTTAATCTCAGTTTCACAAGATAAAGTGTGGCAGTGAAATACAACCACTACCAATCAGTAAAGCAACAGCTAAGATTAAAATTAATGCCATATCCATCCTTCTGTATTCAGCAAATAGAGCACACCTTTGAAAAACAAACTTCTTCCATTCTTCAGGATCTCTACCAGCACAGGGAGCTATCAAAATGAACAAATAAAAAAAAACACTTTTCAGATCTATTCAGGGTTTGTTCCTCAAATCCATTTTGAGCATATCTCTACAGCTGATACCTAGTTGATGGTTGCTCTATCAGTCCAGCCCACTCAGTCACAATGAGAAGTGGTGCTCAACCTGACTTTTGACTCTGCTGTGCTATGTCTCTCCCTGACTTGAGTAAAGGTAAGAGATGGCTTTCAAAATCATTAAATCAAGCTGTCCTCTCAAAGTCAAAGTACTCTTGCTAAGGTTGCAGAGTAAGTATCTGAAAACAAGTTGCAGTGATCACTATTGCATTATTTCTTTCCTATTCTATTTTTGTGCCATGTACCAGATGGGACTGGGGCTGCTAGGTGGAAACACAATCATGCAGACCCATCCAATACCACAGTATATCCATAGTTCAGCAGAAATTCAAGTTGCATGAGCAACTTTTATGTTAGCTGTTTTACTATAATTTCCTAGGCTTTCTCTTAAAGGTGAAGACATATATTATTTTTTTCCAGTGGGTTTGCTGCATTCTTTTTCTCAGAAAAATATCAGCAGAGAGAGGTCATTTCTGCCAGAGAACCAACTGCATAACCTAGGAGGCTGTCAAAGGGAGAGCTGAAGTTACACCAGGGTAAAAAGAAGTGTTACCCACTGTTTTTTTTTTCAGGTCTACTTAAAAATTTGGGAAGTCTATGAAAGAAAGTGCAATAGGTTGTTGGGCCTGGAGACCTTTAGGGGTATTTCTCATCCACAAAGAGGTTCAGAGGGTTGTGAAGCACTGCAGCACATGCTTCAAATAACATTTGATATTGTAGCAAAAGGTGAACACATGTAACCTGAGCAGATTCTAGAAAATATTAAAAACTCATTTTAATATAGGAGATATTTTCCAAAAAGACATCTGAGAGAATACTGTATAGAAAAGTTCTTGCTAAGCGATTGGAGCGTCTTTAGTAAAAGTGTAAATGGTCATAGCAGTTTCCCTTCCAGATTGGTTTATGGCAATCCTTGGAGTGAATCTAGGATATTGCCATGTTCAAAAGCCCAAAATCAGTCACCACACATAATATAAAGTTCTGAATCTTCTGTATGCTCAGTATGCATTTTACTCTGAGATAAAATGCAAAAAGCATCATAAAATAAAGCTGTGGTTTACTTCACATCAAATCAGGTACATTTAAAATAAAGCTCAATGTACACCTTCCCTCAATTCATGGTTAGCCAGCACCTTAAAATTATATAAATGTGAAAATTATGTATGAAATATTGAAAAGCTAGACATTATATTGCCTTTCTCATAATCTCTGATGGGCGCTGATGCAATAAAAAGTAAAAATTCTGCCTGGTCTTGTTCTTTTCTTTTTTCTAACAGAATGCTTTAAGGTTTACATATTTTGCAACATATTTAGATGTATTTATGCATTGCTCTCATAGCAAGACTAGAGTTGATATAAATACAAGCTCCAAAAGACGTGCTTCTCTGTCTAGTATTTAAACTACTCATTAACATCTCTGGAGTATTTTGACTAAAAAATAAAAGCATTTAAGTGACATTTGCATCATGTTGAAGTTCTACAGCTTCTTACTGTAGGAGTAATAAATGAAATATAAAACAATAGAAGTCTGATGAAGAATCTGTTGCAGTTTGTGGTTTATAAATATAAAAACACTGTGTAAGAGATGAGAAACAGAGACTGTGAGAACTGTGAGGGGGAAAACAAGCACAGTTCTGCAGAAACTCAGTAATTTCAAAGCAAGAAATGGCATCTTCTTGAAAAATTACTTTTGTGGACTTATTACACAAAAATGGGACCTCTCAGTTGACTAGTCAGTTTGGCACTTCAAATCATTAAACTTGGAAAAGACCTCTAAGATCATGAAGTCCAAAACTTCTTACCTTCCCACATTGAGGAAATATAATAAAAAAATGCAGATGTCCAGTTCAGACAGAGTTCAAATCTACGTAACTGGTATGTGAGAGGTCTGACCTCACAGGATTGCTGTGAACAAGATGTGAACTGCTCTTCATGGCACTGGCATGTCCCACTGCCTTCATCCAAGCATTCCCCCTCCTGGTTATGCAGCACTTGATGCTCCAATTACCTGTGTTATGAAGCTCCCACTCCATGAGTGGGTGGACTTCAACACTGAGAAGAAAATGTCGTGTATGTTCAGAAAGTTTCAATGTTCCCAGTGAGCCCTTCCTGTGAGCAAGCCTGCACTATTTAAATATCAGGCAGTAATAGCAGGGAGATGTTCCCATGTGCAAAATGCCTTGAGAAGTCAAGATCTATTTTGGAGAAAAGAAATTATGGGTTGTCTTCATCCAATAGACAAAGGCAAAATCTAGCAGCTCTACTAAGCTCAAGATGTATGTAAGAAATTAAAACCATATTGTCTTGGAAAACAACTCAACACAGAATTTTGAAAAGGCTTTGCCATTCAGACAATGGTGAATGGATCACATTTGGAAAAGGAGTAAAGTTAATGCAAAACTGAATAAGGAAATGGAGCAAGTCTTCGTTTCAGTTAGAAAACTGCAAACAGTATCATACTTTCTGAGCTTTTATATTGAGCGACCAGTGCAGAAGTTGGCCCTGGTATTAAAGCTACCTGGATGTGAATGAGGGACAATATAGCTTTGTATTATTTTTCCAAGCTTTTCTTTTGAGAAGGAAAAAAACCACTTTGAATGTTGTTTCACAATTAGTCTTTTAACACAGCTGATCAAAAATAGGCAAAATATGTGATGCAAATATTTTCAGACTAAGTCACTTTCCAGATTGCTATTTAACAATTGCTTGTACATCCTCCACCTGCCAGGTGCTGATGGGCACTGATTTTATGGGATTTTTTTCCAATGAGTCTATATGTATAGTGAGTGCAAGGAAATGTTGGACAACCCATCCTCTGAGGACAGTAGATTACTGTTACTAATTATTATTACTAATAATTCCCTCCAAGAAGTAGCTAAGCATCCATTAACTTCAGTCTCACTTTCTTCCCAATTATTTCTGAAGTTCATATAATTTTCAGAGACCCAAATTAAGGATAATTGCTATATTTAAGCTGAGTATCAAAAAAAATTACTTGTATAAGCAGAGCAATTTAGCTAAAGTAGGGCAATGAACAAATAATATATACTTCCCGTCATAAAAAGGACCTTTTAGATTACAGTGCTGTTTTGTGAACAGACTATGAGGGATTATACAAGCCAGTACAATTATTTATATGTCAACATTTTGACTTTTAACTTCAATACTCAAACAAAAATGTGTATATTTCATCTGAGTTTGAAATAAGTTCTTCTGAGGCTTTGATAATTCTAAATGCAAACATAAGCCAATCACAATATGTGGGTTTTAGATAATATAGCCAAATCATTTAATGACGGATTGATAGATGATACAACACATTCTTTGTCATGAGCCTCAACACTTTCTCTATGCTCTCCACCTCACAGGACACAAAATTCTCACCTGTTAATCTCTAACTGGTACATACTCTCATACAAGTGGAAGTAGAAACTGGAAGGAGCTCTGGTGGGTCCTGCAGCTCCCTCTGCCTGCTCCACACAAGCAGAATGAATCTGAGTTTTCAAAAGCAAGCAGTGACTGCAGCAGAATCAAGCTAGGTCACATTTAAACTGTGAATAGCCCACCTTAGAATCATTGTCACCACATGTGTTAAGAGCCAGTAATTAAAATACCTGATTGACATTCAATTTGAAAGCCTTGCTTCTCCAGTTGCTATAGACATGAACAAATTGTATTTGACAATCTCTTTGTGCTACATGCTGTGCTGTTTATTGCTTTGAAACCCCTTTTTTTAGAAATAACAAAGGAATAGATCATTTGTCTTGAAAGTATCTTAAAACTATTCACTAGCAGCATGATAGATTTTTTTTCCATGTGCTCCAGATCCAATTATATCCCACCAGTTACCATGAGTACTTTGGGTACACACATGGGACACACTATGCAACAACAATTTTGAGGGCTGGTCTTGACCACTGAAGTCCTTTTTGCAATATATTTCCTAAAACTGTCTGAGAAAATTTTGATATTCACAGGAATGACAGAAGTATTGGACAGGGCCCAGATGAAACAAATAAATACAAGATTCTTTAGATGTGAAGTTCCAAATTCAGTTCCAAAATTGAAATGTTTCTGAAACGTATGCACACACCCACTCACCCTTAAAGCAACATCAATAAGCATCTCTATCCTAGCTGACAGGAAACTGACCCAATTGTAAACCACCAGCAATTACACTAACAGAAACATGACTAATCCATACCAAGGAATGCATATGAGTCAGTAAAAATGTGAAATTATAGAGTGGCTCCCTAAATTAGTGACCTTTCGTTCATGAACTAAGTTTGCTATATACATTATAATTTTATTTTAGATCCACAGCCCCATTGTTATAGTTTTACCTTGTCAGCCAAGACAGTGCATGACTATATCAACGCTACAAAAGCCAAAGCCAGACAATCTCTATTTTTGACCAGAATATTGGATCTTCTACCACATTAAAAGTTATTAACTGCTTGGGAATCACATATCAAAACGTGTCAATATATAAACAACTGAAGACAACACTTTCTCTTCTGTCATTCTCACTCACATTAATTGATTTTACTGCCTCCCGGGCTGCTCAGGATTACTATCATATATAAGCACTATTAACCATACCCAAGGCTGAAGAAAAGTGAGCTGTAGGTATTAAAATATCATCTTTATATATTGAGAATACTTTTGAGTCAATATCTTCTATATGCCTTGCTAGAGTTGGAATCATACCATAATCATGTCATCTAATCTCTTATGCAAATTCATCAAAATCCATGCTAAAATATTGAAGATTTTTATTTTGATGCTACACTGCAAAGCTCAAAAGATTTTTCTCTTTAAATTCACAGGATATTGCATTTTGTCTTGAAATAAATTTGAAAATAAATGCAGGTCTCCCCTGTACCTGTTATTGCAAACTGCATGTCCTTGAATTCTTTGTAGAACTAATTTCTCAGACTATGACTTGGAATTCTGTTTCTTGTAAGGGTTCCAGTTGTCACAGTTGTTTCTTTTCTGTACTGTATTTTAATTCTCTGCATATTGATAAAACTCCCATTTTCATTATGAAAATAAATTGTTAGCACACTTGTACCAGCAGTTCAGTGACCATATCAAATAAGGTCTTTCAGACTTCATCCATCCTTCCATGTAAGTGTCATTTCCCTCTCCAGGCTGTTCCTTGCTCAATTCAATTATTGCCCCTTTGCTCAATTGTCCAAAATATCTAATGAATTATTCCTGCAATCCTTGCAACAACCTGACTTTACATAATTATGTGAAGAAGGAATAAATAGCAAAGGTTTAACAGCTTTGGAAAAATATAAGGACAAATTAATAATGACAAATTGCAAGTAGTAGAAATAAAGTGAAATACTGGAGAAATACAGTAACCAAGGTCTGTTTGGTTTCCATGCATATATCCTGTGAATGAACAGATTTACAATACTGGAAATCAACTTTCTCTGAATATTAAAATATCACTGTGAAAGCTGGTGAGAACTTCAGTCAGTCCCTCCCAATTCACTGTCATCTGCCTACATGCAAACACCCCCAGATACAAACAAAGCAATGAAAAAATTTGGGCACCTGGAGAAAAAAAAAAATAAAAAATGCAGAACTATAAACACCAATTATGGGTAGCACTAGAATTTATTGTATCCTTTAGACTATTTTCTGTAAAATATTCTGGTTTGCTCATGTTGCCTCTAAACCAGAAACCTCTGCTCCTCACTGGTAGACTTGCAGCTGAGGTGGGCTTGAGACGGTGACTGCCACAGAAGCTCCAGCTCATCCTAAACCTTTTGTCCTTTTAACAGTTCCAGGCTTCATCCTGCTGGGTGGAACTGCACCGGCACAAGTAAGCAGAAACAGGAGAACCTTTGGTTTATGTAGCAGTTGCTGCAAAATGACTAACCAAGATTCCAGGCTGTGTAAACTCTTGTAAAGAATACCTTCAAAAATAGCCTGCCCTATTAAGAGATGTCTTACTGGAATATTTCTGAAATAATTTACAATTTTCATATTGCAGCTTCAGTTCCAGTATCCAAAATTCTGCCTCTGAAAAATATTCTGTAAAGGCAAAACTGGCAATATAAATACTCCTAAACTCATCTCAATCTTTTATATTCTGTAGATGTAAAGTTAAAACCTATCTCTTCTGAAATATCTGAAAAATCAGTTCATTTTGCCAAGCAATGACTCTATTAAATTTCTTTATATGTATGGTACATTTATACCTATTTATTATAAGTAATTATAATATATTAACATTTCTCTGAATAAGAAGATAATACCTTCATTATAGTAATGCCTAACATATGGCTGGAAGAAGGGCTTTTATTAAGAGGATTTTTAACATCTGACTCAAGTCATGTATTTTCTTAATGATATTAAAATGTCGGCCATTTTATCCCAGATCAAAAAGTAATTGAAATTAGTGTTAATTGAAATATTATTTTTTTTATTACTTCTACTTAATTTTTAACAAAAACTTAGCTCACATTTGATACAATGATGCCCAATCTGGATGAAAATTCACTTCTAGTTTTACAAGTATTAATATGAAACATGAAGGATTTTGATACTTTAAATACTTGGCTTCCCCCCACCTTTTTTTTTTTTCCTCCTTAACTATTAAATTAACTCAGGTAAGAGTCTACAAATGGCTTGGGTAAAAGTGGCATTTAATTTTAGTGCAAACTCATCAAAAGCTGGCAGAAAAGGGGGGAAAATGCCTACTTCTAGTCTACAGGCTTAAATAAGTTTGTAGGAAGAAGACACTTTGGAAATATCTAGAAAAGGGACAAGTTCTCCCTTGAAGAATTACAGTTTATGGCTTGAATCCCACAAAGTTTAATTGCAATGGATTGTATGCTTTGTATGGGAGTTACTTAAACTCTGTAAAGGACCAGAACTAAGGATTTTCCAGATCTGCAAGCCCTTGTAGGTGTCTTGCTCAGTGCAGGTGAACACCTAAAATCTTTTCCCTTCATTGTAATGATCCATCTGAAGTAGCCAGGCACTTACCCTCTCCCTGAATGCCTTTGCAAGCCTCAGCCAAAACCCTTCCAGAATGATGAATTAGGTTTATAACAGAAGGAGACAGTCGGTGAAGCATTTACTGAGATGTAGGACTTGGACAAAGAACAGGCTAGAATAACACTTTAAAAATTTAAATCTGATTTTAGAGGAACCTTGAGTAACCAAACAAACTTGCATCAAATATCTGACTTTTCTGTTATTTCCTGACTGGAACAGAGGTTCTACTCTTTTTATTGTTTGCAATGTGAGTGCCCTTTACTTACCAGTGTCAAACCCTCTGTGGCCTGTACTGGTTATCTATCAGATGCTTGAAATAAGCAATGTTTGCTTGGGCTAGGGCCAGCCAAGCCAGCATTTTGGGAAAATGTTGCTACTCAGAGAAAAAAAAAAAAAAAAAAAAAAATAGTCTTCAGATACTGAGCACAGCAGAGGGAGAATGGATTAATCTTTTTGCCTGATCAGGTTTAAATCTTTCTTTTGTTTTCTGGTACACCCCTGCCTTCTCAAGCCCTCTAAATATCATAAACCAAGATCTCCACCAGAGTAGGTCTTGTTTGGAGAGAAGGAAAAATAGATGTCAGCAGAAGGATTAGACCAAGAAAAGGGCTACAGTATTGCAATAGTAACAATCTGAGCACAGCAGAGGTCAAAATGTCCTGACAACCTTCATTTCTTTCACATTTAAAACATCCGTGTATGGTATAAGGGTGTTGCTACGAAAGGTTACTGCAATAGCCTGTGAATTCTTGTGTAAAAAACAATAGTGTGGTTGGAGCAAACCTGACCTGACCTGAACTCTGGAGCTGTCACTGATAAAACAGGGCAGAACATATGAAGTTTTTAATTGACTCCCAATGGCTTATTGAAAGCAACATCTCTGACCCTACAACACTGGGGTTCAAAAGGTAATCCTGTATAGTCTGCTGCAGCCCTTGGGACCAACTCACATAAAAGTGGAAATTCATCCTGTAATACAGACCAGTCTTCTTAGAAAATGTATCTTGTAAAATATTTTTTGTCGAAATGTTGCCTTTAGTGGATCTACTAAGCAGAAAGCATTATTAAAATTCAAAAATTAAAAAAAAAAAATAGTGGAAGAAGTGCAAGAGCATACCAATAGGAAAGTGAAAGAAACCTTCGGAGTGTAGGAGTGTTCTCAGCTATGCTTGCTGGGGCAATTTTCTCTGTTTCCTGGCACCTCATTCTATGTGAAGTCCCTTACAAACACATTGGAAGAAAGCTTCCCTGCCCTGAGCAAGCAGACATTTCATAAGGCAAAAAGAGCAATGACAAGGGGAGGGGAAGTTGAATGGCCCCCTTTTATAGCTGACAGAGGGGTTTACTAGCAGAAGGTATCAAAAGGTCCTGCAGCAAAGCCAGAAGCTGAATCCTGATCTCAAGGATCCTGGCAGAAAGCAAGGACAACACACACTAAAGTGAAAAGCTGCCTTTTGTAAGAAAAGAATAAAAGCACTCAAAGCCTAAAAATATCCCTTTGGTCTGCTATAAAAGGGAAGGAATTTGTTATACCTTTATAGACATTACAAATCAACAAAAATATGTGCAAAACAATTAAGTGTCACACTTTAGCACAAGAAAACCAGACCATGGAATTAAATAGAAAGGCAGGCCAGGAGATGATAAGAAACGAGCAGAGGTGGTAATGGCATAGGTAGAGACCTTTAGAAATAACTTTGTCAAGGAACCAAACTTAGACAGGAAGGACACAGCTTCAGCAGCTCTTCTGGAGAACAAGCAACGAATGCCTGAAGGAAAATGTATGCTTTTCCACTTCTTAATGTCAGAGCCCTATCCAGAGCCTGGATAGGTGAGCAGAGGAAAGACTCAAGTCTGATTTAACTGGAGACATAGCTCAGTCAAAGAACCCAGGAAAAAAATACTTCTGTGTTCAAGAGGTCTGCAAAGAAGCAGAGAAAAGGGCATTAATTAGCCCATGACAGGTGAAGGACCTAGTGTAGCCTCCAGAACTCAACTTTTTGAACTTATTTATATGGAAATCTTCCATGCTTGCTTGCATTCAAAGAATAATTCTGGCTTTGATTCTGATCAGACTTTACAACAGCCTCAATGCAGATTTTGGCAAAATGAGCATCCAAGCTCAGGAACTTACAAGGTTGCTTAGGTTACAGGTGTAACCACAGTCCATTACCTGGTGACTGTTGAATTTATGCAGTTTTAAGGCATCTTATGTAGAGCTAGTATTCTACCAGTATCTAGGTAGATTAAGGTTATTCTAAGATTAAGATTAAGGAAAAATTCCATTAAGAGGAAACTGCACCTTTGACTGTAATTTAGAGGATTCCTGAGAGACTCAGATAACCTCAGGGGTTGCAAACTGCAGCAGACAAGTGGTCCTCCTGAGATGCCTTAGAGGTCCTCTCACATATTATAGACCTCATTAAATTGAGGGAGGTTTAATTCACAATGGGATCTTATCTTTGACTTAGCAAGTGAAGGCTGAATACTCCTCAGAGGCATAAATCCCTTTTTAATCAACCAGAGTGCAGAATTTCTCAAGGAATCATTCAAAATCACTGTGCTCCTACATGCACAGACATCAGCTCAAAGATCCTCCTCAAGTCCCAGATTTTCCTGCCAGGAAAAACTCATTTGATTATCTCAAAAACATTTCACAGGATATTCCTGCAGATGCTCAGCTTCCCAATTTCCCAGTGCACAGGAGAGCTTCTCCAAGTTCTGATCTCCCATCAAGTTGCCTCCTTTTACTCCCAGGTAGCCCTTTGCCACCTGATTAACTTCTTACAGGTGCTGCCCAGCAGCTGTGGGTGTACTGGCTCTCACTGATGAGAGATGTGCTCTTGGCAGCCTGGCCACCGTCCTGGCACTTCAGCTGACAGCTCTGCCTCGAACACCCTTTTTAATTTTTTTATCTTATATAAATGAAAGTTCCCACAGCAATAGCTAATGACCAAGTAGTTCTTCCAAAGGACTATTACAAATTATCAAAAAAATAAAAAGATACCAAATGTTCAAAACAAACACAAATGATCAAGGCACTGCAGCAATGGAAAGTCTAATGATTTCAGGTGCTTTTATATTATCTAAGCATCTAATAAAGATGCCAGGCAGGATGAAAAGAGGATGTGCAGTTTCAGATTTTCCACTTGCAAACCAAACAAACTGTTTTAATTTACATCAATTAATTTTTAGCATGTTTCTCATACTACATAGAGCTTTTTCTCAGATACAAGCAACCTCTGGGACCAAATACTGCATATCTTACAATTTAGCTCACTAGTGCAACTCTTTCGTGTTCACAGCCCCTGGAGAGGCTCCCTCTTACAGGATAAGGGTAGGAAATATTGTAATAAGAACACTCAAGTGTCTGTGCACTTCAGACTTTCTTAAGGAAAATGTATAGCACTCAAAAAACCACCTTTTTATTGCTACTGATCTTTATTCTGGTGATTTACTCATTACTAAAACGTACAACTTCCCTGAACACTGTTGCACTCACTGATGTTCTTTGTTTTAATTAACAGTCTGTAGGAAACAGCCATTCAAAAAGGCCTCATATTTTTGTGCCTTATGATCTGTATTGCCTTTGGAAAGCATGGACACAGCAATCAGGACCACCAAAGGTCACTTGTAGTCATGGCAAAGTTTCTCTTCCCATACTTTGTCTCTTAGTCTGCAGCTGGCTCTTCTCAAGAGGTCAAAGCAGCATGACAGCTGAAGCATTGCCCTCAGCAGGGAATTTCTAACATACAGAAACTTACTTAATATCAGTCTTTAACACTGGAGAAATTCATTAACCCTGTCCTCCCAAGAAAAACTGGTATCCGAGAAGTCACTGATGTCAAGGAGGCCCATCTCTGTGATAGGGATAAGGTTTAGAACCTCTTAGAAAATACAAAACATTGCCAACTAACTTTCACAGGAAATTCTTGTATTTGGCCAAAAAAATTCATCCTATTTATTAAAAACTTTGTCTGCTACTGAAAGCATTCCCTGATTTTTGTTCATAAGATAAATATTAGTATGTTAAGCATTTCCCTTTAAAGGATTTTTTCTAATGAAAAAAATCTCAATGAGCTCAGTTTTCTGAGCCAACCAACAGACTTCAGCTCAAGAATTATATCCTTTTTTTTTTTTTTTCCAACAAGGAATGTTATTCTCTGCTGAAGCTATATCTGGTAGTTCAATAAACCTACAAAATACAATTTAATTAAGAGAATTTTTTACTAATATTTTGGTTTATTTTTCCAGAAACTTAGAAGCTTTACAATTTTTCAGCTTGTTTTTAATTGAAGACTACATGCCGAAAAACGATTCATCAGTACAGTGTACCCAGCTGATCAAACATCAAGTTTTACATCCCATTATAAAGTGAGACATAAAATAAAGGAAATTTCCTTCTAAGCTGTGCCTGAAAACCTGCTCCTCAGACGTTGCCTTCATCTGTGAGCTCCTTGCTTGGAACTTCAAAACAGCACATATACTCAAATTCTTTTTCCAAGTCAACTGTATTTAAGGTCTTTTTAAAGCCTGCACAAAATGGGTTTACCCAAATTAAACCTGAATGGCTACAGCATCCACTTCTTTTGCAGAATCAGGGAAACCATTAGGATTCAAAACTACTTTTCAAATTCAAGATGTAGTTTCTTATATGGAGGATGAAATCAAAGGACTACTGTGTTAGGCCACTACTGCATTTTTACTTATCTCCTAAATATCTTTCCTTCTCCTTTGATGAGATTTACAGCACCTTTGTCTCATTTCTGAGGGGTCAGGGTATCACAAACAGCCAGGCCAATGGGACCCACTCTACTTCCACTCTTGCACCATCTTGGCATTGCCTGTGGCTTGCATTTTCCTCAGTCTCTCTGTTTCCACAGTGCCAAGGCCACTCAAAACAGACAAGACCCTTCCAGTCAAGAGGAACTGAGGACAACTTTTTTGGAGTCTGTTCCCACTTACTTATTTGTTGGTCAGGTTCCTCTTTCCACTTCTTTGCCCATCACAGGAAAGTCAGTTGGTCTTTCACCTCAAAAACGTCTGCTTCTCTTGACTGGGGTGTCAAAAGACAGTCCTTCCAATGCCTTCTACTGTAGGAAGTCTTTCTGCCAAGTCTTGGAAGGAATGGAACATTCAGTGGTTGATTGTAGTGAAAATTACAGGTGTTCAGTACCTTTCTGCATTTGACTTTTTAGTGCAAGGAACAGAGGTCTTATCACTATCAGCAGAAGAGCCTAAACCTTTACTATAAGTGAGTTCCAGAAAACTGTTATTCCTTTCCTATTCCTAGAATTGCTATGGTTAGAGCTTTCTTCAAAAGTTAAGTGCCTAAAATCCTGGAGACAAAAGCCTAATATGCCTTTGTTTTATGAAAAGTTTTTGTGCAGTTCATGGCTGTGAAGCACTGGAATGACTCTGCCCTTGCACAGAATTTGTCCTGAGAATTTGGTTGAAGAGCACCGAGTTGGCCTTGGTTTGATGCTTTCAGCTGCAGTCAGCTCTCACTACTGCCTCTTACTCAATTTTTCTGTTCCTCACAGGGGTACAGAAAGTAAAGACACTCTGTGCAAACTGTTGCTTCTTTGCTCCAGAGTGTAAGATTTGATGTTCTCTGAGGGTTTTCTTTTAATGAAGTTCCCCCTGAGCTGTGTCAGATATTTTAGCAGACACACGGGGACACAGGAACGCAGAACAAGCCATGCTCATAACTAGGAGATTTTATCTGGGTACAAAAAAGCAATAAACATGGCCAAATAAGATATTCTTAATGTGATGCATAATAGGGGAGTTACTAACCTAAACTCGTCACAAGCTGCAGCTCATAGAAATTATATCATCCAGACAGATCTTTTCCAACATTGGGGGATGTAGCTGTCTGTTAGAGTCAATATGGAGGCCATGGTACAATACTTATCTCTGACTGATGCAGAAATCTCTATTGACAATAACAGAGGCTGCTGTCCAAAAATGATGGCATTGTGTAGCTCCAATGCTTTTTTTTTTTTTTTAATCCAGCACAGCATTAGATGCCCATTAAACCATAAGCATGTGTCTAAGTGCTTTGCTGGATCTAGGCCATAAACACACCCCTGAAGTCAGGCTGGAGAAGGTCTCCATAAATAAAAAGACTGACTGACCAGAGTCTGAACACCAAGAATTATGGTATTTCCAATGAATTTATCTATAATCAAGCTTAATCATGATAACATGGAGATCTTTTTTCGATCAATTGCACCTTAGTTATATGAACACACTCAGTACAAACACAGGGGTGCACCTGGCACAACAGGCTCTGTCCTTTGAAGTTCTCATAGTGGAATATTCCTTTATATCAGATATAAACTAAACAAAGAAACCCTTCCCCTACAAAGTGTATTTACATTTTCCTTTGGAAAAGTTAAAGCATGGAAGAAAATGGTGAGACAGTTTCCTTGCCTGAAACAGAAGAAATAGATGATAGAATGCTTCTGAGATGACAAATGTGATTACCATATTAATCACATTTAGCATAATATTATTATCTCACTTTGTCTACTTTACAAAAAAGCCTAAGTGAGAGCCTGGGATGCTTCTCTTGGCAACATCAGTGATTATCTTTATGATGTTACAGACTCAGAAGTCTGCACATGGGCAGCAGGCTTCTTAAATTGGTCAAGAGTGCTGTGAAAAGTTACCTAGGAGGATATAATTGAACTCTGATAGCCAAGGGACATAACAGAGAAGGAAAAACTACCATAAATCTGATTCTGTAGAGAGATTTTTTTCCATAGTAGGGAGCAGAGATTAGGTTAAACAACCTTACTGAAGCTGTTTTCCAGCAATGGAAGCTAAACTGTGATCTCCGTATCTGATATGAGTAGTCATGAAATATGAACACACAAAACCTTTTTGTTCAAAGCACATAAAATGAAAGATTGAAAAATACCAACCTATTTTAACTGGAATGTGATTCACTTCTGACTTTACTGTTTGTTTGGCTTTATTACATGTGAAAATCAGCAAAGTCTTGAAGAGCTTTTGCAACTCTTTAGCAACCTTAGTTGTTTTAGCAATCTTCCCTAAAGCTGACTTCTAACTTCAGTTGGAAAAAAGAATTAAAAGAAAATTAAGTTAAATTTAGAGAAAATTATAGCTATATGACTATTTGATTTTAAGATATAACTTCATGGCCATTTTAAGTACTTATGGGAAAGATGATAGTCCAGCTTGGCTTAAGTTGTTTAGAGGATATTGAATATTTTAAGACCACTATGCCTGCCTTCCTCTTGAAAACCTTCTTTTTCAGGCTGTTGAAAACAATATGCTGACATCCACTTGGGCTGCTGAAAGGTTTCCTTCACTTTGGAAATTCCTGAGCAGGTTCCTTACATTCTGACCTGTAGCCACATATTTTCATCCTCTACCATTAGCTAGAAGAGAAGTTTATAACTTGTCTGACAAACAACATTGCATCAGCTGCCCCTTTAGTCCACAGTTTTTCAGATTCCTCCACTGAGGCTCCTGCTCATACAGGTGAATTAATGCACTTTATTCACTCCATAAACTGTACAGTGATCCAAACTTGCACACAACCTTCCTACATTTTTTTTCTCTGTAGTTTCAGATTCCTTCAGGTTCACAGAACGAATACAGAGGTTGTAAACAGCCTTTGTTTGGCCCTCATACACCTGAAGACTCAAAAGTTTAGTAAAGAGGATGTAAATATTTTTTCCCACTTGCTGTTAAGGAACATTAAAATCTGTATCCAAAAGTTAAGTGGATTATAATCTAAACAAGCTGTTTTCTTCCACCTACTTCTAAGCAGCAGAAAGAAGGAGGAGAGGAGGGTGAGGGAGAGAAAGATAAATGAGAGATGTTTCAATACCAGTAAAAACTACTTGGATACCATTGTTACAGACACAACACATGGACTGGAATGAATCAAATAAATAGCATATGCAACCTGAGTCTGATCCTCCTGTTGACCAAGTAATTATAAAGAAACAATTCCTTTCTCAACAGGATAAAATTGCCCTACTTTCTTGAAGTCTAAAGAAAATGGAATGATTAATTGCTGTTGTAGAGGCTTCACATCTTGGATAAATTGCAAAGAAAATAAAGTCTCCTCTCTACTTATGAGTGCGTGTGCACGACTTCAGCTACTGCACAGGAAAATGAGAACATTATTAAAAATGTTCTTTTTCCAATGTAGAGACCAACTACCCCAGAGTGAATTTCAAATCACTAGTTGACTACAGCCAAGGTGTGCTTATGATGTAGCTGATTAATTAAGAAAAATGAATGCTACCTTTGTCACAATAAGGAAGCTCAATTGATCTTGCCTTAGGAAGATGCATCCATTTTCCTGGCTGGCAATCAGCATTTCATTAACACAGAAAAAAATCCCAGAACATTACAATGGATGAGGATTTTTTTTTCATTGCCCTAGGACGGAGTAGTTAAGCCTATAGGAGTCTTGCTCAGGGGACTTGTGTTAAACAAATTCCCGCTACTGCAAAGACCCAGAGTCCTGGGAAAGCACTTAGCCTTTCTTAATGCCTTTCCAAATGTGCTTTAGCTTCAGCCTGCTTCTTCAGTCCAAGCTCTCTGAACAGGTCTGGTGATGGTGTGTGAAGCACATTTTTCATGAATGCTATAAATGTTTATCATATGACTGTTACAGTTACAGAAAGGATTTTGAGTATTCTAGACCCTTCCAGTCTTATGTTTCTATGCTGTTAGATGATCTACTGATGAACAGAAATAAAGCATCTTTGATGCCTGTAAATAGTTAAGGTGTATGTGCTCATTTGATTTATCAGAGAAGAGGCTTCACTGCAGCTGACAGGCAACTAGATTATAAAGAAAATCTTCTCTTAGATTGTACATTACTATTTTATTTTTTTCTTCTGTCTTACTTTCCTTTTTTTATTTGATTATTTCTTGACCTGATATTGCTGCCATGATCACAGCTACACTGACATTACCATTGAGAAGCTGCTAAGAATTTGACTGCTCTAATTTATATTTTGCTAGATGAGGAAATACATCTTCTGCCCACTCACAATACTCCTTTTTGTTTGTATGCTCACACCTTACGTTTTAGCTCTTTATGGTAAATTATCAAATTATCTCATCTTTCATTTTCAAATAATGACTTGTCATTCTCCTGTTTTGAAAAACAAACTAAAAATTATTTTCATTTAGAAATCATTAGTTGTGAAAATTGTGGTATAAAGCAGATTCCCTACAGGCTAAAACTGATCCTGTAATTGTACTTGAAAATTCAGTTAATAAACACTTGTGTGAGCTATTTTTCCAAAGTGCTAGTTTACTAATCACCAGCAAACCACACTCTGAGAAGTTTTGTTGCAATGAGTACAAATTCTGGTTTTAGTTACAGTTATATAAATCCAAACTAATTCCAGAATTTAAAAAATCTAGTGTATCTATGTGTTCAAGTATCTTCTAGCACTGAAACATACAAGAGTTCTTAAGTAGATCACAGGTGAGAAAAAATATTTGCTAGATTAAGATGTAACAATTCAATTAGCTATACCTGCAAACTATTATAAATTATTAAATAAAAAAAAAATCCATGCAAGTGTTCTTAGAAATTACTAAAATATTTTGGACAGATTCTTGAAAATGCACTAGTAGAATGTTATGTGATGCTGAATGAAATTTGCTTATTTAAAAATAAATTCTGATCAAGTAATATCTAACTTCACCTGTGGGACTTGAAAACCCTGTTGTAACACGATGACAGACTACACATAGGTGGGAAAAACACGTGTAGTAAGGCTGTTTGGATATGGTAAAACATGAGCAAATGACTAACCATGACTAACCATACATACCTTTTGATTCTGGAAATACAGGAAGGTTGAGATTTAAATCGAGTATAGGAATATGAATCTATGGTTTGAGGTACCAGAGAAGAACATATAAGACAAGATAGTATTTGGAATTTTGGAGTGTATGGTGGTTTGTGGTTCTCTTTTGTTTGTTTGTTTGATTCTTTTTTGTTGGTTTTTTGTTTGTTTGTTTTTTGCTTTGTTTTTTTTTTAGGAACAGAGAGTGAAAATAGGAGCTTCTATCAGTCTGTGATGACAAGTGGTTACATCTGCCACATGATTCAGCCCTGATCCAGACACAAGAAGTCACAGCAATAACAATATGACTTATTTAGGGAAAGCTCTTTTTCAGTGCCTCAAATGTTTAAACATAGTGCTAGAATAAAGGGAATTGAAATTACTTATTTTTCTCCCAAAACAACTGTATGACAACTCTATGACAACGCATGCTTACTCCCACCACCTCCCAGGGCATTTAAGGTGGTGGTGAGAAACCTGTTACTAGTAAGCTAACTACTACCCCCCAAATTCTCATGCTTGATATCCCTTCTGGAGCCAGTGCTAAGCTGTACAAACATCTCAGCTTAAATTTAGTTGTGGAGACTGTGAAACATTTGGCTCTGCTTGGCATCGTTCTCCAGTCACAGATGTACACAGACACACAGAAATCTGACTGGGATGCTGTTACTTCAAGTCGAAGAGTAAAAGGTACCTCCACTGCCACATCAAACTGCAGCTGGCTCTGAAGAGCTGTGAGCACCTTTTCTTTTCAGATATAAAACCGAATTTCTGAGAAAATTTTTGAAAAGCTTCAAATAAGCACCCAAACCCCAAAAGCTTGCTCCAGCCTATTTTGAATCTAAGCTGATAGGGCAGTATGCCAGTTTTCATGTTGAATCACATCCCTTGCATCCTGATGTGCCATGGCAAAAAATTAGAGAAGTAAGCTTTCCTTTGAAAGGAAGGTGGAGAGATTTAATAATTAAATATAACTAATTCTAAATATTCTTTGTTGAACAGACATCAACTGCCTGCAGAAATTGTTGCATTTTATTTCCCTCCCTAAGTATAAGGGAATGAGCCAGCCTGACAGCTCCATGACCAAGTGATTCTGCATGGTATCTCATTCCTTCAGAGAAGGAAAATTTAGGAGAGTGCTTCTCCACACCAGCGAGATGCATAAATAGATTTTTTTATTTTTTTTTCTTTCTCCTCAGTCTGAGGAATCATTTCAAAAATGACAGGTTCAGATACTATACTGCTAAACACATCACAACTTTTCCTCGGTGAATATGATTTTAACTCAAATATGCAGCATTTATGTCTGTATTAGTAGCACCATTGAACATCATTCTCCTAGATGGCAGGCATGCTGTTATTAACATATAATATCTAGGAAGGAAACAATTCACCTTGGGTTTTCAGAAGGTATTTAATTTAACTCCTCTTCACGACCCTCACATCACATTTGCTGAACTAAGAAAAAAAGGATATGTATGTTATTTCAGGATGCTTAACCTGTAATTATGTTCCTGTTTCAATGGTATCACTTCCAAGGAGACCTCACTAGCTGCCAAGCAAACCTCTTTCTTATTTAAATTTCGCTCGTCTCTATTCCTATGAGTAATTCTAATTCACAAGATTTCTTCCCAACCACCCCATGTTCTCCTCCTTCCCTTGAAGAAAACAGGTGACTAAGAACAAATGTAATTACTGGACTCCAGTTTTAATAGGATAGAGTGGTTGTTTTCCTTTTACTTCATTTTTTAATTTACAATAACTTTTTTGCTTTCCACGTGAAGAATCATCTGTTAGCAAAGCCTCCCTGGATTCAGTGGGAGTAGGAACAGCCTCTGCTGGAGAACAGAAACAAGAACTCACAGGCAGCCTGAGCAGCTCTCTTCTTGCTGCTTCATACTTGAATCCTCTGAGACCAACTAAAAACAGACAGAAGTCATCACCCATGTGGGTACACACAGTCTATTCCTAGGACCAGGAGGGAGCTTTTCCGTGGTTTGGATCCCAGCATGTCTTGCATGCTCACGTTTCAATGTGCATTCTTACTACAGCTTGCATCTCAATTTAAATTCCATCTCTCCTACTAAATCTTTCTTTCCTAAATCAGACTCACCTTTCATGGTCCAACCTACTAAGTGCTTCTAGAAAAAGCTGTTAGCACCACACACACAAAAAAACCCCCAACAAACAAAAACAAAACAAAACATACCACAAACTGGGAAAGCTTTATTTTCTCAGTTATTTAGAATCATAGAATGCTTTGAGTTGGAAGAGACCTTAAAGAACATCTTGTTCCAATCCCCCTGCCATGGGCAGGAATGCTTCCCACTAGACCAGGTTTCTTCAAGTCCCATCCAGCCTGGCCTTGAGCAGTTCCAGAGAGGGAGAATCCACAACCTCCTGGGCAACCTGTGCCACTGTTTCATCACCCTCATAGTGGAGAATTTCTTTCTAATTTCGAACCTAAATCTACTCTGTTCCAGTTGAAAGCTATTCCCCCTCAATCCAATCACTACATGCCTTTGTAAAAAGTCCTTTCCCTATTATTTGTCCTTAATACCCTTGAGCAAGTTCTGAAGGGCCACAGGTAAAAGTTTCAATGAATGCAACCTCTTAGCCTTTGCACTAGTCTAATCTAGGTTCTTACCTCTCTCCAAAAACCTTGCAAGTTTCCTAGGTAGTCACAGTTGTGACAACACAATCATTACAACAAGCCCTGTTCCTGTCTTCCAGACTCTTAGGTTGTACCACCCCTACCAAATACAACTGGGTTAACATGTTTCAGTTCACAACCTGAGTCAGCAAAATGAAAACCCTAAAAGCAGTACCTCATGTATGAGGGGAAAGGGCTTATTCTCAGGAAATTCATAAGCAGGGACACCTCAAGTGCAGAGCAGAGCCAGGCTGTGTCACACAAGGTCCATCCAGGCTGGGACCTGATTTTCAGCTCTGATCGCTGTTTAAGATGGCATGAGAGAATTCATTTCTCTGTCCTGTCCTGCTTCTAGCAATCAGCAACTTTAAAATCTCCTTAGAAGTAACAGCTCAACTCTTTAGCTGTGTACTGCTGTTGGATTGGTTTCTTACCTCCCTTCATAACCTAATTCTACTTCTTGTATCCAGCAGTGCAAGAGAAAAAAACAGAAGGAAGAAAATCCGTGTTTACTGTTGAGTGAAAGGACATTTGAAGGACTCCTTTAAAACATGCTCAATCCTCTCAACCTTCAATTCACAAGAATTCACTGAAGAGAAGTGTATATTTGGGAGTTATAAATACTGAATTATTTCAGCTTCACAAAATACACAGAAATGAATGCCCTAAATATTTGTGTGACAAGCCAGTGCTAAGCAGGCCATGTCTTTGCATGCTGTTGACTTACACCCATGCTGTGCTTCTCTGGATGTTGCAAATTATGCTGTAGAAAGAGCATGAGGAGAAGCAGAACAAACAGATCTCAAAAAAAGGGTTCATTTTTACCATCCAGGAAAATAAACACATGTTCCTTTATTGAAAAACTGCTGGGACCTTTATCTCTGTGTGCCTGTACCACATTACATTGATGCTGGACACCACTAATAAATTAATAAGTCTACTCAGAGGGAGAAGAGAATAACAAAAGAAAGAAGGGATAAGAAAAGCTTGCTTGGGGGGAGTATAAATAAAAGGTCTGAGAGATTTCTATAGTACATCACAAAACACTATATAGTAGGAAGTCAGATCACTTGTCTGATGATTGTAGACACAGTGAAAGTGAAAAATATTCATGAGTGTCAGCTGGGAAAAAAGAACACATAATGAGTACATTGCAATCATGGTATCACATTGTGGCATTTCACTGCTGGATTTGGCATCGCTAAGCTGACCTAGAAAATATGCTAGTGATTTCTTGGAAAATGTAACAAAAGCACCTCCAATTTGCATTATTTTCTTCAGCCAAAATTGTTATAGCTAATACAGACTGACCAGTGCTCCAAATTATTTGCTCACTTTTACTGCTAAATACAGAAAAATTTTCTGGTACATCTACTACTCTATAAAGAATCATTTGAATCAGAGGAAAAGATTATTTAATTTCAACCCCATTCTAACATTAATTTTAACTCACAGGGGGGGTTGGTGAGGGTCAGTCTTTGCAGAAATTGCAGGAAGAGAAGCTTGACAGAGGGAGGGAAAAACAGGCAGAAGGAGGGCGAAGCAGACGGGGAACCTGAAGAGCTGGCTGGAGGAGGGAGAAAAGTGAGACTAGCAAAGCCAAAACCAAACAACAAAACCCAACACAAACAGAAAAAAATGCACCCAGAGCTACACCTTAACACATATTATATTATTCTGAATTCTTCATTTTTGTGATTATACAGGTCACTTGAAATCTGATTTGGGGTCTGTTGTGCCCTAATATATCTACTGCTCCCTCATTATAAGGTTCTTCTATATTCCAAGAGTCTACAAGAGCAAAATACTTAGAAAAGTACTTGTGACAACAATTCCTTCCACCCTAAGGCTTCTATTTGCCAAAGGAGGGCCAAAAAATCCCTATGGGAGATGAGAATAAATCTTCTGATATAGTCATTTAGCAGTTAATATTTTGTCATGCACTTCAAGACTGAAGTGTTCTGTAAGTGACAAGGCCACAGCTGTTACTCCATAAAGCACGTTCCAGTGATAGTTCAGACTTGAAAGTGTTTTTCTTCTATTCCTAATTTAAAGGTGATCTTTTAGCTAGGAAAAACATCCTTGCTGATAGACTTCTCCCCGTTGGAGGCCAATCCATATGACAGGGAAGTGCAGTCAATGACTCCAGCTAGTGTTGTGCACTGTGAAACTCATTTGTGAAGATGCAGAGTTGAGCACTCTGAAGTGTTTAGAAGCACTCAGCACCCTTTGATGTCCACAAGAATTACACCCAGCTCAGCCTCATCTCAATTTTGGATGTTAAGGAAACATGTGAATGCTTTTATGGATTAATTCTCAAATAAAATTAAACTTTCTCTCCTCTGTCCGGTAAAAGAGGGGAATGAGAGAATGGCTTTGGTGGGTCCAGCCAGGGTCAACCCACCACAAAGAGAGACATTTATGAAGCAGCTTTAAGAGTGTTTGCAAAATACACACTAACAGGACAACACAGGAGGCCTGGCAAAGGTCTGGCAGCTCTTCTGCAGGCAGGTAATGCTCATAGCTAAGGCAGGTTCTTGCAGCATGGACCATGGGCTGGTACCTTTGGGGTTTTGTACCAGGCTTGGGACACTAAGGCTGCTGGTTGGTAGGTTGAGACTGTTTCATCTCTGCTACTGAGTGCAGGACTCCTGTTTGGATGCATTTTTCTATTTGACTGCATGAAACTCTTACCTTCTGTGTTTACACAGCCAATTTTGTGGGGGAAAATAAGGGTATTTTTGTTCTGTTTATAGACAGCAGAGTACACTAGGGACTAGGTCAGTTTTTATTTCCTAGTAACCTTTCAAAAACGGCCTCAGCATGCTTATTTTCCAGTGTGATCTAAAGAAAGAGAGTAATGAAACATTTCTACATTTCATTTGAAGTTTAAGTCTTGCAGTCTGCAAAGAAGCAGATGGTAAGACACTATAGTTTGCCATGCAGAAGCTTTATTTCCTTGCAACAAGAACTGATTTTCTTTAGCTTCATTAAAGGGGCTCAGAAGTACTGCAAATATTTTTTCCTGGTAAGAAAGATGATGGTTTTCCAAATTTCTCAGAAGCACAAGGTACCTTCCTACTGTGTCACCTGGCCATCCATTCAGTTCCCAAAGCTGCTGAAATCTCTGGAGTAATGTTGCTACCTAATAGCACCTGGAGCCACTAAGCCCTTGTTTTAGCTATAATAATCTAAGGCCAGAAGAAAGAAACAAGTTATAGGAGAGAAAAAAAACATTGACAGACCAACCAGTGCTGCCAGAGGTGAAAAATACAAGAAACAAAAGACAGGCTTTGAAGCATGCAAGCTTTCCTTCCTTTGAAAGCAGCAGTTGCCTTGTTAAAGACAAGCTGAGAACTACTGCTTGAAGTTTCAATTTATAGCATATAGTGAAATTTCTTAAGGAAGGACAAGATTTGGTTAAAATGAGGTTCTAGTGTCTTGAGGAAACAATGATTTGGAGCAATGAACAGGTAAAACCAGATGACTGAATAAACTCTTTGGTCTTTGAGGGTGTGAAAAGTGAAAGAGAGCTTGCAAAAAAAGACATCTAATTTATAAAAGCTCAAAAAGACAAACATCAGTTTTCTCCTCCTCTGTTTTTGTAGTAAAGATTGATAGCAAAATTATAGCAAGCCTCAGGATTACTAACTTAGATATAGAAAAACCAGACATGTTTTTGGGCCTGATTCAAAGTATAAGGAAGAAAGACTGAGTTAGCCTCACATTGCTTTTCATAAGGGGGGGAAATAAAAAAGATAGTTTTTCACCTCATTTTTAAGTTGGAATGAATATTCTGAAGATTTGCATTCTCACTCTTCCTAAGTCACATGCAACTCTGGTGTTGAAATAGAGCCAGAAAATTTGACAAAACGTCCTACATCAGAAAGTACATTTGAGAAAAGAAAAGAAAGTCTGTGTATTCATGCTGAGTTTTATTCTCAGCCAACAAAGACTGAATTTTGGTAGCAGTAAGATACATTTTCATTGAGAGTCCTGGTTTAGGTATAGAGAAGATTTGCAAGGATATAACTAAAGATGAAGGAAGGTGTGAATTTAGAGTCCTATGGTTGTCACCTTGGTACTCCATGAAGATAAGTTTTACATCAACAACAGACAGCACCAAACAAGGTAAGACACCTTGCTTTGAAAAACGCAGAGTTGCCAGGGCTTTTAGCAGAGAGAGTTTGAACAGATGAGCTAGGATGCTACAGAAGTAGTATAGTAATTCCAACAGTTCTCTAAAAAAAACATTCAGCATGAATATTAAAATCAAATTGCTCTTGTTCAGCCATTGAACACTAGGGCTGAATTGAAAGCAGATTCTGGCAGCATTGAAAGCTGATGGAATCTAAATGCCAAAGTATAAAACTCCCACCCAGAGAAGGTGGGATTTAAGATGCAGTGTAGCCCAAGATGTACCAAACATGAAATAATGAGGACAGGCAGCTTGGAAAACTTATTTTGACAGCGTTGGGTGTACTGTGCTATAGTTTCCATTATTATCACTAAATGAAAGCCTTTTTTTGTGTAGCAGAAAGCACAATGTGATATAAACCCATATATTTGCAATAAATTTGTTAACAGTGCTTTGACAGGAAGGTTGCCATTACAGAATTATCACATCGGATTTAGTGTCTTATGTTCTCCTGTCAGCATGAAGCCAACTCTGGTCTCCAACTGGGTGGATAATCAACTGTGTACCCAAACATTAAAGTCAAAGTCCTAGGATAATTCAGGATGAAAAAGTCTTCAGGATGTCTTTAGTCCAGTCTCCATCTCAGAGCACAAATGTCAGTGAAACAAGACCAGGCTGTAAAGTGCTGTGTCCAGCTAAGGCACAAAAACCTCTGAGGAATAAAACTGTACAGCCTCACAACAGGCATCCTGCTCCAGAATTGAATGTCCTCACAGTGAAAAAAATTCTCCCTTATACTTAAGTTCATCACCTCTCAACCTTCTGCCATGAACCTCTGTAAAATGCCTGACTACATCTTCTCAATAACCTCCATCATTGGATGCCTCCTATTTACTGCCCCTAAAACCTTCTTTTCTCCAGGCTGAACAAACCCATCTCCCCCCAGTTCAACACTCAAAGATGTTACAAGTGAGATGTCTCAGGGCAGATTGCTGCAATGTCCCTTGTATTGCAGGCTCCAGAATGAATACAACTCCTTAACACTCTGCATCCGACTACCCAGCCAGTTACCAACCCACCTACCTGTCCAGCCACCAAACTGTCATGCCCCAGCTTGGACACAAGAATATTGTGGGAGACACTGCTGAAAATATTATTCAAGTCCAAGTATGCAACATCTACTTCTCTCCCCTCATCCACAAACCTAGTTATTTTATCACAGACGGCAGTCGGGTTGGTCAGGTTGGTCAATCCATTCCAGCACTCCCAGATCACCATAATCTTCTCTCAATCAAACCAGAATAATTGCAAAAGACCCAGAAAAACACATATCTGGCAGTGTTGACTACAGATCCATAATAACCAGCTTTCTGCTCAGGGTCCTAAACTTTCCCATTTCCACCTCCATGAAGCTTATTCTCCTCTAGCTTTTCAAAATCTCACCCCTGACTCAGGGCTGTGGAGCCTGCTCTGTGGATTGCCTTGGGCCACCCGAGTCACCTTGCCTCCCTGTGCCTTCATTATTCATCCAGCAGCTCCTCAAAATCACACACAGAGATGGACTGATGAGTTCTGGGCTCTCATGCTGTGCATTTGCAGCAGAAGTTGTAATATAAGTAAGGCAGATTTACTTTTTTCTTCCTCTCTTTGCCAACTCTACAGTAAGAGAGAAAATATGAAATCCACCCACTTTCTGTTGTGGTCCCTCTGAATAGGTATTCAAATACTTTTAATAACTGGCTCTTCTTACCTTTGAGATTGTTTATTTGACATTTCCTGTTACCCTCAGTATAAAACCTTGCACCTACACAAACTGAAGCAGACAAGCCACCTTCAGGCTTTTTCTCTCTATTTGTTTTAAATTATTAACTATTCTTTCACATACCTCTGCATTTTATTAATTTACAAATCAATCTTCAGTTCCTTGCTATATTAACCAAAAGAAACAGATTGCCATCTCAACTAATGTGCAGAAGAGTTTTAAAACATTTTAAAAATTCAGAAAATAGAACACACTTTTGTAGCAGTACTTACTGTCTCTGTATTTTGGATGTTTGAGAATGGCTAATGCACAACATTACTCAGGAAATACAAATTACATCAAAGTTTAAAAGTGTAAAATAGGAACTTGGAAAGTTTGGGAATTCTACCCCAAGCACAGGATGCTGCCTAAGGCCAATAGTTAGAACTGGCAGAAGGCAGTGATGTAGGAGATGGGCCAGAAGTACATGGGCCATGTTTTATAGAAGCTGCAGTGAACAGGAATGACACTATTCCAGAGCAGGGGCCTTTAATGTTATTCTTTCAGTCTCAGGCAATATTTTGTATATATGCAGAAAAAAACCTGATACTCTCACATCAATAGACCATGAAGGCATTTAAGTAATAAGGTTATACAAGAGAAACAGAGGCAACAAAAAAAAAATACACATTATAACATTCAGAAGATGTTATAATATGAAAAGGGAATATGTTAATAGTCCGAACAAGGCATACACTGAGACTGCAAATATGGACTTTATTAAAAATGGCTGTGTTTGTGCCATTTAGTGGAAGAAACTCTTTTCCCCCTTAATTTAAACAAACTGCGTATAATCTTGGCCTTCAGCTGTGGTAATGGCAAGAAGAGAGAAAAACAGGATGACATTTTTCAGAAACACTGCTAAGGGCCTGGTGAAAGCAAGGTCTTTTTAACAGTTAAAATTGCAGCCAAATTTCTGTTTCAGCTAATTGTGAAAAAATATAATTTTTCATGCATCTACTGAAGTGGCATTAGTAATAAGGGTGTTCTTTTTAAAGAGAAGTATCAAAGATGTTGGGAAGAAGTTATACTCTTGCTCAGATTACCCCCTACAGCCACTGTGAATTTTAAGTTGTGTCACCCAATTAAAGCTTTTCAGCTTTAATATTTTGAAAGATGGATGGAGGTGGAAGACAGGTGTAATTTTATCATAACTATTAAAAAAAAAAAAAAAAAAGTAGTGGAAAAATGATAAAGTTATCACAGCTCCCTTGTCTGCAGAAGTGCCAAGAGGCAGTTTACATGCCACAAAACCATGAAAGATGACAGTATGTAGTCTAATTCTTGGATTTGTTGTCTCCTCTTACTGTGGGCTGTTTCCCAGCACAGGGCAAGGCAGTTAATCACCCTCAAAAAAAATCAGTGTCAGGAGGCATTTCTGACCTTTCTCTCCCTATCCATCTTTTTTCTCATTCCATGTTGCCAGCCATGCTCAGCCTCAATCTGACAGATCTGGCAGCTGCCAGATACTCTAGGAGCAGATTCAGTGAAAGAGTTGCCTCCTTGTCCTTTCTCACAACACACTGTGCAACCTGACTTTGGGAGTTTCATTCCAGGTAGGGAATGATTTAAGTGCGTATATTAATTTTATGGTCAGCCATGAAAGGATCTCAAAAGCACTGAGGGGCTTAAAGCAAACCTTTGTGTATCAAAGCAGAACTGTAGTGATTCAGAAGCAAACAAGAGAATTGTAACCCCAGCTTTAAGAGAGAAATAAATTACCACCTTGCAGTCTAAAATATTATTTTCAGACTTCTTTTAAAGAAACAAACCCACAATTGCTGATGTCAAAAAAAGCAAACAAATTTAAATAAAAACACACTTTGTTAACCCTGTTTCTTTTTGAACTATGACAAAACCTGTCAGATGATGGAGATACATCAAACCAAACCTTTTCAAAGATCTCATCTGCCTTACATTCTAAGAATATGGCCTAGTAATAGTTTACACACATTAGTATGAAAGGAATAATGATAAAAAAAAAACATTGTGATGATTCTCTCTTAGAATTTTCCATTCATTATGTTCTATTGCCACAGGATACAGGCGCAATAAATCCTGGCTCTCAGAAAATCCCATCCCTCTAGAGAGGTATAAACATGGGAACAGCACTGCTTGAGTCAACATGCAGACAGAACTGGGGAGCAGATTGCTTCACTGCCCCTATTCCTATTCCTCTCCAAAGCCAGGAAACAAGTGCAT
Source organism: Phaethornis superciliosus (assembly GCA_023637945.1). Taxonomy (NCBI): domain Eukaryota; kingdom Metazoa; phylum Chordata; class Aves; order Apodiformes; family Trochilidae; genus Phaethornis; species Phaethornis superciliosus. The sequence goes on from JAJQWJ010000011.1 coordinate 8,822,283, forward strand.
GGAGGGCAGATCCCAAGGCAGTAGCTGTGGTAGACACTCACACGGTGCTATTTCCTACCCTGTAAGCTGTGTACAGGACTTACTGAAAGAACATATTTTGTGACTCTCTTAATAAGATCTGCACTGTTTTGGTTTTTTAAAAAAAAATAAATTATGCAGTCAGGCTGGTGACATGTTTTCCTTTTATTATTATTAATCTTTACACACAAAGTCTCACACAAAGTCTCCCCCTCGACAGGCCCACCCAGCTGCACAACATCTTTTCTCCAGGCCTGAAAGGAACTCATCCCTGGCAGGTATAATGGTAGAAGTGCTGACCACCTGGAAAGAAGACATGCTCACCAATTCCTGAAGTTTTAGGTAGGAAATATTTTCATCTTCACAATTCAATGTAAATTTTATATCTGCTATTTAAAGTAGACCTGTGACAAGCTTTCCATTTCCAAAACCAGAAAATGTCAACCAAGAATGCCTGTATAAATAGATTATAAAAGAATAATCCAGTAATTTCCAGTGGCAGGAGGAGTTCTTTCACACCAAGTATTTGGTGGATAAGATTCATTCTTACCACCACAGAGAGATACAGTTGTGGTACCAGAAACAGCTCAAGGACAGAGGGAACAGGAGAATGCAAACCATCCTGTGGCCTAATGTTAAATATTACCCTTCTGGCCTAATATTAAATATTATTCAGGGTTTGTAGAACCTGAAGTTTCTGCCAAGACCTGAAAAAAATTTATACTCTGAGATCCTACTGGAAAAACAACCTACAGCATGCAAAAGAGGAGAATTATGTCTTGATGTGCTAGCTGCTAACTTTATTTACACAATGAATTAAACAAAAGGAACAAACAGATATTGAACAGCTTAAACATTTATTGAAACATAATTGGTATCTATATTATAGCTACTTATTCCATTTTGTTGTACTACCAAAGAGAATTAGCCAAAACAATTCTTTGTGAAACCTCAGTTGGGATGTTTGAAACTCTATTTCTGTACAGGAAACAGAACTGGGGATAAAATACCAAAACAAAACAGAACTGTTTATACAAATAAAATAAAGCAACAACACCTATAAAGAGCAGGAGTTTTACATGTAAACCATCTTCCACAGTAGTTCAGGAGTGCACATTAAGTGTCATGTTGACTTGTGAGGCTTTGCAAGAGCACTGGAACACAATTATAGTGAATCTAGAGCCTAAAACACTGCTCTTAAAATATCTCTTCAAAGACAGTGTTGTGGATAATGTTACAGCTTAGAAAAATGATCAATAGCTAGAAATGGATAAGCAATTCCCATCAAGAAAGTAACATACTCTGTTAGCTACTGAAGGTCTCAATTTTCTAGCAGTAAAAAAAGAACAACCATGGAAATTCCTTAATTTCTAGTTAATGTCAACAAGATAAGCATACTTCAATAACTTATTATACAGCTTGTTTTTTGGTGTACATCAGTAGTTGGTTATAGAGGTATTTTTCTTTGTCACACAATTTTTTTTTAAGATCAATACTGAAACACACTGAATGCAGGCAATTACATCTTTTCTACTGAAATAAAGGATAAAAGATAAACAAAAAAAATACATCTAAGACCTAAGACTCTATTTCTACATGCGGTTTTTTCAGCCAAAACCAATATTATTGGACACAGAATGAGAGCCACTGATCCAGCAAGCTGTCATACCAATTTGCTCTGTTTCTTATTCTGGCAAATTAGAAAGTTTTAGTAAGTGAGCAAGATTCCAGTTTACAACCCCTACTCTAAGCACAGTGTCACAAAAAAACAAGTAAAACAAAACCAACACATCTAAACTTGCAGTAACCAATAGGTTCACATAACTGTTATTTGAAATTTCTTCTACTGTTGCATGTAAATTGTTCATTAATTCCTTATTCCAAGTTTTTCATCAATCCCCAGTTTCTAGTGCTTACTCTTTGAGATGTTTAGTGACCATTAACAAAATGGACAGTTTTGTAAGAACATGTAATATCTAACAAAACTTGATGGAGGAATTGGAAGTGATTGTGTTGTCACTTGACTCAGATAGTCCCAGACAGACATTACTTGTCCAGACACTCCTTTGGCCTGACACGCTGTGATCCAGTGACCCAGCATTTATGTCAGCCTTTCAAAACCTGTTTTTCCCTGAGTCCTACTCTTTCCTGCCCACCTCTCCTTCCCACACTTTGTCTCAGGAGCTTGATCTCTGATTCAGGATCTAGCCAGGATTCTTTCAACCTCAGCATCTGCCTGGAAGGATTCAAACTCACATTTCCTATTTTCCAGGATACTTCCATAAAATTTTAGGCAGAGATTCTGGGTCCTCCCCATGCAGCTGAAATTATACTACTACATAAATAATCAATTGGGATGCCAGTTACAAGCCAGTGACCAAGGCAATACAGCAGGGAAGAAGTATGGCTTCTACTTGCTGTCCCAGCCACTGGAGGTAAATAATGGAATCACCAGTGCCCAAGTGTATCCAATTTCATTTCTGGAAGGCAGGTTTTTGTCTCCTTTCTTTAGGCCAGGAATTACAAGAGGAAGTACAGCTAAGCTATCTGTTTTAGGGACACAGCTCAAGATGTTTCCCTGCCTTTAGCATTTCCCATAGCCTGGCCAGGATGGCTCTGCTGGGTTCTCTTGTGCTCAGCTTTGCCCACAGGGAGCTGGTGCTTCCCAAATGCCAAGGGGCTGTATGATCTCAGGGCTACACTAGGCAAAAAGCCACCAATCCAAGAATCCTGTTTCATGCAAGACCTTTCAAAAGCCTTTTCAAGTTTTTTACCACTTTATATAAAACCATTCAACACATAATCCCCATGATGAGGTGAGACATCATAGGGTCACTGTTTTGCAGACCTTAGGAGTTCCACAAACACCAGATACATCTGTGCTGCTGCAGAGGCAATGGGCTCTTGGCAAGGCTGTCCTGCTTCAAACCTTCCTCAATTACAGCCCTCCAGGTTTCAGGTAGCATAAGCTGCTGCCAGAGAAAAAGAGGAGGAAGCTGTGTATTTTTCAGCTTTAGGATTTTATACCAGAGCTGCAGGAAGCAGTGAGGGAAGCTCAGTCCTGCTGCTTGTGATCACAGAGCTTTTAATCTTTTCTCCAGATGACTTCATGCTCTCCCTTCTCCCCCCTCCCTTTCGCTAACCTCATTCCCAAACCAAAAAGAGAATCTGAAATAGAAATATTTATGTTTTTCCAGTGAGCATGCTCATATAGATATCTCCCTCAGATGCTTAAGGGATCAACAAAAAAATATCCTGTCTTTTAGGAATGCTCAGAGCAAGAAGAAAAAAACAACTCAACAGTAAGAAGATAGAAGTGATAAACTTAGGGTGAATCCCCTGTCACATTAATTGTTTATTTGCTCAGCAGTTCACAGGAGTCAGAACACTCAAACTCACACATCATATACTTAAATCACAGTAGTTAAATAAGCAATACTTCAGGCAGATCTTTGTTTCCCCTACTTAGATACATCAGTAAATATGTTCAGATTGTATCGTGTGTAACAGAAGAGGGGCTAAAATAGCACTGACTGCATTCTCAGTTTGCATTTCCCATACCATTGTGCAGTCTTCCTTGAGATAGCAAGAAATCACTAGTATTACTAAAATGAAGGCAAATTTATTATTAGTTCTAACAGACATTTTATTCCTGTGTAAATGACAGGGTAATAGAACTGTTGTTTGACAGCTTGCTGAGATAATTGTAGCTTTCATCATCTTAGATGATAAATTTTTCCTAAAATAAAATGAACACCCATGGAACAAATTAGAATTAGGGTTTTAGACAGAGAAAAGAGTATGACAACTATTCCACTTAACTGAATCTGTTCCTGTGATCTCACAAAAGGCAAAAATACTTGGGTTCAGAACAAGCCAAATTCAGACATCACTTGGCAAGCTAAATATTAGAAAGTAAATATTAGAAGTGAGAAAAATACTTGGAGAATTGTAAAGAAAAAATAGTAACTTCACTTTCAGATCCTTAAAGTTCATTCGTTTACTAACACCAAGCAATTTTATACTTTGTTGTTGTGTTTCAGAAGTCTCACACAAACGTGTTTTTTCTTTTTTGGCAGCTGCATTGCAAAAACCTATTAAGGCTGCTAAGCAACATCCAGTGTTTGTTACAGGATTTTGAGTTTTGGATCTGGGGAGGAATACTTTTCATAAGTTACATAGGTGGTTTTACAAATTTTTAATAGAAAGAACAAGGAAATGTCAAGACCTCCCAGAGGATTTGAAAAAAAGTGCTAACCAACATGGGAAATACAAGCTTCTGTTTGTGGAAAGAACATTATTGGGAAGTTCTCTTTTCACATGTCAGCTTTGGCATGGAGAATAGAAAACATAAGCATTTTTACAGATGCCAGAAACAAATCTGAGACTGAAGTGTTTTGTTCACAGTGAATGAAAAAAGATTAATGTGACCTTCTGTAAATCATTACATTCCAAAACAAATTGTTATTTTGCACTTAAATTGAATAGGCTATGAAAAAGGATTTGCAAGTACTCCACATCAACATCTATTTAATCTACTCAATTTTTCAACTTGGCAAAATGAGGAAAATAAAACAGTTTCCCAAAACTAGTTCAGGACCCTAAAAAAAGCAACCACTACCATCACCATCACCCAAAACAAACAAACAAGCAAAAACCACCAAATGGACAAACAAAAAAAACCCAACCAATACCAAAACAAATTACCAAGACTTCACCCTGCTTTGAACCCTCTAGGTTATTGTCAGCAAAGTGAAAACCTTTTCTTTTCCCAGGCTTTATTCACAAATGCTTCTCTGTGAGAAAATAGGAAATTAAAACATTTCCCCAACTTGCTAGAAATTTAGAACTTCTCTGAGATTTGTAATCACCAAACAACAAATCCGAAGAAGAACAAACATTATTTTATGATTGCTTTTATTTTAGAATAATTATTTTAGTTCACAGCAATTAGGCAGCAAGTAATGATGTGTAAGATTACATCTTAAAACTTCAGGCCAAATCTAAGCCCCCCATGCCCATGTACACTGCTAGCTTCCTCCTTTTATTTTTACTTTCTCAGTTCTATTGGTGGTTGCAATTTTGTCTTGGACCCTTCTCTGGACTCATAACTACTCTGCTCCAGCAACTTAGCAGAGCTGGACCTAGAGTACAGTCATTTATCAGACAGACTCAGTAGACTGACAGAGATAATCAGACCCTTCAGAAAATACACTCACTGCTGCTTTGGTTCAAAAACAGAAATAGGAGGCACCTGCTGCTGTTGTTCGTAGTCTGGTAAAGAGTCTAAATGGCACTTAGACCTGCTCCATCTAAATGAGATTATGTTTCCATCACTATACACTCCCCATTTGCCATCTGGATCTCAAATACTACCAAGAGGCAGTGTTTAGCTGACACAATGCCTTTGTATCTGTTGCTGAATTTCAAAGTTTTATTCCACACCAGAATAGTAAAGAATCTGAAATTTCAGGTTCACAGAGAACAAATTCCCAGGGAGCGGGCTGAGAAAAGATAAAGACTTTTCTTAGGGAGTGACTATGAGTATACTTTAATGCTTTTCTACACTGGGGGAGCACTTAATTCAAGGAATAAAAAAAAAAAAAACAGCAAGTAAAGCAAACCAAATAAACAAACAAACAAACAACAACAACAAAAAAAAACAAAAACCAAACACCCAACCCATACCACCAAATAAGAAAAAAAAAAAAAAAAGTAAAGGTAAGAAAAAACACAAAACAGGCTTGAAGAAAAATATGATACTAACCAATACTGATCAATGAGCTAATTCAGAGGGAATTATTTGATGGAATAATTCTCACAAAAAGTGAAAAGTATTCCATGCTAGACACATGAAGTCGCTCTCCTCCTCGACAATTTTATGATCTATCCTGATGCTGAACCTATCTTATGGAACTTTAAAACTAAAAGTAGCTGTGTGAGTGTAGGTCTAGTCAATAGGTTTTAGTTGATTTTAAACTATGCAGCGAAACACTTTTAGGAAAACTTACTGTGATTAACTTTCTTCCTGCATGACCAAGGGGGATACAATCCCAAGGCAAAGACTGTATAAAAACACTCCTGTTCTGTTGAACATAGTTGTTGACTGATTGCTGAAAAGAAAACTTCAAGACAGAGCAGATTACTTTTCTTAAGGGCAGGAGGAGAGCAGTCAGATGCCTGTCCTAACTGTGCAAAGGTTTTCAATGGATTTATATTAAGTAAGAGATCCCTGAAGTGCCATGCTATAAGCAAAATTTGATGTAAAGAGCTGCTCTATTTTCCCCAGAGATTACAAAGGCTGTTTTTTAAACAGCAATAGTTAAAATATTCTCTTTGTCAGTCCTACAAAAATAAAAAAATTTCACAAAAATAGAAGGAAATTGAGCTTTTCTGTGTAATAAAAAATATTTTTAGATTTATGGAAAAGCTACAAGTATCCATAAAATGCTAAGTACCTGAGATACAGTGGTGTAAAAAGACTCTCATTTCAAAGGTATCAGCAACAACCACCAAAAAAAAAAAAAATCCAACAAAACTGAAAAATGAAGAATCAAGTCTGAGAGCTGAATAATGATAGTTAGAATATTCATGTGTAATACTAAATAGAAACTGCATAGAGAATGTCCATTAAAGCAGCTTTGAAGTTTTTCCAGCCTTTCACCCATCTGAACACCTCCAACGTCAAACACGCTGGACTCCAACCTTGGAATTCCTGACATGCTGGATATGTGTCAGACTGGAATCACAGGAGTACAAACCATGCCCTTTAAAGGCAGAGCAGATTATCCTGCAGAACTAAAACACTAGAACTTTTCATAAAAACAAAGTTTGAGCACTCACCCTCCTAAATTCTGGACTTCAATGAACACTAGTAATAGAGTACAGGACCAGCTTCAGAGCTCCAGAAAGCTTCATACACCAAGGCTGCTTTTTACTTTCATCCTAGGAACCACACATACTTTCACCCAGTGGAATGTCAGTGGAGCTTTTTAGGACAAACATCACCAATCCTATTGCATCAGGGCAATAAACAAAGAAAATTCAGGTTGCAATAAGTCTCACTGGTTACACCACAACCTGGTGTATGTCTTCTACAGACTTCAGAGGCTGTTTGGTTTTTTGATAAAAGCATTTATGCACTGAGGCTGCAAAGTTGGGACTTTTCAAGAGGTTTTTAGTGTAAACTTAGCTCTTCAGAGCTGAACATTAATCTGCTTACCCAGTAGAAGTCAGTATAAGCACATAAACTAGGGAATATGTCAGGGTAAATACAGGAAAAGATGTGGCATACTGATTTCTTCTTTCAACAAGAATTTAGTCACGCTGTGATCTGGAGGGCCAGACCACAGACCTAATAAACAGGCAGCACTGGGGTTATCTTCAGTAAAGGCAGCAGGAGTGACACAGCAGCAGGAGTGACACCACCCACCAGCTAACATGGAGCTTCCTGCTGCTGACATTTCAAAGTGACAGACACCCTGCCAGGCTGGAAGCTCCTGCACTTTCTCTGAAGGTCCTTAGCTACTCATTGAAACTGAGAGAAGCTTTAATAAGCTCTGATTTAGATAAAAGTCACTGAACCCTCTACACCCAGGCCTCTCTTCTAGTGCACTAACAAAGATTAACAGGTATATACCTGCTTGCAACAAGCAGTCTCAGCACGGACTACATATTCAGGCCAGCTCATGACCACTGCATCAAGATGAAGAGATGTGTCCAGCTGGAAGCAATGGATATAATTGCTGCTGTGACCTCCATAAACCATTCTTCCTTCCCCCTGGCAGGACAGAGCAGTGGCAGCACAAAGCCTGGCAACTTGGCCATGCTTCTGCATACTTTTATTGGAGGAGAAGAGAGGTTCATCATTGCAATGGCCCCAAAGCTTGCAGATCATACACCAAGTCACAGAAGGACTCTGTCATCCCAACAAAACAACATCAATATTTAGACTGGACTGTATCAGTAATGCAGAGTGTTTCATCATATTGGTCAAGTTCTACTGACTTGGCTAGGGCCTGGCTGGCTTGGCTGTAGCCCCACTATCACACTACAGTGGGGGAAAGAAACCCCAAACATCTCAGTACGTAGTCTAAATACTGTTGTGTGTAGTCTGCATAGCATTCCAGAAGGTGATGGACACACTGTGCACACCTTATCTGCTTCTCTAAAATTCAGGGTGATACACAACAGGCTTCAAAGTGACCAGGCCTGTACTTTCAGCAAGGGGAAGACACAAAAGTGTCTCCAAAGCATTCATCACCTCCTGAAAATCCAAACCAGTAGAGAAGAGATTCTAATCTTCCTGTGTAACCTCACCATCTGAAATGTCACCAGTCAGTGGACAGCCAAGACTTAGAGAAGCTGGAGTGTGATGGGAGTCTGAGCTGCTGACATTCAAATCATTTTTTTGCAAGAGGGTTATATCAGCAATATATCCCCTTTTTTTCCTGCAGCTGTCAGTGGTCTGAGGCCTGTGGGCTGTGTTACACTGTATTATCTTGTTGTTGCTTATCTTGTTCCCAACATATATGTGCAGCTATATACAAATAGTATTACAATATTTCAGCCTTTCAGATCTTGAGCCATTTAGATTACATGCAAGGTGACAAATAACATGAGGGAAACTGGAATGCCAGAACTTTCAGTACTTTCTCCTCTTGCTGAAAATATGGGCATGGCCCCAGACACGGCTTCTCCCAGTTTATTTTCTTCCATTTAGCTGAAGATCCTTCTTTCCCTTCCCAGACCAAAATTCAGCCAGGAAGCCTCCTGGGATATTGAGACAAGAATATTTGTTTAATGTGTTAGAATTTGTCCCTTTTACAAGCTACAATATCAGAATGAAAATTGTTAGAAAAGTCATTCTGCTTAAAGCAGAGAAAACACTGACCTAAACCTCACTTCCGTGGGCTTGCCAAAGCAGAGGTGCCACAGACTTTCAGGAATCTATCACAGTGCTTCACACATTCTTTCCCATTAGCTCAGGAAAGACAGAAAACTGAAAAGCCCATTAAAATAAGTCATCTTCCTGTACACTACAAGCTTATTGAATACATTCACGAAAGCTTTGATTTATTACAAGACCTGTTACATTCAGTCTTCTCTAATCAAAGACCAGCAGTTCTAATCCAGGAAATCCATAGTTTCTCTGAAGTATACTCCCCAAAACTGGACATATCACAAGTAAGGCCTTGCTATCATTGAGCAGAATGGGAGTACACTGTATTTTGCAGGTAATATAACTGTTTATTGATATAACATGTGTTTCCTTCCCCTGCCAAAATAAATAAAAAAAAAAAGCCAAACAAAAAACCCAGCATGATGCTTCTGATTCATATCATACCAAATCCCATGATTCCTCATCTCCTTCTTCAGAAAGGTTTTTGAATCACCCATCACATTTTCTCCACTGATCATCCCAACTGAATTTAACACTTTACATTTTCCCTTCTCAACTGGAAGGTCTTGCACATGGGTCAGGGCAATCTCCAGCAGAAATAGGGCATGAAGGGATTGAGAGCAGCACTGTGGAGAAAGACTGGTGGATGAAAAGCTGGACGTGAGCTGGCAACGTGCACTTGCTGCCCAGAAAGCCAACCATATCCTGGGCTCTATCAAGAGAAGCATGGCCAGCAGGTCGAGGGAGGAGATTCTCTCCCTCTACTCCACTTTCAGACCCTATTTGCTGTGCTGTGCCCAGTTCCAGAGTCCTCAGCACAGGAAAGACATGGAGCTGCTGAAGCATATCCAGAGGATGGCCATGAAGATGATAAAAGAGTTGGAGTACCTCTCCTGTGTGGAAAGGCTGAAAGAGCCATGGCTGTTCAGCCTGGAGAGGACTTGAGGCTTTCGATACTTAACGGGTGTTTGTAAGAAAAACGGGAACAGACTTTTTATTGGGGCCTGTTGCAATAGGGTAATGGTTTTAAACTAGAAGAAGGTGGATTTAGACTACATATAAAGAGAATATTTTTTACAATGAAGATGATGAAATAATGGAACAAGTTGCCCAGCAAGGTGTTAGATACCCCATCCCTTAAAACATTCAAGGTCAGGTTGGATGGGGCTCTGAGCAACCTGATCTATGAAGACATCCCTTCTTATTACAGGAGTTTTGGACTAAATGACCTTTGAAGGTGCCTTTCAACCCAAACCATTCCATGATTCTAAATTCTATCTTTCTTTCTGATTATTTCCTGAATTTATCAAAGCTGAAGAGCTAGCTTAGCAATAAAATCAGTCTGGTTGCTTCTACAGTTTGCTATTAAAATTGTAGATAGTAAGTTAGCTCACTATTCAATTCAAAAGACACTATGAAACTTCATTTGATGTCTTTGTTGGGTCAGATATCAGATTAATTTTCTAGGCATGACTATCCAATTGGTTTGGCTTTTCACCCTGTAATTGAATTTCCATGCAATTTGTGAAATTGTGAGTGCAAGGGAGTAGCAAAAGCTCTACTAATCTCAAAATGTGACATCTAATGTGTCTCCTTTGTCCACCAGCCAATTACTCTGTCACAGGAGGGAACTGGGTTGAAAAAATGGACCATGTTGGCTGCTACTCATCTCTTTGATGATTTTCCAGGGGCTTACAGATGGTTTGAATTTTTTCTATTCCAGAATTTTTCTCTTACTGGAAGTTAAGATGACAAGTTAATAATTTAATAAATTCCCTTTCTTTATAATCTGCTCTTATTCATATTCCACCAGTTTTGTAAACATTCTCAAAAACACAGTTACAGCTCTGAGAATGGAAACTTAGAGATACAGCTGAAGAAGGGACAAAGCTCAGGAAGACCAGACAATTTTTTTTTAATATTGACAAAAAAGGGGCCAAGGACCACTGGACTCAAAAACCAAATGGCACAGACTGCTTCATATCCACATAGCTAAAAGTTACCCCCAGAACACAGTCATTCACTCCAATTTACAAATTATTGATAGTCAGCCTGGCTCAGAGCAACTCTGACTTGCTTTTAATCCCCACAATGGCATAGGTGGTCACACTCACTTCACCCCATTGATGAAGCAGACATCAAGGTATGAAACTTTTCAACACACCTTGTTCTATGCTTGCAGGCTGGAAATCTATGCTGGGCACCAGCTGTGACAACTTCCTGCTGCCTACCATGGATATTCTGCCTATTCCTGCATTTTCCCATTACGCTTGTCAGACACCTTTAGATGTCTTGTATGGCCCATCTGCAGTCCTGCATCATTCTGCAGCCTGTAGCCAGGCAAGCTGGCCCCAGCTAAGGGCTTCATAGCAGATTAATTTGTCATAATGAGAGTTCTCATGGGACTTTGTATTTTGGGGCAACAGCAGCACTCTTAAGACTTGCACTTCCTGCCTGAAATTAGAGGTAGCTGCTGGGAACAGTCTGTTTTCTGTAAGATAAAAAATACTGCTTTCTCTCTCTGTGACCATGGGTCCCAGGTCCCATTGGCAACAACCACTGTCTCAGTGGCACGTGTGTCCAGCTGGCTGACCACAAGATGCTGAACACTGAGGGACAGCCTAGAAATTCTTACCACCAACAGTGCTCATAGTGCCATTGCCTGCTGCACAACCCAAATGGTTTATGAGCATCTTATGCAAGACAGAGGGATCACAGCAGGGCTGGACTATCCAGTTCCCATATCTGCTGCCTGGCCTCACTAGCACAGATGGCCATGCACACTTGGCTACCTCTCCTAGTTCCAGAACTGGAGGTGGCAATTTGGATGATGCATATTTCCATCAAAACCTTCCCAAGCATTTAGCAGGGTTCACCTCCTCCCTTCTCAAACACAACTTCTCCTCTGCCTCTGCCTTGCCTTCTCACAATGTTACATGTATGGAATAGGTTATATTCATGTTGACAGTTCCTGCTGTTAATTCTTTTTCATGACCATGCTGAGCACTGCTATAACTGAGGGTCTGTTCTTACCCCCCTGTTCTATTCATCACACATACTTCACATACTACTGCCTCCATACTCATGCTACCCCTAAATGATCTTCAAGGTCCCTTCCAACCTAAACCATTCTATGATTCCACAGAAGCACCTAACTGCATCCCACTAGCAACAATCTCTGTGACTCCCCAGCTGAGCCTATGACACAGCTTTCAGAATTTATCTTTGCAAATAAATTTTTGAAAATCTATTTCCTCACCACAAGGGAGGGGAAAATAGCCCACTGTATTAACTGCTATTTAAGTAGATATTCAGGTAGGCATGGGGACAGGTGAGTAAAAAGCAGGTATTCCAGCTTCCAGTTTCTCTTTTGGCAACCTGGAACTTCAGTCCCACCTCACCAAGTCCATCAGCTGGGCAAGCTGCTGGTGGCTCAGGAGATGCCACCACCCATCACCAAACTGGCTCAGTTCCCAATGATTCCACAGGAGCTGCTCCAGGAATGGAGCCAGGAGCTACTTCCCTGGGGTCAGTCCCTGGGAATCCTTTCAGTCAGGAAGAGCAAATGCAGAAGCCATCAGGTGTCCCTGCAGGATCCTCTGGGATTCTTCCACCATGCTAGGTTGCATGGGCAGTGCTGGTTATAAGACCAGCCCAGTGGATAATAGACTTTTTTCTTGGCCCGTCACCAAACACTTCAATAGACAACTCTGGCATCCAAAATGGTTTTCTCTGTAGAGCTCTTAGCCTCATAGAGCAGGATTATTCACAGTTCTGGTTTAGCAGCCATGAAAAATTTGCAGGTTTGAAGATTTAAGCACAATCAGCAATCTTCCCATACCTCAAGATATACCCTTGAGCTGTACATTTTTAATCCTGGTCATGAGAGACCCAGTAGCTATATACAAAGATTCATATTTGGAAAAAAAAAATAATTGTATTTTAAATTATCAGTGAAATATCATTGCATGTGGAAGTTGTTCTGATAGCAGTCTGCTTTACAGACTCAACAGTACTGATGGCTGTGATCCAGTGGTTACATCTGTGTCCTGGGTTTGTGTTGTTTAATAGTGCAGACAATTCCTGGGACTAACTGATTGCTCAGCAAGGCTGTACAGCAAGCTGTAGGCTAGCAATCAAAAAGCAGACCTAGTCTTTCTGTCCAAAACATCTTCATTCAAGAAGCTGTGAATTGTCTTTTGCAGAATAACTTAAATTGAGACTTAGAAAATCCATATACAAATATGGATATTAAATAGGATTTATTAATTTAATTAACCCACTGCACCATTTACGTAGGGCATGAAAAGCATCATCTAAACAGAAATAATTGCAAAAGCAAGACAAAATATTTTCTTGCAAGAAGAGTGATAAAATTGGAAGAGCTTCTATTCTAAAGTCTTGAAGCTACTTAGTCTATTAGCCCCCTAACACAAATGCACAGAGCCTATCGAAAAGCATCACATTTGAGAGTCCATGATGTAATAAGAAAGAGCAAAGTCATGAAAAATACTAATAATTCCTCTTTTCTTGGCTTCTGTGCTGCCCAAAAAATGTAACTGCTACCCCGTTTACATCACCCATGATAATGACAAAAATTGAATCACTTTGGAGAGTTAAAGTAGTCCTTCAACAAGAGTTTCCCATACACATTTGGCCCATCAGCTTTAAGTCTCTAACAGCAGATAAAACTGACTGTATTTTTCTCCTCTCTTGATGTGCAGACAATATATGGAAAAACCAAACAAAATATCAGCACAGAAACCCACCAGTGTAACACAGATTTCCCAGCAGCAGCATCTCAGTCCAGCCCTAGTTATATTACCTGAACTCTCAGAAGGTTTTGAATTGTCATATCTGAATTTATGAGGAAATGCAGAGGTCTTGACTGCTAATGCTGGAGGTCTAGTATCAGTAGGATTTCATCACTGTTCCTTAATTTTTTTTAAAGCAACTGGAAGACAGCCATTGAATCAAACCACTACTCAATATCAGCCATACATGCTCACCCCATTGTTGCTGCAGCTTCTATACCAATATTATTTTTTCATGCTGGAAGTTTAGGACTATTGCCAGCCTTGGGTAGCCTTCCTACCTGGGTAGCCCATGCAATAAATGCTGACAGCAGTTATTACACCCCTTGGTATGAGCCATCACAGAGCAGGTGTGACCTGCCACCTACTAACAGCTGTGTTGGCAGACACACAAGGCCCTGAGATGCTCCTTTGCCAAAAATTTCACAAGAACAGTTTATCTAACACTACATTCAGCTTAGGGTGCATATTCCTGGCATAGCTGATCCCATAGAATGCTGAGGTATTGTGGTATCTTTGTTAACTGCTAAAAAAGTGACAAACTTAATGATGGAGTTACCTACACTAGAGTGAATGTTAAACTTTTACTATAATTTCTTTTAGAGACCTCATCAAATGTGCATATCCCTGGAATGAACCTTCTCTTCAACTAAGGCTGAAATGTGGCTAATTTTTCCATCTTTTGAAATTTTTCCACAGAAAATCCCAACTCCTGTGATGTTTTGACATTTTTCCAGAATGATGTGGTTCACTTCTTCCAAAATATATTATTTATCCCAGTTCAAAATAATTTCAAGTATCAAATGCATGATTCCCAGAGCAAGCAAACACCAGATTGTCCTGCAGAGCATCTCGATGCTTCATCTTTGCTGGGATACAGAATGATGCTAGATTTCTCCCGCAGCCCCTGCAAAACATGCCCCCAAAACCCACCCAAACACCAAGCTGCCATCATTTTTGGGGCTGTCCTCTGAGTTCATGGAACACTCCTGAGAGCAGCCAGCAGCAGCTGGGCTGGTGGGGAGGGGATGAGTACAGAGAGACAATTTTTGAATAAAAGGCTTGAATAAAGGCTCACACATCAGGCTGTTAACTTACAGACAAAGCAAGTTCTGCTTTGTTTTGAGGTGAAGCAGGGTTCCTCTTGAAAAATCGTCCTTTCAGATCCTGCTATTAGCTGAGGCACCTGCATACAGGACATAAGCTTAACCTACTTTGTGCAAAACTGAGCAGTCTCCCAAGACTTTCAGGAGATGATATATATGTTCTATAAAATTCCAGTATCTGAAAGGGGGCTACAAGAAAGCTGGGGAGGGACATTTTGCAAGGACATATAGGATGAACAGTGATGGCTTTAAACTGGAAGACAGTAGATTTAAGTTAGACATTAGGAAGAATTTTTTTTACAGTGAATAAGGTGGTGAGGCACTGGTACAGGCTGCCCAAGGAAATTGTGGGTACTCCCTCCCTGGAAGTGTTTAAGGAGAAACTGGAAGGAGCTTTAAGCAACCTGGTCTTGTGGGAGGTGTCCGTGCCCATGCAGGGGGGGTGGAACTAGATGATCTTTAAGGTCCTTTCCAATCCAAACCATTCTATGATTCTGTGATTATTTTTACAGTGCCTGTCTCCATAAAGTGCTCTTTTTAGAGCAGATGGACAGACTAATGTCAGACACCTGGGCTTCACTAAAGCCTTTCTAGTATGCTCAGGATATCTATAACACAGTGATTTTTCCCACCAGGATGTGCCATTAAAGCCTGAATGCAGTATTTTTTATTAAAAATAATTGAATATAAGGAAGGGTGGATATTCTTTCTGCCATATAAGATGAAAAACCCTCTGCACTAATTTATGGTTGAAGATGACCAGCAGACCCTTCATTCTACTAAAATACCTTAAAATATTTGGGGAGATGAAAAAATGTCCTGAAATATGTTGTTTGGAATTGGCTTCTGTTTCAAGTAGAGCAATTCATCTTTTAAAACTATTTTTGTTCTAATGTACAGTAAGATTTCATGTGATCTAATGGGAAGCCAAAAATATATTCCTTCCCACACTTCTGCTACTTTCTTTGTCGGCTTTTGTGTAAGACTGAGTGACAAAAACAAATTTTCACCTCTAACATTTTACCCAAAGAAGAGGAGCCTGGAGTGGTAGAAAACAAAGACCATTCAGATAACTATCCATTTTCATTACACGTGTGTTTTGGGTATTAATACAAGTCTTGGTCTTTCTCTTTCAGCATACCAGCATCAGTAAAAGCCAAACATAAAAATCAAAATAAGCTTATCATTTATTTTTCCCAAAAGGACTTTCACTGTTTATTATTTTAGCCTTTAGGAATAACCTTAGTCTTTTGAGGGAAGAAAGAGGAGACAAAACTCTTCTTTTTGTTTAGGCACACCAGTCTTGCCTTGGACCAGCTTCCCAAACAAGTTCTCAAACTTTTACTGTATCAGACTAAGAGTCTTTTAACTCCAGATATATTCCCTCTGCAAAAGCCGTTATCAAATAATTTTGATTGGAAAAGACCTCTAAGATTAACAGATCCAACCATTAACCTATCACTGCCAAGTCTACCACGAAACCACATCTCCAAGCACCACACCTACGTGTCTTTTAAATAATTCCAGGGATGGTGATTTATACCTGGATTGTCTCTCAAGATCAGTTAAAATCATAGACAGCTGTCCAGTATTCCCCATACCATCACTTTTTCCAATCACTGGAGCATTTTTAGAGTTCTCATCTACACTAAAGTTCTGACATTCTTACATAGTAGAGCAGCAAGACCCACAGAGTAAATAAATTATTACTTCCTATGGCATGAACAGATCCTGAAAGTATTTGAGCACTCCACCTCACCTGTTTGCTTTGATCCTTAAAGGGCAGCACAGAAAAACATAATAGTTTTAAAGACCATTTCTTTACCTTTTGATCTACCACTTTATGTACATAAGAACAACTTTTCAGCAATTAGTGCTGAGGCATTCATAATGTGAAGAGAATTTAAAAGTTGTACTTCATGTTGCAAAGCTGATTGGCAGCAGGAACAGAACCAGAATCTCCTCAGCAGAGTTTCATCCTTTGCAGTGACAGAGCTACAGAATATATCCCTGTATTTCATGACCTCTGCAACTACATGAAAATAGTCTCTTAGTTCCTGATGCAACATACAAGAAGTGTAAATTCCTACAGCTGGTTGAGGGAAGCAGCACCTTTTTAGCCCCATTTAAGAGTTCCTGTTCGGGTTCCACCACTTCCAAGAAAAACAAGGAAATAATCATTGTGCTGGCTGGTACAGTCCCATTCTAGATACTGACAGGAGAGGCTGGGGCCTGTTTTCTCTGAGACAGGTATATTATTTTTCTTCTCTCGACTGGCAATCCAAAAAGCTGATTGCACAACCTGATTGCACAAAAACTGAGTTGAAGGAGACTTTCTGGCAGCCAGGATTCTTGAGTCCTTGAGAATCAAATTAGAGAGAGGTAAATTACTTGAGATTAAAAGGCTCTTGGTAGAAAAGGACAGTTTAAAAGTAGTCAAAAAATACTTTTATCGCTCTTACCGAAATACACGGTAATTTTGCTAAACACGCAAATTTCTATTACCTGATAAATTATACCAATACTTAAGCCACTGAAAATAGCAAGGACTCCAAAATGAGCATGAAATAAGGAGTAAAACAAACTTTCAATGTCAAGTGGAATAGTCCATAAAAGAGGGTTCAAACACCAGGTTTAAACATTATTTGAAAGATTTAAGAAGCACTGTTGTTTCTTCCAAATACAAATTTACTCTGCTCTTATGAGATCTCATCTGCAGTACTGTGTCCAGTTTTGTAGCCCTCAGCACAAGAAGGACCTGGAGCTATTTGAGGGGTTCCAGAGGGGGGCCATGGAGATGATCAGAGGGCTGGAGCACCTTTCCTGTGTGAAAAGGCTGAGATGTGGGGTTGTTCATCCAGGGAGCATTCCAGTACCTGTAGGGACTACAGGGAAGATGGGGGGGGACTTTTCACAAGGACATACAGCAATGTAATGCTTTCAAACTGAAAGAGGATAGATTTAGATTGGATATTAGGAAGAAATTCTTTACAGTGAGGGTTGTGAGACACTGGCACAGGCTGCCCAGAGAAGTTGTGGATGCCCCCTGCCTGGAAGTGTTCAAGGCCAGGTTGGATGGGACTTGGAGTAACCTGGGAGGTGCCCCTGCCCATGCAAGGGGTTTGGAACTACATGATCTTTAAGGTCCCTTCCAATCCAAACCATTTGTGGTTCTATGATAAACTCTTGCATTCCTTAGTAGCACTGACTAGCAAGAACTACAACTTCATAAATTTTATTGCAATTGACTTTAATCCTGCAGTGCTCTTTTGCACTGATAAATTATAAATGAGCATTTCTGTTTCATTAAGAGGAAAACTGTCCATTCCACATAATAATCAGGCAGGTTGCTGTGACCACATGGGAAAGATCACCTCTCACTCTCTCTCATAATTTTCAGTTTAACTTCAGAATTGCTGGAATTTAAAGTTACAACAAATGAAGAAAATTCTTGGAAAATGCCAAGCCACAATAGGTAACTGAAGTGGAATGGATTTGAAATTCTAATTATCCTGAATTATTTGCTGCTTACACCTGTTCTATTTAAGCTTAAGGCACTTAACCTCCTTTTCTCCAGGCAGATTAATGTAGATAGATCTTAATATATTCCACTGAGTAGCTTCAGATATGTAGTAAACATGTGTGAAAAGCATTTTTGGGGGTTACGCACGTCCATATATTTTTACTTTTGCAGTATGGTGCTGAATCATAGCAACAGGCATTAGATTAACGAAGATGTAGTGAGTATGCCTTGTGCATTTCAGAATAATTCTGGATATCTGTTCATTCAGATAAGTGATGAAAACCAGACAGTATTTCTTAACTCATTTATAGATGCAACAGCTGGACACTTCCTTTGCCTATTAAATTCCTAAATCAAGTAGACTACCAGAGCTAATGATCAAAGCTAGTGCAGAATCACAGACTGTAATTTAAATGTTTCTTGTCTTTTTCTTTAGATCTGTTCATGGTTCAGATTGTTTTTCAGACAGAAATGTAAAATAATATCCCACATTTCATTTATATTTTAAATGATTGACATATTGGTTACACAGACAGGATATCAATACAAATCCTAACTGAACATGACAAATTGCAAGTCAGACCTGATGACCTTTTCAGAGTTACCTTTGTAATCTAATGTTCCTATTGGCATTGTCATCTTCATAAATACCAAGACATACCAAAACTAATGAAAAACATCCTGCCAAACAAGGAACTCTGCCTTTCAGTTAGCTGGAATTCAGTTTTGAGACAAAACAACTCAGCATCAAAATACATACAGGAAAATTGATGCTACTAATAATTTTCTATGCTTACAGGACTTTTCAGCATCCACATCTTCAGTCTTCCATCTCTTCACTTCTGATTAACTAGCTAAAATAAATTAAGGAAGCACCACACCACTACAATGGGAAACTTCATTCCTTTAATTACATTTAAGATGCTTAACTAAGCTAGTGTGTGGTTTATCATCAATAATTAATACTTTGGTGAATCATAATGCCCCTGAAGATCATTCAGGCACATGAAAACATTCACAAGTGTTCTCTTTAATTAACTGCCTCTACTCAAAGCCCTGCAAATTCATTCTGCACTTCGAAGTCAAATTCCAACCTTAAAGCAGCACCAAGTGCAATAACTGAAACCCGCTTCCAGAACTCAAGGATTCTGGTAATAATGCACAAGCTTGTGTGTCAGTAAGTATGTTGGGTTTATAGCACAAGGAACTGTAGGAACGTGAAAGAACAATTTGTCCTTGCACACAGTCTAATCATGGATACACAAGATTTATTTCTGTTCAAGAATCTCACCATGAGTTTAAACATGGGAAATGTCTGGGTAAGAGCCATTCTTGAGGAGAAAGCCTGAAGGTCATGTTCATGATCTCCAGGTCAGTGCCATGACTTTATCCAAGAGGAGCAGCCCAAAGGCATGCATAAACAGGAACATATCCCACAGTTATTCAGCTCAGCTAAGTTCTTCCCAGTACAAAACTGGAGATCTGTTACAGCATCGTTCAAAACATGTGAAAGTTTCCTGCCAGTGGGGCAAAATCCAGAGTGCAGGATGATCAGAAACCTAAAAAGTGTAAGGGATGCATAAAGGTTTGCTTTATGTAGCATGAGGAGAGGTAGCAAAGAAATGTAAGGAACTTTTATTTAGAAATAAAAGAATCAACCCCTTACCCAGCCAGCTGCCTTTGCTCATGATGAATAAGTTTTAAAAGTTTGTTTGGTTTGTTTTTTTTTTTTCATTTAAGGTTGTTTACATTTGGAAATTCATCTGGTGAATACAGTACAAGTCTTACAAACTTAGGCACAAATCTATCTATAAGCTTCCATAGTTATAATTCCACAGCCATTCAGAAGTGACACAGCATAGTTAATCTTGTCTTATGTGGAGAGGGATCAAATCTCAAAACGTTTACAGAGTAATTATTATTTTCTTTTAAATTCAGTAGGTCATGAGACAAATTACAGAAATTACACCTGTAAATTTCATTTGTCCACCTCTCCCACAGCCAGCTTCCCTGCAGAGAAAAGGATTCCTATGTTTTCCAACATAGCAATAGGCTATAGGCAAGACAAGGTAAAAATTGCAAAGAAACTGTCTGGTAATTGTTTCTCACCACAAATAGGTAAGTCCAAACTACTAGTAATTTATATTGAATACACAATTTTTTAAAATGTTTGGAGGAATAAACTCTGTTTCTAAATATTCCCAACACTCTTTGGATCAGCCTAAGTCCTTATGGGAAAAAACACACTAAGAACTACATCTCTTCTCCCCCTACCTCCATCAGACTTCCAGCCAAATGAATATTCAGTGATTTTCTTTGATCTAAAGTTGTATTGCAAAACTAAACCAATAGGCCACTGTATTTTTAGCAAGATACCATTCTGGCATATCCTTTATCCCTTTAAAACTTGGAGTTTATTGCTTAAGATTCTTCCCAGAGGAAGTTAAAAGGGAAGGGACCAATTTCATCACTTGTGGTTTAAGTGACATTCTTAAACTGGAGTGCGGAGAAACAAAGGACAATCCTGCTTTCATTTGTTATGTGAAAGGTTATAAATATAAATTCCCCTGCAAATTCAGCCTTGTCTGTCAAAACCCTTTGGGCTTTACTGAAGTAAATGACCAAGCAGGACACATTTTAACCAGTTTTGTAGAGCAGACTCCTCTTACAAAAGAAGAAACTTCCCTACCTCCGTTTCTCTTCAGACACAAATAAAATTTATAGGAAGCCTTGTACAGCTGTGTTCTTCATACTGTCCAGTTTCCTTTCACAATTTCTTCTGTTCTTTCCTTTGCACCACAGCTATACATGCTGTTGCCTGTGCCGGAACACCACACTATTTTAATCAAAGAAAGATAGGAACTCAAGGGAGAGATGCAGAAGGCCTTACTATGTTTTATTCTACTGCAAGAACCCCATTTCTGGTTTTATTCAGCCATTCAATTTGTTCCTTGGGGGTTTATACATCAGCTCAACCTGAGTTAAGAGTTTTGGTGTAATAAGTTCAAGAAAAAATTTTCTACTCAAGACCCTTGAGTTCCTGTTCCAATGACATTTAGGATTTGATCACCAAGAGCAAGAGTCAGATCAGCCTATCAAATTAAACACATTCTCTTCTGGTTTTAAGAGTCCTTGAAAATATTATAAAATATTTCCCCCTTAGGCACACCGATCTGTACTTTATATCAAAGACCTGCTTACTACCTGTCTACAGCAGTTTGCTACCTATGCTATGAAGCTGCTCCATTTAATTAAAAAAAAAAAAACCAAAAAAAAAACACCAACCCAATTACTGAATCACCAGAGAATTTTTTGCCTTGTCATATATTCAATTCTCTAAATTATACAATGATTAGACACTCAAAAGGTGAAAGTTAACACAGTTTCATTTCCCAGAATGATGCAGTTAAGCAGCTTGTCTCAATGTACCCAAAGTGTAATGAAAGAAACAGCAGTTTTGGCTGTTAGCCCCATATTATGTCTCTGTTAGCTAAAGCCAAATGGTAATTTATCAACTAAATCCTACATGTATTTATCTAAATAACACAAACTCTTGATATTAATTTAGCATTGCCTGACAGCAATTGTTGCTACTTCCAGCTCTACCTTAGCTGTTTCACTGAACTTTCTGGCATCACCTCTTTGTGAAAACAGCCCACTGGCCCCTTCCTCCTCTCCCTTTAGGGAGCAGTCTTTCATGGAAAAGGAAGAAGCATTTTATGGGAACAACGTGGTTTTGAGGGGACAGAACTCATTGTTCTTCATCATCATCAAGAGAAAAAGATGCAGCCACCTCCCACCAAAAGCCCTAAACCCCAAAGTGTATGACATCCTATCTGGTCATTCAATATTTTAAAAGGAAAATATTGAGTGAGCAACATTGTTCTGACAGTAGACACTTTACTGGACTATTTTATATGTTATTTATATAACAAGTACTTTATCTAGTTAGACCAAAGGGCCATCTAGTCCACATATTTTTCACCTAAAGCCACTGTTGAATATCTAGGGAAGGGCAAGGGCAATGTATTTCCCCAGCACTGCCAGCTTCCTACTGCTTTCAGCTTAGCAACTTCCCAAGTCAGATATTCAAATGTATTTAGCATCTTCTGTGTATTTCTTTTGTGTTACTCGGTCCAGCTTCCTTCTTGTCTTTAGTAAACTCAGCTTCTACTGCAGCCTGTGGGAATGAGATCCTGCAATGAGTCTGAGAAACTGATCTAAGCATCCATAGTTTGCACCACATAAAGTTTCAGTCATTGCCACCATCTCTATTAGAGCTGCACTTTTTGTCATTGAATCATGGGATCATAGAATAGTTTGGGTTGGAAAGGGCCTTTAAAGATCACCCAGTTCCCACTCCCCTGCATGGGCAGGGACACGTCCCACCAGACCAGGTTGCTCAAAGCCCACACCAGCCCCCACTCAAACACTTCCAGAGATGGGGCAGCCACAGTTTCCCCAGACAACTTGTTCCAGTGTCTCACCACCCTCACAGTAAGTAATTTCTTGCCAAAACAGTCCAGGATGGTGTCTTCTGCCCTGCAGAGTTAAGTGGCTTTCCTGTTGCTCTGGTCCCTCAGCAGTGCTGGCTGCCACCCCCTGCTCTCTCTGACATGGCCACTGTCCCTTCAGGGATGTCTCTGCCCTGGGGTAGCATTTCCCAGAGTGGCATCCTCTGGGTGGTTTGTGGTCCCCTCAGGGACCTGGACTTCCCACTGTCACTGCTTCTGTGTCCTCCCTCTGGGCCATACTGCCCTCATTTCTACAGCCAACCAAGATGGGTCTCTAAGAAGGTTGATACTGTCCCACCAAAGATGGGCTTCATGGGTCCCATAAACTTCTGGTTCAGTAAAGCACAAGAGTACTTTCTTTCAAGCAGGAGGCCTCCTCAACTATTTAAAAATAGTCACTCCATGTTCAACATGCCAGGCAAAAAGGGATTTGCCTCCCACAGGTTATCACAGCCATCCTGTGCTCGTGTGGTAGCTTTGACATGCGTTGGGTGTCTGCACCAGCAAGAGGGAAGAGATTCCTGGAGAAACTGCCAGTCCATGCTGCAGGGTAAGCAACTGACTATGGCAACGTATCAAACTATTGTTTGAAAAGTTAATTAACAGGCAATACAAAGAAGGTCTATATTTGAGATAAAATTTGATGAAGAGAAGTAAAACATATCAAAGAAATGCTTTCATGTATTTCCAGCCTTTTCATTGAGCTTTCACACTTTGTGTAGTGAACCTGCTGCAGCATGGGCTGCGTTCCCTGCTTGCATCATCCTGGCTAGAGATAAAGGATGCTTCATGCTTTGCTTTTTTCTCCTGTTTGGTTAACTCTCACTTCAGGTGTTGATCTTTTTTCTTAGTTCAGAGATACAAGAGGCCTACTACAGGCAAGCACTTCACTCTTTTAGCTATCTGGTTACATAAAGTGTTTTTTTCTTTATTTAAAACAAAAAAACAAAACCACACCAAAATAACTCTTGCCCTCAGTTATAACATTCTCTTTTCTCTGCTCAAATCTCCATTTGCCAGCTTCAGGCTCTGCAGTGCTTGAGCCCCTTCACCTCCTAGTGCCTTTATGCTCCTCCATACATGTATGGCATGAGCTCCTTTCTTCAACCCAGACCTTCATCAAGGTATGCAGTCCTGTGCCATCAATTCTCACCTGAAGAAAGGCCACTACCTGAAGCACTGTCTTGCTTTTGGGGCACTTCCCTCACCCCATAGTTGACTTCTGCTGCATGGCTTCCACCAGTCTCTTTTGGTGGTGGTCAGCCCTCATCACAAGCATTCCTCAGTCTTCCACATGCTGGGGCTGTTCTGCCCAGAAAGTAAGAAGTCAACACCAGGTGGGGGGCAGATGTGTATCACTCCCTGCATTTTCTGTGCAAGCTTTGGTTTATAATGTGCTTGGTTTGTTTTTAAAATCATCTCTTTACTTCAAGGCATTTCTCTCTCTCCTACTTCCCATTAATCTCTGGTGCTTTCTTCCCTTGCTGACAGGATTTGGGTCTCCAGCTTCTCCCTGTGTACTTTAATTAGCCTGGAGGGCTACCATGCACCTGGCTTACCACAGCAGAGAAACAGGTTTGTGTGTTCCTGGAAAGCTGCATATATTATTGTAGAGAATTTAATTTGTTCTTCCCTTCCTTCTCCTTTCCCAATGTGCTATGCCACATGTCCTCCTTCAGTTCTGTTTTAGTTAGTACTATAAAGCACCTGCTCTTTTATCCCATAGGTAAACACTAATGTATTGCCTTCTAAAGGGAAAGGTGTAGCATAATAATTTTGCAGTTACAGGTAATAATAACCAGAAAGCCTTATATTTCCTTACATTAACATGTTGATAAGGAATGCCTACATTAATATTTCTACACTTACTGAAAATTCAATTTATGAAAGATCAAAAGAAGAAAATACATCTCAGAAATCATCCTGTTTTGCTATCACCTCAGGCAACTCCTACTAAAATTTTTTCCTCTGGTATCTTCACTCACATTAAGTTTTGTGGGAAGAGGCATGGTCCAAGTATTAAAAAAACAAAAAACCCAAAACCCTGATACTTGTGATATCAACTGAGGCCCTCAGGCACACAGAGCAAGTAAACCAGGATACTCACCAGGAAGGGCTCCTCTGCAGGAAAGGAAGCCAGGCAGTGTTAAATACACCACACAAATAAACTAAAGCCATGACACCATTGATCTCAAATATTAACTTTTTCACAGAAGAAATAACACCCTTATCAAGGTATGTTCATGCATTAAATGGATTTCATGTCTGGTTACCTATTACTCATAAAGCTCTTTGACCTGAAATCTACCTGCAGTTTTCCTAGTTTCTCACTCTCCTGCAGACAAAAGTTAATGAGATCTAAGGTAGAGCAACACAGAGGTTGTTCTGAGGCAGAGATCAAAACCATTTGCACAGATCAGTGGTTAAAGGACCAAGGAAATAGGAGTACAGAAACATGGTTTCAGAATAGCTGCAGGACAACTCATCTGGACAGACCAGTTCACATTTTTTGTCCCATCCCCAATGAAGTTAATGGGTCACAAAGTTCAGGCCAGCCCCTTAGAAGAAGGTATTATCACTGGGGAGATGCTCTTGCAGTTTTACTTCTCTGTCTAAAGAGACTCATGAACTAAATCAGGGGGGAAAACCCAGCAGATTATTAAAACCACTCATTGTGGTCACTGTCCCTTTCCTTTTTTCCTGTGAAGGTCCCTACAATGGCTTTGGCCGGAAAGGGTAGACAGAGGGTGATTGATAGCTAGATGGGAGGTAAAAAAAGGAGCCTATCTTGTGGGCAGGAGACCAGAGTTCATTTATTCCCACAGAAGTGCCTGTTTGTACTTTGGCAAGTGAATATTTTCTTTGACCCATTGACTGAAGGACAGCACTTACACTGTGTCACTAAACCACAAGGAGGCTGGAGAATTGAAGACTGTGAACTTGGCATACATTAGTGGGAAGTTATTAAGAATCTTATACAGAGTAATTTCAGGCACATACATTGTCTTACCCTTCCAGTCAGTCAGCAAGTCCTTGCTCTCTTTTCCCCTCCACAAACTGGAGGCAGCTGGTTAGGGCTGAGGGTGCTCATCAGGATTTCCCCAGCCAGGCAATAACCAAGAGAAGCTGTCCAGCTGTCAGATAACTACATGAAGAGTCCAATTACATTTTATCAAGGTTGGTTTTAACACTCACACATACCACACGCTGCATGTGTTTACTATGCTTCTTAACTGGATTCTTAGAGACTACCTTGCATGTTCCAAGTACAAGCCTATGCCAAAAATATTATTTTCACCAAGATACATTTGTACTATTATTTAGAATTTATCCGGTTAGTTATCTGCCTTTTTCACTCTTCCCCTTCAGAAAACTCACTGGATACAGGACTATATTGCCTCCTGTGAGGCCATCTTAACACAAATGTAAATCCAGCCATTGGGCTTTGCACCAAGGACTTCTTAACCTGGCCACAGTATACCTGGAACTGAGAAAAAACAGCTGCACACAGGAGCCACTATCCACTCTCTCCACAGTATAAGGCACTTGCTTATACAAAATGCAATGTTGTACAGAGATCCCAGCTCTAGTTTGAGGCAGTCCTTAGACCATGGCAAAACAGCAGTTGACAGGTCCTTCATCTGCCTTATTTTACATTTACTTATTTTACAGCTAGCTTGCTGTGCACAAATGATCTCAGAAAGCCTCTGACCCAGATCATCCATAAGGAAGGTGTCAGAGTTCTCAGCTCAGTTCTCCCCAGTTTCACTGAAGCAAGGATTGAAGGTTGGCCCTCAGCAGCTCACAACTCCATATCCTATACCATCTCTAGGAAAACAAAACCCCCAAAAAATAAATGACGAAAAGAGTGCTAAGTAAACAGGACCATCACCCTCTTGGACTCCTGAGTCCTTGGCAAAAACTGTAAAACTGGATCAATGTTCCTCCCACGAGGCACCACTGCAGACATTTCATTCGGACCTTGGCAGATTCCCCTTTCCTCCTCTCCTCCAGGATCTCAACTCAAACCATTTGACTTCTCTCATGACAGCAGGGGGGGAAGGGAGAATGGCTCTTTCATTAAGTAAAGAGCATTTTTTTTTTTTATTTTATTTCATTAAATAAAGAGCACTCAAAAGGGGTGGCAGTTGTGGGCATTCTTTGGTCTGGGTGGGTTTGTTTTGGTTGGGTTTGGAGGGTGTGGGTGTTTTTGAGAGCTGTTTATTTTGTGGGGTTTTGGATTTGTTATTTTTAGGTCTGCTATGGTCCCACAAAGAAGACCTCATAACAGAAATCTCTGTCATCTTGGCTGTGGCTCTTGGTAGCAATGGAATCTATTAGTCACACAGAGCTGAATACTTCAGATAGCTTTCAGCAAAAAATGTAGGGATTTACTCTTTAAATGACAGGCTTTCTAGAGAAGGTATTAAGATTTTTTCATTTACAAAGAGTTTGTGACACATCATGCTAGATCTGCTTTCAGCAGCATCAGGTTGATCTTGTCAGATATGACCTCCATATTCTTTAGGTTACACAGGAGAAATCCAGATATTTGTTGCTTCTGCAGCAGTTTGGAGAAGTATTAAAGCGTATTCTCAGAAGATATAGTAACTGAGGGAGAGAGAGAAAAGGAAGGGAAAAAAAAAAGGCACAGAAGGGAAATCCCTGGCACACAGTAACTTGAACAACCTGAGCCATATCTGACATCTGAGGAATAACAATGTTGAAAACTATTTTCATTTTACATGATTGTGAGAAAATCTGTTAACACTACAAAAGCCACAGCTTTCTTGTTCTCCTTTTCTTACATAGGCAAGAAATAATGGCTCCAGACCACTGACCTTTACTCATATGGGTGGTCAGTAACATGTGAACACAGCCCAGCTACATAACCACCCAAGAACCTGGATCCAAGATCTGGCTCAAATCTAGATATATAGCCAGTCCCAAGAGGCTTACCACACCAGACACTGTATTGTAGAAGAGGATATATTTGAACTAGACTGAGATAGAACACTAGTGATACATGTTTTATAAGATATGTTCCTGACTTGTCTAACTATGGTCAAACACCATATGATAGGGAAAGAAACAAGGGAAGTGCTGCTCCAGTATCTTATTTTAGTGGTATTATTTAGACATGTATAACAATATCAGCA
The DNA here is from genome assembly GCA_023637945.1 of Phaethornis superciliosus. NCBI lineage: Eukaryota > Metazoa > Chordata > Aves > Apodiformes > Trochilidae > Phaethornis > Phaethornis superciliosus. Next base: position 8,850,319 of record JAJQWJ010000011.1, read on the forward strand.
ACAAAGTGAACATGACCAGTACCCAGGTAAGACACTTTCGAGCCTTTTTGCTGGCAAATGCTCAGGTTTTCCATACCAGCATATGAATTGGTGGGCTTATGATTCTCTCACATTCACACCCAAATTATCCTCTTCTACATCTATTTCAAGTGGGATTCTTCAGTCTTTCACTGATACAGCCCCTATTTCATCACATATTCCAATGAAGTAGGCTGCACACCTGTCCTTTAACACATACATAACAGAGGAGAAAAGAATAGCTAGGATTCCCACTCCTCTCATGAGCAGTACAGGGTGATGCACATTTAATGCACAGTTCCTAGGATGGGACAGAGACATCAGAAATCACACACACTCAGCAGCCAGGCAGGCTCCAAAGCACCGTGCTCACTATCTAGGGAGATGTGAGTCATTACAGTCAAAAAGAGCTAATCAAGTTACCAGATTTTATGCTGAATACCTTTGATATTTTTTTGAGTTTCTTTTCTAAAATTTTGGCTCCCCAGAGAATGATCATTTAAGTAGCTGAGAGATATGATTAAAAACATGAAATAGATGACATACGATAGAACTCAACTATTAAAACTCAAATTAAAAAACCCCCACACTATTTCTATGAGCATACTGAAACATCCACTAGAAGACCTTTGGATCAGAGTTTTATTTTACTTATTTGAATCTTGCCTGTTCTCACCTTCTCCCCAGTAACAGGAGTCTGCTACACTTTAGAAAGAGTTAAATGCAAAAAGCCAAGAACCAGACACAGGCTCCTCTATGGTTTACCAGTCTATTCCACATGATCCACCAACACACTTAACAACCCCCATACCACTATCCATTTTAAGTGTAAACCAGCACCTCACTGCAGGAAACTCAGCTTCAGAAACATATGATACAAGGATCCAAGTTCACATTTATAGTAATGAAAGGAAAAAGTTAAATTTAAAATTTTACAGATGCCCTGATAAAAGCTTTGTCTGTTGTAAGTCAAGGTACCAAAACCTCATTAGAAAGGCTTTTAGTTTCTTTATATGACTTTAACACACATAAATCAGAAACCTCAGATCAAATTCTCTAATAAAATAATGGCTTTATAGAATATTCTTACCTTAATAAAGCTGAGATAAAACACAAGCTTTCTCAGGCAACTATTCATTTCTCCTGCTTTTCTACTCAAGAGAGAACAATTTGTGCTCACATCCCTTTATTTTAAGGGACAGACTTTTGTGAGGCCCTGCTGCACCTGCTTGTTTCAGCTGGTTTAACTGGGGCTTCCCATCACCTGCTGGGACTTGACCTCCCACTCTTCAGCTTTGAAGCATCTTTGACTGGGACATCTTTCCTGAGTACTTCATAAACACTCCTCCTCAGCAACACTACAGCTAGAGGAATTTCTTTGCTCATTTATAATGTGCAGAACAAGATGAATGCATTGCCTTTCAATATATCTCTGATCTTGGCTCTGTTATGGGTGAAGGAGCATTGCTGGCACCTATTCCCTCTCTTGGTTTTAGGAGGTGAGGGATTGCTATGATCCTGTTCTTTAAAGAGCTCAGGAGCAACACTGGGGATCTCTTGCTGTGAATGTTGACCTGAACACACCAACCTGATGTACTTCCCAAAAATTGGCTTCATTGCTTCTCCAGGCCTTATTTAGCTCTTATGTTTGTTGCCTGTTTAAGTTTAATTTATTTTACTTCATATTCCTAGTGACTCTTAAAGATGTGCTTTCCAGGTATGTTTCTTATTCCTGTGTCATCTTGCTAGGATTATCATTATGGGTTGCTGCCCAGTTGTCTAAAACTTGCATTGTTTTCTTGCATGTAATTAGGCTGAAGAAAGATCAAGAATTTTCTCTGTGCATGCTGAGAGATACAGTCCTCTTTTTAAAGCCCAGGGTTAGGAACAGCTAGGAATGGCAGGGATGGAGGTGCTTGGCAAGAAGAGTAAGAATAGGAACTGACAAGAATTATTTTTTTTGTCTTCTTGTCTCTTAATTCAAACAATACAGCAAAATGTTTAGAGAAGGATCAGTTTGGACTCTGTCATATATAAACTTAGTTTTAGAATAAAGCTCCAATAAGACCGTCATCGGTGTCTGTAGTGAATTGAATAGTAAGTGTAGCTCTGCAACATATTTCTTTGGGGATATCCTGTCAGAGTATCTTCATTTTCAATGTCACTAGTTTTCCTCCAAATCTTTTCTACTATCTCATGTAAGACAAAACCAGAAAAGCAATTTTCCAAAAATGTTGATTGTGTTCCTGAAATCTTCCTCTACAGATATTTAATGCCTGTTAAACAAGATTATTTTCCAGAAAGGGAATAATTATAATTCTTCAAAAGTCTTAGCCTTTCTTTTGAAGAAAATTGAGCTTTTACTATCCATAATCTGTCAGACCCATATCCCACCCCCTAGAAAATGCATTTGGGGGTGTTTAAACGTGCTGCCTAATTTCTGCAGCTTTTGAGTGAGTGCTGAAGGATTCAGAGCTTTTAAATTTTTTTCTGATTCCATGTTAGCAGGTAGACAATTGCATAGAAGGAAAAAAACAACCAACCAACCAATCTGTTAATTTTTACCAAGTGAAAGAATGCAGCAGGAACTCCTTCTCTGGTACACATCAAGGAAACTGTATTCGGGATTTTCCAGCCACAGGGAAATCTTCAGTTTGCACTACATCAGATACTCAGATTCCAGCTCCAAGAGCTCCTCATGAAACTGAGGCTTATTTATTCTCTTGGTTACAGAACTATTGTATAAAATGTTCCCCTCTTTCCCACCTAAGAGCTCAGGGACAGGCAGCCTTGGTTTAGCTGGAAGTGGAGATGAATTGTCAGGTAAGCACCTGGCTGAGGCTGAGCCTGGAGATGGGGACTTGTGCTGGGGCTGGGAGGTCTGGGTACTGGGCAGGGGTAGGTTTCTTATTTGAGTCCAAAACCCTTTCCAAAAAAGTTAATGTTTCCCAAAACCAAACATAAACTGAAAAAAAAAAAGTTCCATACCTTCACTCTGTCCCAGTTTAGAGAATCTGTGTTTAAAGCAAAGCAGACACTTTATCAAGCTGAAATGTCATTAAAAGAAATTTAGCATCTTGGGAAGTGCTCTGTTGAATTGGATCCTTTATACTTCATCAGCTAAAAACTGCTGATGTACCAGAACACTTAAGAACTTGCTGAGTTAACAGTAGAGACTTTGTAAATCATATACTTCGCTCTTTGCTTTTTGACTCTAAGTAATATAATTTTTACTATACTTTTTCAATCAAACCTCTTGAATCTAGTGCATTCCCGTATTTTACACGGAATTTGCTGCCCTCTATTGATCATTCGTGTTGAACATGTCCCATGAAACAAACTTCCAGCCTTTGGGAATTTTGCTAAGGGCTTGGCTAGATGTCTGGGTATTTACAACTCAAGCTTTGAACCTTTATAGTACAACTCCTTAATGATGTATGTCTCGTTTTTCAATCCTCCTTGCTAAAGGGGAAGCAGCTATAGTTATTGTGAAAAGCTTGGAGCTGTGCACATCCTATTATTTGTTATCTTTGTTATCTATAGATATTTGTTATCTTCTCTTTCTAGAAAGCAAAAAAATGGGTGTATGCACTTGGGAATCATGTATAATGTTATTCATTATGTCTGTGATGTGTCATATAGCAGTGCTCATATAGGGTCTAATGTGATATGGATGTCAAATAACATTGTTTTGAATTGATGCTGCATAGTTTTATCACTGAGTGAGTGCCCTCACCACTGGACTTTGTTTTTAATGAACAGGGTAGCAAAATCATGTGACTAGAAACTTCTTAGCAATGAATTAAGTATGTAATGCACACCCTGCCTCTAGGACCCAGAAACCCTCCTGCTGATATCTCAGCAAGCACAGAGTAGGAGCCTACAGCAACTTTGTTGTGGCAGAGACTCAGGTTCCTCACCTTTTATATGAACCTCACCCATCTGTCTTGAAAGATAAATAGGATCGGTTGTGTACAATACTGAACTGTAAAGTATTGCTTTGCAAAAAAATTCTCTACCTTAAGTGTCTGTGAAAGCAAGAACATATCTTGGCGTGATAGAGGTGAAAAATTAGCAAGACCTGCATTTACCAGATGGATTCAATACCTATGTGTGTACTCCTGGAAACCACAGAGATGTTCTTGAGACTGTAGCATGTGTGAGCTTACAAAAAAAGAGTTGTGACACAAGAACTGTTTCCTACAACATTTCCTCAAATCCAGGAAGATCTTCCTTAAACATCCACCTTTAGCCAAAAGTTTTTGCTGCTATTTCACAGTTAACACACTGAAATCTTTGATGGGACTTGGTGGGGCTGTGACTGCTTTGGTACTGCATCTCTGGCTGAGGGGATGTGCAGAGGTCCAGCAGCAGGTTCTGCACTTGTATGAAGATCCTGAAGTTTCTTCTGAACTTCTTGAACAGAATCTGAGCAGGTCCGGATCATGAAAGCAGACACTATTTCCAATGAAAATATGAACAAATACTAAGAGATTACTCTATAATGATCTTTGGGCTACCCATAAAAATATTTCAGTGGTGATAGTGATTGCCAGTTGGACAGCAATAACATAGGATTGGGCATTCAGTCTTGAGGTGCTTATGTGCAGTTTATCTTAGAGCACTTAGTGATAGTGCTCTAATGCAAAGATTTGAAACCCATGTAAATATTTTTGTTGTTTTCAACATTCATTCATCCCTTCTCAGATACCTTCTACAATGATTTTTCAAATCATGCTTAAATAGAAAATAGGTAGCAGGAAATTTTATGTTGTTTGTACCAATAGGGACGTATATTTTGCTTTTGTTTTGTTTTGTTTTGTTTTGTTAAGGAAGAAGCATAGAATCACCTCTAGAAAAATTTCAGTAACCTTGAAAAATATTGATATTTCCTGGCTTACTTTTGAATTTACTCACTGGATGGTATGTATAATTCTTTTATGAAATCAATACAGTTGATCTCTAACTGTATAGAAGTGCTCCTGTCTGTGCAGAACAAACTTACTTTTTTAATTGCTGAGAAAAAATTAGTTTGATTCCTTTTTTTAAAAAAAGTCGTCACATACTTAATTGCTTTTTTAGCTGAAGTCTTTAAAAAAGTGTTATTGAAATCTTTCCCACACACTCTTTCTCAGAGAGAAAAAGACTAGAAATTACTGAGGTTTTAACATTTTACAAATTGACTTCCAAATTCAAGAGGAAAACTGAAGTACAGAAGATTAAGAACTCTAAATCCGTTTTTACACCAAATGTTCTGTCAGCTTACCAAGACCATACTTCCCTACAGTAGGAAGACACAAGGAATATTGCAGTTTGCATGATGCCAAGTTCACATACCTGGATCCAGCATCAATCAGCACTGCCTAAAGCAACAGGAACCCAGAGGCTTTCCACTGAGTGTCACACACAGCCCCTTTGGGCAGAGATTCCTCAGCTCTTCACTCTCCACGCTCCAGAAGAATCCTTGTGCAATCCCATGAAAGTACATTCAGTGGGCATCTGGATGAGAACATGCTGGACATTGAAGGATCTTGACTCAGGTACAGAAAACAATTCCTGCAATGTGTGGTCACTGCCCACCCCTGGGTGCCACTGGTCCTGGGCTGCACAGTGCAACCTGGGCTGCAGCTCCTGGAGGCTCACTCTCAGCTATCTGACTGGCCACTGCTTTCTCATTACTCTTTATTAAACCCTTGTTTTTCCCCTCTACCAGATTTACTCTCCCTTTGAATAACCATCTTTTTTTGTGTTACTTTCTCAGATTATCATTCTCTAGCCCCATATGAGGGCTCTTATGGCAGTACAGGGTCTAGGAACTCATAAGAATTGTAAAATAATTTTTAAGAAAAACCCTGTGGCTCACAGCAACAATATTTTTGTGATGTGCTGTTAACAAAAACCATTTACTGCTGGTAGGGTGTTTAAACCTGACTGACCTTGCCCCATCACTTTGCTGTAGCTACTGCAGAAGACTCCCAGCACCTTTTGCATTTCTAATGAGTAACTGTCTGTCTGATTGATTAAGGTCCTTATAGTCTCCATCTATAAATTAATTGAGCTGAGTCAGTTTGGGCTCTGGAGCCCTTCTTGAAAACAAAATCTTATTAAGCATAAATACTCAGTAAACTTTAAATATAATGTGAGCAACCAGGAAGTGCACCAGCACTGTAGACAGGCTTGAAATACAGGGAGAAATAAATGTCCATCTCCTTGAAATCCAGGGTAACAAATGTAGGGAAATGTGATGTGTGAATTGCCACTGTCTAATATACTTAATAAATCTGGTGTCATATTTATGTGATTACAAGAGATGGCTGCTGCACTAAAAGCTAAATGTTGCTTACCTCCATTCCTTTTAGTCTTAATATATTGTATATAAGCAAATTGTTTCATCCAAAATTACTTAATAATTCAATTTGGCTTGCTTTAGTGGTAGAACAGCAAGTCTTTAGGACAACAAAGCTGTAGATCTGATATCTTTTTGACTGCATTGAGCTTCAGTGGAAGGTTTGCATGATATTTTTCTGCACAAGCAAAGGAAACTTTATCTAGTTGGAACTTCCACGAGTGGAGATGAAACTTACCATAAAAATATCTGAATAGCTCTTAGCAGCTTAGTGTCAAAACAAAAAAGATAGATCCTGTCTCCTGTTGCGTTCAAGAAGTCTGTGTTTGCAGAGGGCACAGAATCTGAAGTTCTTTGGAATATTGGATAATAGAGTTAGAATTCAGTGTCATCTCAGCAAGGCAGAGAGAAAGAGGTGTGGGTGGGTAACACGAGCTGGTAGAGTATGTGGGATGGTGGTGCAAGCCAGGACAAATCTGAGTTAACAACATCCTGCTGCATCAGCAGCATGGCAAGCTATGCAAACAATCTAGTCTGAAATATAGAGTATTTTGCTCCTCTTTGTGCTGGAATAGTCTTTTGGGGTTTATGTGCTGAATGCGACCTGTTTGAAAATACTCTGGGTAAAAAAAGTAAGAATTCACTCAGACACATGAAAACAGCCTCAGGAAGGCTGGAGGAGCTGAGGTTGGGTAGCATGAAGGAAAGAACACACAGAGTCAAATGCAACAAAGCCTATGGAAGAAAACAAAGAGAATAAGCTGTTTTCCATCTCTGTGGCTGACAGGACAAGTAATGGGCCAAAATCACAAAAAGAATTTAACAGTGACCTTTATTATTTAGGGTGACCTTCTGCAAAGCTGGGTTCATCCTACAATCCCAAATTATCTTTCTAAACAAAGAAGTAGTCAGCATCCAGAAGCTGCTTCCAAGTGTAATGCATTTCACTTCTGATAACAGAGATTACAGTACTATTGCAGAGTGCTGACTCCTGCCTAGCCTGCTCTGCAAGACTTCTCTTTAAATGCAGAAATGTTAAATGCAGAGGTACAGTCTGTGCACAAATGGACTATATTACTGCAACTCTAATTATTCTTGTGCCCAGGGCTCATCTTGTCTGATCACTTTTTCCTACTCTTTTATCTCTAGTCTAAAAATAATTCCATTTCTACGCACACACTTGTTGACAAATTAAAAAATATTGTCCTCACACTTTGATTAGAGAATTGAATGAGGCTGCTGCCAGAAAATGCATTTTGAAGAGCTTGGCGTGGGAGCAGGAGAAACACAAGGGTATAAAGCTAGCTAAGAGGCAGCCTTGCAGAAGACTTGTAGCAAAACTTGCTTGAGTCCAGAGAACCCCAGAGCCATCCCTAGTGCTGCTCACTCAGTGGCTGTAGAGAGATGCTGATGCTGGATGTTGGTTGTTTGGCAGCAGCTGAATTTTCCAGCGTGAAACTCCCTGCTGGCTTCTTATCTAGGGTCACATAGTAAGAGGAACTTGCTCTGAGCATGTAAATCATACTAGGAAGGCTCAGGGAAATTCCATTTCAACAGTTTGAAACTTTTTGTACAGGAGTTAATAATGATAGATGAGTTTAATGTTCCACTGTTCTACTTTAAAACAGTTTATTGGGAGCAGTACGTGAACAAGCTTGAAAATTTTTCTCTTGCAGCCATCAGTTAGGTGATCATTGCCAGACTGGGCACATAGAATGATCCTATTAATCTTTCAGCATTCAAAATAAAACAGCAATTTTTAAATCTCTTCAAAGAGGTCTCAGATCTATATATTAATAGCACATTTCCTTTTTTTTTTTTTTTTTAACTAGACATATGTGATTTTTCCAAATGCTCTAAAGTAAATTAGTTTTGAGTCTCAGCTGCTGTTATCAGCTTGCTCTTGATTAATATTCTGGCTATTTAACTGGAGCTGCCACCTATAAAAACATAGAAAAGCAATCCAAAATAGCTGTTTTACTTAGTTTTAGTTTCAGTGGAGTTTAACTAAAAATAAGGCTTCCTATTTTGTGGAGTAAACTGATGTTTTGAAATGTTTATTCCATCTCAGCTGAAAATGTAATGTCAAAATTATCCAACAAATGGTACTTCTAGAAAAAATAGGAGTATCATCATTACAGTTTTCCCTTTAGTGCCACAACATCTAAAATTAATGTATATAGTGTATGAAGTGGTTTTGGGGTGAAATTTGGGTTATAATTATGTATTTTCAGACTAATTTCAATCAGAGCAATATTTCTGAGGAGAATGAAACCTATGAGAAAACTCTGAGCCAGTGTAGTTACTACTTTGAAGGGACTGCTCATTACTTTATTTTGCTGTCTTGCATACTTTTATCTGTCTATGACTCTTGCCTTTTCTACTGTGACTGCAGCAAGGATAGGGCAAGAGAGATGCTCTTTTAAGGCGAAAGCCAAATAAAGGGCAATATGTTCAAGCTGAATATCACTGAGGGAACTTGGATGGCAGTAGATGCAATACACTAAGCAAGAGGAGCCCTTGGGAAGATGAGTTTCAGAGACCAAGCTCTTTCCTGGGCTCTGGAGTGTAGATGAGCCTTTCATTGCTGGCAGGATACCTCACAGGTCCTAATCTGTGGCTCAGCCTCCCAGGGCTCTGTATTAAGAGCAAGAGCATCCACAAGAGGTAAATAAAATATTTCCAAAGTGTATTTTAGAAAGGAAATATATTCAGAAAGGAAATACATTCAGATGGAATAGCAAAGGTAAATTACATGTGCTCTGATCTCCTTTTAGTCACAATAAAAGAGAAAAGCAAAGTTTTAATCTAAGGACCCCCTGCTTTCAGCTTATCCTAACACTGCCCAGGACTGCCAGTAGCAGAAGAAGTGCTTGGAAATATCAATAGAGTAATTCTAAGTGAAGCAGATGTTTCTGCAGCTAGGAGGAGTCCATCCTCCCTTTCTCATTTCCCTGACTCCTCTTGGAGCTCCTACAGCTATTTTAGAAGATTTGGAAACCTTCTTGTAAGAAATATTTGAGGTTTTGCTGGGAGCACAAAGTCTTCAGTTATCTCTTGGGTTTGTGGGAATTGAGTTAGGGTTCGGTAAGAAAAATTTTCATCATCGGGAGATTGTCCCACTTGTTCTGGAATGACAAACAGCACTTTCTAAAGCTTTCCATTCATATTTACAGGTTATGATTTTCTTTTACATTATTGGCCTAAAATTACAAAATGGGAACTGCAGGTTTGGCAGAGCACTTGTGGTCAGATGAAGGAGCAAAACTGCTGTGAAGGAGTGCCTAGAAATAGGGGGTGGAAACAGGAAACAGAAAAGATTTTTTTTTTTTTTTTTTTTTTTTTTTTTAATAAGCCACTAGATGTCACCGGTGTCCCGGCGAAGGGGACAGTGGGCTCTGCCTCCAAACCCCCGGAGCTGTTGGAGCCTGTCTGTCCTCTGGGAACAGGAGGATTTCTGACATTCTGACATTTCTGACATCAACATCGAGGCTTGCATTTGCCAGGCTAAGTGGCAAAACGCAACGTTTTCACTTGGAAAACGTGGGAGTCTTGTAGAAAGTATTTTTGGTATTTTCATAACTCAATGGCAATCTTTCTTTAAGAAAAAATGCAAATACAGGAGTGAAAGTAAAGACAAAAACTTTTTAAAATGGATTTTTATTTCTTTTGCTATTAACTAATGGTAAGCACATTGAACTTTTTCAGATTTATTCCATCAGGGTTTTCATTTATCTGATAGCTGGTATCTGATAATCACAAATAAGTAAAGAAATAAACAGACTGTTCCCTGTTCCCAAATCTATTAAAGTGAGGGTAAATCCTCCACTGACAAAAAGGGAGGTTTCTCTTTTTAGACTGGTAGCAGTTACTGGGAGTTGCACTGATCATTTTACCTATATGACAGCAGGAAAATATGTATTTTCATCTCTGTAAGAAATGGGCAACCAATTGCATTTGAGTTTTAATAAAAGTTAATCTATTTCTGATTTCACTTGTATTAAGGCACAGAGTACAATGTGTTTCAGTGCTATTTCACAAAAAAATATTTTATCTGATCTCAGGGCTGCATCTCTCCTAAGCTTTGCTGGAAGAAGGGCTGATCACCAGCACTGTGCTAAGATTTGGAGGTGCCCAGTATTATAAGGGGAAAAAAACGTAACTTCTGAAGTATCATAAATGGTTTTAAGAGGAAATCAATACTATTCAAGAATATTCATTACCTCAGAAACACACGTTGACTGCCCAGGAATTGAGTTTCTGTTTCTTGGTAAATAATGCACCTATGAGAAAGCAGCCAGATATAAGGGGACCCCAACAGTTTCCTCCTGATCTCACATGTAAATGGGTTTGTTCTTCTGCTTAGAAGAAAGAGGGGAAAAAACAAACAAACAAAAAAAAACAAACAAACAAAAAAAAAAAACAAACAAAAAAAAAAACAAAACAAAAAAAAAAAAAAACAAAACCACCCACCAGACAATAAAAAATTTGATACCTTTTTAGGAAAATAGGAAATAGGACAAAAAAATCCTCTTTCTTAAAGTATAAGTCAGAAACAAATCTTGTGTGGCAACAAGCATCATGGAGTAAATACAAGTTACTGAGTAAATGGAGTAAATACAAATTACATTTGCACTGGCAAGCATCAATTTGCACAAGTCAGAAGACTGAAGACAACCCAGGAGTTCAACTATAATGGATTGGTCACAGCTAAATACGCCCTTAATCCATTGCTAAGAGTCCCTGGAATGCAGTAAGGTCAAGATTTTTTTTTTTTTTTTTCCAATAGATACCCAAAGTTAAGAGTTCCAGGACAAGATTTTCAGAGGAACAGACAGGCTCTTTTTTTAAGACTTTGGTACCTTTTACCCTTAACATTCTTTAGACTAAATCAGTATTTTCTGTCCCAGTCTGCAAAAACTGCAGAGCACACCAGCATATCCCTATCTTTAGTCTTTACTGGTGGTCCAACATGTAAAAATCAGTCTGTTCAATTAGCAATCTTAATATTTGTTTGTGTTTCCACTTATTTATGTCTTTCCTTCTTTTTCACTCTTTCTTTTTATTTTTTTTATTTTTTTTTTTTTTTTTTTTTTTTTTTTACCTTACTTCCATGTTGAACTGGCTCTCACTTTCTAAAATCACACAGAAAAATATCTTCCACCTTCACCTATACCACACAAACTAATTTGTTCTAACATCAGCACAGTAGCCATAGCTTCAGGGGTTTGCACAGAGTTATGAACCATATTTCCACTGATTACTGTAAAATTTGAGGTGATGTTTCCACAGTTCATAAACATTCTATCAGGATTTGTATTTTACAGTGTGTCAAATTAAAATTAAGCCACATATGCAAAGCAGAAATGGCTTTTACGAGTAGCATCTGAGTCCATTTGTTCCCTAGGATATTATTCATGATTAAATAACATTATTAAGTCGTTATGCATATCATGGTCAATAAAACTACAAAAGTATAGTAGCAAGAGACCATGAAAGCTGTTGCTACAAGCTGCCTCTTACATTAAGCTCTTTAAAGCACACATGTAAAGAGACACTCTTACATGTACATTAAGATCAAGGGAGAAATAATACATTTGACAGTGTCACCTTCAGTAGTCTGCAATCATTTGCACACTTGCAAAATGTAGAAGTTGTCCACCTGTATTGGGCTGACAAAAGGAAGAGCCAGATGGGAATTGCACAGCAAGCAGGAATGTCACTCCATGGAGGTCCCAGCAGGATCCATCATCTGGCTGGTTTGTACACCTTGGTCTATAATGCCCCTCAGATATAAAATTGCAGATGATGATGTGACTTCTATTTGCTTAAACAACTTGTATCCTGAGCTTATACCTAAACTCAGTCTTAACTGTAAAATAGCTGCTCCTCAGCCTATCCGCCTCAAAAAAGGTTTGGTCTAGTAAGACACAGCAGAACACAAAAAACAATATATACACTCTGGTTGTTTATAGGGATTAAAGCTCTCTTGCTGGAAGAAGGAGATTCACATCCCTTTGCTTCAACTGCTTGACCACATTCTTCCCCTACATATGGATTCCTGGCCATGGTCTGTAGCCTCTTCTCAGCAACAGTGGAAATTACAGCACAGATCAATAAAATAAGTGGTGGCAAATCTGTAGGACAGCCAGTGTTCCCTGAAGAGTCCAAATGAAATGTGGATTTGAAACTCCTAAATGAGTTATTCAAATCAGCCTCATGACCAGAGGAAGGGAGAGAGGTTCAAGTGACACCTGAAGCATCTGTTGCACTCCTGGAGAACCAGAGATCGGTGTGTCTGACTTCTATCTCAAGCACTGGTACAAACAAAGTTGAAACCATTTTTATAGAGAGAAGTTATGTCTCCTAAGTATAGTAAAGTTCTTCAAAGCAGAAAATATGCCTGTGGATAAAGGTCACATACTTGATGTAATGTTCTTATATTTCTAAAAAGCTTTTGATGAGGTCAGTTATCAGAACTATTTAAAGCAGATAGGATTTAATGAGGTAAGAGGGAAGATCTTCCTGTGGATTAATAACTACTCAAAAGATTTGTGACTAAAGTTAGAGATAAATGATAGAAGGTAATTGCTAATGAAGTCCCACAGGCACCCAGATGTTCACCATATTTGTGAATATTTTGTGAATGGTTTATGTACACAGTTCTGGACTCTCACCCATCTGTCACCATCTGCAAAGGAATGATGAGTATCTGCATAAATCTTTGAAAGAATACATTCAGTGCTCAGCCCTAGTTATAAAAAAAAAAAAAAAAAAAAAAAAAAAAAGTGGGGGTGTTAGGAAAAGTTAGGGAAGGAAGAAGATCCAATATTCAAAATGATGCCACTTGGATAAACCCATCATGCACACACACTACTTGAATACTTCATGCAACTAGCTCACCTCAGAAAAGATTTATTAAACAAGATACATGAAAGTTCAAGACAAACCATTGCACATTGAGAATGACTCCCATATGAGGACAGATTAGAGAACAAGAACTATTGCTTTTGAGAAATAAATAACCTCTTGGGCCCTGTATTTCATATACTCAAGTAGACTTGCTGAGCTTGATACAAGTGTATCTCAAAGTCCAGTATTTGAAAGTAGTTTACAGATGATTACACCTTGGGTCTGGATGACATGAGGACGTAGCTGAGGATGCAGTTCAGGAAGTTGAGTTACCCAGTTTACAGCTTTGGATTGCACTTTCTAGATCTGAGACTGCTATCAAGGCTGGTACCAAACCAGTCACAGTCTCAGATGGAGGTTTTAGAGCTAAAAATCAACAGTGGGAAGGAAAATCTTTAGACATTAAAATTAAGCACATGTTTAGCAAGAAAGCAGAAGTACCTCTGAAAATACTACACCAGGGAGTCATGTTTCACATATATGTGATTTTTTTTTTAAATAAAAGTTTTATCATATTATAAGGTAGACCATATAGAGCATCCCGGTTTGTTGCTGGCACCTAATAATCATCTCTTGAAAATTTCTAGACAGAAATACCTTCATGTAAAATAATAGATTGTGGTAGAGACCCATAGCAGCCTAATACAGGCACCTTGCAGGTACAGCTAAACCACTGCAGATGATCAGGCTCAAACTGAGGGGCAGCAATATGCATATATATTTACTCCTATCAGGAGACAAGGTAGGACATGTTCACTATTAGATGCTTCTGGTTGTGAGTGGATTATAGAAGTAGTACCAAAACTCCTAAAAATCTCTCAGTGTTATACAGATTCCTTCTGTCAGCTGCATCCAGTTTCTGTGACCAACCACAGGGCAAACTGGTCGATCAAAAAATAAACCTTAACAAATCTGGTGAAAAAGAAGAAACTACAAATATTCTGAAAGGACATGGGGGAAGTGAAACTTTAAAAAGCTAGAAAGAGGGGAAAATAAGTGGATTTATCAGTTATGCCAAATGGTGAATGCAAATGAAAATTTCAAACAGCTATATATGAGTAAAATTCTGCTGAGCAAATGATCTGCAGAGGATGGCTGCTTTCTTCCTGCTCAGACAATATAGCATGTATACTCTGTATCTGTTTCCCTCCACTTGGAAAACTCAGTGAGAGGTAATAAAATTATTATAAACAGTATAAATTCACCAGGACTTTTTTTTCTTCTTTTTTTTAGTGTGTTAGGTAGTAGTGTTAAATGTACATAACACTATCAGTGCATTAAATGTATCACATGCTCACTGTATCTGAAACTAAAAATAGAATCTGGAAGGGATTAAATCCTGGCTTCATAAACCAATAGCAAATGGATATAGAACTAGAAATCTTTCCCCATATAAGGGGCCCATTGCTGATTGATATATTTGGCTGATTGAAGTATTGCTGAAAGGTTTATAGAAAAAATGTTAAAGTTATCAAAATTATTTCAGACAGGCACTGGATATAAATGGGATCTAAATACCTTAATTTCCTTTCCCTCTTCATGAGTATTTAACCTACATTTACACTGTGGTGCAAAAAGAATAATTTTCCTCTTCAGAAGAGTTTATGCAGTAATTTTTTTTGTACATAAGTTTTTCTTACCTGCTGGATGTTTTCTAGTATGTGATAGTTGCCTGGCTGCTGTCAGTTGAGCTAAAACACAGGGTTCCTAATAGTGATATTTTTTCCAACAGTAAATTGTTCTCACAATCACAATTATTGCTGTTGTTATTTCTGAAATATTTCTAGGAGCTACATCACAACTGCAGAGTCTGCCCAGAAGATACAGTTGCTTCACTGCAGCAATTATTTGGTCATTTGCAGTAACCCTCACTGTTTATAAGTATATCCAACACATTCCATTTTCCCTGTCAAAAGTATTCATTTCCCTTTGTGTCAAGTAAAATTCAAGCAAAAGTTCTAAGCTTCAGGTCATAGGGTTGTCTAAAAATGGGAAATGTCAGACAAACTTAGTCTTCATATCCATTCTGCCTGGGGTTTCTTCTTAAAGCATCTGCCCAGCAACCAGGGTCCTTTTGCCTCAGCTACTCCCACTAAAACCTAATCCATGCCCAACACATTTGGGAACCTGAGTCAGGTTGACTTTACCCAAGTGCTAAATAACAAAAGCCAAGCTTGAAATTGCCAATCTAATTCTGGATGTTTTCTTTATGATGTGCATAACAAATCTGGTTTTATGCTGGGCTTTTCCTCAGACAATCCTACTGGCACTGATGCCTTGAAAGGCAAAGGGCAGATGTGTGAACAAGGATGTGAAAATCCAGATCCCTGTGAATTCCCTAAGCAGAAGAACACCACAAATCAAGGCAAATTAATGTCACATTTCTTCTAAGTACAACTCTTAACAATATTTGTCTTTTCAGGTGGAGTTTGGGTTCTGGCACCCTGCTAGGCTGAGAGGACTGAGTGATGCTCACAGTGGGGAAACCCTCAGAGCTGCTGTTTGCCCAGAGACTCTGAGCTGGAATCTGCTCCACAGGGGCTCGTTGGCCTCTTGGCTCCTTGGTACCAGGCATTCCAGTCAGAAAAATGCAGGAGGACAGGATCAGGCCCTGAGCAGTTCTTTAATCCTATCTTATAGGTCTCAGTGCTGGAAATCCATATTATCTTGTTGCCTAATACTGTTCATGGGATACAAGAAATCAGCTTAGCAAAAAATCCTCTGTAGGATAAGTGCAAAATATTCTTTTTGCTTTTAAGTTAAAAAGTCATCTACAGGGAGGTAAAGGGTAGAAGGAAGAAAGGAATTTATACCTGAAATCAGTACGTTTTGATCCTATGATGATTTTTTGTAAAGTTGGCTAACATTCCAGATATTAATCCTGCGATTAAGGAGAACTTTGTATCTGAAATTAGGACATTTATTTTAAATAGTATTTTTCTTATTGAGAAAGTAAATGCCCTTTCTCTTAAGAAAATAATATACTTGGAGCTATCTTACTTGCTGCTGTTGATGAGCTATGAATGGCTGGTATAGCTTCAGCAGTGGCTGCTGCATCTTCAGAAGGCAGAGACTTCAGTGAAATCCTGGCCTTACTGCAGTCAGCAAGGATTTTACTGTGATTCTCACCAACAACACATGTAGGTCTGCTTTTAAATAATCATAATGTTGTGGAACTCATATAACATATCTTTTTGCAGTGCAAGGTTGTATAGTAGATGTCATTTTTATGTTTTTATGACAAAGCTGAGGTAAAACCTTTCTGGCATTCTAAACACCAGATACCCTATACTGTCTTCCAGCCTGTGCAAAATATTCCTTCTCAAAATACAAATAAGGTCCTGGGCAGAGCCCAGCACATGTAAATGTGAACAGTTAGAAACTTACTCTGAACGTGGGTTACATAATACATAATACAGTATAATACATAAATACAACATTACAGCCTTGGCACCTTCCAGATATATGACTATATCTGCCTTTAGCTTTGGGAGGCTTTTTTGTTTACTTTTCAGACCAGGTGGACACAATGAAAGATTTTTGGACAAAGGAAAAGAATTAGGGTTGTGTAGTAGGTTCAGAGACTCAGAGTCTGGAACAAATAACTCTGAACATGGGAACTTTTCTCTTCACACGTCATTTGCAAAGTTTGGGGTGTCCTAAATAAAGCAGAATAGGGTGAGCAACAAAACATAAGCCCTCAAAGTAACAGTCTGCCTGTGCAAGCATTAACAAGTGCATATTTTCTGCCCTGGCTGAGCCTGAGGCAAAAAAATTCCTCGTCGTGCTCCAGCAGGGCAGATGGCTCTTTGCAGGCTGAGAAGCCAGACTGGCTTTACAATAGGAGATCATTTATGAAATGGGATTTAGGGAAGAGCACAGTGCTAAACATCAGGGGAGAGACTTGCTAAAACCTCCCTGGACCAAGAAGAAGAATGGCTTTTCCTGGTGTGGGGAGAAGATCCCAGGGTCTCAGCCTGCCCACAGCACATCACCACATGCTGTCATCAGCAGGGCCACAGCGTGTCACTCCCAGGCCTGCTGGAGACCATGCCACCAATCTGTGCTTTCCATTCAGCGCTCCTGTTAATGCAGCTGCGATTATTTTCCTTGAATCCTTGTTAGATCCCCTCAGATCCAAGGCTCGGATGCACACATCTTCTTCTCATCCAGGCAACTTACCGTGAACTGACTGGATTCCCCCTGAAAGCAACTCCAGGATCTGCAAGGCAGGATCCGAGCCCGGGTTCCTGAGAGCCTGATGCAAAGGTCCTGATCCAATCCCACTGAGGTCGATGGCGAAGAGCCCGTCCATCCTGGGGAGAACAAAAGGGTTGGGCTTGGCAAATCCTTCCCGTTAATGTTGGAGACAATTACCGATGCCTCTTTGCAAATTGCTTTTCTTTGACATTTTTATAACTCAATAATTTCCAGTTGTGTTCCCATGTTTGCCTCTTTTGTGTATAGTTTTCCTATTTTTGAGTGCATGGTTCACAACATTTAAACAAGCACTAACAACAAATTACCTGCTCTGCTGGGTTCTGTGAAAAGGGGTCCTAAAACTTATTTACAAATTAAGCGGACTCGGAGGGGAGGGGGGGGAGCGTTCACCGGGGGAGTTGCAGGGGGGCTGCAATCACACCAGGTTTTCTAGCCCGAAAAGCCCTGTGTCTGGGGGGTGAGGACCAGGGAGCAGAACTTTGTGTCTTTTAACCAAGACCTTCTTTCATCGGGAAAATTACCACCTGATTTTTTTTTTTTTTCTGTTGCTAACTCTCTGAAGAAATGATCCATCAGAGAAGTAAAGCAATAGCCAACAAACCCGCACCCTCCTAACTAATTTTCTCCTTTAAAGGTTTAAATCTACTCCGACTTTGCTTGTTTGGTTTTTTTTTCCGACTGTAACAAAATAAATGAAGCGTATTCGTCCCTTAATAATCGCATTTCAATTTAAAACACATTCACGACATGATCCAAATTTCTCAGCCCCCCACGACTCTTCTCCAGAGGTTTTTCAGCACTGAATTGATGGCGCCAAATGCAATTTTTCCTCTCCTCACTTGGAACACGTAATCTTTACGAAGAGAAGTTACAACTTCACTTGCTTTTATTTTGTATCGAATTTTTAAATTCCTCTAAATCTCACCAGTGTTTTATTGCACGGAGGTTTAAATGTAATTCAACTCGGACTGATGCTAGATCTGTACCCCAGAACCTCTGGCTAACAATGTTCTCCCACTTCCATAATTTAATTTCGTTTCATTTATAAAGAAAACCGACGACGAGCTTTATATATTATTTTACATAACATAAATTTTAAAAGTAAGGTTTATTTTTAAAGCCTCCGATCTCTTCAGCAGTGGTTGTATCGACCAACTTCAGAACTCAGCTGCACGTCCTTTTAGATGAGTTTTTATCGCTCTGCCAATACTCTGAAAATTATTTATGCCTCGGGATTTCGTGGCTCAGGGCTGCCCCGGTTCTCTTTGGTCCTGGCATTTTGTCTTTTCCTTTGATTTCCGTAAAGACAAACTGGAACCCACCACAATTTGCAATCGAATTTGGTTGTCTTCCTCCACCGCCGCATTTCAGGACATCTTTAGCATGGTGCCGAATATCTTTAATATTTAAAACTCCTGTTGGTCAGAAACTCATCGACATCCACTGCTTGTTCTGCAGATTTTAAACCGGAGTAGATATTTGTCTTTTTATATTTAGTTGTGGGATAGTTATTACCTTTTTTGCTTGTTTTCTGCTCTAATAAAAGTATTGTTTCAATTAGATAAATTGTATTTATGCCATGTCCGGTGGAAGGTAAGGATCGGGACCGTATCTTCCTTTCTTTTCTCCCCCTTGTTGCGGCGGGGAGCTGCCGGTCGCTTGTCCTTTACCGGAGATCGGCCCCAAAAACCCCGACCCGGCAGCACGGTGACCTTGTGCGGGGCACATCCCCCCTTTGCGGGGCTGATCCCCCCTTTGCGGGGCTGATCCCCCTTTGCGGGGCTGATCCCCCCTTTGCGGGGCTCTGCTGCCAGGGAAGCCCCGCAGGGCCCCTTCCTCGCTGCATCCGATCTCCTCCCTGCCAGTACCCCGCTTTGCACTGGGTTTTTTTGGTTGGTTGGGGTTTTTTTGCACTAGGCTTTTTCAGGGTTTAGTGGTCGGAAGAAGCATCACTGGGGCAGGAGCGGGAGAAAGGTCCCGGAGGAGGCGGCGGGGAATTCGCATGATCCCGGGGAGGAAGGTGGAGGAAGGAAGGTGGAGGAAGGAAGGTGGAGGAAGGAAGGCTCTCCCCGGGCTCTCGAGTGGAGCAAGGCTCCTTCATCTTCTCTGTCGCTTTGGCTTAATTTACCTCTGCCCTCCAACGTCCCGTGTGTTTAATCACATCTGATCTCTGGGAAGGAAGGGAAGGAAGGGAAGGAAGGGAAGGAAGGGAAGGAAGGGAGGGAGGGAGGAAGGGAGGAAGGGAGGAAGGGAGGAAGGGAGGGAGGAAGGGAGGAAGGGAGGGAGGGAGGGAGGAAGGGAGGAAGGGAGGAAGGGAGGAAGGGAGGAAGGGAGGAAGGGAGGAAGGGAGGAAGGAAGGAAGGAAGGAAGGAAGGAAGGAAGGAAGGAAGGAAGGAAGGAAGGAAGGAAGGAAGGAAGGAAGGAAGGAAGGAAGGAAGGAAGGAAGGAAGGAAGGAAGGAAGGAAGGAAGGAAGGAAGGAAGGAAGGAAGGAAGGAAGGAAGGAAGGAAGGAAGGAAGGAAGGAAGGAAGGAAGGAAGGAAGGAAGGAAGGAAGGAAGGAAGTCTTCGAGGACATCGCTTGAAGCTCCTCCGTGGGTCCGAGTAGGACTTGGGGGGCTTCTTTTCCCATCTGTGTGTGTGTGAAACCATTTGTAGCACTGCCATAGCACCCAAACACACCTCTGTGAGAGCCCGTTCGTCTCTGGGTACCTGTGAATTGTAGGCCTGATCGGGGGGTTGCTTGCTTTTGCTTCCCAGGGAGGGGGTTTGGTGGTGGTGTACTGTTTTGGGTTTTGTTTTTTTTTTTCGGGAAGCGGGAGCAGCACTGCAGTTATCGGCAATCTCCCTTGCAATGAACGGAGGAAAGGTTTGATTTGTTTGGTTTCTACGGGCACCGCCATGCTGGCTTTTTACCTTTGCCTCGTGGTTGCTCTGCTGTTTGGTCGCAACAGGAGAAACGGGAGGATTCACACCGTTTCCTGGAAGCCTTGGTTAATGGGCTCTTATCGATTAGTTGTCAGGCAGGGCCCTGCCTGTGTCTGCACCTTCCCCGCGGAGGATTTCCCGGAGGATTTCCCGGCGGGTTTCCCGGCGGCTCCTCCCGCAGCCGTGGCTCCCGCACACATTCCCAGCATTGCGGAGAAGGGGGGGACAGCACCATCGAGCTGGGTGCAAATCAGCGATTCCACCCCAGCCGGAGTGCCCGGGATCCTGTCCCCCTGTCCCACTTTCCCCGGACCACCCCCACCACAAACGGAGCCACCTGCGGAGATCCCCAGATGAACCCGGGGGTGGGGGAGACCACCCCCCCCCAAGAGGAATAGAGGGCTCGGATCAGCGGGTTGACAGACTTGTGTCACCTTTGAAGCCTTTTTAATGAGCAAATTTGCTCTCTTCCAACCCGCCTTTCTGCCCCATCTACTCTGGTCATCCTCAAGAGAGTTGGGTAGGGATGAAGGATGGGGCAAAGGGGAGGTTTCTCTCACACACTTTGGGGGACGCAGGAGTGGGGGGAAGGGGAGCTGCTGCTCAGCCCTGCTCCCACTTTGCAAACCTGGCAAACCCAGCGTCCACGGCTATTTTCCAGGGATGAACCTGTTGTCCCACTCTTTCCCCTTCCCCCGGCTACCCAAAAGCATCCAGCCCCAGCTCAGTGATGTGTGTGTCACAGGAGCACCTAGGGAAGGGAGGAGAAGAAATTTAGGCCGACCCGTGTCCCCTCTCCCAGGGGACAAGACGAAGGGCCACTCGCTGACAGTCAAAGTCAGTGACAATGCAGTCCCAGTGTGACCAGGATCCTGGGAGGAAGAAACAGAGTTGCCCCCAGGAATCCCTAAACCTCCTGGGGGACAGCAGGGAGAGTACCAGCTGCTGCAGCTTGTAAATTAGATAAAATTGAAAAATTTTCGGGCCTCCCCAGCCCCAGTCGTGTTTCAAGCTGTACCCATCCGGAAGGGACAGCCCGGAGCCCCGGCGGTGTCAGGGTTCCCGGGGCACTTGGGGAAATCCCGCTGGGATGCTGAGAGGATGATTTGCGCTTTCCTATCACCATCGGGCACTACCCCCCGCTTGAAAAGACCTGAAGCAGTGAGTGCAGTTATTTCCTGAGGCCATTTTTCCCTTTTGTAGGATAAGCAGGTTAGTAATTTAAAAGTTTGTGAAGCTACATGGAGTTTTAAATAGGCATCACAATCAACAAGAACAAATCCCACTCTGATAGCTCTTAAATACCGCGCTAATAGCCCCCACGTGGAAAGAAATCCCCAAGTGTTACAAATTCCGTTTCACGACCAGAAAGCTGCCTGGGCAGCGGTGAAATACGAAAACTCCCTTCTCCCAATTTCCTGCCTTTGATTTATTTTTAACAACAGGCTCATGGGAACGCAGCGCCGCAAAATCACCACCAGATGTACTCAAAGGGAAGCTTTCTCTGCTAAAATGCCCTCTTTTTAAAGCAAAAGGGGGGAAAAAAAAAATCTTTGAAATAATTTGATTTTTGTTTCTAGCATGGATGTATTTGCAAAAAGACGGGGGCAAAGCGGGGGCTGCTCTCCGCGCAGAAGCGCGCAGTGGGGAAGAAGCAGCTTTAAAATTAGAGGGCAAAGGAGATGCCCTCAGACAGGGCAGCCCCAACCCCAGCCCCCAGCCCCCAGCAGAGGGGCAGCCCCGGGTCCCAGGGTTGCTGCTTCCCTTTTTACACGCGGGAACATACCCGCGGGTGGCTGGGGGGGAGTGGGTGCGGGGCTGGCAAGAAGCGTTCGCTCCGTGCCGGGCTGGGGGCATCGGGGGCCGAGTCCTGGCCCCCCAGGTCCTCTTTGTAGGCAAAGTATCAAAGATTTGGCTGTAGGGGAGCGGGTTTGCAAGAGGAGGGGAAGAGCCGAGCCCTGGAGAAGTGCAGGGGCTTTTTCCAGGTAAGAAATACTTTGTGTAGTGCTCAATAGGGACGTTTTAGTGCCTTTGAATTTTTTTTGAACGAAAAAGCATCTATTTTGAATATGTTTCCTAAAGTTTAGTAGGTGTTTCGTTTGGTTTGGTTGGTTGTTTTTTCTTGAGAACTACATCTGGAATGGAATCGGGAAAGCGAAACAAACATGGCTGAGCTTGCTGTCATTTGTGACTTTATTCCTCAATAGTGTCCAATATTCCATGTAATAACAGTAAATAATGTTGGGACAGTTCATCTGCTTTTGGTTGTACAGTGCTGGATTCTCCTGACACAGAAATTTGGGCCTGGATGTACCTGTATAGTTTCATTTTAGGATTTATCTTTCTTTCCTGATGAGAGATAAATTGCCAGAGACATCGCCTGGAAGAATAGTACAAAGCTGTCTCTTCTTGCCTCAGTGTTGAGTATTATAATTCAAATCCAAACATATCCACCTCATATTATTGGAAAAGGTTATTGGGAGCTGGGTTTTGTTGCTGCAGGAAATCCCATTTAAAAATTGCTTTATAGGCCATTTGCTGCAATCCTCGACGTTGATCTCATTACAACTAACTCTTGCTGCTGTTTATAAATCCTGGTATTTACCAACCCTTGGCAGGGGTGCCTGGTGGCATTGCTTGCTGAGGGCTGTCACTTGGAGGAGGTTAGGAAATGGAGTTTAGGTGCCAGTTTCTGGGTAGTTTTGTCTGGAGGAAGCATTATTATTTGTCAAAAGAGTCGGCCAGAAGTGTATCTTGCATAATGACTCATCCAATATAATCTCTTAAACCTTGGGGCTGTCTGTTTTGCAGAGGACGTGGGTTTCTGTGCTGGAGTCTTCTCACGCAAGGGCCTAATTCAGCCAGGCAGGAAGAAGCACCCCCCTAAGCGATGGGTTAATTGTCAGACTTAATAGTCTCAAGAAATATGAAAAGGTAAATTAACAGAATTAATCTCGGATTTAAAGTAGCCATTAAAAAAAAAATAAATCAGAAGAGATACTCTCCTGGAATATACCTCAAGGCAGGAGATACCAGTGGTTACCAGGCAGGAGCATCCTCTGAGTGGTAGCAGCTGTACCTATAAAGGGAAGAGTTATGCCTTAAGGCTTGAAAGGGGAAATTTCAAAACACATGTTGGGCAGAGGTGGAACAAAATGCAGTCATGAATGCACTCTTCATTTCTGTATGACCAGATAAAACCAAGATGAACAGTCCCCAAAAATCCTGTATTATTTTAGTGTCAGTTTGGTGTAGACCCAGGAAAAATTGTGGCTATAATTAATTTCTGAAATAGATGGTACTAGGAAGATTTTAAGTTTTCTTAATAGTACTAATAGGATTATCCCAATGCCTGTTTAAAAGGTTTCAGTCAAACTCGTGTAAGTACAGAACTGATAAGGAGAATAATGCCTTTCATCTCCTTATCTGTCCATAAGTCCTAAGCCTAAATCCTCAGACACTTGTCTGTTGTAGTGCTACCGAGTTGTTTAAGGGTTAAGCATCTTCAGAGGAACCAGGGAGTCTCAAGTTTCCCATCCAGCACCCAAGGGAAAAAACAAAAAAACCCAACCAACCAACCAAAAGAAAACCTTTTGGGAAGAGCAGCAACAAACTAAGCAAGTAGACGACTTTTCCATCTTTTATTTACAAGATTTCAGGAGAAGGCCAAGTCTGACAATCCATATCATATGGAGCATCTCTAGGGGCTCCTTTATCCTGATGTGTCATGTCTGGCACAGCTGATGTATTTTACTAATTTGCTTAGTGATTAAAGAATGCTTTGAAGACCTAGAAGACTGATTCTCCTGCTTGAACTAAAGCACAGGCCTGGAGTAAAGATTCCCCTGTCAACTATGGGGTGGTCTTGATCACGGAGTTCTTGTTAGCACTGTTCCAATTTAAGAGGATAAATAAATGCAGAAACTCAGGCAACACTGAAGCCAAGATTTCCTGAGTGTGAAAACTGTCATTGGGTCATATAGATTTTCTCTCCATTTTCAATTTGCTTTATTTTTATTTCCACTCCATACCCTGTCCATGATTTCTTACACTGGTTTCTAATCAATGCATGCAGATGAGACTCCCTACCAGACTGCATATTCTAGTTTTATAATGAATTTGGGAATATCTGTTTGTAATCTGCTATCACGTTACCCTGTATATGTTATATATATTTATATATGTGCATGTGTATTATCTCACAGAATTCATGAGGCTGGGAGGATCTTCTGGAAACTGTCTGGTCCAGCTTCCCTGCTCAGAGCAGGGTCAGCTAGAATAAATTAGGCATCACTGGGGCCCATTGTGTCTTCAATAATTCTGAAGACTCCACAGCCTTGCTGCACAACTTGTTCCATGTGCTTAAACTGCTTCACAGTGGAAAAAAAAAATCCTGAATATGTATATATTTTTAAATACATATAGAGTGTGTATATGTATATATGGTTAAATGGATTTATCTGTATTTCATTTTGTGCCTATTTCCTCCTGTCCTTTCACTGGAAACCACTGGGTGTAGCTCCATCTTCTTTCCTCCCCTTCCTCATGGAAGCATAACTTACAGATGTTGATAAGATTCCTTTGAGTCTTCTCCGGGCTGAATAATCTCAGCACTCTCAGCTTCTCCCCATATGATGGATGCTTCCGTCCCTTAATTATCTCTGTGGATCTTCACCAGACTTTCACCAGTAAGAACATGTCTCTCATCTTGGGGAGCCCAGAACTGGACCCAGAACTCCCATGTGTTCAGTAATTCCAAAGGGGAAGGATCATCTTCCTCAATCTGATGGCAAATTAATCTTGAGGTGGGAGCTGGTCCCATACCTGCATGCTCAAACTGTTTCTATTCCCCCTGGGTCATGTTTCCTTTTTTATGTTTTAATTTCTTCAGGAGTTCCTTGTTCATCCTTGTGGGTCTCTCATAGCTTTTTCTTGATTTTCTGCACCTTGAGATGGACTCTTCTTGAGCTTGGAGGAGGCTGAAAATCAAACAACTCTCCTGGACCCATTTTATGTCCAGGCAGAATCCATGGTATTCTTCCCAGATTTTACCCTGGATGGGCAAAAGTCTGTAGGGTTGTCATCCTGCCATTTGCTCTTTCTTTCTCTCAGTATTTGCAACTTCACAACTTCATGGTCACTGCAGCCAAGGCTTCTTCCAACCTTCTTATCCCTGAACAGACTTTCCTCATTTACAAGGATAAGCCCCAGAAGTGTGTCTCCTCCCAGCTCTTCCTTCACCAAGAAGGTATCATGAAGTTATCATTAATGCACCTCAGAAACAGCCAGGTTTTGTTGCCCCTTCAGCTTATATTGCAGTAGTTAAACCCTGCCATGAACACTTTATAAGAATAAATTATTAAATAATTAAGTAATACGGCAAACCCATGGTCCTTATTCAAATGGATATTTTGTTTCAACTTCTGAAGTACACAATGAACTACTAAGTGAGCATTAACATATTTTTCTTGGTGAAAAATAGACCCAATTAAAATGAAACTCTACCTCCTATAAAACAGTTCCCTAGAACTGTGGGGTGTGCCAGAGAGCCAGAGTCATATTACAAGGGTGTTCCAGTTAGAGATACAGTTTGGGATGCCTAGACTAAGGACACATTTGGAGAATTGAGACCTGTGGTGAGTAAACCCTGGCTGACAGGCAAGTCCTGATCCAGCCTCTTGCTCATTCCCCTTCCACAGCAGGATGGGGAAGAGAACTGGAAAGACATAGGCATAGAAAGTGAGATTTTCCCTTTGAAATTCTGCTCTCATTTGTGATACACCAATTTGGGGAATGTTCTGGTGTTTTTTCTGTGATGGAAAAAAGTGTCCATTGATGAGTTATCTTGCAAAGACTGAAATGTGTTGCAAATGACTTTTCTTTTTAACGGAGATACTTCACACAGTCCTAGTCTTGGTTACTGGTATGACACAAATAAAGCTAATGCAACAGCTTTCACTGAAAGATGCTTGGATCTTTTTTTCTTCACTATTTTTAAAAGACAATAACATCTATCCAAACACAGAACAAGGAGAGAAAAACAATAGTTTATTCTTGAAACAAGTTATAATTTAAACAGCTAGAGAAAACTCAGCAGAATCAGAAATCTTTGCATCCCTTCAATTCCCTGCCTGGGTGGTTGGTATTTCCACAGTGAAGCAGCACTGCTCAGTGTCTGATGTAATGGGGACCATTTCTGCTTATTGAAAAGATCAGTAGAGTGGAGCTGGAATATTATTTTTAGAAGCAATATTACAGAAACTCCACAAAAGTCCACAAACCATAGTGCCACAGCCCAGCAGTCTGCAGCAACCACTGTGTCAGGCATCTCCATCACTGGGAGACACTCAGTCACCTAATAGTTGACCTGGTTGCTCTGAGGTTTGCAGAAAGAGGTCTGAAGGCTTTCCCTTGCATGTTAACAGAAAAACTTCATCAGTACTTTAAACTTTAAAAACTTGAAACTGAAAAACTTTATCAGTAGTATCTACTTTCCGTTTGTCAGTATCTGGACACTAAGTGTATTCCTTCCACCTCTTCAGCATACATAGCAGAGCAGTTCTCTGTCTGTTAAAGGGGGCACTACTGTACAAGGTTGCAAACTTTATATATAGACTGTGGAGGCATTTTTTTCAGACATTTATAATTTCACACCATTGGGCTCACAGTCTTTGAAAGATTGAGTCATTTCATGATCAGCAGGCTGGAAAGAGGAACACTGAAATAACATAACTTCCCTTATGAAAAGCCATTTACACCAGGGCTTGGTAAATAGGAACCCAGCCTAGGTTTAGAGGGGATTGATATTTCTGAAAGGATCAGAGTGGTGCAGGGAAATATTTAATTCTGCTGGGCTGCAGAAGGGACTCTGGAGGGTGAACCACTGCAGATGTCACTAAGAACAAACCTTCAGTGGCTGGGACAGAGTTAGGTAAGGCAAAGAGTGAAGAATTACTAATGCATCTTCTCACGCCTGGATGCCTTTAGGAATTTAGCAGATAGTTTGTTTTCTACTAGCAGGTTTTTTTCCTGATGAGAGATACCAAGATAGGAAGGAAAAAACAACACTGTGAAGGATTCTGGGATCCTTCACAATCCTACTGGATGCTGCTGGCAATGTTCTATTTTGTCTCCAGTCCACCAAGCTCCACTGCTTTTCTTAGGGGGTTTCAGCCTCTGTTGAGGGATGGTAGTAAGCAAGACACAATACCTGTCAGATTTCTGTACATAATACTATAATTCAGTTAAAATCAAGTGATTGACAAAAAGAGAATTCTAAAAACAAAAGGTATTGTGTTTTTTTGTTTGGTTTTGGGTTGTTTCTTTTTTCTCTCCAAAGCTTTGTGTCACTCTTGCTGACCAAAATGTATAAGAAAACACCAGGGCCTGATTTGTCTTCACAGCTCTCCCAGGCAGGCTGGGCTCCCTGCTCCATACGGGGAAGAATCGGGGCTTGACCAGGGACCCTAGTGCAGCCAATTGCCCTGGAAAAAAAGCTTCCTTGTTTTCAACTGATTGATGTGAAGGGAGTGCTAAAAGGATTTTTTCAGGTGTTGCTCCTAAATACCAAAATTCACTTGGCTGAATTTGTTCATCTACCTGACTGTATCTGAGAGAAAAACTGATCTGTCATCTCTGATCTTGCCTTTGTATGTGATCTGCACATTATGGCCACAGGTTAGGGAAAGAAAAAAGAAATGAACATCATTTTTCAAAACCAGATTCCCTTCTGAAAGAGTTGTTCAAGAGTGGCGCCTTAGGCTGGCTACCTACTTCTCTGCATGAGCAGCTGAAAATTGCATTTAGGGTCCCTTGACTTTGTTGTATCATGTCTGTATTCCTTCACTGCCTCATGCTGGACAGGAGACTCGGGGGCTTTTTCAAATACAGATGATCTGACAAGTCTGTAATGAAGCTGTCAGCTTCCTCCTATGCTCAAATCAAGTGGTTTCCCATCAGATAAAAATATAAATATTACTTTGGTCTTCATCTCACCATGAATCCGTTATAGTTAGGTGTTTGAAAAGTGTTTAGAAAGACTTTTAAAGAAATTGAAAGCAGGCTTCAGTTCTGACATAAAGCTCAAATTGGTTCATCTTAAATTGAACATCAGGAAGAAAAACGTGAAGACCACTTACAAAGAAAGCACAAGGTGTTGCTAAGATCAGTAGTAGTATCTCTGACCACATTTTTATCTGGCAAGTTATTCTTCCTGGATAAAACCACTGCAAGGCAATATAATACTTATCCCCATTCAAGTATCAAGAAGCCAAAAGTAAAATTATCTCCTCCAGTGGTGGCAAAACTCTTCGGCTTTAATGGGAGCAGAGGAGGTCTGCTGTATTTTCCTTTTGAAGAATCCTGGAATGGTACAATGGTTATTTTTATGGCAACAGCAAAATGAGTCACTTGTCTCAGTCTATCAATCAGGTTCCTACTGGACACATGTCCCCATATAAAAAAAAAAAAATCCCAATTAGAGTTAATTGGCATCCTTGCCTGCAATTTCTGTGGACAATTCAGTAATGGGCACGGGAGCAGAATTCCCTCCATTTCACGCCAAGAAAGGTCCTTCCTTAGCACACCAAAAGGTCCTTGGTGTTGGCACCAGGAAGCTTTGTTACCATTACAGTGGCAATGTACAGGACCTTGGCTCCTAGGGCTGGGTCCCATGGAGAATGAAACAAAAGCCCTTGTGCTGCTGGCTCTTTGCAGGCTGGTGGTTCCAGCTGGCCCTGGTATGTCTGAGGACTGTGCTAGGAGCTGCTGCCCTTAGACAACCTACAGCAGGAGAAAAGTGTTTCCCTCCTGAAATAGGAAACAGAAGAAGAAATAGATGGTCTACAGACGTTCCCTGCCTGCCAACCCTTCACTAGGTCTTGGCTCTCAGGAATCAAAAAGCCTGTATCACTTGTAATCACACTGGGCTTATTTAGACATGTTTGTTTGGCTATTTGCTTCCTTTAAGAGGTTCTTGTCACCTTGGCAGTTGTGAGCTTAAAGATGGATTTGAGAACCATGCAATGTTACAGACACACAGGTAGCAGGAAAAGAGCAGGAGAGGTCAAGTTTAAAATCTCTTTCTCTGGGAAAAAGATGGTAGTGCAAGAAAGGGCTCATGTCAGCTGCTGCTATTTTGTAGCAGGAACCAGCAGAGGCCCTGAAGTAACTTCTGAAAGTGAAAGGAAATAGAGCTTTCCCATCATTTGGGTGGCTTTGCATTTTCAAAAGCTTCATAAAGAAGTAGAATAGATAAAACAGCATGGATAATTTTTTATAAAGCTGAGCACCCTTTGCTTTTAGACACAACTGTGGGCCTATTTGGCTCCACAACTTAACTTTAAGCCTATGATTAAGTGAAATGAGGGAGAAAGCCTACAAGCAGACCCTCAGATCACATCTGCTGATCCCTGCCTGCTTTCCAGCTGACTCTGATACCACAGCTATGAAAGCAGCAATTCTAGAGAGAGGGAAGATGAAAGAAAAGGTGTCCTCTCCTCCCTGGCTTTGGCTGCATCCTGGCAACAACCATGCCATCCATGCCATGGCCTGTGCTTTACTCCCTTTTTTTTTTTTTTTTTTTTTTTTTTTTAAGCTTCCAATTTTCATGCTCAGTCAACTGTCACTGGTTTGTGTCCATCAGTGTCCCTGCCAGTGCAGAGCAGCCATATGAGCTAAAACTAGCATGTGTGTAGCAGGTTTGGGGTGAGTGGTCAGGTTACGGGTCAGACCCATTTACCCAGTGGTGGCTGAAGGGTGTAAGATGCAATGAGAAGCAGCAGCTAAAATTTTATCCCTCTCCCTCTATCTTTGTGTTTGCATTTTGTTGCCTTGTAAGAAACAGAAATCTGCTTTCAGTAGGAATGTAAGGTCTCAGTTTTCTTCTCCCTTCCCATAAAGGAGAGTTAATGTTGATTTACTAGGACAACATCAGTCTGTCAAATTGGAGCAAAGAGGAAAAGATTAACAGAAATGCCACTTAAACTTTAAGTGATTTACTGTTCTTCCTTTTGACTTGTACTTCCTGAAAAAGCCCCATCTCACACCACCTTATTTTATGTGTTAACTGTTGTCACAGGGAAATTTATACACTTTAACCTTTCCTCTTGCTTTAGGAAAGCAATAGTTTAGAAGTGCCTGTTAAATACAGTACTAATGTGCTCATAAATATCTTTCTGTACATTGATACAATTTATAGTTATACCATAACTGCTACCCAGATACACAAATATACACACATAAAGCAATGTGGGTCAAAGACATTCATAATTTATTCAATAAAAAAGAAACCAGAGTTAGTTTACCCTCATGTACTCTTCCTGGTAATTTACATTAGCAATTACAAAAATAAAATAACTATATTAAAATAATTTAGAAATAATCATAATTCATGTTATTTTTCTGAACTTCTGTGACTGTGAATTAAAGTGGGAATTCAACCAGGCTTGCAGCTTTCCTCTCTTTTGCATTACAGCTGGCATATGTGGAGTTTCTGATAATTTTTTCTAAAGAAATGGCTGACAGCAGCATCCCAATGTACGGAGAGTCTCTGTTGATTTGCTTCTTGTTTTCAGGACACCTCTGCTCCATATCTCTACAAAAGAAACAGTAAAATCCATTTGGTCCTGGGAACTATTGTTTCACATCATCAGAATGAACTTTCAGTGAGGCATTCATCTATCTGTGGAATATGACCTTCATTACAAACACACGTTAATTCTTTTTGTCTGAAACCAAAAGAGTCTCTCTTATCACCAGTGTTGTCTATGGGCATACTTATTCATTAATTGCTATCTCTAGCCAAGGTACTTACAGCGGTAAAAGTAAGATTAAATCTGGTCTCAAAAAATATTTCAATAATGCAGCTGTAATCAGTGTTATAGCAATGGTGGTAATGAGAAGCATGCAAAACACTCAGTGCTTTTATACTATAAATACTGCACTAATGCTTATTTAAAAGAGAATTTTAGAAGCAGAAATGTGAATTTAAAAGTACAAAACTTTTTAAACTGGAGATAATTAAAAAATGTTTGGTACACTTCCTTCTCGTGAGGATTTAAAACAATCTGGAAAACAGTTTTGACCTAAATCAATATATAAAGTGTTTTTTTTTTAACACAAGTCTTCCCAGAACAGCCTAGGTTAAACAAAATATTTTGTTTCAGTAATTTAGAGTAATAGCATTACTTACCTTTAGTATTTGAAAACTTAAAGCTAATGTTATCTGAAATATGAAAATAAAAATTCTACCACATGAAAAATCCAAGTTTTTTCTATTTTATGTATAGGAACACTGGAAATTCTCCTGCATAAAAACTTGATTTTGTTGAATTAGTGTTTTTAACTGATTAAATATTTCATTAAGTATTTAATATTTCATATAATATTTCATTGGTCAGTTTTTGACTGAGCAAGAATTGGATTTAGGTGTGCTAAAAATTAAAGGTCTTGATTTTGGGAACAGAAGATTTTTAGTACTTGAATTCTGAATTACTGGATTAATTCTTTGGGTCTGTGCTCTGCCAGCATATAAGATTACAATAATGGCCTTTCTGGCTTTAAACTTGATTGACCACATCACTTCATATAAAATCACTTGGTACTTCCTATGCTGAACTGCAGAAGATAGAAGACTCCAGGTCCAAATCAAATACTTGAATAAATACCTGAAAGCGCTTGGAAGGTTTTTATTTATTCTCAGTGGGAGCACTGGGCAATCAGGATTTCTAAGAAACTTCAGGAAGCTGATGCAAGAGGCTAAGTGCATTGGAAAAAATCTGATTCTGCAGCTTATCAATGGCTTACCCGTAAGGATGAAGTGCTCTGGGGTAGCTGAGCTTCCAGGCACACGTGTGCTGCACTGATGTGCTGGGTTTGCACACACTGAAGTCCACACATCTTAAACTTCCTGCAGAAATGTTTACCATATTCCCTCAGAGTCACTTTGTTGTTTTCTCCTGGCTTGCTTGCTGTTAGTCTTTCCTGAAGCTTCTTTTTTTGAGCATTTCAAGGCTGGTGTTCTCTTTAATGTGCCAGTTGAGGCACAGACAGCTTGGGTTTACAAAGCTGTTAAATCCTGTATTCCACGAGTCAGGGCAGCAGAGAGAACAAACACATAATGTTCAGCAACAGCAGAGGAAAGAGCATTTCTCAACCTCAGTTGTCTCAACATCTGTAGACTTTTCAAGGTTAAATCAGTTTTTGGGGGGGGCTGTAGTATTGCCTTCCTGAATATTTTTTGCCAAATCTTGGAGTTTCAATTGACCTAAAAAATTATTTTTCACCCTGACTGGTACAACAGACACAAATGCATGCTTCCACAAAAGCAGATCTTTTTTTTTTTTTCAATTTTTTGCCTGAAATTTTCTTTCCCTCTGTGTCCTTTCTTTTGGCATTTAGTTTCTGGGGGGGGTTGTGGGGTTTTTTTTTTTGCTTGGTTGGTTGGTTTTTGGGGGGGTTGTTTGTTTGTTTTTTTCGTTGGTTTGGGTTTTGTTGTTTGTTTTAGTTTGGATTTTTGTGGGGTTTTTTGACGGAGGGGTTGGTTTTTTTGTTTGGTTGGGTTTTGGGCTTTTTTGTTTGTTTGTTTTTTGTGGTTTTGGTTTGGTTTGGGTTTTTTGTTTGGTTGTTTTTGTTGTTGTTTTTTTCTTGGTGCTGCTGCATAGGGATTTGTAATTTTGAGCTCTCAGTCCACACTGACAAATTTGCCTTTCACTAGTGAAGAACAACACAGTCCCTACATGTGTCCCCACTGTGAGTACATCAAGGTTAAACATCTTCTGCTGTTCCTGGCCAGGGGTTTACACAGCACAGGTCTGCTATCACATACTGGATCTTAGTTGCTCAGAAATGGTACACATACTCATAATGAAGCAAATCCAGACATTCACTGAATCAGAATTCAAAATTCAAACACAGGTTGCCCAAATTGTCTTATCACCTTTCCTCCTTGTGGAGCAGGGGATAGGAGTGTTTGTCTTGCATCCTAATCATGGACAAAATTAAGGGGAAAGATTAAAAGAATTTACCAGAAAAAGTATAAAATTGTTTATGAGCATGATTTTGGAAAAGTTGGTGTCCCTTCCAACATAAAGTTCTATGGCTCTAATATTTTTTTCTTTAAATAATCGTCGTCATACCAGAGCTCCTCAAAGGAAATTCTTCCCTTTGTCCTTCCTGAAACATAAGGAAATCTCCAGGACTTGTAATATCCAAAATGAGACATGATTCACTAACATGGTGATAGGGGAGGCTGAGTTTAGTGTTGCTTCCTGAGACAGCTTCCCCATGGTGTACTAAGAAAGCAGGTCAGAAGCCCAATCACACTCACTCCAGTGTGCCTCTTGAGGTTTTTCTTTACAATCTAAGATTAATTGTTTTTAATCTTAGTCTTTAATGTGTTTTCTAACTGGAAACCAGGAAGAAGGAGCAGGGCAACAAAGAAATTCTGCCAATAAGTGCTGTAGAAGTGCAGAGTATTCCTGACCCCATTCAGTGACAATGGCAGAAACAAAATTTTCACCAACTTCATCTGTGTCTCACTAGACCAAACTTTCTCCAATGGGAACATTCACATAACTCATGAAAATATTATCTGGTTTTGCTTTGTTTTATAGCCATGCTCATGCCTTTTTCCAAGGCTATTGGAGATGACAGATGCAAGACAAACAGACAGCTACCCTACAACTCTCTGCTGGTTTCACAGGCTCAAATTCAGGCAAGTTCAGACCAGATGTAGAGGTAACAAACACCTCCTGTAAGGGTCACAATGCAATAAAAATATAAAGTAGTCTTTCTGTTGCTGTCATTTCATTCTGAGACAAAAACGATAAGGCCTGTAGCAAACTGTAATCAGATTTTCTAGTATGTGTGGTAGTACTGCAATATAAAT
Source organism: Phaethornis superciliosus (assembly GCA_023637945.1). Taxonomy (NCBI): domain Eukaryota; kingdom Metazoa; phylum Chordata; class Aves; order Apodiformes; family Trochilidae; genus Phaethornis; species Phaethornis superciliosus. The sequence continues at coordinate 8,884,629 of JAJQWJ010000011.1, forward strand.
CCTGCCCAAATGCATGAAATAGGTATTATCCCTTTGACCAAGGAGCAATAAATAAAAATCAGGGTGGTATTTGTATCTGTATGTAGGGTGCTGTGTCCAGAACTGTTTTCTGCTGTTTAAATACTTCTGAAAAGTAGGAGGTGGAAGCAAATAGGAGAAGGGAAAAAGAGCATGAAAAGAATAACAAACAAAAAAAGTCTGGCAACTGAAAATGAAGCCAGACAAACACAAATTGCAAAGAAAACAGGTTTTAACCATGCTGGTGATTCAGCAGGGGAATGTCCTACCAAAGGCAGCCGTGTGAGGCCCATTTTTTATGTCCTTGATTGCAGCCAGCCTGTCTTGCTACAGGAGGTTTCTCTGCCCCATAGAAACTCTGCAGCAGCCAAGCAGGAGCTACTCAGCTCAGCAGGACAGGATGCAAGCAAGTGAAGTTTGCAGAGGTGTGACAGACTGAACAGAGTCCCTGATCTAAACCTCTTTGTACTTCTGTGTTTGAAAGTTAATAAAAACCCCCATCTCCAAGTGGAAAAAAAAATAAAAAATCGTAATCGTCCTTGGCTGTCTGTCACTGTTCTCAAGCAGTGGGAAGATTTGCCTTAAGAGAGATTTCAGTCCCTACTGGTTTCATCCAAGAGTTTCCCTGCCCTGGTAGAATAATATCTATCTTATTTCTAATGCATTTTTGCCACATACACCAATACATCTTGGTTAAGATAAGTAAAGAGTCTTTGGATCCTAAGGATGGGAAAAAAAAAAAAAAAAAAGAAATAGTTCTTTTGATTCATGGTAAACAAGGAAAGTTGCTCTTGTAGAACTGAGAACAAGAGATTGCAATAACTGTGTTTTTCAAGAGCATTTGGCAGGTTAGCTGGTGCTGAATAGCAACAACAAAATGTTCAGCAAACCAAAAATATTCCATCTGTTCGCTAAAAAATGGGATTCTATGAAGGAAGACAAATAAGAGGAAACTCAGAATTTTTCCCCTCCTCAAGACATTTCAACACTAGCATCTTGACCCACCTACTTATCTAATATTAAAAATCTTTAAAGCCAATCTTTGAAACCAATGCCATCTACCCCAAGTGTCTGCAGAGCAGAAGTGAGTGGGGAGGGCAGGACACCAGAAAGGTTTTTCTCAGAGATGTGGCTAAAAGCACAGCTGACTCTCCTTCTCCATGAGAGATTTCAGCACAGTAGGCAGAACTGCTGCAGGGCATCTACAGTCTCTGGAGACAAGAGGAGTTTTACTTGTGAAAAAACTCAAGCTGTTTGGGGAGGACTGGCTGTGTGGGCTCTGCTGGGTTTTTCCTTCCACTGCTCCTCTCCCCACCATCCCATGCTTGCTGAGACAGGAGGTTCTGCAGAGGGATGTGTATGACAGGAGACAAAATGGGATGGTTGCTCAACAGTATCACTTTGTGGTTGGTTTTGACAGCAATGCTTGCAGAGACGGTGAAAAAATCCCTCCAGTGGGTTAATCTGGGACAGCCTTAAAGAAGAGTTGGGTCAAAAGGAGTTTTTTGAGATGCCTGTCACCTCTAGACCTGTGAGCTCCAGACACGTCGGAGCTGGGGACAAACATTTACTGTCTTTGGTGAGATCATGCAGAAATGCCAAGCCTTTGAGCTGGCTGTGCTGCTGGATTATTTCACCAGGCAAATGTTTCACAAGCCTGGTTTGAGTAAAATCAGTAATTTTCGTTGGAGTACATTGTCTCTGGATCACACTGTGTTCACCCAAGGAGAAGGGCAGAGGACTGCAGTCCCTGTTTCTGTGATGTTTCTGTCTCTGTTTTATTTTGGGTTTTTTCGTTTGTTTGTTTTTCTAATCTGGATAGTCCTTACCCCTCTTTTTTTATCATCTTTCAAGCCCTTCAGCTGCTGCCAGGAAATGTTTCAGCTTTATCCTTACTTTGCTTCTCTTTGTATGTCTGTTGGGGCATTGCAGCTATTTTAACCTAAAGCTGATGAAGATTATTGCTACTGAGCAATGCAGGAGGGCACTGATTCATATAATCAAATTTGCATAATTCATTATAAATATGTACATATTTTGCATTGTCTGATGACTACTACTCTAAATACAATTAGAAAATTATTCTGTAGAAACAGAACAAAAGGAAACAATCTTTCCTGGTTTTATTTTGTTTCTCTGCTTGGGTTCTGCTTTGCTAGTAGTAGTTTTAAGGACACACATGGAAGGGCACAGCTCCTGAGCTCCACACTGCAAAGCCCATCTGAAACCTCCCTTGCTGCTTGCCTGGATCCCTCCTCATACTTCTCAGCCAAGACAGTTCCAATTTATACCCATTTCCAACCATTTCAAGCTGACACACTTAATTTATCTCACTGTAGTTACTAAGGGCTTAGCAAAGATATAAAGAAAAAAGGAAGAAAAAGAACAGATACTGCTGTCTCTGAAATATCAGGCTCCTGTGATGGATTTGAGCAGCCTAACCCCAACAGGTATTAATGGCATTTCTTGTATTTACAGGTTCATTGATTTCCTTTCTCCCAGGAAAGAAAAAAAAAATGTAAGTGTGACGATTAGTTTTCTGCAGTATTTGAGAATATATCTGGCTGCAGTTACCAGGTTCCAAACAGTTTGTAGCAAGAGCAGAAGGGACTCAATCAAGGAAGGCAGAGTCATAGGAACTGCTGGGGCCCAGGTTTGATGCGGATGAGGATGAGGATGAAGATGAGGATGAGCTGTCTCCTGACACTAAGTACAATATGGCTGCTTGGGGTTATAGCTAAGTCAGTAGCTCTCTTAAAAAGCCAGATTCAGGCACCAAGGCTTTGGAAGACATATGGAAAAGTTAAAATCAAACCACTTTGAGGTGGTAATTTTTGGAAAAAATTGTAACTAGCCCAAATGACTGACCCCATCCTTCTCTTTTGCTTCAGAGAAGGACAGCAAACCTTTCCTGGGTCATTTCTACTCAGCTTTGAACACAGGAAACCTCATGCCCAGGTTGGACATGACTCTTCCAGGTTAAGCAGGATGTGATGATGTCAGCTTTTATATCAGGTGAGCCTGAGCTCTGCAGGTAGCAAGAGCTCGTTCTAAATCACTACAGGGTTGGTTGGTTTTTAACCATTTTAGACTCTGAAAGGAGCATGAAAAAAGGAAACTCTGGGGGAAAACTCCTTAGCCCCTCTCTGAACCAAAATTAAAGAGAGATTTCACAGATGATGAGTCACTGGCACATAATTCTGTGATGCTGCCAATTAGTTGTTTTCCTTGTGAACCATTCAGAAAAATATCCTGAGATGCTACATACGGACAAAAGCAGAATTTTGGCTAGTATAAGTACACTAGTCTCATGCAACAACGCTAATTTTTTGCCCTTACAAAATATAATATACTTTTAAGGAGGTATTACAGTTTATGGAGGGTACTTTTCCCTAACATCTGCAGAGGTGGTTTTTTGTTTATAAATGGGGCAGGCATTCTTAGCAGGCAGGAACAAAGAAAAGCATTTTTATTAGCAGCAGGAACCACATGAACAGCTTTGACCTCAATTTAGGATTTAGCTTATCATTTCACACAGAGGCTTGCATCAAGAATTTGACACTGGTGCCCTTTTCTAATTTGTAAAGCAAACTAAAAGGAAAATAATGGAGTACGGATAAGTGCTGTTCATGAACCACTGAGCAGGTTCTATTCCATTCTGCCCAAATTACTCCACAATCAGTCAGAAATCTCACAACAGACTAGGTTGTCTTTTTGTTGTTTTTATTCCTCTAGGGAAAAAAAAAAAAAAAAACAAAAAAAACAAAAAAAAAAAGACAAATTAAAGCATCAGGGCTGTCTGCCCCTATCCTGCCAGAGATCAGGAGTATTGTGGAACTGGCATTCCTTGAGCTCATCTCTCCGTCCATGGAGGGAAGTGCTGCCAGGGCATGGGGGGAATATTTGTCTGTGAAGGTTAGAGCAGCAGTCGTGTGATTGCAGAGCAACCCAAGGTTAGGTCTTAAGCATGGTAAAGCCCTGGCAGCTTTGCTCCAATTGGCTCCATGACATTCCCTGCTCGGCCGTGATCCTAATGGCTTGAGACTGGCTGAATTCTTCATAGCCCAGCAATTAGTTCTTTCATTTTCTAAAACTCCACTCACTTGAAGTGTTATTTTTTGCACACGGAGAATGAGTTGGAGCCGGGGCTTAACCAACCCGAATGCTCTCACTATGTGAATTGTCTTTCAGGCAAAGCCACAATGTCCTGCACCCCCTGTGCTGACTCAGCTGGATTTTTGTCCCTGGCAGCAACAACAAAAAAAAAAGATTCACAAATTTCATTAGATTTTCCTGAACAAAAAAACAAGAGCTGTGTAAGAGCAAAACCAGGCAAATGTCTATACCAGATGCATGATATAGACACCTTAGAGAGGGAGAATTTTAGTCTTTCTCTTCTCTGTCTGAAGGACAGCACGAGACAAGCCCAAATTGTATTATTTTTGTTTCTCCCCAGCCATGACACCACTCCTTTACACCCCAATACTCTCCTGTATGCCAGAGGAGCCTCGGAAATTAAAATTCCTTTCCAGCCATACTTACTTCAGCACCCTTTCCCCAGCTCTCCTGGCAACGACTGCTGAAATAAGGATGACTTTTCTGAACAAAGACATATACCAACATTGTTAAAAGTAATATTTCTGTGTTATATGGGAATTGCTCAGTGGCTTTTCCTCATGAGAAGCACAAATTTCCTCCATACATTTCATAAAACCAGGCATATGTCTCCAATCCACTGGATTCTGGAATGGTTTGCTACATGTGATGTTATGGAACACAGCAGGACCAAGGGCTCCTCAGGAGCTCTGCTTTCAGCCTGTGTTACCCTGGGAGAAGGGAAAAGAAAATTGTGTATAACGTATCTCTTTAAATGAATGTGTTGATATATGGAAACACATGCAAGCACACAAACTATCACTTGTTCACATGGGTTTGTATCATCAGTGGGAAGAGGAAGCACAAGGTGAGAAGTTTAGGTTCTGACTGTATTTGAGGAAAGTTACATAAGGCAGCAGGAGAAAGTGCACAGAAAATAAAAAAACCAAAACAAATCAGGGCAGGATGCAGGCCTAGAGATGAAGGAATAGAATTATAAATGAGTGAAAGGAGAAAATATATGCTATTGTCTTCTGGTTGTGTCTGCCTCTCAGTGTCACGTCCAGCTCCACCAGTATGCTTGGTGATCAACACCCTCCTGAGTCCCAGGCTTCCCTGTCACGCTGCCTTGGTGTGACATGTCTGGAGAAGTGTGTGCAACATGGCATTCCCATGCCAGACATGCCAGCTTCATGCCACTGAGCATCAGGATGTTCCTCTGATTTTACCTATGAAACTTATGTCTCCCTGAACTCAAGCACAATTTGACTGCTGATTTTTCAAGAACATTTCCCTCCCTTCGGTCTTCTTCTGATACATAAGATTTTGGAAGTGATGTTGTCTGTGGGAACTCATCATAAAGATGGTTCTGAAGAGTACTTTGGAGCACTAGGAGAACACAGCTGTGCTGCCCACAGAGCTGACTGCACTGAGATGGTATCATTGGCAGCTTGAGCAACAGCTTAAAGTACATTTGGAAGCCAAAGCAGTGCATTTCAAATTAAATAAGGTGTGGTTAAATCTAGCTCTTGTCCTTGACTCAACATTAGTATTGGAAGGTTTGCTTTGGAAACTTCTCCCATGAAGCAGGTCAGTGTGATAAGAGAATGGGAAAATCTTTTGCAGGGAATTTTTAGCTTGCAGACATCAACCAGCTGTCCAGAAACAGAGGAGATTGGAGGGTGACTGGGTCTGGCTGAGTTAAAAAATCCATCTTGCTAATTTAGTACATGAACAGCACATAGATGAAAGCAAAAAATCTATGTGTTTTTCCCAGCTACGGCCTGCCAGATTCGTGCCCTGAGCATGGCTGAGGAAGCCTGTGCAATGTGAATCAGGGATGACAGGGAAAGGCTCAGTCCCTTGCCAGCCACTCATGATGTCCAGTATGTGCGTGGCCTGTGCTGTGGGGCTGTGACAAGAGGCTATGGCTGAAATGATGCTTGAGCCATATGTCTCCCATCCCCAGTGGTATCTGCAATACCATTTGCATTTCCAGGCTCTTTCACAGCCTTTCTCCAGGATTAGTTGAAACACACTCGGCAAAGGTAACTCATTCTGCAGCTAGAAGAGGGGAAGGCTGAGAAAATGCTCCCAGCCTTTTTGTGAAGTGTGTCTGCAAAATTACCCTCTTGATCTGATTCTTTTTGACTTACTGCTTCCCTGCTCTCAGCCAACAAGCTCTGGTAGACAGGACTGAGTCTCAGTGCATTAAAAAAAAAAAAAAGGTAAAAACTATGGCTCAGCAATTTCAGCCTGAAATGGTAATGTCAAGTGATAAAATAATTCATTGCAAGAAATGCATGATTCTGATGAACACCTCGACACATTGCCCTTTGCTGAAGTTTGGGGGACTACCCATGCCTGTGCTTTCACGTCCATCTGCCAGCACAGATGACCAAAGAGGTGGTAGCTCTTTGCCATCAGCTACCCAGACTTAAGCTTCATTTGGCATCAGGTAGGAGTTAATTTTCCAGCTGAGCAAGACAGTGTAAACAACAGAGCTGAGTTTGTAGTATTTGAAGTGGGAATGGAGGAAAAGGGAATGGACTGTGTCTCAGCACCATGTCTGCAGCCTATGGCCAGGACTAGGAAATTTGGAGAGGAGAAATCCATAAACTTAGAACCCATCTGGGGAATTAAGTCAAGGTTGCAGGTATTGAAGGTGGCAGAATCAGGCACCTCCCCTGCACTGAATCACTGCCTGGAAAGTCTTGAATCTCGTTGCTGTTTACCTATAGGGAGACTCACTTCCAACCCAGGCACCTAAATTTAAAGCTCAGACTTAGCATAATCCTCCTCATACCATTACATTTTGTCAAAAACAAAAGCTGTCTAATAAATGTTAGAGGGGTTTAAAATATTTTTAAATAGGAAAATAAAATAATAAACAAACAAACAGCTCTGGAATGACATTGTACAGTGATAGAAATGCTGCCACTTCTAGACAAAATGTCCATTTAATTATTTCACGGTGAAAATGCACAATGTTTTGATTTGTCTCATTTTGTGGTGACAATAGGTATCTAAATTTCTTAAGAGAAAGTCTGTTGAAAAAAGCACAGCAATATGCTTGCAAAATGGAGGATTTATAACCAGCTGTCTGTGTTAAATATGTTAAATATCTTTCTCACTTGTTCCTATGCAATCCCATTACTGTTTTTCTGGTGCAGTTGCAAATAGCAGTTGTTCTGTAATTCTCTGCTCTGGTTATAAGACAAAAAAAATGCTACGAAAATGCTTGCTGAGGTAAGTCAGGACCATGTGAGACTAGGAGTGATTCTTCCTAGAGGGCACTTCTCATTACACATTGACCTTGATAGGCTACAGAAATACCTGAGTAGTGTCTTTTCTGGCTCAGCACATTTTTTTAAAACCCCTCAGTTGTTCTTTCTTTTAAAAATCTGCATTAGCTATAAAAACCTACTGGATGGCCTAGTTTTCTGTGGAATTATAAAAAAAAAAAAAATGTGCCTTGGGCAGAATGACCTTATTCATTGCATTCTTATTCCCTGCAGCTCTTCCTCATGCTTTTTACTGCTGTGGTGGGTTGGATGGAGTATTGTGTCAGTTAGCAGATAAAGTAAGGTACTGGCTGTGGAAGTAGGAGCTATGTGGGACACAAGACCTTTCCAAGATATAAGCTTCCATCAGTGGGTACATGGTCTTTCCCACCCATTAAACTTCATCTGTTCTGTTTCCTCCCCAACTTCAGCAGAAACAGCAGTGTGTGCCCCAGCAGCTGCAGTCTGGGTCTTTTTCCTAGGTGGCTATTTTTCATCATTAGGCAAATACATGAAGGGTGGACATCAACAGATGTAAAAAAATGTATAAGTGACTTCCCACTTGTCCTGGTTTGGCCTGTGACACCACTGGAGATGGTAAAGGCAAGAAAACTGGAGCTGCCCTCCTCCATGGCAGGATTCCAGCCAACACAGCCCCCTCTTTCATATGGCAAGGGCTTTTGTCCCTTGGGACTCAAACATGGATGAAAAAATAGATGGACCATTGAGCTACAGAGCTTTTGCAAGGTGCCTGGCTTCCACTCCCTCCCATTGGAGCTGCTTCACTTTGTACAGGAGATTAAATATTCATCAGGCCAAAGAGAGAAAAGCAAGAGATTGATTCTATTGCCCAGTTGTTCTGGTGCTCACCTGGGATACAAGAGATTCAGGGTCAACTCCTTACTCTGAAGATGATTTAATTATTTATACAAAGTGGAACAGCTCCAGCAAGAAGGACCTACATGCCTGCAAGCCCCATGGCCCTCTTCTGCACTGCACAAAGCCTCTTCCCTTTTAACCAAGAGGGTGATTTGATGCAGCTTTTCTCCTTGCCAAGTAAATGTTTCCTGTCTGCATCATGATTTGTTAACTTCTTGTTGTTAACAAATCAAGGGAATCATGGTCTCTTGCCCACCAGCAACTCGTTTCTCATGAGGGTCAAAGATTGTCCTTTTAGTAAGCTCTGTACCCCCCTCACACCCTGATGGCTCAGCTCTTTTCACCATCTACACAGCAGAGGAAGCCCTGGCAGCTGCAGCAAGGGCCAGGCTCTTACATGAAGCAAAGAACCCTAATTTCCACAGGGATTTCCAGGGCTGGCAGGGGCTGCTGCAAACACAGGGGCAGTGAAAATAGGAAACTCTCTTGCGATGAGGAAACCTGGAAAATTATCTTGTTTTGTTGGTTTCTCCCTAAGTGCTTGCATGTGGATTATTTATTTTACTGGCCTAATGTCAGTATTGCTTCTGTTATATTTTTTTCTGTTAGCTGACATAATTATCTAAAATTAATTGAGATGGAGAACTAATGTTTTCTCTTGCAAGGGCTGGTGGCCATGTTACTGTCAATACAAGGATGATCTTTATTTCACTAACTTCTCACAAACTTTAAAAGTGCCTGGATTAAAGCAGTGATTAAATACCTTAATTTACTTGGCAAGAAGGTTATTTAAGCACCCTCCTCCTAACACAGCTGGTTTTCCACAGGGCAAGTAAACTGACAGTGCCACCTTCAGCTCACCAAGCTGTTCTCATTGCTGTTCTATACCAAATGGCATCAGGTAGCACGATGTGAAAAAAAAAAAAAAAAAAAAAAGAAAAAAAAAAAAAAAAAAAAAAAAAAAAAAAAAAGTTTAAATTTACACACACAGTGGTAATGGTGATGGCAGCTCATCCACTCCTCATTTTACATAAAGTTTGTTCTGCTGCTTTTGATTTTTTCAGTATTCACAAACAAAGGAAAAGTTCATTGTAAGGATGATCACTGAGCACAATATAATACAGTAGAAATATGACCATTGTTTACAAGAATTATTTTCTAAAAACAAAGCCAAGCAAAACAAGATTTTTAAAAATAGCTATTTTGAAAGAAAATATGTAACGCTTTTACTTGCTATCAAAATCTGGTTCTGTTGATTTTGACTAATGGCTTATGCACTCAACAGAGATGGCATTGTTTACTTTCTTACCCAAGTTTACATTTACTGTTACTGGTAAAATTTGTGTTTGCACACACAGTTTTAAATCAAATTAATATCCAAATACTGGTTTGAAGTTGCTAATGGCACCATATGTACTGCATTAGCTTGCATATTATTTAAAGAAAAAGACTTAATTGTGCTACCATTGCCTGAGGATATTTTTGTGGTAAGCAATTAGCATTCATTTTCCTGTTCATGTAGAAAATCACTTCATGAAAATACTTGAATAAAATAACTTTTGTCCAATTCTTTATGCATTTTTGCTTTGATCATTTGGATTAAGAGAGAACTATCATTTAAAACCTGAGTATCCTGGTAAGTGCTCAATGGATACTTCCAACTGAATAGTTCCCTGTCTGTAAATAAAAAAAAAAAAGTAACAAAATGTAGACTTCCAAAACCTTACTAGTGAGTCTCTTTTTCCTCTGGTTTCACTACTAAGCAGTCCACAAAAAGTGTGCAATAAGCAGCATAAACCCAAAAGCTGGGTGAAGGGTTTAACATCAGAAAAAAAATTAACCCCATAAATGTAGCTAATATTTGGGAAACACTGAAGGAGAAAGCCCTCATTTTTAGGAGGGAGGTGAATGGAGGGCTGCCAGGGCAGTGTGTCACATCTGTGCCACCAGCACAGCCACCATCGCCTGACCCTCCTTCCCTGGGAGTCAAAACTCAGGGCTGCTGTAGGAAGCTGTGGGACCGGCGGGATGCAGAAAAGGGTCCTTGTTCCTGGGCATCCCTGGGGCTGCCACGGCAGAGGAGGAAGAGGCTGGGAGCTGCTCCGCCAGTCCCACACTTCGACATTGTTTCAGAGTGATTTGTTCTTCATGACAGGGTCAAGCTGCTGTGAAAAGGTTAAACAAACGGACTTTGTAAGCTCCTTTTAGGGGAAAGCTGGTCAGAAGGCCCTTTTAATCAGCAATCCCCTTTAGCCCTGGGAAAAGGCATGGGCCAGACTCACTTGTGTGGCTGCGGGGAGCCGGGGGGAGGGCGGGGGGGGGGGGCTCCTGCAGCTGGAAAAAAAAGAATACTGCAAGGGAAGGTGTTTGGCTGGAAGTGCTGCTGTGCCTCCCCCTGTGCTGAGAAGCCTCCGCAGAGGAGAAGGAGGAGGAGGAGGACATTCCACTGGGGCCAGTGTGTAGCCCAGCGTCCCTAATGCTGTCTGCACCCATCCTGTCAGGAGGGTAATGAGGGGAAAGTTCCCAGACGAAAATGAAAAGCACCTCGGTTTTCAGCAGGGGCTCGGAGGAGATTTGTCGTAGCAGCCTCCACCTTCTCTCCGGCATGGCTGCAGGTCTGGTGCTCTGCTGGAAGAGGAATCCCTCGTGGGTTAATCCTCCAACACAGACAGCTTTTAGTTCAGCTTCTCCTGCCCCATTTTGAGGTGTGACCATCTACTGGATAGGCAGTGTTTACGAACCTGAACTGCACCTTCTTGGAGATGCCGTAGGGCAGGGATGGTTCCTCCTGCTTTGTTATTCACCTCCCAGTCAGTGGTGGTTCAAGAGAGAGAGCAGGCTCCACTCCCCTCCCAGTCACAGTGGCAGCACCCGAGGGTGGCACAGTTCCTCCTGCCTCCTGCTCAACACTGTGCACAGAAAGGGTGAGGGGACACATGGTGAGAGCAGAGCTGGGCAACAAGTGTCCCAGACACTGCTCTCTGTCTTCAGAGCTCCCCTGCCCTTCCCGGCTGAGTAATTTGATAACTTGGGGCAGCTCCTGCTTGCCCCTCTGAGGCATCCTCTTTCTCCACTCTTCACCCCCAAGCCTTAATTTTGACTTGTACATGTAGGCATGGGCTTTCATTCCAGGAGCAACACTTGCAGTAAAGCCCAAGGGTTGTTATGAGCAAACTCTGCCATCTCCCTGTGACAGTTCCAGCCATGCCAGATCCATGTCTCTGTCTGTTTCCTCCCCTCATTCCTCATCCCTCACCTTACTGGCCCCAGCTGCTTTCTTTCCCCCACAACCTATTTTGGTAGTGATTTTCCACAGTAGCCCCAAAAGTATTTGGTTCCTGCTGGCTGACCTGCCACCCTTTCATCCTCCTCAGTGCACCCAGCCTCCTCATTTCCTGTCTCCATTTGACTGCCCACCCATTCCACCACCTTCTACTTCATGTACGTGCTCCTTTTTAACTTTGCAGTTGTTTGCAAAGTAAAAAATGTTCTCGTCTTCCTCCTGTTTATTACCGTGGCACATCAGAGATGCCATAACTACTTGTACAGGTGTTCCTCATCTATTCCAGTGCAAATAAAACAAATCAAATCAACCAAACCATAAAGCTGATTTCCCCAAGTTCCTGTGCAAGGGACTGCCAGTTACACTGTCCCAGCAACAAGACCAACCAAAGGCCATCAATACCCAGTTGTTCCATCTGGATCCTGAAGTGCACGAGAGAGTAAAATGAGTGTCAGTGAGACTGTCCTGACTGGGGGCTTTTCTTTTCCCTCTGAATAAGCATTTTCTAGTTTTCCTACTTTTCTGAAAAATACCAGGAATCATTGGGCTATTTAATAATTGGAGTACAGCTTCAGGCAACATGTTCATGAGGAAGTTCCTAAATTCCATTCATCCTTTGTCCCTGTGTCCATCACACCATTCTCTTTTTATGTGCAATAAATGTTCTAGATTAATCTTAATCTAGATTAAGATTATTAAAATAAAAAATTGAGAGAATGAAAAGATTAATACTCAAATTTGGTAACACAAATGTGAACCTAATAGCTTAGCCACCCTTCTATACCTCTCTGATCTCTGTCATACAGCTCATGCTGGAATAGCTGTCATATTTCAGAGCTGGAATGGGTTTGGTAAATCCAATCTTGCAATACTTCTTCAAAACATAACAAAATGGACACAGTTGTGACCACCAGCTAAGGACCTGGTACTGAGCTACTGAAGTCAGCAGGAGCTCTGCCAATGATTTGGGTGTGAATTAAGAGCCTGAATTAAAAATGAATCAACATATTTCAGTTGTACCATAATCAGTCTTCAGCTAAATTTAATCTCCATCCTGCATCAGCTGTCAGGCATCTGAGTAGTTGCCATGCCTGTGGGGATGATAGTTGTATGGCAATGATGCACTGAAAGAGAACTAAAAAAATCATCCAGGCCACCCTCTCACAGTCCCACCCCCTTTGTGAAAGTTAAGTAAATCACTGTATATAATATCTTATGGATCTTTCTTCTAACCTGTGTTTCTGCAGCACAGGTCCTGAAATTTCTAATTTTTTTTGATCCCACCTTAAGAGGCAAACTGTGTTCTGCTAGTTACCCTGGTTTTATTCACTGCATATCTATGTGACTTCTCATTCTTCTTCAGTTGGTCACAAGTGATCGCCAGCAATTTTGCAACAATATTTTACTTATATTGTTGTATGTAAAATTGCTGGCGATCACTTGTGACCAACTGAAGAATACATTCCAGATTTCCTTTATCCTGTAGTCTTTTTCATGTTGATAAGTATGAGGACAGCCAAGCTTCCCAACTCTGTAAGGACTATGCCAAAATGCCATTAGGCTGGGAGCTGCAAGGCACATACCTTGGAACGATGACCAGGGAAGGAACCAGTGCTCTGGAAACGAGTTCCAGTGCAAAAGGATATGGTTCCTCTCTAAAAATGGTTCACATAAAAGTCTGGAATTCCTATAAAAATCTGAAAATCTAGGGCAGCTGTTCCCCAGAGTGACTCAGTGAGTGTGATTACACCACAGCTCAAGAAGCCTTGTGTTCTCTGTATTGGGAATTTGGATTATTCAGTAGCCCCCCAGGCAAGTAAAGACTGGTGTGATATGGCCCAGGTAGGAGAGAGACACTTGGACTATTCAAAAGCAAAAGTGTGGCCATGCCTGCTTAAAGCATCTGCATACCAAATCTCTTAAAATTCTCTTAAGTGAAAATCCAACTTTTTTGGCCAGAAACGCTGTTGCCACACACATTAAATAGACATTTTCATCCAGATGAGTGATAGAAATGTTCTTGGACTAAGCTTAATTTTCTCTTCCTCATCAAAATGATGCAGATACCACAAACATGCTGTTCTGCCAGCGGGGCATGGAATTGGTCCTGGATGTTATCCCTGATAGGATCAGATCTGAATTAACTCAGCCTGATGTTCAAACCTAGATCCTGAAAACATATGGTTTGTGTGTTGGAGTACCAAAGTCTGAGAAATGTGTTCAGTCTTCACTAATTATTTCATGTGTTCTTAACAGTAATTTCTTGTAGGTCTGGCTTGCCAAAAACATGATCATAAAGAGCAAATTTGCAAAGTTAATTCCAGATTTTTATCACTCTGATGGACTTTGTAGGTAAGATTTCATGCTGATATTAATGAGTTCTCAAGCAGTGGAAATTGATTTCAGAAAGTAATAAAATTGGATCTTAAATGTCTTACAGAACTGGAAGAGCTCCAAAAATGCAAACCCTCAGACATGTTCAGGCTATGAACAGATTTGTAACTCCCTGATACAAAAATCCATTAACTACATATCACTTGGCAGGAGATAAACAAGAGGTTACAACCCACCCAAGAAGTGACCTTTGATTTGTGTCTCACAAAACTGTGCAAGCACAGACTATGTTAATCTTTGGCAATATTGTTACTCCTGCTGCAGCACAGAAGAGTCAGATTGCTACAGGAGTTAAAGTTAGGCACTTGTTTTATGTGGGGTGGGAAATTTAGTCAGCAACATACTGAGAGAACTCCTGAGACCCCTGACAACTTAAATATCAACTCAGAATAATATCACCTCATATATTTTATTTAAATATGCCGTTTAAAAATTATTGTCATTTTTACAGTATTATGGGGCAGAACAGAGTTGAGAGGCAGCTGCCTTCATTTTCCGGGGAAAAGAAAGGAGACGAGTGATGTGAAAGGCATTGAGAGTGGGATAAATCAGCATAGAAACAAATTATGGCATGATTGATAAATGTGTTTGGATGGAGAAGGTCTCTGGAGAGCCCCGGTGGTGAGGAACAGAGGATGAAGGTGTGGATGCAGAAGTGGGAGGATAGAATCTGCTACAAACTGTGTGTGCAGAAAGTCAGCTGCACTTGTGCTTCATGGGGAGTTCTGTGGCTGTGTTCAGGTGCTGTTACCATGGCTCACAAGGAGAAAAAAAAAAAAAAAAGAAGAACGAAACTAAATAATTTGTAAATGTTCTCTTTTTTTTTTCCTTTTTCAATTTTCCAAACAGCCAATAAAGACAGTTACACCTCTAAAAATAAATAAAAATAAACGTTAAAACAAAACAAGATAAAAGCCACAAAATAAAACATGCGAACAAGAAGACCAAAAGCTCTTCCTGCTTCGGGATAAAGCCAAAGGAGGGAAGAAACAGATTCCTGAATTAAAACTACTGAACCACTGGCAACATTCCCCTTCGGGAGAGCTCTGTGAGGATCCTCTCGTCCTGTATCGTGCACTGCTCTGCGTTCGCCTTCAAAATTCAGGGGTTTATCATTATCATTATCATTATCATTATTTTATACGGGAGGAAATGATTGTATGAACAACCCCCGGACTCAGTTACTTCTCCCCTAGAAGCCGCTGCTCGGGAAGGGTGTCCCGGGGCCGGGAGTTCCATCAAGGGTCTCTGAACGAATTCACCTCCCAGCTGGGCAGCGAAGCTGATTTCAGGGAACAGAAATCTACTGTGGGATCCCAGAGTCGTCGGGAGAGGTGTAACCACCTCTTTAATTCTTTCTAAGGAAAGAAACGCGGAGCTCCAGGGCCGTCTGACAAAACGAAATTAACTTGGTATTAACAGAAATAAAGGAATAAAATAAAAGAATAAAATAAAATAAATAAAATAAATAAAATATAAAATGAAATGAAATTAAATGAAATGAAATGAAATGAAATGAAATGAAATGAAATAAAATAAAATAAAATAATTAAAAATCCCTCTTTTCTGCCCCTTGTTTTTTTCAGGGGTAGAAATGGACACCAGGGGCAGCACCCTGAGTCTCTCTTCTCTACTGGAAGGGGAGCTTCAGGGCTCTGGGCCGGTTATGGGCTTGGACTTTCAGGGAAGAGGGTCTGGGGGTCACTCCTACCCTCCCACTTGGACAGCAGCTCCTCTCGGGAGATGGAGGACAAAACGCTTGGAGAGGCAGGGGTAGGGATGTCCCCGGGCCTGCAGACATGTCGCAGAAGCCACCGGACCCGCGGCTTCCGGGTTTGATCCACGGAGAGGACACAGACACGGGTGGCACTCCCCACCCCAAAAAGCGATCCGGAGGAGTTTGGGGTTGTGCAGAGCATCAGCCTGAAGCCGGGGGGGGCTGGTGAGGAGCTCTGTGCTGCCCCTCTCCTCCCGGCCAGCCCCACCTGCCTGCCTCGCTGCTTTCCCCCCATTCCCCTCCCGCAGATACCGCATCCTCTTCTGCCTCCTCAAATTAACCCTCAAGCCTTGCTCTGGCCCAGAAGTGGAGCACAGGAAAGTTTGGGGCTGGAGAGACGAAAGATTTTTTTATTTTGGCTGCAAGACATCAAAAAGCCCCTTCATTAGGAACAGCTCAATTCCTATCGGGGTTGGAAAACCATCTTCCTGCTTCTCTTTGACTCCAGGATTCATCCCCATGTGAACCCCTCTCCCCGCAACCTCACACCCAGGGGCCAAGGGGGAGAAATACGGCGGTGCCGCCCGGCCCGGCCCGGCTCTGCTCAGGGGGAATCTCCCCACGGCACCGGGCTCCCCAGGGCCCAGGCACTTCCCCACCTCAGCCCCTGTTTCCTCGGGGGGAAAAGCATCACCTCTGGACAGGCCCCTACGCCCCGTCCCACCTCACCCCCCCCTCGGGGAGCTCTAAGGGCAGGAGGAGGCAAAGCAGTGGTGAGGAATAACACCCTTTCTTCCAGAGGAATGCAATGTCTGAAGAGCTACACGTCTGGATTTAGGATTTCCTTCCCGTCTCCCTCTCGGAGCCCGGGATTGCCAGCCGGGCCTGTCCCGGTGATGGTTTCACTCTGGGGCTACGTCCAACAAGTGCATGAGGTAAAATGCCCGCTGAAAGCTGTCATGTGCCACCTGCTCCTGGAGTTCCTACAGTCGCCGTGCAGAAATTAATCGTAATTTTGATGAGAACCCCTCGATGAAATTACCTTCTTTCTGTAATACTCTATGTATTGAAAAGTGAGAAACCCGGCGGGTTTAGGAATGAATAATTTTCTTTTTCCTAAATAAAGACTAACGAAAATGTCACCATATGGTTGCTCTGTCTAATGATGCAAAGGCAGAACTTGTGCCTGCCCATCGGTGCTTCAAGAACAGTCCCCACAATGGAAGGGAAAATCAGTGGAGGAAGCAATGCTGGATGTGGAGACTCTCCCTGAAGCTCAGCTTCATCTTTTTCTCTGCAACGAGAGGACGGTACAGGGCTTCCTATTTTGAGATCTTCTATATTTATTGCCTGGCAAACCAAGGGCAGAAACAGTTATTGTGTTTCTTAAAGACTGAGCATTCCCATAAAGGATTTAAAATCGCTTTACAATCCTCCTGCTCAAAGACCTCGGGTGGGTGACAGTGAGGGACAGGGCTCTGCTTGTCTCCACAGCAGCACAGAGCCACATGATAGCTCCAGAAAACTCCTTAACAACTGACCACAGAGCTCTTGATTTCCCTAGAGTTAAAAAAAAAAAAAAAAAAAAAAAAAAAGTGGAATAAATAAGTAATCCAAATGACACTTCGTTAAGGGACAAAACAGTAGGTGGCTGCGATGACATTATGAAGTGTATTGAGTATTTAGCTTTGAATTTTTTTGTGAATTTACCAACCCCACATCTGGTTTACCTATGAAACAAATACATTTTCCACAGCCTCCTAAATAATGCATTTTTTTGACTTAGTTAGATTTTGCTTGTATTAAAAACATATTAAAGTCAAGTAGATGGTGACATATAATTGATCCAGAAATCTCTTTCTCTCAAGATTAAAAACCAGAGACTTGTAATACTGAGTTGCACACAGTAATGAAAATAAGCTAGGTCTTTATGTCGGGGAGATTAAATAAAACCCACAACAAATATTTGAAGCAATCAGTATGATCCGTGTATAATGGTGAAATAGTTTAAAGCAAAAATAAGAGATTTAGGGAAAGATTTGAGTATATAAAGATGCAGAGGGTGCAATTGGAAGAACTTGGTCGTCACGTTTTAAGTTAATCTAATTCTGACAAGTGCCAGTGTCCAGGAAAAAACTGCAAAAGGAGTACAAGAGAAAAAGAACATTCCCAAAGCGAGGAGCAGCGAGGTCCCTTGCTAGGTAAAAAATAAGTTTTAAAATGTGCCTGAAGGTGGTGCTGTTTGGATGGCAGAAGTAAGGTCTTGGGCAGCTACGGTAAAATATTGTGTTTTATACACATATATATAAATAAAAATTCTCACCCAAACTCATGTAACAGAAGATTGGTCCAGCTCCATTTCCAAAATCTAAACAGCCAAGATCCATTGAGAAAAGGCTTATTAATGAATAATTTTAGAATGATTTCCCTGTGAGAAAACAAGTTCTGGTGAGGTGACATTTCAGTCCTGATGTCTGTCAGCCAACCTTGTGCTCCTGCTCCAGCCTGGTCACAGTGCTTCTGCTTTACCCTCCTGATGCCCACACTGAGTACAGCCTTATAAACCAGCACATGTGCACCCAACATCCTAAGCAAAAGAGAATTCAAAGGGAAATACAGCTGATTTTTTATTGAACAGATGGTGAAGGAATTTAAAGTGGAATTTCCCAGTACATGCAGGCTTTAATATTATTAAGCTTGATTTTAATGTGAAGGCAAAGGGATCTGCTATAGTTTATGACAGTCAATTCTACTCTCTTGGCCAGACTGGGAACCAGATTTTCTTCTGATGGTTTTAACAAGGGAATTTTTAAAAAGTCACCAAGAACTGGACTAATAGATTAAACAAGAAATGCACTGACATATGTAAGACACTTCCCTGCAATTAGCAGTAAATAATCCAAAGGGAAAGCTCACTTTCTGGCAAAATAATGTTCTTGCAGAATTTATGTTTTTTCCTAAATTGCACAATGCTTTTTAACACCATATGTCAACCTGGGGATCTCAAGCATAGTAATTAGCTGTGAGGTTTTGGAACACTTCATAAGGCCTGGATTGATCCCAACTGTATTATCTAGTGTCAGTTACTGTAAGTTGGAGACACACCATGCTGAGTACCAGCCAGTGAATTGTGCAATAGTGACCAAAAGCCATATGCTATTCCATGTCTGGCCTAGATATATATTATACCCATAACTTTTTCTAGATTCAGTTAAGAGGAAAACCATGTTTGTTCCTGATACATAGAACCACGTGCTGCAACTTGCATAAAGTGGATGTCTTGAAAACATCAGGCTTTAAATCAACCCCCTGCTAAGCCCTTGTGCTGAAATACATTGATTTTTAGAACTTTAGATTTACTTCCTCCAGTGAAAAATATTATCCCAGCACTATCTAATGGCCAGCCATAGGGCCTTAACAGCTTGTAAGATCACAGTCTTGAACAGAAGTCCAACCTCGATGCAGATTAAGGCATAGGAAATCCTTCCTGCAGCCTGTTGCTCTCTCCTGTCCTCTCTCACTATCCTAGATTATTTTTGACTCTCCCGTGGAAGTCCCTGCTCTGTTCTACCCTGTGTGAGGAGATCCTCAGAGGTGGGTCAGGAGCCTACATTATTCTTGCAGTAAAGTCTCCAGAAGAGAGAAGAGCTCTTGAGAGGTTTGCTTAGGAGCCTGCCTGTGTAACTCACTGCCTTCTGTTAATTTTATTGTCTTTCTTACTTTTACCCCAGATTCAAGCTCAAGAGGACCTTCTAAGTGTCACCAGAGGGACAGTAAAGAGACAGCTAATGCAATTGAATTGCTCTGTTTTGCTTTCTTGATCCATACCAGGAACATGAACTCTCAGCACAGAGAGCTTCTGGCCACAGGGCTTACATACTGCAGGCAGAATCAAATCCAGAGTGAAGAGCTGCCTAGGATTTGATGAATCACTTTGCTTTCTAGTATGTCATCTGAAAAAAAAAAAAATACAGATAATAATGATGATATTTGTATCAGTGTCTTTGCAGGTCAGAATGAGTTGTCAGAAAAATGTGTCCAGTGTGGACTGAACCACATAGCATTAGAAGGTCCTGCCCTGGTACTGCATGAGGCATAGAATCCTAGAACGGTTTGGGTTGGAAGGGACCTTAAAGATCACCTAGTTCCAACCCTCCTGCATGGGTAGGGACACCTCCCACTAGACAAGGATGAATAAAGTCCCATCCAGACTGACCTTGAATGTTTCCAGGGAACAGGAATCCATTATGTCTCTGGGCAACCTGTTCCAGTGTCTCACCACTCTCACAGTAAAGAATTCCTTCTTAATAGCTAATCTAAATCTGCTCTCTTTCAGTTTGAAAAGGTTACCCCTTTTCCTTTCACTTCATGCCCTTTTAAGAATTCCCTCTCTCTGAATCATCCAGAGCTCCTATGTCATAGTTGAAGTCCTATGCAAATATCTTGGATAATACTCTCCCAGTCAGTGGAAGGTATTAGGCACTTTTAAGGCACAATGTGACTGATAAATGTAGAGACAGTGTGCCAAGCTGAAATTTTCTGTGCAGTTGAAGGTGTCTAGGCTAGCTGTAAATGGCTAAATTATAGGTGATTTCCATTCCAAATAACTGAGGTTCTGTTTTTCTGCTTTACGTAGTAAAAAAATGATAGTGATGCTGGTGGACCCAGAACATCTGTGTTTCTCATTCTCCAAAGGCCTCACAGATTCTGGTCTGGAGGAAGAATATAGCTTTTCCAAAGGAGTCATGAACATGCTTCCCAAGAATGTGATGTTGTTTGCAAGGTATTAAAATGGGAAAAAAAGGAAAAACCTAAGGAGGAACACAAACTCATTCTTTCAAAAGAAGAACCTCACCAGAGCTTTCCATACAAAGAAGCTTTTTCTGTGTTGTGGTGGGTTTTCTATTTTAGTCCCAAGACTAAATACCCAGTAAGACCAAATCCCAGAAAGGTGGTGACAAAAATTAAGACAACAGTAAAAGAAGAAAACATTTGAGGCTCAGTTTTCAGGCAGTGGTGAAACAAGGCAGGTTAAATATTTATTGGTCCAAGGTCAGAGGTTGTCTCAGGCAGGGTGAGAACTTGTACACAGTGGTTTTCTGTGCTGGTCCAGTTTTCCTAGCCATATGACTTCTCTTCATTTTTGTAGGGACATATGGGTTTGGGAATTACCATGTGGGATTTTTTTCAACTTGATGTGAAATTTGCAGCTGACTTAATAGCAAAATTCCGTAGTTGTTTGGGGGGTTTTTGTTTTGTTTTTATTTTTGACTTTTAAAATTTTTCTTCTTTTAATTTTTTTTTTAAGAGACAGGCTGTGTGGCTCATGAAAAAATCAGCACTTGGAAACACTGTTCTTTGAGTTCATTATTGACTGTTAAATCATTTCTAAACCAGGTCTGCTTCCTATTTTTTCCATTTCCAAATACAAAATATGTCACTGTTTGGTCTTGTGTGTTAAGATGTTAGAGCAATATCTAAATAATTAAATGCAGCAGGACAATGAACAGTTTAATTAGCCTTGAGGTTTTCAGAGTATTAGCTGTTAAAACTAAATAGGAAAATTGGCTTGCTCTGAACCCTTTTATTTATAAATTGCATCTTGGCAAAAGTACAGATCTAAGTTTATTATGCATTTGGATTGTGCAATACAGAACTGCTAGGAAAAATCTTAATCCATCTAGACCACAACATTCATCTTTTGTTTGAGCTGGGTTACAGGCACTAAGCTCTTGCAACATCCCTGAACATCCCCATGGGGTTCTGAGGGACCAGGAATTTTCTGGAGCCGTGTAAGCACTACGGACCTCACCTGGGTTTTAAACTGGAATAAATTTTAATAAGGGGAAATGAGAAAAAAGCAAGCCCTGGGTTTGGATTGGAAGCACTTTGGAGGGGAATGTGCCTGATCCAGGGAGGGGTTTGGCCTTGAGGTTGCACTGCCATGAGGCCATTTGGTCCTGGTTCCGCTGACCCAGTGACAGGAACTGTCGTCCCTGGTGTGTGAGCATCACAGCTATGGGAGAGGGCTAACAAAAGGTTCTTCCATGTCATGATCTTTCGTTTATGATTCATTTACACTAATATTTGCATTTTCTTCCATGCAAGTAAATCCAAGCACACATTTTGAAAGCAGATTAGAACACTCTGAAAGAGCAATCCAGCACAGGAATAGGAAACTAAAAGGGGGAGAAAGGTAAAGATTTAAATCTCTTTTGAAACAAGTGCAAAGTCTTTAGACATTTTTTTTCTGACTTTGTTTACAAAAGGAAAAGAAGCAAAATGCTGATTCTTGCTAGCAAAAATATTTCCCAGTGTATTACTTCAGAGGTGTACTATTTCTTACTGCCTGGCCATTTCATACTAAATCTGACTAAATATGCTACTGTGAAAAACATCAGATAAGACTGAAGAATCAAAATAAGTTGAGTCCATAACAAAGACTATGTCAACTATGGTCAAATATCATTGTCTTCAATTTTGTCAGATTCAGAGATTTTCTCATAAAATTCCCAACACAGGGAAAGGCATAGATTTTTTGATTACTTTCCTCAGGTCTTATCCAGCTTCTAACTACTCTTGCTAGATGGAAGCCATATAAACTCACATGCCAGCTAACAGTTTTCCAAGATTAAAATTCTGTGAAAAACACACTTAATATTTTTATATTTCTTTTCCTAAACATCATAGAATTTTAAATAGTCTGTGTCTACATATCCTTCTTAATTTCTCATTTTGTACAGATATCTTTAGGATTTATTAGTGAGTGCATACTTGATAGTAGTAACATAAACTGGAATATTAATCTGAAATTACATTGAATCCTCATTAGATGTCAAAAAGACTCCCAAAGCTCTTTAAGTAACACTAAAGGTTACCTAGGATCAGCAAGATGCAAGTACTGCTTAAATCCTCACTAAACTTTCCTTTCCATGTCTCATACAAGGTGTAGCTTTGGTCAATACAGAAAGAAGTTCAAATTCCCCAGACTCATGTTTCTCAAGGATAATCCACACTTCAGCATGTACCCCATAAGGCTAAGGTAGCTGTTTTGGAGCCAAATCTCTGTGGATT
This sequence comes from Phaethornis superciliosus, assembly GCA_023637945.1. NCBI lineage: Eukaryota > Metazoa > Chordata > Aves > Apodiformes > Trochilidae > Phaethornis > Phaethornis superciliosus. The sequence goes on from JAJQWJ010000011.1 coordinate 8,907,373, forward strand.
TCAGATTTTTTAAACTGGTCTTAGTAGGTATGTCAAAATGGCAAATCTGTATGTTGGAACACTTGGAGTACCAGTGCAGCACAGACAAAAAAACCCCAAACACATTCAGACAAAAAGGTGCTTCTGGCTCAAAGTCTCTCCTTAATGTACTATTTAGCCCAGAAGTGCCTACAAGACCCATTACAAAGTCCAAGCAAACATTTCATTGTCCCTTTATTTAGTTCATTAGTTATTCTTAATTGAACATGAGATTATGGTACACATAATCAAACATAGTTACTTTAGAATAATATAATTGTTATTATTAATGAGACAATTAAAATTATGCTGGAAGTGAAAAGTTTCAAATAAATCAATTTTTAACCAGGTGGACTAAAATAACAACAAATTTGAACAAACACTGTGGTTTTTTTCCTAACAGCTGAACTTGACTTCAACTTCACCTTATCATGTAATAATTTTGTCACAATCAGACAAAAATTGCCATTTTATGCAAGGGAATGTCTTCCATACATCTTTATGTGGCTTAATTTTGAGTCTATACACACGCTTTTTAAAGGATAAGAAGATGGAGTGATGAGTTAGGTCCTCAGTTTGCTTCTGCTGTTCTTTGCACTAAAAGGCACGAGCAGAGGAAGGGGTAAGGTTTATTGCAGTCAGACAAGCTACAAACACACAGAAAACAAAGGAATTAATATAAACTTCACCCAGTGTCAATCAGCTAGAAGTTAGGTGTCATTGACCTCTTCCCTGACCTTTAATGGCACTTGCAGTAGCATTCATCTTTGCCAAGTAGGGGTGCATGGAGAGGGCAGATGGGTCACCCTCTGCAGGTGCCCCTCTTGGCCTTCTGGAGACAAAAAGCTGAGATAAATCTATCAGACTAAACCTCTGACTTCTGGCTGGCTCCTGCCCTAGTGGGGATCATGGCATGCTGGAAACATGCACACACTGCTGTGGACAGCCACCTTGTTGAATGCACGTGTCCCTCATACAAGCTGGAGCCTGTGGAGACCTGGAGGTGTTCAGGTCTCTGGTCTGACAACCAAAAAGTGGTGATAAGATCTCTCTCAGTCTGAATATGCTGACTGTTGAATGTTCAGGACACATGGAAAAGCAAAGGCTGTGCTCAGTGTCTTAGAGAGCAATTGCAAGCAGATGCTGGGCATGTTTCTCTCCTACTAAATGTAACAGGACAGCTTCCTAGGCTTGACCAAACCTGGGTGACCTGTTGGGGCTGCTGAGGGATTGAAAATCCTTCACCCTAGGCAAGGAGCAAGGCAGGGTCAGACACACTCTGCAAAAGGTGAAGACAGAGCACACAGTGTTTCAGCAGCTCTGAGATATATGACTGACTGTGTTACCTGCTGACAGCTTTGGAGAGGAGGGATACCAAAAGACCCTAAACTTCTGCTGCAGAGGGGTGCCAAAAGCCCAGAGTCCTGGCATAGCTGCTTCCCATCCCTTGCTTACCCTGCTGGTCTGTGCCAGCAGTGAGATAGTAGATATGAAATAGAGAAAGTCTTCTTAGCTCATCTGGTTTACCTCTTTGACAAGGCAAACATATTGCCTCCATTTTCTGCATGGGGACAGGAAGGTCTGTGAGGAGGAACCATTTCAGATCACCTGGAATAAGCTTCTGAGATGTTCCTCTTGGGCACCTCAACAACAGAGTTGAAATGAAGAAGAAAAGTAGATATTTGCAAAAAAAAAAAAAAAAAGTGGCTTTGGAATGCAAGGGACTTAAGTGTCAACCTCCCTAACCCCAACTCACCAAATACAGTTCTCTTTTTCTGCACAGCAGCCCTGTGCAAGCACAAGCTTTGTTTGCTTATTTATTAAGTACATATGTTCTATGGAGTCTATGGTCTGCAGAAAACATTCCAGATTTTGGACCCAAGGGCAAAATTCTTCTTCCCAATCTGCACAGACAATCTTAATGCTGATATTTTGCTCTTCCTGAGGGATTTCCATGCAGTGAGGGAAAGAGAAATATCAGAGCTCAAATCCACCAGGTGAATCTGAAAGGAAAAGCCTGCTCTGTTGTCATCCTTATTTTCTCTCTCAGCAAAAGGAAGAATGAAAGAAGTAAAATGGGATAGAAAAGATGATGGCCAGTATTGCTAATATTCAATAAACTCACTATTGAACTACACATGGTGCCTTTTTGCAATAAGATGTCAGTACCATCAGAATTATCAGGACTTCACAGCTCAACAAAGGAATGGAGATACTTGTTTCACACTCCACTTACACATTTTCTGTGAGAAAGAGCAACATTTTGCAAAAGGCTTCCTTTCCACTCTTTAGATGTGTGTGATCTTGGATCACCCCTCTAGTTTCTCTTCCCCCTTTTTTTTCTTTTTTTTCAACAAGTAAAGTCATTTCCAATAAGATTCATAAAGAGTTTCTGTTTTTGAAGGTCCCAAAAGGCTTAAATCACTCCTAGCACAAATGCACTCTCTATTGTGGAAACTGAAACCTGCCACACCATAAGGTGATCTGTATATTAGAACCAGATATCCCTTCACATCTGCATTTCCAAGCAGTGATGTGGTATGTTTTGAGTTAGCCTACTTTTAGAGAGTGGCTCATCAGATAGAGATATAGCTATAAATACTGCTAAAGAGCTAGTGTCTGCCAGGCTCTTACAATGATGCTGCCTGGGGAGAGGAGAGTGTATAAGCAACAGGTACTCTACTTTACAAAACACACATCACCTACCCAAACTACCATTAACTGTACACCATGATGGCAGGACACATGTCTTCTTCCTATCTGAGGAAACCACTGTGTCTAGCCAGATAAATGACAGTATATCTCCCTAATTTGTTGGCAGGACATAGCTCTGACCCAGGGAAGGTGCACCTTCAGCTCTCCTTGCCCATATCTCTAGTACTTTTTCCATTTAAATGGGGTCTCTAGGTTTCTTTGGGTAATACATAGATTTACAAAGTGTGACATGCAAATTTCCCTCCAATTTCAGATAACTTCAGCATAGATTTTATTATGCATAGCCAGAGGCCTGCATAGATTTCCGTGTTGACTTCTTGTGTCCTAGCAAGGGCAGAATGTGGGCCATGGTGTTCAGGTTTCATGAGGAAATGCTCTGGGAACTGGCTTGCACCATCCTAGCACAACTTGAGGAGTTTGTTAAGTGAAAGGGGAATCTCATGAGAAGGAGTTGATACCATTGAGTTTCCTGCTGAGCCCCACTGAGATCCCAGGGCAGATAGAACATATCAGTGCTGCTTGCCACGGGAAAGCAAACACTTTTACCATAGAGTTCATTCAGTGTTTGACCCAGCCTTCCTACTGCTTCAGGGTTTTCTAGAACTAATCAGAATTGATAACAAAATAATTCAGAACAAGAAAGTTAATTCATTTGGGGTTTCCATGGATTTACATTCAGATCTGAGTTCATTACAATATTAATTTTGACTAGGCTAAGTCTTTTCTACAGGCATTTCAAGACTACTTTCATGCTATGTGAAAATGTAATTTTTGTATACCATAATAAACATACTCATATGTATGTAACTGAATATATCTACAGATAGGTATCTCCACATATGCTGGAGCATTGCAAAACCATTTATAATACATTACAGAAACATTTGAGAACTACATTCATCCCCAGATTTTAATGTCTAACCCATAGTCTAACTACTCACTGATTTCCATAAATATTATTTCTGAACTCTCTCAAAACATTGTGGCTATATGTTTGTATATATCATTGGTGATCGAGGGGTTTTTTTGGTGTATAATTCATACAGTTCTCTCAAATGCAAATTGCAAAGTATAATTTTCACAACAAATAGTTTCCTTGCTCTAAAGGCAGTTTTAAAGCTTGATATGTTGTCCTATTTTATGATAAATTTATTATAAGTCAGTGGAAAGGAGATGCTTTCTGTTTTCCAACTATGCAGAGCTCACTTGCTTCTCATCATTGTAACTCACAAATACAGGTGATTTTTTAATATAATAAAGATCCGTGTAATTTTCACAAGTTGTCTTGAATCTTCCCTTGGAATAGATATGGTTTGAGTCATTTGACCATCAAAGTGCAAAAGTTAGTATACTTTTTACCCCACTGTTAATGTTATTTGGGGGCTAACTTTGATCTATGCCTCAATTTTCCTTTTACACAACTGTAAAAATACAAAGGATGTTTTGTACCGTAAGTTCTTAGTACTTTCTTGGATTGAATTTGACTCTGTCCTGGAATTAATCTAAAAGTCCTGAATCAATCAGATTTAAGAAGATATGAGTTTTTACTCAATTCACTAAGCTCCAACTGTTTTGAAGTTTGATCTAAGAATCCAATGTATCAACACATGGGGAAATACATTACAGTCCCTGACGGTGGCTTAATGGTCCAATAAAACCATTCAAGATTGGAAGAAAACCAGTATTTTAATGAAATTTTACTTCAGCGTCCTCAACTTCAAGCTCTGGGAGAAAATCTTCAAATTACAACTGAAGCCAGAGATAAAATTTACCTTGTTAATTAAAAAATAGTTTTATTCTTACATTGCATAACACAAAATAGAATGTTTGATTTTGTTGGATTTTTTTGGTTGCTTGCTTTGTGTGTGGGTGGGGGTGGGGGTGTTTTTTGTGTTTTGGTTTGTTTGTTGTTTTGTTTGTTTGTTTGTTTGTTTTTTAATTAAAGCAGTTATATTCTGTTGTGACACCACAATTTTTCCTGTAAGGAATTTTGTTTAGGCAAAATTAGTCTTTATATGCAGTATTTCATTTCTGGAAATGAAATTTTTGGAGGCTAAGTAATTTCAGAAGTCTTATGGATAATAGGTTAAAGTTCAATAGCTCTGAAAAGTTAAGATGGGGGTTTTGTGTGGGGTTTGTTTTTTTTTTTTTTTACTGTGTCTCTATTTTTCAGCTTGATTGTTAACAGAACAGAATATCCATGGTTAGGTCTGGTAAGGATCTCTTTCTATAATGCTCTTTTGTCTATATAACAATAATAAAAGCTTTATTGGCACCTATTTCACATGACCTCCATAATTCTCCTGTGGCTGCCCCTAACCAGTACCAATAAAACCATGCATTCTCTCACTGTACAGCATAAATATATATATATATATATGCTAACGTACCCAAGGATATTTCACAGTCTGATAGTTTATCTTGGGTTAAAATACCCCTCTCATAGCAAGGAAACAGACAGGAATAACAAGATGAATTAGGAGGCATCACAGACAGACAGAACATGCTGCGGGCTGGAAGTTTCCACCCAAAGCACTTAGTGACTATCTGTGAGGAATGAATAAATTCATCAGAATAACCAGAGTTTGTGCAATGTCTTTGAAAGATGAAAATTCTCTGCCAGTATCACTGATGGCAAATAATTTAATAGGGTTGAGTTTATAGATAGACTAGGAAAAAAAAAATTAAAAAAGAAGTAAAACCAAAACCCAACCCCATAATTATAGGTTTCACTTTTTTCCCCATCTTCGAAGAGTCCTTAAAATTGACTGCAAATTCAGAAAGGAATTCCTCAAAGTATTGCTGCATGTAAGTTCTCTTTAACCCACATTTAAAGAGTTTCAGTGTTTTCTACCTGCAGGGGAAAAAAAAAAAAAAAGAGTTCCCTATGCCGTGTTGTCCTTGTCCTTTGTGAGTTCCCTGCTGGAAAGGCCACGCACATGGGATATCCCTGTGAGAGGAACACAAGGAGAGCTGCCAGGGACACCGCTCTGCAAAGCCCCCTTGTCTCAGGGAGCTCAGTGGGTCCTGAGCCTCATCAGAGACTTTCTGAGGGCACTGGAGCTGGGACCCAGATCTGGAGAAGTCCATGCAGGGATGGGAGTTGCCCTGACTGGAGAGGCTTGGGCGACTCCACAGGGAGCTGAGGGGACCCCTTCCCCTTTTTTTAAGCAGGTATCCAAACCACCCCCCCCCCACCCCTGCATCTCTGGAGAAGAGTGTTGGACTCCAAAGCCTCTGCCTTTGCACTTTGGGACTTCTTTTGCATTTTGATGGATCCCGGCAGTTTAGTGAAGGTGCTAACACAACATTTATTTGTTTTATTTTTATCGCTAAATCGAACTTAGCTGAAAAGCTATTTTTATTTATAAGGAGATATGTATGTGTATATATATAAAAGTATATACGTGTATAAGTAAATATATACATTTATAGATATACCAACCAGAGGCAGATGTTGGCCAAGAATTTCCTTACCTGCAGCACTGCTGTTTGATCTGTTAGGGGGGTGACAGGAGCTGAGCGATCTGTTCAGGATGGAGGAGGGAAGGACGATTCCTCTGCCCAGAACGCCGGGTGTTAAACGCCTCCTGCAAAGCTCCGGGCTCCAGAAGTACCTCCGGCCCTTAAAAGCGAGAGGAGCAGAGGTTAGAGGCTAAAGCCTGCCTTTCGTTTCATCATTTCGTTCCATTTCTTTTCTATCTTACGAGACATCGAGGCAGTGAGGAGGGCGAGGGGAGACACCAAACCCCAGCAGGGTCATTCCCATTGCATTCCCATTGCGGGCAGACTCCCCCCAGTCCCTGCTGGAGGAGCCGGAGCAGCGGCGGGACCTGCCCTGGGGGTACTTGGCACCCTCACATCCACCTTCTCGGCCCCTAAAGTAGCTTCCCCTTTGCTAATTCTCTCTAGAGCCCTGTCTCAAATCCCCTCTTTGCCCCCTGCGTGGCTCTCGGCCGTTTCTTGTCACCTACGTCCAGCAACCAAAGGCTTAGGAGCCGTGGGAGATGGTGAAGAGAGGGAGAGAAATCCCTCTGGCATCCCACGTTAGTGCCCGAGTGGGTCTGGAAACCGGGACTGCTCCGCAGGAGAAACTCCCAGCTCGGGGCCACAGCCCGCAGCCGTCCCGCACCTCTGGAAGATACCTTGGAGCTGCAGGTTTCCGAAGCCTCGAAGAAAACGTATACCTGGGAGAGAAACAGAGCCAGAGATAAAAATTAAAAATAAAATAAAAAAATAATAATAAATAAATAAATAAATTAAAAAAAAAAAAAAAAAAAAAAAAAAAAAAAAAAAAAAAGAAAGAAAGAAGTCCTCTTCTTACAGTCTAAATCTGATCTCAAAAGCCACCTCCGCCGAAAGGACGGGAAAATCCTTTCTGGCCCGCCGGAGTCAGGCAGGACCTTGCTGCCCAGGGAAAGCCTCAACACTCAGCTTCCTGCCAAAAATCAAGATTTACCGCGTCCCAAAGAGAAGGCGGCAAGGAAAGCAGAGTTCTTGGCTAGCTGAGAGCAGACGGAGCCAGGAGTGACATCGGTGACATCGGCACAGGGGACTCCCTGCCCCCTGTTACCTCTGGGGGTAAGACACAACGAAAGGGGCTAAGGTTGTCTTTCTAGCATTAAATTAGGAAAATGCCGGGCTGATTTTTCTGCTCCCATCGCCGAGCCCTGCTGAGCGGCTACAGGGAGACATCAAGTAAACACACGAGTAAACACACGTCCTTTTTAGCAGCAGCAGCAGCACAGGGTATTAAGTTCAAAGTGTTAGCAATCATGTCACTTTAGCAATGTAAAATATACGTAAACATAACTACAAGCTTTAAAAATAGCCCCCCGCCCCCACATGAATCTACAAGTGCTATACTTGCAGGTATAGAACTGTATTAATCCTCATTCTGTGTTTCCAGAATATGTCTAAGTGTACATGGCTTTTCATAAGCATAGTTCAGCTTTATTTCACACCAGTCAGTTATATGTTGTGCTAAAGAAATACAGAAAAAACAAACAAACCAAGCAAACCGACTAAAACCAAACTAAACAAAACAACAATACCTAAGAGCAAATTTACTCTTATTGATTTCATTACACTATTTAAAAGTGGAAGTCAAATAAGACTAAAACAAGTTGTATGACTTCACTGTTGGAACACCTTATGTCCTGTGGACAGGAGATACATGGGTATCGTTCGAGCACTGTATATCAAATATACAGAAATAACCAGAGTCCACATTTTTCTCTGTATCCCAAAAAGCACACCTAAATTTTCGGGGTCTCCCTGTCAGAGCTGACGGCTTATGGATGCTTCAGACACCTCCACCAAACTCGTATTTCCTATGCAGCAACACACAGCAAGATGCACAGAGCAGAAAAGCAATGCTCGTCAGCATCACTCGTGTGCAACAAGTGACAAACATCACTTTTTTCGGTTTACAGTACAGAAGACTTCTCTGTTTACAGAGTTTACAGGGTGCCGGGTTTACAGCCCGGTTTACAATACAGAAGACTCTGCACAGGTAGAACTGAAAACCGAACATTTCCCTGTATATTCCTACTTTTCCAGAGTCTATTTCCACAGCGTTGGATATTCGCATCTTTGTGGAGTCTTTGAAAGTGGATTTTTTAAAAATTATACTATTAAAAATATACTATTTTAATTTTTTCTTCATAAATAGGTCGTGACCTCAAAGGTCCCCACCGCCACCCTGGCTCTGGATCGCTTCGGCTCGGTACCGGCTGTGACCCGGCCCCGCCGGACACTCCTTCCATCGCCCCCATTCCAAAGCGAGAGGGGGAGGCGGGGCTTGGGAAAGGGGTGCTTGTCCAGAGGTACTGTACAGGGGAACAAGTAGGAATATCCTGACAGGGAGGCAGAGCAGAGGAGGAGAGAGCTGAACTCTGTAGGTGAACATCTCAAGGGTATCTGTGTACTCACCCAGACTCTCTCTGGTGCACTCTGGATCGATTCGTCCCTCTACAAACCCGGTTCGCCTGATTCCAAGGAAAAAAGCAGAAATTAATTCTCCTGCCCGGGCGCCCTGCAACGAGGGGGAGTTTTGTGGGGTTTCTGGGAGTCCCGGTTCCGAGGAGGTCGGGTCCAGAAGTGTCTCATACAGGGGGCAGGCAGAGGTGGCTGGATGCCATGGGCTGGGTGCTCCCCGATGCGGGTGTCCCCATCCTCGCTGAGAGAGAGCTGTCTGTCTTTCTAATAAGCTACAGACACCCAATATGCATATACATGTATATAGAAAAAGGTTAAATGTCACCAACCGGGCCTCAGGAGACCCTGCAGGTGAGGGTCCCTCGCCCTCCCGTGACGGGACACTTCTCCTCCGCTGAGTCTGCCTGATGACGGGGCCGATGTCCCTCGATGTTCAAGTGCCCCAAACCCGGGGGCTCCGAGCGAGGGACAACCTCAGCACTCCGCCTGCAGCCCGCCGGGCCCATCTCCTCCTTCCATCGCCGCTGCTGACATGAAAGCGCTCGGCGGGGGGTGGCCGGGGGAGGGGGGGGTGATTATTATTAATGATATTAATATAACTGTGATATCCGTGATGAGGATTGGCTGGCTGGGCTGCTGGCTGAGCAGACTGCAGCCAATAGCAGGGCTGGGATGTGGAGTGGCCAAGCCCCCCCTCTGACTGCTGCCCGTCTGCCGGGGCCGGCGCTGCCTCTCCCCCCGCGCCGGGATTTGCTCCCTAATTGACCTAAATAAGGATCTCGTGAGTGGCAGCCCCGGGGCGGATCACGCACACACACACATGCACACACACACACACACACACACGCACACACACACGCACACACACACGCACACACACACACACACACACTCCCCGCACCGCCGCTCCCCGCACCCTGCGCTTCCCCTGCGGAAATCCCATTTGCCACCACGCTCCTCCAATCGCAGGATTCCCTCTCTCGTGTCCAGCGTTTAACTCGCATGACATTTTTATTTCGTTATTATCGTTTTCGCGCAGAATCTGGCGCCTCCGATGGGTTGTCGGGTTGCTTGCTTTTTTTTTTTTTTTTTTTTTTTTTTTTTCCCTTCTCTTCCCCTCCTCCCCCTTCCCCCTCCCCTCCTAGCTTGCAGGAAATGATGGCAAACCGCGATCTGAAATGATTACTCCGGAAAAAAAACCTTTTATACCAGGAGAGCATCCACAGGGCTAGGCAGAGGCAGGAGGCGACCGTGGGGCAGCGGGGAGCCGAGGAACCCGCCGCCGGCGGAGCTGGGACCCCCCCTCCCTCAGCTTGCTCCGACGATGCCGGACGAAGCCACGGAAAACGCCGGCTCCACCTCCGCCCGCGTCTCGTCCTTTTTCATCGAGGACCTGCTGGGCACCGAGGGCACGGCGGGCGGCGGGGCTCGGCGGGCGGCTGTGGGCGGTGTTGGCCGCGGGGTTCCGCGCTGCGGGCCGCGCTCCCCGCTGCGCCTCGGCGCCCCGGGCTGCCCGCTCCGCGACGCCGCTGTCGGGTGGTACCGCCGAGCTCACGCCGCCTTCCTGGGCTGCGCCAGCCCCGACAGTAAGTGGCCTTTCCTTCCCTACCCTTAATCCTCGGGCACGGATGAGGATGGTGGGAGGGGGCGGAGGGGTGCAGGGGGGATCTCTGCTCCCCCCGGAGGGGATCCGGTTCTGCGGCGGGGCTCGGGGGGATGCTCGGAATGATCGCTCAACCCTCGCCCTGCCTCCCCGGGTTCGTCGGTCCAGGGCAAATTTCCGGCAATGCTCACGGTGTGTCAGGGACTTGGAGCCTCTGCCCCGCTGTCCTAAATGTAAACAGCGCTTGTAGATTGTTCAGGGATTTTTCTTCCCTTTCCCTTTAGCCTCCTTTTCTCTTTTTCTTTCTTTTCTCATTATAAGAGAGAGGGTTGTTTTGGTTTTTGTTTTGGTCGGTTTTTTAGGTTTTTTTTTTTTCCTTTTTGAGGCCCCATCAAGCCGGAAAGTTGCCACCACGGTCCCTAGCAGCGCAGTGGGGAGTTTGGGAACCCCTGCGAGTATCTGGGCTCGGGCCCCTGCCCCCCCCTTCCCTTAGAGCCCACCCTGCTACCCACCTTCAGCCAGCAGCGGCCTGAGAGCGCAGGATCCCTCTGGAAAGGGACGCTGGTGGAAAAGCCTGGATTCAGGGGCAGAAACTAACATCTGAAAAAAGTTTATGGGCTGCTATGAGGGGTTATTTTTATCCTCGTAGAAAAAAATAGTGCTGCTCGGCGCATCCCTTTGAAACTGTACGAGCCTGTAAAGTTGTCACGATTGTTCAGTAAGGAAAAGAGGAGCTATTCGTAATCCAAAGAGTTTCTTCCTGCAGTGATAGGATTATTAATATTTTTGTTTTTCCCCAAATCTACACCTAGAAACAGAAGACTAATCCTGAAACAACTGCCTTGCTTTTCTTGCTTATTTTTTTTCTTGCTTTTTTTTTTTCTTTTTTTTTTTTTTTTTCTTTTTTTTTCTTTTTTTCTTTTTTTTTCCTGCTCTGTTCTGTAAAGCATGGGAAATATTTTTTACCCTTTTAAATTGCTAATGGAAAGCACAAAGTTAGAAATTCCATGGACACATATTGAGAAACAATGTCCTGGTATTCGAGCAGCTGCCCCAGTTCATTTGAGTTTTCAAGTTCAGAGCAACGTGAAGAGAAAATATTTTCTTTTTGCTACTGTGTATACAACACACATATACTACTTTACGTATCCCCGTTGCACACACCAATATGCTTATATACGTACTCTTAAGCATATACATGTACATATTTGTGTAGGTATATTTGTGTATCTATATATGTGTAAATATATTTGCGTACACACATGAGTGTACATGTATACACGAGTGTGTATAAATAAGAATACACAAGTATTCATATGTGTACATTCGTATTTGGAAAAGTATGTATATTTCTATGCATACATAAATGTGTATATACATATACGTGTACATTTGTCTGTGTACTAAACGTATCTGAAAGTTACACATATGTGTAGTTTAAGTTTAGGTGAGTGTGAACACAGAGGCACATATGTACATAGACGAGTATGCGTATAGATACATGAAGTAAAATTTATGGGATTGGATATCAGTATGCGTGCGAGTGTGTGTATAGGAACAAATATTTGGGAGTCTATCTCAAGAGACAGAGCTCCGAGCCCCGGCCTGGCTCCTTCGCAGCCGCGTTATTTCCTCTCCCGGTGAGCAGGGCAGGGGGCAGGGGCTCTGTCCGGGTCAGTTGCCGTCTGGGGGATATCCCTGTCCCCCAGGCCCCCCACCTCCCAGCCCTCTGCTTCTCCCCGCAGCCAGCGACCGGGACTCTCCCGAGCTGCCCGAGGAGCCGTCGGAGCGGGCGGGCGGCGGCGGGCGGGCGGCGGTGCGGGGCCCGGCGGGAGGGCGGCCGGGACCAGGAGGCCGGGAGGAAGAGGAGGAACGCGGCGAGGAACCCGGAGAACCGGAGCAACGAGCAGCCGGCCGCAAGAAGAAGACGCGTACGGTGTTCAGCCGCAGCCAGGTCTTTCAGCTGGAGTCCACTTTCGACGTGAAGCGTTATTTGAGCAGCTCGGAGAGGGCAGGGCTGGCCGCCTCGCTGCACCTCACCGAGACCCAGGTAAAGATCTGGTTCCAGAACCGCCGCAACAAGTGGAAACGGCAGCTGGCCGCCGACCTGGAGGCTGCCAACCTTTCCCACACCGCTCAAAGGATAGTGCGGGTCCCCATTTTGTACCACGAGAACTCGCCGGCAAGCGCCTTGGGCTTCACCCTGCCCCACATGTCGCCCCCCTTGGTGGGCTTCTCCAGCGGCGTCAGCTACCCCCTGGGCACCTTCCCCGCCGCCTCTCTCCCATTCCTACGGTCGCAGATGACAGGACTCGTCTGAGCGCCCACCTGTGCCAGGACCGCAGCCCCCCCTCCCCCGGCTTCCAGCTCCACCCCCCTCCCTACCTGGACTTTTTATTTCCAACTTACACATTTCTCGAATTTCTGCTATTTTTTTTTTTCTTTTTAAACGTGCAATAAACTTTTTTGGAGGGTAACACGGAGCAACGAGCAGCAGCCGAAGGGAACCGAAAGGACTACGAGGATCCCAGCCACCAGCCGGGAGCGGGTCGGAGTCCCCACCCCCCAACCCCCGCCGCACATCCAAAGAAAATGCATCCCCGTTTCAGCGGAAAAGCCCCCATCGCCTCCGAGACCCCGGGGTGACACAGACCGGCCTTGCCGGGCGCAAAAGCCTCTTCCCCTCCTTTCCCCTTCCCCGCAGATCTGCCCAGCGTGACACGAATGTACGGAACCGCCGGGCCCGGGGCCATTCCCGGCGCTGCCGCCCCCGCCCCACGGACGGCGAAGCCTCGGGATCCCCGCCACGGCCGAGGAACCTTCCTCCTGCCCTGGATCAGCGCCCTCGCCAGGGAAATCTTCCATTTTCCTCGCTCTCTCTGCTGCTTTCCGTGCAGGGCTTGGGGCCCTGCGGTTTCCCATCTCCAGCAGCTTCTCCGGGGCCCTTTGTTTTAGCCACTTAATTCCTAAAGATTCCGCCCCCCTTCCATTGTTCCTCTCCTTTTCACACGATCGATACCCAAGCATGTGCTGATGTCCCCTGGTCCGTCTCAGGGCTGGCTTTTTGATTTGCAACAACTTGAAGGCAAATTGTTGGAAAGAATTCGCCTCGGTGAAGTCTGAGCTGTGAGGATTCGGTTTCTGGGTTTTCGTTTTATGTCTCCGATGAACTATGAGCTAAAATGAGACGGTTAAATATTATATATATATATATATAATCACAATATGTTTTACCAGTGGGCTTGCCACTTATCACGTATTTCAGTCTCATGAGGAGGCTGAGGAAAACACACCTCGGTTTCTTCATCTCTCACGGGATCGGTTCGTGTAATCGATTAATAGTTCTCATTGGAAATTGAAAAGGAAGGAAAGAAAAAAAATCAGATGGCGTCAGATTGGGGAGCTGTATGGCCAGTTATGCAAGATAACCTGTAATGTGATATAAATATTATGCATGCCAAGCTTTTTCCTTTTTTCCCCACCCCCTTTATTTTTTGTTATTTTTTTTCCTCCCCTTAAAAATTATTTTGTTTTCCCCTCTTTACTCTCCTCTAAAATTAATATCTGGACCATCATTGTTTCTAAATGCTTGAATTTCTTTTCCCGAATATTAAGGGGGAAATTACTTTATAGAACTCAGCCCTGTTGGAAGGTCAAGCTTTGATCCTACATTTTAGGGCATATCAGCTGTAATGGAACCCCCCAGCTCGGAGCACCCCGTGTCCCCGCAGGGAAAGCCGGGTCCTGCGGTTGTTGTGCTGAGTGCATGCGGACCTCTCTCCAGTGAAGGAAGAGAGATCAAATTTTTACTGTTTCCTCATCTTTTCTTTATATTTGGAGCAATCTCACTGTTTTTTGATCGATCGGCGAGTTGCGGCGGAGCTTCAGTTTTGGTAGGAAACCGGAGAAGGGTCAGAGGCGGGCTATAACCTCTCCACAGTTTTTATTATTATATTTTTTATTATGAGGATGAATTTTTTATTTTTTTTTTCCCCCCTCCGGTTTGGCCCGAAACACGGCTATGGGCAGCAGACTGCACAGTTGAAGTTAGGACACGGAAAGCCTCAAAACCACTCGGGAATTAAATAAATATATATTCCGGGTTCCTTTGAAAAGTGCTAACCTGCCGGGGTGCTCGTTGCGACCTCAGTTCATTTTCTGGGAACTGTTGTTTGCTTGGTGTTATTTCAACCGCTCTGAAAAATCCCTCATCTCACTCCGGGAGAACTTCGCCGGCTGTTTTCTTTGCATATCCGTCAAGTCCCCGAATTTGGGATGAAAACTTCTAAAGCCTGGTCCTCGAGCAGTAGAAGGATTGGGAAGCGGCGGGGCTGGGATTCCCGGTTCCCGGACGGCCCTGCCAGCGGCCTGGGGGACTTCAGCCCCTTAATGCACAGAGGAGGTGCTTTTGGATTATGGTTCTTCCTTTGGGGGCAAAAACACTTGATTTGGTACTGTTCATAGTCTGGCTACCCCTGAAAGAAAGTGGCCAGAGAGTGTGTCCGCCTTCATATCCCGCTCCCCGGGTCCCCAGCGTTACCTACTGGATTAAAATCCTGACTCACTACAGTCATATCAAAGTAGATTGTAATCCATCTCGAAATTTAACACGCCTGCCACGCTCCACATGCCTTTTCTTTGGAGTAACATATGAGATTATTATACTTCTGATTCTAGTAAATATTCTTCTATTGAAGTTAAGAAACTGGCAGGGCTAAATGATCAATCGGATTTTTAAAATGTGTTTTGACATTAGTTTGTTTGTTTTTTAAAGACGTGCTGATTATATCAATAAACAGATTTTTTTTTCATACACCGTATCTGTAAATTATGATCATAGTAAAATATTAAAAGGTTCAAGACGTGAATTAATCTAAGAAAAAAGTGCTTACTTATGCCTTATTCTCTAAATGCAGAAAGTGCTTTTTAGTGTCTTATTAAAAGTGATTAAAGTAGGAACATAGACACCTCAGGTTTCTTTACCTCATAGCTATTTTAAATTAAGCTTTTTATTGTACCCGATGGCCAGACATTGGTGCAGGATGTGAGGAAGCAGCCAGCAGAAGACGAAGTCCCTGGTGAATGCACACTGACCATATCAAAGTAGGCAAACCCCACCTCCCCCCAAATCCCTAAGCCCACCCCTCAAACGCGAACAACGGATTCCTCGCAGTTTTCTGCCCTATATATTTTTTTTGTGAAACAAATCAGAGAGGTGAGAGTCACACTTTTTGTTTCTTGTGCCAACAGAATGCTCTAAGAAAAATGTTGGCGGACTATAAAGCTCAAAGTAGTTTCGCAAAGGCTGTTTGAGACACATAGAGGCCTACGTTGCTCTTTTATAGATCAAAGCAACCTCAGAATAGCTTTAAAATAAATCCAGTTATACTACAGCTGTAATGTTATTATGCAGCATAAATCCTTGTCTGTTGACATTTATTTAATGAACGTTGCTACAACAGCTTAGCTAGATGGCACTCCAGAGGCGAGGCAAAGGAAAACCTTGCCAGACTGTTCACAAAGACAACTTATGTTTATTGGACGCTGATAAAAATAGTGACTTTTTTTATTTTTTAATTTTTTTTTCGCAAACAAAACGAAAATCAAAATACTATCTGGGCTGCTCTGAAATAAATTCCTGGTGTAGCTGCAGTAAGATGTTATTATTAATTACACTTTCAACTAAAACAATCGATATGCTGAAAAGCACCTTGTTAAATGGCTACTTTGCAAATGGTACATTGCTCACCGGCTGGAGATGGCCTCTAACTTTCTCATAGGCATGAGTCTAAAATATTCATGCAAATCAATGCTTGATAAATCTCATAGGTGAGAGCTGGCTCCACTGTTGAGCAATATATTTAGATCGATTTTTTTTTTTTTTTTTTTTTTTTTTTTTAATTCTGCATTACCCTGGCACAATCAGTGTCTGCCCTGTGCAAATGCAGGGCGGGCGGGGAGCGAGCCCCGAGCCCAGCATCGATGGAGGAGAGCCCAGCGCCAGGCTGCAGCGGGCTCCTAGGATTTACTGCTCTCACATCCAAGCAATTTTCTTGCATTTCCCGACCCGTTCCCCACGAATATAACTTTTGATCGGATTTCTTAGTGCTTCATTTAACTACCCTGAGTTTCTCAACTCTTCTTACAAATCCTACGCTTTAATTTCTATTATTTCTATTTCTATTTTTGTTTGTATTTCTATTTCTGTTTCTTTTCTGTTTTCTCTTCTCTTCTCTTCTCTTCTCTTCTCTTCTCTTCTCTTCTCTTCTCTTCTCTTCTCTTCTCTTCTCTTCTCTTCTCTTCTCTTCTCTTCTCTTCTCTTCTCTTCCCTTCCCTTCCCTTCCCTTCCCTTCCCTTCCCTTCCCTTCCCTTCCCTTCTCTTCCCTTCCCTTCCCTTCCCTTCCCTTCCCTTCCCTTCTCTCTTCACCAATTCAGTTCTGTTGAACAGCCGAGAATTAATATTTTTCTTCGGAAATCCCCTCCAAGATTTTACCTCACGCCTCTCGTATCAAAAGCAGCCGTTGCGGGAAAGTGATTTAGCTGAAGAATTTGCCTTGATCTTAGAGGGAAGCAAAAGTTGTCGGGAAGAGCTGCGGTGTCCTGGGGTCACAGCAGAGCCCGTTCCGCCTGTGTCCCGCACCTCTGGGGTGATGGGTCGGGCTTGGCGTGCTCAGCTCCCCCCAAAACCTTATTTATAGGCGACACTTGCACCTCCCTTCCTGTGGGACTCCTGGGAAACCTGCTTCCCAGCTAGTGGAACCTTTCCCTCTCCCCTGCCTGCCCGAGATGCCCCAAGCAGGTTCGGGGGGTCCCCCCTGGTCCGAACCTCTGCCCGCGCCCGGCGGGACCCAGCTGGGGAGAGAGGAGACCGCAGAGGCCATCGGCAGTGCGGGGCCAGAGCCTGATGAGAGCCAATATCCCAATATCCAGTGTGTTTTAGGGACGCTAAGGCAGCCAAAGCCACTTGGTTAATGTGACGAACTTTTCAGACAACATTTCCGGGCTGGACCCGCTGGTTCGGGCTGTGTCCCAGGAGAGCAGCGGGACCGCTCCAAGTCCTCTGCGAGGTGCGGTGCTGACCGCAATTGTCAGGGACTTAACTGCAATGGGACGCGAAATCCGGAGAGGGCCCATTTTTTGCCCTTGAGTACATAGAGAGATAAAAGAAGCCCGGCTCTGCGAGCCAAGCAAACCCGGACTCTGTGGCGTTTCTGTAGAGTCTAATCAGATTTCATTCTCATCATATTTAAATTTAGAGTAGAAGGCTTTTTTGTGCTCTGAGCTAAAATGGAAATAAATATATGTGTGCCGGGTGGTTTCTGGTAAAAAGCTTTCCTAGGTAAAAGGTTTCCACTCAGCATGATGTTAGCTTCTAACGTAAGGATATATTACTAAAAAATAAAAGAAATTAAAATTCAGGATTCCTGCTCTCCTGCTGTGCGGTACCGGCCTCCATGCCACGACACGTTCCAGACAAGATTCCTCCCAGATAAAACACAAATGAAGTGCGAGATTAAAAAGTACCAGTATTGGAATATCTCTACCTATTGTAAGGAAAACTGTTGCTTTCAAACGGAGCCATTATGCACCTTATCAGACGGCTTTTCCCAGCAAGGGGACTGAATCGCTACGGTGCGGAGCAGTGCTGCGGGGGGGCAGCAGAAATGGACCCCGCTTGGTCACTGAGCCCCCTTTGCTGGCTCAGCCCCGAGTTGATCCTCACGGATAGAGAAGACTTCGGCCAGAGTCGTCCCTTCCCTGCAGCCGCTCTCAACTCACGGCCCCGGAACCGCTCACTCGGAAAAACCTCTGAGTTTTGCCAAGGTTTCTCTCCCCGCTGCCCCCTCGGACCCTGCTCCCCCCCAGCAACCGGGCCAGATGCGGGCGGGCCGGAGTTCGGGAGGGTTCGCCGAAGAACTTTCCCCGCAGCAGCCCTGGGAGGTCACTCTGGGTTTTGAGGATACGGGTCTACCTGTTGTCAAGTTTCTACTCTCTCCTGAGGATAAAGGGGATTCTAGGGAGTCCGGTGGAGCTCGGTACGGATCTGGCTTGTAGGAGTCCCTGTAGGGGGATCCCGGAATCTCCCCCCCCCCCAGTTCCTCTTGTTGCAGTGAACTGCTTCCAACCTTCCTCAGTGGCTGGGGAGTCCAGACCTGCAGTGTGCTCCCTCACTGCACAGTGCTTATCAGGGGAAAAAAAAGAAAAAAAAAAATAATCTGTAAATCAGCCAAATGGGGCTGGGAAAGGAAGACAGACTCCTTCTGGCGTGGTGTTGGCAACCTAGATCTCCCAGGCCTAAGCTTGTGTTGCTCGGAGGGCGGAGGGTGACGTGGTGAAAAAAAATAGGATATAAAACTTAAGTCTCTTTCTTCGATTTCCTTATTATTTTATGCCTTCTTTAATATCTCCTTTTTTTTTTCCCTAAGAAAATGTCGTTTTGGAAAACACTCTGACTCAATGCTTTTTAGAATGGATTTTTTTTCAGGCCTCAAAAGGCAGTAGTTTTCAGCAAGAGCAGATATGAGCACCTGGAACATGCCTCACACACAGACTGAAGGGAGGCGAGAAGGGAGGCCGAGACAGGAGCGCAGGGGTAAAGATCGACCCCATGTGGCATCCAAGTACCCCATACTCCAAGTTTTACCACATCATACGGGATACTTTAATTAATCTTTTCAGCTGCTTCTTTGCATTTTACCATTGTTCCTTTCCCTTGTCTCACCCTATCGCTCTTTCTTAATGGGACATTTCTTTCCACCAGAGCTGCTAGCTTATACAGGAGGTTGCAAGGCAAATGCAACGAACTGGGGAGACGGATAGGAATGTTTTGATTTTGTTTTTATTTTTTTGTTTGTTTGTTTGTTTTGGGGTTTTTTTTTTCTTCGTTTGGTGGATAACATATACTTCCAGCAGGAGGCTACATTAAAATCTGACTGCATTTGTACATTTTTTTTTAATGAAAAAGAGATGAAACACTTTCCCAGGAACAAGTGCGTTAAAGATTAACAGAGTCCAAAGCCACAAGATGCCCTGATTTTAGCTCACAAAATCTCCAGCATCACGATATTTAAGAGCCTGTCAGCACTTCTATTGTCAACTCTTTTTCAAGGGCTTCTCGCTTGCTTGCCCTCCGCAGTTCTTGCGGTGGAAACATCGAGATTCAGCCTAAAAGGGCTCTTTAAAAAACGTTTGGAAACATTTCCCTGGTTTTACACAAGGGCTCAGGGAAGGAGATGGTTGCCTGCGATCCATAACTCATCATTCGCGTACCAAGTGCGTGATCCCATACAATTTCTAGCACTTTAAACCTACAGAAGAGCTTTGCAGATCTGCAGGGATAATTCGAGGTGGCTTGACACCCCAGGGCTTCTCGGGGGGAAAGGTGTTCTCTTTCTCCCCAGGGGAACTCTGCGTACTCAGGCTGAGGCTCTGCAGGCGGAATGACCACAGGGAAGGGACTTGGGCTGAGTAAATTACTCTTCCCCAGAGACCTCATTCGATTACAACAGCATCGCCAAATTGAAGCAAATGTCCTCAGCAGACTGTCTGGGTCCGTGACAGGTGCTATACAAACACACGGGAGGGTTTCGATGTCTCCCAGCTTCCCATTTCCTTCCTGACACCTCTCACCGCCATCACTGCCTCTCGTTGCCGCACTCCATCCCATTCCCCCGTTTTCATTTCCATTTTTCTCCCTCCATTCTTCTCCTTCACCTCAGAGATCTCCCTCCTGCCATCCTGCCTCTTTTCCGTGGGCTCTCTAGGGCCTAACTCTGCCTCTCTCCCCGCCTCAGCAGTGAGTGCTGCCCTGGGCACCCTTTTCGGGGAGCACCTTGGGGGCAGGAGGATGGCTTCCCCCGCTTCCCATATCCCTTTTGCTTTCTGCTTCCCTCCATCTCCTATTTCCCTTCCTCGTTCCCTGTCTTCCCTGCCGCTTCTCCTCCCTCTCCCCCTTCCTCTCTACCCCTCCCCAAGTCCTCAGTCCTTTGGCTCCCTCTAGCTCCATCCCCACCCTCCGCCGCCCCGGCCCCTCCTCCCTCCCTCCCTCCCTCCCTCCCTCCCTCCCTCCCTCCCGAGCCCACCCTTCCCTCCTCCCTCCGCAGCCAGTCCCGCTCCGCAGCTCGGCTCTGCCGGGCTCTCCGCGCCATGGTGCAGCTCGGGGGCGGCCGCCGAGCCCCACCGCCAGCCCCAGCAGCACCTCCAGCCTTCAGCATCGACAGCATCCTGCAGCCCGGACCCCGCCGCCCGGCCTGGGAGCAGCGCAGAGCCCGCTGCGCACTGCCGGAGGAGGAGGAGGAAGAGGGGCCTGCAGAGCAAGACCCCAGTAAAGGCTCCAGCAACTCGGGTACAGAGCCGGCAGCCCGCCTCAGGCTGCCTCCCACTTCGGGTGCCATCCCGGCCCCCACCCAGCCCCCCGCCCCCCTGCAGCCCGGCACCCGGCGGGCTCTGCCCCGGGGCCGCGCACACGCAGACACACACACTTGCACCCACCGACAGGCGCTTACACACACACACACACACACACACACACACACACACTTGCACCCACCGACAGGCGCTTACACACACACACACACACACACACACACACACACTTGCACCCACCGACAGGCGCTTACACACACACACACACACACACACACTTGCACCCACCGACAGGCGCTTACACACACACACACATACACACACACACACACACTTGCACCCAGGTACAGTCAGACAGAGAAGGAACCGAAGCTCCGCGGGCAAACGGGAGGAGGTGTCACCGCCACACGCACCAACCTGCTTCCAGGGGCTTTTCCAGGGTGTTTTATCCCCTTCCCGGCGTCCTTGGCCGTTTGTCCCGTGTGCAGGAGCCCCTGACTGCTCTGTCATATAGCCAGCAGGGACTTCCTTAGATCCTCACTGGAAGCTCCTCACCCTTCTCGCCCCTGGAGAGTGTTGGGGGGGTCGTGGCTAGCTCTCGGCAGCCCCCTCCCTATCTTATCCCCCCCTCACCCCCCCCTTTCCAGGTCTCAGCCCCTCTCCCTAGCTCTCAGTGGGGCCATGCATGCATGCGGGGCGGAGGGGCGGGCGGCGGGAGCTGATGCTGTGCTTTGGCGTTGCAGGCAGCGAGCCTCGCCGGCTCCGGGTGGAGGGGACGAGCCGGGGCCTCCAGGCGGAGGCGGAGGGCGGAGGTGTGGGCTCCCCGCTCCCCGCGGAGGGGCTGCGCGGCCCCCGGCAGCCTCCCCGAGAGGCTGGGGGCTGCAGCGGAGAGAGCGGCGGATCGCCGGCGAGGGGCGGCAGGAAGAAGACGCGAACCATTTTCTCCAAGAGCCAGGTCTTCCAGCTGGAGTCCACCTTCGACGTGAAGCGCTACCTGAGCAGCGCCGAGAGGGCTGGGCTGGCCGCCGCGCTGCACCTCACCGAGACTCAGGTGAAGATCTGGTTCCAGAACCGCCGCAACAAGCTCAAGAGACAGATGTCAGCCGAGCCCGAGGGGCCGGGGCCGGCAGAGCACCCCGGGGAGCCACCTCCCCCCTCAGTCTCCGCGGCTCTCTCTTTCCCGGCCCTTTACAAGGACAGCACCCTGCTCAGCCGCTGCTTGATGCCGCTGCCCATCCCCTTGCTCTACCCGGGCAGCGCCATTCCCTACCTCTGCTTACCCGGGCCGGGCAAATACTTCAGCCTGGTGGACGGGGACGTATAGCCTCTCCCCTCGGCCCCCGACCTTCCTCCGGCTGGGGGCCGCCCCGATGTTATTTATGTCCCCGCCGTGTCCGTGGGATGTCCGCTTTCGCCACAGCCAGCGGCAGTCGCTCCCCCTCGGCCCACGGAGGGACGGCCCGGGCTCCCCCACCCGTGTCCGTGGGCCTCTGGCAAGATGTTAAAGCTGCCAGCCCGTCCTCACTGTTGCAGCCATTTTTCTGCGGTCAAGACGGAGGAGATAACACGGAGTCACCAAAGAAACCGGGATGTATTCTACCTCCCTCCCTCCCAAATGCTCCCACGCCCGCATGGCAGAGAAGCCGATGCTCTGCCTCAGCCCACAGGGACTGTGTCCCTGACTCTGCCCCAGTACTGCGAACCGAGTCCCTTTTATACACCTTGCTAAAAGGGAAAGCCAAGATATTGTCTCCTCTGTCTCAAACTCTCCACCCCTAACATCCTGCAGATCGATTTCTCCCCATCTTTGACATTATAAAAATGTAGACACTTTTCCTCAGATCTAGTTCTTAAATTGTGGCTTCTATAAATCTTATTTTTTTTTTCCATCCTGAAAAAAATCCGAGCTCTCTCACTTTTTGTGCTAACTGATTCTCAGTCTGTGGCTCACCTGCTGTTCCTGCTGAACAAGACAAACTGTGGCTCACACTTCTTCTTCTAACTCCGCCCTTCCAAATCTCGTGGGACCACTTTAACTGCTGTCAGAGAGAAAATAAGGGGGTGGTTGTTTATTTTTTTCCCCCGATATTTTTTGTTTGCTTGTTTCGTTTTTATTTGTTTGTTTGTTTTTCTTTTTTCGTCTTTTTCATAGATTTCCCAAGTCTTTTGTTGCCCTTTCTTTGGTTTCCAAGTTCAAATGCTTTATATTCAAAGACTGGAAATAAACCTCTTTTGAAAGTTGGAACGCATGACTTTTCAATACAGTTACTACTAGGCGTTATCAAACGGAAGATATTGCCTAGAGTGAGTCGATTGTTTTTATTTTAAAAATAAAGTTTTAAAACACCAATCTTGGCAGTACGAAATTCACCCGTGTGTGCGAAAAGGGGCAACTTGTCCCGTTTCCTAGTGGGGAAAAATACGAAACGTGTTTCGGCTGGATAAACACAATATTTCTTCCCTTTCCCCACTCGTTTTCCATTTCCCTTTTCGGTGTCAATTAACACAGATGTGGAACGAACTCCCTTGCAGATGCGTGGGACAGCTCGGGGGGAGACCTCGGCTCAAGCGGGAGCCCCGAGGCTCCGGGACGCGGTTGGGATTTCATTCCCAGCTGGAAAAGTGTTGCTGCGGGGACTGGCACCGGGTGAGATGCTGCGGGGACTGGCACCGGGTGAGATGCAGCCGGGAAGACGGAGCCAAGGCAGCCTCTGCTCCAGCCCGGTACCTGAGAACGGCTCCAGAGGCTCCTTAAAGTTTTCTCATGGTTGCGATAGTCTGGGAGAGATTTTTGACCTTTCCTCTCGCTCTCGAAGTAGTGTCAAATAGCAAGAGGAGCCTCAAAGAGTACCATTGCTCTGGGGGGAAAATAATAATAATAAAAATATAAATATAATATGGAGCAAAGGTAGTATAATGAAGTGGACACGCTGAAGAGGACCTGCCGGATCTCCTGCACAGCTCAGGTTCCCCCAGACTGCAGGAAGGTTCCAGTTTGGGTCACAGGTTCGATTCGACCCCTCTTTTTTTGATTTCACTTTATAATGATAGTTCAAGAAATTAAGATACTCTGAGTCTTCGAGTTAGTTGCTCAGTGACGAAAAACATTTGTTGGAGACATGTAGAAGTGATGATGTCCTTATTTTCCAGGATGATGTGATGTGGTTCCTGTGTGCCTATTTTTTTCATAACTGATGACTGGGTTTTACCTTTAATATTTCCAGTGCCGATACACCCTGACTTGATTACTGCCAGGAGAGGAATCAATATCGATAGTGGCAAATTCATCTTTACCCAAATCGTTAGCGGTGAAAGTCTGACCAGACGCAGCAGCACTAAGGAGCCTTTATTTCTATAACGTAGAACTAAAACAATTAAAGAAACTTCCCTCCCACATGACTGCAACCTCAGGTGAGAGTGATAATTATAAAAGAAGTCACTCCTTGGCAATTAATTTACCTTTTACGGCACTTATCAAACCATTTTCATTTTTATTCTCTCTGTGTCATCAATTTGCCGTCAATTTTATTCTGGAGTAACAGAGGCAACTGAAGGACAACACGGACCTAAACCCCAGACCGATTTATTTACAATAAAACCAACAGAAAGAGATGTGCACGCTGCAATTGCTTTGTATAGTCTGATTTTACAACTTGCTGCAGACCAACACCAAAACCACTACCGGTAGGAGGTGGTGTTGCTACCGGTGGGCGCCTGAAACACCCGGGCACCTGGGCAAAGTAAATACCTGCCCTGAAATACTCACACCCCGTCAAAATATAACTGCTGGTACTGAAATCACTGGCCAAAAATATTAACCAAGCTGCTGCTGCTCAGTCTAACACAGTGGCAGGTGAGCTTCCTCTATAGAAACACAAGTTCAAGATGTGTCAAGGTTCCCAGCTGAGCAGTCAGTGCTGAGAACACTGAATATTATTGTCATCTCTTTTACCACTTTTGTATTTGCAATTATAAATTTTTTTCTTGCTGTTTTAAGAGTTTGTTTTTAGCTACTATACAGCAGGAGATTGGTACTGGCTCTTGGTGGGATACTTGAAAAATGAAACAAGACACAACAAAACTAAAAAAAGCCCCCAAACCAAATTTCTGTAAGACCTTTCAAACTGTTTGAAAGAAAAAACAAAACAAAACAAAGCACAAAAAAAAACCCCACAACCCAAAACCAAATAAACAAAACCCCACAAACAGTACTAGAATGGATCAGATGGTGGAACTGAGATTTAAAAACATGCATTTAAGTTTTGACATAAAAAAGAAATAATACATCTGAGTGAGAGTAGGTGGAAGACGTAATGTGCTTCCACATTGAAGATGGGACTCTCTATTAAAGTCTCATATACAGTGTTGCTGCTTTTTTTAAAATATATTTTTTATTTTTTATTTTTTAATTTTTTAAGTAGGAGAATAGCTACAGGCCTTACCTGTCCTGTGAAGACCTGTGTGTTCAGCATGGCACAGACATAGCAACAGCCTGTCCTAGAATATGCTACGAATGGAGTAGAAATGAAAGGTCTGGTTAAGACCTGGCCCCTGAACCTTTCCAATTAAGGACTGTAATCAAACACAACTTTTTTTCAACAAGAAAATATATTTGAAAAGCAGTTGGATACATATATAAATGTGTTGGACACATACAAAAATGCATTGACCATGAAACAATGCAATACAGAGGCTTAAAAATGCTGCCCTATCCCTCTCTCTCTCCTCACTTTCTTTGTACAAGTTTCACACGGCTGGTGAAAGAGCTAACTCCAGAAAACTTGATTTTCCTTTCACCCGTGATGTAAAATTCCCTGTGATTAGGATGATCAATCACAGGGCTGAGAGTGGCAGCTTTATTTATTCAAGAGCATGCTGAGAATTAGAAGATCCAATTATTTGTGCTGGAGAGTAAGTCTTCTCAGTTGTGTGCCCTGTTGGAAGGTTTTGCAAAACTCCCCTGGGACTGGTTTCCCTCTGGAGTCTCCTGATCAGGAGGCTTAACCAGGCACTTGCTACCACTTTGTTTTGCTTTGCTGTTCTCTAATCACCATGTACATAGACATCATTATGGACCAGCACAAAGATGTTGTTCCAACCCTTCTTGTCATCTCTCCTGATATTTGTCTGTCTTCTCCTAATCCAGTTGGTGCTTACCTCCACAATATGAGGGAAGTTATGGTACAGACTATATAGAGCAAAGTCATTCAGCATACCTCTTTGGTCTTGCTTGGGCTTGACCTTGAGCACATAAAACTCTCCTGCTTCTTCTCTGCTGCTCCTTTTTTTTTTTTTCTTCCTTTTTTTTTTAATGCTTAATCTGAAATGGTAGCTTTCCTTTTCTTTCCTTTTTAAAAGAAACCATTGAACGTACTACACCTTTTGTATGTTCATATGCAAAAGTTGGGCTTCATGTGTCTAGAAGAAGGCTTGCAGCATTACTCCAAAATGTAGCAATCTTTCATATTCTATGAGGAAGACACCACAGGTTTACATTACTGGAATTAGGCAGAAAGAGAAGATTTACAGCCCCACATCCCAGGAGAGGCTCATTTGACTCTTGGCAAGATTATTCAAATTTAAGGAAGATAAGTATTCATCACAACATTGCAGGAAAGGCACAACATTGTTCTTCCAAAATTATCATGAGCAAGAAAACATTAGTTTGGAGTGATGCAAATCAAAAATATTTTTGGTGCATCTTCTCTCTGTCAGTGCTTTTTTTCTTGAAAAGCCACTGGTCTCTCTTCTCTGCCTTATCTTGTAAATTCCTGTAGTGGGCTAATTTTGCCGGTTAAACTTGGGTTGGGCCTGATTCTGCTTTCCCTTACAAACAAGGGATTGGAAGGCAAGGATGTGACTTCTATAGTATGTCTAACTTAGAGATCAATTTGTCATTTTGAGCCCTTAAGTTTTTCTCCTTTTTAAAATATTTGAAGTAGTAATATCCTCAAGTTATGATTTGAAATAATAAACATATTGAAAAATGAGGTGTGGATTTACTGGGGACATTTGGAAAAAGATTAAACTCGTTGTTCTATGCATCTGCATTTCCCTTGACAGTGATGTTGAACAGGATCTTATGTCATGAGACATGCTTGCTGGCCAGTTCTTCTGTCACTTCAAAGTAAAGACTGTAAATAAGTTGCTTAAAATACAAACCTGGATTTAAGTATGTTATTTAAAATAAAGGCTTCCAAATGGTATAATATCAGGGAATATTTATCTTGGGTCCCATTTGGTGTTGTAGTACCTGGGAAATGCTCTGTCCCTAAAAGCAGGAAGTCTTCTATTTCAGAAAATAATTTAACTCTAGAGGAGAAGTACATTCTGGAGTGGGAAAAGGTAATTGCAATACATGTAATCAGTGCACAGAGCAGAGAATGATACCTGCCTCCTTTCTGCTCTCAACAAATCAATTACATGGGTACGGGTCTTCAATAAAATCCAACAGAGATGAGAAAACCTTACCAGATATTCTAAGAAAAATGATAGTAAACGTTCCTAGCTGTATCATAAAGATCAAGGTTTGTTTCTTTTTTTTATGTACAAAAAGCATTTTCAAATGCATTTCAAATGCTTTTTGGCACAAGTAGAGAATTACAAGTAGAGAAAGTCTGCAAGATCTACAGTAACCTAGAAGGTACGAAGTGGGAAAGACACAGGCATTACATGCCTGAAGAGGGCCAAAGATGGCAGTGAAAAACAGATTTTTAAGTAAAGACTTTGTGTTCACCTGTGATCTTTTTAGGACCTAGTGGACCACACAGGCTGCTTTTACAAGGAAGGATGTGGCTACAGGACCAGGAATCATATCTGGTGTCATCAACCCAGTACACCAGGTACAGATCACAAATCTACAAGGACAGTTGGATCTTCTTCCAGACCAGAATTGCTGTGTAGGTTTGAGGACAAAGGCTTTGACTGGAGACCTCACTGTACAGACCCACATCTTCATTTCAGTTCTCCACTGTTTACTTTGGTCATGTGTGTCCTTCAGAAATTGGTCTGGTTGGAGCAGAAGCCACGGTAGTTCACTCAAAGCTTTTCCACCAGGTGTTTGTGAATCACTATACAAAGAGAAATGACTCCTTATTCAGCAATATATACTTTGCAACACTTCTGATTTTTCATCGCTTTCACACTCAAATTTACAGAGGTCAAAAGTATCACCTTTAGGAAGGCCTCTATAAAAGAATAACTGGTTTTTCTATTTTGGATTAAATTACTGAACCGTCATGGCTCTTCTCAAAAGGGAAGGCAACCTAGCAACTGAAGAAGATCAGCACTTGACTGAATCTTGATCAGCTTGCAACCTAGATCTCCTCCTCAAATCTGCAAGATTCAGCTCTCCTTTTCTTTTGATAGTCAGCTATAGGACAGCTGCAAGGATCTCTGTCCACCCTGCAGATTTTGTCTATGAACCTTTCAAAGTTTCATTTATGACTACCAGTGAGAAAAGCAAAGCTACCCACACAGCCAACACAACTGGAGAGTCTGGTGAACTATGGTTCTTCCTAAGCATCATGGATGACGTATACTGAAAAGCAGTCCCTAGAGACAATGATTATTGTTTTTTAAAAAGTTACATGGATATTCAAATCAGAAAAGACACCTTACTGCCAGCTAACCATAATGTTCTCTGAGTTCCAGAGCTCTAGGAGATCTATATCAATATGCACACACATGAAATATAAGTTTCTTTAAGTTACTTCTAACTACATAAAAATTCCTTATTTTTCATTTTTGTAAATTGAAAATTTTAGACTTATTTTGCAAATAAATATCTGAAAACCATTGGACCAATGTATTTTCTTCTTAGGGTTGCAATTTCTACTGTATCTTTCACTGTCTTTTACAAAGTTGCAGTGAATCCTTTGTGGAAACAGTTAAAGATCTGAACATTCCCGTGTTCTTCCAAGCACATCAAAGTTAATAATATTTATACACTGATTCCTGGTCATCACATTAATTAAATGATTCTTATGCATTTTCAGACATATTCATATTTGTTTTAGCAGATACTGAGACTCTTAAAAATGTTAAATATCTTTAAAAAGTTTTATTTATATCAGTCTAATATTTTTTACATGTAGGATTGTTTGATAACTTCTCTGGTGCATACAGTGACATGACTATCTGTCTCTTTTACAACACAAAGCAATCTGGAGGTGTTATGTTACTGTGTAATTACAGTGTTTGCTTAGAGAGACATTAATGTAAAATTATAGATGCAAAGGAAATGTTGTGTGGTGGGATGTGTGTGCATTTTTAAAAGAGCCTGTAATTTGTGGATTTGTAACTAAATATCTGCATTCAATTTCTATTATTGGATAATTACTTCACATATGTGTCAGCTTCTCCAGACTCCTAAACTTGACTTTTTAATGGATAAGGAGAACGGCACCAGTTTATATATCTTTGTGTCAACAAGATTTTAATAATCAAAGATGTCAGACTGGGAACCAGGCAAAAGAGATTTACAGCAGCTAAATTAAAAAAAAGAAGTCTACTTAGCACCATGATTTTACACATGTGAAATCTATGAAGTTATACCTGTAAAATAAAAATATATTTTCAGATTAAGGATCTTACAAACTAAAACACATCAAGTAGCAACTGTTTCTTAATGTTTCCATGGTGTTAATTTGTTGGATTAATTTTATTCTAAAATATGTCTTTTTTTTTCTTGAAAAGAAGCTTTCTGAATTAGGAAAGCAAAATAATTTGAATCTAGCAACTTATTGAGGCAAATCCCACTTACCATGAGGTCTCCCAATGGCAGAAACTCAATTGCTCAGTTATTTGCATGTCCAACACTTTTCTCTCTCAAAAGACAAAGAATCTATAAGCATCACTATCAGAAATAACAGATGGCTGATTCAGTTAGGACATCAGCTCTCTTTGCCATGTCATTGGCCCAGACCAAAATCAATGGGGAAATGTCCCTAATATGTCTACTTGTCCCTTTATTGTATAATCTTTTGCCCTGGGTCAGATGCCAGGGTCAATGTATTCTCATGTTTTTTGTTGAATCCATTGACTTCATATTATGAAGGGGCTACTTAGGATGATGACAATTATAGTAGGGGACTGCCCTTGGTGAACTGGAAGCATCTTTTACCATTAGTCTGTCTGGGATCACTGTTAGCAAAACCCAAAAACCGTTGTATGTGAATGCAATCTGGGGAGAGGCTTCAGGAACTTCTAAAAAGTATATGTCTTTAAATGTATGTGTTTTCTTGCAAAATATATTTTTAGGAAAATCACTACTGTCAGAATTGATTAGATTACTCTAACCCTCACAGATTTGCTTGGAAGCTGAAGAACACATCTAGCAAACCCATGATGTCATGATACCAAATTAAGTCAAGTGTCTTGGAAAGACTTTTGATCACGTCTTTTCTGAAAGAGAATCTGAGTGCTCCTCTCAAAAAAAATGGCAACAAACCCATGGCTTAATATACTGGTGACAAGACCTAAGATGTGTCATATACCAGGTTCTTAAAAATGGCTAAAGACAATGAGAAGCTTTCACATCTTGTGAAAGTTTATATGTGCTAATTTTCTGCTGTGATTTTGTTTACTGCTACAAGGCCCAAAGGAATATAATGTTTATATTCTCAGATCTTTTTATATACTCGGAATATTCCAAGGCCTTTTTTATGTACATGAAAAAAAGAAAATTAATTTTGTGAAACTTCTGATTCACAAATTGAACACAGCACTCTTCCAATATGGATGAAGTTAAGAAGCAGTGACTTATCTTCAGCAGACTGGTAGGTCAAGTCCTTTTACAGTGTCAGATAACTTCAAAATTAACACAACAATGCATTAAGAATGTCTAAGAAATGGAGTTGAGTATTATTCTTAAACAGAATATGTATAGTTTTTTACTATGTTTGAGAGTATGAACATTCTAGTTCAGTTTTAAAGAAAATTAATAATTGCACCTGGCACCACCATTTTCTAGTGGTGGTGGAACAGATCTATAATTGCAATTATTCTCCTCCTGGGTGATTTAGTTCAGCTCCTTGCCTCATGCAGGATATCCCCCTACATTATTTCTACTACTTATCTAATCTATTATTGAATAGTTCTGGTGATGGTGTCTCAATTACCTCCATTACCTCTCTCCCAATGTTTAACTGATCTGTCTGATATGATTCCCTGCCACCCCACAGTGAACTGTTTGGATCATTAGACATGCAGTTTTATGTTATATTCCTTGATTTGATCACTTTCACATGGTCTGAAACTTCCACTTTGAAGAGGTTTACTGTGTCTTTGGGACTTGTGTAATCTCTTCCATCCGCAGGTTTATGAACTGGGATCCTTTCCAATCCTTTCACCATTGATGTGGCTTTTCTTTATCCTTTTCTAGTCTTTATTCTCTGTGTTCTGCTTTATTTTCTTCCCAAATACATAGCTCAGGAACACTCATAGCACAGTGAAGTAGTACCCGAGATGGTGATCTACCATCAAAATTTTAAGAAGTTTGCTATGTGCCCTTTTTTCATATTTCAGTGACACAGTGCACTGCAATACAATGCCAATCTATTGTATTATTTTTTTTGTTTAGACTCAGTGTTTTAATTTGTTTCATTTATAGAACAAACCCTTTTTATCTACCCACCTATCTGTCTGTCAATACATCTACTTCACTTGAGCTTCCATTATGCAGTTTAACTATGATGTATCAATAACACCATGTATTTTGCTCACAGAAGCAGATCTATGGCTCCTACACTTATTATCAAGTAAGCAACACCTCTCTCATGAGTATTTGTTAGTGACTCCACCGCCCTACATACTATGTCCAAGGCCCTATCTTGGTTGTGATTTTGAGGTTGACAAGTACAAAAGCATATCACACATCAGTGATGGTACTGATGGTGTGGTAGAGATCCTCTGCTGAGTAAACATGAAGGAACTTGAAATCTACTACAGCTTTCTCCCTGTGTGTGTACTAGGGTACAGAGTCCAGCTAGGGACCAGCAAAACTGAAACACCTTCTGTCAGTGAAGATTTCTGTGGTCACATATGCAGTCTTTACTGCATCTGAATGTAACACATGCATGAGCATTTTACCTGTGCATCTTTGTCATGAGTGATGGGATAGGAATTACTGAAAAAGTAGCATAATTCCACAGGGCAGAAGGTGAAAGGTAGATGTGAGAGAAACCTATATACTGGAAAGGTTGTTTAATCTCTAGGAAACATTACATGTGGAAGTGTAACAAATGGAGTCTGACATGACCAGCAAGAATTCACTCTGGTAGCCCAGGTTTGTGAGCTTGGACAGAATTCCACAACTACTCTCTGGAGAATGAAATAAAAGTCTAAAATGTGGCTGCAACTTTGCTAACAGTGTGCATGTTTCACCATATTTTCTCCATCATGCCCTGAAAATAAGGAGAAATCATGCTGTTTCTCCAGGACTTACGCAACCCTGTTAAGAAGTAACATATACTTATATTTCTTATAAATAATTGAGACAATACAGACTCTTGAGAACTTGGAATACAGAAACTAAATCCAGAAGAAGTTACCAGTCTTGGAGCGGAGACTGAAGCCTGTTTCAAATGCTTTGGAATATCAGATTGAGTACCGCAGAGGTGCAATTTGCAGATCCTGAGAAGAGAATATATTTCTGTTGGACATTATCAGCTCAATTCTACAAGCTCTCCAGATGGAAAATGCCTGTTGGAGTCATTCTGAGAAAAATCTTCTGGAACCAGGACCCCACTTGCCTATAACATAAAAATAAGATGTACTGAACACATGAATAGTTACTGTCAGCAATAAGCTAATGTTTACACCAGAAACCAAGGAAATAATGAAGTATAAAAAAGAAGTCAGAAATTCACATTATTTATTTTTTCCATAAGAACTGGAAGAAAACTTGAAGTAGGTGAAGGAAACAGTGTAGTTATAGCATTTTGAGAATAAGAATTCAGGATTCAGTAAATGTTAGCAGCCTGCAGGTCAGTGACCTTTGTTTCTTGATGGATTTAAATGTGTTTAATTTACTTTATAATATCTTTATTGGATACAATAAAAGGTTAGAGTTTTTTTGTTTTTTTTTTTTAAAGAATATGATCAAAATTAGTTCATTAAACCACCATCAGAACAGATCTTTGTACAGAAATTGTGGAGCAGGTCAAGCTGGCTTAAAATGCATGAAGTGGTTTAAAGATGACCCCTCCTCAGTGTAGAAGTGCCCACTTAGAATCAGGTGTCAGGATATAAAGCTGTGAATAATTTGCCAGTGTCTGTGGTCCTGAGTTATGGCAGGATTTACACCAGAGTTGCAGAGAACTCAACCTTCATTTCTTTAGGCTTCATGAGCAAATGACAGAGCTATGATCTAGATCCTGTGTAAATGATTAAGACTTACTGATAATCTTAGAAAATTTGTGACAATAGTTGTAGATTATTTGGTACCTATAATCTAATCTGATTTACTAATGTACTCTTGATTTAACATCTCTCATTATTTGATATGCCTGCTTGTGTATTTTTAAGAATTTTGCTGAAGGAAGGGCCAATGCAAAAAATTCAGACTGTTGTTGATATTTATCTGCTTGTCTCACAGGCAAACAACACATGTAATCAGCCCTGAGACTCAGAGTCAATTATTGCTGTAGAAAAGAGACCTTGAAGGTAATTTCATTGTCTGGGGACTTTCTGATGAAAGCAGAAGATGTGGTCTGACTTGGTCCTTCAATGTGTTCCACCTCTTTGAAGTCTGAACTCAATAGAAAAACAGTTATTCTTGAGGCTTCTTTAAGTAACATTGCTGGAAAACTGGTCCTTGGTCACTTCTTGACTTCTGTCAGCAAGGGCATGAGATTGGCTAAAACAGATCCTGTTCTGCACAGGACTTGTCAACATCCAGAAACTGAATTCTGTGGAAATATTACCAATAAGATTCATAGCTGAACCTTGCATTTGCCCAATTTATTTATAATTCACCAAAGGAATACACATGTGTTTCTACAATTTATTCTTATAAAAGTATTCAGCAAGTACTTACAGGAAAGAAAACCCTGCTGAGCTAGTTAATCATTAGTTTGAGTGCAAAGAAAAAAAGAGAGCTGAACTATAATTATAACTGTGGTGATAATGTATGTAGGAATCTTTCTTAATCCAGGCTAATCTTGTTCCATGTTCTTACCTACTATAAAAATCTGAACGATTTTTGACAAGATCCAAAGTTTTGTCAGTTGTTAAGAATTAATTGAAAAAATTACCAGAGCAGAGCAGCCATTTCAAAGGGACTGACCCAGAACCAATTAGAATTTTGTAACAATTGACCATTCACCACAAAATAGTTATCATGAGCTTTGGCCTCTGAAGTGTGGTGTAGGGGGTGGGGGAGAATCAGATTAAAGAAACTTTAATTTTTTTCCCCCTTTAACTAAAATATCGTTAGTAGCAGCTTTCTCAACACAACTATCAATCAACTTATCTGGGTTTTAAAGGCTATGCTCAGCTTGCAGGAACAGCAGTACAGAGTATAATGGATGATTATCCCCTTCCTTTAGATGATACACAATATAGGTTACTATCTTGAAAAAACAGGTCAGACATAGGAACATTCTTTATCAAATTGCTGTTGACAGCCCAAACAAGAGATTGAAGAATACCACAAAAAGGTTCTTTCATCTAAAGACAACAGAGTTTATAATTGGTCATTCTTTCCTCCTTCATCCTCTCCTCAGCAGAAAAAAGAAAATTCCTAGTGCAGTTTCTTGAATATGGTCAGCACGAGGGTAGGTTGCTGTACACTGAGAAATAGAACCAGTGTTCAGCCTTTCCCCTTAATGTTCAAGCTACCAAGGCAACAGGAAAAGCCAGTAGAGGTTCTTAAATGTTAAAAAGGGAGATTTTTTTTTGAATTATCAGTATTTTGGGAAAGAAAAAATGTAAATACTTTGAAAGAGAAAAGAAAAATCAAAGACATAACTATTTGCCAGATTATTCTCCAAATGTGAAGTATCTATCTCTTTCAGTTCAAAGCAAATACACGTAGATGATACATAACTACACAGAAATATGTGTGCTATCACATCATATATTTCACTATGTAATGCACATTTGTGCACATACAGATATACAACAGAAAGATATTAGGTAGAAAAGGATACAAAAGAAAGTTATTCAGTGATGAAGATATTTTCCTCTATGTTTAAGATGAAAAAGAGTATTCTGATAGACTGATTTTCTGCCTGATCCAGGCTTTTGTATTTCACCCAGTTACCTCTCAGTTAAGGTATCTTGATATAGTGAAAGCACAGTTCCAAGAAATGCTTGCAAGCTTAGTTTGAAAATGCCAGACCTGGGAAATTTACTGTCTCCTTTGGTGGTTTTCTCTGGCAGTCAGTCCTTCACAAATAGTTAAAAAAATTGAGATCAGAGCAATTAAATCACTGTCCCACAAACACTTATGCTTTTGGTTACCCTGACACATGTGAGTAACTCCACTGAACTCAATATAAGGAGGAATCAATAGAACTGCTCATGTGTATCAAGTTAAATATATGAATAAGTGTTTTTAGATTTGCAGCCTGAAATGAGCTTGGAAAAAGTCTACAATAAGATTTTACAGATTTTATAAATTAGTTTCATGATGAAGAGGAGATTCATCCAGGAGATTCACTGCATGCATTATCCTACAAAAAAGAAGTTTGCTGATGTAGATCCTTGTGAGGGTGACTTTCCATCTAAACTGGAAGGTCCTTCATGCACACATGGTGTTGGTAATTGCTAGTCTGAAGTAGCTAAAGGGAGAAAGTTTGAGACAAGACAAGGAGTCTGAAGGTGCTTTACTTCTTTAGGTTTCTTGCATATAATTGGAAACTTTGTGGGCTATGTTCTATGTTGTTTTACTATGCACAGCTTTTCGAAAACACCATTCTGAGAGTAATAAATCCTATTAACTCCTTCCTGCAAAATTCAGGGTTTTCTAAGACTGGAGAGAAGAGTTCTTTGACGAATACACTTTGGCCAGCCTTAATGACATAGCACTACTCAAAATCATTAACAAGGAAGGGAAAAAGGAGATCTGCAAAACAAGAACCTATTACCTTCTCTTCTGATGAGTGGGAGTTCCCACTATGTGTTAGTGTCACTTGAGCTTGGTTTCTTGGTGAGTGTAATTCCAGTCACTTCAGTGGATTTATTTCCAATTCATTAAATGTCATTGTGAAAAGAAACAGACACAAAGTTTGCTTTGGCACTTCATCTTGTGTTGCATCACAGTCTAGCAAGTTTTCCATTGCACAACTTTTCAAATGGATGCATCTGCCAGCCCAATAAAAACCAAAATAACTTGCATGTGTCTTAAGTTACAACTGAAGGAGAAACGTGATACCACATCAGTGTTGTCCATTCACCAGTTAAAGACCTAATGTCTCATTCAAGACATCAGAGAAAGTATAGGCAATTTTTTTCTTTCCCTCTTGATGCATACAGGATGGGATCAAATTATAAACAACTTCCATTCAGATAATTTTTAGAAGTCTCTTTATTTTTGCATGGCATCCTCTGCATAGCGTGATCAGTCTTGGAAGCCATTCTGGCCTTATTGCCATGGTCACAAATCAATGGTAGCTAATGAGACAAATCATGAAAATCACAGTTCACGTGGGATCTGGAACATCTATGATGCCCCAGAGATTGCAAAGACTCTCTAGAGATCTTTTGCTGAGTTGGATGCTCATTCTCCCCTGCTATATCTTGTCTGGTTCACCCATTTGTCCACAAACAAAACATTTAATTTTGTTTTGCTCTGCTCTTCCCGTGTCTTAAACTGTTAGATGTTCTTCACATTGATTCCCAGTCCAGCTTCCTAGAAAAAGTTCTTTTGTGTCCTGATGCTGAAAGAAGGGTGAAGTTTATAGGTTTATTACCTGGTTTTGCTCTATTGAGTGCAGCCCTGTTAGTTCTGAGCTCACCCTCCTTTCCTGTGCCTTGAACTGTGTCCTCCAAGGCAGGCCAGTATTTGCTTCCATACAAGTGTTTCATCTGGAAAATTGACTCAAAACTCAACCTTTCACAATAAAGTGTGTTTTGTCTGGTTAATTTGTCTTGTGTGGTGATGTCTGTGGTGATCTCAAATGATAGCTTGATGGCACACACCACTTCTGTCTATCTTTCTCATATTTTGCTCAGATGACCCCATCGCTGGAGCCTGTGCTGGCTCTGAAGGTGTGAGGGGCGTCTGCTCCAGAGGGATGTCCATTGTCATGCTGCTCCTTTCAACAATTTTTTGGGATGCTCTGTGGGGTTAGAGAGGTCTTTCATATTGTATTACAATTTTCTCCAGTTTCCCTTTTATCACTATGTTATGAAGTGCATGTGTGAATAGCAGGTTGGGAAAAAAAAGCAACAATCCACCCAAACACAAATGCTTTTTAGGAACATTTTTACAGGCCGTGACCTTGCTCTTTGGTATGCTGTCTGGGCAACAGATGGGTGGCAAAAAAAGCAGGCTTGCTCCCACATTTTCTCATTGTGTCTTAACTATGCACTGTAACTTGCTGAAGGGAGTTTTCCTGATGCTTCCTCAGCTTTGTATTATCTGTTACTTTTTCCTTTGACATGCTTTTTTTTTTTTTTTTTTTCTGTTTCGTTGGTATATGGTCAGGCAGAATGACTTCAAGCAGAGATGAAAGCAGTGCAGAATAACAAATTATATGGTTACATGATATCACTAGTTTCCAGTTTTCTTGAATGTGTCAGAGATAGGAAGTGTTTGAATTCTCAAAACAGTGTGCCAATGGGTACTATCAAAGATGACTTCAGAAAGAAAAGGCTCCCTACAATACTGTGTTTTGAACTAACATCATTAGATTCCAGACTTGTTTTCCTTTTAAAAATACATTAATTTAATATAAATCAACTTTAAATATTTTTGGTGGTTTTTTCTCTTTGTTTTTTGTTTTAAATGAAAGTTAAATTATTGATGAAATTTTGCCTTCTTCATGTCAGGAAAATAGCTGATAAGGGTAATCTTCTTCCCCTTTTACCTTAAGTGGCTCAGCATGCATAAAAAGTCATCTAATACTTGAACCTACAAACAATAGCCAAATGTTTGCTTTTCTGGTGCAATTAGTGGATACCTCAGATCTGAGAAAAGATTCAGTAAAATCATCAGAATTAAATATCCTCTGTTATTTTACCCCAGCCATGGTGATTGTTTTGAGGATTTTGGGCTCCAAATTCTGCTTCTCGGGGGCAACTGAGTTACGTACTTGTCTGAAGAAGGAGGAAGAATGTTCTCCTGGTGGGCTCACCACTTATCAAGGAGAAACGTCCACATCAGCTTCATTCCTGCTTGAAGCTTGGAAAGCAAGTGTATAGACTGCTACGAACTATTTCTTAACTTCCCACTGTGTCTAAAGGAAAGAGAAGAGCTATGGCTGCACCCTTGCTTTATTCGTTTGCTTTTGGGAGCCCTGGAGCAGCAAGGTTTTTATATCCATTCTGAAGGAAAACACTCCATAATGTACAGCCTGCAGTGCCAGCTGTGAGCAACACTTGAATGTGCAAGGGAGAGAAAGATGGTGCCTTTTCTAATGAGCTTCCATTAATGGATAATATATAGTGCAGATAATGAAAGTATTGATTGAGGCTCTTTAACTTTGAAATATTACATTTAGCTCGAGGCTGTTCCACTCTGTGGAAGCACCAATGCTTGTTGACATCTCTGGATTCCCACAAAAAGTAAGGGAAAAGTATTTTCAAAGGTCATCAAGGTATGGAGGGTAGGGGATTGTTTTTCACTGGAGAATAATGGTATTTCTATAGAATTTCCTTACTGAATCCTACTTAGGGACAGGAATAACATCTGATACACATGGCAGACCCAAGCATCAAGGCAGTGGGTGATGGAACAGATACCCTCTAGTGAAGGCTGGCCTCATTTTGAAGAATCATTTCCATTTATAGAGTATCCTGACTTGGAAATGAACATCAAGATCTGAGGAATCTCCAGAGCCCCAGCCTCCAGGCACTCCATTCTTTGATTGGTACAAAACCAAGGGGTGCCATAAACTCAAATGCAGGCTGCTGTCTTTGGGAAAATGGATCTTTCCACTTGAGTTTGCCAAAGACCCATAAATACATCTCTGATTTATCCTGAAAGGCTGCTGGGAAAGTGCATCCACTGATGTCTGTAAAATAATATGAAACTGAAGCAGCTATGTTACTGCTGTGCTTTGCATTGAACAAAAGTACTTCTATGAAACTTACTGATGTTTTCAGAAGATATATTATCTGAATTCTCAATATTTCCCCTTTGTAACACACAGCCTACCAATTAGCCTGTTTCTGACATCTTCAAAACATTCAACAGCCTGTCACAGCCGGTGTGTGAAAAGCTGCAGCATCTG
Source organism: Phaethornis superciliosus (assembly GCA_023637945.1). Lineage (NCBI taxonomy): Eukaryota > Metazoa > Chordata > Aves > Apodiformes > Trochilidae > Phaethornis > Phaethornis superciliosus. Next base: position 8,946,415 of record JAJQWJ010000011.1, read on the forward strand.
ACACACAGCCATGGTCCCACACCAGTGAAGAACACTGGAACAGACTGTACACAGATAGAAATAGTGCTGGCTATTAAATGGAAATTGCTAGATATATTGCCATCATTCAGTCTCCTAAAGTTTTGTCAGCTTGATCAAACTAATGAACACAAAAGTGACAGGCAGATTGGTTCACTAATATTAGGTTACCAATCTTTGCCTTAAAGCCCCATTAATGCTTCTCCCTTCTCTTGCTAATGCTAGGATAACAGATAGCAGCCAGACTTTCTGGCTCTACCCATGTGCAAAACTTCTAAACATTGGGCCATTTTTGTCTCCCACTGCACTTTGCAATAAAACCACAAGGTTAACACGACCTTCTGGCCCATTCCATTTTGGGTTTTTGTTTTGAGTCGAGCCTTGTTAGGCACAAAAATCTATGTTATATTCCATCTGATCAAAGTGCTTCAGATGAAGACATGCCATCTGTATTCATTTAGTGATATCTAAGACTATAGAGCATTACAGTGGTATTTTGTACATAGTATTGATTCCTTTCATTTGTAGCTATTACAGACACCGGACACTGCTCACTTTTAAACCTGAGCGTCAGATTTCCCATCTGCAGTCTCCAGGCACTCTCTTCCTACCCCCCTGCTTCCACAGTAGCTTTCAAAAGCTTTGTTTGAACAAACTTCCTGTAAAATGATTGAAATAGTGTCGTATGTTATACATTGCAGTTATCTCCTCACAATTTCATATGGTGTTATATTGGTTAAGTGTCCCAAATGCCTCTGTGGAGGGAAGGCATTTAAATGTCTGATTTCATTTGCATGTCCCAGATGAATCTGTTTGTGCTTGGTTGCTATTAGTAGTAGCTGTACATTGTGCATCACTGTAGAGTGTTGCTATGGAGCAGATCTCTATTAGTCTATCAGTTAAGCTTCAGAGCTGGTAGCGTGGTCACAGACCTGTCTACTTGCATTTTGGTATGAGGAGATGCCCAAAGCCAGCCTGACATGTATTTAGATGAGTTCTGGCTGTGGAAATGTATGTCAGGGGGAAAGGAAAAGATAATACTTGATACATGGGGTATTTGCAGCAAGCATGGATTTTGCACTTGAGAACATGAGATAAAAATGTAAACTGTTTTGCTGGCTAAGCCTAAAGAGATGAAACCAATAGATTCTCGTGGAAATTTTTCAAAAAGAAAGTTATGAAGTTAATGAAGATTTATTAATGAATTTTATTGTTTCTGTCAGTTACCTTTTAGAGGTACTTTCTTGTAAGGGTTAATCAGAACCTGTCTGAGCAAAATATTTAAGCACAAATTCAGATTTAGATTTGTGGGTAGGTTAATTTCTCTTCCAAAAAAATGGCCATCACCCACACAGGGAGAAAATGGGCATTAGGCCCATTAGAAACTATTTAAAGTTATGAAGAAATCTGTCACAAAGTATGGCAATGGCAGTGTCCATGTCATTGTAGACTGGATTTCTATAGTTGACAATAAGGGTGAGACAGAAGGTGAGCTAGAAAGACTTGAAAGGTTCCACTGTGTGAGGTGCTTTGCAAAACCAGGCAGAAACAACCCCTGATAGTAAGGATTGAGCAGATATCCTCAGTGCACTTCAGAACATGAGCAACCATGCTCTTCCCAAGCAGCAAAAGAACACAGGTGTCCACTGCCCTCTCTAGGCTTAATTTAGCTTTTTATTTCTCTTCCTCTTGTCATGCTAATGTACCTGTATGCATACTGCAAGGTGCAGTGATCTGTATCTGGGCTGTGGAGACAGGGACTGAAGTAGGGAAGAAACCACAGCAAAGAAAACTCTAACAGTCAGTTCTCACACTGGTGCATGCAATAGGTTGGATTTTTTAGAAGCAATTGTTTCTCTATCTTTGGCAGAAGTGCGAGCTCAGTCATATCTGTAAATCTCCTATCTCTGATTCAACTCTGGGCACTCATTTCTGGAGCATCTGTAGAAGACCCAATCCAAAAAATGGACAGTGGCTGCTGCTAGCACTGGCCCCTCAATCCTGCTCATGACTGATTAAAAACTCACAGGAAGATGAAGCAGAAATGGCAAATTCTGTTTTAATTGCTTGAATGTACTTCAGATTTAAACAGCTGAATTTCCAGAAAAAGATTAAAAAATAATTGAAAGATTCAGTGAAGATTTGAGTTATTAATTATCAGGCACCTGACCTGCAAAATGAAATTTAGTGCAGGCAGCAGCCAGATGCTTCAGCTGGGTGAGGTCTTTGGGTAAAAACTGTCTCTGCATAACAGAGCAGATTTTGTTCTCTTTCTCTCTGCTGCTCTTTAGAGGAGGATGGATGGTAGGAGGGTCATTAATTAGTCATTGCCACCAGTATGTACTTTAATAAGCTTTGATAACCTTTAACAACCAAACCAATTAACAGATCTTCAAATACCATTGAAAATACTAATTTTTTTCCATAGGTGTATTGAATCATTCTGTAAAGAACTAAAATGAACAAGAAAGGTTTGCAAGAGATTATTCTCTACAAAAAGATAAAATTTATCAAGGAGTGCTGAATGAAAACCAGGCATCTGTTTGAAACTCTTGATTTAAATCAAGGCTTAACTCACTGCAGAAATGTGAACGTCTTCCTGAACAGATGAGACTCCAGACTTGTTCAACTAAAAATAGCACTCAACAAGTTGCCCGACACTGAAAGAATAAATCAGGATACATAAAATTTATTGGGGGGATTCAGTAGTAATATTTTTGAGGCAAGTTTCTTTTGGATTAATAAGACAGCTGTGAAACTAACCTCTATGCTTTCAGTTTTTTTCCCCATTTTGTCTTGAATAAAGAAGTCTACATTTCTAAAAAGTGGTGTTTTGCACTGGAGTAAAACTTTCAGGAAAAAAAAAACAAACCTGGAGAGGTTAGTAGTAAATGGCTGGGAGAAAAAAACCCCTTACACATGGCTGCCACTGTAAATGTGAGTCCACTTTAGCAATAAAGCATGCAAGGAAAAGGACTTGTTTGACAGTGTAGTTATTTGTACCAAAGGCTCAGCATTCAGCTCAAAATACAGTCTAGTCTAGAATTTTGTTTTCTGTAGTACAAAATCTGGCACACCCACAATTGCTATTTGCAGGAGTGTACTGAAATGATGGTATGATTAAACCCTACTTGGACTCCTACTTCTCCTCTGTTGACCACCATGAAAATATTACTGAAGAAGTATTAAAAGGAAATGACTGGATCATTCAGCAACATGAAGGAAATTAACATGTTAGGAAAGTTTTCTTAAGAGGACTCTAAACCATCTCACAAACATCATGGCTTTGATGAAAATAAGTCTGACGTATGGCAGTGGAATAGCTCGATTTTCTTAAGTATATTCTGCAAGTGATATGAGAAAACAAAGTGTGTGAGCTCATCTTCCAGTTTCCAGAATCTCAGCATTTGTGTTAAAGAACTTTGTGACTTCTGGCAGACAAGAAAAAGAAAGATAACATTACCAGTTTTTTTGGTGTTTTTTAAAAACATGGTACAATGAAAATGGAAATCAGAAAATAATTTTTTTTTTTTTTTTTTTTTTTAAAAAAAAAGAGTCATTATATAGGAAAGCTATTTGTGGAATAAATTGTGTGCAGGACTGGGTGGTTAGGGCTCCATGATAGCACAGAGTGAAGTCTGTGGTCAGGAACGATGCAACGTTGCACCATGCCAGTGAATTCTGGAGGATTAATGCATTTCTTGGCCTGCAGATTTTAGCAGATTTTTCAGTACTTTTACATTCCCCGAATCTCATAGCTAAATAAATTACTGACATAAGTTTGCCATCAAGAAACTTTCTAGAGGCCTTTAAAAGTTATATCCATCGCTTTTAGGCTTCCAGTGCTGTGTTAGAATAGTTAATAGTTAAATATCTGGAAAAGGATGGCTGAAAGCTGGAAATATCCAGCTTCAAGATATCCAGTTCAAGGTATCTCCAGACATTGGATAGATGTTTGCAAGGCTTCAAACAGGGAGAACTGTTCTTGGGAGTGATTTCCAGTGTATACATAACAACTGATAAAATGTCAAAATGTGTAATATGAATGAAACAGTTATTGTATACTATATTGTGATTATAATAGGTTTGTCTTAATGTTCTTGAGAGAATTAGGACTGGAGAAAACAATTGCTAGAAATGATGCAGTTCTGTTAAAATCTGGAGAGCTAGTTAAACTTCTATAATTCTGTTGATACCAGCTGAGGGTCTTGGAATCAAATCCAAGTCTCCTGGTCCTCAGTGGTAAAACCTAATGCCCTTATTTACAGTGGATTTTACATGGGTCTTACAAGAGATGGAACTGGGCCATGAGTGTGTCCTGTTTCATAGCAATTACATTGTTATGGTAAGGTGTGGTATTTTTCTGCTTCTGTGGTGTGAGATGTGTGAGTAGATATTAAAAGTGGCAGACAAATAACAAGTCTCTGTCTCCCTTGGTTCCTGTATGTTTGCATCAAACCTTTGTTCCCATACCAAAGCACATGAGGAACAACACAGCACAGACCCTGAAGCCTTAAGAGCTCATCACCTCTTGGAACAGCAAAACCAACTGGGGAGGTAGTTTTTGGCTTGAAATACTTGACTCTGATCCTCATCTTCATCTAGTTTTCACAATGGAACTTCACTGCTATGTTTATAATTACTCTACATTCACATTAATGTCAAAATAAGGAGGAATTTTTTGTTGTGTGCCCAGAACCAAAAAACATAATTACACGCTTCATCATCCAGCCTACAAGAAGGGGTGGTGGATGTTTAAATATATGAGAAAAAAAGGAACAGACATGCTAATGTGTAACTCTGGGAAGATAACAAGGGTGAAGACTAAAGTTATCCTCTGTGCTACAGAGCAGTTACAACTAGCAGTAGAAAAGCAAAAAAACAGAAGACCAAAAAAATAGCATTAATCTGTCATCTAATACTGTTCAGACAATGGAAAGAGGTCATCTGCTCTCATTTCACTATTACTTGTCTGTGATCTTTGAGGGATCTTTAAGGATCTGGCTGAAAGCCAGTTTTCCAACAAAATGAGAAATGAGAGCAATTAAAAAATGGAATCAGATGATTGCCTGTATGTTAAAAATCAAAAGGAAATTAAGAACCATGCCTTTGAGTAACAATAAATATTTTGGCCAGGAACATGGTATTTAACTTGGAGGAGACAGAAAGCCACTTCATCAATATTAGCTCAGTGAAGCACTTTTGGCAAAGACCTAAAGAGTTATCAGCTATTATACTCTGTGGAGCTGAGGGGAAAAGAGAAATTCCTCTCAGGATACAAGTTCATTTCTACATTGCCATAATACATCCTCTGTTTCTGATCTTTTTTTCCATCTTTTTGCCTACTGACTGGTTAGAAATTGAAATGTGTGCAATAGGGTAAAACATGGCATTGAACTTCAGGCTTTTTCACCAGTTGGTTCAACTATTTACATTCTGAGCCTGGTTCTTTGGGGGACTTTTTTGTACTGACACGTATATAAATGACCCTTAGCACTGGAGGCAACGGGGTGACAAACCGCTCTCTAAAAATCTGGCCACACACTCATTATATTCACTGTACTTGGCATCATGTCACTTGTGATCTAGTGGGCTCCATTCAACTCCCATCCTAAGGCCTCTGTGTGAAGAGTCACTCTGATTGTTTTTAATGCTGTGGCAGGAACAGATGGCAAACATATTTTAAAGTGCTAAAAGTACAAGAGGGCAGTAGAAATCTACATAGCAGACATCTATTAAGCTCCCACAGCTGTGACAATTTTTTTAATAGTAAATATATAGAAGCCCAATCCCTAGGAGAAAGTCTCTTAGCATTTTGAAGTTGCCTGGCCTACCATTAAGGACACAAAGTTCCACTTGTAGTTTCCAGTTTGTCTCAGTCAGACTAATGAAAAGAAACAAGCAAATGTGGAGAGGGACAGCTGAACCCTGGCTCACCATGGCAGAGCAGCACGGAGAGGGCAGCCCCTATAGATCATTGTCTCACAGACACCGTGTTCCATCACTCGGAAAGGGCTCCTAACACAAGATTTTTATAGCCTTCACAGATGTTTCAAGTTTCTGTCCATCTATCATGCTCTGAGAGGATGATTTCTTTCAGAAGATGCCCTGTGGCTCAGACAGCAATCTGTACTCGTAGCTGTCAGGCTGAAAAGGCTAACGCCCATCCGCTCTGTCACATGCTGTCATCTTACAAGTGCTGAGACAGGAACCTACAGAAAAAATACAAAATGTTTCTTAATGAGTTCCTTGTCATTGGCTAATGACAAAGCCCAAGCAAGAGCCTCAAGGCCAGTGTATGTTTCTTTACTTTGCTGAGGATCTCTTTGCTAGAAGCCTGATATATTCAGGAAGAGGAGCCCCTTACCAGTCAGAGAGGGGTAATTCTCAATTAAGAGGTAGTGTAGGGATGCTGCTTGTGTTGGTCGCAGTGCAAGTGACAGGTGGTTGGTGTCTCATTTCTGTGTGGCATTGGCATACAGAGGAGCCCAGCTGCTCTCCCCATGCCTTTGGAACTAATGGGTACTGACTTTCTGGGTAGGTCAGTGGGCCTTTAAGGTTGTAGGGTAGGCAGGGTGTTTCCTATGGGGGCAGGTGCTGTCCTTTTAGGCATTTTAATCCTAACAAGCCACGAGAACACACTGCTCAGTAGGCCAGACCTCCCTCCTGGTACCTTTTGGAACTCCAGTTGTTCAAGGCTCTGAGAAGAGGCCATTCCCAAATTCTCTCCTCCCAAAGCAGGACAGAGGGATAACAGTCACGATAGGCAGTGTACTGTCCCAGGCTCATGCAGCCCACTGGGAAGCCTTGGTGAAGAAGTCATACATCTTTAAGTTTTCAGGGCCTAACACTTAGATGTGGTGTTTGCTGCAGCCCAGTCCATAACCTTCAGAAAGGCCAGTGCTGGAAACATCTTTGGAAATGATCCCACTGAGGCCTTTGCACAGACAACTTGGTCAGCCCCATGCTGCCTGGAGGTGATGATTTCCTCATAGCAAGGGATGCTGCTCAAAGCTCCTCATCTTTCTCCATTGGAGCCACTGTCTGGGGAAGGGATGAAGGATGTGGACCCCAGCTGTGCTCCTCTGGCCACATCCAGGACATGGCTGTGGAGTGCATGGTACCCCCTGAAGATGGACCTTGGGGTGCTGAGAGTATGGACACTCCCAGTGCAACCCCCGAAGCTCTTACAGGGCAAGATCAGAAGTGCCTGTAGTAATACTCTTAAAAACTGGGGTATCAGAAGGCTTTTGAAAGTATAGACTTTTTTGTCTTTAATGTTACATTCAGAGTTTCCTTCATGTTCCGTGCACTCTGGGGGGAACCAACAGGCACTTCTAATTAATTTCCCATGTAAGAAATCAAGTCAGGAAGAATCTTTTTTTCTGTACAAGAGATAAAGAGAACAGAATACAAAAAGGAGGCTGACTTCAAGGGGAAAATGATCCATATAAGGTGTGCCAGACTTTGGCTTTAAATTGCTGCTGCCTGTTGCGAACACACATGAACACACATTGAGCTTGATTTAGTTTGGCTCAGGAGGTAGATCCTAGTGTGTACCCAAAAAAGCCTCCACAAACACAGACATGCTTATATCAAAGCAGAAAGCAGAATGCCTAGCCCGGAAAAAACTTTACAGCTATTAGTATGTTATTTATAAGCAGACAGAGCTAACAGCTAACATGTGGCTGGGTTTGGAACAGGGATGCTTCTGATCTCAGGGATGGACTACTAGGAGCTAGACCTCATAGTTCTCCATGTATGTGGTGTCTGGAAGGTCAATGGTAGGTGGAAGGCTGTGATCTCTAGCAGGGCAAAACCTGTGCCATACTCAGAACCACAGAACACTGTAGAAGTATAATTAATAGGTAGCTACCCCAATTCTTAAGTGGTATAGTTAAGATGAAAAAATAATGGTGATAGAGACTTGCTATTCTAGCTGAAGGCAAAATATAAACAATTTATGTCACACCTATTTCTAGTATAAGCTTTTCTTCCACCTTTAGACTCTGTTCTGCAAACACTTGACATAAGTATTTAATTTTGCATAGAAACATATTTCCACTGAAACTGGGGAGGTGTTTAAAATTTGTATGTGAGTAAAATCTTGACTACAGTCAGAATGTTTTACTGTACAGGAAACCAAAATCACTGACTTGACAGAACTTCTTTTCTGCAGAGGCAGCTCTGGTGCAGTACACCTGTTAGCACAGAAACACTGACAGAGTAAAAACACCCTTAAGAGCCAAACAAGCTCAAATACAAAGGCAATTTTTGCTGTCCCAAATTTGCTGAAACTATGAGGAGAGACTTAGATAATCTGGTTCCTGCTGTCTTCCAGTTGTCTCCTTTTGCCTGCAGGCTCAAAGACAGCAGAGGTGGACACTGTTCCCTTCTCTTGCCCCCTTGCTATGGACCTGACTGTGGTTCTCTGTGGACACACCACTTGCTCCTGACCCATAGAGAAAAGTGATCTGAAGTCTGAAAGTCTTGTTTATGGCTTTGTGTGCATACAGTATAGCCCCTGTGTCTCACTATACAAAGAAAAGAAGGTGTGTGGACAACTAATTATATTGTCTTTGCTGAAAACTCAGACAGGGACTCTTTAAGTATTAGAGTATCTGTAGCATAGATTTTTAGGGCAGCTTTTGTGTCAGACTCTTATCTTTGCAGTTTTCAGAGGAAATTAGCTTTATAGTTTTCTGCAGTGCTAACTACTAACCCATGTGTTTCCTTATGCTTAGGGTGTTATGAAACCTTCATGCAACATCTTAACCCAAGCTGACAGAGGCTTCAGTGCCGATGGTTTCTGTGCCAGCTATTTATTAACCTAATGGAATGGTTTCTGCATCCTGGAAATGTCATAAATTAAGTCAGACACATTCTTCAGATTCTGATATTTTCCTTTCTTCAGTTGCAATATTCAGCATTTATGCAGTCTATTTTTTTTTTTTTTTTTTTTTTTTTGCTGCTAGTGGACCCATTGGGAACAGCATGTGGGTAGTGTAGCCAAGACATCACTCAGACTTTAAACCATATGGCTGAAATCCAGCCCCTGTTGAAGAAATGGCAGCACTCCCATTGACTTCAGCAGGGTCAGAATTTCATGGCCGTGGTGCAAAAAAGTTTTCCCAACACCCAATATCTGCAGATTTAATTTATGATACATCCTGAAAACTGCATTTAAAATACTGGGATACTGTGACGCTTGGCTCAGACAGGGTGTTTAAAAATAGCTTTAAACTTAATTGAAGACAAGATGAATCTCCCTTGTCTCTTCATTCAGGGTCAAAAGGCATGAATTTCATTCACTAAATTATCAACACTTAAAACTTCTTCTGCATGATTAGACTATTACTAAGAGTCAGGACAGCAGAGATCCTCCCACTGCATTGACCTGTGAACTTTGTTAAATCTTTTGACAGGAGTCATTGTCTATAGCATGATAGTGAATGACTTTCCAAACTGGAGCCATTCTTTCAGCTGTAACATGAAGCTGGTGCTCTTTTCTAATGGGTTGAAAACGTTAATTTACATTGATGACATTTCTTGTCAATTTATGTGCCAGCTGAATTTGCTGATTAGTCACAAATGATGATGCAGTGGATTATGCATTATTGTACCTTTAAAAAAAAAACTTTAGATACTTCAGATGCTTTCAGAATTAGAAATAACTTTTTCTTTATGTGTATGTGACTTTAATCAGTAACTAATACTGAAAAGGATCTATTTTCCAAATTAATCTTCTAAAGGGTACTGAGTAAGTTAAAAGTTACCTTGGAAGAACATGTTTATACCTTTCCTCAGAACAGTTTTTCTAAATGTTTTTTTATAAACTAAAACTGTTGTATATTTTTTTTTAATGGAAACATTATACTTTCAGGCTTCCCATTGTTATGGTCTCCAAGCTCTTTAGTCTGAGCTGACAGTCTGCAAGACGTTTTCCCAAGCCCCAGCTTCCTTTTGTGGCATACTTTTCAAATGTCCTGAAATTGCTTTACAATGGCAAACACTGAACCTGTTTCAGATTCCGGGGTCCTTCTGTAAAATATGTGCCCAGTTACTGTCTCTTTAATCAAACTTTAACACATTTGTTTTCAGTGTTACATTCAGGTAAAACACTGCCATTGATTTGGTGACTGATATACTGGGATTGTTTCTTCCCTTGATCTTTCATAAAGGTCCCAGTGGTGTCTTCAGTCAGTTATATCTTAATTTGTACACTGGAGTTATTTTTATCCTTCAGTCACAAACATAAACCCAGTGTGATCTGAGCTTGTGGCTGAGCTTTCCAATGTTTTAGATGTGTCTGTTCTTACAAGCTGAGAATTGAAGGCAATCTTAGCAAGCCAAGTTCTGCTCTTACATATATATGGCCAAGCATCTGAGAAACTTCATAGCTTTCCCAAGGTGTGAAGGCTGTTCTAAACCATGAACCACTCTCCTTCTCTCAAAAAAACCCAATGGGTTACAGCCATCTATGCATTTTGGATATATAAGGGGATGTTCATTCTGACTACTTACACAGGGATTCCTGGCAGATTTGTATTGAATTACTATGGATTTAGCAATATCATTTTGTAGATGGCCTCATTTAAGCATGTTTTTTCTCTAAAGTGTATAAATAGTGAAATCTTAATTTTAGAATATGCAGGTTTTGATGTTCTACTGTTGTTTAACTTCTTATTCTAAAACTCTATTCATGAGGCAGCAACTGTAATATATACCTTTGGGCAACCCTAGCTATGAATCCTGGAACATGTGGGTCAGCTTAATGGTCCAAGGATGAAGAAGTACTTCTAACCATAACATTTTTAGTTCAGACACTGAAGTGAAATTCTTTAGTAAATCTTAGAAGACATTTTGGACAGTTTCAATGTTCATAGTAAGCATTATCCATGATGAACTATTTCATCAGCTACGTTAAAATAACAAGTTTGACTTCAGAAATCCCAGGAACCCTACTCTACCTTTTGCTTGGGTATGGATATTCATGTGTGTGAACTGATTGTTTGCCTGGTGCTGGGCTTATCTACCCTACTGGGAGATCTAGAACACAGTACTTCATTTCAAAAAGTTGCTTCCACAGATGATATGGCATTGTTTAATATGTATTTTAATGAGAACAGTGTTAGGCACGTGTTAAGCTCAGTGATTGCATTTTGGCTTGTAGTTTGGAAGTAGTTCTTTTGCACAGCCTCTCACAGACACACATGCCCTGATTGTGAAGTGACCTCATTAATAATAGCAGCAATGAAAAAATCATCAGCTTTTGAAGTGATCTGTGCAGCCCATTTTCATGCCATGCAATAAGGAAAATATTTGTCATAAACTCTTGCTCAATATAGGAAAATAAACTATTTTTAATGCTGTATACATTTATAGTGTAAAGAACAACAATAGCATAGTACAAAGCCAATTACTATTATTATTTACCTTCTTGGGGTTATGTATTACTCTTTCAGCTGCAGAGAGGCTTGAGCTGAGAGCAGGTCCTCATCCTTCCAGGCCAGCAGCGCTCAGTCTGTGGCTCTTGAGGTGTGGGACCCACGTGCCAGGTATAGGATTAGGGAAGAAATTTTGTCCGGTGCATGTGCAAGGTAAAGTAATTTTCAAATGAATACCTTCATATTGTTGAAAGAGAGGAATCACAAGTTTCTGAGCCTACCTACCATTCCAAGGTAAGCTGTAAGCCCAGGACAGCCTCATACAACTTCTGAACAATCATATTTGTTAATTGAAAATTAGAAAAGAGCATGAGAGAAATTATACCAATCTTTGTCATTCTTCTGTTCTTTTTTTTTGGTATGGGGTGGTGAGAACAGGAGGTCAGGAAGCAGAGAATTAAGATGTTACCATTGTCTGTTGTTTGTTTTTTTTGAAAAACAAAATCACCATAAATTTAACTTGTAAATTTTCAATTTCTACAAAAAAATGTAAAATGAAGATTAAATGTTTTTAAATTGTACAAAAAACAACTCAGTAGAACTACTTTAATTTTTTCTGTGTGTGTAGATTATTCGTTAATTGAAAAATCTGATTCAAAACAACAGAAGTACAAACAAGAAGACTTTGAAAGTCATCACCAGCGTTATAATTTACTACTTTTTGTAGCTTTGGTATTATATAAGCATGTATCTAGCCATAAAATACCACTGCTCTGTGCTATCATATTTTCTCCTCACTCTCATCACCTAGGAATTTATCTAGGGTAGAAATAATTCTTCATTTTCCAACCTGTTGTGAAACAGAAATTAAAGTGATAGAGAATGGTTGTGCTATTTGGCAAAATAATCATGTGCATGCAAATGAACACTGACTGCAGTTCAGAACAATCTGATGCTTTATTTCAGCTTCCTGGATGCTCTACTTAAGATAGTATCAGCTAGATAATTTGCTTTAAAAGTTACAGTGACCAAACAAGGACATCTGGTCACCTTACACCAAGCTAATTAAAAGGACTTGTCTGACTGGCTTTTACAAATCCAGCATTGAAAGTATATTTCTGGTTTGGACAACAGCAAATTAGTCTGACAATGATCTCCAAACTCTGTTCGTCTAGTTGGGACTCAAGGACAATTTAGGGGGTATCTTCATAAAATCTTGAAATGACAAGATAATAACAACTGAAATAACAATTTTTTGTGAATTATTGTGCAAGACAGAGGAGAACCATTCACATTATATGAGTATGTCCAGTGAAGCATCAGGTTGCTTAGCTGGGGTCTGGGACATGTTAGGATGTGATTTCAGAGATTCTAAGGTATTTAAACAAAGGTTGGAACCAAATTATTTTATCCTTTTATGTATTTGAGGATACATATTCTTAACTAGAGTAGCCAGATGAAGAACTAAATTATTAAAAGGGAATCCCATGGTACTTCATTCAGTCTACCATATAAAAATCTATTTTTCTTACCTTCACTGTGATTAAGATCTTGGTTATACACTTGTAAGACATCTAGAAAGTTGTTAGAGAGATCTTTTTTTTCTGCTATGATGCTAGTTCAAATGTGGTTACAACTTTTTTTAATGGGTGAAATAGATGCTTTGCTGGCACTGTTGATGTGACAAGAGTGGGATGATTTTTGTCACGAGGTGACTCGCAGCTGGGGAGAATCAGCTCAAATCCTGCTTCACAGCTTTCCTGGGTGACTCTGAATAAATCACTTAATCAGGTATGATCCCTTACCTGTGCTAGAAGTCAGTAATACCTTTTACCAGATTGCTTCTGTCCATCAGATCTACTGAGAATGTGGATTCCTGTGGAGGAAGAGAATGAAGGGAATTCTCCAGATGAAATTGGTGGAAAATTAACTTTTAAGGTATCCATAAGAACAATGTCACAAACTCAAGTGATCAATCATTATAACTGCAGTCTACTAAAAATAAAGTGATTGTATAGATTTACTTTTATGGTTACTTTTTATGGTTCAGTTATCTATAGTTAAGCAGCTCAGGTGAGTAAGGATTTTTCATACAGATAAGCATAGTCCCTCTTTTATACCCTGGCTGCAATAGTGCTACAAAAATCCTTTCTAGCATGTGTGAATGCCTCCTGTCAAATGAATCTTAAATACAATAATGATGCTCCTTCTCTGAAAATGAAAGCTGATAATAAACAGCAGCAAGTATTTTAGGAATGCATGTTACACATCACGACTTCATTTTAGTGAAATCGTTAGAAGGCACAAACAACCAAACTTGAAAAAACATGGACTAAATTTACCCTGCCAAAAATAGCAATTTAAAAGATAACCAGGAAAAACATTCAGCCTTATTCATTAAAAACAAAATTATTCTTAATCATGATTAGAACATCAGTTGCAAACTTGTGATAGAAATAACTCCAGGCATCTATTTTGTGAAAAGTTAATCAATACCAAACTTTCATATGTGGCCTATCAAAATATGTACATAAACATCTTTATCTCAGAAATGAAGTTTCTATTTCTTATTATTATATCTAGCAAGTTTTGAAAACATAGATCATGCATTCTCTCACACTTAATGTAAACCAATCACTGCTCTATTTTTCTGTCAGATTCATATTTTCACTCCTAATAGCTCATGCACTTACAGGCTCTTTGACAGCTATATCTGTAGCAGAGCTACTCTCTCCTCTGACCGCTGACATTTATTAATCAATTGATCAATAAGTCATTTCAAGCCCCCTTGGGAATGCTGAGATTGCCATTGTCCCTCTCAGATTGCAGAACTAAATGATTGTGTTGTTGTTTGGGTTGTAATGGGGAGCGTTATGGAGTTCTTGTTACCAACGGGGTATGAAATCTAAAGCACACTGGAGGGCTATCAGTCACCTTCCTGCTGATGCAGAAAAGATGACTTGTTCTTGAGAAACTTCTTCTTGAAAATACATCTCTATGAGCTTAACTTACACGTACCAATAGCACAAGAGACCTCAGAGGTATGAAACTCTCTTCCAGAAATACAGGCACATGAAAAGGTGTTGTTAAGGTGGGTCCCAGAACGATGCTATCTATTTATTCTATTTCTTCCTTCCAGCCCTTACCTTACTGGCAAAAGCTCATGAAAGGGCTGCTTAAGGAAAAGCAAGCTGGGCTTCTTTTTATTTTGACATTTTGGCATTAGTTGCTACTGAACATAAACTGATTTAGCTCCACTGAGGTTGCTCACTTGCAACACAGTGAGAATCTGGTCTTTATACTTGCTGATGTACAATGTCTGTTGATTTTTCATTTAGGTAAAAACTCTCTTCTTCTTCCAAAGAAGACTTATCTACTATTTTATTGCAAGTGGCAGCAGATGCCAGATAAGTCTACACTGTAAGAATCATAACATAGACCAGAAGAGTATGTTTGTGGTAGAAACTCCAAGAGAGAGACAAACATCGTAGGTTCATGATTCAAAATGAAATTCAAGTCCTAGCTGGAACGGTGTTGAATTACTCTTACATTTTGAATCATAGTGGTGAAATTAAAATTATTACTTCTTTTTCTAACAACAAATGGTTAGATTTGCAAACAGACACAGAGCAGGGGACAGCTCTAGCTGGTTTGCTTCTCTTGAAATGCCGTGCAAATTATTTATGAATGGAGCAAAGGCACGTGTGAGAGTCCCTGCCCTGTTCCAGGGGCACTTCAGAATTTCATCATCTTGGTGGTGCCACTAACTTCTACTCCTGACTTTCCCACTGGCATAGTCAGCAGAACACTTTAAGTACATCAGTGGCTGAAATATCAGTAGGTCCAAAGAAGACTCTGATCTTGCACTCAGTGACAGCTTGTTGCTGCTTTTAATGGGAATAAAGATGGAACTGCAAGGAGTTTAAGGAAACATTTCTCTATCTGACCTACAGGTGAAGTTTGACCGAGGAAAGGATATGCTTAACGTAGATTAGAGGACTAGGAAGTATAGTCACAACTCCTTGGATGTCTGCTCTCTAAATGTCCCTCACATTTTAAACATAAAATCTGTGCAGATCTGTGAGGGCTGAGGCTCAGATTGTTGCTTTGCTTCCACTTGTTTCTGTGTGCTAATTAACAGGCTCTTCCTTCCAATAAAATAGAGGCATGTCTGGCAGTCACATCAGGAGAAGCTCAGCCTGGAGACAGATATTTCTAGGATTGCAGAAATGTCTGTTTAGACTTGTCTTGTAAAAAAACCCCACAGTGGAACACTTTAAAAATCATATTTCAAGGACATGGAGTGATTCTTCAGTTATGTTAAGTACTACTTCCACTTGCATTAAAATAATCTTAGCCAGAAGGAAAGATAATAAAAATCACTAGGAAGCCTGGTGTCTGGACCTCTAGCAGAAATCATGTTAGTGTCCTCTGCTGACCTTTGCAAATCAGTGTGAGCAAATTGACCGCACATATTCTTTAAAATCAATAGTACTAGCTGATAATACAGAAATGTGAGACTAATGGATGGAGTATTAAAATGCCAAACCCAAGGGTTAAAATTCATATTAATATGGACAGCTAAGGCCAAGTCATTCTGTAGAAATGAGGGCAGCAGGTCACTTCGACAGTTTGTCCATAGTTAATGGCAGTTTATTGACCCAACTGTGTGAAACCACAGTGAATATTGCATATCACTTTGTCATATGGAAAAGAGGCATTTATAGATTTCTGTTTCATCAGCAAGACTTAAAAATATTTTTTTTTGGATCCCCTCTTTTTTATATGTGTGAATTTTGGCATCTCTCTAAACTTCTACTGCAAGCTATAAATACAGTGTATTTTCCAGTCTTAGAGATATGAAGGTTTTTCTCATTCTAAAGAGTCACAGATCATGAAACCGCCTCCATAAGTCATCCCAGTGAGTAGCTGAGTCTATACAGTACAAAATGTAGCTCCAAAACTTGTCCTGGGGAACTTTTTATTGCTGCCATCCCACCCCACCAACACATTACTTGGTTGCACTCAATGCTTCTGTACTCTGCAGTCTGTTACTTTCCATGCATTACCACCCTTGCTTGGTGATGCACAAAAGACCAACAGTTCACCTCTGCTGCTGAACTTTCACTCTAAAGGTAAGCAGGAACAGGTGGTAGGTTGTAGTTTTATGTAAATATCATGGTAAGTTTCTACAGTAAGGATGTGGTGTTCCTGGCTTTACATATTGTGCAATTGTAGCATATGAGAAAATTCCTTTGGTGAAAGAATGGTAGAAGTAACTGACAGGAATGTTTTGAATTTCTGTATAGTTTGGATCAACATTAGGTGATCCATAGTTTTGCTGTATCAGTCTGAAGCATAGGAACTTATATCTTAACTCTACCAACCTTTGTGAGAATTCCTGGAAAGCAGGTGGAAATATGGAATTTCTGATGTGATTTTAACTTTATGAGCTTTTAAATCATCTAGAATAAGAAAACTTGAAAAGCCATAGTGACATGTTAAACAGCAGCAGAACAAGTGAAGTCACTGCAATTTTCCACTTAATCATTACAGCTTATGAACATAGTTTTAATTTTTTAAAAACACATATTTTAAACATGTTATGAATTTTGATATACTGTAATAGTGAAAGGCAATTGAATGCTTCCACTTATTCCCACTCAAAATTGCACTACATTCCTGAAAATAATGTTAAATTAAGACACTTATTTTTGGTAAAGAAGTATTTTACTGAACATTTTTGCCTCTCTTTACTTGTAAGTATTTATAAAGTGTTCCAAATTTCCAAGTTTGGTCTGCAAAGGCTAAGTATGTGGGTGGGTGCATGGAACAGAAGCAGTTTTTAATTTGGGAGAACAAGTCTCAGTAGGACAATCCTCTGCTCACTTTGACAGCTGCAAACACTGGCATGCACTGAGGTAAACATTTTAAAATTACATAATTTCCAGACCACTGATTATTTTGCAACTAACTCCAGGGCAGTTCCCTTGAAAGAAAAACTCAAGGACAGATTTGTGATGCAGAATTATTATATCTGTTAAAATATTCTGCTATGGATCTGCAATAAATATTGTCCTAATATGTGACTCCTGCAAGTCTTCTGCTCCCTCCAACTGACCCGAGTTGTAGCAGGCTCTAATAGCCTGGACTAACAATAGATGAATATTCTTTGTATGTCACATATTAGTTTGTGGCATTTTTTTTTTTATACCAGAAATTATATGAGGGTTTTTTGAGGTTTTTCTTGTTTTCTTTTTCACTTTCTGGCCCAAAAATTTGGAACAAAACCAGTGGGTCAGTGCAGAAGCTGTTATTCTGCAGTATTGACAAATGCATTAAATGGCAAAGGAAGTTAAAGATTTCACCAACTTAAGTATAACATCAAATTCTGGTATTTCTGCTTCTGTTTTAAAAGATGTGTTGATCTGTGTGCCTGCTCTCTTTACATCCTTCCCAACTTATGTCTCTTCAAAATGAGAGAAGCATCTGATTAACAAGAGAGGATTATCTCAGGGCCAGCTTCTGGCAGCCTCACTTCTCTTGGAGGGCATCTTCCTTTTGGGCAGTCCAAGTCATATTGATTGAGGAGGAAGCAATATCCTAATTGTGTGTTGGGCTGGTGAGGTATTTGTAAGGAATGCTTCTTAGCTAGTTGTTTAGAGTAGTCAATGTTGAAGAAATGTCAGTGGTCAATGAGGTGGAAAATAGGCTAGGAAAGGACAAAAGGATTTTTAAATTCAAAATTTAGGCAGCATAGATACATTCCTGGACTGAGAGCTGGCATTATTATTTCTATTGTAGCATTAAAATGAAGTATAATACAGAAAACTCTTCCAACATCACTGTATCCTTTAACCCATAAGCTGTTCATAGGTGAAATGGGAATTATGTATATATTTGTCTTTAATTACCTGAAGTTGGGATCTCTCAAATTACAAGTGGTAGCTCTGCTTGGGGAGGACATATCCATTGAGGTGCAAATAAGGTAAGTCAGCCTCAAGGGAGGAAACAGTTTCCTAAGGTGGTTGATACCACTCAGCAGCTGAAATATGGAAACCAAAATAATTTTGGAGTTTATTTCACTAGCAGCATTTTCAGAACATGGCATGGTAGCTTTACTCTTCTTTCATGGCAGGAGTTTGCTATGGCTATACTCTCCTGACCCTAAAAGCATGAATCAATTGCAGCCTCCTGGTTGCAAAGAGGAATAACTCAGAGGCTGTTGTTGGTCCTAGGTTTACCAATCAGCTTCCAAAAATGAGGAGGAGATCTCATCCCTCTCTGTGGTGCCAGTGGTCAATCTCATCCTGGAAGAAACATTTTGGGAAGCAGTAAGGCAGGAGCACTTGTTTGGTCAAGAACAAGAATTCAGGGCTCTGCTTGTCCTCTGTAGCATCATATACTGTGAGGAGAATCAGCATTAGCTCAAGCTGAAGTAATGTTAAGAGGTTTTACAAGGCAATTCAATCTCTAATACGTAGAGAGAGAATTCTTTTGTGACTCATCAGGACTTCTTTAAGTAGTGCTTGGCTACAGCAGAAACACTCATGAGATAATAAAAAAGGACCGAAAGAATTGCACCTCTTGCAATTCTCTCTAATAACTTTTCTTAAGCTGCTTCAGAGGGAGAATATCATAATGAACTTACAGTGAGTGAGAAAACTTTAACAGACTCTTGCAAGAAAGCATCTTTTAGTCTCATGCTTCTGATATTTTGTGAAGTATTAATTTAAATAAAGATTTAGTGGAAAATGAAAATGCACCCCCAGAGCCACAGAAGTTATGGGCATCAAAGGAAGAATATTGGAGTACTGAATGAAATGAAATATCAATTCCCATACTATTTTTTAATATAAACTCTCTTACAGATGAAGATGAAAGTACCAGTGGCAATAGTGAGACAAGAGCTGCCCTTGTGGAGGCTTATGTTATCTAATGTTTCTTGCCAAGAGGACAATTCCAACCCCATTTTCAGATGGTAGAGCTTGTCAAAACAGTCTGAATAATTCCCCAAAGACACATCATTTTCATGTGAGTGTCATGACAGCTTTGTGATAGATGTTTTCATTTTCATGTAATAGTAAAAATGCAATAACATACTTATTTCTTCTCAATGAGCATATTATTTTCAAAAGTCTTTGGTGCCCTGAAACTGCTCCAATTAAAATCAAGGTATTTTCCGACTAGCTTAGAAAGAATTTAGGCCCACTAGCCCTAATAAAGTAAAGCACTTTGAAAATACTACACTTCTTTTTCATACATTATTCAGTGCCTTGATGTGCTTATGCAAGCTCAAAGGGGGCAATACAAAATACTCATATACACACCCTTGTCAAAGAGTACTTAACAGCTAACAACCCTCTGCCAAAAAAATGTGAACTATGGCTTAATTTAAGAACCATTCATTTTAGTCATATTTCCTTATGGTAATTTTTAACAAAAGTAAATGAATACCGACAAGCATCCCTTTTAACAATGGTATTTTAATTGAATTAAGATGGAGAATAAAGGAGACATTACAGGCAGTTAAGTGTGAGAAAGCATGTTCGACACTGAATAATTAATTTTCATTCCAAGATAAAAATGTTGTCCATCGATTTACAACCCCTTCTGGCTATAAAGCCTTTTGGTGGAAACTTGATTCTTAATTATTGTCACAGGAATGCTAAGCTTGTCAAAAAGCTATTTCCATCATGATGATCAGCCTTAACTGCTTGGAGCAATTTTTGTGCCATACTTAACAGCTGCTTCATCATTTGTTATCTTTTCAATTAAGCACTCTATTCCTACATGGCTCATAATCTCTACCAAAGAAAGAAACACACATGCAAACACACCTGTGCTTATGTACAAGCACACATTCTCCTCAGCAGGAAAGCCTCCACAGCTGCCTGTCTGTTTTTCTTTATTATGCTGCAAAGAGTCTAAACATTTCCATGAAACACTAGTGGAATATTTGGACTGCTGTCTGGCATGTACAGATAGTCTCAAGACAACACAGAAGGCTTCCAAGCAGCACACCAACATTTTCAGTTTATGTAGGTCTATGTCCCACTGTGTATCTGTCTGTTGGGTTCAATCTTTCAGTGACAGAACTGAAAATAGGCTGTTTGTACCATTAAAAAGAATAAGCAGAAACGTTCTTCTCCCCCAGAACATTACAATGGTACCTGTATAGAAAGCAGATGTTTTCAAGTTCTCCTTTCCTTAGTATGGATTTTGTTTTTTCTTATGTAGCTGTTCTATTTGGAGATTTTGTGAGACTGAATGCTTTTTGCCTGGGTGACTTTAGCAGACAGTAAAGCAGGAGGGATGTCAGCTGTCTTCCTCCTTCAAAATGAGAAGGGAAAACAAAAGAAGAAATTGGTCTTCTTCATCTGATGGCCTTAATTACCAGGATGACAGTATCTCCTGTAAGTATTTTAGTTCTGCACACGCAAACGCACACAAGAAAATTTGCTGGTTCATTGGTTCATGATGTAAATCAATTCGAACTTAATTTGAGATACTTCATTTAGACTTCTTGTTTGAACCAGTGATCTGTAGCAAATCTTGTTTGTGCAAAAGCAGAAACAGGAGTTAATAGATATGGAGTGCCAAATTATGTTTCCAGACCAACCATTTTAACAAAGTTTTTTACCTGCAGATTTGACTAGTAATCAAGGATGCTTGTAGAAATTTATATTGACAAGGTGTTCAAATATTATTTACTGTCAAGTGAAAACACAAATATGTTTTTCTGAATTTCTTATATTGAGAGTTGGGTGTGTATATGAAATAACTATAGAACCCAAGCACAGTTTAGAATTTTCTCAGGGGATACTTATTTATTACTAACAGAAACTGACATTTGTGATAAGATGATCAACAGTTGTTCTTCATTAGAAACCTGATTTATCAATGAAGCATATGCTTACCTCTGCTGCTGGAAGTATTATTATTATTATTTTTTTTAAATAAGAATTTAAGTTAATTTTTTAATGAGGAATTTCATAGTGTATGTGTACTTTCTGAGATTAAAATGCTGTCATTAGGTTTATTTGGTCAAGACATTATGGTAGAATGAGACAGGAATATTCAAGCCCTTTTTGTATTTAGTGTATATAGGAATGTCCTTCTTTACAGTTATAGTGATGCTATGCTAACCACAAAAGTGTTTGCATTATATTTTTGGGTTTTAAGACCTCCAGATGGAGAAAAGCATCCTTGTGATCGTGGCTTTTCAAAAAGACATAGCTCCACAAGAACCTGAACAGTACTTCTAATGATGTAGGCACCCCTGTTAATTCCCACTTTAACGTCATCACCCTGTATGCAGAAAGAAACACATTTTCTACAGTCCTTCTGATGATTCATGGTACAGGGATACCAGCTGTGTCTGACAATACAGTTTCTCCACTACAAATTCAAACCAGACATATCTAATTTTTTTCTTGAGGCTTACTTAGCCTAAATAATTAAATTTTAAATGCATTTGAAGATTATGAACGTCCTTGAACTTTAAAATATCCCATGCTGAATACTGAGGATGAAGAAACTCAAATAAGATCAATATAATTTTAATCAGCCTTTTTTCACCTGCTACTGAGACAGAGATGTCTAAGGCTAGCTGGTGGGCATCAAGAGTGGAAAACTGCCATGGCATGAAGAACACAACTGTTTTGGGTTGGTCTAGAGGCTCAGCAAGCCTAAAGCATTTGCAAAACTTCTTCAAGGCCATATCATAATCTGCACCGAGTCACAGACCAAAGCAAAAACTGCCACCTGTGCTCACCCACCTTTGCACTGATGGCAACAGGAGGTCCCACCCTGAGCACCTGGACCAGGGATGGACCTGGGAAAGTCTCAGCCCTGCCAGCAACTGCTGATGTAGGGGAAAGAGATTGTCCACAGCAGTGTAATGAGAAGGAAATAACAGAGAGAACAATAGAGGAAAGATAAGGACCTACAACAGGAGAAGATACTCCATAGAGCCATTAGGTTTTGTCCATTTTTTGGTTGTCGTTTAGTGTTTGGTTTTGGGTTTTTTTGTTGTTTTGTTTTGGTTTGGTTTGGTTTTTTTCTTTCTGGGCAATTATCTAGGGGAGCAAATGAGTTTGATTTGACACTGGGGCCAGGCAATAGGTGAATGTTTTGGCACCATGGGAGAACCTCAGGGCTCTGCTTGGTGGTGCAGACTCAGCTGAGGTTTCTGAGCACAAGATGGGCTGATCTCTGCTTGTCTCTTGTTCTGCATTTCCTGCAAGCATTTATTTTACATGGGACCAGCTGCAGTGGGTGCTGTCACCATGCTTGTTGTATGGCCTGGAATGGTCCAGGGACCTCTCTCTGAACCTGGGGCAAGCTAACTGGGCTCTTGTCCCAAACTCTGTCTGGACATGTTGTCTGTCCTACCCTGCCCTGCCAGTTTGTTACTCTTCATAGATGCTCTTCTTTTTGTTAAATAAAAAGGCTTTCCCCACTCTTCAGGATAACTGGCAAGAGTTCTTAATTCTTCAGTAAGCAGGAAAGTTTCCTTTGTAATTCTGCTCAAAATGATTTTACATTAATCTCCTCTTCTGTAACTGACTGCTATGATAATCTGTAGTCCTGAGCTTAACTTTCAGTCTGTCTTGGATTGTTTCTTTTAGGTTTGATTGCAAAATGTACCTCTTCTTTAAAGTGTTTAATGTTATTACCCTGCAACAGACAAAAAATTTCATGTGAGATATTTACAGAATTAGGACATGGGGCTAAAGACATTCTTATTCACAGAATCCCAGAATTGTCATAGTTGGAAAAGATCTTTAAGATCACTGTGTCCAACTGTCAATATTTGGTCAAAGCTGATTCTGTTCATATACTTGATGAACAGAGGACTTTATCACATAAACAAACCAAAAAAAAAAAAAAAAAAAGAAAAAAAAGAAAAAAAAAGGCTTTATTTAGAGGGCTCATCTGACTTAAAGCATTTGTGTCATGTTTTGAAATGCTGAACCTGAGGCTTGTGTACTGAATCCAGCTGAGGATCTGGGGTATCTGGCCTAGTATTTGGCATCTGTGAGAGATGATAGAAAAAGTAGTGAAAGTCTCTCAGGTTCTTGAATTCCTCTAGTCAGACACTGCTGTGAGCTATTGCACATGTAACCTACCAAAATTCATGTATTTATTTGCTAGCCCCAGAGGACAAAACCACTAAAGAGTAGCTGTAAACTGGGTAAATGGTCCACAGTCTTAGTTGTGTGTGTGTAACCACACAAATATCTTCTGTGTATTTCTCCACAATGCACATAAAAGTATTATTATTCGGTAGTACTTTTCACTTAATATGAAAAAAAAAAATAAAAAAAATTCTAGAATAAAAATAATTTCTACTCAATGGCATATGAAAAAAGCTCCAAGTGTATTTCTTCTTTAACAGGGTCTCCTGACATTTTTTTACATCCACCAAAAAAGAAGATGAAAAGCACAAAAAACATTTATGACATCAAGAAGTCAAGGAATTGAAACATGAAGTGCTGCAGTTTTGGAATAACAGATATATTGAGATAATCCATGTAGAATATTCTTGTAAACGGATTTAGCTTGTCCTGAGATACTGGCCAGGAAAATATGGAATAAGGTGGTTGCCCTGTACATCTCTTTCTCTCAACATATGTGCAAAAAAATAGTATAAAAATAAAATAGTTAGGGGTCAGTTTACAGACAGGGATGAGGGTGCAAGGTTGGAAGGTCTGATCTCTCTGTTAGGATTCACAACAAGATAACAAATGAGGAAATCAGGTTTATGGGGGTCTTTGGAAAGTGTATATCAATCAGTCATCCCAAATACAGGAGCTGGTAGGAAGAAGGGATTTTAACTTTGTAGGTGCCTGTCAAGACAGTAATTTGTCAAGACTCAGAGAATATCTGCCAGTTTCTTGGAAAGAATCTTGTAAATATTTTGATAAGACAACCAGAGATATGTGTCTAGATTTGGGAAGAATGGCTAAAAGGTTGTTGAGAAGGGAGAAACTGTGAAATGACCAACTCTGCAAATTGTGATAAAGGACCATAAAATATCAGCAAGAAAAGATAAATTATTTTGGGAAAGAAATGTAAACATTGCAAAGAATTGGAAGGCTAGTTTAAAGGAAAAAAAGAATTGAAGACTGAAAAATGGTTTTTAGAAAACAAGTGCAAATCATCTCCTTGTGCATGAAAGTGAGTGAATGTAGAAGAGGAGTGCATCAATATGTTGCTTATGAGATAAAAGATTTAGGCAATTTGAAGAGACATCCCTAAGCAAAACATGTCATCTATGAGAGGCATAACAAAACTGAAGCATAGAAATCTCAGAGAATTTTTCTAGGTAGACTTCTATCTGCAGCCTTAAGTTTTATTTCTAACAGTGTAATTTGTATACATGGCAGTCCTGGAAAACATTAATTGAAATAAAATCTAGAATGATATTATAAGAAAATTTTTAGCTGAAGATTATGGCTTTTCCTCACAGGACCTCTTCTCTTGACTGACCAAAAACTGTCAGTACCCTTGACTTCAAGACAGTCACATTCTGTAGAACCTTCATATCTGTCCCCAGGCCACCTTCTTTAACTGACTTTCTCCAGTACAAGTACAAAACCACTTAGGTCTGCCTAGGCACATGGTCCTTGTCTGCTCCTTTTCTGTCCCAGCTGGGAAGATGTTTCCTAAGAGTAGCTCAGGCAGGGGTGGTGGAGAACCCTATCAGCAGCCACCCTTCTGCTGCACCTCCAGGAAGGCAGCTTGGGTTGGAAAGGACTGGCATTACCATGGTAAAACCAGAGACTGAGACCTGCAGCACCCAAGTAGAGTTTTGACACTGCATGGGAAAACCAGGCACAACCACCTATCTATTCCTTTCCTTCTGCTGGAAATATGAGGAAGCATAACTATAAAGTTATGAATATTAAAATGTGTTTATTCCTAAAGGAGAGAATGAGAGGTTGGAGGACTTGTGAAAGGTTTTGTTCACATTATTTAATACTCTTCTGGAAGGTGCTTATATGCTGCAGCAAAGAAGAAAGTAGAATTGTAATTTTCACATGCTTACGCATTTATTTTTATTTTTCACTTTTTGTCAGACCTTCATTTTCTTCCCAGTTTATAACTGTGTTCTCTTGTTTCTCACCTTCTGTTTGGATTGCTAAAGCCTTCATGCTGCTGAGATCTTTGTTTAAAGAGCATTTGTTTGATTCTATGTAACCTGAGAGCTCATCTACCATGTTCAGTAGTGGTAAGGAAATTTTTGCAACAAAGGTGCCAAGCCATTACTTCTTTTCAACTTCTCTCGTCCTTTTCTTTAATTGTTGGGTGAAGAAATTGTAGAAATGGAAACAAAAGAACCCAGACTGTAAGTCACTTGATTATGTGTCTTTCTCTGCACCAGAGAACATGTCATCTGCTAATACAAAGGATGAATTTGCCTCAGTAAAAAGAATGTAATTTCTGGGATCTAAACTCAATTTACTGCTGTCTTTTGGATCTCATCCAGGGAAGCAATAAGGAATATGCTTAATTGTAAGCATGTGAACAAATGAGAAGACTTATTGATTTGCTTATGGTTTGGGGTGTGCCTAAGTGCTGTGTTTGGTCAGTATTCAATTCTACTATTCAGTTTCTCCTTTCTGCTGGGTGTTAGAAACAATATAAAAATTTCTTCATTTCCAGGCAGATGTTTGCTTGCAGGGACAACTTCATAGAGAGCTGGTGGAAACTGAATTGGGATGGCAGAAAGAACTGCAGAGACAGAAAGGAGAAAATAATGAAAAAATATGGAGAGGGGTGACAGAGGGTCAGTGAGAAAGCAAGGAAGGAGATGGAATCATGAACAGTCGCCTACTGCCTGACTGCTCTTGTACTCAGGGCAGGTCTCATTGCAGGGGGACTCTATGGCAGTGATTATGTAAGTCCTGGAAGTCTTGTATGTGCAAGAGTCACACAGAATCATAGAATCATAGAATCATAGAATTGGTTGGGTTGTAAGGGACCTCAGAGATCATCAAGTCCAACCCTTGATCCACTACCACTGTGGTTCCCAGCCCATGGCACTGAGTGCCACATCCAGTCTCTTTTTAAATATCTCCAGGGATGGAGAATCCACTACTTCCCTGGGCAGCCCATTCCAATGTCTGATCACCCTCTCTGTAAAGAAATTCTTTCTAATATCCAACCTAAACTTCCCCTGGCACAACTTGAGACCATGCCCTCTTGTCTTGTTGAAAGTTGCCTGGGAAAAGAGCCCAACCCCCCCCTGGCTCCAGCCTCCTTTCAGGGAGTTGTAGAGAGTGATAGAAATGGAATGGCATCCTTTGGAAGGGAATCAGCTGTTTTTCAGGCTTACCTTACCTGGGAGCTGCCACAGGGTTGCAGTGGGCTCTGCCAGGCTTGGCTTAGGCACCTGGGGTTGGAGGGTTTACTTGTTTTCATTCTAAGGTTTGAGAAACATGAGCACAGGAGGGCTGGGGTGAAAGTCCCACACGTAGATGTTCTGGGGGTGTATGGGGGGCTGCCTATACCCAAAGGAGGTACACCAGGCCCACCAGTTGTACACTTCTGTTCTCTGTCTAGGTGACAAGAATTTTTAATATTTCAGAGTGCATGGAAAGCTAAAAAGAGCACCCATGTTTCTCAGTGACAGAAGAACAAAGGAGACTAACATGAAAATATAAACACAAACCACAAATAAATGTGTTACTTTGCACAACTGAAGGTGGATGGTAGAGACAGGAATCAATTCTCTCAGCAATTTTGACCAAAAGGATTTTGAAAATTTGTCTGAAGAAATTCTGTTTGTACACATTCATTTTAATGAAACTTGTAATGCTTTTGAAATTTCAGAAAATGGGAAAAAATGTTAGTTTTGTGACAATATTTCCAAAAAAGTAAATGGGCAATCTTTATCACTGATGAGTATTTAACCCAGTATTAGTTTCAGGCAAAAGCATTTAAAATGCTGATGTAGAATGCAATCAGCAAGTGAATAAAGGAAAGGAACATGATCAAAGTTAGTCAACACTGTTTTGTGGAAATAGGTCTTGAGAGATGTGCCATTTGGTCAAGTTTAAATATAAATATATGAACAACCTCTGTTAAGATGAGTTAAGATGATACTCTGATTTTTAAAAGCATCTGATTTAGTAAAGCATGATGGTCTGATTAAAGACAAAAGGGTCTATAGAAATGACAAAGTGTGAACTAAATGGACTGTGAAGTAACAGGTCACAAAAAGTAAGTGTCAATTGAAAAGGAGGGACAACTAGACTGAATCTCTACAGCCTGAAGAAACTGATTTTTTTTAACATTTTGTCATGGTAAACACAGATATAGAATGATTGTTGAAAACTGTTTTGGATCATGCAAAGATTTACACAATGGAAAAGAAATTTATTAGGACAGAAAAACATAGCCTGGTGGTTTACCCCCCATCACTTCGTAGAATGATTTATACAAAAGAACTTAAAGTTAAAAGTAAAACTAAGAACTGGATTGCAAGATTGTGATCAGGAGACTGTGTACTAGAAAGGCACAACTTTTAAGATAAGAGGGCAAAGTTAGTTTGCATCATGAGGTAGGATCCAAAGATTTTGAGCAGGTGTTGGGAGACGGCTTCCCAGTGTGATTTCAATCAGACTTTTTCCAGTGGAATGTTACATCTTGCTCCAAGACTCTCACATGCAAGAGGATACTGAATAATGTGGGCATATTTAAAAAAATCAAAAGGAATGTAAAAATAATTCTACAACCGCAAAGATTCTGCTACAATGAAAACCTTAGAAGTGATCTGTCTGCAATTTCTAAGAAACTACACAAATCACAAATTGATATTGTTGTTTGCCAAGTGATTTTCTAATTTGATAACAAGTTTAGAAGCAGACAAATCTAAAGAATTTAGGAACAATAAAGAAAAATAAACCGTGAAGTAAACTGACCACAGGAAGCAATGACCATGGCTAAAAGATGGAGCCCACAGCTTTGAGTACTCATTGACAGTTGAGACACAGGACTGTCCTAAAATGCTCAGTTCTTTAACCAAATGCAAATAATTGGGTAACTAATTGTAAACCGAGTATGCAAACAATAGTGTGGAATCAAGGGATATGTCTTATATGGCCCAAAATGTGTCCTTCTATCAGCTTTGACCTTAGCCACAAATGCTGATGCAATAGTGCTGTTCTGCTTGAATATTACAATAGATATGGTTCTACATTTAGAAAGATAATGAATTTAGAAGATAATTTAGAAATATACTAATTTCCACTTTCAGTGAAATTTTAAGCTCTCTGAGATTATTCGTGAAGAGCCTCATTTCAGTGTTTAATCTTAACATTAAATTCTAACATCTTTTATTTGATATTGATCATATTATTGACACTGATGTTAATTTATAGTTGGGAGCACAATGTTATGTGCCCAATTCTTTCTGGGATGTATTGTTTTAAGATGAAATAATTTTTCCACCAGCAACTTCCTTTCAACAGTGTAATCTTTCATCCAAGGGGACAGTCATCTCTTAAATTAGAGCATTTGATTCACAGGGTGAAGTTCTCATTGTCTATAAAGTAACCAGTACCTCTCTAACTGGCCTGGAGATAGAGCTAATAAAATCTTTTGCCTTTCCTTGGTCTTTTAAATGATATCTTAATGCTAGCACAGGCACCACAAGCACAACCTCCGGGCTTGTGAATACTAGCAATGTTTTAAACACCAGATATTTTTCATTCTGAGCAGCCATCGACCTGTAGTCTGAGGTCTTTTTGCCCAGCTGAAGATTTTGCTTTTTTATCAGAAGGATAAATCTTGTGTCAGTGTAATGGACTGTGTCAAATATGGTCTGACACACACTAAGTAAGGAATAACACTCTCCAGGGCATGCCTCCAGCACCTGAGAAATAAGATATACTGTAGGAAACATGCCCTGAAGTATAGGTTTTTAATCACAGACAAAAGATACATTTTCTGGACAAAATCAAAGGTGAATGAAATGGTTCAATATTTTAAAAATACTATTTTGGGATAAATTCAAACATCTTTCCTCCTTTTCAGGTCAGAGGCTCATTTCATTGAGAATCAGCTTAACTTAAACAAGTAAGGCTGTGCCAGTTTGCATCAGTTGATAACCTTGTCTTTTTCATTGACTGAATTGAGTTTCATGTAAGAAAGGAGCCAAACTTGTAACTGAAAATTAATCTCTTTTTGTTCTGAGTTTTAAATTAATTTAAATGAAGATCAAAAATATTCAATCAGAGTTCAAGCTCAAGCATGTACTGCTGTATGTCCTAGCCCGAGGGACAAATTGCCCAAGGCTGGTTGCTCAAGATGACCAAATTCTGTGAATTTTGAAAGAACCTTAAGAAATGCTTCTCCACAGAATTGAGACACCGACTTTGCCTTAACAACCTTCTCTCTGCTACTTACTGAGTATCCCTGTCTTATTTTTCCTCAATGCCTTTGACAAATGTTCCAATAATATTTCTCAAAAAAATTTAAGTTGCCACTTCCTAACTTTTTATTTCTATGCTGTTCACCATTCTAAAATAAAAATGAAATATGTAGTCCAACAGTTAGGGGCTGAGAAAAAATATTTAGAGCACAAAGTTTTAAGTATACTTGAGAAGTATGTCCTGAAAACTTTCATGTGACCTGGCACCTTACTTATCTTGGCTTCACTAAAAATCTTAATTACAGGAAAAGGTACTGAATGACGTCAAATTTAATGAGGAAACCACCATCTGGACGATGAGATGCTAAAGGAATGCCAGTTAAAGCTTTTGATGGCACCTGTGCCCAAAGAACCTTTTTTCCACTGTTCTGACCTTTTGCCTTCAATTTTGACTATAACCCTCTTCATAAAACATAAAAATCTTTTATTTCACTAGGGTCTTCTAAAGGAAAATACCTTTCTTTTTCCTCTATCAAATTCTTGTTTTATACCTTTTAGCCTTTTAAATTAAATCTGCCAATACCTTTATAATACTTTTATAGGTGTTAATTTACATGGAGGGTAGCTAGTTACAGCTATACAGCTATTAGGGCAAATGAGCATCATATTGGATGTGCTGTCCTCGGAGATGCCTTTGACAGTGCTAAGAAATGCAGATCTGGGTGTGAAGCAGAATTCTCTCTCAGAGATATTGATTTGTTTGCTGTGAAACCTTTTAAATTGCTAAATGCAAAGTGCTTAGTAGCCACAGAGCCAGAAGTAACCCTAATTTTCTACCTGTTGGTATGGCAATATCTTTTCCTATGAAGATCATATTGCATATACTGTACCTCAGTCAGCTTTGCAACATCCCTTTCACTTAAGCTTTCCCATTCAGCAGAGCACAGCCTTTCTTTTACCCATTTTTGACACATTACCCTTACTTCAGGGTAAGGATACATCTTGAGGCCAAAATCTGTATGTGTGTGAGAGTTGTTTTTAAGGACCCACTCTGAAAAACAAGAGGCAGGTTGGTGAAATTCACAATGCTGAATGTTGTCATAGTCCTAACATGGTGGGGACTTGTCCAGTCATCTTGGCACTGAACTGACCCCAGGTTCAGAGCCTCTGCTGTCAGCTGGGCTGCTCTGGCCAGAAGGACCCAGTACACTCCTTGTACGTATGGAGTTGGAATGGGCTGCCATTTCCATCCCAGAACCCTGGAGTAGGCAATGAGAGGGAGCCCTGGAGACCTCAGGGCTGTTCTGAGATACCCAGGGAGTTCCTGTGCCTGTGCTGCCATCATAGCACCCAGCAGATCTCTGTGGGAACCTGTGTAGCTCCAGTGTTGTACTGGGACAGTGGATGATGATGACCAGGGGGATAAATCACAAAACCACCTAAAGCTTCTCCTTTCTTTTCCAACAGATTTCCTTCCTGAGCTTGAAATTGGTTTAGAAGCTTTTAAATTGACAATTACCAGTATAAATCCCAGAAGTTGCATCTTATTTCTAAGTAGCCAATACATACCACACTTTAGCATTTGTTTTCAGTCCACAAGGTGTGTCTCAGAACACTCAAAAATCTTTTACTGCTTTCCAGTTTTCCTGTTTTACCAAATGAGAAGCAAAACCATCTACATTATGTGCACTGCCAGCACAGGAAGGGTCAGGTACAGGTACAGGAGGCCCTGTACATCTAAGACTTTCCTTCTATGATGTTACAGACTTTCCACACCAAAGCTGCCTGATGCATTCTAAAAAAATACTCCCTCAGATGACATAATGAAGAATTCAAAATGAGCTCTACATGCCATTTACATTCAGGAAAATCTTTCATGAAAATCACCTACAGCTTTCTGTCTCCTTGAGAAGCACACTAACGTGATCCAAAAGGAGTGTCTTAATTATGGTAATTATGGGATTTAAAATTCATTAAATAAAATATCGAGGCTATTCAAACTCAGATTTTTGAAGGATTATAGTGTTTGACAACACTATGAAAGGTTTAAGTGCGTAGTTTAACTGCCAGAATTGGTTTGTGTTTTGCCCTCATTACTCAGCATGAAAAACATGTTTTAAGTGGAATCTACAGCCCACTTTCAACTGTCAGACCAAATATGTCTATTCAAAAGCTGAGAAATTAGCACAGTGCATGATGCTGTGGTGACACCCATCAAGCAAGAACAACTCGTTCGTTTCGGCATAACTATTTTCACTCCATCTCACATCCAATTCATGGATTTCTATGGTTTGCTTTAAAAAAAAACAACAAACCACAACAAGGAGCCCTGCTCTTAAGGGAAGCTGAAAATAACTAGAGTCAGAAATAAAAGATAATGCCTGGCTTTCATATTCCACCTTTCTGGCAACTGACTATGTGACACTGGACTGGGGATGGTAGGAGACAGATATAGTTTTTTCCTCACCTGTGTCTCCATGCAGTCTCTAGCCAGTACCATAGCCTTATATTTTCACAGTACCTGGTGTTTGGTAAACAAAAGACAAGAGTCTTGGGGAAAGAGAAAAAAAGCCCCAAATCACTCTGTGCTTGAGTAATCTCTTGTTCATGGAGAAAGCCCTCAGAGGTGGGTTACACACTCCCAGGGGGTCAGAGAAGCTCTCCCAATTTTCCTGTAAGGCAAAGCAGCTCTGTTCATGGCCTTGTAGAAACTACATGAGTCTGCCCTTAATGTTTTGGCCTCTGCTCTTCACTCAGTGCTCCTCTTCCATGACCCAGCTCTGATTCATTGTAGAATACCCACACTGATCTTGCATAGGGTCATAACTTGACTTTGGTGGCACTGGTGTCCCAGTGACTAAGGACCATTTCAATTATTCATGCTACTCTGTGCCCTGTATCATTGAAGTTGATTACAGTGCCCATGTACATCAGGAAACCAGTGACCATTGATGTAAATGGAACCACACTGATATAAAGCTGGTGTATGTAGGACTAGAA
Organism: Phaethornis superciliosus; assembly: GCA_023637945.1. Lineage (NCBI taxonomy): Eukaryota > Metazoa > Chordata > Aves > Apodiformes > Trochilidae > Phaethornis > Phaethornis superciliosus. The sequence continues at coordinate 8,979,205 of JAJQWJ010000011.1, forward strand.
TTAGGGATCTTACTTGTCAATAGACATCTTTGTGGTGAAGGAGGTTTCATTTCCTCACAGTTCTCATCCATCACAATAGCCACAGAGTGAAGCTAGATCTGATTTATAACCACTGGATTTAAGATCAGCCTGTCTTGCCCAAGTAGAATGCAAGAAGCAAATTTTTAGTACCTGCCTTCAGACTGTTTTGCAACAGAAATCTTAGTCTGTAAGGACAGCTCAGATTCACAAAGGTGCCTTAAAATTACTTGTGTCCACCCATTAAAATCTCTTCATTTAAGACTTGAATATTCAGCTTGGGTCCCAGCCCTCCAGGAGTTCTAGGCATGCACTCAAGACCTGAGCTGCGCTGGATACTGAATGGATATAAAAAGGTACAGGTTTGAAATCCTCAGCAAAGAGTGATGATGACAATATCCATCTGAAAACCACTCCTGGGAACAAAATGTGGTAGGAATGTATGGTACTAGTTGCATAGATGTGGCACAACTGTGTATACAGAAACTGAGCATGCTTGGAAAATGCAAGTTATTACAAGAACAGCATGGGTTGTTGACATAGAGCCAAAGTGTGGCAATTGCTAGAAAAAAAGGAACAGAAAGCATTCTTGAATATTTTTACAGATTTTTTAGCCAAATATACCATCAAACCTATTGAAAAATAAGTTATTTCTTCTAGAAAAATCTGAGATGACAACAAATTTCAGTAAGGATATGCAGAAATAGCTCATCAAACTGACCACTGCATTTTTTGTAAGTTGATGAACTTTCCTGAAATTATTTGTCATGTATATAATGCTGTAAATGTTTCTGCAAGTACATACAAAGAAAGCAAGCTGCTTGTCAGGATATAATCTGAGCATTTTTCCAAACAAAGGTTTACTTTCCAATAAGCAGAAAGAAAATTGAGGTTCTGTTTGTAATGGCTCTGGCTATAGAGATCCCACAGGTCATGTGTGAGCATGAGCTCAAGTTTGCAGCACTGTGTGCACTGGCCCAACTGTGTCCATCCACTCTCTTGGTGACATTTGGGTTCTCTTCCCTGCTCATGAGTTTCTTTGGGTAAAAGACACACCCCTGCCCTGATCCAGGGGCTGGCTAACATCATGATGATGTGAAGGATCAGGGAGTGTGATCACAGTGTGAGCCCAGCCTTGGAGCTGCCACAAGCACCCCAAAGCATGAAAGATACAGAAAATAATTTTTTCCAACTAGGAGAGGGTAAAAACTTCATTGTACAGTAGTATGAATCCTATGTGCACATCTACTAGTAAAACCCATACCTGATTTCCTGAAACCTTTAATATTTACTACATGTCTAGGTAATGGATGACCCTTTTTTTTTTGTAATCCTCATGTTCAATGGAATATTTCTCTGAAAGACTGCAACCAGAGATCCATTCTCCCGCTCTTAATTTTCACATCCATTACATGCCAGGTACCTTTTATAATCCATCTACTTCCCAACAGATCAATAATTTTGCTTTCTTCTCTGGCAGACAGGTCCTCAGAAACCTTGCCAAAACTATCCTAAGTCCCAGGTTACTTGTAAAAGATGTAAAAGTGGAAAGAATCAATGTGAATCCAAGATAAGTAGTTTGCATTCCTTTCTAATTTCAAGTTCTGTAATAGCTCAAGAGTGGCGTAAAAATCTTGAAAGCTAACAAGAGTTCAGAGCAGACATTTTAAAATTTGAAACGATATTAAAAAAAATGAACTATTTGAAATTGTCTCATTTCAGGAAAGAGCAGAAGTCCAAGCTTCTTTCCAAAATATTAGGGACAGTCCTTCACTATATTGGCATCTGAAGGGAATGAGAGAGCAAATGAGCTTTTGTAACTGGTATTGAAATACTTTTTTATAAGTTGCCATGCTGAACCCAAACCCAACCAAATTGCTGCTAATGAGTGAAGTGACAGTCTCTTCAGTCTGTTCTCAACATTGCAGCTGGAACTAATCTCAAATTGTCATCATGACTGGAAAGAACTGAAACTTTTCTTGAATGTAGATAGCTAGGATTGAATGAACATGAAAACTAATTCATCCTCTCACACTTAATATCTCACTTCTCCAAGCAAATGAGAAAGAGAGCAAGAACATGAGTTTCACTTCACAGGGCACAGGGCAATTTGGACATTTGTCTTCATGTGGATTACAATAAAAACTTGAAAATGTCAACATTTTCAGTGTAAACAAAATAAATCTTTTTTTCTCAATTGAAATGTTTCATTTTGGCAAAATCTAAATATTCAAATTTTTTTTGTTCCTTTGCAGCTATACTGGAAAATACTGGGATATAGCACCATTCATTTAATTAATTTAATTCCTAAGGTGAAAAGCAGAACTCTTTCCTTCTGGAGATCTTGAAAAATGATCTTCCTGTCTTCAAAAAAAAACCCCTGCTAAAGTTAACGCCAGTTCAGGAGGTGCTTTGACTTAACCAAGTAGAATTGTCATGTTATAAAATGTCTCAATGTTTTCCAGGCTTCAAATTACCTCTGAGGAAATTCATCAGTGTTTCATGGGCAGGGATGTAGTGATACCATTTCTAGCACTGTTTGTGTGACTTTGAGACCTGTGAGTATATCACTGCTTTGGTTTCTAGTTCTTGTCAAGAAACAGACAACTCAAGCAAATTAAATAATCCTTTCCAAAAGCCCAGTTTCAGTTATGAGCCACAGATTTTTTAAGTCTTTCAGAAAAATAATTTGATTATTTTAAATTTCAAATATCTTTAATATGCTTGGGATACCTTGGATGGGTTGTTTACTCCTTACACTTCACTTGCTCATCCTATGCAATCATGGACTGTGCTCCTGCCTTGCAGTGTTTCTTGTACTACCTCTTAAAGACTGAAACTTGAAAATAACAAAGCTTTAGGAAACAAGTAATACTGATTTTCCCTCACTGGAAAAGAAGCTACATTTTATAAAATATTGAAAATAGCAGACATTCCAATAACAAAGAAAGAGAGACTCTCTAAAACAAATTTCTGTGGGAACAAACTTCAAAAATACTATATCTTTGAGACTGAACTAAACAATGTGAGATGGACACAGGGTTTCTCCTCCAAGTACTTGCTTAGTGTTGGCAAAATCAAACAAGATCACATTATCTCAGCGGTGTATCTGTTAGCGCTCATGTCATGATAATGTGATTTAGCCATGGTGGCCTAAGAAAATAAATAAGAGCAGTTACTTAAGGAAAGATCCCACTTCTGCTATTCCAACTACTATTGTTGGGAAAATTATGTTTGTTGAAATTATAGACAAGCCTTTGGTATCTAAAGGAGAGACTGTATACTATTTTGCAACATATTTGTTTTTTTTCCATCTGTGCTTGGCAAAAGAAAAATCAAATCTCTTTCCCTACAGACACACCCTAAAATATCCTTCCTATGACTTTAAATGAAATGAGCATTTTTAAGAACTAAATCTAACTTGTCTAATTAGTGGATGAGAAATGAAACTGGAAGAACAGTTTGATTTAAGGAATAATTTGCAGTGGTGATCCCTATAAACTTTATATCACTGTTGGTACCAGACAATATGACCTCTCTAAAACTTTAGAATAAAAATTGCATGAGGATTTTTTTCTTTCCTTCTATTTTGTGTTGTAGACTGGGGAGCTCTGAGAAAAAATCATAAACGAATGTTCAATTTTATCAGACAAATGGGAGACTTGCAATGTACCTCTCTGAGAATAAAATTACATCTAATTTAAAAGGAAATTAATTTTTTTTCCTTGAGCTTTTAAAGACTATTATTGCCTACTCAAACTTCCATTCAGGCAACAGTAAAAGAAAGTTAAATACTGTCTACAGTCTTCAAATCTAAGTGCTTCACTGCCTCTTCTCCCAAGCTGCCTTTCAATAAGTGGCATTTCTACCACTGGCCAAGCAGACCAATGCAGAGAGGGTCTGCAGACAGATAAAAATATTGTGCATTTGCCAGAAGGCTCTATTTTGTTATTCTTAAGGATATAACCCTTCTTTATTTAAACTCACGGGAGCTGCTAACATGAAGTAGCACAATTCATTTTGGTAATGATATCAGGATTCAGCTTGGAATCTGTGCAGGAACTACACATATAAATAACTTTGTAAGTCTGTGGGGTTTTTCTTTCAATCTCACACTGACTCTTTGCATCTCTTACAATGACAAACAAAAAGACAGAAATGTCAAAGACCTCTTCATGAATGGTTTTATATGAGTGCCATGGCCTCAAAGTCTCTCTCTCCATGTATAACAAGTTAAATATGAAAATTAAAAGGAAAAGGAGCACTTACAAATGCCCTGTTGAGGCTCAGTCTAGTTTTATTTTTCTCTCATCTGCCTTTTACAGAATGATTCCTGAGGGGAAAAAAGCACTTAAAATACACTCTTGGTCCTGACCCAAGTCCCACTGCTTCCTCATTCCTCTGATGATACAGACAAAAAGCACTTAAACGGGCTCTTTGGGACAATTCATACATCTCCTTCTTCTCATCTACCTTTATGCTCCAGAAGGTAAAGGTACTTGAAGGGAACAGTTTTGTTGATACTCAGCTCAGTTTCCCTCTCTCTGCCCTGCTTGTGTTTTCAGCTGATTGCATTTTGCAAGTCTCTTCCTTCACAACAAAACAAATCTCACAGCATATGATATCATGTTAAAGATCTTGAACTGAATGTTACCTTACAGCTTCCATTGCATTAAAGATTGCTGCATGGGGGAGATACAGATTTTGCAATGACCCATTAAAGTAGCTGGCACATCATTTGCTATTTCCTTTTTATAGCAAAGATATATCAGGTTATTAAAAATATTTAGACTTACCCTTCACTATGCAATGAACCAGTGGCCAGGAAAACGTTCAAATTTGTGAAACTGTGTAAAGATTTTTTAAGTGCTATTCTATAGTTATGGCTAAAGGTGAGGCAAAGAGTGCAAGCAGAAGCTGGTTGCAGGACTCAGGGGCTCCCTTCAGTAGCCATAGCAAAGACATCTGCTGTGGTTGAAGTGCCTTCAGGTGTTCTGCACACCCTCCAGCTGCCAGTCTAAAAGAGTCCAAGACTCTGAAGGTCTGCATCCCATCTGCCAGCACATTGCCTGTCCCAAATACTCTTGGGGTATTTAGGGGCATAAGATGTTTGGGCAACCTCACGGAGCTCTAAGCTGTCTCCATCTGTCTCTGAAGCATCAAACTGACTTTTCAAAGCAGGGCTTGGATAAATATGGCTGAGAAGTAAGAAAAAAACTCACTTTTGCCTGCTCATGTTTTGCAGTAAAATTGGACTGTCAGACATTTTGGGTAGAATGAAGAAGAAAGAACATGTTCAGTCAGCTTTGTCCTTTTCATTTTAGTATTTTTAAGCATTTTAAGGTTAATTTCTGAAAAAAGAGTTGCAGACAGCTGCCAATCTAATAAAAATCAGAACCAATCTAACCCAATCAAGCAATAAAGAGTAATGCTTCACATCAAATTCACAGCCCCCCAAATTCCTGTTTTATTAGAGTTCTCACTGAAAGCAGTATTTTAGAATCAGCTCTACACTGTGCCAGTGTGCCCCACTGGAAGGAGGCAGACCTTAAGGAAGCTTCATGCAAGAAAAATATTTCCACAAGAAAATCATCTCCACAGATGGGAGAGACTGGGCTGCAGTGAACCTTGTCATGGGAGTGAGACTTAGGCATCCATGAGCCCTTTCTCTGAGGTGTGAAATGTAGCTCTGTCCTCAACACATGACCAGGATGGACACCAGACTGTCCTTCTTTTTGGCTTCAATTAAGGAATTAACATTTCTTGCTGCTTGTAAGGGTAGATTTTCAGGTCCATCAGAAGATCACAGGGCAGCTTTCCAGAGCTCCAAGGAAAACTGTTGCCAGCCACATACTCCTGTTTCATAGGAGTCCCCAGAGCAATCTTTTGAACCTGTGTCCAGGTGAGGTTTGGGCACTGCACTGCCTCGCACAGCCACTGCACCCCACATTTCTATTGCTACAAGAGGCAGCCCAAACCAGCTCCCATGGATTTTAACAGAGCCAGCTGGGGTCCTAATGAGGATATCTAGCACAGCAGCTCTGGCTCTGGACCAGCAATGTGAATGTTAAGAATTATGCATATGTGAAGGAGGACAGTTTGTCATGTATTTCTGGAAAGTAGTTTAGAAACTTGGCTTTAATAATGGGCATGTTGACAGCAACTGGGCTTTGCTGGCCAAGGCCCTCAGATATCAACCACTCTAGCATCAGAACTATTTTGACGTCAAAACGAAACAGGCTATTTACTTTTTGAAGTTAAATTAGATCCAGAGAGTGTGATGCCATTACAGAGACAGAGTCCTAGCCCATTTCATCCAAATGAGCTGAGCAAGGTATAAGTTATATACAACTCCATAAAATACATATGCCAGGTTTCATTCCTGTGGAAATCAAGAGCACTATCAGTTAATAAAAGCGTATCAGGCCAGTGATTCTAGAGAAGAGCAAAACTAGAGCATTTACAATGTGGAATGCATTTCAAACTTATTTCCTCTTCACTCCTCATCACTGGAAATGGGATTGTTGGCAAATAATTCTTCAGATACATGTGTAACAAGGATGATTCTTTACACTGCAAGTTTAGGTGGGAGGCGTTTTTTTCACCCTGTGGTGGACTGAAAAATTTTCCCTTTGGAGGCCCTGAGAGATCCTGGAAAAAGAAAGTAGCCTGGAGAGGAAGAGCCATGGCAGATGTCCTGCTTCTTCTGTTCCTCTTCCCAGAGCATCTTCCTCTTTCTCACCTTATGGCATGATTCCTTTTGTCTGGGCTCTTTGCTTGTTTCCCACCCTCACACCCACTTCACTTGGTCTGGTGAAGCTGTCCTGGTTCCTCTGCATCCTGAAGTGCTGGCACATCCCCTGGCACATGGAACTCTGCTAACTGTCTGCCAGGGCCCTTGACCTCTCTAGGGTCTGTTCCTGTTGGAGAAACATGCTGGGTTTATAAAGGTGATTGTTGCTTGTTCCTCTCACTTGGCCTGACGCTGGCATCCGGGCAGTGAGTGTGCAGTGATCAACCACATCCACTGCGAATGTCTGCTCTGGGGGCTCTTGTGGTGGGAACCAGAAGAGCTCTGGAATTGGGCTAAAGCTCCCCCTCCAAACCTGTTCCTCTCTGGAGATGGGCAAAACTTTATCAGAGACCTCTGAGACCCCATCTTGAACCAAGGACCCTGGAAACAGAGGTCTTTCTCCTTGGAGTCTGAGGGAGATCTCTTGTGCAGTGAGGAAGGAGTGCTCTAGAATTTGCTCAGCAGCGGGAAGACAGCATCACTGGATTTATTATCCCTTCAAAGCTGTCTCTAATACAGATAATTTGTGAATTACCACATGCTGAGAACATATCAACTAAGACAATAGCAGAGGCTAGCTATTGTCTTAAACCAAACCAACCCAACCAACCCAACCAACCAAACAAACAAAAAGAAAAATTGTAAGCTTTATGTCCTTCAGAAAGGATAAAATAAGCAATTTAAAAATTAGTACAGATGAGTCTTCTGGGCTCTTCTCTGAGCTCTATGGAGAGACATAGCTCCCAGTGTAAGGTTCAGGCTTATGTTAGCTGATACACAAAGCAAGGGAGAAAAGTAGCTAAGGTAGCAGGCAGACCAAACCCAAATGCTATGAATGTGTGAAAACTTACAATTGAGTAAGAAAGTCCTGATAGTTGAAAACATGTGCATGGCTGCCTGCATGCACAGAAAGTCTGGTGGTACCAGTTGTGAGTATAAAGGCTCTAGAATGGTAAGTAATGCAAAAGTAAGTCTCATTTCTCCTTTAATGTATTCTGTAAGGCTTTCAGCAACAGGTATGGCTTGTAATTTTAAGCTGTCATAGAGTTTCAACTTAAATCTTGTGGTAAATAAATGCTTATTCTCCCTGTAAGCACAAGAGAAAAATGCACATGCTAGTATTTTATAAACATGACATGAAAAGCTGTTTTGTAGGTTGGAGCAGATACGTTAAATTTTGCAGTATTCAGTCCCAAATGTAGAATAACAAAAGATGCTAGTTGAACAAAAATGCTATTGTTTCACTGAGAAGCAATTAGGCTGGTGATGGCAGGTCTCAAGTGGGAATGTAGTACCTCAATGAGCTATAATTACCTGTTATTTGCCAAAATTGCCATTAGAATAAGAACACTGTCATGACTGAAAACCCTAATTACCTGGGATTTAGAGGTCTGTGGAAACTGTTGTGCCTTTAAAGGACTAACCACACTATTAATGCAGGTTTTAGAACTAGATTGAAGCATCCCACAAGTTTTATATGACATTGTACTACCATTGCTTAAGATATTGAAGTGTTAGATTTTCTTATAAAGACTTGATCATAATGGAATAGTTTTTCTGGCTGAATTGGATGCACATTGCACTATTTTCTTTCTCTTCCAAGGGCCATATGCTTTCACACTGAGAATAAAATTCTCCCTTTACATGGGAGAGATCATGAATAAAAATGAAGTGTTGGAGAAAAAAAAAAAGAAATGTGGCTATGATTATACCATGTTTATGTCCACAGTGGACAGATGAAAGCAATAACACAAGGCTGTTATTTTAGTAATTATAAAACCAGAATTTTGATGATTTGAAACCTAACTTCATAAGAAATATAAGGGCAATATGCTTTGGAGAAGGTTTTGATGGAAGGATAGAAAACTGAGACTAACATTCAGTTTATTGAAATTGTCTGAGAGGATCTGTGAAATTCAGGGACCAAAACCTGCAGCTGATCTGAATATTTAAACCCCACTCATACGTCCTGTACTTGAATACTCAAATTGTGATTTGAATTCAATCCCTTGTCTAGCCACAGGAGCTGTGCCTTTTACATGCTTAGAGATAGACAATTACCCATATGATTCAAGAACACTTGATGATCCTGAATATAAAATAAATATGTCCATAACTTGTTAGGTTACAGTGTAATGTTAACCCAGGCAGTTTGGCAGGCACAATAAAAAATAGGCCTGAAGAGGTGAATGGTATGCTTCAAAAATGTACTAAAACTTTTAGCAGCTGCTTACCAGGTTTAGTAGAATGAAACAGGTAAACTGCATAAGAGAAGAAACATCTCTCCTCTTAAGTGACATCTAAAAAGACTTTCTTTTATACATGGGAAGCTGTATAAAATGATGAAAATATAACTTTTTGAAATGAGCTGCTTATTTCTTAACTTACTGCCATGTCAGAAAATTAATGTAGCGATCCCTGTTGGGAGAGTTGCCCTGGGGATGTCTAAAGGTTGCTTGAAATTTAATGACAAGGCTGAGCAGAGGAGAGACATGGAAAGTAGGATGAGTGGGAAATGAGGGAGATGAGAGAAAAACCTGTCAAAGAAATGATAATAATGTGGTGGATGGCTTTGTGAAGGCTGATGTACAGAGAATGAGAGGAGGAGGTGGCTGACACCATCTAGATGTAGTCTCCCTCTCCCCACCTTGCACTGGGATCTCTGTGGATTTATATCCCCTGCAATTCAGTTAGAAAGAAACTATGATCTTTAAAGCTTGTGAGGGGGGCTTTGCTTGTCACTGCCACGATATTATGCTGGTCATACTGAAGTCCTCAATAACAGGGTTTTCTAAAGCAAAACTGGATGCCTTTTAATAAAGTGAGGCATTTGTTCATTGAGGAGCTCCTGGTCTTGGTGCATGGATCAGTATATGGGATGCCATGGTTTGTGTGATGGGAAAGACCAGACTAGATTATCACAGGCTTTCTTTCTGGCTTTATATTTCTAGTGGTAAATGTGGGAAACCTGCCAGCTCCTGAATTTCAATTTCTTTATTTGTTTGTTCATAGAATGGACTAGTAAAAATTATTTGTAATAAATGTAAATGTAAGCTCAAGAGCTGAAAAGATGAACTCCTAGAAGTCAAAATTCTTCTAGGCTTTTGGCTTTTATCTCACTTCACAGTCACAGAGGGAGTACAACATAAGGGCTACTATAAATCTCATGTTCTGATGAAGTTCACTAACACTATCATCTGGCCTACCAGACAGTACTTTTGTTTCTGAAAATATAGAACATTAGCTGCACAAAAATAAATAATTAGTTATCTCACGTGGATTTATACCCGTGTAGCTCTTTAAAAACAGCTTGGTCCATATTCAGTTTTAAAACCACTGGACATAATAAAAGATCAAAACTGTACCTTAATAATCTGCACTAAACCACTTCCTCAGCTCATCAGCTTCACCTCCTAATTATAGTGATTAATTGTTCATTAATAACGCATTATGATTGTATTAAGTTTTTATTGTGTTGCTTAATATTAATATAATTAAAAATTGATAGTCTTATTAATGACTTTATTAATTAAATTTTAAGTATATATATGATTGATTTTTAATAATTTCTCAGTGCAGATCAGAATAATGTTTCTTTAGGCTGCAGGCTCAGTAGTACTGAACTTCTGCCTAGGATTCAGTAACTAAAATAATCCACTTTTCTGTCAAGGGAGAAATAGCTTTTCTATAGCAGTTAGATGAGATTAGACTGGGATTTTTTTTTCAGGATGGAAGGGACATACTGTAGGGTACTGACGACTACAACAATGGACCCTTTGTGAATAGCACTGGGGGAACACAGGGAAAGATTTTGAAAATTGGACTCTTTCTATGTTCATCAAGCAGAAGACACAGAGGAAAAGCAAAAGAAATACTGAGCAGAAGACTCATATTTTTCTCCTGCACAAAATAAAGCCTTGCTTAATAGGAAGGATTAGTAGTTAGTCTCATACTTTTGAAGATGATGTGGACTTGAAAAGAAAATTTAGTAATACACTTGTGTACAAATGTGTGTGGGCATCCATATAGCACAACAGAGATTTGAAATATTGATATTGTACAAAATAACAACAGTTATTAATGTTCAAGCGAATATGAAGAAGAATATTGAGGGTTTTTTATCAAAAAGCATTTTAAAAATGGCCAGTACTTCATAAAGGACATTGTAGTTTTGTCTTGCATGTTCCCAGCCTGAGCTGTCATCTGCCCACTTCTGCCAGCTTGGCCCTATGGACCCATTCAGCTCTATAGGAAGGACAGATGAATGCATTATAACTCTGGAAAGTGCTTTATGAGGTGGCAAAAAAGACCTCCAAAACCCAAGCACATAGCTCCCAAGGGAACTTGTTACATCTTGCCTGGCTTGCTGCCAGCTCCCTTTGCTCCATAGTGTGGTGCCATGGGTGGTCACTATGAGAACATCATCAGAGACATTTTAGGGAGGCTCGTTAAGGTCTGGCAGAGATATGCCTCATCGTCCAAGGTAAAAGTCATCCTGGGAAAAGCAATTTCTATGTTTCTCTATCTGTCGATAAAGCCTGTTCCCACCTGAATGCTTAGCTGGATGTTGAAGAAAACATCAAAAAATCCTACTCAGACATGGGTAGAAGCAGGATTTGGAGCAGAACTGTGTATGAGAGTTCAAATGTAGGCTGAAAATGCAGAGAAAAAGTGTGTATTGGGGACACTTGGCACATCTTAGCTTGTCTCCAAAGGGCCCTGTCATAGCTGTGAGACCTGGAGACGTTTAAAATTATAAAAATCTCTCTGCCCAGAGAGCACCACCCAGATGTTGAACCAGACCTCTTAGCTGGGGAATATTTCAGAAAAAAGCATGCTCTGAATTTTAAGAACATCAGAAATAGTTATGATCAGAAAAAAAAAATCAATTTTAGACAAAAATGTTATTCCATGAAGCCATGGGTGTACTCTCTTCTTGTATTTTTACTTTTCTGTGAGCTAATAACTTCCATATATCAAATACTGCCATAGAGATGAAATTAAATGGAGTAATGAGGAAAAAAGAATGAGGGGTTTCCTGAACTAAGCAGAAACAGGCTAAAGGAATGCCAAATGTGGCTTTTTTAGGAATGTTTCACTATGTTTTACTGAGCACTATCTACAAGTAATGCCAAGTGAGCTATTTTCCTGGCAAGTAAGAGGCTGGACTGCAACCACGAGCTTGATAATTGCTTGTACATCTTGATGATGAAACATCTTGGCTTTCTTTGAAAACAAATACAGCTTTCTGCTGTGTAGAGGTTCCTGGACTTCAGTGTCTGAGGCAGAAACCTTGGAATATTAAACGCTCATTTGAGAGCCTCAGTCACTCCTGATTGTGTCCGTCTCCCACTTCTGCCCGGGGGAGAGTGACAGATGGGAGAGACGAGGGAACAAACTGACAGAAAATATCTTACCAGTGCCAGTGATGTAGAACAGAAAGATGGAGAAATGACTGATTGCTGTAGCTGAAAGGGGCCAAGTAGACTTCCTACAAGGTAGCATAATTGTGACATTTGCACAACTGACATTTAATCTGGCAGTCCCAGGAGGGCCATATTCCCAGGTTAGGACTGAGTGATGGTTTTTGATGTGGTGAACTGTTCCAAGGTGGTACTTGGGAGATACCAATCTTTTAAAAAAAATAAAATGGTTACAGAAATATTTTTGCTAGCTTAAAAAATAAGAACTAAGTTCCATTGTCACTCATCTGATGAAAAAAAATGCTTGGAGGTAAATGAATCTGGCTGGTATGACTAACAGTGCTAAGCATAACAATAAACCAGACTTCCAGAGGTCAGGAAAATTTTCAGAGCAAGTCTCCATTCAGTGACTGTGTACATTATGTGTAGAGCAGCAACTGTGAGGGTCTATTAACCAGTGCTTAACTAATGTTAAATAACAATGACATTGACAGGACTGCATCATGAATTTATTATGATATGGGCTATTACAGAGAATACAAAATTAAAGTATAATGAAGGGACATATAAGCCTTTATTCTAATTTTTTTACAAGCACAAATATTTTTCCAGAGATCAGCTTCTGCATGGCAGAACAATGTGCTGGCTGGCTGGAAATGCTAAAAGAACCCTTGAAAAAACATATGAGAAGCAATTGTTCTCAGAGCAGGCATCCACAGTGCACATGCTTAGGTCTGAGTTTCAGAAACAAGCTGATGGATTTTCTTAGTTTCTGCTCAGAAATGACAGCTGCATGCAGAACAACCCAGGCAGCATTATGAGTTTATATAATGTCCTGGAAAAGCAGGATCGTGATGATTGCATCATACAGGGAAATTTGGTTGTTTCTATTTTACAAACTAAAAAACCCAAACCACACCAGCATAATGCAGAATGCAATGTGCATCTTACAAATCATCCTGCATCCTTTCTGTCCATACAGTGAACTTCAAATTAGGCTAATTACATAGGTGTGACAAGTGAGATCTGAGGAGCCAGTTGGGGGATTTTAGTGCCTGGAAGTGCCCAGCTCTCATAAGAGTAACAGGCAAGTAAGTCCCTTGCAGAGGAGAGCCTGGCCAGGAACCTCCTAACAGACTGGTCTGACATGGCAGGTGCTAGCACAGTGTAAACAGGTTTGTATCCTGGCATCACACAAAAGAGTAACCATGGGTGAGGAGGGTAAGAGAAAGAGTTACACTAAATTATGGGGAATTTCACAGGTTTGCTTCACTCAGGATCTGGAAAGGTGAACAGGTGAACAAAAAGCCTATGTTTCCTATTGTTTTGGAGTACTCAGGTCCAGGTGTTTCTTCCATCACCAGCTCCTCATCAAGGTGATACCTGAACTTAGGTTGGATGTTCTTGGTGGTCTCACTGTCACAGGAAGAAGACACAGACATGCAGCCCAGATGGGAACAGCAGCATGGAAAGGAAATGGAAAGTCAGGGCACAAGAGCTTGGAGCATCCCCTCACTACCAGACAAGGCTGCAGACTGAATCAACAGAGTGGATGAAAGAAATGGAGAGAAATTTCAGAACATGGATTCACTGTGCTCCACTCTCATCTGAGGAGTTCCTGAGGTGGTATGAGACTACCTGATATTTCTGTAATCAATATTTTTTTATTAAAGACAGAAAGTCTCAGTATATTCAGCTTCTCAGTTGCTTAAAAAGCAGACAAAAACCCCAACCAAAATTAGACAGTGGAGCCACTGGAAGCAGAGTGAATGGTATTGCAGTCCATTTGTCTTCTTAGATTATCAAAAGGACAAAACTAGCAGAAATAGATCAGCTTAAAGACAAAGCTTCTCTTTATTTTGCCCAAGTTGCAACTATATAACTGCAACTGTCAGAAAGAGATGGAAGTTTCTGAGAGCAGAAAGAGCAAAATGCTCTCCAGGTCAAAGCCAGAGTTTGTAAACTAGAGAGAAGAAAAATATCACTGCAACCAACCTTTAGATCTGCTGTAGGTGATACTTAAAAAAATGAAGGAAATCATTAAAATAAGAAACATATTTGATAACTAAAGAACAGATGTGGTAATTATCTTCAAAGAACACAAAATTATGGAAAAAAAAGAAGGAAAAATTTGAATTCAGGATTAATGTGTAAAAGAAGATAGGCATGTTACATGGGGTGGATGAAGGAAGGATGGCAGTGAACGGAGGGATGAAAATAAAACCAATATGAATATCTATAAATATTTTTTCTCGTCTCATCTCATCCATCACAGCTGTCAGTGATCAGCCAGCCTTGACAGCCAATAGTGTAGGCTCTGCCACAGGAAGAACCCTGTGGTTAAATGGTCTTCTTAATGCTTCTTTAGCTATAGCCCTATTCATTTTAACTTGGAAATTTTTAAGTCTTCCGGACAAGAATGAAAATACACTCCTGTGATGCAGTTACTACAAATTTTCAGGTTATTGACCCCTTAAGAATATAACCTGGAGCAGACCATAAAGCTGTAAGATGTGATCAAGCAAGTGCAGAACTGTCTCCCTTGTTTTTTTAAGTTTGCTCTCCATATACTGTTCTCCTTGGAGGAAAAGCACTAAGTCCAGACCTGAAGTAACAGAGATATACAGGGCTGTCACCAAGAAGTCTGTCCTAGGAGAACTCAGCAACTTCTTATGTCCAAGGAGTGGGAAAACAAGGGATCCTTGAGCCTCTGTTCACTGGACAATACAGAAGTCTCATGTTGGAAATGCATGCAACAAATGGAAGAGGGACACTATGCACTTGAGGAGCAGATGCAGGTGCCCAGAGCTTTGCAGATGCCCAGGACTTGTGAAGTAAGCCTTTGGGAAATGCCAGTCTTCCCCAGCACTGCCAGGCAGTGCCCGCTTGTATCCTACCTGATGATGTGTGGTATATTCTATTGAATGAACCTGACTGAATGGGAAAATTACATTAATCTGTTTTTCATCAATACATTGCACAGAATTTTTTTTTCCCAGCTCATTGAAACAAAAGCTACACCATGACTTGGTGGTTGCTTAGGTAAAGATTATACTGGCAGGAAGGGAAGGCTTTCAAAGTGGTATGACATTTTCTGACTGCTTTATTAATTTCAAGTTAAGCACACGCTTAAGTGCTTCCCTGAAGTGGGGTCAGTGGCACTGACAATTTGCAACACTGAACCTTGGGGCAGTGATGCAGAAAGGCTGAGGCACAAGACTTTTTTTACCCCTTAAGCTGTGGAGTGCTGCATGCTAGCAATGCTTTCCTCATGGCAGTCCTCCCTCCACCAGTGCTTCTACGTGGCAGGAAGGATCACTGTTATGTAGGATGTGTTGTTTTTTGGATTACTTGCAAAACAGAGGTCATGACCATGTCTGGTCATTAAGAATCCCCAGGCGCTCTTTGCTAGCAGAGTGACAACTTTAGTGCCATGGCCAAAGTCCAAGAAAGAATATAAATTCTACCTAGCCTACCTTAAATTCCCTTAGCATTTCAGTTAGCCACTCTATTCCTTACTTCTTAGTCTCAGTATGAGATTTAGGATTGCTGCTACAAAATGGCTACACCAGAAATGTCTCCTCTCTGCTTCCAGCATTTCAGAGCCTTCTGGATTAACAGCACTGTATGACTAGAAGACACAGTTGAATTAATTTATTAATTGGTTTATTAATGCATATTCATATTCTTCACTCTTCACACTTTCTGGAGGATGTTGGGTCATTTGTCTTGTTTGCTTCCGAGGGATTTATTAAAATATACTCAAGAATACGCCACCAAGGAGATAGGGAGAGAAAAGATCCTCCCCAGCTATAAGCTATTGTGACTGGTACCAATGTAGCATATAATTGAAGGTTATTTCCATACATTCCAGCCAAATGTAACCATCTATAAGAAATAAGAGCATCTCTTAAGACTTTGGGTTTTTCTTCAATGTAAAAGAATTTATTTCTCATAGATAGTTTTCAAACTGGGAGGAATATTATTGCTAAATTATATTTTAATAGCTAGTTTGTTGTTTCTCTTTCTGAAGCAATCATAAAGCATCCATAAAGTGGTATTTCTCTTGCATTTTACATGACTCCAGGGCTTGCTGTTCTCGCCTGTCAGGTCTTTTCAAATCACTTAACGTTTACTGGAACAATTCTACACTGCAAGATTTGCTGCTCATCCAGCGTGGTGTTTGTATCACAGCTGCTACACCATTGCCATCTCAATAAGAGGAAGCATTTCTCACCACTTTGTTAGTAGATAGCAGCATGAAAATAATAATTTCATTTGAAAATAAAATCCACAATCCTTCCATCTGGAAAATGTCAAGCAAGGAGTAATCTTGGTTTTAGTTGGAAATGTTTGTGGTCATTAAGGTAAACTTACAACCCATAGTTAATTTAATAAAAATGTGGCATAATTGTCCTGGGCTGTGATATTGTTGTACTTTTTTTTTTTTCTTCAAGAGCAAATTAGAATATTCAGACATATTGAATAATGAAAGAGATGAGTATTAAGGACATATAATGGAAAGCTTTCAGTGTCATGCCTGGCAGGGCATAATTCAACCCATTTTAAACAGTGAAGAAAATATATATAGGGAGTTCTTATCATTTCATCATAAAAGTAATTCTGTCTTATTAACATTTATGTTGTTGTTTATAGTTCACGGACAATTTGCAGACACCAGAATACACACAAACAAGAGAGAAGCACAATGTTTCACTCATGTCTTACAAAAAAAAAACAGATTTGAGGGCAGTTACATTTCCAGGCTCTATAGCAGAATGTTGAATTTTATTCATTCACTTTTGCATTGGAGGATAATAATCTTTTCCAAATCTTTTAAAGTTAACTTCTTTACTTATAGAGAGTAACATTTCGCTCCCAGTTATATCTCCTTGAGTTCAATGAAGCAGATTAAGAATCTTTTTTTCTTCCCTTCATACTACTAATAAATACTTTGCTTTAGAATTATAAATTAGTGATATGGTGTAGTGCCCATATCTTAAATGTTATGGCAATGAATTTTTCAAGCTGTGTTTTACAGCATTTGCAGGATGGCCTTTACTTGCCTGCATATCTACAGAGGAAAACCATTGAAAACCATCATCCTGGAAGTGTTTGAAAGCCTTATTCTTCCCTGATACTTTTTTTGCTGCATCTCCCAGGATGTAACATAGTAAGGAATGTGTTCAGTAAAATGTGCTAATGTCACAGCTCAGAAGAAATAAAATGACTGCAGGAAACCTCTGCCCAAGTTTCCCTTCTCAATCTGGTTATACTCACCTCACTGTATATTTAATTTGAAGTGCATATCTGATTAAAAGTTAATATATCATTAAAATGATTTGTAATAAGTATATTCAACTACATGTGGGAATGATATGCTCATTATCAAGTCCAGACTATAGCTGGGATCCTTCAAAAAGAAGAAAGTAATTTTTCATAACAACTATGTTTCTGGTGACATTCATTCCACACATAAATGTGATATAAATGTTTGATCTTTAAAGAAATTATAGCTTTTATGGGGACTTGCTGCTGAATATTTTTTTCTTGGATAGTCTCTGTCGTTAGGAGGAGTATTCCTTTAAGTGGGTTTGACTGTGTTTTTTCAAGAGAAGAAAATAAGCCTTCTACAGAATTAATGAAGCTGGCTTTTCAGCCTAGGGTAAAAAGCTAGCTAATGAAGTCATTCATAGTGACAGCCCACGATCTGAATTATATGAATTATTGCTTATTAATGGGATTAATTGCTTCTCATGCTATAATACAAAATTTATGCACTTGTCCAAAATCTAGGTCTATAATCTGAAACAGAAATGGGGAAGAGAGGTTTTATTAATTATATGTCATGTCTACATCTCTGAATGTACATACTATAATAGAGACTGAACGTAGGTAATTTTATTAAGCAATGACATGACGTGAAAGTTATATAATGTGGATAAGAAAGGTAATGGTAAATTCTCCTTAGCTGAGGCAGTATATCAGATTGCATTGCTTTGCTGAGGGCTTTTGGTTTTATATTCTTTTTTAACATGAGATAAAAGGAAAATTTATTCCTTTACACATTACAATTCTACACTAAGAATACACAGTACATCTGAGGAGTAGCTAGAAAAACATAACTTTCAAGATCACATAAAACCAAGATGAAATTAAAATCATATTCAACATAGACTTTTTCATTTTTCTTAAACACATTTCTTAAAGATGATGTTTTGTAGTGTTGTGATTATTCACTATCTGCATTGTCCAGAACTAGAAGCCTGGCTGCACTGTGTCTTGATCAGAGATAGCAGGAAAAAGAGCTTTTATCCCCAGAATTTCCTATGTGATGACATAGGAGTGAAGACTGAGGAAGAGAAGAGATCTGAGTTCTGATCATTTGGAAATGCCCTGTCAGCTGAATCTGTTTTATCTGACTCTGTGTGTATCAAAGATATTTATACTCATGTGGTCCTATATGACATGGTATCTGATAGCCACATTTAAAGATATTTGAAGACCTAATCAGATAAAATCCACATCTCCCATTTAACAGGAACATCCCAATTAGCTAAAATATCCAAGTCCTTTGGCAGAAAAATGGGAAATGCTTTCAGGATGAAGAAACAATCAAAACTAGCTCTTCTATGTCCTGGCTTGGTGCTCTTACTGCTTTGTTTTATATAGAAGATCTCTAGAAATCAAGGCACTGCTGCATTATGGAATGTCTTCTTTTGCTAAAGGGAACTTTTCAGCAGCAGCTGTCTTTTAGTCCTGATTGCATATGGGATTTTTTATATGATTGAGAACATTCTTTCTTTACCTTAGAGCTGCTGGCTTCATCAATATTTCCTCAGTAGTTTCCCTCTGTATGTTTTCCAATTCCTCTCTTATGGCACATTGTTTGGAGAGCATATCACCAAAGCCAATAGTAATGATATTTTTCTACGTATCATCCTGAGGTCTTCTTAATGAAAATGACCTCTGGGCTTGCACTGCTACAACCCAGATCAAAATTAATCCCATGGGTACCATCAGTCTCGTATTTTCTCTTTCTGCTTCTTCCCATCCCTGACACTGAAGGCAGTGAGAGGTCCTGGCCAGAGAGATCCCAGAGACAGCGGCGAGCAGTGGCCATTGCCTCACAGCTTCCTTGGTCCTGTCTTAGGCCAGGACAGATCAGTTCTATCATTATTATTTATGGAGGGTGAGTGTGTGTGTTTGCTGTTGTTTGTTCTTTTGATTTAGTTGTATTTCAATTAGTTTGACTAATTAGTAATTAGGGAATTATTGTATGTCCCATAGAAAGGTGTCAAATGAGAAGAATAGATAGGACTATTTGACAGGATAGGCAAAATTAAAGTGGTTGAAGGTACAGGTGGTGGCCAGCGTGGAGATGAACAGAGAGGGCAGGCTGAAAAGCAGGAACAATTAACTTAGACACAAATAACAGCAAAGGAAAAGGAAATACCTCCTTGTATGGGTGATATTCTGTGTCGATAAATGAAACCACTCTTTTTTAATATATAGCTCTATCTCATTCTTTAGGAAGACACTACTACCTTCTTGGAAATATTCCTACACCACATGCATTGAGACTTTCTGTGTAGCTCAGGAACCACAACACTTCTCAGAAGAAATGATTATACTGAAGTGTGCCTGTACCACTGCATTTTCCAGATTTAAACAGATTCATAGAGTTTTGGAAATATTTTTTTTTTTCTTTTTCAAATTTTTGAAATGTTATATATAGAGCAAAGAAGATATTTTTCTATGTCAAGTTATGGAAGAGTTATTTCTCATTCTTAAAATACTTAGGCAACCAAGAAAGTAGCCAGATCACAGGGTTGTATTTCATATATATATGTATAATATTAGATGCCAATTATTATATACATATGGTTATATCTGTTAGATATATAGATCTATATTAGATACATTGTGTCTAATAGAAATATTAGGTATCTATTAGATATATCTGCTCTTTCTAGATGTTTCCTAGTGTCCCAGCGTAGCTAATGAGACTGGCTGAAGTCCGTGAAAGGGCGCTTTTTATCCCCTTCTTTAATTTCATCTCTCTCAGGTACTTAGCTATTTTTCCT
This sequence comes from Phaethornis superciliosus, assembly GCA_023637945.1. Classification (NCBI taxonomy): domain Eukaryota; kingdom Metazoa; phylum Chordata; class Aves; order Apodiformes; family Trochilidae; genus Phaethornis; species Phaethornis superciliosus. Next base: position 8,999,526 of record JAJQWJ010000011.1, read on the forward strand.
ATCTTTACTGCTGTTTTGGTTTTGTGTGGGACCATGAGACATACTATAGAAGCCAATGCATTTCCTCACCAGCTAGCAGTTGGCAGAGGAGGGGTTACAATAATTGGGGTGCTTCACCAGGTTACTGAGTCTGGGTTTGCTCTGCAGCTTACAGGTGAATCAATATTTCTGGGAAGTGCCTGGTGATGATAGTAAAGAAATCATTAGAGAGTAGGGAGGGCTAAAAAAATGTCATAGTCATTGATGTAATTATTAATATAATTGACTCTGTATCAAATACATTTAGTTCATATTTCACATTCTATTTGAAATTCCTACTTTTCCTTCTTCCTTTGTTGCTGCATATCAAGTACTAGGTACAAACACTCTTGGGATTAGGTATGTTTTATATATCTGCCTGCCTTTAAAAATCATACCATTTGAAATAATAAAAGGGCTTATACACTTAATAAATACATTTCAGAGTAGTAACAGTTCTCAGTTTTATTAGTCAAAAAGAATTAGTTTCACAGTGCAGGCCACTGTGAAAATCCTCAGTTGACTGTAGCTAATATTACCATGAAATAGTTTTATTACCAACACAGAGTTTCATTGTCTGGAAAGAGGTGACTGTATGGAGCACAGCCCAGAGCAGTGGACTCTGGGTATGACTGATGAAGTCAGTGCAGGCAAACCTGATCATCAGCTTTCTTCCAACAAACTGCCTTAGAGTCCTAGCAAATTGTTGTTTTTAGGAACCAGAGTAATTTTGATCAACTTTCATGGCCCTGTAAACAGCACCCCAAAATTCTTCCCCTGTCAGCCAGCCAGCCAGATGCAACACATCAGCAAACTGTGCTGAGGGGAAATTTTGGGAATGGCTTGATGGCAGTATAAGAAAAATACTTTTGAGTGGTAGTGTCCAGTCTCCATTAGGAAACAGCCTTGAAACTGCCAGGATAAGCCTCTGATGCTTCCACGGCCTTGTGCAATCCCAAGAGAGGTCTCAGCTACCCAGCATTTCATTGCCAGTGCATCCCTATTCCACACCTGACACATCATCTACCTTCTTGCCACTTTTTCCAGCCTTTTTTTGAGCTTGTTTTTGGCAGGGAGGGACTTTTTAGTTGAAGAACAATTGCAAAGAAGAAGAAATTTAGAATATACCCACATTCTCATAATTCTTGCTTGGGTACACGAGTGAGCTTTCAAGAGTCTTCTAACTGTCCTGCAATTAATGGGTCAAATCTCTCAATCAGCAAAAGTCAGAGGAACTCCCAGAATAAGATGTAAATGCTGTGATTATTACTACCAGCTGAAGAGCAAACAACCTTCAAGTGAGCATCAGGTAGATACTGAACACTCAACCTGCTCTTGTGCCCTTTGCACATGGAATACTTTCATGTTTTTAATGGAAAGATTCCATAAGCCTGTTCTGAAAATTTGATGCACCTTGAAGAGAAGCTAGAAAACATTATCCCAACACATTTTTCTTTCAGAAAAGGACATCCGTCTGAATTACTTAGTTTGGTAGAACAATCTGTAACAATACCATTATTAAAGTTTCATAAAAATGTGTTCCTTTAAACACAGGCTTATATCTGGCTTCCAGAGAGCAATTATAGTAACTATAACGTGACTCTTGTGGTAAAAAGTGACAAGCACAATGCAGTGAGGCTTTTGAATTTTTAAATCAGTAAGAGCAGCCACTGAGAATATACTTCAAATTTCACCATCAAGGCATTGCAGAGATGTCTGCTGAGAACAACTTTGTCCTTTGTGTTTCACTTAGAGGTTTGAACTTTGTACTGGTTCCTAAGTCCAGTCTGCTGCTGCAAAGAAGCTGCCTCTGGCTTCAAACATGGCAATTTTTCCCAGGCTGTGTCATTTTCCTTAGCTTTCTTTAAGTCACTATGGAAAAAGCCCATGGTAAAACACAATCTTTCATTAAACAGTAATCTAATATAATTTGCTTCTTAAGAAGCTGATTAAAGATCAAGGAAAAAAAAAAGTATATAAACTTTTAAGAAACTGGCTTTACTCCAAACATTTTCTGTGTTTTGCTAAAATGAATGCTAAACTTATATGGTAATGTGGCTAAATAATCTTAGAAAATGAAGATGGAAAACAGAAAAAAAAGTATCTTATTTCTCATTTTATGTGTTATCATTTAAAAAAAAAGTTGAAAGTTTTGTTCAGTCTGTCAGGAAACAAAAAAATTACTCTTTCCAACAACTGAATAACACAGCTGAAAATTCAGGCATAAAGTTAATGAAATTGAAAAATGCTGTGTGAACTAATTCCAAGGAACAAATGACTACATGAAGAAAACTCTATGTATTCAACATAATTATGCAAACAGTAAAAGAAGTAATATTTGTCACATAACTTCATTATTACAAATTATTCACTCAGCATTATATTTTTAGAGAAACCTGTAAACAAATACAGTAGTTTTGAAAACATATTGCTCTTGTTTGTAGGCCAGTGGATAGCTTCATAAATTTGGGTTTGGCCAGTGTATTTGTAATGGGCTCCAACTTTTTAATTTGCTTTTTTTGGGGATGAGATTGAGGACTCAAGGAAAACTATTCTGTTCATGGAGAAAATCCAGTTATAAAGACCTTATGCCAAAAACCACAAATGCAACTTTAGGAAGTAGAGTATTTGTTTCTTAGGAAATCTGGGTTCAATTTTTGGTTCTGTGGCAATTAACTGGATGAGACTGGTTGAGGCATGGAGGGTGGTGTCTAAAATATTATCAGAAATAAGTTGTCCAGATCTCACTAGCAGCCAGCATTTGGACATTTAAGAATTACAACTCATGTCAGATTTATGTGAGCTGGGAAAGTCAATGTCTGTGGCTAAAGCTGAAGCAACAGCTGAGAGTCAAAAAATGTGGTTGGGTTTGAGACACCACAGCTGGGTTTGTCTTCAGAGCTCTCCCTGGCACCTCCCCAGGGGTTGGCACCAGAACTTATTTTTAGTAGTTTGGGACACCCAAAATTGGACATGGAGTGTCTGTGACATCACGGTGTTCTGTCAGAAATCAAAACATTTAGTCTGAGTGGGTCGATTCTACTGTGTCTTTTGATATAAAGAGGGGTATTTTGTGATGTGAACCTGCCTGATACCTTCTTCCACTTCACCTCCCCAGTCCACAAGGTCATCTGGGAAAAAATGCTTCAGGCCAGCAGCTTAAATACTCTGGAGAAGCAAAGACTTTTGGAGATAGTGGGGTTTTTTTTAATTAATTGCCTTGGGTCATTACCCAGCTCCCCAGAACACCTAGAAATATGTGAGCTGGCTGGCTGGTGTAATAGGAAATGACAGATTTTTTTCTGAACGTGTTAAAAAAATTAATTAAACTGCAGAGTCTCTGAGACCAAAATAAATGTCTTCTACGCCTCAGTGGGAATTATGCTCCTCATTTAAAAATAACAGCATTGTTTCTCTCAAAACTATGCTTAACCAGCTCCTCGTGGTAAAAAAGAAAATAAAAAATTAGCAGTTCTGACTATCAGTCAAGCAGGCTCTCAGTTTCCGGGGAATAGATATCAGCACAGCATCTGCCTCATGTGTTTTATCCATGCCTACACACTTGTACACAGCCTCCTGCTCTATCCTGCAGTCCTCTGAAAAATCCCTAGGGTTCTCCTCAAAGAAAAACAAAGATTGGCTTGATTAAAACAAACAAGAGATCCAAGAACTGTTGACAAAACAGAGAACTGCTCACCAAGCACACCTCACTCAGCCATCTTGCCATGTCAGAAAAGCAGCCTTTTGTCTGGCATGGAGTGAGCTCCAACAGAAACTTTGAGACATCCAGAACAAGTGATGGATCAACCTAGCAGAAAAGACTGAACCATGTGCAGCTATGGGGGACCACAGAGGGCTCTGTGAAGTGCTGAAAGCAGTGTATGGACCCACGCACCAGATCCAAAGCCAGTCACAGATAAAACCTCCATCCTGAACTGGTGGTCTGAACATTTTCAGACTCACTTCAGGGCCAGCCGTGTAGCCCAAGGCAATTCAGCACAGTGAAAAAAGAATTGGACATAGCCCCTACTTTGGGAGGGACTCCTAAGGCCATACAGCAGCTGAAAACTGGCAAGGCAGCTGGGGTTGATGGAATCATATCTGAAGTCTGGAAGCATGGAGGCCAAGCACTCCATGCTAAATTTCATGAAAATTTGTGAGTTGTTGGGAACAAGGCAAATTACCACCAGACCTCTGTGATGCAGATGTCATCACTCTGTACAAGAAGAAAGAAGAAAAGTCAAAGCAAGAATACTTTTGAACAGACGACTACCTGCTATAGCAGAGGAAGTTCTACCTGAAAGCCAATGTGGTTTCAGAGCCAATAGGAGTACCACAGACATGGTATTTGTTCTCAGACAGCTGCAAGAGAAGTGTAGGGAACAGAACAAAAATGTCACAAAATGTCTTTATGTGGCATTCATTGACCTCACTAAAGCTTTGGGACACTGTGAGTAGAAAGGGCCTTGGCTGTCCCCTCACAGGAGACTTTCTGCTGGGCCTTCTGCAACCTCACTGCCTGTCCCACATTGGGGAGGGCCCTTCTGAAATCTTTTTTCACAAAGCCAAGCCATGATGATGATGATGATGATGACACACTTGTGCACAGCCTTCTGCTTTTCCAGGAGCCACACAACCAGGGGCTAAATGGAATTTCAATGACTGGGACTTCCTGCACCAGGAAAAATTATGACAACTTGTTTTCCTCCCAGTGCTCACTCTGGAGTTCTAGAGCACTGACAGCAGAGTTGGAGCGGCTGAGTTTTTTATGGACATCTCCAGCATTTTTTCCACATCATGATGAAGGTCCTTTTGTGTGGAGGGTTATATTCAGTATGTATATGATGCAAGTGGTGTTTTGTTTGTGTACCTGTGTTTTGGGGTTTTGGGGAGGTACTCACAAGAGGGTCATGGATAACCACAGTATTAGTGTCACAGTTCTCCCTGACAAAAATTCCAGCTTAATGCACTTTTTACTTAAGTGTGCTAAAAATTCAAGTCCATAGGTTGTTCCACTGAGGGACAGAGGAGACTGAGGAAGTCAGTTTTATGCTCAGAGGCAGATTTTGGCCAAAATCATGAGAATATTTCCAATATTCTTCCCAGAAAGTTGAGACATATAATCCACATTACAAACCACATGTGCTTAGGAGGGACTGAATAATCTCTTGTCACCATACAAGTGAGCAATCCTATTTCATTGTTCAGGAAAAGAAAAGGCACATAAAACATAAGAAAAGTCTACACCCAACTCTGAGCATAGCTTAAAGGCACAAAATCAAGCTTTCTCTTTGGTCCCCAAAATATCTGATTAGGAGTTTCAGCACTCAGTCTGTGCTGGATGCCTGGATTTCATAGTAGTAGTTCCCAAGGTGTTGTCTGTGGCAAAGGCAATATCTAAGAAAAGCCATCCTTGCCCTGTCAGTTTCTAAAAAAAAACACTACACAGGAATAGCTGTTTAGGTTACAGTCCTGTTTATTGAGGAGTTTGACTTCAACTAATCTGGTTGCAGGCCACCTGGCAGGTATCAGCCCAGGCTCATTCATCCCAGGCCCAGTAAGCCTTCCTCTCAGCAGGTGCCTTTCGAAGCTGCAAATTGGCCTGAATTAATTTGAGCAGGAAATTCATGCTGGGGGAAGAGTTGTGTCTCTCCAATTTCTTTAGAATAAGCTGTCTCTGACCCCTAATAAAGTGGAGTTGTTTAGAGGTGATAAAATGAACAGCTGCCAACAGAATGTCCTTCCTGCTCTTCCATGTCTTGGACAAGACAAGGAATCAATACAAATGCAGTTAATAACTAGCATTATGTATTTTTTCAAATAAATTAAATGTATCTTAAAGCCCAGGATCTTTCATGAAAAATTTGTATTCATGACTTCCAATGACACAGGCCAGTAGAAACACGTTTCTTTTGCTCAGAGAATGTATATTTGGTTCAAATTATTCAATGCTGTACTTGTGCTGGGATGTTCTGTAGACTGCCTGAAGCATAAGGTGGTTTTTGCACCTCAATATCCTCTGTCTTACTTCAATATATATCATGCTCAAAGAATTTGGTATTTTTTTGTCATAATCAGTACCCTGTGCTGGTTTTGTAAATACCCTTTTATGGAGACAAATCGCTTTTTACACACTTCAGTTTTCATTCAACTCCTATTAAAAATGTTAAAAACTTTCAGGCTGGCAAACTGACAATTACTTTTAAATCTGGAGGAAAAAGAATCTGTTTCTGTACAACTGAGGAATGTATAACAAATAGTTTTCCTGAGGTACAAGTTTCTTTTTGTTTGATATATTTTTTGTTTTGCCAGCCTCCTGTTCAGATTTATCAACTCCAGAATATATGTGGTACCAAGGCTGCATGCCACTGGGCCATAGATAGGGAAAAAGCACAACCCATCCCTCCCCTGCTGGGTACATGGCAAATCAGTCCTGCTACGCAATTAAGAATTTATCTGAATTATTTTTCCTGGGAATTGTTTTGACCTCAGTTCTGCTCAAAGAGATAACATTGGCAGAATGTCCAAGATGACTCAAAGCTTGGGCCACTTAGATACCTTTCTGTCATTTCAGTGTGTTTTCAGTTTCACACAGTGATTTAGGTGAGTTGTTCAGTTCTTTAATTTTTCTATTTAAGTTATCCCCAAACACTCAGTTCTTCCTCAGCCAACACTACCACCAACAGCAATGTCAGGTAGGGCTGCAGGGCAAGGACCAATAGCTAAGATCCTAGTACAAGACAAATTCATTAGACAAACTAAATAATTCAGACACATTTGAAAAGCAAATGAATGTAGAGGTGTTCCCTTATGATTATTGCTCACATAGATTTTTCTTTAAGAGGAAAAACATAAATTAATAAAGGCCAGAATGTCTTTAATGACAATATTAGTGGCTGCCCTGTGGCTGTTAAGACATGCACTCATTGTAAACTATATTGATTTTTCCACTGGATAAAATTCTCTGGTTAAAGTGTTATTTGCAGCTATAATCCAGACTGGCTCTGTTGGTTGTTATCATTAAAAAATGTGGTCAGAAAGTTTTTCATTGAAGCTACAACCACACATTTTCAGAAAGACTCCTTAACATCAGGGAGAGTCACATGCAATCTGCAAGTGTGATAGTCACTGCTCTTGTGAAGGTGATTATGCTATTGATTAATGGAATGACTTGGAGGCTCTTTAAAAGAGTGTACAATTTCTGTGAATCATGGTACATATATTCACCAAAAAAAAGAATTAATGGCCTAACTTTAAAAATTGTACTGTTCTTCTGGGTGTAACTATTACCAACACTTTCTGTATAAAGTCTCTAAAGGGTACCTTGAAGAGTGCTTACTGGGAAAATTCCAAAGCTTGGCAGTTCAGGATACCTTTAAGATGGACAGGGCAGATGGATTTCAAAACATTGAGAAACCATTTCAGAAACAGATGGCATCTACCAAATTCCTATCAAAGATTAGTGTGAACCAAACTTGACTATGTTTGTGGCTGTCTATCACTGACTTTCCTCTGTGTTTAATTAACAGGGACTAATTTTTCTCTAGCAAGAATTGACCAGAAATTATTTTTTGCCACATCACACAATCACGCTCACTTTCCAGACATTTAATTCTGACTTGTGCATTGATTTTTTATTTTTTTTCAGGCTCTCACTTCCTACATCTGTTCAACTCAGGAGTATAACCACAGTCTGGGAGCCTTAACATTTCCCCAGTTGTCCTGAGGCTTTCCTCTCTTTCGCAAGATGAAGAATGGGGTTGTGGCATTTCTATAAAAAAGGCTCCTCCCTGACCCTCCAATGAAGTAATTTGTCTTAGAACTACTAGTTCTTTGCCTCATGCACTGTTAGAATTTACTGCATTTGCAAATTAAGTGACTGACCTAATGAGCATTCAGATGAAGTTTCACAGAGTTCAGCCAAAATCCTCATACATATATGTAAAGGGTTTGACCTTCTGTAAGAGGAGAGTTTCAGTCTTGGCAGTTTGCTGCTTTATTGAGAAAAAAGTGTTCTATTAAGACTGATGAGGTTTGTTCTGCCTATCTGAGACTATGATTTTTTTCTTATGCGAGTTTCATGAAAAAGATATATTATTAGAGATTTAGAGATCATATATGGATGACTGGAACAACTGTTCATAAGAGATGAGCAAATCAAATAGAAGCTACAAAATGTGGATAAAAATGTCTTTCCCATTTTCTCCATAACCAGATGATAAGGGAGAGGAACAAGTTTTCTTATGCCATTTTGAGTCAGAACATTACGATTTAAAATGCTTGCTATAAGGCAACCCTAAAATATTGGGTTGAACACCTTTTATGTGTCACTATCTTCTGCCATCCATTAAGAATGTGAGACAGAGTTTGTGTTTCTCTCAACCTATTTCAAGGACAGACTAGGTCACATCTAAAACTTTCTCTGAGTTCAATATTCTCAGACTGTGAGGTCTTCAAGCCTTTTTCTTCATTGCTGAAGCAGGAAAGAATCTGTCCCTTACTGGGCTCTCTGCATGCAATAACAGTTTTCCCGAAGCAGTATTTTTTCTGAGTATTTAACTGCATACCTAATGTTACAACACAGTGAAAGTATGTGGTACCCTTTGGGCACAGAGTAGTGTCCTATGGGACCTGAGGCACATCTCACAAGACAGTGATTTATTTGCTTGCACAGAAATGTCAAAAGATGCCTGAGATACTATGAAATGTATTACACTAAAAGAAAACTTAGAGCTTTCAGCGACCATTCAGTAATGGAGGTGGCATGTTCTGTTTACAAGAGTTATGTTTCCATATAAATCATGCAAGAGAGTGTAGAATACATCATCAAGTCTTCAGAAAAATTCAATGATGCTTCACTAGGAATATGGGACTCCTTTTCTGTTAATGTCTGCAACTTAATACTTCTTTTCTTCCTCTTCTTTGCTGGCTTCTGAAGGGATGAGAACCTCAAGGACAGGATTGAACATTTCAGTTTTTTGGGAGGTAACCTCCCAAGAATTTCTCTCTCAAGCCACTTCTTACCTTTTAAGTATATAGCCTGGTGTTGCCTAAATTCCAGTTATTCCAGGTCAGGAGCAGAGCAATGCTGGATAGCTTGGACTGGGCAGAGGGTGAAAAGGTAGAAATGCTCAAGCTATTCTCTGCAGCCATGCTTCAGCCACCTGTGCACACAACACATCTATAAAGACTAAAGTGTAGTGGCAGAATAATCTTGACTTGTAGCTTCAATCTCTGCTTCCTTATTGCCTTCTTGCATCACCCAGTCATGCAATCATATTTTTAGAAGTATTTCAATATCACCCATTTGAGATACCTAACTACTGTTGAAAATTTAGCCATTAAATCAAGATTACTTACTCTAAGAGCTGTTGGGAGGTTATAAGACTAATGTTTTGGTGGGCATGCAAATTTTACAGTAATAGGGGTCCTGTATGTACTGAAAATGAAGAGGTAAAGTGATTTTTGATACTCTCACAGATTTTACCTACCTGGAGGATAAATGAGAATTAACGTATAAAGGAAGTCAGGAAGAGCTGCTTAAGAGCTTGCTGAACAGAGATGTCCTTTTTGATAAATTCTTCATGCCAAGCTTAAAAAAGGAAAGAGTGCTGTAATTGTGATATCGTGTTCAGGTTACACTACCCTGAGGGAAACTGCTACTAATGACTGAATTAATTAAATAGAAATTGTTTTACATGCTACAGAATTTAAACCAGCCCCCTGCCCCAGTTTCCCTGTCTGCTTATTTTTGCACCAGTGTGAACAAAAGAGTCATTTGCCAATGCTTTGTTACCCTGTTACTCTTGCTAAGCATTCTCGTGTAGTGCCGTGGAACGCAGGGTTGTGTGTATTACAGCTGGGAGCAATGTCTCCTTCTATCAGATACTCTGCAATCAGTGCGTAGAAAAGTGTAAAACAAGTACCTTCAGAATCCATGGTAGTGGTTTTAGGCATTATAACTACTTCTTCCTAAGCTTGTCTACAAGATTTGTGCTGTGGCACTGTGGGAACAGATATGAAGAGATTAATTCAAGTGATGCAGCTTCCTCTTTAACTTCATACTTTTAGAACACCTTCGAAATGTGGTTGCTGGTGCATAATTTATATCACAGGGTTTTTTTATTGTTGTTTCCTTTAAGTATCTTCAGGGTACATCTCTTGAGCAGATGAATGTCATGTGGGGCAAGTTTTTCCTGTAATTCGTATTCCTTTGGTATTATATAATTGTCTTTTTATGCTACAATAGTTTTATTTTCACAACAATTTCTGGGTGTATGATGCTGTTATCTAAGCTATAAAAATGGACTGTGCAAAAGCACTAGTTCATTTGTATGTAAGATAGTGCAGTGTTATTGGAAAGGGCTTGAGCTGCATAAGCATCCCTGTTTTTAGCAAGATTTAGTGACAGATGGGATAGATATAGATAAGATTGCACAATGCATCTTCAGTCTCTCTAACAAACAGAAAGACAACTGTTTTTCAGCTCACAATTGCAGGCACATTTTATTCTATTTTGAAAGAATGCAAGAAATATTTTCTTGATTTTTATCTGCTTTTAATTAAGCCTCTTCAACAAAGTAAGCTTTTTTCAAGCAAACAACAAAAAATGCTCTTCATTCAGATACATACTTGCCTTGAATGGGGAACAGCTAACCTAATGTACCTCTGATAAAGGCAGCACTAAATGTACTTACAGTTATAAGATCTTGCATAAAAGAAATCCTGAGATTTTGTTTGGCAATTTTATAAGCAAAGTGATATATATATAAACTTCCTTCCTCAAAGCTATATTATGACACTGAAGTATAGCCTGTGTGTGCCTATACAGATGGATGTATGTAGATAAGTACCTATGCATTCCCTGTGGCTCTAAATTTATTGCTTGACCCACATATGAAGGCAAATCCCTAATGTTAAGTGTGCTCTGCTCACCTATCCCATTTGGAAATGAGGAACTCTAACCACATATTTGCTCTTCAGCCATGACAACTTCTGGAGTTCCCTTCTCAGAGGTCTACATGGCTTTTGCTGTGGACTCAGGCCCACCAGTGCCATCATCCTCTTCTGTGTTTTCATGACATACAAAAATATCAGCATCCTACATAGAAAAGTATAAAGATCCAATAGTATCTATAAGAAGGGTAGAAAATTGGACTGAAGCATATTTACAGAACTTACACTTTAACAAGGTATTTTGCCCCTCCTATCTATGAATGTGGGAGCTTCTGCTACCAAAAGACCAATGACCCAAGTTCATAAATTTCTGAATAGATTTGTCTCTTACTACACTCAAAAACTGACACTTAGTACTTTGAAAGAACTTTATTTTTGAATGGTTTTGAATTTAAATATTATACTAAAAAGCCTGTAATTTTTCTGGTACTGATTTAATGAGAGTTTTTTAAGGCCAAGACTAAAAAGGAGATTAAATTATCACCTTAGGCTTCTGAACACTCTGTGATCTGGACTAAAACTCACTTATTCTGGACTAGAGCATCTATATACACACATCAGAGAGCTTTCCTGGGACAATCTATTCCACTTGAGTTATTCCAGTTAATTACTTTGTCTTGATGAGCCTTGAAAGTCAGTTCAGCCTTGAGCATCTAAACATTCCCAGAAATACTACAAGTTTTCTTGAAACATTTTACCACCAAATACCACATTAGAAGAAAAAGTTGGGCTTTAGAAGCATTGCTCTGCAATGTGAAAACCTCCTTCTCTTAGCTGCTGGCATAATACACACAGTGCCAGGCTATCCCACTAGAAGTAGGCTGATTTGCAGCAGGGAAGGATTTGATCCCATTTTGCCATTACAGATGTTTGTCAAAAAAAGTCCCCCCCATGCTGCTCCCAGTGACGTGCGTACTTCTTATCCCTAAGCAATGTTATTGAACTCATGGGGACTTGCTTGACGAACATGCAAATGCAAATCATTTGCTGGTTTGGGGCCAAAGCATGTGAATTCTAACTGAGCATTGCCCTCTGCACAATTTACAGAGTCTGTAGGTGCAAAGGGATGTATGTTCTCCTGTCTTACTGAGCCATATGTTCCATCCTTGTCTGAGGCTTCTCCTTTATTGATGGAGAGTTTAATTAAGTTAATATGGGGCAGCAAGTATATTAGCAAAACAACAGCTTGATCCAATCTTGAGTATCTTTGCCTAAAAGGCTCCTGGCTGTGAGCTTCAAGAGTTAATAGAAATTGGCAAAACTAAGTATGTCCCACTCAAGGAAGGCAGCTCATGACATTAAACAATTATGCAAGAATTTTTCATTGGAAGTGATGAAGGATGATGACGTTGCTCTTAATATTTGACCTTCCTAGTTTCAACTGCTCAATACCTCTTACTGTACAGAGAAATTGCTAAAATCCCACCTAATTAGTTGAAAAATGACACATGACAGATCTGATGGCTAACTGCAGCTACAAGAAGAAAGACTGCTACACAGCAAAAATCCCCAATCTCCGCCTTATTTCTTTTTTTACTGGCTATATGGAGAGTTTAAAATATAATTTGAAGCCACAGATAATTAAAAACTTCATTCAAAGAAATCTGAAAACAGGTGAAGTTCTGTTGGTTTTTATGTGCTTTTGGCTCATAGCTTCAGTATGTTCACAAAGTTCTTGGGTATTCATAGCTTTTCAGTTTTTTTCTGTCTGGGAAAGCTGTTTTGGTCTTATTCCAAGGGGCACTATTTCATTTCCATTTATTTCTGTGAGATTTACACCCAGTTAACTCTTTTGACTTCAAGCAGATGGCATAATGCCTGAATTAACCTGGAATAAGAATATTCCTGTGAATAAGAGGATCATGAAGCAGTCTGCTATACCATTGAGCCAATGTGTAAGAATCACAGTGTATTTATAAATGATATTGTTGGCTCTTTTCTCTCATGCATTATTAAGTTTCATCGTGCAAAGGCACCACTAAAACTACTATAATTACTCAAGAAGTGGAAAGTAATTTTCAGCATCCTCAGTCCTGTTTCAGTTTAAATATATGTTGATTTTCCCATGCAGCCCCATAGCCTCACGTTGCAGAGATCTTGAGATCTCTCACTGGAGCAGCATCAGTCTGCAATGATATGTTGCTGAAGGAATGAAATTAAACACTCTTATGAAGTTGTTTCAATAATCTACCCTTCCTATTTTAACCAGTGATATCATACAGAAACCTGACTAACAAATTATGCAGACTTTGTGCATCCTCTAAGGTATCTAGATAAATAGCATCATGTTAGGCATGCACATAGCCCTGGGAAAGAGCCTTATTTTCTCTGTTCTTCATCATTTGTGTTCTTAAACAAGTTTATTATGACTTTTTTTTTCTGCGCTCTACTTCCTTGATATATGATATTTAGGAGAGTGGTTTTGATGCATTGTCAGATTTTTATGGAAAAAAACCCACAGATATGATCATTTCTACCATCATTATATGGTGAATCTTGATTAGTTTAATGGGATTTTTGTAAGGGACTGAAAATACTGTACTTTGGCGCAAGAGTAGTCATTTGGTGTTTTATACTGCAGCATCTGTAGTCAAAGACTTGGCCAACAGGACAACAGAATATGTCATCTTCAGCAGTCTAAGCATAGTATGCTATTGAAAGCATGTATCTGTCTCCTTCCTTAACAAACTGGCAATTTTGAAGGCACCTATTTACATTTATTCATTATCTCCTTAGTAAGGAGAGGAAATAGCAAAAAAATCCATGAATTTAGGAGGTTACAGATGAGACAGAGAGAGCTGGTCTTGATCCTGACTTTTGAAACAGAAATATTTTAAAGTAAACAGAACAAAAATGCTCAGCCTTACAAAACACTTTTTTAGTGTTGCTAAACTGCATCCAAATAGCCTTAAGATTATTACAGAAGAAATAAAGTGTTTTCAAATTACATACTGGTTAAGTCAAATTTAGACATGAGACTAAATCTTTTCATGACTTTCAGATCTTTTCAGTTTTCTTAAAGAATATGTATGGTTGAGGCTTAAGATTTCTGAACTGGCATGATATATGTAGAGAGGAGCTGAGAAGGTCTCAAAGGATGAATTTAAGTTGGCTTCTTCAAGTTGCTGAAGGTAGAAGATGTAAAGGGATTAAAATTCAGCTGACATACAGCTAAATGACAACCACGTGGTATTTGGGTACTTGAATTAGGGCAAAAAATGTTTAAATCCATATGCAAAACAATATTTAGAAAAATCTTTAAAAGCTTATAGCTCAGTGTGCATTACTAAGAGATCTGTTATTTATGGGCCAGTGCATGATGGGCAAGCATAGGATATGAGTTTGCAGATTTTTTTTAGTTGACTTTTCAGTTTATATGGGTCTAATTTTATTGTAGTTAAATCATAAAGACAGAGACACTTGAAAGAATACCTGGATATTTCATATCAGCTTCTCAGAGTGGAGCTGATGGCTCTGAAATTTAGAGGTGTGTGTTGTGCTAAATGTGCACCCACCCACACCCACAGGCATACAGACACAAGTTTACACTAAATTTTTGCTGGTTTGGGAAGGAAATCTGCTTTCAAATTGATGAAGAAGGCACGCTTAATTAGAAACATTTATCACATGTACACTCACAATTGCTTTTTTGTTTTCACTCTTCATTTGAAATTGTATAAATCACAGGAAAATAAGTATCTCGTATCCAAAATGTCCATCTCTTTGTTCTTTTTTTTCTTTCTTTCTTTTTTTTTTTTTTTTTTATTTGATTGCAGTCAGATGAAAAGCACTGCTTTGAAATAGAGGCAATGGCCAGAGGCCCATTGATTGCCGGTAAACAGAAACAAAAAAGGGGCACTGGTAACATTTAGAATGGTTTATCAGTGATCAAAGCACAGGAGGTGCTGTCTAGACAGCCTAGGTGTGGACTAGCAAATGGCTTTCATTAAGGGTCCTCTACTCTGGTGCCATTGTTCCAGCTCTGCTCTTCTTCAGGCCAATCTGTGATTGATTTCCAGAGAGGTGCCCAAGTGCCTGTGGCAATAGGATAAAGCTTACAGGACTTTGCTTGTTCTGACAAGGCAGAGTAGCTGCCTATCACATTAGCACAAAATGACACTTTCATTTACTTCCACAGTGCTTTGAAACAAATACTTTCAGCTATAACAATTGCTCTTTGCAGTTTGAGCTCTGGAGCCAACTTCTTGTGTTCCAGAGAGTAAAAGCTTGTGAAATAATTTCTGAAGTATCCTTTAACTAAAAAGGGTCATATTCTGACCTCTCTGACAGCACTGTACTTTCCTCTTCTTGCACAGTCATGGCTTTTGCTTTAAGGATGTATTTTATTTATGATGTTGCTGAAGATGTTTTTCTTAGGACTGGGGAGAACAGCTTCTCTTTTTGCCCTCACAAATTCCTGTATGCATCCCACATGTGCTGTGCCTGTAAGGATACTTGGCACTCACAAACTGGTGTATTAAATCATGGAACTCAGATTATTCTAATTGTTTCACTAGAACCCCTAATGTGAAAATACAGCATTAAGCTAACTTAGAAAAAGATCTCGTGTTCATCTGCTGCAAATTACCAAATTACTATAAATTAGCAACCTACCAAAGTGCAAGAGCTGTAGATATTGTTCATCTTGTCTCAGTCTCTCAGCTTTATGTTTGCTTTGCTCTGTAGGTGACCTGCTTCCACTGCTCAGCTGCACCTTCCAACAGATAAACACAAAGGAAAGAGGGCAGAGGGATGTGTCAGTCCTGCCTGTGTTGATGTCTCCTGTGTTACTTCTAGGGGTCAGCCAGTTTTTGTTTTGCAGATCCCAGAAGTTCCACTGAGGCTGTGGATCTCTGGATAGGGACACTATAAGGCAAGATGCAGAAGCCCCCTGTTACTGCTGATAGGTCTACATCTACTTTGAAGATGTCAGAAAGTATTGAGCAGCAGAAATGCAAAATGCAGGAGTGCAATTATTTGGGCAGCTGATGAATGAACTGAACACCGTGGAGCTGGCTTTGTTTTTTGGTTTTTTTTTTAATTCTTTTTTAATGTTATGGAGCTGTTGCTGTCACTGTTGCCATACAATAAAAGTCTTTGTGAGGCTACATATACTACTGCTAGTAAGATCTCTCTTAATACCCTCTAGACTAAGGATAATAGAAGGCATTTACTGTATAGATAAAGCATTGACCAGTACTGTGGTTTGAAGTTGAAAAGCCATTTTTTTTCAGACTTCTCAAGAAGGATCCTGAGAAAAAGAGGCTGCAGAAATCAGTCAGGTGGCATCAGAGGTCACAGAGGGCACTGAAGACACATGGACTAAAGGTCTTCACCAGGTTTAGATGCTGTCTCAGCCAAGCCAGGGTGAAATGAACTGCTTTCAGGATGGTAATTTTGCCAAGAGATTTCTATCTATACAATATTAAGGAAAGAATAATGCAACATTAAAAGCATGTGCATAGTCTGTGTGCCATGTGTATGCCTGTTGTAGCTCCTGAAGAGCTAAGCAATAAACCAAAAGTTCATAGAAACAGCCCTGAGAACGTGGGATTTCAAGTCCCAGGCTGAGAACTACCCAGGCTCTCAATGTAGAGCTGGTGTCCAGGTGACAAGCTCAGGTGAGGCTGTGCTCTCCTTGGAATCCAGAAGATTCACAGATTCGCTGGATTCTGTAGATGTCATCACTCATAACATTTAAGTCTATAATCAGAGCAGTTTAATCACAGGAATTTATCTGATTTTGTTGTTATTGTTTGGGTTTTTTTAATTTTTGTTTTTCCCCCTAGAATTTCATCCTGTATTTAATTGGCATTTTTAATTATAAAAGACAGAGACAAGGCGGAAGAGGGAAATCTGAGTCCTGCCATTTTCGTGATTGCTTGTGTTTGCTAGCATCAAAGGTGTGGGTCATTTGCTCTCAGGATAAAAATATGTGCACCCAGACGTGATGTTTAAGAATTTCAAACCATTGCCAAGTTCTGTGCAAGCTTATGTTTCTGAAATTCCATGATACATCATTGTTATTACTACTCTGGTACAAGTTTGATATTAGGATTGGCGTTGTTGAAGGCTGAGGTTAAATAAAAGGTTAACCCCAAAATTTTGCAATCCTAACAAAATGGCATGAACCGGGAAGACTGCTGAAGTTTCTGAAAATGTATTCTTCTCACTGCCTATTTCTATTTTAACCCATGTGCAGATGTGGATTCACTTCTGATTTGGGACCATTAGAAGAACTTTTTTAGGAGATATTGAAAAAGCAAGTGATGAAGACTATGGGGCATAGGAAAGTTAGTAAAATATTTTTTAAAATCTGTGTTTGAGTCAATGATGCAGCAAAAGGAAAACTCATGTTGAAGGGAATCTCCACATTCTTTTTTTGTAAATTTGGTGATTAGAAATGGTAATTTCTTTGGTCTGATTTATTAGTTTCCTCAGAAATTGACTGGTAATTGAGTGTAAGCTGAACTGGTAAATTTTCAGACAACTTTGAGTAATTATCTGCTGTTTTTACTGGAAGATCTTTCCGAAGTGAAATCTCCAGAACTAACACATTCATGAATCAGTAATGTTATGTCTCTAACTTTCTCAGAAAAGATGTTTCTAACTTTCTCAGAAGCTATCTTTACACTCCAGTTTTAGAAAAAAAGAAAAAAAAAGTATTCATGTAAATGCTGCTTCTTAATAAGAGGAATTTATTCCTTTATAAGAGGAAAATATTTTTCCAAGAATCTATTCTTTTGAATGATAAAACTGTGTGAATGGTAAAATTGTTGCAGCCAGCATTCCCTCTCACCAGTGTTGTGCCTCATTTAGATGTAGACTGTTTAGATATTTTTAAGTGTCCTTGTGCTTGTTGAGTTTACCTCGTCTTTGGGAGATCTTACTAAAGCCAAAATTTTGTACTTATCACACCTTCCTATACTGATCTTTTCAAACATTTCAGACGGAGCTTTTTAACAAACACATCCTAATGAAATGCTGTAGATCTTATCCAGTCAACTTCCCTGAGACTGCAATTTGCCAGGCGTTTGCTCGGAAATGTCCGATGATGTTTTGCAACAGCAGATTATGTGCCTGCAGCTGAGGTTTGTCCTCAAGCTTGGGCTGCAGAGCTCTTCAGGCTATTGATAAAGCTGGCGTTGCATCATATTTGGTGAAGTATTCAAAAAAATTTTGGACAGGTCTTTGGCAGCGTTCAGTTCTCTCCTTCCTACTTCAGTGACCACCACGTGAGCAGATCTGCGTCATTTCTGAGTTTTAATCTTATTCAGAGCACTCTTGTCCTCTTGTCCTTTGCTTCTTTCAGCCAGAATAAAAGAATTCAGATACTCCATCACTCCCCATGCTCCCTGCTACTTGAGATACATTTCCCTCCTTTCCCCTCTCTGACCTGTCACTATTCAGGCTGAACTGACTCGTACTCTGTGTAGCCTGTAAGCAAATTTGAAACTTAAATAAATTCACAGATAAATCTCATCCTTTGCTGAGGCATCTGGATGTCTTAAGAGACCTGTAATGAGATGTTCAGGGTCTCAATTGTGGATTTCTTTTGCTGCCTGAAGCTCTCCCAGCACCCTGGGAAAATCTGATTTAATCATTTAAGAAATGCTAAGCAAAAAGGTGTGTAATTTTTTCACTTTCCAGTGCTACAATTCAAAGGGCAGTTCCTGGCCCCAAGACATTGCTTATTTTTTAATATAGAGTAGCACTTCCAAATGTATGTTTTTTCTGGGTATCTCCTCTGTTTTCTGACTGTCTGGAATTTTTCTTTTAGAAAAATAATGTCACATTGAATCAGATAGACCTATCTGAACATAATCTGCAACCTCACCCAGTTGCTTTCTCTTGGCTTCTTTCTCAGAAAATAAATCTTTCCTTCTTATATGACATTTTCTTTATCATTCTGTGAAGTGCAACTTTCCATTATAGTTTTAACAAAACGTCATTTTCATTCTTCACATTCCAGAACTCCGAATTTGTTGATTTAACAGTAATTAGTTGTGTTAAATATTACCAAATATTGATCTTCACATAAAAAAGACAAAAGCTATATAGTGTGAACCAATGAAGATCATATTAAAACCCCCAGACTCAGGTATGTCTAGGGTTATTAATAATAAAAATAATACACAATATATTTTATAATAACAGTTATTCACTACTTGTTGAATACCAGTGTCAGAAAGCTTTATTACAATTATCTTTTCTGTAAAATAAGTGGTAGCAAATTGCAACACAAAATAATAGTCTTACTCTGATATAAGCCAGACCCTTAAGTGATGCAAATGGAGATAATTAACATTAGCTAAAGATCCAAATCTTTCTTCTTCATTAGTATTCACTTAGAATTCACCTGAAGAATTCTTTAATAACCCTTTCTTACTAACATAGCAGCATGTTGTGGAATTTTAATGGCTCCATTATGTTAACAAAATACAATGTGATTATGGTGATGATGGAAATTTGGCTTTACTGCTTGAAGAACATCTGGTTTAAAATAAATATGCAAATTTCTTCATATATGTGTTAATCTGTCAAGTCCAAAGGATGCCAGAGTTTAGTGAGACCAAACACTGAATTGTAGTAATCGAATAGAAGTGGTTGGCAGCAACTTAGGTTCACATTACATAGATCTATAATTAATATTTACCTTAAATGTTGTTGGTAAAGGCACTGTATGCTACATGCAATATATACAAGCACATCAGTAATAGAGACCTTGATGTTGGTTCTGATGTCATTTATGCTGATTTAATGTTTTATAATTGATGAAAGTCAGTTCAATGTAAGAAGTCAATGCAGTTATACTGATTTAATCTTTTCTTGCACATAAACTGGTTGACTTCAATGGTATTGATCCCATTCATCAGAGCCACGAGTTTGAACACAACCTTCCTATTAATAATTCCTCTGTTAGGGAAACAATTATTATCATATGTCCTTAGATTTCTGTCCACCCTCAAAAACTTCCTGAGGCATGGGTCATATTATTTTTATGTAGCTCCAGATCGGGAAAACATTATTTCCTGCAAATTTGGAGGATTTATTCTACAGCTTGCCAAAAAGCAGACATTTCTTTTTCTATAGATTTGTTAGAGTGAAGTGTCTTTCAAACTGCCTACTGGTCATGACTGTTATGACCATTGCCTGGCTTCTTTCTGGCTACCTCTTATGTCATGATGGGCATATTAGTTTACAAAGAATGCTGGGAAGCAAATACTTTTCAGAAAGATCCTTTTCATGGGAAATGGTGCTGCAATTGCTACAATATATCCTTCTGACCTTCCCTCCCTGCAGCTGTGATGGCCCAGTTGAATGTCTTATGAAACAGTGATAACAGTTATGTGGCTTGTCCTCAATGAGCCAGGAGGCAAAGCTCTCCAACCTCCAGCTGGGCTGGTGATGTCGTCCTGGTCCATCGTCCTGACCAGATGCTGGGGAGATGGTGAACAGAAACTCAGTGACCTTTTGGGGACAGAAGCTCCACAATACAGTGCAGTGGACAAATGACAGGTTTATAGTGATGGGGCTTTGTCAGTCCTGAGGGAGTTGGGGCACTTCCCACTTTCCCTGTTAAAAACCTTGCTACTGTGAACCTGCAGGTGATATCCTTGGCTTTTGTAATTTCCAGTAATGAGCAAAGAAAAAAAGCTATGTTGACATATATTCTAGTATAGAGAAAGACATTATTTAATTGTTTGAGGTTATCACTAGGGATTGACAAACACCTCGTTGGTTGCACATTTCTTTACATTTTTAGTTTGACTGCCTCAGATTACATGTCTTTATGAGATGCCTGGTTTCCAGCAGCTATAGAGTATCTACTTTTTCTTTAGACTGTATCAGACAGACAGATGCTGCTTGGTTTTAAAGAGCACGAGGTAGGGGTGGTTCTAGAAAAACAAAAAAAGACACAGTAGAAAATATTAATTTTCACAACTAATTCAGGAACATTTTACTGTGCTAGGCCTGAACTATACTTCAAATGGATTGCTCAGATCCCCAAAGAGAACAGAAAGAGGTCAGGCTCCTTTACAGTGTCTATGCTAGCATGCAAGCATGTGGTTATGTTACATCCTATGAAGAGTCATTAGATCTGTTCAGAAAGCCCTGTGAGTCAGCCAAAATATCTCCAGATGGGAAGGGCAGCTCTGTCTAGCCTACAGCACCATGCTGTGATTTAAAACCATGATGAAGCCCCTTGTGAGTGGGAGCCTATATACTTAGTTTAGCCTGGGTACTTAATTTTCAGGATGTTTTCAGTCCCAATGAAATTAAGTTTTCAAGGGCTGAGCTTGTCTAAATTTTTATTTAATGGTTATCATCTGGCTTCTTTAGGTACGTGACATGATTTACATTATCAGGACTCAGTTCAATAAAATATTTCAGAAGACTTTCTGTAAAAAGGGTTTCTCAAAAGAACTAAAATTTGTTCTAATGATGGATGCACATAAAGTTTAAAGATTAGCATAAGGATGCATAAATTGGCATAAAACAATTTGTATGGTTGTCCACAATGTTATTAGTAATTCTCCTTAGCGAGGCTGAACTGGATTTTTCTTCAAAGTTGTAATTGTTCTGTCTTCAGTGGAAATATCCCAAGACAGAGAAATAGTCTACAAATTCCATAATGTTAACTGCATTAACAATTTAAAATGTGTGTTTTTCTGGTAAGAACTATGCATTGGCTGTCTTGAAATGCAGACAAATGTTAAATATTAAAGAACCTTCAGATATGGGAAAATGGGTAAGTTATGATTTATGTTTCCTTCATTCCTATCACCTTAAATAAGAAAAATGTTAGTTCTCAATTGTCAAATAGGTGTATCTGGTATTTGTTAGAATATTATTAACAATAACCATTGACAGCTAGCACCTTAGAGCAAGCCAGCTCTTCTCATTATACAACTGATAATTCAGTCAAGATTTAATCAAACAATGAAAATATACAATGTTTATCTTAGCTACTATGCAGATCTTCACAGATTGATATTTGTTTGTAGATATGGGCAATCAAGCACAAAAAATGTTTCAGCTGATCCTTGAAAAGAAGGTACAAACCTAGTTTAAGGGGCATCTGTCCTTCGGCTGACAATAGCCCCGTAAAGGGCCCCTTTTTGCTTTTTTTTTTGCCAAGAGTGGGAATAATTTGTGCAGATGGAATAGATGATAGACATACTGTTTCTAGGGCTCTGTTTCTGAGTGGTATCTCTTTCCAAGCCACTCACAGGGTGGCTTCTGCAACATCACCAAGAGCAGCCAGCCAGAGAGGAGGAATAACTTCAACCCTTTACTCTCCCTCCTCCTTATCTTTTGTATTTTGGCTGACACCTGCAATTTATTAATCAGTCAGAATCTGGGCTGCAACATGATTTGCAAGAAAGCAACTTACATTCTAATGAGTGACCATGATGTCTCACTGCACTAAACATGCTCATTAAAAACAGGCAAACCCAGTAAGTTAATATACAGTAAGAACTGTTCCAAATGCTTAGAACTGTAACTGTAGCCAAATTTCCCACAAAATTGGAAATGAGTAAGATATATTCTGTATTTAGTACTTATGAACACACTCACGAATGTGAACGCATTGACACACAAGGAAACCCATATGCTGTTTGGAAGCACAGCCTGTGCTTCCCATTTGCAAAGGGCTAGGAAGTGTTGCTATCACAGGGAAAGCTGTTTTGTGATCTTCCTGCCCTATGGAGGTCCTGACTGAAGAAATTGGTATTTTTACATGTTGGCTCCCCTCTTCCCTAATTTTTCTTTTGCCACAGGAAATAAAAATAAACCAGTTGGAAAGCTTTGCTGTTCTCTAAAAAAGGAGTGTACAGTGCCCAAAATGAGTGAGAACAGAGGACCACTAGTTAAAGGAATGAGTCTTTGAATTAGCCATAGCAGCAGTTGCTGAAGAATACAAATGTCTAGGAAATGAGCAGTGCCCTGGGCAAATTCTCCACTGCCCACACTAGACTTACAGTGACGGAGAACAGTAAATTACAGCTCCATTTTATGATCTCAGTGTGTAGATACATTTCTGCTGCGTTTACTCCAAATTCCAGAGTGCTTCAAATGGCTCCTTCACTGAGTTTCTCATCACAACAGCTGGGCCCTCCTGCAGCAGGAGGAATTGCACAGGAAAGATCTCATCCAAAGCTTGATCAAAGCACCTAGGAGAGTCAGGGTAAAAAATTCCAACTTTAATGGTTAGCAGGAGGGAATAGCAGCACTAAACTACAGAAGCTTTGCAGAAGATCTGCATTTAAATATAGAGCCATACCTCATAAATGCTAACAGCTTATATATTTTCTTAATGTAACATTTTTGAACCACTCCTGGGGAGGCTCTTGTGACCTTTGTTAAGAGACATAGAACTCCCTAGATGAAGAGTTACAAATATATGTTCATGTGGACATATGTAATTACAAATCACCTGCAGAATAAGTGGTAAAGAGATTTGAAGACCAAGGCCATGAAGAATTTAATCACCTGTGAATATACAGAGTATTAGTGACATGCAAGTTGAAAATTCCCAAGCAGCTCCAAAGCATCCTCATGCAATGTACAGAGGTTTGAACATGGTTACAACTACGCAATGAACCTCACTTGTGCACTGCAGTTGGATGTGGGATGTCCCACAGAGACTTGTGCACTGAACTGGAAGGAATTATACCAGCTGACTCTCTCAAGGGAAAAGAAATTTGAGATTTCATTACAAATTATTTATTTATTTATTTAGTAAATAAATAAATTTATTTATTTAATAAATAATAATATTATTTATTATTATTATACATTAGGAGCACCCAATATTGACAAAAAGAATAGAGGGTTCGACAGTCCTCCAGCAGCAGAGCTTTTTTAGTCGGTGGCTGTGTCATGGAGCTCAGCTCTGAGGGAGCTCTCTCTGGCTAGGTACAATAAAAGAGCAGTGAGGATTTAAAAGGGAAAATTAATACATAAAGGTTATTCTGATTAAGGCAGTATCAGTCCTTACCAGTTTTACAAAGAAACCAAAAGCTCCTTGGTTATGACCGTATTAGAAACATGACATAGTTATATCTTATTTTCTAAAAAGAATTACCTGCTGTTGTTGAGCTGAACTAAAAAGAGACAGGAGAGCTAAATGGGTAATTGGTGACTGTAGTATAATGAGGGCAGAACTTTCTCTGGTGTATAAATAGCCCAGACAAAGTCTGGGATGAAATGTGCTAGGGTCATACAAAGTATTCATGGCACATGCCAGAATTGCACAACCTCATAATTGTAACCCTTGCTTTCAGCTTTTCATTTATGAACTGCAGCATTTCTTGTGCCAAATCTGTAGTTAAACTGTGTGTTCTCTAGAAAACAAATGTCTTGTCTTTATGTTCCACAAGGTGCCTGTAACACTACTGAGAGCCACAATTATTGTAGTATAGTTCTAGACATTGCTCTAGGATTCATTTCCCAAAGAGCCTTTCTGACACGTCAGTTACACTTCACAGTATTCTCATCTCCTATTTCTGTTTATTTGTTTTGTTTTGTTTTGGTTTGGTTTTTTGGCTTTTTTTTTGTTAGTTTTTTTTTTACTTTCCATGCAAAAAGAGAAGAGTACAATGCCATATGTATCAAACTGCTGGGTTTGCAGCCTGCTTAGCAACACAAACTGAGACTGATCCCAGTGAGAGGAAACGTTTCACAATAAAGTCATTAGCCATGAAGTGGTCTGAATTTCCAGATGTATATCTCTAAAAGTTTTTTTAGACCCACCTGATTTTATATGAAAACCCCAAGGAAGTCTGTGCTATTGGCTTATGTATTTTGGAAATGATTTGCCTATAGCTGGTGCCTGCAAAAGTTAATTTCTTTCTCAAGGACAGAGGAAAAGTGTCTATTTTTTGAAAGAGAGATTTCCTTGTGAAAAAATATGTAATTTTTCTTATAGTATTTCATAGAGAAGAAAAACATGCAGCCTTTTCCACTTCCAAGTTCTCTTTATTAACTTTACATATCTGGAAGAAGAAATGTTCCTCAAAATGTCTTCCATATGATCTATTTCAGCTAATCTTATTCTGAATATCCAATTAATCTGAATCATATCTGCTGAGATCCTTAGAGCCCTGATTACATTAGAGAAATGTGTAGCTGTCTAATATTACATCATTGATGGGATGATACCAAATGATGATCCATGTCAGTAAGTAGTTGTGAATTATGGGCATACATGCAACAAATCTACAGACAATGGTTTTAGGCCTGCACAGTTAACATATATTTACTCTGAGGGTGCCATTACTTATATGTTCTCTGTCTTGATTTGGCTTCTGTATTTTACAACAGCTCTTTGAGTCAGTAAATAATGTAATATATGATTCTAGGGAAATAAAACTGAAAAATCCTCCTAAGCAACCGAAGCAGAGCAACATATGCTTAATTTAGGAGGGTTGCAGCATATTTCTATGGCATCAAAACAAAACTGAGATCTACAGAAGAAGAGTTTTAGCAATCCTGTAATTGAGGAAGAGAGCAGGAGTAGTGAAAGAACATGCTGATGTCTTGGGACACAGCAAGATCAATAAAGTTTATTACTTAGAGATGCCACTGCTATGAGGGGAATTACCTGCATAATAACCTCTCCTCAGAATGAATGCATCAGGGTGAATAATTTGATAGGCAATAGTTTTGTTAGAAAAAAACAATCCCAGAAGGACTTAATCTCACTTTTTCCCAATTAGCCTAAGAAAAGACAATGTAAAATACGACCAAACCAAAATTGTTCATTGAGGATTTTATTGAGAGATAAGAAGAGAAGAACTAACTTTCAAATCTGAAGAATCTTTCAAAACTCATTAAAAGCATGAATTCATTTTAGGCATGGGATAATTTTAATGGAATAAGTATTTTAGCTATATTTATGTTGGCTTTATTTATGATAGTTTTCTAAGCAAATCTGCCAAGTGAGAATAAAATTTTACTTGGCAAATTTAAGATATGTTTTGTTTCAAAACATATGATGTAGAAATATGGAAAACTCTTTTCATGGTGCTTGAATTCTCCCTTTAGCTTTCCTTTAGCATTGTATCAGCTTAGATGTACACAGAATAATTTACTATATGTCTACCATCTCTTTACCACAAATGAATCCTTTCAACACTGCTTCTTCTCAGACCTGCTGTGCCATTCTTGTCTCCTTCTGCTTTTTATCATTTAAAAAATATTTAAATGATAAAAGCTACCAGAAATCTCTTTCTGCCTTCTTTCCTCAGCTTCTTTTACTACCTTTCCCTGTGCATTTTTTTTTTTTTTTGTGTCTACTTTTCATTAGCCTGCTGCTATTTGACATTATCCGTCATTTTCTGCCTTCCACCTTGGATTCCCAAAATCTATTTCTCCCAGCTGATGCTTTGTTAGAAAAATGACAGAAAAAATGGCATCACTCTCTTTACAGAAACAGGGCTGAATGTCAACGTGGAATTCAAGCTGTAATTAGAGGTTTTCTTCATTTAGGGTGAAGTTCTTTCTTCTGGAAAAACCCTGAAAAACCCTACACATTCTCATGTCATTCCTTTAAATTTGACACTTCATAGAGCTACCAGTATCCCTGTGGAAAACAGGGTATATTTTCCTAATGGGGAAGAAACTTATCCCAGTTTTGCCTTTATATCATATCCTCCAGTAATCAGGGGATGGCTTCTAGCTGTCTGCATTTTCTAATACCATTGCCTACTGTTCTTGCTAACTTTTGTTGCCATGCTTCAAATGGACATGTAGTCAAGCTCTTTGTGCTTTGTGTTGTAATATGATATAATTTAATTTTGCAACATTCTAAAAATATCCACTCTACAGAGGTCAGAAACACTCAGCTTCTAGAAATCTCTTTGTTGCTTCCTTATGGAATAGATTAAGTCCATTTTGCCAAACCAACACCTCATCATTTAATTCTTGTTTATTTTTATTTTTATTTTCTTCTACCATCTGTGAAACCATCTATATAACTATGTATAATAGATGTAATATCAGAAGTAATACATGTTGAAATATTCTTTATAAATCTGAATCAATTCTTTGTGTTTTCTTATATGCACCGCACAATAAAAAATCTAGTTATTTTTTTGCCTAAGCTATATATACAACATGGAATTTTTTAAATGAGAAAGAATTCATTGTCATTACCTGTTGATATATTATCTAACTCACTGGCAGCTTGGTAACTACTAAACTGCCATCCATGGTGGTATCCTGTTATGATGGAATCTTCACAGAAGGTCCTCGGTGACCCTTAAGTACCAGTGGTCAGTGATGAAAGGTGTCCAAGAAACACTAAGTCTTGGGTGTAGCCATGTACAATCCAGATATCTCTTGATGCCAGATGCTTTGTTGGGAAGTCATTTCAAAACATAGTGTTTAGCCATCTTTTATTTTTGTTATAATTACTTATGAATAAAGCTGTGGCTTTCCCTTTTGTTTCAAGTGCTTAAATCTGGTTTTGTCCCCTTCAAAATTAACCCAAACGCCAACATCTTCTGGTCCCCCACAAATTATAATTTCTTCACGAGAGACAATTGTGAGAGATTCAGGAAGAAATCATTGTGTTCCCCTGCTGTCATGTCCAGGTGTTGCTTGTCTCTTGTCTTTCACTTCCATTGCAAGTTATATCGGGCAAGGGCCAGATGCTTGGTCTTTACTCCCTGCCCAATACCACATAGTGGCACAGTACAGGTAAAAGCAAATCTGGTGTGTGTTTGTGTGCAAATATCCAATTTGGACAGTTTTTATTCCTGGTAAACATATTTATGGAGTTGTTATGTATCATCCTGTTTGTATAAGCTTTGCAGAGGTGGGACATGACACTGGTCACGTAAGTAATCACACTGTAGCCATTCATCTACACTGTTACAAAGAGGGAAAGAATCTGGGCAAAATTAACTTCTTCATTGCAGATTTAAATTAAATTAAAGATGTAAAGACTGTGTGCCATTTATAAATCTATAAGCTATTCAGAGAAGGGAAATACAATTGACATTTTAGTCACATTTAAAGAACAAAAACATTATACTTTATACTAATGAAACCATAGAATTGTACTGTCTTTGGCTACAAAGCTCCAATTTTCAGTAATATCTGGTTTCACTATATGCTTTTGTCCTGCTTATTGTAATGAACAAATTTCTTCATTGTTAAATAATGAAAGCAGAAAACAAAAGAGCCCAAATTACATATTATGTTTCAGCTAAGAAAACCAACCAGAGCTGCTTAAGCAAACTGGCTTTTAATATTGTAGTGGGTGAACAATGAATTAGAAATATCTGTGTGTGTGTGTGTGTGTGTGTGTATGCATTGGCATCCACAGCCAAGTACAAAGCCTCACCTGATTCTGAAAAGGCTGTGGGGATTTTCTCTACTTAAAGGTGAAGCTTCCAGCAAAAAAAGATTAAGGGTCAGAAGCTGCACATTTAAAGTTCCTTGCAGTTGTATGGGAATATATCAGAGTGTAAAGATCAGTCATTCTTTTATACTCCTGATTTAACATTTTTTATTTATCTATTTTGTTTGCTTGTGCTTAGTTTTGCCCATGTAAGAAACAAGGGAGCTTTTACTTAGCAAACATTTGTTATTGAACTAATTGACTAGTTCCCCTCTCCAGTCCTCAAGTGTTCTCACATTTTAGACAATCATGCTGTGTCTAATTTGTCCACTTTCTAAATCACTTTCCCAACTTTCGTTGATGAAGTCAATAGGTTGTAAGACCACCATGACAGCCTCTTCTGAGAGCTCAGCATTAGGGGAGAGCTGTGTGTTTCAGCCCAGATAGCCTGGAGTAACTATTAGTTGTAATTGTTGAATGGCTGAATGCTTTGAAGGACAAACGTATGTCCTAAGGCTGTGGCCTTGATGAATGCAAGAGTTTCTTTTCCTTGTCATTAGTAATTGAAGGGTAAATTAATATTTACTAAGCAGAGTTTCACAGAAAAGGGAATGCATGAAAAATGTAAGGAAAAAAATGCCACAGGAGAAAATGTTGGATCCTTTAACACTTTGAACTCAGTTGACAGCAATTAAGAAACAGCTAGTAGAAACTTTGGATAAGCTTAATAATTTTATTACTTTTCGTCCCTTGTTATAAATATAATTTTCTCTCCCGTGGTATATAAATGTTATAAACATTCCGGATAAACAATATATGTAATTTATGGGTGATATGATGCTGGGAAGAACTGTAGAACTGCTGATTTTAAAACAATAGACTTTATTCCCGATATGTGAAAATCCATCATGTCTGGATGTGTGTTTACAGAGGAGCTACATAGGCAACCATTCCTCTTTAACATTCTATTTATTTACTAAATCTGAAAATGTTGCACAGATATAGCTTGTTGGACCCAACTGTGGCCTTTAAACATCAGAGGTCCTTGCCATATGATATGTGTATCCACACATACTTTTGTTTGATGTTTCCTTGAAGCATCATTAAAGCCTGGAAGTGACCCATAGGTGACTCTTGAGGGCACACTGTGTTTGCTGTAGCAGTTTGCTGCTGGTGACTTCCCATTCCAGTGCTCCATCACATCAGGAGCTATGTTAAAAAGTGATAATAAGGGATTTTGCATGCTCATATAAAGCTATTTTAGAGAGGTTTCACTGCACAGACATGGTGGGCTACACTCCTGTGAAGAGAGGAAAGAAAAATTTGTGTGACCTATAGTTTTCCTTAGTTCTGACAATGTCAGGAGCTAGTGTGAGCCCAGAACCACAGACAATGAACCATAGGCTCCTCTATCTGATTTGAAGTGTCAAAGACAGGCGGACATTCTGGCATCTGCCAACCCATGCATTTATATGTCTTTATGGTCACATCCTAATGTCTCTTCACAAATGGACCAGGAGTTTGGATTGCTGCTTTATGGAGGTAAATGATGCTTTCAGATGAAAGACATCTTGCCTGGTCTCTTAAACCAGATTTGAGTCTGCTATTGCTAAGAAAGCCACATGAAACATCCTTACCGGATGAATGAAATGAAATATCATTATACAGCACGTACATTGGATTTGTCTGTCTAAAGTTCTCCAGAATAAAGCAAAAACAATTTTTTGAGGGTATGCATATTGAGAAGAAAATTTTTTTACAAAGCTGGCATGACTGGCTCTTTAATGTGGAAACAGAAAAAGTCAATGGAAAGACTGTGAAATCTCAGCTTAATCTTCATTAGTCATACAAATCTGTTCCTCATTTTCAGACATTTCTGCTTTTAAGTAAAATGCCTTCACAGGTAGTCCTGCTACAACTCCACTTCCAAACATGTGAATTAATGAAATATTCATTAATTTCCTGAAATATACGAGTCCCTGTGGAAGGCAATCCCTAGGTTTCTCTAGAGTAGAATGAAAAATACAACCCAAGTTCTGACGTCCCAGTGGAAACTCATTGGACACCAATATGTTCAGCTCTTTAGCAAAACAAATGTTATATGAGAAGCAGTGAAATTTACACCTGCACTGCTTCCCTGCCTGCAGTGCCCCGAGCTGGCTTCCTCACCCACCAAAAAGTCACTTCTGACTGCCAGTATGGTATTTGTCTTTCTGCTTGCACCAGCTGAGATACTTTTTTCCTTCTTGGGTTGTAAATCTTTTTCTTTAAAAGGAGAGATATTTCCAAGGGCTTAATTAATTTAGTATAACAAGAAATTAGTCCAAAATGAAGGGAAAAGGAAAACACCAAAACAACCAAAACTCCCTGTCACATTAACTCCTGACATTGTGCTATACCATTTCAAAGAAAGAATGTCTTACTAGGGGCTTTAAGAGATAAACTTCGCATTAACACCACTAATAAAAATGTAATTAGAAATGTAGTTTCATTTTCTCCCTCCAGCAGAGCATTTCTGCATTCTTCCCCCAAACAGGCTCAGCGTTTCAGAGGCTGTAGTTAGCAGCCAGCATGATGTGTCCTTTTGGTGGAACTTACCACTTTATGAAAGATGTGGTCAAGATCCTGAGGAACTGTATTGATACCAGATGTAGTCTTGTCACTAAGTCTTAAACCAAGGCTCTCATGAATCTTAAGTTTCCATTTTCTCTCTCTGCTCTATTTCAAGGAAAAGACTCTAAGTGAATTACTGTCGATGTCTCTAGCAGAAGCAAGTTTTATTTGAAAAAAAAAAGTTATACAAGAAACAAGTTAGAAAGCAGAAAATGTTATACAAGAAACTATGTCGAAACACATTTTTACTAAATTAGGCAAGCTGAAATTGTCATGTCTTAATTAAATGGGTGCTTGAATAAATACATTAGAATCTCTAGTCAGAATCAGTAGTCCTCAAAGTCAATCCTGTGCAGCCAGTGTATTTTCTAGACAATAAAGGCATTGGCTTTAACATTAGTGATGTACATATTGCAAAACAAAACAGAAACAATTCTCATTGGTGAAGGATTTCAATAAACTTTAATTATATCCACATGTACAATAAATTTTTCTGGACCCTCAAGCACTTATATTTCCTTTTGAACTCATGAACAAAAATTGATTCAAGGTGACAAATTTGTAATCCATTATTATGGATGGAGCTGCCTTTAAAAAAAAAAGAAAAGTTAATGGTATATCGTCTATATTTTTTCCGTGAGTAGATTTGAGAAAAAAATTATCTAAACCAAACACATCTGTAATGAAATAGAGTAAATAAATAAGCTGTAATGTTAGTTTTTATTGAAGCAAGAGCCACTAAATTAGGAAATGATTCAAATATTGCCTTTGGCTATTACAGCAGTTATTGTAGCTACTTGAACTGAACCAATATATTAATCGAATATTTAACATTAATTAAGTAAATTGTGATCTCTGAATTAATTTTTCAAGCTGGAAAAACAAGCGTAGGATTAAATAGAAACACGTGTGAATATATTTGAACATACTTGCAGAGTACATCTTTGCCATTAAAGCTCAGATGGTCTAATTTTGCAATATGTAACAGAAAACAACTGATGCATGTGTGGTATAATAGCAAAAGGTTATTTCTGAATGTCATTTAGTGTATTTACATATTTAGTGTCCATTGCCTTGTAATTTTATTAAACCCTCACCATTAAAATTCAAAACATCATATTAATAGATTCTGAAGGCAGATAAGACTGTACTGAGAGCTCATGGTCTGGGTGCACACAATATGATCTTGCAAGGGAGAAAGGACATACTAAAGACATCTGCAGGGTGACAGGGGAATAATAACTTTCAGCCTACCCCTCCTCTTTACCCTGCAGTGATGCTGAGTGTGTGTGAAGAGTTGCAGGGTTTGGCCACAGGTTTGAGAGAAGGCAGGTTCTGACCTGTACTTATTTATTCATAAGAGAGTAATAACAACTGTGCTACGGTGACTAGAATGGGTGTCTGTCCACACAGCATACTTTTGCTGGAAGAAGAGAGGAGGCTTTATGGGAAAAGTCACATGAATTAAGGGGTATTTGCCAGGTAAATCCCATGGCTCGCTGCACCAACTCACTCTATGTGACAAGCAAGCACAGCAGAGGTGTCTTTTCTTATATCTGCATTCCATGAAGTGATGTCCAAAATAAAAAGAGAAGATATTGGAGCCTGTGCTTGTAACTAAATTATGTGGGGTGCCACACAGTGGTGATGTGCAGGAAATGTACAGTTTCCTCATTCTGTAAGGCCTTTACAGGCCTCAGGTGAACTGCAAAAGATCTAAACTCAGCAATAATGTATAGCTAGTAAGAGCTAAGAAAAGTGTAGCAAAAATATCCAATAAGTAGTCAGTGATATAAACCATTTCAATGAGCACTTTTTATATGTCCAAAACCAGATGCTGTTCCAAATTACATCACTGTAAATCCAGAATAGTTCCACTGAAGACAATGAATCTACTCCAGATGAGAGAAGAATTTTGTCTGCAATCTATTCACTTCAGATCAGTTCATAGCCATGTGTCCATCATTTGCTGTTGTATTTTTAAAAATGAATAAAATGCCTGAGATGATCCAGTGATTTCCAGCATAGTATTTGTATGAAAAAACATGCTTCTCTAATAAAAAAGTTTCTGCCTACTACATTACTATGAGTTGATGTTCTGAAATCAACTGACTAACTTTATGTTAACCAGCAAAGAATAGTAAATCATCTTTTACTTCTATTTTCACATATACAGTGTCTTGAAACTGGACCACTTGAAGGTCTGCCTGCTATACACAGTTATCAAAGTACAGCAGAAACTGGAGAAGTTTACAATGTGTCACAGCCCTGGCCTTGTACATGTAGTGTATTTAGATCTACAAACCAAGTGTAATTGCAGCAGATCTGCTATTTAGAGTTCATACCCATGAATGGTGGGCGGTGGAAGGACTTCCTAGATGCCAGGGCTCCCTTCCAAGCATTTTGGGGGCACAGTGAAATTCATTATCACAGAAGATTGCAGACTTAGTTTCCTCTAGAGAAAATGGTAAGAAAGAGGGTACAGGTTACAGAGACCCATCTACATTTCAAGTGCATCTGCAGCATACATGATGGTGAGTGATGGCACATTCTGTGTATATAAAAAAAAATATTTTCCCGGGTTTGCTCACAGATAGACACCTTGTTACAGAAAGTAATTTGTTTTGCATTAACCCAGCAGATGTGACAGTTTAGTAGAAGCACAGATACAGTAGGGGGATTTAGAGAGCTTAAAATAGGCACATTTCCTGTGTGATTGATTAATAGTCAAATGTCTCCAAAGGGCTAAGGGCTTGTCAATGGAAAGCAGAAATTGCAGGAGTGTTTCTGATCTCTTCCTTGAGGGAGTTCAGACATCTCATTCAAGACTGTAAATGTGTAGCTTTCATCCACTCAAAACATGAGCTAATCTTGTGAATAAAGATATTTAATAGAGCAAGAATCACTTGCTCAGATTAGTAAAATCTTTTTTTTTTTTTCCTAAGAATGCAGATATTTGACAGTAGGTGTTAGAATCTGTGTCTGGGAAATGGGAAACTTGGGCAGGGTTTCTTGCACCTTCGAGGTAATTTTAATCCACAAAGACAACCTGCCATTCAACCCCCTGTTCCACTTCCTACCCCTATTTAACCATTTGGGTTGCAGTCTTTGCCTCCTTCATAAATGGTGTTTTTTTATACTCCCTGCTCTTGAAGGCAGCCCACCCTGTAGCCAAGGGACAGCCCCCCCAAAACCTGGAGAAGAGTAAGTCAGAAGGAGTCTGTTTCTAGAATATAGTGGCAGAGATCAAGTGTGGAAGAGGATTACTGGATCTTCTGTCCTGCTCACCCTTGATATTTGGTTGTTTGATATTTATTTGGTTGTGCTGTGACCCTGACTACATTTTAGAGCTGCATGAAGTGAATGAGAATAGTCCTGGAAGCAGAGCCCCATTCCATCTTTCCAGCAGAGTACCAAAACTGATGTGCAATCCAGTTCCCTTTAGCATGCCCTCCTGCTGATGCTTTGACTTTTGGGTACCAGAGAAAACAATGGTTTGACTTCAGCAGAAGGGCTAAAAGTCCCTGTCCTGCTGCCCAGCCCAGCTGACAGCCTGAGGGTTTGCCTATTAATGCCAAATAGTGGGCTTGGATTTCCTCAGGGTGAGGAAGTTCTTGATCCTTAATTTGTCACATTATGGACTAGAGCAGTTTGGTAAAGGGGATTTTTTCTGAAGAGGTTTTTGAGGGAATGTGTCCACAGGTGTTGCTTTTGGTGCTGATCACAGTACTGCCTGTGTGGGAATTTGCTTAGGATATGTCAGACCCTGGATCCCTTCCAAGCCACAGGTCCTTATATAACAAAGTCCTATACTGTATGTTCTATGCCATTAAATCCTAAGCACCTCCCTGCCTCAGGTCTCCAGGCACTTGCCTACACCAGCTGAAATATATTTCCACACAAGGTTCCTGGGCCTGAACAGCTGAGGTACTCACCAGTCTGACATGGAAGTGCTGAGCAGAGGCAAAGGTTTTCTGGGATTCAGAATTGCTAAAGCCTGTGAGCTCAGTTGCTCTCTGAGGACTCACCCAGCAAAACAAGGGAGCTGTGGTATCTCCAGGGTCTGCATTCCAGTGCATTCCTGACTTGCAAGCAGCAGCTGCAGACTCCAAGTACTTCTAGATGATGTATCATCTGAGCAACCTCTGATCACCTCCTTCTCCCTGGTTTCCATGGGGAGAAAACTGGTAACTACAGCCCTGCTGGGAGCTTTGGTGCCCTTCAGTAGGTGTCAGAGAAGGAGGACTCCCAATCCAGCTGACTTCTAAACATTGAAACAGGAGTTACTGAGTCTGCCTCTCTAGTGCTGTCCTCTAGAGGGTGTTCCTCTGATCTCTCAACTCCAAAATTACTGTCTCATCTGAATTTTCTGTGAGAGATTCGTCTTCATTTTCATACTATAATAAGAGGTGGAATTCAGAGTGTTGTGCACAACCATAGATATTCTCTTGAGCACAGGCTTTTACTTTTCCTCTCCATTCTTTTGCAGTTTGCAAAGTACACAGCCAGTCTATCTCCCAGCAGAGGAGAGAGAATTCTCTTTGATTTGAGGGAGGTATGAGTAACATGAACAGGAGGGCAGGACCTTCACATCTTTTTTCAAAATTGTCAAAATAAATGCTGAGCAGGGGTTTCAGTTTCGCACTGAAAATTAACTGAATCATGGAGTTGTTCAGGAAAGAATGAGGTAACACTTCTAAAACTGATAAACACTTTTCTAATGATTCTATTATTAGACAGAAGATTATAGGATTCTTAAAAACTCAAAAAACACAACTTCTCTGCTTTGTTCTGCAAAGTTGTGTTGTTGAATGTCATCTTTTTGACAACACAAGACAACAACAACTTAGAGCAGTAGAAAATAATCTTAAATGCTGCTGTTGTAACAGAATCTACTCATGGTGTTGACTCCAGCTGGAATTCTGACACATTGCCAAAAAGCAGTATCTCTATGTGTTGATTTTCATCTGTTTTACATACTATAAAATTCAGCTTCAAACTGATCCTCATCTCTGTTGATTTTTTTCAAAGGAGCTACTAAGATAAGAAGAAAAGAAAAGATAAATGAAATTACCTCCTTAAAACTCTGTAAATGTCTTTTAAAAAATAAATACAAAGAATGAACACAATGCATTAAGTCTTAAATCACACAGAGCCTGATATGACTATCAGTGGCAGCTGAAACATGTAAGCTCTATTATATGATGCTATTAAATAGCCGGAGAAAGTTCTGAATTTTTAAGAGTTATAAAAGTTACAGAAGCAAGAAAGTACTTCAGGGAAGAAATTATAAATATTTTAAGGGTATATCAGAAATAAGAATCATGAAAGAGAAAGAAGAGGAAGAGGTACAACACATTTTTGCAACACACTGAAAATTCTCTTTCTCTTAGGGGGTATTTTTAGCTTCAAACAGTATTTTCTATCTATGAGTATTCTAGGATAGGTTTGTTAGAATAAATATTTCACTGTACATTTACTTCAAAGTAACCTTTCCCTATGTATTACCTGTCTGATAAAAAAAAAACAAACAACCATTGACCTTGTGGCTGGAGGCAAGGGTGAAAAAATGACTGCATGTAGATTAAACATGTTTTTCTGAAGCACACTGAGGTTATGCATTTTAAGCAACGTATTTTACATCTCAGAGCAAAATCTTTTTTTTTTTTTTTAATTCCAGAGCTTCATGCAGAGCATTTGGGCTGCCCAGTGAAGTAGTGGATTCTCCGTCCCTGGAGATATTTAAAAAGAGACTGGATGTGGCACTCTGTGCCATGGTCTGGTAACCACAGCAGTAGTGGATCAAGGGTTGGACTTGATGATCTCTGAGGTCCCTTCCAACCCGACCGATTCTATGATTCTATGATTTGCATATAATTAAACCCTAAACTAAATCTATATTGTATTGAAGTAACAGCCTGGCTCTCCAACCAATGTCAATAACCCATATGAGCCAGCAATGTGTGCTTGCAGTCCAGAATGCCAACTGTATCCTGGGCTATACCAAAAGAATTGTGGCCAGCAGGTCAAGGCAGGTGACTCTCCCTCTCTACTCTGCTCTTGTGAGACCCCACCTGCAGTGCTGTTGTCCACTTCTGGAGTCTCCAACATAAACTCTTGGAGCAAGTCCAGAGGAGGGACACAAAGATGATCAGAGGGCTGGAGCACCTCTCCTATGGAGAGAGACTGAGAGAGTTGGGGCTGTTCAGCTTGGAGAGGAGAAGGCTCCAAGAAGAACTTATAGTGGCCTTCATATCTGGCACATATTGTAATCATCATTATTTGAATTATTCTTTTCCTTTCTACTTGGCAAGCCTATCTATTATGAAAATTGTTATTGTTTCAATGAGAATGCAAGTTGTTCTGAGTTATGGGAGGCAGATTATAGCTATTGTTGCCAGTTCCTAAAATGCCTCTTGGGCATTACTATTTTATTCAGTAAATAAAGAATTTTAAACAATAATTGTTATTTGTTAGAATGAACATATTTGAATCCCTTCTTCTTGCCCCTATAATGCAGGGTCTTTCAGTCAGCATTTTCTATTTCTAGCTACTAGCAGCATTTGGAAGCTGAAAATGCTTTAGCAATCAGGATATGAAAATGAGAGATGCCATAAGTTAGTGAGGAAGGGATAGTTTGTTTTGAACTATTATTATTTTTGTCATTTGTAGGGAACAAATGTGGGTTTTGTAAGAGGCAAAGCCACCCATACTGAAATTAAAGGCCAAATTCTTTAAAGTAGTAATGGGAGCAGCCATCTGCTCTGCAGTTCAGGCATTCTGGGCTGTTGGTAACTGAAGACAGTATTAGCAGAGATATCACCTTAGTCTACATTATCAGTCCTGGGTGTACCCAGCTCTCCTGGGTATTGATGGGAACCTCAATAGAGGTAACACCTCTTAGTATTTTGGTATTTAGGGATTTCCATTCAAGCCTGTGAGCCCTCTGGGCAGAGCGCTTGCTGTGGTCTGAGAAAGTTTCTTAAATGGGAAATGTGACTTGCCAGACCTTTGAAGTCTTTTTGTTTTGAAAGACAACATTTCTTCTCTGAATCATTCAATCACCCCTTCCCTTCCCTTCCCTTCCCTTCCCTTCCCTTCCCTTCCCTTCCCTTCCCTTCCCTTCCCTTCCCTTCCCTTCCCTTCCCTTCCCTTCCCTTCCCTTCCCTTCCCTTCCCTTCCCTTCCCTTCCCTTCCCTTCCCTTCCCTTCCCTTCCCTTCCCTTCCCTTCCCTTCCCTTCCCTTCCCTTCCCTTCCCTTCCCTCAGAAATAAGTGGACCATTCAAACAGAATTAGAGGAAATCAATTGCACATGGTGTCAAAGAATTTCCACTTTTAGCTTAAAAAACCATCCCTTCAATCATTGTAGCTGGAGATCACTGCACTTGAAGTCCAGTTTCATAATTATCTGATAACATTTAGTCTGAAAAATTGCTGGCCTATCTGTTATGTTATGAGACTATTTTCTGAAGGTCTTTCAAAACAGAGGGTTAATCTACAGTCTTGCTGTATTAAACTGCACTACAGTAAATAGTAGCATGGCTTTAAAACAAAATTTTTCATCAGGACACCATTAATTGCAGTGCTGCAAACTACACCTTATAATATTGATGTCTCTTTTTCGTTGTCAACAGGAAAATTCAGAAAAAGATAGCAATGAAAGTAGTCAAAAGAAACCCAAGGCTAGTTTCTTAAAGACAAAAAAAAAAAAAAGTAAGTAGGTAAATGACTGTATCTCCCCTGGACCTGAAAGCTGGTTCTGGTTCTTGTTGGGGTACACCACTTCTATGTGTCTGAACTTGGTAACTGTGATCCACAGTGAGCCATGGCCCTCAGGTGGGTTTGTGAGAGAAAGGCAATTCCTACTGGCAGGGAGGAGTCCTCATTACTTTCAGACAGTTTGTGGATGAGCACTGGCCATGGAGATTCAGCTCCAAGCATCATCTGGCATACAGGCATCATCTCTGCTCCTCTGAGACCTTCAGAATCACCCTTTGGTTCAGCACATCTGGTTCCACACGGGCTCTTTCCAAAGAAACAGCTCAGGAGGAACATAATCTTAATTTCAGGGTTAGAAGCATAGATACCTGCAACAGATGGGCTGGAGAGCTTCATCTAGCTGGGTAGCTGAAGAAAAGATTAACTCTTCCAAAGAGTTATTTGACTCTTGGAAATAACCCACACCCCAGCACAGCCTGGGAGCAAACTGGCTGCAAAGTGGCTTTGGAGAAAAGGCCCTGGGGCAAAGGTGGCCAACAGCTTCCTGTGGGCTGTGTTAGGCAAAGCATTTTCAGCAGGTGAAGGAAGGTGATCTATCCCCTCTGCCCACCACTGCTGAGACACATCTGGAGTTCTGGGTCCAGTTCTAGACTTCCCAGAACTAGAGAGATAAGGATGAACAGACGCAAATCTGGTGAAGGACCATGAAGATGATCAGGGGAATGGCACATCTGCCAGTAAGGAGAGGCTGAGAGAGCTGGGACTGTTTAGCCTGAGGAAGAGTCATGGGACAGCTTATCCATAGTGTATCTTATGACATGGGACAGTTTTGAAGGCCAACATGGGAAAAACTTTGATAATCTTCTGTATGTATGGCACTGTTTCACCTCACTTTCCTCCTACAAGGGGAGTAGCAAAATTTCTGTCCCTGGTGTCAACAGAAATTAATATCAAGAATGCAAAATGGATTTCTGGTCTCTAATTGGAAATATTCTAGGAGGAAGACAGAACAAAAGTCATTCTGCAAAAGAGCACTATATTTGATGTAGTATGCCTATGAGGGAAAATAAGTATTTGTTATATTTGTAGCTCTCATGCTTAGAGTAGCATTTCAAGGAATAACAATACCAGTTTTACTGGTATTATTATTTTTTTTTAGTATAGAGAACATCATCTCAAATATCTCCCTATGCCTATGATGAAGTTTTTCTACCCATTTGCATTCAGTAACACCCTACTTAAAAATGCTTTTATCTAGTTAAAGAACACTGAAATACTCTTTGTCAAAAGTAGATTAACACCATGTATAATCACTGGTTAGATCACAATATTTCCTTATGTGTGTACTACAATTAGTCTTCCGATTT
Organism: Phaethornis superciliosus; assembly: GCA_023637945.1. Lineage (NCBI taxonomy): Eukaryota > Metazoa > Chordata > Aves > Apodiformes > Trochilidae > Phaethornis > Phaethornis superciliosus. Next base: position 9,039,555 of record JAJQWJ010000011.1, read on the forward strand.
CAGTTTTGATTTTTGTGGATGAGAGTGCAAGTTTTTTGTTTTAGGAGTGCTTTTCAGATCCTGTATTTTTGACACAAATATTTTCCACAATCTGGTTTAACTATTTTGTTTTGCACTGGGTATACATGAAGTATCTTCTAACTAAAAAATTTTATTAGAAACCTGTAACACTATACTGATAACAAAAAATTGTCATTACTTTGAGACAAAAATTTGAAAATGAATGCATTTACCAATGTCTTTTAAAAAAATATTATCATTATTTCTTCCTCAACACAAGTTTGCTTCCATGTACTTTGAAGTCAGAAAAATCTTCACCTGTTAAAAACTGAAGCATCGTAAATTCATATTAGGAAAAATATTTTCCAAACAGAAAGGGTGTCTTAATTTTTTTCAGTCAGCTGTATGAAAGCAACCAAGCAGGGAGTTATAAAGTCAGGTATCATCTGAGTTTCTACTACTGAAAAGGTGACATACTTACTTTCTAAGTTGTATTTAAATACAGTGTACACTATCACTCTTAAAGCTTCTCACAGATTGCAATGAAGCAGGAGATGGGACAGATTATGTCAAGTATCAAGGAAAATACATTTCCTTGTTTTTATTGATATCAGCTGTTGGCAGCGTGAAATCCTCAGGGAATGAAGGTCCCATTCTGTATTATTACACACAACATACAGGTACATTAGTTACACTGTCTTTCTTCAACACACACTGTGTGGTATTCGAATGCCAATTAGCATTCTACATTAAGCAGAGAGCATCCCGGGGCTGCCTGTGTTTAATTATTTTAATGTGCCATATTGTCTGACTATACATCTAGGTGTTCAGTTTACCTTGTGACATATTCTGTATGAAATGGTTAGCGAAGGTGATCTTCAAATTAAACACCATCCTTGTGGGTAACAGTACCATCATGTGGATGACAAAAGCACAAATCACAGTTTCCTACATGACCCTACTGTTTCAGCAGGCATGCTTCTAAATACTCACACTTTCCTTGTTTCATTTCTGTATTTCTCTGCTCATGTCCTCACTGGGTATTTGTTAATTTGCAGTCTTCTAGATTTACATTTCCTGCTTTTAAAACTCAAATTGCACATACTAGACATACATACAAAATAACACTGGGAAAGTAAATGAGAAAAGATGCATGGAACAATACCACCAAGGGGATGAATTAAGCTCCTCTTGTTTAGTAGAAAGATGTGAAATCTTTCATTAGTGGTGATTCCCACATAGCCTAGTAAATACCTTTCTCTAAAAGACTTTTGCATGTAGGTTGGAAAAATTCTTAACATCTGGCAGGGGAAAATTCTGGTGCTCAGTAGTACCTCTGGAAGATGGTCCTTAAGGGCAATGTCTCCATTGATATCAGAGTTACTGAACCTGTGCTTACAGCAAGTTGGACACTGTGCAGATGCAGCTCAGGCACCAGCATCACTGACCCAAGCTGAGGTGGAAGATGAAGGGGACCACAAAGGATGGGTCCATGCTGAACTCTTCCAAGCCACCCAGGCTCACTTCCAGGGCCCCAGGGATGCTTTTTGATCTTAATTCTTCTCCAGTTCATTCAAATTTGTGGGAACATTATAATTCTGAGAAAAATTGACTTTGTTCCTTTTGGCCACCTTCCCAATACCAGCTATCCTCTCCCTTCCTTTGCTGGCTGGTTATGGAGCTGAAGGCCTCAGAGTCCCAAGTTTCCAAAGCCTGGTAACCAGGAGTGTTGGCAATCAGAAGTGTTACCATGTCGTTCCCATATTCTTGGAGGGACTCATGGTGCCTGGAGAACAATTTTTTTAGTTCAACAACGGACCACTTACTGTGAGGAGGAACTTTTGGCTATTTTTAAAAAATAAAATGTTACAAAATATCGATTCCATTATAGAAATAAGGTTTTTACTCCTTCACTTTTTCTCCCTCCCTCCTTCACACGTAGAGTTTGGAAAGAGCATACAGTTTGATAACAGAACTGTTTCAAACTCTTAAATGTATTTGTAGAAGGAAAAGTGACTGCTCAGCTTTACGTCAAAAAAAAGGACAGACCTAAATCTCCATATGGGGCCTTGGTGGCTGATTCCATCACTGGAGTGACATGATAACTCTCATACATCTCAGTCAGACAGAAGCAGCAATTTTACAACATTGATTATACAGCCCAAGAAAGAGAGTTCTGCTGGACTGAGCACTGGGGGAGGATGCTGATCCCTTCTTTTTTTCTAGCAAAACCTGTCCTTTACACTCAAAGTAGGCAACAAAAAACAATTACCCATGCAGTAGGAGCAATCCTTAGGTGGCAAAAACTTTTGTCCTAAAGCTCAGAAATCTTACGGTTAAAGAGAAGATAATGATATAACATTGGCCACCACTACAGAAGAAGAATGAAGCACTGAAAAGTCTCCACAGATTACTCATGCTGGAGCAATTATTTATTTCCAATTTTTAAAAATGCAAAATCCCTATTATTTAAAATTTGGTAATATCATAAAAACTTCTCTTTTCCCCTCAGATTTTCCTGTGCTGTTTTATTCACTTTTAATTTTTATTATTATTATTTCATAAAAGATTTTTTAATGTGGTAATAAAAAAACTCACCCTGAGCTTTGCCTCAGCCTGAATATTCTGTCTGTGTTTCTCACTAAACCTGGAACATTACTGGAAGAACTGATTGCCTTCTACAGTTTCTGTCCTTACTTTCTCATTTGCAGTTTTATTTCTTCCCATTCTGTTCCTTTGCCCACAGTCTGTCTACATTTGTTTTCTACTTCTGAACCATTTTTCATTATGTTTACCCAAAAATGCAAGCTCAGTAGCCTTTTATTTGAACATAAAAGCTTGTCGTAGTTTCAGCATAATTGAAACTGGGACCCTGCTTCCCCAGCTGCATGAGCTGTACTAGAACTGAGAGCTGCAAGAGAAGTAATTCAGTGAAGAGCTCTGAGCTTTGAGCAAGACACAATGTCCTTTTCACTGTTTTGATTCTTTAAGATTTTCTATCACCCTCAGTGGTTTCCCCTGCTTGCCAAGGCATTTATATTTTACAGGTTTTCCCACAGAGTTATTTACTGAGTAATGTCTTCACTGAAAACATTTAACTTTAAGTCATAAATGGAAACTTGTTGTTTTTATTATTCTGTAAAAGCCTTTTGTCCACTTTGTTTAGCATCACGAGCCTTTGCCTACAGTGAATTCCACCAGCACTACAACAAAAATATCACAGCCAACAACTCACATTATACGTGAGCCTTGAATAAGACTGTGGACTAAGCCAGGCAAAGAATCAGTGAGTGGTGTGCTTCCCTCCATTGCTTGCCAGCATTATTTGAAAGCGGTGCCAGAGCATTTTTCACTTAAATCCTATAAATATAGCTCTTTGAACATGTTCTGTTGTTAATTTGAAATTTAAACATTTCATTTAGCTTCTCATTAAGACAAAATCTCACAGGCTCTTCTGAAATATAACACGTTCTGAGGCAGCTGCCCATTGTGAGAAAGTAACAGTTAAAAGGGAAGATTTTTTTTTTCTTAAATTGAGATTTGGAAATTATTTTAAATGGCATTGTTTTCCATAGTGAAAAAGTAAGAGCACTAAGAGGATGGGTCTGCATTCACTGTACTGTGGCAACTTCTGATTTAAGTTTTTTTTTTTTCTGAATCACTGAAATGAAGTACAGGATTGCTACAGACAAAAAAATCTGTGGTACCATGCTCTAAGATCCTGTCCCAGAGCCTGCTGAAGCTGCTGGAAAGCTTAACACTGTCAATGATGGAAAAGAAATGTGCCTGCTCTAGACTGGTGTGAAATATATCTGGAGAAGGGCACTGAAATCTGCTGGGAAAGTCCTCAAAGGGAGTGAATATCTGCTCATCTCCTGCTAGGACAGAAGTAACCAGGGTAGTCAGGGAATTAGGATCAAGGCCACAAGGCAGAACAAAGACCTCTGCCAGGTTTGCCTTCCTCCTGTGGTGTTCTCTTGTTGCCTATTCCAGAGTGTTCTCATTCTTCTTCATAAAATATAAATAAGCAGCACTGAACGCCCTGGGTTGCTTTTGTACTGAAACAATTCCAAATCCTGCATCCCTTCCTTTTCCTTTCAAAACAGAGCCATCACAATTTGAAACATCCCTACCTTAAAGAGTAGACAGAATTTTCATAGATATAGTAGTCTCCTTTTCAAAATGGGTGTTCATTTACAGTTTCTATTATTTTCCTACTTTCCCTACTCCCAGAGCAATTTATATATCCATCTTGTGTGCCAAGATACAGTGAATGAGCAACTGCTTATGCTTTAATGAGTACAAATGAAATTAAAAACGTACATGCTGCATCTTGTGTCAAAATCTGTGATGAGCAGACACCCTGCCTTTTTGTATTTGGAATCCTTCTGCCAACTCAAACCCAGCTCCTATTGAATTTGAAGTTGCAGTGATAGAAACTCAAGCAAGAAATTTTTTTTGGAAACCTATGATTTCAAGTAAAAGAATATGAGACTGTGTAACTCACTGATTCAAGATACTTTTTATTAATAAGTAATTCACTAGCAAATACTGGTGAACAATGAAGCCATGTATCTCTATGTTTTATGTTTTAAAAATAATAGCATTTAGGATATTTCTGCTATATCTAGGGTCTGATTTTCAGAGTTATAATGCTTCCGGAGTGGAGTTTTTAAAGTCGAATTCAACTAAACTTGAGACATCTAAAAAACCTCTATGTCAGCTACCATTTTTCACACAAATGCTTCCTCCAGCTCTCCTTCAGAAAAGTTCTTGGAATGATAAAAAAACTTGTAGTTTTTTACTAATTATGGAATTATATGGGCAAATATTTTACACAGCCCTGTTATTCATCTGCACTCTGGCGAACTACTAAAAAGTCTTTTGACATCATTTTGCCCAGAACTGAGTAAGAAAAGTGACCAGAGTAATAGTAGTTAATATGGAGAAGGACAGATTACCCACCCCAGAACAAAAGGAAAACGTTCATTGCAAACCAGAAGGGATCAACTTGGTTTGAAATTCAGGTGTGAGTTCAATAACTGCTATACCTAGCTGCTCCTATGGATAGCTGCAACAATAAATATAGCTATTTTCCATTTGTGATTGGTAGAGTGAGTTCAGGAGCTCTTGGCCATTTCCAGGTCTTGCAGTTGAACCACTTGCATGGACATACTTTCTTGGGATCCTGAGAAGATGAGCTCAGCCCACACATTAAATCTAAAAAAGCCAAAAGTTTCTTGACCATCTTTAATTTATAAATCCAAGTATTTCAATCTCTTAGACAGGAGTGGAGGGAGAACTGGAGAGGGCATTTGGTAGTAGATACCTCTTGTATTTTACAGACTTTTGTAGTACAGACCGAACTGGTGATTTCAGAAATGTGAGACCTTGAGAATTACTGATTTGCCTACGTATTACTTAAAAAATTGCTCAGATGAACTGAACACATACAAAGATTTACAAATATTTGTGTGCACCTGGTGTATAAAACCAAACATATTTAATCCCAAACATTTTGGAGCACACCACAGCTGTCATTAGCATTGACACTTTTATTCATGCAAAAGAATATGCAATTACCCACTCAAAGCTAACCTGTTCGCCCTCCTGCACAGTTTTCCTCTGTGCCAAAGATCTAAAAACTAAACGATAGCTGTCCTCTGTTGCAGAGCTGGCAACACACACTTTTATTAAACAGTCGGCCATCACAGACCCGGGGAACCCAGCAGCTCAAATGAAAGCAGCACATGACTCGCCACCCCAAAAATAAACATCCTTGGGAGGAAGCCCTCACTTGAGAGCAAGTCATGGGCTGAGAAATCTCCTCAGTGGGCACAGGGTGGCCCTGCATGAGTCCCCGGTGAGGTCGGGGGCAGAGCAGGGCGGTGGGCGCACCTTTCCCCGCTCCCCCCGTGGCAGCTGTCATGGGAATGATCAGCTGCCTGTTACACGCATGCATGAACCTCCCTGCCTCACAGCACACGGCTGGAATGCACTCTGCTCACTGGGAAAAATCCATATCCCTAGTTTGGAGCAGAAGGGCAGTGCCCCCTTGCCAGGCAGCCCCTGCAAACGCCAGGAAATTAATTGAGTAATTTGCCCTGCTCGGTTGAGGGCAGCGGGGAAGGAAGGACAAAATCTGCACCACCGGTAGCAAATTTGTTGCAGGATGAATCCCCAGCCCCTGAGGATTACCATATTCAGATGAGTGTCATGTCAACAAACCAGGGTCCACCAGGCTCCCTAGCCATCCCAAGAAGTGGAGAAAAGCTTTTTCTTCATGAGCTTTTTCCTTGGAGTAGCAAAAAGCCTCCTACCCCTCTTCTACTTCCCCTCACCCCATGACCTCCTTAGCAGTAATTCATGCCATATAAAGAGGAGGGGGCCTTTTAGGGGTTACATGTAGTTTGCAAGTAACCTTATGAGACAGAGCTGTTAAGAGGATGCAGTGAGAGAGGAGGCCTCCGGTAATGAATGACAACTGAGGAAAAATGGCTTGAGTGGGAACCTATTTGGGAGTGGCGAAAGGGGGATATTCCTTTCCTCCATGAACTGAGATGTCCTGGGGGCCTATGAATCTTTGAAAAATAATCCCTTTTCATAATGCAATGCTCCCTAACTCAAATCAAAACCAGATATAGGTGTACAGTAAGGCAGATCCACTCTCCAAAGGACATGGCCTGAACACGAAAAGTGGAGATCAAAGAAATCAGCTGGGCATCTCCAGTGGCAGATGTGCACCCTGCCAGGTACCTGCTGTCATGAAGTGTGCTGGATGGTGACCATACATGGTGGGTTAAGGTCCATAAACTATCTTCAGTGTAGGAAATTGAGCAGAACGTGTTTAAACTGCAAAACCAGATGATATTATGCTACTACAAGCTCTGTTTGCCCTTGTTGGGTTTTTTGTTGTTGTTTTGATTTGGTTTGGTTTGTTATTTTTTGGAAAGCAGAGTTACATTTTTGGCCTTTTAAGTATTAGGAAAATACTTGCCAGGTATGTATCTTGCACTTACTAGATGGTAGGAACTTGATCTTTTCAGGGATGGGTAATAATCAATAGTCTTCTTTTCCATATAAAGTCTTGAAACCAAACAAACCTTCCTGGATCCCATTCACATGCTTCTGTTGATTTAGGGGAACACTGATAATTTTTCTTACTGGAGATCTGGTTTTCATGCCATTTCATAGCTTCTGAAAGCTGTGAGGTAAAGACAGGGTGAAAATCGTATCTGTCCTGAAATTTTGTCCTCATAGTTCATTTCCACAAGAGTGCACATAGCATTGATACAAACTGCTTTTCCTAGGAAAATTAGAGTTACAAGTGTGTGTGTTATACAACAGTTGTTGAAGTTATGAACTAAGTACAGCTGTAGATCCTAAGTTTAAAAAATATCATGTTCTTTTGTGTGTGTGTGAAATGCATAAACTACTGACTGTCTAACTATTCCTGAGCACACTTCCCTTAACAATCACAGTCCCAGCTCTGTATATTAAAGTGATCTTCAGCAGCTCAGAATTAGCAAAACAGCATACTTCTCCATTAAAGGGGCTGAAATCTGTTGAGAAAAGAAAATTTGTGATCTTACCTTAATTCTTTTTTTTTTTTTTTTTTTTTTTTTTTGCTGTTAGACCAGAGCTGGAAGAATGAGCAAAGCAGCAATACCAGAGACCTGAGTAACATATGGTTTCTCTCTATCACGATAAGTGACAGACCAGTCATGGCCTGTTCTTATCACCTTTGAAATTCAAAGGGATTGACTTCGGTTCAAACGAATCTCTTTTTTGTAATAGGAAAGTTGGTTTTTTTGTTTTTTTTTTTTTTAAATTTTTTTTAATCTCCTGTTGCTCAAAAATGGCAAATCCTGCTGTTACAGTAAAGCAATATGGGACCATATGTTTTGGAGTCTGATCCTGGAGCCAGGGACTTAGCCAGGTGCTTGAAGTTATCATTTGTGTACTACACACAGCTCATATGTATGGTTGATTCTGACAAAATCTCAACGTTGTTGAATTTTTTCTCAGGGATCAAGTAAAATTTTTCTTATGTTACACCAGAAAGCTCTGGACAGATGGAAATTTCCTCTGCCCCCCTAGTTCTATGGACCAGGATTCAAGCATTACACTCTCAAAGAAATCAGTGGCCATAGTTAGAAATAGCAAGCCCACTTTTGGTGATTCTCTAGTTCAGATCTGCAAAATTTGGCAGCTAACAGTGTGCAGCCTGACAAGCCAGTCTGCTGCAAGGTCCTGCTGCCCATCTGGAAATAGGCAACATGGGAAACAGAGAGAAAAGACATTTTTGGAGATCAAGATCTGCTACTTGTTTCTTGGTGACTCCAATTCTCTTACACTCTGATTCAGCAAAATAAATCAAACAAACTCTCAAACAGTCCCAGGGCCTTTCAGGGAGATAAAATGTTTTAACATCCACATGCTACCTCTCATTGCATGATAATCTTCAGGCAGAGAAACACAAGACAGACCATGACTCTTTCTTGCTTAGTTCCCAACCTCTTGCCCCCCGTGCACTGGAGCACAGACGTTAGCATAGCACAACATAGAATCCTAGAATCTTTTAGGTTGAAAAATACCTTTCAAGTTATCAAGTACAACAGCTAACCTGGCACTGCCAAACCCACCCCTGTGTGCCTAAGGACAACATCTGCATGTCTTTTAAATATCAGAGATGGAGTGTCAACCACTTCCCTGGGCAGCCTGTTCCAGTGCTTGAGAATACTCTCAGAGAAGAAATTTTTCCCTATATCCAGTCTCAACCTCCTCTGTCATCACTTGAGTCCATTTCTTCTTGTCCTGTTTCCATTCCTGGTCTTGAAGAAATTACAGGTTCCCTTGAAAAAATAATTGCTCCCATGGAAAATCACCACACACAGACCAATTGCCTGATATTATCAGGGCACAGAGAAACTTCAAACATGTATGAACTACATTCACTCTTTATTCAGCAACCATATTAGAAAATACTGCTACAAATATTAAGAATTACTCTTTGAAGACTGTTCAGCAAGAAAAAAAATCTTATAATACAAATTTTTTTCAAAACCAGTTTTAACAAAGTGTGACAAAAGATATGTCAGTTCCATTTTATTTGCAAAGATCCTTATCTGGTCCCAACACTGAACAACTTCACATGGCTGCATTTATCCAGAGAAATCTTGACTACACTATTGTGTCTAAACAAGATGTTTTTATCGGTCACCAACATGAGGTCCAGAGCTGCAGGTTTTAGGTTCTATAAATTGATACCAGGCTGCAAAATTTAATTTGGGGCTCCAAGTGTACAATATTAGGAATATAACTTCAGGAATTTGCACCTGATTTACAATCAGATTTTGAAGGTCTTCATTTCGAAGATTTTGAAGACGAATGAGGTTCTAGCTTACAATGTAATTTGGGAAGATTTTGACCCCAGGCAACCTTTGCCAGATATTGTTAAAGAGTAAATGGGGCAGAAAGGCAGAAATGGTTTGTTGCACAAAAATGGTGACTCTGTGCTAAGCTTCATAGGTTGGAAGGAGCATTCTGAAAGTCCAGGGGAAAATGTGACAAGAAGCCAGTTTAAATACAAGTTCATAGGTGTGATATGTTCTAAGGGCCAGGTGTGACTTGGGAGCCTGGCAGCTTTGTGCATGTTGTAACTTTGAAATCATGGATTAAGAGAGACAGGCTAACAAAGATTACTGCTAATAAAGTCATGAAAAGGTATGGCTCACAGTGTTATTGCTCCTGTGAGACACGGAGAACAAATGCACTATGAAGGGTTACTTGTGTAAAAGGCAAGTGCATTATTTGTGGCATAGCCATGAGCAGTTTACAAATGCATTTATTTTGTCTTGATACATCTTTACTTGTAAGCATTTACCTTGTAATAACCAGCTCTGAATAATGCTCTGTCCTGCTGCTTTTGTGTATGAAGAGGGCAAAAGACAGAAAACAATAACCAGATTTCTCCTCTTCTGCAGTTGGTTGCTGCACTTATTATTTGCTGTTAAAGAGGCTCTAAGCACAAACACAACCTTAAGGATTATGAAGAAAAATATTCTTGTGTTAAAGCATATGTGGCTGGTATACATTTTAAAAACCCAGATCCATGGCTTCTAACCAGATGCAGTGACACTGACATCAATAGGGCTCCACAGTAAGTAAATCAGTGAAAATTCATCTGTACAAATCCTCATTTTCTTTGCCAGTCATAGAAAAATTATATACTATCTATCTTTATTACTTCCCTGAATAAAAATCTCTGATGGGATACAATCATGACAAGTTGAAGGTAGATCTGAGAGGAGCATCTGGTTCTCATGGGAATAGTTCCCATGAAAAGCATTATCAAAAAAATTTGCAGCATATAGGTGTGTGCATTTTCACTTTCCCTTCTATCAGCCCTCCTCCACTCTTGTCTGTGGTGCAGTAGGTCCTTACAGCAAGGGAGGGTTTTGTCTTGCTTAGCCATTGATTTGGAAAAGTTAGGTGTCAAACCTAAGACAGCTATTTAGCTCTGTAGTCAGTGGACCATAGGTAAGTACCTGTAAGGCGCTGACGGAACCTTCCTCTGCTGGAGATTTTGCTGACTGCAGAGGGAGCTTAATTAACCTGTGAGAGGAGAAATGTACAAAATAGTCACCTGAAGACAGGGGAGCCCAAAGTCTGCTCAGGGAGGCTTCACTGGTATTCTGCTTACATATAAATAACCAAGTGCATACAGATGACTAGAAATGCTTTTTGCTGCAAACTTCGCTGTGTCCAGAGCTTAGCTTCAAAAAAGAACTAACAATTACTATTAATGTATTAAAAATCTTTGACCACACTATATCTCATTTTTGAAGCCTGCAGAGGAACGAAACTCCTTCCAACCTAAATGTTCAATTTAGTATAAAGCTATTTAAAGTTTGAAATATAAGGAAATATCGCTCTTTTTTTGATAAAAGCTCCAGTGATTTTAATATAGTACATAGTCTAAAATCTAGAATGTGTTTGCTAGGGTTAGGCTAAGTACATGCATCTCTCAAATTGCATACAATTTCCAGTGCTTTTTAGGTATGTATTAAACATTTATAAACTCATATAGCATTAAATATGTATATTTAACTACATATGTATTATCCACTGTGCAAACAGTTGATTGGTCAAGCAGTATGATCAGAGTGAGAAAATTAATTCCAGAAGATCACTGTGTTGCATTACTAAAAGAACTGCATTCAGGAAAAATGTGGAGTTGAAAAATACTGAGACATTCCTCCTTCGTCCCAGTCCCTGTGCCCCTCCCTGGGCATGCAGCAGTGTGACCCCCTTGGGTCTGGCAGTGGGATTAGAATTCCTGGGGATTCCTTCCTGGGGCTGGCTCACTCAGGCATCCCTGGGTAAAGATCTCCAAGGTGTGCAGGAGAGGGCTCCAGGTTTGCCTCTCTGTTCTCTAGGTTGGAGTGGTCCTATTAATTGCAACATGCAAAGAATCAAAGCTCAGGATTTGGCGTGGAAGACAGGCTGTAATTTCTGGTGTGTGTTTGCACCAAGAACAAAAAAACCCAACTCAAGCACATCAAGCTCCTTTTCAGCTCTTTTTCTACAGACTGCTTTTTCATGCTTCAGAAATTCCTGTTCTTTATAAATTCCATTCCATTTTACACGATCTTAAATTCCTCTTTGGACATCTTCTAGGTTTTATAATGCAAAGCAATGTTTGGTGACTGCATATTTCACATCACTAAGTATATTTCATTTGACACTTCTTTTTCTCTGCAGCTCCTTACATGCTTTAACATGTTGCTCTCTCCCTCCTGGTGTTCTTCTCTGTCTGCTTAATGCTCTTTTCTGCTCCCTCCTGGAGCTTCCTTATTTGATGCATTTGCGTTTTTGTTGCATTAAAAACAAAGGAACTTTGACTTACAAATTCACAACACTTCCATTTTCTCATGTTGTATGGTATAGTCCACTACTTTCTTTCCTCAGAGATAAAACCCCTGAAATTAAAATGTGTCTCTTTATCAGACAGTAATGTGATTTCCTTAAGCATGGTTATTCTGCATAAACTTTCTGAGGGATCAGCACCAGCTTCAAAGGGTTCCTTAATAAGCACAGAAAAGAGTCTTGAGTTCAGTTCCTGACATGTTGGAAAAAGATGTGGTCAGTGTTGGATTCATGAAAAAATATTTCCTTTTAGATTAAAGATATGTTTAGATTGGAAGTAATTTTTCTTCAGCCCATGAACAGTGGGCATACATCACTGTTAATGTGAGTTATTCCAAAGAGCTCTGAACCTGGGCAAGGCCTTGGCAAAATGGACTCGATTAATGAGTGGACTTTTCAAATAAGCAGTATTCATAACTGAATTTAATTCTTTTTTGAAAAGGCAGTGGTTTCCTCAAGCATCTGGAGGATAGCTCCCCCAGACAGACTGCAGGGAAGAGACAGCAGCTGGAACTGGAGGCTGAGCCTGCTCTTAACCTTTGATCCTGAGATGGAGCAAAGCACTGAGAGTTAACTCCAAGAAGAGAATTAGGTCCACAGCCAAAAATCTGGCTGGAAGGTCCAGACAGGATTGCTTATGCCTGACAAGGATTCCCCAGACATGTCCCCAGCCCCAGCAGGGATGGGGGAAGAGGAGGAGATAGGGGAACAAAGATGGTGCCACAGCAAACTTAACCTTTTTGTTTCTTTCCTCTGGGTTAAGAGAAGGAAGCTAAAAATCCCACACCCCCGAGACAAGCCCACCCTGCTTCCCCTGAATGGGTGTGATACCCAGCAGGTTGTTGGGGGTGGTGTGCCTTGTCAGAGAGGGTATGCTGAGGACTTGTCCCCTATCCCAGCTAATCAGAAGATGGAGCTAGAAAACAGACCATGGGCCAGGGTCCAGCCCTGCATAAAAAAACAAAAAAACCCCAACATTTAGAAGCTGACCTTGTCTGGATGCTGCAGGGCTGAGGGAAAGTGGGGTCTGGGGAGCCCTGGCTTCAGCACTGGCTGGTGAGATGGCAACTGTGTCCCAGGGGAAGGCTGGGGAGAGCTGGGGCAGAGCTGGGGCATGGGCCCATTGGGCATGGTAATCCCTAGGGGCTGGCTGTGCTTCTAGATTCATCCTGCAACAAATTTGCATCTCCCTCCTAGAGATGTTCAGACTTGTGACACTCAAGACAACACCAAGCCCAGGATTCCCTCTTGGACTGTCCCTAGAGAGCTGCAAGGTGGGCTGTGTGCCTCATGCTGGGGCAGAACAAAGCTTGGGGCTGCTCCTCCCTGTGGGATGCTGAGGGTGCCCCATAGAAAACTGTGGGAGGAGGGTCTGGGTGGGTTTGGTAGCCTTGTCTTCTGTGCTTTTTCCTCCTATCCTCTTATTTATTTTTGCATTTCCTTTAATATGATTCTCACCATTTTTTTCCATGGTGCTGCAGAGTCATGGGGCTCAAGGCTGCTGCTCCTGAGTTTATCCACCCCTCCAGAGGGATTCCATACAGGGAAATTTCCCAAATGCCTGCTCCCATGCCTGATCCAGTTGTTTGCAGAAACCCACTGCAGAATCGAAGAATGCCTTGAAAAAAAAGAAACAAATTTTAAACCACAATTTTTATCCTTCAGTTCTAAGTTACCTGCTTTAATTCTACTCATACAACCATAGTAAATCTTTTTGGATATAACTCCCTTGTGGGTTAGTTTTCTTTACTTGGTTCTTAAAACACTGAAAGATTTCTCTCTTAGTTATTAGATAGGACTTAAGTACCTAATTCTGTTTGTTTTAAAGATATTTTTCTGATTGTCTCAAGCAACCTTTGGCAATGACATGTCAACACTAGATGTCTGCTATTATAACATGAAGTAGAAATACACTACCCTGTCCATATGTACTGATTTTGTGATATCTTCACTTAAATTTGCTTGTCCATTGGGACAGAGGACATGTTACTGTGAGTTCGTGGTGCTTAAGGAAAGAATGAACTTTGCTTGCACACTTAATTTTAAGGGTAAGAAAATGGAATCTGTGCTCATATCTCAATAGTGGCATTTTATCCAAGTACTTTGGTTGCAGAAGAGATCTCTCTGGAATATGCTTGTACGAACTTGCATAGATTGTTTGAAAATATTAATGGCCGGTGTTTAAAAGCACACATACAAATTCCTCCAGCATGAAATCCTCTAGAAAAATAGAAGATATTTTTCACATGTTTAGGTTAGATTTTTATTCTCATTTCTAGGTTTCTCTAACATTAACATCAACCACATGTCATTTATGTAGCCCATTTATATTTTAATTTAGTGTCTGCCTATCGAATGTATAATACACAGCTGGACTCAGCATAATATTTTCTGTGAAATGTAAAGGGAGCTATTATCCAATAAGAAGTACATCTGGCTTTGGTGTAGCAGAGCTTTCCCAAAGGCAGAGAAATTGCTGCAATAATTAAACCTGAGACCTAGAGAAGGATGGGATTCTTGCTGGAGTATTAGACCTTGCAAGGGGACTGGGATCCTGGCGAGAGGTTTTATATGGCTGACAATCAACTGCATATTACTAAAAAAACTTATGAAAAAGTGCAGCCAATTATTTGTAGCTGTCACTTGGTGACTCTGCCAGGTATCAGACAGCCTTTTACAAACCAGCTTAGGGATCTATCATATTTTTGCTTACAGTCAACTGAGTCCTGAGCAGGTAAATGTGCTAAGCTGTCTGCTCTAGTGCTTCTGTACAAAAGGCTTTTAAATTAAAGTAAAAATTCATTTTAACAGCGAGGTCATGTTTTCCCTTGAGGTTTCTAACACTGTTCCCTCTCATTGCTGAGGATGTTTCCGCCTTCACGTTAAAAGCTTTTCTTTCTGTTATCCTTGCAGCCCTTGTTAGACTGAGTAAGCCAAGGTGGTAGTGCCATGGTGCTGCTGAGGGGCTCAGCTGGGTGTTAGAGGGGGGCACAGGTCAAACCAGAGAGAAATACATAGGAAATGTAAGTGGTTTATTTGTCTGTAATTTGTTTGTTGCCACCTACAGCTTCCTCTCAGTGAGCTGATGGCTTTCCTCTCAAAGCAATAAAGGCCTCTCTGGAGAAATGAAAATACTTACTCAGTTTTTCTCACTGAGAATGCAAGAAATGTTAGTTTCTTATCTCAAACACCAGCAGACAGATGGCAGAAAAAATATAGTAGACTCTGGACTCCCACTGAAAGCTGACCTAGTCTCACCCTTGGCTTTATTGTTTTTCTTTCATAATTAGCTTTTGATCAGCTTTGTCATTTTCATAAGCCTCGATATTCTTCAATTAACAAAACAGAACAAGAACAACAAGAGCTTAGGCAGCTCATGAGGTCACTTCTTGCAGGGGCTGGATTATGGCACCAAAAGAAGCCTGAAAAGCATGTATTGATCCAGTCTGACAGTTCCTGCCACATTAAGCCTCACCACAGCTGTGATATAAAGGCGCTTAGAGCTGTTATCATAAATACCATCCACTATCTTTAAAGATCATCAAAATTGCTTCACATTGTATAAGAGTTATTGTCATATAATTTGTTCAATGCATTTTAACAGCATAAATTGGTTTAGCATTTTAATACTAGCTTAAAGGTCAAATGCAGATAATTTAAACTAACATTTATCCTATGAAAGTTATCATATAAGCTCAATTTACTGAATGTGTGGAATGAAAACCAGTCATCTTTATTGTTTCCTTCATTTATCCAAAAGTTAAATGTATCCAATAAAATCTGTTGGTAAGTGTTAAGGTACTTTCATTTAAACTGTCAAAGAACAGACTTGCAGTTATTTTGTGAGTGCTTTTACTATTTAGGATATAGTCTTAGAGAAGATAGAATTTCCATATTTCTTCCTATGGGAAGATCATTATACGAGAGACATTCTTATAATTGAGTATGTAAAAACCCATCTACAGCTTTTAGGATGAACTGAAGATATTAGGAACAAACTTGTCTACAGATCCCTTAACCTCACCTACAACTGGGCCTCTACCCATCCATAGTCCTGCCATGCACAGGATATTTTTTCGGACGTGTGGTTCGTGGAACCTATAACACATGAAGGACAAATGCCTGTTTGATAGAGAGAAAAAAAATTGATGATTGTATAGGTGCAAGGCAATATAGTCAATAGCATCAGCAAAGACAAGTAGAAAAAGTCTTTTTGTAAAAATACACATTCCCAAGGGTGTTTCCTGGAGTTTTTCCACTGTAAGCAAGAGCTACAAGACACTGGCATAGCCTGTAACAAAATACTCAGAAGAAGTGGAACAGCTCTCAGGCCCAGAAGGAAAATGTGGCTGTGGAAGAGCTAGTGGCCTGCTGGGCTGGTAGGATAAGACCCACCAAGACCATACCTGCTTAGACTGACCTGAAGGACAGTCAAATTTTGCACTTCCAGGGATGTGGTTTATTTGTTTGTTTAGTTGGTTGTTTTGTTTTGTTTTGTTTTGTTTTTCCCCAACTCTTATAGTCATTCTGTCTGTGTAAAAAATTGTTTAGTGGAGCAGGAACTAGGGCAGAGGTTTCCAGCATCATAATGAATTTCTCTAGTCATTAGGAAGTAGACATAATTTCTCAAGTAAATTAAACATCTACATCTCTCCTTTGGCTATATTTCATTTTAAGCTATCTGTGTTCGAGCAGAAGCACAAAGTGAATCTCTGCACCCCCATGAATCTGATTGTGTTTTGTTGTACTCCCATGCTGGGAAAGATGTAGCACAGCCTCAGGTTACCATCACCACCTCTTTTAGCAATTGCTGATGGAAAAAGACACACCTGACTTCCCGCAAAGGAAGAAACAGCAATAGGAGAATTACTGCAAGTCTACTGCTTTTTTGCATATAATTTCGGTAACATCATGTAATTATTGGTAGCATTACTAACAGCATTGCCTTTTTTACTAGCATTTTCCCTCCTGCATCTCAGAAATGGTAACACCTCTAAAATCATTAGAATACTGCAGAGGAGAGGTTTATGAGATACAAAGTAAGATGCCAAGCCCTAGTTTCCTTTTCATCAGTTTGAGCTGCTGTAAGAAGTTCATGAGTCTTAGAATTAATCTGATTCATTGAGATCTAAAACAGCTCTCTCTATATATCTCCAAATCAGCCTTGTAAATAACAGATATTAATAATAATTTGAAGGGATTTCTGTATTAGGCAATATAATCTCTTTTATTTAGAATCAGTTGGTCTAGATGTGTTGCTACCACTGCATTACTAGGGCTGCAGTGGTAATCCTGAAAGGAACTTGTTTTACATGATATCCCTCGAGAGTTTAAATTTTGCTTTGGTAGGATGTTATCACATTATTTGCATTTCTAAACATGAGAAAATCAGAAGCAGTGGCACTCTGAAGAGAGATTCCCCCATGTTCTTGCTTCTTCCTGCTCAATGGATGTTCAGAATTGAGAGAGGCTCAGCCTGTTGAACGGACACAAATGCCAAATGCTGTGGACACAGATCTTAAATTTTTTGTCAGGATTGGACCTTACAGTTCACTACTACCTTGATTACAGAACTACCAAATGGTTGAAGTTGGAAGGGGTGTCTGGAGGTCACATGGTCCAACCCTTCTGCCCAAGCAGGGAAGTAATCTAAGCAGTCATCTTCGTGTCAGAATTTGCAAATCTTAGGAATGTCAGCTGCACTAGTTACTGCTAGAAACCAGGTGAAAACATTACGGAGATGTTTGAACACTGTATCTTTCCTTATAATACCTACGGTGTAACAATAGATGAACGTTTTTCATGTTTTCACACCCCTCACACCTTAGAAATTCGTGTATGTGCACACAACAAAATCCATACAGTGATTCCTTGAGACAGAACCCAGTTCTGACCATCTAGGTATGCTCCTACCTACAGCCCAGATGTTCAGCTGTCACACTGCCTACAGCACACTCCAACATGCAAGGATGAGAGATAGAAGGAGAATGCTTTGAAGCTACTCTGTCAGTGTTTGAGTGAAAGATTATCCAACTGTTCTCAATAGTGCAACCAGCTGCAATGTATTCTCACTTAGATGTTCTTGAAAGCAAAAGGGTCTGGTCATCTGGAAAGGTGAAATATCCCATCATCTTACTCCCTCACAGAGGGGACAATGAGACTGTGATTGATACAAAAAGAGTCCCAAATGAGAGGCCCCAGATGATCTTTGAGGTCCCTAGTGTGTTTTTTTCCCCTCTGCTTTGTTGACCAAGGAATGTGTGGTTTTTTATGACTGAATCAAAGTTATTAGTATTTCAGGGTATGGCAAGAGTACCACGGTTTGGCAGGAAATGTGAGATTTAGTTAATAATTTTTTGGTTTGTGGCATTTACTTTGTAAGCTTTTCACAAGAAATAGGTAGAAATTTTACTAATCTGATATGGAGTTGGTCTCCAGACTTTTATGAGTAAAAGGAACCAGACTGGACTATTTACCTGGGAAAAAAACTATTGCAAAGGAAAGTGAGTGTCGTTAGTGATACTGTCACCTCAGAAAAAAAAATAAATTACAGCAACATGACTACGTTTTCTCATTCTCTATTGTTTCTATCAAGGTCAAAGTCCCTTATACATTATGTCTGGGATTAAAAGACACAACTTCAATACAAGAAAAGAAGGTGGCATTTCAGAGTGGTGGATCCCTCATAAAAAAGACATGCTTAGACTCATCACTCCTCCATTCTCTTGCAGTGTATTTTCAAGAACTTCCCAAACATTTCTTATGCTGCTTCCTTGACATATTTCAATTTTTCATCTCCCTGTTTTGCTTTCTTCACATCCTCCTCAGTCTCCTTTCAGCTGTCCAATTCTCTGGTTCACAATTTTATCCCAAGTAAATAATAAAACATAAAAAAATATATATGAAAGAACAGACACTGACTGCAAGCACCAAGTGAATGTGATGTGTGTGTTACAAATTGGTGACCTCAGATGATTTTGTGTAATCCTTGACCTCCTTAGCTATTCCATTCATGCTTGTTTCTGTCCTGGATGTTAAATGATAACTGCTACATACAGGGTGGGGGAAAGGCAATTTAGTTACTGTTTTTAGTCTTTCTGATGCTTTTATTCTGGCTCACATTTACAGTGACACAAATATCCTGTTCTGACAAAAGTATCTTTCCACAAAGCAATTGCATAAGCCTGAGGTCCTGTAAGTCAGCTTTGCAGGGAAGAAGAGACCAGTGACACAGTGTCTGGGTGTTCTCTAACTATAAATTGTTTTGTTTACACACATAAACCAGGAGTGGTAGTAGAAGTGGTAAAACAGCACTTTGGGCGCTTGTTTCTTTAAGGAATATTTGCTTAACACCAGTGCTTAGTTGTTAGAGAATAATTATCTCAATTAAAATATTTTATCAGAGAAGAAAGGACAACAAATACCAGGATTCTCTACTTTCTTACAGAACCTTATTCTAAAAAGCCAACACTATGTGTCTTCTCAATCTGAAAAATTGCAGACATGCTAGGAACTAGAAAATCTAAATGTAAATATATCACCTAGAAACACTTTCCATAAGATTATTTTCTTCTTTAGACAATATTTGATGACATTTCTTGCTTGTCATTACTTCAAACTATTGGACTTCGACCCTTCTTTGAAGTCTGTGGCATATGCTGAAAATTAAGCAAGTTCTTAAGTGTTTAGAGGATTGGTTTCACTTAGAAATAGTCAGCACATTTAACTTGCAGCGCTAATTCTTAACTTCTGTCTTCAGCAAACTGTGTCTCTAGATGACATTAAGTGCATCCATGTTGTAAAGCAGTTATATCCTCTGTTTTTACTGATACTATACCCAAAAGGGCTTATGATCAAAGTGCATGGTTGTGCAAAGCCACAGCACAAAATGTGATGCCACCTTGAGCTGCCACCTGCCAAGCTTTTTGAGGAGCACGAAGACCAAGAGTATAAGGGAAATTACAGCTCTGGTCTGATAAAAAAATTGATGCAATTAGCCAAGAATTATTATATGTGGATTAAAACTCATTTCATAGATGTAGCTTATAGATATCTAGTTTTTTGATCAGGATTCCCAGCCAAATTGAAGATTGCAGCCCTAACACAGTGTGGTGGAGATCAGGACCATTTAGCACTTCATTGCTTCACACTTTCTTTGGCAGTTTGATAATAGTTGTTCTTCTCTAGCCCCTAAAACTCCCAGCTCTGGAAGATCTCACATCAGGATTTTGCAGGAGAGGTTCTTTACTTACAGAGACAGATGGGGAGCCTGTTTCCTTACTCTAATGGGTTTCTGCTGAGCTGAGATCCTGCTTATCTATAGAAATAATAGAGGGTCTGGGGTAGAGGAGGAAGCAGCACACAATCTACACTGATTACATACATAAATTTTTTTTCAGGGATCCTTTCTTAAGCAGAAAAGATGGGTGATGGTTTTCCAGATCAATATTTTAATCTTCTGTATTGTCCCCTTTGATGTCACTTCTATCTCTGTGGTACAGAACAACTGAGCCTTAACAGAGGGACTTCAGCCAAAGTGGAAGAAGAGGACTTGAGGGTTCTTTGTTCCTTGTGCTCAGCGATTTCTTCTATATGAGGATACAATCAAAAATGGAAGACTTAAATGACAAGTTGAAAACTTTTCTAGTGTGATTCCACTGTAGCAATATATCTCCTCCTCTTGGGCATGTCACAGAAAAAGCATCACAAGGTACAGGAATTATTCCAGAAGCAGCCCTTGCATGAGTTGCTTCATTCTCATTTTACCTAGCTGAATACCTCAAATAATATATTTTAGTTGAATATTGTAAATTGTCTTAATTATCTTAAGTGATGCATAGTACTCAGAATACAGAAGATCTGGTTTTGAGGCTGTTAAAGCTTTCCATTGAGATTCATATTTATTCAGTTCCTAGGTAAGTTCTCCTATGCAAAGCACATGCCCTCAGCAACAAATTTCCCCACAGATTTCACTGTGATACAGAGGTCTGTTACTGACTTCTGCTGTAGGCTGTGAAATGAAAGATGTCTGAGACAATAAAATCTCCTTTAGTTCTATTTACATTGAAGGTTTTAGTTGGTTTGTTTTTTGTTTGTTTTTTTTTTTTTTTTTTTTTTCTGCATTGAAATACCCCATCTAGGTTTCATTTCAGATGGATTAATGGTGGATTTTTTAAAGTCAATACTTCTATATTTTCCAGTTCTTCCATCCCTCTTATTTCCTCAAATGAAATAGGTTACAGTCTTTAGCTGGTTTAGTATTTTAATTGTTAATTTCTGCTGCCTATCTCCCTGCAAAATTCCATTCCTGGGAGCACATTACTTGCTAACAACCTCACTGACAGCTCTCAATAGGGAATGATGTGTAAAAAGTGGAGAAATAACTTTGAAAATGACAGATTTCATATCAGTGGCAGGAAAAATTCAAATGCATTTTTGTGAACTGGACATTATTTGGTGAGTAGGAGGTGAATGGTAATTTTATTAAGTAACCTAAAACCTAAAATCAAGGAGGAAATTAGAAGATTTAGAAGGCCTTCCACCTTTGACAGAACAGCCAAGTACGAGGACCTGACAGGTACGATAAAGCGTTCAGATGTTCTTCTGATACTGTTCTTAGCCATAAGCCCCCAGGCTTTGTTCTACATGCTTAGTTAAACTGTTTTTATCTTTCATAAATCCTAGTAAGCTACTTTAAGATCCATCAGACTACCTCAATTGCCATTTAAGTGTTTTTTTTCTGCACTAACTGCTCCTTGTTAAATAGTTTGACATTTATGTGTCTAGACTTGGGTTGTTTTGATATTGATTTTGTACAGAACGATAATGGAGCATAGTGGCAATATTACTTTTGCTGTCATACCTAGTAGCAATATATCTTTGAACTTCCCATGTTGGGAGCAACATCTACAGATATCTAGGTCTAAATTTAATCATTTATTTAAAGCTAGGATATCTAGGATTCTGCTTTCCTTATTTTTTTTGTGCTGCAACTAAAGTTTCCTTCCTTATTGTGCCTAGAATCTCTTTTTTTTTTTGGTTCTTTTTTTGAGGGAAATCTGTCAAAATTTGGAGCTTTCAGCTCAGTCTCTGCACAGTAAAGACGACTGTGGTATTACAAACTGTCTCACTGTCTCTCTCCCTCTCTCCCTCCCTAATGACCTTACTGTGGCTATGGAAAGCTGCTTTCCGTAGATGTTGGAAGTATCCATAATAAGCCAAACACCTTTAAGAAACTTAGTGGTATCTATTAAATGAGATGAGCTTTAGGATGCCTCTTTTTATGCCTTTTGCTGTTTGCTTATCTCAGGTCAAAATATGGGAAAGCATGTCATTTGTCTGGCCATGATTTAAATAGAGCTACACAATATACTAGTCAGAAAAAGATTTTCAGAAAGTAATTAAGCAGTCACCAATTTTCACAAAAAGATGAGGTAGGAATTTTGTACTATGAGATACACAGGATGTTAAAGGAACAGTCAACCATCAACATTTTGGGAGCAAAACAGCCTTACTCGAGGCATTCACATTAAATATTGTACTAATTTTGTATGCTAAATTCTTCAGAGCCAAGCTGATGACAGTTCTGACCTTCAAAACTGCCCAGGTATTCATCTCAGCATTGTTTCAAGCCTTTGATAGTGCAAGGATCTGGAAATCATCTTTTCTGAGTGAAAGGGAAGAGATTTCACCTGGAAACAGCCAAGTTAGACTTTTTCATGCCTTTTCTTCCTTTGATTCTTCTACCAGTGTACAGGGACTTGTGTTCCTCTGTCCTCCTCCACCTTCCTTCCCACCCAGCTGCAAACTGGGTAAATGGAAGGGGGTGGGATGAATGCATGGGGGTGGCATCTCACCAGCTTCCCTACAGCCAGGACTCCTGATGTCCTCAGTTTTCCAAGGTGCAGTTTGTCACAGATCTGCCTTCCTACCCTAAGTAGATGCAGGCAATTTTGAAAAGGGAGTTTCTGGTCTAAGCCAATATATCCCAAGAAGCCAGCAAATAAATCCACCATTTTTCAATATGGAACTTAAGAGCATGTAAGATAATAGTTTCATTACATTTCCTGAAAGTGAATAAAATTACCTGTAATCTGCCTTTTTACTATATACCTCCATTCACATTAACTAGGAGAAATCTCAGTCCAAGATTCTCATTCTTTTTCAGCACTTGTGTATTTAAAGCTTTTTATCCCATGGAAATTAAAATATTGGGTGATGGATGAGGACTGGCTGACCTTGCTTCAGTGATTTAGGCCACTTCACATTCCTGGGCCTGAGGCTGCTGCCTTACAGTGCAATGGGCAGGAGAGAAATGGCCACGTGAAGCTACCACCTAATACTTCAGCAGGAGTTGCCAAACTTCATATGGAAGAAATGGAGTCAACTTTACTTCAAAAGTCACAAGTGCTGCTCAGATATGTGTTTACACTCAGAAGATTGTTAAATACTGCAAACTCCATGCTTTTATCAGTATGAAAATCTAAGAAGCATCAGGCCATTTTTGTATCTATTTAAGAAATTGCCAGTAAGCCTTGGTTAACCATTCTGCTCCCATGACACTATCAATCTTTGTGGACAGTCATTCAATTCATAAATTACGTGTTTGTAATTGAAAAAAAAAATCTCATGGGTATTCACCTCATTTGACAATGAAAATATATGGCTTACTGTCAGTTCCAGCTAAACTGCTCTAAATGACCAAATCAAACTCTTTAAACCCATGGCATAAGGCCAAAGTCTCCATGTCTATTTGTGCATATTAACATGCCATTTCTGTTGAAATCTCTGATACATATAGAGCTACCTTCAGTTTTCACCATAGTGATGTAAAATGACTATCCAAATAACCCTCATGACCACAGAGATTTTAGTTTCCAACAATGTTTTAGGGCTTAAGGACTCTTCAATTATTTGTTTCTTTCCTTCTCTCAGATATTTTGTGTTGACTGACAGACAAGTTCACTTGACAGTTTTACATAGCTGGAATGAAATTTGTAAGGAAATATATCTATTCCAGCTGTAGTGGTGACTACTTCAGTTTCCTGTAATCCTTGTGTAAACTTGGTGATTTTGACTTCTTGCTGTAATCTGTTTTACAAAGGGAAATGTACATTGACTCTAGATTTAACCCAGCAAATCTTGTCTTTGTTCAGTGCTGTCCAGTAGTTCCATACCTCTCCGGTTTCTCCTTAAATAAAAATTTCATGCCTGTGAACTTAAATTCTATCTATAACTTAAAAATCACAGGCCTTTCCTATGATGAACATAACAGAGCAATACAGGTAGCAAGCACATAGCAAAACATTTCTGTAATTCAAGTTTGAGGGTTGTATTGAGACATTGAGGCTAAAAAAGTTGGTATAAAAATATATCTTCTAAAATTTCACTCTACGTAGTAGGAAATATCCTGTTTTTATACAGTTATTTAACCTTGCACAGCTCTATATATGTACAAATATTTTGTCTTTTACCAACCAACAAGTGTGTCCATTCGTTCTGGGGTTCCCAGAACCAGAATGGAATCCATCCCCTTCCTCCAGAGGAAAGCCACATCTCCCTGACTCCTGCTTCTTTTCACATTTCTCTGAAACTGTTCATGAAAAAGCTTCTGTATATAATACAACTTAGAATAATAACTTAAAACACACCCTAATAATCATGTTTTTCTGTAAATTAGGTGGTCTAATTGAGCTAGTTGTCCAGGCTTGTACTATATTCAGTGAAGAGAGATGGAAGATTTTAGAGGGCTATTTCACACAGCTAAAACTAGATGGTTAAGACAGAGACTGAATTACCCTCCAGATATGCTTGTTTTAAATGGCTATCAAGAAAATTTAGACAACAAACTTAAAATAAATGCCTATCAGCAAGAATAAGTTAAAGGAATCACTTTCTCAATTAAAATATAAGATACTGGGTGTTTCAGCAGTCTGGTCTCTCTGGAATGCATTCAACTTGCCTGCTTTAGCCTTTCACTGTCAATTTTAAGTTCATTCATTTAGGTGAATCAGGAATTTCAAGGATCTTTTTCACCTGCTTTAGACAGCTATATTTAATCCCACTTACCAGTTTCAAAAGTTGTCACTCTTCCCACTACTATTTAATTCTTTACTAATGAAAGAAAAAAATAATCAACAACTGATCAGTCCATTTTATGTGATAAGAGATTAGTCATTCAAATATCAATGTCATGTGACTCAGTGCTCTAGTCTTCCAGGCATTTGTCTCGAGCATGACTGCCAGTGGAAATGGGACATCTTCCATATGTATGATGGGCATATGTAAATGCTCCTCACTGTTCAATCAGGCTGCCTGGGTAACTAATGAACTCCATACCTGAAGCTGTGTAGTTCATAGATCATACAGTCCTGGAATGGTTTAGGTTGGAAGGAACCTTTAAAATTTGTCTAGTCTAACCCTCCCTGCACTGAGTAATGACGCCTCCCACCAGACCAAGTTGCCCAAATCCCCATCCAACCTGGCCTTGAAGACTACCAGGAAGGGGCATCCACAGATTCCCTAAGCAACCTCTGCCAGTGTCTCACCATCCTCAGAGTAAATTTCCTTCTAATATCCAATCTGAATTTAAAAAGTCCCAACTCAGCTTTCTTGTTGCTACCTTCAGATACTGAAAGGCCACTATAAGGTCATCCCAGAGCCTTCTCTTGTCCAGGCTGAAGAACCTCAGCTCTCTTAGCCTGTTTTCACAAAAGTGCTCCAACCCTTTGATAATCTTCATGGGCCTCCTCTGGACCTGCTCCAACGGGTCCATGTCCTTATGCTGAAGGCCCCAGAAATGGATACTGCACCGCAGGTGGGGTCTCACAAGAGTGGAGCAGAGAGGTGGAATGACCTCCTGGTGGCCTGCTGGCCATGCTTCTTTTGATGCAGCCCAGTATATGGTTGGCATTCTAAGCTGCAAATGCACATTGCCATCTCATATCCAGCTTTTGATCCATCCACAGCTTTTAATCCATCCACAGGACCTTTTCCACAGGGCTGCTTTCAGTCACTTCATCCCTCAGCCTGCATTAATGGAGGACTGCCCCAAAGGATTGTTCTGATCCAGGTACAGGACCTTCCACTTGGCTTTGTTGAACCTCATGAGGTTCACACAGGCCCCCTTCTCAAGCCTTTCCAGTATGGAAAAGGACAAAGTCCAAATCTGAAAAAAAACCCAAAAAAACCCAACAAATGAGAAACAGACTACAGTAAACGGAAGATAGTCCTTTGATGTGGGTGACTTTGTGGGTGACTTTAACCTGATGGATGTCTGCTGGGAACTCCACACAGCAGAGAAGAGGCAGTCTAGGAGATTCCTAGAGCATACAGAGGATAATTTCCTGCTCCAGATGGTAAATGAGCCTACCAGGAATGGGTCCCTGCTAGACCTTCTGTTAACAAACAGAGAGGAGCTGGTGGGAGATGGAGTGGTCAGAGGCCGTCTGGGGCACAGTGACCATAAAATAATACAGTTTTCAACACTCAGGGATGCAAGGAAGGCCAACAATAAAACCTCTGTGCTGGACTTTTGGAGGGCAGATTTTGGCCTTTTCAGAAGACTGGTTCAGAGTGTACCCTGGGAAACAGCTCTTGGAAACAAAGGGGTCCAGGAGGGATGGGAGTACTTGAAGGAGCAAGTCCTGAATGCACAGGAGCATTCCTGCGTCCCTGTGTCTGTCCCTGTGTGCCGAAAGGCAACCCGGTGGGGAAGATGACCTGTTTGGCTGAACAGGGAGATATCGAAGGAAATTTGGGGTAAAAAGAGAGGTTACAGACTATGGAAAAAAGGGCTGGCTACTCAGGAAGAGTTTCAAAATATAGTTAGGTCATGTAGAAAGAAAATTAGAGAGATGAAGGCACAACTGGAACTCAATCTTGCCACTTACATTAAGGATAACAAAAAGTCTTTGTACAGATACATCAACAGCAAAAGGAGGGGCAGGGAAAACCTCCATTCTTTGTTGGACATGGGGGGAAACATCGTTACCAAAGATGAGGAAAAGGCTGAGTTATTTAACACTTTCTTTATCTCAGTTTTCAACAGTAAGACAGGTTGTCCTGAGGGCAGCTGCTTCTGGGGCTCGTAGAGAGAAATAAGAAGCTGAATAGCCCCCCTGTAATCCTGGAAGGAACAGTTTGTGACCTGCTGAGCCACTTGAATCTTCATAAGTCTCTGGGACCTGACAGGATCCATCCCAGGGTGATTAAAGAGCTGGCGGAAGAGCTCACCAAGCCTCTCTCCATCATTTACCAACAGTCCTGGCTTACTGGGAGGTCCCAGATGACTGGAAGTTGGTGAATGTCACACCAATCCACAAAAAGGGATAAAAGGTGGACCCAGGAAACTCCAGGCCTGTCAGCCTGACCTCAGTGCCTGGCAGGGTTATGGAACAGATCATCCTGGGGGCAATCACACAGCACCTACAGGATGGACAAGGGATCAGACCCAGCCAGCACGGGTTCAGGAAGGGCAGGTCCTGTCTGACCAACCTGATCTCCTTTTATGATCGGGTGACCCACCTGGTGGATGAGGGGAAGGCTGTGGATGTGGTCTGCCTGGACTTCAGCAAAGCCTTTGACACCTTCTCCCACAGCATTCTCCTGAAAAAGCTGTCAGCCCACAGCTTGGACAGGAGCACCCTGTGCTGGGTTAGGAACTGGCTGGAGGGCCGGGCCCAGAGAGTGGTGCTGAACGGGGCTGATCCAGTTGGCGGCCGGTCACCTGTGGTGTCCCCAGGGATCAGTGTTGGGCCCAGTTCTGTTTAATATCCTCATAGATGATTTAGATGAGGGGATCGAGTCCACAATTAGCAAATTCACAAACACTAAGCTGGGGGGGAGTGTGGATCAGCTGGAAGGCAGGAGGGCTCTGCAGAGGGACCTGGACAGACTGGAGAGTTGGGCTGATTCCAATGGGATGAGGTTCAACACGGCCAAGTGCCGGGTCCTGCACTTTGGCCACAACAACCCCATGGGGAGCTCCAGGCTGGGCACAGAGTGGCTGAGAGCAGCCAGGCAGAGAGGGACCTGGGAGTCTGGATTGACAGGAAGCTGAACAGGAGCCAGCAGTGTGCCCAGGTGGCCAAGAAGGCCAATGGCATCCTGGCCTGGATCAGGAACAGCGTGGCCAGCGGGTCCAGGGAAGTGATTCTGCCCCTGTACTCAGCCCTGGTGAGGCCACAGCTCGAGTCCTGTGTCCAGTTCTGGGCCCCTCAGTTCAGGAAGGAGATTGAGGTCCTGGAGCAGGTCCAGAGAAGAGTAAGGAGGCTGTGAAGGGATCCAGCACAAGTCCTATGAGGAAGGGCTGAGGGAGCTGGGGGTGTTCAGCCTGGAGAAGAGGAGGCTCAGGGGGTGCCATAGCCTGGGATCAGTTGAGGTCTTGAATACAGCTGGAACTGGAATCAAGTTGGTAGAGGCAATGGCAGTTTTGGTGGAAGAGATTCTCAAGGGTGTACACTGGAGAGAGGAAGAAGTAAAGGAAGACAAGCAGAAGCTAGAGATATCTGCTCCGGGTTACATCAGAGAAGGAGCAATAGGGAGAAATGTAACATGAAGGCAATACCTCCTGTGAAATAGAAATGGAAAAGGGATATGGAGGTAGAAATCTGTAAAGGCAGTAGAAAGATGTAAGAACAAAAAATGTGGGAGAGACAGACATGATGAAGAAGATCAAGGAAAAATGTCATTGTTCAAGTCAGCGCTAGCCAGACTGAGCAAAGGCTGTGTCAATAAGGCCTTGCCCAGGATGCACTGAGTGGGTTTTAAGAATGGCTATTTATCTTCAAAGGAGAATTTGAATTCTAGAAGTCTATCAAAGTCAAATGAATGGTCATGCACTTTCTAAGTGAGCCTCAGGAACGTGCCAGGGAGATTTTAGAACTCAGAAACTGAAGAATCATTCCAGGTTTTTTAATGTGATAGCAATGAAAAAGTATCAAGTGTGAGAACAATTAAATAATAATAAAAAGGAGATGAAGAATATGATACATGTTCCCTTCTTCCATCCAAAACCAACATCCTCTTTGCTGAAAAGTAGAATATTTCCAGCAGACTGCAATTTTAAATGGGAATGGCTGTAGTTAAAATAAAAATAGCTATAAGAGCAGCAGTTCTGGTTCTTTGTAGTCCACTTGGAAACCACTCTAATATGAAAACTGGACACATGACAATGGCAAAACATACTAACTTGATAACTCTCAGGCTTTACAGGTGGACCAACTAGGGACTCATAAGACCCAATAAAAATAACAGTTGGACAAATATTGAGTCCATAAACCGATGGCAGCCAGGCACACAGTATAATACAGTACAGATGTAGGTGTATCACTCTAAAGAGTCTGCACTCTGTTTCAACAATAAAAATGTGTGATATTTCCAGTACCCGCCACCAGCCATATGAAAATAAGTTATCCATCTGTTTTCAATACAAAACACACCATCCTAAAATCAATTGATATTTCATACTCTTTGTATTCTTCTTTCCTGCACATGCAGGAAGTATTAATGGTGACATGATTGTATGTTACTGTAGTTTAACAAAACGATCAGGAAGACAAGCTATGTTAGCAACATTATTCAGACATTTAATAGCATTTATCCTTTTAACTTCATTATAGTGCAATGCCCCAGGGTCCAAAGAGAGTTATTTTTAACATGACTTCAGACAGAAAGGAATAACTTCTCATATGAACATGAACTGGCCTCTTTACAGAGATGTATTACCAAGGCTCCAGGGTACAAAAAATAAAGGGCTGCCACTTCTGTCTCCCCTCTGCCCTCACTCTTACTTGCAACCACTCCACGTGGTCAGTGCTCTCTGGTTTCTCCCTAAGGTCAGGCAAAAAAGTCTCTGGCCCTGAGGCCTTCACAGCTGTTACCACTCTCCACATTTCATCACTTGCCTGTCCCTTGTCCCTTCTTCCTCCTCCATAAAAACTCCAAATCTATTTAAGTTTGCAGCTTTTTCCCTGTCCCCCTTCAGAGTGCAGTATGAGCTACTTCAAGACACCAAGTGTGTGTGTCCATGTGCACACAAAACAGCCTTCTTGTCAGTGAGTATCCCCCCAAAAAATGGGAGAAGAGGGGGTGAAAAGAAAGAAGCAGAGCCATTGGATGCCATCAGATGCTGGTCATCCCAGTAAGGCTCAGATGGCAGTGTCCCATGTCAGCCCTCAGATAACCAGTCCCACCACCATCATTCCTGACCTATGATAGCAAAGCTTCTAGACAGCACTGTTAACTGCTCTGAAGTAAGTCACTACTCTTTAAGCATTTTTATAGATAAGACTGCATACTACCTTGCTCTAAATTTATCTTCTCTCCTTAATTCATTTACTTTGCTAGGCTTTTTTCTTCTGTTTCCTTTACACTTCATCCCCTTCCTTAGTCCCTCAGTTTTTGTTCTTCTCTTGTCTTCCTTCACTTAACTACTCTTGGTACTGTGCCTCAACCATATTTTTCTTCCCTGTTCACTTCTTCTCACCCCCAGTCTCTGTTTATTTGGTGCTGAGGTTGGCTGTGTCTGTTGCTTTGGTCAGGTCACCTTCATCTTCCCTCCAGCCTGCAGACTTTTGAAGTTTATCCATCCCTAATTAAACATAACAAGTGGTGGTGGTATTTTTTTTTAAGGATATCATATCTTTTTAAAACCCTATGTCAATCCTCTTCTATAAAAAAGGAAAATAACAAATCCCTCTAATCCTGTAGCACATGGTCAATTGGTCAGTTTTATAGAGGTTCATATATTTATCAAATATCTATAAATTATATAAAAATTATATATAAAATTATATTTTATACATACAACACTCACTTAGTCTTCCATTTGTGTACACCTATTTGAAATGAAATTACCCTTGATACTGTAAGCTATTCACCTGGTACATACATACCAAATTCCCATTTCACCTACTGGGAGACATGCACATACCTTTCAGGTGATCACAGTGCAATAATATCTCAGTTTTGTTAAAAGAGTGCTGTAGTATTATTTTGAAAATTTCTGTGCTGAACTGATGAGGCAGGAAAGAAAGACATCCCCAGCAGCTCAGGATGCCAGCTTCTTCCACAAACTAGGTGTGACCTTTCTCAGGTCACTCCACTGACCCCAGCACTGGCAGGGCTGCTGAGGGACAGCAGCACTTTTTCAAGCAGGCAACCCTTCAGCCAGGTCTGTAGTGCATGAGCTAGCCTGCCAGAAGCAAGGATCTATGTATGAGGCTCTATTACTATTTTTTTTATCTTTGGCTATTAGGATTAAGGACCTCTTTCTTCTCCCCACCTCTTGTTAAAACCTTAATCCTTTGAATTCTTTGACATAGTCTCTGTGGCTGGGATTTACCTTACCTAATTATGACCATGTAAAAATATTTATCAATTATTAATTAAAATGATGCAGTATGTTTTAAAATTGCTATTACTCAAGAAGAGCGAACCTTTACGAAAGTGTTAAAAATCAAACCAGATAATTCAAAAAATACATACATTATCCCTCAAAATTTGCCTACTGCACAATATTGTTTCATGCTCAGATCAAGAAATAATTTGAAAGAAAATTATAAATGTGTAAGAACAAAGGATTAACTGAGGATCATTCTGTTGATTTACATGCAACATTAAACAACAGAGGCACAAATATGGTGGGAATAATATGCCAAATTGGCAGAATTTTACTGGTAAGTGTCCAAAAAAGAAAAGGTGTTTTTTCCCCCCTCTTCTTATTTTCTGTTCTAATTGGGAGGTCATATATCATGACCCTGACACCCTACACTGCTCGTTTGGGTAAGAGCTTTGCTGCACGTTGTCCTTGGGCTACCATTGCACTTTTGCTCCCAGCTGAGGAAGATGTCGTGGAAGCTTCCTGAACACCTCTGCACTTTCCCTCCCAGCTGCATCAGAGAAGTGAATATATCACCCACAGTGAGTACAAGACAAGAGGCTGATGAAGGAAGGGGAGGTGAGAAGGATGGCTGAGGTCCCTGCTGTGCAGAACTCCTATGAAAAGTGCTGCAAAAGGCATCAGACATCAGCACATCACTGTGGTACAGGGTAATGCCAAGGAAATGAGAGGATGAAATGTAACTCATGAGTGGGAAATAGCAGATGTTCTTCCTCCAGGGCATAAGCAGAACTATAATTACAGAGAGCAATGACATCCTATCAAGCAGAAGAGCATTAGCTATGCAGCTGAGAATGCCACAAATAAATTGACAAGTATTATTATTTTCCTTTACATAAAGTACGTAAAGAAAAATGACACAGGGTCATCCCCAGGAACAAAGAAATGGGCGTAGGGCAGAAAGAAAGGGCAAAGAGAACAAAAGGAGAGAACATTTTCTTTACCATGAAGGTAAGGTAAAGGATGTAAGACATCCAATAGCATGTGAACAGCAAAATTTTACATGGTGTACAGGCAGAACAAAACTCCACACAAGTCATCAGACCCTAGTGGATTAGTCACAGTCTACTCAAATCACATTTATGTGAAAGTAGCCACCAGATCATGTATGTGTCAGTGTAGGCTCACTGCATTCAGGGGGAACATGCCTGTATGAAAGGCTAGATAGATGTATTTTTAAAAGATTAATCTCCAAGGCTACAGTCTGTTAGTGTTGTATTCAAGCACCTACCCCCACCTAAGCTAACCAAGTAAAAAAAAACCTCCATGATAAATTTACCTGAATTGAAACTGTAGTTTCATTTTCATCATTTTTTGAGTAAGACAGAAACAACTCTTCCATCAGGATTCATTATATCTCTAAACATTTGAAAACAGTTTATTTAATTTCCTTTTTTTTTTTTTTTAAATCAGAGTCCCCTTTTGGTAACAAAATATTGACAAAAGACTGAAGTGGTACAATCCAGAGAGAAGGTGCCCTCACTTCTTTAGTCCCTCTTCATCTTTGGTGTAGATAGATCAGAGGTGGGCTTACACCCATGGGTGCTCAAGATAGTTCCTTCTAGATCCAGAGTTAGGAATATGTGCATCTACCCTTTCCTACCTTAAAGCTTTTTCAGTGGAAAAAACCTGAAATCTTTTGTGAATCATCATCTGCAGAACTGTGTAATAAATTCCAATCAGTAATCTCAGTAACATCTTGTGAAATGCAATTGGCATATGTACCACAGAGGGTATTACCTGAAAAGAGTAGAGTTACATGGGTTAAATTGTTTGGTCTGTAGAGCCCTCTTTCTTGATATTAATAGTGGGGAAAAAATACACCGTTACAATTAGAGCTGTCTTTGCAAGAAGAGCATTAGATTTTACTTACAAAACAGGAAAATTTGATATGGAGCCATTGAATTCAGAGCAAAAAGTTGTTTGAAAATCTGAGTCCACAAGGAGAACTGATGTTGTTTCTACAAAAAAGTGTCAACTAATCGAACAGATATGCATCTTCAGTGCATTTGGTCATATTTGGAAACTTCCATAGGAAAACTTGGTTTGTTTATGTTTTGTTCTTTGTTGCATTGCAGGTTCAACATAACCAAGTGTTATGATTTAAGCCCACCTTGTAGTAAGCCCCACAACAGCTCACTTGTTTCCCTCACAGTGGTATGGGAATAGAATACAACTGAGAAAATTCTTGGACTGAGATAAAGGCAGTTTAATAGATAAGAAAAACCTGCACATGTACTCAAAGCAAAATAAGAAATTCTTTCATGACTTCCAGGCAGGATGTTCAGCGACCTCCAGCACAGCAGAGCTCCATCACAAGTAATGGCTAGTTGGGAAGATAAACCCCAAAACTCCAAATATCCCACCTTCTTTCTTCTTCCTCCAGTTGTATATGCTGAGCATGATGCCATAGGGTGTGGAATTGATCAGTCTGTGGTCAGCTGTCCTCTCTGTGTCCCCTCCCAACTTCTTGTGCATCCTCAGTCTACTCGCTAGTGGAGTGGGGTGGGAGGAAGAAAAGTCCTTGACTCTGTGTAAGCACTGCTCATCAGTAAAAAAACCTCTGCATTATCAGCACCATTTCCATCACAAATCCAAAACACAGTCCATGCTAGCTACTGTGAAGAAAATTAACTCCATCCCAGCCAACCATCTTGAAAGGCATTAAACCATGACGATCTAAAGGGTGGCCAAATGGTGACAAATGGAGACGAGGACCAACTGCTTCTGCTCCAAGAAAGCAGTGCTGCTGGTGAGGGGTAGGAAACTGTGAGGGCTGAAGCTGGAGGAATTTGAAGACAAAAAAACTCACACAAAGTCCTGCAGACTGAGTACTTGTGGCAGCAATGACATGTGCTGGGCTGGATTCTGTTCTCTGTGTGTGTGGTGCTCTATGTGTGTGTTCACTACTGGTTACTCCTGTGTGATCGGCACACTCACTGTTTGGGCGCAAGATCTCAGCTGGAAGATCTCAGCACATGCTCCCCCAAAATTTGCATGCATATAAAATGGACAATGACCACGTGGACCGACAGACCTCGTGGTGAAATGATGGACTTGCTAACAGAAAACTATATATACATTTTTAGGTATATATAGGTACCAAAGACAGTTAAGGCCTTTATTGCTGCTTTACAATCACACTTCAGAATAGACTTTTTTTTACTATAAGACACAAAAGAAGATAACAACACTGGTCATCTGAGTTGTATGGGAACATTGGCCAAATGTCCTTTAGAACTGAGAAAGGCTACTACTGATAACCTTCATGTGCTCTGTTAACCTTCATGTACAAAAACATCCCCCAAGAGCTCAACGAGAAAAACAAACCTGGAGCTGTTGTTTACATTTCATTTCCCTGTCTATCCCCCTATTTTGATGTATAATTGACAAGTGCAACCCCCTACCCTCAAAAAGACAGAAGAAAAATCTCTAGTTCCATAAGGTATTAAATCAGGAAAGATTATCAAAACAATATCCTAAGGGGGAGAGAAATTTTTACTGGCATTCTGTCAGCTGTCAATCATATATTTTCAGTATCCTTGTCTGGCCTTTATAGTTTGCCCTCTATGTGGGTTAGGAGAGAAACTTTACTCTGTTCATTTTTTTTTTGGTTTATTTGGGATATGGAAATTTTGCTATCACTGTCCATGTGATGGACCCTGTGCACCTGAAATTCAGCAGCACACAATGCAGTAGGACTTTCCACTGAATTCTAAGCTGCCTTTATTATTCTTTGTTTCTCACTTCCCATATCAAAGAGGCAAATAGCATTCTTACATTGCAAACTGGCTTTAGAGTGGAAAGAAAGGAAAGAGCCTAAGACACACCCACCTTTGATGGAAGAGATTTGCTTTTGAAATGGTCTTCGGAAATACAGTAATTAGTAAATACTTTGGAATTATGAAAGAGTATGTGAATGATTCAGTTTGTTAAGCTTGTTTTTTTGTGTGAATTGAAGCCTTGGGCAATGCTGCCTTCACAACGTCAAGACACACAGGTTTCTTCAGTTGAAGCTGTTATCCTGAACTATATCATAAATTAATTTCTTCTCTGGCTTTAGTGAAAACCTGAAGTTGGTGAATATTTTCTATTAATAAAGGGAAAATATTTAGCAAAATTTTGTGTAGGTCTATAGTGTATTGCAAAAATAATGTGGAAACATACTGTAAAAATCTGTTCATAATATACTTGCTGCATTTTAGCCAAAAGACTCTGCTAAGATTTAATGTTTCTTTGTTATAAGAAAGTGTTTTAGAAGAAAATAGATATGTAAATTGTGGGTTGCTTCTTGGCAAAATATATTTTTAAAAGGAGAGC
Organism: Phaethornis superciliosus; assembly: GCA_023637945.1. NCBI lineage: Eukaryota > Metazoa > Chordata > Aves > Apodiformes > Trochilidae > Phaethornis > Phaethornis superciliosus. Next base: position 9,075,208 of record JAJQWJ010000011.1, read on the forward strand.
TGGAAAGTTAGCTTGCCTCTAGAGATTTTGCATTGTATGTTTGGTTGTTATTAAAAAGAATTTAGTCATTTAATCTTGGTCTCCAGTTGTCAACATAACAAAGACATCATGCAATCCCAAACTACTGCAGTCTGTGGCTAAAAGGAGCACAGAAGTGAAAGTTCAGAGGTGTTATGATTATAGGTCACAACTGACATGGCAGGTATCAGGGCAGAATTACACACGTGAGAGATCACATAACATCTGCTCATATTTTGTGTTCCTCAAGTCCGTGTTACAGTTTTGCTCTGTAATGAACCCTGAAGTCACCCATTAAAAGAGTAAAACATAGCTTAGGGAAACTAAAAACAAAACAGCTTTCCTTTATTCCATAATGAACAGAAATGCCCTGATTTCCTACTTTCTGATGACTGACCACAAGTCCTTCTGATGACCATCTCAATGCTTCTGAGGTCTCCAAGCTATCACTGGCCACAAGTCTGCTGCTGCTCCCAGTCCTTCCCACTCTCACTTTTGCCACCATGCTGGCAGGGGAGGGGCTCTTCCTTCCCTTTCCCCTCAGTCTATTTTTCCTGTCCTTCTGCAAATTTCCTTCTGCAAATTCCACCCCATTTACCTTCATCTGCCTGTTCCAGTGTTTGCCTTCCCTCAGTCCCCATGGAGAATACCTACAGCTTTCCCCCACTCCGCACAAGGATTTGCCTAATCCTGTGCTTCCATATCCCCTACAAATGGAATCCTAGAGTAATTCCTCTCCTTGTTTTCTGTGCATGTCTGTTGAGCAGTTCTAATTGACAGATCTGCTTGGAAAGCCTCAAAACTCTGACAGCAAAAATGATTAATAGGTTAGATTGGATGACTGATAGAAATTCAACTGGAACAGTATCTAAAAGCTATTATTATGATATATCTAAAAAAATGAGACTGTGTAATGGCATCATGACTCTTCAGGGATTAACAGGTTGTAGTGATTATTTGTCATTGCATATAGGAGTCAGTAGCAGGTTGCTTTCTGTAAAATGTGGTTGTCAACTGGATGTTAAAGTGAGCTATAAGCTCTGCAGAACAGAGACAATTTATATGATATTTGCAAATTGTGTAACAGGCGCAAAGAAGTATATTACTCTTCTGAGCATAAAGACCTGCCAGAATTGTTGTCAAATATCTAGTTTGTCAAAGACATAGTAGTTATTGCCAAAACACTGGGGAGTTATTATCCTAAAAGTTCAGAACCATGTTACAAACTGAGTTGCAATAAGATGAAGAAGTGAGAAGGGGGAAAATGCAGTAATTCATTAACCTTCTGACAGACTTCAGATAAAGAAAAACACGTCTGCACAAATCCCAAACTGAAGAGTCTTTCCTCAAGTGTGCACAACCAAACTCCCAAGTGCTATGTGTTCCAGGAACACCTACACCTATGCAATGTGGTATGGAGATAGAGACACGTCTCCTGGATTTGATCTAGAAAAACAGTAATTTACTTTCTGTCACCTGCATCTCTTAAATCTTTGTAACACTATTTTGGATTTCATAGGTGAGGAATGTTAGCTAGGCTGAAGATGAATATTGTAGATTAACCAGGATGTCCCATTAGTAACATGGTGTCCCAAAATTATTTTCCAGGGTACCCAAAAGGAAGGAAACATCATCGTTGCAAGACTGTGGAGCTAGCTTATAAGTTAGTAGCACTGAGATCAGTATTGATGTTTGGGGTTTTTTTCTGGTTTTGAATGGTTGGTTGGTGGGATTTTTGGATTGGTGGGTTTTTTGGGTTTTTTTTGGTTTTTTTTTAATTTTTTTTATTTTTTATGGGGGTTTTTTGTGGTGGTTTATTGGTTTGTTTGTTTGTTTGTTTTTAAGTAAAAACCAGTCTTGGAAATGGACAAGAATGAACACAGTCTCACTGCACCTTTTCATAAGCAAAAGGTGCTGAGAAGTGCTTATTAAAACTGCAAGTTCTTGAAGCATGCTGGGATATCCTCTGCCAGATGTATGTGTCCCTTACTTCATCTAGCCTCCTGTAGGTTTTTCTTTTGTTTACAAGCCATCCATATGGCAGCACCATTAAACATGTCATAAAAAGACTACTCAAGTGGTTGTCTTGTTGCTCTAATGAAATTACATGTTTTTTAAAACCTTGCCATTCCAACTGCCATATGTTATGAAAACTCAAACCTACTGGGATGCCATTTCATGTAAAGTTTAAGTGCCTCACTGGTGAATATAATTAACCATAATAGCATTTTATTAGCTTTCATTATGGCTGCAACTAAAATAACACTTTGCAAGTCATGCCAGCACACATAAAAGGGAGAGCAAGTACAATGCATCAGCTAGGAAGGAGACAGCTACTCCTGGCAGTTGCTCTCCTGTCTGGCCTAGCCAGCAGGGGTACAGGATAATCCTTAAAAATTGCTGCTACAGGGCATAGCCATTGCCATCAGGAGGAGAAGGAGGCAGGGGGTGACTGGTGAGAAGTGCAGAGGGAAACCAAAAGCCAGAGTGAACTACAGGAGGAACAGGCTGGAGAATGAACTACTTGGGCAGAGAAAAGCTACAGCTGATGTGTGCTAAAAAAGAGCTTCTTGGCCAGTTTTGCAGACTTGGCTTCTGATTTCTGGAAGAAGAAGCAGTGTTAACTCGAGGTGCTCAGCTGGCACTGGGAGAGTGGTGATATCCAGAAGGATGGCCATGAAATGCAGCTGCAGACAGTATTCTCTCAAAATGGCAGAGCTGAAGCAGTCACCATTATTACAACTCTGCAGTGTTGTATTTTCCACTACACAACCACATCTTTGCCTCTCCAAAGTAAGCTGAGAATCCTGATATAACCAATTCCCTGGATCCATCCTAGATCACATCTGAGAGAAGAAATAAAAGAGAAATAAAGAATGATAATACTCATGGGGGAAAGAGAACGTGAAAAGTTGTGCAAGATAGAAGAAATAGAGAAAAAAATAAATGTTTGCACACATGTAAGCAGCTACACTGTAAGAGAGCAAACATTCAGGAACAAAGGCTCTTCAACTCTGTGCTGCTGATGTCCACAGCTATTTGCTGAGGCTGATGAAGCTAGTTATGTCTTTTGTGTATCTAGGAGCCATAAGACTATATGTGAACAGTTTCTTCCTAAATAGGAAAGAATTTAAATATCCTGCGATAGGCCCCATTACACTGTTCTGAATCTGAGAATACTCCCGAAAAGAGTCGTTTAGCTGTTTCTGCCCGCTTTCCCCTTCCCTTCCTTGTCACTCTTTTCCACCTTCTGTAAAACCCACTGTAAGATATTACTGCCATCACAGATCTGCTGTTGCTTAGCTAGTTACTACCAGTGAAAAACAACAGAAACTACAATAAAACCTGCTTGAAACACTGAAGATAGACTGCACACAGTGAGAGAAAGGAAAATTTTGTCTGAAATAATCCCTCACCATTTTTAGGAAATACATTTCCTAGTGGATATTCTGATGAAATATAAAGCTGTTTAAGAAAAAAAATGTCCTTCTAAATGTCAAGTTTAGATTTTGCAACTTGAGGAGGGTGTTCTTCACTCAAATTAGTCTTAAGTTTTCTTCAGGGAAGCAAAGCATGTAGTGGAAAAACTTATTATTACCTTTGATCACATTAATTCTCAGGATAGGGGTTTATCCTCAGATAGGTTCAAAAGAAAGAAAAAGGAAATAAAGAAAGATACTGATCTTTTAAAACTTATTTTATGTATTATAGCATTGTAATTAGATAGAACCCTGCTGCTAAAAACCTGCCAGTGAACAAACAAGATTTCTGTTACAAGGCAACTGACAAAAAACCAGGAGGTGGGGGACCACTGGGTTCTAGGATGGGTGAATATCTGAGGTATTTACTTTGCTGTAATTCATTCAGTACTACAGCAGACTTGGAAACTGAACCCAGATGTCTTGATTTCCCATCTTGCAGTGGAAAAGTTTGCTATGTTTTGCATCAGTTTATCACCTTTAGTAAGTTTTCCTGTCATAATAATCTTCCTGTGGAACAGCAGAAATCAGATCTGTACTCTGTTTACCAAGAGCTGCAAGTTTCTACAAAACTGTTGATTTGATGTTCTTCAGAGTGACAGAGGATATTATTGCCTGTGGTTTTCTGGGTGTGTGTGTGGCTGGGGAGCCCCGTGCCTGCATGGCATCATTTCTCATGACATAAAGGGAGACCAGAGCCTCAGCCTGACCAGTCTTCCTTTGCTTTCCCTGCTGTCTCTCTCCCTATAGCTCACTCAGGTATTCTAAAATTAGCTACTCTGTACTGAAATGCAATCCTATGTAAGCTGGCTGTTATCAGGATGTCTCAGTGATGTGCAAGAAATTTGATAGACCTATCATTTCAAAGATCTCATTTCATCCCACAGAATTGGCTAGAGAAACTGGCTGCTCATGCCATGGATGGGTGTATTCTTTGCTGGGTAAAAACCTGGCTGGATGGCCAGACCCAACGAGATGTGATGGTTGGAGTTAAATCCAGATGGTGGCTGGTCACAAGTGGTGCTTCCCAGGACTCATTGTTGGGGCCAGTTCTCTTTAATACCTTTACCAATGCTCTGGACAAGAGGATCAAGTGCACTCCCAGTGAGTTTGAAGATGACACCAAGCATTGATCTGCCAGAGGGTAGAAAGGCTCTACAGAGGGACCTGGGCAGCCTGGATTGATGGGTGAGACCAACTGTATGAAGTTTAACAAGGCCAAGTGTCTGGGCCAGCACTTGGGTCAAAACAACCCCATGTAACACTACAGGCTTGGGGAGGAATGTCTGGAATGTTGCCAGGCAAAAAAGGACCTGGTGATGTTGGTCAACAGGTGACTGAATATGAGCCAGCAGTGTGCCCAGGTGGCCAAGGAGGCCAGCAGCATCCAGGCTTGTATCAGGAATAGTGTGGCCAGCAGCAGGAGAAGGGAAGTGATCGTGCCCCTCTACTCAGCACTTTTGAGGCCAGACCTCAAGTACTGTGTTCAGTTCTGAGACCCTCAGTGCAGAAAGGACACTTTCATTTTTTTTCTTCACTGAATGGTTTGTCAAGCACTGGAACAGGCTGCCCAGGGAGTGCTTGAGTGACCATCCCTGAAAGTATTTAAAAGATGTGTAAATGTGGTTCTTGGGGGCTGGGTTTAATAGTAGAACTGGCAGAGGTGGGTTATTGGTTGGATCTGATGATTTTAAAGGTATTTTCCAACCAAAAGAATCCCATGATCCTATCTGCAGCCTGATGCCATCCAACTTCCTCACTGATAAATAAGCAAAATCGTCCCTGGATCTCCTGGCACCATTCAGCAGTTACTCATCCAAGGCAGGGATCATGCAGGAGTCTGCCACTACAGCAACTTCTTGACCTTTGACCTTTTTGGTGGTGCTTTGCCCACTATCATTATTTGTTATTTCTATTAGCCTAACCAGGATCAGCTGACATGGTGGCAATATTGATGATTTAATTAAAGTCTGGGGACACTTTTTTAGTTTTGAATGATTAAAGGGTAGAACGCCCCCACACCATGTAAACTCTGTACCTTGCTTTCTTAAATTCTTCTGCAAATCATCATGGAGAAAAGACTAATAAATTTTAGAAAAAAAAAGGAGACAAAACAATCTTTTGAGATTCTTAGGAACAGTTAATTCCACTTGAGAGGGAGAAAGACAAAGTCTTTTCATTATTGCTTTGAAGTATCACTATGCCTTTTAAAACCATAATCAGGATGGATTTAATGTTCTATGCACCCAGATTCAGGGCTTGCATCCTTTAAAGCACACAGAAACAAGACCCTGCAATAACTAGTAAGCCTTTCCTGGGACCTTGTAGGATAACAGATTTGGGTTCTACACCCCTTTCTTCTCTCCACAACCTCTTCAGCTCCACAATCTCTCCTTTAGCTTTTGCCATCTTAAATGTCTGTTTTCTTCCTCCTCATCTCCTGTCCTCTCCATTGTGTCTCTCTGTGTCAGTCTTACTGACATGTCTTAGGCATTGGTCTCTGCTGTAACGCATCATGAGTGCCATCATGGCAGATCAAAGCAGACCATTTAGTCACTGGTCATAGGCCTGTCACAAATGGAGCCCTTGGTTTCTGTTGAGGGGCTTAAAAAACTTTTAAATACACATTTCAAAAAATTAGTCTTCTGTTCTCCCTTTAGCTTGACATTTCTTCAGCCACCCAGAGCATCACTGTAGAATCTCTCTAAGACCTGCTATTTACATGTGTGTGTGGCAGTAGGTTTTAAAACTTGTATTTTCCAGCTTTTTTCTTTCATATGTAGCTCAATTCATTAGGTTTCTGTCACCTATGTCACCCTAAATTTCAAAATCTTCCCCTAATTGCTACTCCTAACAATTCTGCTAGAAACAATTCTCTCTGCAATACATGTTTTTGCTTCTACACCGTACTGGATCCGGTTTCTTTAAAGTATTTTCTTAATCACACTGAATTTCACACAAGGCACAAGGGTTTTCTATGATTAAGTTAATAACGGTGGTGCTAAGCACCTAAATATTTAAATATTTGGAATGGAACACTGTTGGTTTTATTTTGGGTTTTTTTGCAAATACTACTCACAAAAAAAGCCTGGATTACAGTTTCTCTCTTTTATATAGAATAACTATAAGAAAAGAAGCAAAAGAATGTTCTTACATTAAACACAGAAGAATATGTTACAGTAGTATTGCTTTCAATATTGAGTTCATGCATAAGAGGGCATGTAATCTAATAAGAGTTTTGTTTAACAGAGGATAATGTAAAACAGATAGAAATAATGTATTCCATCTATTGTCAAACATATAATTGGATCTCTACTTGTTATATTTTAGAGTCTATGCCTCTAAAGCTCATCCAAAATACATCTCAAGTTTCATGTACTTTCTCTTCCTATAGCTTTCCTCCTCCCCTACTCAGTCCTCCAGTCTTTTCATCCTCATCTTCATCCAATTCTCACCCATTCTTCTCTGCAGCAAACTGGCTGATCAGTCTTCAACCCCAGTGAGTGGGAATATTTTCCTGGCTGTTCTCCTCTCTCAAAGTCTCAACAGTCTTCTTCCTGAACTTTATGCAATACTTAGAACTCATTCTGATACTGAGAGATGAAACTCAAAGCATTGTGGCAGAGATACAAATCTGCACAAAACTGTGTCTGAAACACGTAAAACATGTCATCCTTGCACCTCCTTCCTCTTTGATTGATAATCCTATTAAGATATCTATTGCATTGTATGATACAATGGCTATAGACACTGCAAGTTGCACAATTATAAAACTATGACCCCTATTGAATATGATATCCTGACCTTTCTGAGTATTGTCTGTGCTTGCTCCTTTTTTTATTTATATATTTTTTTAAATTCTGTGAAAATGATTGAATTTTCCTAGCCACAGACTCTTTAAAAGACTACAGTTTAATTAGTATCAAGGTATAAACTCACTTCTCTTACTAAACCCACCATGACAGGACTAAGTTCTAAAAAAGATTAGCCAGTTAAGGTTTTCTTAAATGTGAAAATATCACTTGAATTTTTAGGGATGAAAAGTAATACTTGCTTAAAAGTCAAACAGAAAATAATTGCCACTCTGTTCAACTTCTCTTGAAAAGTGTTCACAAAAATGTGAAACCAAAACAAAGTGGAGCATTTGTGATTTATGTGTACATTACATAGGAGCCTCTCTAGTGGTATGAATCAGACTCAGGATTTCAAATAACATTCAGTGTTGGGGGGTTTTTTTGGTTGTTTTGGGTTTTTTTTTCCATGTTCCTTATTAATTTGGTGATAAAAGACTTCTTTGCAACTTTCACACTTTCTCTTGTATAATAGTATCACTGCAAACCTGGGATCTGGTCTATTACCATTTCCTTGAGGGGGAAAACTCCAGCAACATTTAGTGGGAACAAGTTCAGCCTCTAAGATTCTCTTTAGCCTTGCCTGGAAGCTGCCATCAGTAGCCTACTCATTTGTTTCAGCTTATTCTAATTTTCAGTATTTTTTCACATCAGTCTCAGGTATTCTCCTGTTATTCTGAGGCTATTTCAATGAGATAAGGTTGTAAAGAGTAGTGCTCACACCATTAATATATCAAAGTGTGCATATGTAATGTGTGCAGGCATATAAAGGAGGGAAAGAATTATTAGGCATGAATGTAATAAAAATATTAATGCAAAAGGTTTATAAAGTAAAAAATAAAGAAAAAGCCTATAAGGAAGGAAAGGAAAGAAAGCATTTTTATTGAGGAAAATATGTCAAACTGGTATAAAGACAAAAGACTAGTTTTTGAAAAAACTTAGGATGTAGAAAATTTCTCCAAATATGTCAAAATCTATGCCGTGCAACATGACATATTGTGTGACCAAGATAATCAAACTTTATCATCCAGATATTGAAAGCACTAGCCCTTATTCTTGGCTGTTTGCTGTACAGAAAATATGATATGACTTCCAGTAAACTTGTAACAGTAAATGACACACAAGTATTCATGGGGACCATGTATTTGCTTTGAGAAACACTGTTTGACAGATACCACCTTTCACCCCGAAGGTGAATAAAGTGTGAAGAGGAAGAAGAAAGAGATGTGAACCAAGACTAAAATAATCCCAGTTGAATTTGGGGAAATTTTTAAAATTAAAACAAATAAAAAAAAGAACAACATCAAGCAATAACAGCAGTAAACAAACAAACAAACAAAAAAACAAAGAAAAATCCAAAATTGCTGTAACAGCAGTGTGTGTGTAATAGTACATCCCCAAGCTAAGGCTGGGTTGATTTTGCCTTTCACTGTAAACTAAAGTAGCTCACTTAATTTCCCAGAAAATTTATTTACTGATTGAATATCTTCAAGCAGAAATGTACTCATTTTCCAGGGAAAGTAAAAGGATGTGTAATTAAAACCAGACATTTCTGAAAGGAAGCTGGCTCATTTTTAAGATGAAAATATGTCTTGCATTAGGGAAGTGTGATCATTCTCGATTTTGTGACTTCCACAAAGCAAAAACTCCAAAGCCCTAAAATCCTATTTGTGAAACAGAAAGAATAGGACTTTCCACACTGGATCAAACCAGAGGTCTGGGTAGTTCAACATCCTGTTTGTCACTACCCAAGAGAGCAGCTTCAGAAGAAAGCATGAGAACTCTCCCAGGGAGCTCATTTGACAAAATCTATCACACCCAAGGTAATTTCTAAGGATAATTCTAACTTCTAAAGTTGGAAAATTATAGAAGCTCCTAAATTAGGAGCTTGAGTATAAGTTTCAGAAATGTACTGTAACTTACGAGACTTTCATTGAAGGTATTCTTGTATAATTTTACTACCATAAGGCTGTAAGTCACTCTTTCTTAATTTGTTAATAATGAAATGTGTGCAGGCATGTATTTTAAGATTAGTAAGAAAAAGTTGCCAGGAACTATTCTAATCATTGCAATATCTGCAACCAATTAAAGCAGTTTTACTCATTTCTATTGATGGCTCTGAAATATTCAGGGGAGGGGGATGAGGAACTAAAAAAAAGGGAAAAAGAACAAAAGGGAGAGAAATGTTACTTGGTCAACAGTTAAGCAATTAAATCAACCTCCCTGCAGTACAGGTGCAGGTTGCAGGAATACAAGGGGGTGGTGAGTGGTGCAGGGGTTGCTGTGCCATAGGGCAGCCATGAAGAGGCACGGGGCAGGATGGGGAGATGCTACACGGCTGCTGCAGCAATAGCAAGCTGAGGAACAACAGTGACCAGCAGTGAAGCATTAACCACAACAGCCTACCTGCAAGTGGCCTGATGCTAATGTGAAATGGCAGCTGAGAGCAGCTCCATACAACTTTCTCAGCCTCCCTAAGTAATTGGTAACCTCTGAACCCTGCTCACATGAGTAGCGGGGGAGAGCTGCTCCCAGTTAGGCAGAGAGGTCAAGCCAAAGCCTGATTGTCTGGACCTTCAAACATGTGACCTTCTTCCTCAAAACTTTCTTTCTCACACCTAAAGATCATGGCACTGCCCCCCAGAACTGCACTTTGATCGGGGCTTGGAGGGCTTTGTTTATCTTAAGTATTAAGCCCAGTCAAATGTGCTTGAACTGTACAGTATCAATTTTTCCCAGGTCCTTTAAGTTTGGGCAAAGAGAAACTAGCCTGTCTTAGTAAACTTCTACCTTACTTATTGCTGATCTTGGACTTGTGCAAAACTGACAGTATCACTAATGTAATCCTGATGTCTGGAATGAGGTTTAACACTTGGAACATCCAAATGAATTTTAGCCAGAGCAACTTACTGAACTTTTAGGTCCAGCATTTTTCTGGGGCATATTCTGCTTTTAAATTGAATATGACAGGTTGTCCTGATTAGCTCAATGTTGTGAAAAGTGGAGTCAAAGCCTCATTCCAGGAGGCTACCAGGTACTATGGCATTTCTAATCACAATATGTGGCCATGAATGCACTGAAGTTTTGCCAGGGCTTTTGAGAGGCCAGATCAAATCCTTGTTTTTCAAACAGAAAAGAAAAAGAATGGATATCAATAGCAGTTTAGTTTTTATGGGCTTTAAATATTTTTATTTGGCCAAACACAAATATTCTATTGGCAGCACAAAGTGCTTATTTCTCCTCTCCGCTTTCACTGCCAACAGTTTCTGGAAATACATGTCACTGACTGATAATGCTCCTATTTTCCAGATAAAGCTTTTGATACATGCTTTTCTCTGTCAGAAACTCTCTTTTTGCCCAGCATCTTCAACTCTGACTCTTGTTAAGTATCTCATTTCCTTTAATAATTAAGAAGACAGTTTGGGGGCAATTACTGTAATTTTCTTCCCACTTACTCATCTGGTCTACTCTTAGTTTCTTTTCCTGCATTTTGATTTCTCTGTTGGTGGAAAAAATTTCTAAGTTGGTTTAGAATAGGGCATTAATAAACTGGCAATGGTCCTGCCCAGAGTAGCATTAAACATAACCATCCTGACATTCTGTGTTGCTGAATTTCCAGTAGTGATCACTGGCAAGACCTAAAATTGTTGCAAGTTTTACCAGTACAAAAGGACATCCCAGTACTCAAAAAATTTGGTATTCACTTAACCCAGTCAAATTCTTTTACAGTTTAGAAAGCCAGCTGCCTTGCAGTGACCGTCAATTTTATTGTACAAATCAATTTGTCTCCACTGACGGAAAATAATTGCAAAGCAAACAAATTATCCATGCTACATTGAACCCTATTCACTCTGGGGACGCTGAGCTTACAGCTTGAGATTTTCCTCTGCCTGCCCCCAAAATAGAACTTGCTATTAAAAACTCCAGCAAAACATAAAAGAGAAAAAAAAAAGGAATTGGTCTTACTCTTGCTCCTGCTGGAGAACAACGGGATATTAATTTTGCATTTCTCTAGGCATTAAAATTCAATTACATGGAACTCTTCAGAATATATTCAAACCCAAATCTATGATACAGCTTTATATACTACATTTTTAGTACAAAGAGAGCTGTTGTTTAAAGTGAAGGATTTGGAAGCTGCTAAAGGCTTGCAGAGTCACTCAGGATCTTATGTAAAAGCACAGCCCAGCAGCTTTTTATATAGGCAAGTATATAAATCCACAGAGGGATTTAATCTGCTGAATATACTGCAGGGTTGGAGTGCGTTTACTCAGATTTCAACCCTCAGAACCACCACCCTCTTTTCATCTGCCACTGGAAGCATTTACATTCTGTCAACACACCTAATGCTCCAGCAGTTCTGCTTCTGCAAACCCCCAAAAGTATCTCAACTCAGGGTGTGGGTCTGGCTGCCCTGCTTGAGGATGGGAGAGTCCATGACTAAAACTTTTTTGCCTTTGGGAATCAAGGTCATAGTATCTGCAGATCATGAATGCCAGCTCGCAGTCCTAATTGAAGATGTCCCACTTCAAACCATATCATCTTTACAGATTCTTTCCCTAAATTCAATACATAGAAAGCTCAGTGCCCGGCCTTGCAGAGTCATACAATACCTAGTGGAAAAAAATTATATCTAGTGGGAAAAATATTTTTAAATATATGTGTATCTATAATATATCTTTTTTTACTTCCATCTGCTTAGATTTCAGGTGCTGAAGATGATTTTTCCCATCATTTGAAGTACTTCCTCATTGTCTGATTCCAGCTGTGTGGGTGGAACTATTTATTTATAATTAACATTTATCTGTATGGCAGAAAAAAACCCTAGACACTTGCGTTGCTTTGTGATATTAGTGGATTTGAAAAGAACAATAGAATCAATTTACCTATACCTAAATAAAACAGAATGCCCTATAAACGAGGCTATTGCCATCCCCTTCCAAACATCACCTAGGTGCTAACTTCTTGTCCTAGTAAACCAGACTTTGAGGTGGCATTTTATTCCAGAAGTAACTATTTCATTTCACTGCCTCAGCATTTAAACTGAGATGCCAGCTGGTAGGAGATGCAGAAGTGAACTATGGTTTTTTTCCTCAGTACTTAGTAGGCCTACTGGATTGCCCATTTTCCTTTATTACTTAGTGGAAATTTTGTAGCAAAAATTACCAACTTCTATTGATATAAATTTGTCAGGAGTACTTTGGAATAGATGTCAAGTTTTCTAAATTGTGGAAATAGGCACTCATTATTAAAAAAAAAACACAAAACAGTTGTACATTTACCTCTGCTGAGGAAATAGTTATGCTAAAAACCCTACTTTGTTTTTGACACCACAAAATCTACATGAAAGAAAAGCCTTAGGAAAGTTTTAAGTGTACAAAATGAGACATGGATGGGGGTAGAGCTTCCTTCTTCTTAGATGTCAAAGCCAACAAACCTTTAGAGAAACAGCAGTGAGAATCCAGACTTCCTCAGTTCCAATGTTCATCAACCACCTCAAGCTACTTACCAGACATGAAAGAAAAAGAGAGGCCAAGAAGTCAGTCGAGGCAGTTACAGAATACTTGGTAGCATACAGCCTCAATTCTTTAATGATGTTTTTTGCAAATGTTCTTGCTGCCAAATGCAGTTTGCTTCACCATCAGATCTGTCTCCACTAATAATGCGTAACTCGACTTCAAGATTATTCCTGCAAAGCACTTTCTCAACAGCAGACATCATCTTTGTGCATTGCTAAAGAAGTCAGTGGAATTTGGGTTTTGTGAATGTATGGAGTCCTTTATCTGAACATTTGCAGCTTCAAACATTGCTAAGTACAAGAATTCCTAAGAGAAATACATCCCGACAGGGGCTAAAGTCAAATCATAGAGATCCCTTTCTATGATCCTGAGCTGGGAAGAATGTTGCTCAATCTAGTTTGTGACGGGAAAATATTTGAAACAGGGACAAATTTCTCATTGACCTCCTCATCCCCCACTAAGCTCACATTCTTCACCTCCATTTCATAATTTTCTGTGGAACTAGAAGAACACCACGTATTTTCTCCATATGTTTCTGCTCAAACTCTAGTTCCGTTTACAGAGAGGTTAACTTTCCAAATAAGAAGGGACAAAAATATAAGCATTCAGATGCTTGCAGGAGTCTGAAAAACATGGAAAGAATTTCAAGAATACACTTTTTGTGAGATTTCCAGGAAATCCTTCAATGGCTCCCCAAATAAAGTGAAATATTTTTGCCTACCTTAATAATGTTTCACTTTATATCTACTTCTGATTACATTATGTGAAGTTTTGGAAATTACAATCTAGGAGGCAAAAAAATAATCTGAGGGAAAAAAAATAGACAAAGGGATTTATTTCACCCACTCATTAGCATCCCAGGAATCTGAACCATCTTTATTATCACTTTTAGCTAATGCTAAATATTATTTAAGTTAAATTGCAAATTAAACATCATAGTATAAAACATGTCTGCTACTGGACATTTTAGATGAATTTCTATTTAAATATCAGATACTTGTCTTTCTCTTTTTGCATGTCACTTATTTGCTAAATACTAAAAATATTAATTATGTGGTTATCAACATTGTTATGTAACAGGAACCAAGACAAACACTAAAGTCAATCATGTATAAAGAAAACAAACCACAAAGAGGCAGATGGCACATTTGGGAACTGATTCTGCCCTGTGAAGTCATTTACTGGTTTAAAACTGAAAGAGCAATGTCTGTATGGTCTTTGACACTGATTTAGCAAAATACTTGTAAAACTACCTTTTTGCTCAAACTGGTACAATCCTCCTTGTAATGTTCATGCCTCAGAGGCTCTGTACATTCATTTATGAAGCATGGCTTAACATTCAGGTAACTCCTTTACTTTTATTGTGTTTCCTCCCACTTCCCACCTGCAACTCTGAAGGATAAAGAAGCTCATTGCATTCATTTAATATTTCATTAGCTGCATTTTAAATCCCGGGTATACCCATGCACTGCTACTGAGGGGACAAAAGTAAACTCTGTATTAATATAATATTGATTCATTTAACCATCATAAAATGAAGAAAAGGTCAATCTGGGGCAAAGCTGGTGCAAGTAAACACATCCCTGGTAGTTAACTGTTGTGATTCTGCTACCAATAACTGCAGGAAGGGCATAGGAAGAAATTCTCCAGTGCTCACTAAATTGTGCCATTAGTCTGTTCTTCGGAGCCATCAGATTGCCTTGAGTTGGGTTTTACCCCTAGGCAAGCATCACAATTAATTGGGCATGCAATTTATCATAGACAAATTAAGTGGCTTCGATGGCATTTCTCACTGCTTTTATAGTGAAGGAGCACGGTCTGGCTTTTTATTTGTAACACTGGCAAGGCAGTTTAAAGTGTATGGATTCATCACTTCTAGATGGGTGTTAGACTCCCAGCAATAGAGCACCCTTGCACCCAGGAGAGAACAGCAGCCCACCCTGGGGTCTGGGGCAGGTGTGTTTGCATTTGCAAGAGTATCGGGTTGGTTTCTGTAGGGAAAGACCTTGACACACTTCCAGGCATGTCTACATCTGTGTCTGCATCTGTGCTCAGTCGGTTCTCTCTACTCTCCACTGACTTTTGGTCAATTGCAAACATAATTTGAGAAAGGAAGAAAATCTTCAAAGAAATAAATCCTTCTAAGGTTCCTACCAAGAAGGTGATTTTAAAGTGAGTTTAGCCCTGCTTGGACATGGGGGGTCTTCTTGGGAACTCCATCTTGAGACACAAATTAATAAGACATTTGCCATCCTCGGTTTCTGTGCTCACAGAGTTGTGTGTACTCATCACTGCTCCTCTCTGTTTGTTACTTTCTGTTGCCACCAGACTATTTGCTTTGTTCGTGCTGATCTGGGACCCATTTTGTAGTCATCAAAGAAGACACCAATTTCAAAGGAAATCTCCTTTGGATCAGACTCCTTATTTACCCCTTTTAAACACAAGGCAGATCAGTGATACCTGTATAATCATGGTGGTTCTCCTAAAAGGTGTTTTTTTCACCAGAAAGCTTTTGAGCAGAAGCTCTACTGGCCCATTCCTACTGACATTGCTATTTAAGCTGAGACAAGTCATATTTAACTGCCTTTGCTGGTGCAAAATATCCAACAAAGTTGAACCAGTGGAAACATCATCGTGTCCACACCATTGTCTAGGAAAATAAGACTTAGGCCAACTCCTTGGCCCACCAGTCCAAAGTTAATGGTGATGTGGAGAATCAGACACTTGAAAAGCTCCAGAGAAGTGTGTACTTTTTTTAATTGTGTATTTTTAATTAATCCAGAGCTTAGATGTTTAGAATTACCTACAGAGGAATGAATTACATAAGATAATGAAGGAATGAAGATTTTGAATCTAAAGATAAAAAAGTTCATCATTGTTTTTGTAACTGGCAGAAGAAAGCAATCTATTCTCCAGCAAGATAAGGCAGCTCAGCTTCTTTATTTCATTATTAGGGTATCTTAGCAAATACTTCTGACTCCTTGTAATGACTACTCCCATATGCCCCAAAAGTCTTTTTTCTTAGGCTGCACATTGCAAGCTTGACTTTACACACACAGAAAATCAAGATTGCAAAAGCATTCCTCAACAAGAAGACATTTCCCATTTGCTGCTCAGCTTCTCATCTTGTTTCCCACCCACTTAACCACAACATTTATTTTTATAAACCAAACTGCCAGCAGCACGCCTGCACAAACCTTTTTCCTTTTCAACCAGGACAAAATAGAAGGAAACCATCTTGTGTTATGCCAGCTTCAAATCTCTGCATTTACCTCTCCATCCAAATAGATTTTCAGTCATCATTAAGGGTAGAGGATGCATTTAATGGCATAGCTATTCTGCACATTACTATATTGAATGGTGATAAGTTACCCAAGTTACCTTTAAGTCAAGTACTATGGGCACTGGAAATTTTCTAACCATAGCCTCACTGAAGTCTTCAAAGCTCCTTTTTCCCTCAGTGTTTGACATGCCACAATTTTCTCCCTTTTGCAGCAGAACAGGAGCTGAATATACACTAGCAGTAGGAGGAAGAGAGCAGAAGAGTCCTCAACCTTTACTCCATGCCAAGCTATGTCCCTAAATAAATACAGGATGTAAAGTTAGCACAGAGGGTAATGTGGACTGAAACAGTTTCTCACAGCCTAGGAGGTAGATACTGCTCCATGTCCACCCTTTGCCAAAATCCAATAGCTCATTCCTGCTCAAGAAAGGATCCAAACTTCTATGGAATGAGGGGCAAGTGGCCAATTCCCACCATAGGGATTTCAGCATCAAGTGATGAACATGAAAGTTTTTCCTAGTTTTATGTGGGTAGAAAATCACTACAAAATCACTTTAATAAAACTAAGAGCATTAAAATGTCTGCAAAAGATGAAAATCTTTGCCTCAGAGAAGAACTGAAGCAAAGTACTTGAGGAGAGTTTAATGTAACAGGTGGCATCATAAAGATATCCACAAATATAATGTATGTTAAGGGTTTTTTTAAAGGAGATTGTAGTTTTTGCACATCAGAACTGGATGTCTTTATATAAGCTCATTAATTAAAATTCTCACCACTATTCATTACTACATTTCTTCCCATAACAGAGAATTTCTGAGAAATCCATGATCATACAAGCCTTTCTGAGGAATGAACGTGCCTTTGCTAGCTGGGTTTGGAATGCTGACTCACACAGCCATGGGAGGTTTTTTGGATGAACAACACAGTGATGACTGGACCAAGCCTTTCAGAGGAGGTAATCAGAGGAAAATCCAATCCATGAATCCCAGCAGAGACTGAAACAGGAGCTGTACTCCTGAACAAGTCAAGACTGATGGTTTTGAGCAAGCTGACCTGTAGCCATTTAGATGGGCATTATTAACATCAGAAATAAAGTAACCTATATACAATTGGAGTGGCTGAGCAAGGCTTTGCAGAATTTAAAAACTGGACTTGCCCAACTTCTATACCTAAAATGAAAGAGCCTTCTAGTCAGAAATGGGTTTTCATGTGTCTTCTACTCAAATAGAACAAATGTTTTCTTCATGATTTCAACTGACTGCTGTGATTTATTTGCTGTAGACAGATTGTTCTGTATTCAGTTTTTGAAGTAAGCTTCTCCTTTCTCAGTTTATTAATACAAGTTAATAAATAGGATTTTGTACAAATAAACTTCTGATTTCCAGGTTACATACCGGAGTGCAGGGTGCTGCCTTGAGAATTATATTAGCCACAGAGCAGTGTAATTGTAGCTGCCCTCTCTGTTTTGTTTCCTTCCTGGTAGCCCTAACCATTAAGCCTTACTGTTGCTTTAACTTGCTCAGATCTCACCTTTGACTTCACTAACAATTCTGTTACTAAAGGCTTGCATCTTGTGAACTGCCTGTGTTTGGTATTCTACATTAATAAAAGCAGCAGAACTAACAAAATTACTTGTATCGTGCTATTTTTTTACAGAAAACTCACATATTCATATTTTGGCCACATCAACATTTCATTCAATTCAACTGATAAAAAATTGATAAAGAAAAATAGGTTAGGTTTTTTTCACCCACCTGCTTTTAAAGTCTTTATAATTTGACTTGAAACAAGGCATATTTATAAAGTCTTCAAAATCAGAACCAATTTAAATCAAGGAAATACTACTTTTTAGCCCTAATGGTTCAGATAACATTTTGATAGTGATACCAAGTAAAAAGTAATACTTTATATAATTTATAAGCCATTATTGTTTACATATGTATTGTATAAAAATACATATATATATATACATACAATGTGTATATATATGTAAAGGTGAGTGTGTGTGTATAAATTAAGAGATATGCCAAATGAGCATTCTAATTTTTGAGTTCTGATTTGTGACATCTTAATTTAATTAATATAAAATCCATTTTTGAGACTAACTTTTAATTTAGAGAATTGTCCATGTGGGTAACAGAGTAAAACAGGTTGTGGGATAATAAAGGCTCGTAGCATTTCTTAAAGCCTAAAATTGATTTGCATCATGGGCACAGGGATGCAGAGGCACTTGCGGACCTGTCCTTGTGCTGCCTCAGCCTTGGCAGCAGGACATAATGACATTCTAGAGCTGAACCCTGACAAGAGGCTGTTTGATTTGTTCAGTTGAGCACAGACACAAACATCTTGTTTTATTCAGATCTCCCCAAAGCACAGGTAACAAACTAGCAAAATTTAAGCATCATTACTTGCACAATGTGACCAAAGTTGTGTTCAGAAGCACTTTGCAGTGCTGGAGTTGTGATTCAAATGCAGCAATGATGCACAACCTCTGCCTAACTCCTGTTAGGTCCTGTCTGAAGTTGCTAATGTCCAGAAGAAAAAACAACCCTCCTTTAAAAGCAAAAGGTCTCTGGCCATGGCTCATCCCACCTCTCTGGGGAGGACTAGCTCCCAGTCCCTCTGCACATGATGGGCTGGAAGCAGCACAGCTCCTTGCAGAGGGCATAGAATCATAGAATCATAGAATCATAGAATCATAGAATCATAGAATCATAGAACTGGCTGGGTTGGAAGGGACCTCAGAGATCATCAAGTCCAACCCTTGATCCACTACCGCTGTGGCTACTAGCCCATGGCACTGAGTGCCACATCCAGTCTCTTTTTAAATATCTCTAGGGACGGAGAATCCACTACTTCCTTGGGTCTGGCTGAACCATCAAGGAAGCCAATGTGAAGCCCTTTGGCTGCATGACTTGAGACTACAAGATGTCAGAAAAGGCAAATATTAAACAGCAGCTCTCCTCCACTGTGCTGCAGAGACAAAGACAGCACGGGAAGTACCCTACAGCCTACATTGTAGTAGCTTCAAAGGACAGATCTCACTCAGGGAAGGAAGCCAGTGTGAGAGTACCTCTGACAGGAGCTTTTTTAAACGGTGTATCAGCTTCAGCTCACATTTCCATCCAAGACACCCAAGCTGCTTCATTCTGTATTATTCCTCATCTGCTAAAGGCTGAACCTCCAGTGCTTTGCTGCTGAGGGGGCAATATCCACCCATCACAGAGTTGTCCCAGTCTGCAGGCATCACCACAGAGACATACAGTCTTGTCTCATTTTGATGGATGCTTTTGTAACCACTATAGACATCCCAGGCTTGCTTTTGAATTGCAGTGCAATATTACAGTGATGGATGCAAAGAAATGACACTGGCTTGGCAAACTCTGCTTGACAAGCTGGTTTGCAGGACTTCAAACCAGACTGCTATTCTGTGTTGGAGTGATTCCCTTTAGCTTCTAAGCTGAGGCATTAAGGGGAAGAACCATACAAAAACTGTGAAAAATGATAGCAGGAAGAGCTTCTATTAATCAGTGGTTTTGACACTTGAAGCTTTGTTTTCAAGTTGTTAGCTTAAGACATCTTTCTGTTCTTTTCTATCTTTAGGAAAACAAAGATGCTCCTTCCTATATATGGGTGGCCCAACACTGGACCATCATTTTCTGACAGCAGATGAAGAGATCAATAGCTGCAAACTTTTTTCTGCCTTTCTTTATTATTTTTGTTGTTGCTATATATGAAAAGTTTTTGTGAATGGAACAAACAGAAGCAAATATTCTTCGGTATAATTCATGCACACAGCTTGTGGTTTAGTCCCTCATATTTTTAAAATGTTTTCTTGACTTAGGAAGATTCACTGCTGGCAGAGCAATGAGATCTGGACAGTTGGCAGCTCAGAACGTTTATTAATGTAATTGTCTTTGTGCAGAAAAAGTTTGGCTCCAAGGTAGAGAGGATCCCCTCTGAAACAAATGTGGAAACTAGGAAATTAATAATTAAGGTCGATATTACAAAAACATCAATACCATTCAATATGTGGTTGGAAGATAATTGAAAAAAATCACATAGACTCTGACCTAAGAGGAGAGGGAGTCTCATGGACACACACTGCAATTCCTGACAGCACTGTCTGGCTGCTCAACCTCTCACACTTCAAAGTAGGGGTGGCGAAAGGCCAAGCTGTCTGCTTATGCATGATAGGGACTGCCAGGGAATTTGGTTGGTTTCCACTTCTTTGCTATGTTACTTGTACTTCAGCTGTAAGAGAGCATCGTCCACTGAAGTATTTCAATCCCTCTTCCTATTCAGAAAATACTTAATAAGCTCCTAACTTTATGTTCTATTAAACTTTGCACTGAGCATCTTGCAGAGAGGTGCATGAAAAAGCTGATCACCGTGTTCATTTAAATGTATTCATTACAGATTTGCCTACAGCTGCTTAACGTTCACCACCATTTACAATCCTTTTAAACATGGGGTGGGTTTTAAATTGTGGGGTGGGTTATTTTTTTATTTTTCTTTTTTATTATCTTGTGTTGGGGATTTTTTTTTTAAACAAAACTATCTGATATTAAATAGGTATTTCTTGATTGAAAAATATATTGAAGAAGACTTGTGTAATCCAGCCCAATATGCAAATTCAAGGCAATACTTTTCATCCCTGTTAAATATAGAAATGAATCTATATAAATCTCAAATGAAAATGGAAAGGTGATACCAAATTTGGTTGCATTGTTATTTGGCTGGGTTTGACCAATTTTCTTTCTTTCCTATTTGGTTGCTTTCTTGCTTGGTCTCTCACTTTCTCTCTCTCTCTCTCTTGTGTGAATTAGCATACGTCTAAACTTTCTCTCTGCTGGACACCTATTTTTGTGGATGAGGTAAAGAGACACAGGGAGACAACTCTTGCTCTGTCACACCAATTTGACATAAATGACATAGTAATATAGAATACTATTTTTTCAAACTCCCTCAAACATAACACATCCCTACAATCTTCCCTGACAATCATCTTTCCCAAACCTTGATTGCCATCTGCTATTTCAACTTAGGACACCAAGAAAGAAGTGGATTTTTTGCACAGTCATACTGTTTTGCATTTCAGTGGTCTTGGGTTTACTGTGATTACTTGAAAAATTCTACATAACCTTTGGAAAGTCTAGGCAATGCTTATAGACATCATCTTTCTAATTGTGCAAAACATTATGTGCCTAAAAAGAGCAGTTATTAGCCAGAAATTTGGCATATTGTTCTGTTTTGTTAGCTTTACCATTGTTTTCACAGCATAGAGACTTTGAAAAAAATGACAGAATACAGTAAATGACAAAAAAAAAGTAATAATACCTATTACTGGAAATAAAGTCTGGAGGTTTATCTCTTGCTCACTTATCTTTGGCATATTTAGGATTCAAAGTCTCTTCAATTTAGCAAGTCTGGGCAAGGAACACTAACCCACATTCATGCAGTACATTTACTCCCATATAATTACTTTTAGTTAATACTGTGAAATTGTTTTCTTCTTTTTTTTTTTTTTTTTTTTACTTTGCATAGCCTCCACACCTGCAGTCATTCAAGCCCAGGAATAACAGGCTCCTAACTTCAATCAGATTACACCTGGGAATAAGGTACTTAGGCAGAATTAAGATTATTCATCTCTTGGGTCTTCTTAACCAATTATAATATGATCTATGTGCACATGGACTACAGAATTCATCCAGTGTAGGCTTCTTAAACCTTACCTAAGCAAAAAGTGAGCAAAAGTAGTTTTAGAAATCAAAAGGCAATCCAGGCATATAATCCATCAGCTCCTGTACCAGGTACACCAGCTCCAAACAATCACTGTATTTATACACTCTGGCACTTAGATGACGAAATATTATGAGTACATAGAGTTCATGGACCAGTTCAAGCCTTCCAAAAGGAAGTGTGGGCCTTTGCATGTCGTAAAAATAAAGGATCTTTTTTTTTTTTTTTTTTTTTTTGCATTATCCTAAAAAAACTTTACATCTGATATCTGAGAGAAGACTGCTATTCACCTAGCTTTACCTAACTACCTTGAAAAGAAGTTCATGATTTCTTTGGTCTACAGGCTTCATTAACAAGTGTGTTGACTCAAAAGAGTGCATGATTTTAACAGCTTTAATGTAATGTCACATTTTAGCACCAATTCCTCATTAATTATCTCATTGATTTTTCTACATCATAAGATGTGTGCATTTCCAACAGTATTTTCCAGTATTTTGCTGAAGTAGAATCTATTTGATTAGCAGATTAAAAATATTCAAATGATATTGACATTGAAACAACATGAAAATTGGTTATTCAGACTCCTTGGAATGCAGTTTACCTTCCAAGCCTTTTTCTTGATTTGATGGACACACTCATGGGGCAAGAGATTTCAAAGGAGGAAGGGTGCCGAGATTTAAGTTTTAACACCTATGTCTTTGAAGGATAAACTGTGAAAATTTACTTGGCAAAATGTGTTATTATTGATACTAATCTACCTACGACCATTTCATTCTACTAAACATGTTACTTATTCAGATTCAAATTAATTTCCCTATTCCTAATTCCTCATCATTATCCTTTTCTGTCCCAATCAATGCTAATATCACATAATGGATTTAAGAACAAAAATAAATTATTGTGAGCTCTATTAGAAGAGCTAATGAGATGAACTTAATATGTTAATTTTATGTAAAAAAAGGAAAGAAAAGAGTTTTGGAATGTTTCAGAAAATTGTTTTTAGTATATAGTCATAAATGTGTTAAGACACATACAAAAATGCATTAAGGGATCAGGAATATTTTCCTTCTGGAACTTAGAACCTAATAAATAATGAATGTGATGATTAAGTGCATAGGCAGAAGTATATGGCATTACCAAGAAAAAAACTGCAGAAAACCTGGCCTTTGGAGGGGTGTGCACCATTGTTTTTAATACATAAAACCACGTGAACATAGCTGTGTGTGAAGAGAAAACAAAAGCAGCAAGCAGGTTTGAATTAACATTGTGAAACGACTGTTAAACGACATAGATTTAAATATTGGCAAGAGCAGTGTGGGTGTCTGGAGCAAGGTGGGAAGGCAGCCAGGGGGCAAGGTGAGCAGAGCCCCGGGATGCCCTTCAGCGCTGCTTGAGCAGCCAGAGTGGTTTGTGCAGGTCTAGAGAGCTGAAGTAAGACCACCACCAGGGCTTCTCTCTGCCTGCCGCAGCCCCACCTCCTGCCTCGGGCTGCCCGTGTTGGGCATGAGGGTCAAAAAGTTCCAGGGGGTCGTAAGGGTCGTGGGTGTCTTCCATTGAGCGTCGGAGGAGCTTGTTGGGCCAGGGCTCAAGGGGCCGCAGTACGAAGTCAACGCGCCCAGGTCGTTTCATCTTGTTGGGAAGGGTGACCCTCTTCATCACCCGGCTGTACCCCAACGCTTGGGCGCTGACCAGGTACGTCCCCGGGGGCAGGAGCCGCCAGTAGTCTCCATCAGCAGCTTAAGGAAAGGAAAAGGTATGAGAAAACAGAGTTAATTTTCAGCCCTGCAGCTTTCATTGGGACATCCTCACACTCAGGAGCGTTTCAGGTGTAGGTTTCGAAAGGATCGCGGCTTTTGAGTCAGATTTGGGAAAAAAAAAAAAGTTCAGGTGCAAACTCGAGCGGAGTTTTGTAAACTGGAACGGAGATTTGTTTTGATGCAAGCTAGAGAGACCCCACCTGTGAAAATCTGGCATTTGGGAACTAATGGAGTAAAATCCACATGCAAAATGTCAGTAACCGCTGTGCCTGTATCACAGGGGAGAGGAGCTTTCCTTCATGCTGCTTTCCCAGGGTTACAAGGAATAACTTTGAATAAATGAAATTATTTTAAAACTACATGAAAATGAGGAAAGTGAAAGCAGAATTCAAACTGCAATGTACTATAGCATGTCTAAAGAGCTAAGAAATCCCCCCTTTTATTACATTACATTTAATCACTTTGCAGGAAGTATGGCTCCTAAGACTACAGAGTCAGAACTGCAGATGGTATAAATTGCCATTAGTGTGAAATGGGTGAAAATTTCCTCCAGCTGAAGATTAGAGGCTGCAGGCAAAAGCAGGGAGTTTTAAAACAGAGTATTGATTCTTCATTTCATATTTCCTTTATTTTGAATGGTACATTTCTCATCAGTTAATGTTTAATTAATGCTACTTTCTTATGGAACTTCTCAGGTTTTTTTAACACTGAAATTAAGGCATTTTATTCATATGACATCCTTAACCACGCCTCCCTCAAGAAGAAATACTCCTTTTTCCTTCGATGTAAATATATTTTTTATTAAATTCTTAATTTTTTAAAGGTCCACTGCCAGTGGAAAGCTATTGTCTGGGAAGAAGCTTCAAAGAGACCCTAATTCCTGCCCGAGTCTCCCACCAGCCTCAAGAATCTGTATCATCTCCACTATTGTGTCCCCTCTAATGTTAGGTTTTTTTGAAAGCTGGAAAGCATTCACTATATTATAAACCACCCTGGCTTTCTGAATTGATGCTACAACTATCATTAGTACAAAGTGTTACCATTCATATCTTCTATTTTGCACTCCTACCCTGTTCTCACTGAAATCAATAATAAAATGAGAGCAATGATTTCAGTGAGAGCCTAAAAGCTCAGAACTTTATGACTGTGAAAATTAACAGTTGCCTATGCCTCAATACATATTTACCAGCTGGCAACAGGTATAAAGTGAGCATAATTCAGCATTCTAGTATTTTGCAGTTAACTATTGTCCAAAAATTGCATGTATTTATGCTTTTCCACATGAGCAAAATAGTTGCCTGCTCTTCAATGAGTGCAGTTATCCCTGTTGTTAAAATCAGTGTGAATGCCTACACCTCTTGCTTACAATATTTCAAGTATCAGGGCCCTTCACCTCCATATGCAGAGTTACAGGACAGAATTCTCTCTGTCCCCCAGCAGGACAACTGCCAGAATCCTCCAAACATGAAACATCAAGGTGGATTTCTAGATCTCATAGAAGATACATGTTCTTTGGTGGACAGCTGGACCCTTCATGTGGAAGTTTTAACAGCAAGGACTGTGTCATCCCAGAGGCATGGCAGACTCAACAGCCAGTTTGACAGGTCTTTTCTTTTGGTATTCTAGAAAAAAACCCACAGCTGAGCCATCAGTTCTCCATTAAGGTGCCATTTCTATCAAATACAAGACTTTTGCAGATTAAGGTCTCAGTGCCATCATCCTTCCCCAGCAAAAAGCTTCAACTGAAAAATATTACCTGTGGTGACATCATGCTGGATGCCCCTGACTGAAATACGAGCATTTTTAATTGGGTTTCCAAACTTATCAGACACAATTCCTTTTATCCCCTGATGAACCTGGAAAAGCAAAGCAAATCTAGGTGAGAATAATTTATTACAGTATCACCTCTTCACCTTCTACATGGAAGCCCCTACAAAGAGGAAACAACTTGTGGGAGGCTGGACCCATCATAGAGGCCCTTGGATACTAATACCCTTTCAGATCACATCCTCATCACATTTTCAGATATTTTTTTGAGGGAAAGGGGTAACTGAGCAAGGGAGGCTTGGTATGTGGCCCTGCATTAAGCATCCCTTCTCTGCACAGACCTCTGACACCTCTTGATCTAACCACAGTGATTAAAGACTGTTTCTGAATGTCACAAAGAAATGAAAAGTTAAGGCATTAGAAAACAATCTGAACACATTGCTAATGCTATGATTGAAGCTAATTCAGCATGAAGCAATGGTCCTTTAATCTATTCAAAGTGCAATACTAAAAGATGTGTGAAATAAATCAGAACCAAGCAAAATTATTAGCTGTCAGACAGCACCACTGAGCAAAGAATGCACTGCCACTCTGGCAGTTGAATCAATTAATGTGGGTTGTATAAAGAAAACATTTCTTTAACATTAGTTGAAATATATAGCTTTCATTTTATTTCACTGCATCTAATTAGAGATAAAGAACCAAATCTGAACAAATGTCCTGTGATAGACACAGTTACAGAAGTAGGGCAGAAGGATAAAATAAGATTGCTACTTCTATATTAATATTATTTAAGGTAGAACGTTAACACAATATTTGTTAATTCTCAAATACACTGCTACAATTAATCAATAGATAATATTTAATAAGATTACTAATTGTTATTATTCTTTGGCATTATCACTTGAAGGAATTCTCCAGCTACTTGGGACTCATTGTCACCTTGCTGCCTACACTTCACTATATGTCAGAACGTCATGATAGCAGTGTGTATAATATCCTTTTCCCCTTCTCTACAAACACAGAACCCAGCTGCTTGAGTTGATGAGAAACATCCTTGGTGACAAACCAAAGTGTAGTGTGAATTCTGACATAGAAGGAGGTGCACAGACAACTAACTGTACTTGAAGTTCAACAGAATAAAACAAGAAAAAAACCCAAGTATTTAAACATTGAATTTCTTAATCTTCATTTTTTTGCAACCTTCTGAAGTCAAAACGTTTTCTACTGGAAAATTTATCTGACCTTTTAAAATTAAAAGTTATTTCCCTTGAACTGCTGTGATCAACTTGAGCCCTTCTTTCCTTTCCCCACACCTTTCTTTCTCTAGCTCCCATTTTCCCTCCTCATTATTCTTTACCACAAAAGAAAAAGAACAAAGCATCAAAACAATGGAAAACTGTGCCTGATTTTCTGTTGGAATAAGAGATGTTTAAAAATAAATATCAAAAAATCCAACTTTATGATAGTTCTTAAAATGAAGCAGCAAAAAAAAAGTCTAGTCTAGTGAAAATATTTTTTTATTTAAGGTGAGACTGTTGTCACTGCTTCTGTTAATTAGTCATTCACTCCTGAGTGGAGCTATTTACTGGAAGGTTTAGGAATTACAGTATAAGGACTTGAAAAACATCTTCTACAAACTATTATGATGAAGCACTGCAATTTGCTTTTCAGCGTGGTCTTGAGGATTTGTCATATGGATACTGAGTAAATAGGGTCAAAAGAGTCATCTCAGTCTCAAATTTAATTTACCATGTAGACATACTCAAGTAGTATGATCTCATCCAACTTCAATAATAATTTTGCAATTACAAGATGACAGGATCAAAATGACAAAATTGAAAGTTCTTTAACAAAGTTTGTTTTGCTTTAGTAAATGTAATACGTTTGGGTTTGCCTCAAGTCTGTGCAACATACATTTGGAAGAGTGTTTTCATACCACTTGTGATGTGGAGAAGAGATCAGCATTTATGAAAATGAATTCTACTTCTGTGTCAGTCAAGTAGATCTGTACACACACCAATCAGCCTGGTATATATCAGAATAAGAAAAGTTTGAATTGGTTATGGCAGACTTAATCCTTATCGGGAGTAATTCAGTCATCCTTATCTACAAAGTTGCTTTGCTTGCTGTCCTGCATTTACTCAAAAGCTTTTCCAGCATAGACTTCTACAGTATCTCACACTATAAAAATCTTTACATCTTGAAAACTTCAAGTGCAATATATATGGATTTAACCCAGCTCCATTTGGATTCACTAAAACTCATTTTCATCAGACAGCTGTAAAATGAAATGAGTTTGGTGGTCTGTACTGTAGACTTTATTGAATGATAATACTTACCACAAGTAGCAAGGGGTTGCTTAGAAAAGCCATAAAAACACTCCTAACAATTTTAAATTACTGTATACTCTATCAAAATAAGGCATGACACAAAGCTAATCTACTAATGGCTAAGAGAAAGATGAGCAAATTCTGTTTCTGTGCTCACTTACTTATTGTCAGTGAGGTATTTGTTTTTGCTGAGCTTAAATTTATTATTAAAAATGACTTTTAAATGGCTTGGTTTAAAGCTCACAGACTTAAGAGTTGTTCCTTTAAAAGATCAGGCTTCAGACCTTCTTAACTACTTTCATCAAGGAATTAAGCTGGAAAATGCAAAAAAGTCATGTCTAGCAAGATACTTGGAACCTCTGAGTTTCAGCCAAGCTGAGTTTCAGCTGCTGTTCTGTAGGGTTTGGACCACAGTCATGGAATATGGAAAGCAGATAGTTCCAAGTAGCTCTCTGGGAAGTAGATCCTGTTAGTTTATTTTCAAGAGAAAATTTGATTCCTATTTTTCTGAATATGTTGGTTTTCTCTAGCATTAAAATTTGGATGGTTGATTTTTAATGTTGCACACAGTATTTACAGAAAATTCCCCTGTTCACTGTTCTGAAGGCTTTACAGTCCTCAGTCTCCAACACACCTGCTAGATAGGCAAAATATTATCTGTGTATCATACCAGACAAACTGAGGCACTGGGATCCCTAGTGAAAGGTGATGATTGAGTTGGTGCTGACAATTAACTGACGAAACAGTAAAGAAGTAAATATTGACAAAAAATGAAGAAGAAAAACCATAAGCACAAAGGTCTATAAAAGCAGAGCTGTACCATTTCCATGTAATTCAGAAGGGCATCTCTGTTTTCATGCCAGATTGTAAACAGTTCTTCCTCCAGAGGAAATTTTTCACATCCTACCTCCACAGTAACTTCAAAGCAATTTGTGTGAAGATAATTAAAATCTGCCATGCCTAAAGGTTTAAAAAGAAAAAGGAGAGAAGATGATAAAGCTGTTTAACCCTTAATTGGAGCTTTGCTGCTGCATGTCAGCTGAATGCATGTGGATATGCATATAGTAAAGAGTGTGAATGGCCAATATTTAAAAAATTTTCAACAAATTCCGAATTCTACAACACATTTCAACCACAATTAACTAATGACAATGAAATCCCTTGCAGGCAAAAAAAAAAAAAAGTATAATTTTAAATTACACATCACCTGACCAAGAAGTAGTAATAGAGAGAAAAGGATTGGTTAATCATGGTAATTGGATAAACAGCTTGTATCAAAAGTGATTGCCAAGGGTCAGCAGCAAAGCTATGACCTTTGGCCATTAGTATGTTCAAAACTGTTTCCGTACAAAAGATATTGGATATATTTTTCAGAACAAAAGCTATAAAATTATTTCTTTCAAACCTCTGTGTCTCTCAAAGGTCAAATAGAGGTTGTACCTCTCTTGATAGGATGACAAAGTGGTTTTACCTCCAGTGAAGCTGTACCACTCAGCTCCATTTATAATACCTCCACGTTTTACAAAATTTCCACCACAACGAAGTTCAGATTTGTCTGAGATGACCGGATGTGCATCTGCATAGGCTTTAGCCAGAATTTTAAACATCTGTAACAAAAGGGTTTGAAATTAATTTATTTCTACAAACTGTAAACACTGTCGTTGCTCCTAGTAACTATTGCTGTCCTGAGACATCCAATACCCGTGGATTTTGTGATACTTGACTTCAACCTGTCACTTGGGGCAGGAGTAGAGGGCTTTTTCTGCTGTACAAGTCCCAGGTTTTAAAGATGAATGTTTTTGTGGTTAATGTTTTAGCTCTTGCTATTTTTACACATTCAAAACCACCTACATCAGCATCATCCCAACCAGACCTTTGCAATGGCTGCAGCAGTTTGAAACAGGCAGTGTCAATTTGCTTTGCACTTATCACTCACACAGGACAATCTGCCAGTTTGATCTCCATGACAGTTTCTTTGTGGGACAGAAACCATTGTTAAAAGCTAAAGGATAGGATGTGGCAATGGAGAATGTCACCACTGATTTCCTAGGTGTTGATACTGATGAAGAGCAGAGGAGCCACAACGAAGAAAGGAAAAGTGACAAGTACATGTAGTAAAGACAGAAGAAATGGCAGTAATCTGCAGAAACAATTTCTTTGAATCAGGTTCCTGCCAGTTTTCTCCAATGTTTATTTCAAATTTGTACAGAAATCCCTCATGTCCTTTCTGTTGTGAGGATGTGAGTCTAAGGACGTGGTCCAATTTTGAGTCCTAGCAGGTACCAGCCCAGGTTGCAGTGCAGGTTAAAGAGGCTTGAAATCTGCAGTATCTTGGGTCCTTGTGCTACCACACACACCACGGGGGAGATGGCAGCACCCAGAAGCATTTTCAAACAGCACGATTTGTTTTGAATGTACTTGTAGAATCTGACTTTTTAATCTCTAGTCATTATCTGCACTGCAGCATTTCACCCTGGGGTGCAACTTGTCTTCTTTCCCCTTGCACAGCAAATTCAACAGGTCAGCAGTCAGAACAAATGTTATGGCTAATGTATGGCAGCTAAAAGAGATGCTGTATTTCAGGATGCAGGCACCCTGGCAGCAGAAGCTGATGATGACCATACTTAAATGCAGATCATTTCACAGGTACGGGTTTTATAACATTCTGGGCAAAAATTAAGGTGATACTGACAGTGTTGTTAAATATCCTATGCTCATTTGAAAAATTGTTTTTAACTGAGAACATCCCCAGCCTTTCCCTGTAGGATTGTAGTGATCTTCCTCAGCTTTGCAGCCACTGACTATGCAGCAGCCACCAGTGTGAGGTCCTGGGGCAAACCAGGGATGCTGCTAGGGCTTGCCAAGATGTGCACTGCATAGGGATGGAGCACTTTGTCTGTGTGACTGTGATGTTTATCCCAAAACTCACGTGCTGTCCCTGACTGGGGGTGGTGAAGGGACCTCCCAGGTGAACTGCTTGTTAAGGCACACATGGCCATATTCCTTCACCACCTACACACAAAGAAGGATATCCCTGGCCCAGATGATGGGATATAAGTGCCCGAGTTTATGATTTCCCTCAGTCCTCACCAAGAGCTTCTGTAGCTTTCAATACCATCCACCAGACATTTCTTTCATGGCCTTTTTATTGTGCAGTGTCTGGGCTATTTCACTGATAAATCATTGCCACATAGGTACAGTCAGTAAATACTGTACAGCTCAGAAAATAGTGATTTAGATAGAAAATATTTAATAGTCATAAATATTTAAATATTTAATAGGTGGTGGTAAGAGCTGCCACTTTAGAAGAAGTCAGCCCATAGAGACACTCAAAGATACTTCAAGTAAAATACCAACTATTTTCAACTGCTGTTCATTATATAATGAACTACTTTTTCTTAAGAGACCACAGGAAATTTTAACACACCCTAGAAGGCTGAAAAAATAGCTGTTTTCCTAATGGGCTTGTTGGCAATGAATACTAGATTGAGGAAACCAAAGGGAAATAAGAAAGATAGCAAAAAATTTCACAGAAGATTTACAGTGATACCCAATTGTGGAACTTTCCAGGGACAGAGAATGAAAAACCATTCCTGTTCATCTGACCTGGAATAAATGTAACAAGGCTGCCACCATATGGCAGCCAGCTTTTTTTTTTTTTTTTCCTCCCCCCTACATATTTTAACAGGAAATAATACTTCTAGTCAAGCTTGTTCCTTTTCTTCTGGAAATTAGTGGTAAAATATCATAGCCTTCAACATTTAAGTAGTAAAAGCCTGGCTTTTCCTAACCTGGACCTTGTCAAATCATGTTTGGCCTCACAAAACATTGGTAGATATTTACAGTTCAAGTTGATACTGAGTGAAAGACCCTATATTTTAAAACCCATTATTTTTTATAAATCATATTATAAATATGTGTATATACATGCATTATATATAAACATATTATTTATTACATATTTAATACATACATGCACACATATACACACCTGTATACATTCTAAATAAATTTAAATTTATTTAACTAAAAGAAAAAGTTTCCATAGTTCCACATGTGGAAACAATACACTCATCCTGCAAAACCAGTGTTACCTTCTCATCAGGTGTGGGGGAGAACATTTTTTCTTCCATTGGATGCCTTGAATAATCATAAGGATAGGTGACAACCAGCT
Source organism: Phaethornis superciliosus (assembly GCA_023637945.1). Taxonomy (NCBI): domain Eukaryota; kingdom Metazoa; phylum Chordata; class Aves; order Apodiformes; family Trochilidae; genus Phaethornis; species Phaethornis superciliosus. The sequence goes on from JAJQWJ010000011.1 coordinate 9,107,131, forward strand.
CACCCCCATGGAGGCTGGCAGAGAGCACAAACGGGATAGACCTCAACCACTTCATGACTGCTTTTGTCTCAGGAGCCACCTGAAATCCAGAAGAAAAAAAATCTGTGAGTAGTCATGCAGCTCAGAAGGGATTTGTTCCTAGGCCAGCAAAAAAAGGAATGTGTCAGCCAGGAGAACCATGAGGCTTTTGGGCTCTTCTTTCCCAAAAGTTAATGGGAGAGGAGTGTCAGTTTGCTCCAGGGAACAGATGAGACACCCTGTTCACTGGAAAAACTGAAAAAAAAGAAAAACAATCAATCAATCAATCAATCAAACGAAAAAAACCAAAAAAAAAAAAAAAAAAAAAAAAAAAACCAAAAAAAAAAAAACCAAAAAAAAAACCCAAAACCAAACAGGAATCAAGTGACAGTGACATTACAGTGACATTTTTACCAGTTCAAAGTGATGGTGGCAGCATTTTAGACTTGAAAAGTTCTGAAGTTATAGCAGTGTTTGCAAACAAAACTCCTTGTTTAATTTCATTTCTGAATCTGGATTGACTTTGGATGGATAAGAGGGAATGCTTGGATCAACTTGTGACTCTCAGCACTTTCTGGAACCATACTGTTTCAGCTTCTATCCTTTGGTCCAGGTTCACCAGGAAAACTAATGAAAATAAATGAAAACTAATGCATACAAAGGGCAGCAATGACTGCAGTTTACCTGCTGTGGACTGCAGGTTAAGTCCCCAAATTTGTCTTTCTGACATTCCATGCTCAGCAATAGCTGCCAAGGGATTGGGACGGGATTCCCAGGGATGCTCAGGCTCCCGGCATGGAGGCGGCTCCTGCCCCGCCGCCTTCTGAGGAGCCATTTCCCGGCCCTGCTCCAGCCTGAGTTCATTCCTGGGGTAACAGTGTCACCTGGTGGCCGGTCCTTGCAAGCCCAGACACCCCAGGGACACTGGAGAGGGTGAGGATCCATTCCTTGAGGAGTTCCCATGGGGAGCCTGGGTGAAGGCAGAGACTGCTACCCCGAACTCTGCCTTGCACAGCTGAGGGACGCGGGTTTTAAAAAAAAAAATATCCAGATCTGTTCTGACAGACTTAGTCCAGAGTCTGGAGTTAGTACAGGGCTACAAACATAGTGCATCACTCTTTGCTTTGTGTCCATCAGTTTGTGTTGTCTGTTAGAAAAGCGGGCAGCCGGGATCCACAAAGAATAGAATAGAATAGAATAGAATAGAATAGAATAGAATAGAATAGAATAGAATAGAATAGAATAGAATAGAATAGAATAGAATAGAATAGAATAGAATAGAATAGAATAGAATGGAATGGAATGGAATAGGCTGGGTTGGAAGGGACCTCAGAGATCATCAAGCTGACAACTAGTAACAGTGATTCAAGTCAGCAATACGCAGGGGAAAAAAACCACAAAACAACCAACAAACTAACCAAAACACCTGCAGACCTATACATTAGGGTTGGAATAATAGTAATTCCTGATTTATTTGGATCAGTCCCTATTCTGCTACTGGTAAATCACAGCTTTGGGGATGCAGTAGGCAGCACAAACTTGGTCATGGAGCAGACAAAAGCACTCTGAAGCAAAGATGCCCCTTGGATGTATTACAGCTCCCAGCAATGAGGCAGAAGGCAAAGAGTTTCAGGAAAAAAGTAATGTGTAAATAGAATTTTACCTGGAGTGATTTAAGAAGGTACAATCATAGAATCATAGAATTGCTTTTGTTGGGAAGGATCTTCAATATCATCAAGTCCAACAGTTAACCCAGCACTGCTAAGTTCACCAATAAACTATGTCCCCACACAACACCTCTATAGGCTTTTTAAATCCCTCCAGTGATGGTGACTCCACCACTTCCCTGGGCAGCCTGTTCCAGTGTCTGACAACCCTTTCAGGGAAGGATTTTTACCTAATAGCCAATCTAAACCTCCCCTGGCTCAACTTGAGGCCATTTCATCTTGTAGTATAGATTGTTACTTGGGAGGCCAACACCCACCGTTCTGGGGTGCCTTTCAGGTAGCTGTAGAAATTTCTAAGGTCTCCCCTCAGACTTTTCTTCAGCCTGAACAGCCCCAGTGCCCTCAGATACTATTTGTAAGAATTGCTCTCCAGATCCTTCACAAGCTTCGTTGCCCTTCTCTGGACTCTTCAGCACCCCAGTGTTGTTCCTGTAGGGAGTGCCCCAACACTGAATACAGGGTTTGGGGTGGGACCTCACCAGTGCCAAGTACAGGGGCACAATCACTTCCCTTCTCCTGCTGGCCAGGTTATTTCTGATGCAAGCCAGGATGCTGTTGGCTACCTGGGCACACTGCTGGCTCCCATTCAGCTGGCTATCAGCCACCACACACCCAGCTCCTTTTCCACTGGGCAGCTTTCTAGCCAAGCCTGCATCCTCCCAGCCCTGCAGCACCAGCACTCCCCAGGAGGATGATGCCCCAAAATCTCAGCAGCTCCCTGGCCTCCCTGCAGCTGCCCCAGCTCCTGCTTCCTGTCCAGAAACAGAGCCTGCCCAACGTCAGAATCAGCCCTGCTTTCACACAGCAGACGTAGGCTTTAATAAGATTTTTAAGATGCTTTTGCAATTCAGTGGGCAAGGGTGAAATTCACAGTTTTACTTAGAGAACTCCTAAACTCAACCCCAACTTGCTCACTGGGTACCTGCACAAGACACGAGACATGGCTGTGTCACAGAACCAATGTCTTATTGAAGTGAATGTTCTGGAAAATCAGGAGTTTCAGTGTCACTATTTTTACCCTAATAGCATTTCAGTGACATCATGTACAGTGATTAAGGCTTTGAAATGTGCACATCCTGGTTCAGCTCCACTGGATGGTATCAGGTGCTATCTGTGTCACTTTGGCCTTTGACTATTCATAGTCTTTTACTTTAATGCAGGCTGTGTGGGTTTTGATTTCTTTTTCATCAGGACTTTTGCTTTTTAGTCAAAGGAGATCAATTTTAAAGTATCCATCTCTCAAGAACAATTTAGGGCACTATTAGAAAACGGCCAAACTATTTCTGCATAAGCACAGGGAATAGCCACCAGCCTTTTTAAACCTGAATCTCATTGTCTCCATGACTTTAAAAGATTTCTTTTTTTTTTTTTTTTTCCTTTTAAGAGCAACCAGACTCATTTTCCTAAAGGCTATGCCAGCTTCCACTGGCACAGACTTCCAAATTCTGTTTGAATCAAGCCAATTTAATTGACTTTATTTCAGATGAAGCCTGAAGTCTCTCAGTCTGAGCCCTCAGACCACTTATTACAAAAAACACACTATACAGCAAGGGTCACAGGGAGGCAAGAGCTCTCCTGAGTTTATGGCATTGGCTGGCAGCTCACTTTCCATTTTCTGATCTTTATACAATGCTCTGCAATACTCAGATAATTACTTTAATAAGGTAGGTAATAAACACTAATAAGTAAATGAAAGCTGAGAGGCTGGTGTTGAGACATCCAATCTAATGCTTTTACATGCTCAAAGCCAACTGCTGTAAGAGCCATGAGTTCATCTGCCTGACAAAATGGAAGCTCATTATGGGAGAGCTGATTTGGCTTTCCTGTGATACCACCGGCAGAGAAGAGGGACCCGAGGCTGTGGGAATGCTTACTGACAGGTTTCTGAACCATGTGAAACTGCAGTCATCAAGGAGATTTTGTGGTGCCATCCAGGTCACTGGCAAATTCCTTCCCTCGTCTGTTCTGCCCAGCACACCAATTTGGAGATACTTTGGGTGTTGTTTAGCTCAGGAGTCATTTCAGAGTCAGGAGAGCATTGAGAATTTCCCTGAGGTTGGGTGCTGTGAGGAACGAAATGTTGCACCATGACCTTATTTCAATCTCTACTTCAAAAACACAAAAAGATTTTCAGGAGAAGGGATGTATTTATATCCCAAGGTCTGCACTTGCTGAGGCAGAACTCGGAGGGTGGTTTCATGCTGAGGTTTCCTGACCCCTTGCATGTGGTGACAGATACCCCAACGTGACTGGCAAGCTGTCTCTGGGGCAAAGCTGGCCACAGCAGTGGGGGAACTGTGGGAGAAATGTCAGGCACTTTCCATCTAGTCCTCTATAAACTGCTATGATGTTGCACAGCATCTAAAAAAGTTAACTGCATGGTTGTAAAAATCACTTCTGCAAGTGACTGTCCAACTACTGACCATCCCAAAGACCATCAGGAGGACCAGGGAAGAAGCAGAACTTAGAGAAGGGAGCAGGGAAGTTAGAAACAGAAAATCTGGAGAGTTCCATGCTGAACCATACAGCATGGGACAAGCTCACAGACTTCCTGGACACCTTCAGAGAAAACCAAGTGTTTTCAATAACTTTTTTAGGCATGCCACACACTCCTGTAGTCCATCTGCATGTAACTGGGGGGATGATACAGCCCATCAAAGAGCTCTCAAGCTGGGCTGGCAACCTTGCTGCTGATTCTGCAAAGGGCCATGCAAAGAAATGACTCTGTCTGGTGAGATGTTACAGACACAATTTCACTCACCAGCCATAACTTTATGGACAGGCTGGTGGCAGTGCTTGGTGGCTGAGCTTCACAATCCAGGCAAGGACTGAAGCCAGTGGTTGCAAGTTCATTTTCTGAAGACAGGGAGCAAATCCGTGTAAGCACCTGCTCCAGAAAAGCACATGCATTGATGTGGGTGAAAAGTCCTGGCAGATAACAGACCTGCAACTGTCTGGAGTGGCCAACCTTGACCAGGTTGAGTGTAAGACAATGCTTGCTTTCAAATCAGGAACCCAGTGAGAAGCTGTGACCAAGAGAGGTGGGCTCTGTAAGAGGGTTTGAAATAGCACAGTGACTACCAGTAAGCCAGAAACATAAAAATACGTATTTGTAGAGACTGGTTTTTGCTATCTATTTTTGATATAGCATGTTCTTCTGAGTAAACATTATCTATGTTACAAAATCTGACAGGTTCCTGATTAACTGTATAAACGTGGATTGTCCTGTGGGAACAGTTTACAGATACTGAATGGAAGTGAGCTGTGGTCAGAGATAGCTACAGGTAGTTCTTAGCTGTACAGCCATGAAAACTACTATGCACAAATGAGGTGAACCACAATTAATATATCTTCAGACTTTTCTTCTAAGATCCCCTTATTTTCCATCTCAGTCCTATCTGACTCTCTGAACCCTACCTGCATTTACCAGCTCACTCTTATCTCTCATTTTTCATTCAAAAAGTTGGAAACTATTAAGACCATGACCTACGCTCATGTAGGAACCTTGTGACGTGCTGGGATCTGTATGATTATATACATAAACCAGAATTAACTTCTTGAAATTAGTAATGTTGAAAATCAGTGGTCTAATATATGTATATTACTCAGCTTTTCACATCCTGGCATCTTTATATGCACATTCTGCTGAGAAAATGAGATGCTTTTATCCAGATTTTACTATTTTGAAATGGGGTGCAAAAACACTGTAACAGCATGAGAGCAAATCCCATGCCCTTGGGGCTTAGGCATGGCCTCGTGTGAGCTCACCTGAAGCAGAGTAATTTACTGAAGCAAGGTCTCTCAAATCTTCTGCTAACACAGCAGATGCTGAAACAATCCTGTTCCCCACCTATCTGAGGCTGTGTGCTAGCAATTAAAATTGAATTAGAGGAAAGTGAGTTTAAAGCAGAAGAGAAGTGGACCTCTCAAGATCAGAACTACTGATTTGGCTTTCTGTATTTTTTTTCTTTTAAGGGAAATTAAGATCTCATGTGAGCTGCCAGCATCAGGGTCTGACAGACTGCCAGAAACACATGGACAGAGTTTTGCCTTCCTGGACACTTCACAACACAAAACTTAGTGATGATGAGTGCAAGACCCTGAAGTGCTGCCTTCATCCTGCTCGCTGGGGCTGGAGGAAGCAGCAACACTCCCTCCCAGCATCACTGCTGCCTCAGAGGCTGTTCCCATTACTCTAGCTTTTCACTCTCATTTATAAACATCTTTTTTTTGTGGAAAGCTGATGACACACAACTTCACATGAAGCCTTTATATGTCTTCCAAGGCAAAACCCACTCTTCCATCCAGCCTGTGCAGAGCTTAGTGAAATCAGAGCAAGTCCATAAAGTCTTTCTGCATCCTATCAGAGTTTAAATCACTGAATGTGAATGATGAATCATTACACACTTGCCACCCCTCCTAAAAGTAATTTTTCTTAATCTAAAATCCAAATTATCCACAAATTTTCCCAGTGATTTGTGACACCTGCCTCTTTGGCCAGACCTGCAGCAGGATTTTTCATGCTAATTCTGAGCCAGTTCAGTTTATTCTGACTTATAAAACCTGATTACCAGAGAATAACTCCAGGCCAAGCTATCTCAGATTCTTAATTCCTGAATTGCACTGTAGTATAAGTGATTTATAAAATCTGTAATTCATACCTTACCCCACCAGTAGGATTGTGGAATGGGGATGTGGTCTAGGCGGGCCCCACGTATCCCAGCTCTTCTGTAAGCCTCAGATGTCAAATCAGGGAAATTTCTGTTCAGGTCTAAGTTCTGAGCTGTCTGTCGTCCAATGACCCATCCATTGTAACCAGCTCCCTAAATTGCAACATAGAAACCACACTCCTATTAACTTCCTCTCTGAAAATACCACTTTGTGGGGAGGTTGACAATGCCATTTTAATCAAGGAGAATTTTTAAAGAAGTAAACGGAAAATGTCTATACTGTTAAAACCTCCCACTTATTAATGACTTTTTATCCCCATGGTCTCTAACACACTAACCAGCATGCAGGGAGCATTTCACTCACCAGTGATGTGCCTCATGAGAAGAACACAGGAGGTTCTTACTCGGCACAGAGCAGCATGCAGAGTGGGTTAGAAGGGAAAAAGAAAATACAGCTGAAGCTTCAAGGCAAGAATGAAACTCCCCAGACTCGTACAACAGACAGAGCTCACCACATGAGCAACACAGAAGAAGAAACGTCCTATTTTCATGCTAATAAAAATGGTGCTGGTGATAAAAGTGAGGTGAAAAGATGAATGTCAGGCAACATATAATTTTCACAGATTTTGTTTTCACACATCTCCTTCAGACATCAGCTGATCTATGAAAACTGCCATCCATTATTAAAGCATGATAGAACAGAAAATATTTACATTTCATTATACCTGCTCTTCAACAATATGAAGAATACCCATTCCACAGTACAAAAATACATTTCCTTATCAAATAACATAACAGTCGTTAAAGTGAGTCAGTGGGCATTTTGTTCTACAACTGATAGCAGAGAGTGGTAAATGTGTGAAAAAGTAACAGTCATTTCCGTGCCATCACATGCAGGCAGCAAAAATTATAAACAACATTCTCATTTCCCCAGCTCTGTTCACATCATCTTTGGAAAGCAACCTACCAGCAAATCAGCTGATTATTAACCCTCCCTCCCACATGTGACCCTCCTCTCCCAGTTTGTCCTTTCTGATGGGGAATTGTAGAAACATGAAGCACTGAACATTTTCTTATAAAAAGTGTTTTACCTCTTCTGCTGCCAGTTCATACCCATCAGGGTTGAGAGAAGGCAAGAGATGAATTCTGGTATTATTAATCAAGGTCTGGATGCGAGGATTCCCGAGAAGATACTCCGAACACAGATACTGTGCAAGGTATATTAGCAGTTCTTTCCCCACAACTTCATTTCCATGCATGTTTCCAATGTACTTAAATTCTGGCTTGACTGTGAAATATGAAGGAATGAGATGCTTCAGTTCAGTTATATCCAGATGGCTTCCAAAAGCAGAGTGACCCACATAGCTTACTGATCAGTCAGTTTTATTTACAGTAATTTAATACACACATTCCTGCAAGTAACACACCACTTCCAGGTGAATATTCCCTCCATTACAAATCCATTCAGCAACAATTTAAATTGTGTACAATAAAATTAAGTCCATACTTTCTGGATCCCAGTCCTTAAGAAGAAGTTGTTGCTCTGAGCTTTCACTGGAGTCATCATTATTTGTGAACAAGGAAAGCTGCAAACAGAAATGTCAAGCCATGGCTGGGAAGGAACAAAATACACCCCTGGCACTCTTACTTACCATGGGTAGCTTCAGTGCCAGCTCCTAGAAATGACCTGCAGATGTATAATATATTAGCCCTCTATTTGGAAATGAAGTTAGGTCATGCATAAAAAGTGACTTTTAGACTAAATAGCCTTGGAATAAGACTATTTGAAACCCTTAACTTCACTGTTCCTCACAGTTACTCTCTCAGTTTCCATCTTTTCTTAGACTCACAGAAACTAGAAAACAGATGCACTTTGGAGACATCCTTTTCTGTCTGTCCTTTCAGCTTCATCTTTGGTCCCACACAGCCCCAAACACCAGATACTGAGGAGTCTGGCACCAAGCTACTGTGCCAGCTTGCTCAGGTTGGCAAAATCTCCAGCTCTATAACTAATTCCACCCTCTTTTATGCTGTCCTGAGCATGAAACAACAGATTTTGAAGGAAATGCTGGGTTATGTGTTAAATTACCATCTTTTATCATGCCATATTACAGTTTTAATTTAATTTAATTCATATGCTTTGTATTTTCCTGACAAATGAAGTATCAGTTTAAAATGATACATGCAACTTCTTTTCTTTAGACAAGAGAGGAACGATGATGTGCTAGGAAACAGTAATATAGATCTCTCTGTTAAACAAAGACATCTACTGGGATCTTGATCAAGTTTAAAGTAATTTCAAAATATCTCTATACCATGGAAGGCAGTGTAGTCAAGAATAAACAAAGCTAAAACCAGTCTTTGCTGTCTTCTCTGCTGAGGAGTAATCTGAGCCTCTTGGTCTACAGCAATGGCCATAGAAGTCCAGCAGATTTAGTCAGGTATGATAGCTGAGCTGGGGACTGGTAACTAGAAAATAATACCTAATAATCCCCAAGAAATTGTTCTGCATTTTGAAGAATCTAGAGCATTTAAAAATGTGGCCCTTGCTGTCTCTCTGAAGAACCTACAAAACAGAGAACAGCACCGCTGTTTGCAGTAAAATAGTGAGGATCTGTATCCTAAATGTATTCAGGTGCTGTTATATCACAACATAAACTTCTGGTATCATTGTTACACTGACAAGTATTGCACTGGCTTGAATTTCTGTTCAGGAGGACTGTTTTGTGTTCTGCATTAGCCCTTTTCTTGAGGTCAATGTCCTCATTCTCATAAGGTCCACTTATTTTAGGACGTGAAGGACCATGTGTAGAGTAAGCACAGGCATTAGTTGTGTGAAGTGTGTAGGGTTTGAGGGTACAGTGATAAATAAAAGGAAACTGAGGAAGTGGCAGATAATGGAGAGGGCGGGTCAGTAACAAAAAAATCCAAACCTTTTTGTACACTGGGCACAAATAAACAGCAGCCATATCACTGCAATCAAGTACACAGTCATGCATCTAGGAATATGGAGCATCAACTAAGGTCATAAACTGAGGTCATAAAGTTAGGAAATTGCAACTGGACTATAAATGCTACAGTGAATCATTGGCTACTGCTGTAATGCAGGAACACAAAGGAAGAGAAATGTTTCTGAATGGATGTTTTTTACAGTTTAAGTGTTATCCCGTTAAAAGAACCTGATTTCACTCAGCTGGGTAATCTGGAGATCCCTGAAGCAAAGTGATCAACACTGATATAACTCACGCAGTTCATGGTGTCCAGGCTTGGTTGAAAACTCAATCACAAAAAGATCCTTCCCATCAAAACTGCGACCTATGCTGTAAGTTGTTGCAATATGGGAGCATTTAGAAGCAGTCTTCTTCAGTGTGCTCACCATTTGGGAGTATGAATGGTGTTTGAACTGAATAAAAGTTGCTGGCAAGTCTGAAGGCAAATCTTCTTCCACATCTACTTCTCCTGCAAAGGCAAATTGTAAGTATAATACTTTAAAAGAACTGAAAACCATGGTGCTCAGAGGACTGTATCAATGACAGTACTTTCCCACAAAGTAACCTTTTCAGTAGTAGGAATATAGAGAAGACAGCTGCAATCAAAACCTTAAATCTGTGTGGTGCATGCTACACTGTTTATTGTAGCATATTTTGTTTGCAAAACTATATCAATGCATATACACACTGACAAATATTTTTTTGTGATCTTCAGTTATAATTTGGCCTTTAGCACGCTTAGCACATTTTAGTCACAAAATGTACAGATTTTCTCTTTGAATCTGGTGAATCTAATTAATTTTTTATGAAATTCAGCTGTCTTCAGCTATCTGGATCTGCTTCATCTAAACAAAAATCTGTGACAATTACTAATGAGATTATTTTAATGAGCTGTTAAACTTGTCAAGTAGTCATGAATGTATAAGTGCATTAAAGTTTCAGTTCTAAAATAAAATGTTTCACATATACAGACAGCTATCGTGCAGGGCAGGGCTTACCTAACTGCACATTGGCAGTCCAAACACCTAGCTCTGAGCTGCCTGTTTTGATGGGCTTTGTATATGAGGGAGAGAAATGGGTGCTTCTTGAGCACAGTTTAATTAAGTGTTTAAAATAGGTGGGAAAAAATGAATCACACCTTGCAGGTGTCTATAGAGATGACAAGCTGAGATGACAAGCAAAGAAGTTTTGTGCCATTGACTTGTCATGCTGAGTGAGAGGAGACCTTTCCTATCTAGACAAGTAAGATGTGTCCACAGAGCTCCCTCCCTTACCTCGCAGCTTTGCCAGTGGGTCAAAGCATCCCTCCTCCTCCCCCACGAAAAAGCGGTCACAGTCTAAGAAGTAGGGCCAAGCCATGTCTATTGCATCAAAAGCAGGGAGGCAATTTTTTTTCAGGTTTTCACAGACGTGCCTGCAGGGCTTTATAACTTTGTCCTTTTCGCACTGCGGGGCCAGCACCGAGCAGCCCAGGAGCCTCAGGTCTGGATTGCATTCTCCCTGGAGCAAGTTGTGGAGCACACTGATGAGAAGGTACTCAGAGCTGTACTCAATCACTTCTCGAGACTTCTGATCCAGAAAATTGGGATACATCATCTGAGTGTAGGCAACGTCAGTACAAGAACTTAAAGCGATGTCCACGCATTTTGCTATGAAAAGGAGATGAATGTATGAAAAATAACTTCCTTTATCAACATTCTGAATAGTTTAGAGACAGCATAAAAATAACTTGGTCAATAAAATTTTTTGTGCGTTTTTGGCAGATAGACTGGAGGCAGTTTGAAATACCCTGAAATGGATTTGATGGCTCATAGAAAGATGATGGAAAGTATGCTTGGTCTGGAGATTGTAAACAGTTTGATGGAAACAGATGTCTTTCAGAAGTCAAATAGTATATGACAATTTGATAGGGCACCAGAGGTTATTTGATTGATAAGCATGGCTCCTGAAATAAGATTTATTATGCTAATTCAATATCTGAACAATAATGAAAGCGCAAATTCTTGGCCAGAAAACATTGGGCTACCTGGCCCACAAGGAAATTCAATTAACAAATAGCTTGAAAACCATAAAAATTAATAAAGCCTGGTTACCAAATGAAGGGCTATCTGATACTCAATTAAATCTTAACCTGATTTAAATTAAGAATACAGTTCAAGATTATTAAATATCAGCAAATTCAGAAGAGAGAAAAATGCCCTGCTGATATGTGAATTTGCTTGTGTCTAATGTGGGAAAAACTCCAATTCCTTAATAAAGTATATATATATATGTGTGTGTGTGTGTGTTTGTGTGTGTGTATACCATGATCCCAGTCTCTCCCCTGTCCCTGCCTTTTGATATGAATTCACTGATGAGGTGTAGGAACATAAGTTTTTTCTTTAGTGGGGAAGGTATCAGTAGAATATCTTTTTCCTTTGGCCACACAAAATGTGCAAGACTTTAATATCTCTGAAATTGCAGCCCCTCTGTGAAGTTTGATTAAAATTGCTCAAAGAATGCAAAAGTTATCTGGGACTTGACTCACAGGAAAGCAGGTGCATAAATATGCTAACACATATGTTTTCATAAAGCTAGTAACTGTATTAAGGCTTATTATTAAAGCTTAAAGTGTATTCTTTAAGAAATCAGGTGAAGGGCTCTTAGAAAGATAAATGTCAGTAATACTTTCAGCCTACTCAGTGGTGAAAAGGAAATAAGAGAGGTCTCATCACAAAAGTTCTGGCTATTACATTTTGAGTCTCCTCTTCCTAATGTCTCTGGACAGTAAAAAATACTATTGTCACAGCAACAAAATTCTACCTTCTGTGAAAGAGATCATCTCTCTAGGAACAAGACCTACTGTGGCACCAACATTAGAAGACTTGTCAGGAAATAATGAAGAAATACTTAAGGTATCAAGGTTCTCCAAGCACAGTGAGCAAAGTCACAGCATACCTTTCTGTACCGTTTGGCACTGACCTGTAAATAAAGAGAGAAAAATTACCATTATGCAGGTACCCATGCTACCTCATGTTAGGAGTTGTCCTGCCCAGCAGCCATATACTGGTAGTACAGTTGGATCCATCCAGCACCTCTGCTTGGACTCACTGGAAGCCCAGTGGCCAGGCTCAGTTTGCCCACTCTCTGGCCCCTGGCTCCACTGACCTCCCAGTTTCCTCATGCACTGACACACATGCAGGTCTCTTTGGTAGCAAAAACCCAGACACTGTGGTCTTTCCAATACCTGACTTGGACCTCCTGGTTCCTCCAGTAGTAAACTCTGAGATGCTCAGGTCTCTTCAGTATCCAACCTAGGATGACAGCTGCTCAAATATCCAGCTCCCAAATATTTTGTCCTGTCCACTACTAGTCCATCTTGGTCTTTTCTAGCAGCTTCACAGACAGACATACATACAGGCACAGGGCACACATCCCTCCAGCTGCAGCACCCCAGACATAAAACCTCTCCTGACTCATGGTCTCACCCATCGCTGGCATGTGGAGCTCCATACAACCTCATCTGCACACAAACACAGGAGAACCTCACTCAAAGAGCTGGAAATGGAGGTTAATAAGATAGGACAGACTGGAGGGATCAGGTGCAGAGCATGGCCAGACAAGTACACTGAGCAGACACGATTTGATCTGCTTTAAAAAGGGAGGGCTTGACAATATATCTCAAGTGTGGCTGTGTAAGAAATCAGGCCTATGTTTGAAAAGGATGTTGAGCTGCCCAGCCCTGACAGCCTTGCAATATTTCTAAGTATGCTTAAAAACTGTAAATCAGACACCTAGGAAATTTCACTAATGAAAATGTAAGTCTTTAGTAATCTGGTTTAGTCTAAAAGTCCATGTGAGTCCTTCTGTAAGTATCAAGATACCTTAAAGATCTTCCCCTAACAAATCTATTGGTCCCATAATGCTGTGCATATCTTTGTCTGGTGGATGTGAGGGGACACATTTCTTCCCCATCCTAATTCATCCTATCTCTTGCAACTGCATTTTATAATCCTTTTAATAAAATCTTAGAACTTATTTTTATTTCCCTCCTCAATTACTCTCATGGGAAAGCTTGTCCAAAATCTCACTTCTCTAATGGCTAGAAATTACCTTTTAATTTCCTGCCTACAAGTATCCTGGCTAGTTTCTCTGATGTGTTGTTGTGCCAGCATTGTCCTGTAGCTTAAATAGCTCTCTGTACTTCCCAGTGCATGACTACACTGTGTGTTTACAGAGAGCAATCACATCCCCTTACCTTTCTATTTACTAATCAAATAAACAAAGCTCTCTTGATTTTGAAGGAAGGTGGTTTGATGACCCAGAAGAGGCCTCTTTTGCTTCTGTAGCCTAGTTTCTTACCCATTGAATTCAGCATTTGTCCTTGTAAGACCAAATCCATTATGCTTTCTATTTTTCCTACTAAGGAAAGTTTAAACTTCTACTTCCAACATATTTGTTGAACTGTAATCATCTGCATATGCATTGCTAATGGGTTGATCATTCTTTAGCCAAAATAAAATAATTATAATGAGAACAAAATTAACCTTGGTATTTTATCTTGGAGGGAGACATTTAATTGCAAATAAGTCTGGTTCTATATTATGAGTTGTCATTCATCCACATTACCCTATAAAATAAACGAGGGGTCAGGCCTAGCAGAAACAGCCCATCTCCAACACTAGCAAGTTTTGTTAAGCAGCACGCTGGAAAAAAATATATCCTTGCAAACTCCTATCCTGGCTTGGTACATTATGCTAACAGCATTAAACATACCTGGTTCACCAGCAGGGCCTTCCATTACAGGATTTCAGTGTTTCCTTAGTTAAGCACAATCCCCTCAGGGAGTTAGTTATTAAGGTCAAGGCATTTCTAAAAAAGCTTCATCTCAGTCAGATACTGCATGTAGCTTTACATCTGGGGATAATCAAGGAACAGCATTTTGTACAGTGCTAGCTGGGAACAAGAGAGAAGTGATTGCTGTTAGCAAGAGCTCCAGCAATTAATCGTCCTGATAAAATTGGATGTCACTTCCTCCCTGAATCTGGATAGCCTTATATCCCAATGTCACCACACTCACAACTCACAAGGCCTTGGATACAATTCTGGACCCAGCCAATTCATAGAATCATAGAATCATAGAATTAGCCGGGTTGGAAGGGACCTCAGAGATCATCAAGTCCAACCCTTGACCCACCGGAGCACAGTTGCTAGACCATGGCACTGAGTGCCACATCCAGTCTTTTTTTAAATGTCTCCAGGGACGGAGAATCTACCACCTCACTGGGCAGACCATTCCATTGCCTGATCACCCTCTCCGTGAAGAAATTCTTTCTAATATCCAACTTAAATCTCCCCTGACACAACTTAAGACTGTGTCCTCTTGTTTTGTTGAAAGTCATCTGGGAAAATAGTCCAACTCCCACCTCGCTACAGCCTCCTTTCAGGTAGTTGTAGAGAGCAATGAGGTCTCCCCTGAGCCTCCTCTTCTTCAGGCTGAACAGCCCCAGCTCTCTCAGTCTCTCTTCATAGGGCCTGTGCTCGAGTCCCTTCACCAGTCTGGTTGCCCTCCTTTGGACCTGCTCCAGGACCTCGACATCCTTCTTAAACTGAGGGGCCCAGAACTGGACACAGGACTCGAGGTGTGGCCTAACTAGCGCTGAGTACAGGGGCACGATCACCTCCCTGGACCTGCTGGCGACGCTGTTCCTGATCCAGGCCAGGATGCCATTGGCCTTCTTGGCCACCTGGGCACACTGCTGGCTCCTGTTCAGCTTCCTGTCAATCCAGACTCCCAGGTCCCTCTCTGCCTGGCTGCTCTCAGCCACTCTGTGCCCAGCCTGGAGCTCCCCATGGGGTTGTTGTGGCCAAAGTGCAGGACCCGGCACTTGGCCGTGTTGAACCTCATCCCGTTGGAATCAGCCCATCTCTCCAGCCTGTCCAGGTCCCTCTGCAGAGCCCTCCTGCCTTCCAGTTGGTCCACACTTCCTCCCAGCTTGGTGTCATCTGCGAATTTGCTGATGATGGACTCAATCCCTTCATCTAGGTCGTCGATAAAGATATTGAACAGAACTGGGCCCAACACTGATCCCTGGGGGACACCACAGGTGACCGGCCGCCAACTGGATGCAGCCCCGTTCACCACCACTCTCTGGGCCCGGCCCTCCAGCCAGTTCCTAACCCAGCACAGGGTGATCCTGTCCAAGCTGTGGGCTGACAGCTTTTTTAGAAGAATGCTGTGGGGGACGGTGTCAAAGGCCTTGCTGAAGTCCAGGTAGATCACATCCACCGCCTTCCCCTCATCCACCAGGCGGGTCACCTGATCATAAAAGGAGATCAGGTTGGTCAGGCAGGACCTTCCCTTTCTAAACCCGTGCTGGCTGGGTCTGATCCCTTGCCCATCCTGCAGGTGCTGTGCGATTGCCTCCAGGATGATCTGTTCCATAACCCTACCAGGCACTGAGGTCAGGCTGACGGGCCTGTAGTTTCCCGGATCCTCCTTCCGGCCCTTTTTGTGGATCGAATTGCTCCATACAGAGGAGAGAATTTGCTGTGGATGGGACTGGCTTGAGCCACATCCCAGCGAGCAGAGTGACAATAACTCTGGTTATCACCAGGGTCATGAGCAATGAATCTCCTTCATTACCTTGAAGTCTGGCTAAGAAATACACCTCAGTATAAAATGACTGTATTGTAGCTATTATTTCAGACTAGAGGGTCGCATGTGCTGAGAGCAATTCCTTGTGTGTTCATCTGGGGAACACAAATGCTCACATTTCCGTAAAGGTGAGAGCCATTTCCCCATTTGCTGGCTCCTTGGACCTAGCTAAAACTGTCCTTTTTGTTTGTCTCTCTGACATGATCTGATCAAATAACAGAACTGAAGCACACACAACCTTCCAGACAGCTCTTACTGTTCAGGAGTGCTATAGCCATCAGACAGCTTGGTACGTGGCACAAACCCTTCCTCAAGGGTGTCAGTATTCTGCTTATTCAGCTGGAGCAAAAAGGCATCCTGGCAACACACAGGAAGAAAAGCAGAGGAAACTGAAGGGAAAATGTGGCAGGCAGGGTCTGGGCACAGTGCTGCTGCTTCCCTGCTCTGGCTCTCTGAGCAGCAGCAACTCTTGCTGCATTTAGTAGATTCATCTTTCTGTCCAGCTGGCCAAGAGAAGCAATTGATGGAAGAGACATATAAAACTTTGCTAAATCCTATGGTGCAGCTGGCTTCACAAGAGGGTTATTTAGTGAGAAGGAGTAGAGGGTAGCACAGGAGAGGTAAGGACAGCTCTGGTTTCAGACTGTTTGCTGCTGGGCTTCTACACTGTTATTTTTGCCATACTTACTGGGAGAGGCAATCTATTAAGCAGCATGGCTATTACTTATTAATAAAGATGCTGTCTGAAGAAGATAGGTTTATTTTTTAGAGGCAGACCCCAAATGCAGATGAAACATCCCCATGGCAACCAAAATCGTTCATCTCAGTATGTGGTAATCAGAGGTGATTTTTCAACATCTTCCACTACAGTGTGTCCCTCACAAGTTCCGAGATACCAAAACTCACTCACCGAGTAGCAACAAAACCATTCCTCCCTCCTGGATCCTAAGCTTACACCCAAGCCTCATACTTTTGCAGCATACCATGCTGTTTTCTCCCTGTCTCTCTCATTAGAGGCATCCCTGGAACTTCCATCTTCTCAGAGGCCAACTCTGCCCAAACTGTGGCACCTCCCTACCACCCCCATGCAAGCTGTCCTGTGAGCTGTACATCAGCCACACCTCTGCCACAGAAATACCCAGGAGGGAAACAGCTTCAGCTTTTAGCTTATCAGGAGTTAATGTAGATAAAAACAAGAGAGAAAAGGCCTGGCTTATACTGAGCCTTGTTTTATAGCAAGTCTTAAATGTGTATGTGTGCTGATGTGGTGTTTGGACTTCTCCTGTGGTTCCTAATGCCAATGCTGACATATGTTTTGCAGGGTGCGGCTCTGCAAGGGCCAAAGATAATTCTCCAGTGTGTGTACTTATATAAATAAGTGTGGATGCACGTAACTGGGCCAGAGCCTGCCTGCCTGCCTGCCTGGAGAGAAGGTTGCAGGAATCCATCTGAGGCAGCTCTGGAGCTGCAGCTGCACACAGAGCTACCACATCCCTGTGCCCGTGGGGCTGCATCTCTGCACACTGCAATGACCACCAGCAAACCCCTGTCCCCACCACTCACACTTCACCTCATGGAAGCTCCAGCAATGCCAGCCAGAAGAGTCCTGCCACTCTCCTTTTTCATAAGAGAAATTGCAGGCAATTATATACAGCTTTTCTCAGGTTCCCCGATTCACTTGGCAGGCTTCAATTGTTGCTTCTTGTGTGTCTGAAAGAGGTTAGACCTTTTCTAATTTTTTGAGCAGAGGCTTCCCTGGGCTCAGAAGACAGTACCACTTCCTCTCACAGTCCCACCTTCTCTCACAGTCCCATCTGCCAGCAGAGTGGTACAGAGAGACTTTTGTCTTCCTGACCCAGAACAGCCTTTTCCATTTTTTATGTTTATTTTTGTACTATAGCTATTCCACCAGAGCTACAAAAGTCCTTTCAGGAGCACAGTTTCTATTTAAGATTATGGATAGAATAACTTACTGAAGCACAGAAAAGCCATTTCAAGATTTCTGAGCCCACTCCATAATATACACTTCTGCTTTTAATTTGCAAAGGCAAGCTTGAAAATCTACAATGCAGCACATACATATTTTACTGCCAAGCTAACATTTTTTCCCCTTGATGATTCAGTACTGAAAGAAGCAAGCTTCTGTGATTAACCCTAACCCAGACAATAGAGCTCAAAAGCAACTTTAAGTGCCATGGTTTGGCTGGTTGCCTGTTGGAGAGCAAAGCCAAAAGAAGACCTGTGCACTCGAGGATATGAATTAAGCCCAAGATCCAGTCTTAAATCTAAAATATCTAAATTATTCAGTGAGGCTTACACAATCACACTGTTATGACTGACCTAGTATCTAATCTAATGATTAGATAACCATTAACTAATAATAACTAATTGTTAACTAGTCTAAGGATCAGTATCTAAAGATTATATACTTTATCTTGTACAGACCAGCACATCCCTAGCAATCTTCTCAGTTTTTTACAATACTGTGTTAAGCTGGAAGACATATGTATTCATTTTAGTCTGTTTAAAGTCAAAACCTCTGCTCTTCCAAACAAAGCATTTCAGTTTCTGATCAAATTAGTATTACTCTCATTGTGGTTTTACATGGTTCACTTCAGTCTTTGCAACAATAATCTGCCTTGTAACACTGAAGAGACAAAATTTAATATCTGTGGTAATATGCAAATAGTGCTGGGCTGTACCATTTTGCAAAACATTGCAACAGCATCTGCAAATGGTGAAGCATAACATGCCCCCAAAACCAACTCCTGCTACACTGCACAAGGGCAAGAGCAGGGCAAGATCCACTACAGATTACTGTCATGCATCAGAAATGTCAGGGAGAAGGTGCAGGAGGAGTGGAGAAATAAAGGGGACCAGTGGCAGGGAAATGAATCAGTTGAATAGCTTGTCTAGGGAGAAAAATGGTTGAGTAGAAAGCCCAGGAGAGAAGGCAGCTACATATCTAATGTATTCATGAAAGGAAAGAAGTGGCGAAGATTCACAGCCACAGAGAAGGAATTCCAGGAAAACTGGAGAATGGGTGACTGCAAGAAACAGCACACGTGGTTAACTTTTTTTTCTACATACATCAAACCTTTTGTGAGTAGACGACTGAAATCCTGTTACTGACCTTCCACCCCAGCAGTTTCTGCAACTGCTCCAGAAGAAAGATGTGTTTGCAAGCAGGAAGAAGCAAGAGTCTGACACACAGGCAGGGTGTCAAGCACTGATTTAGCCCACTGCCCCCAGACAAGGAGCCCTGAAAGGGCCCCAGAGAGACTAATGGCTGATCTGCCTTCACTTTGCACAGCAAGATCACAGCAGGAAGATGCAAGCCCGTGTTTCCTATTAACTACTCTTCTTTCCATCATTGCTGCTGCCTACCATTCACTGAAACACCACCTTTATAACAAATTTCTGAAGGTAATTCTCAGCAATGACACTGCAGTTGGCTCTGCCAGAACTGGTTGTCTCCGGTGCCTGCAAAAAGAAGCTGAAGTTTACCCAGGGGTGATGGGAGCTCAGGTGACCACAGCTCAAAATCTCTGCAGATGCACAGTGAGACCTGGCACTTGGCAATGGCTGAAAGCCATTCTCAGTGCTGGCCACCAGTTCTCCTGTCTCCTAAGTGTTCAGGTGAAACTCAAACAGGGCTGCAGTATTAGGAGCCTACAAGAACTGAGAAAGAGTATTGCTGTCTACCTGCCTGCCCCCCCTGACCTCTCTCAGTGCCTCTAATGACAGGATCCCTGATGCCACCCCAGCTGTGACTTTGTCCAGTAAGTGCTGCTCCAGAGAGCCTTCCCAGCTTCAAATCTTGAAAAGAAGTATAATCAAAAACCAAACCAAAACAAACAATCAAAACCACCAACCCCCAGACACAAACAAACTAAAAACCCTGGAAGTATATTTTTTGGACTTCATCTGAGATGGTTTCCTAGTTGTGAAGGAAAAAACTACCAGCTGGGAAAAAAAAAAAACAAAAACCAAAACAACAAAAAACACAAGGAAACATCATCAGCAACAACAGCAAACTGGCCCTGGAGATGCCAAACTGACTGAAGGCTTGCTGGGCTCCACATGTGGCTGGGCTGCTGCTGAACACACATTCAGTGTGCACCAAGATGATCTGGAGACAGACATATAGAGACCCAACTCTCAGTGTCTGGCAGGAAAGGAAGGAGAAATCAGCTCAGATCTGGGAAATGCTGGCATTAAAAGAACAGATGGAATAAAAAGGTGAAATAGGGCAGGAAATCTCTATGAGGATCAAGCTTTTGTCAGGGTGACTGGAGAAAGGTGAAACCACTCAATAGGCTGGTAATCTGGAGCTGTGTTTGCTCCATAACTCTATTTTGTGGCCACATATTCTCTACAGTTAATTCTACTGTCTAAAGGTGCAATGCTCTCTTCAGTACTTTGGCCAACACTTTACCATCATCAGCAACTTGCCCTTGAGCCAGTTCAACTCTGTTGAATGCCACTAGGCAGAGGACCATGTCTGAAAAATTGAGGTTTTTGTCTTCTCTGCCACAGCCCTTCCAACATATTTATCAAAACATCAGGCCATCCTCTTTAAATGCAACCCATGCAGTCCCCCAGCATAACTGTCTTTTCGTTATCTTAGGTGGGTGAAATCTATTGTAATTAAAAACACATCTGGTTCTTCTGTAGGTAGTTGAGCTTTAGCCAAATGTGGTATTTTCATGCTACAAAAGATTGACAGTTAATTCAACAGCCTTTACTAAAACCTTAATAACACTGGAACTTTAAATCTGCATCTTAATCTTATATTGTCTCCTAGATAGGGTTGTCCTGATATAACTCTGTAAAAATGAAATAGTGCCAATTAAATTGATGGAGTTACAACAGCATAAACAAAGGGACTGAAATTAGTTTTATCTCTGCAAAAGGCAGAGCAGCCCTAAGTCCTTGAACTCTGTTTTTCAACTGGAAGGGTGACTGTTCAAAAAAGATTCAGCAGTCATTAAAAACTCTGGGTCACAAAAGCCCAGTAAACAGATCAGTACCTGGCCCACCAGCCTTAAGCATCATGTTCACTACATGGCTTTTGCCTGGTACCTCCATGCTCAGCATCCCCCTCAGACAATGGCACCTGACATGCAACCAACATTCAGCCCAAGACTGAGGAGAGGATGGTTCTGATATGGCCTGGGCAGTCAAAAGGGGTTCACAGGAGCTATCAGCCAGCCAGCACTCCTAAACAACCACTCACTGACTGTGTGGAGGGAAAGGCAATGTCTAGAAATGCTAAAGGGGATCAACTATTAGTGATACTAAATCTTGCTAAAAGCCTGTCTGAGCAGTGGAGTTTTTAATCAAGTTTTGACTTCTGTTTATTTATACACCTATACTTTAAAAATGTCTGAACAAGTATTATCTTCAGATAAAAATAATGCATGAACTATTTCATCAGTTAAGGTAAGCAGGTAAGTTAATACCAATGTATTTTATGTTCTACAAAATAAAATAAACTTACTTTCCCCATGTAAGTGGCTGTTTCTGATCCCATTTCACATGTTAAACATAGCTGAAGATCTGTGTTGCTGAGATAATAATTGTGTTGAAATACTAGAGTGGTGAGAATCCAGAGCAGCTCACATGACAGTGATGAAAGCTAATTTTACGAGAGCTGGAATTTCTCATCTGGTGAGATGTGCCTGATGTAGACACTAGTTCTGCATTTTTTCTTTCTGCCAAGGCATGGACACATCCTTCTCTGATGCAGTAGGCAAGATTCCTACAGCTTGGAGTTTCCCACACGTGGCAGCACGGTGTTGTGACCACGCTGCCTGCACCCACCTGTGCCAGCCACAGCAGGGCAAGGGACCCAGCCACCAGGCTCTGGGACAGTATGAAGCTCATGGAAGGCAATGGCTTTTTTGTCACTTGGCAATACACTAGGACACACTATGAAGGTAGTGTGAAGAGAAGAAAAGGAGAGGGGAAAGTATAGCATCTATATGTGATGCCAGTTTGACGATCGGTCCAGAAGAAAATCAACTTTACTTGCTGCCATGGCTCAGAGAGGAGCCAGTGCCACAACAGCTCTAATGGTCCCCGAAGGAAATACAGCACCCCAGCACCCCCATCCTGCTGGATTTTCCCTCTCCAGGTCTCTTATGCCTCCTCAATCCCTTCCATCCCCAGCAGGAGAATTCAGAGACCCTTGGGGTAGGGAAACCTCTGTCCCAGGAGCGAAGCCAGGATGCTGGGAAATGCTAAGGTGGGTGGGGGGAAAGGAGACCCAGAGATAAGAAGTGTGAGGGCCATGGCAGCCCTGAGAGCAGCCTTACAGCTGCCTTCCCATCCCCGCAGGTTCCCAGCAAGCAGCAGACCCTGCCAGGCTGTGCCACATTCCACCCTTCAACTGCTCGGGCAGGGACCGGGGGCAGCAAGAGGCTCAGTCACCCCTTTTGCCTCTAAACCCCACCCAGCTCCTCAGCCTCCCCCGAAGGGAGCCCAGGAGCCCTGTACGAGCCCAGGAGCCCACACGGTGGCACCACAGACGGCGGCAGAGCCGTGGCTCCGGGCGAGCATTCGGCATTTGCCCCCCCGCTCAGCCCATAAGCCCCGGGGTTCGCACACAGACAGCACTGGGGTACCCCTGCCCCAGACACCCCAGGAAAGAGCTCTCTGAGCATGAGTGATCAGGAGAGGTTTCACCCCTGTTTTGCAGTGTTCCTCTGACCCCTGGTAGCAGCGCTGCAGTGGTGCTGAGCTGATGCTGAGCTGGCCTCCCTTGCAAGGGAAGTCATCTGCTCCTACCATTCCGAGGCATGTGACTTCATCCCTCTTCCACTTTGCTTTTATTATTGCTGTCAGTGATGGCAAAGTGCTGCGTTTAATTAAATTACCACTGGACTGTATCAGTCAACAGCAGAAGCACGAAAACTCAGATAAAACAGGAACCTTCTCACCCCACCAAAGGCTGGCCACCTGTCAGAGGAAACATGTTAAGCTGTACTTTTCTCATCTGAACTAGAGACTAAGAGGCCAGTAAAACTCATCAGGGTGTGTAAATTGTGCCCCAAAATAGGGCAATGTAGCATCCCATCACTGGGGGAGCTGGTGGCTTTCTGGCTCCCCAAGGATCCAGGGCAGAGCTGGGGAGGGGGAATCTGCCCTCGCAGTGTCACAGTTCCCAGCTACTGCTCAAAAAGCTCCCTACAGAGTGTGTGATGCCTGTGCCATACTGTGGGGCTAGATGACAGTAATCATTTCCTTACTTTTCTAAACAGAAGGGCACAAAGCATTTTGTAAGGATCTTGGTATTGTTAACCATGTTCCATTTTGGTTACTCATTAAAAGAAAAATGAGTCACAGCAGAGCAAATATTAGCAGGAAGGCCAGGCAGCCTGCAGAAACCAGCTGCAGCCTTGCTGGGTGTCAGACAGTGGCACTGGGTCCTGCTGCCCCCCTCTCCTTCACAAGGAGCTCCAGGCTGGTCTCTTACAGGACAACACAGGTCGGGCCACTGAGATCCAAAAAATATCCCAAAACAAGGGAGAAACTCACACTGCTACAGCTGAAGACATAGCCTACTGCTCCAGATATTGAGAGAAGACGTTAAACATATGCAGCAGCACAATCCCCTTGCTTTTCATGGACCTGACATAACCTTATCTCCCCTTTGGAAAAGGAAGGCCCTTGGAAAATCTGGCAGGTCACTCAGTGTCCAGGCTGCCACTTTATTCCCTGGTCCAACATGCCTCTAGTGTGGTGTGACCCTTTCTCCTGTTGCACACCATATAGTGATGTTGGCAGCTCATTTTTACTAACTCTACATCTCCCTCTAAGGCCATATTCAGTGGCTCAGTCCCACCACATGCACTACTACACGTGCAAGGTGTATTTCCATCACTTGCTTTTCCTAAAGCCCTCCCCTAAAGACAGCACAGTTGCTGACACACACAAAACATTCTGCTACAGTTGAGTTACCCATCGATGACCCCTGTTTTTGTGGTTGCCAGGATTAATACCCCATGGCAAAACTTTGATCAGCTGGAACTGGAGTAGAATCATACCTCACAGAGAAAGGGCATGCTGCAAACCACACAGTGTCTTCCTGTAATTGGCTGTAAATAGTCTACAGCACTTCTCTTTGTGCAGCTTTATCCAAAAATAAAATCCCTTTAGGCTGCGGTAGACCTCACTTTGATGTTCATGGGAACAGCACTCTCAAATTATATGCAGTAGAAGGCACATGGACTGCACTGTGTAGCAGTTCAATGCCACTGACAGCTATGGCTTATATTTAAGCACTGAAATATAGCTGAACTTCCTTGGGCAAAACTAAAGTTCTTCATGTATTCCCATAAAATAAATATTTTTCTGCATCATATTGTATTTGAACCTTCTGAAAGTAGTCTTTCTGGAATAGACCTTGGCACAACACTGGAATTCACCTCTTCCCTGTCAATAAGTAAATGAAATCCCAGTTAAGCCCACTTGTCTAAAAACACCATGTGTTTTTAAAAGATAGTCCTAATCATATTTTTTTATTAATCAGATAGTTACTGGTCCACAATCTTCCAATCCATTTAGCAGCATCTTCCTATCTAAGCTTGCTTCTGATGGGTAAAGCTGCTTTTCCAGCCAATAAACTCACTCAAATTCCATATTGCTTATAGCAAGCTAAAACACACCCTACAGCTTCCAGATAGTAATAAATCTTCTCATACTTTGGACTTCAAGTAAGTGACCTAAAGCTACATGTAAGGACAACATTTTTTTTCTTAGGCAGAAAAGCACAAAGAAGGTTGAAAGTTCATCGCCGTGCAGTCAGACTGCCATGTTCCTAGAAGTGAATCCTCTGCATTCCCCAGGACAGCAGGAACAGTCCTACTGACTGGGAACTCAGCACACTGACAGAAAGACACATTTACATCTGGCCTTAAGACAGTGATGTTCCCTTAGATCAGACTGGTTTTTCTGCTGCAGAGCCACACCACTGCCTGCCATCCCATCCACATTTCCCAAGCACAGCCCCAGTTCCAGCACTGGGAGTCTGCAGGCTTCCAAAGAGCTGTGAGGAGTGACAGTGACAGGTCCTGCCTCGCTAGCCTCCAAGCCGGAGCCCTTTTCTCGGTTCACCTCCAAGAGAAGGAAGGAGAGAAGAACGGGGGCTTTTGGGGCGGTTCGCCTTACCTAGGGTCTCCTGGCCGGTTTCACAGCGGGGTGCTGGCTCGGTGGCCCCAAGGAGCCCGCCGAGGAGAAGCAGGAGCGTGGGGACCATGCTGGAGCCCCTCAGTGATGTGGCACTCGCTGCCTGCTGGAGCTGCAGAGGAAATCAGAGCTCTGGAAGGGCATGCCCACGGCTCGCAGTGGATGCAGTCCCAGGCGTCAGATTTCAGCGAGTATTGCTTGGAAAGCAAAAGGATTCGAGGCAGAGAGGGAGGAGGAATGAGCTCCCCCCACCCCTTCCCCTCTGTCTCCCTCTTGCAGCTTGGTTTACAATTTCATAAACAATTTGAGCAAAGGGGGGGGGGGGGGTCCCTCGCAGGGATGCGCCTGCCTGCTCCTCAGCCAAGGGGCCGATGCCTTGGGGTTTCTTGCTCTTGTTTCTCCAAGGAAAATGGGAGCTTCGGTAAAACGTGTCCTGCTTTGAGTGACTGCCTGGAGAGGGCAGGGGGAGAAACGAAGCAGAGGAAAGCAAACAACAGAAAACAGCTTTTCTCCCAAGGAATGATATTTCATAACCCACTTTACTGCAAGTTTAAAACAGGTGACAGTGCAGGGGCTCTTAGCTACATCCCTTCCAGCACAGCAAGAATAAGACCCCACATAACAGCCAGCAGGACCCTGCACTCTTCAGGTTCCTCCCGAGCATTTTACTGAAGATTCATTCAGTTTACAGAAGCAAACTTGTAGGGTTATTGGTCTTTTCTGTGTATTCTTCAAAAAAACCACAACAATGTAGAGATCCAAGAACATCATTATGAGCTTAAGTCATTTAAGTATATATTTTAAGTACATTCATATCAAATTTATCTTAATCTGATTATTTTGCTGTTAGTTTTGGGAAGTGTTTTTGTGGAGTTTTATTATTGTTTTTGAACAAATAAATATGAGTTGTATGTTTTTATCCCTATACAAGAGGGATGGTGGAGAAGTGTATGTATGTGACCTCCATGTTTCTTGCTTACACATTAAAAAAAATAAAAATCTATTTTTTCATCCCTTTTCAGGAAAAGGGATTTTTCTTCAAAAACCTGGACTATAAGAGAACAAAGCATCCTGTCTTTCCAGGCAGTGCATGTTGCTTTGAGGGGAGATACGTGCTTACACATGAGAGCAGACAATCTGTCCTTGGGGTCAGAGCACACTGGTTTCTGCTGATGACTATCAGAGAGGTCATTAGGGAGTTATGGTGCTAAATGATAATGTAATCAAATAACCCCTGCTCTATGGGGAAACACACAAAAGAGGTTGGCAGGGCAGAAGAAAGCTGTATACATATGAAAAGCAATAGCTGTCTCATCATATTTGGAAGAGATGGCAGATGGATTGGGAAGCTCATCCTCTGCTGAGGGGCTCTGTAAGGGAGGGTGGCTTTTGTTTGCTTCCAGGATTTCTTACCAGATCTAGAGAGTGCAGTCTGCCCTAGGAGTGAACAGCACCAAAACTCATCAAAGAACAAACTTCTATGGTTAAGAATATTATTTAGCTGTTTTTTTGGTTTTTTTTTAATGCCCTGATCACACAGAAGCATGCCTGGACTCTCAAAAAAAATATTAAATAGAATCAATGCAGCCCTGAAAGTGTGGCCTCCAAGGACAGGACAGGAGTACCTCACCTTCTGCTCAGCTCCCCAGCAGCCTGCACTCAGCTGCTCTGAGCACCACTTTGCCACATCCATACCTGATGTGCTGAGGTACAGCCAGCGCTGCAGCCACACTCAGAACTTTCACCTACTGCTCCTCCAAACCATACATCTAGCCATGAAGCATTTCTATCTTATTTGGCTATTTTTCAGACCGTTATTAGGACTCTGTGTATGTCACTTGTCCTTCTCATATGTTTGTTGAATGTTAACAGTAATTACATCAAACGGGATGACTACCAAGTATTGCAGAGGTGTACAACCAAAATTTAAAAAGCATTAAAAAACAGATAGGGAGGTGTGGTTGGAAATAGAGGGATCGCCTCACCTCTGCCTTTTAATTTCTGGGTTTTAATAAAACTTGCAGACTTTCCAAGGAGCTGACATGAAGATTTTGCTTGATGCAATATACTCATTCCAGTTCTAAGGGAATCTTAAAAATCAACAAACAAGTCCCAGGGATGAGAAGATGTAGCAGCATCAGCAGGGTGTAATTGTACTTGAATCAATACAATAAAGTTAGGCTAAACAATTTTACTGTCTCTTGTTACAAACTACCTCTGCTGATCAGACCTTTCTGTTAGTCTGAAGTCCACAGTACAGCAGCAATCCAGAACTCCTCAAACAGGACTTAATACCAAAACTGATGGTATGTCTTTGGCAGGTACTCAAGGTTGGTACATTTAACTTGCTTGCATTTTCTTCACTCTTACTGTTGTCAGAGAAATTCAGTAGAGGGATATATCAGACTCAGACTGGTTTTATTATTTTGACTCCACTGAACAATAAACAGAAGCAGTGCTCTCTAGATAACTGTTTTCTCATAAATAGACTGAGAGCAGATCAAAAAGCTACTTTATGGCTTGTTATTCTCTCCCCCATTAGGCACTAGTAAAGCTGGCAGAATGGTATATGGCAGCACATCACAGCTGCTCCACTACAAAGTCAGCAGGCAGGCATAAGTTTAGGACTTTACAGAAGTTTGAATTAATCCAGAAGAAATTTTCATTTGCACAACAGAAATGAATACCCATCCTGCTTTTTTTTTTTTATTTTTTTTTTTTTTCCTCTTTCAGTTTCTGCAGAACAGGGCAGACAAGAGGATCTGCTCTCAGGACAGACAGGGAGTGAATGAGCAACTTCCCCCAAAGAAACAGCAAATTAAAAACCAAAACAGCCTACAAACCTAACAATGAACTATTCCACTCGTCTTTGCAAGACTTTTACCCTTGTACCCTGACTGTGCTTCAGGAAACAGCAGGGATCTGGGAAAGGCCCACAAGGGCTTCTCCTTCAGAATCTACCTGCCAAGTTCAAAGAGGAAAACAGATTTGTTCTCTAAACAAATATTTCTACTTCAAATTAACATGCATGTGGGTAAGAGTAATGTCTTTTTTTACTGTAAGAATACACAGACTATTCTGAGCTCTGCATTTGTTAAGAGGAGCAGGTATTTTGGGATTTTTCTGTGTCTTCTGGGACCATCTACATTATGCTTGGGGAGCTTTTAACATTCTCACAGAGAATTTTTTCATGAGTGTCTTTTATCTCAGTTTTCAATTTGTTCTTCTTATGACCCACAAGATTGAACTGCTTTAGAAACTATCACACATAAACACTGAGAATGAGATATTTGATGGAGAAAGAACAGTGAAGAAAAAACCCATACCAACAGGAGTTTTCCTCTTTTCCTACACTAAGAGTTTAACCTAGAACAAATAATGGACTGAAATTTTCTATATGTCTCAAATACTTCATAAATTCTCTGTAGCCTTTAGCAATTATTTTTAATCATTATTGACCAAGCTCATACTTGTACCAGCAGACTAAAGTAGGAGCAATGGTCTGGTAGATGTCCCCATAGAGAACCACTCTAGCCATACTCCAGAAATTTTCTGCAGTGGTTCCAAAATTTACATTTTATTATTTGCTTTTATTTTTTGTCATTTTTTCCTGCTTTCCCATGTCTTTCTTCCGGTTTTTCCTCATACACTAGGGAAAAAAAAAAAGTAATGAGTGGGTGTTCTCCCCTATTTTCTGTTAATAGTAAGGACACAGCTTTTTTTTTTCCTCTCTGATGAGATAGAATAAATATAAATAAATAAATAAATAAATGTACAGCTCTTGAAAAACGTTTAAATAATTTAAATTCAATGCAAGCACTGCCAGTGATAATTAAGTTCTGTTTCCATCTTCTGACTTTTCACA
This sequence comes from Phaethornis superciliosus, assembly GCA_023637945.1. NCBI lineage: Eukaryota > Metazoa > Chordata > Aves > Apodiformes > Trochilidae > Phaethornis > Phaethornis superciliosus. Next base: position 9,136,230 of record JAJQWJ010000011.1, read on the forward strand.
AATTAACCAAGTCAATGACCTACAAAATTAGTTCCTTGCACCACTTCCAGGTGATCCACTGAACTGATCCTATCATAATGCAGAAGAATGCAATTAAAGCAGAAGAAGGCCTTACCATCCAGAAAGATTCAGCTGAGTAAACTTCTTTCTTTTAGAATACCCTTCATGTGATCTCCGTGCTTGCTTGGGCTAATCAGTAAGAAATGAAACCAGTCAGAAACTTTCTTTTGTTGACAGGAGAAAATGTTGTCTAATTAAAATTCAGCTGTGATCAAAGTCACCAGTGATACAAAAATCCTGGATGGGAACCTGGCACCAGATGGGAGAACATGACCAAAAAGGGACAAAAGTAATAAATATGTTTCCAGGTCCAGGACAGCATGAGCAAAGTAACATGCACTGATCTGCAAACCCTGTTATGAGTGCACAATATTTTTCAGACTTCATCATTAAAAAGACAGAACTGACACAAGGACCTTGTTATCCTCTCAAAGGCTCCCTCATTACTCCCACATGTAAAGTTGCAAAGAAGGATTACTGCAGAGGGGTTACTGGTAATGCATTTTGTGGTCTTACTTCAAGATGAGGCCCAAAGGTGACTCTGCATGACTCCCATAAACAAGAAAGATAATACAAATAAGTTGGTGAGTCATAGAACTGAATATATAACAGCTACAAGGAAAAATAAGTGTGCTCAAAAAAAGAGCTGTGCTGAGAACTAAAGGTCTTTCTTTTCTCCTGATCACAGATGGAGTATTAAAAATTAATGTAAGCTCTACCAGAAAAGAGCTTGACAGTCCTATTTTAAGACTCATTTCACTTCATCTCTTTTCCCTGTCTCACAGAACATTAATGCCAAAACATTCAGAAGAGGTCCTCTAGGGCTTGCTGTGCACATTCGCAGAGGTGCTGGGAAGCATTTTGAAAATGCAACTTTGAGTGCTTTAGTTTATAGACACTCAATAGGGAAAACATGTAATGGACCCTGATTCCTTGAAAATAGATCCTCAGCATTTTCAAAACAAAATCAGGCTGTACAAGGCTAACACTGCCCAGAAAACTGGGTGTTAGACAGCAAAGGCCAGTAGCTATTTTGAATTATATTGGCATGAGAGCTCCGAGGATTTCAACTTCACCTTCAGAAAAAAAACTTCTGAGTCAAATTGACCCAAGACTCACTGAAAGCCAGGAGAAATAGGCTGTTGAACCAGTTAAAGCTGGATGTTTTAAAAGGTATTTAGGCACTTTAAAACTACACATCAGTACACTGAGAGTCTAAGTCTATATCCAACTAAACATGTGGGCCATGATAATTCTGAAATGTCTTAAAGTTTTTTTCTTTATTAAAGTTCCAAGTCTTTGGAGTGGCATAACCTAAACTCCCCCTGTATAGAGAGTATTTTAACAGATAAGGAATTTCAATTGTCTTTTTATTTCAATTATTTTTTATTTTCTTCAGTTTGAAGTATTTAAAAATCATCAGTGGAAACTAAAGAGACCAAATATAAGCCAACCATAAGCTCCATGTTTTCCAGACAATCTTTGGAAGATATTCTCTCTAGCCTGTGGTATTCAGGTGAGCTCCCCTTGTCATGCCCAGATTGAAGATGTCCTGAATTGCCCACGAAGAAAGACCAAAATATTGGATAGGGATAGCAAAGGCAGAGAGACCAAGTTGGATGCCATCCTTGAGGTCATTCAGGATCCCATGAAGCCAACATACTCAGCAGCATGATACCCAGCTCCACAGAGACATCACAAAGAATTTGCCTGCTCTACAGAGAACTGGCCTCAAGGAGAACACTCCTCTCAGCTTTATCAAAGTCCATAACCTAAGCCAGACCCATATGCAGCATCTCAGCTCCCTAATGTATTTGTAAGAAAATTAGTTCCTGGGGATGTTTGTCTGTTTCTAATGTAGTCAGTAACATTATCTATGGTGGGTCTGCCTCATATGTCATGGGTGCAGGTAGAGTCCTGCACAACACTGCTCTGGGCCACCCTTCTGTCAAGGTATTGTACATCCAATGACATTAATAGCATTTCAGGAAAAGTATTAACCAACTGGAAAGGATTTGGAGAGGAGTAACAGATAGGACTACGGACAATGATTGACCCATTGTGAGAAGTAATAGTATAGAATATGGCTTTTTCTTGACCAAATAATGATTAATTTGATGTTAAGGAATCCTCTACAGGTATTCCAAATATGTCAGGCACTTCTGAAAAAATAACCTATATAGAACAGGCCAAGCCACAATTATGAATTTGAGAGAGCAAGAAGAGGGCAGTTATGAAAAGTAAGAGAAAGTCTGTGAGGTCTCACATACTAGCCATGGACTAAACTCTGGGAACAGACCCTTTAATTAGTCAAATCCTTCCCCTCGCTTTTCAAAAAACCCTCTATTTTTGATTAGATAAAAAAAAATCATCTAGTGTTACTGACACTATCGTATTGCACTGGTTAAAGATTTGATACAGAAAATAATGAAGTATATACAAATATATACAAAACCATTGTTGCATTCCCCACTTCCCCAGTAACCCTCAGGTCACCTACAGGACAGGCCCTGGGAAAGTCCTGGACTGGAATCCTGGATTAAGCAGCAGACAGGAACTGGATTCAAGAATTCACAGATTCACAAATGCAACGATTGAGTTCAAAGGCAGGAGAACTACCAAGTCCTTCCAGGACACAGCCCATGAAGGAAGAGAAATTAACCCTTGTGATTCCTCAGTTTTATACCAAGTATGATGTGTATGGCATCAAATACTTAATTTGGTCAATTTTGGTCACCTGTCCAGTCCACTCCTCCCCACAGGAGGTGAGAGGTGTGACCCCTCTCCTTCCTTTCCTTTCAGGCACACAAGAAGTTTATCAGAACCAAGCACTGGCCTTGGTTCTGCAGACCAGTTTGCAACAATGACTGTAAACACTGACCATTAGCATTAATAAAAAGTGTCTTAGAAGCAGACACTGACCCAAAAAATGTGCTGTTAATTTTAGAAGGTGCAGTTAGTTAGAAGAGAGCTAATTGAAATGTAAAATTACAAAAAAGAAAATTGGTTCTTTCCTGGTTTAAACCAGGAAACCATTGCTAAAGAAGACACTTTTGCAGCACAAATATTAAGAGAAATGCTAGCAGGAACTGAATTTTTACTTTTCCCTACAGATTATTATGCTCTCAAGAGCTCCTTCTTTTCCACTGAAGTAAACTACATTGCACCAGGAGGCAAGTCCAACCTCCAGCTTTCCTCTGTGAGGAAGAGCGAGCCATTTACATACTCCAACTTCTGCTGGACCTGTTTGGCTTCAAGTTGCCAAGCAACAGCTACCCTCAAGACTCATCAAATCAATGCAGCAGCAGTATGGGAAATTACAAGGCAAAAGGTCTTGGAATCCATTTATCTGGGGTTTTTTGCAGGTTCATAGCATGTACAATTGAAAGTCAAAAGGTGACTGACACTCTGAGGGCTGAACCTGAGAGCATCAGCATTGGAAGTAGAGGCGATGAGCTGCTGGAGCAATAACAGACATTCAGCCATTGCAGAGCAAGCCCAGAGAAACCCACTGTGCATCTACACTGGGTAGGTTACATTTACATCCAACAAGGTGGGAAGATTTTTTTTTAAAGAGCCAAAAATAAGAATTTTTGTTCTTATGAGGTATTCATGCTGAAAACCTTTTTTCAGCCATGAGTGCATAGCTGGTAATTTTATCTGAAAGTGAAAATGCAACAGTAGTTGTATTGGTATTCTTCTGTGTGCCAATAACTGCAGAAGTTGGTAGCCTGTAATCCCAAGGATCAAAAAAATTCAATAAGGGTTGGTTTGTTTTGACTGCTTTCTTTGTCAAGCACAAGAAGAAATGAGGAGCACAGCTTTCTTGCTGTTTATTTTGCATGTTCCTATCCTGCTTAGCTGCACAAAATTAAAAACTGAAAAGGCTGTAAGTGGAAAATTAATTAAAAAAGCAATAAAAAGCCTCTACAGAAAACTAAAGCTATAGAAGAAAAAAAGTGAGACTGCCTCCAGGATAAGCTGAGGGTATACATCAAGGAAAGAAGAAGTCTGCATAGCCAGGATTCCAGATGACTGAGAGACCAGGGGGCAGGGCAGAGACCAGGCAGACCAGAGGCTCTACAGGAAAGCTGGGGAGGGACTTTTTACAAAGACATGTAGTAATAGGAAAAGGCATAATGGCTTTAAACTGGAAGAAGGTAGGTTTAAGTTAAACATTAGGAAAAATTTCTTTGCTGTGAGGGTGGTGAGACACTGGCAAATGTTGCCCAGGGAAGCTGTGGATGCCCCATCCCTGGAAGTGTTCAAGGCCAGGTTGGATGGGATTTGGAGTAACCTGGTCTGGTGGGAGATGTCCCTGCCCATGCAGGGGGGTTGGAACTGGATGGTCTTTAAGATCCATTCAAACCCAACCCATTCTGTGATTACTTTAAAAGGTGATGAAGGTGGGGACTGACTGAGCTTTCAGCAGATGCAAAGGGACTATAAACCAGCAGAGATGCAAAGAGAAAATACTGCTGTTTCTACAGCTGTTCAAATCTCTCTAAGCCCATACATGAAAATAACTAAATAGTGACAATTTTCAAAGTCTTATGAAGAAAGCCTATGGGCAAGGAATGCAATTAGAGGGTCCATTTTTCCTGTCCTATGTGATACATATTTTTCAAAGAATAAACAAGATTTAAGAAAGTAGGAACAAATTCTGAGCTTGAAAGACTTTTCAGAAGCACTGTCACAGTGTTTCTCTGAGTCCAGTAGAAAGGATCTTATAAGTGCTAAATTCATTTGGAGTCATTGTTGCTGCTCATCAAGCCCAGGTATTCATCAGAGAGACATGAATGAAAAAGCTTAGGAAAAAAAACAGGTCTGAGAAGTGTAGGAGACTGTCAGAGCACTGGAGTGCAGCTTGCCCTATAGCCATACCATCTGCATTTTCAGTCTGTTAAATATCTGTATGTTATAATTTGAACAAAACCTTTCATTTGTCAGACTACATTGTAATTCAGTGCCATGAATGTGTTTTGCTAGCATATAGAAGAATCCAAGGATTTTTATTATTTTTTTTAATGTAATTAATTCAGTGATTAGACTTCTTAACTGAGCTTAAATTGTCTTAAATGGTCCTTTGGAAAGATTTCTGCAAATTCAGACTTGGATTCTACTGATTTAAAGCTACAAGTAAAACCTTGGTTTACCCCCACCTGAATCAGTGAACCCAGGATCTTACCTTTAATGTATTTTACCTTTAGTTATGCTTCTGCCTGCTAACAAAATGGGCAGGGTGTGACACATGGACTGGATGTAAGAAGCCCTCAGAAGAGGAGCAGGAGCATCATCTCCCCCTACACTAAACTTCACTGTCATGTACATGAAGGTTGCCTCATACACAGCATCTCAAACTCCCATTTGTAGAGAGGAGAGGCAGGACTCCTTTCTACTCAGCTTCCACTGTGGCCAAAGTGAAATTATACAAGGTGAAGAGCTGTTCCATCCTGAGGTCTCCCACCCAGAGAAGACTATTGAAACTTCATCTAGAAAAGTAGAAAAGGGACCTGAGGCTTCCATAAATACAGATGTGTTTTATCAGTAAGAAGTGTTTGCTGCTCCTTTTCACGTGATCCTGTGGCAGACTTCAGAATGGAATGAGGAACATCCTGTTCTTGTATCCTAAATAGCTTTCAAACAGAAATTCAGCTCAACTGTCAGCTCTGAGGTATTCCCAACCATCACGAGTAGCACGTTTAAACACCTGAATAGCTCTTAGCAAAAGACCAACAGACAGATTCATGATAAAACTTTTTGCCTTCCAGTCCTAAGTAGCCTCTAAACCATGTTTCATGCAATTTAAACCTTTTCTGGCAGTGTCATTTTTCATCTGCCTATGCCTCAAGTCTCCGGAGAAAAGCACTTCTTGTAATTCCCTGGCTTCATGCAAGGTGTTAAGAATCAAAAGATAATGAAGTATTCAGACTACTATGAGGAGAGCCCAAAAGATATCTTAAATGCCTAAAGCAGGCTTCATCAGCAACAACAACCAGAGTCTGATTAGCTGGAATGCCAGATTTCAAGCTTAATGCAAATCTGAGCTGTGCACCTTGTAAGGAGTTACCAGCAGTAATTTTTGCAACAAGGACTATGTACCACCAATTAATATTTTGCTTTGCTAAGAACTAGGACAAAAATGAAACAGAAGATCTAAAACAGGTTTGAATATTCTCATGAAGATGCACACACAAATTTGATCAGTCCCATGCCATGGATCAAGGTCACTGAGTAATTTATTGGTTTTGATAAAACATTCTGAAAATGTGCCTCAGGGCTGACAGCTGCAAGCAGAGAGAATAGAGTGGTTGGATGTGTAAAGAGAGGAATTGTAGAAGTAAAAGAAGGTGGTAATGAGTCTGCCACTTAAGGTCAGGCTCCACTGAAATACAATTAGAGTGTTAAACCTTCAGCTAAAAACAAATTTCAAACTGAAAAAGTGAGTTAAGTAATGCTACTTTAGGATTAGGCACAAAAAGCAGAAGTCTTAGAAACATTTCAAGATTTCAGTCCATTTGGTTTATGAAAGGAAAACTGGAAGCTTAATCACATTCTGGACAGTTTGCTCCACATTTGCTGGATACAAAGCTGTATATGACATGTGCAAACAGCAGGATTCATTGTAATGTATGAAACATGCATAACACATAACTTTGGTTATGTCCCAAAGGGAATGTTTTTTGAGTTTTATTCAGAGGGTCATTGCTGTAAACAGTGGGCTGCTCAGCATCTTGCACAGGCAATATGTGGTAGTCTATTGCACTCAGAAATTAATATACCTTAATTATGGATTATAACACTTCTGAAGGCACATGGTTAAAGAAGTGGTGTGAGTGGACAGGAAGGATCTGTAGTTCTCAACACTCAAAAATACCTATAACCGTATGGATCCCATGACATTTAACATACATGCCTTACAATATGCTTTATTTGCATAAAGAAGGTATGAGAAACTTGGCAGGGAGCACCTCATGTTTCACTCATTGCTCACTTACAGACAAGAGCAGAAGAACCAGGTTTGCACTGTGCACCCCCATGTCCTGGCAAGGAAAACCTGCTGGTGGAGGAAAAAGAGCCAGGGATTTGCAGAAATGGGACCATTTAGCCTGTGTTACATCCATAAGCCACAGGGAAAAGCAGCTTGAGCTCAGAGGAGCTGGTTGCATACCCTGTGCCAGGTGACATTTTGCTCTCCCAAGCTTCTGGCAATGAAAGATATTCATATATTTACAACTTTTCTTAAGGTCATTGCTTCTGTGTCTCCAGCTGAGCCCTTAAATATTAATTGGACTTGCTTTCCAAAAATAAAAAGCATAACCTCTAATTTACTTGTGTAATTAACACCTCCCACAAACCAGGTGTTCTCCTGGACCAGACAGAGCCAGCCATTTGCATTTCAAAATCCTGAAGTATTCCATGTGTTTTTGTAGCAGACACATTGTTGTTTGTTCATTCTGCATGCACAAGTACAGGTAATCATTTGGGGGAAAAAAAGCCTTACATACAACAGAAAATATGCCCTCTGGGTGCTGCAGTCATATCTTCCCACTCACACAGGAGAGTTCTCTTCAGTTTGGATTTAAAAAAAAAAATTACCCAGTTTTGTCCAATAAGGCTCAATGCTGCTAAATATCTCAGAGCTCAAATTTTAAACCATAACTGGAGCAAGCACAGGCACTCCCTGATTGTGTGAGAGCTCTGCCATCAAAGGACTTTGGTTCCCACATATTATAGCCATGTAATAAGCCTAACACCAAAATTACCTTTGAAATTTCAGTACCACCATTGTTTATTTTAAGACAAGGTGAATGTGTATTCAGTAAGCACTGAACTGCATAGAATAATTGCAAAAGTTTATTAGGTGCTGATTTACCTAGATGAATGCATGCCTGCTCTTCAGTGAGGCTTAGAAATTTGTGGAGTGAAAATTCACAGAACCCAAGGTCCTCATTGTTCAGTTGCCATCGAAGCTCAGACATAATTTTTCAGTATCACACAATTCAAGAAACCTAAACTTGGTTTTACACTTTGACTGAAGCACATCTGACATGTCAGGACTTAGCAGGCTGAGATCCATCTCATAACTAAACCTTCTGGGAATCTGTAGTCTCTCTAAGCAGTACTTCACCTTTATTGCCTCAGAAACTCAATCTGACTGCCAGTCTCAGAGCTTGCAATTGTGGTGCCAAGTGAAAGAAAAACAACAAACAAAACCCCCAAGCTTTTCTTTCTTTGGAGGAAGTGACTCTGTGTTAAGGTAAAAAAAACGAAATGGAGTTTCACGTGTTCTCAGGTGCACGGACAACTTAAAGTTTATACCCTGAGTGCCATGAGGACTGACTGGAGTGTCTCGCAGGGAAGGGTCAGTCCTCAGCTCCAGCCTCCCCAGACAAAATACAAGTTTGCAGAAGTGGAGAGGACTTCTGGTTCAGAGTGCAGCCATGAGCTGAAAAGTCACAACACAGGAGCTTCTGGCACCCTGTTGGTAGAAAATGATGCTTCACTCACTCTTGACAACTTACCATCATTTTCACAGTTTATCACAGGTCGGTGAGAGTTCCTTCTGCTAGGGAAACCACCCTCTCAGGTATTTCCTTCTGACCACCAAGGCTTTTCTGACAGGTAGCTCCCAATCTCTTCTCTCCTAGCAAAAGACACTCCAGGCCACTGGGCAGGAATTCCAGATAGTTTCCTGGAGTACTACCTTTGAGTTGTCAAGAATGTGGCAATGGTAAGATGTCATTTCGGATGTCACGCTTTAGTACTGTTGGAAATCCTCTAATGTCAGGACTGCATATCCAATGTCTGTATAATTGAAAATGTTAGTAATGGGGAATTCAAAACCTTGCTGCCCCAGAGACTGCTCCTACCATGTAATATATATGTTCTTCTCCAGGATAGCACTAAATCCTTTGATGCTTTTTGTAGCATCCCAAAAAATGGTGTCAAAGTGTAGTTTCCCCCTACCTCCTCCTATCCCTGAATAACCCAGAGTGTGATGAAGCACCCAGCTAACAGGAGTTTTTCTTGCATCAGAGAGAGGGGAGAAAGGGGCTGACTGCTCTCACTGAACACTTCCAGGTTGGTGAGAGGAGTAGAGCAAGCCCTTTGGTGGGGGCTGGGGAGGGGGTGGTGAAAAGTGAGAAAGAAAAATTTACCTGTAGAACTGGCTATGCAAACTGAGCAGAGGAAGATGCCTTCTGGTATTGCTAAACAAGGCAACTCATTGCAAAGCAAGACTGATAGGACTACAGTTCTCCTCACCATTCCTTAGCTTTTGGTGTCTTTACATTTGGAGCATACTGTAGTCCCTAGCTTCCTAATCCTCAATGGAAGTTAAACCTAAAAGGTGTTCTGGAACACCAAGAGCAGGCTACAAAAACATTTAATTTATTTATTTTTATTTTCCCATCCAGACCTAAGCATCTCTGGAAATATTGAATGCTTGGTGTGGTTGAGTGGTATTGTAAAGTGTGAGCATGACAAAACCCTCAGCAGCCATCAATAAGCTTCATCAATTAATAGCAGATGCAGCAGCTTAACTATGTCCTGGTTTATAACTTAAAATGTGGCTTATAATTTAATAACTTTAGAAGATTATTGCTGTAATAGATTTAAGGCTTATTACTTTTTTTCTCCTCCACTATTTTATTAATACTAAGATAGAAAAAATTAAACCATTACATTTGTATGCCTTTGAGGTGACAGCTTAATACACTTAGCTATATATAACATATTCCTTTCTTAAACTGAGCACTATTTCGGTAAGTAAAAAATTGAAAATTGAGCAGCCCACCCCCTACAGAGATATCTGGTCCTTATGCTGCAGCTGAAATGAAAGACTGAAGCATCAGGTTTTTGTAGTGGCAGAGCAGAGGAAGGAGACATGTGGAGGCAGAGAGAGAGAGAGATAGTAAAACTGGAAAGATTCCATAGACATTTTTTTTTTTCTGAAATACTGTATTTACACAAAATTAGAGAGAGTACAAATACTTTACTAAGAAGACAAAACCATCATAGTACATTCAATTTAAACACAGGCAGAACTATAGATCCAAAACAGAGGCCTAAGGTACTTGCAAGGCAAATTTAAAAAAAAAAAAAAAAAAAGAAGAAAAAAAAAAGCAAGCATCAGAAAGACCTCAGAGTCAAAAGCAGAAGAGAACACTGTATTTGTTAGGCAGCATCACCTCTCCTCCATTTCAATGGGGCTACAATAAGGTGCTCTCTTTCCTCACTGTGGAAGATGGGAAAAACTCTCCTGCCTAAGCGTGTACTTGATTTTCAGCATGGAAACAGATCTGTAAACTTCAAAGGAAATAATATTTGTGCCTAATCACATCCTTATATGCCTAGTTTGACAAGGAATAACCTTCCTAATGCTTAATAGGTCAAGTCCAGTGTTACACAAAAAATAAAGGTTCTTTACATTTTTTTAATATAATTTAGAATTGCTTTGGTTTTCCCTTACGTACTTGATTAGAAAATAGTAGCTTATTGAGTGCCATAGAATATTTTGATTCATGAGTTACATAATCAAAGGAATATTGATCAAAAGTAATACCCACATTTTTTCAAAGCCCAAAGTTTAGATTAAAAAAAAAAAAGATATATAAATATAAAAAGAAATATACAAACAATAATAAAGCAGCTTTGTGTTTCTGGGCATTTGGCAGCAGGTCTATTATAATATCATTCAGACATCTCTTGGTATCACTTAAAATCTCCAGATTAATTAATCATTATAAAATAAAACATTGTACAGTATTATTACAACCCACCAGATATAGCCAAAGCATGAAATATTTTACACATTATATATCTTTAAAAAAGAATTAATATATTTTATCCTGCCCTTCAAAAACATTAGCTTCTGAAGTAATATATCTTAACCACAGTGTTTTCTGTCACTTCTACTGTCTAGTTGTTTTGTTTTTTGTTTTTTTTTTCTGAATAAAAATTAATTAGAATAGGACTACTAGCTCAGAGATGGAACTACAGTGCTTCTAACTAAACTTCATACATGTTTTCATTACTGTTGCTGCAGTTATTGTAGTCACATACCACTGAAGTGCTAAATATTAGTAACTCAGATATGTGGACTTTGGTTATGCTTGATAGAATATTGGCATATCAAATATATGTACCACTTCCTAATGGCTATGTTACAATCATGATGCCTAGTAATAAATAATAATAGAAACAATCTTATATTCAAAGTGCTGACCCATATCACTCATCACTTGAGGCACCAATACAATAAATCAATCCATTAAAAGACTTATTTGTAGTGTTCAAAACTAACAGATCAGATCCTGTGCTGCCAAATTACATGCACAGCGTGGAGGACTCTGAGCCTCTCCTTCTAACCCAGGGGATTCCTCTGGTCCCAGAAGACACTGGAATATCATGTCTGATGTGGAATGCTCCAAAACATTACAAGTCTTCAGACATGTAACATTAGAAGCTCTCTAAGCTTCCTTAGAGCCTTCAAAGGCTCTCTTAAACCCCCTCAAGCCTACTCTGCTCACTCAGGGACAAGGCTTTGCTGTTTATTTTACCTGGCTGCAGACCAAGGAAGAGCCTTTCATGAAAGTCCACAGTGAAATGCATCACATTAATGCAGCTTTCACACCCTGCAGACACTGTCACCACTGTAAGCATGAGAGGGCAAATGCAGCTTTCCAGGAGCAGCAAACATCTGTCTCACTTGATGGGGAATGCTTCTCTTGCTGTTAGTTTGTTCTGTGCAAGCAGTAATCATTTTCAGTGTCGAGAGAGCTGTTGTACCCCGATGATGGATACAGGTCCCTCTTAAGTATCCTGTTGACCATGTTGATCAGAACTTTTTTGTATTGTTGACGTAAAAGTGAGTAAACAAATGGATCTGATGCAGCCTTACTGTAGGTGAGGCACTTGCTTATAATTCCCCAGTAGTAATTTATGGTAACAAAAGGAAGGAGCTCTATCAACCTGTTAAACATTAAAGAGATATGGAAACACTTGAGAGTTATATTCACACTGAGCTCAGTGCATTCGTCATGAAAAATTAAAGTACTACTCATTTTCTTACAGTACACAGTCCCTGCAGGTGAGGGCCCTGTACTTGCTTACTCCTTGGACTCAGCACAGATAAAAAGAACTTTCCTAAAAAGGCCAGTGGGAGAAAAGAGTCGTTCCCTCTATGGAAACAGAGAAAAAGTGTGTTTTCAGTGTTAATGTTCTCATGCATGTAAGATAAGGAAGTGCTGCAGTTTATTGTTCACTTTCTGAATTTAAAAGTATGCTGGCAAGTGGTGAAAATTTTGGTGACATTATTGACTACCCTTCTTCCATGGCAAACTTGAGACAGACACAAGTGACTTGGGGGATCTGGGCCCACACAACTCAGTTGCCTAAGTCCAGCTGCCTAGTGACACTTGAGCCATTTGGGCACAACCCCCTTGGCACCAGGCTGCTGGTACTGGAAGCTGTGAATCTCCTCTAGGTCCTGTGTCATATCTGACAATTTATGTGGAGGTTTGGGATCCCATGCAGTATCTCAAGTGATTCCAGAAACTTAGTCCAGATCACTGAATCCACCTCCTTGGTTACAGAACATTATAGCACATTATCTGCATTGTACCACAACACACATGCAAAGAGGATTCATATTAAACTGTTGCAGTATGGAAAAAAACACGGCAGTGCCTCAGAGAGATTTGGGTGGCACCTGCAATCCCATAGTATGCTTAGAAGCACAACTGCATCCACTTACCTGTGAAAGGTTCTGTGTGCACTTGGCAGACTGCTAGTTTGGCCAAAGAAAACAGGAAACAAAACTTTTATCATCATTACATGACCTGTCTGCAGAGCTGTGTCTCCTGGTCCGTGCTTCATGGATGATTAGTGGCCTCGGCACCTCCACAGAGGTGGGTGTATTAATCATGGGGGAGAAACTGCAACTAAGTTAAACACTTTTTCCACTGAAGTGAGAACAAATCTTCAGACTGTTCCAGCAAGTGTCTGGCACACAGCTCATCTGCAGTGAGCAAACTCTCCATGCAGGTGAAAAGAACAGGGTAAGGAGTTTCTATTGCCTTTACAACTTCTGTGAAATCTTTTGTAGGAGCAAGGATATAATATTGCATTATATTCACTCCAGAAGAAGAAGAAGAAAGTACTGTCAGATAAGATAGCCCTTTTTTATACCCTAAAACATTACTGTTTGAAAATATATGATCAGAAGCTTCCTCAAGCCTTGAGGAACCTTCTGGCCTCATTCCAAAGTGCAGAGCTTCCAACTTGAAAAGTGTTGACTTTTGAACCTGTTCTGATCCTTTTGCATAAAAAAGCTGACCTAGCTCCACTGAGACTGAACATTTCAACAAGTGGTTGAATTCTGATTGTTGAACAAGTGGTTGAACTCATTTGTGTGTGTAACATTGAAACCATTCCTATGGCAAGTACATTTAAAAACCAGATTACTGCTGCTTGAAACTGCTTGCAAAAAATTCCCGTGAATTCAAAACAAAAAACAGAAATAATAAAACAAATTATGAGAGATAAATAAATGTACAATATATAACACTTGTTGCATGGTTGCCTAGGTCTATCTCATCCTGTATATCATCCTAATGTAAGAAATATACATTTGATATTTACATGATTGATGGTTTTATAAACACACTAAGTATGAAGAATAAAGTATCTTTCAGATGTATTACTGTGTGCTCCTTTTAATGCACTATGGATCCAAACATAATTGCACTGAAGCCAACAGAAGAAAATTTACACAGATTTTAATAAGATAAAGGGCCTGGCTAAATCAAGTCATTCTTAGAAACATCCACCTGAATGCATCATAGTATCATCTTCTTGTTTTCAGTTCTGCTACAAAAAAAAAAAAGAAAAAAAAAAAGAAAAAAAAAAAGAAAAAAAAAAAAAGAAATTCATCTCTCAACTGTTAGTGAACAGAGAAATATATTGTTAGTGCTTATAATCTCATTCATGGTTCTGAAATGAGGAGCAAATACTGAGCTCACAATGCAACCTGAGTCACCACACCAAAGAGCAGGAACATGAAGCATCTTTCACGTTGCCTCCAAGCAAGTGAAAGGGCAGCAAGTTCTCCAGCATCACCTCCACCACCACCAGTTCTTACCTAGTGCCACTTGGATACTACCTTGCATTTGGGGCAAAGAGCCTTTGAGGATGGCTCCCCAAATGCTTCTCATTTTGCTGTCACTCAATCAAGACAGTCCTTGTGACTGAGACAGAAGCTGTACCTTGACATGCACGTTTACATAAATCAGCCCCAATTTATCTTCCTAGTGACACATGAGCCACCAGTTTGTCACACATCACATATTTGCCAAATGTGAGGTCTAAAGAAGGAGGTCACTTTTATTTTAGAAGTTTATGAGAAATATTTCCACCCTGGATAATGTGGCAGTGCTGGAATTTGCTGAGCTTGGTAATGTTAAGATGGAAAGAAGATGGCAAAATCCACTTTGCTGCATACAATTATATCCTGATTATGGTAAAAGTGTATAGAAAATGACTCAGAATGTACTGAACAGTGATCAATTAACCTTTTACCTCTATGATGTAATGTTAATATTTGTAATAATCCTTTCAACTGCAGGAAAAAAAGCAGCTGCTCAGAAAATCAGTCAGGAACCCCTTTCAACATATAAATGAAAACTGAAATAAATGTCATCCTAAAGGTTAACTAGCCATTCTCTTTTTTGTGCACTGGCCTAAATCTGTCCCCTTACCCACACAAAAAAAGGGCAATGACAATAATCATAAATGGACAGTGATCATAAATGGCCTACATATGTGTGGTTGTATAAGATCAGGGGCTAAAAGTGTCCTATTTCTGTAAGGTGGAGTGGCTGCAGACCCTGGCAGCGTGGTAACAACCTTGAGGAAGCTCTCACTAGGGTGGTTTTTCAGATTAGTGCATCTTCCTCAACAGAAGTCAGTTCTCTTCAAGGGTGTCTTGAACACACTGTGAAGTGGCAAATATTTTTAAAAATCACTTTTGAAAGATGTAGTTAATTTCAGGCTTGAAATTAAAGGCTAAATCCTGAGGTCCTGCAATCTGGTATAGTTGTATTGGCTTCCAGCTCACTGATTAATGCAAGAGTTAAAAATAATAACCATATGTTGTATAAAGACTATACAAGTATGGAGTGAGAATGATGCATGATTACTTAAAAGGCATAGACACCAATAATTCTGGCCATCTGAGGAGCATGGTGTTTCCTATACATTTTAAAAGTCTAATTATTGCATTTCCTGGGAGATAATTTACACCTTATTATGAGACCAAGTTGCACCATTAGCAATATATTTACAGGCATTAATTTTTCCAGACACAAAGGTTATCTGAAAAATTATCAGCCTGGATAAATTTAAATCATGTCACCTCAGCTTCCAATAGCAGCAAGACTGGCCTTATACCTTTTAAAGCCAGCAACCTGAGCTAATGTGGAAAAGCTGTCTGCTTTCCTCTCTATTGCTCTAGTTGTGCTAATAAGAAAGGCTGGTGAGTCTTTTAAACTCCTTTCTTCTTCCACTGGCATGTAATTAATTCCTGATACTTCTCCTAAAAGCTTCTTGCTCTTGGCAGAGGTGCCCAGACCTAGCTGCAATGAGGAAAGGAGAGCCAGAGGCTGCCAAAGCTTTGCCCAGCAGGCTGGGTAGGGTGTATTGGCAGGGTATTTCGTGTGTGGTTGTGTTGTGTGTGTGTTCTCTGCCCTGCAGAGCCAGCCCTGTGTCTCCATCAGGCTTTGGCACCTCAAAATCATCTGTATCCCCCTCCCCAACCACCTGCACATCTGAGGGCATATTAGTCCATGAAAGTCCCTCACCCCAATAGGAGATACTAACCTGGTGATAATGTAAGGACCAAAACAGACCACAAATGACCCTATAAAAATACTGATTTTCTTGGTAGCCCGCTGCCTCCTCCGTTTCTGCTCATTAAGACAGCGCTGCTTCACACTGCAAGGGAGAAGAGCAGTCAGTGGGTTAAGGCAAGAAGGGGGGAGAGATATGAGCACTGGGGAGAGGAGGACTCTCTTCTGGCCCTGAAAGCCCCTGTCCAGGAGGATGGGAGGGCAGGGCAGCCCCTATGCTGCCTGGCAGGAGGGCAGCCCTGGCCCCAGAGGTTGGCAGTCCCTGAGGGAGGGGAGGGCAGCTCCGGCCCCCCAAGCCTGGGGATGGGGGCACTCACCGTAGCAGCAGATCCCTGTTAAAGGGGTCTCAGGCAAGGGGGGGGCTACCAGCAGCAGGACAAGCATTTAAACAAAGCAGGCTATAAATGCACAAGCCACACTGTCTTCTGGCACTCTAAGCAGCACCTGAAACTAGAGACACAGAGTGCTTGCCATGTGGTTGGGACAGACAGGAGCTCAGGAGAGGATGCTGAGGAGGCAGAGATCCTCTCTGCCCGAGGTACGTACCTGAAGTGCCCTAGGGCTGTGAACATGAACATGCACACATTACCTGGGGTGGATATCCACTAGCAAAACCAGAGTCTGCATGGTAATAATGTCTATCCTCTTGCAGTGGAACCGAGCAACTTTCAGCACCTTTAAATAGGTGAAACACAAGATCACCAGTGACAGCATGAAACTGGTGGAATGAAAGACGATGGTGAACACTGTAAACCTTCTGCGCTCTGTCTCTTCCTTCAGGTGCAAGGTGCAAGAGGCATAAACACTGCTGTAATCTACCCATGAGTAAAACAAGGATACCAAAGGAAATGTAAGGGAGTGAAGCCAGGAGTAGCCCATCAGTATGACAGCATCCTTATACCGCATCTTGCTCGTGTAGCTTAGGGGGAACACCACAGCAATCCATTTGTCGATGCTGAGCGCTGCCATGCTCAGCATCGTGTTGGAAGTCAGGAAAGTTTCCAGGAAACCCACTGCTTTGCAGAAGCAGCCCCCGAGGGGTTGCTGGCTCTTCAGGATCCCCAGCAGGGTAAAAGGCATGTTCAGGACGGTGAGGAGCAGGTTGCAAAAGGATAAGTTCACCAGGAAAACCCCGGCGACCTGCTTGCGGATCTCCGTACTGTAGACGAAGCATAGCAGCACCAGGAGATTGGAGAGCAGGGAGACAACCAGCACCAGCACGAGGAGCAACGCCAGCAGCACGCCTGCCAAGTCCATCTCTCAGCGGGTCACCTGGAGCGGGCAGGAGGAAGGGGGCATCCGAACCGGCACCGAAGCCTCGCCTGACACCGCCCGCGGCCGCCCGCGCATGTTGCCGGCTGCGCGGGCCGGGTGAGCGGGGAGCAGAGCCGGGGGCAGTGGGGCGTAGGGAGGAGATCAGGGAGGGGGGAGAAGAGCCCAAGGTGCAGGGAGAGGGGAGCGGAGCCGGGGGGCTGGGAAGGGGAGAAAACCCGCGGGGCAGCGGGGCCCGGCAGCAGGGTCGGGAGGAGCAGGGCGTGAGCCGAAGGTAAGGGAGCCGGGGCCCCCGGGAACCGGAGCCGGGGCTGTCGGGACTGGAGGTATGGGGCAGCCGGGGCTATGGGGAAGCCGGGGCCCGGGGTAGCGGGGACCCGGTCCGGGGGCCAGGGCCAGGGGTAGGGAGGAGCCGGGGCCGGGCCGGGGGTCTGGGGGTCTCGGGGTCTCGTTCCGCCGGGAGCCGCGGGCGGGTCCGGGGCGCGGCGCTCGCTGTGCGCTGTCCGCGGTGCTGAAGCGGGCGCTGCCCCGACGGCCGCGGTGCCCCCCGGGGCGGGTGCCCCTCCGGCGGGCGCTGGGGCCGCGTCAGGCACTGAGCAGCTGCCCCCCCGGCCCGGCCCCTGAAATACTCCGGGCGCGGAGCCTCCCGCGGCGACTCATGCGCAGAGGAGGCGGCCGTGAGGCAAAGGCTCAGCCGGGGATCGCGGAGTCGCTCTGATCCACTCCCGGACCGCAGGCGAGAGCAACAGGAAACCCAACTTTCCGCTAATGCGCAGCTCAGGAAGGATCAGACTTGGCGACCAGTTGCTAGCAGTTGCATCTCTGCGCTGCGCTCAGGCACACCCTGAGCGAGATGGCTGCATCCAGCGTTCCTGGAACTTGTCAAAAAGCTTGCAACTGGTCCCCTTGGAAGGCTCACCCCTTTCCTCCGAGGGATTGTTTGCCCGGACTTTTTTGCCCTTTGTTTCATAGCGCCCAGAGGAGCTGTGATTGCCCTCTGGGTATCCGCACCGTTCCCTCAGGCAGCAATAAGGGGAAGGATGCTGCTTGGTTAGAGGCTGCGCTGAGGCCACTCGGACTCACCCTGGCAAAGCCCCAGATGGGGCCACAGTAGGGTGATGGTGATGGCACACATTGTGGAAAACTAAGGTTTCTCTCTTCCCATTTTTCATTTATGCTGCTACCACAAAAAGTGGAATAATAAGGAAGATTCTTTAAGTTATCACATTGTGGCAAAATCTGAAAAGACAAACATGAAAGAAGATAGAAATTCTCCCTCGGCACCTGCCAGGGAAGTGGACCACTGGGCTAATTCCCAAAGACACCATAAATTTTATATTTAAAGGAAAATAAAAGTGAGTAAGTTTTGGTGCATCAGAACACTGGTACAGAAAACAGCTGCCATGTCTAATTACTGTCACATTTCACAGATGATCGCCAGAACTGACATGAAGAAAAAGAAGAATAAAAGGTGGCTTTCCCACTACCCAAAATTATTATTAATATCCTAAGGAAATTCTGTATTGTATACATATTGTATATATCATCCCTACAATGTAGTCTTGTCACGCAAGTGTGACCACTGTGCAAATAACTACAAGCAGAACTGCTTGAAAGAGCTTGAAAGCAATGGTTTGGGGTTTTTTTCCTTCTCAAAAGCAGTTATATGTTTTGGATCATGCCCTAGTTGAAAAGCTTGTTGTGGCATGTTATGCTTAAGAACAAAGCAAAAAGACATGAGTTGTGCTATTTGGAAGAGAAGAACCAGTACTGTATTATTCTTCAGGATGAAAAGAAAATTAATATTTTCCTTGATCAGAAAGCTGTCATTTACAAAATTATAAAAGTGCAGATACATTTGACAGTGGCTATGCTTGAGAAACAAAAATGCAATATAAATCTGTATAAGCATTTGAGAAAAATAATCTATAAAAGCACAAGAATAGCAGTTCAGTTGCTGCATTTCTGTCATCAGGGAACCAACACTGCAGAGCTAAACACAGTATAGAATTTTAGGAAGAACCAAACTATCATGGGAGAACCTGTCTGTATCCACTCAGAGCAGAGGTTTTGCAATCACTGCCTCTCTCATATCAGCAATTCTTAAAGTTCCTACTAGTCAGAACCCATCTGCAACCTACCTCCCATTTAATAGTATGACAAGGTTTGGGATATTTTATGTTATTATATACATGAGGGAGTAAAGGCTGTCTGTATACTGATGTCAGGTTGGGCAGAAGCTAATTTATATCATCACAGAGATAACCTGGATGTGCTGTCCTCTCACTGAAAGATACTTTAGAAGATATTTCCTGCTGGATCCAGGCAGAGGGCAACTTCTCTCTCTTTGTCTCTCTCTTCCACACATACATAATTTCTCTCACACATCCTTTTCAAATGAAGAATTGTTTTTGAAAACTAATGGAGAAAGAACACATCAAAAGAAGACAAGAAAAAAAACCAGTGGCAAGTAGCAAAAAGTCGGGGAAGAAATGATTCTACTTTTTCATGTATACAGAGGTGTACAGCCCCCTGAAACAATATCCAGGATCTAAAGAATCCAGTAGGGATGCCACTGTTGGATTTCCCCCTTTCTTTTCCTTGGACCTTTGTCAATGTTAAAAGTATATGCATAAGTTCTGGTGTGACATGGGTCCTCTGGCAACAACCCATAACACTTTATACTAGCTGCCTTTTAATCAGATGTTCAAATGCTCATTTACAGCTTACAAGGCTGAAAACAGTTGCTTGTGTGAGACCAGAAGGCTTGAATTTGCCAGTGTGGGTTCACAAAAGTGACAATCTGCCACCTCAGCCCCTGAAAACACACATGCTCATGCTACCTTCTTGCCTATAAGGAGACATACATAAATCACTGCAAGTGCTCACAACACTCATATTTCCCCAATCAAAGTCTTACAGTATTCCCTTTAATAATTAAGGTGCTGTTTTTCTTGAAAGTGGGGACTGTGGAGACTGCTGCAATAGAGATAAGAGAAGGAAAAAAAAAAGAAAAGGCTCTTGTCATTAATTAACTTTTAATAGAGATAGGTGATTCAGTTAGCACATATTAGGTAAATACTTGATACTTTTTCTGGTAGCTTCTTCACTCATTAAATCTTGTATTCATCTGTTCTAAATATTGACCGCAACTTACAGGATTTAATGGGTTAGTGTACTGCATTCATTGGAAAGAAATAGGGGATGATTCAAATTCTCTTTTAATTTCACTCCAGAAGAGATGTGTCATACAAAATTCAGTGCAGATCATAACTAACCAAAAATCAGCTCTAATCAATGTATTCTGCAATGGCTAGCAATATATTTAATTTGGTTCTAATTTTAAGAAACCACCATGAAAGAAGATCTCAAAAAAAATTATATCAAATAATCAGCAAGTACAGAGAAAAGCAACCCATTCCCCACACTATCTTATAATAGGTGAAAAGAAGGGAATTAAATTATATTAAGAAGTATGGGGGGAAATGAAGCAACTCATGGAACTGATCTTAAGAACAAATGGTTTCACTTCTAAGTCACTTGATAAAAAGCAACCCATTTAAAAAATGAGCAAGAATGGTTGATACCCATGACATTTTTCAGCATGCTCTGTAAATATCTCCGGTATTCATAATTTCCAACACGTACATGGAATATCTTCTCACCACCCAAATGGCAGCAGGTGTGCCATTGTTGTCACATTAATTAATTAATTAATTAAGCATTAGTGAAGCTAGAGCCCTTCATTCCATCAAGACTCATCAGAAACTTTTTTTTTTTTATTTTTATTCCCTGTTTTTTTTTTTATTTCTTTCTGTTCAGAGACATGCTTTATTATGCTTTGAACTATAAGGTCTTTGAGCAAGCAGGGTGTCCTTACCTGCTGGGCTACCACAGCTTGTATTCTTTCTGGAACAATAAGACAAATAACCAAGCAGACACTAGTTAACATAAGAACTACCATGCTGTTAGTGTCTTTAGAAAAAGATGTGAAGCCTGACTCATCAGTCTAATACAATTCTGTAACACTTTTTTTGTGGCAGAATTCCAGTCAGCATATTTACCACCTGTGGAATAGCTTTGTCATAAAGATCTTTCTAAAATGGCATAAAGCCAAACTGAAAGGTCTACATATTCCTGCTGTAGAGCCTACTTTGCAGGGGGAAAAAACAGAGCAGTAGAAATCATGTGTACTTATCATAAGGGAGAAGAGCAAAAGAAATATGAAGATCAACCACGCAGGAGTTCTGCTAACTGAAATTGCTTCAAAATTGCTTAAGTATTGTAATGAAGAATCTTACTGTTCAACAGATAATCTTGCAGTTTTATTAAAACTATACACTTGCAAAAGTATTTGGCTTGTTTGTGCAAAGTTGATGTATTCCTGAAGTCTTTAGAAACTGATGTCAAAGTAATTTAAGCTGAAAATATTTGATTTTGGAGACTGGAACTGAGGTTGGGAAAAAAAAAAACAAACCAAACCAACCAACCAACCAAAAAAACAAAAAAAAAATCCTGTGTTCAGTTTTATCCCCTACTCACACCCTACACAGAAGGACACTGGGATGCTGCAGTGTGACCAAACAAGAGCAGTGAAGCTGATGAATGAAATGAAGGGTCTGGAGAACAAGTCTTACCAGGAGTGTCTGATGGAACTGGTGTTGTTTAGTCTGGAGAAAAGGATGCTGAGGAGAGATCTCCTTGCTCTCTACAACTACCTGAAAGGAGGTTGTAGATAGGTGAAGGTGGTCTCTTCTCCAAAGTAACAAGAAATAGAACAGGAATAAATAGTCTCACGTGCCAGGGGAGGTTTAAATTGGATATTAGAAAAAATTTCCTCACCAGACAGTTTGTCAAGCACTAGAACAAGCTGCCCAGGGAAGTGATTGAGTCTCCTTACTGGAGTTATTTAAAAGATGTAGGTGTGGTGCTCAGGGACATGGTGTAGTGGTGGACTTGGCAGTGTTAGGTCTACAGTTGGACTTGATGTCTTAAAAGTATTTTCCAATCTAATTGATTCTGTGATTCTGTTGTTGATGTTTCTTAGTGTAAATGGAAGTGCATAGATACGGGAAATGAAAGGAAAACAGTAAAATATTCACAGAATTAAAAAAATTTTCAGCTGAGATACAGTCTAAAAATGGATATGTATGGGTATGTGTTGATGCTCCCTCTTTCTCTAGCCAACCTGTTTTGTGTTTCCCTTCCACAACACAAGGCACCAGTTAGAAACAGCATTCTAGATTGCAGGATTCTGCTTTTTGGACTAAAGCTGGCAAGAACTTCCTGGAGTACAATGGAAAAATATGCTGTTCTATTGAGCAGTAAAGAGGAATACTGTTCCCTTGAGCAAATGGCACAGGAACTTGAAATTCGGTCTTCCATATTCAGTGTTAAGTTCTTCAAAAACACTCATAATATGCAAATTCTTTCCTCAGACTAATTCTACAACAGAATTACTCATGATTTAATGGAATAGTTAGGACTTATGCAATAACTAAAATTTTTCACTTTACAAAGGTACAACTCTTCTACAGTCTTGAGAAAAAAAATGGTGAGTGCATAACTATTGACTCCATAAGAATAACTATTGAACTAGAAGAACAAATGTATCCTTCCATTTTAATCTATTTTGTCCACTTTTTTTTTCTATTTTGTCCACTTGTTCCACAGAATTTGGTATATTGATAGATTTTAACCTAACAGAAATGAAAATTAAAGTTCTTTTTTTTTTCTAATTTTCTGTAGTGCCTCATAAACACAGTGGCTCATATTAGCAATGCTGTGCTACACCAGCTTGTTATAAAACTTATCAAAGCTGCAGGCATGGGGATGAAATTCCCAGGAGTCTTTTACTGGCATTTTTAACAAATGTGACAATGTTTAGCACTCCCAGGGGACAGCAAACATTAAATGGCATTTTACAGAAACTGCTGAAGCAACTTATTTACTGTTGCAGTGAAGTTCCTGGAGCCAAGATATGAAAAACCCAGCATGTGGTGTTCTGCTGTACTGTAGAAATTCTCCTTTTCCTGCCTCACTTGCTCAAAATCCAACACCCCGCCCCCCTCCCCCATCTTACACAGATGGTTTGATGCTGCTTTTCTTGAGTCAGTGCAAACCCAGGTTAAGTCCCTTAAAGCCACTGGGAAAACCAACACAGTGGAAAAGAAAGCAATCAAATAAAAAGGCTGCAGAAACAGCATGGAGCTTCTATAGTGGGGGATGTTTTGATTATATTTATTATCCAGAGCACTCTCAGCAAGAACATCAAGAAAAAAAATTAACCCCGCTTGTGCAGTGGCAGGGCTGGTCTGACAGAGATCACTGCTGAGCTGCTCAGGGACAGAAGGGCACAAAGCCCTTTGCCTGACTCTAGAGGAAGGAGGGCATGCAAACAGCTGAGCTCTGCTCTGAGCAATTTAAAGAGATGCTGAACCAAAGAAACAGAGAGAGCTGGACTTGTGGGATGGGCACGTTGTCATAAGTTGAACTCAGACATGACCTGAGAAGTTGCAGGAGGGTGAATTGCTCTGGCATTATGGCACAGTGACTCTTGGCTGGGCAAATCTCCTTCTATGGGACAGATATAACTTGTCTCCTCATGGACAAGCAGCAAACCAGTGTTCATAGGATGCTAGAATGATCTGGGTTGGAAGGGACTTTAAAGACAATCTAGTTTCAACACCCCCTGCAGAGACACCTCTTAGCAGACCAGGTTTCTCAAAAGCCCCATCCAACATGGCTTTGAACACTTCTGGTGATGGAACAGCCACAGCTTCTTAGGGCAACCTTTGCCAGTGCCTCACCACTCTCACAGTAAAGAATTTCTTCCTAATATCCAATATGAATTTAAGATCTTCAATCTGCAAAACATTAGCCCTTGTCCTATCACTACATGGTCTTGCAAAAAGTTCCTCTCTGAACCCTGTTGTAAAGCCACCCCTGCTTCCTCTGCCCCAGCCCTTTAATCTTCAAGTGTTAAACTTTCTGTGGCAGGTGCTTGCTTGAATACTCTAAGCAACACTTTGCCTTTCCCCAAGCTCTCACTGCAGAGAGGTTTCTTCACACCCCCACTAACAGGTACAGCTTCTATTCATGAAGGTAATAAGCTGGAACCATCTGCTTCAAGGAATAAATAGCAAGATAGTTTTCTGTATTATCTAGGTTCTGTCCTTCCATCACACCCATCCCTTCCCCCTGCTTACCCACCCCTCCTCCCACCCCCACATCCATCCACAGGAATATGTTCTTGAAGAAAAAAACTCTGGCTCTGAAGTGACTTAACTCTAAGAAATAGAATTGGCAGGTAATAAATAGGCCTGTATTATGCTGCTTTCATAAAAACACTCTCTGGGGATAAGACATTTAAATGTGAACACAGGCTATTGTGCACACACAGCTATTTTGGAGCCTCTATTATCATGCACCTTTCACTGAATGTATTAAAAAAAGACCCAAGACCAAAAAGCCCCCCTTTCATTAAGGTAAAGAAAGAAAATCAAAGAACTGCCAGGACAAAATTGACCCTGTATAATGTAAACTCCACACACTGGCATAGCAGGGGTTCCCTCGGTCAGTATGATGTTGCTTAGGAACAATAATAACATGTAGCCCCAGATCTTCCCCTCTAATTCTACAGGGGACTCAGTCCCCTTGAACATCAATAGAAGTAAGGGATATCACCCCCCTCTATGGGTCTCACCCTCACCCTTACTTGGGAGCTTTCATATGGAGAATGTGGGACACGTCAGTCCCCAGTTCTGTCAGGAATCCCACCACAAACCTATGCTGCCAAGGCTGATAAGGTAAATTCATAAATGTACACGATTAGAGAACTGAAGCATAAGCTGGAGATGGTCCCTACCTTTGCCCACCTATGTAAAAAGCCACAGGAAAGGCTCTCCTCCCCAGTACTCTGTGGTGAAATCACTCTGATCTGACCTCTCCTGCATCTGTGGCTGGGGGGACTTGAGGAACCCTTGGACTGGACTCGTGCTTGTTTCCCACATAGCATCTTTGCATGTATCTTCCTCAAACCTTGGTCCTGGGGGAGGACAGTAGAATGTACATCTTCCACAGGGAGTGGGAGAAGAAATGCCACTTGCTTCTCTTGCAAGAGCCCAAGAGCCCCAGGACATTATCTACAGCTGAAGCTCCCTGTCACACCTAGCTAGGCACAACCTCTCAGAAGTGCCAGAAAATTTACCCTGGACAAGGTCCAGGACAACATTTTTTCCTCCTTATGCTGGTGAGGTTCCTTGAGTTTTGCAATCTCTACAATTTCTTTGGAGAAGCATTACAAATTATTAATTTATCCTGAATTCTAAATTATTATTTTTTATAATTATGTTCATTTTGGTGCCTCCAAATGTCATTTGGGGTTTTGGCTCTTTCCTGGATAATTGTTTTCATTAATGTACAAGTAGTCTTGGAAACAGCTACGCAGAGCTTGGTACCTAACATCTAGCTTTATGCAATGAGTTGAGCAAGTAAAAATACACTGGTGTGTTGTCATACACAGAGCAGTTCTGGGAAACTTGTGTCTAGAGCTGCTGTGAGCTCTCCCTGCTATTACAATGCAGGCCCAGCTGCTGGTACTTTTGACACAGCAACTTTAAAAAAACTAAAATAGGGAAAGATATCTGAAAAAGACATCCACCCAACACCCCAAAGTTGTTTCAGGAGGAGAAAAAGTCTCCCCACTAGCTGGGCTAATTCAAGTGTAGGTTTAGGATAGGGAAATCTTGGTTTTAATTCTCTAAACTTCCTGAGTATTCTGGGGTAAAAAAAATCTTCCTTGTTTTTATCTAAACAGGTCCGAGGCAGTAACTGAATTGCTGAGTGACAGAAGGCAGACATATCTTATCTGTGGTTTAGTGGAGCAATTGGAAAGCTTTCATTTGGTTCAAACATTGAAGAGAAACAAATTTAACATCTTGAAATGTCTCACAGAAATTGCTTTCTGTCCATTCCTTATTAGCAGCCCTCAGCCTGTACCCTTTTACCTTGCATTTTTTAACCATGTTTACCCAAATTTCCACTCCTCCCACTTGCACAGCTTGCTGTGTCTTATCTCATAGTCACAACATCAAATGTGCAGCATAGATTTTAATTTCTCTTTAGACTCTTCCTGTGAGGTGCCACCCTGGTTGGGACTGCAATCACCCTTACAGAAACAGCAAATAATTATAGCTGTCAGTGCTTTTGTTATTCGAGCAGCATTTGAAATGTGCAAATTCCTGAAAAATTTTGTTCTATGAGTGTGTGATCATGTCACCTTTGGTCAGGTACCTGCTCATTCTAGGTCAGTGATGGGTAAGAAGCACCATACCAAGGGAGAAACACTCCAGGTCAGTGCAGACAGCTTTGGCTCCGAGCAGGAGTAGGTACACATGGCTCACAGGGGCTCAGCCTTGGAATGCTGCAGTGGAGAGAAGGCAGGGATGGATCTCAAACATGAGTCGTGGTGGCCTGGGAGTAAACTACATGGAGTACAGGCTCTGCTGCAGAACAGTCATCACTGACCATGACAATATGCCAGCAGAGCCAATTGCTGTCCTCAGCAACCAGGACACTTATGAGCAGCATTTCTAATTGTTATAAATCTAGTAAAACTGTGCCAGTAACAGCTCTTTAAGCTCATTTTATAAGATTATCCAAGTTCTTTGAGATTATGTATGTGCTATTCCTTTCCAATTATATTGAATAATTGTATTTGAAAACCAGGTTCTTGCTATCTCTAAACGGGTTTATGCACAGCTTAGAAGAAGACAGTATTGCCTTGGAAGTTGTGGGGGGGGTTTAAGTAACCAGTGTTAAAAATCCAGGTATATTAACAGATTTTCTTCTGACATTCTGTCAAAACTGGCTATGATATTATCTTGTTTGGACTGTAGCATAAAAAAAAAATCAATCTTGATGGACAAAATAGTCCAGTGTGGGATGATGTGCCAAATTTGTCCTGACTGATTGCTCTTACTCTTGAAAATGGGAATGGCTCCTTTCTGAACTGCATTTGTTCAGCTTTAATGTCAGCCAGGGGATTGTTTACACATTTCTTCACCAGGCTTAAGAGTCAGATACCCAAATTCTGCTACTTTTGAATAACATAAACTCATGGAAAAGACCTTGTTGGAAAAAACCCTTAAGATATCAAACCCAACTGTTATCCCAGCACATCACCAAGTCCACCTCTAAACCACCTCTCTAAGCACCACATTACACATCTTCTAAATACCTCCAGGGAAGGTAACTTTACCACTTCCTTAGTCAGCCTGTTCCAATGCTTGACCACCCTTTTGGTGAAGAAATTTTTCCTAATATCCAATCTAAACCTCCTTGGGCACAACTTGAGGCCATTTCTTCTTGTTCTGTCACAAGTTATATGGGAGAAGAGACAAACTGCCACCCCACTACAACCTTGCTTCTAGTAGTTGTAGAGAGCAAAAAAGCTTCCCTTGCAGCCTCCTTTTCTCCAGACTAAATAACACCAGTTTCCTCAGCTGCTCCTCATCAAGACTTGTTCTCCAGACTCTCCACCAGCTTCATTGCCATTGTTTGGACATGCTCCAGCAACTCAAGGTCCTTCTTTGTAGTGAGGAGCCTAAAACAGGGTTAGAGATGTGTCCTCACTAGTGCCAAGTACAGGGGGACAGTCAGATTAAGATCATAATTTTCCAGTCCTTAGTTTGAGCCCTTTTCAGTTGAACATGTGTCTTTCATAGTGGAAATCACAAGCACAGATGTGCTCACAACAGTTAATACCACACTGATGATGGAGGAGGCTGTTAGATGATGAAGGCTCCTATTAAATAATCTGATGTGGTAGCAGATAAAGAGATTTCTAACTTACCTGAAAGTCCTTGTTTCCTCCCAAGTTCAGAGGGCATTTTTTTAGCAATCTAAACTAAATCTAATAACCCTACAAGTATGATTATATGCTGGCTGTTTTAAAGCATATACTGTATAGTACTTTTTATGTAGCTGAGTGATCTGGACCACTGCAGGTTATGGACCTCCTCATTGTCTGCATTCTCTTCTCAAGCTGAAGCTTTTATCATTGATCTTATATTATCTCCCAAGTTCCCGATCAAGGTATTAAATAACAGACCAAACCCAATTCCCCATGGTATTCTCTAAGAAATATAATAATTGATGGTATTTCTCAATTTAAAATTGCCTTTTATGTAAAC
Organism: Phaethornis superciliosus; assembly: GCA_023637945.1. Classification (NCBI taxonomy): domain Eukaryota; kingdom Metazoa; phylum Chordata; class Aves; order Apodiformes; family Trochilidae; genus Phaethornis; species Phaethornis superciliosus. The sequence continues at coordinate 9,164,668 of JAJQWJ010000011.1, forward strand.
TGATTTTTATAAGAAATAGTTCACAAATAAAAACTGACAGCTGTATTCCATTGTTGGAGAAAAAAAGACGTTTATGAAAGTAATGATTAAATCTGAACATTTCTACATTCAAAATCTCCAAAGGATGTTTTTAAATAAAAATGACACGCAGAACAATTCTGCAGGCTATGAGGGGCAATCTTGTAAGAGAAACAAGAATTGCAATCTCATAAAACAATGCATGCTCTTTTATAAAACTAGATTTTTTAAGATAGTGTTAGTGGCTGCTGGAGGCATGGGGTGGCTTCCTGATCTGCAGGCTTTATTCCTGCTCCTTCTTGAATGTGGTACAAAACCAGTTTTGTATATTTTAATCCGATAAACATCCAGATGATAGCAGGTAACAGCAAAACAATATGCAGAGCTGGCCATGCTGTTTCCCTCTCTCCAGTAGGCAGATGGTCAGCTCATACCTATTCTGTCTTCTTATTCCAGGATCAGCTGGCCTGGCCATGCAGCTTTCCAGCAGCTCTGCTGAAGGCCCAATTTCCTGGTTCCCAAAGGCACTCAATAAGATTAAACTGGAGTGACTAAGCATGTACCTTGTTTTTCCAAACCAGTCTATGGACAAGGACAAACCATCATTTCTGGTTCAACTGATAGGGCTTTCCCCTAGTTGAACTAGCAAAAAAATAATATGAAAATAAAATAATGAAAAAAAAATTTATACTTAAGATGCTGAATGTGGAAGAAGAATGTCCAAGTGATCCAGTTAAGGTTACTTGGTTTAGTTGCTTATTTGCATTTTATTTATCTTTCTGCAATTTTTTTTTCTTTTTTTTTTTTTTTCCTGCTAGCCCTGTCCTCTGTCCTTGGATGACATAAGTAACATAAAAAAAACCTAGCAAAGCAACAAAACAAAAATATCAGCATTTTAAGTCTTTTTTCCCCTCTGGGAATGTATATATTTGGCCACACTGAGAATAAACTGCACCATCCCAGCAACTACTTCTCTCATCACTGAGATATAAATATTCTCAATTTATAGCATTAGTGCTGGAAAGCAAGGAGTGTCATATTCAGAGTTCTTTTCAGCTGGCTAAGCACTAATGGATGATGATTAACAAGAAAACCTCTCTGCCTTGCCAGTCTAGGCTAAAAGCAAATTGCTTATTTGGCCAATGTGTGTGTTTATTATCCACGTATCTGAAAAAAATTAGAAGTAGAAATGTAGCTACATAAATGTTGCATTAAGTAGTGGACTAACTTAAACACTTCTTTTTGCTTTGTCCAGATATAAAGTCAGTTTCAAAACTGGTTCACAAGCATTTTGTCAAGCTGAATATATTGGGGTCCTGTTTGTTACAAAACTGTACCCAAATCCCCAAATACAGACTGGTAAGTGCTGTTCTCTATTAACCATCTGGTTGAGAGTTGGATAGAGGATGGAGCAATAAATGGTCAGAAAATAACAAATAAGACCATCATAGATCAAGATACACAACCGGTGATAGAATTGCTCATTATCTTAGATTTTAACCCACTTGGTCTACCACCCTCATGTGGAGCACGCAGTGGAAAGTGTTAAGCCACTCACCAGAAAGGTTTCCCATTTTGATGATTCAGACCTACATTTTCTCCCCGATTGTAAAAGTGAAGCAGAAGCTATCCCCAAAACCTAATGGGAAAAGCTTACATTACAACCCCTGCAAGTACACAGCCACCTGCCAGCTTTTCAACCAATTTTTTGATGGTAAAGCCTGCATCCCCTGTGTAGCTCTTACAGAACTCCCAAGATACAGATGTAACAAGTTTTTACACATGGTAAAATAAGGTTAACGGGAGTGCAAAATTCTTAGAGTGTCATTTATCATGTCATTGTTCCATACAATTATCAGTTAGGAAGACAGGCTGAGAGAGTTGGGGCTGTTCAGACTGGGGAAGAGAAGGTCCAGAGAGACCTTACAGTATGCTTCCAGTGCACGAAGCCTACAGGGAAACTGGGCTTTCCACCAGAGAGGGTAGTGACAGGCAAGGGGTAGTAGTTTTAAACTGAAAGAGGGTAGATTTAGGTTAGATATTACAAAAAAAATTCTTCACCATGAGCGTAGTAGGATACTGGAATAGGTTGTATAGGGAGGTTATTTACATCCCCTCCCTATAAGTGCTTAAGGCCAGGTTGGATGAAGACTTGTGTGACTTGGTCTAGTGTCTCTGCCCATGCATGGATATTGATGATCTTTAATGTCCCTTCCAACCTTTACCCATTCTATGATTCTATAGTCCATGGTGCCCATTTATTTATGCAATAATATTACACTTAAGTGAATAACTCCTTTCACTAAGGAGAAGCTCAGATTGATCACAACCCAGCATTTGAGAGGGTCCTATGAAACTACTGACATTCCATAAGTTTATGTCAGAGTAAAACTACAGAGAAGTCACTGTAGTCGTTGCAAGTTATTCTTAATTCATATGCCCCTCAGTTCAGAGATTGTGTTTGGTTTTGTGCCTGCAAAATACGCTTTTTGAATACTAAGGAAATGATCAGTTATATAAAAATTATTTATTTTTACTCTCAGGTTTTCCAGTGCATTTCAGTGAACCTGTAGTGAAATAAAATTGCTCTAAATATTTTCAAGGAGGAAAACATCTACTACATTATTTTTTAACAAAAATTCTGCAGGTTTGCTGTTTCAGTCTTTGCAGTAAGCACAGTTTGGTGGTTTGTTTGTTGCTTTTTTTTTTTTTTTTTTTTTTTTACTTCTCTGAATTTCCTTAGATGTGTTGCAGTCAGGAATACAGCCTTTAGGAAGGATACAGTCATCTCGGAGTTATAGATAAAAGGCTTCTCTGTTACTCATTGTATTTCTGCAATGCCAAGAGGTGCCTCAGAGCTTCACTGCACAAACTGCTGTTCCACCACACAGCAGAAGAGGCATTTGATTTTTGTTATGTTCCACCAGAGAAAGATGATTTCAAGCAATAGCAGTGAAATAATTCTGATCAGCATGGTTAGTAGCTAATGTCACAACAAAAGTGACTCTGTATACACACTGAAGTCACTGGCTTATTTTATTCTTGTATCATATTGCAAAGTGTTGTCTAATTTACTTCCTTAATGTTTTTAATAAATCATAACATTTTCCAGGCTTTTGCCTCTCATTACATTTTTTATTTCTAGGTTTCCTGGGTGTTTTTGTTGTTTATGTGGGGTTTTTGGGTTTGTATTTTATTTAGTTAGGGGTTCTTTTGTCCCAATTAGTCTTATTTCTGATTTCTTAGTCTGCTATTTCTACTCTTTTCATGACTTTTGATCTCTAGACCTCAAAAAGATTATTAACTCTCTGTAAAGCTATATATGCTTCCAATTTTTGCAGATTTGGGTCTCTTTTTTCAGCTAATATTGAACATGTTTATACTCTTAATACTCTTTATACTCTTAATTTGATTAGTTGCTGTCCCTACAGTATATGCCACTAGACACATATCTTTAACTCTGTAGAAGGACAACTGTTATCACTACCCCATATTTACAATCTGCCAGGCAGTTTTCAGCCCACATGACTATGCTGCTATCCAAGCCAATCTGAATTATTTTAGCAGGAAGATTTCATGAAACACAGTGCCAAGTGCTTTACTGAACTCTAAATATGTTACATCCTCAATTTTCCCTTTACACATTCATGTTAAAATGGGTGGTGAGGGAAATTTTCAGACACATGCATATTTAAGCATGGAACCCATTAACTTTAACTTACAGTTTCACTTTGATTTACAGTGGCATTTAGGGACCCCGTTTCCATTGATGTCCTGCTGTGACTTGGAAAAAATCATGTTTACATCAAAAAAATAAACTGTGTCTTCAAAGCAAGAGTTCGTCTTCATAACCTTTATCTATTCAGTGCCTTCCCAGCTATGCTATAAGAAGAAAATGGACTGTTCATCAGATCTTGGAGTAATTTCAACCCAAAATTATGTCTTGCAGCCTCTTAGGAGGAAAAGCAACCATTCCTGATGTGTTCTGTTGGGTTTTGTGTGTGTGTTTTGGTTTGGTTTGTTTTCCCCATCTACTGTGCAAAGAGTTAATAATCAGTAGGGTGAGTGTTTTGGGACAAAAAAATCTTATCAAAGGTGCTTCTGTCTCTCATCTGTAGTACTGGAGAAGACTGTCATAACTTTAGTGGTCTCTACAGGGTAGACAAAGCAAACATATCAGTCTGCAGGACTGGTATGTCAGTGGAGAATATTCTCAGGTGATTGTGAACAGCACAAGTTAAGCCAGGGTAAAAGTAATGAAATAATCCCCTGAGAAGAGAATTCAGGTAAAGTCAGAGCTCTGACAAGGCACCAACTATTTGGCTGTGAATTGCTGTTGTTCTTGCAGGAAGTGACCAAAAAGAAAAAAAAAAAAAATTAGCAAGAGTAACTTTAAAACTGTTCTGGCTCTTAAAATTACAATAACTAACTCCATGTGGTTCATTATCAGCATGCTATTTGAGTAAGGGACCTCACTCACATTGTCACCAAATTCCCTTTGCACTGTTCTGGCAGAATGAAGAGGGTGGGCTTTGAACTGAAAGCAAATTATTTTATAGCCCTTTAACTTCCCAGAGCAGCAGAAAGATATTTTGACATAAATGAGAAGCAACACCCTGTTTCACACTCTCTTGGATAGGAGAAAAAAATATTATGGAGATACCAGCAGTGATTTTAGATTCAGGTGGACACCTGTGAGTCCTGGTAGATACCAAGCTGAACATGAGCCAATAGTGTGCACTGTCTACTCAGCACTGGCCAGGCCACATATTGGAGTGATGGGTACAGTTCCAGGATCCCCAGTGCAAGAGTGACATGGGCAGACTGGAGAGAGTCCAACAAATGCCAATGAAGATGTCAAAGAAATGAGGGCATCTCTCCTGTTAGAGATGTTATCTATCCTGAGAGAGATGGGACTCTCTAGCCTGGAGACAAGACTCAGAGGACCTTATCAATGCATACACATATCTGAAGAGAGGGTGTAAAGAAGATGGAGCCAGGCTTTTTTCTATGCTGCCCACTGACAGGACCAGAAGAAACAGGCACAAGCTGAGATAACCTGAATGTCAGGAAACAATTTTTTAAAAAAATTTTTATTGTGAAAATGTAAACAGTGTCACAGGTTGACCAGGAAGGCTGTGGAGTCTCCATCTTTGGGGACAGTCAAAAACTATCTGGGTATGGTCCTGGACAACTGGCTATAGGTAGTCCTGAGTCCTGCTTGAGCAGAGGGGTTGGACCAGATGACTTCCAGGGGTCTCTTAAAACCTCAAACATTCAGTGCTTCTCTTAAAATATCAGTCCCCTTAACTACAGTAGTTGTCAGGATTGTATATGTTTTGATAAGATTTATAAGAAAGATTTTTTGTCTTTAGCTTTCCTAGGTAGAAAGGTCATCCTTTTCCTATTCTTCTGGGACTGAGCTCTCAGATAGGATGAGAAAGAGAGATTTAAGCTTCTGTTCTGCCCTACAGAGGTCAAGGCTTTACTACATATCTTTTATTTACCCTGATCACCTGTAAAGGGGAAGTTCTCTTCCTCCACTTTCTCTTAAACCTCCCCTCCCCCCTAATACTTATTTTCAAGACCAATCAGAATGGAGATAAAGGTTGAAACATCAATTTTTGCCTGTGTGATATTTGTTCCTTTGTCAGCTGTATTCATGACATCCAGTGAGAAGCACTGTGCTCTTCATTTACAGATATTTACATCCATATCTGTGTGATACACTAATTGCTGCTGAATTTAATCTCAGTGTTTTGTACAGTAACTTCCCATGACATTTTTATAATGAATTTTTTTCTTAACACTATTTAATAATCCATGTATTTCAGCATTAAATTCTTTCTCTCTGAAGCTGTGTCCTCATTTTTCTCTCATTCCTTGTACTGTATTTCTCCATCTTAAAAATACCTGTATTTTTGGTGAAACTTTCAGATGCTGGGCTTTAGCTTCTTGCAGGAAGGGGCCCAAGGCTAGAATTAAAGTGAAAAACCTCCCCCCTAAATTGTTGACAGTATAGATGAAACTGATTTAATGAGAAGTTGGTGGATTTAAGGTGCCTTAGCAAACTCTTTTTTGATGTCTCTTTAAGGCATAATTCCTGAAACATGCTTATTAGGTCAGCACTCTAGAAAAAGAAGCAGTGGGTCACTAGCTTAGCTGTGTTCTTCAGTGGTGTAAACAAAGCACAGAAGACACTTTTTACTGCAGTAGTGTTGGTGACCACATCTGAGACAAACGGTAACAATCAACAAAAGTTTAGATCAACTTGGAAGAAGGAGAAAAATGAGTCTATTTATTTAATTGATACCATGTAAGATTATGAAAGATGACAGAATTAGGATTAATTAAGACTGTAACCAAAATATTTCTTAGCAGTTGGAAAGCCACCAAGTTACTATGTGTAAACTCTCAAGGACCTTTGACACTGGGGAACAGATCAATTCCCAGGTCAGGAAGCAACACTTTCCCATTTGTGAAAGTGCTAAGAAATACATGGCCACAAAATCATGCTGAGAAGTCCTATCCAGTCACACAGATCTATATATTTCACTGTAATTTCATAGAATATTTCTTGCCCTCCTTATGCCCTGCTTCTTGCCCTCCTTATGCCCTGCTTCTTGCCCTCCACTTTTTTCTTCCCTTCAGTCAATTGCCTTCTTTTTTTCCTCAGGTGGCTGATACCTGAGGACACTGGTGTGCATCAAAAGCCTCACCTCTGTAGAGTGGTGTGAACTGAAGATCCTCTGCTTCCCTTCCTTTTTGCAGAGATTTTCACCTTTGATTTTTTCACTCCTTTTTGACATTACACATTTTCAGGAACATTACCACAGAGATATGCAAACTCCTGACAGATATTACTAACTTCGGTCTCTACTATATTAGAAGGAACTCCACAGCTCAGAGGAAGTAATTTTTTTCTGGGTATAACTCCTAAATAATTTTTAAATTGTGTTACAATTTTTTTCCCCCTCTTTTTTTGCAGAAAGCATCCGACAAGAAGATGCAGCTGACTTTTCCCTGCCTTAGGATAATTGCCTGCAAAATCTTATGGAAATACCTCTCCCTTTTCCCAATATGCTGATGCCAGTCTGGGATTAAACCCAGGGCCCTCCCCATACCACCCATCCCTTTACCTTCAGAATAGACACTGAGATGCACATGTGGGGCCTCACAATCTGCAGTACCTTCCCAGAAGATCTAAGTAGTCAGCTCCCAGCACTGGATCATTTGTTTTGTCAACTGGGCAGGGAGTTTCCCCTCACTCCTAAGACTCTTTGAGAACACACCAGTAAAGCCATCAAGTTCTCTTTGATTAATTTCATTCCCCTGGCAGTTGTTCAAAGACACAGATTTACTTCCAGAATAAACTCAGTGGGGTTATGGGACTGATTGTGAATGTATATATGTGTATATAAGTACATGGAGATTGTAAATATATGCATGTGTATGTGTGGGGTTTTGAATATGTACATATCCTCAAGAATTCCTAAAATTCCCCATTTCCAGAAGTGGACATTATATTCAATTCAGACAGAGGTGTGAGTTAAATATCATAGGATCTTAGAATCATGGGTTGGTTTGTGTTGGAATGTGTTGGAACTTTAAAGACCATTTAGTGTTAATCCTCCTGCATGGTCAGGGACAAACAAAGGAAACAATCAAGCAAAAGAAAATCTGGAAGACAGGACATCCCTATGGCAGGCCCAGGGGCAATAAACAAAGCCTCCAGCCTTGGATGCTAAGTGCCCTAGGCCACTCCTTAGCCATTTCCCTCAGCTTGACACCTGCCTACTGGAGTCAGCATCCATGGAGTGGATCATTGCACCTGAGTCCCCATCCCTTCCTTGTGGTGAGGGTGAGGAAGTGAAGAGATAAAAAGGTCAGATTCACACATTGGTCTTGATCATTTAAAAAAAATGATTTCAAATTGTCAGTTCATTTTATTCCCAACAAGAATGCTTCCCAGTTCCCCAGTACTGGAAAACCAAAAGTCAAAGGTTCTGCCTTTCCCCCCCCAAGCTGCACAGAAAACAGGTAATAAATAATTAGAATAGGTTCCAGATAATAATATTTTCAAGCATATAACAAACAAGATGGAGAAAAATAAAACAAGATAATGTGTACAGCATTAGGTTAAATTAAAGAAAAGAGGAAGTTAATGTTTCTCATTAAATCAGATGTGCTGCCCGGTCTCTATCTCACACCTTTGAAAGGGAAAACACAAGCTAACCTTATCATGCAGGGATGTCTCCATAATCAAGAGTTTGCAAATATTGAGCTGAAGCAAGAAGACAAAAAGTAATATCTAAAAATGAATAGCCAATATTTTTCTATTCAATCATAAAAATTCCCATTCTTGAGAGCAAGTTTAAACAAAGTGCAGCAGATTCATTCATTTTTATTTGCTTTAGTTTCAATATTTTAAAAAACAACTGTAGTTAATTTGAACAACTTCAATTAATTTGAAGGTCAGCCTCAAGTTGTTCTAGAAATATGTTTATGTTATTTCTTCAAGAGTTCTTATAACAAAACTCAATGTATGTTTCATGAAACACGGTCAAACATTTACTTAGAATTTCAGGAAATGTTTCAAACTGAGATAAAATTAAGAATTGACCTCATTTGTACATTATTATTTTATAGAAACATTAAATTGAAAGTGTGACCTTTTTTATTTCTTAAAATATTCTTACACTAAGAAATTACAATAAACCATAAAAATTTATCAATATGGACACAAAAATGTATGAATTTTCAATAAAACATTCAAAGTCATTTTAGACTGTACAATCTGTTTTATAACTGCAGCATTTTATAACTTGTTCCATATACTACACATTAGACAACAGAGGATAAAAAACAACAAAGAATCAAAAAAATCACTTGTGAAAAGTTTTGTTTTTCAGAGAGGACATTTTTCCAGAAATTAAAACCAAGTAAGCAGTTCCACTCAACTTTAGACAAAATGTTTTCTTCTAGAGAGCTCTGTCTGAGCCCTTGATACAAGCACACCCTTCTCCTCAACCTCTGTCCTGGCAGAGATTTAGCATACTCACAGCCCAGGAGTGTGTGGGGAAGAACTGCTTTTATCACTCAGCATGCTGGGAGTTATAAGTTGTTAGCAATAAGTGATGCAATTAAGTGTTTCTTGGAGTGATCTCCATGCATATTATGGTTCCATTTTGAACGAGGCTTCACTAATAACACTGTACCTGCTCTGTAATTAGGTGACTACCTTGCATTTCTGATGTACTCATGAGCTGTACAGCAAGAACAAGCTTCTCCAGGCACTGTAAAAAGCCATCTCTCACTGAGACACAAGACACCATCTAGTCAATACAAAATGTGTTTCAAATACTGATTCCAGAGTTAGAAGTGATCTAACTTTTCCCCTTACAGTATAATTGCACTGCAAACTTGAGTATCTTGTTGATTGTCAACAAAAAAAATATAACTGCAGCATGCAACATTTTGATACTTCTCATGTGCACTTTTATAAGTGGTACTTATTTTTTATTATATACATCACAATGGACCCTGAAGAGAGACCTCGGCAGCTCACTGAAGAAACACCTGCTCACACAGAGCATCAAAGCCCCTGTGCTTCTCATGGTGAAACATGACCATGTAGGTCCTTCTGCATATGGAAGAGGCCTAGAGGATCTATATGCCTACCATGGATTATTCACAGCTACCCAAGGCATTTGTTAGATTACAATGCTTCCAGTAAAGGAAGTCAAGAAACAAGTCACCTGAGAAGAGTAAAAACATTGGAAGATTATGAACTTAAAGGTCTTTTTCAACCTAAACAATTCCAATTCTATGTATTTTTATGTTGAAAGCTCCTGGGTTTCATGATAGGGTATCTCTTGCTTTCAGAGGAGAATAAATGAGACCTTCGTTTTGCAAGATAAAATTGATTTACAATAATGTATTTTTCAAACAGCTGAAGATATGGGGGTTACTCCAGAGCTGAACCAGTTCAATTCCTCATCACAAAACCCATTGCAGTCTGATATTCCTCCCCACACCCAGCAACCCTCCAGCAGGGCACCATCCCCTGTACTCTTTTCTGCACCTGGAGGAGATGCATCAGGTGCCACCAGAAACCATTCAGGAGAGCTGAATCATCCCATGTAGACCAGTCTGTCAACGGGAGTGATTGAAAAAAAAAAAAAAAAAAAAGTTTCCTGAGAAGTGTTTGGGGCTGGGCAACCTCTTTTTGTGGCTAATTCTGTTAAGACAGCCCCTGCTCAGCTGAGGATGTCTGCTGCAGGCAGGCTGAGTGTTCTGCAGCAGGAACACACCTTTCAGCTGCTCAGGTCTCTTCTTACACACATTACACATAACTCAGTGGTGGTCACTCAGAACTGTGACTGACCAGAGGAAAAGCATCTCTCTTTTTATTTACATTGCCTGCTTCAGCTGTGTGCCTCCGCCCTGAATCTAAAAAGAATTTCTGTAGATACCAGAAACATTGATAAGAGGAGTGAATATGAAGATAGAGTGCTGTTCTGTGAGTAATTACAGGGTTTTCAAATAAAACAATTTCCTATTTAACATTAGAAAAGTGACTGGGAATTGCTACAAATGTAAACATGTGGATGTGGGTGCCTCTTTCCTGAAATCAGCATTTTCCCGAAAGCATTTTAGATGGAAGAAGTGCAAAAGGAATTTATTTTTAGACTGTGCTTTCCAGAATTGTTTGTAGGGATGAATGAAGTAATTTAGGAGACTATAGTTCTCAGAATAAAGCTAGAGATGCACACTAATATGGATTTTAAATAAAACTTCCAGCTCAGTATAGCACAAACACTTTACCAGATGTTGGGGTGAATGGCAGAGCAGTATTTGGACCTTTCCAGTTTATTCTCTGTAACCTGAACACTGGCTTTTCTGTGGGTCCATCACTTAGGCCTCCACAGAAGAACTTCAAATGGCACAGCATTTACAATGATATCCCAGTGCTTGCTTGAGGTGAAAGACATAAATAAAGAAATTTGCTGTGACCCTATGAGGTGGTACTTTCCTCTGGGCTATCTGCCTTTCCTCTCACTCTGACTGCAAAGCTCATGTTACAGATTCAGGTGTATTTGCACAAATGCATTTTAATCAGCAGACTGTAAGTGAGGAGAACTGAGGCACAAGCTCACAAGTCCCACTGCTGGCTCAGCTGTGATGTCTCTTCATCTGGGGCAAGGGATCAGCTCCTCGTACTTGGGCATATGGAGCAAAGGAAAGATAAGCACAGAGGTCTTAAATCTACAACTCAGAAATGCCATCTTAGCACAGGAGTTGCCAGAACTGCAGTTCATAGAGATTTTCCCACAGAGCAATATGTGGGGGAGATGTCATTGTGAGTAGGGTGGCCTGAGTTTGATACCAAGTGGATTTGTTCAATTTCACCAAGAAAGCTCCTGTGGCTGAACACTGATTTTAAGAAAACCCTGACAGAAGACTTTTGCAAATGGAAAGGGTACAAAATACCCTGGGAAGGGCCTGCAATGGAGGAACTATCACCGAATCACTGAATGTTAGGGGTTGGAAGAGGCCTGGAGAGATTATCAAGTCCAAATTCTCTGCCAGAGAAGGATTACCAAGTGTAGGTCAAACAGGAACCATGCAGGTGGGCTTTGAATGCCTCCAGAGACTCCACAACCCCACTGGGCATTCTGTGCCAGTGCTCTGACACCCTCACAGTGAAAAAACTTTTTCTTATGTTTACACAGAACCTCCTATGCTCCATCTTGCACCTGTTACATCTTGTCCTATAACCAGTTCACTTATGTTATATATGGAGCTTGAGTTATTGGAAGAAACAAAACTACAATTTTGAAACAGTTTCATCCTACTAGTAATTCACATTGTATTGACAAGTCTCAAGGATCACTGGAAACATTTGCTTTGATTTTGATAAGTCTGGGCTCAAATCTTCCACATCCTCTCGAGTCCTGTTAAGAAATCAGGCTAACAGAAAGCAAACTCCCCAGAAAGATTACAGTGCCTTCGGCTTAGTTTAAAGATTAACCCCTTCTATTATCCATGGGCTGCACATTACAGAATTATACCAAAATTCACCAAACCAAAAAACTTACAAGCAATAACCAGGGGAGCTTTTTGAGTCAAAAGAATATTTTTGCTTTCTTGGTCATTAATTTTTTTTTGCCAGCAGTGATAGGTGTCAGATTTAAGTCCCACTGTAAAGTTCTTTTTTGCTAAAGCCAGGGAGGTAAAAAAGAAAAGGGTGACTTGCTTATTGGGAACAGCTATGAGTAATAGGAATGCAGAATGGCTAAATCCAGTTTTGCTGTTAACAGAAAAGGAAAGCAAAATCCACCCACTTTCTGAGGATGAATGTCTTGATGCTGTAATCGAGACAGCTACATGTAGCAACTCAAAATTGATTTGCAACCCAGCGCCCCACTCAGCCCATTGTGTTCCTATAGTATGGATCCACTGAGGACTGAATGAGAATAGAAAAAGTCCCTTTCTAGGTACCCCTTCAGAGGAAGTTAAGCTTCATTTTGGGTGATGCAGACTCTGGATTCTGAGTCTAAAAAAGAATACCGTGAATCTGCTTGAGTGTTCTGGGACACAGCAAAAACACAGGCTACCAGGCCATACCTAACAGACATTAAAAAAATTAACAAAAGAACAATTCTGTGATTCTGTGTGTGACCTTCAAAAGATACAACAGGCATGCATTCCATCTAATGCTCTTTCACACCAGACTCAGGTGTCCTGGGTCCCAGCACTGCACTAACAGTGAGAGTCCTGGAGACAAAGCTGGTATTCCTACCTCCCAAATCTGCACATGCCCAGACCTTCCTGCCAGGCAGACGCCTCCAGGAGGAGATTCAGAACCTGTACTTTGGGCAAGCATTAGGCTATTAACGAGGTGCTCTGAATCATGCTCTGCAGGGATGTACTTCTCTCCATTCTTTACCCGAGCAGCCCAGATTCCTAATTACACTGTAACAAATACCAAGCTGAAAGCCCAACAGACTACTTACTGCTGGGCAATCATGAGCTGGGATGTATTGTTTCAGTCTAGTGTAAAGCCCAGTAAAATAAAACTGCTCCTGAAGATACTGGTGTGTGACCCCAGGTGACCAAGTATCTTTTTTCACTTTGCTGTAATGACTTGTATGTGTGAAGGGTCTTTAGAACTGGTGCTACAGCTGAAGTTATAACAATATTTCACAATCAATAAAATATGACTGCTTCCTTTTTTCCAGATAATAGCATTCATCAAAATCCACAAGCAAGACATATAACTCAGTCTGTTAACCCAAAAGAACATTGTACTTCTGCAGTAACTATTGATAGGGTTTCTCTTGATTTTCACTTTCTGATAAAATTGTAACTTTTTGGTTCTTTCATAGAGTACAGTTTACTAATGAACTGGATGTTTCCCTGAAATGAAAAGAAAACAGTTTCATTATCTATTATTTCATATTCAGTTCATCTGGTCCATCTTGGTAATAACCCATTTCTCTCCTTTTTTTTTTTTTTTTTTAGGGATCTATATTCTCTGTGCATATGCACAGCAAGTTTTTCTGGTATGCTCACCAATGAATAACTTTATTTACAGCAGGAAGAGACAGACAGAGAGACTCACATTGAGCTCAGGCGTAGGCAAGCTTTTTTGGAAGGAGCTTGGCATGGCTGCATCACTCTGAAGCTTGAGCTTCAGTAGAATTTGTTTATATTTGAGTCACAAATACATTTTGCAGTCCCTGAATTCCTGCTTTCCAATGTACTTTATTAAACTGTAAAACTAAATGAAGCCAACACAAAATTATTAAAAAGTAAAATTAAAACACTATGTATCCTGTCAAGATGGTATGCAGAGCATCGACTTGTAGTGCAAAGGGTCCCAAATGCTACCCCCATTTATTCTGTAGAGTCACCACGCTCTCTGGAGAACAAAATTTTTAAAAACATCAGAATGTTTCTTGATTAAAGAATGGATGGTAGAAACTATAATTGGTTGAACAGCACATGCTTTATAGGGACAAAAATCATGAAGTACTTCTCTAGGATGCTCAGTTGCAGTGAGATTTCTCTGTGCCAAACTTCAGCAGTTAAGGCAACATTTGGAGTCTTTATTTCTTTGTCAGAAAGACTGAGAAGACACTGGATGGCCACAGGGAAAAATATTGGGTTTTTTGGTAACTGTGGAAGACCCTGATGGAACTACTAGCTGTGCTGTCAGCTTTGTCTTGGGGAAGGGAAAGTCCACGACCCCTCAGAGAGGAAATGATAGACTCCAGGTCAAGAACCTACTAAGCCTTAAGTGCTGGGAAGCCTTAAGTGCATCAGTCATCCTTATTGAAAGAAAGAAACAAAAACCAACCAACCAACCAAACAAAAAAAAAACCTAACCAACAAACCCAAAACAAAACAAAAACCCAAAATAAACAAAAAACCCCACCAACCAAGAATTTATGTAGATTCTTCTAGCTTCTTGTATTTTATGGCTTTTGGTGTCTTTATAAAGTCAATTAAAATCAGGATTATTGACCTCCACCACCTCCCCTGGAAGTAGCTGGGACCCCTGTGCCAGTGCTTTTGAGAAGCCCACTTGAGTCAGGCATAAACACATGGAGGAAGCCAGGCCTCCTTTTGACTTGCCAGCAAAACGAGTTGATGGTGCACAATGGCTGTGGAGAGATCCAAAGTATTTATTGCTGAATGGGACTTTCAGCCCATTTGTTTGGTATTGCATGTTTTTTCTGTGAGCTTCACTAAGGTAAGGTACTCGGCAGCTGGAAATCACTTTATATGCTCCAAAATAGCTTATTATGACAATTTACACTTAATTCTTAATCTAATACTGTGTAGACTCATATTTCTTTTTAGTGGGAGATTAAACCCACTGAACTACTCAAATTTCAAGGGAAGAGAAACAAATTGGTTTTCTAAAATTTGCCCTTTCATTTTAGTGTCTGGGATAAGTCTACAATGGGAACTCATTCATTTGCCATTTCCTTCCAAGCAGGAGGCAAATGAAATTGTATAGGAATGTTGCTTTACCATATTTTGTTGTGGGTTTTTAAAATGTTATGGAAATGTCTTATGCTGTAAGAATTCTATCATCCAAGAAAATAAATTTTCTAGCCTTGCAAGAGCTGTGTTATCTGGAAGTAAGTACTTATTTGGAAAACAGATGATGTCTCAAAATCTCTGGTGAACAGCTGCTGCTGTGTGGCACCTCAGCTGCCTTTTCATCCTTCCTGATCCTCAGAGGTGGAGTGGGGTGGCAACTCTACCAGCTGCTCTTGGACACATCCAGCACTGCCAGGAACATCCCTGAAAACTGGATTGTGATTACTTTCTCCTTAAAACCCAGCCTGTAACAGTGAATTATACTGAGATCTGTAAGCAAAGAAAGGCAAGATGTGAAACAATGGGAATTAATCTGCTTTCTAATGGGACTGAGGACACACTGTGGAGGGGGCAGTGAGGGTGCTGGCTGGAAAAGGAGGGGAACTGCACAGCTACCTGGTGGTACTGACACATTGGTTCTGGGGGCCTGAATTCAAAGCACCATTTTGAGAATTGCCCATTTAAGAATCTTTCAACACAAAGGCAAAAAATCCTCCTTGGAAATAACAGAAGATAAACTCATCTAAGAACTCTCGTACTCACATGGAAGACAAGATTTAAGGCCACTTTTCTACTTTTCTCTTCCCAAGGTTATTTCATGACACAGCATCCATACAGGGATGGAAAATACCCTGCCCCATAAATGTATCTTTTCTCTGGCCATTCTAGGAGGCTGCAGAGGTGGTTTTTTTCCTCCTTCAGACTGACAGAGGATGAAAAATTTACAGGTTTTTTGCAAGAGATACTGCCAGCTATAGACAATAATAAAAAAAAACATCATAGAAAAAACCCAGCACAAAACTAAACACACAGGAAAACATCACAACAGAAAGAACAAAACAACAAAAGCCCCCCAACCCTGCCTTGATTCTTCCAAATAGCTGACAGGGATTAATATTTGCATGGTGGGGAGCTCATGATGAGTCAAGCTAAGATCTGAAGACATAAAGGACTTCAGTGACATTCCTATCACCATTTTTTCATACTATCTAACTTTAGGCAGCTGCTTTCCAGTTGCAGGAGGATTTTAGAACATTTGGAAATTTTTCTGTAAACTATATAAATAATTTGCAAATTATATATTTATATATGTGTGTGTGTATGCAACTTATATACATAAAGATGTTACTCACCAAAGTCTGGATTTTAGATGCTGTCTGTGGTCCAGGTACTTAAACCCAAGATACTGCAGTACTCTGATTTTTACCCTTAATCCAGTGTGTAGTTCCATTTATTCACCAAATGTAATAACCAAAGATAAGTGAAACATAATGATGTTTATAAAAGCAAGCAGTCTCTCTAGGCTCCATGGAGTATTGTTTGTGGAAATTTTTGTCCTCATCAGAAGCAATCTAATAAAAATCAGCCACTATAGAATAAATTCCTTTACTGCTCTTACTTGGCAGGAAAAATGTAATGGGAGGAGAATGGTGAGAGTTTTTCTCTGACAAAACATTTTTCAGCTGTCAGACACAATGAAAAGTATCATTTATATACAAGCTATAATGTATTGACAGAAAGAATGAACATTTCAAAGTTGAAAACTTTGGAGAAGAAATGAGTTAGTCACATGGCCTTGCAAAAGGCATACCAAATACAGTCTTCATTTTTTCAGTCTAGTTTGTGCATTTGGCTTTTAATATCAGGCTCAAGATTAAATCTCTTTATTTGAAAAATAAAGTCTCTGCTGTCTGCGAGCTTGATACAGGAATTACTTGCTAATGTTTTGCTGCCTGTATTTTATTTTTGTGGGGTTTTTTTTTTCATGCAGGAAATCAGAGTAGGTGATCACAATGGTTCTGCCAGGTTTAGATATGAATAGAAATTAATAAATCTGACATTATAATGGAAGCTTTTTAAAGTTTTATTTGTTTGGGGGGCTTGATTTTTTTGTTTGTTTGTTTTCAACTTTAAAGGAAAATAAATGCAAACTAAAATATCTCAACATTGAATGTCTGAGCACTGAACGCTCCTATATGCTACCTATTTTTTCCTGTCATTTTAAAATTAATTGGTTCCAGTTTTCACATTTAATTTTCTCATATAATTTATTTCTTCAAAACAAAAGAATACCTTCATTGAAACACACCAGTGAAAAATAATCAGACAGAGTTTTCATTAAATTCCATAAAGGTTCTCTGTACACCATGAGACATTTTTGGACTCAGGAGAGTTGAAATCTTGTAACAGTCTCTGGAACTGCAGGTTGGGACCCCAGGATCACATGCATGTGGACTTCTGTGTAAACTGGAATTTCACCAATATCACCATAGGATAGTGGCCAAAGTGAAGATGTCATTCAAGAAAAGGGCTTCTCATTGCCTGTTGGAAATTACATCCTTTTTTTTTTTCCAAAGGTTTACTAATGAGAGTCTGCTCTTGTTGTTCAGTACAACTAGTTCAACAGCTAACCTATACTTGAATCTTCCCTGGGAACTTTACTGGGGTCTAGATTTCCAGGAAAATCTATTATTTCATTTTCCTAGTAGATCTAATTAGTCATTTGCCAGATAGGCCAGTATTTTATTTAAATGAACATACAAGCACAATTGATCTAAACATTAAAAGGAAAGATTGGGAATATTTTTATATTTCATATTTCACAGTAAAACCAGAGAACACTGTTCAATATTTTCAGAATGAATAATTCACTATTCAGTTCCTAAACTCATGCTACTTTGGAATCTGTCTCCTACTCAAAGCAAGGATGTGATTTTTTTTTTAATTTTTCCTCTTTAAACTAATAACATTCTTTGGCCATATAAAACTCCAGATGACTTCAGAGGTCAGGTACAATGATGCTATGACCAGAGAATTTGGTTCCAGAAACATCCACAGCATCTACACTTGGATGTCTAAATAATGAGATTCCACAGACTAAAACCTCTGTCCCAGGAACATAAAGAGCTTCAATATTAATAAATGGATTTGAGGAGGTTCTGGATATTTACAGCTGATGCTGTTACAAAATAATTGAGAAGTCAGCTATAAGGCTTAACTCTTGATACAATAAAGAGGAACGATCCTAGCAAAAAAGGCTGCAATTTATTTCCTTTCTCTCCAGTGATGCCTTTTTCTATTAAAGTCACGTTATTAAAGTCACATTGACTTGTCATATATTCTGCAAATGGAGACTTGCAGATGTACACTGGTAATGGGAACAAGTGAAAAATAATTTAGAGAAATGAAGAACAGATTTTTGAGTGTTTCTGTTGATGACATGGACGCAATCAGTAGAACAAGTAAAGAGATCCAACAACTGAAATGGAAGCTGAACATGTCAGCTACACAGTCCATTAAATCATGGGAGGAGGTTTACATTTTGTAATAAATGCAGACATATCTAACCTGCTTATCTCTGACAGCATCATTGCCAAATAAAATCTTCACATTTTAACATATTTTTTAAATCTACTTCTCAAAATCTCCTGAATTGACTAGTCACTTCTAAGATGAGAAGTAAGGACAAAGATGAAATAAGTCAATTCCACAAAAAATTTTCTCTAAAGAAAATAGGAAAGTGATGGCCAGGGACAGACAGGTGCAAAGGCTCACTCTTTGATTCATGTGTTTTCCTTAGCAGGATAATGCCTCTGAATCCATATTCATGAAAGCCCGAGTTGATGCTTGGTAAGTCTCACAGTTTGCACTGTTCTCCCAGTCTCCAGCAGATACTTCTGGAAAACACAGCAAACCATGCAGAGGTGCTTTCGTTTCTACTGATAGACTTTATCACTGACAGACATATGCTTTGGCTGATAGTAACAAGTATCTTTAGAGGTGCTATCATTCACATTATGGAAGATGTTAATTTATTATACCTGAAAGAAAGCTTAGAATCAGTTGGTTCTTCAATATTTTTGTTAATTTTTTTGTTTCTTTATAGTTTACAGTAATGGAAACTGGTTTCTGGTTTATAATCATGTTTTAATCAATATGCTGTGAAACCAGCATTGGAAGAAATTCAAAACAGCCAAGTCTGTGAATAGTGCTAAGAATATTGACTTAATAATAAACTAAGTAGTATTAATTGTAGTCAAAATAAAATCTTCCTTGCTATTTATGGACAGTTCCAAAAGAAGAAAGGAGACCAGCTGAAAGTAATACATGGTATGAGTGAGAATCAGGGAACAACAGGAAAATCCCGTGTGATGCTGAGCAACTTGCACTCTTATCACCATCAAGACTCCTGTCACCCAGTGGGAAAATACTTACCAAACCACATTTCAGGGCCAAACTGCTGCTGTCCAGTGTGGGACAGTATATTTAAATATCACCAACATCATCATCTGTAATGGGCAATTCATGCGTGGGTCTGCCTGCACATTCTTTCTCCCATTTATTTTAAAGGGTCAGGCATTCATTTTTCTGCTCTCCAAAGCAAATTTCATCATCTACAGTTGTTAAATGATGTTCTCTGGCTCTCTGTGGGTTACAAATTTCTGGGCTGAAGCCTACTATCCTTTATGTGCTCTAGAAAAGTCTTGCCAGCTGTTGAGAGCATCTTTCTGAGTGATGTGCTTAGCACAGGGCTTCCTGCAGGTGCAGAGGAAAGAATGTGATCTTTGTGACCCTTTTTTTCTTATGTTCTCAGAGGAAACAGAACCCAGTTTTCTCACCTGTGGATTCTTAGTAGGTAGTAGGAAGTACTAGTAGAAAGCACTCTCAGTGGAACAGACAGAAACTTATTACCTAAAGTGCAGAGGCAGCCAGAAAAATCAGAAACAACCCACATGTTAGAGTAGGAGGTATGGAGTGACGAAAATAATAGTGCAGAGACAATGAGGATAGGGAAGAAAAAAGGTTAAAGTATACTTTTTAAAGAAATGGGCCATCACTTTATCTTAAAAACGGTTAACAATAATTATATAAAATTGCAACTGCAGTAGTTGCTATAAGTTATTACATATTTACAAATAGATGACTCTACAGATTTTGTATTTTTAAAGATAATATCTGCAGAATAGCAAGTTTGGAAATTCCTGACTAACAGTAGCTTTAGAAGATATTAAAATGACCTTGCCGTGTCTACTTATTTTTTCTTCCACATCGAAAATGCCACTTCACTAGAAAGATGCTTATGGCTTTTATATCTAGTCAGTGAGCTTCTACAATCTAAATCACAGCCCAAAGCATTCTCATGGAACCTTTTGCATCACACTCCATAGAACTCATGTAAGGAATTTCATCAGTGACCCCATTGTTTCCCTTCCCATTGCATCCACAGCCTGGGAAAAACTCTGAAGTAGCTTATTTGTTATTAATGAAAATTAAGACAGGGTCAGATTTGCTTCCTTAACATTGCAAAAATTCAATTTCCAGCATGTATTTTTACTGACAAATTTAGAATCTAATTTTCATTGCATACTGTGTGAAGTCGAAGTAAGAACAATTAAAAAAAAAAAAAAAAAAAAAAAAGGAAAAACAAAACCAAAAAACCCACAACAAACCCCCCTGAAGATTTTATTAATCATGTGGCATCTTAATCCACACTCATGGAGCATGAGTGTCAGAAAGAGACTAAGATAAAGCTGCTATCTGAGCCAATGCAACAAGCAAGCTAATTTAAGGTTGATAGATCTCTGCTCTCTCAAACAATTGAAATTAATCTTATTGTAACACTTGTTCTCTTCTCACTGACTTCTGGAAAAGTCCCATGCCTTCACCTCTCTGAAAAAAAGGCCAGCCTCCCATTACTTTAAATTACTGTCCTTTGACAATATGTATTTTCCAACATTTCTTCTCCCTGACATCTTAAGGATATTTGTCACCCTAGTCACCAGTAATATTTTTCAAAGTTATATTCATGTTCTAAATTCTGAGTTTGTACTTTCACCAAAACCATGTTTACAGAGCACAGTTTTTTGCTGAAATAGGATGAGAATAGATAAGATCTCTTAGTGGTTTGAGGCATCTCACCTAACCTTCTTGTGTATCTATAATTCAGCACACTGCAAGATAAGATGAATTTTGACAAATAAAAATAAATAATGCATGTTTTCAGAGGAAAAAAACAAAAAAAAAACCCCAGCAACAACAACAACCAAACCCCAAAAATCCACAAAACCAAAAAAAAACAACCAAACAAAAAAACCCACAAAAAAACCCACAAAAGAAACCCCAAAATACAAACAATCCCCCCCACCACAAACAAACAAAAACCCCCAAAAGCCCTGCATGGAACAAGAAAAATCGTGCCTATGAAAAAAAATAACCAAAAGGAAAAAAGAGGGAAAGATAGTTTCACAAATGTAAGATTACTACACATCAAAAAATGTGTGTTAGCAACAGTAAGAAATGTTGTATTTAGTCAAGATTTAATCCTTGCCCTTAAATGGTGCAAAATTAATCCTGATATTGCTATAAAAGACTCTGAACTAAACAGATCCTTTTCCATTTTCCCTGCATGTTTCTCACTGGTGGTCAAAGGTGTTAAATTCTTACCATTATACACCAGATTAATTCCAGATAAATACCAGAAATAGATGTGTTATCTTAAAGAAAAAATCCTGCCAATTGTTCATAATTTAAATTATTGCTAATATAAAAGAAGTGAGGCTAAATTTTTTCTTTGTGGAACTCTTTGACTCTTATTTAACCTGTTTGCTATGAAAAATCTCTCCATAATGGATGTAACTGTAATACAGTTGCATATTCAATTACTTATAATAATTCAGAATTTCTGCATGTATACTCTAAAGTGAAATTAGCACCTGGTGTCTAGCCCATGCACATTATAGTCTAACGTGGTTAGAAAAATAGTTCAAGTGTATCACTCAGCATTTTCAGATGTAGACATATTTTTCATATGTAGTTTGCTGCAGCAAGGTAAACAAGCGGTTAATGTTTGTATAGATATCTATCTATACTGTGTGTAACAAATCAGAAAAACCTCATTTCAAGTAAGTGAAAAGGATAAGGAAAATCGAATTGTTTATGTATGAGGACTAATAAATTAGATCAGGAATCTATAAATTCGAAAAGACACAACTAAGGAAGAAATACATCAGGAAAAACATGTCACAGAGGCAAAAAGTAAACAGGATGGATGTAAAAAGACAAAGTGAGCCTAAATGAAATGAGCAGATGAACACCATCTGAAGCAATATCAAAGAATCCATGGAGCTCCTTGCCACAGAGCAGCTATCATCACTGACAAAATTTCTTCATTCAGGAGGTGACCTTAAACCCCAGGAAAAAAACTTCATTAGTAGGTGTTAAGAAAAAGAAGACTGTAAATCACTGGAACTACAGAGCAGTGTGTGCAATATCACTCATGTCTGTCTTGTTCTGATACTATTTTTCTGCTGTGCATAGAAAGGACCTAGAAAATGTGACCAGCAAATCTGTATTTAATGAGAAAGGCAGAAAAGGCAAATCTAGGAGTGGTATGACCCAAAGGGGATGTTTTGGATAAATCTGAATTCTATGCCTAGAAAAGGTTTTGTGCTTACAGACCCATGTTATCCAAACTAAGATTAAACTGAGGAAGAATGAACCAGTGGCCAACTCCCTTTGTTCTGTGTCCATGCTATGAGTTACTTGGTAGATGTGTGCAATGAAGTGCAACCAGCTGTTCCTTCCCTCTGGCCACTGTGAATTATTAATTGCTGTTTATCTCTGACTTTTTCACTCCTTGAGGGATTTTATTAAAGAAAATGACACTATGAGAATGAGTACTTGAGATACCAAGTCTTCCACTTTCAGGCCTGTTGTTCAGATGCATCTGTTCACACAATAATGTAATTTCTAAGGCATTAAGCCCTGTATCAAAACAGTTTTCTAGTTATGAATCTATGAAAATAGCAATTTGCAGGTGTGACACAAAATTGATTAAGCCATAAAGAATGTACACTGTAGGGGAAATTTTTAAAGAAATGTGAAACAAAATGAATGATAGGGTATTTTAAGAGTTCAAGACTTCAAATCCTTTGATAATCCATTGGTATCTAAGGGGAAAATTTAGACACTCCACAGTTTTAAAATCCCACTTTTCTTTAGGTCTGAAAACTGAGCTCCTGGGAAAATTTGCCTTTGTCTGAAAACTCAGGTTCAATGAGTACTTCTCATTATAAGCACCTGATTTAATATTTCAACAGCAATAATATTTCAGCACATATTATTTTCCACACCATGAAAAAAACAAATGACTTGTAACATTTGCAGGTTAGCTGTAAAAGAGTTTTCATGGTCTGAAATGCAATGAAGGAACCACTTGAGAATTTCTGATGTTGAGGCATATATGTGAAGAAGGGAAGATTAAAAAATAAGAAACCAACAGGAATTTTAATATAATGGGGAATGCAGTAGTTTCTTTGAGTTTGATTACGAAATTGTATGAAAGCAGAGATAAGACAAGAATATAAGGTATGACTAAGTTAAAGGGACCAAAAAAATGTGTAAGATCATTCTGCGTTGTTACAGAGTGCTGGAACTAAGAAGAATGTAAAAGAGATCATTAGTTAGATCCAGATTTCCCTCAGAGAATTCAGCTGACAAAACTGACTTCTGAAATGACCCAAATATGCCACAAGCAACTCTTCCACTTAAGGTCTATAGTCTCTGCAAGACTACCATGAGTTACCAAGCAAACACACAAGGTTCCCACTATTAATTGTTCATCTTAGAGGAAGCCCAGCAAGGATCTGGAGCTTACTTTCAGCTTAGTTGGTTCTTGGAATCAGTTATTATACCTGTTATCCCTTCATGTTTCCAACTCTGCTAAAATGTTAAATCAGTAAGCTGTGGACTAGGCTGCCTGCTAAATACTCCAAAGTGATTTTGTCTCTCTCTGTGTCTGCCTATGAAGGAAAAAAGACTGAGTAGTCTGTAACTAATGAATAAAAAGAATCAATTATAGGCAGGAAAGGAGAACATTACCACAGAAAGAACCATCATGGGAAGGGCAGAAAAAAATTTCATTTTTAATTTGATCTCAGCACTATCTTGAAAATGAGTAATGCTTTCTTCATCACTTATGTAAATGCTTTTTTTTTTTTTTTTTTTAATCATCAGAGTGAAGGTAACATCCAAATGGAAACAAATTTTGTGTTTCCCTTTTTTCAATAAAGAACAAGAGGAACAAATTTGTTTTCAGTACTCCTATTTACTGAGCCTCCCAGTGTAATACAGAAGTTGAGTGTTTCAGTCTGCAAGGCACAGAACAGCATTCTGTTGGCTGGATTTGGCTGAAGCAATATTAGAACAACTGGTGATGCTTATAATGCTCCAGCAATGGTAGGTACCACACTGAAACACTCAATAAAGCTAAAGACCAAGTATAATCTTTTTTGACTCTACCAAAAAAATTTCTTTGTATAATAGAGTCATCAGTCTTTGTGGATTGAAAGAGAAAGTAGGTATCATGTATGTAGGTTTTGGTAAGTCTATTAACTTTGCCTAAGGTCAGACTCTCAGTACTATAAGTGAATATGCTAAAAAAGAGTTTGGCTACTCATTTCCAGACTGTAATTCCTTGGATTCACTGACAAAATTGAAAGACTTGTCAAGCAGCGTTCTCCAAAAGTCTGCACAATATTTCAATTCATTATCTGGATGATGGATAGTCAGTATGTCTATTAAAAGTGCAGATAATAAAAAGTTATAAATTACTGCATAGGCTGCAGGATGGAATAACAACTTAATAATGATCCTGACAAGTTAGAGGAATGGTCCACAACCTGGATGAAATTTAGAATATGTGAAATTCAATAAGTGAAAGGTTTTAAAGATAAAGGAGAGTAATGAAGTGAACGTATGGAGAACAAAAGATTGTGCAGCTGTTTTGTAAAAATGTTATTCAAAAACAGAGTGCATAAAGAGAGGAAGTCCATAGAAAAGCAACAAGACTGACAGAAGTCTGAAAACAAATTGCTTCTGGATGCATGCAAGGAGCATCTGAATCAATCAAATTTTTTTGAAGTCTCATGGGCTACTGTAAACCATCTGAGTTCAAAAAGACTCTTTAAGGTCTTGCATGACTGTTTTCAAGTTTCTTTTGTAAAATGAGAAGGTTATTAAGTGTTCTTCATGTCTATGGTAGCTAGAGCAAAGAATAATTGTGTAACACACTAAGAAAACTGTTTAATTACAAGCTTTGATTTACAAGGAACTTCCACTTGCTGGTTGTGGAAGTCACAGAGTTTTAAAGACAAGGCAAACTTCTGTAAAGAACCATAAATGTATTGTTGACCCTAGGGAATGGATTAAATGACCTTTCCACTTCATTTGCAGCCTGGTTAACCACAGTTTAAAGTGTCAATTGTTAGCATCCTGAGTATTTGTCAGAAAACGTTTTAGTCTTAAGGAATATTCAGGTTCTTTCATAGATAAGCTGTTAATTTAGTTAAATTAGTAACCACTGCCAGGTATTCTTCTGCAAGATCATTTACATGCTTTGAAACATTTAGGTTGGAAAAGATTCTTAATATAAGCAGGTAAAACTCTAAACTTTGAGATGCAAGTTATCCCAAGTTTCCTTATATTTTTCAAGAGTAAAAGCATGCAAGCAGTCAAGTTTCAGGGGTAGCTGATACCTATTAAGTGCACAGCCTACCTTATCTCACAGTAACATTATTCATGTAGCCATACTTCTGCACTCAGTGGAGATAGGAGGTGATGAATTCTAGACTGACACAGACTAAATAATTAATTTGACTTGTAATACCATACTGAAGTCTGTAACACACACCTGGACAACTGTCAGAGACTGCACAGCAATGCCAGCCTGCATGTAGGTCATCTGGATTGCAGGTCACAGACCCATTTCCACTATGCCTATGAACTGCTATTGCATGGTTATCTGAAAACTGCCCTCATACACACTTAGTCAAAAGAGGAATTTTTCTTTCTTTAAAAAAAAAACAACCCCCCCCCAAAAAAAAACAAACACCTAAAAAAACCCCAAAAGCCTCTGTATATGTGAGGAAAGCAACTTTACAAGAGGACTTGTAAAGTCCTTGAGTATTTTCAAATAATTTATCTCTGTCAAACAGTCTTTTCCCAGCACACATGGCTTCTCTGGTGACACAGGGTAATGTAATACTTTCTGTTATATGTGCATATTGAATGTGTTGGAAGGAATTTCACCTGATGATAGTGATAAACAACACAAGAGACTCAAATCCTTATCTAGCATGCTTATATGCAAGTAAGAATCACTCAGGTCTCAAAGTTCATTCAAATTAAATAACACAAAACCCCTTGAAAATCTGTGACTCTACTTTTTGGGTAAGGCAGCAGGGAGAAAAAGCACTATAAAAATATTAGTCATTCATATGACATACTGCTTTCCTACACAGTGATCACTAGCAAGTAGCTATGTATACCAACTTAAAAAAATACCCAAGAAATTTAGCAAGTGTGATTTCCTAATTTGTTCAAAGGGCTTTTTTACTGCAAGGGAGAGGCCCTGAGAATGATAAGAGTTCAATAAAAAACTGACATTCTGCCTAGAAAGTAGCCACGCTTTCATATGTAAATTCCCAGGTGTGTTTTGATTTTTACTTTTTATAAGTACATTGTTCTGCATATAGAGTGAATATTTTTGGAGCAGTTGCATAACATTAAATTTGCCCTTGGTGAGTTTTTCTTTGGTTGCCTGAAATCCTATTGCTTCATTTTAGTTCTTCTGAAATGACAGATTCATAAATGCCCAAAGGCCTTTATACATTAACTAGTTAATATGAAACATCACCATGCTTAATGAATGAGGTTTTTTTTTAAAAAAAAGCACTACTTTCATTACCAGTTTTCATGACAGGAGCCTGATATGACAATGCATAACAATAGAAAGAAGAAAACTTAAAATTTTGTAAGGTACAAAATACATAAGAAGACTTACAAGATGTGAACTACAGTGTGAGATGTGCTTGGGTTTATTCTGAAATATTTAAGAGTACTTTTTGATAGTAGATTTAAAAAAATGCTGAAAAACAGCTATGAAATAGTTTGTGGACAGGTGAACTGGCAACAAGGCAAAAATGCACTTTCACTTATAATTATCAGCCATGCATATTTAAAGATGACTAGAGGAAGCAGGCAAACAAGCATCCACAGAGGTGCTAATGGCTGGCATCAGAAGAGTTTAATACCTAATATTCGAGTAAGGTGTATACATCTAAGATGGAAAAAACAGGTTACAAGCTAAAACACTTTCAAACTTAGAACAAGCAGCCAGACCAGTTCTGAAGTCAGCATATGTGGTCATGATTGTGGAAGGCAATAAAGCTGCAAAAAAGTGTAGCTAATCCAGGACAAGTAAAAAGCACTTCAATGGTTTCAAGCCCAGGAACCCAGGCTTGTTATTACTGGAGGCAGGAAGACAGTAAAAGAGGACTGTGGCTATGGGCAGAAGGATATTTAGTGGAGGAGAAAAATGGCCAGACATGTCCAGGAAGCATATCTGGAAGTGTTTTGCTCTGTGGGATGGGTAGAAGCTGGGCTATTATACAACTTCTTCCTTCCATCTACTGCCCACATCAAATGTAGAGATCATAAAGAATATGCAAAATTCTAATTCCTACCTTCTCAGCACCCATCCTAAATTGTTTTGCACCACTTTCCATCTTAGGTGCAACCACTGAGGCACAGGAGAAGGGACTGGCTGACAGTCTTTTCTTGACCTCTTCAGTTAAAGGCACTTTGGGTCATACGGCTTCACCTCATTTGGGGGCCAAGGTCCCGCTCTTTGCAAAGTCATGATGATGAAGAAGAAAAAGGGAAGAGAATTAGGAGTTATAAGAATAAAGATCAGACTTTATGGGAACAAACTTTGGAAAGTCTGAAACTCCAGCCCTCTTCTACTTGCTGGTTAAGCACACCTACAAAAAATGCTGTAACTCCATTCCCTTTGAGATATCAAAACAGCCTGAAATCAGCCACTGGTTTTAACACATTCTTGGCCAGAAGACTGACTTTTCAGAGTCTGCTTCATCAGGAGACCAGACCAGCAAAATTCTTACAATGGTCTCTTGATATGTTAGAATAATACACGGATATTCATCTTTTCCCCATCAGGGAACAGAGCAACAGAGGTGTTCAGGTTCCCAGAAAGGAAGGAAATTTCCAATCACTCAATCATTTCAGAGAAATACTCACAGCTAACATCAATCAAAACTCTCTTTTTCTTCTTCTTTCTCTCTCTCTTTTTTTTTTTTTTTTTTTTTTTTAACAAAAGATGCTTTTTCTTCCTTTATTCTCTTTGAGGTCTCTCTATCCCTCCTCCCCCACCACTGCCGTCTATTGCTCTTCAAGATCTTTTAACCTGTGTGACACCTACTTCAGTGACACAGAATCACTATGGTGGCATCACTTTGCTAGTGGCAGGGAACAAAATGTGTTTTGATATCACAGGAAAAGCCAGCACTCTAGTTCTAAGCTAGAAATTTCTGTGGGAAGGAAAGGCAGCAGCCCACTCTTCCCCCAGCCCACCACAGCTCTCCTCTGACACCCAAAGGTGCTCAGGATGACGTTTTCTCTGCTCAGCAGTGATTTGCATAGAAGAAACATCACCAAAAAATTAATGATGCTTTGCCTCTGGTATTGAAATTACTTTTTTTTCTGCTATGCAATACAAGATTTCCTAGAAATGGGGAGTGATGTTTTTTCAGGATTTTCAAAGGCATTGCAAATCATGCTTGCTTCAGAGGGAAAACAAGTTTGCAAATGTTGGAATTTCCTATGAAACACAATACCATTGAACTGATTTTTTTTTCAGTCACAATCACCACAGCTTAAAAGGTGCAGCTCTCTCCAGTGGTGCTGATCCAGGGAAGTGACAAAGCAGTTTTCCATTTGACAGTTTTATCCACAAGGATTGTACACCCCATCTGCCTTTTCAGTTAAAAGGTAAAGTCTTAAAGGTGGCTCTAGAACAATAATTAAAATAATACATGCTATTTACATGTCATCTAGTCACCTAAATCAGAAAAAAAAACTGGGAAAATAAATCTGATTGCAATGATTATTGAAGCTAAAGACTAACAGAGAGTGAAGTGAGTGAATTGCCACCTCTCTGGAGAAACAAACTATAATAAGCAACCATGTCTCTGTAAGGGTGATTATTTGTCCACCTGCATAATGTATTTATTGCAGTTTTTAAAATATGGGGAACCAGTTTATACCTGTGCTGCTTGAGGTACGTGATTAAATTTTTTTCCCTGGATTTTTAAAAAATGGATGTGTGAGTAGGAAGTCAGCTAAGGCATTAAAAAATTAGTTGTATGCCATTTTTAAATTTAGATGTTTATAGACATGGTTCTGTTTAAAAAGATCAGATTAAATCCTGTGTTAGATGAGCTTCAACTTGTGTATATGAAAGAAGTATTTTAACTGCTTTCTCAATCACAACAGGCAACACAGGATGTTCAGTAGTCAACCTTCTGAACATCTTTCTGAGTGTAGGACCCAGGATTCTTACCTGGGTATATTGGTAGCCCCAGGGTATTGATAGGACCCAGCAGAGAAGCACTGGGCTGTGAGCATACAGGTAAGGTAACACATGTACCTCCTGGATACAAAGCTGAAACTCTCCCTATGGCCCCTTCTTCCTTTTACAGCAACATGGTCAACAGGGAGGACTGGAAAACAAATTGAGTAAATTATTGATTCATTTTCCTTGATGAGAGGTCATTGAAAAAGCAACTTTCTGGGGAGACTTGGGACAGAAGTAGCCTGATTTTATTTTGGGCAGGGATCTGTGCTTTACAAGCCAAGATGCTGCTGTGTCAAGGTAGTCTGTGGGTGCACAGAGCTGCCCCCAGGCACTGCAGCCAGGGGCCCTATTAAATTTAGGCTTGTTTGTCCTTGTGTCCTTGACCTAAGGCAGGAGTATAGCTCCTGTTTTAAAGCTGGCTTTACAGGCTTCCCATAAGCATGGAGTTGTTCCCCTTCACCACTTGGAAAAGTATTGTAAGGGCCAAGAGAGAACCTATCCCCTTCTGAGGTTTGGCTGCTGGGGCTTTGGGACAACCTTGGACACTGAAGGCTGCCCAACTGGGACTGCCTGCCCAACCCCAGCTGAGGTCTGCCCTGGCTCCTAGCCCTTCCTAACCCCCAGATTGTTAAGTAAGGGTCTGTGTATTTATGTAAATATATATATTTATTCTTTCCTCCCCTTTAAATAACTGGATAGCATGCCTTTGTCTTCAGTGGAACAGTGATCATACTGTAATGTTTACCTTCAGTCATCTCAAAGACTTAGGCAATACAAAAGGACATGAAATTAAAAACAGGGACAACTTAAAGCAGAGACACGTCCAAAGTCATAGTGAACAACACATTGGTGGCTGGCAAAAGAAAATTATATACCTACCTACACAGCAGTGAGCAGCCTTTGACACTGTACCACATGGCAGCCTGTGGTGAGAGACATGGAGGTTGATGGATGGACCACTCAGTAGATAAAGAATTGGCTGGCTGGTGTCACTCAAAGAGTGGTCAATGACTAATGTGTTCCTCAGGGATTAGTACTGGGACTGGTGCTATTTAACAGCTTTGCTGTTGACATGGACAGTGGAATTGAGAAACTGAATATCAGCAAGTTTGCTGATAACACCAAGCTTTGTGGTGGGATTGACATGCTGGAGAGAGCAGAGGCTATCAAGAAGAAGTCTTGACAGGCTTGAGAGATGGGCCTGTACAAACTGCAGGAAGTTCAATAAGGCCAAGTGCACAGATCTACACATGGGTCGAGGCAGTCCCAAACACAAATAAAGGTTGAGTGGAGAATGGATTGAGAATAGCCCTGAGGAAAAGGCGTTGAGCATGGTGGTTGATGAGAAGCAGAACATAAGCCAGCAATGCATACTTACAGCCCAGAAACCAGCTGTATCCTGGGCTACAGCCAAGAAGGGTGGCCAGCAGGTCAAGGGAGGAGATTCTCCCACTCTATTCCACTCTCATGAGACCCCACCGGGAGTACTGCTTCCAGTTCTGGACTCCACAAAATAAGGACATGGAGCTCCTGAAGAGATTCCAGAGGAGGGCCATGAAAATGATCAGAGGCCTGGAGTACCTTTCTTTCCTATGTAGACAGACAGAGAGACTTGGGGTTGCTCAGCCTAGAGAAGAGAAAGCTCTGGGGAAACCTTAGAGCAGCCTTCCAGTACCTGCAGGGGCTACAGGAAAACTGGGGAGGGACTTCTTACAAAGGCCTGTAGCAACAGGACAAGGGGAAATGGCTTAATCTAGAAGAGAGTATGTTTATGTTAGATATTAGGAAGAAACGCTTTATTGTGGGGCTGGTGATACACTGGCACAGGTTGCCCAGGGAGGCTGTGGATGCCCCAATCCGTGGAAATATTCAAGGCCAAGTTGGCTGGAGCTTGGAGCAGACTGGTCTGATGGAAGGTGTTCCTGCCCATGGCATGGGGGCTAGATCTAGATGATCTTGAAGATCTCTTCCAACCTAAATTGTTTCATGCTTATATGAACAGTTTTGTCCTAGTGAAGGACAAGCTGAGGAACCACAGAAATAGCTCTGGCAACTGTCTAGTTCTCAGAAAAAATTGAGTATAAAATTACCTCACCCGGGGGGTAGCCTGTGGTAGTGGCTTCAGTGTGGATCTATTTTGTTCACTGCTGATGTTATTATACACTGAGAATGAGAAAAAAAAATCTGACTCGAGCCAATCCTGTTGTTCATTCACTTTTAGAAAATAATTATTTCTGCTTTTTTTCCCATGAGACAATATGCAGTGTTAGAAATGTTGTTTCTCTTCCCAGTTCTTGTCCTTTTCATTTCATCTAAGGTAGATGAAAAATAAGTAGTCAATTCCCACTTCCTTCCTTTGCAGAATTTGCAATAATAACTTGGAATTACATTTCAACATCAAATCTTTTTCAGCAGATGGCTTTCAGCAAATAAATATACGCAACTTGACAGCCTTTGTCCTGAAGTACACAAAGATATCCACATCAAATCTGAACTTCAGGAGTTTTCATTTTCACATCATGGTCTATTTTGGTCATGAACCATAATGTGTGGTGAGACACGAACTATTATTTGTTCAAATATGGTGATTTCTATACAGGCTTCAGAGGTAAGAGGGAGAAGCAAAACAGACTGTGTTGGCCCACCTTAGCACTCTTTTTTACAGCACTTATTGTCATCTGTTTTGAGCCATTATGAAACAATAATCAGCTTCTCTATTCCACACCATACATTATACTGAAGATCTGTCTACCTCTCAGAAATATAAAAATGTTTTATGTGCTTTTTAGGGATAACATAAAATCCAAATGCCTCTAAAATACATACAAATGAACTACATGAGGCTAATTTGCCAACCAAAACAAACCAAAAAAGTCAGCCGAGCCCATGTGATGATACCAGTAAGATTGAAAAGGCATTGGAAAAACACTGTGTAATTCAATGCTGGGAGCTGAAACCGAAGTCCAGAAAACTCAAGGTAGAAATGAGGGTTTGATGTTTTCAAGTAAGGTTAATTAACTATTAAAACAAATCAACAAGGGATTAGAAACTCCCGGTCCTCCAATTGGCTTTTACTTCTGGTCTCTTTACACTGCAAAAAGCATACAGGTGCATTCTTCCTTACCAGTGTGCCTCTGAATACATTTTTTTTAGTGATTGACCACCACAGTAACATCTGGGACTTTTCGTCATGAAGTCTGATTTAAGTTCACGTTCAGATTTCTCTATGTTTACCCAAACCACAATAAATTCCCAAACCTTCTGCACATATGCTTCCCTCACAACTATTTCCATTCTCTCTTCCATTTCCTAGGATGACCTGCAAAATCACTTATACTGTTCTTATACAAATGTGAACACCCACTAGTTAGGCAAAACATCAAAACATTTCTCTTTCTCTCTCAGACCTGCTTCATTCCACCATGCCCTTGCCTCTGATGAGCACATGTATGGTGTTGCTTGTGAGTTTCCCCCCTCCTGTGCTCCACTTTTGCCCTTTCTGCCTCATCATCTTCTCTGTGGCTTTTTAAATTTGTTTCATAAGCTCTATCTCAAGGGATTCAATACACACATCTTTAAGGGAAGAGATGTCCCTTAACTTCCAGCAACAGGTCTTGCTAGAAGCAAGTGAAACTGTGAACATGGAAAATCCATTTATCTGATGGCCATGGGAATAAATCTCAAAGGTTTAATCATTCTCTTAAAATGTCTGCCAGCACTTGCCCAGAGCTAAGCAAGAATGTGAGTACATAAGAAAACATGTCCTCTGAAATGCTGAATTTTGTCTGCAAAACACGTCCTTTTAAGAAGAATTGATTATGACTCTTGACATCTGAAATGACCAAAAAAAAGAAAAGAAAAAGAAAAAAAAGAAAAAAAGAAAAAGAAAAAATATTACTGATGAAGAGCAAGTGCTCATCAGGATGTGCCGTGTTGAGGGTGTTGCACATGCATTGGATCTGAGAGACAAATTTATAAGTTCCTCTACTGGAATAGTGTTTTCCCTTAATTTTTAACAAGCATCCATTTTCATGTTAGAGAGGATGTGTCCCTTCACTGGGCAAGCATTCTGTTCATCATGATATGGAAAAATGTTTTACATCAGATCTATAAACTTACTAGTGTTAGGATTTCTGCCAGCTGTAAACAGGTTGAGTTTATATACCTGTATGGGAGAGACCATTTTACCATGAGGTTTCACATGCTGGGCCCATGATTTGGAAATGGGGAGAGGTTTAAAGCTGCTGTCACCTGGGCATACAGTCATCATGGTTGGGTCAGATATTAGTAGTGCCAAAAATAACAGGATCAAAGACAGAGAGAGAAGATTCTATATGAGTAATTACTCAGATCCCTTTAGCAGCAAAGGTGAACAACTGTGGTTGGTAGAGATGAGGTACAGTTTCCCCCAGGGGATGATGCTCGCTGGATATGATCTGAAGTAACAGACCTGAAACAGTGGCCCAGAGCTCAAGATAACACATGCCCACTGTTAACATGATGATACAGCTTCTGGATGATGTAGAAGTAATGATAGACTGAGAGAGTCTCCCCTGGATTTAGCCAGAGAACCTTTCACATCTCTGCTCCATGTTCTGCTTTAGAAATTTAAATAAACCTTGCTTCCAAAGCAGGCAGGTCTAGAGCTATAATATCCAAATGAACTGTCACTGATACATTTTTAAGATGTATGAGATAACTCTCTGAAGTACCATTGCTGTCCAGTACTTTTGCTGAGGTAATGGCACAGAGGCACAAAACAAGGCCCCTTTCTCCATTTCTTTTCTTACACTGCAGAATCCTCAGTTCTCTTTAAATGTCTTTAAATTATTTTAGTTGACATCACAATCATTTTTCTCTGTGAATATCTGTCCTGGTTTGTGACAGGATAAATGCAGTTTTCTGTCTTGTACTTATGCTTTCAGCTAAGTCTTTTTTAAGTAACTGCACTTTCTGAAATTAACAGCAAGTGTCTCAGTCAGTGTCTGCTTCTAGGACTGATAACACTCGATGTTTATAGTTACTGCCAGAGACTGGTATGGAGAACCAAGGGCAGTGCTTGGTTCTGAGGAACATTTTGCCCTCCAGAAGGAGAAAAGAAGTGAAGAGGTCACACCTGAGACCCTCCTTTGGGGAGGAATGGACAAGAAAGATGGACAAAATTCACCAAACAGAGTATTCCATCCCATACACGTTATACTCAGTATAAATTTGAGGGATCACAAGGGTCAAACCCTTCCCACTTGCCCTTCTTCACCTGTCCCTGTTTGCTTCAGCATCCTGGGAGGATTCCATCCGTTCCTCTGCCTGTGGTCCTGATCCGTGCCAGCCTGAATCTGTGTGTTCCTGCCTCCAGCTCCCGACTGCTGCTGACTCCAGGATTCCAGCCTGGACTTTCCCAGGGCTGCCCTGCAGCCTCAGTGGTGACGTGAGAGTTATTGGGGGGGAGGGGGGAGGAATGTGGTATTAATTTTCCTGTATATTTGTATATATTTAGTAATTTTTGTTTCCTTTTTATTATTACTGTTTCATTAAATCTGCATAGTTTAATTTCCAACCCATAAGTCTCTCTCCCTTATTCTCTCTCCTTTCTTTAACAGGGAGGAGAGGGGGATTAATAGAGAGCATCTCTCATTTGGTTTAATTCCTGTGCCAGTGTTAAACTGTGACAATATCTTAAAATAAAGCTTTGTATTTTCATCTTCAGTCTCCACCTTTTCCTCATGGCTTCCTCAACTCATTTTAATAAAATCCAGGTTCTTTCCAAAGAGGTGTTGTAGCAGTTAGAAAAAATTATAATATGAACAATTTTCACTTCACTGTCATGAATCTCCAAGGACTTCTCTTGAAAAAACAAATTTTCTCTAGCATTGATGGTTATTTAGCCAGAGAACAGAGAGAGTGATCACTATTCTGCTTCTCTTTGCCAGCTGAGAAACACACAGCTTAGTTACAAGGTGCTGGCAGGAGTTGATATCATCACTCTTAAAAGAGGAAAATTGATTTTTCAATCTAACTGGATCACAGAGAAGCAGCAAGCTAACCAGGGCTAGCTGTGCTCTTGTGCACAGCAGAAACCATTGACTGGGTTCAGTGGGTAGGGTTTTTTTTATGTGGGGAATAAGCATAAAATTAAGAATCTGTGTCAAAGATTAAAATCTTAGTGCAAGGGAAAAAACCCGAAAACCTAAAAAAAATCAAAACTCACCCAAACCTCAAAACTTTGTCCTAATCACTATAATCTGTATTTCACAAGGATAATTTAACTCACTTGCCAACAGCTGTATGGCAAAATGGCAGACAGTGAAGAATATGGAGAACAAATTAGAAAAATTAACAGGATTACCATGTTTGTTCTTCACTCTCTCACACTTAGTCATAAATCAGACACTCATTCTGCTCTCACTTTCTGAAAAATCAGACTTAACATCAGCTCATCAATACAAACTTTGAACAAAAATCCAGCCAGCATCTGCTCTGCATCAGTAAGCAGGCATAGCAGCTGACTACGTCTCCATCTGAGATGAACTAATGAAGTGCTGCTAGGAGTTCATTCTGTAGACCCTGCATTAGCTTGTCTTGGGGCCTGATCCAAATTACTTGCTTCTTTTTTCTAAGTTATTGGAAAATATTCTGAAAGCTACAATAGGCATTTGATTGTGTTATCAGTGAGGAAAAATGGCTATCTGCTTGCATTAAAAAGAAAGACAGTCTCTGCAATATTTGATTCAGAGAATGAATCAAAGAAAATAGAGCTTTCAGCTTAGATATTTATGTCTGCCTTATGCACCAGAGGACTTGAGCATAGTGGCACTTTAATGAGGAATTTGCGCAAAGCAGTTAAAATTGTCTAATTACAAACTTTTCTAGGAGCATCTTAATTCCCAGTGGGACCTGGCCTATTTTCAGAGTAGTATGGCTGGAAAGAAAGGATTAGTTTACCTGTCTCTATTACTGAAAGCTAACATGACTGAAGGCACTAGACAGTGCCCCTTTGCACTTGCTGAGAAAATTCTCCCCAATTAGACATTAAGCTCAATGTAATGCTTTAATTGTTGGACACTCAGAATGTGTTTGATTGAAGTTCAGCAATAAGAAGGGATGCAGCTGGCAGAACTCTGTGGTCTCACTGGAATTTAGGAAAAAAAAAACAACAATAACAACAATACTTCTCTTATTGTCAGACAAGAAAACTTTCTCAAGTGGCTGGAGCTCATCAAGCATCTAGGCTTGCTCAGCAGCTCTTTGGGCATTTCTATGGGCCTCTACTGTGTACTACATTGACATCTCCTGAAGGTCACAGGCTCAATTAGAGCTGTTCTGGGCATGCACACAACCAGAATTACTGGTTTCTGGAGACCACTACAACCAGAAAGGTTTGGCAGCAGCTGAGTGAGGTACACTGGATATTATAGCTTCAGCTCTGCTTAAATAATGTTCTTAATTTTTATGTCTTGTGTAAAATTTAGGATGGGATCTTGAAATATTAAGTCTATATGTTTGGTCTAGCTTACAGTACCTTCCCCCCAGCAGACATAATCAAAAGAAGATATAATATTTCTTCTAGAAAGCAGAAAGAAAAAGTGTTTGCCAGCATATTTGGTTTTTAAGAATAGAGACTGCATAATTACAAATTAATGCAGATTTAAATTAAAATTTACTACCCCATGATAACAGGAATGGGACCTGAACTACTGTTCATAGGTTTTGAATGTCTGACACCTTACTCTCAAGTCTGATGATAGCAATCTGCAAGCTTGATACTTCAACTTCTGTCTTTTCCAGTGTGAAGG
Organism: Phaethornis superciliosus; assembly: GCA_023637945.1. Lineage (NCBI taxonomy): Eukaryota > Metazoa > Chordata > Aves > Apodiformes > Trochilidae > Phaethornis > Phaethornis superciliosus. The sequence goes on from JAJQWJ010000011.1 coordinate 9,202,030, forward strand.
AAGAATGTGGATGAGGATACGTGGATCCAAATCTCCATGGACATACGTGCACAGAAGAATGAGCAGAGTAGCTCAGCAGAAGGACAAGGAACCATCCAGAGATTAAGTATGGCAATTACCAGACATGTTCACCAGCTATTTTTGAATCTCTATGGGAATATTTGATAATAGCTATTTAGCCTGGCACATCACTCTCCAGCTTTTCCTGCCAGTACAGCCAGTCAAATTGCTGTGGAAAGTTTATAAATGTAGAAGTTAAAAATATCTCTATCTTAGGCTTTGATCAATGCAAGACTAAGATGTGTGTCTGGTCTGAGGGCTGGGATGCAACACCTATATCATACTTGAGCAATACAAGTGCTATTTGGGTTTCACCTATTCGGGCATCCTTCCATAATTGTACATTCACCCTATACTTAGAGAAGTAATTTCCCATGTTTGGAAAACATATCCTGTATTTTCCAGCTGCATGGGTTTCTCCAAATATACCTGCTTTTCAGTCACATGTTATAGCATAGCTGTTGCACCCCAAGTGGTGCAATTAATAGGAGATTAATTAGAAAAGGTCATCTAGAGGAATATTCACACATTTCATTTTGTTCATGAGAAGTGTCCTCTAAGTTACCATACAGAAACCACCTTAACACTCATATCTACACTCTTACAAGTCTTCCTTGCTGTGTGAAATTTGTCTTGCAGATTAAGTCCCTGTCCTTCTTGAGGAAGCAGCATTTTCTGAAACCTGAAATCACGTTTTTATACAAGCTTTCAATTGTCATGCACTCCTACATAACAAGTAAAAAATGTCCATCCAATATCAACAAGAACTCTAGAAGCTGAGTTAACAGTAGTCAGAGACAAAGTCCTAGAAACCTGAACTGCTACTTATGCTTCCTACCTTCCATATATTGCACCATCAAAGTATGTTTGCCATTGCCAGTGAAGAAGATACAGGATGGAGAACTTGGAGTAAAATCTTGGGTTTGCACAAGAATGTGTCCCAGCCTTCCCTCTTTCTGGATGATCATTGTCAAACTGAATTCATGCCCTGCACCACTGAAGGTTGTTCCACAGAGGTCTGCTTTCATTGTTTCAGCAGCATTACCAGCCTGAAGCTACAACAGAAAAGACTGGGAAGTTTGGAAGTAATAAATAAGGAAGATACCATTCCTAGAAACACAAAATAAAACATGGTAGCAACAGTCTTATCAATAAAACAACCTAGGTGTAATGAAGCAAAAATACAGAAAAAGGAAAAAATGAGTTTCACACCATAGCTCAATGGGCTATTAAGTCTTCACTGCCTTTTTGTCTGCTCAGGGAAGATAGTTCAGACTGTAGATATTTAAATCTGAGTGCCTAAGATAGCATGGTGTCTACTTATTTGCTGTAATCAATATTGACTCTAACTAGTGAGCCCAATGAGGTACTCAGCTCCCCATGAGGTGGGCCTACATTTAATCAGCTGAATAACTCACTCACTGTCATGGGCAGCATTGGTGTGTCACATGCAGTCATCTCAGCAAAAATCTCCAAATATCCCAGGTCTCCCCTCCCCTTTACAATTCCAGAACAAAGCAATTTATTTAACTCTGGGGAATTACCATTTTGAATCAGAACATCAGTTAAACCTCATTATGTGGAAAACATTATCATCACTTAACAATCATTTATTCTCATAAGCATCATTCATCCAGAGCCATGCAGGCTGGTGTAATGGTAAAAAGACATGGAACTCCTAGTTTTGTCATGGACTGCACACCAATGGTAATGAACTGTAAGCACCAATTGCACCAATTACTAACAAAAAACCCCACTGAACAGAAAATTGTGTTAATGATAATGAAAGAAATCAGAAAGCTTGTAGTCAAGTACACTGCTTCAATCAGACTAGAAAACAATATAGCATTAGATAAGCAGTACATTATTTCTGATTCATTGAATGAAAGCTGATATTTGCCTAATTGTTAAATTGACAGACATGTTTTCATAAACAGCAGCACACTTTTGCAAAGGCCCTAGCTCGTGTGGAAAGAATAACAATATCCTATTTTGTAGCCAGAATCTGTTGAGGTAAGGAAAGAATTTCTTTGTATACTGACTTTCAATATACCTTTGAGGAGACCTAGGAACATCCATCTCTTCTTGACAAGTGATAGTAGGCTGCACAAAGAAAAATATTCAGTAAGCACATTTTCATCGTCAGTGCAGACAGAAAACATTCTCTGCTAGACTTGGTAGAGAACCAGTCTAAAAGCAAGAGCATTTGAAAATGCTCACTCTCCAGCAGGATTTTGCTCTGTAAAAATCCATAGTTGTAATGTCCCAGGCATTAATTTTCAGCTTATATGGAGTACTAAGTGATCTCAGATATAACCAGGAACAACATATGCACTGATTTAATATGAAATATTTTAATTGTTCCCAGAAGAGGAGTAGGAAGCTGATGTCACTGACTTACAAAATATAGTCTTTACATTGAAGAGGAGTATGCTTATGCTCAGATAAAATAAGATTTGCATGGCAAATTACCAAAGAGGGAAGAATGGTTGCACTGGTATCTCCTGATACCTTGCCATGTCCTGTGCACGGGCACATCCAACTCCCCTTGTAGCCATTCTCTCCTCCAACAGCACTCACAGAGTTCTTGTAACATGCTTGTCACTTGTCTATTCACCCAGTCAGTCCCAGAAGGAGAAATATATGCAGTGTGGTACCTTTTGTAATAATTCAGCAGAAGGGTAGAGTCAGCAGACCACTTTTTACCATTGCTGCAGACAGTTCAGTTGTGTGTGGGTGGAATTAATCTTATCCAAATATAGTCCACAGAAAGAAACAAGCACTGCTGGGTAAGATTTGTCTACACTATCTTGGGCACGGACCTCAGGATGAGAAGATTTCTGCTATCAAGTGCCTATTTCTCCTCGCTGAGAGCACAGTGAGCCTGTGATGATTCACTCAGATGTAGGAGTCTACATCAGGGCTGATGAATCCTGCCTGGAGTCACTTGAAGATAAGGGCAAGACCCTGAACTGGAGGTAACCTCTTATGAAAAGCCAAGGGAAAAAGGAAACGTGCGTAGCAGGCCACGTTGCTGAGGAGATAAATGATATTGGGACTGAGGCACGTACCTATTAATGTGGGTTTAAACATCCTTGATACAAAATGTTCTGTGATTCAGAAATACCTGAACTTGTTCCTGCTACATTCAATCTTGCTCTAATGTATATTTTTGACCAAGTTAGTGTTACATATCACCAAGTGGGAAGCTTGATGCTTCAGTGATTAACAAGGACTTGTTTAAATTTGAGCTTCAGAAAAAGACAAAATTCACTAATCTAAAAGGCAACAGCTATTCCTAAATAACAGTTTATGTAGATAAAATGTAGGTGGGAGAGCACATCACTGAACCTCAGCAGTGTAGCAGATGGACACTTCATCTGCTTGGTAAATTTCTCTGACTGGGAGAACTTTCAGTATCTCATTTGTAATCACCTACACCAATGTTTCTGTTGAAATCTTTCTTCCTATGTTGGAGATGAAACAACTACACATTTCAGAGTATTTGTCAAAATACTATGTTAAAATACATTCACGTGCCAATTGCCGATTCCAATTTGTTTGGTTTGGTTTGGGATTTTTTTTGTTGTTGTTCTCTTGTTTTTAAATAAAAAAAATATCTTTTATTTATTCCCATAATTCTATATAACTACAACAAAGTCCTTCATGCCTGCTAATTTTTCCCAACTGCTTCTATGTAGATTGTGACATTCTTAGCATTCATCAAGGATGTCATTAACGCCAGCAAGCAGACCTGACTCTAGCCAAGTCATTCAAATGATAGGGTTCTCAACAAATGCCTAAAAAGTATCTCAGCTGTTCAATGACAGATTTGCAACTCAGGAGAATCTTGTCCAGGAAAATGTTTTAGGAATAATACCCTAATCAAAGTAATAATAAAAAGCCCACTACTTCTGAGGGGAAAACCATGCATGAGTTGTTCATTCTTTGTTGAATGGGGATGGGTGTTACCCTGAATGGTAACATACACAACCTACATCACAACAGACATACAAAAGTAGGAAACATTTCACACAGATCAGGCATCATAGTCTATAACTAAAATATGATTTCTGAAAACAGATGAGTTACTTCAAGAAAAACTTGGAAATCCTGATGTAGATACTATGCACTTTTATCTACATTTAAGCTACTACATTTTGAAAATCAGAAGCTGCAGTCACAAAGATAGATTCCTCTTTCTCCACAACTTCACTACCAGCTGGATGAAACCTGAGGCATAGCATAAGGTATAAAGCTGAAATTTGAAGTAAAACACTAAAATGTATTAAAAGTTAGATTGAAGAGACAGTTGAACAGTTTAAATATTTGCATCATTGTACTCCCACACATGGGCACCAATTGGTGCTCTAGTGTTATTATACAATAAAGCAATTTTATTTCTTTTTATTTTAATCATAGCTCTTTTTCCTCCAGCTGTGCAAAAGAAGCAACACTCCAAAATCAGTGGGTGTTGCTCCTCTTCTGCAGTTGAAGAATAGGGCCTAATTTTTAAGGGGCTTTCTAAAACCTCTTCTACTGCAGAAATTGGCCCACTTCCCTCAGAGTTGGGATACTTGATAGAGTACCAATACTTTCTTTGTTATAGCAATGATACAACTTAAAATATAATTGGGTAGAGTTAACCTTAACTTCCCTTCCTGCATATTTGATGCTATAATTGCACTCCAACTTTATTCCTAGAGCCTTAAGATTACTTTAGTTAATTTTTACAAAATTGACTATATTATCATAAATAATTAGAATGATCACTCAATCAATTTGCAGACTTCTGAGTAAAATATTGGACTTAATTTGCATGTACAGTTGCATAGGGTGCCCATTGCACAAGGATAACCATGACTGTGCATTCAGATATGATCACTTAGCCCTGGATGTATGACACTATTTTATTGTATTGTACACTATTAATAGTATATGACACTATTTTATGACACTAATGAAATTTTGGGGGTGAGTGGTTTAAGACTGTTTTGTTCAGGGAAATGTTTCTGTCCCTATTCAGGGAAATATTCAGTGAAAATATTCTTCAGAAGATGAAAAGGCCTGGCTCACCACTCTGGGAGACTAGAAAGCTAATAAACAGCTTTCTGATGCTATCTTCTGGTTTGTTTAATTGTGATCAAAAGGCTTCAACAATTAACTTTATTACTAAAGAGGGAGTTTGGCATAAATAAGAGAGAAAAAAGAATGTGAGGAAAAAAAGCAGAAAATGTTTAGATAAGTTTGAATTGGGCCTGTGAGCAGGAATTGCAACAGGTGACCTCTAGAAGTTGTTACCTGTATTATACGACACTTCTATAAACTGCATTTCCTGGCTCAGGATGACTTAGTGGGAGTCATACTGAGTTGTGTGGGGAACTGAGTAGTGCAATCTCAGGCAGTTCACAAGTATTGGCTTTGAGAATTATTTGGGATAGTTGAACAAGAAGCCTATAAAAGAACATCTTTATTTTTAAAATAAAAGCTGGAGTAGGAAGGCTGAACTGTCAGAATTTTAACCTAGTCAACCTAACTCCAACACTCCTTGAAATACTGCAACAAGAGTACTAATTTACAAGTTCCTAAAAAAGCCATTAACAGCAACGTGAATTTCTCAAGGCCAACTGATGTAGAAATTATCCTACAGTGGATCCAAAACAGCTGAAGGAGATGGATGCGGTGTGCTGTATTTTTACCTAAAACACCAGGAAAAGACTACTAATATAAGATTTATTTTTTTTTTAAACTAGCTAGAATAATGTCCTGTAGATCAAGGATTCCCACGCTTGGTTTCCTAAGGTTTACTGTCAGTAACGGCAAAAACTCCCTGACTCTGCTGGGCAGAATTCAGGTAAAAAGGCAGCATTTTGCTCTTTTGCAGTAAGGTTTTTAAAGTACCTTGCAAACTGTAATGGAGGTACTTATACAGTGTTTTCTAAATGACCACACTATCTGAAATTGTTGTAAGCTGTATAGAATTGCCTGAAAACCTTATGCCAAAAAGTATCAGTGTTCACTGTTAAACTAAAAGTATGTCCCATGGCTTTCTGAAAAAAACCTGCTTGTTTCTGGCATTTCTCAGTATTTTTATTAATGATTCTTATGAGAGGGGGTTATGCTCTTTATGAATTTTCTATACAATTTGAAGTTTAATGTATGAAGCTTAAGCCTGTGGATGTAGACTTAAAATGAAAGAAATATCTTCATTAGCTGTAGAGCAGTCTGAAATAAATAGGAAACAATTCAGCAAGTACAGGTGAAAAGGTAGGAATAACCCACAGCACAGATAGAAGATGATAAAGAACTTGATATTAAATTTTAGAGAAGAGGGTCAGGTCTGCAACGTGAATGAGCTTACAGTGTCACACAGCTGCACCGTATCTACCTACCTCCTTCTGTCATGTAGAGGCAGGTGGGTTTTAAGTAAGATGTGAAGCAATCCTCACCCTCCTTCCATCTCTGGCATGGCCCCAGCAACAGTCCTGCCTCTCAGCTGGAATACCTATTTACAGAAAGATGGGAGCAATCAGCATGTCAATAAGAGAGCAAGAATGCTAATCAGAGCCTGAGGAAACATGGCTTGTCAGGGACAGGTGAAAGAAATGAAGTTGTTCAGAGAAAATCGAGAGGAAACAGAATAACTTTGAGATACATTAAAAGTTGTTCCAGTCAGTTTGAGAGCATTTCCTGGTGAGGCATGTATCTTCCAGGACTCTGTAGCACTGTACTTCTAGTAAGCAAAGCAAGTATTCACCCTACAAAACCTTAATTTTAGGTGCTGAGTGGATCCATTCTCCACAACATAACGCTGAAGCTTATGTACAACAGTGTTCCTCCTTATGGTTCACACCAAAAGGTGATCTACAGGCTGCTCTGAAATACCAGGGTTCAGTTACAAGCAAGTAAGCACACTGGCTAGTAAAAAGTAAAATTTTCCAGTTAGCATGGAGTGCTCTGTATGGAAAACATCTTTGCCTCACAATGTGACCCACAGATTGTAAGGAGGGGAGGACACAGAATCTGCAAGTGTTCAAAGGTTGGTTATGGCACTGTACAGTCAGCTAATGGTGGTAGCTGTCTTTGTAGGTGTCCAATCCATTTCAGTTATGTACTTATGTCAACTTTTAATGTCAAATGAAAACTAAGAAGGAGAAGAGAAGGAAAAGGAGAACAATGAGATACATGACAAAAATTCAACTAACATGAGACGGCACAGACTGAGATCCACATGTCTTTTGTGACAGGGAAGCTCCAGGGCAAACACTTTCCCTCAGCACCTAGTTCTGGTCAGCTGTATGCCCTCTTACCTCCATTAGTCTTAAACGCCTAGGATTTTAAACACTCAACTCATAGAGAAACATCCATGTGCCAATGATTTTATTGGGGGACTGAAACCTACCCTGAATGCTTGCAAGCACCTCCATGGTCCACCCATACCTGTTCTTCTTGACCTTTTCTTTTTCTTACTTTCCTACTATTTTCCCCTGCTCCTTTTTCTTCTCTGTTCTTTAACGTAGACAAACTTTCCTATGAACAGCCAAAAACTATCACCCAGATACTCCCTGCTAGTGGCATGCAAGATGCTAGAGACCCTCAATAAGCTCCAGAAAGGAGCTAAATTACTTAAAAGAGGTCTTAAATAAATGAACAAAATTACAAATAGACTTCTTTTGCTGAAGGACTTGTGTATGTGTATATTTTAACAGTATGTTTTCCAGTGCTGGCAATAAAGGTAGTGAGGATGAAAGAACATCTGACAGCTGCATCTCTGTCCTTTTCCACTGTTGTAGAGAGGGAACATCTTGTCACAATTGTGTAGTAAAGAGTTCTTCCCCCTTCTGAGTTGTCTGCTCTCTGCTAAGACATGTCCTTCCTCCTGATTTGATTCATTTTGTGCAATTGAACAGCATTTGTTTGCACCTCCTCTTGCCTGAGCATCAGAAAAAATAGCTTTGCCTCCCATCTTTTGTAAGGAAACTACTTGTGGTTTTATAGATGTTGGAGGCTTCTGGGGGAGAGAATGACATTTACCAGCAAAACAAAGAAGAATCTGGTCACTGACAGAAGCATTTCAATTCCAAGTGTTAAGAGAAGGAACGGAATGTAAGCAGAAAATACCATGTTCTTGCATTCAGCATGCATTTTCCTGCAAATTCTCCTCATATCCCTGGGCTTGACTGGAAGCTGAGATGTAGCAGTGTTTGCAGCTGTGAAGCAGAAATGTTTATTTCCACAGGCAGAAGCTCTTGTTATATCTGAGGTCACTTTTTAAAGTTTTCCAAAAACATTGTCAGCCAATATAAAGACATTAGCAGAAGGATCAAAGAATGTGCAGAGTTGTAAATATTGGTGTTGTGGCTGCAAAACAAACTAAAAAGGCCAGACTACTTCTTTGAAGTTCTTGGAAAGTGAACCCAAGAGTTATGAACACTCAATAAGCTGTTCCCCCAAATGTCTGTATGAAGGCAGTTCATTTCATTCCCAGCACAGTATTAATCATAATGAAAGCTGATTACATTGCAGGCAATAAGGGATACAGTCTCACAGAACTGTGCACACATATGAAGCTCAGTATTTTCCCTCCATTTATTAGATCACTTCCTACAAATCCCACACGTAGAAAGGGGCTCTGGTCTGGTAATCTTTCAAAACGAAGTGGGAGTCCATGTAGAGACCTGCTAGAAGAAAATATAAACACAAATGATCTTGTCGAATGACATAAAATCTTTGGCATCTGTTCTGTGACCCAAAAAATCCATGCAAAAACATCTCACTATCTGAAAAGTATTTGATAAACACATCATAGGAGAGCAGTTTTCTAAAGGCCAAGTTAGCAATTTTTAACTGAACCTTTTTATTCCCTACAGGAACATGTCAGTTCAGTAATTTGCATATTTAGCAGGGACACACTGGTTTAATTCACCTTTCCAAGGGAAACAGACTTTTCCACCACGTGATCTGAACCGCCCATGGCAGAGCCTAGAAGATGCATTTCACAAGGCTGACAGACTCCCTGCCATGAAGCCAGATATCTTACAGTTCAGGAAGTCTGAGCTTGACAGGTATTTTCAGAAATTCCAGCTTCTGTAAGTTTGCCTTGCAAGTATTTTGAGCTCATAGTCACTGGAAGTCCCTCTTCATTTTGCTGTCAATACTAGAGAACATGCTTGATGTGCAGCAAGAGCTACGGCCTTCTCCACTCTCTCCACCCTATAAATCTTAAAAAATTAATATTACAGTGCAAACCAAAACCATCTTTATTGCAACAGAACAACCAGTTAGGAGATCCTAGATTCAGACCTGCCCAGCATCACAGGGCTGTTACTTATCAATAGGCAACAGATGACAGCCTGCTTCAGGAGGTGGCAGAATGTCCCCCACAGGAGACTTTTAAAGAACAAAGTAGACACACATTTGTCAGTGATGGTCCAGGAAAAGCTGATCTTGCTGCAGTATGGGGCACAGGCTACCTGACCCCTGTAAACTCCTCTGAGCCACATTATTTTTATTCCAGGTCACTGGGCAGAGCAGCATCATGTTCCATTTCAGATTTCCAGACACTGTTTACATCCCCTGCATTTGAAGCTCTTGAGATCCAGGCAGATTTAAAGCACACTCTTTTCAAAGCCATCCTTCAGAAAAGGATGGGCAGGTTGAATGAGCAGTTTTCAGAGGAAAAGCTGTGTATGACTCTTCAGCAAATCTTGCATTGGCACTGAAGCTGTCCCTTGCTCACTCCTCTAGTGGAATAAAACTTCTCTGCTCACCAGGAATGTAAAAATGAGACACACAGAATTAATTTAGAAGGAAAGGAAAGGTTGAGAAGGCAGAGAGGCTGCAGGAAAAAAGGTGCCTCAAAAAGGTGTATAAATGTATGACTTACCAGCTACTAATAAGAGAAGGTCTAAGGTGGCTAAAGTATTTGGGTCTTTGCCCCCTAGATATTAATGACTGAGAAACAGCTCAGTGTTATTTACATTTTTTTAAATGATACAAAGCTGAAAAATGTAGAATTCCTCCTGAGGATGCACACACCAGTGTGCTTAGATGGAAATCAGTAAGCTCAGAGCTGACCAAACAGGGAAAAGGACAACAAGGCCAATACAGCCCAAAGAACAGGTACCTACACTCAGCATCACTTGAGCTCTCTTTTTCTGGGACCCCTCAGATGTGAGTGGAGAGTGGGCCATGGGCTGAATAAAGCCATAAAGCACCCACTGACTGCCACCTCTTTTCCTCTGCTAATAAGAAGTAGCCAGAATAGACCCCATCCCATGCCAGACAGGCATGTATTTATGTGATGGGAGAATGAATGTGTGTAAAGATTTGTGTCTGCTGGTGAAATGCTTATAATTTGTTCACAGAAGATGTACAGTGAACTCTGTGGAGAAGTAGTAAACTAACCAGTAAGGACCTTAAATATTTAGTTGATATTAGACCATTCCCTTTATTGGAAGAATGTTTCTAATTCAGTGTTAGAAGTAGTTAATTATTTACTGTTATATATAGCAACCCATACTGCCTCCTTCAGCTCCTCTTTACTGGTGTGCCAATTCTGCATCCTTCGGGCCCAATTCTGAATGCCTGCATACTGGTACTACACAGCTCTGTAACAACATTGGCTCTAATGCAATAACTCTCTTCATTGTGGAGTAAGCAAGATAAGAATCTGACCCTCAAAGTGTGATTTAAATTTGACCTGAATGATTCATGCCTTTGAGATCTCAAAATGAGATTACTGCAAAGTGCTTTATAGTGGGCTGCCAAAAGGTCTAATCCGTTCCCCGAAGCTAATGCACAATACAGTGACTTGATTGTTATCAGAGGTGGGCACAGAGAGATCTGCCTACTCACTACTTTTCTGTCAGCATTTGCTGCTTTTTGGTGCCTAGAAAAGGCCTACAGTTCTGCTTTTAGCTTTTAAAGCTATTAACAGGCTGGAAATTGATGTTGCCAAGGACATCTGTAAATGTGCCCTAGGGACTGATAAATACTGAATAATATTGAATTTTTCCCACTTTTGCTAGCCACAGGAATCCTATCAGACCAACAAGGGTAATTTCCAGGGACTCCTGTCAAACTGAACATGAGAGCAAAATGGTGGACTTAGCCATGCCTTTCACTTGTGCTACCTCTGCAAATGGTGTGGAATGAATAGGTGGATCATACACTGCCTTTCAAACTATAATCCCTCCATCATTCTTGATTAGATTTCAATTAATCTGAACCTGAATCTTTCCATGTGAATTTTCTTTTTTTGTTACAAAATCGGAACCATTTATATGATATTAAAATTCTTCTCCCATCTCATTTTTCTTCCAATAAATGAGGATCAGGTACAAGCTCAGAAAACTTTTATTGCACTTACCTGACTCCAGGTAGCCTTTGCAATGTACTTTGCAGAAGCAGCAAGTGCAGCAAGGTGTACTTCTGCTTGTGGCATGATTTGCCCAGGAGTACTTTCCTGTAAGTTTAGGAGTGCAGCAGTCAGCCCCTTTACCCCTGTGCAATGGCATAAGGCTGGGAAATACACAGGAAAAGGAGAAACAGAAGTAGTTACAGTAATACAGAAGATCAGTACTCTGTTAGACACGAGAGACAGGAAGGTGGGTAGAGATTTGCAGATCTATTGTAGCACACTGAATTTCCCCCGCAGCACACATGATGGCTGGCTAGGAAGATTAAGTTGTTATTCATTTTTTTTAGCATATATTTTAATAATGTATTTTTTGTAGGGACAGCTGGATCCGAAACAATACCATAAATCAACTCTATCAGCTGTGGATATGATATTTACACCATGAATTTTGTGTTCATTTGCAGAGCTCATGAGTTTGGAATTGCACACCTAGTATCAGGCTTCCAAATTTGAAATGTTTGAGAGCAGGGGATTGGTGAGATTTCCTGTCATTAGCAGGATCTAGGAACATTCATGGGTGCCAGTGCCTGGCTGTATCTTCACTTCTGCTGCACTCAAGTGAGAAAATCAACTTATACCCCTTAAAAAGTGTCTCCAGTCCTTATGGTGACTGGCAGGTACCTAATAAAGGCTCACAATTGCAAGTGTTAATGGTTACATTAGCCATCAGTGGAAAATACTAGTAGTGAAGTGTGAGTACAATATATTCCCATGATTAAAAGTCAGAAAAAACCCCACTTATTGTTATCTCTGTTTCATGTGTGCCTGAATTAAGACTATGTTATCATATCAGTGATAATGCCAAGCATGAAAACTTACATTTCTTCCACATCCATTGTTATTTTTCCTCTTTCAGAGTTCTTTTTTTTTGCATGTTACCGGCAAAATACAAATCCTAAATTATTTTCACTATAATCTCCATTAATATGAATGAATCACCTGCAATAATTTACAACTGCAACACTGATTTTAATCCTAGAAATAGCCAAGATCTTCCTCAGAAACAAGAGACAAAGTAAAACACAGCCTAGAGGAAATGGCACAATATAGGGTTGTGAAAAGATCCATGGCATCTCAGACCAACATTTTAGTTTTCTACAGTCACTCTTCTTGATCTTTCTTCAAAAGAGTTTTGAGAATCCAGTACATAATAACTATCTCCAAGGCCTATGTAGCATTCAGAGGTTTTTAAATATTCCATCTCTTATAAAAGTCATTTGCAGTTTCTCTTTCTTCATGCTCTAAATATTTAACAGAAGCACAAACTCACAAAAAATGGGAGGGCTTGAGGAACTCTTGCATAATGCCATCACATGGATGGATTTTTTCCTTCTCTGACACCTTTCACAGAAGACTCCATGAAAGAAGTTTAAAAATACAGAAACATGAAAAACATTGACTTGAAACAGACAGAACCAAACATCACCTAGACTGACAGAAGCAGCACTTCTCAGTTCTTCCACAAATTTAACTAGCAAAAACTTGAAAAGCAAGTGACTATTTATAGAGAAGTGTCATGGTGTGCTCATGGTGTCTCCTGACAAAGCTCACAGGGATGGACTCAGCTGTGCTCTGTTCTTCAGTGACACTACACGAGATTTTTCAGATAGTGTCATGTGTCCCAGATACAGAGAAAACAGAACTGCAGTAGTTTGTGATGTCTCACAACCACTTGGACTTTCTCCCATTCTTTTGCAGTACATCCTGAAATAATTGTCAGGTTCCTAAATGTAGTTTTGCATCACAAGCACACTTCTCAAATATCATTCCACTCTGAAACTATTTCTTGTTCCAGGCTCTGTTCTTTACCTCCTGAAACTCCCCCACTTCCTATGGATGGGATTTTCCTGTAAAAGAGCTCTTTCATGCTTCAGAAAAGTTTAGGTTATCATGGATCAGCTGGGCTGTGATAGCTGAATGCCTGTTCAGTCTTTGCTTGCCATGGGTTAAGTACATGCACTCAATTATTGATAAACTCTTAATCTTATCATCTGCCAGTCCTCAGAGAAAATATTGCTGACCTGCTTATTGATTTATAAGTAAAGATTTGGACCAGCTCATGTGCTTGCCTTGCACTGGAGGGAAAGCCAGTACACTGAAATAATTGCAGCTACTCACATGAGCAACTGCTGGCCAGCCTGAGCCAGGGGTTCATCCTGGGGACTCCTATCAGTCATCATAATCTGTTGCTTCAGGAGCAACCTGGTGAGAAACAGAATTTTTGCAGACCTGATTTCCAATTGAAATTCAATGTGTTCCCATCTGCTTACCACATTTTTTATGGCTATACAAACTTCCTTTGTATCTAAAAAGCATTTATTTACTTTTCCACTGCCCTTGCGCTATATTGTACTAAAGATGACTTACAGGTATCCAATATTTTCCCTTGGTAGAAAAGATTTATAAACAATTTTAGTAAGTGGCCTGAAAAACACTCACCCAACTGCTCGGTCTCTACTCCACACTCAGTCCGATGTCCTTCTGGATTTTACATTAATAGAAGTGAAGGTAACTTTTGTTTGATGACTACTGAAGGAGTTTTATACTCCTTCTGCTTTTATGTCCAGAGGACCATATATTCAAGGTACAAGGAAGAGGGGCTTGAAGATGTGCTGAAAATTAATGTTTTCAACTTTTCGACCTACAGGATCACCGCTGGATTTCCAACACCATATCTCCATTGCCAAGAAATAAGAGGTGCATAAGATAAACACAGATACATAGAATGCAAGTTCAGAGCCCAGATTTTCTTCTATCCATGACAAAGCTAAAATTATCTTTCTCTGATTAAAAGCAATTCTGCAGTAGACACATACTGATATTAGATTCAACAGGTTTCTCTAGCATTTGTCACCTGATAGCAATCTCCAACAGATCACCAATGATACAGATCTATCTTTTTGAAAGAGAGGGATCAAAAAACTCCTGTTCTAGCACATGAACTACTCCATACCAAGCCATGCTCCAACTGCTTCCCAGCCACCTGTGTAAGTAAATGAGGCTCCACTGTTCTAGTACTTTAGCTCTGAATATTTTAGGGCTGAAAAAAAAACCAAAACAGGCCACCTTAAATAATGGCAAACTTTACATAATACTTATTTTTTCCAAACCAGCCTGCCCCCCTAGTATTGTATCTATGCCCTAGCTGTATTTACTACCATAATGAACTGTATCTCCTCCAGTGTGAAGATCTAATGACACAAACATAAGCATGACCATCTATTGTATTTCTACAGATAAAAATTATATCTACAATGTAATTATGGAACAATCCTGTCGTCATCTAGAAAACCAGTAAGTTCTAATAGATTTTCTGTTAAAAATAAACTCTGGGAATGTTAAATTAACAGTGTTTGCTCTCTGATAAAAGTGGTTGGGATTCACAGCTGTACAAGTAGCTGCCAACACATGGACAGCAGTTCTCACCTTGTCAGATATCATTAACAATTCCCATTTATTTGTGCACAGTTATCTGAGCAGAAGACCATGAAAAAGTAATCCCACAGTAGTTATGAACTGACTCATTCTATCCCAAAATGGTTTGAGCACACAGAGAATGTATATACAGAACTCCCTTTGCTGTATTTGCTTCTTTTGTGTCAAGGTTATGGTCTGGAAATGTATTCACTTTCCAGAACAGAAAATCTGGGAAAAATCAGAAGTTTGGTGTTGAAGTGACCTAATTTTATCCTTCATTCCCTTATCTTCTATTATAGCATTAAATTAGAAGCAATATCATGCAGGACAACACAGATGCTATACACCAATCAAGGCTAAAAGTTACAAAGCAAATCTGTCAAAGGCTTTGAGCTGCTCCTTGGGACAGAAAACATTCAGTAATGTTCTATTTGTACAATTTTGAGCATCATAAGCATTTTCTCTGAGGAATTTACACAAACAAAAACTTAGCAATCAACAAGGTATTCAAACAAATAAGGTGATTTTAAAAATCAGGCAAATCCTAAACATTTATTAATTACACCGTTGTGCCTCAAGTGCTGATAGCACAGTTTACCTCCCTAAAGCAGATTCTGAAGTTAGCTAATCAATAGTCAGACAACCCTCTAATTTGTTCCATAAATAGAAATGCATTCACCCAATTTGCAGAGCACAAGGAAAAAGCTACCTTCCCACAAAGTGGGTAGGTTGAAATGTTGCAACTCCTGTTAATGCTTGAAAATTTGCCAGCTGGCAAACTTTGCATGACTTGATTTTCTGAACACAAAGTTTTTTGCCAACTCTTCTACCGAAGAAACTGAAGGGGGAAAAAAAAAAAAAAAAAAAAAAAAGAAAAAGGAAAAAAACTTACTCTTTTGAGAGAAAAAAAGATGAAGTATTGCAAGAAATATGACTAAAGGCAGTGTGGAAATTTTAGAGAGAGATGAAATTATCTCACTGCCTTTCCTTGGGCAATTTTCTTCAATGTTGGATAAGTAAAAAGTTTCATTCTGGGTCGGGCCTGACTCTCTGCTGCCTAACAGTCTAAACATTTACATTTGGACAAAATAAATGCAAAATGCCACCATTCAAATTTGATACTACTTTAAAGCCTGACAGATGGAAGAAATTCCACAAAATATAAAGCAATTTGAAGAAAAAAAAACATCAAACCTCTGTCTTATACTTCCAAGTGAGCATCTAGGCCGATTCACCCAAACAATAAAACCCCATTTAACGAAGCTACCCAAGAGAGGGGCCCTTTCCACTTGAAGGAACCCATCTCCTCTAAGTATTTAATCATATTTTAAAGGAACCAAAACCGCAAAGCAGGACTATCTATACTATAAAGGGCAAAGGGTTCCGCTGTACTGGGAAGTAAACCCTGGGAGGAGGGCCAGAAGAGGGAATTTGATTCAGGATCCTACCACAAACTGAAGAGCTCTGAAACTCAATCAGGTCTGGTCAGCCACAGTGGAAGGAAATCACTCATTCTGGCTGTGATTTTTGTAGTAGCTGGTGAAATATGGCACCTTGCAGATGCTTATTTGAGACTTTGCTGAGTCCTTTGCAAGGTAAAGCACTGAGTTCATCTGCGCTCTGAACTCAGCTGTCATTTTTTCAGATGAGTCAATTTTTTCAGGACACTGGCAAGCATCATTTGGGTTGTACAATAGTTTGGCTTTGCTGTAAAGACTTTTAAAGTCTGATGCACACCTGGCACGGTTTTGCAGGGCTACACTGCTACTCATGTTCACTGAGTGGGAAAAGAGGAGCCTCCTCCTAACCTACTCACACTTGAGAGTTTTCAATTCTACTCAAAACCCTGACAGGGATCACTGTGTGTCCACCAAAACATCTGAGCATCAGGAGGCAACAACGAACACAACACCCATTGCCATAGGCAAGCACCCAGCTCTTGCCCTCCTGTGGCTCCTACTTTCCCTCCTTTTCACATTTCCCCCTTTTTCAACTATCCCAAATCTTTCTCATTTTTCAACAATGAAGTTTACCTGAAGGGAGGGTTCAGGATGGCTGCCCACCATAACATGTCACCTGCCAGATGCCTGTCTCAGCACTGAAGTACAGCCTCCATCCAATCACTGCACACACCTACCAAGACCAAAGGTGGGTTTTTCCTGGTCTGATACTAAAGCATGTGGGCAAAAAAAAGGCCAAAATTACCAATGTGAATCCCCTGAGATTGTGACGAGGCTCTGAGGTTCATCAGAAGAGAAAAAAGGAAAATATCACGTCTGAAGTCACAGACTCTGAGAGCAGTGACTGAGGTTATTTCAATTTTCTCTCTCATCAACTGCACACAACCCATCTCTGTCCTCGCTGGACCTGCAAGGACACTTCATTTACCTACCACTTGGTATCCAAGAGAGGTAGAAGAGCCAACCAAGTCCTTTTGCAGCCCTCAAAGTTGTCTCTCTGTGTGGAGGGTGTTTTCAGGGTCAGAGACAGAAGGACTGAAGGAAAAATTTGGAATGGTAAGAGCTGAGCCTCTGTGTGGACAGCAGAAAGGCAGACTGGGTGAGAGACAATTGATGATGCTTCTGGAAAGCCTCCTTTTTTTCATATCTCACACATTTTTCCTCAGCCATGCTCAAAAGTTCTGCTGGTGGCAAGGACTATAGGGAAACACTTTCAATTGGGAGAAACCACAAAAACAATGTTTCTGCCCACAGGACATCCAAATCACACCTCTGTTTTCCTTCTTCTGAACCCATGAGCCAAAGAGAGGTTGTTGCCCTGCTCCTCTGGTCTGACAGATTCTCAAGGGCACCCAAAGGCAATGTCCTGGCTGGATGACCCTAGGTCCATCTCCACATAGCTGCTTGACATCCTCTGCTCCAGGCAGAGATGGGTTTTTTTCCCACTCCTTGTTTGTGACATTGTATTAACAATTTCCCCAGCCTTCCATGGCTCATACCATCACTTCTGGCAAAAAATAAAGATTGCTTTGTTCAACTGCAGTGGTATTTCTGTAAACTATTTATAAATCTGTATATGAGCATTACTGGCTGTAAATAACTAGTGCCACAAACACAGCTGAGCCACAGCTCAGCCTGAAAAGATGGGCTGTCCTCTAACTAGCAGCCTGAAGTGAATGCTTTCCATTTCCTAAGTACTTTTATTTATGGTAGACATATTACCAAGTCAAAGGCCTTAAATGCTTTTATATTGTTGTTTTGCTAAACTATGCCTTATTTGCAGCACACTTAAAATTTCAGTGCAATACAGAAGAATGAGTCAATACATGTTTGTTAACAGAAATAAGTTAATTAGCACAAATAAATGCCCTTTTTTTTCATGTAGATTAAAGTGGAGAACAAAGAAAAGTCAAGACTGCTTTTGCAAAGACACAGTGCATTCAATTAGTCATTAATGAAATCAGGTGTAATATAAGTCACAAAACTTTACATATATTTTGTGAAAAAAAAAATAACCATGAGGAAAGCATTGTGACAGTTCTGCAAAGCAGTAACTAATCTCTCTCTTATGAACATCTGCTTTGGACTTTACTAATAAAAGAGCTTGGCCATCTTCAACTCAGGTTTTTCACCAGCAAACCCTGAATACACTCCAAACCAACATGATTTTAGCTGTCTCAGATACAGATGTCAGAAGGGAGTGAAATGAGTCCCAGGCACTGAAAATGTTTCCCAAACTGAAGGTGAGTCTCATAATAAAGCCATATGTCATGTGTCAAAAGCACATGGAGCAAAGCCACAGGGAGGCAAGAAGAGAATGATGATTTAGCCTTTTTTTTTTTTTCCTTTCTTTTTTTTTTAACCTTACATAAGATATAGTAAAACTCTGCTTCTTGCCTCAGGTGAAGATCACCTAGGAGAGAACATCCTGCCAGAAGCACAATGTGTCCTGACAACCCCTGAGCTTCCCATGCCCAGCATTAGGTGACAGTTTCTCCTTTCCAAGCACAGATGTTGTACAGATAACACATTTTTCACAAAAGTATTGATCAGGAGCTTCCTACTTTGCTGCTCATGTCTATCTTCCAAATGTACGTTACACTATGACCCCACAACTGTGATGAATTCTGTAATGTAATTCTTTAATAGCTCAGGGATTTAATGGAAAACTTAATTTGGATACCCAGAGATAGGCAATATCTGATGGACAGAAGAGCAGCAACACCTACAATGCTGACAGAGGTTGGTGGAGCAGAGGAGGAGAAATTTGCCTCCCACTGAATGCCAATAGGGACTTCCAAGAAAAAACCACCACAAACATCTTGAGAATGACCAAACACTGTAATAGGAACACCCAGAGAGCAAACTCTTCACTGTTGATCCAGCTTCCCTGTGGTGACTTGACAAAAAAAAAAAAAATTAATTAGTTAGCAGTAGAAGATAATGAGTGAGCAAGAGCCTCTTGTGCTCCTTCACAGCCCTGCAGCAGGTTCCACTCTTTAAAATCCTGAAGTTTAGAGGCTGGTACTGATTACGCCAAGGCTGTTGCACAATCCTCAGAATAATCCTCATGACTGTAAAATCATAAGACACAATAAGATTACTTGGCCAAAATAATATATGAGATTCCTACTGTTCTCCTCTTTTTTTTTTTTTTTTTGTCTTATAATGTGATGCTGCTGACAGTACAAAATGTGTGCTACCAGGCACAGGATGAAGCCTCAAAGCCACCTGTTCCCTGACAGCAGGGCTGTCCTTACATAATGAGAGGTGAATTGAGATTCCCCACATGTAACTAGCTGCCCCTCTTTTGCAACTTCACATGCAGTTTTTTCTTTAATATTTCTGAAAATACCATAGCCTCCATTAGAAGTCCAAGCCAGGAAGCCCAGGAAGCTTTGCTTCCACTGTTCTCCTTTATGTACTTGGGATCTGGGAGAACAATTTTGAGACAAAAGGAAGAGTACATTAATATTTATCTGAGAGAAAACCAATAGCTCAGGTCCTTGTTAATCAAAGTCAACAAAAATATACAGTTGAGTATGCAATCCAGTGTTTACAAACATACATTTTGCAACCAGATTTTTGTGCAGTTTCTCCTCCAGAAGTGCTATTCCCATGCTTTTTCATTTATTCTGCTAATGAGCTTAACTGGATATTTAGTGAAACAATTTGGAGAAAGAAAAATAAATGGCAGTGCATTCTCAGCTTTAAGTGAAAAGGAGCTGTCATACTTCAGAGAAACAAATAGAATTTGTCCACTCACTGATAGGAGAGTCCTAAACTAATTAAATAGGCTGCTTATCTCATATTTGAAATTCAGGCTTCATCTTTCAAAATGAGAGGTTAGGGGGGAAAGAATATTGCAATCTATCAGCTATCTATATGTATGTTTGAATTAATCTTTGGATGCCTCCCAGGGAAACTGAAAAGGTTCTCGTGTTCTCTACAGAATACAGAGAATATTCAGAAGTGGTTATAATTTGTCCTTCTTCAGCACAACCAACCTTGTTCAAGTTCTCTTTGACAGATAAGACTTTTCTAAGGTCACTCAGCTCTTATCTAGCTTATCTGTTCCTAATCCTGGAAACTGCATTGAATTGCATTGAATTTAAAAAATATGCTTCTTTAGATAGCAAATGTCTGACCATCCTCCTCCTCCTAGGAGAGTCAGAGAAACCATGCTGAAAGACAGTAAATTAAAGCCAAATGAATAAGACCCCAACACTGTGCAATTAGTCAGCGTGAAGCAGAATTCAGACCATGGTTTAAAAGCATTCAGAAAATTTACAGGACTAATGAAGTGAGAGTTTAAATAAGAATTAGAAAAGGAAAAATTTCTAAGGTAGTTGCAAAGAAGCTAAACTGCAAGCAATACACAAATGGCTACATTTTGGTTTTGTTTTGTTTTTATTTATTGGGAACTCTCTCTGGAACCTGGTACTACCTATTGACAGGGGTAAGTTAATATAGTAGACTCCAGATTTTAATGTAGTGCTGAAATTCTTGTACTATGTGAGAGTAACTATTTTATATTGACTACATTCTGAACATTTCTTAAAATTTTTTTTTCTGCTTCCCAGGGCCTTCATCACTGCCTGAGAAATTGAATTGTACCTCTGATACTAGAGATGGATCAAAACCCCTCACAATCAAGAGCTGCCTTGTCTGATCAGGTTCGACCACCAGGTTTTCATCTCCTCATAGAAGCTGATGGGAAAGATGGCCACAAACAGAGAGGGCAAGTTCAGGAGTAGTCTTGAAAATATAAACTGAAGTAAAAAAAATAAAAGAAAAAGAAAAATTGTGCTCTTCAACTACACAGCACAACTTATTTTTATCTAATCCTGCCTAACACCTTGATGACTTGCAATCAGACAGTGATGTTAGTTGAATCAATTGATTTATACTCCATTTTTGCCAATTACACATTCTCGAAATATAAGATATATGGGCAGCTGTTATTTGAGTGCACTGATTCAGCCATCCTGGGATTTCAATTGGACAGAAACCATATGAAGGATGTCACAGAAAAGCCCTCAACATTTAAGTCTTTACTGAATGATACAGAACTTCAGCATACAATGAAGTTTTACCCAGGATCCTCAGCAGGGAACTGTTTTTCTACATTTGGTCTATGAGTTACTACACATAGCAAAGTAACATCATAGATATTAAAGGGTTGTGCTGATTTTTGAGAATAAATAGGTTTAGAATTAAACCTATTAAAAGTTAAAACCACCATTGACATGAAACACCCATGGACAGGGACTGCCATCCACCTTTATGTACTACAGAAACACCAGTGAGTATGCAGGCATACAAAATAAAAGTTATGAAAGAAAAATGTGCATACGCGGAAATGGCCACAAGAAAAGAGCGAAAGGCAACAATGTTACAGCAGAATAAATATCCTCCTAAGAGATATCATGGGGAAAGATCCATTAAGCTTCAAAAATACTCAAGAATCATATTGAAGTGCTTATAAGTGAGACTGCCACTCCTGCAGCAGCATGAATCTACTTCGAGGTAGCTCGTACGAGAGTGTCGTGGAGTTATGCCCACTGGGAGAAGGTGCTTCAATTAGAGGTTACATTTATAATGTAATTAAATACCTAATTTATTGAAAGGAATGCAAATCACATCAGCTTCTAAGTGGCAACAGTGGCATTTTGAGCATGCTACAGAACAGCTTTGTTTTAATAATTAAACTACGTATGCCCTTGGTAAGTGAAGTTCCAAATGGCATGTTGCTCACTGCTCTCTTGAGAACAACAGAGCATGAATTATGAGAAATGGGATTATAACATTTGAGACAGACAACTGAGACATTCACAATAAACTGTATTTCAATAAACTGTATTTTGTATTTTTTTTCTTTATATATCAAGAACTCCTTTAGCACAATTATTTAGTGATTTTTAAATCTTTTTTTACACAGAAGTTGTAAAAAAATTCTTAGTATACCAACTGTTTACAATCATAGTGGTTTGCCTTAAGAGCAGAGTTGGCTCTTTGAGCCGTGGTACCTTTTGTGCCTGTAATCTTCTGTTTTGCCAATGAGCATCTGGTTGAGAGCTATCATTCCCATTGCAACAAAAATTCAGATGATTTGTTGTCATAGTAAGTCCTTTCATGAAACAACTGAAGGTTAGTGACAAGCAGCCCTGGAAAACTGTGAAAATATCATTTGTGTTGGTGTAAAATTAATTTTCTATATGACCCATTGTTAGCAAGGATTCTGCTTCACCAAAGGAAGTTATTTATGTATTGGATGGACATTCTGGGAAAAAAAGGCCAAGCTACACTAAAATATGTGATATTAAAATAACATTTAAGTAAAACAAAAGTGCACTGTGTATGATTTCAAATTATCTTTTTTGTGCGTGTGTGTGTGTATATATCTATTCTTTACTTCCTAGGGCACTTTTACATTGAGAAAACAGGTCAGTATGTTAGAGGGAAAAAAAAAATGAAGCAAAAAGGAACAAGGAACTGAACAAGGGGCAAGGGCTGAAACTCCCCCTCTCTCCTCCCAACACAGGGGCAAAGTCAGAGCAGTACAGAAATCCACAGTGACACGACTTTGTTCCAGAGTTTTTCCCTGGTGTGGAGATTCTCATCTCATATTTTCACTTTTTTTCCACATGTCTGGCAATGTCTTCTCTCAGGATTGAAGGTGGGTGGCTCAGTGCCTGCCCACTGCCTCCACTAAAGTCAGCTGGACCCTCATCTTTGTAGAGGCAAAGCTCTCTTGGCTTGATGCAGTGTAAAACCCAAATTCTGAAGTCTGCAAAACACAATATGTGAACCTTCCTTAATGCTTTCTATTTTAATTTTCAACCTGTTTACCCTCCTGTCTTTTCTCACTTGATTGCTAATAGATTATTTAATAAGAGCATAAATAACCCTCATCAAAACAGAAGCAGATGGAAAGGTGTCCTGATTAAAATATTTTCTTCTTTGAACTCAGTAATCAGGTGTAAGGCAACTACTGAAATTCTCTTCTCCAGACAAAATGGAATAGTCTATTTAGGCCATACTAAGAAACAAATTACAGTTGCCTTTTTCAAATGCTCTGTCAACTGTATATGCAATGTCTATTGAAATGTCAAGCTTTCCTCCAGCTCTGTAAATGCACAGAGACTTGATATAGCAGGCTGGATTTTTTAAATTATCATTTGATTATTTAAGATTCCAAGAACAGTGTTGCTTTGTGTGAAATAAAGATAGTATGTTGCTTTTATAGAGAGAGCTACTAACTTAAATACAAGAACAGTGTTTTGTTTGCATATTTTGGTGTATTTCCAGCAAAATATTCTTCAGAAGGACAATACTTTCTCTACATTTTAAAATTTTTGGTATTTCAATCAGATACTTCTAAGCAGTCCCCTCTTTACAGTTTCATGTTGAGATCTAAACTGAGGATTACAAAACTAATGTGGAAAAATAAGAATCCTTTATAACTAACACCACTGGAGTTTGGACCAAGAAATTTTTTATATTACTTCATTTCAAATGCATTTTTCTTTGCTTCTTAAATCAGCCCAGGAATACACCTAGATGTCATGAAATACAAAATGATGATGAGGGAACACTGGTTTGCTACGGACAAAAAGAAGTCATCAGACCTCTGGCTGGTGCTGCACTATTCCCATAGAATAGTGCCTGTGAATATTTCTACACTTTTTAACCCTAGTTAGGATTTTGCTATCATAACTGACAACTTCAAGGCTTTGAAAATAAACTAAATTATACACAGAATGACTTTTTTTCCCTATCCATAAAACACTTGAAGAGTCTTACAACATCTGTTTGCAGAAAATGCCAGGGAGATTACTTCTTGACTTCCAGATGGAACAGAAATGTTTGGCTGGAGAGAAAAGACCCAGTGGCATCACACCACTCGAGCACTGAACATATTCCTATTTATTTAATTTCCTGGCATCAAACTTGGAAAATAGGTCCTCTCCTGATCTGATAAAACCCAAGAGAGTTGATCTGAAAAACTTTATATGTTCTCATGCCTTTCACAGGCAGGGCTTCTAATTTTTTCCAATAATTGACAATCCAGAGATTTGCATTGACTTAAAAAAAAATGCAAAAAATTTATGAATATGAGAGAGTCACAGAACAGACACATCTTAGGGAGAATGGTCACTTTCCCACTGCAAGACTCAGATTTCTGTCATACATGAATAAAACATCCATCTTTAGGAAAATATTCAGGCCCAGGCAAATCACACATACCAGCCTAAACTATTGCATAATTAAATAAATTGCTAAACT
This sequence comes from Phaethornis superciliosus, assembly GCA_023637945.1. Classification (NCBI taxonomy): domain Eukaryota; kingdom Metazoa; phylum Chordata; class Aves; order Apodiformes; family Trochilidae; genus Phaethornis; species Phaethornis superciliosus. The sequence goes on from JAJQWJ010000011.1 coordinate 9,226,678, forward strand.
TTTTAGACAAATATGATGGGGACCTTACTTACATCCACCAACTTGAAGGCATCATCTGGTCTCACAAGGGAAAGCCTCTTTGCTCCTATGGCAGGAGCAGATCTAAAAATGGAGTTACAGTGATGCAAGATATTGCATACTATATGACACTGGGAATTTGCCAAGTGACTAATTTTTCAATAAGCAAAAGAAAAACTCAGTGTGTATATAAAGAGCTTTTAGCACTCTCTCTTTTTTTCCATATTCCTCAGTGGAATTTATCAAGCACAACAAAGAGGATGGTAGCCTCTACAGCAAAATAGAAGTCAGATGGCAAATAAAGGTACTAAATGCCACTCTTCAAAACAATTTAAAAGGCTTGACACAGATTTGATTAATTCTTTACTGTCACGTATGTGACAATCAAATTCCAATCAAAACCATACCACACTAAGGGGAAGGACATTATTTGGTTCTGGTGCAGGGAGTGGTTTCTCTGCCCATCAGCAAACTGCTGCCACGAGCCTCTGCCTTGTCTTGTCTGTCAGACTGGAGGATGGATAACCCTTCCAGCCTTGGGGTCTCATAAAGTTTCATCACCTGCATGTGTGATAGTTTAACTACCAGTCTGGCTCCTAGAAGTACAAATTGCACCTTTACTATAGTGTCCCAAATGAAAAAAACCAAAAAACTGTCTGAAAAGTAGGACATAGAGCCAGTATATTGACACAGACCAAAAAACTTATTTCCAAGAGCACAGTCAGCTGCTGAAGACACTGCCAGGAGGAAGTAATACTCTTCTTACAGGATTGCTACCAGTGAATCCTTTTTAGTGGCTGAGGGCCACCTAGTAAGGTGCCTTGCCTTTATCCTCTAAATAAATTATCCATCTCATTCTCTAAACAGGGACTGCAAATTGTCACAGTTCTAGCTGAAAAGCACTGGCATTATTTGGAACTCAGCTTTGGAAATGAGCCTGGCCAAAGTGTTTCTGGGATCCACTGGAATATAAGTTGGATAAAAACAGTGGTGCATCACCTCCACTCACATAGCACTGCCTGAACCAGTGGTTATGGGCTAGTAATATACCAAACACTTTCATTCCATATTTGAAGGATCCAAAAGAACAGAAATTGTCTTCATCAGTAGAGTTAAGTTTAAAAAATGTTTCCTTTTTCTGGTACAGTGGCCTTAATATAATTAAAAAAATAAACAACACTAAAAAAACAAACAAAAAAAGTGCCCCCAAAGAGAAAATGTCTGAGATGGAGTATTTCTCCAGTACTCTCTGATTTCAAATAACAGGTGCAGATATGTCTCAGGAGACTGTGTTCTTACTGTACTTGAAAGGCTTTTGGAGGGCTTTTATGAGAACTTCTTTAGTCTTTCTCTTGCCATGTCAGTTGCCAGGTTTGGAAGTCAAGCCCTGCAAATCACATAATTCCTGGAAAAGAGTTTCAGACCTTGAATGCTGACTCACTGGCTGTTAAGTACATTTTCATAAGTAGCTTGGTAACTTCTAGAGCCAGGAATTTCAGAAACAACCTTCTGTACTGCAGATTGTTGACAGATAAAATTATGTGCCAGTTTAAGGTAGAGTAAAGGACTTTTCATTACCTATCTAAATTGCACTCATTGTACTGATGAATTCAATGGCTAGAAACGTGAACAGTGTATACCATACTTAAAATGACTGACTACATACTTAATAGAAAATATCTCTACGTCTGTGTTAAGCAGCTCATCCAATATTCCCATTTACCAGGACATATTAGCAGCATTACATACAGTGTACAAGCAGCCCATCTGGCCTGTCCTGCTGTTGTACTAAACCACAAAAAAAAAAAAAAATAATCACAAGAACAGCTGCCAAGACCACTTGGGCACACAAACAGTGTCTGGTGGCACTCCTGAAGGTTTCCTGATAGATGTTGACACTGATCTGGAGAGAAATTTAAAGGACGAGATGTGTAAAACTCATGGCTTTAGCTGAGGTCTGACTGCCAAACAGGAGAGTACAGGGTTTGAGATTCCCTTCCCTTCACTACGGAGGTGAATTGCACCTTACAATGAAATCCCTTCAGTGAAAGGAAGGGACTCACCACACTCAATTCTTGCATCACACAGGGAGTTCATGAAGATGTTCTAGGAGACACAACCACAGATCTCCCCTGGGTCTGCAGTGAACCAGAGTCCTTCTTGTCTCCCTGCAGCCATGTTGAGCCCCAGAGATGCCAGAAGGTGGATGTCATTTGACATAGCTATAGCATCACAGTGGATTATCTGTTGCTGAGAGATTCTGCTGTAGAAGGTGTTGCTAGGGGCTGCTATGGTCCCCAGGCTGGTGCTGGACCTCAACGAGATGCAACATATACTTTCCATTTCTGGAAGGCTTAGTGCAGCTCTGTATTAAAATGGGTTTTCTTGCTTGCACTTTACTCTTCCATCTTTTAACAATTGTGCAGTGGGGAGAAAGTCTGTCTGAGATTGCACTGGATCATCACCCCGTTCATGACTGAGCAATAACTCCTTCCTGCTAAAACAGCTTCTCCAGCTTTGCCAACCATACCTCCACTCCGAGGCTTTTACCCCAAAGACTGATGATCAGTGAAAGGACCTTTTTGCATGATGATAGTTATTCTGACAAAGTACAGGTTTATCTGCTCAGCAGACAATTTTTCTGCTACCTCCCTTTTCACCCTCACTTTATAAAAACCCATCCCTGCTAATGCTGCAACAATTGTTTTGTCCATTAGAAATAACATCTCCCTCATTTGAGAAACTGGTTTGACTAAACTGATAATTCTCTTCAAGATTTTCCTTTATTCAGTCTGAAGTTTAAAAGGCCAACAGCTCAGGTGAAAACCTGAACAGTTCAACATGCAGATGGCTGCAGGTGGTCTTTGGCTTTGCTCTTTCTGGCTGAATCCTGTTGCTGTGCCTGAGCTGATTCAGATATTTCACTCTGTCTCTCTCCCCATTCTCCTTGCAAACTCAGTGACAGTGAAGAGGCAGGGATGATGAGAAGTACCAGAGGCCTGGAAATAGTTATTTTGTTACCTTGAAATTCATGGCTTCATATTCTCCAGGGTGCAAACAGCCTGGTGTCAGACACATTATAGGATATACCCTATTGTATAGGATGTTCTATAACTTGCAAATTAACCTGCTATTATTATCATATCCTATATTAATTATCCTGTTATTATTTTAGTTTATATAACATACAATATCCCACTGCATATTATTGTAAGAATCAATTATATAGGCTATCCTATCTTACCATATTGGTAATATTGACTTCAAGAAAACCATCTCCCTGCTTCCATATTCCTTTCCCTGGGACTGCTGTGCTGTGGGACCTCCAAACTCTGCCATGCCCTGGCACAGTCCTTCCCAGCAAGTCCCACCCATGCATTACCTCTCAGAATTCATGTTTTCTTGGAGTTTGGGAAGGCTTTCCCCCAGACAGCTCCTTCACTAAAAACTCCTGAGTCAAGAGGAATGAAACAGTTTGAACATTCAGGTTAGATTATGCAACAAGATTCATCTCAAAGGAAAATTCAGGTAAAATTCAAGTACCTTTTCAACATTTGCTTTCGAAATTATCATAGCATGTAGCTTTATTAAGAAGTAATAATGCAAATTTCATCCAAATAAAGTAAAACAATTTTCAGGAGAAGTAAACTTTTACTTGGCCAACCACATTTTTTCCTGTTTTAAGAAGAAAAAAAGGTTTAGCTTTTAATTTTAAACCAATATAGATTATTCTCCCAATTCTCTTTTAGACAGACATGAAAATCAATTTTTTTTTCTATTATTTTCTGTACAGGAGGTAAAGTCCTAGACTTTGCCCCTTACAGCAAAAATCCAAATCACATACACATATTGACAGGCAAAATATACATAAATCTAAAACTAACTCAGTCGGGGCTAAGTAAAAGAGAATTTTCCATTTGCTCAGCTGAAGTGGGTACAATAATAATGCTACTCTAAAGCCTTAAGACAAATGAATCTACTTTAAATTTAAATGCTTTTTCAGTTTCTATGTAATTAGTTTAGGAAAAGCAGCATAGTACTAAGATAGCAGCATATAACAGAGGTACCTCAAATTTTTCCTTTTACCATGTAGCTGAATTCTCCTAGTCAAAAGGAATTTAATTTAAACACCATCTATTCACCATCAATCTCTGCCATTCACAACAACCTCACAGCCTGTAACCTTGCCAGTGCCCTCACAAGGCAGGAAAGAGCTCTTACATCCTCTCTTTGTAGAATAATAGAGAAGATGGATAAGGCATTGGTTATTGCAAGAAGACAGCTGCACCCCATAGAAAGTAAAAAATGCATTGCAGGAAAACACCATTTTATATCCCAACTGTAACATACAACAGCTCTGGCTCATGGATGTTTCTCCTACCTTAACACTTTGGTATGGAGTAGACTTTCAAAAATGAAAAAAACCTAAATCAACACTCAAACAACAGCCACTTATTTTTACTTGTGTTTGTGTCTCAAACTGCTCTGGGGGCTTTGGAAATCTGAAGCAGTTAGAGAAAGAAGAGGACTTGCTCATATCAAGGTACACCCCATTCTTAAAACTTCTATTGTTTAACCACTCTTACATTTAGATTCTCTCCTGTAACTGCAATGCAGGAATTACTAAATTCATTCCCAGCCTCTTGAGAATTCTACCAGAAACACAAAGAATCTAATTAATGTCATTGAAAGACTTCACAGATTCATGGGTTATAATAAGAGAGGGTTTTTGCTATCAGTATTGCATTTTAAAAGTGTATTCTCTTCTAAAACATTTGTTTGCAGCACAGGGAATTATTGCTATAGCAATGAATGGAATCAGGCTTCATGAGCTTTTTAAGTACTCCCTTTCATTTCTGCACTTAGATTGCTGAAAAGTTACTGTGGTCTTTGCTGGCTTCCTATAAAACAGGGCTGCCAAAGAGTGGGGTGAGAGGGAATGTCACTGACCAGACATGCTCCCCTTCAAAGGGTGAGGGCTCATTCTCACCCTCTGGGATTCCTGCCTAACATTCATGTCTTTTCTTGAAAATATCAGTTTGCCAAAAGAAAACACAGTAACTGCTGTGCTTTTTTGGCAGTGGCTAGGAGTGGTTTATAGTTAGACAGAGCATACAGAGCTCAACTGAACCAGCTTTGTAAAGACTTTTCTCAAAATGCTGCAAAAGGCAAAACCCAGCGTGCAGGGAAGAGCTCAGGAGCAGCAGGACTTCCTCTCAGGTGTCCACTTGTCCTGAATGCTTGAGCATGAATATTTATCTCTGTCAGTTAGATCATATTAATAAAGAAAATATTTCCAGAATTTCATCTGTAAGATCCAAATGTAACCATTACACCTGGTCTTTCACCACACTGGTTTGGTGATTTGATTTCTAAAGGTAAAAAATGAGCAGAGATGTGGGCTTAACCTCCTCCAAAACAAGTTTAATGGCTGAAGTTTCCCCTGCATACATTATCCCTGCATTTATTTCCTGATGATCCATTATTTTCAACTACTGACTCCCCTAGATTTCTCACTGTGATAAAGCAGACTCCTCCAGCAGCATTTAAAATGGGATTGCAACAAACTGCAAATTAGACCAAGCACAGCAGGAGCTGAGCATCTAAAAGCTACTTCAGTGCTCAGTATTGATTCCAAAGCCCAAACCTTTCCTCCCTGGTCAGCACGCAGAAGCACAAGCACAAATATCAGGTAGCCAGGGCTCTCTGTGTTTTGAAATAAATAGAATAATTTGTAAAGCCATATCTTGGGTTTTTTTATTATTCTACCCTGTCGTCTTTCAAAGCCTCACAAATAGAGCCTGTTTCTCTAGAAAATAAGAGATGATTTAAAAAAATCTTTTAAAAGTCAAACTGTAGGAAATTTAAATAAATTTTGGATGATACTTTCAATATTCAACCACTCCACTGAAAAATGCAGAACTGTGATACACAAATCACCTCTAGCTCTATCAAAGCAGCTGTTGATAAGACCCCTTGCACTGAGTTAGCATTTAGATTTATTACTGGAAACTTTTCAGTCTGTGTTTCCCTGTTATTGACTTTAATAGTATGCTTGAGCTGGTGCCTTTGAAGATTGCTTCTCTCACATCTCTTAACAAGAATATCCTCTGGCAGAGGTATGGACTGTTTCTCTGTGGGTCCAAGTGCATTTGTAGCCCACAGTACAGACCCAGTAGGAAGAGCTGTGCTAGCTTTGGACTCTGGCTAGAAACTGAATTTCCAGCCCAAAAGCAGCAGAGATGCTTTTCTGGGCTAACACAACTCAGCTGCCTCAAGGACCAGGATAGGACCTACATGCAGTTTGACTTGTCAGTCACATTTTGTTCAGGTATCTCTGCAGAGCACCAGGTGTAGATGGAGGATTACAGTATATATAATTTCATCTTAAACTCAGAGTACTAGGAAAAAAAAATAATACCTTTTTCCTTCCCATACCTTGACTACAAAATACTACAAAGAAAATTAAACCCAGGCCCACTAAGAATCAAAATTAAAGCAACACTGTATTGAGCATTTCACATGCAGTTGTGTTTGCTTCAAAGACCATCAGTGCATTTCTCAGTTTGTCAATTTCACTTTCAGCAATGACTGTTTCCATTTCAATTCCCACCTTTTGCTGTTATTTCCTTGACAGCATTTTATGGCTTTAATAAAGTAGAAATATAATTATTCTCTCCTGTCTATTTGTGAACACTACAACCCAGCTTGAGCTCCCTGTTTGCAATATGTACACTGATAATACTAAAGCAGTCCTTCACAAGGTCACTATCAAAATACAATAAACTTGCTCAAAATAAACTTCCTAAGATATATTTCTGAGTAGAGGCTTTTTCATGTTGCAAAAGTCTGCAATTTTTTTAGCTTGCATGAAAACTGAGGAGCTTGCTCAGCTGTCACTGAAAGCAGTTTCAGCTCCTGAAGGCACTGGAACTACGCTGGTACATGGCTTTCCACAAGCATGATGGGGATTAGACCCGGCACACCTGCATTTCACAAAGGAATCGTATTTTCACTAATGACAGGCTGCATCGAGTGTTTTTTCATTAATTTGGGGATGCAGGAGCAAAATGTTCAGGATGGCATCACTAGAGGGACTCATTCTGTGGGGGAGAGATGGTGGGCAGGCGAGTCTCACCTCTGGGACAGAGGGCTGGCCAGGGAGCCAAGAAACACCAGCACTTCTTTTCCTTTCTTTTCAAAAATAAATAATAAAAACAAAACCACAACCAGGTTCTGTGCAGTTCTATGTAACACATCAAAGCAATGAACAAAGTCAGCATGAAGGCAGGGCAGCACCAGAGAGCAACGTCTCAGCAGGACATTAGAACAAGTTTCATCTTCAGTGCCTTCCAGAGCACTGTCTGTCACCCCATGGAAAAGTCTTGGCACCTTTCCCAGGTGCACAAGTAAAGGAATATCTTATCCAGCAGGAACAGCTGGCATTAGTGATCCTAAAAAGTTTTCTCTGTCATTCTGACCACTATTTAAAAGCTGTGTGCACTTCTCCAGCCCATGATGGCAAAACCCAGAGGAACTTTTCCATCCACTCTGCAGCAGTATATGAAGGCAGAGGACAGGAAAGCTGAGTTACCAACTTACACTGTCCTGAGCCAGCACAATGCTCTGCTGGCCACAGCTCCATCTGACCAAGCTACACTCCCAAGTGTTGTTCCAAGTCATTTTGGAAGTGATCATTTTGAACCTGCATATTATCTCTCGTTGTTTGGCAGCCAAAATTTGGTGCTTCAAAAAATAATTAGTCCATTAGAACAGGAAACCAATTTCTGAGCAGCAAGGTTAACTTTTTGGGCTGAATTATTAAGTTATTGTATAGCGTTCTATTACAGCCAGGCAGACAAAGCACTAGAGAATGATGTGCTATAGAAAATAATATTCCACCAACAGTAACAAGAGCAACTTTTCTTCAGGGGGATTTTAGCTGCAGAGATTTTTGAGGTGGGAAAGGCCTAGAAGTCTGACAATCCCACATAATGTGCTTTTTAAAAAAAAAACAGTGGGACCACAAGGTCCCTTGAGATCCTGACTGAAAGCCTTATGAATACTAAAACATGTACATTTAAATTTGGTCTGTTCTTTTAGCATTTCTGTTTATCTTTTTCATTTAAGGAAATTGCACAGTAATTATTTTAGTTCTAGCTGAAATTATTGAAAACTGAAATTTCAACAACCCTTATGATTATTTACATTTTTAACAACTTGTTTTTGTTTTTCCCTGGATCTCAAAATGCAGGCACAAAATACTGCTGTACAATTTAATTCACCAAGCTCCAATGAAAAATGAGACCAAATGTGTAAAAATAAATTAAGTATAAAAGTTTGAGAAGCTTCTAGCAGTGCCAAAACTCTTGTTATAAAAGCAGGCTCTTCACTTAGTGGTAGAATGAGAAACAAGAGGCCTGCTGGATAGAATACACCTTTTACCCATGCAGCAGCTGAACAGCCTGTTTTTTTAACCCGTATGAGAGGGTTAAAACTTGTATTCAGTTTGTCAATATCACACACTTTCAAGAGTCCTTCTGGGGCTGTGTACTAATTTACTGCCTTTACAACCCAGTGTTTAAAACCCATTAGTTGTTTGGAGACTCCCACTGACTTCCCTGAGCCCTGGTTCATCCCCTTAAAAATTCCTGAAGCCCTGACCAGCAAAACACTCCTGCTTATGCTCCAGTTTCAGGGCTGTAAGCTGATTCAGTTAGGTTGGTGAGAAAATGAGCACTTGGTTAACAAGGAGTTCGCTATATGAGGATTTGGATTGGATGAGGGGCTTTGTTTTAGGCCCTTGTACAGTACTTAACACACATTTGGCACTAAATACAACATAGTACTATGATTAGGCCTCACACCTAATAAGAATCTTAAGCATGAGAAGAGCTATTAGTATAATGCTTTTTCAAAAACATCTTTATTGGTTCAAATTAAAACAAAAGAGAAAGGCAACTCTTTTCCCTGAGGGGAAAATGAATGTGCCTTAGGCACCACCTGTATCCCTTCAGAGGGTTGCGTCTCATCCATTCCCCTTAATGATGGCTTGAGAGGGACAACTGCAGACCAAAACACAGACTAAATAGTAAAAATAGTAGAGTTTGTGAAAGCAGGTACTGAAAATTCTCAAACTCTTTGCAAAACATGAATATTTCAGATTTTATGCTGTGAAACATGGAGCTGATTAGGACAGTAAATGTGACAACTCCAAGCTGTTCAAGTTTTTGCAATCATACAGAAAAGCAGTAACAACAATTGTATAGCACATACTTGCTTTTGCCTGAGGTCAAATGTCTTTTTCTTTTGAGACATTTCTTTAGTCTACTGAAAGCTGCATGGGATTTGCCAGCCCCTGTGAGGCTTTGCTGTTGGCTATGGCATTCTGTGACAGAGGTGCCCAAGAACAGGAATTTGTCTTGTGGTTTCCCCAGTGCTCTGTCAACACGTTAGTTGGACTGACAGACTTTGTGCCAACAGGCAGCTGGAACAGGACCAGGGCCTGGACAACCAGAAAAAGGAAACCAAGGCCCTTGTCAGTGTAGCTAGAAGAGTCAGAGGTGAATTCTGTGGTTTCCAGTATCCAGTCTCATTGTCTCCAGCACACACTCCATCATGGGTAGAGGGGACTGTGAGGAATGTTTTAATCTACCAAGAACTCATGACAGGTTTTAGTTTTCAGGATTGGAACACTGAAAGGTGATCCCTTAACGTTGCTTCTGATAGGATTATGACAAAACTCATCACACCAATATAAGACATCATAGTTAAAGATTTTTCTGCATAAGCCTTCAAAGGCTTTGCTTAAGTCAGCATCAACTGAGTTAGTACCCAGACTTCCCTGCTGCTTCCCATGGCATTCCTAAGCACAGTTACCATCTCTGGTGGCAGAGGCTGAAGTTGAACCTCACTGCACCAGTCCAGCTCACAGACTGGTGATCCAGCAGGGCTGTAATGTTTCCCCTCAGATAAAGATTTTTGGACTTCAAATTCATCACAAACAAGGTGACCAGCCCTAACTCCACCAGCAGGAGTGACACAGACTAGCATGGCTTCTGTTTGTATTCTGTGTGGGTGAAAGAACATAACCTCAAGTGTCCAAATGCCAGCAAAGAGCAAGGGTTCAGAGATAATTTGTCCCTGCTTCTTTTCCTTAGCTTGCTGTAGGCAGAACTGAGTTTATAAGAACAAACAAGTTGGGTTAGATCAAAGAGTAATAAGCAGCATCTATCATGAATGGCAAAGCCAGTATACAGCTTTAATATGGCCTGGATCACTACATGGGTGTTCTGGATCACTCTGGTCCCCTGTGTCTTTCTATTGATTGTAAAAAGGGTCTGCACCATGCTGGTGAAACCATATGTCAGATATAGATGTAGAAACTTCAGGCACCCATATTTGTCTCTACAGATCTTGGTTTTGTCCTTGAGGTACACAAACCATAGCTATATTTTGCTCACAAGAGTAAATACTCATGGTGCTTCATCAGTAAATGAAATAATCTGGCTCAGAGTTGCACTAAATCAATACAAACAGATCCAAACAGAAGGATTGTTGTGTCTTTGGAAGGAAATGTTCAACCAGGGCCCTGTGACTTGGAGAAATTTTAAAGAAATTGGTTATACTTTCTCTTCCTCTCTAAGAACACATAAAAATGTTCACATTGTTAAATTACCGTTTGGTGGTACCTGTCAGACTCCTAACTGATTAGAGAAAAACTAATTCAGTGCAAGTATCTGAAATATCTACTTATTCAATTTTTTATTTAAAATTACTATTTTATTCAGATGTCTCAGGTATGAGCTTGTTATAGTCCAGAAAAGTAACTTAAAGGGAAGCTGAATAAAGCCAATCCCTGGTGCAAAAGCAGATCAGCAAGCACGAATTTGTCCCAGGTTAACTCTCTGCTTATTTCATTGGCTCAGCACCAGGCTAAAGTTATCCAGACAGTTTAGAGTTATTCCCAGCTGGGGAAAAACAAACAAACAAACGAAAAAACTAAAACAAGAAACCAAAAACAACAACAAAAAAAACCAACCAAACAAAAAACCCCATAATTGTTAGGATTTGGAACCAGCTTTTATTCAAGCTAAACTACCTTGACCTTTCCTAGGAAAGTTCAGAATTTGCCAGTTAAAAAATTTCAATCAGACCTCTGCCACAGATCTCTGCATGAATTCAGGTTTAGCTTCCTTCCCTCCTGAGCTGTGACCTTCTCTGCTGGCAGAGGCCGAATTGCACCTTCCTTCATACCTTTTCCCTTTTCATCCAGCTGAGGACACCTTTTAGAAAAGAAGTGGAAAATATTTTTTTCTGGGAATACTTTCTGTTCAGTATCTGAAGTTTCTTCCATTTGCAGCCCACATTGATAGTCATGTGTAAGACTGATTTGTAAGACAGCATAATGAAACATAGCTCAGTTCTTTTCACTCTTCGTAAGAAATCTCTTCAAAACAGTGGTTTCACTAAATTCTAAATCTACTCATGCTTTTCTATGAACAATTTCCTCTAATCAAGAACTGTCACCTTTAGTCAGGGTGGTATAAAGGGTTTTCCAACACATCCATGGGATGAAAGATACTTCAAAAGATACCTGCACCCTTCTAGATATCTTCTCAGTTCCCAGAGGAATAGAACTTTTGAGATGAGGTTTACTAGCAGAGGTCACACACGAGATTTTCAATCTATCAAAACACAAGGCTAGGCATTTGACTATAAAACAGCAAAGAAATACAGAGACAAAAAAACAAGGGATCAATGTATTGAAACACCACCTCAGACTGCATTCTGCTTGATGACTGACACCACCCAGATGTGCTGCAGGAAGGGTCCCTGGGCTCTGCAGCATGGGACTGTCCCTTCACATCACCCACCACCCACTCTTTGTAGCCCAGAATGGACACGTTGCAAACATACAGAAACCTGCTATATGGGTTTTTTTCTCTCTCCTCCTTGCTGAAAAGAGGTCATTGAACAGAGGTCCACAGCTACAAAGATGGAAATGAGATGCATTTCATTTCCCTTTTCTTTCCTAATTAGGAATTCTGTTTTGGCTTAAAATTTTGAGGTATCTGTACGATGAACATTCCTTACCCCTCCCCTCATCCATTTTTCTATCTTGCCATCCTATCTTCATTTTTTATCATCTTTTTCACAAGATATTTCAGTATAGCCTTTTCTCACCTGTTGCAATATGTTATAGATAATATATCTAAAAACAACAACTAAGAAACACCTCTTTAATGCAACAGAACCTGATTTGTACCCAGTAATTCAGAGTTCAAATATCATGTAGTGAGATAAAAGAGATCATAAAATTGAGGATGAGGTGATTGGACTGAGTCATACTATACCCACATAAAGGGATAGTATGTAAGGATTATATATTTTATATTCTTTACTATTTATAGTCCTTAACAGTGAGTCACAAAAAGCCCAAACAAAACCAAAATCAACAACAAAAAAGACCAAAACCTAAATCAAACAAACAACCCACATAGCTTCTCCCAGTTTTCAGCAGCTCTCTAATTTCCAAATTTTTGGTTTAGCTAAGTCAGTTACTTTAGGCTGTGTTTGCTCATATGTGTGTGTATATATATATATTTATATATATACATATATATTTGATACACTTAGGGTTTTCAGATCTATCAGCCCCAAAGATAAACCACTCAGAATCAACTACTGTACCATGCTTTTTTTTTTTTTTAATTATAGCAAATATTATCTTGCCAGTACAGATCTACCTGGGCAGATGAAACAGAGATAGTGTTCCTGCCAATTTGTGTGAAACCTTTCCACCCTTTCACTGGCCTCTTGTGCCTCAGACACAGACACTTCTATGATTACTCCCAAAGTCCCTTCCCTCCTGCCACAACTCATCCAGCACCTCAGAGAAGGGTCTGGCCACCCTTGAACAAGCTGTTGATGCTAGCCTGGTTTTTCTGTTTTCTCTCAATTTTGATCCACTTCTCTAGTGTTTCTGTGTTATCCCCCTCTTAGCTGCCTTCAACAATCTCCTTTGCAAGGGTATGAACAGAAGCACTTGACAATAATCAGTGTGCCTTGGAAAATACATGCATTAGCCTTCTAGCTCACCTACTGTGATTAACACCAATATATGCTGATGACCAATTAAACAGAATTTGGATAGACTGATCAACTATTCATAGTTTCCTTGATAAACTCCACTGGTATGTTGGTTTTTGGGTTTTAGTTTTTTGGGGGGGTTTGGGGTTGTTTGGTTTTTGGGGTTTTTTTGGTTTGGGGATTTTTGTGAGGTTTTGATTGGGTTTAGGGTTTTGGTTTTTTTTTTTTGTTTGTGGGGTTTTTTGTGTTCAGCTGCTGGAAATATGTCAGACTGGGAAGTTTCACCCAAAATGAGGCACAGTCTCAGCTTGGTCCCCTACCACTCCTTTTGGCCAGCATCTCCCACACAAAACAGACATAGAACACCACTATTCAAGCTCGCTAGTAGTTAGTGCTTACATCAACTATATGCAAGTTAAAGCACACAAAGCCCTATGATGCTAGGTTGTGTTTATCCCAGGGCATAGTTTCCCAGGACACTGGTTTTGGTAATGAAGTCACTGTGAACAGATCCCACTGGGTTATCCCGTGGGACTCTGCATTCAAGATGCAGTATCCCTCCTTGACTGTGATTAACACAACCAGATAATTTTTACCACTTTTCCTAGCCAAGTCAACACACTGAAAAGCTCAGCCACAGCTTCTCCATGTTACTTCCACTTCAACCAGATGTATCAAAACATTCTGAACATGAAAAAAAAAAAACTTCAACACACACTCAACCACATTAAGACAAAAAGATGCATTTTAGTGGGCTATACCTAAACTAGAAGTGACATTAGCCCTCTGTGGTGATTTTCACTAACCAGTTATCTTGGTAGCCTAGAAACTATTGCACAGGCAGGATGCTACCTCTAAGAATGGCTAAAGCTCAGTGGTGGTGCGTGAGGAGGCAGCACACAGAGGAAAATGCTCTTTTTATATCCTGGAGAAAATCTAAGACAGATAAACTAGTTTCAATGGAAAATATTCAGTCATCCCTAATATTTCAGTTCTTTTATGTAAGAGAAACAGAGCTTATAGCTTTAGGGGTTTCTCTAAGAGATAATGGTTTGCTTTGTGAAGATTTTTAATTTAAAGAAATACCCCGAGCAAAACTATGTTTTCAGAAACCTAAATGCTCAGCATCAAAATAGTATTTCCAATAGTTATAAGGGCTCCAGTTCATCTTATCTCTCTGTGAATATAACATGAACTTTCATATCAGTGCCGAGGCATTCCCATTATGCCTCTATCCAATGAATTCCAATATTTATTCATTTCCCCCCCAAAGATATTAATATATGTGGGGGTTTGGTGGCGGTTTTTTGGTTGTTGCTATTGGGATTTGGTTTTGTTTGGTTTGGTTTTGTTGTAAAAAATAAACTTTTCCACTGACAAGAAGTCAGGAGAAGTAGGGGAATTTTAATCAGTCTCTAGCTCAGAGTTCTGGCTCTGTCACAGTTTACTGAACAGAGGCAGCAGCTGCAGCACAGCCATCACCCAGCTGCAGTGCAGCTCTGCAGGGATGGGAACAGCCACAAGCTCCATGCAGAAATAGCAGCAGCACAGGGTGGTCCCAGGTAAGCTCTCAACTGCTTACACAGTCATATACTTATAAAGAATTGAACAGATAATAAACTAATCAGTGCTAGCTTTACACAAATGACACTTTTTAATTCTCAAAAATTTTCAGTTTTGTTGATTGTACTATTAAGATATAAGTGAAGATTTGATTATAGTACCTCCACTTTGCTGGTGATGAAATCCAGAAAACTTCTAATTTAACTAATCCTGGGCAGGCAAGGAAAATCACAAAGTTCCATACAGCTGTAGCAGGTGACCATGCTGGCATGCTGTATGGCTCAGTATCAGTTTGTGGTACCTTTATATGTGGCATAAGCTGGGAGGAGGTGAGGCCTGAGCAGTGGGATTTGCACACTTGTCTCAAAAATAAAGGCCTGCTTACCATTTTCTAGAAGTTTTCCTCCATGTTTTTGGTTTGTGCCCCCAAATTCAATGGTAGCTAAAGGCTTCTGAACCACAGCCTTTCACAGGAACACCAGGCATTGCCTTCTGCAGTTCCCAGCATCAATACATCGATCTGACTCTGTGCAGATCCCTCTCCTACTCTGTCTTTTTGTGCAGGGTTGTAGGAGTCAGTGTCACAAAAAAAGGAGAATGAGGCTTGGAGGTGTTTAAGACTAACATGGAGCAAAGTCATACAGCATTAAACTGCAAGTATCTGGCCATATTTCAGGAGACTTTTAAAGAATATTTCCCTTTAGTCAACCAAAAACCTGTTCTTGCAATCAGCAGAGGAATCTGTATTCCTGAAAATTGGCACCAACTGAGAAGCACAATGGTGCTGAAACACTGGATAGTTTTCACTAGTGTTGGAGTGCTGAACTCCTCCAGCTTTCCCAAAACTCCTCCTGGCACATCATGGGTACCAGGGTCTGATTCATGCTTACTCCTGACAAGTGGGTAGGTGGAAGAGGTTATTCCAATTTTTTTAATTACTGTTTCAGATGTACCTGAGAAATGAATGTAAAGAGGGAAAAGGTAGAGTTTTGAACTGAGAGAAAATAGAGCATTGCCTTTAAGGAAAGGTCACTGGTCATCTGTCTGGAACAAAACACTCCTTGAAGCAAAATGTCAAGCTCTAGGAAGGCAGAGGTTTATCTTTGCCAGAGAGGACTGGGCATGCAAACTGATGAAAAGGCTTCATGGAATTATCCCAAATGAATGGAGAGAATTAAATGCCACATGCAAGCCCATAAGCCAATCTCTATTAGATACAAGGAACTGGCATGATTTTTTTCTCTGATGCCTACCAACAGCTGATGGGAGAAAATCAGAAATAGCTGATACTGGCCTCCATCTGACTGTTAGATCAGATGTCAGTAGGGCTCAATCTGCTGTGCAATTCTTGTGTGAAGCAGAATGCTATTTAACAAAGTTAAAATAGCATAAAATTCAGGGACTCATGACTAAAACCCAAGAAATGTTGATATATATTGACAATTTATACTAGCAAAACAGCTTCAAATGTAACTTCAGCTGATACCACGACCCACTTTTTCAAATAAACATTTATTTTATTACTTGCTAGACATCTGCAGCTAAAACTGGAAGTAAAAAATGTAAACCATGCCTCTTATGATATTAAATTACTTTAACTCATTACTGTGGGATGTAATGGACAGAGCTCTAGAGTTCCAGGGAGGAGGTAGAGTTGATACAGACATTGTACAGGGGGGTAGGGAGGCTCTAATTCTTGTCTAGTATTTTCTCTAACTGCTTACTCTGAATGATGTAAAGTAGTGTCATGCTTTTTGATTAGCTAGTTTTGACACAGACTTTAATAAGTCATTAGTAATATGTATGGGCCAATTCTATTGGGCCTGTGATAACATTCAATATTAAGAAGTTATGGACATTATTCTTGGCTGCCCAGCCTGCAGAAACAGGCAACTGGATGTACAGAAGAAGGATGAAGAAAATTTTAACCTTGTTATTTAGAGAAGGATCACCTCCAGCTCTAACAGGAAAATGGCCAAGGCTGGGAGGTTTTTCAAAGGCTCTTCTAACTATGTCAATGTCATTGAGGAACAGAAAACATCTCTAAATAGACAAGATGTGTCAGCCCTCGGTATCTCATCAACTTGTGCAAGTGTCTTCTCAGCATCTTGACAGGCAGCAGAGCACTGTGTTCTCTGGACAGCCAGGAATTGGGAGCAGGGACACATTCCCTGCAGTTTGCTCTGTTCATCCCATGGCACCTGAACTCTTCCTACGAGTGCAGTGCTACAAGTCTGGATGCAGCACAGAACCCCAGCACTGCCTTTTTCTACTTCTGAAGCTGCAGTGGTTAAGCAAACACCCAGGAAGGTGTTTGGACTGCAAATGCAGATGGAAGAACTTGCATCTTTTTACAAAATAACTGCTTTCAATTACAAAAAGATATTCCATAGCTCTTGGGACAGCTTAAGCAAGCTTATTTTGAGAAGAACCACCCCAGAATTCAAAACAAAGCCTTAACACCCAGGCAAGCCATGCTCATGGACTTGCAACCAAAAATTCAAAAAAAAATAATAATAATAATAAAAAAACGAGTCTGTATTTCAGAAGCCAGAATTTCAGGAAAAGCTGCTGAGTGCTTTGCAAAGTGTTAAGTACATCTCCTTAAAATTAGTTCTTACTGCAGACTGCCATCGTTTACCAAGGATAATACAACTCAGTTCCACATAAGCCAAGTGCTGCAGCCTTGTGCACTTAACAAGGCAGCAAGTCCTGTCCTTAATTAAAATGCAGAAGAGAGCCTGGTTACCCTATGCTGCATCCATGTTTTTGCTGATTGCAGAAGATGCTGCTGAGTGCACAGCACTCTTATAAAGTCAGGACATTTATTTTTTGGTTCATAAATATTAATTGAAGACACTCAACCTCAAACATTTGAAAGTCTTGGTGCTTTTTTATTATTATTCATCACACAATGATATTTTAATTGGAAATAGATCATTAGCAGAATATTAATTCTGTCCTACTGTATTGGAATCAATGTGAGTGCATCTGCACAGAAAGAAGCACTGCAAATTCTTGGCTGTATCTTAAGACTGACAAATGCCTCACTATATTGTATGCAAATATTATGTAAAATAAGTATTTTACATCTAGATGTCTAGTATAATATATAGACATGTTTCCATAGGGCTTGGGATGTAAGAGTAACCTGTAAGATTTTTCCCCAGCTGCAGCCTTTTATAGCATCAAAATAAGGCAGAGGCTCTAATTAGTTTCAAATGAGAATGAAAAGTCTGTCAAGCTTGATGAATATTTTGAAAAACCTGATGAAATCTGAAGGTGCCTGATAATATGCTAACAACATACTGGGATCACTTGATTTTTGAAGGCTCAAATTATGCTTTCAAGAAAGCCCAGTTTTGACAAAACCAAAGCAGAAAAATAAACAGAAAGTTGAGTAGCTTCAAGCAGGGACTCCCTGCTGAACTGTTCTTCCAAGACCTGCAGTGCTGGAAGAATTAGCACCAGTACCCAGATGTTTGCCAAAGCAATGAGTCTAAAATATTTGTCCTGCAACAGTCATCCAAAACATCTCATTGGCATTGTTTCAGGACAGAAGGAAAGAAATTTTGTTTGTTTCTGATGAATAGTGTTACCTTTCTGAATCTCTCTCTACCCTAAAACATTTCAGACTTTTTTCCTTTTATTTATTTATGCTCCTCAGTCCTTACGTATGACTTGTAAGAGTTTCAAAAAGATGGATTAATTACTTCCCCAGAAGTCCTGAAGTTTTCTTCTTCTTAGAAATGCCTTTGAAACTGGTTACAAAACATTTCAATATTTGGTGGTTCAAGGAGTGCAACAGCTGATGCATTCTCCAGCAAGTTCCTGGTGTTACCATCCTGAGTAGTGGATTAGCCATACAAAAGGAGCAGCCTTTGGTGGGACAACTAATACAAAGACACTGAACTTCCCTGTCCCAGATGAGTAAGATCTCCTCAGACAGAGAAAAATCACTCTGTGTCTCTGCAGCAAGACTAATGAAGACTGATTTCTTGCAGCTAGAGTACAGTTCCCCAGCTCCACACCCACCCCTCCCTTCTCCCCTGCAGTAACCTCATCTCCCCTCCACGTCCTCAGCTGCCTCTGCAGGGCAGGGGAAGGCACTCTCCATGTGCTGCTGGAGCTGGAGCTGTGCTGCTTGCCCAGCTGGCCACTGCCAACAGCATGAAGCCAACAGGCTCAGGTCTATCAGGCAGACCTGGAATCCAGAAACGTTTGGCATTCCTACCTTTCTATCAGATTTGGTTGGAGTTAATCAAATGAGTTAGGAATATTGTTGCTGAAGGAGAGAGAGACATTCCTGAGACAGTACATGGGTAACTTTTCAAGGGGGGTGGGAGGACAAATCAACACGATATGCACTACCTTAATAAAAAGCCAGGCTTTTGGAAGCTAGAACCAGGATGTCTGTATAGCATTTCTGAGTGAAAGTTCAGGCAACCTTATTGTCCCTCGGCAACAGTCATTTCTAGTAAAGGGCTTACAGGTCTGAGAGCTGCTGAGCTGTGCACAAGCTGTGCTTCAAACATTGCACTCTTGCTTCGATTTGAAAAACATATGTTTAAGCAGGTAATTCACATACAGCCAAGAGGCATCAAAAATCTATCCAGGCAGTAAATTAGTCATGTACATTTCATGAAGAGAAGCAGCCATTGCTTTCATAATAAGTCAGATTTCATGCAAGTGAACACATGAACTATTCAAAAACATAGAAATGAAGAAAGTAAAAACCCTACCAAATCTGGAAGCAGAGCTTTACTGTAACTTCAAGCGTGGAAAGAAAATGCAGCTGTGTTCAAAAGTTATTTTACAGCTGACATATGAACTATCACTTAAGTCAAATAGTGATTCTAAAAAGTATACTTTGAGCAAAGCGTTAAGATATTAGTTTTAGTAGTGAATGTACAGAAGGAGTGAGAAAGTACAACATAGGGCCCCTATCCTGTGCCAACATTAATGCCCTTGGGATGCAGTGTAAGGGAGTAGGGAGCTACCAAAATGCTGAGTGCAGTTCCTAGTGCCAGGAGGAGGCCAGCAGGGACCCATGGTCCAATGTCCCAGGAACTCTGGAGGCAGCCCTGGGAGTCACCAGGAAAATGAGATTTCAACTTCTACCTCAAGAGAGGTGCTATGCAGATGGGGTGGAACACATCTGCTGTTATAGGTGTTAAGGAAACACAGAAACAAGTATGAAATTACTTGCAGGTTGAGTTTTAAGATTTGAAAAAAAAAAAATATCTACCTAAATAAATTATGGAGATTTACTTATTGCTATTTTGTGGCTTATAACCAAGGCCCATAACCAAAAATCAGATCTTCATTAAGAAAAGTAATCTAGAAGCACCAATTAAAAAAGAAAAAAAAGTCTGTTGAAGTCCTGACAAATTCTCAGGAGTTTAGCAGTTTGGAAAGCAGGTCTTGCTTCTTCAGTAGGAGTTCTTTTCTATTTGTCTAGACTAGTTAATAAGATACCTTTAAAACAGATAGAACAATTTTTTAAATTAATGAGTGCAAACAATTTCACAAAGAACTATAAATTAATTAAAGTATTAAATACATCTGCAGTACAGATTACTAAGCTATTACAGTTCCCATTTGTGCATATTTTAAAATGTATAAGAAATCTCATTTTCTAGTTGATTTTAGAACAGATTTAAGCTTTCCAATTAAATAATCCTCATGAGAGTTCTAGTGAAGAAAAAGAAGAGTATATCATAATACCTATTTTCAGATGAAAGAAAAAATAAGCTATTTTACATGCAAATATAACTGATTTAATTGTTCCTGAAGGAAGCAGAAGACTTGTATGCAAACCTCTTGCCAAATGGTAGTGACTTCAACTTCCTAGGTTTTTTTCTCCTCTCAAAACATTAGTTAAGAAATGCAGCTTCCTAACGGAAGAGGGTTCAGTCCTGCAGGGCACCCTTTTGAAACTCTTCATTCCCCAGAGAAGTCAGCAGAAGGTGAGAGGGGTGAGTGGTACTTGACTATGGAACTTGCAGAGACAAGCACTTGAAACCTTAAAAGTCCAGTAAAGATAAAGCAAATTTCCACAGAAAGAGCTGTAAAAAGTATTTCATAGCATACCATTAAAGAATTTGTTTTAAAGAGGCATACAGTGAGCAAAAGGATCATCATGCCAGCGTACTTATACGAAACATCCTTTCCTGATATTTAGGATTTGTGCTGTTCCCATGGCAAGTGGGATGTATAACTCACTGGCACAGTCAGGCACTCAGGCAAGACAAATAACCCATCATCAGGCAGCTTAAATTCCATCTCTACCCTTTACCCTGTGGGAAAAAACTACAGGGTGTCTTGTAGTGGAAGGCATTTTAAAATTTCATTGTCAAAAACACAAAACCCATACCATCTCTTTGCAAAGAGGCTGCTGTCACACTAGCACAGCTGGGTTTTAGGCTGCATCACAGAGACCTATTCCTGTGCTTCCTAACCCTTCTGAACATCTCTGTGAACATCCACTCTATAATTTACATACAAATCTCCATCTCCTCTAATTTAGTTAGGCACTCCATGCAGTCTGAACATTTCACTAACCCCTCAAAAAGGCAGATTCACAGTATATTCTTACATAAGCCTTAACCATCAATTCAGAAAAGGGAGACATCTGAGTAGTCTTACACAGTCAAATCCAGGGACACCCACTCAGCATTTTGACTTGTCTGCCACAGGGCTTTGCAGATGTTTGCTGTGCCACATCACATCATCTCAGCAGATGTGTAGAGAAACAGCAAATGGTTGGGCTTCCTTTTTCTTTTCCTCCTGAACTGGCACCTTGGCTTCTAGATCTCAGCACATATTATTGAAGGAGAATGTTGCTGCTCACCAGTCCTGTGGCTTTAATCACCTGTTCCTCTTCAGGTGCAAATTATGCTCTTCTGAAGGGGTGATTTTGCTGGCACTCAGCTGTTTGCATGCCCACCCCAGGCACAACCAGCCTCTCACCTCTTCCCACACACTCCTCAACCATCACTCACAGGATGTTGTCTTGCAAGGCAATGGGCTTCAAGGATGATTCACAGTTTAATGGCATAATTCAAGCTTCAAGAAAACCCTGATGTGTGTTTGGGGGTGTAGTGAGTTTAACACCAGGGAAATCAAAGTAGTTCTCCAGCTGACAAGTCTACCTCTCCAACTGCTGACAACCATGCAAACATTCACTTTTTGATGCCTTCTGGACTGAAGTCCCATTACAGGCACCAGGGTGTACAAAAAGCTATTTGATACCTGGTAATAAACTCAAGATCTGTTTTAAAGTAAATTTTGCCTTAAATTGACTGCAAAAGAACAGCCAATTAGGAGACTTATTTTTACTTTTAGCTCATTACCCAGAGTATCTGAAGAAGAGCGCTTTTTGGATATATAAGATATACAGTACAACTGATTATTTTCAAAACTATATATAAAATTAAGCACCCCTTAGATTTTGTTTTATTTATAATTATTATTTTAAATCTAACAGAACAGCTGACAGGAAAGGGAACATGAACACAACAGGTCAGCAGCCCCAGCTCAAGTTATTAACATAAACCAAGACTCAAATGAAAGAAGACGAAAAGCAAGAAACTTCCACCTTGTAGCAAGAAAAGCTCCAAAAGACATTTTCTGGGCTCCTTCTATTCTCAACAAACAAATCCTTGCAGAAAGACTGTTCACTTCACACTTCCCATCAGCATCATATCTCTGTTTTGAGGTCTTTCCTCCTCTGTTAACAACCAGGGCAGCACTTTGGATACAGGTTGTATAAATAATTATTTTGGCATTAACTTTAAAGTCAGATTTATGCCAGCATAGGAGAACTGTAAAGAAGTTAAAGGCGGCCTACACAATTTCTATACATTTCCTTAGCACAAATCATGTTTGAAGAAAAAGTTAAGTGGACTTCTGCTGTTCTAGTGTGAGCCCTTCACCTTATTCCACAGCATATTCCCCTTCATACTGAATTATGTTGTACTACATTTCCCCATAGGGAGGGAGGGAGGGATAAAGAAACAGCAATAGCACATTTCTGCATAGGTCTAGCAAGACTCTTGGGGTGGAAAAGCACTCAGCAGGGACTCTGTAAAGCTCCTGGCCTCCACCAGCATCCTTTCCACTGCTCCCCAGGGGTGTGCAGGCAGCTTCACCTCTGATAGCAGAAACAAAACCAAGAACTGAAGCAGTTTGTTCCAAAGCACTGTTTGAACCTGGCCATGAGAAAGTTACAGGTTGTCTCTCCGGATGGCTTAAGACTTTCATTCCATGGAAGTGCTTTCTCTACTCAGTAATAGAGCACTTGTGTAAAATAGTTAGATGAATAAAGCCAGTATTTTGGTTAATATGTAAAGTTAAGCTGTTGAAAAACAGTGTCTGCTGCAGAAGATGCTGTGCATTCAATATTTAACTCCAAGTGTATCTGGAACATTAGCTGCAACAATGGCCAAATATAGGAATTGTGATATATTATTTATTGTTCAAAATGATACCAAGATACGATTCATCATTCAAAAATTTGTAGCCTTTACAAAGTCAGCTTTATCAGATCCACAATTACCTCAAGATACATCACATTGCTGTCCTCAGCGAAACTCAAAAAAAGGGATTTCTGGATTAAAGCCAATATCATGTCATTGAATGTGTTGCCAAGTAAGAAATGGAAGTTGCTATTCATCTGGAAGTAGGAGAAATGAAACAAAACACTGGCATGTCTGTCTCAGGCTTTATCACTGATTTCAGGAGTGATTTTTGCTTGGTTTGTCAGCTTTCCCAAATATATGCAGAGGGGCTGGAAACTGTTTGAAGCCCTTGAATAGAGTTTAAAGGTCCCATGAATGTAACTGAGCATGCAAACAGTACTGATGCAATGATTGGGTGGAAATTATGTTAATTTTCAGCAAAACAGAAAAATAAACAAAAGTGTAGCAATTAAGTAGTTCAAAAATGAAAGAAAATATTGAATTCTATAGCTAAGCAAATATGTTTGTGTAACATCAGCCTTGTGTTTGAAGCTTCTTTTGTGATTCCTTGGCTTTTAAAATAGTAGCTGTCAGGACACCACCACCTGAAGAAGGTACTTGTTAGTCAGACAATAATCTTTACCTGCTGGCATTCTAGAGCTGTCCAGTTTCACATCCCAAGTTGCATTTCATTTGAAAAACTAACTCATAACAAGTTTCTCAAAAGGCTCCATGTGTTTTCCTCAGTGTTGCCACTCTGTTGGCTCAGACTAGTTAAAAATAATCAAAACAACCTAAAAACCCACAAGACCCAATTACTGACCCAAGGCAAAACAAATCTGGAAGCTGACAAGTCTACCTGATCTGAAAACAGACAGACAGACCAGCTCAGGGATTTCTATGGCAGTTATGGGAAAGAGTTGTCATTAGGGCTAAAATTGAATTGCTTGTAAAGCATTTTAGAAGACAATAAAACATCAAGTCAAGAGATGTGAGGTGTTTAAAGCCTTCTTTCAGAACTGTCTGATAATAAACCACATCAAGTCTTGAAAAAATCTAAGCTATTCAGTATTACTGGGTCAATATCAAATAAGTCTCTCTTAGTCTGAGCCCACTACATTTAAAGAGGCACTTTGTTCTAGCAGTAGATTTTTTTATCATAGATTTCACTATAAGCAATTGAAATGTAATTTGATATTTTACTTACATGAGGAAACATTTTCTTAGCAACTGCAGGCTCATTTCTGCCCTTTGGTTGTATCTTTAGATGTTCTCACTCAGTTATTTAACTTCCCACATTTTCTGGGTCATCACTGCTGAGACAAGAATGCAACCAGTTGATATTTTGTCCAGATACTGGAATATCCATGGGATATTTCAGAGCAGCTGGAGATAATACCACAACATAGGTCTAAGGGCCATCTGGGAGAGAGGGATAAAGTCAGGACTGAAGACCAATGCTCCTGAAGAACAACTGAAAACAGAGCCACGTCTGAGCTTAAATGAAGTTTCTGGGCCCATGGGCAAGAGGGTGAAGAGGGTCCAGGTGAGGCTGGTCAAGGCCACTGAGGCACATTCATGATCTCAGGACATTAGCACTGAGAAAGGATGAGGTGGTAGATTGGCTGCAGAACTTAGTGGTTAATGGAGAAATGAATGTGGTTGGATAGGAAACCTAGGACAAACATTAAGTCCACAGGGACATCCCAAATGGAAAAGATGGACTGGAACCCACACAGCAGAAATGTCAAAATCAATAAAGGAAAGTAGAGATGTTGTATTGGAAATCATGAACAGCTTAAAAAAAACCCTCAACAATCCAGCTAAAAAAATGAATGAGGTTTGACATGCAAACTAGCCCTGAGAGAGGAAGTAGGACTGATGGTGCAATGCAGAGGTAAAGCTGAAATACTTTGTAGACACTCAGACAGCAGGAAGTCTGGGCTGTGAAACCATGCCTGTCCCCAGAGTCTGCAGGCTTCATCTCTTTTATTTTTGTTGTTGGGAGTCTAGTAGTGTGTCATATTCTCTCTCCAGTGAAGGTCCCCAGGTAGACTACCAAATCACCACTCTCAAGTGACTGAGCAAAGTATTAATTGCATAGACTGCACTTTCTGATGACTGAGTAAAAGGTCAACATCACTTCATATTTCTAAATTTTGACTTTTTAAAATTCTTTTTTTGGCTGTTTTTTGGCTTTGTTTTTTTGTTGGTTTCTTTTTTTTTTTTTTTTTTAGGACAAACACTCTCCATCAAGAACATAACACCGCAAAGTATTCAATGTTTATAAAGCTCCAGTACCATTTATCTTGGTTATCTTCATCCTAGGAGTTCATACTTTCAGATACATAGATAATTAACATGATGACACAAACCATCTTTATACCCATATCGTGTTCCATCAAGCACACTAATGGGCTGTTACAGTCTGTAACTATTATTTTAAATTTTGTTGCAAGGATATCTATTAGCCACTACTCATATACACCGCACGATTTTGCCAAAATAACAGGTTTTATGATTTAATCAAATTACAGAGATTTATTTCAGGAAAAAGGGGGAAAAAATGACACCACCTTTAAAGATAGGTTTGTACAAGAGGAGGTTTTTACATAAATGAGTCATTCTGAGAAGGAGTCACTAAGAGAAGAAAAGGGAGTGATTAGGGAGTTTTCACCCTTTCGTTCTATCGCCGCGGCCATCGCAGGAATCTCCACAGCTTCCTGGAGTTTGGGGCAGGAGACCTTGGCTTTTCTGCTGGTCCCGTAGCTGAAGGTTGAAGTTGTAGCTGTGTGTCCAAGGCTGAGTATTTTTCCCTCTGAGTTTTTATACTAAAAGATTTCTTGCCTTTAGTTGTTCTCAAAAGGGTTCTGTCTTTTTTCATTAATTATTGTCAGAAGTTTGCCTTTTGGCAATCTGGGGACTTCCTTTTGACAATCAGGAACTCTTCAGTTCTTGGTATCTGATACTAATTTGCATTACCTGTTTGTCAGCTTATCAGGAGGCATTTTTATTGGTATTTTATCTTCAGCTGCCTGATGAAATTTTGGTGGAGTCAGTTTTTTGATACATTTCAAACAGAAGCTGGAAGACATTTTGTTTACTGATAATTTACTGATTTGTAAATAAAGAGGCTTTCATATATTTTAAAAGAGTAGAGAAATGTTGGACCAAGAGACAATCCAGTTTCAGTGTGTCCACATCATGGGCCTTTTCTGCTGACACCCTTGTATTGCCCTGCTCACTTGTTATATGACAGAAGGTGTTTGGTTTTTCACATTTATTCTGCTGACAAACATGCAAGTAAGGGAAAGCCAGGAAAGTAAGCTTGTCCATTGCAGTTTTCATATATATATGCTGAGCAAGTCAATCACACATGTATTTGCTTTAACTTTGCCTTCACATTTTGTGCCTAAGCTCCTTCACTGTTAAACAGCAATAAGAGAATGATACTATTGCAGAAGATGTACAAATAATGTTTTTCCAAAGTGATTCTTTACTTCTCAATGCATAGTTAGACATTAATAATGAAAAATTGAAGCTTACTGACTGAGCACTACCTGACTCAATCAAGAACATGGGGGAAAAGCATCTTTATGTATTATATGTGGCTAAAGCACATTAAAAAAAAAAAGGCTGTTCACCATGACCTGAACAGATTGCAAAGGCAATTTTGTTCTCAGAGTTTTCTACTGCTGAGTGTTTGACTCCCCTATCTGCGGAATGGGAAATCTT
Organism: Phaethornis superciliosus; assembly: GCA_023637945.1. Classification (NCBI taxonomy): domain Eukaryota; kingdom Metazoa; phylum Chordata; class Aves; order Apodiformes; family Trochilidae; genus Phaethornis; species Phaethornis superciliosus. Next base: position 9,253,548 of record JAJQWJ010000011.1, read on the forward strand.
TGACCATTTCTTTGAGTGTATAATGTACCTAAAGTTAATGTGCTCTTCTAGATACTTACAGCAGGATTAATGTAACTCCAACTGAGGCAAGCGAGTGCTTCCAGTTATTAAGGTTTAAAAGTAGGCTTATTTGAATAAAAGTTTTATGAACAATGGGCTGCTATTTACACCTCACATTACATAAAAGCTATCCTCTTCAAAATAGTTTTAGAAATGTATCTAACTGTGGAAAATCTTTAGAGTATCATGCTGTTCCTAAGAACAAGAAGAATTTTTAAAATTTTTAAATGAAGTCTGAATTCAACAAACCTGCTCATTTTATGAGGTCCAAGAAAGGACCAAGGGCTAAATTTTACTTTTTCGCCTTGCAAAGACTTCCCATCGACTTCTGATGAGTCTGAGTAGTCTGTCAAATTACTGTATGCTTCCTATGTAGGCTTCACTAATCTGCACAGAATATGTTGTCCATCACCATTAAAAGTGCCTTAACAAGGACAGAGGGCAGGCACTGAGAGGAGTTGTGTCCCATTATTGCCAGCAGCAATAAATGATTATGGCATGGGACAGACCAGCACACTGAAGCTGTTCCTAAAACCATCAATTTAGGGGCTAAGAATGAAATGCAATTTTCATATTACTTATCCTTATCTCTACTTGGTTTAATTTTACTTTCCTCCCTCCATCTATTTTTCTCTGCTCTCCTCCGCAGTTGTCATTTCTGGCTGGAAATTCACATCAGCAGGTGATTCAGCTTTTGTCATTCTCCTCCCTCTTTCTTTCCTCCCTTTTTCTTTTCCTTCTCAATACTTTTCAGCTTTCCTTTTTGTTTGTTTTTTCCCCCCTCATTTCCAGCTTTCTCTCCCCTTCTCAAACTCAATTTCTGTGAAAATAACAACTTTACTCATATAAAATGTAGATGATGTAGTAATATCATCTTGATCTATAGTATCATCTTGATAAATAATACCATTTAACCACTTGACTTTTTTACAATTTCTGATTAGTATTTAGGTTGTGGTAAATCAGCAAAATCTTTTCATCACATTGGAATTCTCAAGTTTACATTTTATTTTTAATGGACCTGTCCAGATTGTGCAGAAAAAAAGAATTAGTTTTTTAATTTTAACATTCTTTGGCCAGTGTTGCTCTTGGCTGAACATCTGCGGAAGGAAAAATAGTGAGTAACTGTATAGATGAAACTGTCCCAGCTCAGGGCATACTGAAATGAAAATGTACCCTGATACACCTTGCACCAAAAGCAGTTTGTAGAGTTTTGGGGCATCCACAAAGACTTAGAAAGGGGAGAGAAAAGCAGTAGCACTTTACAGACAGTCCCGTATATCAGCATGTTAATTCATCAGTCCTATTTAACAGCATTTTATTTATTCCTGAGAGCTGTCGTCAGAAGCAAAAGAAGAGAAGAACCCCCTGGGTATTTGTGCTGTTTTTAGTAATTGCCCTGAAACTTTTACAGGGTAGAACTGGGCCTCCTGAAACCTAATGATAAAGGTGTGCACACACCTACTGAACATGGCATTCAAAGACTGTGATTACTGCCTTGCTGGATTGAAAATTCTTGAGATAACAAAAAAGGAGGGGAGGGTGAAAGGAAAGTAAGTTGTCTGAGGAGAGGGTGCTGTTAATTATCCCATTTTAAAAATTATTTCATAATGAGCTATCCCAGTGGGGAAGGTGAGGGCTGGCTCTTCTAACAAACCAGAAACCAAATCATCAAAAAATCATACATCTGAAACCAAGCATTTTAAACTGTGTTGATTGAGTGATTCGGAGTTCACAATGTGTGTATATATATTTAAAGTGTATCTATACATGAAAATTATATCCCAGAGAGCTTCAAATCTCATCAAACTGCAGTAGCAAACTACAGTCGTAGTATGTGCTTGTCTGTGTGGGAAGCAAGGAATTGTTATGGTTTGTTAGAAGACATGGGATGTGTTCTTCAATATAATCAATACAAAAATCTTCCACAGCCGCATACCAGTATTTAAATGGAAACAATAAGTTTTCATATTTAGTTGTTGTGAAATTAGACACTAAAGATGAGCTCTATTTGAAATAAAGTTTTTGTATGCCACATTTCTATGCAAAATGAAATGTACCAAGATAGATGGCAACAAAGACTCCCTGCTTCCTAGACTGACTGCCCCAACAGATGGATAGGTGATGGGAGCTCCCCAGAGCAGATCATAGAATTGGCTGAATCATAGAACCATAGAATTGGCTGGGTTGGAAGGTGCCTTTGAGATCATCAAGTCCAACCCTTGAATCATGTCCAACCATGTCCTCCCTTTTGGTGTACCTGTTGTATCCACTTGAACTGAGTAGCCAGCCAGTGTTTGGGGCCTTCTGGGGGTGTTTTTAGTACAAAATGATTACATATCTCATATCTTTAATGTAATATTTGTTTACAAAGCATGTGTGCGTGTGTGTAAGCTTTTGGTTTCCTGAACATGAGAGAAACACAAGGTTTTCTCCCTCAGTTTTCTTGGGATCTTTCCAAGGGCAAGGAGGTGGAGGAAGGGAGCAGGGGGGAAGCAGAGGGTAAGAAAGCCCTTTGAGCTTGCTTTGGTTAAACTTTATCAGTAACATAGCAACCTACAGCCCCTCATAACCTGCAACAACACTGCCAGACCCACAGGGTAGTTTGAACTTCTGGTCTCACGATATCAAATGGCCAAAGTGCACATTGCTCCAGCTAAGCTAAGCTCTGTACCCCCTTCACCTTTTGCAAATAACCTACCATGCATCATTTAGTATGTGCAATGCAATGTGCAGCTATGTGTGTTCAGACATCATCCTTTGATGAAAAAATCATTAAAAGTGGGAATCTAACCTAGAATAAACTTTCACATGAACAGTTAGTGAAGGCACAATGTTGGAAAAACTGTCTCCACACTTGTAACTAAAATGCAGGAAAAAGCTGTTTAAAAGATTGTATGATCATTTAAGTTGCCTCTTCATGGATCTTGGATAGAAAGCACTTAAAAATCTGTGAAAACAAGGAGTGCTGTGGTCTTTTAGCCAATACTCTAGTGCTAATATGTATAATGCTTCCAACATATCTGAGCTCTCTTTTTAGCTGACTTTTTAGGAACTATTTTTGAAAAATAATCTCTGTGATGCTACATGCTCTTCATTTTCAGGCTAGACTATGGATCAGACACCTGTTATTCTGGTTTCCCTCCAGAGAGTAATGAAATATTCCATAAATCTAGATGACCAGGACAGATTTTAGGGAAGATGTAATTTGCCATGGGGAATACATGCTGGTCACTTCCTCTGTTCTTAGAGGAGACTGCAGACTTCCTAAGTGCAACAAGCAAAAATTGTTTGACAGGCTGTTTTGGGCTGTGTGGGATGATCTGCCATCTCTTCAGGTTCTTCTAAATCAGTGTAGGTCAAGATCTGGGTGAAATCTTCAGATCTGGGTAAAATCTTCAAATCTGTATAAAACAGCTTTAAAGGCACTGACTTTGTATCTTTTAAAAAGTCTCTTAGAGGCTTAAGCTGTTGAATCTTGTATTCACAGTTGAAATGCTTTTCTAGTCTTTCTTCCTTGAATGGAGAGCTCTGTGTTTACAAAAATTGGCCTGACTTTGGCCACAAAGTATTCTGAAGAGGTTTTTTGTCAGGAGTAAGATCTGGAAGTGAATTGCTGAAAGAAGAATAACAGTAGAGACAGTAATGGGTAGATAGATACTCTGACCTTCATAAGTAATTATGTTTGAAACTGAGCATGGAGGGAAAATGCTTTTGTCTCAGGAAAAAAATACTTGGATTATTTTTCCTCCTTCCAGAATAGGTGCCAGAAACAGGAATTTACTTAAGCAGTTCCATCACAGCAGATTAGGTTTTTATATTAAATATTCTTTTCTGGCCTGCAAACCAAATCTCATTCCTCTTGCCTTTGTGGTGGCCATCAAAGACTAATTTAAATAAAGAAATATTCAGTCAACTCCTTCCCCTCTTCTGATGCTAAAGCTAAGCTTTGTTCATTCCTGTGTTCTCAAAAGCCCCTCAGAGGTTTGAAGTCTACATGTGAAAGGGATTCTCACAATTGTCAGTTTTCACAAGCCACCTGAAGGACCCACTCTTTCTTTTATCTTGTGAATTTGCTACAAATAAGGCAGAAACTGGTTTACATATACATTCCTGCATACTTTAATTGAAGATATGATGCATTTTTTTAGCCCCAGTTTCTAAGAAATTGAGGCTTATGAATCCTGATATAAAATAAAAAGTCCCCAAAGAGAAAAAAAAAAAAGACAAAAAAAAAGACAGCACAAACCAGCCAATGGATTAAAAAATTAGAACACTTATTTTGAAATTAATTTTGTGCTGAGAAGGTGAGTGGGGTGGAACTCCCTTTGTAGATGGGACCCTCCAGCTGCCTGCTGGATCATCTCAGGGTACAGAGAGGATGGGTGCAGCACATCTGGTTTAGCCAAGGCCCTGTGGGTTTCCATAGTCCTTAGGTAAGTTTCCAGGTAGGAAGTCATGGCAGATGATGGAGAAAACAGGACCATACCAGGAACTCCTTTTATTCTAGTTGAGGGCAGAGACAGAGAAGGAGACAGCAGTCTGATGAGTTACACTGAGTGATACTTTGTGTGAAATCCACAGTTTATCTGAAGCTGGAGAATATTTTTTAGAAAGAGACAATTACCAATTTATAGGGAGTACCAAATCCTTAGGTGAGTTTTCAAAACTTAACTGCTCTCCTAATTAAATATTCATATGTTATTTCTAGTCTGAATATTTAACTTCAGTTAGATTTGTCAGATACTGTTTCAGATTTTCTTCAAAAATAGAAAGACCTATTGTATCAAAAATCCTTTTTTCTCTCTGGGTAATTTTAGGCTGTGATCCTATCACCCTTCCTTCTGCTATGCTCTTGCCTGAGTTCTTGCAGCCTCTCACTGCAATGTAGATGAGATTCCTGAAACACCAGTGTAGAGCTACCCTGGAATATTCGCACACACTTTTACAAATGGCAGTTATTTATAGAGACAGTTCTGGATTTTTTTTTATTTTTTTTTTTCCCTTTTAGAGTTTTTCTTTTCCTTCTGCCACTACCCACATGTCCAATTCCTGTGTCTGGGTTGCCCAGGCAACCTCTGGTGGCTGAGCCCTGGCTGCAGTGCTGGGGTTTCAATTCTCCACCACAGAAGGAGGCTGATATGAAAGGTAGAGGAACAGCTAATGAGCTTAAGGAGGTTAGGAAAGCCCAATTAGGTGACTGGTGGAAGTAATGGGAATTTTCTTTAAAGGTCAACAGTGATAATAAATGCATTTATGCAGAGAATTAAAAATATCCTACGACTTACAGGATATAAAGGGGAGTTTTTACATCAGTGAATTGCTAATAGCAACTGAAGTGTAATAGCTAAAGTAATACAAAGACATGAGTGACACTTGCTAAGCATGCTACTTAAACTGAAACTGATCCAGCTCGTGGTTATTTATGTATGCACATCCTTGCACTTAGAAAGTATGAGCAGAAATTACCACCCAGGGAAAATTGGAGTATTTAAGATGTTTTGAAAGTGCATTATATTTAGGCTTGACTTTTAAACAAAAAATCACTACCATCTCTACCAAAACTACTTTGGGTAAATAATAGATATTTATTTGCTATCCAGGAATTATGTTTTCAGTAATCATCAGTAGGTGTGTTGTTTTACAGTTACAGACACATTTGCTTGCTCTTAAAAAGGTAGCAGGTCAGGACAGGCAACTCAGTCTAACTGGGGGAAAGTTTTAACATTACAAAAGGATGTTGTGACCAAAACTTCCTTCTAATGAGGATTTCAATGTTTCTTCAGCAGGCGGCTTTCTTTTGGTCCAACAGAAAGTTAATTACATGCAAACAGCTCATTTCCAAATAGATAAACTTGGATCCCAATGAGGACTTTGTCAATTTGTACCACTTTGTCATTGTCCTGAGGGCTGTGGAAATCCCTGCGAGTTTCTAGGTGTTGCAGGTTCTTGGTAGATTGCAGTCTCTGAATTATAAGTTTCAAAAGCTTTAATCTTATAAAAGCTTTTGATATTTTGCACCTATCACTGATTGATGTGATCATGGTAATGGTACTTCAAAGATCTCTTGGCTTATTGACTGTCTTCATTTTGTAACACCACAGGTGACTTATTCTAACATGGCAACCCAGAAAAAAAAGAAGTTAAAATAATTTTAAAATTAATAAAAATATAATGTAAGAGAAAGTAACCACATTTCTTTAAAGTTATACTTGAAGGCCTTTATTTATATGATGTTAAAAATATTACCGTCACTAAGTGAAGAGAAAAAGGAAAGCTGCCCATGGGACCTACCTACCATGTGAATCAACACATTCCTCCTACAAAATAGTTCAGTTTTCTTGGTACAAAATAATCAAGGCTACTTCCAGTTTTCTTGAAGGAGCTCACAGATCCAGAAAGCTTTGACAGAAAGGATTAGAAAGATTCCAGCTAAGGTTCATGAAAACAAGAGTCTGCACACAGCTGGGTTTTTATTTATAGCTGAATCTTTAAAATGCCTAACCACCCAAATGATGCTCTGCAATTATTTCCTGTTTTCTGGAAAAGTTACTGTACTGCTACAGCTACCACTGCCAGACCATACAGTGGCAAGGGTTTCTGCTCTAACAAATGACACAGACTGTACTGAGAGTTATAAGCAGGAATTATCATAGGAAATATACAAAAGGAAGGGAAGGAGATGGATAATGACACAGTGAAAGTGAAATAGGCAGAAGTTTTTAAAACAAACCATAGAAGATGGTCACAGACATTATTGCAGCACTGCCAGCCTTAAGGGTGCATGAATTGGGAGAGACTGAGGTCAAAACTAATTTTCTGCCTCACACAGAAAATGGGTCATTGTTGGAGGGGAGGGGGGGAATAAAGACAAGGCAGGTATGGAAACAAAGATACAGCAAAAGACAGCTTTCAGTGATCACTCTTATTTCAGCCATCCCAGGCTTACAGCACAGACAGCTTCAGGCTGTCTTCAAAGAGAGAGAGAGAAGGTGCTGGGATTCCCAAGGCCACCTTAGGGACCACTCCTGGGAGACCCCACCCCACTTCCACCTCTCCCAGGAACACTCCTACTCATCCTCCCAAGTCTCAGTGCCCAGCAAACCTCCCAGAGTGACTTTGTCTCTAAAGGACAGACCTGAGGATTGCTGAAGACACTCTCAAATGTGAACCTCCACCAGGAAAGGCTGTTCTGGCACCTGCTTCAGCAGCTGAAAAGTCTGAACACCTTTTCCCCAAGGGCTCTGAATTGCTCTAATTGTATAAAGAATTGTTTGCTCCTCACAGGACCACAGAGACACCCACTTCTGTATCAAGGTATCAAATCCTTGCTCTCTTGCTCCATGTCCACCCCTGTGCCTGGCACCTGCACACACAGTGATGCAGCTGATCCGGGCCAGATCGTCTCCCCTATTTCCACTTCCTTTTTAGTTTGATAACACATCTGGAAGAAATGTGATGGAGCAGGTCTTGTGAACCTTTTCCCAGAGACAATTTTCCCATAGGGATGCTGCTTAGGGGAACAAGGAGGACTTCTTCAAGATCCACTTTTCACTGGTTTCCTTCAGTTAAAATTTCTCTGAGATAAAGCAGCTTTCATTGGAGTTCCCAGAAAACAGAACAATTTCATACTGTCCTGACTTCTATAAATAAAATGGAAAACAGAGCTTTTGGAAGTTTCAATTAAAACTTTTTTGTTTTTAAAGAAGCAGCTAAAAAATTAATTAGAAATAGTCATTAATGTGTGACTTGTTACATTAATATAGTATATGGATTTCTGTTTTGCTCAAACATACTGTACAAAATAAAGTTTAACTGAATTGTTTATACCACCTTGCTTCAGCTGCTTAGATTAATAACTCTAAAAAAGTCACAAAATTAATGAAAACAACAACAAAAAAAAAAAGCGTCATCATTCTCATCAATAAACTTCCACACCCCAATTTGGAGTCTGCCGGGAGAAAGGTTTTTCTTTCCACTCTTCTATTTCCTTTCAACTAGATAGTAGGGAAATCTAAAAGGTTAATCAGAGAGGGGACAGGGAAAAGCAAACTATGAATTGAAACCCAGAGACTCAAATTTTCTGTAGTTTGGTTTTAATTTTTCGTTTTCAGTGAAAATTCATTCTAAGTGGAAAGAGCTGTATGAATTTCTAAAACATTTTTAAAGTTTTGAATAAAATTTTAACCACTTTCATCTGATTAGCAGGTGTTAACACCATGGTTCGGATTTTATTTTTAATTAATCCTTAATTGTCCCTTTCTAAATTTTCAACACTTGTTTGCTGATGACAACTTTCTGAAACTTCAGAATGCTGATTACTTTATAGATACACTGGTTGCTTAAAAGTGGATTTCCCAATATTTCCATTAAACTTTTAAGTGAAATTACTCAGACTATAAGGAAAGCACACATTACTCAAAACCTGTCCTGTGGTTTTCAAAATTCACTGATTTGCAGTTCCTCTAAACTTTCTAGTATAGATTAAAGGCATCTCTCTGTGTTTCATTTATTTGGTAGCTAACCATTTTCCAACAGATTTTGAACTCTTTCCTTTCAGTACATACATTCATTTCAGAACTTCAGGATACAAACAATCAAGACTACCAGGAGTTCAGCCCAGTATTTACAAGTATGACTGTTGTTAACAGGGCTAGTGTGAAAACTGGCTACTGGGAACTAAAAAGAGAGGTAAAGAGATGTGACCACATGAAAGGAGACCAGCAGAGATTGGTTTGTTCAGTCTCAGGACATAAAAGATGAAAAGGATATGTCACCATCCTTTTTAAATATATGAGAAAAGCTGTTTCCATTGAAGGATAATATTGGAAGATGAATAAACAGACAAATAGGTACTATAAATAAATTATGAACTCATTTAGGGTGGAAATAAAATGAGAATTGCTAATTGCAAGAGAGTCTGGTCTGAACAGTGTAAAAAGAATAAGATCCAAGTTAATTTAAGAACAGAACAAGTTGTAGAATAATCAGTGGTATGTTGAAGATACATATTCATAGCAAAATACGCATGAAAATACCTTGAGACACTATATGGTATGACTGTGGGGATGCACTTGGCAATCAGATTCATTTTTCTTGGTTCTCTTGCAATTTGAGTCCCAAAAAAGTCAACTTCAGAAGCACCTTAATCCATGTAGCTTACTTTGGGTCTGTTTATAAGAACTGTCTAGGCCCAGAAGAAAAAAAATTCATTTATAAATGCTGGGAATCCATGACATCTTCTACTTGGTAAACAAGTGTTTCTCCTGTTACTCCCTACTTAATGAACTTTATTTCTGGTGGTTACAGAAGTGCTCTCTACAAAGGACTGACCTCAAGGGTCTGCATGTAGGTTCTCCTTTCTGCTCCCAAGATTTGTCTAGTAAGAAAAGGAAAAGCTCCCCCTGGGCTTCCAAGCAGCTGGAGATCCAGTGAGAGAAGTTCCTCTGTTGCTACAGGATAGTGCAAGTCTGGAGATCCTCAAGGAATGGTCTCAGTCATCCAACTCATGTAATTCACTGCATGTTGCATACCCAGAAAGAAATATTTGTGCAAAGCCAGTCAGAAATGTGTCTTAAACCTCCGGAACTGCTCAGCTGGGACAAGAGAGCACAAGTATGGTGGGGAAGGGACAGAGGAATAAAAAGAGAATAGAAATAGACTTCTATTTGTGTTTCTGTTTGGGGGCTCCTGGAATTTGAGGCATTATAACATACTAGAAGCAACCTAAGGTGGTGGACAGAGTGTGAGTGATAGGGTCAAGCTTCTAGACAGATTGATGGCACAACTATCACCAGCACAAGGCAAATATTTTTGTACATGGCAGTCCAGAAACAGTGGCATTTTAAGGTTAAAAAATGTAACAAGCTTATTCTTATCAAACAGCTCCAGTAATAACTTTTCCTAGCCACCACTGTGCTCATGATTTATATTTTATTATTATTTAATGAATTTTTATATGACTTTCAATGTTTTGTCCTCTAGTCAGTAATGGAAAATTGACAGCTGTACAATTATAAACTGGGGAAAGCAGCTCTGAATTTCCATCTTAAAAGAGATAAAGAATATCTAGAAACACCTCAAGACAGGTTCCCGTGGAGATGTTATTTAAAATACTTTTTTGTTTTTTACCCTTTCATCTCAAGACAGAACATCCCCTATACAGAATTAAAAAATACCAGATACTTCTTAATAACTCTTGATCAGGATTAACAAAAATGCTGAAATACTTTGCTAATCTAGATTATTTCCTCTCTCCTTTATAATGATATATTTTGCCTTTTATTTTCATTATTTTTCCTTCCAGCAGACAACACAGTAATACATTCCCTAGACAAAGCCTGTAGGTGTGTTGCCAAGGACAACACTTTCAGACATAAATTACTTTTGAACCACAAACCCTTTTATTGCTCTTTATTGAAGGCCATCTGTATGTTGTTATGTTAATTTAAGGCTTTCAACGAACCCTTCTGCACACAGTAATTTGGTGTTAGCAAATGTCCATATTGTAGCTGTTTTTTAAGAAGTGATGTCCAGTTACAGACTGCAAACAGATATTGCCCCAGTACAAGTTAATCTTTAAAACAAATTTTATAAAGTAGAAGAAAATATTCCTGAAAGAATATCCTAAAATTTAATTAAAAGGGAACTGAAGCAACATGATAAAAAGAAAAATCACAACTAGTGATTTGACCTTATGGATTAAATGTATACAAGAGAAATAAAGCATGATGCATTACTCAACACCATCCACTTTCCAAATTACAATTACAAGTCTAGTTGCCTAGACTCAGTCCTTCACCACTACCAATTTGAGCACTGCTTTTCATTGTTGAAACTAGTGATTTAATGATGTTCATATTTTTTTGAAAAGTGGACTAATATTTTACCCCCAAAATTTGCTCAACGGTGTGAAAATTTCAGCCAATTAGAAAGAAATGTTTTCAGGCCAGAAAGTACATTTTCCTTTGGTATCAGCTTTGCTCATTGACATTGAGTGAGGGTGAAAATATGTCAAGTTCTCAAGGAAAGGGTGTAATTGAAGATTTTATGACATGGCCAAAGACCTGGCTGTTGTGCTTTGTTTTGTTTCTTTTACTAGTCCATAGATGTATTCTTTGTCTTGCTGGATTCAATTAGAAACTTTCAGGTAAATAAACCACTTGGCTTTTGCTCCCTGTATGTTGTCAGAGACACTGGTGATGCTGAATTGATTATAAACATTACAACATCAGTGGGTTAGTTGCAGAATGGTGCAGACTTTTGAACACCACCTCCTTAAAATGGTCATTAAATCACTTCAGTTCACAGGGACCTTCTGAGATGGTTCTGGCTGGAAATGTCCTTAAAGATCACCTAGTTCTAACACTCCTGCATGGACAGGGATGCCCCCCATGAGACCAAGTTGCTCCAAGTCCCCAACCTGGCCTTAAACAATCCCAGGGATGCAGTATCCACAATTTCTATGGGCAGCCCGTGCCAGTGTCTCACCATCCTCAAAGAAAAGAATCTTTTTGTAATGTCTAACCGAAATCTACCCTCTTTCAGATTAAAGCCATTAAACACCTGTCCTATCTCTACATGCCCTTGTAAAAAGTCCCTCTCCAGCTTTCTTTTTTCCCCAGCAAAACATTTGCAAATCTACTTGGTGTTTCTGGAGGAACTTTGATGAACTCATATATATCAAATACAGTTACAGGGAAGGAACCTCCTGTAACTTTTCATGGGGGTATTGTCTGGAAAGTTTATGTATTTCATAGGCACATAGAGGAATTCTGTGTTTCAAATTTTTTTTGAAATTAGCTGCTTGAAAAGGAATTTTAAAATATTAAGAACGAAAAATGTTAGAATTTAACTTGGAGATGAAATTGGAGGGATTTAAGGGATTCCTCAAATCCATGCCATTGAAAAGCATCACCTGATGAGCTGTGCTTCTCTCCATCAAACAGAGATAAACTCCTAAATAAATGACTCTGCAAATTTAGCTAGGTAGACTTACACTATTTAATTGGAGAAGATGAATCATTGATGATACAATGAAAAGCAACAGAAGAAAGGAAACAGAGATGACTTTTAAGAAAAAAAAAATGTGGGGGTAGGTTATTAGTCAGACTGTCAGTCTTCCAAAGGAAGCAAGAGAATATTCAGTCCAATAAATGGGATTAAAGTGAAAGTGAATATTTCTTCATCAACAGAGGGTACAGCAGAGAAGCAAACTCTTTGACAGCTCTGATGTTGTAGTTCTCAAGCTTTACTTGCCAGTTTTCTTTAGCAAACAGATCACATATGACATGAGTTTATACACCTCTTGCATGTCAACATTATTTGTACTAGAACCATGGCTTTTTTTTCTTAATCTCTGAAAACCTGTATTATTTTTCATCTTTCCAAGCTTGTATCTCTGTAGTGTTCATCAGAATAAAATTTAAGCCCTCCAACAGTGCATTAGATCTGTATCACATGAGCTTTTTAATACTTCCAAGTAAAAATAAGTAATAACTGTGATATCTTCACAAATATCTGATTGCCTTTTTCAGCCATCTCCAGTTTCTGAAGAAAAAATAAAAGTGTAGAAATAACTGATTTTTTTTTTGATATCTAACTAAACAAAGAAAGTTTAAAGAAAATCTTTTTTTCAGCAAAACAACTATAAATTATTTGCCAGTCAACAAAAACATATAATGGAGACTAAAACATTTTAATCTTATTTACTTGTGGCTTATTCTTCTTTTAATTTGATTTAGGGAACTGTAAAAACAAATGCCATTTGGAAATGCAAGGGGCAAAGTGTTCAGTTTAGTCTCTTCCTGCCATCTACCTCTGCCTAGCCAAAGCAGTCTAATTTTTAACTTATCTCATTTTCCTCTTTTATGAGGAAAGTTATTCCAATTTTACAATACAATGCAAATAACCCAGATTTTCCCTCAGGAAAGGAAACAACCCACTTAATCCCATGGAAGAATTTACCAGTTTCTCCCTCTGACCCTGTGTCAGACTTTACCCCACGAGTCAGAAGTTCTTCCCAAACAGAATTGTTTGGCAGTTGCCTGGATAAAGTAAAAACCAGTCAGGACTTTAGAATGAAAATGAAATTCTGTTGTTGAGCCCTCTACCAGGACAGTTTGTGACTGATATTTCCTGGAGCTGCTATTTAGCATTTTGGAGGCTTCTAACTAGAGTTGAATCTAAATCTTTTACAGGGCACAGACTTTGTACACTGGAAAGAAAGGTTGGCACCTGGCTCTCCTTTTGGCCTGTTTGGGAACCTGCTTGGAACAGTTCTGTGGTCTATGGTCCTGGAGGGAAGATGGGTCCAAGAGATTTGGTTTGTGCTGCTTTTCAAAGGGACCCCAGTGGGCTGGAGAAAGTAGCCAACAGGACTGTCACAGAATTTTATAAAGAGAAATGTAAAATCCTATACTGGGGGAGAAATAACTGCACTGGTACAGGCTCAAGGCTGAAAATCATCTCTGAAGAAAAGGAACTGATGGGCACCAAGTTGACTAGAAGCTAGAAAATCATATTTGCCATTCCATCCTTGATATGTTTTCATGTCCTCATGAAACATTTTCATGTCACATATTCCTCAACCGTAGCAAGAATTTATCAAATACCCCTCTGGCTGAGTTGAGAGCAGCTGAGGCATCGAAGGGACTGTCCCCTACCCTCTTTCCCTTGGTTTCAGCTGGGTTTGTCTCATGAGAATCTGTGATGGTTCCACACTGGTTACTCTGTAATGCAGATTCTAAGCACAAGCATACGAATCAGAACATTTGTAAGTACAATAAGCCTGGCAGAGAAGTTACAGTGCTGTGGGCTGATCAAAAGAAGTCTTTCATTGTGCAGATGAGAATACTGCAATTCAAGAGAAATTAAAATCTTCAAAGTTGTGGCTGTGTAGCTTAACAGATGGGCTTCTTCAAAGATTCATTATTACTCTAACAGAAACTATAAATACCAGAGTGTGAATTGAACAACCAAAACACACACCTGCCAGCTTAAATGCATCAGAACTATGTCCTGCTTTCTGCAACAAAGGCAATGGAAAAAACCCTTCCTGCTAGCTCAAGAAAGCAATGTTAAGCACCTTGTCATAATAGGTGAGACACAACAGTTGTTTTCGCAATGTATTATATATTATAATTGTAATTATATATTAGAGCAAATAAGATGTAATTCAATTTCATGACATTTTTAGAAAAAACACCAATGCAAACACATTATACAGAGGTGGTAATTTTGGGAAACCAGGAATATTTATTAGCTGGGGTTTTCCTAGAGGAGAAAATTTCAAACTCTTTTCATAACTGCTCTTAATCCTCCCTTCTCTGCACAACTCATGTCTCTCTGGTGCTCAGATTACTTTTAGGCTGGGGCCCACTACATAACATCTAATCAGCTTTAGGATTGAAAATGCAAAGTGGCAAGAGGATATGTACAGAAAGAACATGTAGCAAATTGGCAACCCTAGATATACCCAAGCAGCCAGATGCCAACTAAAAGGAAATCTGAAAACCATCAGCTTCTTCATCAGCTCCTCCATGGGGCTGAGAAAAGCCCACGCTGGCAGCCAGGGTGCTGTGGCTGCAGGGCTGTCCATAACCTCACCACCTAAAGCAGAACACACTGCAGTACTGGTATGTGCTGAAATCTCACCATGCAGAGTATTTACATAGGACTTTCCAATGTGTATGAGTAGGGAGACTATGGACAAAGAACTGTCATAGGCTTTATGGATGGGATGGTAATTTACACCAGACCAGACTGCTCCAAAAAAAGGGACAGTGATGTTAACTCCTTGCTGGGCTTTCTGCAGCTCCCCTGGACAACAAAGAGAAAGTCTGTTTGACCTTCCAGAGTGTCCACTGGCAGAGATCATTGCTGAACAAGAAAGAAAGATGGTTTTTAGAAATTACTTCATGTCCCCTGCACAGTATTGAGTTACCTCCACTGAGGATGTGGTGGTCCTTGTTGCTTTGTTGCCCACATATGGTTACATGCAGCAATAATCTCCATCTTGGGCAGCAAATATAGATAAACTCGTTCACTTCTGCTGAGTCCTCACCCCACATGTCTGTTCAGCTGCTGTGCTGTATCATTTCCTTTGTTCTGTACAGTGATACACTGCATTTCATCCCTTGGTAGCATGTGTAGCTTATACTTAAATATATCAGCTAATGTTTGGTTCACTTCACTTTGCTTTTTCCTGACAATGTTTCATCTTAAGCTGTTTTCTCTTTCCTTCTTAAGGGCTTTCTATACCATTGACTGGTATAGAATAGGCCTCAATCTCCTTTGAAACTAAAAAGGAACTTTGCCTAGAAAATTATGTCTTCCCTTCCCCAGCATGGTTTCTCTCTCTTCTAAAAAAAAAACAAAAAAAAAAACCAAAAAATCTCCAAAATGCATTTTTTTTCTACCCCTCTGAGAGACTTATCTAGTACCAAGAACTCCAGTAACAATATTTTGTTTAACCAGTACTGCATCTCTGAGATTCTCTTGGTAAGAGCTGGATCCCTCTGTGTTTGCAGTGCACAGGGCTGGACTGTCCTGGCTCTGCACTATCTACTTTTTAGACCACAGAGGACACAGCAGAGTATTATGAAGATGCAGTCACTTCCACAGCTGGTATCTGGAGAAGCCTGGAATGACACACATTTTCAGAGTTTGGGCAGAGAGACATTTACCCATGGTAACAGAGGGGTTCTGCACACAAACACAGCTCATGCTCTAACTCAGCTGATAATAGCAGGTTGCTGCTGTGCTGGAGAGGTCCCCACTTGCTGGGAAGCTAAATTATCCCAGATCACTACACCATTTTACACCATTCATACACTACCCTTGCATCCAGATGGCTCAGATAACATATTACTTGATGGCTTTTAAAAACCACTTGGGCATTCTCTGCCACCAAGGACAAGAAGCCCTTTGGGTGACTGCCCAGCTCTACAACAGAAACAAATAGTTTTCTTAAGTTTTGGAGGTCTTCTAAGGACTGGCATATTGAAGATTTTCATAAACTCAATTACTATGGTAATATAAATATGATAGATAAAACCAATATATTTAATATTGGTGAAATTGCATCAAAATGCTGTCAGGCCTCACTGAGCTGCAGGTGTTGAAAATTCAGAGCCTTATATTTGATTTTATAGTTGGCTGTCTCTAATCCCTGAGGTGCTGGACTCCAGTCACAGTTGTGCTGTGACTTCCCCCTCCTGTCTCTAACATGACTGTTTCTGTTCATGTTCACACAGGGTACAATTCAGGTTATGCTGCTGTGCTGGTTTTTGCATGAATCTTGGAGGAAAGTAAAGGCTGCCATTTGACAGGGAAGAAAAGGATAGTAAATTATTAGGTAAGATACATTTCCAGAGAGAGACATCTCATTGAGTAACCAGTGTCAGAAAGAAAGTGATCATGAGGCTGCACCTTGAGTCTTGTGTTCAGTTCTGGGTCCCTCACTACAAGAAAGACATTGAGCTGATGGAGTGAGTTCAGAGAAGGGCAACCAAGCTGGTGAAGGGTCTGGAGAACAAGTCTTGTGAGAATGTTTAGTTTTGGGAATGTTTAGTTTGGAGAAGGAGGAGGCTGAGAGGAGACCTTATTGCTCTCTACAGCAACCTCTAAGGAAGTTGCAGGGAGGTGGGTGCTTCTTCTCCCAAGTAAATACAAATAGGACTAGACGGAATGGCCTGAAGTTGCACCAGGGGTGGTTTAGACTAGATCTGGGGAAGAAATTCTTTACTGAGAGAGTAGTCAGGCACTGGAACAGGCTGCCCAGGGAGCTGGAGGAGTCACCATCCATGTAAGTATTTAAAAAATGTGTAGATGAGGCACTTCAGGACATGCTTTAGTGGGCAGGATGATACAGATATTGAGACATATATATTTTACTAGAGGAGGGGCAATGTTGACAGTTGGATGTGGTGATCTCGGAGGTCTTTTCCAACTGTGACAATTCTGTGATTCTGTGACTGCATTAATCTGGAGTGGTTGTAACTAAAGATTGCCAAGTTCAGGGAGGCTCTTTGGTGCCAAAGATATCATGTTGGTCAGATGCACTTTTGCTGTCAAAAAGAGGGGGAAAAATGGGTTCTGCTTTATGTATAGCTGGGCAATTTCCACACATACTTTCATCCATATGGCTTCTCCCACCTGGGGCTGAGAGTTGCAGTGTCTGGCATGATGCTGGATCTCCCATCCTAGTCGCCATCCCCATGATTCACTTCCTTTGGCCAACACAAACATTCTTCTCCTTTATTGAGAGGAACATTCCAATAAACAAACATTTGTCAGACTTTTTTAATGTTGAATTTTATTAATTTTTGTTTGGAGCAACTTTGTCATAGTTCACAGTGCTCATGAAGGGAGCAAGAAAAAGAGCCTTTAGAGACTCTTGGAAATGTGAAAGTACAAGCATAAGCAGTAGTCTTTGGAGGTCACACTCAGTAATTCTTGTCTGAATGCAGAGCACACAGTTTGCTGAACAGGAGAAAGGAGCCTCTTTAATTTCAGTATCTTTGAGGATCCTACAAAATCTCATCTAAAGTTTCTAATTCCTCAGGCTCCATGTGCTTTTTGATATTGAACCACTTACATCAGTAAGTCTTGATGGAGTTCTGGTGGAATTTTTAAGAGTGGTGGCTGTGTTTTTTGTCTCTCATCCCTGTTTCCAGATGGTAACATGTATTTAAAGACACTGAATACATTTCCACCCAAAACATAAACAAATAAATAAAACCTGTGCTAAAAATGTTGGGTCATTTACAAAATTCAATCATCAGAAGTCAAGAAATCTAAGAAAGCAGGGTGACCATGCAGCCAGTTCACAGAATACCCATAAATCAGAAAACTGAAATTGGAACTTTCTGTGGGACACTCTTTGTTCCACTTGTCCAAATTTCTTATGCATGAGTGATGAAATTCATATGCAGAATTCACAAGGACCTGGAAGACCTCTGATCTTTATCCCTAATGGACATGTTTTCTGTTGGGCCAGCCCTGGCCTCTTCACAGCAACAACACAGCAGCAGCTCTCATTCAACCTCAGACAAAAACTACAGCCTTTACCTTCATCTCATTTCCAATGGATGATTACCACAGAAGTCTCATGGCAAGCCCTGTGACACTGCATCCTCCACAAGTTCCCTTCCCACCTTTCCAGCTTTATAAACCACCACCTTCCTTTGGTGGATACCCAAGGCCACCTCTGTGTTGTTTTGCCCACAGTTCTGCTTCACCTGCACAAAGCCAGCCCAGGTCAGCCTTAAGCATCAGAACTTCAAGACACTTTACCACTAAACTGATACCACATATTACCATCTCTCCCTGAGGCAGTTCTTTGTGTGATATTACTTATATTATATCTAGTGTGATATTGTTTATATATTAAAGGGTTATCCCTATTCTGTCCTGTTGCAGCGTTATTCAGAGCAGCCTCTGGTCAGGTTTGGACAGTGTGAGGACATATATTTGTGAAACAGTTTCTTTCACAATACCTCACATTTGGAAATTTGGGGTCATCTGCAGCATACACATACCAACTTTTGTTTCCCAGACTCCTTATACAGAAATACCCCTCCCATGCTACATTGTTTGGCTTTTGTTTATGATGCTGAACACAAATTTCCATAATGGCATTGATATATCACTGTCTACAAGTAATTACCATGACTGAGTTATTTGTGTCCCTAAATATTTACGTATTCCATTTCAACCAGGAACTATTTATCAGACAAAGGCAATCACTGTGAAACAAAGTCAGCCTTTTGCTTGTGAAGAATGGTCCAAATATAAGCACTCTCTTCCTTCTGATTTCACATTAATCTTCTATGATATAAAAAGTCTGTCCCTTTTTCCAAGCTAGCAGCAGCAAAATTATTTCAGACTGCATTTTTTGAGTACTCTGAAGAAAACTGTTCTTCTGAGAAATCCTGGTCAACATATTTAGTGTCATATGCATATTTTATAGCATGACAGATCAGTATTAAATGTACATAACAGTAGCAGAAGAAATATAGTGTCAAAACAGCAGTGCCATTTATTTGATAACAGTCCTGCCTTCAAATTGCAGTATTAATTTTACATTCAAAAATCAACTTATTTCATTGGTCATGATGGTTTGTATTTTTACTTTTTTTTAAAAAAAAAAGGATGAAAAGTTCATCAAGCGCTTTGCAAAGGACCTCAGAACAAGTTTAAATTGACTTGGTTGGGGTCAAGCTTTTGTTTTGTCTGAATATAGTCTGCAGTTCTCTTGTAACTGGACCCTCCTGGCTGATATTACTACCAATAATTTCAACATAGTTTGCTTGGATCATCACATTCAGGCTGTTATTTGACCAGCTGTATACAAATATCCTCTCTACAAAGAGAACCCCAGAAAATGGAGAGTTCCCATGTCCATCCCTCTGTGCTAAGGCAAGATCATCTATAACTAAGTCATTCCCCACAGGTTTATATTGACCCAGTTCTTAAAAAACTCAGTAAAAAAGTCCTATCAACCATAACACCTGTAATAATACACTTTTCTCATTAAGAGCAGTGTTACACTTTGCATTTATAATAGGTGCTGTAGTCATGTTGATAGAAGTTAAGCACTTAATACTTTACAATTTGCTTAAAGTTTAAATGGAGTGCATTTCAGACTTATTTCAAAAAGCAATCTTGGCATATGAATGTTAACTTAGCAGCTGCTGGTATTTCAGCACCTCTTTCTAGTATCTAGGTTTTATTTTCCAGCTCTATCTATCTGCATCAAGCTCTGCTCTAAAAACTAACACTTATCCCATCATGAAATGAATGCAAGGTACCTGTGTCTCTAATTAAAAATCACAATAATTGAGTATATTAAACATCCAAAACAGTCCTGCACTATACAGTTTGTGGTCAGATCAATCTTTGAGTTGTTTTTTAACTCCATCAAATATTCGTTTTACTGATTTGCATGTGACTGACATACATTTTTCTGGATTTTATTATCATCTGTTTACTGGCAACTGGGAAACATAAAAGAGCAAAATACAATGAGCAATTTGCTGTCAACAGTCTAGCAAGCACTCATTTCCTGCTAAAACTAGAATACCATTGGTTATTTTCAAAGGAAATATTTTTCTTTTGAATAGATGGAGTTTCTAGAATAAAGCAGTTATAGGAAAACAAAAAGATATAGAAGTAATTGTTCCAAAGTGTCTTGGGTAAAACTATATGTGCTAGCCAAAAAGGAGCCATGGCTGGTGATGTTCCTTTGCCAGGTCCTGCTGTGGGCCAGTGACTTCTGACTGTAGACTCCTGACAAATTGTCCCTCCTCATGCAGGGGTGGTGGAACTAGAGGAGCTTTAAGGCCCCTTCCAACCTAAACCATTTCATAATACACTACACAACAGCACCAGCCAGGCATGTTCTCCCATACTGACATTTCATGCAACAGAAAACTGAAAACAAAAAAGGAGCCTTTGCTGTGAGGAACTGACAGCTGTCCGTGGAGAGTTTCAGAAGTACAAAGCAGTAGATAAAATGAAACCAAGAAGTCAATGGGCTTTGAAGTCCTGGGAGCTGCTGCCTCATAGAAGCAGCATGATGGTGTTTGTGGTGGGAAGCCACAGGTTACAATATGGAGCTGAAAGGGCCCCTGCCTCTAACAATAAGTGACCTGCGGTGTAGCATTAGAGGCAGCATTTCTTCCAGCATTGCATGAGTTGTCATGAGCTATATACAAATATTAAGGAATAGATTGTACCTTCCACTGCCCCAAGAAGGTGAATCAAAGAGGTGTTGTTTTGTTGTTGGGTTTTTTTTGCTGAGATATCCTTAGAAAATCAAGACCCCATCAGGCAGTAAGGAATGATACACAGGACATGACTCAAAAATAACAGCTTTTCCAGTGTCCAGAAAAAAACTGATGCTTCTACCAGATTCAGAAAGACACCTCACCACCAAATTATCTTAGGGCTCAGCTACCTAAGCTCAGCCATGCCAATGAGTTTTTAACACAAAGTCACATAGTCAAACTGTTCACCTTAGTTCACTAGGAGGACCCCTCTTCATCCTGGATTAGATGATGGATTTGGAACATCTGAAAATTTATATTATGTGAATGTTGCCTGGTAACTTTTTTCCTAAATCTGGCTGGAGATGTAAGATTTGGCAAGCTGCTGGGGCAAGCAGCCACCAAAGGCAACCTGGAACTGTGCCATTCCATGTTTACACCATCCTGATTAGCAGCTCACCAAACCAAGGTGGTCTTGGTAAGACTCTTTGGCTCCAAGTGACTAATTAGCAGTTACTGCTAATGAAGAGCTGAGTTTTTAACAGCATACCACAGGTCCCATTTCTTTTGTAGTAACGTGTGTTTAGAGCAGTGATCCCTCCTTTGTTCTAAATCTACTTTTCAGGAATTAAAAAATCTACATCCAATCCCAAATTCATAAAATAATTTTGTTTGCTCTGTTAAAACAGCAAAAGATGAAGCAGACTTATCAGCAAATAATTTCTTTTTCTTTTATTAGTTCCACATTTTTCACAATTTGTTACAATAACAGAAAGGCACCACTTAAAAAAAAAAATCAAAAAGAAGCCTTACTCATATTGGACTGCTGAAATAACATTGCAGAAATGGGTTCAGAGGAAAAAAAAAAAAAAAGTAAAACAATGCATGAGAAGCTCAGCTTGCTGGGGTGCAGCTTTTATTATTTTGTATTACCTCACACTTTAGATACCTTAGACTTAAAAAACTGCCAAAGAGCCAACCAGAGTGTATTACTGGTAAAAAAAGAGCATGTTAGCAGTGCATCCCAGCAGCTGTGAATGTGAACTCTGATTACCTCTTGCCCCTTAATTCCTCAACTATTAAAAACCAAGCGGACAGTATAGTTCTCTAAAGCATGCATGTGAGTATAGAGAATGCTTTTAACAACCGGTCAGGAATCTCAGAGCAGAAGCACTGATTTAGCCCTGGCTCAGCTCTTTTGCTAACACATTGGGTGCTCTGGGTGTGAGGCAGCAGCCACCTGGGATGCTCACCTGGTTCCTGCAGATGGCATCAGCTCTGGTGGCAGAAGCAGGGCAGGTACAACCGAAATGCAATTTATCAGCCTGGCTGGTAAAGCTGATAGACACCACTGGAAGTGCCACACAGGATTGGTGTTCCTGACTACTCATATATGTATCAAAAGTGCCCTGCATCAAGATCTGAAAGTTGTGCCTTGTACTGGAAGTCACAGCCCATTGCCTCTGTTGCAAAGGTAACACAAGACTCCACCCTGGCAAAGGTTCAAGAAGCAGAGGAAGTTTTCTGGTTATGTTAATTAGAAGCAGTAAAACACAGATGACTGAAATAATGGCTCTACTAATTTTTAATGGAAATACATTTAGATGCATTTTTACATTTTCAATACAACTATCAACATTTTTCAAGAGTATCCTGAAACACTTAACAAGCATTAATGAGACAGCATCTTCCTTTTAGTGCTATTTTATTCATGTCACTTTTCCAGGTAACATCAAGAATGTCTACAACCAAGAGATGAATTAAAATGGTTTTGGATTTTTTTTTTAACTTAATAAATACTTTTGAAATCAACTTCTCAGCTTTTGCTGCATGTTGAGGTAACATACATAACCCCTTGATGGGATCGTTTTCTTCAAAAATGAGGAAAAAAAAATTAAAATTATAAATTCATAGTAGTTCACATTGACATTTTAGTGGAATTATGATGAAAGGGGAAATAAAATTTCACCTCTTCAGGGCTAATACTAATTTGAAGCAATAAGCTCAGTTTGCACATTTATGGAAATAATTTTCTTATAAAGAATTTAAAAATAACTTTAAAGTATTAAACTATAAAGCAGTTCAAACTATGTTATATAGTTACAATATGAACAGATACAATACTATCTTGTATAGCGCATTCATGTTATAAAATACTATTGAGGTTTAAAATTATGAAAACTGAAGCAAGTATGCTCCCATCCTCATAAATTCATGCTGAATTTAGGTTTCAGTGTGTTTCTGTAGGTTCAAAATCAATAAAGCAGCCTTAGGGAAACAAGGACACTGGCTTAAAAAGAAGAGACTATATCAACACACTTTTTGCTCTTCAGACTGCTTTCTGACTTTTAAACTTTTATGATGGATATCGCTCCCAGTCCACCTGAGTGGGTTACAGAGACTGCACTTTAGCCCCAGATGTGCCATGGCCTCTTTGAGGTGAAGGACAGAAACAACCATCAGCAAGGAGAAAACACAGAAACCTCCAGCACTGGGGGCTGAGAAGCATCAGGGCAGGAGCATCCATGAACTAATTGAAGTAAAATGGAAAGAGAAAAAGATTCCAGGGGAAAGCCTTCCCAACACTTGTTTGGAGATGCTGTACAAAAAGAGTTAATTTTTCCAACCATTCCCAGAGACATACTGATACAAACATTTCATCCTGTTAAACTCACACTCTTTTTACAGTTTTGACATGCTGAAAATTGAGCATTTCCTACTAATTCTGTATTTTTCCCTCCCTTCTTCTCAGGTTCTAATATTACTTTTTTTAAATTTTGGATGAAGGATTTGGTTACAACCTGCCCTGGCTGAAGCTGAGCTGGGTTGAAAAGGTTACATCCCCCAGTTCAGAAGTAGCTTCTCACCACCACACCACTGGGAAGATCTGGCATTCTTTCAAATTGCCTGCTGTAAACTGCTCAGCCTTAACCTGATTCAGTCACACCCATCAGTTTCACTTAAAACATGGCAATATTTGCTTAAGCAAAGGGCCCACCCAGGCACTGATCCAGGCTAGGGAGTTGTCAACCTCAGACCCCTCACCTCTCCATCACTGCTCTCATCCTATCTTCCTGCCAGAGCTTAGCACCTCCTCACATCTGCCATTTGAATGGCTGGGTTGGTTTTTTAATAGCAATCATTTCAGAGATGGAAGTATAGAGTACAGCTAATTCACAGAATCATTCTGGTTGGAAAAGGCCTTTAAGATCACCAGGTTCAACCATTACCTACTATTGACTCTACTGAACCATACTCTGAAATACCACATCTACACACCTTTTAAAAACCTCCAGGGATGACAATTAAACCAGCTCCCTAGGCAGCCTGTTCCAATATTTAATAGCCCTTTCATTGAAGAAGTTTCTTCTAATTTCTAATCTAAACTTCCACTGGCACCACTCTAGAGCAGATCCTCTTGTTGCTTGTTACTTGGGAGAAGAAACCAGTCCCCACCTTGCTACAACCTCCTTTCAGGTAGAGAACAATAAAGCCTTCCTCCTTTTCTCCAGATTAAAAACCTCCAGTTCCTTCAGCTTCTCCTCAAAAAACTTGTTCTCCAGACCCTTCACCAGCTTCATTGTTCTTCTCTGGACTGGCTCCAACACATCAATGTTCTTCCTGTAGAGAGGGGCCCAGAACTGAACACAGTACTTGAGGTATGGCCTCACCAGTGCTGAGTACAGGGGCACAATGATTGCCCTTCTCCTGCTGGCCACACTATTTCTGGTACAAGCCAGGATGCTGTTAGCCTGCTTGGCCACTTGGGCACATTGCTGGCTCACATTCAGCCAGCGATCAACCAGCACCCCAGGGTCACCTCTGGGCAGCTTTCCAGCCACTCTTCCCCAAGCCTGTAGTGCTGCCTGGGGCTGCTGTGACCTTGCAGGGTTAGGGTTAGGGTTAGGGTTAGGGCCCTGTTGCAGGACCTGGCACTTGGCCTTCTTAAACCTCATACAATTGGGCTTGGCCCACCAACCCAGCCTGCCCAGGAACCTCTGTAGAGCTTTCCTACCCTGAGGCAGATCATCATTTGGTGTCATCTGTACACTTATCTGAAACACTTGTCCAGATCATTGATAAAGATAGTGAAGAGAATTAGTCAGAACTTTGTAGTTTTGCTAAAGTTTTTTCTGCGGGCTGAAGATATGTGACCTTAGAAGAGGTGGGCAGGTGGTCAACAAGAACTCTGATTAGAGTATATTAAAGTCTGGTTAAACTGGTTAAAGTATAAGGGGTTTTTCAGAGAGTGAAAAATTTTAGCAAAAGAAAATTGTTCTACTTTATTAAAAAAAAAAAAAAAAAAAAAGGAAAACAAACATTTACAAGAAACTTTACATGGGTCTCTGTTATGAAGAGTGATCAGTCCCAAGTCTCCCCATGGCATCAAAACCTGCACTTGCATTTAGAGATCCCACAAGTACAGCCCTTCTTATCGACTGTTCAGTTTTGTTCCCAGACAGTGGAAGGCATCCAGGAGATTTCCTCCCCCTGAATCAGTAAAGATCATCTCAGAATCACTAAAAAGATCCCTAAAAAGAGCAGCTAGAAAGAAGCTGCAGGAGCTGAAAGGGTAATAAATGACACAGCAAGGGAAAACCAGTGGCCTCCTCTTGCAAGCAGTGGCAACCAGGAAAACATGATACTCTGAGGAAAGTAGGCTTTGTCCCTCCCAGCTTTGTCCCTGGTCAATCTTTGCTGAACAAACATCTCTGGTGCATAAAGAGGGATTTTTTAAGCTTCTAAAACCTAACTGGTCCAACAGTCCTCATTGCTGCTGTAAGAAAGAAAAAAATAAATTCCTGAGAAATGTAGCAGCTAAATCTTTAAAAGTAGGAAGAAATGTCCCCTTTGTTTTAGCAAAATGTCAGCCTGATGTGCAACTGAAAAGTCAAGATTAATGATGTTTATTGCCAAGCCACAAAAATGACTGAAATTGTGTTGTGTAGCTAGAGTCGCCACAAACATTTATGTAGTTTTACAATAAATGAAAACTTAAGGCAAGAGTTATAGTTTTCAAAATGCTAAGTAAAATATTTTATTGGCAAGTCTATAACGCTAAGGGTCTGTTTAATATAAATAAATTCATCAAAATTTGTCTGTTGCCAATAGCAGCAGCAACATACAAAGGGAAATCTCATAGTCCCTGTCACTTTACCAAGTCACTTCACCGCTACACTAGAATTATTCCTGATTTACACAGGTCTGACTGAGAAGAAAATTAGGTCTCATCTTTAGCATAGATCTAAGCATATTGCTGGTGCATAACATGTAAGTGCAGTTAAGACACGTTAATTTTCTTCCTCTCTACAACCACTCTTACTAAATGCATCCTAAATGTCATGCTTACCAATGAAGGAAACACAGCCTGAGTCAGAAGCTTGGTTAAATGTAAAGAAAGTCACCATACTTTAAAAAATATTGGAAAAAAAAAAAGAAAATTACTTTTAATTTTCTCTGTAATGATAATGAAGAGAGCATATTTGTACAATGAGCAAGTCTGACACCAGAGGCAGAAGCAAAGATGCAGTTTCTCATTGTCTGTAAATAATCACCCATTCAGTATTTCTTATTATAATACCTCACCTTGTTTCTTTTCTCTCAGAATTCAATAAATCATATCATCAGATTTAACCATAGCTTTCTGTATGATTTATGAAATAATCATTGTCTGCTACATTATTTCTCTTTGATAACTTTGTTCCATAGTGAAACTCCATATAATGTCCTTTGCTTCAAATAGCTAATTCTTCAGTAATAGGGAAAAACCCAGCAGCAGCCCATAATAATCCTTTTCATTATGCACCAACACCCCACAAAATCCTTGGTGTTTCTTGTATTGTCTTCTCAAACCAGAGCAGATCAATTTCTAGAGCTGACATAAAGCAAAGTGGCATCTGCATGTTAGAAAACTCAATTTTCATGGCTACACAACTTTTATGTCCCACTTGCTAGAGCAGCATTTCACATGAAGGAAGCAAGGAAAAATGAGGATATATTTAGGCTTGGAAGCAGATGGGGCTTCTGCTATGCTAAAAAAAGAGCTGGTAGTTTAAGTGTTGTCAGTAGAGCTGGATGCCAGCTCCCTTGCTCTGTTTTGGGACAGCTTCTCTACAAATTCCACTTCGAGGCAATCCCTGGCTCCCCTCAGGGACAACACAAACCAAAGTCTGGAGACAGAAGTTTAAGGGGGAGCTGTGCCTTCCTGGGACAGCCCGTCCCTTTCAACTAGGATCTGACCGACAGTTGCTTGTTAGGGGAGATAACTAACACAAGGTATTTGAAATAACAATTTCCTACAAAGAAAACAAACAAATAAACACAGATCAAGAGTGATACAACTGAGAGCTCATCTATTTGGGAGCAGTAAAGAAAGTCAGTCTAAATTAGAAAAGGCTGGCAACACGCTGACAAGGTACTGGGGGGGGGAGAGGCTGTGAAATCAGAGCTTAGCTTTAACAGCTCTTGCTGCTGTGTTTGGGTTTGCTCTTTGTGTTTTGTGCTCCTGCCACCCAGAAGACAGCAGATAATTCACCCCTCTTCTCTGCTGTTTAATTCTTAGGGTGTGTGCACAGGCACAGTAACCTCTGCTTAGTTCTGTTTTGCAAAATCATTGAATGATAGAATATTTTGGGTTGGAAGGAACCTCTAAAGGTCATCTAGTCCAAGCACCCTGCAGTAAGCAGGGACACCCTCAGCTAGATCAGGTAATCCCTTTTGCTCCCTTAGCAGTAATCAGTGCATCTGTTCATATGCTGGATCCAGCACACATCTATGGCAGGAAAAGCTGTCACACATTAAACTCCTGTGGCAGAAACTCTGTACTTTAATTGGGATTAAAATTTTACTTCGGTTTCACATAATTGAGCTGACAAAAGACTACTTTAACACTGAGTTCACAGAAGGATTAAACACTTTTAATGAAACCTCTATTAAAAGTACCAGTTGAGGCTGGGGGTCTGCTACCAAGAAACTCCATGAAATCAGGCACAGAAGTCATCACATGCAAGTACCCAGAAGAACAAACAAGCTCCCTTATATTATCTGCTAACTCATGGTGTCTTGTTAAAACTTTTTACCTTGACAGTTGACAAAGTTACGCAAGAAGCAGATTTGTGAGACACCCTTACACTGACTTCTGCTTAACTATTTAATTAAGTGTAAACTAGTATGAAGCTCTGGACTTCAGGATTAATAAAGGTTAAAGAAAGAAAAGTAAATATCAGATGAAAATTAAATGCTATAAAGGTTATTTTTATTCATTGTGGTATTTTCCCAGGTTAAGCTTTTATGAATTTTGTAAATGGCATCATCTGTTAACTACTTAAGCCAGATAGCAACCTCTACAAAACATCCCAGTCTTAACAGAACTATGAATAATGAAGCAATATTGAAATGAAATGAAATTGTTCTCCCAGACTTAGGTAAAAGCATACCTCCCTTGCCTGCACATAGCCAGAAAAACAGACTTAGGTGTGGGTCTCCAGTGCAGCTGGCCTTTTTGGAAGCACATTGGTACCTTACAAGCACTAATATAATTGAAAATGCTTTCCCTGGTGGCTTCTCAAGCCATACAAATACTACTGAAGAGTCCACCCTCCAGAAACACTGACTCAGTTCTTGAATTCAAGGACATCTGGAAAGCCATCTGCTCAGCACAGGCTTCCACTATGTATAATCAGACACCAAGATGCAGAAGCCTTTATGAAATCACAATATCCCCACAGGGTGACTTGTTATGCCTGTGCCAGGGCACTCACACCTTGGTGAAGCCCCCAGCTGCTCCTCAGAAGATTGCTGTGGCATGGTACAGAAGATACCCATAGTAAGCAATCCAGTGCATGCTGTCACTGCTATTGCTGCCTGGGGATTTTCTAACAAAACAATTTTAGCACGGGAAAAGTCTGCTTGTCAAATGTCAAGCTACCTACTGAAATATAAACAGCAATTTCAACAAAAGTGGCATTATAAAGAGATCTTTTTTTTTTCACTCTAGTATGGCTCATGGACACTCCTATGATGAACACACATCTCAGATCCAAACAAACTTTTTCCTGTTCTTCTGAAGTATTGCCTTGATTCACAGCATTCACACTGATAAGTGGCAGAAATGAGTTTTCTCCAGGCTCCAGCACTGCTGGATGAAGGTTCCAGCCCCAGTGTGCTCAGTGCTTCTCTGCCACCTGCAGAATCTGCCTGCTTGCCTCTGCCAGCTCAGCCAATACTGACGGGGCCACTCAAAACCAACTGTTGTTCAAACAATGTTCTATGAAAAAGAAGTTTAAAAGGCAGCAACTGCATAAATAACTTTCTCAAGAAACCTCAGGGACTGGCAGTGTGGCAGCTGAAGTTTACTAGCAACAACCAGGACCTCCAGCTTAACCTGATGCAGAGCCACCACCTCCTGTGTTCAAGGATGCAGCCCTGGCCACCTGGGCACTCTGCATGAGCTTCTTCCTAAGCTTCCTTACAGGAATTACTTTACAGTCAGTCAGTCCTTGGTCCTCTCCTGAATTCCAACTGAAATGTTTCTTCTACATGACAATATACTTTTTCTTGCTACATGAGTATTTAGAAACATACCATTAAGTGAGGTAGCTCAAAAAGTGGAAACAAAGGACCAGTAAACCTAGATTTCAGAAGTTCATTATAATAATTTTAGGTTTTTTCTGTGCCTTATAAAGCTATTTTTTATCCTTGATCTGTATATCATTTTGAGTTTCTGTAACCCAAGCAGGTACTAATTGCTTGTAAAGACACTGCTTTATGGTCACCATCTATTAATCTGTTTGGTTGCTCCATCACTATTCCTCCTTGATGCTCCTCTGCCCCTTTCCTTCCCCAAAGTCATATTCAACAGAGATGATCCATAAAAGTCTTTCAATTCCTATCTGCAGATGACAAAATACTTTAAAAAGCTAATCTCAGGTTTTGTTTCATTTGACACTAACACATTAAGCCTCTGAGAACTCTCTGTATTGTGCTGTCAGCTTCCATTTCTCAGTGCTACAGGACTGAAAAGATGAAAATTAAATGGCAAGCCAGGGCTCTCTCCCTCAGCACTGGGAGATAACTGTGGTTCAATCTCACCTCTTCAGTGCATTTTTGAAGGCAGATGAACAGGTTTTCTCCCTGTGAGTGCAAAACTTTAATTTTCTCTACAGCTGTAATACATCTGTGCTCTGAGGTCCTGCCAGAACTGGCAGGAACGCCTCGGGCTCTCCAATTCAGGCTGTGGCTACCACTGCACATCAACATGTATGTGTGAGGCACAGTCAGTGTAACAAACTAATCTGTTTTCAGATTTTAATAGGAAAAACATCACTCAGATAATACCTAGTAAGTGCACAATCCCTGTATTATATTCAAGACCTTTCTTTGTCAGATTCTCAGACCTACAAACACTGATATCTTGATGGGTGTTTATAGTAAGCAGGGGAAAAAAAAGCTTTCTGCATATACTTATGCTAGCAAAAATTAAAAAATGAAGCACTTTCTGCAAGCTTGATAGTTCCTTAATGCATGGTGTGTCCTGTTAAGAAAAGGAGACATTAAAAAAGCCATGTTTGCTGCTACATACAAAAATACAAGAATATCAGGAAAATGGATCTCAGTATTATCTCCCAATCCAGAATGAATTCTGGTCTAGTCACAGATCACATTGCTGGGTAGCTTGCATTAAGCTGCAAAAAACTAGCACTCCTTTTTCTGCAATGTCTCACAATAAAATTTGCTTTGTGTAGGAATAAATAATGCACCAGTGCGTTTGAATTGTATTTTAATGAAAATGAATCTTCATCAATCTAAGGCTGCTCTAACTTTTATAGCATTCACACCAAGGATCAAGACAGCACTTTGACCCATTTTTTTGTTAGACTCACTCTGTCTTTTTGTTCATACAACTTAACCTGAATAAATGTACTCAGGGTCTTAGTGAGCTTGTAGAGAACACTCTACGGCAATGCTGTGAAAGCATTTTCATTGCATGAGAACTTCACACACTTTTGTCCTAATTGATAATAGTTGACAATTATCCTAACAGCTTCCTGTCCTTTTCCTGAAGAGTACCTGCACAGAAGAAATATGTATTACTTTCTCTCCAAAGAAGCTACAGAGATATGGCCTGGTATCCTTTATGATACAGACAGCTACACCTGAACCAGGAACCATATGCTTCATTTAGAGTTAATGGAGAAAATCAGGCACTTCTGGTATACATTTCCTTTCATCCCTTAGCAGACAGCTAAACCAAATAGCAGAAACCCCCCTTTAGAGTGATTACTGCTCCCCATCCGTTATAAAAATAATTTAGGGGAACTAGTTCATCGGCTGATCATTATAAACAACAATTAAGCATGGGGAATCTCTATCACCACTGTCCAGCTTCATGAACCAGGTTACCCGTTTTCATTAGGTTCTTGTGAAGCAGCAGAAAATTACTCTTAGCAACATGCTCTAAGCTGTTTTCAGTATCTTGGTACCAAGCAGGAAGATGGAGCCATCCCCACCTGGGCAGGCAGCTCACTGGGGAGCTCCCTACCCACTCCACAGGACACGCTTTGAGAGCCCCTGTTACACAACATGGCATGAACAATATTTTCTTTGCATTAGCATCTGGGGAGGAATCTGGAAGAAAAGATGCATAAAAGGCCTTTTACAAGCACACAGACGAGGGCTACTTTGGCAGACCTTGTGAAAGCTGTTTGGCTTAGTGTCTAAGGGGGGAGGAAAAAGCAAAACAGCACAAAAAGCAACAAATCTGCAAGAGGGAACAGACGTACAGTTAACCCCAGCTCACACTTGACCAACAAATTATTTGTGCAAAGGCATGTTTACTTCTATGTTCAGCCATCAAAATCTCTTGCTGTTGTGCTAATATTGGTACAGTCAGGTCTCCAACTGCACAGAAGCCATTTATTGGTGTTCTTTAATGTTCCTTAACAAACGCCACATGTTTAATAGTGCCAGTAATCTCAAATATTATGACTATCTGTAATATTTTCAAAATGCTTCTCTGCTAGAAAAGGTTGTCTGGGAGTAGTTAGAGAGCAATCACCAGGTCCCATCTAATCAAGCCGGAATGAGTCCAGGGGAAGGGGAATCAACTTGAGCCTTTGTATAATGTTTGTAACGATATTTGGAATGTAGGTTTGTCCTGACATGAACTTCCTTCAAAACACAGAGCTCCAGATCCCATGTGAATTGGCTTTGACGTTTAAGCAAATTCAGTTTTCAGAAGAGCTTATATATGAATTGAATGGATAAATAAAAACATTTTTCCCTCCATATATCCTTATTCAAGCTCACAAAAAATTATTTTATTTGGCTATGGAGCTGTATTTAACTTCACTGAAATGTATCAGGCAAAGAACTAAGACAGGAAAAGCACCTTCCCTTATTTTAGATATACAGCTTCATCTTGGACTGCTGGACCACAGTTCTGTGAGGGTAGAGATTCATGGGGCTTCATGCACTCAAGCATGTTCACTTTGCTGCCTCTCTGAGGTAGGTGACAGCTGGATATGCACAAGCTGTATACAAGAGTTTAGGACTCCAAGTGCCATGCCATCATTACTTTTTGTGTCCTCAGAATTGCCAAATTACACAACCTTCAATACAAGTTCCCTCTTGAGTTGTCTTTCCATCACACCTCAAAACTTAGGATACATGAACGCTTTGCTCCGGAGTACTGTAGTCCCAGAAGGGGCACTGTCATAACTCTATCATCACCACTGCAGACAGGAGTATGGACTGTGATAATGCTTCACAGATCTGTCTGGGATGATATTCAAATCCAACCTGATCTGGGACGTGATTCAGTGAACTTCTTCCTGAAGGAAGGAAGGAGGATCATCTAAGCCAAAGCTATTCCCATCACTTCACTTGCACACATAATGAGGAAGGTGGCAGACGCTGAGAGAGTGAAGAAAGAAAAAATAATACAGTATCTTTCTGTGAAGGAAGAGAAATGGAAATGAAGACTGTGATGGTTTTTCTTTTAAATCCACATAAAAGAGTCTTTAACCTCCATAAGCTCTCTATTCACGATAGTTACTGAATAAATCTACTAAACATTGGAAATCTATGGCGTTGGGACTGCTTAGGAGGTGTGCAGGATGCAAGACAGAAAAGGGATATACCTGACTTGTTTATTGTTCTCCTTCCCCAAGCATCCACAAGGAACAAAGCCTGAGCTAGAAAGTTCTTTAGTATGATATTCAGTTTGTTCCTTTTACATTCTGATCAAAGATGTACTAACACTGTTATGTTCTCAGACTTACATCTTGGAAAGATATACTTATATACTGGAAATCACCAGAGAACAAAGCTGAGCATTTTTTTCCTAAGTGAATTCCATCTTAACTGCAGCTGAGAGATGTTTTAAATATTTAAGCATTTAGAGACTAGACTTTACCTCATTTTTTTCCAGGTATAGACCCCTTCAAGTCTCATTTTAATTAAAAAAATGTGCTTGAATACAATGGTAAAAATAATCACTGCTCCTTCTTTACTCCACCAAAGCAAATAGATTTTCTGTAGGCTCAGAACCTAGCCCTGTGATTCTTTCACAGATGAAAAGAAGAATCTGCAAGACAGAGGTGCTGCTGACTACAGCTTTGAGAAAACCGCTATTTCTTATTCATTTCTCTTGACCTTAATAAAGAAAAAAAAAATAGGTCATATTCCACCAGCCAAATGTTTGATCTGGCCACAACAACACTACAGTACTTGAATAAATGAACCATAAATTTACAGTAATATACACTCATTTTATGTTTAAAAGACCTCATACAAAATTTCATTATCCCATAACTTTTTTGTGGTGTTCTGGTTAATGTTAGGGGAGCTCTAGCCAAGTAAAATATAGTTATGTGGTTTTCATTATTCCCCTTCAAATAAACAGGCACAACTTCCAGCCTGATTTAAGAGGGAATATCTTAATCACAGTCATTAGATTAGGGTCTGTCTTTAGCTCTTGATGTTGAAAGCTAGAAAGATGAAACCTGTTAGATGAAAGAGAATGTCAGTGTTTGATGTATAACTCTCCTTCTCACTTCCATTCCTTGACCATAAAATTTATATCCATTGAAAATCAGAACATTTTTCTAGCACTATCAAGCCTTTATTCCCCCACTTTTCACCTAAGAGGTTAATTTATAATTGCTCTAAATCAATAACTTAATTACTCTACAGTTTTAATGTGTCTAATAGAATTAATGAGAGAAAAAGAAAATACAGCTCTCAACCTCTTTATTTTCTGCACACTAAACATCTATAAGTGTTGTTTAAACGAAATCATAGGCAAATCTTAGAAGTGTTGTTTAATGTGCAAAGGACTGAAGTCAGGAAATCTGTTCCCTGATTATTTATATATAACAACATATATCTATATCTCTCTGGATGAGAATTTGGACAAGCATGCACAAAATAAAATAAAATTCAAACCATAAATCAGCAATATCAATGAGGACATAGCTTCAGTAACTATTCCACTTCCCACATTAATTTCTATTGAAGAAGAGACAAATATTCATGTTGACCTTCAGTTACCCATCACCTAATGGTAAGCTGTCAAATTCTCATCTTTTAGGAATGTACTTCAGCAGAAGGAGGAGCATTAATCAGCTTTTTTATCGATTTGCCACATATCACAAAGGGCTACATACATACACAGGATCAGTGATTGTGTATCAGCCACAGATCCAACTAAGTAGGCTCAAAACTGTTTCTGAATACATGAACCAATCCGACTGTTACTGTCCAGAACTATTCCTAAGATAGTGCACTTTGTGTTCCAGAGGGCACAAAGCAGCCCGCTTCACACGGGCTCTCAATATGAGGCAAATCCTTTTGATAGCTTAGTCCTAAACCTTGAGCTGAAATTTAGCTCAATGCCCTTGTTCCTAAGTGAATACTGCAGGAAATGGGGAGGGAGCAAGGGAGGCCACTGCCTGTCTAGGGTACAAGAGTTGATCCCATCCATTTGTAGTAACCAAAGGGTCCCATCAAGAAGATGAAAGTGGAACTGAAAATTAATCAGCAGTGAGGTGCCCTTTTTTGCCCCCCTTTTGGTGTGCATTTTAAACGCTCTTTTGTGAGCCTTATTACAAGTAGGTCTAAAATAGAAGAAAACAAATTTAGGTTTTTGTGGGGGAAAAAGGAACAGCAAATGATTTCCTTTAATTCCTTGGAGGTAAGACACATTGAAAAGTAACTGTACATTTTTAGTACAAAGTAGAAAGAGATTAAGCAGAAAGACTTCCTGAAGAAAGATGGCTCAGTCACTCTGCTCCCTGAAGAAAGCAAATTTTAGTTTAAATTTTTGCTCCAAAGCTGACACACTAGGTCAGGTCACCCAGGTTCCTGAGAAGTGCTCTAGCCAGAAAGCTGTTGCTTCCTCCTTTCTATTAAATATGGAGCTGAAATCACAGCTGCCTTGAAGTGTGTGGCAAGCCTTTTACTGAAACTGAGTAAAAATAATGCTACAGTGTTATTAGATATATAGAAACCACTGTAACGTTAGGCTTAGATTTTTGGTGTTTAAAAATTTCAAAAACTGTACCTTTTATTTAGATGTTAAGTAGCACAAAATATTATTTGCACAATTATGTTTTAACTCTTGTGCTAATTCCTAACTTTTTTTCCCCTTTAATTACTGCAAAATGGTCTGCAGCCATTCGGGTCCTAGAAAGTCACAGAAAAAGCAGATTTATATTCTCAGTCCAAAGTTAAATATCAAGCCTTGCTACTGGAGACATGTAAGTATATTTTTCCTCATTTCCTCACGTATTCATTATCCATTCTTTTTTTTTTTTTAGGAAGGCTAAATTGTTTTATGATTAAACTTTGTATCAGAACTACAGTAACATGAGTTCTTTTCCTGATGTGCCAGAGAGGACCTTTCAAAACTCTTTCAAATTTCACGTTATCTGCAAATATAATTTATATTGCAGGTTTCCTTTTTATATTTAAGAAATACAGAATAGAACCATATATCTTTGAAAAGGAATGCATAAAAAATCAGATCTGATTTTTCCACTGAAAGCTATTTGCAACAGATCACCAAGCAAAATTATCTGCAGTACTACATGAATACTGGACATACATCTATCTGCAATACACAGGAACACTGGACATGCATCTATTGTTGACAGGAACACACAGCTGGGTAGTGACACAGGCCCATGTCTAACCTGGCAAAATCTGATTCAGTGGGTTTAAGCCAATGACAAACCTAATCCTTGCTGACAGCCACTGAAATTGTGTGGTGATACATTAACCACCTACTGTAATGATTTCATGACTTAAGAATATTCAAAGTTTCTAAGGACTGATAAATCAAATTTATCAGCACATTTATTCAAAGTACACAAGGCCAGAAGCTCTGTAAATATTGAAAGCAGATTTACTTAGTGCATCCTATGTCATTTACTGTATCTTGGTCTTCTTTCAAAACCTGCAATTCTCAGATGCCAAACTAAGCAGTGCAAATCTATTTTATTTTGAGTGGACTTTAAAAGGTCTCTGTCTTGTGTCACAAATTGGTAAGGCAAAACAAATTTCAAGTATCTATATGAAACTGTGCATATGACTCCAAAATATCATTTTAGATTTATGACTCATTAAGTTTATTTTTCATGTAAAATTTCTGTTGTCTTACTTTGATTTTCTCACAACTACTCTAGTTGCAGAAGTACCTCTGCATGGTCCTGATTTTTCACTCCTGTTGTTGCCTGTGAAAACATAATATAGTAATTGGGCTCATCTTGCAATATAATAGTCAAAAAACCAAACTAGAATCTGCTCACAAAGTTGCACTGACCTTTATGGATTGTGGGTGTATTTGACCTTTCTAGATATTTGTGACATTCTATCATCTGCCTATACACAAGCTACTGAAGCAATTCTAGATACAATATCATATGACAGCAATTAAATAAGATAAAGCATTCAAAAAGTAATACTGAACATGGATACCACGATAGCCCTTATGACATACTCAGTGGTATGTAATAATCAGTGTAGAGAAATCAGAGCAAAATTCTGCGAATAATGTAACTTGTTCTGATTTGGATACTGATGCTCGTGTGTTCTGCTTGATGCCCTTTCTTTTCTGTAAGTACCAGATTATCAATGCTTTGGGTTAAAAAACTTTTAATTATTTTCACAGCTATTTCAAGTATGACCAAATGGGACAGAAGCGAGTTCAATTGTTTTAATGATTCCAGTCTTAGAAGATTAGCTCTGAAAGCATCTAAATGCACATCCTTCCCTGCTTCCTTCTTGCTCCCTGTGAAGAGGGAGCTATCTGCCAGCAAGCCCAGCAATAAATTAATGTAACCTCCTACTGTCACAACAGTTCTTAAGATTGCTCCCTCACCACGCTGCTCCAGAAAGAGTGAGCAGGTGCAGATCTTCAATTAAATGTCTGATAGAGCACAACCTGTGCCTACCTCAGGGATGATGTTCAGCAATCAGACAGCATGATTCCTGAGCTCAGACAGGACTGCCCAGAGACTCAGAGGGGCAAGGTTGTCAGAGACATGGGTTTATCCACCCTTAAGATTATTCTTGCCTTTCCACATTGGGCAGAAAATTGGGAATCTAAACATTTCCTCCAACTAATCACTTACAGCCTCTTTTGTGACATTCAGATTATTTCACACTTGGTCTATCCAAAACATTGTAATAAAGATTTCTGAGATGAAATACATCTTCTTTTGCAAAAAGTAAAATAAATCAAGGACCTGATCTCAGAAATCAAGATAAATGGTATATTTTGATAAATTATGAAAAGGTATACATATTTTTCAATTTGGAAAAGGTTGTTCTTGAGGAATTTCCCACAGTTTTGATGAACTTTGTGAAGGGAGAACAAGAAGTTCAAGGAACATCTTCAAGTATCCCTGGTAGTAGATCTTATCCTAAATTTCCCTGCACAAGCATAAAATTTAGGTAACTTGTTACTTCTTGTGTTCTGCTTAAAAACTGTTGCCAAAACTTCTCTCACTTCTAGAGGCAAGAGCTACATTTATTCCTAAATTGGGCACCAGTGAAAAAATTCTAAAGTGTAACTGATAGCACAGTGTGACAAGGGTCTCCACTTTTGATTATGCATCCCCAGCTTCATGCTGTTTCTAAATAAAATGGCAATTCTCCAGAGAAGTGTCATAGCTTAACTAACACTTTTCTCCTGAAATATAGTGATAAATATAGAGTAATGCCTTAGAGAACTAAGGCAGCAGCAAGAAAAGTGCTGCTCCTTGAGAAGAATTCCTAAGTTCCTTGTGTTGTCCTAGCAACTTTGCAGAGTTGACATAGATCCTTCTCTTTGAAGGAGTTGGTATATGTCAGTTCTGAAACAGTGGTGTTATCTGTCATCAAATTACCTTGAGTGCTGAATAGAATAAAATACTGTTTTTGCAATCTGACTTAAAAAAAAAAAAAAAAAAAAGAAAAAAAGAAAAAAAAAAGTTATTGAATGCTAAAATTGCTCAAATAGATAAAGAAGCAAATGATAATCAAGCTCAATTCAAAGCTTGATGAAGAAAACAGAAACAGACTTGTCCACTTCAATAAATTTTAGCTGAAAGTACAGATTTTTAAAAGCATTTTGAAAGCCAGATCCCCTTATACACCTCTCAATTTACAAGAAAATTAAGTGTCAACACAAGTAAAAAACTTTGCTTCTCCATCACTAATGAGAAAACAGACATCATAACTACTGCTGTACAGAAATATGTCTGCCTGTTTCAGGAGATCATATAGCAACACAGAGATAAAGTAAAATGTGCTATGCAATATTGCATATGCAAAAATATTGCTATGCAATAGCACTGACTTTGACCATTCCTTCTTCTCTGCTGTGGGTTCTTAGGGTCTGGCTGCTCAAGGATGTTTATCTTGGACAACATCTCCTAAAGCCTGCACTATAGCTTTATACACGTGCCTGTATCCTGGCATTCAAAGCATTCCACCAGCACAGCTTTATTCTTGTTCTGGTGGACATAGGTGACCTGTTGGTGGTTGGTCCTCTTCCTGCTGGGAAACTTCCACCAAGATTTATAGCCAGATTAATTTTGTGTTAATGTCAAATGAAGCCTGTGGTTTCCTACTCTAGTCATAGTTTCATTTTTCCTTCTTCCTTCACAGAACTGCCAGAGCTCTGGGTTCATATGGCCAACACATATTTCTGCCATGCTCTTCCTTTGCCTTTTCTAGTGTTTTATTTTAAAGTTTTCCCTTTGGTGATCTTTTTTCCACAATAAGGCACCAAAAGGCTTAGATAATTCCTCCTCCACCTGGGTGAAAACTGCAGCTTGAACCCAGTTGTCTCTGGGGTCTGCCCATTCCCCCTCAGCTGCAGGCTTCCTCCCACAATACTTCAGAAGGGATCAGATTTTAATTTCTCCTTGCTGTACCTTTAGTTCTTACTTGTAAGCTGCTGATTTTCACTGTCTCTTTCTGGTTAAAGTAGATTCAGTTTTATTTTCTACCAATGCAAAGACTAAGGTTGCCACTCTTACCACATGTTCAGTCTATCCTTGAATCGAGGACACGGGCTCTGAATTTCAATTACATGCAGATTGCTTTGACTTCAAAGGGGAATGCAGATACAGTCAAATAATATAACTGTATCATCCTCCTGCTCCGCCTTTTGTCATCTTGCTTTTATCAGTGAATTGCTGTAAACTATATTTAACGTTTTTATTTACTTAAAGGATAAGATGCTTTGGTTAAGCTAGTATTAAGCAACACATTATTTACTAATAGTACTCGGGTTGTTTTTTCCTTCTATTGAGAAGAGTATTAAAACTAAAAAGGCCTCATAGGACATATATAATTTCTCCAGATTACACTTTTTTCAATGATAAAATATTTTTATAACATGGTCAAAATTTTTCCTACATGTTAATGACATGCCATAGCTACCTGAGGAAGTACTTAACAAATTCAGTAAATTGATAAATGGTGTATATTCCTTCAAGAATGCCAAGTAGGACAGTCAGCATGACCACAAGCTAATTGATCTAACAGGCAAATTCTCCATTAAATCTTGTATAAGTTTATCAACTGAAAAATCAGTGCTGGAATAGAATTAAAGCAGTGGTGATGATTTTACAGAAGGTGGATCTTACTGACCAAATCTTATTTAATTATTTGATGAGGTCACAATTTTCTTTAAAAAAAAAGATAACTTATTGGGCTGTCTTTAGACTTTTGTAAGACAGCTGACTTATGCATAAGCATATGATGATCTGATATAAAAATTAATACTATATATCACTAATAAAGCACACATTAAATGAATTTTTTAAATGGCCCACAAATCTCCAGAAGTAGTCACAAAAGAGAAAATAACATATAACCCAAGCAATTTTAGTATGATTTTTCAGGACTGTCACTAGACTTTGGAATATATAATATTTTCATAAAATATTTTGAAATGAGGCTAATGCAATCTCAAAACAATTACAGATGACAAAGCAGGAGGAATGATAAAGAGCAAGAAAAGCACAAATTATGCCTACAGAATGGAGTGTGTATTGTCAAAGCAGTGCCTTAAAATTGATCTAGACTTAAAACGGACAAATATGAATATTTTATCTATCATTACTCTCTGAACAGCATGAAGACACAAGAAATGCATACAAACCTGGAAAAGTAAGATTTTATTTCAGTGTGTTTACTTATAGCAGTGAAACAAAAATGCTTCTTCCAATTCTTGTGTCCACAGTTGGAAAATGATGGCAAAAAATGCAGACACAAACATGAAAAAATTAAAAACTTATACTGCCTACCTTCTCAAGAAGAGACCGACAAGGATGCAGTGTCAGAGCAGGATTTCTAATCAAGCAGAGGAAAACCAAGAAGCAGTGGTAGAGAGGTCAAGGTGAACAAATTCAGACTGGAAAGAAGAATAAGTTTCAACTGCAAGTGTGATTATGCACTGAGACCTTCAAATCAAGACAGAACACATCTTCGAATAAAAGTCACAAACCTTTTGCAGCCCTTAGTTGTGTCAATCTATAGCTTAATGAACAAGCAATCAAAGGTAACAGGGACGCAGCGTGAAACTCATTGCCATCTGAAGATTTTTCTTCCCACTTTGCTAAGGACCATAAAAATAATAACTGTGACAAAGTTTTTAAACTTTTAAAGTAATACTTGAAATTGAAAAAGAAGTTCACTTTCTTCAGCTCAGATAATTCTTTTCTCTGTTTTGGAGCATTTATTTGCAAAGGGTGTTAAGCAAAGACGGCAGTCAGACTACAGCATAAAGGATATACAACTGCTCTGAGGGTGCCAGAAACAGACATATTATGCCAGAATTTTAATTTAAAAAATCATTGTAGGTATATTGCTTTGGTTCATTCTCACAGAAAAAGATGGGGTTCCCAAAACCAACGTTTTGTCAGACCTGCAAAAAGGTTTTGTAATATTCAAATGACTTGGAAAAGGCTTCCCAGGCCAGTAAATATGAAAGGAGATGTGGAAATGTTATAAATGTGTATAGGTTCTATTAGTTTAACCAAATAGTCCAAATCAGTTAACTGCTCCTCACTTCTCTGAGACCCATATTACATCAGAAACATGCCACACCTGATGTTTAACTTTCATGTTAAAACATGCAGGAGTAATCTGTTCTCAGCATCCCATTTTGGCCTATTAAACTGTTAAGGTAATCTTTTAATTCTAAGGAAGGATATACAGAGGATCATCATAAAGAGACAAGTAAGGTGAAAATCCAGTCTCTCCCTTCAAAAGATAACATTTCCTAGACCTACACAATGTTAGGAATATACCAAAGCTCACATATTTCATCACTAGAAAATAGCATCAGCAGCATGAGGCTGTTGGGAGTGAGTCAGTGACAAGTCTAAAGAGCAGTACGTAGGTTTCAGGGAAGAAAAGA
The DNA here is from genome assembly GCA_023637945.1 of Phaethornis superciliosus. Classification (NCBI taxonomy): domain Eukaryota; kingdom Metazoa; phylum Chordata; class Aves; order Apodiformes; family Trochilidae; genus Phaethornis; species Phaethornis superciliosus. The sequence goes on from JAJQWJ010000011.1 coordinate 9,295,296, forward strand.
AAATACAAATTAATCATGCTATTATATCAGCTCAGTTCAGGATCCAGGCAAGCAGACTTAATGCAAACCTTTGCTAAGAAAGCTACCCACTATGAATGCAAGGTGGGGGTACCCAATCTTCCTTCCTTGACTGCCATGAGTTTTGATAAATGACAGACATGGATAAATAACAGGCTCATAGTCACTGCACCAGCACCCTCAGGTGAATCCCAAACATGCCCACAGATTTTAGGAAATCCAGCCTCTCTGAGTAGTTTCTTACCTGTTTTCCTCCTCTGCTGGTTGCCGTCTTCTTCTCAAGCTGCACAAATACATGCAGAAGTGAGGGAGAAAGCTTGACTATGAACAGTGAGGAAGAAGGAGTCTTAAGAGTTTCAGCTTTCTCCCCATTGTCTACCAGAAACATTCATTAACACATTTTTTGCTTAAACTTTCTCTGGTAGTAGCACATTTTTTTTTTTAGAATCCATTCTTACTACCTTAATTGTCTCCTGCTAGTTTCAGCTGCAGATAGGCTTTGTCATTTTTAAATTTTGTCTTTAAGTACCCAAGCAATGCTTTTGCATTATTCCTTTGTTGATTTTCTTTATTGCTGTCCAATGTTTCCTAGATCAACCTTTGGAGAAATTTTTCTTCAGCCCACTGATCCAGCCTCTGATAAAAATTAAGCACTTGGCTACATAAGGGATGTTGAAGCAAAATGGTGTCGAGGATGAATATGACATGAAAAACAGACAAAAAAAAAGAAGCTTTCCTTTGCTGTTTTTTTTTTAAAATAGCCCTTTCAAGTTGCCTTTACACATCACTAAGAGGTTAGCTGCAGAAGCAAAGAATTTTGCACAGAATTCAAATTAGGAACAAGTATGATTGCCAGACTCATTGAGAGCTGTGTCTGTCTGCTTCAGTATTCTTCATCTGACAAGGGGTAACAGGGGATGTTTCAAAGCAAAACAAGCCCATTAAGGGCAAGATGATCTTTGAGAAATCAGGTTTTTCCACTCAGATATATAAAGGCTCTCTTATGCCCTGAAGTGTGTAGCTTTTTGTCCCTTTTTTTCTCTACAGTCTTTTTAATTTTAATCTCCTCTAATATGTCAGGAGATTTGCTCATTATCTATTACCATTTTTTGATCCTATTAAGCTTCTGGCAGAAATGATATCAAGAGACAGTAGGGTTCAGAGGTTAATTGTGCCTTGTATTTAAAAAGAACTTCCTTTTTTCCATCTTAACTGTGTTCATTTTTAAATAACGCTAAAATAGAAAGTGAAAATAAATCTGTAGCTCAGTTTAAAATAAAAATTAAAGAAAAAAGAGAGAGTTAAATTATGACACTCAAATAATCTGTAGGCCTTGGGGAAAACTTGATGGCACTGGGAAGCTAATGTAAATTGCCACTGTAAAGGTTAGAATAGAAAGAAAAATTTTAAAATAATTCCTTAAATCAGCTCCTCAGCTGGAATGAATTAGCTTAATTCTTCCAGAGTCACTGAATTTGAAGTGATTTATATTATCTGAAGATCAAGTCCTTTGATCTTTAAATAGCTGAAAATGTTTATGGATATCCTGCAGTCTTCTTTTAATGGATGTACATCTTTCTGAAGTCATAGGGTACAGACCTACTTCACCTTCAGTTTCACCTCCCACTTCCTATGCATCATCTTCTTGTTCATAAATCCCAGAATGGGATTTTTTACAGAAAATCTCATTGATCCCTATTTACTTTCTGATCCATTAAAACATCATCATCCAGTCAGCATGATGGATGATCCCCTCCCTGTCTACAAGCACACATCTCTCCCCATGTATTTAGCACTTGAACTTACTTAAGTTCATCTCACTGATTTGAAATCACTTATGCAATTAATCAAGATAATTTTGAATTATAATACTTGTTTCTCCTTTTCATTTTTCCTCCAGAACTGCCTCCTGCCAGCCAGGGACTGCATTTACCAGCTATAATCTCACTTCTGCATCATAATAATTTCATGTGAAGAACGTAACAAGTAGCACAACATTGGCATACTGCTGGCTATACAGCCACTATAAAAAAGCTCAGAATCAAATATTTTAAAATTTAGATTCCTCTTTCTTAATATACATACCACTGCATTATGTGCTATAAATCTGCCTACAGAATGTTTTAGTACTGAATATCCTGCTTCTGACCTAAGTATTCACCCACACCGTGATTCTAACCATCTGGTAAAGAAGCACATTTAACCAAAGTCATTCACCCATGCTTGCTTATCCCCACCTTTAATTATTCATTCTTGTTAATTAATACAGTTATAAAAATTGACATAAAACCCCTTACCTTCTCCATTTTATGCACTAGCTTACCACCATCCACTCCAAAATGCTCACAGTATCTTCCATGTAGCATAGTCTGAAAATATAATAAGCATCACCCTTATTTCATCACCCACATTTTATAAAAAATGACAGATTAGGATTCTAAAACTAGCTCTTTGTGGCTAAATAAACTTAGTGCATCCCTCAGGCACAATGTGCCTCTAGATGTAGTATTTCAAAGAGCTAGGAGCAAACTTCTAGCTATTTTCATCAACGTGGTCTTAGTTCATAAATCAAAACAAAAGTACCTTTTGCCATTTGAGATATCCTAAGACAGGTGATACACTTACACAAAACATGATAAAGGAAATAGTGGAGGCCCTATATTCCCCTGGGCCATAAGATGGAGACCTGTTGAGATACCAGATGAACTGAGACAGCTTTATCTCAATTGGTGCTTCATGTTTAGGCAACAGAATTGCTCTTTATATATCTCCCTGTCTTATTATAAATATGTCATGTAATGTGTCAGCACTTGCTTATGTGCAAGCCTGGATTCATGTGAAGGATGATGCTTCCATATGGAGGAAGACTACATTGCAGCTATTCTCTTCTCAGAGTTTTATGCCTCCCATGTACATTTGCTTTTGACAATGAGTCACAGAAGAATTTTTCAAAGCTCTTTGACTTAAGCTAAAAAAAGTCTTAGAACTGAGCACACCTAGATCTCAACTCTTCCTGCACATCTTCATTTGGTAGGGGAAAATGCTGAAATGGCTGACACATTCAGTAACAAAAAAGTGCTCTCTATTTTCAGTGTCAGCCAGCCAGCAACCAGAACTACTCCTATGGATTATGCAATGTGGGCAGTAATTATCTCTTTCAGAAAGATTCTAGGAATACGAGCACAATCCTGCTTTTCATCCTCTTTAAAAACCTTTGTTGTTCTCAACATGGAGGCTCTATCTTACCTCTCATTCTCTTGAACGCCCCTTGGAAGAGGAAACACACCTATAGGTTGCTCTGCCAAGAACATACAGATGATTCTCCATTTTACTCTGCACAGATGTAGACACTGCTATCTGTACAATGTCACAGTGTTTGGCAGAAATTAGTTCCTGTGCAAACAGCAGCAAACTTGTCCTGACCCTACAGAAAGTCTAACAATTATCCACAGAGGAAAACACTTCAAAGACTTAGCTGGGGCATAACCTATTTCTTTCATCAGAAACATCAGTCCTCTCTTCATCAAAATGGTCTGAAGCTGCCAGATTTTGTTCCATCACTGATTAAACATTGATAATAATCATTTGTGGAGGAAACACACATAAGAAGCCATTTCCACATTTAAGAAGAGTATTTCAAGCCAAAGCTGATTGCTTGTTGACAAAATTACAAAGTATGTCCGGATTTTACCAAATTAAGCCCATAATCTACTGAAGTGCAGAGGTGGAGTGCTGTGATAGATGAGTAATGGCAGCAAAGGTGTTCCAAGTTAGCTGAACCTGCATCACAGCTTAGTTCTCAAAGAAGTTGAGAGAAAATTACTCACTGCCCTTGCAGGGCCTTAATAAAGGGTCCTCTTCTGGATCCAGAGGAGAAAAGAGGTGTTATTCCCTTTTTCCATAACACCAGAATTTGACTGTAAATAAATGAGGCATGGGTGCAGTGGGTCTTCCTGTCCAGCTGCAGAGCTGCTTCTGCCCTGTGATCAAAGCAATAACCAAGAAGCTGATGCCAACCATGATGCACTAAATTATGGCTCCATGGACTTGTCTCCTGATTGACAGGGATATGATAGATCAACACTGGAACATTCTTTCATCAATTGCTATTTATACTGTCTTAAAACATTTCTTATTATTATTAAAATTAGAATCTCTCAGAAGTTACTCTGCTAAACTGTTATCCATGAAAGTTCCTTCCCCAATTGCCCTGGTGAGGGGTTGCTACTGCTTGGTTGGCTGCTCTCATGGCAGGCAACAGCAACATCATCCATTTTGTTTCACTTTCTTCATCACATTAATGCTTTCTAATCTTTCATGACCCTCTCCAAAGCCTTGCCAGCAATACACTATCATGCAGTATCATAGAATCATAGAATCATAGAATTGTCTGGGTTGGAAGGGACCTCAGAGATCATCATGTCCAACCCTTGACCCACTGCTGCAGTTGCTAGACTATGGCACTGAGTGCCACATCCAGTCTCTTTTTAAATATCTCCAGGGACGGAGAATCCACCACTTCACTGGAAAGTCCATCAAAGAATCAAAGAAACAAACAGCCTGTGGCAGTACAAATTGAAGGAACTATGTAAATCCAAAGAATAAAAATTTTCTAAGAAAAGCATCAATGTTTAAGCAGAGGGAGTGTTTCAATGACTGAGACACCATGCAAATCAGCTTTCTAAGCTCTGTGTCAGACACAAATTGATGTTAAATACCTGGTAGCAAAAAGCAAGAAAGATGACAAGCTCTCTTACACAATAAATTGAGCTATGGGTAATTACATGCCTGAGATACACTTTAACAAACTAACTTCAGCTGTGCTCAGCCAGCATCTTGCTGATCACCTTTCCTGATGAACCTGTAAGCAGACTGGCATATCTATTATTTTTACCGGAACATTTGGAGTTTAGGAACTAACTACCCATTTCATTTTATACTAGTCTTTCAAGGGCATGAAGTTCACAAATACCTTGAAACATGTTTTCCTATTACAATGGTCATTCTACCCCCAAAAGTTGAGTGAGAAGAAAGAAAAAAAAATTCAGAAAAGCACTAAATTGTGTCATAAAGACACTTCTTCCCATAAGGACTCCTAGGAAACACCAATTTGCACCACTGTGCAGCATCTTCCTGGTTTGCTTTTTTGGCAACTACAGGTAGAGATTCCAAGCCTTTGAAAAGGAAAGATTGTGACATCTCTCTGTGTATATGAGGAGGTACCATGACAATTCAGGACCCTTTAACTTAGCAAAAGAGGAGAGTTGACCAAAACTACCCTTTTTTTTCCCCCACGCACTGCAAGACCTAGGACATCAGAGGCATTTTCAGAAAAGAAAGCAATGTTTCAGAAAAAAAAAAAATTGGAAAAAAGGTGCAAAATTACGTAAACTGCTAATTTCTTAAGAATAATTGGTATTTCACCTTGCCAAGCAATAACATGAAACAATCCAGTCTCTATTCATCTAATCAGGGAGATTATGAGATCTTCGCTTACTTCACTTAGGCAGCTAGCTTTACACACAAGGAAAATCCTAGGGAGAAGTAAATTCAGATTATCTTTTAAAGGGAAAAACACCGGTATAGCCTGGAATGATACAAAAACCAATCGCCTGCCACGACTCCCGAGGGGTACTGCAGCCACCAGCCCGCTTTGCCCAGCTGCAGCTGCCCTGGCCTGGCCTGGAGCTCTGCCTCGCAGCTTTCTCACCTTCTCCATCTGGTGGCCATGCTGGAAACCAGCACAGGACCAGCACCTCCTGTTCCCAGGAAAATAGGAGGCTGAAGTGATGCTGTCCTGACACAGATAACACTTGCACAGTCCACTAATGAAGTTTCTCTGCATTTTTTGTTGTTCAAAATAAATAGTATAAAAATCAGTATCTATGTTAAGACAGCCCACAAAAAAAAAAAAAAAAAAAAAGTTAAAAAAAAAAAAAAAAAGAAACATCAGAAATATCTGATCATTAAAGCTTTCCAAAAAACAAAAGACTTATCTCAATTGAAAGCATACCTATGATCTGCTTCAATTCCAAATACAAGAAAAAGTATGACTGCAGGGCTAAACTCAATGGAAAGGGTCAATATTTATGGTCACAGGATTATCATATCACTGCTAATAGATGATGTGCTCACTATGGGGTTTAAAGTCACTAAAGAAAGATGACAAAACAAACATTAAATAGAAAAAAAAAGTTATGGCTATACTGATTCACAGAATACAGAAGTAAGGTTACCAAGGACTGATTTCTTCTTGAGGCAGCAAGGAAAGCTATCTGAAAAAAGATATCATGGTGCTGTAGAGTAACAGCACTGCCCCCAGGAAGGCTACACTTTCAAAGAAAAAGTAAAAGCACAATACAATGGCAATGGACAGGCAACTTGAAAAATCTCTAATCTCTCAATATTTTGTACCTGAAATAAGAGCAATTTTCCATTCATCTCTCAGTTCCATGTTTATTCACTGGATTAAAAACTACCAACACAAAGCCTACAATCCAAAGCAAAAAGACTCCCATTTCACAGCTGTTGTATCTCTCAGTATTATACACCCCATTCATAATATCTATTAGCAGTGAGGACAGCTTTCTTACTGCTACTGCAGTCAGGCAATTACCAAAGTATTCAAAATTCAGAGCAGGCTTTCTGGGAAAAACTTGTTTTGAGTTTGTATACCGTCTGGCTAGCTGTCAGACAAGACAACTGACTGGCAGCTTGAACAAGGGTGTTTTCACAGCATGGCAGCCAGCACCTGCCTCTTGGGCATGCACAGCACCACATACCTGGGAAGGGCTGGATACCACCCCTGTGCAAAGTGTGGGGTGGCTCACCAAGGAACTAATGCAGCTGGGTCCACTGATCTCTGAATAAAAAATTGCCTTGGTGCTCCTACCACAAAGGAACCCAAAGCTATACTGCCCATACAGAGCTGTTGAAGCCTGTTACAACAAAACTGTAGGCAGAAGAGAGGGGTTAGGTTGCAAATGCTAAGCAGAATTAATCTATCTGTCAGTACTGTGGTAGCACCCAGTCAGAAGTGGCTTAAAGGAAGGTGGTAAAAGAGCACTAAAGCAGCTCCGTATTTTTACCTTATAAATATGAATATTATGTTATAATACTAATGAAGTGCATATCTTATCAGGTTCAATAACAGTGCTCCCTAAAAACTACTCACAACACGCAAAGCCCAGTCATGGAATGATTGCCATATATATACTGCAATGAGCTTCTGCAAGAGGAAATGTGTCAACACATTCAGAAATTCCAGTGAAACACAATAGCAGAAAAAAAGTGGCTTTGAAAGGTATTCCCTGCAGTAACACCTTGGCATTACACTCTGGGTGAATCCCCAGTTAATTGTAATTTTTGTATAAAAATACTTTTTCAATTGTATAAACAGAAGTTACCAGCGATAACAAAACATAATGTCTGACTTCAGTTGATGCCAAATGTTTAAACACTTTAGTGGACACCTGTTTCAATATTTATTTTAGCTGTCACTTGGAAGGACTGTTTCATCTGTTGAATCTAAATGATGCTCAAAGCAAACCTACTGATTGTTCATTCTTGCCTGGTTTATGTAGCTAAAGTCAGATTCCAGCTCATACAAACATGCTAAGATCACCAAAGATATAGTTAATTATCATTTAAGGCTTTGAATCTGAAAAAGCAAGCCTGAAACCACATTGATTTTATTACAAAACTCACCTTGAGGCCTGTACTGCTGTCAGAGAAGCAGTAAGACTTTGTCATGGTTTAACCCCAGCCAGCAACTACGTCACACACAGCCGATCACTCACTGCCCGAGGGATGGGAAAGGGAATCAGAAGGGTAAAAGTGAAAAACCTCATGGGTTGAGATACTGACAGTTTAATACCCAAAGCAGAAGCTGTTCTCATGAGCAATGCAAAACAAGGAATTCATTCACCACTCCCCATCGACCAGCAGGTATGTTCAGCCATCTCCAGGCCAGCAGGGCTTCATCTCAGTAATGGTTACTTGGGAAGACAAACCTCACCACTCCAAATGTCCCACCTTCCCTTTTCCCCAGCTGTATATCCTGAGCATGACAACATATATTATGGAGTATCACTCTGGTCAGCTGTCCTGGCTGTGTCCCCTCCTGAGTTCTTGTGCACTACACTCTGGTGGGATGGGGTGAGAGGCAGAAAAGTTCTTGACTCTGTGGAGCTCAGCAGGAACAAAAACATGAGAGTAATCTCAGCACCATCATAGTAATCTCAGTGGTGTTTCCATTCCAAATCCAAAACACAGCCCATGCTAGCTACAGTGAAGAAATTAACTCCACCCCAGCCAGAACCAGAACAGACTTCCTCTAGGACTTGTTCTTGATCTGGGCTAATAACTTAGAAGATGAAGTGACAGTAATGTGAACAACAATGCAAATGATGCCTACACAGAAAAGTATCCACATTTTAAGTGTGCCAGAAAATAGACTGCTCAGAAGCTAAATTTATTTCTATTTTCCTCAAGTAAAAATATTGTCTTTTCCATATTAATAAAACAATATTTTTAATATTGCAAAAATGCAGGGGAACTTTTAAACCAGCTGGAAAATAAGACACATAGGAATGGGGAAAATCCCTCCAACCTGTACAGATTTACATGCAGTAGGTAGTCCCAAAGGCAATTGTAGATTCAGTTACATACATGAGTTTAAACATAAGTGGCAGCATTTTATTAATGTATATGTTTTTTCTTTTTAATAATGTGAGACTCCCTTAGCTCCTCAGCTCCATGAGCATATGGGCAAGAATCAGAAGGTAAAGAACAACCATCAGGATGATGAATGAAAAACCAGCAGAGACGTGTTTTAAATGCTTCAGCTGAAAGGCACCGTTTCACTTCAGGCTTAGTTTTCTGTGATGGTTTCTCTTTCCTCCAGTCACGAATATGAACTCTCCCATTTAGAACTAAGATTTAAAAACAAACAGAAATGCAGCTGTTAACAGAAAGCCATGGGAATTATACTGGAAAAAATGGATAGTGACATTCTGTGAAAAAATATATATTCTACAAATGGATCACTCAGGCAAAACCAAATGTGCCATTTGTTCAGAAATAGAAATGCACAACAAACTGAAATAAGAGAGACACAGTCTAAAGAAGAATTGATTGATTTCCCTGTGAGATGTTTACTGTGATGCTAAATAGTTTGAGGCACCTTAGCAGCATCTTTGTAGAGGTTGGTTGGTTTGTTTGTTTGTTTGTTTTAAATATAGCAGTTAGTTTATATTGTGAGTCCTGCCAAGGAAGTTTCAGTTTCAAGAACTGTAATCCTTCTAGTGTTCAGAACTTTATTACTCCACATTTAAAACAGGGTTACCAGCAAAAATCTAGTAAGTCTTCTACTACTTTTAACACACAGAAATGCTCTTCCAAAGACAATGGTTCACTGACCCAAAAGATACACTACACCAAAAAGATGATAAATCTAACCTTTAATAGGAATCAACAGTGAATAATTGGTCAGTAATGATTTGGAGCTTTGTTTTTTAAAAAGAAATAATTTGCTGTGTTAGGATCGTAAACTGAACATGTACATTTGTGAATTTGTATCAACCCCTAGCACCCATGTCAAATTAAAATGCCTATTCCACGTGACAAATTGTAAACCTACTCAACCTTTTCCAAATGACAAAGGATTAAATTCAGGGACATAATGTGTGACCAAAGCTTTTCAAGGAATCGTAATTAGAAAGGATTTGAAGCATGGTTTCATATTTTGTAACTGCCCAGTGTACAGAAATCCTTAGCGGGTGCTAAATGAGGAAAAGTTAAACACTGTCAGCAATGAGGTTGCATAGTTAAGACAATTCACCATGGATTAGTTGATCAGGACTCTACAGCTGATGTAAAACTGTTGGGACACACAAAGTAAAACACACTTCCAAATTCGAAGCAGCCTTAAATACAGCAAAGCTAGACTTCAGTTTTCCGAGACTCAGAGCTGACAAAAGAACCTCCAAAATCAACAAAACAAAACCTATCATGACTTAATTACAACAGGAAAACAAAAAACAGCTTATCAACCAACTCCACTGCCCACAGAAACCATGGCAGTTCTTTCTGCCATGCTACCACAGGCTACCTAAACACATTAAGCCTCATAGTTCTAGGTGCTTATGGAGCCTATTTATATTTTGTCTTGGCATTTACAGTGTGAGGCTTGGTAAGGCTGGACTAAGTCTCAGTTAAATGCTTTAGTGAACTTGCATTTCATGGCCCCCAAATCATTAACACTTCATCAAAAAAAAAAAATTCTCCAAGTCAAATAATAGCATATACCTTTCCATAAAGGTATAGAAACCAGTTTAAAAACCAACCACCACAGTAATTTTTCAGTTGAGTGTAACTGCATACCAAGGAGATAAAATAGATGATTACAGAAAAAAAAACCCAAAACCACAAACAAAACCACTCCTCTTTACCTTTGAATACTTGATGATTGTTCTTGAGTAGTGTCTGCAGGCCTCCATATTCACTCTTTAGCCTTTTTAAAGTTTCTTTATTTAGGTGTTCTGCTACTTCTCTCAAGGAAAGGCTTTCTGCAATAAATAAATGGGTGGCTATTAAAAATGTACACATATAAAAACCTAAAAAAATATAACCTGCATATAAATTAATGATTATAAGCAGAATCTATGAATTATCTACCAGTACTGCAGTAACTTCACAGTCCCAGTGTCATGCATAATATATATTTGATATTTATGTATTGTCTGTAAAATATCAGCTTTCATTCTACAGGAATCAAGTCAGAATTTCCACAGTAAGACAGATCTTTCACTTTCCCTAGTTTTTTTACAGTGGTACTTAGCTCTCATTCTGGTAAGTACTGTTTACATGCATGTGGTTTGAGAAGAGACAATGACTCAAAAGATCTCCTGTAACAGTAACATGACAAACTACAGTAAGTAAATAACAAAAAAGAAAAATAGAAAGATGGTAGTAGTGAGAACTGAATGCTTAGTAAATTACCAGCAACTTCTATTATTTTTCTTCCTAAGACCAAAACTAAATTAAATTAAACCAAATGGTACTTCAAGGCACTGCTTCAAGAATTCTTACAGAAATACAGCTAATTATTATGCAAGTATCCAAGAAGTATCTTAATATTCTCACCAAATAGATTTAGAGTGTCATGTTTTTATAAATGGGGAGGAAATCTGGGTTTGTTTGGATTCACCTTTTTTAATAAACCTTGATTCTGTCCCAGTATTAAAGTGTAGCAGGAAAAAACCAAAAATTTCAAAATACTCTTTAGTTGTCTTACCTGCCCCCAACTATCCAATAAAATATAGTGGAATAAAAAAGCTTTTCACTACTACTGTTCTTGGTATTTCCTGAAATCTATTTCACTTATTAAATTTACAAACATGTAAAGTGATTAGACAAGACAACGGCTTTAAAAGTAAAAGATAAAAAAGGAAAGACAGCCTCACCTCCTTGATTCCAGGTATTTGTATTTCCACCATGCACATTAGAACATGATTTTTCGGGGGCTACATTTAACAGCAAGTTTGCCACATTGAGAACCACATCATCTACAAAATCCCGAGGGAGGGAAGAACAATTTCTGACTTGTTCTGTTTTTTCTCTGGGTTGAAATCCAGGCATCCAAATTGTACAAGCAGTCTCAGACTCATTTTCAGGAAGTTCTGAGCCCATTCCCTGGCATACACCACCAGACTGAGCCTTATGATTAAATCCAGTTCTTCTGTTGCATGTGACCACAGCACAGGTGGGACGATTGTTAAGATACTGTGTTATCTGCTTGTCAATCAGAGCACATTCTGTAGCTGGGTAAGTTCTGTTTTTTCCAATGAGGCACACCTATTTCACAGAAACAGAAGAACCACTATTTTTTCAGTTTCATGTTTATACATAGCCCCCCAACCTGTACATCTTGTGCAGGCTTCTGAATCTACCTGTAGGATGCATCTACTCAAATTCAATGATCATCTAAGGGTTTTTAATTTTAGTTTTCAAATACTGGTGCTAGAGAAGAAATTGACTAATCACACCACACTCCATGATGCCATAAAAGCACAGAACAAAAAAATTGTTCCAGATCCTTACACTATTTACAGAATTAAAGCTGTACACCTCTTCCTACTCTGAGAACATTTCACTTCCAACTTCATGAGATAAGAAAAACACCAACAAATTAAGTACACATAAGTAACGTAAGCTGGAAAAATTAAGTATAAAAATTAGTTTTTTAAGTATTCCATCCTATAGGGTGGCATAAGAGGTGACCATAAAGGTGACCTTCCATTCTTATTGTATCTATGACATTCAGAGCTGATTACCCCCCAAAAATGAGTATTTTTAGTCTCTCTTCAGAACATACTGTCCCAAGTAATGCAGCTTGATGACAGTCTGCTCTTATAATAATAATAATGAACAAAACAGCCAGATTTCAGACACCTAGCAGATAAGAACAAAAAAAAAAAAAAAAAAGACAGGAGCCCCCCACAGTCCAAAATCACCTTTTTTGTTGATGGAATTCTAAGGCAATCTTCCTCCACATGAAAGCCACATACAGATCCTACTTGAACAACAAAATCAAGATATTCTCTGTACTGAGTCTTCTTGCTTTGTCTTCGGCTGTATTTTCCATGGAAATCAAAGAAGCAACATGGCAGCACAAAATAGCAACATGAATAGGAAGACCTACAAGAAGGATAACAAAGGGCTGAATGGAACATTACTTCAGAAACCACACAAATTTAACAAATAGCCCATCAGATTCCATTCATAATGTAAATGTTCAAGTGATAGAGCTTCACTAAATACCATTTACGTGTTTCTCTTTCAATAGATCTATTAGCATAATAAAAAATGTTTTCACAATGTATTTGCTCCAGCAAAACACTGCCAGCTTGGTTACCAGGACATCTCCAGATACTAAACTATTGCAGCTAGTTGTGAAGAGTACAATGGTTCAAGGAAAGGCAGTAACAACAGCAAATTTATTTAAAAACCCTAAACAAGACTGACATACAAAAAATAAAAATAAGTTCTCTTTTTCAACTGCAAAAGCAAAAAGCTGTACTGAATTCTAAAAGAACATAAATACTACATTTGTGCTACTCCACAGAAAGAGAAGCATTTGGTGAAAATAATCAGTTGGCACAAAAGCAGCAACTCCTGCAAGGACAGCAGGAGTGGCTGTGAAAGTGAGTTTTCACCAAGCACACATAGGTAATTATGCTTCATGGTTGGTTGTTTTTTTTTTTTTAATTCCTCCCCTCACCCTTGCAAATACCTAGCTGCAATTACAGGAATCCATGGCGTTAACTCATCTGAATGGTTTCCTATAAGCCAGTCAGTATCTGGAAAGAGATGACTGTCACCTGGCATGATTGTAGATTCCTGAAAAAATAAACAATTCAATAAGTGAATTTTATTACACGTTTTTATAGATGCATTTTATTTGTTAATAAAGCACTAAGTAGTAATATAAAATCTTACAAGCTGACAAACACAAGGTGAATGAGAACCACAGATACAGATACCAACACTGGTTTCCTCAATGTGTACTTCAAACAGGCAGTAATTTTTTTAAAATACAAACAGGTAGTAATTTTTTAAACAGATGATCTGGCAACAATTATACAAAAAATATTGCTCACAGAACTAAGAAACAAAAAGTTGAGAAACAAGATGTCCATCACCCTAAACATTTGTGAATAAATATTATACACTGGATTACTATTTCTTGCAATTCTTGCAATTTTCCTTTGCAATTTTTCCATAACAGTTTGACTGTTATCTTCTGTTCTTCAATGGACTTTTCTCAAATCAAATCCTAATATACTGAACACCATTCTTCACACCCTATATAATAAATCTATATTCCTATATAATAAACCTTATCCAGCCGAACACTTTCACTTTAGTCTATGTTGCCATTCCATCTCCTTCCACGTTGTGTTAAGACTACTTTCTGATACATACAATATCAGGAGCAAAAAATAGGAAACAGCAGGTTGGAGAAAGGCTTCTTTGTTGGCCTTTAGAATAGCATTTTGACTCCTGGAAATTCCATAGATACTGATTGAGGAGACAACAGCATACAAGTCTTCCCACCAAAATACTGACTCATGAAATAGTTACTAGTCTCAAGAATACCCTATACTAATATTCCTTTAAAAAAACAAACAAAAAATCCCCCACAAAAACCTCAAAAAATACCCAAACCCAACAACCAAATACAATACATTCTTCATACAGGTTAAATTTCAAAAGGTCTAGAGTGCCTTTAATGGTTGTCTTTCTCACATACACGTCTTCTAGAACTAAGTTCAGCAAAGAAAGTACTTGAACATGTTGGTAGTATGGAAGTATATAACTCATCTCCAAAAGTGTGCATTAATCTCAAAATAATTTGGGGGCTGATTTGAAAAAAGTTTTTAATTTGAATCTCCACAGACCTTTAGGAAAAGCCCTGACATTATGCCTACACTCATATTTTAATTATAAAATGCATGTTTTATGAGGTCAAAATTTACATGGAAAAGAGTATCTGTAAAAAAAAACAGCACTTAATTGGGAATTTCAGAAATCTGAGACTATCTCCATTACATTCCAATCCCTCTCTTCAGAAAGAACTGTGTTAGGTGTTTTAACTATCAGCATGATGTATTATTGCTTTCTTTAAATGCTATGTCTTTAACCATTTTTAGTTATCCATATGAATTTCTAAATAATATTTGTAACAAATTTCTATTTGGCAGGTTAGTCAATGTTAGACCAAGTGTTTGTTAAGAATTTTCTTATGTTTGATTAAACAAGTTACCCCTATTTTACATTTCAGTTTTGATCATTCAATTTAGGCATAGCATGAATTACTAGTGCCATACTCCACATTTTGACAGTCACCCATTATGAAATTTGTATTCACCAAGTCTGACAGCAGTTCAGTGATGCTGTGTGCCACCTGTTACATCCATTTCTATTGTCAGTATTGGCACTGAATGTCACAGATGGCAATATTCATCCTGCAACTCATGCTTCCAGCAAAGATAAAAACAAATTAAGCTCCAAGGGTGAGGAGGTGCTTTCTCCTGCAGCCACAGAAACCTTGCAAAATCATTTCACCCTTCCTGTCCATTAACTCCTTCACACACAAATCAGTCCTTTCTCCGTATGAGTAATTTGGATATTTTTATTGTTTCTGTCTCACTTTTTCAAGTGATCCCTGTGAATTCTTTCTTTTTTGTTTTCCTTTTAAAAAAGACAAACCCCATACATTTCTGTTTTGTCTCCACCTGCTACAGGGAGAGATGGCTGATGCTGACAAGTTTACCCATGAGACAAGAAATATGAGAACCTGTAAACAGCCAGACCTTAATATGAAGTGAATGTACAAAATTCAAAGACTACCACAATACAGAAACAGGGACAGAAAAAGAAATGTGTAACATGATGGAAAAGAAAAGACACTGTTTGGTATGACCAGCAACTGTTGATCACTACTGATCTATTTTAAGAGTTGCCATGCCAAAAAACAGCTGCAGTTGAAGTGAATGGTCATGTGCTGGAATTGTTTCTGTTCTCATAAAAATGCTAATGGGGAACCTGAAATACAATCCATCTTTCAGACTCATTTTCCTGTTCATTTTTTCAAAAGATATTATTCCAATTACCACCAGGTCAGTACAGCAGATTAGCTCTTTTGAGGTTCAACAACAGTTTTGTCCCCAGAACAGTACATAGCACTCCAACACCAGAATCACTTTCAAGATTAAACCACTCACAATTTTTGGTACTAATATCATCTTTTATGAGACACGGTGATGAAAAAAAGCTTCTTATTGTTGTTCTTCCAGTAAAATCAGATTGTTTTATGATGTGCATGTCTGTACATGCAGTGGGAAATCACACCAGTCTTCTCAGCTGAAAAATAAGTTGCAAATATGCCAGTGTATAATACAGCTCTTTTAATTGCCTTTACAACTTACTTGATAGTCCCACGAGACATCTAGGTGGCATCATACCAAACACACAGATCACTTTATACAACTGTATGTAACCTGGTATGTTTGATTACATTTGCATCAACACAAACGAAGTAAGGAACAAATTAATAGTTACAAACCAATAATATTTACATACATTTGCACAATACCTCTAAACAAGTTTCTGGTCCATACATGTCCCATATTTTTCTCCTCCTGACATCAATTCCTCTACCCGAATGCTGAAATTTGAACAAAAAGTATCATTTTTAAGTACTACTTTTAGCAGAAATTGTCAAACAGCCTCCATATTTCATTTTACATACTAAGATTTAGACACATAATGAAATACAGCTTCACCATTTCAGGCAGAACCTGAAGTGGTGAATCCCTGAAGTGAATGGGAATTAAGAGAAAGGCTAGGAAACATTAAGAATATATCTGGTTTGAAATTTTGCATGGGCACACCTATTGAGATTGCTCTTAATAATCTGGATCTGTTCAAAAGTAAAAGCAGAGTATTGCTTTTTGTTTGTTTGCTTTAAATACCAAAACCTTTCATAAGGCAAGGACTTCTGTAGCACCCACAGTGCTCAGAAGTATGCTATTGTGAACCACCTTTCAACTTGAATTCTAAACATACTTTTCCCTGTGCAAACTGATGGGAATATGAAATAGGACTGCAAACCAAAACAAGAAATGAAAAATCCATACGTAATAGTATTTGAGTTCCAAAAACCCTGTGCAGAAGGAACCAAAGTCAGTAACTAAAAAAGCCTCATAAAATTCTTGCACTCATGATTTTTTGACAGGCAACAATGTTCATCAGTGCTACAGCCGTGAAAGGGAAAAAGCAGCTTCTTGTATTAGATGAAATTTTTCTGGCCACAAATGGAGAGAGAACTTGTGTTGGGAGAACCTGGGAGTTTTCCTCCACCCCCAAGGACATCTACCAAGGAGGAGATAGCAATTTCCTCTACAAAGTTCACCATGTTCTCCCACAGAAGAAAATCCCATTTTCTGAAACACAGTTTCAGCTTCACTGAGTTTTGCTCAATGTCATCGATATTTTTTTGTCATTTCAGACCCTATGCCTCAAAGAAACTGAATGTTGCCATTTCCACATTTTCACTTCCAAAAGCACAGCACATCGTTAGGCATTTTCACAATTAACAAAGTCTAGGATTGTTTTTAAAGATACAGAACATTCTCAGAACGTCACAAGTAGAATTGAACTTCAATAAAATTAAGTTTACAAAACCCATCTCATTTAAAGGTTCTCTCTATGTTAAGATTCCTCATTTCTTTTTGTTTTGTGTAAAAGCATAACTAAATTACACCATTACTTTTTATTTTCCCTCTTAGTTTCTTACCTTAGAAAAACAGCCTTGAATTGAAATAAAATGGACTAATAAAATATAAACCTAAGTGAAAGGTTTCTACAGATCTGCTGTATTTTTTCCATGGTATCTAGAGTGACAAAATCCTATTTAAGCAACATGAATTATCTGTATTTTGACTATGTGCGTGCCAGATAAAAGGGGAACATAACAAGAATATTGACTGTTTTTTAATTATTATTGTGAAAAACACTCTATTTACCCCTTCATTATTTAGGATATGAACCAGTAGACCATTTCCACATCCAAGATCTACAAATGACTGTTTCTTGGTCAACCCTTTTTCCTTTCTCTCTTCTTCCCAAAGAATCTAAGACAAGGAAAGAAACCATTTTAGACTTCTGCTTTCCAGTTTCCCTGTAAGAGAGAAGCAAAGTTTATAGGAAATGAAAGGAGCAAGAGAATACAAAAGTGACAGAAATCACTCCCTGTACTGGCAGAGAAAGTAACTTGAGAGGGGGAAAAACCCCCCAAAGCTGAAGTCATATTAAGGGTGTAAGCGATGACCAGAGGAAGCAAGGGAAGTAAACTTCAACAGTGTCTCTGCAGATAGCCTCACAAAAGCATTTATATCCACGGTATTAAAGAATTGATGGCTGAGCTGAAAATAATTTAAAAAACAAATATTCTTCATAATCAGTTGGCTGTATGTTGGTACATGTAACATCACTTTCTATTGCAAAAAGTGTAATTTACCTAGTAGCAAACAGCTGCCCTAAATTCTACGTCAGCTAACAGGATCCAAAGCTTTTAGCCCAGTTCTAGTTCAGGTTGTGTACATAAGAAGTTACTTTTACATAGTTATGTAATTCATAATCAGTTAATAATTGCATGTTTCTCTTTAGGGCATGGATTAGTCTCTTCCAACCTCTATCTTTTTCCTTTAATGAGAAGCTACAGAGCACACACCCATCAATTCTGTACTTAGTTTTTACTATACTAAAAAAAGTAATCAAATGTTTTTAACCATAAAAATTAGTAACATTTCTGCTTGTTAATCTGTCAGTTTTGCTAGAGCTAAAGAAGCAGAAGATAACCCAGGAGATTATCAGGCTATTTTCACATTTCAAAAGGTACCAATCATTGCACTTTTGATTCTAAGCTGTATCCCAGAAATCCTTGATCACCTCCTACACAGATCATACCTATCCTCCATCCCCTGCTGAGTTTTTCATGATGCAAACTTAACAGATACTTCTTTGGGAACATGCCTAGGCAGAATGCAACCTTAATATAACTGCAGAGTAAAATGAAGTCAAATGTAGATGCAGTAAATCTGTAAAAATTTAACACCTGCCCTACCACCTCCTATCTTCTCCTTACCTTCTCCTAACCCCCTGTTAAATGCACTTCTAAATAATGCCATACTTTAAGCTTTCTTTTACATAAGTCACTTACAGGATGACTTTAATAACTTTTTGAAAACTGGTGCTACATCAGCTAAAACACATTATCGTTAATCTAACATATGCAAACATTTGATAACCTGAATTTTGCAAAATATTTTCAAGAGTGTTATTGAAGAATTTTCTTGTGGCTATATCTGATTTGCTAATTTTTGACATCTAATAGTATCACAGTGGCAAAAATGGTAAAAGGTAAATCTGTTATTTAGCTCTTTCCACAAGCCAGCATCATAGATTAGAACAGTTAAGTTGGAAGGAACCTACAACAATCATCTAGTTCAACTGCTTGACCACTGCATCTTAATCATTTTACTGATGTAAAGAGTTCTGACACACCAATGTGACAATCACAATTTTGAGACAAGCCTAGGTCACTCAGGTTTTCTCTGACAATTTTAAAAATCTTCCTGGGAAAAAAACTAGAGTTCTTATTTTAAACTGTCAATTGCCAAAAATAAATTTGCTCTCCATGAGTTCTGTAAATGAATTAATTTATTTACAACTACTGATTAAGAGAAGACAAAAAAGGTATCTACATTACACTTATCATAGAATCATTGAATCACAGAATGGCTGGATTGGAAGGGACCTCAGAGATCATCAAGTCCAACCCTTGATCCACTACCGCTGTGGTTCCCAGCCCATGGCACTGAGTGCCACATCCAGGCTCTTTTTAAATATCTCCAGGGACAGAGAATCCACTACTTCCCTGGGCAGCCCATTCCAATGTCTGATCACCCTCTCCATAAAGAAATTCTTTCTAATATCCAAGCTAAATCTCCCCTGGCACAACTTGAGTCCATGCCCTCTTGTCTTGTTGAAAGTTGCCTGGGAAAAGAGCCCAACCCCCCCCTGGCTCCAGCCTCCTTTCAGGGAGTTGTAGAGAGTGATGAGGTCTCCCCTGAGCCTCCTCTTCTCCAGGCTGAACACCCCCAGCTCCCTCAGCCTCTCCTCACAGGACTTGTGCTGGATCCCTTCACCAGCCTGGTTGCCCTCCTTTGGACCTGCTCCAGGACCTCAATCTCCTTCCTGAACTGAGGGGCCCAGAACTGGACACAGGACTCGAGGTGTGGCCTCACCAGGGCTGAGTACAGGGGCAGAATCACTTCCTCTTACTGTACTCTGGAAAGCAGTCCAAAATTGTGTTTGTTTATTTTTATAGTGACAAATTTTGATGCTGTTTTCAAGCCTGAAGTTTCTAGTGAATGCAGGAGGCAGAATTCTCAAAGATTCTTGAATACTGCACCAAGAGAACTGCACCAATCATTTACCTGCATCCCTAGCAGCTGGCCTTAGACTTTTGAACAGAAAGGCAAAGTAGTGAAAAAACCTTTAATATAAAAATTAATGAGTCATAGAAATATGCATGAAACAGTAACTTTGGATCTCCAAATCAGTCTCACTGATCAGTGTTTTTCTACTACATCAGTGATTTTCACTTTACCACTTCAAAAAAGAAGATACATCTTGTCTAGGTGATCAACTTCCTGTGAGAGAGGACTGCAAATCTTTGTCTGTCAGATAAAGACTAACAAAACTTCAGAAAACTGAAGAAGTTTTAGTATCCTTCTAAACTTAACTTCCACTGTGGTATTGGGCATCATGAAAACCAAATCAACTGGTTTCCCTTTGCTTTGTCACATTAACTTTTTTCCAATGCTGTTATAAAATGCCTACTCTCTTTAATCCCTCATTACATGTGAATTCCTGAAAACACTGTTGAGAGTACTAGCAAAGATTAGAATTCAAATACATTAATACAACTATAGACATGAATTCCACTTTCAGTTTAAGTTACACTTGAAAAAATTGTAATAAGAACTTTCTGTTTCTGCTCAAAAAAAAGCTCCAAAGCAAAAGAACAAAAGGAAAAAAAAAAACACCACTAACCAAAAAATGCCCCCGAGCCCCAAAAAACCCACACCCCTTCTCCCACCCCTTTCATTTTGCCTTGTATGTCTGTAATAGCTGCAGGTCATTCTATTTTAACATATGCAAAACCTATAAAATTAAAACCTTTAGAGAGTTTCTATTAGGAAATGGAAACATATAGAATATTACTAGGCAAAGCAGTCCCTTACCAGCAAGTAAGTGGCAATGGCAACATCTTCATAAACAAATTTCTCAGGATCTGTAACTTCAGGCCACACCTTCAGAAAAAAAAAATAAAAAAAAAATCTGCACCATTTGAAATTACTTCAAAAAGCAGTCAGAGCAATCTGAAATTTTAGATTCTGAAATCTGAAGCATTTCAATAGGTTTCTGCACTTCACGAATTTTGTATTTTAACCTCATGAAAATGAAAAGATACCCAACGAAAATTAAAAATGTTTTATTTTGTGAGTCACACAACAGAATAATAGCATAAAGTTTGTCTGCTGTCATCCAATCAATCAAGTTTCCAAGAACATTATGGCTCTATATGGGCAGGTAATAGGAGGTAAACTACAACATCTGTTCTGCCAGAACGCATGCACCCTTTTGGTTAATTCTCTCAGAAGAAAAATACTTATATTATTGCTGTCAGGTGAAACATTGATAATATGAGCATTTGTAAATCTATTTGCAAAAAATAAGAGTGACAGAATTATCCTGGCACAACAGAACACAAAGAACCAAAATCAGAAGTAGATAGTAGAAGTATTACATGTATTTTGTAAATAAGGAATTGAAACAAAATGCTCAACACTACAACAAGTCTAAATTTAACCTGAACAGGCTTTGGAGATGAGGGTGCTTTATTTATGCCTTCTTGTGTGCATGACTTAGCATTTAAGCCCACTGACCTACTGCTAACTTATGAGAATGGACACAATCTGGAAAACACCTAACTCCTCTAGACATTCTGTGTGAACATGGCTTCAAATCTTGCTTTTCCATTTCAGTTCTTCCAAATAATAAATTGTTTTATTTTCCCTCACACACACAGAGAAAACCATTCCAAAACATGAAACCTTGAAACATACTTTTCAATTAAATTGCTCCTTTTAGAAAAAAATTACTTAGCAAAAGAAGTAAACAACAAAAAAATACAGGAAATAACATTATTACTGCATTTATTGCTAAACTTACCTTTACTATCTCTTTGTATTTTTCTTTAAGGTCTTGATAAACTTGGCTGTATTTTGCTACAGAAATGAGTGAGAGTGTACTTTTAAACTCACTGGGCTTTTGCTCTACAGACCACTTAGCTAGTTTGGACAAAAGTTCATTTCCAAGCCATGCTAGTTTGGGATATATAATTCCATCTGAAAGCCAATCTTCTGGAAATGGAGCTACAACTGACATGGACCTTTAAAAAAATGAAAGAAAAACTTTGCATAAATACAGTGTGCTTCATTATTTCAGTTACCTCAAAGACAGAGAAAACAATGATTAAGTAAATTCAACAAGGCCAGGTGCAAGGTCCTGCCCAGGGCAATCCCAAGCACAAACACAGGCTGGGATTGAGAGCAGCCCTGAGGAGAAGGACTTGGGGGTGCTGGCTGATGCTGGCTCAATGTGTACTTGCAACCCAGAAAGCCAACCATAATCTGGGCTGCATCATAAGAATTGTGGCCAGCACATGAAGGAAGGTTATTTTCCCCCTCTGTTCTGCTCTTATGACACCCCATCTGCAGTGCTGTGTCCACTTCTGGGTTCCTCAATATAAGGACATGGAGCTGTTTCAGCAAGTCTAGAGGAGGGCCACTAAGATTGCCAGAGGGCTGGAGCACCTTTCCCATGAAGACAGGCTGAGAGAGTTAAGGTTGCCAAGCCTGCAGAAGGCTCTGGGGAAATCTTATAGTGGCCTTCCAGTACCTACGAGAAAGCTGGGGACGGACATTTTGAAGTGATAGGACAAGGGGTAATGGTTTTAAGCTGAAAGAGGGTAGATTTAGGTTAGACATTAGGAAGAAATTCTTCACTGTGAGGGTGGTGAGACACTGGCACAGGCTGCCCATTAAAGCTGTGGATGCCTCCTGCCTGGATGTGTTCAAGGCCAGGCTGAATGGGGACTGGAGGAAACTGGTCTAGGGGGTGGTGTTCCTGCCCATGGTGGGAGAGTTGGAACAAGATGATCTTTATGGTCCCTTCCAACCCCAACCATTCCATGATTCTGTGAAAATCAGCAGATGAAACAGAGGCACAAAGGTAAACAGAAGAATAAGGAAATATGTAATACACAAAACCAAGGAAAAGAAAACAGTCAAGTTACTGAAACGGTCTCCCCTGAATTTTGTTAGACAGCTCATTATCTGCCAGTTCAAAGATGGGGCATGAGAATCCATGCTGCATTTAACACAATGGCTGATGATGAGCAACCTTACTTAGCAACATATGCAAGCACTAACTAGTAAAATTGAATTCACAAAATTCAGGAAAACAGCAGGAAAATTTACATCAGTTGCCACATCTTATTATTTCATCATATCCAACTTTTTCCAAATTTCATTAGAACTATGCCCTCAGATGCTCGGGACCAAACTGCAGTGGTCTGCACTTGAGTCACTGAAGCTCTGTAGGTTCACAGCAATTCCAGTGAGACCTTCAACCATATTAACACCTACAGCACCTGACCTCTCTCACAGGCATAGCTAGGCATGATCAGAAATCATGCTTTTGTAGACCACACACATTCAGTCAATGTATACATTCCAAGTTAAAACATATTCATTTTGCATTTTGCAGTTTGTATTGTAGATGTTTAAGTGAACTCTATACACCAAGGTCACGCCCATACTGTCACATACTGATCAAGCAGGAAATCACACAAGCCAAATCACCAAGGAATCAATACTAAAACACAGTGTGATCCTTGCCAATAAATCACCCTTCCACTCCCAGCACTTACCACTCCTCATCTTTTATGTGTGTAAGTTGAATCTGATAAATATTGCACTTTTTAATCTGGTATTTTCCTTCATCATTTTCCTCCAAAGGCAGAAATGTCACAGTTCCATTGTAAACATCTGAAAAGACATGTAAACAGTGATATATTATTCCAGAAAATAAACTTTTCTCTCCTTACTATGTTAAACGCAAACTAGTGAGACACAGTCTAGGATAACACAAGAAGAACCACAGTGCTAAGTCTGACTAGCAAGACTATTCGTTTCCTTTAAACATAATTATTTTGATAAAGCAAAAGCCAACCATGTTGCTCATCTTAACTGTATTTATTTATCCAATGTTTATGTCCAGTGTTAGACTGTCAGTCCTTCTTGTCTCTGCTTTGTAAGGATGACAAAGAGTTGAGGAATTTTCTGTACCTCTTCCCCAGGAGCAGGGTGCCTGGCTTCCCTAAGTGCTCAGTAATTCACTCACACCCAAGTCACAAGCTCTTCCCCTACTGTGCTTTCCTGAGGTTGATGTGGTGGTTGCTAAAATCAGAGTCCTACAGGTGTGTGATTTCTTTGTATGTCAACAGCCGACACTTCTTAGCACAAGTACAACAACAACAAAAGATAAAAATATAAGCACACGAGGACAAATCTGCCCCTCCACAAGTAAGGAAAAAGTGGTATTTATCCCATTTACAAGCCGTTTTCGGGCGGGACGGGTCAGCGCCAGAGGCAGCACCGCCCCCGGGACACAAGGTGCCGCCTCCCGCCCTCTCCCACCGCCTCGGGCCGCCCGCTCACCTTGGATCGCCAGCTCCCTCCTCGGCGGGGCGGGCGGGCTGAGGGGCCGCGACCGAGGCAGCAGTGTCCTCAGCACGGCGCGGAGATCAGCGCGGCGCCCCGGCCCGCCCCAAGGCTTGAGGGACGGCGGTAAATTCCCGCGTCCCTCCGGCAGCTGCCCGCACACCTCCCTCCAGAGCCAGCCCAGCTCCGCACCGCCGGCAGCCGCCTCTCGCCTCTCCTGCCCCGCGCCGCTCCCGTCTCCCCGCCCGGTCGGGAGCGGGGGAGAGGTTTCCCCGCCCTCCTCGGGAGGCAGGGTCCCCTCTACCTCGATGACGGCACCGCACAGCCGCCTGTTTACCACCTGCGGCTTCTCCAGCCAGACGCGTACCGCCGCCCAGAAGCCGTGAGGCAGAGCGGCGGCGCCGCCATCCCGCACAGCCGCGGTCCCCACCGGCCCCATCGCCGTTCCGCCACGGCCTCCGCAGCCGCGCAGGGGGAAGAAGGCGGAGCGCGTCGCAGGCTGCGCTCGTCAGTTCCTGAGGCGGAGACGGCGGTGGCGGCAGGTGAGTATCGCGTCCCTTCACCCCAGGGCAGGGTGTTGGAGCTCCAAGCGGGACAGCTGCGGGCTCCTCGCCTCACGGCGCAGCGGTCGCGGCCAGGGCGGGCGGTTCGGAGGCGCCGAGCTCCTGTCAGACCTGCCCGCGGAGCCGCAGCTGCCGCCGTGTGGGGAACTGCCGCGGTGCTGGATGGCGGCTGAAAAATAGGGGGGGTGCTCGCTGCTCCCAGAACCTAACGTGTGCGGGGGGATTTTTACCGCGTTGAGGAAGGGCTGCGTGTCCCGGTGAGAGCGGCTGCGGTGCTTGGGCGTGGAGACGCCTTCCTGACAGCGGGCTCAAACCTGGGGACGCTGGCTGGCGGCATGACAGCCCCTCAGCAACACGATTCTTAGGGGAAACAAACCTCGACAAACAGATTTTTTGTTGTAAAACCCACCTTTTTTTTTTTTTTTTTTTTTTTTCTTTTTCCCACCCCCCCGCGGTCTGAACAGAAGTGAGGCGAAAGTGAAAGTTGGAAGCAGCAGCAGAGGGCACTCTGACATCTGCTCCTGGAGGCAGCAGAGGTATAAAAAGCCTTTCCTCTCTGGGTCAGTTCCCCTTCTCTCCAAAACCAGTGAGGTTGTACCTAGCGATAATGAAATCCTGTGGTTTCTGTCAAGTTTTGCAGTGCACTTGCATGACCCGTAGATGTACACAACAAAATGCCAGCATGCCTCGCAGGGCCTGAGTCTTAGTGCTTTGCACACAACATCAACTCAGCAAAGGAAGAAGTGTATTTTTAAAAAAAAAAAAAAAAGTAGTAGGAAGACAAATGGAAAAAATTATAAGCTACCATACAACAAGTGAAAATTTAAAATTTAGAGAATAAAGAAGGAAAAATTAAGTTTAAACATGGTTGCCAGGTTCATCTTTTGTATTATTTTAAATTGATTCTTGAATATGGCAATATAACACTTAAGAGAAGCACATACCTACATGCTACAGTGCATACCTGTAGTTCTTTGTGTTTTGTAGAGTCACTGCAGTGATAGTTTGATTTTATTTCATTTATGGAAGTTTAATCTGTACCTTTTACAGACCCATTGTAGCCAGGGCCTCATACTTGTGCCATTTACCCATTCTTTTCAAGTCAATGTTTGTGGTGGAGAACACGTTGATACTGTTTTAGTTTCACAATTCTAAAAGTTCACCATATCAAAGCAAAGAATAGTGTACAGGGATGGAGTAGTTTGTTTCCCCTATGTAAAGCCACCTATTTATTTCTGAGCTATACTCATGGCCTGGGCTTGGTATACCCTGTTAGCAGAGTGCTCACATAACCATTTCTGGACAAGAATTTTCTTGCAATTGGTGTTTATAAATAAAGGTTTTATTACAAACTTACACTTTCATATTTTCAGTCAGTGGTAGATTAGGGTCAAATTCCTACCATTTCTCTAATGACTTTTGTCTTATGTCTTATGCACAAACTTTATCACTTCAGTCATATAAAAACAAACCTTAGCTTATAACCAATTATTCTGTGTTATTGAAGATATGAATCTCACCCCTTCTTTCTTACTGAGCAGTATTAACCAACTGTGTCTTTTTTGATATGCTTTAGCTCATATTCTAAAACAAATATATAATTATTTTACATTTTATCAAATATGCTTTTTTTCTTAGTTTTTAATAAACCAGCTGAATTAGAAAACTGTAAAGGCAAGCTCAGCACTTCTGTACTCAGACAACTGAAACAAGTCTATGGATTTATTTAACATTTCTTTTGAGATATTTGTATTATTAAAAATAGATGTTTGTGGTGCTTCAGTTCATGATGTGTATTTTCTTCTTTGTTGTAGTTTAGCTAACAATGGCATCCACACTGAATCTGAAAGAACCTACTGGCCACCAAAGTTCATGGGAGACTTTGCTGCCAGACTTCCCTAAAGGACCACTTTGCAGATATCGTCAGAAAGCTTCCTTCAGTTGGAAGGAGATGGCAGTGTTATTAGATGGCAAAGATATCATTCATCTTAAGGTAAACTTTGCAACAACTCTACACATGTTTTAAACTTGGAGGAATCAGTAGAAATAAGTATGGGGTTTTCAAAAGAAGAGTATTTAATAATACCTTGTAGATATGGAGCATGAAGAAACTGGTTTTGATATCCAATTTTAAGAGCAATGCCAAACTTTTAAGGAACCTACTTTGCTGTCTCAAGGCTCAGTTCATTATTAACTTCAATGCTTTGATTTTCATTTCAAGCTGAGAAAGAACTACCATATTTCCTTAACTATGTTTTTTACAGTAAATAATATATCCCATGGTTTTATAATGCACTTAAGCTACTCTAAGTTCATGCCACTGTTACACGTAGTATTGCTGTGTTCATTTGACATTTCATAATTTCTTGTGATCTTCTATGCTTGCATTAATGTTGCAGTTGAACAGATTAGCACACCTACCTCTCTGAAAGCTAACCCTAACAAAAAATAGAGATTAATGTCAGCGCAAGACATGGTGTGGGAATGCACAACTTAGAGATGCAGGAGGAGTCAGTACTGTCTGGTTTTGAAGGTGGTATGGGTTTCCATGGATTAAAGCTGATCCTGAACATTCACCATATTTATTAAAAGGTTAGAAGGTGGGTCGGAGGAAAAAAAAATGCCAAATTCTACATCTGACATGCTTAAAAGCATAGAAGAAACACAAGTGCTCTGTGTCTTGAGGGAATTTTAAAGCTCTATGAATGACCCTACCTTTCAAAGAGAAGCACAGGAAATCTTTGAGTTTTTTTCATGCTTATTGTGTCATTCTTTTCAGAGAGGAGGAAGGGACTTGAAAAACCTTTTTAAAAGATTTTGCCTAAAGCGTGGCATTTTTTTTTTTTTATAAATTACCTGAAAGACAATTAGAGAAGATGTGGGTATCTTGACGACAGAGATCTGAGGTCAAAATTTTCCATATTTTCATGTAATGAAAAAACTCCACAAAAACAATACAAATTAAAGGCTGCATGTACAAATATTGAATGGCTGCATATTATGGCTCCATTAAATGGAGTGTATTTCTGCTTTCATCCAGGAACAGAGCAGTTGTTTAGTTGTTGTAGTTTAATGGCTTTACTAGTACAGCATGTTTCTAACATAATGTAACCCTTGGAGTTTTAACCTTATTCTCAGATTTGGGGGCTGTTTCCCTTTACATCCTGCAGCAGCTTCATATAGTTAAATAACAAAGTGCTTTAAGAAGCTGGTGTGTTTTACTATTGTAATTTACTTATTGTCTTGCAGTCAGAGTGAATCAATCCCACTCATGACTTGATGACCAAGCAGCTTTCATAAAATTTAGCTACATAAACTATATCTATAAGGACAGATCACTTAAATGTATTTTTTAATTTTATGAAGTTCTGACTTTATAAATTTACGTGT
This sequence comes from Phaethornis superciliosus, assembly GCA_023637945.1. Lineage (NCBI taxonomy): Eukaryota > Metazoa > Chordata > Aves > Apodiformes > Trochilidae > Phaethornis > Phaethornis superciliosus. Next base: position 9,323,689 of record JAJQWJ010000011.1, read on the forward strand.
TCTATCAGCTGATTGCAGTTTGAGGCCTAGAAGAATGTTAACTTGTTAATATGCTAGAAGAATATTAACTTGTTTTATTAATGCTTTTAGATTAACATTCTCATGTCATTTTTTTTTCCTTCTCAAGAACAGAATTTTCTCTGCTCTGGAAAGTGATCCTCTCTTTGCACATCAACCTGGAGAAGATTTGTGCCATGAGAAATATCAGGAGCTGACATTCCTGCGCTGTAAAAGGCTTTTTGAGTATGAGTTTCTTACTCAGCAAGAGATCATGGAGAACCCCCTAAGGATATTTAATATGGTGATCTGTGTAGGAATGTATGATTGGTCTCCGTGTCTCCAGTTTTTCTTACATAGTGGTGTAAGTAGAGTTGGAAGGTTATAGAGATGTATATTAGAATTAAAGTATCTTGTAATACCATAATTCCATTACTTTCTACTGATTTTATTAAAGCTAGGTTTTTTTCCCAGTGCTTTATTTCCAAAAGTGTAATTCAGTTTAACTGTTGAAAAGAATCAGAGAGATGTGGGATGCAGCTAGTAGATTGTTGAACTCCACTAGAAAACTAGATTGTTAAACTCCACTATTGTCTTCACTAGAATCCCACCTAGAAAGTAAAGGTGGAGCAGCATAGACAGAGGTACAGAAAGATATTTTGACACCTAGAGTTCACCTTCTTCTGTCCACTCCTTTGCCTCCTCTCTAGGGCAACAGCAGTCAAAGAACTTGGTTGTTGGCCTCTATTTGGTGGTTATTTGGTCTTTGCTGCAAATACAGGTATCAGAAAATTCCCTGCCTCTGGGCAGAATTCAGAAGGAACAAAAACAAGTGTGAAGTTGGCCTCAGTTGTCTCGCTGACATCAGAGGCTGGGATTCTGTTAATCAGTTGCTCCCTAGATGAGTCTCTCAGGAAGAATACTTGACATAGCTTGTCAAATAATGTTAGCTAAATTAACTAATTATTCACACAGCAGGGGAGGGCCTGGGAATTTCAGGTTTGTTATGTGAATAACCATCTAGGAAAAAAATGTTACCTTTAAAATAATGTACTTGTCTGATCTTGAAGTAGCTATGTTCAGTTTCCAATAAACAAACTGGAATAGTCTTGAGATTTTACTTTACTCAAGGGGAGATAAGGAAGGAAAGTGGAAAGTGAGCTCATTATGCATTTTTAAGAATTTTGATGAAAGCTTTTAACAGGTTAGTGCTGTGAAAATTTCAGTCCTCTGAGAGGTCTTGACAAGATCAAATCCTGACTTATCTCCCCCAGCTGTATTCTGAGTAGCAGCTTACTGTGCAGCCCACTTTCCCTGGTGTCTTTAATGGATATCACTGTTACAAATTATTATGCACGCACAATTCTTTCTATCATGGGATCACTGATTTCTTTAATAATTCTCTGTTTTTATAGGTATTTGGAGGTGCAATTTTGAGTGCTTCTAAGAGGTTATCACACTTTCTGGAAAAGGTTTATAAGATGGAGGTAATTTATTTATCTATGTAATAACTTGGGAGGATTTGGTACCTTTAGAACTGAGGCACTACCTGCACCCTTGCTTTGTTTTGATCTCTTTACATACCCAACTACTTCTAAATAGTGAAAGAAAAGAACAAGAAGCAGATTGCAGCACTGAGCCCTCATTATCCTCACTGCCATTACACCACTTTCTGGATCTGTTTTAGACTGTCCAAATTAATATGCAGGCAAAGTACAGAAACTTCTCCTAGAAGGCAAAATTGATGACACTACACCAGTTTAGTCTCTGTTTAAGTCCATTAAGAGTATATTCTAGCAAGTTTTGTGTGCTTACACACTCCAGCCTCCCATATCTACATCATACACCGTGCAATACATTTGCTTGCTGTAATATTATAAATATTCCATTCTGCTGCTGTAAAAAGGAAATTAAAATGTCTTAATGTCTCAGAAACATCACATAGAGTCCAATGGAGATTCAGAACCAGGTGCCCTGCAGAATAAGCCTATCTGATACAGAAGGAGAAAGTCCTACACTGTCCTGCCTGTGCCATCTGGCCATGTGGGGAACACTCATTCTTAGGCCTGACCCTTTTTGATTTTGCAAGATATATATGCAGAGCATAACCAAACTGAGCTTCACGCTGCTTTTGTTGTTCTTTATCACTTTTTTTGGCCACCATTCACCTTGTTTGCATATTTAAGTTTTTGAAATCTTGTGCTTATCTATCTGTATCTACACAGCAATATTCTTCTACATAGCTCTGATTTGATATCCCATGTTAAAGACCAGGACAGAAGAGCCCCAGGAGAGTAATTTGGACAGAGGCTTTAGTTCATTTTTATTCTCACTTGGGCTTTAAAATTTTGCTACTGAAGAGTATGTACTATGGGCCAAACCAAGCTAGGGTTAAGGATTCCAGTATTCTCATTTCAGCAGCAGCAGAGTTCAAGCAGGCAGCATTCCCAAATGCTGCAAAGAGCCAACCGTATGCATATATTGATCTGATACAAATTTGTCTCCTTCAATAATGCAGGCTATTCCCAATTTTAAAAATTCACAGCCTTATTCTTTCTCCTCCTAACTTTAGGAGTTCCCAGAACTGCTTGTAATGCAAGCAACTTGCAAATTTTCACCACATAATAGCTCCTCCAGCCTAGACAACTGAAAACTTAGCCAGAGGATGTAATAATCTGTACCTGCCTGAATGAATCAACCATCAGCAAAGGAAAAAAAGATCCTGTTACCCTACTGCAGACAGGGCATCCTGTATTTGCAATCATTTGAAAGTCTTACCATTTTAATTGCTGTAATAAAGTACTCTTGAACCATGGCTTATATTTTGTTATTTAGATTTTTGGATGCTTTGCTCTGACTGAACTCAGCCATGGAACTAATACCAAAGGCATACGAACTACTGCTACGTTTGACCATAGCACTCAGGTCAGTCCTTAATGCACAGGAGTAATGTTCAACACTGTTAGACCTTATTATTTGATAAGAGGGTAGAATTATTCAAGGATTTGTTTGATTAACAAGAAGGAATTAAGTTTAACTTCAAATGTAAAAGAACCTAGTCAAATACTTCTATTGGAGGGAAGAGTGTTTCCGGGAAGCCCTGGTTCAAGAAAACCAGAAGAGACAAGCTTCATGTATTGTGGGTGGCTCAATACAGACACAAGTCATTCTACATTAATTTCTAACAAAAATTAATGGGTTCCTTCAAATAATACAATTAAGGGTGGGAATTTCAACAGATGAGTGTGCTCCCACACAGCTTTCCAGTGTTTTCAAAACAGAAGTCTTCTGCATTAGTATTTTGGCTACTATAAATCAGTGCATTTAATGCACAGAAAACTTTTTTAAAAGAGGAAAGTGAACCCATTCCAGCAGAACAAAAGACAAGAAACAGTTGTTTATCATAAGTCAATATTTACAATATATCCAGAAATTTCTGTTTCCTTGTAAAAGTAGCTAATTTAGCTTCTTATTGTGATATAAAATCAGGATGGCATTCTTCTCCCTTGTTGTGCCCCTTAAGGAGTAGTTGGATGGGCAAATTAAATGGTCCTTTGTCTTTAAATGTGAAGGTTTTATATATTACAATTAGGATTATTTCCTGAGGATCAGAAAAAGAAATACGAAATGTAATAACTAGACTACTGGAGAGAGACTGAAAGAGCAAAGTAATAAACTGCTCTTTCCATTAAGATACTGCTCACTATTATTTTTTCTTTCTTAAACATTACTGCTCAAATAAATTTATAAATAAACATATATAATAAATTAATCAGCAATAAATTCAATCCTAACTTTCTCAGCCTGTCCTAAATCTCTATTAGGATCTTGAAGCTCTGAGTTCAGATTTCTTTTATGTCTAGAAAGCACACTGTTTGGAACCTAAGCTATGTCTAAATTTCAGGGTGCATGTATTCTTCAGAATATTCTTCACTCCTCATGGTCCCCAGTTGTCAAAAATGGCAAGTGTGCTGCCTTTGACACTGTCAGCCTGGCTTCCTTTCCACACAAAACTGCTTCAGAGGAAGGTGGTCCCTGCACAGATTTCAGCCCTCACAGTCCCTCATGGACACAAAACTCAGCTTAACCAAAGATCTGGGAAATGCTTCTGAGTCCATTTTTTTTTAATTTTTTTTTTTTAACTGCTTAGCTGAGGAATTAAAAAGTTCATCTCCTTTAGCTCTAAATTTTCCTAGCTGTATGTATATTCTCTCCAAAGCTGAACTCAGGAAGAGTGCAACACAGCTGTTGGGAGTGGAGTACAGAGTGAAACCCTGACAGATAATGGATGTTTTCAAAACATTACAAAAAGCAAAAAAAAAGCTGTGTGTTGATTTTTATGATTTTTATGATTTGCTACTCTCATTTGCTACTCTCTTTTCTGGCTACAGGAATTTATCATCAATACTCCTGACTTTGAAGCAGCAAAGTTCTTGGTTGGTAATATGGGGAAACATGCCACTCATGCAGTTGTGTATGCCCAGCTCTATACTCCTGATAGACAATGCCAAGGATTACATTCCTTTGTTGTACAGGTATGGTGGAAATATTGCTAATCCTTTGTTTGTTTGTTTGTTTTCTTTTTAGGGGGAGTGAGTTCAAATTAAAGACTTTCTGTTATGCTACTATTTATATCTGACCAGCAGATTCTTTACATAATGCTTTCAAGATTTTCTGCAATTGTAACATTCTACTGGTTTTATATGTTTACTGATTTTGTGATCATTGTACAGCCCATGTTATACTGCTAGTTTTCTGCAAATAAAACCCTGAAAAAACTGAAAATAATGTTTTATACCATTTCTATGCAGCTTCGAGATACAAAAACTCTCCTACCAATGCCAGGTGTGATGGTAGGTGACATAGGAAAGAAAATTGGACTGAATGGGTTGGATAATGGGTAAGTCAATCCATTAGGAGATGGTTTTAAGTTGTTGGTATTTCTAAAAAAAAAACCCACAGGTTGAAAAACTTTGATTTTCAGTATTATCTGTATGAATAAGCATAGTCTTTCTGCTTCTCTTACTTTTTAGAATATCAAGTGCCACTGTTAAAAACTCCAAGCATTCTCACAGTCATATATTGCAATAATAATAATGAAAAAAACCCACACCATTAAATTTTGAGTAAAGATTTTAATCAGCATCTCCACTCATTTGGGTTTAAGCCTTTTAAGTATTTTGTCTGTTGATTTCCAGCCCACAGGAAGGCTCATGGAGATACACAGGCAAGATTTCTTGTTAGTAAAGATGTAAGATTAGTGAGGCCCAGTAGAGAAACTTGTTTAAGTTTTATCTTGTTTAAACCATGGGATTTCTGGACTAACCCTGTTCACTGCAGAAGAGAAGATTAGTTAATTTTTCCCTGTGTTCTCTTTGCACAGTTGAAATAAAAAATTACAGTGAGAAAATTTAGGAAGATTTCTGCATGAAAACAGCTGTTATGTAAAAATTATAATTTAACCCCCTGTATGAGATACATAGCTCAGTGTAAAGACAGAGACCTAAATTAGTAATGGGGGAGATATCTGAAGGAGGAGTTAGCCTCAAATTTACTTCTTTCTGCTGGTGCAGTTTGTTACAGATAGATGTGTTGTCCTTCAGAATATGCCATTGCAGTAAGCAGAGTATTGACATCCTAGGATGCCCTGCATTCAAATGTAATGGCTTTGACTGGCTTTCCAGGTCCTAGGTCTTGTTGTCTGTACCAGGCTTCTCTTGCTGTCCCAGCAGCCTATCGTGGCAAATATAACATTAAATTTTATGCTATCTAGCTCATCCACATTGATGCTCTATTACTTGAAGGCATAGATGAAGGAAAGAAAAAAATGTAGAAATTTTTTAGAGGAAAAGTATGAGAAAAGGCCTGGAAAAGAAGGGGATTTGGGTTTTTGGTGGGTGTTTTTGCCTTCATCTGCATTACAAAGTAGTAGCCACCAGATGGCACAGCAGCATGGGCCTAAGTGAGGTAAAAGTAATTCAGTTTTATATTTCTGTAGAAATGTTCAGAGTCTGCTGTTTGTTCTTAATTTTCAGCATAGTTTTATGCACAAGATATGAAAGAAAAAGAGTGTGCTTGTCACATAAAATTGGAATAACAATAATTTAAAATCCATTTATCACAGAATCACAGAAAGTTAGGAGCAGGAGGGAATCTGGTGATCCAGCCCCCAGCCCTCCCTGCCAGAGCAGGTTCACCAATAGTAGATTGCACAGGTGTTGAATGTCTCCAGAGATAGAGACCCCACAACCTCTCAGGGAAGTCTGTTCCAGTGCACTTCTGTTACCATTACTGTAAAGAAGTTTTTCCTTATCTATTGGTTGAACCTCCTCTGTTCCAGTTTGTGACCATTGCCCCTTGTCACTGGACACCATGGACAAGAGTCTTGTCCCATCCTCCTGATACCCACCTTTAGATGTTTATGAGCAATGAGGATGTTCCCCCTCAGTCTTCTCCAGGCTGAACAGACCCAGCTTCTTCAGCCTTTCTTTGTATGGTAGATACTGGGATAAAAGAGCATTTCTTAAAATATCCGTAATAACTGAATAATCTGAAAAGAGAATCCACATAACACAGCCTGAATAAGGGATCCCAATGACTTTTGTTGTTTGGTTTTTGGTTTTGAGGGAAGGTATGTGTTAATTCTTGTTCAACTGCCATAAACACTTGGTTGAACCAGATATATTTCCATGGAATTACACTCAGGAAAAGCAGTCAGAGGGAAGATCAGAGTCTGGTATCTCTGTTAGAGGTGTCAGATTTTCTTCCTCACCTTCTTTATGCTAATAATTTTCAGTATGGATACAGAGAGTTAGGCTTCTGAACATTTAGGTAGGACACAGGGAAGAAATTCCAGCACTTCCTTGGAAAATGCCATTGATTTATGCTATGTAAGAGAACAGAGTAGGTGATTGTAGTTGTCCTTTCTGGCAATGTTTGGCTGAAAGCTGGTTCCCTGCTGGTTCCTTGCTAATGCAGAATGTAATGTTTTGAGTAAGAGAAAGAATTTCAGAAGTAATGTGGGGATTTTTGCCATGTAAATGCAGTTGAGTACCCTACTCCTTGTAAATCTGTCTTTCCAAATAATTCTCATAGTTTCATAATTGGAATGGCCAAAAATCATATGGGTTTTGCAAGTCTTTGTAACTTCCATTATCCTGACAAAAACACAGAATCACTTTAAAATATTCTAAAATATTTTTCTTTCAGTCATTTCCAATAATTTGTGTAATCGATACATACATAGTTAAAAACAGAACTCACATTTTTCTTACAGGGAGTTTAGACTGGTGTTGCATTGTGTTGTGTTGTGTTCTCTTGTGCCACCAGGGGATGCAAGTGCTTCGGTCTTGGTTTTTAGAATGTAAAAATGCCCACCTGTTGCTCAGGCTTTGACAGTCTTTGTAGTGTGCTTGTTCACTGAGGTCTCAAAATGGAAGTTGCTGAGGAAAAAAAAACAATGACTGAAAAAAAAAATGGGTATTCTTTTCAATAAAATGCTTGGCAAGGATAAAAGGAGGCGTGTAAAGCAAGAGTTTTGTGGTTAATTTGTATTTCTGTCTCTTTCCTTTGTTTTATGTTTTTTTGTTTGCCTTGGCTAATGTACCAAAATCACCCATTAGTGCAGTGCCCATCAGTAAAAAATTGCCACTGAGTCAGTGTGATCCAGTTTCATGTTTAGTTGTAACTAGCAGCAAATTGCTGCTTTCCCCACTTCAGGGATGATGCCCAACAGAATCTGAGTGGGGAAGTTACAACTGTGTTTCTGAAATGGTGTTTAACAGGCCTGTCTTTGTAAAGCATGCTCTGAACTCATTCAGCTGTAGCCACTGATAAGGTGTATACAGTTAGTGAGCAGACAAAACCTATGATAAGAAAAAAGGTAGTGAAATGAAGCTAGCACAGCTACAGCAAACCACTGCCAGACAGAAAGCTATTTATTTTAACTGAATTGTTTGTAGAGGGAAAAAAGGCTCTTTCTGGGAGAAGTATTGTTAGCTCTAATTATAATGATGGACTTTGGAAATCTGAAGTTTTTTATTAGCTCTTCAACAGTCTTTCATGCACAATTAAAATGTGATTAATTTCCACACATGCAGCATGCTAATGCATTCAGCATGTTCTCAAGCAATCACTGAGGCCAGATTCAGTTTTCTGGATACTGAAAACAAAAGAACAAAAACCACCCAAGAGAAAGTGGGTAACATGGACTTACTGGGCAGAAAAGCACTAAATGGTGTAAAGAATCTCTCTTTTTTTTTTTTTTTCCCAGGTTCTGAAAGCCCTCATTACAATTCCTTATATATTGGTGAAGATGGCATACCTCACACAACCTTCAGGCTGTTACAGTTGACATTTAAATGATTAGTTCATTTTTATTATTTTGTTACTATGCCAGTATCAGTGCCAATATGTTAAGATTCTGCTACTGCCAGTTTAATAGTAGAGCAAATGAAAGTCTAGTCCTTCAAAGGGTGTTTGTCTTGTAATATTTATCCTTTTTGTTCTTATTTGGACTTTGTAGTGGCTGCAGTTACTTCACTAGGAAGATAGGAGCTGTAGTACATGGTTGAAGCCTAAATAATCTCTTGGAGTTTGATTTGACAATCTGAAGTGGTAGTTCGGGGATGATAATTTCTATACTCAGCTTCTTTGGTTGTTTTTTTCTACTCCCACACTGCCTGTTTCATTGTGCTGGGACAGACAGTTGTGGAGCTGTGTAGGGGACTCAGATAGGGAGCTGGAACTGCCTGAAAAATAATACAACAAAAAACCCACAATAACTTGGCTGTCTTCAAGCAGATCATTTGTCAGGTCTGGTTCACTGCAAGGACACGGAAAAGGCTGGTCCAGTACAGGGATATGAATAAGAAAGCAAGTGTAGAAATCAGTCTTAGTCTCAAATAAATAAGCTTATGCTTGGTTTATGTTTTAATTGTCCGGCAATCTCTTACGAGAGTCCTAAACAAAGCACCTGTAAAATAAAAAAAAAGTTTAAAATACTTGTACTTACATTATCCGAATACTGTACCATCAGTCCTTTAATCCTGGTGAAGAGTGCTGCTTCCACAGTTAAACCAAGTATTTTGCATATATCTTGCTTATTTGCTATGTAAATCAAAATGATAATTTTTGCCGTGCAATCATTTATCTTTCTGTGTTCTGCCCTCTTAGTCTCTACAGTCAAGGTTAGACACTACGTGGGTACATACAGTCCTGTGCTCACTGCTGAGGAGTGCTGCTGCCTTCTTACCCACAAGTACTGCAAAACTGTAGCCATAGCCAGGTCACACTGACAGGCACTTGATGCTGGTAATGGGGAAAGGTAATTTCAGATCTGGGCATGCATTTTTTTTTTTATCAACCACAGAAATACAGCCTCACATCTGCAGTGAAGTTCAAACACACTTTTTTCCTTCCTTTATTCCTAAGTCAGCCTTTGACAGTTGCAGGAGGTTGCATATCCAGAACTGCTTGCAAGACTGGCACTTAGACTGTAAGAACTTTAGGGTGTGTGAATCTTTGTGTGTCCATGAAATCCATTAAGATAGGATTAGGAGGCATATAAAATGCTGTGTTGTTTTATCAGTGCTATGGAGTGTTACTGTTAGAGTAACACTCTTGGATTAGAGCCTTGATAGTAGAAACTAGAACTAAAATATTGCCATGCAGTTTTCCCCAGCTTCTCTGTAACTCGAGTTTCAGTCTGGAATATGTTGGTGTTTCCTTCTGCAAGTTTTTCACCAAATCTCTGAAGTGTTATTCTTCCCAGGGTTTGCTGTATCCTTTAAACAGTTATAAGATTGCTTGACTCACAGCCTTCCAGTGCCATTCACCTGCTTTCTGTGTCTGTCTGGAAGGACTGAAAGAACCATTTCTAACACAGTCAATAACAAAAACTGTCAGGAAAGGCCTCTGAAATGTACCAAAGCACCTTTGAGCTATTTCTTCTATAGGTGACAGCATATTAATTTAGCTCTAGCAAAAGGACCTGCTCCAGCTGCTGCTTTTTATCAGCATTACTGCACACCAGATGAGTTATGTTGCATGATTTAAAGTCATTCAGATAAATTGTGTTTGAAGTATTCCCTTAACTGCTGGCCAAAGAACTCAAACAAGAATGCTGCTATTGGAATAGCACTTCATACTTCTCAGCTAATCTAGGTAGGAAGCTGTGCAGTACAGCTGCAGGCTGTACTGTACCTGTAGGCTACATGATGCAAAATTGCATGTTGCTGTAGAACCCTATGATACATATTTAAAGTGACAGCTATCTGTCTCTCTTGCTGAGAGGTTCTCAGCTCAGTTACACTATTTGCTATGCAGAAGAGGCCCTAAGTTGAATAGCTTTCAAACCTATGGTCTTGTCATCACTGTGTGAAATGTAGCCATTTTCCAAACTTCCTGGTACATGATATCCCCATGACTCTATACACAATTCCATTATTGCAAGTTTTTTCTTCAATTCTTGAAGGGGATTTTTTACCCTAAATGCATTGACAGATGTGGTCCCTGCCTATTCATTATGCTTTCTAGGTAATAACCATTAGAAATGTGATCACTGATTTCATTAAATCTTACTGTTTATTTTAGTATGTTCCAATATCAAGTTCAAATTGGCCAGTATGTATAGCAGTTTCAAACAGTGAAGTTCTTGGAGAAGGAGTGAAACAGGAGTTGGCAATGATCTCACAAGATTGCCTGACTCCAAGATCCTCTAAGGTTCTGCTTTTATTTTCAGCGCTGGTGCTTATAGACAATATATCTTACTCTTGACACATGGTTTTTTTAGTGTGATTTTTAATTTCTTTCTTACTTGCTTCTTAAAATTTTTACTATCTTATATGCATTTATTTTGATAGCAGCTTACAGAAAGAAAGGGCAATAATATATCTGTAATGGACAATATAAAAAGGAAAAGTCTAAACTTAAAGTTATTTGAAATAATTTTGATTCTAAGAAAATAGATTGTCATTTAATGATTAGAAATTACTATTCTGTTCACTAGATTTGAAAAAAGTTGTAAGAAGAGTACATGTGGTTTTAATCAATATAATGTTTTAATCAATGGTAATGTTTTATGTGGTAGAGAATTATCTACATTATATTTATGTTGGACAGATTATAATAAAACTCCCTGTGAAATTTTTCATTCTATCCAACAAAAAACTTTCCCTAGATTTAACTGTTTGGGATTGCATCACAACAGGTAAAAGTGAGTAAAATTGTTTAGGTCCTTTTGGGAGGTATTTAGTTTGGCACACATCTACCACTTGTTCAATATTAGTATCCTTGAATTTTCTAAAAATAGTTTGTGAGTATATAGATTTATGTATCAGTACATTTTTTCTTTGCTTTTAGGAACTCCAGAGTTTCAAGTCATATCAGTATAAGTAATTTTATATAACTGTACAGCTTTGCTGAATGAATTGAATGAATCACTACAGTGTAAAACACAAAAGGACAAATTGCCAGCTTGTTTCTTGTCATTACTACCATGAATCTTACACACAGGAATAAACATGCTCCATGTAAAGAAAACCCTAGGAGCTGGAGCTCTTTGAAATTTCTTCCTAATCTGTGTCTCAGAGATTGTATCAACACTCTGTTGAGTCAACTGTTCCTTTAGTCTGATTGATTCCAGTTTCTATCACCCTTTCAGTTTCTTTAAGATGATATTTTGTTTTCCTCTGTGTATCTTTTCCTACTTTGGAGGGATACTTTGTAGTCATCCCTGAAGCTCCCTTACTTGCATCACTCAGATTCATTCTTCAAATTCTCAGTTGCTTTAGTGGCTTATGAAAAAACAGCCTAAGCTGAGCTGCCAAGGTGCTGTGACTGGAAGGTATCATATAAAGATAAGTTTTCTTCAGTAGCAGGTGTCTGCCTCACTGTTGGAATACATTTGTAGCTTTTTGCCTCATGTGTGCTCTTTTGCCTATGTAAGCTCTTAGGATGAAGCACCTTCTTGTAGTTCTATGGATGTACAGTAACAAGGAAAAGAGAGTGCTAAACTAGGGACCTATACCTTGTGACACTGTAATTAAAGTATTGAGTAATAATAATTAAAACCACTCAAGTTTGGTCTAACATGTATACTACTATTGCCTAAAAATATTGGAGTTGCTACACAGTGTTAGTTGTGATGGATTTTCTTTGGGATATAGGGAGAAGAGAATACTAACTTAGAAAAGAAAATTGTTTTGAATTATATATTTTTTTATTTTTGCTACAAAAATATTTACAAAGATGGCAATTAGATTTTTTTAAATTATGAGTTTGCCTCTGTTACAAAGTGGTGTTGCCTCACCAAAGCTGGCACTTAATAAAGCATTCTTAACATCATTAGGGCCAGTAAGCAGCTGGTTGTTGGCTAGGATTGCATGCTGTTCTCTGTGACTAAGTCCAAAAATACTATGTACCTCTAAGTTTAATAAATTCACAATGCAGATATGTTTCCTTGGAAACACCATGTAATTTTTAAGAACATGCAGCAATGCAGCCCTGATGTAATTTATTAATGTGAAAGACCTGGCCCTCGTGAGCATTATTAAATAGATCAGCCTGTATTGGCAGGAAAAATGAATTTACTTTGATTACAAATGCAGCTTTTCACGTGCTATTAGATACTGAGATATCAACGAGAGAAGCTGATACTACTGCTAGTGTGCCAAGCTGCATTGCCCATTTGGGTGAAAGAGGTCATGCACCTTCTTCCTGAGTAATATGAATACTCAGGACACTGTTTATTCTGGGAACTTCCTTCTTATTGCTGCTAAGGGTGCCACAGTTTAGAGCAGGTTATCATACCAAGGAACAGAAATCCTAGCTCAACAAGTTCAGACAGGAAAATTCTCCCCTTTATTCCTTCTTAGGGCATTGTTTCAGCTATGTCCTCATTTATATTACAGTATGATGAATGATCCTCACAGATCTGTATTTTAGGCTCATAAAAGTATATAGTGTTTCTGTTCCAAAGTGGTCTGTAGACTGGAATGAACCGACAGCACTTCAGTGGAGCTCATGGTTCATTGTGGCAGGAAATTATTAATAGCCAGAATGTTCCAGTCAGATACCCCTGCAGGAGAAGGAAGCTGTCCATCTTCCCAAGTTTCTCAGTAGCTGAGGTATGCTAAGTGACTTACCTGAACTCATGCAGATAAGAATTCAGTCTCTGAGCTGTTGGTGAAAGTCTCTCAAACTGTATGTGCACTCTAATAAGTAACTTTACCTGTCCCTACCCCCAAACAGAATACACTGTTCATCCTTCCATTAGTTGTTTACTTCCTTAATTATGACACTGCTGAAATGGACTTCTAGAATCAGTGAGGCCTTTGGATCTTTTTTTAGAAGCATTATCTTTTTAAAAACAAAACAAGAAGCAAAAACGAAGCACAAAACAAACTGAAGAGCTACAGCAAATAGTTTCCCATCTTGAATTTCCTCTGCTTTCCTGAGTCTGAAAATGTATGTATCCCCAAGCATAATCTCCTAAAATTACCCCCGTAGCTTGATGGGCACTGTTTTCAGTTCACTGGCATGCCTGAGATCCTTGTGCACTGGTGCCCTTGTTGTGACCTTTTTTCTGTAATGTAGACACTGCAGAATGTGTCACAGAGGATTTTACACTGGTTGTGTATTTGTTTAAACAGATTTGCTGTGTTCCACAATGTGAGGATACCTAAAGAAAACATCGTGAATATAGCTGGAGATGTCACAGTTGAAGGGAAGTACTCAAGTTCAACCAAGGTATGAATCAAGGTTTTGTTTCATTAATATGGTTCTTTAAATATACAAAGGTAAGTAGGTTAAGAGGTGGAGCATGTTGGGAAGTACTAGTTATCTGGACTTAAATAAGGCTGTTAAAGATCTCACATGAGGTAGTCAGAATGCTGTTTTTTCTAATTGCCTTTTACCTTACTGATTTTATTGACTTCTGGCTCTTTGCACTACCCCAGTGCTCACAAAATAATTTAGAAATTCGAGTCTTGCTTGAACCACCTTATCTGACTTTGTCAAGAAATAAAATTGGCCAATCCTCTGGGCTGCTGATCATGCTACAGGAGTTGTATCTTTCTGGGAGATGTAAATGAAATGTTAGCCTCACCTTTCAGTCTGTGCCTCTCATTCATTTAGGATGCTAAAGAGCGGTTTAGTGCAGTTCTGGGATCCTTGTCCAGTGGCAGAATTCTGATCACAGCAATTTCCACAACCAATTTAAAGCTTGCCTTATCAATAGCCATTCGCTTCTCTGCAGTTCGCCATCAGTTTGGACCAACTGATGATGAAGAAATACCTGTTCTGGAATACCAAACACAGGTAAATATTTTGGAATTCGTATCTTCAGACATTTACGTAGTGAGACTCAGATTCAGAGCCTCTAGATCACAACAGCAATGCTGAAGCGAGTGAAATTAGAGTCGACATTCTAGTCCATTCCAACCCAAGACCTTCTCCTGGCAAGATCTTGGAACAGCAAACCCCAAAATATTCATATTTCCCTGAAGTATCAAGAAGCATTTTTCTTTTATAATAGTAACCTTTTCAGAGGAAAACTGTCTGCTATGCACAAGTGAAAGTACTGCAGATGTAGAAACTATTTGTTTAAAAATGTCAGTGCTGATTTTCTCTTTTTTTAGCCTCTAATCTTTCTGAGTATAGAAATCAGTTCATTGTTGTGAAGTCTTAAGATAGCACTTACTTTGAAAGGAATATAATCAATATTTATCTGCAGACTATGCAGATGAAATAAACCCTTTTGCTCTAAAAAAATAGAACAAGAACTTTAAAAGATTTCATGAGTTTCTACAAACTGGCACAAGATGCCGTCTTTCCACCTCTTCTGGATAAAGCAGGCTCTCATTTCCACTATTCTTCGAGTTTCTTAATTTTTCTCAGTTTTGCCTTGTTCTGTAGACTGTGCTTGCTGAACCACATACTCTCTTCTTGCTCTACCACAAAAGCTTTCTGAAGTAATTTCTGTTTCCTTTCATGGGCTCTGAGTTCAGTGGTGCAGCAAAAATGCTTTTTTCCTTGCTTCCCAGCCCTGGCTTCTTTTTTCACAAAATGGACCCAGCACTAACATACATTCAACAATGAACAAGCAGGTGAAACATTTACATCCTCTACAATGTTGGTACTGCAGAAATATATGAATCATGACTGGCCCTGGCTTGCCAGACATTGTATTAATACAGGGCAAAAATATGATTGGTCCCCCCAGCTTCAGGGAACTTTAGCACTGGTTTAGCAGAATGTTTATCATGAATTCATGAAATGCATGAACTAGAATAACATAACTGTAGCTTGTTTATAGAGGAGTTAGAATTAATTATGTTTATAGGTAATTATTGTTAAGGTCTCTTCTCCATCAGGCAGTTTTTCAATTTGTTGAACAAAGTATAAAATGGGTTGGTTTAATGTTATATGATAGTTACATATATATAACTGTAAAATAAGTATATCATTGTGCAATCAAATCTACTTTTTTTTTATTCTAGCAATGGCGTCTTCTTCCTTACCTGGCTGCTGCATATGCCTTAGATTATTTCTCCAAATCCCTGTTTGAGAACTTTGTAGAATTTTATGCAGGCTTATTGACAAAGCAGAGGAGTCAGAGACAGGTGAGATAAGTGCACGTTTCTTCTTTGCTGAATTCTTACTGTATTAAATTGGAAATTGTTAAATGAAGGACCTACTTAGAAGTCTTAGCCCATCTTACAATCAAGAATGTTAGAGCAATGTCTCAGAAATATGGGACATACAAATATGGGACAAATCAAATTTCTTGATTACTTTAATCAAGTAATGATTAAAATTAAATTCAGAAAAGCATGGAAGTTAGTTTTGATGGCATGGTTAAAGTTTTACTGGTTTCTGTGGGATTTGATGTGATGTTCCCTTGCACAATAATTATCATAAATATATGATGATAATGCAAATTCAGCTTATAACTATTGCAAGTTATACCACAGGGGGCATTTATCAAAGACCTTCTGAAATTAGACTGTTATTTCCTTCACACACTCTGTAAGACTGGCTTGAGTTTGAAATACATATTCATGCATTAGGGTAAATATTTTTGGAGAAAAAAGTGAAAACTTCCAAGTCGAACTGCTTGATTTCTTATTCACAGTCAGAACACTGGAAATCATGCCTTTACAGAAGAAATAGTTTGATTTATCTGACTCTGTACAAGGACTGATTTTTCAATCAAAATACTGCAGATTCGGGGGGGGTGTTATAGCATATAGATTTTATTTATTTTTAAATGTTTTGAAAATATCAATTGTTAGAGCCTGCATATTAGCTGTGTATGGCTCAGATCTCACTTAAACATTTAGGTCATGTAAGAATTGTGTAATAATGTCTGGGTATTCAAATTTCTTCTCTTTGCACAAAGATCAGAAGAAATTGTTCTATTTTATTTAACCTAATATTTTATCTCTGCATGTCTCCAGTGGAGTCACTGATCTTACACAAAACAATGGCTATCAGAAAAAAAAATTGTGATGGAAAAAAGTCTGATTGTTAATGATGTAATCCTTATGAGGTCCTTTTGTTCTACAGGAGATCTTGAAAAAAAAAAAAAAGAAAAAAAAACACAAAAAAACCCAAACTGACCAACCAAAAAAAAACCATCAACAAAAAAAGAACAACCCAGCCAGGGACTCTACTCGTAAAGAAGTTTTGGTAGTATCAATGCAGTATCTCCAGAAACTGTAATTCCAAACAGATTTTTAAAGGAAAGCCAGCAGAGTTAGTGTAACTGCAGGCTACTGCGATTCTCTGGAAATTGAGAGGATACACTTAAGTTTTTCTACTCTGCAAAACTAATGCTTGGAAAATGATGAGAACCATGTAAGGCAGTAAATATTGCAAATACCCTTTGCTGATGAGAGAGAGAGATTGCTCATGTCACAGAGGGGACAGAAGCTTTCTCTGGTCATGCCACCTTCAGCCACCTGCCTCTCCATCTTTGGAGAAAGAGGCTGGCAGGCAGTGCCAGCTGACACATAGCAGCTATGATGAACTCATGTGTTCATTACTTGGAACAAATTATTACTGTCCTTTATAAGGTAGTGCTGAAGGTTTTTCAGTTGTGGTGAGGTTTTTGTGGCAGCAAATATTACACTCTGCCCTTATATTAATGTCAGAAAATTCTATGTATGTTTTGCCAGTTACTTATTTTTCATTAGAAAGCAGTACACATAGCTATGGCTTTAACTGGTCACAGACTTACTTTAAGTAAAAGTTATTACTTGTAACTTGTTTTTCACACAGACTGAATTGGGACGTGAGATTCATGCTTTATCTGCTGCCAGCAAACCATTGGCTTCTTGGACTGCTCAGCAGGCAGCCCAGGAGTGCCGAGAAGCTTGTGGAGGACATGGTTACCTGGCTAGTAAGTTACAGACTGCTGCATGCACTGATAGAAACAGAATGGCTGTCACTATCTTCTTGTGTCATGATGTTGTGTCATGGCAGAGGAAATTTATCGATATGTTTAGAAGGGTTTTTTTCCTCGTATCGATTTTCTAAAGTTTGTTTTATACCTGATACCACCAAAAAAAGTGAAATCTGTGCCATGTCTACACCAGCATTTGGACAGACTGTACATGTGGTTCAGTCTCAGTTCCAAAAATAAAGATTTAGACTTCACAGATGAAAACTTCATCTTCTAAGATGAGTTTCACACTTTTCTAAAATCTTTATAAGATATTCATTTTTGTAAGCTAAACAGTGAACTTTGGTAACAATAGCTGCACATACAGGAACAGGCAAGTCTTATTTGTCACAAAATAATTATTTTATCCCTCCTAGCTTCTATTAATACATTTCAATGTATTAAATTGTGCACTTGTTCTTATTAAGTGAACCGTCTGGGTGAAATCCGAAATGACAATGATCCAAACTGCACATATGAGGGAGATAACAACGTCCTGCTTCAGCAAACCAGCAACTACTTAATGAGCTGGATGAATTGCATAAGAGGTAAGTTTTGGAATGCTGTGGTGGATCCATCAGTGTGTATTTAATGGAATTAGGAGACAATTTCACACTGAAAGGAATAGACAGTCATTTAATCATTGTATAGAGCATGAATAATGTGCTGCAGACTCCGTCATATGATACATTCACAATACACAGATACTCATTGCAATATTCCTTCTCCCAAGTCGTGCAGAAGTTATCTAGATGTTTTGCCATGCCTAATCCCTGAGAAGTGAAGTTTAGTTCAATGGAACTACTCCTAAAGTCTTGCTAAGTCTGTGTACCCTCTGCTCATTGTATTTGAACAGCTCATATCACCTAACTTTGTAGCAAGATGCATCAATACTTTTGTGGTCCACTAGATAAATGATTTTTTTTCAATTTTCTAGTAGCAGGTTTCACCAGCATCATAAAGAACTGGAAAACTCAGCTCTAGGCATTGAATTTTATGGGGCTGATAGGCTGTGATATCAGGTTTTTCAGCACTTGTCCACCAGTCCCCATTTGGCTGGATTAGGTGCAATAAAATAAATACTATGGCCTAATTGGATCTGGCCTATCAAGTGTATGCATGGCTTTGTAATAGGATTTTATTTCCAAAGAATCTGATTTACTTTCTCATAAATATTTTTTTTTCCTTTGGTATTTCAGATAAAGCTCCCGTTGAATCGCCTTTTGGAACAATAAACTTTTTGCAAGACTACCATCATATCCTTGGCTGGAAATTCACAGCCATTAGTGTTGAAGATTGCATGGACTCCTCAGGTAGCCTTCTACTGTTGTTAAACTGATTCTAGAATCTTAAATTCCTTTCCAGAGGAAAGCATCCAGAGATTGAGATTCAACCTCTGCTACTTATTAGATACTTGTCATCTTTCTAGTTACTGACTTTCTTTGTATTACATGCATTTCAATTTACTAAGAACATAGTTTACATTTCAAAATGTGTCCTTTTGTCTCTCGTCTCAATTGTGGAATGGAGGATTCATCAGAAAGTTTTCTTCCATTAACATTCTGCATATGTGATCTGGGTATTATTGCTACCATGTTGTTTTCAAGTGAAACTGTTGTAAGACATTGAATGCCCCTACCTTGTAGCAGTAGGGGCAGTCCTTGTATTATTCATTAGAAAACCATGCAAGTGCTTTGGAAATACACTGGAATGGCTCAAAGTGCTTCTGCTTTTGACAGTTGCTTGAGGCTGCATAGACAAAAATCAGTAATGTTGAAAGAAAATTTCCTGCAGTTTTCCTGGCTTTCTCTGCTATAATCAAGTATGACATTAGATAGCATTCCCACTTTTGTAGCACTGTGAGCCCAGACTGAGCCTTGGAGGCAAAAAATTAACAAATGAGCAGATAATGAGATAGTGAGAAAGCATTGAGAAAAAATGAATCTGTGAAACTAAGAACATACTGGGGGAAGATACTGTAGCCTTAATATAAGAGACAATCAAGTGGTGATTCCTAGAATTTAGTAATCACTTCTGTGCTCAAATAATTGTAACAAAAAGCTGAACTTTGGATAGTGATGAATAGTACCAAGTGAGATAGTATCATGGGGCAAAATCTGGAGCATTTCAAAACACAAGAGCTTAGGAGAAGAAGTCTAGTTCAGAAGAACTGCTTGCTTTCTTCTTCATTGATTGTCTCCAAATTGTGAAATCTAGCAGAGCACAAACTGATACCTAAGCACATGTTCTCTTCTGTCTTGTAATACCTACTAATCACACTATAATTCTTAAAATATCTGAATCTGTTGATTGTTCCATTCTGTTAGAAACTGGACTATTAATAGGTGCCTAAATTTAGGCAGCTTGAGAATAATATCTTGCTTTAAATCTTAAAATAAGACACAAGCAGCAGGATTCACACAAGGCTTTTATGTGGAAGCATTTTTTCTTTAATAGTTCCCGATATCTCTAAAAATATAACACAAGTGGGTTATATTCAAATGCACCATGTTAGATATCATGCACTTCCAGAACTGTCTTCTGTTCTTGTATTCTCAGAAGGCAGATTACCTTGCAGAACTAAGATTTAATATGGGAAAAAAATAGCAAGCCAAGGAAGTCTGATTGAGTCAGAAGTCTAAGCTGAGCTGTGGATGTACCTGGTCTTTTAGCTTGGGGTCAGTTTGCAGTAGTGCATGGTCAGGCATGGTGTAACTACACTGTACAGTTGCAGTCTGACTGTGTGACCTAGATGTTATTTATTGCATCTGCAGCAGTTAATGGGCTGATGTTAATATTAATGGGCTGATTTGCTAAGACTTCCACTTTTCATCTTAGGTAACAAAAACTGAGTCTGCAGGAGAACCTGCATGTGACTTCTTGCATTATGAATATGTGTTAAGAAGTTTGGGTTTCTCTCTTTTACAGTTCCTTTAGCAGCATATCAGTGGCTGGTTTGCTACCTGCTCCAAGAAAGTGACCTCAAGCTGAGCAAGGAGAAACAGTCTGGGCGAAGTGATTTTGAGGCAAAAAACAACTGTCAGGTAATATTTACTTATTTCATCCAAGTTTGTCAGAGTCTGTTAGTTTTGTCTTGTGTCATGAAGTACAATTTCCTCAAGCATAAAGCAGCAAGTCAAGTAAGTGATAAAGTCTAATTCTTGTCCATGTGCATGGTATTGAACGTGGGAGCAGGAGGACATTACCATCAACAGAAGTCTTCCAGGGTGTATTTCCCTTCAGAAAAGCTGCAGGCATGTGCTGGGTGATGCCTATAATTTTGATAACACAAATTCTGAAGACTAAATATGCTACTACTAAATCTAGTGCAGCATCTGATTATTAAATCCCCATCTACTCTAGTGGTCAAATATATACTGTAGGAAATAACTTTCCTCTGGCAGGTAGGTAAACTAGATGACGTAATAGGGCTTTTCCATCCCTAATTTCTGTAGTGCAAAGTACTCATGCAAAATACCAGACTGGCGGCACTGGAACCTGAAAAGGGAGCAGTGACAATCTGTGTATAACAGATCCACTCTCTCACCAAAGAGTTTTAACAGCTAGGAATGGCTTAATTCCAAATTTCAGTGTACATACCCAAACTCCCTTAATTCTGCCGTTACCTCTATGGGAGAAACTGGCTCACATCTAAGGAAGGAACACTTGGCATTTGTCACTCAGGAGAGGTCTGTTCCCAGGTAAAGGTCGGTGTCATTTGTCTTCTCTCTAAGCTCATTTTAAAAAATATCAGGAAGAAATATTCAATTCTGCACCTAGAAAGAGCCAGCCTGGCTTCAACAAGAGATGCTCTGTGAGAAACCATTGGTAGAGTGGAAGAAATCTTTCCTGGTTTTAGTGTAAAAGCAGCTTATTAGAGAAACTTCTCCAAGTCACATTCAGAATGGGAATTGCCATAAAATCAAGTCTAATTGCCTGCCAGTTGGCCAGCTCTTAGGGCACTGCTGCCAGTGTGTTAAGAGAGAATGGTTTGCACAGAAGTATGGAGGTTCTCTTCTCTTTTGTGTTAAAATGTGCTAAAATTTAAAGATTCTTAGGCACACAACTGTTTCTGAGGTAGGCATTGATATGTCATAGGTCATTAGTTTCTTTCTCCCTAATTTCATCTTCAGGACAGCAGGATTGTTTTTTTTTTAAATGGTATGCCTCAAAAACATCTGAAAAATATTTATAAGCTGTGTTTTAAAGATATGTACATGTTCGATTTAAAACTTTCCAGGCATGAAGAAGAACATTTCTGTCAGCCCAGTGAGTCTCTAGTATGTAATATTTGTTCTTGCTATGGGAGATCTGGAAGAGATTCCTAGATTATCCCTAGGCTTTTTTGGTTTGGGAATAGATTGATAGAAGCAATACAGAAGTGCAAGCAAAGACAAAGAAGGTAATAGAATTATAGAGGAGAGAAAATGGGAATTAATTCTTAATTCTTCTTTTTCTCTGAACATACTGCAATGTATTGTAATCCAAAACCAGAATCCAGTCATGCTAACATGATCAGTTTTTTACTTATTATTTGAAGGGGCTGTATGATTTTTCAATAGGTAACTGAAACACTTGGAAGATTCTGTCCTCTTTTAGAACTCCACGTAATGCTAAATAAATATAAACTTACCTTTATCTTCTTACAGTTCTATGGGTCTTCTCTGATGTAGTTATTTGATCCCATGCAGTCTGGATGCAGCTGTCAAACTACACTGGTACCAGGCATACATTCTGTGCTACCTATGGATTGGTACTGGAGAGCACCCAAACTGGAACCCACTGGAAAATGTTATTTCTAGGACACATTTCATGACTAACATTTGCAAAGACATTTTAGAAAGAATTTTCTCCCAGAGTTCCTGCTTAGATGTTCTTTAATCTCAAACTAGATCAGCAGATCGAAGTCAACAAATCTCTACGATCTTCAGCAGAGCAATTCCATTTTGCACCAGCTGAGCATTAGTTCCTTGTATTTTATTACTTGGTGTCCTTCTTTTCTGTTTCTTAAGGTGTACTACTGCAGGTCATTAGCCATTGCTTTCATGGAACTGACAGTCTTACAAAGATATCATGACTACACTCATGGTCCCAACATACCATCTACTCTGCAGCCAGTGCTTAAGAATCTCAGTACTCTCTATGGACTCTGGTCTTTAAGTAAGCATCTGGCTGTGCTCTACCAAGGTGAGATCAGCTTCCTGGATGTACTGTGCATGTTACTTGATAAATGTCCTAACTTAGCAGGAGGAGAGAATCATTAGGATTTAGATAAGAGCATTATTATTATGGATAAAAAATTTTGAAAAAAAATCATTTTCAGGACCAGGAATCTGGAGTGACAAATTACCCAGCAGGTTCTCTCTTAGCTCAGGGATGATGGAGAGTTCACAAGTTTTGCTGTGCTCCAGTGCCTGGGGTGAGAGGATGCTGCTGGACAGCAAGATGCTTTGATGTAGTTTGTTAATGCAAAAGGCTCAAAATCTTAGATTAATGGGTTTGCAGTCACCTCGTTAATGAAAGACAGTTGACCAAATTCCACAGGAGCATCTATATAGTCTCTTGAATACTGAACTCTTTTTCAAAAGGATTGTATCAGTGTAATCTTAACTGACATAAGCTTTTTTGTAAATTTATTTGCAGGTGGCTATGCTTCAGGTGAGCAAGCTGGTACATTTACACAAAATGCTATCCTGGAGCTCTGCTACAGGGTAAGTCTAAAATATTGTTTTATGTTATGGAATAATAATATTGTATAGAAATACTAATAAAAAGGGATATTTTCTTTATTCTGTACTTCAAGGGGTAAATTACCAGGGTATTACATTAATAGTTTCTCAGTAACTTTCTGTAAAGCTTAGTAAATCATTGAGCCTGAACCTAGTTCTAGTATTTTATTTAACACAAAGAAAAGAAAAACAGTATCTCTTACAATATAACACCCAGTCATTTGTGGACTTGCATTTTCATTGGAAGGCCAGTGAAATGGTGCAGTCCAGTTCTATTTATTTCATTATTGTGTTAGCTCATTAATTTTTTTTCTCAACACAAAAGCTTTTCAAACTGGATTATATTACTTGCAGGTAAGCAAAATTTCAAAGAAGAATCTGGATGTTAGATTTCTAAAGTTCAAAAATATCTGTTTGTGTGTGTAGACTCTACCATCTTGGCTAAAACGTGTTTTAAAAGCTATAAGGAAAGAAGAAAAAGATGTAAAGAAAAATATAAAGTACAGTCTCTTTTGGAAATTATCCCATCATGAAAAGCAAAATACTTCTGGACTCCTTTTTATGGATTTATCTTGAATTACCAGTAGTTGGTAATTCAGCTTTGTGGAAATGAGCTTTGTGCTGATCTGTAGTTCATAGGAATCCATAGACAATGGAAGTTGCCAAATGTATATCTTTCATTTTTAAACAGTTGAAAGATGATGCAGTTGCCCTGGTTGATGTCTTCGCTCCTCCTGACTTCATTCTCAACTCCCCCATTGGTAAAGCTAATGGAGAGGTAAGAAAACCTGTTTTAAAATTTGTCAAGTTTAATAATTAAGAAGGATATTGCCTCTAAATAGCCATAATGCATTCCAGCTTTGGTTAATTCTGAACTGCCAAATATTGCTAAAATTTTATTTTTGCAGAATTTACTTTCTATGTACTTTTTTTT
Source organism: Phaethornis superciliosus (assembly GCA_023637945.1). Classification (NCBI taxonomy): domain Eukaryota; kingdom Metazoa; phylum Chordata; class Aves; order Apodiformes; family Trochilidae; genus Phaethornis; species Phaethornis superciliosus. The sequence goes on from JAJQWJ010000011.1 coordinate 9,347,795, forward strand.
TTAACCATTCAACATAAAATTGCAAATTGATTAAGATAATTCATTAAACATCTGCTTTTGAGAGATGACTTTCTTATGCTCAGATTGAATAGTTCACACCTGGGAGAGAAGTTATGCTCCTTTTCAGTAATATATTGGAATAAATGTGAAATCAGAAATGTATGAGTCTTTTCAGACACAATCTTCAGCTTTGACAGAATAAAGTCTCCAGGTGTCTACCTTTGATAACACAACTCATGCCAAGCTGAAACCAAGAAATTATAGAGGTTACTGGTTTTCTGCTCATATGCCAAGGATGGTCTAAATAATTTAAACATGTATCTGTTGTTTACAGCACTTTTAGATTTTGCATTTTATCTTTGTATTTATTCTTGCCTGTATGTAATTATTCATGTGTTATTTAGAAATTAAATCACAATCTCATTTCAATCAGTAAGTTAGAAAATCTATAATCGCAGAATTTTTCCTCATTTTATGTATCAATTAATCCTTTTTTATTATTTTACAGTTATATAAAAATATATGGGGAGAGATGCTTCAAGGCAGCAAAGCTCTGAACAGACCTTCCTGGTGGACAGAATTTTGTATTAATAAACCTGTTATGGGCAGGCTGAGGTCAAGATTGTAAAACAAACAACTTGTAAGAGGCTGGATGGGCCTGAAATGGATACTGTATTTCAAACATCAGAAGCAAATGAGACCATATGTCAAACAATGACAATGAAAGAGATTTTCACAGAGAAGTGCCAAGTTTCAAAATAACTTTGCAATCAAGTCCAACTTGGTCTCTGGGACTGTTAGTATAATAGTGACAGGGAGCTAGAGCAACACATCTGCACACTATTCGTATTTACTCAATTTAATACAAAAAAATGAAGATCACTGCTTTGCAAAGTTTCTATAAAAGGACTCATCTGGTCAGTCTCATGACTTTACTGTTACATTACAGAAGTGAAATAATTTGTAAAAAAATCCCACCAGGCATTATGAATGAATTGAACAAAAGAAGAATAAAAAGGAATTTAAAGAAAAAAAGACAAAAGACATCAAGAACACCAACAGTGATAAACTCTAATAAGGGATGGGAGTAATTTTCAACAGTCCCTTTGAGGTCTGTAAAGCTATCCTGATTTTCTTCATATGCCTCTGTGTTAAACTACTTTATTGTTCTTTCAAATCAGGAGAGGATTGGGATTGTAGATATTGTAGATAGATTGTAGAATCTGTCTTTAATTGGTGTATAACTCTGTAGATAATTAATTGAAAATACTCATGCATACAACTGTTGAAAAAAATTTATGGAAATGCGAACTTTAAAATCTATAATCTTATAACCAAATCTGATTAGTTATAAAATTCTCAATCCTGCAAAAACAGTATCAAGCCTGGAATACACTGACACACAGAAACTGCTTCTATGTTTTAGGTCAGAATATGCTGAAATTAATTATTACCAATATGGTTTTATATGACAGTGATAGGCGTTATAGAACATATCAAGATATTTCTTTAAGCTATATTAACTCAAATATTTTTATTCAAATAGACCACACAATAACAAAGCTTTGAAAATCTGGAATATTTTCTGTTCTAGTTATGCTTTGAAAAAGAGATCCATTTTTTCATTTATTGTATATATGAAATGAAGGACTGTTAAACCTAATTCCTGTTGACCTTATTGTTGTGAGTGACCCTATCAAGCCAAAGAGATTATTAGCTAAATAATTGAGTGTTACTTATGGCCAATCAGGGATGAATTATGGTTTGGACTATTAAATACATATGATTTCAAGATGTGTGTGTTGAATTTTTCTTGAGCAGAATCAGACTATTGTCCTTGTGGGGTTTTATATTTTCATCTGGTTTTGCAGTGTAAATATATGAAAGTTTATATGTCTTTATTGGCTGTCACAATGCCAAAAGACCTATTTATTCTCTTTTAACTGTTTTACCTCTTTTAATGATGTCCAATAGGTGGCATCATCCCATGGGAGAAAAAAAAAAAAAAAAAAAAAAAAATCAATACAGCTAAATATCTATCATCAGATATTCTAGAATTATGGAGTCTCATGATTACCTTCCTCTAATCCTGTATATCCATAGAAACCAGCAAGTTTCTCCTGCTTGCATCTGTGCAGACCTGAAGGAAGTCAGAGCACAGTATGCCCAATATCCAGTGGGAACAGCAGGATCTCTGGCAGTGAACAGGGAACATGGGGATGAGATGCCCTGCTACATAAAATACAGAGACCAGTAGCAGTGATCTCTCACTCCACATTCTGTACTATCAGTTGATAAACAGCATTATTTCACTGTTTTACAAGCTCGCAGTTTTGCCATCACCTCTGAGCTGTTCATAAGTGATATCTTTTCCTGCCTCCTTCCTCACAGCTGGGAAACAGAACTGGATATAAATCTTGCATATAAACTGTAAGTCTATATATGAGGCCTTTGTAGCCCAGAATTAAAAACTAAGGTATTTGGCACCCAGCTTAAGCCACCATCATCCAGAAGCAACCCTTGAGAAATGAGCTGTGTTACAGTAGTGCAGAACAGAAGATCCGGTGAGCAATTAAGATACCCACCAGACATCACAGGATAAATGGGCACCTCTACAGAAATATAATCTCAAGATGTTCCTGCTCATCTTACTTATTTATAACTATTTAGTCAACATCCAAACTCAAAGATAAAAGCTGAGCCCCTGTGTGCTGATAAGGACTGCACAAACTGGCAGAAGAGTGGGCTGGTTGTTCTGAAAAGCTGCTCACTTCAACTGGAGAAAACACTGCATGGAGTTGTGTGGGCCTGACCTCTCGCAGTTGTCTCAAAGGAGCCATTTTAAAATGAATAGCCCTGGCTAGGGTGGAGAATTTGGCTGGCGAGAGCTGAGCAGGGGGTGACACCTCAGGATGTGATAAGATCTGGGTGGAGATGACTCTTCTGTGAGCACCAGCCTGCAATGCTGGGTGGTCCCTCCAGGCACAACTGAGCCACCTCCATTGTACTTGTGAAGTACCTGGCTAAGGGGGCTGGAACAGAGTAAGGATGGCACCAGGAAGAAGACTGGGTGGAGATTACTCCCCTTTCCTGAGAGCCAACCTTCAATTCTGGGATGTCCCTGGAGGCATGATTATGTGCCTGGTTACAGTGGCTGGAACAGAGGTGGAATGGCACCTGGAAGAAGATAAGAACTGATGACTGGGTGGGGGACTACAGCTTTCTGCTCCCCTCCAGGCAGCCTGTCTCCCAACAAACCTGTCTGACTGACAGCTGCCCCTTCAGAACAAAAGGGACTCAGGGGTATATATATGGCTGCCCATGCTTTGGTTTTTCATCGTCTCCTGACCCACTGCCATTCTGCATCAGGCCCTGTCCAGGCTCAGCACCATCCTGAAGAAACTCACTGGGCAGCTGGGCCCCTGGTGGTGTCTCTCTCTCTCTCTCTCTCTCTCTCTCTCTCTCTCTCTCTCATTCTTCCCACTTTCTTATCCTTTTTCTACACTTTTCTCTCTCATTCTTTCTTACGACTTTCTTACCATTTTTCTTCTCTCTCTCTTATATCTTCTTTTCCTCTCTCCCTCTTATTTGATAATTGACACAGGCAAAAATATCTGTTTGGACTCGACCTTTCTATGGTTGGACTTTGTTTTGCAGATCCAAAACAAAAATAAATTTTAATGTTACACCAGACCGTAACATTAGTGCATCAGCAGGAACATGATTATAGGCAGGCAAAATGGGATGCTCAGTAAAACTGCCCAATTATGGACACTAGTATGACCTGTCACACACTTTAGAGCTCCATGTGATCTTTGGATACCCACACAGTTACCGGCAGGAGCCAGAGACCTCAGCACCAAAACTGGAAGGAGTAAAAGCAATGCAAGAGGCACCATGAGGCCTTGGGGATTTTCTCTCTGCCCACCAAGGCTGTTTGCAAACTTGATGCAGGTGTTCAGCAGCTGCTGGGCTTTACAAGCTGCCAGCAAAGGCTCTCTCCATGTATTCTCACACCTGTTACAAAGCCAAAAGCTCAATCTGTGGGCCAAAGCCCCTCTGTACTCCATGTTACCAAAACTCCAGTGTTTTCTCTATGAATATATGAATAACCATTCTTTTTACTCAGAGATGGCTGTGATTTTCTGACCTGTGCATTAAGCCAGACCTGTGCAATCAAGTGATTAAAATATCCTTTTCCTCTAAGTCAACAGTAAGGTATAGGTTCTAGAAGTCTTCTAGACTGCTTCTGCTTCTCAGAGCAGCAGAAACTGTAAATGTGAACTTGCAGAGCTGCAGCATTGAGGGAGAAATATGTAATGAATTTTGGCATCCCATTATCTACTAAATCATAGGACAGTAATTCCACAACTACCACGAGACGTCATTATTATATGCAGTTCATTCCTCTTCACAGGCCATTAAATAAAAGAGGCCTTTGGCAGAACAGAAAAGTCACTTCCCTCACAGTTCAAATGCCAAATAAAGCTGGATGTGTCATTTTAACTTGGCTGGGGAGCTGGGTCAAAGGTTCTTAGATAGTCCAAAACAATCTGTCCTCTCAAGCTGCCATGTGAGGCAACTAAATCTGCCACCAGAAAGATGAATCCAGTAAGTCCTGAAAGAGCTGCAACCTATGGTTTCCTCTGTTCTCCTGGATTGCTTGTCTCATGGATAATGTAGTTTTCCTTCTTTCTGAATCTGCCAAACCACCTACCTGCCAACAGCATCTCAAACTGGTTTCCTTTGTGATGAGACACATGTGACTGATGTGACTCATTTACAGCAAAACCTATCTTGTCTGTCAGGATCAAACCAAATTGTTCATATGAGTTAGGACACTGAGTGTCCTACCATGGTGATGTGGCGAGATAAATACATTAATATTTCACATCACCTTTTGTAGGAGCAATAGTGTCTGGAGAAAGGCTGAGGGAGCCAGATGGAAGCCCCACCATCTCCACAGCTGCCGTTCTGCGGATACAGGTCCCCCAGAGGTGTTTGTTTTCTGCAGAGGAAAGCAGACTTGCACTGCAATTTCTGTCTGAAAGCCTCTTTCCCACTGTTAAAAATGATTTATCATTCCTTCTGCAAGGCAGAAAGTTTCTCTTCTGTTTTCTTTTAATGATGTATTTTCTTTACTGGCTCAACATGTTTTCAAACCTGAGCAGTGATTTACTACTGGCAGGTGCTCTCAGTGGACACCAGGCAGTCCTGAGGTTCCTCTCCTAGCACTGCACCTCCCCAGGCCTCAGCCACCATTTGATATTCCCCATTCTCATTATCCTGAAAGCAGAGGAAGGCTCTGGATGGTTGAAGCTCGGTCACTGACCTCAGGAGCAGCAGCAGCAGAGGAGGTGGCAGCATGAGGCACCCATGTGATGGGATAATCTGAGGGATGCAGCCAAGGGAAGGTCAGGTGTGAGCACAGCAGGGCTGCCCACAGCACAGCCACTGGGAACAGAAGCAGAAGCCTTCACTCTTCTCCAAGCAAGTCACAGGTTTATCAGACACAAGCAGAGCATTCCACATTGTTTCCTGTCAGAGGCAGAAGGAGAGATTAATACATATTTTGCTGAGAGCAATATTTGTGCTGACTACTTTACCCTTTTCTTTCCAAAATTTTTGCCATCTGGTCGCATTAGTTCAACGTTCCCACTGCATGAATCTCTTTTGAATAAATGCAGCTTCCATTGGGATTTTTTTCACTGTCTTTTCAAAGAATAGACTGGCAAGTGTGTGGCTTGAACAATTCCTACTGGATTTTCTGAAATAAATGTGCTTTTACTTTTTACATTTTTATTTAAGAACTATGGATTTGCAGGAGCCTCCAACAGCCCCACACTGTCCCTGTGCTTCCATCCCCCTGCAGAGTGCACTTCCCAACAAATTTCACCTGCTTGTCACCTCTGAACCTGTAGCTTTGCTAAAAAATTCATTTTTGCCCAATCATAGAATAGGCATTGTTATTCCTCCTTTCATGCAAAGACTATTTTTGAGTTATAAATTTATATATATAAATTATAAGCTTATGGAGAAAATGCCTCAATTCACAGTAGCAATTGTTTGGAAGGGTAATTTCTTGCTGTGTAGGTGCCATGGAGATATAAGTAGGAGTCAGAAAATAGCCCATGGAAGGACCAACCTGGAGATCGAGTTTGGTCAGACTTCTGATTGTGACAGAGACATGCCTCCTGGTCTCAAGAAATGATCCATGGGCCAGGACACCTTCTAAAGCATACAGGGAAAAGCAGCCCTAGTGCCAGGATGCCATGCAGCATGTATTACACTGGCCTTACCACCTCCATAAAGTTCTGGAGTAGGCTGCACTTTAGCAATGGACAACTGCCTGAGAAGGAAACCTCTTTTAACACTGCAATAGGTTATTTTTGTAAAAGGTGAGACTCAAACCAGGAATCTACAGACAGCCATCATTCTCTATGGCAAAAATATGGAGCTGTGATGATAAATTTTTTTACAATGAGGCAAAAAAACCCCACTCAACAAATAGTTCTGCACTTTATTTATGTGGTTTTATCACTGGGATGTGATGAGATACTTTCCAACACGTAGTAACCCAGAAGGATGTTAAGCAACATGTATTATGGTAAACACTTTAAAATCAGCACTCATATAACTGGCAATAAAACGTTGCAAAGGCTCAGCTGGGAAGACTTGACTGGCCTGCTCATACTTATTTCTGGTATACTTACGAGTATCAAAGTATTCCACTAGAACAGAGTTTGCTGAACATTATACCAAAATTTTCAAAGGACAGTGAAGTGGTAAACATGGTTATATCACAAGAAAAATAATGGAACCTGAAGGTGACATCATCTAATAAATTAATTAGCATCTATTAATACATTATATGTAAATCAGAAATTTTATAGAAAAATAGACTTTTCAGATAGACTTGATTTCATTCTTGGAGGATTTCTCAGGGATTCTCTAATTCTGTTTTTGGAATACATGTGACACACAATGTGTATATTTACCTCTTCAGACACCACAGAGAGTGTTACATGAGTACAATTCAGCATTCTTTCTATCAGTAAAACACATTTTATCTGGATTATGAACTTCCTGATTGTCAAGATCTCAGAAAGGCTTCAGTGGAGAAACCATTGTGTATGTGTTAGGCATGTTATTAAGGATAATCCTAGACCTGCCACTGCTGATTATTTTCCTCAGTGAGCTGGAAGTAATTGTAAAATCTCTTTATTAAAATATGCAGAATTGATGGACTGGTAAATCAAGGTGAAAATGGACTTGACATAATCTGAAATGCTTAGTAAATTTAAATCAGCCTGTGTTTGATGCCTCAAGTATGCAACAGCTCCTTCAAAAATACAGGGATAAAGGGAGATTTTTGTCTTTCTAGGTCAGATGGATCTGAGACAAGGTGAATGCTTGCCTTTCCTCACTGGCTGATTGCTCTCATCATCAGCTGACCTGCATGGATGTATTTGGGACACGATGTCTTCTACAATTTTTTGAAAGGTTATGGGGGTGTCACAGAAGTAAGAAAATGTGATCCTTACAACCTTGACATGATCAGAGGATTGTTTCTTGTCCAGCTTTAGTTTTTTTTAAAACAAGCACATCCAAAGGAGACCCATAAAATTGCAGTCCTGCCTGGGAAATGGAAACTGTGTGGTGGAGAGTGAAAATTTCTACCAATAATTCCACTCCTGTGCTCGCAGAAACCGTGTGCCAGATTCCTGCTTCCTGGGGGCACAAAAGAGCAAATGATGAAAAAAAGAGCAGCAGTAGAGATTGCAGAGTTGGACAAAAGTGTGGCATAACAGGAAAATCTATTCACTCTGCTTAGCATGTCAGAGAGTAGCTTAAAATAAAATGGGATTACAGCATTATGGGCTTGTCCAAAAGTGGAAGAAAATGTTGAATGTCAAAGCAAATCTAATTTGTGTCTGATCACTGGGAAGAGATGTAAGGAAAGCATGTGCATATACACAAATGATACAAGATGACTAAACAATGGTCTATAGTTTTGTTATGTGCTGTACCAAGATCCTGTAAATCTCCTTTTCAGAACAGCTGGTATCATTTGAACTGCCTACCAAAAAAGTACTTCTCTGGGTGTCATTAAATAATGATTTTTTTAAGCCCACACAAACAGTTGGCTTTTTCCATCTAGTTTATCAATGATGAGTGTTTCCAAAGTCCAGAACTGAGCACTGGCTGTGTTTCACTAGTGTGACGGAGGAGCCAGAAAAAACATATCTCCTGGGGAGTATTCTCAGTTGTAAATTTGTATTTGACACATTTCGGGTGAAATTAGGTTTCTGTGCTTGTTTTTATGTCTTACAAATACTTGTTAGAAGAACATCTTCCAGCTCCACAGAAACTTCATAAGCTGTTCCAGTCCTAAAGCTGTGAGTCCCACAGCCAAAAGTGCCAGGCAGTGGGAGCAATTTTCACAAAGTACTTACATAGAAGAAGTACCTTCTCTACCTGAGGAAAACACCACCATCTGATCTTTGACAAGATCATAAAAAGGAAGAAATGCACAAGTTCCAGCAGCCCAATTCTTTGCTCGGCTCATAAACATTCACATGGCCAAGCTGTGCTCTATGGCAGATGAAAATCATAGAGTTTTTTCACAGCAGTCAGTTGCATGGAGGGCTCATGGGCACAACCCATCAGCCCAGATCCAGTCAGAGCCACTCTTTGGTCTCACTTGTGGTCCCTGTTCCAAGGTCACCAGATGAGAGATTGGAGGTGGTGCAGTGCTGTCCTGCTGTACTTTCCTTGAAAGTGAGAAATCCATTCTTGGCCTTCTTAGTCTACCAAGGTTATAGTGACAACACATGTTCAGGGAATTCTCCTACGTGTTTCTGGCTCACTTCTTTGGTTTTGGTTTCAGTTGGGGTTTCTTGAGAAAATTTTGCCTTTCTATCTACCAGGTTGTCTCTTTGGACAGGCAAGGAAATAGGCTCAGCATTGCTTAGCCATGTTTCTCCTCCTCAGTGTCCATTTTTCTGATGTCTTCTTACTACTTTGCAGCTGTGAGGTCAGTTCCACAGCAAAAGTTGGAGCATTTGCAGTTTTATATCTGTTGCCAGGCTCCCAGTTCATTGTGGGATGATTGCATATGCAACCAGAGAATGATTTTCCTCTGTGTTAAGAAATAGTCCTGGCACTAAACTGTTTGAGTCATCTTTCTGTTTGCTTGACTTCTCCCATAATAATATCCAGAACCTGATTCACCAGCTAATGTCACAAGGCAGAATTTCAGATGTTTAAAGGAAACAAAAATCTTTTCTTGTTTGTTTTTTTTTTTGCATTTTGACCTAAGAAAGCTCAGAGTTCAAATAGCCATGCTCTATTTGCCTTCACTTGAGGTTAGAGGACAAAAAGTTCTATAGAAAGGTACATTCCTTAGGTGTTCAATTGGCAACATAACTGATTATTGTTTGTTTTATTTGTGAGGAAGTCAGTGGAATCACCATTAGTAGTGAGGTGTGTCTTAGCACTTCTCAGAACCATCAGATTACCTCTGAATTACCAGAATTATTCTCTCATAAGTATTCAAATTCCCATTCAGGGATGCAACAGTAGTTCAAGGAAAAATACTAAAGTATTCCATAGATACTCATTCACAGAGGTGACTGTCATCTGCTCAAATGCTGGTTTTCAAAATAGGACTAGCTATAACTGGGTTAGTCTTCAAAAGTGACATTTTCTGGAATACAAATTAATGTTAAATTGTAATTAACATACTGGAACAGGCAAGCATTATTAGAGAATGTTATTCTAGAAATCCAGCATTTTTTAATCTCATATTTTTGCAGATTCTTGATGGGAAGAGGAGAAGGGCTTACTGTAATGCATGAGAGATGAAATCACAGACCAGAGCCCTACCATCCAGAGCACATTACAAGCTCTTATAAATATGTATCTCCAAAACCTTGCACTTTAAACAGAAGACAAGAAATAATCCACTAACAAAAATCAGTATGTCAGTACTGTATAATACATTCTACGTGCAGTAATCTTAGTGTTCCAGTTGCTGGGTTTAGACAGATTTTTTATAAACAAGGTGACAGGGCAGTTTAGGGTGAGATGTAAAATAAACTAATGGGAAACTTATCTGGAAAATTTCTGAGTGCTTTGTAATGTGGCAAGGAAACATGAGAAAATAGGTAAGTAGCTCTTGGCTACAAGATGGCATAATGGAGGCTGGAGTAAATATCCTATCAGTGAATGAAAGACTTCAAAAATAGAACCAGACTATGATGAGTCTTGAGAGCAAAGAACAATAATTTACACTTAATCTAATATAGAAGAAAGTGGAAAGACACAGAAAGCAAGAGACAGTGCCAAGGTCCTGTACTAAGAAAGTGCAAATAATCTCTCGTATTTGGCACAGATATGATAAGCACAAAGGTGTATTTGCCAAAGACAGAGAAAAGGAAATAATGGTTACATACTTGTAGGAGTAAGTTTCACTTTACGAGAGAGAGGGAAGTAAATGGTTTTTGCAGAAAACTTGAAGGAGTTTTAAAAATTGAAATAGCATGGACATAAGGATGAGAGTGACAGACAGTAAGTTCTCATCCCCAGTGGAAGTCTCGCCTTAAACCACTATTTAAGTAATTGCATCTGTTGAAATTTTTGGTCAGTTATTTTTTTGGCTTCCATCTGTATCTAGGCAACACCTGGACAATATTATTCTCTAAAAACTTCTAAAATCCAATGGTTCATTGCAACATATTGCAGCATTTTCATTTTAAAGATACAGGCTTCATACACACACACTTATTTACAAGTCTCAACCCATGTGTGTGTGTTCAGATGCAAAAATAAACAATTTTTAAGCAGGCTTATTCAAATAGTTTTCCCTCTCATTGTTACTACTTTTTGTCAGAATTCTGACAGAATTGCATGTGTAAAACTAGATGCCTGTGTATTTTTTTAACACAGAGTCACATTACCACAACGATCAACTCCTTATGAAAGAATTATGAATGTCAAAGAGATAATAAAGAACTACTTGTGATAAGGTATAATAATGAGAATTATAATGAAGGTTAATGAAATCATTATTTCAAGAGTTACACTGTAAAACAGGGGAGAGGGAATTCTCTTATTACATCCAAGAACTGCAGCAGAACTATGAGCATATTTTATTTCTTAAAATTGTGGGGGAAAAAATTGGGTAATTTCATTTGTCTAATGAAGTTGAAATTATGTTTTTGAATACTTAAGGAAATCACTGTTACTTTAACAAATGCATCCTACAGAAAATGCTATCATTTTAATAATCTCAAGATGTTTAAGGCTATTTCCTTTTAATTAAAAATCAGAGGACCTAATAGCAGTGGTATGCCTAAATAGCCCAGGGAAATCATTTGTTGATCTGTGGTTGCCATGAGAATATTCAGAACTATAGATTCTGTGGATTAACATATAGCAAACTAAAAAGGCTTTTGAAAACCTGAAGGTTTAATGCAAACAACATTTTGATGCATACACACTCCCTAATTACTTAAAAATGTGTTTTTGTAGAATATTAGAATGGTTTAGGTTGGAAGGGACCTTAAAGATCATCCAGTTTCAACCTCCCTGCACTGGGATACCTCCCACTAGATCAGGTTGCTCCAAGCCCCATCCAACCTGGCCTTGAACACTTCCAGGGACAGGGCAGCCACAGTTTCCCTGGACAACCTGTACCAGTTTCTCACTACCTTCATAATGAAATATTTCTTCCTAATGTCTAACCTAAATCTATCCTCTGTCAGCTTGAAACCATTGCCCCTTGTCCTATCATTACATGTTCTTGTAAAAAGTCCCTCCCCAACTTTCCTGTAGCCCCTTCAGTTACTGGAAAGTCACTGTAAGTTCTCCCCAGAGCCTTCTCTCCAGTTTGAATAACCTCAACTGTCTCAGCCTTTGTCCATTGGAGAGGTGCTCAGTTCCTCTGAACATTTCCCTTTTAGGTGCACTATTAAATTTTACTATTTACACATTGCAAAGGTCTAAAGCCCTTCCTTTTGACTTCCCCCATGCAGTGCACCTATGCAAACCCTGCCATGTCTCGTGCAGATCAGTGTGTGTAGATGGCAAAGCAGGAAAAGTCAACATTTAAATCACACAAAAAACAACCCATCACTGAGCAGTCTGTAGCAACCAGAGGCCCTTTACCCAGAGGTTTTCAGCTTATGAAGGGGTCCAGGGACTCGAAGAAGAGGCCAGCAGCTCCTTAGTGCAGAGGAAGCTGCCCACAGCACTAGGGCTGTGCACCAGCCCACCCTGTGCAGGCAGGGCCAGGAGACCCAAAGTACAATCAGAACTTTGTTACCCTCTAGCTGAGCCACAGCACCTGGACAGGGCTCATTGACATGTCACCTGCTGGTCTAACAGTTTGGGAAGTGTCTTGTTCTTTGTTCTCAAACTTCATGAAGTATGTGAGTGATGGAGTGGTGGTTAAATCTGGCAAAGATCACAGGCATGGGTTAAAGCTGAACACCAACAGTGTGCATTTTGGAGGGGTCTTAAGGAGAGTATTAAGACCATGAGCTGTGATTTTCCTCCTAGCAGCAAGCATAAAGCATAAAGCAGAGCCTGAAGCCAGTGCCTCTGGCCATGTGGTTTGACAGCACCTGCCTGTCCCCAGCAGACCAGAATGAAGAGCATCTGTGGAGGCTCAGACTGAAACATCTGCACATCACTCCATAAACACTGTTTACTGTATGTTACCAAATTACTGAAGCAGCATGTGATTCAAGAGGAGGACTTCCTGTGAAAACAGAGTATATGAGGAAAGACCTTTTTATCTATGCTACACTGTGAGCAAAAGCAGATTTATAATTGCATTAAGTAGTTTACACAGCAAAATAAGAAATGAGACAGCTGGTTTCTCCTCCCACTTATCAAATTCCATTTTCTATTAAGTTATTTCAACATTTTAACAATTGATTAAGTATGATGATATTGTTTTACTGCCTTACCTGATTTGTCTCACGACTTAAAGATACAGTAAAATGATTAATAGTCACAATTATGGATAAACTCACCTAAGTAACACTACATCTAAATCAATAGTGAAAGAAACAGGGATTTGTAGGCAACATCACTTTCAGAGGGCACTGCTAAGCACAAGAAGAAAGCTCTGTGTGGAACTGCCATTTTGCAAAACCAAGTAACTCCCTCCAGTGATGTTGCACCAGGGACTCAGTATGATGAAGAAAAGTTCTGCTTGCTTATCACCTCTCCTAAAAATATTACTATCTCCAGGAAACAACATCTCAGAAACCACGGTCCATCTGTTGCCAGCTGGCATTTTTGTCTCAGTAGAAGAGCCAAAAGACAGCCACAAAGACTGAAAAGCAAGATTCTTGTTTTGAGTGCAATTTTTGTACAATTTGAGCAATTACCATGGGTTTGTTTCTCTTTTATTTTCCCACAAACAATTCAGAAAATCAGTTGCAGAAATGCTGCTACATGGTCTTCCAGAAACTACGTTCCAGAATCTTCCTGTCTCTTTGAAAGTGGCCTACTGTAGTGTCACAGGATCTCAAAAGCTTTACTTCTGGGTAAAATGTGGACACAAAATAACTCTGCTCAGCTGCTCTCTTGTCCCTTCCCTTCACCACTTGTACACCTCTGCCTTTCTATGCATTTGCCTTCCTGTCCCACAGCAGTGCAGAGGCCAGAGTCACATCCATCACTGGTGTTTGACCATGGGGGTGGGTCACCAGCTCACACAGCTTGGCTCATGTCTTTATTTCAGCTGGGTTTCTTCTACTGTAACCATAGTCCACCTTGTCACACCCCCTCTAGCCCTTTAAATTCCCAACATGAGGCTTCTCTATACAAAGTCAGGGAATGAGGTGTCCCTGGGGCAACCTCAGATCAGGTGACAGGCACACATCAAGGAGCCTGCCTGGTCACAGGAGGCCAAGACATAGTGGCACATGTGATGGTGAAAGGAATGCATGGGGGTGTTGAGATATTTGCAGAGATCCACTTACCTGGAGGCACAACTCTCTGAGCGAGGGTGCCATCCTAGTTTCCTAATCTTGAACTTGTATTCTGGCTCAGGAGTTCTCACATCTGACCTATATAAAAAGGAAAAGCAAGAAATTCAATTACCACAGAGTAAACTGAGCAACACAGATGCCACATAATCATTGAGAGGCAAAGAGCCATGGCTCCTAACCTTCCAGCCCAGAGACTTGAGCATGTGACAGCAAGCACAAGCCACTCAGCCACTTGCCTTGCTTTATCTTCCATCAAAACAGTCTCCTCTTCAACCCACTCTGACACACTCAACCTCTCTCTCTCTGCCATCAAACCATGCCTAGTATGCCCACAGTTCACCTCTTGTCCCACAGCACTCTACCCATTTCCCCTATTCTCTGCTCCTTTCAATGTGTTTTACCTCCAAGGAATTAAAGGAAATCATCTGCTGTTCCTTTTTCCCCCACAAAAACCTAAATTTGTTTTCTTCTATCTTAGACCTACTTGTAAGAAAGCTCACAAAAGAGTGTTTAAAATGCACGCCAAAAGGGGGGCAAAAAAGGGCACCTTACTGCTGATTAATTTTCAGTTCCACTTTCATCTTCTTGATAGGACCCTTTGGTTACTACAAATGGATGGGATCAACTCTTGTACCCTAGACAGGCAGTGGCCTCCCTTGCTCCCTCCCCATTTCCTGCAGTATTCACTTAGGAACAAGGGCATTGAGCTAAACTTCAGCTCAAGGTTTAGGACTAAGCTATCAAAAGGATTTGCCTCATATTGAGAGCCCGTGTCCTTATATCTTCTCCCCATAAAAAATGCATGTATGACATTCACTTTGTTCTTGTGACACTCTATCTGAATGCTACTGTAGGTTCTTACACAGTCAGATTACTATACTGGACATCCTCCTTTCTCTCAAGTACATTTTCAGCAAGGCCTTTGACACCGTCCCCCACAGCATTCTTCTAAAAAAGTTGTCGGCCCACAGCTTGGACAGGAGCACCCTGTGCTGGGTTAGGAACTGGCTGGAGGGCCGGGCCCAAAGAGTGGTGGTGAACGGGGCTGCATCCAGTTGGCGGCCGGTCACTAGTGGTGTCCCCCAGGGATCGGTGTTGGGCCCAGTTCTGTTCAATATCTTTATCGATGACCTAGATGAAGGGATTGAGTCCATCATCAGCAAATTCGCAGATGACACCAAGCTGGGAGGAAGTGTGGACCAACTGGAAGGCAGGAGGGCTCTGCAGAGGGACCTGGACAGGCTGGAGAGATGGGCTGATTCCAATGGGATGAGGTTCAACACGGCCAAGTGCCGGGTCCTGCACTTTGGCCACAACAACCCCATGGGGAGCTCCAGGCTGGGCACAGAGTGGTTGGAGAGCAGCCAGGCAGAGAGGGACCTGGGAGTCTGGATCGACAAGAAGCTGAACATGAGCCAGCAGTGTGCCCAGGTGGCCAAGAAGGCCAATGGCATCCTGGCCTGGATCAGGAACAGCGTCGCCAGCAGGTCCAGGGAGGTGATCGTGCCCCTGTACTCAGCGCTAGTTAGGCCACACCTCGAGTACTGTGTCCAGTTCTGGGCCCCTCAGTTTAAGAAGGATGTCGAGGTCCTGGAGCAGGTCCAAAGGAGGGCAACCAGACTGGTGAAGGGACTCGAGCACAGGCCCTATGAAGAGAGACTGAGAGAGCTGGGGCTGTTCAGCCTGAAGAAGAGGAGGCTCAGGGGAGACCTCATTGCTCTCTACAACTACCTGAAAGGAGGCTGTAGCGAGGTGGGAGTTGGACTGTTTTCCCAGATGACATTCAACAAAACAAGAGGACACAGTCTTAAGTTGTGTCAGGGGAGATTTAGGTTGGATATTAGAAAGAATTTCTTCACGGAGAGGGTGATCAGGCAATGGAATGGTCTGCCCAGTGAGGTGGTAGATTCTCCGTCCCTGGAGACATTTAAAAAAAGACTGGATGTGGCACTCAGTGCCATGGTCTAGCAACTGTGCTCCGGTGGGTCAAGGGTTGGACTTGATGATCTCTGAGGTCCCTTCCAACCCGGCTAATTCTATGATTCTATGATTCTATGATAACCAGAGGCTATATTTCTTTCTTTCCTGGATCTGGAGTTTTGCCAGTGGGACAATTTAAACTGATACAAGCATGACTTTGGTAGGACTCCTGCTTATGTCCCCAGAGTCAGTAGGTAATGATGTGGTCCATGCACTTCCCAACTACTTGGCATGTTAGCATTAAACTGTCTGTAACTTAACTCCTTGCTGGTAACTCTGTTTCTTATAGGTTGCCCAAAGACCCAGACAGAATATTAGCATTATCCTGTACACATAAGTAAATAATATGAAGAACTTATTGCCATTTTTTTTTCTATTTCCACCCTCTGTGAATAGCTAAACATGGCAAGACCTCCTAGATGTCCCTCTGCAAGTACTGAGCAACCCTCACGATATTACAGATATCATGTTTGGGTCTCGATAGGCACATTGAGCTCAAACTATGTCCTCACATTTGAAAAATCTAATTACTCGCAATTTAGACAATTATACTGAATGGCAATGGAAGTATAACCATCACAAGAGGTTTTTTTCACCATCGTAAAGGATCTGATGACTTAAGCTAACAGTATATAAATTGATAGTTTCTATGACAAGACGCTTTTTTATCCAAGATGAAGGTCAAGCACATCTGGAAAACATAATAACTGCATCCTATAGAGACTACATCAACTATCTTGCTGCCAAAATCTACTACAAACAGACACAAAAGGCCAATCTGCTGATTTTCCCAGCTGTCACTGGTTTATTTAAGGGTCTAAGTCAGTTTTCAATTATTGTTTGTCTAAGAAAAAAATGAAATCTATTGTGTAAGCCAAATTACCATTGCTGCATGCTACATTGTCTTCAATTTTGAAAAGCTCATTTTCTGTTGTCTCAAACAGTATATCATGATTAAAGAGACCCTTAAATCTTTTATCCAGTTCAAATTGCAAGACAAGGATATTTCCTTTAAATAACTGTAGCAAAAATCTGCTTTAAGTGGGACAACCATTTGCTGTCCCAACCTGAACTGTCCAATATTAAATGTGCCAGTATTAATTCTGACTAAATTTTTTAATTGCTAAACTAGCTCACTGAAACCACATGACTGAAAACTGAGTACAAAGAACTAGGTGTGAGAAAGCTACCATGTACAAGAACACAAACATATTATGAAGAGGATAGGTGCAGGACCTCCAAATTTCAGGCACCCCACAGAGAGATGCATCCAAAGCCCTGCTCCTCCCTGCAGCTAGAGCCTAATTCAGGATGCTGACTGACACCCAGGAGACTGCAGAGCCCACAGCCCCCCAGTGTGGGCAAGGCTGAGACTTCAGAACAGTGGTGCCAGCAAGGGAGTGGCACCTCCCTTGACATTCTGACTCAGGGAAGGAGGGGACAACATCCAGATCCCTTCTTAGCTTGAGGTGTTTGAAAACCACTTCCCAGGGAAGTGTCTTTACAACTTGCTTCTTAATGGCTTTATAGTCCCTCCTGTTGAAACTAAGCCTACATACATCCCCAGGTGTCAGAAGCAGAGCTACAGATCAACATCATAAGTTAGACTTGGTCCATGGACCAGGGCTTCTGTGCTCAGCAAAGCCCCCAGTACATCACCTTCCTTGATTTGCTTGGCTGAAGGTGAGTGGGAGGAACGTGGTCAGCACATCTTCAGTGAGGCTTCATTTCTGACCAAGGTTTCCCACCAGTTACTGCAATCCCAACTGCTCTCAGTTTATATTCACTAGACTAGATACTTCTTGTGTTCAAAAGAAAAGTTGGAGCAGTCTCAGTCTGATAATAGTTAGTGCATTTAATTAATCATCTGTAAAGCAATACATTGTTTGCGAACTTAAAAATTAGCAAAGGAGTATGAAATGCAGAAAAGCATTAAAAGGGACAGACTTGCAGCAGATGACTTGAATGGGTAGGCAGGAGGTGAAGGACAGCATCAGACATTGGTTTGTCTTTTTTCCTAGAATCAGAGGAAGAGAAAAACTGCCACTGCAGTTGCTTATTTTGCACCAGCAATTTGATTCTTTGGACAAGGAAACTGAGATAATGAAGATGAGGGGAAAAAAAAAAAGAGTTAAATTGATGTTTTCTTGTAACTTATTTTACTAATTAAATGAAGAGGCAATATTTAGTGAAAAAACTACAGTACTGAGATTTTTCTGGGGTTTTATAGCACTCTCCTGTGCAGTAGCTGTCTTCATATTTACTTGCTTGTGGCCCCAGCTGCATTTTACACTGCTGTCTCCCTAATTTATTTTTTAGTGAACTTCTCTTGGCTCCCCAAACTTACCTGCTTTACCAGCAATGTAGCTATAGGGAATGCAGGAATGCAGTGATACGTGTAAAGAATAAACTGTCTTACACCTACTGATCAGCATCTGTCTAGTCTTTGTCAGCACTTAGCTAAGCAGGACAAACTGGCCATGTATAGTATACTTATAAAATATTTTTCTGCTTTTATACTTTTTTACAGACTAAGTAGAGTTAAACATTTCTGCAAATTGCAATTCTGCTTCACTATTTACACTGAACCTCTGCAAATCACCAGAGGTGGAGGACACTTAAATGCTTGCATTATGAGGTGATTCACAAAGGGTGATTTGTTTTGCTGGGAACTCTGGGCTATTAGAGATGATAGGGCCTAGACTCAGTTCCAGGAGAAAGGGGAAGACAGCACCAGCACGCAAGGGGAGAGGCCCTGGTGAATCAGCACATCTGAGACAACAGCAAACCCAGACCACAACCAGGACAGAGACTGGGACCTGTTGGAGCAGCAGGTGCACATTAGTCAGCATCTACCAGGAATATTCACAAGTGCAATCCCCAGTGTGCTCCACTGGGCACAACCCCAGCTCCAGAAAAACTGCTGAAACTGTGGATTCTGTGACATGAACCATCATCTTTCCCAAACTACAAGTCAGGCAGGGTGGGAGAGGAAATCTTGGGCTCAGTCCACAAGCTGGATGTTGGCCAATGGACCTTGAATACATTGGGGTGTGGAGGGATGAGTAGGAGAAAGAGAAGATTTAATCTCAGATTTTTACTTTGTTAATAGTAACTGAGTGAGAAAACCACTTACAATCTATAATACTTCATCAAGCTATGACCTGAGCAGCACTCCATCTAGACCTACAGGGGTTTGGTGTCTGAACCAGACTCTCCTGGCCTTAGATACAGAACAAATGGTGCAGCTGAGGCGATTGCCTTGAATCCCTTTATAATCACTGAACAGAACCAGGTACTAACAAGGCTTGCTTCACAACAGCTGTTTCAGAGGGGGCGATGAGCAGTGTTCTCTGCTGACACTAACAAAGGGCATTGCTGCTAGCTTGGGATATCTGTTAGGGGAGACACCTGCAAGTCTACATTCACATGTCCCAAGACTGCTGCACTTGCACCCAGCCAGCTCTGGGTGCTGAGACACAGGAAAATCCTATGAATATCCACCTGCAGCCTCTGCCCTGTTCAGCTGTCACGGTGGGAAGAAGTATCCCACTGAGGCAGTGATGGTGCCTCTACTCCTGAAGCACTGTTACTAAGAAAAAATGTGTCCATGAGCCAGAGAAAGAAGATGAGAGCAATAACAAGATTTCAGATTAGTTGATTGTTTTTCTGTGTGCCTCAAGAAATGAAACTGGAGTTGACATCTAAGATTGTATGGGGTTGTGTGGAGGTGGTTATTTCATAGAATCATAGAATCAGCTGGGTTGGAAGGGACCTCAGAGATCATCAAGTCCAACCCTTGATCCACTACCACTGCAGTTACCAGACCATGGCACTGAGTGCCACATCCAGGCTCTTTTTAAATATCTCCAGGGACGGAGAATCCACTACTTCCATGGGCAGCCCATTCCAATGTCTGATCACTCTCTCCGTGAAGAAATTCTTTCTAATATCTAACCTAAATCTCCCCTGGCACAACTTGAGACCATGCCCTCTTGTCTTGCTGATCGTTGCCTGGGAAAAGAGACCAAACCCCCCTTCTGTCTCCAGCCTCCTTTCAGGGAGTTGTAGAGAGTGATGAGGTCTCCCCTGAGCCTCCTCTTCTCCAGGCTGAACACCCCCAGCTCCCTCAGCCTCTCCTCACAGGACTTGTGCTGGATCCCTTCACCAGCCTGGTTGCCCTCCTTTGGACCTGCTCCAGGACCTCAATCTCCTTCCTGAACTGAGGGGCCCAGAACTGGACACAGGACTCGAGCTGTGGCCTCACCAGGGCTGAGTACAGGGGCAGAATCCCTTCCCTGGACCTGCTGGCCACGCTGTTCCTGATCCAGGCCAGGATGCCATTGGCCTTCTTGGCCACCTGGGCACACTGCTGGCTCCTGTTCAGCTTCCTGTCAATCCAGACTCCCAGGTCCCTCTCTGCCTGGCTGCTCTCAGCCACTCTGTGCCCAGCCTGGAGCTCCCCATGGGGTTGTTGTGGCCAAAGTGCAGGACCCGGCACTTGGCCGTGTTGAACCTCATCCCATTGGAATCAGCCCAACTCTCCAGTCTGTCCAGGTCCCTCTGCAGAGCCCTCCTGCCTTCCAGCTGATCCACACTCCCCCCCAGCTTAGTGTCATCCGCGAATTTGCTGATGATGGACTCGATCCCCTCATCTAAATCATCAATGAAGATATTAAACAGGACTGGGCCCAACACTGATCCCTGGGGGACACCACTGGTGACCGGCCGCCAACTGGATCAGCACCGTTCAGCACCACTCTCTGGGCCCGGCCCTCCAGCCAGTTCCTAACCCAGCACAGAGTGCTCCTGTCCAAGCTGTGGGCTGACAGCTTTTCCAGGAGAATGCTGTGGGAGAAGGTGTCAAAGGCTTTGCTGAAGTCCAGACAGACCACATCCACAGCCTTCCCCTCATCCACCAGGCGGGTCACCCGATCATAAAAGGAGATCAGGTTGGTCAGACAGGACCTGCCCTTCCTGAACCCATGCTGGCTGGGTCTGATCCCTTGTCCATCCTGTAGGTGCTGTGCGATTGCCCCCAGGATGATCTGCTCCATAACCCTGCCAGGCACTGAGGTCAGGCTGACAGGCCTGGAGTTTCCCAGGTCCTCCTCCCATCCCTTTTTGTGGATTGGCATGACACTCACCAAATTCCAGTCATCTGGGATGTCCCCAGTGAGCCAGGACTGTTGGTAGATGATAGAGAGAGGCTTGGAGAGCTCTTCTGCCAGCTCCCTCATCACCCTTGGGTGGATCCCATCTGGTCCCATAGACTTGTGGGGATCCAAGCAGCTCAGTAGGTCACTGACTGTTTCCATCTGGATTACAGGGAGGCTGTTCAGATTCTTGTCTCCTTCTACAAGCTCCAGAAGCCAGCTGTCCTCAGGACAACCTGTCTTACTTGAATAACAACCTGTCTTATTTGAATACTTAAGTCCTATGTCGGACCCATGAGTTAAACTGCAAATTCTGTAGGAAACAACCTGTTTATCTGGAGTCCAACACGAGGCATTAATCAATACCATTCCACTTTTAAGTGAAAGAGGAACCAAACCCGTACCTGCCAGTGACAGGTGCTCTGCACATTCTGAGATGAAGCCTCTGCTGGTAAATAAAGCAAGTTCAGAAAGGCTGTCGTGCACCCCAGCCAACTGGCACAGGACAAGCCCTGTCTGCCAGCATGCTCACCTCTCCACCAAGACAGGGCAGCTGCATGAGGCCACCAGCCATGGGGAATATCCCAGGACTTGGCTGTCCCCAGCCACCCCAGCCCAGCCACAGCTCTGACAGCTCAAAGCCACAAACAGCCACCTCGGCTCCAGTGGCCAGGAAGCACTGCCTGGCATTGCCTCATTATTTGTAGGAATTATTTGTAGCACTTAGAAGGAAAGGGGAAAACAAAACAAAACAAAAACATACTTTAACTTTGCCTTAGACTGCAAAGAAAAAAAGGTTTTCAGCAGGAATGTTCAAAAATTAAGCTACCCATAGACTATTGGCCTGTCCTTTGAAAGTGGTGAAAAGTATTGAAAATCTCTAATCTGTAGACATATTCTTAAATTCACTGGCATCATCAGAGCTGGCACAACCTCAAGACAATTGCCTTTAATACTGTGCAAACCTGCCTCAGTTTCAGAGCTGGAAAAATATCTAGTACTCCAGATGGAGAGCAAATTGAAAAACATTCTTTGTTTATATTTATTTATTCAACTTCATAGTGTCCTTGGTTGCCCATAGGAGCTACTGAGAGCAGTTTCTACTGTTCTGATAGTTAGAGTTGGGTTACACACACTTTTAGAAATTTAGCTCTCTGCCACTAATGAATTGTTCAGCACAGCTTGTGGGTAATGACACAACTACTAGAAGTAGGCCAAATCTGTCCCAGGTGAAACTTTACTGATGTCAGTGGTTTTATTCTGGATGATGTGCTTGTTCCAGTGTTTGTAGAGGCAATATGTAGAAAGAAGTCTTGCAGAAGGACTTCCATGGATTTAATTTGCATTTTCTAATCTTAATCCTGCATTACAATGAAAAAACCCCACAAAATCACAACGTTTGCATTGACTGCAATAATGCATTTCTGTGGACCAGCTCACAGGTTCAGTGCATTAACAATAATTTTTTATTTTTATCAGTGTCTTTCACAATTCCACCCACATCCACTCCTGGACTACATGCAACTTTTTTAAATTTGCAAAAGTAAAAAAAAAAAAAAAAAAATTCTGAAAATCTTTGTTATTCCTGGCTGGTTTAGGAATGGGTTTGCTTCAGAGGAGCCCACAGCTAGAGCATGGTGGGAAAAAGGGTGAAATTTGCCTCCACTTCCTTTCTGAATAGGAAGCAATAGGCTTTCCCTGCCCAATCCCTGTTCCATCGGTACAGTGTACTTCAGTAAAGTTGCAAGGGCTTCATGACTGGTACCTTAGTAGATAAGAAAGAAAGCACAGATCAAAACTGGAAGCACAAACCAGGCATTTCACCCAGGTCATGCAAGAAGGCTGTCTCAGAGCTCCCAAACCATTCTGATTCAGAGTTACGCAATTATTTTTTCCGGACTTTGCTGGAAATTGTATCATTGTCCCCCTGGTAGAAAGCAAAGCCCTGATACAGGTCTCCCTGGCCAGAAAACCTCTCCAAGCTGCATGGAGCATTTGTCCACATTAACAACGGGGACATCAACATCTGAGACTGTGACAAAATCCAAGCAAATTGTGCTCCTGGTCAAGATTTTATCCAGAAATCACCAGACCTGGTTCACTGTCTTAGAGAGCGAGCCATCCTTCCTCTTATTTCTTTCTAAAAAATAGCAATAATGAGGGCATATTTATGACTAGTAGGGCAGTCCACTTGATACCAATCCAAAAAGAAAAACCTCAGTTTTATTAACACTGAAAAACCCAGCACTTTTGTAATGGATCTGCTTAAGGATTACCTCTTAAATTATCTCTGCTAGTGGTTTGTAACAACAGTTCCCCAGCTGTGCTGTTATTCATCAGTAACCATAGAAATTAAAGTGCTGCCAAGTATGTGCTCTTTGTTTTTTTTGAAGGGCTGAAAGATGATGCAGTGATGTCTTTGCCCCTCCTGACTTAATTCTGAACTCATCCACTGGCAGACCTGAGGAAAGGTGAAGACAAAACTTGCTGTCATTGAAAAGCTGTCACCAGCAAGCTAAAGTCAACAGCACTGCTCCTGCAACTGGGCTGCATTCTCAAAAAGCCTGCAACTAGAAATAGGATGTGGTGGAAAGTCATATCCTGTTATTCAGTAAATCGCAGTCCTTAATGAAAACCTTTTTTTGTTTGTTTGCATATTTCTGTTGAGATTGAACTGAAGCAGTGCTGGTATTTTTAGCCATATGATTTGTTTTAGAAAGAAAAAAACTGGATAAAATATTTCCGAAAGGGATGCCTTCAAGTTAATTATTGGACCACATTGATCTTTGAGTTTTTGTGAGTAATTCTGTTATTAGGATAGGATTCTTTGACACTGAACTGGTATTCAGGCTTTTTCAGTAATCAGTAGAGTGGCAGACTTCCAGTGCACATGTTCAGATGGGATTAATGCTCTTTCTCCCCAGTGACAGAGGGAAACAAGTAGCTGAGACCAGTTATGCAGCTACAGGTAGGTGAGAGAACTACTCATGTTGGCTTACTCCCCATTTACTGAGCAATTTAAGGACGAAGAGCCCTTAGTATTTTGCTTTGTACCCCACTGACTGCTTTTCTGCCACAGATTGTATTGCCCAGTAACCAGGTAGCTACCCATGGGCAATCCCCCCTCACCAGGCACTTGCTTTTTGATGGGTGTGCAATATCTGTCCTACAGAAAAGGAAACTGCCTCCCATTTGTCCAGGAGAACTCGGAGAACACCTACTATGTGTGGGGCAGTGGGGTGCAGAGATTTCTGTAGGAGATTTTTAAGAGGGAAATCACACAGGAGCACTTTCTGTCTGGGCTTAGCAGCAATAAATATTGCACACCAGGCTCAGGTGTCTCTGAGCACTTCTGGCTCAGGATGAGCGTGGGAGGAAGTAATTTTTCTATCTCTTCTACCAGAGTGAAAATTAACACCACCCTGGTCTTGTTCATAAAAATTAAACAAAAAGAACATTTTTGGCAAAAATGTTTAGTTTCTTTCTGCTGCTCTTTGAGGGTTCACTAGCACCAGGAACTAACTCTGTCTAGGGGAAAAAACCCTGATTTTAAATTTTGGCTTATAATTACCAGATATTCCACATTCACTGGTTCTAAAAGTGTTGGATCACTGAAATGCTTGGAATCTCAGAAAAAAAAAAAAAAAAAAAAAAAAAAAAAAAAAAGCACTTCATATTGGTTCAAATAAGGAAATAAGTACAAATACCATAAAGGCAAAACTGCCAACTTCACATTCCAAATGAATTTAAAAGTCTATATTTAGCTCCTACTATTTTTGTTTCAATTATAAAACATTTCTTGTTAAATGCACACTATCATCTCAAATGCTCCACTGAACATAGCTGCTTGGAAACCCATAATTTATTTCTATTTTTAGTTTGCTCACAGATAAAGGAATGGCACAGGGCAGCACATAAATGATTCAGGCTGGTATTTTTACTGTAAAAACTTTCACAGTTGCTGCTCTAGGACTTGCACTGGAAGCAATCCAAACCTGACCTAACTCCCATCAAACAATTCCTTACAAAGGTGTCAGATTTTAAGCAACCCTTTCCCTGCTTGTGGGAAGGATAAGGAAAAAAGGTGCATAATTCCTTGGCAGACCAGAAGTAGCAGATTTCCTCAGTAGGTACCCAACATTAAATGCTGCTTTGTGGCAATAGAGGGGAGAGTGAAGAGGATCACACTTTGAAAGAGAGAGATGTTTAATTTAAATGACAGGCCTGGACACTGCAAAGGGTATCAGGCTGTCGGAATTTTTTATCCCAACTATTTGGATTTCCATGAAAGATCTACAATTCCCAAGTTGCACGTTAAAAACAAAAGTGTTTCCATCTTCTAATAAACCCTAAAGTTCTTTCCAGAATCCCTTCAAAACACTCAGCATATGTTGCATGTGGCCTGCAGCCTGCCACAGAGGATTACAAATGTACCTGTAGCCTGGACTCAGAAAGTGAAACAGGGAAGGGAAAAAGAGATGAAACTCAGACCCAGTTCTAGTAAATAACAGAGGGATGAAAAATACAGAGAAAATAAAATAAACCTTTTGTCAGTAGAAAAATCAGGTTTTTTTAGCAGCTTGTACAAAGGGAAAGTAAACTTCTGTATGAACAGTGGAGATGTGGGGCCAAGCCATCAGCTTTCCCCGAGGTTCATGCCAAGGTGTGAAGGTGCCCAGGTCTCAGGAACCCCATTCAGCAGTGTCAGGGGAATGTGTTTGCTTCACCACTCTGTCCCTTGCACTGTTTTCCAAGCTCAGGGGAAATTAGACTCAAACTTGAACTTAGCAGAATCAATTTGGATGAACCAGATTTGGTTCCATTGCCTGGTATAATTAGACAGGCTGATATAGGATGAAGTTAGGAAAAAAGAAAAATTTAAACTGGAATATAAGTTCTACCATTAAAACAAAGTGGGTTGTGAAGCAGGCTCATAAGCAAAGAGGCTGATTCTTTGTCCAAAGTCTTTTAAAGCTGGACCACACAAAGTTCTGAGTACTTCTCCTAGGAACAATCATACACTGGTGGGAAGACAGAAGGGATGAGGTAATATAAGATAGATCTCAAACCCCTCCTTGAGGTAGAAGGAGGGAGGTATATATCCCCAGTACAGACAAAAAGGCAGGAAGAGAAGTTAAAAGTTAACTCTAAAACAGTCAGCTATAAATGACTAATCTAAATTCATAAGTGTGATTTGGAAAACTTTCATTCAACTGCTGTTAATCCTTGAAACAGCTAAGTTGCACTTGGAGATTACTTTTCTCTGTAAAGTCTTCCATGTGCAAACCCATGCTTGCCTCACCACGATGGCCCAGAAGCAAAGCCCAGCTAAGAGCCCTCTTAAGCTTCAGGAATAGTTGGAAACCCGCAGAAAAACAAAACTAAATAAAAAAAACACAAACAAAAAAACCAAAACCAGGCCATTTTTCTCATTTTCTAGACCAATTTGTAGTCACTAGGGTATGTTTTAACAGGTTAGTGTTGGCTCAACCTTCTCTGTACCCAAGGTGAGTCTTTGGAGGAGTGTGTGTCTGTGCTCAAAACAATATTCCAGTGGATGCATCCTAGTGGGATGACAGTTCATCCTGCTGGCCCTGGTGCAGCTCCTGAGGCTGCATGTGACGACCTTTAATGAAAATGGTTTAATGGTTAAACATTAATGGTTTAATGATTTTATACTAGACAACATTTAAATATAGAACTATTTTTAAAATTAATTGGCAATGAAGAGAAGATTTATGTTGTAGGAGACCATTTCACATAGCAATATTTTATCAACAACATACCTCTTAAAAATAACAAGAAAATGAAAAGTCATCTAGGAACTATCAAAGACCTTTTAAATAGAAGGCAATAACAAGGGAAAGAAAAGGAACAAGGGAAAACAAAAATGTCAGCTTGTAAGAACAAGCTTACACTGAATTCTGAATTCTCACTTTCAAGGACATTTGTTCTACAGAGTGTAAAATTTCCTCTGGCCTGTGTCTGAACTGCCTGTGTCTGTTGTATTTATTTTATCAGTGTTCAGACAGCATCTGATGTTGCTGATCCCTTGGAAGATATTTGTTTTGTAGAGCTCATCCAAGTTCACACACCCAGGGATGTCTAGTAAGCTCCTTCTCCTCCTAGGAAAGACTGATTTCTCATTTGTTGCAGCAAATTCCTGAAAATATACAGTGGAAATCTTAACTCTACTGCCTCTTCTCGGAATGACACGTACTGATTGGCTACATTAAGAAGAACTGAAAATACACAATCTCATTTTATGATAGGTTTTCCCAGATGGGTTTGGAACAATTCTCTAGTGATTCTTACTCTCCTCAAACTGATATCACAGATTCATTCCATGTCAGTGTGAAATCTGAGCAATATAATGAATCATTGAAGCGCAGGCATTGCACAGATGGACTAAGAGGCTGGGGAAAAGACCATGAAAAACAACAGAGAAACATCCGCAGAGTTCAATGAACTCTGGGTCAGACCTTGAAAAGTACTGCCTTTTTTCTCCTCCAACACCACAAATCAAAAAGCAATTAGTTGGCTTTTGTTCACTTCTGAGCACAGAAATAAGATCATTACTCTATTAAGAGTAAAATTCTCACTGCTTTAGAGCATGTATTTCTTCAGTAATAGATGCATTCATAGGCACCATCCCTTAACCATTAGTGGATCATCTGAGTTGCAAATAATGCCATAGGTGGACAGGCATTGAGCTTGACCAACTGAGTCTTCTAAGATGTCTCTGTGCCCCATCCCTCCACTGTATATCTTTACTACTTTGGACATGAAATTGTTGCTTCTGGTTCTATATTTACTCCGTGTATTAGTACAGAAGTACTACTGGGTTTATAATTCTCTCTCACAGGATGGTACTCACCAATAGTCCAAGTCCAAATACAGGTTTGGGATTTTTTCATATCCAAAGGGGACATTTGGGAACATAAATCCATATGGGGTTTTAAGTCCTGGGCTTTCATTATTCTACAGTTGGCTATCTGTCTGCAACTGAAATAGAACAGAGGTTTCTTGGCTGAAGTTTGATGTTGTCATCTTTCCTTTAAAGAACTAAAAAATCATGGATTCATCAAAGCATGGCAATGCTTGTGTTATCCAGCAAATCAAATCACAAACACCACATTTCTAAGTGCTCCTGTTAGACTGCCAACATCAAACAACTGGCTTGCTCGGCACAACTGGCTTTTGAAAGACACCATAAAAAATTAGAATGTTTCCAATACCTCTGTTGGAAGCATGACATCTCTTTAAACGTGTTGTCCTAAAGACTATTCCCCAAATGCAGAAGGCAATAAAGTGATTTCTAATGTTGACAAAAAAATGGCCAGATCTCTAAATACTCATGTTGGTGTCATTTTGATATATTCTGAAGAGATGAAGGACTTGAGCTCACCTAGGCAAAAGGCTATCCTGCTTCAACTGTGCCAGCTGATGGTATAAATATAGCTGGGCTTACATATGTATGCTTACACTTGTATTGCTGGTTTTGTCCTAGGAAGGAATTACACTAGTAAAAAGCTTTTTTATTAATATAGATTCATAACTGTGTCCAAACCTGCATTAGGCCATTTATACTGGAAAAATAATAGCACTTCTAAGGAATCCCAGCTACATGAATACTTACTTTAAGGATGAAACATAGAAAAGTAGATTGCATCTATCCTGCAAAAAACAACATAGAATATAATTCATTTTGTGTTTTGAAATAACATTAAGTGAACCAAAAAACCTGAAAGTTGGATTTGGCATATGACATATTCATAAATCAGTTTTCCATTGCATGAAATCCTCTGCTGTTTTTAATAACAAAATTGATGTTGCAGCCTTACCTAGGAAAAACATTTACTTAATATCACTGAATATTCTAGATGAGTATTCAAGGCAGGAGCTGGTTTGTTACACTATAGATGTTGTGCTTAGAAGCTGAGGAAAGTATTAATCAAATGTGAGTGAATAAGAGACTTCCCAGAGGACCTGAGATGTGTCAGCAGCTATTCTTCTGGGCAGCTGGCATCAGGTGCATGTGCCCAGAAGAATTTCCAGGGGCAGAACAGTCAGAAAGTTCCATCTCACTCTTCCTTGCTTGCTCCATCCTCTGGAGTACCTTTGTGTCTAAGATGATTCCATAAATATTTTTTGCTTGTTCTAAGAACTATTTAAAAATGTAAAAAAATAAACCAAGCATGCACATGTAGTTTAAACCTTCAGTCACCATTGGTTGGAGACTTCTTTCTAAGGGGTTTTGGCAAATTAGGAAATTCTTCCTGCATCTGTGAGTACTTCTATTTGAGTATCTGAAATTCCACAGCTATCAGCACATTAGCTTGAGCCTTGGTGACTCGTAAATCTTTCTCAGCATCTTATTTCATGAGGTCTAGTTCAAGCATTAGATGGAAATTACATTTTGCAGAGACCATATTTGAACGGTGTTACTTAAAGAAAAGCAAATTGATTTTTACTCCAACAGCAGTCCAGTTAGATATTAGCAAGTGTTCAGAAAAGCAAAGATTCAGTTTGAGCTCAACAGCAGATCTTTAACAGAAAAAAAGGCAGAGACATTTTTCACTAGTAATGACAAGAAACATCGGGGATATCTGAAGATCTGAGATGAGAACACATTGTCCAAAATGCAAACTTGAAGGCAGGGACAGCCCTGACACAGCTCCTACCTTGCTAAGAGCTGGTGACAAGCAGACCCAGCCGCCCAAAGAATCCTGTTTGAATTCCCATCATTTCAGCCTCACTTTCAACCACCCTGAGGGCAGTGGAAAGGCTGCCTGCAGCATTTTGAAGCTATCAAATGCTATCTAAGCCTGTGTAAGTTTTCTAAACATCCATCCTGGACTGACCTATGACACAGGCAATGGTACACCTAGTTCAAACCAGGAAAGCCATTTCTATGATGATACCATTAATTTTCATTCTCAGGCATTCGTTTTCATAGAAACCTATAAAGGTTTGGCTTGGAAGGGACCTTGAAGATAATCTAGTTCCAACCTCCCTGCATGGGCAGGGACACCTCCCACCAGCCCAGGTTTCTCAAAGCTCCATCCACCCCAGCCTTGACCACTTCCAAGGAGGAAGCATCCACTTCCCTGGGCAACATGTGCCAGTGTCTCACCACTTTCACAAGTAAGAATCTCTTTCTAAAATCTGATCTAATCTAAATGTACCCTGATCATTAAAAGCCATGACCTGCTTGTGCCTCCTCACAGACTTAGTTTTTTTCTGCATCACAACCTGTTGTATGGGTGCTCTAACTCAATTTAGCATCTCCCCTAGACTGGTGGTTATGGACTCCTGCTCAGTCCTGTGGATCTGAAACTTCCCAGAATTAAGAGAATCCAGATCAGATCTCCTGCTTTCTGTTCCAGCATTGGCCTATAGATTGTTTGCCACATTCCTGCAAATGTAGGGGTTTGACTCTCTTATCCAGGAAAACTTTTGCCTGGAACTAGGCCCTTGCTTAGCTGAGAACTTTTCTGACAAATCACCTTACGCAAAGATGCAGATCCCACTCACTGCCAAACATCCACAGGATCAATGGCACTCATCCAGGTAGGGGATATGTGTGCTGCATGCACACTGGGCACAGTGCCTTTCCAATGATAACAATTTTCACCACTTTCCTCTCCAATCCAGTGATTATTCAACAGCTCATGGACAGTGAAACTCACCAAGAAACCTCAAGAGGACCTGGGTCAGCCTGTCTATCAACAGCTGGTGTGAACCCTCTCCTGACAGGCTGACAGGCAGTTAGACATGGACATACTCTTCTGCAGAAGGTGTTCACCAAGGTCTGAGGAGCTAGAGATGGAAGAGGCTTCACTGACCTACATGAATACACAGATCTCAGGAAAAACATCTGGGTCAGGCCAGACACTGGAAGAAATTCCATCCATGGAGTGTCTAAATCACTGTGTTGTAAAAGATAAGAGATTTCACCTCCTCCTCCAAGTTTGGCTCAGTGCAGACCTGGACCATGTCCTGAGAGCATGCCCCAAAGGACAGGAACATTTGTGAGGAAGACAGACAAAACCTCTGGAGCCTAGGAACCCTGAGAGGACCTAGATACTGATCTGCTACCAGTATGTTGAAGGAAATCCATATTTCCAAAAGCAGAGGTGTAAACATCTAAAAACCTGCCCTGCAGGGGATACAATTTCTTTGAAAGTTATGAAAAAGATAGTTTCTTTTGTATTTAAGTACCTTAAGCTCCTTGTTGGGCATCAAGACCTTGGCCTTCCCTTTTTATCTCTGACATGTTATTCATGGCTTGCATATTTTTACAGAGCAAGTGACATAATAGTCTGCTACATCTAGTAAATAAAAATCCAGAGCTGCAAAAAGCAAAAGACTTTTTTAAACCCTAAGCAGGAATTCTGTGTTGTGTAATAGACAACCTGCAGTGCAGGGAATTGCTCTGGAGCAGGTGAAAAGAGAGTCCAGAACTCCTGAATATATTCAAAGCAAATAATTTCCTGACAAGGACATTTTTCAGGATTAATCACTGTTGATACAGTGCAAGGAGGTAGCCTTCAGAGACACTTATTCTTCACCCCCACCTCCTGAAAGCAGGTCAGGAGCTTTTATTGACTGTTTGACTATTCTTGCCAGTGAATTTCCAGGCCAATGAATCTCCAGTACAAAGTCAGATCTGTGACACAGGCTGCCTAACTTCAAAATCGTGGCCCTTTGATGACTCCATTTTCACCTCCATTTTCACCACTCATTTATGTACTCAGTCATCACCAGACACATCACTCCAGCACTGACAATGCAGAAAAGTCCAGCACATCAGTTACAGTAGAAGAGAGTGAATATCCTTGGATCTTTTTTTTATGTTAAAGATTTTTACAGCATAGCTACAAAGCAAGATTCTTCATGGAAATCCCAGCAAAGATTTTGGCAGTTGCAGTGTTGGTATTAGTGCAGTGGGCAGAGTACTCACACAGCCTCTGGAATCCCTATTTCCAATTGTTTTCTTAGCCTAAGGAATATCCAATATGTGTCCCAGGAAAGGGATGTAAATATTGAACCACTGGACAATGACTTCATACACCCTTCTACACAGCCAGCTTCCCATGGAGTTATAAAAGATTCACTAGGCCAAGAGAGAGTCCCTTTCTTAGTTTAAAAATTCATTTGCAAGATAGACTTGGGTTCCAGTCCCTGGTGTGGAACCTGTTTAAGTATCTTGTCCAGTTACCATGGATACTGTAGAAATAGTATGTACAGTTCCTAAATGCAGTAAAATTCGAAGAGTGTGTTTGCATCTTTCAGGGAAAGGACCCAACCACTACACCAGTGCTGATTTCATGACTTCTGCTGTCTCATTCATTTTTCCATGGGCAAGCTTTAAGAGTGTGTCTTTAGAGAGCCCCATTCAGATTTCACTTCTTCATTTCTAATTTTTCCATGGCATAAGTAGCATAGGAACACACTCCAGGGTGTGCTCTCCTTGTTTTATAAATATAATTTAAAATAATCAAACCAACAACAGAAGAAACACAAGTGTAATGTTATTTGATTTCATCTTTTTTCTTGAAAATTATTTCAGAATATGAAGAAAATTAGTATTAAGAAATACTTTCAATATACAATTTATATTTACATATCCTTCTTACTCATGTCCCTTGAGCTATCACTTCCCTGTTTTTCTCTTTAAATAAATATAAATACTTTTAGCAGGTCTTTTTCCCCTCTTAGTCTTTTTTTTTTTTTTTAACTTTCAATATATGATTTGTTGAACTAACCCTATGACTTCTCATTCATACTGTTGGTTTTCAAACTCAGCATTCATTTCTTTATTATTTTTGCAATTAAATTATTTAATATCTATTTGACCTTTACATAAGAAGAACTAAAACACTTGACTCTGAAACCATTTAAAGTTAAAAGATTATTTTTACTTCTTGGTCTCTGTTAAAACTTCTTTACGGACACTAGGATATCGAAACATCTTCCTTCAGCTGTACATCTCGGTCCAAAGCAAATCCAATGAGAAACATAATTTAATCTTTTTCCAGATTCAGTAGTATTTATTCATCCTAAAAATACTTCAGTCATCTAACTACTATGCTTGTCTGGGCATTTTCCAGATCGATAGAAAGGTAATTCTAGAGAGTGCATCCTTTCTCTTAGCTTTATCACTTCTTTTTTGAGGTACATTTGTCTTAATTTTTTTCTTCAGGAAAATGTAGAAAACTAAAATGTTCTAAGCAAGTACTACTCAGATAGCTGAAGCAAGACGACTTCTCCATCTCCTGCAGATTTTGGCAACTGCTTTGACTTCAGTGTTCTTTAATTTCCATTACCATTATTTATTATGTCTTTCAGTAAAGCTGGGCCTAGCACCAGTTCTTGCAATACTCCTTATGTTCATCTTCTCTTCCAAACTGGTACGTTGCCATTATCATTAACCTTGATTTATGGTCCCTTGTCTGCCTGCCAGTCTACTTTAAAGTGTAGCTGTCCAAGTCATTTTTAATTCAGTTCTGAAATGAGACTCCATGCCATGCTATTATAAAGACCAGATTCAGCAAATATTCTGAATTCCTTTTGCATATTAATCCTGCCACTCCATTTTCCAGAGATGTAATTTCTGAGGAGAAGGCAAAGTCTAAAGAGTGTTAAGAGCCAGCATTCTCAGCACAGCAAGAACAGGGAAAATCAGTCTGCTAGACTGCAGGGATGACTCTAGATTTCAGGAATACTCATATGCCTTTTTTTGTACAGCAGTACAGATCTATTTTATCATTATGCCAAGGAGCCAGCTTGATATTGCTTTTATTGATTTTCCTCAAGAATACAAAACCCTGGGCTCCATTCATCCACATTATTAGAAACATAGTTCATTTATATCAGCATTTGTCTTCTAAATACCTTGAGGAAAGTTGCTGTTCTGAGGGGTAATCAGTTTAGTATGGTTATCATTACTTTATTCAATACAGCCACATTGTACTCTAAGGAGTAAATCCTCCTCTTTTTCAAAATTAATTTAAAGTAGTGTGTGTTCTAAAAAGGCTTACTCTGTAAAAATCAGTGAGAGTAGTTAAGCTTCTCCACACTAAAAATTAATCTCTGATTGATTTTTTTCCACCTTTCTCTTTACTGGTAACATGAGTGGAGACAGCTGAAAATCTGATTCCTATTTGCAGGAACTCTGAATCCAAATAAAGAAAAGCCTCCTCTCTGCAGTGGGGCAAACAGCTCCTCACCCCACTGAAAAACATCTCAAGTACAATGCAGTGGCAGAAATTATTTGCATTGAATCAACAGTACAAGGGAGCTATACAGAAGTACTTCTTCCCTAAAGCATGGATATTTCCTTACACTTTTAGGAAGGAATAGGAACTAGCACTTGCTTTTTGTACCACTAATACAAAGAAAGAGGGTTCCAAATACACTTGCGTGATCTTGGTAATGTGAAGCTTTCTAGTAAAAGCTCAGATAGCAGCCTGCTAGTCCCCTGCAATTAGAAATCTCTAGCAATTTCTTAAACTTAATAAAAATATAAATAAGGATAAGAATGAGTTATCAAGCAAACTTTTCTACTTAATAGAATTCTTCATTCTTTCTTCCTTCAGTTCCTGTGAGTTTTGTTGCACAAGATAATAAGCACACTATCTGACAGTTTTTTAGGCAGTGCTAAGCAGACTAAACAGCTTCTTCTTTAAGGAATAAAACAATTACCAACAAAGCTTGAGGCTGGAGAGTTCTTCCCTTTTCTAACTCTGGCTCTGCAGAATAAACCCACCCCAGTGGCAAGAGGTAAAGCAAAGCAACCGTCTCAGTTGCTAACCCTTAGCTGCCATCTCACTCTAGGGTATTTAAGCACAAGATCTCATCAGACACACTTTGATCTGACAAACTGATACTTCTGCTTTCACCTTATAGTAGGTGTTACATCTGTCTCTGAAAAAGGTACCCAGAGTATCATAGGAGTCTTAGGTAGGAAAAATAAATTCTTATAGAACGACAAAAAAAGTTATGGAACAACATAAGGTGGAAAGAGAAAAGGTGCATGAGAGAAAAGTACAGGAATTCAAGAAGGGGTTGGGGATTAGCTGAAGTCAGCAAAAGAAACAGCTTTATATGGCTCCTTTTGACCTGTGACAACGAAAGGTGGCAAGGAACCTTGGTTGATCATGAAGTACCAAGAGGAAGGCATGATAATTACGAGAGCTGGGTTACAATATGATTATTTCAAGACTTAAATTCTGTTTGTTTCATCTCTTTTTTTTAATGGTAATTCTGGGTTTCAAGAATGAAGTGAGACAAAAAGAAAGAGGACAAGGAGAGAAGGAGGGGAGGGAGAGACAGAAATCAAAGTCCATCCTTTCATCAGTTTGTCTACCAGCTTTATCTGCCAACAAAACCTCATTTTAATCCCTGACTTATCACTATTTTCTCTATTTGCTTGCCCACCACAGTTTCAACATAAACTTTGGAAAACATTAGCAGACCTATTTGTCTGTAACAGTTGTGCTTTTTCTTCTTCGTTTTCATCAGCTTAACAGCTGCTTTCCAGCAACTGGGAAAGAATTTAGGTCTGCTCAATGTTAATTACAACACTGCTCTCTTACTCCCACCTCCTTATGTGCACCCTGATCCTGTTCTCCCTTATCATAAAACCATCACAGAAACCACACTACATGGATAGAATTACAGTAAAAATGTTTCTACACACGGAGATCCTTATTCAGTTATTGCTCAACACTCTCTTAGGGAAACCTTACTTCAGTGGGAGTTGGTCCATATAATGGCTGAGCAGAGATTTCAGGGCATGAACTGCAGAGCTCAGGAACTCCCACAGAAATTTTATTTAGTAGATCAAGGTGGTGAAACTTTGCCAATAAGCTGTTGTGGGAATACTAACACCACAACTGAAAAACATTGACTTCTGCCTCTGCTTGGATGTATTGCCATATCAGAACCTACATTTATATATCAGCTTAAAGCTGTAAAGCTTTCTGTGACATTTCAGGTTTTATAAAAGACATGTTTGTTATTGGTTTAGTATTCTTTTTAGCATGATCTAATTTATAGACCTAACAGTAGATTGAAGATATCCTATAGGTGAAGTTGGTAATGCTGCATACTATTGAACTTTCCTGACACTTCCGCCTGCAAGACTCTGTATTTATAGCTTACAGCTCTGTCAGACCTGAACCATTTGGGCTGAAATTTTGCATAGTGCTCAAAAAGTTTAACCTTATGCTGAATTTTACTGATAAATTGTGCTGAATTTGTCTGGGATAGAGTTCTGTCTTTTTTTTTTTTTTAAACATTTTTAATATTTTTTCATAGTAGTAAAGGCTATGATTAGGATTTGTTCTGGAAACTACTGACAATGCAGAGATGTTTGCATCACAGCTGAGCATTGCTCACACAGCCAAGGCCTTTGCTGCCTCTCACCACATCCCACCAGCAAGCAGGCTGGAGGTGAACAAGAGTTCAGGAGGGGACATAGCTGAGACAGATGTCCCCAACTAACCAAAGGGATGTTCCACAGCATATGTCATTATGCTCAGCATATACAGCTAGGGGAAGAAAGAGGAAAGTAGGAATATTTGGAGTGATGAAATTTGTCTTCCCAAGTAACCATTAAATGTGATGGAGTCCTTCTGTCCTGGAGATGCCTGAACCTCTGCCTGTTGAGGGGGAGAAGGGAATGAATTCATTGCTTTGCTTGTGTAGGAATATTTAGTTAACTAACTGTATCTCAACCCATGAGTTTTCTCACTTTTACCCTTTTAATTCTCTCCCTCATCCCACCAGGGGCTGGGGTGGAAGGAAGTGAGCGAGTGGCTGTATGGGGCTTAATTGACAGCTGGGGTTAAACCATGACAAGTATCAGCCAAAATTATGCAACTGTTCATCTTTCTCCAAGAACAAAACTGGGAAAATGAACACTTTGGGGAATGCTAAAAAATGTATAGATTTTTTTCTTGAGGAAACTAGAAACCCTATGTTATAATACAGTGAAAATAAAGCTTTCTTTCAGGGAGCAGCTTTCACTGTTTTCCACCAAATCTAGACAAAGTTTTACAAGACAAACTTCTATGAAATCACAGATTAAATGGGATCGGTAGGAACAACTTCTGTTTAAAAGCTACTCAGTACCAATTCTATCCTCACTGAAGTCTTAATCTTACCATATTTCACATTCTGAAAGCCCAAGAGTACAAGAAACCTCTCTCTCTAAGATCCCCTCCTTTTGGGGGCACAGGCATTTTGGTACAGAAAACTAGGCAATGAAAATGAAACATGAATTTGTATGTGATGAAGCAGAGAGGAGAAACAGGAGATATAGAGGACAAAGACTGACCAGCAAAAGGAATGACACTCTCAAAGGGAGTGAACAAAGATTTA
Source organism: Phaethornis superciliosus (assembly GCA_023637945.1). NCBI lineage: Eukaryota > Metazoa > Chordata > Aves > Apodiformes > Trochilidae > Phaethornis > Phaethornis superciliosus. The sequence goes on from JAJQWJ010000011.1 coordinate 9,385,332, forward strand.
AACTTTTGCTGGAGAACAGGAACTGGGGCTGGCTAGATTACATGGAAAAAGAAGCAAAGGAGAATCAATGCAGTCATAGGAACATATTGGAGAAGGCGAGACAAAAAGTGACAAGCTGGGAGTCATACCATACTATTTTAGCCTGTAATGGATACCCAGCTTCCTAAATCTCATCATTTGCTGTTGCCAGATAGTAGCTGTGAAACCTATTGGTGATCTATGCTCATTTTTCTCCTTCACAGCTGGTCTCTATAAATTATGTCAATTTATTTTTGCTATAAAATATTTAACAGCTTGACAGCACCCTGCTGAGTTCAGCAATGACATATGATGAAATACCTCATTTTTTTTAACAAGAAAAGAAATAGAAAATCAGGTATAGTTAGAAATGGGTACTGTAGTTCAAGATGACATTGCCCGCTATGCCAAGAAATTGATTATTGTTCCTCTGGTGGATTTAAGTGTCTCTATGGCTGCATCATCACCAGATGAAGCACCTAAAAACCTCTCTTCCAAAGCAGTTTGAATTCTGGTGACTTTTTGCAAAGCATGCTCAGATCTGACTGATGTTGCACTGAACCAGACAAAGAACATTCACACAATCCAGTCACCTAGCTTATAATTACAGTAATCTCTAGCTAAAACAAAATACTTAAAGCATTTGAATAGTACATAGTCTGAAATTCATAAGTCAGTGAAGATCAATATTGAATAGACCTTTGTTAATTCATTTGGCAGTGTGATGATGCAGAAAGCCTATGGAAAATGCTTCAAGATATCAGTGGAAAAAAAATGTTTAAGAATTATTTTCTAGCCTTTCAGTGCCCGATTTTGGTCTTTAAATTTACCTGCTACTTTTTAAAATACTGTGCATGTGCCAACAAATGTAATTCCCTAAATTATGTATTGTTCCTTGTGCATTATTTTTCTCATCACACTAGATATCTTTATGTCCCTTCCTGGAATTAGCGATTTTATCTCGTGTACCAGAATTCATGCTGCCCAGAGTCAAGTTCAATGTTCAGTCATTTTTTTCTGTGAAACCTAAGTAGAATATTACAAACAAATCTGGATACCTTTTTTTCTGAGTTTTGTATACTAAAAAAAAACCCCAGAGACTTCCATCTTTTTGGTTGGAAAAACCTAAGGTATTACTTCACCTCCATCTGAGCTCAAGAAGAGTTTGTCAGTGTTTTTTCCACTGTTTGGCTTGGCCTCTGACTTTGTACAGTTTTACTTTGTCTTTCCTTTTCATTCAGCGAACACAGAAAATTCAGCTCTATGGAATTCCTCCTCTTGTCTACAGTGAAACATCTGAAGCTCATCTTGAGCTAAAAAAGTTTATATTTTGTCTTTACTCTGCAAGGTTTCATACTTCAAGGCTCAACAGAAAGGTGTCAATTGCTTGCTAGGATTCTGATGAAGCACTGTTGGGGTTTACTTAGCAAAGCCTTTCCACCTTCCTGAAATGAAAGAAGTCTGAGAAATCAGGAGAAAATCATTCACAAACTTAAGAGCCTACAGGCTGCCTAGGGAAGCAGTTACATGCTTAAGGAACAGTGGCTTTGTTGTAAGGCTGTAGGCTAGACTGGATTAAGCCTCCTTGTTTTAAAGTGTTGGTTTAAGCAACCCACTGAAAGCTACAGCCAGTGAGGAATTTAGACCATGAAGAGAGTATTTTGGTGGAATAAAGGCATGACCAAATGTCTCAGGATAGATGCTGCCTGTCATGTGATCATCTGAGATACAAGAACAAACCATTCCTCCAGTGGTCCCAAAGTGGTCCAAGCACCTAATTTAGACAGATTCCTAATCTCAAGAAAACCCTAATCCTGAAAAAAAGAGAATATTGTTTGCATGTGTAGTACAAGTTTTCTTCCCATATTCTGTTCGAAGAACTTCTAGTGCAAATTTTAGCAGTGCTAAAGCAGACTAAAAGCCAGGACTCCCTCTTCCACTCTATCCACAAGCTGTGTACAGCTTCTGGCTCTGTTCCCTGCTGCACCTTGGATTCTTTTTGGCATTCTCCAGTTCCCCACACCGTAGCTTGGGAGGCCAGGCAGGGCACTGGCATCTACTGTGAACACCACGTCTCCTGTCTGGACCAGCTCTTTCCTTCATAAGTGCTTAAAAGCATAAGACTCTGACATAAAACAAGGGTACTGCTTTTGTCTGCAGGAGTCCTATTTTTATGGAAAAGCACAAGCATTATTCTTTCAAAAACCAGATGTAAATGCCTAGCCACAGAAGAGCCTAGCTCTAAAATGGATGGATACACCATTCCATAGGCTTGAATCCAGAGGCTATGCTCTGGAGAGGGATAGTATTCATAACATAAAAAGCCCATTCTTAGTTTTTCCTATTGGTTAGCATTAATCTTCTCCTTGCTTAATGGATGCATTATGTATTTTCCAAGTTGTCTAATTTCCCCCTTGCAGTTCAAAGGGAGCTGCTTTGCACTCAGAGGGTCAATGAACTAAAACTGCTGGTATCTAAAGGCATCATAGTCCTCTTAGGAAACCAAGTCAGAGACCTATGGGATAGGTTCATAGCATCAAATTTCTTGTCTATGTCTGTAAAAAAATTTGGTACCCCAGTTTACATGGCCTATCCAGAAAATCCACACCTCACAGACTTACCCTCAAAACAGAAAAAACAATTTATTAATGTGACAAGCAAAATATTTACAAAGCATATTACCGAATCTAAACACAGATTTTTTTGGACACAGAAATGGAGGCATAAAGGCCCTCTGTACCACAGTCACAGTAAACCACTGGCTGGAGTGCTGCCACTTTGCAATTCTGATTAAACACTTTTCCATCCAGCTACTGAAACCATCCAGGATATTCTGCTGAAGTCTGGGTAACTGACTTGCTAATACAAGAGGGTGAAGTAATTCAATCCATAATCACTTCTTCTTAATGTGACTAGGACTGCAGAGACAAAAACTGTTACACTGGATTCATCTACATTTTCCAATTACTGTCTTAAGTGTTACAAATGCCTTGTCACAAAAATTAATTTTATTATTTCAGATTCCCTCAACCACATCAGTTATCATAGAATCATAGAAGTGTTAACTGGAAAGGAGCTCTGGAGACCCTCTTATCCAACCTCCCACTGAAAACAGGATTGTCAAAGCTGAATTTAGGCACCTTTAATTTTGCCCAGCCTAATGCTGAAAACCTCCAAGAATGAAATCTCTACAGTTGTGACCATGAGTCAACCTAACCAAAGAAACCATGCAATTTAAGGCTGAATGGAAGGCACCACCCCAAAGGAAGAAACAACTCTGGTTGTATAATCTAGTATTTTTATTTCAAGAGTCCTCTGCAGATGCACAGGGGGTTGATATTAAAAGGGTGTATGTAGACTGAACCTCATAGAGAAACCAGATAAACTAAAGGAAGTCTTTTTAGGAATATTATTTCATGCAAAAGTGCAGATGCAACCTGAAGCTCAAATTCTCCAAGTTACAGAGGAATATTTTGCTGAGAAAATAATTTAAAGGACTACATAATCACTAATCTCATAATCACCAAGATCTCTAATCTCATACTATCATGAAAGCTGAACGTTCCAAAGTATGAGATCCTAATCATATGGATCAAGACAAAAGGAGGTTGAGACATTAATGGAGCTATGTATATTCTGACTGTCATCAGCTTCAAGCTACTACATTGGTTGTTGTTCTGGATGTCTTTAAATCTCTGTGCCTCTCTTTCATAATTTCAGTAGTAACACTGTTGAAACGTGTTTCAATAATATATATCTAATACATAATGAAAACATTCCTATGTCATGCTAATAATGGACATTAATAAGTATCCAGGTAAAAAATAGGATTGCATCATCCCACATGTGAGGTGTAATTTTAAAAACAATTGTCCAGATCAATTTACACAACTGGGAATTTTTAAACAAAAAGATGCCTAATTGAACAATATCTTTAAAATGGTGAAACAATAATCATTTCACCTCCAAGACTTTGAAGGCAAATAACACTACTTTGATGCGGAAAATACTGACAAAAATACTGTTGTAAGAAACATGCTACCAGGTTCTCTTGCATAATTTTCATCTTTCAGTGCTTATACTGTTTATACACCCTTTGGTTTCTCTGCCCCTGACTCAGACATGCATCATCTCCATTTCTGGGAAAACATTATTGACATTTTGTCCTCGGGTGTCTGTCACTGGTGGGGGGCAGGGCGAGACTATCTAATGAATGGAATGTAGGTCATGAAAAGCTGAGGACATTAAAGATGTTTTTGAACAAGAAAACAGGCTTACTGGAATGGCAAAATAAGAAATTAGACAGCTTCATGTGATTTAATTTTAGATGTTTCACTGGAACACCACAGCTGCTCAGCTGGTAATGCCTTTTCTGGAGACAATGAGATGAGTGTTCTCACAATGGCTTAGTGCTGGTAGGCAAACTGGGAAAAACTCAGCAATTAAATAGAACTTCTTTTTCTCTGCAGAAATATGAGGGACTTATCTTTCCTCTGGTCCAGCTTGCACAGGCAGGAAAGCTGCTAGGTGCATGCTAAAGCTTAGACACTACCTCACCACCCCCAGCCCCATCCAAAGCAATCCATAAAGAGCCTTTTGCATTACTGACAAAGGAATTTGGGACAGTTGGAAAGTGCTTCACAAGTTTTTTCCATTCCAGTTCTTTTTTTTCTAGGCGGTCCTTACCAGAGCCTGCTCTGGTTTTTTGGCTCTTCTCTACCCAAAGCTGGCCAGAATATTTTCAGTTATAACATTTGCCAGACACTCTTCTATTCTTCAGACCTTTCCTTTTCACAACGTTACCCCAGATTTCCAATTTGCTTAATAGCATTTCCTCCCCTTCCTACCTCACCAAATCATCTCCTTGGGTGTCATTATCTCTGTAGGAATCCCTACATAATATTTAAAATTATTTCATAATCCTAACTCATATTTCAAGACTCCAAAGGTAAAGTATGCTGCTGCTCTCTCCCTAAACACACTTGAATGGGTACCCAACAAAAAGTTACATTGGAAGATACTCACCTCAGCCATCAGTTTCTATCTCAGGAAACTCTCATTTCCCACAGAATCAGTGGGGAATGGTGCTTTTGCTGCCTTCGGTATAGGTACACAAAGCATAGTGAATAACCTTAATCTTAAATATGTGACACAGAGGCCTTAGAAGCATTTGTTTTAGGAAGCATAATTTCTTTCTAGGAAAGCAGAAGTCTCTCTTCTGTGGTTCTGCATACCACTACATTAAGGAACTGAAAGGTATAAACATACATCTGTGGATCCTTTTTATTGGTCCTTCTGATGTTGTGACCACCTCTCTTTGCCCTTGTCAAGTGATGTGTGAAGGACATTCCCTTTGGCTGCCAGCTGTCATGCCAGCTCAGGTTATAGCAATAGCCTGGGCATGGTCCTGAACCCACATCTGCCAAGCAGTCACTTATGTCCCAAAGCTAGGCTTGCACATCTAATTTTTAACAGTAGCCAGGTGGTTCCTGAGGCTTTTGAAGACCACTGAACCCCATGATTTCCAAACCAATGTTTATACAAATGGGAGGCACAGGATGTTTAACGTCTGTCTGCTACACTTCAGGTACTGTGACCAAAACCTGTGCAATCCTCTACTGTTATTTAAGGGCTTGTTTGAGCATAACGGGGTTAAAGCATTCCCTTTTCAACAGTTGTGGCCCAAAAAACCACAAGATCACAATTTCAATCACTTACTGGCATTTTACAAGAGAATAAGTTAAAAAGATCTTTGAGAGTTTGGAAGTTTCTGATTACAGAAGCCTAATTATTTTAAAGGAAGCAGCATAAAGGAAATATAACAGCATATCAGGAAACAAGAGACATTCTTTCATAGTTACAGACAAATGCATATTCCAGGTAATTTCTCAGTTAAAATGCCTACTAGGAATCCTCAAGTTTGTCTGCAAATGGAATAATGTCCAGGAGAGGAAACAAAATTATAGATAAATGATGCAGAAGGATCTCTGCACTTGCAATAAGAAAAATGACACCATTTGGTCATTTGAAAATAAGTGATGTTACTCCACCTAATTTTTAACAAAGAATTAAGAATAATACATTTCAATGTGTCAGTTCAGATGCACATATAGTGTAGTAGATGTAATTAGAATCATAGAATCAGGGAATGGTAGGGGTTGGAAGGGACCTGTGAAGATCACCTGGTCCAACTTCGCCAGCTAAAGCAGGTTCACTTAGAGCAGGTTCACGAGTGTATCCAGGCAGGTTTTGAATATATCCAGAGGATACTCCATAATCTCCCTTAGCAGCTTGTTCCAGTGCTCTGTCACCCTCAAACTAGGGTAGCAATATAATTAGCCCTCAAATATGGCTAAAAGGGAAACAGGACTCCAAGGGAACAGTTGCGAAGGATAGATAAGAATGTTATGAAAATGAAAAAAAAGTAAAAAACCCACAAAAATATAAAATTCCTATCTGAAAATATCATATCCAAGGCCTAGACACCTCAGATTTTCCTGTAATAACCAAATTATAAGACAACAATTTACTAAATTGACATTTAGCTTGAGGCAAAAAAATTTGGATAGATGCACTGGTTTAACATAATGTACCTCCAGATATGAGTGAAGCTGTCAGGATAAGTTTCACAGAGGAGAAAAATTGAGAGGTAAAGTAATTAGTAATTACTGCACCAAACTGGAGAGACAAGTTTAATCAGATGTTTGAGTTGCTGACATGGCTGCATTCCATGTGTGCTGTATTGCTCACTTTACTGTCAATAATGAATCCAGCAAATGAAACAATGAAGGCCAATACAGAATGCAAGACAAACCTTAATTTAAAAAAAAACAAAAACAAAAACAAAACACAAAACAAACAACAACGAAAAACCCAAAAATCTTTAAATCCAATTCAGCTAAGGCTAAATAATTATAAGTCTCAGACTGTTAACTTCTATTGCAGTTGTTCAGTTAGAATGTGAAATGTAACCTTGGAAATTAACAGACTCCCACAGGAACACAGAATTTCAAAAAGTACTGCTGCTGCATGTCTTTTTCCAGCCATCTACCTATATAAAACTAGCAGATTAAATTCAGATTACTTAGGAGTTTAAATTTTAAAAATATCTGGATATGTTATCAAATGCAAAAGACAGTAAGAAGTAGCATCACATAGGGAAAATTCTATACTTCAAGCCATGATTTTTCTTTTCAATAACATTTTTACAATTCTGCTCTTTATACAGATGGAGACTCTTCAAGTGGCTGTCTGCTCTGCAGTTCTCTGGTGATACAGTCAGCAAACATGCTAAGAACCAAAGCCTTCAATTATACATACAAGTACTTCAAACACTTTGAAAACCAAGCCTCTTCCAGCTTTTCCTTTAGCAAGTCCTAGTGTGACAGACACACCAGTTGCTTTGACCTGCACAGGGACTTTTAGAAGCGAAGCCCATACCCATGAGCATATCAAGCACTCAAAATGAGACTGTAGCAGACACATACTGCCTGAAAACAGAGCTAAATCAGAGCTGTGACACCTACAGTGATAATTGTATTAAATGGGAAATACTAGTAATTGGCATCATCTTGGTTTAAACAAATATTCAGCCATCTCTTTGACTTGGCTCACTATCAGGTGACCTAGTTAAAGATAATAACCTCCTGCAGGACTGAAAAGTTCTCAAAGTGATAAGAAGTTCACAATTAAAACCATTTCATGCCAGATTTTGCCCCACTGAATGCTTGCAGTAGGTAACTTGCGTATCTGTCAATGGCATGTGTCACTCCCTAAGTGCTTCAGTTTATAGCACTCTTCTCTGAAGAAAACAATCACTGATTTTTAAAGCTTTATCTTCAGGAACTTCCCCCTTTTTGATGGCTTATTTTCTGAAGAAAAATCCCACCAGAAAGGGAAGCAGGTGGAATATCAGTATATGTCTCTGACTCTAGTGTACAGGGAACAGCCCCTGGAAAGTCTTGCCTGGTCAGTAGCATAGATGATCTCCATTTCCATATTTCCTCCATAATAATGCTGAATGGCACTGAAGATTTCTCCCTGGCTGCTGGCTATATCTGTGCTATGGAATGAATGCAATCACTAGATCAGAGAGATTGGTCATAGATCTCATGCTGATACTAATGAGGTTCCTGGTATAATTTCCATACCCCCTCTTAAGCTGATGCTATAAATAAAGATCAGTGCATCCTTACATGGCTAGGACTTGATAAAGGTTGTGATGGTGCCAAAGTATCCTATTTCTCTGCATGCCAGATGCTTTAGTTACGATTTCCATCTTATGGAACCATGTTTGCATTACCCTTGTCCCTCTGAGCTGCTTACAGTTGGGTCAGGTTTTTTTCCCCTGCCTTGCCATTTTACCTCTGTATAAGAAAGGGAGATCATTATTGTCTGGAGTGACCCAAAAAGAAGAAAGGATGTGTGTGGAAAACTTCTTTCTGAGAGCATTTTACACTGATTTACGTGATACATTGATTAGAGAAGAGCAAGGAGGCTGTGAAGGGATCCAGCACAAGTCCTGTGAGGAGAGGCTGAGGGAGCTGGGGGTGTTCAGCCTGGAGAAGAGGAGGCTCAGGGGAGACCTCATCGCTCTCTACAACTACCTGAAAGGAGGCTGGAGCTAAGGGGGGGATCGGTTTCTTCTCCCAAATAGCTACCAGTAAGACAAGAGGGCATGGGCTTAAGCTCTGCCAGGGAAGGTTTGGGTTAGATATTGGGAAAAAATTCTTTCCAGAGAGGGTGATCAGGCATTGGAATGGGCTGTCCAGGGAGGTAGTGGATTCTCTGTCCCTGGAGGTTTTTAAAAAAAGAGACTGAATGTGGCACTCAGTGCCATGGTCTGAAAACCACAGTGGTTGTTGATCAAGGGTTGACTTCATGATCACAGAGATCCTTTCCAACCTGGCTGATCCTGTGATTTAAGATTTTGTTCTATTCAGGGCTCACTTCCACTACTTTTTAGAGAGGGATCTCTATAAATGGCCAACAACTAAGTATGAATTAAAAAAAAAAAAAAAAGTCAGGTGAAAGCAAATGAACTCTAAAGCTGACAATGACCCAAGGACTTTGGATCTAGGTCACCTGGTTTGCAATACCTGCTCCCATTGCTCCCATTCCCAATACCTGCTCCTGAGCAGCTGAGGAACATCCCATTAAAATTGTCTTTGGATAAAATTCTTTGATTCTATGATTCTATGATTCTATGATTCTATGAAATGGGTTTGTTGGGAGACTAGAGGTCAGCTGGTCTGAATGGAGCTAAATTTTTCTCCTATTTAGAATGGAAGAAATAAAAGCCATGGGAAGAACAAACAAACAAAACAACCTTTCTCTAATGTTCACCTTCCAGGAAGTAAAAAAGTGAGGTAACTGCAGCCCCTGGCTCTTCCAGAGGAACCTATTGCTGCCTGCAGCATGGGGTGATTGACAGGTATCAATCCACAGCCCTCACTGGGATGAGGGCATCCACAGGACATCAGGGAAGTTGGTATGGATCTGAGGGCTTACACACAGGCCACAGGACTGACCCCAGAACTGCTTCATCCATAACTACTTCACTGACTACTTCATTCATTGACTTCAGCATCTAGGACTCCACTGTTGCATGCTGCTCTGCATTAGAAAATTTCACAGATGGAGTCTTTTACTATTGATGAGGGAGAAGTAGGGGAAAAAAAAATAGTGTATTCCCACACTCTTACTGGTGTATTAAACCATATGCCAGGCACACAAAAAATCTCAGACTAAATTCTCAAAGCTTTTGGGAAATCTATCAAACCACAGACCTGGGCAAAGTCAGAGCAACCATGTGAGCCAGTGCACTTATTTAGAGTCCAGTAGTACTGGGCTCTGACTGTAAGCTTCAGGCTGTGCATGCACAGGGTAAAGTCAGTTGTTGCTCTGAAGAGGTCCAAGTTCCCAGTAGGAAAGGAGACTTGATTCACTGTGGAACACACAGAAGTTAGAGGTGTAGTATTCAAAAGGGGAAATTTAATCTATTTATGCCCCAGAAATGAAAGCCCTTATGACGGCCTTATCAGAACAATGTCTACTTCATTTAGAATTGGAAAGTAGGATTTTAAAGATTATTTTTTTGAGATCTGATAACTCATTGCTAAAGGATAGAATTTCATTAAACTATTGAGGAGTGGATTAGAGCTATTGCATGTCAGTCTTTGTAATCTTCCATTATTGGTCATACTACCTTCTGCATCACCATAAATGGATTTAGAAAAGTAACTGGAAAAAGAGCTGATCTAATTGCAGAAGTAAGTACAGCCTCAATATCCAAGGCAACAGTAAGATGCTACGGGTTATTTTTTCATTTTTCAGCCAAAGATGCAGGAAGCTCATTTGAAAAAGGCATTCATACAAATGCTGCTTACAAATGATTCTCCTAGGCGAACAAAACATCTGTTGCAAAGAAACAGTTGCCACCATTTTTAGAGTAAAAAGATACATCTATTTCATATTCAAATCCTGTTCGAACAATAAGATTCTCTTGCAAGAGATGTCATAAGAATAAATTCATGGTGTACCAAAAAATGATTCACCAGGCTATAAGAGAATAAGGGCAGTTGCTGAAGATGAGTCTTTCTATTAGCATATCAAGCTCCATAACAAATGTTCTGAAAATGGCTTTTGTATTGATTCAAATTTTATCCTGCTTCAGCATCAGTACTGAAAATGTATTTATACATCTGGCATAGACTGAAAAATTCTCACAGCATTAGCAACTAGGAACAGATTTTGGTATTGCACCTTATTCCAATTTTACACTGGATCTGGTATTTTGAATAGAAAGGTAATGATTTTGATTCTTGAAACATCCCTTCATTAGCCTAGGGAAAAAGCAAGAAGATGACAGCTGGGCTATTTATATGGAGCCATACACAGAATAGGATAAGATAGCATAGGATAGACTAATGTCAGACTGGACAGGACTAGGCTGTCCTCCATTTGGTTTGATGTATTTGCAATCTGATCTTTGCAATGTTTCAAAGGGATCTGAACACTCTTAGTTTCTTCAGAAGGAGTCAGTGTAGTAATTTATACAAATCCTACAGATCCTGGCTGTATATTTTCCAGCTGGCCCATTGGCTCAAATCCAGTTCACTCCTTCACATAAAATTGTAGCTGTTCCATGACAAATGCAAAACGACTTTGTTGTTCTTGGTTCAGTTCTCAGCAGCTTGTAATTCTAATCACAAAGACTAGTACCTTGTTTGTATTTTCAACGAAGATGGAAGTAACTGAGTTGTGTCTGTATTTATTCTTGAGTTGCTTCTCAGTGTTGCCACTGAAAATAAAGTTCATCAATATTTATAAGATAGTGTCTTTTTCCCACAGAAAAAAAAAAAAAAGGAAAAAAAAAAAAAAGGAAATTACTCTTTTCCATGCTATAACAAGGGTTTCTTATTTAGCTGAATTACATAATAAGCTAAGGAACAACTCTTGTTCATAGGTAATAACAATGTAGGAACTCTTGTTAAAAGGTTAGAATTTATCACAGTTTTCTGTTCATATATCCTCTCTTTCTGTGACATTTCTCCAAGCTTGTCTGATGCAACTATTAGGAAAAGACAGTTTGGCTAAAAGAAATAGGTGAGAGTGGAAAGACAAGGATCATACAGCAAGAGCTTATTTAATTTGATGATCTAACCTAAGTGGTGAAGCACATAACATACAGCTCCCTATGATCCCTAATGGGTCTTCTGAATGCTTTAATACTGGAAACATGGGATGTTTTCTTGTATCTTGAAAAATCAAAGAAAATGGGATAAATCTTGTCTTCTATTTTCATCCTCAAAACTGGCTTGCTCAGAAGTCTTGCCAGTATCAAAATAGCTGTCTGATGAGTTTATACTGTATAATGAGCACAAATTACTTGCTTTTATTAAAGTCACCTGCTGCTTTATTATTCCATGCATAAAAATAGAGCATACCAGGCAGTCTATGCGTATTCTGCTTTCTAACAGATTTATGAGGAGGCTGATAGGTGACTCCTAGTTGGCCCCTTCTAGTGTACCTTAAAACCCTCAGCTGGCTTTTATAGCCAACACCCCAACAGCTCCCAAATGTTTCAGACCTTCTAGAATCAAGGATATTGTTAATGTGTGAAGACTCTTAGGGGGAATTTTCCTGTTGCTTGTAGTTCAAATACTGAGTTACTTTGCAGCGGTCTGATAATGAAAATTGTTTCCAAAACCCTGAACTTTCCACAAAAATATCTACTGTCATTATTTTGGACAGTATTTGGCACAATATCACATTGCTCCACAGCAGTTAGGCCAGTTAGGTACTGGCCACAGGCTGACTTCAATCTGGCTGAATGCAGTTTGGGAGATACATCATCTGTCAAGTACTGGATACAGCTACTAGACATCAGTAAAACCATGGACTTCAAACACCTGCCTGTACTTGCTACCTTTTTATTTTGTCTTTGATGACAACACATCAAATTAATAAGCCTGTATGTCTAAGCAATGATGCAAAAAAGTTAGTTCAATAATGAGGAGAGCAGCAGCTCACATTTCCCAGTGTTTCCCATTAGAAGCAAGCTTCATTTTGAATTTTATTTCCCTCCATCTGCTATAACTCTGGAGACCATTTAACTTTTACTATTCTGTCTTTAAATTATAAGAATCTTGATACCCTACCAGAATTTTCTAGTTGAGATTTGACACACAAAGAAAATATATCTCATAGAAGAAGAGAAAAAATATTCTTTCCGAAGAGTAAACAGAGTATTAATTTTATCTAGGAAAACAGAACATGTTGGAGAATGGGTGGTAATTTATCAAGACCAAAACATTAAAAAAAAAAAATTATTGAAATTTAAAGTGTCAGCTGAAAGTCAATTCATATTAAATGTTACTAACTGGACACACTGCCTTTACCCTGCTGAGTCACTGGATTCAGACATCTATAAACACATCTATGACACTTATTCAGTCATGAACTAAGGTTTCAGTGAAGGAACTGCACATCAGAGGGAGGCAATGTCCACTTAGACATCTGTCTTTTTACAGATCACACAGGCTCATTGAGCCTCATTTTTTTAAATCTCATAGTAATAGTGTTAGCAATTTGATAGTATATTCTTATTTGCCTGAGATTTCAGAGTTGGAATTGCTACCAGTTATATCTACTACTGATGCAGGAACTGAAGCAGAGGAGGAGTTCAGTAACCAGTTCACAGACTGGAATAGATTTGAACTGCAAACACCCTGATTTTCAAATACTTTGCACAAAACCTTCTATCTCTACTAAAGTCAGAGTTTATTTACCACAGCCATCTCCTCCCTTGCCCTCTTACTGCCACGTGACTCATTTCTGTGGTCTGCCCAAAAACCAATCAAAATCATCCTTTTTTCCCAGGCATTTATATTTTCCAAGTTCAGTTCATTTTATCAGCTGCAAAGTTATTAGTCTGACTTTAAAGTCTCATAAAAATCTACCCTTTGATGCTTAGTTACATGTTCATTAGCCTCACTTGAAGCTATTCATGTAGCATCACCACAGTTCTAAGGTTTACAGAAAGTTAATATGAACTGTTAGTTTATAAAGTTTTGAAAACAGCTACAAGTATCTGAACCTCCCAGAAATAAGAAAAAGGAAAGAAAAAAAGAAAAAAACCACAAATCCTAGCTGTAGATACAGCTGTCTAACTTCATCCTGAGCTACTGTTAAACTGGAAAACGTCACCAGCATCTCATGAATTTACTGCCACATTTGATAACACCTCTGTATCACAGAGCTAAATATCTGTAAAACCATGTTTAAAGCATAATTGCCAATACATCCACCAGTATTTTTAAGTTATTGAGGGTAAGGAGAGCTCTTTTCAAGCTTCCAGTGTCAGATTTTTTAACCTTTGCTAGCCACAGAAATCATCTTTAATTTTTGCATTTTCTTGATGAGTACTTCCACAATACTTAAATTCTTACTTACATTCACTTCCCTTTCTGGTATGCTGTACATATACAGACTGCATATGTGCATCCAAAATGAGCAGAGGTGAATGCATTGTGTATGTTTGATGGGATCTGTAACCTGGAGCTAAGGAGGCTGATGCCCTGCATCATCCTTGCTCATAGGATCAGGGCTACTATGGAGCTGCTACCAATGACAGATGAAATACCTGTTGGGCTGGCATATTGTGATCCCTCATTTGAAGAGATTTGGAGATGTTTTAACATTCACATCATGAGAATTCCAGTACGGACCAGATTTCAGTGTGCACCAATGTATTAATCACATCCTTAAGTTCAAGCATATGTTTGGCCTCACAAATTTTAGGATCAGGCCCTTGGTTTCTGCTGGGCCCATGGACCATTTATTTGTTAAGCAGACACAGCTCTGGTGACTGGAACTCTGAAGAGTGGGTATTATTTTAATGGATAGTTAATCTACCTGATTTCTCTTTCACATTTTTTGTTGCATTACGTTGTCCATCATCCTTCTGTTTCCAATAAGCCAACAAAGTGTTTACCAAGGCTCTTGAGACTCAACCTGGAAATGAGCAGTTATGTTGATTCATTGTTGTAACAGATTGTAAACCTCTCCTCTGTTTTTAGAAACATTTACCATAGCAGCTGAAAAATGATTTTTCAAAGTACTACTGCTACAGCCATGGGATTAGATCTTGGGTTTCATCCAAAACACCCTCTATGCCTCTAAGACCCTCTTTTCTTGTCTTAAGCTCTGAGCACCCACGTGCAAAAGATACGTAAACAGCAAACTGACTGGGGTTTTCTTTTCAGTTTTTAGAGGTGAGTTTAAGTGTAAAACAAACCTACCCCTTGTAGTACATTACTATCAACATGACATCTTATTTGTTAATGTTGGCACAAATAGACTTGGGGAATTATCAGTGAGAATGAGCTGAAGTAATTTTGGTACTAACAGCATAAAGACTTCTGCTGCACATCATTAAGTTGTAAGCTTTAATGTCATGTAGCTCTTACTTATTTTGTATAAACTCAAAACCTGAACATGGAGCAGATTCTCAAAATAGTACAATTTTAGCTTATGTTTCTCACTACAGAGCAAAACTCTCCCCCCCTTTTTTTTTTCCTTATTATTAATATGTTGCTGGCATTAATTATCTGAAAAAAAGGGGTGCAAAGTATGATTATGATAGTGGTACTTTGCTTGGCATGTATTGGTAAGATTTCTTTACCTAATATACAGATATCTGAATTTAACATCTACTTGCTAAGAAATTTCTGCACTATATAATTTAGGGCTCCTCTTGCCCTACCTTCAATCCAGTTCTCTGTGTATTCTGTGATGTAAATTATTTTCTTTCTGGATGAGCTATTGCTGTGGTTTTGGGGAGATAAATTAATATCAAAATGTGTCATTGTGAGTGGAACTGTTGAGATGAACTTGTGGAAAATCTCTGGTCAAAAAAAGATGTTTACATTCTGACTTCTTCTGCCTTAAATCAGGACACAAACCAGTGCTGTGGTGTCAGAAATTGCCACACACATGTAAATTCTGTCTTATGGTCAGTCTCTAGGAAATATAGTACCCAAGAGCCACACACAGAGAATCATTTAATCTATAAGGTATTCATGACATACCACCAACAGCTTCTGGAGAATCTGGACCTCAAATGCCACGGGAATGGGACTGCATACAGACACAGTCAGTCTGTGATTACCTGCCTAGCTTGTGCTTCACTCTTTGACTTCTTCCTTTCTTTTATTCTGAGGAAAAAAAAAAAAAAAAAAGGAAAGAAAGAGAAGAGCATTGGCTGTGAAATCAAAGGGAACATCTGTGACTATAAACTGATACACATGCATAGTTAAAATGTGAAAATAGCTCCCTTTGTTCAAAATCTAAGATTTTTTGACTGCACATCTCCTACGTACCTCAGTGACCATCTGAGGCTTAAGCATCTCTTTGCATTTGCCCATCAAACTTCATTGACCTGAGCAGGATGGTAATTGTAGTCAATTTTTGTGTTAGAGGAAGAATGTAGATGCCATTAAACAGGAATCAGTTTTCTGTCGGAAAGGAAATTATGTGCTGATTTATCATCTGCAGAAGTATGTTCTGAAACCTGGTCAGATGGAGGTTGAGAAGGAAGGGTTTTTCTGTCAGGAAGCTGGGGGAGATGACTTCTCCTGAGCTGTTGTAATTAATTGCAATAGCTGCAAAGTCACACAGCCTTCACAGTTACAAACAGAAACAAATTGTGCCTGACCTGCAGCAGCCTGCAGGGGTACGGAAACATACCCAAAGTCTATGGAAGGGCTTTTCTAGCTGAGGAAATAACTTTAAACTATCTTTTATAAAGCCTCTTTGCCTTAGTCTTTCATACCTTAGCCTTTCATACCATGCCACTAAGGTTGAGTGCATTAGCCATTGACTCTGTTGGGTCAAATTTCCTCAGTACTAAGCAACAAAAATGTTGCATTAAGAAAATACCATACCTTTAAACAATAATCTTTGTCAAGGTTTACATTTCTCTTAGGAAAATACTGATTTTTTAAAATTACCTACCATTATTTGGGGTAAGAATGGTTAAAAAAGTAAGTGTTGCCAATATCGTTCTAAGTTAAGGCAAATCTCTGTAATTCCTGCCAGTACAAAATGTCTAAAGATCACTATTTTTCTTTTCAACACAAATATGAAATTGCTTCAGTGTTATAACTAAGCTGTAGAAAAGCTTGTTTTATCCTAAAGGGGTGGTGGTGATTTGCAGAATTTTGCCAGGCTGCTTTCAGAGGCTGATCTTTTTCATTTTGACAGGATTTACTCATGTGTCATTTTGCAGCTGCTGTTACAGATGTGAAGCAAAAAGAAAAAAGAAAAATAAACACAACCAAAACTAAAGCAGCTCCCTAAGCTTTCACACCACCTTCAGTTTTTCTTTGTGATTGTTTAGCCTCATATCAATAACACTAGTAATACTGATTAGCAAGGAATCAGACAAAAATTTCTTACAAAATCTAAGAAACACTCATGAAGTTTACTGAACAAACTCTACCAAATCGTAGACCATATGTGGAGACCTTTCAGGGAAAAAATGTGGCACAACAGTATGTATTTATCACTGCACCTCTCCTCACTTCCTGAGATTTCTGATTTCTCCACTGATTTCTCCTCTTCACATAATATCCAACATCCCAAACCACTGAGAAGCTATAAATGGCTTTTCAAAAAACATCAGTGCTCCCTTAACCTTCTTTTCCCTAAATGGAGGATTTCATTCTAAGATTTATGGGCCAGAATGGAAATATTTTAGTACACCAGAATGGCAATATTTAATCCTGAAGGAATAACACATTTTCATTGTTGAAGTCTTTCTATAGATGCACAACTGGCAGCTTTATACCCCTAATGTAAGCAATAGCTAGTTTTCCAGTGGGATTTAGAGCTTTCAGGATGCATAACTTGCCATGAGAAACAGCAATGGTGTCTAACCACAAAGACTACCAACATGGTGGACTTTCAAGCTCAGATATTTTTATGTACATATTAAAAAAAAAAAAAATTGGCCACAAATGTGGTGTTTTAGGTATATTTTCCTATATTCCTTGCATCTGGTTTCATAGAATGAAAAGTAACAACTTTAAAGGTAAAACAGCTAGAAAGGAAAGTGTAATTAATGTGTCTCCAACTCTGATCAGATAACTTTTGGTAGCTGGCAGTGGTAGGCACATTGTGGTGTAGTGAGCTTGACACCTGAGTGAGGCAGGATCCATCATTTTGTTACCTTCAGTTAAAAATCTAACACCATGCATAAACCTAGACAATACCATGAAATACCACTTGTTATTACATCCAGAGTTAATTTCTCCCATCACCCCAGAACTTTATGAATTACCTGTGCTGGACACAAGACAAGGTTGAGAATTTTTTCTCTCATTCAAAATTAGGATTGAAATTTAGCTAGTAAGCTAAGGCAAAACCTGCATTATCCTGAAACCATCTCAACATTGTAGGTTTAAATTCATTGCACCTAGTTTGGGGTTTGTACAACACAAACACGTATCATCAGTTCTGGTCAGCTGAGTCTCTCTTTGCAGGAAGGAGGTTTATTTGTAAGTATATTTAGGATGCAACTTTCTGGGCCTGTTTTGAACCTTTACTTTCTGAGAAGAAAAAAGCTACGGTTTCTTTCCTTTGATGATAAGGTACATCTAACCAGATAGCTCAGATGAAACAACCAGCAGTCTGTGCAACACCAAACCTCAGGTGGACTTCCACCCACAGAGCAGTTGGCACTACTGGTGCAGCACTGCACATCCTGGCCAACAAGAATGGTAGAAAGCCTTCTTTAAAAGCTGTAGCACTATATCTTTACTCTTCCTTTAGTTTCGCTCTTTCTGACATTCAGGATCTTGCTGAGAAGATAGCTGAAGGCTTCTTGTGTACTCATTAGCTGTTATGGTTTGGTTTTGGTATTTTTCCCAAGCTGCCCCTGGGATTTCAAGCAGCAAATCATTGTTGCTGGTTATTTATAGTTACAGAGGTAGAAGATCATTTCATAGCTCAAACACAACTTCAGATGGAGGCAATTGAGAAGTCATTGAACTTAGCAGCTGGGCAGCTGCGTCACCAAACCCCTTATGCTGCCCAATTATTTTCCTTGGCAACTTCTTCCTCTAAGAAGTTGTTTTTTCCTGACCATGCCTCAGTTGGCTGTTTGTGAAGAACTGGCCAATGTTTGTTGAAGGAAGAAGGAGCAAGCAGTTGCTTCTGTTATTCCCCAGAGAACTTTATGGGGAAAATGTTGTTTAATATAGACATAGTCTCACAGTCTCTGGGGCAACCTTTATAGAAAGGGAGGGGAAGAGGAAGGGAGGATGGGGGTTAGACCTGCTGTGTCTGAGCTTTCTCCCTGGAGGATAAAAATCAAAAGAGAAAAAATAAATATAATTTTCCTTTTTTTTTTTTTTTTTTTTTTTGTAACTGTTTCAGTCTGAAGCTTCACTCCTGTTTCTATGCTCTGTGCTCCCCAAACATTAGTTTACTGATTGTATTTTTGAGCATTTTTGTTAGAAAAATGCAATATAGCTTTGCCCCAGATGTTTGATATAGAATTGGGCCAGCCAGAAAGGTCTTCTAAGCAACTCTGCCTTAACCACTGATGGTTCTTTCTGCCCCTGTTTACAGCCCATGGCATGCTCTGAAAAGTTCTTCCACAGCAAATCCCCACCAAGCTGTGTCTGCTGGCACAAGCATTGAGAAGGTCTGGTTAAGAGACTAAATCTGCTATTTGCAGAGCACCAAAGTTGCAAAAATAATCTGCTACTGTGGGAAGAGGGATGTGACCAAACACAGACCTGAATGCTTTCCCCAGGCACATCCAATTAAATGAAGATGACAGAAACCCAAGTAAATAAGGGGTATAAAATAAAATAAACATGGTACACCCCCTTCCCTTTCCCTTTTTCAGTCTTCCTCCTACTTCAAAGGAATCCTCAGACTTCAATCTTATATGTGGGTACAGAAAGCATACTCTTACCATCCACACACACCCACTCTGGGTTAAGCTCTCAACCCTGCATGCCTTTGAATGCCAGTTCCTGGCTGGGGGTGCCTATAACAGAGGCAGCATCACTTTCTATATCCTGCAATGTCTTGCAGGAGAATAAACTTCCCATCAACCCACTCTCCTAGCATTATGCTATGAACTTGAAATGCTCTGCACAGTGCTCCAGACTTCAAAGCTTGGGAAGAAAATCTTTCTTCCAGATTTCTGCTGACCAAAAAAGCCTCAAGAAGGAAACAAGCAGTCAAAACAAAATTAAAAGAGTGTGAGCTGTCTGGGATATATGGTGGTACCAAATAGCTGGTGCAAAACTGTTTGAGAAGAGCAAACAGAAAAGCTGCTGTGGAGGGCAAAATGCAAAGTGCAAAACAGCCCCTGTGGAAGAAGCCATGTGGCAGAGCCTTGCACAGAATATCTGTGGCAGAGGCAGTCAGAGGTCTGTGGAAAGGAGGAACCTTTGGTTGGTGTGTGGTCATGCAGAGCAGCTTGTGCAGAACATAGAGAACAGCAAGCAGAGAACAGGCTATGCAGAAGAGCTGCTGTGCACTGACTCTCTGTGTGACCACTGGAGCTCCCCAACAACTCAAATTTTCAATGCCCTTTCAAGCCTCCCCAGATCCCTACAGGCCAGAATTCCTGGAGCTGCAGTAGATACAACTCCAGGAGCCTGGCAGAACTTTGTGCAGCATCGCAGCCACAGTCAGCAAAGCACCAGCTTGCTCTGCCAGCCCTTCACGTGCAGGTAAGCCCCAAGACTCATGCACCTCTTGTGCTGCAGAATCATAGAATCATTTGAGTCTGAAAGACCTTTAAGATCATCAAGTCCAGCCATTAAGCTAACCCTGCCATGCCCAGAACTAAACTGTGTACCCAAGCATCACGTCTACACTTCCAGAGACAGTGATTAAAGCTCTGTCAGTCAACCAGCTCCCAATCTACCTTTCTGTCTACTCATCTAACCCACATGTCCTGAGTTTCTTAACGAGGATGTAATAGGAGAGAGTGTCAAAAGTTTTGCTGAAGTCAGGGTAGATTACATCTGATGCTCTGCCCTCATCTAGCCATCCAGTTATAACATCACAGGAGGCTAACAGATCAGTCAAGCACAATTTACTCTTCTTTTCTTCCATGTGTTTAGAAATGAACAGATCGGTCAAGCACAATTTACTCTTCTTTTCTTCCATGTGTTTAGAGATGACATCCAGAACAATTTGCTCTATCACATTTCCAGGGACAGAGGTCAAACTGACCAGTCTGTAGTTTCCTGGGTCATTCTTGCCCTTTTTGAAGACTGGAGTGACATTGAACATTTTGAGTATAGCCATCCAGACAGTTTTTTACCCAGCCAAGCATACACTTATCCAAGCCACGAGCAGCCAGTTTCTCTAGGAGAATGCAGTGGGAAACTGTGTCAAAGACTTTACTGAGGTTGAGATAGAAAACATCCTCAGCCTTTCCTTCATCTACTAAGTGTGTTGCTTTGTCACGTCCAGTTCTGGACAGAGCTACAAGATCCCCTGTATGCAAAGGAATTATCTTTGTTTTCCTTACTTTTGCAAATAGAAAGTGCTTCTCTTTCCAGTCACATAATTTTTGAACTGGTATCAGAGGTACAAATGTGATAGATCACTTGTAGTTGGGGAGCAAATAGCCACAAATAACCTGCCATAGGAGCTGCTGCCTGGTGCTCAGGGAAGGTGTTACGGTGTGTGCCACATTGACTTCAAAAGGTTCTCTCTCCATTACCTACTCCTCCTGCACAGAGTTGTTGGTGTTTTGTGATGTTATCCTTACCTCCTATCTCAGACTTCTCTGAGGGGACAGAGACAAACTTAAGATGCCATCCTTCCAGAGAGGAGTCTTCAAGTACCTGCTTCAGGCAGCTGTACAGCAATCTGGTCCAGTGCCCTGCTCATCTAATTAGGTAAA
The DNA here is from genome assembly GCA_023637945.1 of Phaethornis superciliosus. Taxonomy (NCBI): domain Eukaryota; kingdom Metazoa; phylum Chordata; class Aves; order Apodiformes; family Trochilidae; genus Phaethornis; species Phaethornis superciliosus. The sequence continues at coordinate 9,406,795 of JAJQWJ010000011.1, forward strand.
AGAAACTAACAAGCCTATCTTCTTTTCTTTAAAACATTATCTGATAAGAACATAATTTTTTTCTTGCTGTTTTATTCAGTTTCCCGTTCATGTTTTCTGCTTCACTGTAACAGCCACCATCTCTTTATGAATGGTATTGTATTATGCATGGTTTTATTTTAGACTTGAGCATGAAAAGTTGTTTTTAACATGCTCAGACCCAGAGCAGACACAGGCAGGCAGGACAGGCAAGAGGGAGCTGCCCTGCAGGGGTTATCTTGCTGGCAGAGCTGCACAGCTCCTGCTGCAGACCTTGCTCCTCTGCAGTGCTCATGTCTTTTGTGTTGTCGTTGCTGAGCTCTCTCCTTATTTTGCTGATTAGGCCTTGCAGAAATAATGAATAGGCTTTAGAAATCTTTGTGGTAATAATGGAATGGTCAGACTAATGAATATCAAAAACATTCATCTTGTTGACCCAACCTTGACTTGGACAAGCTGCAGCTGCCAGCTTCTTGAGAGATCAAGATCACACTTTTGTTACTTCTTTTTTTGCCTGAGAGACACAGACAGTAACTGCTTGTAGCAGAAAAGTTGGCTGAATGTTTTGTTTCATACACTGACTGCCTTTTATTTTGTCTTAGCCAAGAAAAAAAGATAGCAAGGTTGTGTTACAGGCTTAACATTAACTGCTGGCATCAGTAGATGCTGACTCTATCTTAGACCAAGCAATTAACCTTTGTAACTCCGGCCGATGTCAGGGGGATGGGCAGCAATTAATAAAGTCTGTTCTTAAATCTCAGCAGCTAAGGTTCATACTAAGCTGAAATGACACAGACAGTCCTGTAGCCAAAGCAAGTGACAATGCTTTCTTTCTAAAAGAACCTCATCTGACCTTTGTTCCCTCAGTGTGAAGTCTGCCACAATGCAACAGCTCTTGTAATCTCTAGGATGCACAAGCTCCACGAGACTTTCAGAGAAAGCTTCCAAAAAAAAAAAAAAAAAAAGGAATTGTTGGTAGAACACAACAGTTTTGATGAATAAGAAAGCAGCCTTTCTCCTCTCCACACAGTGTTATGATTACAAGGCCAAGGAAGTTGGCTAGTGCCAGCAACAGTATATTGTTTTAGTTTTAATGCTATGTCACTTTCAAACTCTTCTCAATGTTAGTGTGGTAAGAGTTGTTAGGCAATGTATTTCAAAATCACTACAGTATTATCTGGAAGCCAGAACGCTTCTCTTCCAGTAAAAGAAACTAATCACTCTGCTGATCCCTCTGAATATGGAATACTCAACAGGTCCTACTGAATGTCTTTTTTTGAAGGGGTGAAAACAGCTGCTCTTTTAATGACAGCATGGATGTCACACCTTTATTAAATACATGGTCAACAATGTGATGATGGAAAGAAACAGTATTCATTTTTAGGAGGAACATATCCCATCCTCCTTTCAGCTGTATAGTTGCAGTCACAGCCAGGCAACCAGTAATGAACAGACTGCTCATTCAGCACATCCCTTGTAAAACCCTAATGGTGCAAGGCTTGTCACAACCAAGTCGATTGATCACAGAGTCTTAGAATGGTTTCATTTGGAAGGGACCTTAAAGATCATCTGGTTCCAACCCTGCACGGGCAGGAATACCTCCCATCAGACCAGGTTGTTCAAAGGTGTATCCAGCCTCACCTTGAGCACTTCCAGGGTTGGTGCAGCCACAACTTCCCTGGGCAACCTGTGCCAGTGTCTCACCACCCTCACACTAAAGTATTTCTTCCTAAATTTCTCCTTTGATATAGCCAGAGAGTTTTGGCATGATGGCAAACTAAAGGGAAGGTTCTAGCTGCCAGGAAGATACTTTCTAATGCAAAAGGAGATAGACAAAGACACAAGAACCAAGACCTGAAAGCCCTGCTTGTAGAAAATGCTCCAAATAGGGATACTCCTCTGTCTCTTTGGAAATGCCAGGAATATTTGCTAAGAAATAAGATAATTCTGTGTCTTAGGGTACCTAAGGGATCTGAATTAAGCTTTCAGGAATCTCTGTCCCAGGTTTATTACTGTAGAGTCTCACATATCTAGCTGCAAAACAGGGTTAATAGTGTTTGCTTTCTGCTTCTGGTCACGTAAAGGCAGAATTGAGGACAAGATCCCAATGAGATGCTCTCTAAATGACATCAAAGTACAATTCATAAATGTGAAAAAAAAACCCCAACACTGTAAATAAATGACTTGTGTGCAAAGCATTTCTAAACAGTCTAAATAAGGGCAGAATAATTATACCATAGGGTTGCAAAGGGTTTTCATAACAGCAGGGCCCAATTTTCTGTAAGAAAATTTTCTCTTGGGAGAATCTATGCCATTCTGCAGGAAAAGGGAGGAAAGACAGTCTTGTTGAAGAAGAGGTTTACACCAGCACATTATTTGTGTAAACTTTAATCTCCTTACAGTAGAAACATACAAAGTACAAGCCAAAAGAAGTACTAGAACAATTTTACAACAAAGCTTACTAGTAAAATGCAAAACTAATTTGTAACAAATTCTTAAAAAACTGTGCACTTTCTCAAACGTAACTTTGTTCAGCACATTGTTTTGATTTACATATAATAAGGCATTAATTCTATAAGAATCATTTACTGTATTCCAAAATTGCATGACCTAGGTGTAACACTCTATAGCCTGATACCATTTTGTTCCTTTCCATATTTACAGACTTAATCTACCTGCAGTGATGTGTAGCATAGGAGCACTAAGAACAAATACAAGCTTTGCCAATACTAGTTTCACATTGAAAAAGTTACATAAAATAAAGCTCAATTGTGCATTGCAATTCTTTAGTTCTGCTGCAGCTGTGACTGTAGTTTAAGAATAATTTCCCCATTCAGCATGCTACCTCACTTCCAGTAGCATTTTGGTCTTTCAAAATGCAGAACTGAATCTGCTCTGAACTGCAAGTGGACCCCATTTTTACCAGCTATCCAAAACTTGGTTTTCTCCTCCCCCTCCCCAGAACACCATACTTAAATTTCTTTGAAGGTTAAATCTTCTACAAATGGCATAATCGAATTCATTCTAGCTACTATGTACATAAATGGCTCAGGCAATTAAGTTAGTCCACCTTGTCATTAGTCAACAGGAAGTATAATTACTGTAGCTGTAAAGGAGGTATCTAGTGTTCCAGAATAAGTGAGTGTAATTATGGTGAGAGCTTTCTCAGTTCTATTTACATGACAACTTCAGGCTCAATGTTAAATAGCAAGTCATCATTTCCTCTTCGAACTTCAAGTAGTAGAGGTGATTCATTCATCACAGCCTCTTGCAGGTCACTGGAAGTCATCAAAGGACGTCCATTGACTTTAACAATGATATCTCCATCTTGGATCCCTCCTCTGCAAAGACAAGAAGAAAAAGGCAGTAAGTATGCACTCCATGCAGAGGAAAAGTACAAAGACTCTTCACCATCCAACGTAGCTGATGGGATAGATTTTTACTCAGTTTCCATCAGTTTACTTTCAGTTTCCATCAAAGGAAATTCCACCCGTCTGCCTGTGAAGGAGAAATCTGCAGTACTTGCTAAATGCAAGATCTGCCTCTCAATATTTCATTGGGCATTGTCATCTTAAACAGCAGTATTAATATTCAACATACTTTTTAAAAACAAAATTTGGTACCTTGTATTTCAGGTGTTCTTTAAATTTGGCAAACTGCAGGTTTTTCATATTGTTAAGTTCTGATATTGAAGTACTTCAATTCTGTAGATGTGAGCAGAATTTAAACCTTTTCTAAAACCTAAAATCAATACTTTTATTTGTTTAAACACATACTGAGTCTGGTATGAAGAAGTACTTGAATATAAATAGAAATAATATCTACTGGTTTCTAGAATTATTTATGGTGTAGAAGATAGCATGTTCTGCGTACCTATGAGAAGGTGAGTTTGGAACAACTTCATGTACATAAATTCCACTTCTGACATCAGGGAAGTCAGCATTATTGTGTTTAAGTTCTTCCACCAAGCTATAACAAGAAAAAAATTATATATCATTTGATTCCACAACAAAAGCAGTAGCATTCAAAAAATATTTCTTATTTATTCTCAATGTTTTTTCACCAAAACTGAATTAAAAATTAACCCTTTGCCCCGTGTTCTTGTGATGAGAATGCAGAAAATTCAAAATTGGATTAAAACAGTTAATATAGATTTTAAGAGAGTCAAAACTACCTACTTGTGCAAAGCATGCTATATTTAATGTTCTCATACATCTTCTGGAAAAACCTGACTTTTGCTTTTTGTTAGCATCCTGGAGGCACTGGGAAGAGCACAGGGACTGTAGCACTCTCTCTCCTAGGTTCTGTACAGGGACAAAATACATTCCTCCCCCAGAGAATTAATGCTGGTGATGGATCAGAAATTTGCTAAGGATTTTGCTCCTTAATTTTTCTTTATCTAGAACAAGATAGCTTTTGATAACTTCAGTCATCAGATCAGAACTGTGAGAGTTTACAAGGAAACTTCAGATTCCTCAAGTTTTAAGGAATTATTTGTGCATCTCTTTCTAAAGAAAGAAGACAGGAACCACCTGCAAAATAGAGACTCTAAAAACATCCTCTAATTTCTGAGATTACAACATTTTAGATCTGTGTGACCTGAGATGAGAACTCATCTCTAGAACCCATCCCTAGAAAGAAAGGGTTTTAAACTAATTATGGATTACCTGCTGTCTGCCATGGAAATGTGGGGTGCCTCAGATGGAAAGTAAGCCAAAATGGCTTCACACAGCTTGACTTTATTTGATATTGTACCTAGGAAGCTAATAATTGCATGACTAAAGCAAACACACAAAGGGAAGTAGTCTTTTCCTGAAAATATGCCTGGAGAAATCTTACACTGCTTTTCATTAGACACCCCAAAAAGCAGTAAAATCTCACATCGTGTTCACAATTATGCACAGAAACATTCTGAGTTTCTCTCCATTGGTGATGATGTGGTGATGCTAATGCCATTATCCTGATTCATTCCAGCTGAAGATCTGATCCTTTGGAGAGGACTGCAAGAATGTAACTCCACAAACAAGGATGGCTTTACTACAACCCCAGCTGGAAACTGTTGTGGATAATTTTTCAGTACTACCACATGAGAAACATGACTACTGATGGAAATAAACACAAGTATTAGAGCCCTCATTTGTTATCCCAGAATATATCTGGGTAACAGCAAGACACAAATCAACATGAGAAAGAAAAGACAGTGAAGAACTGGAGGAGGGTGTCCATATTCTGGCTTTGTTAACATGGATTCATGAAGCTTTAGTTCTCCGCTTCAGAAACCACTTTTTTTCCATTTAATGGGACAGCACCAAATCCCACATTATATGGCCTCCACTGGTGCTGATAAAACTACTGCCAGAGGCTCAGGCAGCTAAACTGTCACCAATACTCATGGTCACCTGAAAGCAGCAGCTTGCTTAAATGTCACCTAAAACCTATCATAACTCCAGACATACTTGTGAAGCACCAAAACCATTATTCAGGCTCTTCCTCATTTCCCTCAGCTATCAACAAAGCATCCACCACTACCTGTATTTAGAGTATGACTGACCATGATTTTCCAAAGAACATGTATTTCACCAAAATCATTAAAGTCTTTGCAGACTTCACAGAAGTTAACACACGCTTCTGCATTTTCTAGAGATTTGTAATGAAAGCTGAATGATATGAGTTCTGAACGACTACTGACCACATTTTGTACCCATGATCATAGGGATGATCTTTCTGAGATACTCACGCAGGTGTTATTGTCAGCATTCTGATGCCAATGAAACGTTTCTTTCCATCTGAAAACAACATAGAGGATATTTAGAAATTTAGACAAACACTGACAAAAATAACTACTTTGATGACCCAAAATACCTGTCAATTCAAACAGGATGTATCAGTTTTTAACAAAATTAAACAGAATTCATAGATGTCTACGATGAGGTAATTTTTAATTCTGGTTACCCTTGGTGTACAGAATGGTAATCCCTCTCCCTGCAGAGGGAGAATGTAACTTGCGTATAAAAGTCTTCCTTAAGAAACTAGGAAAATTTCTGTGGTCTAGTATCACATTACTTCAGCAAATGGAAAATTTTTAAGACACCATTTCACCTGAAAATGGTCAACGCAATGGAATCATATGATGTTTTAATTAAAATGTTGAAATGGGATTTAAAGAAATTAAAATTTCCACATTTCAGAGAAAGAACAACCAGAAGACTCACACTGATTCTTGTTGTTCCTATCCCAAAGAATGAAAAGCAAATTTTAAAAACTTCATAGACATTAGCCAGAATTCTACAGAGTTTCAAGTGGTGAAACTTAGGAACAGCACTGCATTTTTCCCATTGGCTTGTAGTTGCCATGATATTGCACAGGTGTCTTATGAAAAAAATGCAGTTTGATGACTTCCTGAAGTGAGTGCTTCTGTAGTTAGTTATATCCAGTGTGAAACATTTCCCCTTACTTGTTCCAGCATAACTACTTCACAATTTCTTTGAGCTCCTCCATGTTCTCATGTGAGGAAAAAAATTAAAAAGGAGATGTAGAGAATCTCCTTGAACTTACTATTTCCAAGAAAAAATGCTCCCAAGTAAAGGGATTACTCCTAAACCATACACATGTCCAATATTCCCATTAGTGTCAGTAAAAACATCAACTACTAAACTGGATTTACTGCCTTATGAGTAATTTTACATCTGCTAATGACATCAAAATCAGCTGCAGTAAGAGTGATATGAAGAAATGAAATTACTCAGATTTGAAGTCACATTTGGGCATGGCCATGAACTCATGGTCATGGTACTCTCACAGTGCTTCTCTAGTTTACATGGCACGAATTTAAGCTTTCACCTTTAAAAAACATCCAAACTTGATAAGTTTCCCACCTGAAATAATCCCCGTCACTGTAATTTGGACAGTTAAATTAAGAAGTTGTCTTCCTGACACACATACATGACAGACTCTGGTGACAGTTTACTGTCTGCATTAACCATTTTGCTGCTGATCATAACATGTACGATTCAGAAATAGGCAGAAGCACAAAGCATATTTTGGGCCTGAGTTAGGAATATTTACATGAAAGAAAATTGAAAGGAAGGGACAAAAGATATTGAAACAAAGCAGCAAGGAGAAGACTGAGCTAGAATGAAAAATCAAAGCAGAAATGCTGCTTATCCTAAAGGAGAAGTATTTCCCCAATGTGTAATGATACTGAAAAATAAGGCTTCAGAGGAAAAAAAGTATCTGGCAACCACAGACTTATTTACAACTAAAACTGTCATTCCACCACCATCTTTGGGCAGTTTGGGGTACTATTGCACCCCTGATCGTGCATGAAAGTGCAAAATGGCCTTCTGCCCTCTCTCCAGAGTAAGTCTGACACACTGCAGAGGGCACTTCATACAGTAACCATAAAAGGTTAATGAATAAAGTACAAGTAATACCTATGAGCTATAGATTTTTTTGCAGCAGAGTACATTCCTTCCCTTCCCACCTCTCAGCCATTTCATATGTCAGAATGAAGGTAAAGAAATTGGAGGTCTTTAATTCTACAAGTCTGTTCCTTTCAAATTTAACCCAATCTAACATCTTACACAGAAAAAAACTTTCTCATCAACAATGATTTGAGGGAATATAAGTGTCCAGTTTATTAGAAGTATCGGCAGAGACTGAACATGCACAGCAAATCACTTGTGTTTTATCACCCCAAAGGATGCAGTTTGATGTGAGGGTTAAATTACATTGGCAGAACAGTATGTGGCACCTGGAACTACCACTGTCACTTTGCATCTGCTCTGTGAATGAAAAGTCTCAAAACCTGTCATTATGGCAGTTTCTGAAATCCTGAGGCAGAAGGAAAAATAATTCAGAGAACTGGAATAAAGTGAGTTCATAAATCTTAGAAGCGGATCACCAAGGTGAAGTCCCAGCAGCAGTTTAATGAGCTTAATATGTAGGAAAAATAATGAACAAATGTGAAAACATTGCAGCTTCAGGCTGGAGCAGGCCCCAGTAGAGAGACACAATGAAATCACATTTTGTTTTTGTAAACAGCAGGCCAGATTAAAAACTGGTAGTTATCTGATCAACTCAGATTTAAACGACTATGTTCAAACTTACTGAACAATATTTGAGTATCTACAATATGCCACAGTCAATCTGGAAAGAGCAGTTTCCTAAGGGAATTTTATCATCTTCAGGCAATATATTTAGAGCAAAATGGTAATACTCTTAAACTTATTTCTATGACCTAATTGTACCATAAGGGCGGATTCCACTGAAACTGCTGAAAAATAATTGAGTAGAAAAAAACATAGTAAAAATATTTTTTAAAATCTTACATAAATTCCTTACGTCAAGAAATAACGCCTGTACAACTAACCTGAAAGCTATTACTAGAGCCCAAAGAAATGCAAACTAAGTCTCAAATATGGTGAAAATATCTCCTAGAAGTTATCTTTTTCTGTGCATCAAGGGCTTCAAATAATTTCTTCTGCCTGCATCAGAAATACTAGAGGTATGTCAGAGAAGCAAAAAAGAATTTAAAATTGACTGTGGCCAGGGTATGCCAAGCAACAATGGTCACACTGATACTAAAAGTGTGAAACCTTTTCTTTGGTTAGGGGACAGTAAAGTATTTTTTAAAATCAGACAGTATGTTACAGTCACAAGATAAACTTGAATCTTTTCTTTTTTTAATTTTATTTTTTAATTAGGGTTCCATAGTCAAAGACATCTCTAGGCCCTCTAGCTGAGCTCAGTGAGTTCATCATTCTCTGGAAGCAAAGGTGCCTGATGGAGCAAGGTGGCTGATTTCAGTGGTGGCATCTCTAGCCCTCACTGACTTTCCAGCCCCAGGTACCAGGAACCCCCTGGCAGATGGTAGGCTTTCAGCACCAGGCTTGGGTTTTGCCTCTACAGCCACATCTACAAGGGGATCCATCCTGCCTCCCTGGTTTGAGATGAATAGTTTGGTTCTGAATGGTATTAGTCCTCCTTCTCTCAGCAGCCAATGGAAGAGTTAGTAACCTGGATGAATAAGTAGGTTTTTTGACTTGCTCTCTGAAACAAAATTATGCCAGCTACTTTGAAATGTACTTTTCAGCACGAAATTAACAACTCTTCCAATTGACTTTCCTCTGCCAAATCAACAAGTGAAAAAAATATGGGGAATTCAGGAAAGCAAATATATGAGCAGGTGCATAACTTTAAAACTTCTAAGGCAAGTTTCTGAATTAACAGTATCTGAGAGAACACTGAAAGGGCAATGGAGCAGGTAAACAACCCTGGCATCAGCAACTGGATGAATGCAGTAGAACACAATTAATATAAAGATTCAAGAGAAGGAGCATCCAACAGTCATGATACAAGATAAGCAGGTGTGGACAGAAGAATTATCAAGCAAAAGAGAAAGGAAGGTTTCACCTGTATGAAGCATTACTAAATCACCTTTGGCTGTCCAGCACAGAGAATGACACTTTGTACAGCATTCCAGGCATTAGGCAGGCACATGAAACAAGTCCAGAGTACTGCACTTGACAGTTCCTGGTGTATTTAGATTCATATGCTCTTCAGTGCAGAAGCCTTTCCTTTTTTCTGCCTTTGCCATCTTTGCACATGTGGGTTTTTTGGACACAGTTATTAGAACATAGTTTCTTTTAGAACATAATTTTATTTCTACCAAGGTCTGAGGGTCCATCACAATATCCAATTATATACCACTGACACAGATGACCATGGCAAATAAAAATCATCAGCTCAGTAGTGCACCCACTACAGTCCATCTGTGGACAAGTGTTTTTAAAAGTTTTTATGTTATTCTCCACAGTACACCTTAATGTACTTTTTGTATGGACAATATAAGAAAAAGAAGGGTAAGAGTCCTTGAACAAGTCACCAGCTGTTCTCAAGACCACCGGAGACTGTACTGACTCATCTGTGTCCTCACTATCCTCAGGGGCCCTTTTTCCCAGATTTATACAGATACTGTCTATTCTTTGGGGGCTTGAGTAATAAAATGTCTCTACCACTTCTGTGAAGTTGCTTTCTATCCCCTAAGTCTATGGTGTTCTATACTGTAAAATAATGCTGCTCCTTTCATTAACAGGATCCCAGACCTGTACCTTTTGACACTCCACCAATACACCAGGAAAATAACTGGAAGATGTCACAATTTCCTGCCTTACCTTTACTCTGTTTGTCATGCGACTCTGTAAGAAACTGAGTGATGCGGTCTGAAGGAATAGCAAAAGAAATTCCAGCTGTGACCTTCAAGGTGTTAATCCCAATCACTTCACCATCCTATTGAGAGACAGCACGCAATTAATTGCTCCTAAGTGACAGGGCTCAGCTCACTGCCAGGCATTTCACGTTAAAAGCTGGTGTAAGAAATTTTAGAGTGTTGTAATCACTCAAGAAATAAACACTACTTATAAGGGAGGATCTGGGCTCTGATTCACAGTCCCTTCTGCATTTAACTGTGATGACCAGAGAGATTACAGTACAGTTTGTTCATTCAAGGTCCATCCCACCACTTGGCAAAAGATTCCCTCCTCTGGGCAGGCAGTGGAATCACTGCTACCACTACAGTCACAATTCACCAATCTGCAAAACCAGTGCTGTTTCAAAGCATTCTATTTTACAATCAGCTATGAAGATTAACCAGGTCCCATTTTTACTATGCATCCCAGGTTTCATAATGTGAACAAGCATAACTGTTCCTACCAGATCCCATTTTCATCACCGCTATGTAAAATTTCTTCTGTTCCATGGGGAAATGCTTGAACTGAGACCTAACTTTCGTATTTTGTATTAGCTCCAGGGTAGCTGCCTGCTATTACCTTGAATGATTGAAAGCTGGTATGACCTATGAAACTTCTAAAAAACCTCATCTCTCACGTATTTCAAACTAGCTCTTGAAATAAAAATAAAAAAACAACAAAAAACCAAGTCACATGGACTTACCAGGTTAACTAGAGGTCCTCCAGAGTTGCCATACTGTAAAATTGACATAAGGGAACAATAAATTGGTGCTTCACTGCAGGAAATGCAATTTTAATTTCAAACAGCCTATTGTTTGTAAGTAAAAGAATGAGAGTAGGTGTTTTCTTAGGCAGTGCTGAAGGATATGATATTGATCACAAAAGATTACAGGTAGGTCTCACCCTCCTTGTTCACACTTCTTTTTTTCCTTTTCAGAAAGTTAGGAGCAGCACTCCAATTAGACCCTACGTTCAAGAAGAATCATTAAAGAGTTAAAACGAGTGTTTTGATTGTTCTAAAAACTCTGAGAACAAGGTTTTGAAATTACTCATTGCTATTTAAGGTTATAATTCAGTGCGATGAATGCACAGTACTTAAGTAGTTTTATGCATCACTTTGGTTTCTAATGCTGTCAGTCTCATTCTCCACCAGAGAAGAGCATGAAGCTGTAGGTGTTTAATGACAGCAAATTGCTCTGAACTACATAAGGACTGATTTAGTAATAACAGACATGCAACTCTCTCTAGGGTGGGCATATAGCAACTCTGAGCAATCTGAAATTGCAAAATACCTAATAGCCTTCAAAGGAAACATGCAACAGGACTACAGGAAATGGAAGTTGGAGAAGTTCCTTGTTCATCTTCATGTTGGCTCAAAAAGTTTGGTTTTGAGTAAGAATTTTCAAGTAGGTCTACTGACCAGGCAAGAGCAGCAACTTACCACTCAAAATAAACAAAAGCTAAGTAATGCATGACAGCAATATGAGCCATATAAACTGTTTACACTTTGATAGCACTGGGCAAACCTTACAGATTCTCAGAAGAACAAAACAGACACTGAGTAAAGGGAGATCCCTTTCTTACATTGTATCTTCCCACTGCTCAGAGGCTACACACTTCATTTCTCTATCTGACTGACAGAAAGGAACCAAGGCAGTGGGTATTCAACCTTCCTCAGCATATTATCTTACACTCACTGGTGCTGTGCTTGAAGGATTTGATAATAAAAGAATTTCAGCACATGCAGTATAGTTCCATTTAGGAACGTATGGCCCTGTTTTCTCCTGCCCATGTTCCTGCTCTAGCATTTCTCAGGAGGCAGCTTCATGCACATTCCTGCAGAGAAGTCTTGGCTGAGCCACAGGAATGCTCTGAATAGACCAGCTCTAAAACTCCTCCCATTCTCAGGAGAAAACTACTGCATTAGCTAAACTCAAAGCATTCCTATGCTAAGGATTATCTTCATGTTTTTTGCTCTCAGATGGCAAAGCAATTCAAATACACTGTAATTTTCCTTACCTCCTCTACTATCACTGTCTCATTTGGTCTAACATTACCCGATACACTCTGCTATCCTTGTCTAAACTTGCTCAATAGCTTTTGAGGGCAGTGAATGCCTAAATATATACAAGGAAGCAGTTTGATCTTGAGGAATTCATACAGGCATGAAGTCGACAATCCCATGGTCTAATTCTGTCTCTGCCACGAATTCATTGTGTGCTCCCAAGTAATCCATTCTGCTTAACTTTTCCTACTCTACATCTGAAGAAAGGAATTTCTATTAAGTGCCTTAAGAGGTTCAGCTCCTGGATCATACAGAAGCTTTTTCGAAAAAAGCTCATTTTTATATCATATCTTAGCTCAAAGATAATTAACCTTGTTTTTTCCCATACAATTTCTCTCAACAAGTCTGTGATCATAAATAGTTGTGAAGCATGTGTGTAAAACACTGTTGTGACATGTTATGTCAAATTTGATACTGAGGCCCAACAAATAGATCCTGAAAATATTTTTCTTTCAATGTGTAACAGATTTAAACTGTAAAAGTTCCAGCAATTTCCTACCTCAGAGGTACATGCAGTCATGATTTTAGAATCACTAAGGACCTGAGCTGTTGGGATCCCTCCAAGCTGCTCTGAAGGCATATTATTTTTAAGTATTTCTAGACAACCTGCTAGGACTCTTAACTCAAAATTGTATCTCAAACATCATGTTCTTTTACATAGAGATTCTTATTTGGGGCATGTGGTGTGCAAAGGCAAGAAAATAACAAAAACCTCAATCCTCTCTTTAGTTCCTATCTGGGTGCTCTGTTGTTAAATTGAAGAAGATATTATCAACTGGACTACTCTATCTGGTTCTAAGGCTTGGAGATGAAAGAAAGATTTTCAGATCAGCTGAAAAAGCAGAGAATGAAACGTGTTCATTTACTGCTGGTCTGTGCAACACTGTATTACTGAGAAGATCTACAGAGTGAGAAGGGTTTGTCATATGCAGTATTTTCACAGGCAGCCTCAAAGTGGACAGTTCTCAACACTAATGCCCGGACACAACTGACAGACACTGCATAGTCTTTTGTGAAAAGAAGAGCCTATCACTGATTCTAAACAAAGCTGCTTTTATTCAGTAGATTCATCTTTCAGAGCACACACTTCCCTGCTGAATAGGTGGAGATTTCAAGGTCCCATGACTGTGAAGCTCCTACTTACATTGATAATAGCATCTGTCTGAACATAATCCATATCTGAGTCCCGCAGGCCAAGTTCTTTGCCATCTCGCTGAGCAGTGCTGACAATACCTGTTGTCACAGTATTCTGTAAGGCAAACGGGCTTCCAATTGCCACCACAAATTCTCCTGGCCTCAGATCAGCTGAGTGTCCCAGTAACAATACTGGTAGTTTTTTCTTAAATAAGCACAGAAAGAAAGAAAGAAAGAAGCATGAATGTATACCTAAAAATAACCAGTGGAAAGATCAAAAACTAGCAAGAAGTGAGGAACATATGTTTTCTATTACATTAATGAAGGAGCCATGCATTACCATATACCAAAAACTTATACCAGGTAAAATAAGTATACAGCAGGGTGTTACTGCTTCACAGTGTCCTCAGGAAGAGATTGCTAGCAGAAGCACCTTTCAATTTCATCTAGAAAAGAACACCAGCAAGATTCTGAAACTGATTTCCCCATTTCCCACCAGCTTGTTCCGTTCTCCTGCTAGAAACAGCTTACAAACCAGCTACTGACCAGCCTTCCACTTTCCTTATACCACGTACTACTTTGAAATCCATGTATTGGCACAAAGCTAGAGGTATTAGCCAAATAGTCTGGGTCTTCTGGTAAAGAGAGAAGAATATGAGCTGCACCTCTTTATTTTTTTTCCTTTCCCACTTGTTTTAGCAGTTCCTAGCACAGAAGACAAAGTAATTTAATTCTAAAATACATAAAATCTCCAGACCTACAGATATGGTTTGTTCAGTACATTATTTTTCGCAGCTACATTTCCAAGGATTCCCTAAACATATATTCATGCTAATCTGTGCCAAAGGTAACTGAAATAAGGTTCCCAAATTAATCCATTCATCTTTTAAGTCACTCACCTTAGGGTGAATCTTTATTGTTGCAATGTCGGATTTCTTGTCAATGTCTCTGATAGTGGCTTCATAGGTATCTCCATTCTGTAGCTGAACTTTCAATTGCTGTCTCCCAGATATAGCATTAGTGCTTGACACCACGTGGGCATTGGTCACAATTAAACCAGAATCAGACATAATAAACCCAGATCCACTGGAAAGTGGAACATTTCGACCAAAGAGAGGATGCCTGTAGAAAAAGCAAGTGAATCATAAGAGAACTTAGAGAAGATTACATAAGAAATAATTTGCCACCTTTCACCCTGAGAAATAACCTTAAAAAAAAACTAGAAAGAAGGGATCTTTTTCTGAAACTTGTGACTGCCTTTAGTCAGCCAGGGGGATGGCAATGGGTGCTTTCAGGCAATCTGTTGCGTCCTTTTCCTTTGGTTTCCAACTCTATCTTCATAGACATTCTTGCAAAGAAGGCAGGTAACAAAGAAGGGCAGGAGGACAAGCCCATCTGATCCCACCACCTGCTGCTTCTATACAGTACAAAAAAGACAGGAAATAGTAGGGCTGACAAATGGACTGATCCTCTAATGGGAAAAACGGAAGAAGCAACCCTGCAGCTGGACAGGGGAGTAAAGGAAGAGGTAACATCTCATGAAGCCCAAGTGTAGGCTAGAAAGAAAAAGCATATCTGGAAACTGAAAAGACTAGGAATGAGAAAGAAAAAAAATAAAAACACTAATAATAGGTAAAACTTGGTGGGAAACCACATTTGCTGGAATATAGGCACTTAAAAGATCTTATAAACTGTTTAATGTATTATGACTTTTTTATGAACAATTGTTGAAATGACCTTAGATTTGTTAGGGGAACAGAAAGCATGCCTGGGAAGTAGATGAGAAAAGGTCTTCATACTCTTCTTTCTTTAAAAATGTGGCCCTTATTAGGAAATTGTTTGAAAGTTCTGGACTATTCATCAGTAAAGGATTGGAGTCTGTCCCAGGCTGAAGGCAGTATCACAATTAGCACCCAGCAGGCTGCTGGAGAAACATTTATTTATAGGAAAAGAACAAACAATCTTAACTAGAAATGCAAAGATCTTATATATCTTCAACTTTAACATTCTCTCAAAACACCACTCACCCTGTGGATAAAGCTATGTCTAAGAAAATCTGATTATCTCACTTGTATATTAAAAAGACTATAAAAATTCTGCAAATTTTTTTTAAACATATGCAAAATTAGAGTGCAACAAGCAGAAAGGTATTCAGGTAATGGAGCACATGCTACATTTGCAGTAATTTATTCTGACAGCAAATTGGTTTGAGCCCTCGGTGTCAAACCTGCCTCCCAGACTCTTTTGAGCATTTGATGTTAAACTTGCCACCTCAGCTCCAGCTTCAGTACACTGAATATTGGTATGTTTTAGTCAGCAAGTTTAGTTCATTTTTTTGGTATCAGATAATTTGTATGTTTAGATAGGTTACATCGGGTCAACATGCTCCCTCTTAATGTTCACCCTGTGAAAATAAAAGCACTTCTCATTGAAAGTGGAATAAGCAACAAGGAGCTACGTTTTTCCAGGTTACCTTCTGGCCTTTTTTATTAAACTGAGATAACAAACATAATCCAAGAAAAATATAGTGGAGGCTGGAGAGACCTCCAAAGATAAACAGATCAATAAAATAGATCTAAACAGCAACAAAACAATTTTTTTTGTACACCCATTTAGGTGTACAACACATCTAAATAGGTAGCTCTCTGGCTAAATGACAGTGCTGTTATGTTTTTCAGTCCTTTTATAATTTCAAGAATTCAGAACAGAAATTAGTACATTAGAAAATCTTTTTAGACTTTTGTTAAACAATTCAATTAAAACACAAAGCACTGAAAGTGTTACCTGAGGAAAAGTTCAATGTGCACAACTGCAGGTGCAATCTTTTCCACCACATCTGCTATGAAGTTGAATTTGTATCTTGGGCTGCTGGACTGTAGGTGACCTATACTAGCAGAAAGAATTGGATATGTTAGTAAGACAACACACTTTTTTACCAATTAGGTGACATAAATATGCTTTGAATGGGTCTGTTTTTCCTGCTAGGATAACTTCCAAACAGGTATTGGAAAAAGAATTAATGTTATTAAGATCATTTAAAACTTACCAAACATTTTGCTTGATTTTCAGAAAACTAAAACATCAGCATCACATGCCTACAAGTTCTCATACTACAAGTCTTGTCTGGCGTATTTTTCTCAGAACAACTACCAATAATTCTCCCAAATGCATACAGCTACAGGGTAAGTCAGGCTGGAAGGGACCTCAGAAGGTCTCTAGTTCAGCACTGTGCTCAAAGCCCAGTCAGCAAAAAAGGCAAACCACGTCATTCAAAGGTTCTCTCCATCTAGGACTTGCAAACCTCCAAGGATGGAGACTCCAAAACCTCTCTGAGCAACTTGTCCCACTGCTTCACTGTTCTCCATGAGGTAAAAGGTTTTGTTATATCTGAATCTCTCTTGTTGAAATTCATATTTCAACTCATTCCCACAGTTCTCCTACTACGCACTACTGTAAAGAGCTTGGCTCCATCTTCCTGCTAACTTCCTCATGAGTACAGAAAAGCTGTTGAGACCTCCTGAAGCTCTCTTCTCCAGGCTGAACAATCCCAGTTCCCTCAGCTTCTCCTAGAAGATATGTCCAGCCCCCTCAACCATCATCGTGACTCTCTCCAGAACTCACTCCAGTTTGTCAGTGTCTTTCTTGTAGCAAGGAATCCAAAACTGGATGCAGTATTCTAGATGTGGTCTAACAAGTGCTGAGTAATATCTCTGCAGCATTCGGGAACTGCATTCAGAATATAAGTTAGGATTTTTTTGAAGTGGGCACATTAGAGACCTGCTGTAAATTATAACCTTCGTACCTGTAAAGTTTTGAAATTCATATTTAACCTGTCACAAGAAGCTGGGCATAGCAATAGATTACTCAATACTAAGCACTTTGAAAAAAAACCCCGTGTAATGCTATGTTCAATAGCACCATACCCAACATTTGTGAATACTGAATCTAATTCTGTAGAATGAAGATATTTGAAAGGAGAGAAAAAGCAACATGGCTTCTAATGTCATAACATCCTGTATTCTAACATCATAACATCACAAAGTAATAATACTGCTTGTGAGAGGATGTATTTTTCTGCAATCCCTATCACATGGGGACATAGCACCACATATGCCAAACATATTCTAGGGAACATATCACTACATTCAAATAGAAAACTTTGGTGTCCGCAGCCTGATAATTTAAAATTAACTGTGGAATATAGGGAAGGGAGTAGATGAGTTGTAATCAGATAGAGCAGTAACATTTTTGGCTTTTTTCAAATCTGATGCAACAGCACACTGTTTATTCCAGGAAATTTAATTCTTGTTGTGCATTTTAGACAGGAGGAAGAGGCTCTAAATTCTAATTTCTTAAATGTATCAACTCTTCAGAAGCAATGCTTTGTGCTATCATGATTTGCTCTTAAGTTCAGCTCATGGTAAAGGATGAACTTACTCCAGCGTGGTTCTTTCATACCAAGTCAACATCTAATTTTAAGGGTTCTAGATTTGCCTATTTCTATACCACATGTAGTGAGTCCAGATATACATTCTGTCTTTTGGAAGTATGCACTTTTCTTTCATCAGCTGCTTGTTACCCAAGTCTTTAAAAGAGAAGGAGGTAGGAATCATCATAAACTAGATGTTATAGTTCTACAGTCTCTCAGAAAGCTTTCATAAAAAAGTGTTACAGGATCTACAAAGTCACAATGTGAAAGCCTTACATTACCACAGTAATCAAAAGACCTGAAGCAAACACAGGAACTTATGGAATGAAGCAAACACAGGAACTTACCAACATAGGTACCAAGGAAGAAAGTACTGGTGAGACCAGATCAAGAGAATTAGGCATTACTCCGTAGGAGTCTGTGAGTTCCTCTTCCTGTTACTGGACATGGGATTTACTTTTGAGAGGAAAGGAATCATGCTTACATTTAGCAAGCTAAATGTATATGATGCAGTATAAACAGAAGGAACAACTTGGCAGGACTGGATTTGGTCTATTATTTTTATGCATATTCTCATGGACTCTGTAAAATCTCTCTAATTAAATATGCTTGTTTCAATAATTAATTTAAGAGACACTGCAAACAGGAATAACAGAGGACAGTCATATGGAACACAACATACTGTTATTAATTTTGCTTACTGGGTCACTGAAGATTTATTCTACTTTCGGTTCACAAGCAGCTTGCCTTATAATGCAGTTGTATCCTTTGAGGTCTACTAACATGATTTTGAGTCCTTGCACTCACATCACTGTTCACTGATGGGATATCACATTATTGTCACATTTATCTTAATAGGAATGACTATGCACCTAAGAAAGACACCTGGCTAGAGCTGATGAACTAGCATAGAACTGGGGAGTAGGGGGAAAGCATGATGACTGCAGGCTTTCAGTTGGTGTAAATCAGCATAGCTCTATGTGAGTCAGGGCAACTAAATCCTTTTGAATCTGCTGAGTGCTGAACTGTTCTGCCCATGCCAAATTGTCCCAGAATTACATACAAGCAAAAGCAGAGGAGGATGCCTGTTAAAGAATTCAGTTCTGCATCACACCTAAATAACCACCAAGGAAACATGAGTGGCAGTGACTTTCCAGGTGAGATTTGGGGCATTCGGGGAGAAAAATTCTGAAAAGGGTAGTTGATTAATGTAAAAATGAACAGAATCAAGGAAAATAAAATGCAGCAATGCAGATAGGAGACTATAAAACTGAAGCAAAGATTGTTTTCTTTCCATACCATACTGAAAGCCTTTCTCAGTCAGAAGTCCAGAAGGTCTCTGCTGGGATCAGAAGACAAGAATACTCAAAACTGAAGGTAAATCCAAATCTGCACTATGTATTGAGTGGAAATTTGAAACAAAGGATCAAGAATAACACATATGCAACCTTTATAAGACAGGTGTATCTGAAGGTCTGATTATACACAAGCTGTTCTTATTAGTGTCTGCTGAAGACTAAATACTGGTGAAAACTGAATTATGAAGCTGAGATGTCTTCATAGAAACTAATCTTTTTTGAATCATTTTCTGAAAGCTGGTAGTGATAGGAACCTTTAAACACATCACATGAAATCACAGGAGCTCAAACTGTGGACCTGGAATATTAACAGCAAAGTATCATTTACTCACACATGCAGCCCTAATTAAGGGAACTGAAATTACAGTATTATTAGTACAATTTAGTGTGCAATGTTTAAACTGCTGTTTTTTATCAGAAGTTATCAATATACTTTTAGAAGGAGGAATTGCAGCCTGAGAAACTGGAGATGGAAATGGCATCTAACATTGTGTTGTCACCCATAAAACAAGTGTTTTAACTGTAGTAGTAGAATCAGGGTTTATGTCAGACCTTCAATCTATCCTTTAATTTGCATTAGTTGGAAGACAGTAGCTGCTGCTGCTTTTCTTACTAAAATTAAAAGCGAGTATTTTTCTTTCTTGATTCTCCCACCCCCACCCCAAGATACTCTTGCTGTCATTCAGAGTTTCACGCAGCTCTCAGACCTCTGCTGGACTGTGAATGTAAAAGCTCTGAGTTTACAGCAGCTTTGTGTGTCTTGACCTATTGACCTACTGAGACTTGCCACGTATTTTTTCAAAGGTCTCTCAGTAACATCCATTATTTTCCATGGTATTAGTGCATGTTCAACATCATCTCACACTAACCAAAGCCAATTTATCTTGGAAGAGAGACATCATTTAATGTAACTATCTGTTGTATAACCAAAAATATCAAAGGTGCTGCAACCACCTTGAAACCAAAACAAATGTATACTGTGTGAGTCTGTAGCTGTCTACATATTTCTTACTGAATCTGCTCCACAGCCAAAAATCAACCACATTTTCAGCAGATCTGAACTCCCATCCTATCATTTAAATCATTAGATCTTCAGAAGCTCTCCAGTTCCTCTCACAGAGCACTCAAAATAGAGACTTGGATGTAAATGCATAAACTGGAGTTAAAGATGTCATCTACTTTTGTAACATCTGATTTTACATTTCCATTTCTATGGGCTTCTACTACATTGGATTTACATGACTAAATCTAAGTGTCTCTTAGGTAGGAGTATCCTTACTATCAGCTTAAGACTTTTCCTACATAGTAGTGTCCTCTCCAAGCTATGAGTTCATTTAATAGTGTTGTATTTATTTTTTTTTCAGAGACAATAGACCCACTCCAATCTCATTAACACTGCTGTAAATCAGAAGCAACTCCAACTAATTTGTAGTTAGCCTAGAACAAAGAGAACTGAAAAGCATTCAGCAGAAATTAATCGCTACACTCCCACTGTGGGCAATAAAGCTGGAGCCATTTACATTTGCAGAAGACTGAAAGTTTCTGAATATCTGCCAGCTTATTCCCTGTAGTATTAAATCACCTCACATTCAATACTTTCTTAAAGGCAACACATTGTATTAAAATCCACAATTTTATACACATTAAGAATTTGTGAGCCTGGGAAACTCTTTCTGGTAAGTCTGTTCCCCTGCTCCCCTTTTAAAACCAGCTTCAGAAAAGATCAGTGTGTTCAGCAAAATTATTATGTCTAAGGAAG
This sequence comes from Phaethornis superciliosus, assembly GCA_023637945.1. Classification (NCBI taxonomy): domain Eukaryota; kingdom Metazoa; phylum Chordata; class Aves; order Apodiformes; family Trochilidae; genus Phaethornis; species Phaethornis superciliosus. Next base: position 9,427,808 of record JAJQWJ010000011.1, read on the forward strand.
GACTGCAACCTGGCAGATCAGATCACCAGGGATAAACACTGTCCCTACCGTGCTTTCATGGAAAGAAATGAAAGACAAATAAAAGATTATAATGTCTCTGCTTAAAAAACAGAATTATCTGCTAGAAACATAGGTTCATGGGCAGCTTTTCTGATGAATTCAGCATTAAGATCAAGTTGCATAGCTGTGCACTGACCATAAAGCCTTGGTGAGTTCAATGCCACATTATAGTTCAGACAACTTGTTTATACAATGGATGTCTACCGTGCACAGATGAAAACAATTTGGTGAACCAACACCAAAGTGGCTTTTTTGTGCAGTGCAGCAATCACAACAGCCAGAAGGAGACAGATTGGCACAAGCCTCCCATCACACACACCTCACTGACTTCAGATGCTGGTTGTTCCTCCTTCCCCAGTGACCCCCATCAGAAGACACAGTGAGAAATCTCTTTCCTGTTAGCCATCCTACTCAAAGCAGTGAAGTGCTATTCTCTGAATATTTACCAAACACTCTACAATATTCATCCTCACCTGAAGGAAATCAAAACAAACTCAGACATAAGAAAAACAATCAGTAAAGGAATGTGACTGGAGTTTGTGTTTCCAGCCAATACCCTGCACTTCTTTTCCCTAAATGCAGCTGCTGTCAGCTGTAAGGCTTTGACGATACTAAAACCAGCAGGAGAATTCAGTATCTCTTTGTGGGATAATTTCTCAGAAATGTAAGTAATGATACGCTCTGCTCTTCCTCTGTATCTTTAAGGTTATGTACACTTACACGCTCCAAACATCTCACATAGAACTGTGTGCAATGACTCTATTCTTGCACTAACTATATTTCAAATGTTTATTTTAGGAAATCAAATGTTTAGGCTCATGTCTTACAGAGGTTTGACTGACATGGGCAAGGCTTTAGATCATGACCTCTTTCTGAGTGACCCAATGAAACAATGCAGAGGACAGACATTCTCAGGCAAATGTACTTGTTTGCTGGAACTTCTTCCTCAAAGGTTTTCTAATCAACTATCTATTTTTTTTCTTATTGTGATGAGAAAATAGCACCCCTCCTTTAAAAACAAAATAAATTTTTGCTTCCACAATCTAAGCAAGAAAATACAAATGTACTGAGAGATCATAAAAAACCCTTTGTGGAAGAAAGAGTCTGACAAACTGGCCTGGCATAGATTGCAGGTCACCTTGTGAATCTTTTGAGCGAGGAGTATGACACTTAGATTGAGATGTGGCATTGTTCACACTTAAGTTTGCTGCAGTGAGAAATAGGGCTCTGTAAGAGGGGGTTGTCTTCTGTACATGTTTATGCCATTACTTACACATAAGCCTGTAACAGCTTATCTTTCTCACAGCAGGTTGACAGAAAGCAAGAAAAAGCTTGCTGCTTCAGAAAACCCCTGTATGCAAAGCTATCTAGTGTTGGAAGAGGGGGAAAATATCATCCTGGTAGGCTATAGTTTAAATTTGCCTAGCAGCTCTGCAGACTGCTCCTGTATCTCAGAAAAGTCCATGGGTCCCCTCAGGTGCATCAGGCTAACTATACAAGTAACAGTTTTCAGGGCACAGGCATACTGAAGAACCCCAGTGATAAAGTTACTGTATCTCCATGCAGTACACAACCCCTTTAGTATACTGTATCTCCAATTTTTTGTTTGGTATGGTGTTCTTCAAGCTAATCCAGGCCTTCAACAAGGAAAAACTATTTTAAATTCTGTCAGTTTTGGAATTATCACTCACCTTTTTCCTTCCTTCCTTTTTGCACCCTTTACTGTCCTTTGCTACACTACTTCTCATTCACCAGGCTTGTCATCAGGAAACCTCAGCTAAGTTTTCTCCACCTATCTTATCTTATCAGAACCAGAACCTAACTTAGTATCAACATAAGCAACTGCAAATGGACAGGAGCAGACATTTCCAAAAGCTGCTCCTCAGGCTCATCTCATGTTCTGAAAATGGCCTAGGTCACACTATGTAAGGCTACTGTTACCTAAGATTGTTTTAATATATATATGGTTAAGTAAAACTGGTTTTAATTTATAACTAGCTTAGCCCTTCAAACTCTGAGTCAGCTGAGGCCAGATTTCTTTCAAGAACAGGGAAAAGAGAGACACTTGACAGTAATTTTAAACTGCCAACTTACTTCTAAACCTCTCATTACAGCCATTGCATGTTATTGTTAAAAAAAAAACAAAACACAAAACCCCCCCAAAAAACCATCATAACTGAGTTCTATTCCTGGCTCAACCATCAACTCACTCTGACCTTGGGCAAGGCACTTGGGTTTCTTTGAGTTTCAGTTTGTGCAGCTGTAGAATTGTAGAACAAAAAAAATAAATTAAAACGTAACAGAGAACCAGATGCTTCATCTAAGCTGAGGTTTTCTGGGACAAAAAATAAAGCCAAAATAAAGTTAACACTAAAACAGTTACCTCTACCTCATAGCTCCAAATTCCTAAGCCTATTAACAGTAGATTCAGAAGGACTCCCTAAAGAAAATGTCATATATACCAAACCCCAAGCACTCAGTAAGCCCTTAGATGCAGGTTATCATCCTCATTTTGGTTAAACGTTCTGGTTATTTCACATGGATCAGTTCCAACCATGTATTAGCAGTACTAGAGCTAATAGATACTGATTTGAAAAGGAACAGGCAAATGGCATTTTATAACTAAAAAATACTAGAGACTGATCATTGCAGCTCCAGACTGGCATCTGGAGCAATTCTTGGCTCTAATAAGATACTCCTAAAGGAACTCTAGGAACTTTGACCTCTTCCATCTCTAGGTCACATTTTACTTTCTCTTAAGAGCAGGTTATATGAAAGGCTCCCTATTCACAGAAAGGCTACAACAGTAGCCCTTTTCCTTCTAGCACAACCCCCCCCCCCACCCAACACCATCCCCAATAATTTTGAAAGTTTCCTGTCTGTGAATAAACAGGATGGTTAGTGGTTCACCTGACATAATGGAAAACAGGACTGTATGATTTAAAACTCCATTACTCCATTAATAACTTTTCTTTCCAGGAACAGTCTTAGAAAGACATTAGAAGCAAACCCTTCAAATAACATATCAGGAATGATGTGAAATGACATTAGCAGCATTAAGACTTCCATAAATTGATCCAGTTTAATAGTAAAAAAAAAAATAATTACCAACTTAAGTGATTACTAAACTTTCTGAGGTTAAACCATCAAGCCTGAAGTTGACATAGCATACCACGATATCCGAGCAAAGGCCTTAGTAGGTTACTGCAAACAGGAGACCATTTGTTAATCCTGAGTGTCAATATTTTAAACAGTAAAGATGGTTCACTGGCAGTTTCTCCCACTTTAAACTCCAGAAGCCTACCAACCTTACTGTGAATGAAAACAAAACATGCCAAAAAGACTATCTATATATTTCATATACTAGTTGGTTCCTCTTTATTGTTTCAGCTACATGTCTTTCAGAGGCATTTTCTGCCCAGAGCTGCCTCTCAGATGAATCCAGCTGACCTCCCACCTGCCACCGGGGAAGTCCCCAGAACTGAAGCATTGCCAGGTCCTGGCACCACGGATCTGCAGCTCAGCCCGAGCAGGTACTGCCACCAAAACACCTCAGCAGAGTGTGCCCACCTTCTGAAACAAACACGGCAGCTGGCAGGATGAGAGCAAGCTGGCCAAGGGGTGACAGCTGCGGAGGTGACCACTGCCCTGCCCTGCCAGCCCAACGCCCTGAACCGAGCTCGCTTCCCTGCTCTCAGGTGCCATCGCCTCCTGCTCCTGGGAGTGCCTCAGCAGCGGCGGGAATGACGTCGAATCATTCAGAGCCGCACTACGGAGGGGAAACCTTCCCGTACCTCAGTCCGACGCTTTCAGTCCCCACTGAAGGTCAAGAAGTTTTTTTGCCATTTAGAAAAACCCTGCCACCCCTTCCCCGCACCAAAGCGATCGCTAGCAGCCGGGTGAGGTGCCTCCACTTCGTAGCCTCTCAAAAGTCCCTGGAACCACCCAGTCTCCCCAGGTCACTGAAAATAGTGATCTTCCTTCGACTGGACCCCGGCAAGCCCCTGCGCTATCCACCCGCCGCCCTCTGCCCTATGGGCAGCCCCCACCATGCTCCTACCCGATTCGCAGGCTCCTTTCTGGACCTGGGCGATACCGGGCAGGCCGTGCTGCAGCGCCTTGCGGCTCACCGCCTTCAGCTGGCAGATGTTGTCGTAGGTCCGCCCGTCGCTGCCGCACACCTGGGCGCTGAGCTTGCACTGACAGACCCCCTTGGCGAAGCGCTTGCCCATGGGGTAGCGGCAGTCGAGGCTGTCCCCGCAGGGTGGGTCTTCCTTGCGGCCGCAGGAGTCCCCCTCACCCGCGGCGCAGATGAGGCAGCAGTTGCAGCGGTCGGGGACGTATCCGCTGGGGCAGCTGGGGCTGGGGCACTTGGAGACATCGCAGCGGGTCGGGCACTTGGCTCGGGCGGCCGAGAGCTCCGCGGCGCCTGAGCCGCAGCCGAGGGAGAGAAGGAGCAAGGGGCTCAGCAGCGACAGCCGCATCCTCGGCGGGATGCTGGCAGGGACGGCGGCGGAGAAGGGCTGCGGGTCCGCCCGGCGCCAGAGGAGGAGGCGGGGAAGGTGCGGTTGCGGGGAAGCGAGGGGCGGGAAAGTCGGGCTTTATGCACACACGGTCGGGAAAGTGTCGTCTACCCCCGAGCAAGGGTTCTGCAGGCGGAGCGGGGAAGAGCAGCGGCTGGAAGGAAGGAGGCTGGAGGATTAAAGCCGCGGAGTCAAAGCCAGCTCAGTCTGTCCGAGGCGCGGCAGCTCAGCGGCTCCCCGGGACTAGCTGGCGGGGCTGAGGCGCCGAGCCATGGCCACGCTGCCGCCGAAGGTGAGCGCCGTGCCCCGCCGGCCGCCAGAAGCAGAGAGGCCAGGGCCGAGCGGAGCGGCAGCGTTATATGGGGGAGGTGCCCGGGACCGCCGCCGGAGCTCCGTGGCGGCCACGAGAGCCAGGCCCCACCCCGGCCGGGGACGGACGGCTCCCCGCGGGCGGGCCGAGGGGCCGGGGAGAGCCCGCCTGAAGGGCAGCCCTGGGCCGGGCCGGGCGGGCTCCCTGGGGGCGGGCAGGGCGAGGCGGCCTCAGGCGGGGCAGGTGCCGCCCGTCTGCTGGCAAAGCAGCCCCGAGGGGGGAAAGGCGGAGGGGGAGCCCGCTCCGGGGGGACACTCGACGCCAGCGGCTGTGGGTGAGCGAGGTAGGCTGAAAATGCAAATATAGAGATGTAAGGAAAGTTATGTGAAAAGGGAGGTTGTGACCTCTGTAAGAGCTGGGGGCGGAAAGATGGCAGGCGTTTTGTCTTCCCTCGTGCTCTTCATTGACATTGTCGGTGTTAAAAGAGGACATTTGTCCACAGTACCCAAGGCTAACTGGGTTGGGGCCCTCTTGTGATGTTAAACACAAGAACTCTTGGACATTAGTCCTTTTTGCAGATGATGCATCTGACACACATGGAGCTGAACATACCCCTGGCAGCCACCTGCCTCATACATGGCACCACTTTCCAACAGCCAAAGGGGACCCACTCGACTCCCCAGTGTTGTTTATTTCAACAAAAGATTTAGTAGCATCTACATAATATTAATTGAAGGCTTTGCCAAAGCCTTAACTCTAGAGGCTGTTGTTTGTGGTTTTGTTTTGGTTTTTTTTAACCTATTATTAATCCCAAAGTATTCAGTAGCCCTGTCCAGTGTAACAGCATCTGGCAAGCTCTATTCACTACTCATCCACACAGACTTCAAAATGTGCAGAATGAGTGCCCATTTTTACAATCCTTTTAAAAAAAAACTTACATTTGATCCGAGTTAGCTACTAGTCAGAAGTTTTTGAATTAATTAATCTAGGTATGTCTGGAGCTGGCTTCCAAAAGTTAAGATGACTTTAAGGAGAATTACTTCTGACGTAGCTCACCCGGATGCTATGCAAAACTTGGAAAGTCTTATTGCACATGATATTTCCAATGTTGACTTCTGCCTGCAGTTTCCCCTTCACTCTTTCACATGCAAGGGATAAAACTCATGCAGTCCTGCAAGGTACTATCTCAGGCTTTCTCTGGATGGGATCCAACAAAGCAGGTTTAAGTAGGCACTACCTGCTCAACAGCTGCATCCGGATATATGGTCATTAAAAAAAAAAAAAAAAAGAAGAAGAACTTATGATCATAGACTCATACAGCAGTTTGGGTTGGAAGGGACCTTAAAGATCCCCCCTGCATGGGCAGGGACATCTGCCACCAGACCAGGTTGCTCCAAGCCTCATCCAACCTGGCCTTGAACACTTTCAAGCAGGGGGCATCCACAACCTCCCTTATTCCAGTGTTTCACCACTTGCATAGTGAAGAATTTCTTCCTAATGTCTAAGCTAAATCTATCCTCTTTCATATTAAGCCATTTTCCCTTGTCCTATCGTTACATGCCCTTGTAAGCAGTCCCTCCCCAGCTTTCTTGCAATCACACTTCAGGTACTGGAAGGCTGCTATAAGGTCTCCTTGGAGCCTTCTCTTCTCCAGGCTGAACAACCCCAACTCTCTCAGCGTGTCTTCATAGGAGAGGTGCTCCAGACTTCTGATCATCTTTATGGCCCTCCTCTGGACTTTCTTCAACATCACCATGTCCTGGGGCTCTAGAACTGGACACAGCACTGCAGGTAGGGTCTCATGAGAGCAGAGGAAGAAAATCAACTCCCTTGACCTGATGGCCACACTTCTTTGGATGCAGACCTGGATACAGATTGCTTCCTGCATTACAGGTTCATGTTCATGACCAATGCACTAGGCAGCAGCCAGAATTCCCTACTGTAGTTTGTGTTTCATTGTTTCCTCTGTTGTAGGGACACAGTTGGTCCGAGACTGGATTCTCCAGACTCTTCAGTCTCACTTATGGAAAAAGAAGGTATACATGATAGCTAAGGACCATACACTTCTTGTGATGAGAAAACTGAAAATTTTTTCTGTAAGAACACATCTTGGCGCTTTTGTGAAAGGTAAGATTTACTAAATAACTTTACTTATAGACCAATGTCTAAAATACATGAAGTATATTTTCATAGAAACTTGCCCTTTAAGGAAATAAGAGACGAATAAAAATGAAAAGTGCTAGGTCTGAAACATGGGTCAGAAAGAAACAAGAGCTCTGTGTGTATGCAATGTGAATAATTTCGTTATTTATGGTGAGCTCAGTTACAAGGAAGAGGTTGAGGAAAATGTTTCAAATTACAAATAGCAGTCTGTAAGTTACTGCTGTTAAATGACAGAATCTTTCACTCCTATTTATCTCTTTCTGTATTCACACTTGGAGACTTCCAACAGGTTCTAGAAAGACAAGATGAATATAGACAGATAAATAGAGCGACCTTGACTAAAGAGTTTGGAATCTGGGATGAGTGTAAGGGGTTTCAAAAATCTTTCATAATTGGTTATCAGTCTTCATTTCATTAATTCAGGATGATAAAGAAACCTATGACTGCTAGGACTCAGTATTAATTGCATTCTGAGGGGTCCCTATCAGGCTCCTGTTTATTATAGAAAATAAAATTAAGAAATATAAGGGACCTCAGTCTCTGCAATAATTTTTTTCTTTCATAATTCAACAAAAAAGAGAGTGATGCTGAGAGCCAGGTTAGGGAAAAATGGAAGTCACACCAAGTATTGGTGACTTGGTAACAGCAAGAACATTCATGGCTCAGTGCTACAAGGTGTTGGGCAACTTTCACTAGAATTTGAATGAATTCAAAATTCAAACGTGGCACTAAAAGCTATTCAAATGATAACACATTCAGTAACACATTCAGTAATAGTTCTCCATCACTTGGAAAAATGACTGTTTTGTGGGCTCTGAATCACCTCTGTCTGGTGGAAATGATGCTTACTGCATAGCTGGAAGGGAGGTGCCTCCAGAGAAATCCAGAGCAATGCAGGAAATGTTGCTGGTGACTCAGTGGGTCTCAGTCTTCTCTCTTGAGGGCCAAATTGTGATTTAAGCAAGTCCCAAAGGACAGTGAAGTATGTAGTCACCATACCCTTAGGACTGTATCAGTTTGCTCCAAAATTTACCTAATGCATTTTAAACTCTATTTCCTTTCTCAGAACAGGACAAATGTCCTTGCTGGCTTTTTGTGAAATGCATTTTCTTGTTGTTCCCAGTCATTTGCATCTCCTGATGTACATGCAGGACAGGTTTGTAGTCCCCAGCTGTTCCTGCTTCTGCCTGGCTGCATAGGTGTTGTCAGAGCCATGGTCTTTTCTGTAGTCCACATAGCCATGACAGAGAAGTAGGGTGGCCACTGCTGCACAGAATTAATAGTGAAATGATGCCTTAGTGCTGCATTATGGATCCATATGCTATTGGTAGAAGAAGTGCCATTTGGATGATGTATAAACCAAAATTCATGACACCAGAGCCATTTAGATGCATACTTATTTGCCTGACTGTAAGAATATTTTCTACTCTGTCTTTTCACAGTCCAAACTGGGAAATTATGTATCAGCTGATTTACATCTGTGTCTCAGCTTAAATAACAAAGTATTCTAATTCACACACTTTTCCAAGTTCTATTATTCTAATTAATTGATGTGTATTCATAGGTCTTTCAAGTTTCTTGGGAGTGAATTCTTATGTAAGTCAAATTTCTTGTTGTTGTTTCTTTATTCTGCAGTTCAGAAACATTCAATTTTACAACCTCAGTGTACTCATTGTGTTAAGTTATAGATCACTCTTACCTCGGCATTGAGGTCTCTAAATTAGGAGCACATGTTTAATATTCATCCTCAGTTCCTCATAGGAGTATTTTGAAAAGAAATCCAAAGCACACTTTAAACTGGAGTAATAAACACTGTTTATTTATCAGATTGTCTGCATCTCATTTCCCGAACTAAACAGCTAAAGTCTGTTTGCACTCCTGACATGGCAAGTCTCACAACCTGATCCAAGAGAACATCTGTCAGTTTGTTTTCAAGACTGGACATTGCAGAAGAAAAGAAAGGGTGGGAGGAGAAATAAGACTTGCACACACACATCAGTTCAAACAAAAAAAGAATTTTCTCATCTGCCTTCATAAACAGGGCAAGCTGTGCCTAAGAAATAACATTTTCTTCCATCCCCTAACAGTAGTTGAAAAGCAGGGGTTATTTTTCTTCTCCATGTTCTGTTCAAACTGATGCCAATAAATGATTTTAGGAAGTGTTAATGAGTCCAAAAATGTATTCAATAAATACTCTCACAGGTTACTGAAATAAATAAAAAAAATCCAGAGCTTTTTCTTTTCTGTGAGACAGCTACTCTGAACTCATTGCATTTGGTGCAAGGGAAGAAAGACTTTTGTCACAGAGATGGGATGCTCTAAAGGAAATGCCACAGCCTGCTTTGTACCTTCCTCCGTTTCTAGCCAAAATATCAGTTTGTGTTGGTTTAAGGGGAGGAAAGTCAGACTGTTAATAATAACCGGCCTAGAAATCATATACTCTGAATTCTGTCATGATCTTAGCAGGCCTTTTTCTAGCTGTAGAAGGGGGAACTGTATCTCCAGTTTTATGATTCAATATAAGGCCTGTAGTGAAAAGATAAGTGTATATTTGAGCAGGTGTTTGGAAACAAGAAAAAAAAAAAGTGTGGTTTTTTTTTTCTTTAATTAGAAAATAATGATTCATAAAACAGAAAGGGACCCTAAGGAACAAAACATGACAACTTGTTTTTGGAAGAGCTGTTTGATATGTGAGCTCATGTATAGAGAGATGGGTAGATCTGGTCAAAAATGTATGTTTCAAGAGGGAAGAATGGAAGTGGGAAAGAACAGACTGTTTTGTTTTTCTGCTCCATGAGATCCAAGGACCAAAATTTTGGTAACTCTTTCTGCTGAAGACTCAGACTCAATTTCCTGATCTTCCTGGTCAAAAGCAGTGACTTGGTCTTGATGTTATGGTGTTGAATGTAGATACTGTATCTGCTCTGGAAAATTCACTTTCTTATATAATGTGTTAGAAGCCTTAGTTTTGTGCAGAAGCAAGACAAGAAACATCAAACTCATTGTCTTATTCAGATTTCCTGCTTTGTAGCTCACCCTCCTGTAGGGACTTCCATGCCATTCCATTAACTGATCACAGATGTTGTGCAAAGGACCATTTGGCAAGAGCTGCCAGGGCTGAAGCTGCAAAACACAAGCTCACTGTGCTGCTGAGAAGGGTTAGGTGGACTATGATGTCTGAGTTTGCAGTTCTTTAACAGCACTGCTCTGCTATTTCTTACCTCCTATTAGCTCTCCAAAGAGAGATCTAGTAAGAGCAACTGCTATCAGTTCAGGATGTGTGGGGCTATCTGAAAAGAAATTTCCTTCGGTTCAAACCATGCTTTTCTGGGTTCTTCATACAAGTTGCCAGACCCACACTGCGTTTGTTCTAACTCACAGATTTGTGGGTATGATTTGAATTTGTGGGACCAACAGTTGGATATAAATTATTGTGAGTCATAGAAAGTCCTGATTGTTCTAATAAATGTCTACAGAAAATTGGAGGAAAACATACAAACATGGATAGGATTTTGCTTCTCCCTTCTCCATGGTTGTCGAGCTGCCTAGGATCCCAAGTAACTTCATCCAAGCTTATGTGTCCCTGTGAATATACAGATTCTGCAAGATACTGTCAAATGCAGAAAGTATTCAGTGCATTAAAGACAGGGGAATTAATTTGAACTGATGAGCAAAAGAGAATCTCTTTTAGATGTTTTCTGCTTGGCTGGGCCCAATACGTTGCACCTTAGGATGTTTTAAATGAACTGAAGCCAGAAGCCACCTACGAGTGTAGGTCACAGTACGGTGAAAATAAATTCAGTTTTTAAGACTCCAGAAGACCACAAATTAATACTTAGCAGATGTTATGATTAAGCATGTACCATGTCTCACAAACCTCATTTCATCTATAACATAACAGGGATTGTAGGCTGAGTAAAAGCTGTTGCTGTCATATAAGTACATACTGACATTCCTAATAATTTTTTGTACTGTCTTTGATAATATTTTTGTAAGCGAACAGTGAAGCAATAGTCTGGCTGAAACTTCATGATCTATAACTTCTTGGAATTCTGCTGTCCAAAGAGTCATCAGTCATAGTTACCTGAAGTTATGCCAGGTGTTTCCATAGGAGTGTATCTTGAGCCCATCACTATTCTTGTAATAACTGCAGCTAGCCATAAGACAAAATAATTAAAAATATGAAATAAAAAATAAATTTTTAAATGGAGAAGGGTTCCCAGTAAATAAGATGCAATTCAATAAGAACAAGTGCAAAGTATTACACTTTAGGGCAAGTAATGAACAACCCAGTAATGAAAAAGGGACTAGCTGCTTCAATGCAGTTCACATATACAGGTGTTCAAGCTTATGAGAGAGCCACAGTCCACATGCTAAAGGGCAAAGAAACACACCAAAACCACTCGTGTCTCCCCCTTGTTGAAATACATTGGATCTTTGTATATCTTACAAATAAAACCCAAAATCCACCACTTGTCTTTCCCCTTTCCTCACCGCTAGTAAGGTCTCGGTTGGAATCCTGTGCCTAGGTTTACATGTCACTTTAAAGAAGACATGAATCAGTTGGAGAGAATCCAAAAGAGTGTAAAATCATTGGAGGTTTAGAAATATGCCTTGAAGCCAAGCTGGAAAGATCTGAAGTTGTTTAGTCTAAATAAGAGAAGACAGAAAAAGGACATGATAAGAGCATTCAAATATGTAAAAGGTTGCTGGAAGGAGCTGGTAACAAGCTGTTCTCCATGTTCACTGGGGTAACTCAAGAAGCAAAAGACTCAAAATTCTGCTAGGGGACTTTAGGACTGATACTAACAGCTTTTTAATATACAGGGATATAAAGATAAATATAAAGATAGCGAAGTACTGGAGCTGAGATTTTTTGAGAGGATGTGGAATCTTTGGGTTTTAAGGCTTTCGTCATAAGAAGGCTTACATAGTTATTCTTCAGAAAGTACTCTAGAAAGAACTCACCTTGCCTCAGGAAGGTGGGATCTTGAGCTCCCTATCATCTTTTTTCTGATATGAGCCAGTCAATCTGCCTAATTAAAGACTAGATAATCAGATAGCAGAAGTCCTAAATGAATTTAGGAAGCTTACTCAGAATTTCAAGAAAAAATAAAGTAAGAGATTGATTAGAATTAAAGATGAAAGAGGATTCAGTAAGACTGTTGCAGACTGGTCATTTCAGTAATGACATAAAACAACAAGGCAAAACCCAAATACTAATACAGTTAGATTGCAAGTGAAAAAGATGGCACAGCTTGGTTTGAGGTCCAGGAATGATCAGAAGATAAAGTGCTGAGGGTGTGGAGATCTAAGAAAAGTGTATTACAGATGGGAGGGTGAAGGAAAGAGAAACATTTCCTCCACGTGGCATGTATTATGTCCTGGAAAGACCAGCAAGATTTAGAGAAACTTGCCAAGAGGAGACGTACTGTGAATATAGGTATACCAAGTGTCTATTCAGCAAGTAAGAAAGGAATTCTTTTTAAGGGGTTACTGTTTTAAATGTGGAGATTCCATGTATTAATCCAATTTTCTCCCAACAAACTGTCATTATTAATATCACTCAGTATTCAATATATAATGGATATTCTCAACAACATCATAAAATTGTCCTTCTGCCTTCCATCTCTTCCCTAATTTTTCTTGTTGATACCATCCTATTTTCTGTGACTGTTTTTTTTCCTTGCTGGCAGAATAACAAGGTTCAGGGGCCTGCAGATTTTATGACTCTTTTTATGGTGAGTTGGCGTTGCAGAAGGGTGGTGTGGATGTCCCTGGATGTCAGCCAGTCTTTGTCAGAGGGTCTTTGCAGTGGGTGCCAAGAAGGATGAAGACTGGAAAGCTAAAACAAAGTAGTAGAATTAATTACAGAAACAAATGTAGAATTAATTCTAGAAGTCAGAGTAAAAAGTTTAAATTCATGGACAAAGCTTTATTCTACTTAATCCATAACAGGGGAGATTGTTGCTTTACTTGGAAAAGATTAGGGGATTTCAAATAAAAATGGTGCCTGCTTAGGGTACATGATGTTTTTCTTCTCAAATTTATCTAATTAAACAATCAGTCCAAGGAAGACTGCTGAAGAAAGGTGAGTTTAGAAATTTTGCCAGTTTCAGGAGCTCCTAAACGTTTTTCAACTCATTAATTTAAAAATTAATAACCTATATTCTAATTCTTTCTATTGTCGTCTTTTTTTATAAGCCTAGGAGTTGCTGTTTTGAGATTACCTCTCTGAAATGAGACTTAGAAAATTGTTTTATTATGGAATGGAGACTGTCAAATTGAGCAGTATTAAACATTTTAAGAAAACCACTGTATTTTCAAGCTATTAGAATTGGAAACTTTGGTTTGAGTCCTAGAACCTGAAGGTAAGTAGACCAAATTCTGAGGAATTAAAGAAAAAGACAACATAAGCATGATGAGGAAAATTTTAACTCTGCCTGAATTTTCCAAGTGAAGGCTGTATGATGGCAGAAGAGAGAACCTAGTAGAATGCAAAAGTGATGTGACTTAAAACAGATCCTTGGAGAAGAATAGAGCAATGGTGCTGCTGATTTGGAAGCAGTTTTCTCACATGCTGCTGCCACTGCCACATTATGAACTGGAAGCCTCTGCTAGCTCTGTGTCTCAGGCTAACTTTGAGCAAAAGAGCTAAACTGCAAAGATGGTTCTTAGAGCTTCCCACCCAATCTGTGGGCATTTTTATCAGCTTAGCCCTGTGAAATAATTGGCCAACGTGAGTTAAGAAGACAGGTGTTACTGTTAGGCCAAGCTGTTTGCCATAGGGTTTTATTTGCTTACCCTGGCACATTTTGTATGATGTCAGCACACAAAGAATGTTTCTGCAGATAAAGCAAACAGCAGATGATTTCATGAGCCTGTTTGTGACAGATGTGTGCAGGGTGAAGAAACATTGAAGCACAAGCTACAGTACTCATCAGGATTGTGTTATTCTAGCTCGCTAATCACATTTCTCTGGTTTGTCTCCACAGATGACTATCTGTGAAAACTCACCAGCAATCATGACAAGGCTTTCTGCTTGCCACCCCTTCTACATATATGCCTTTTGAAATTCTGCATATCATTATCAAAGCCACACTGAAAGACAGATGGGTGTTGTACCTCCTTCTTGTCTGCTTCACACTCCTCTTCCTCTCAGGGCCAAGAGCTGCCTTGTACATTGTCTCACACAGTGTTGAAAAGAATGGCTTTAGTCAGTGTTCCTACTAAATTCTTTTTATCCATGTGTTTTAAGCAAATTGGTTAAAATGTCATGGTTGGTTGGCTTTTTTTTTTTTTTTTTTTCTGTGATTGGATAAAAGAAGAGCAAATAGGTGCTCTACTTTAGAGGAATTTGCATAATTAAATTATTGAATCATATCACTGCACTGAAATCAGAGCGTAAAATGTATTTGGAAATCTGCAGACCTTAATATTATTTTTTTCTGTATGGGAGGAAAAAGACGAGATGCTTGCCTTCTCTCCACTTCAAAAAACCGAAGAGAATGTACATTTGTTGCTATCCCCAGGACTTATGTGTGCTCCTGGCCCAGTCTTTGGAAAAATTTACTAGTCAAGGAGTCATGCATGCCTGTTTTGTCATCCTTTACTTGTCACGGAGCAGCTGCACTTCAGAGTTGTCAGGAAAGAGTAGTGACTACATATGGAAGAGAAAAAAATGAATATATCCTTATTTGCAGTTGACATCAAATCTGAAAAGAAAAATAATGTGATGTTCATTGTTGCAAGAGAATAAAAAAAGTATTCAAAAATTCCATCTATCGGTTCACAAACTCATGAAGCTTATCCAAAGACAATCCTTTTTTGGATGTTACAGACAGGTTCTTTTATGGTTCTGCCATTTTGTGTTACTTAGGAACAACAGCAGTGAACCACTCAGGTCCAAAATGGCATGCACTTCTCTTTGTTGAGCTCCTATTCAGTCAGCTTAAAGAGTTTCAAAGCTTTATGTTCCAGTCCCTCTCTCCCCAACACTTCTTTCTGCTCCTGAAGAAGTAAGAATGCACCGCACTAATTCTCAAATTGTCTTTAATTAGGATGAGGGTAAATTTCAGTTTCAAAGGGGGTAGAGGAAGTGCTTGGCATTACACAGTGCCACAACATGGGCAGCTGAAGTGAGATGGACTTCCTCACAACCAGGTAGATGAAAAATTTATTAACAGTTCTAATGTGACACTGCTGGCTGGAAGTCAGTGCAGTGAAACAAATGTAGGACTGAAATTTCTTCTGCACTTAGGCATTTGGGTGTCATTTTTGCACACTTGCATAAATTCTTCAGAAGGTGGTCTGGAGGACAAGGAGATTCGGTCATGTTATATATAATCTATACTGTCATGTTATATATAATGTATACTGATTAGAAAACTCATCCTGGAAACAAGGAATGGATTTCTAGATGTGAATCTCCTTTTTTGTTTTGTTTTGTTTTTTGAGACAAGGTATTGGCAATTGTTTTTGAAAGCTCTCACCATTTTCTGTTCATAAAAATGCAAGCCTCCAGATGGAAGGTGATTTCTACAGCCTAGTGTTTAAGATACAAGATACTCAGGTTGTTTTATTAAAAAGTCCTGTAACTACTTATGTGTTTGCTGCTACACAGTACCTGTGCTCAGCAGTCTTAACAGTGGCATAGATATCTCCCTACCAACCCCTCCTTATGACACTCTATAGGGTAGGCAAGTTCTAAAATCAACCTATGCTGTAAAATTCCATTTTATTGCTGATTTTTTTTTGTGTGTGTGTAAGAGGTAGCAAGACAGTGGTTTTGATTGTGGTTTGTTTTTGTTTTAAAACTGTGTGAAGAATTAGAATTTCATGCTGCCAAATCAGAGCAAAGGGTTGAGTCCTCAGCAAGGTCAATGTTTGGGAGCCACACACCATGTATCACTGAATGTTTCAAGTCAGGTCAGAAAGTTTTTTGAATTTTAAAATATTCCATGGAATAATGAAAAATAATTCTCATAAAGGCATATGTCAGAGAGCTGAAGGACAAGTTTATCTTTCAGTGCAAATTTACACTGGTATCTCAGGCACTTAGTGCAAGTATTCCAAAGCTTTAGTTTGCCAAACTAATTATTCAAGTCTGCCTGTTGTACCCAGTCCCCAGGGTATAATCAACCCATTGAATTGTGACCATATTTGTCCGTACATATCATAGTCAAGATTTTTTCAAAAACTTAGCTTGTTCATAAATAAACCAACCTGTTCTCCCTGTTTATCTTAAGTATTCCACATCTTATGTTTCACAGAAACTATTAGGTGAAAGCATTGATCATGTTGAAATGTTTTTATCAACAAATACCTACTCATCTAGAATCAATATTTAGTAACTAAATATGATTTAGCAACAATAATTTTTTCCCCAATTTTGTAATGCTCTTTTCTTGAAATGCACGATGTACCAACAATTTGTTTTTCTTCTCTGATGCTTTCTTATACAGGCTTTTTAATCTCAGTAGTCTAAAAACATCTGCTTTTGGAGTGAATCACTAGGGATTTAGGTTGCATTTTGGCTTCCACTTCTTTCTTTTGAATTCAAATAACTCCCACTCACCTGACAACATCAAAACCAAATGAGAACAAAAGCCCATTTGCTTCTGGGGAGTTCTCTAATGTGCAGCTGACAGCAGGTCTAGAAGGGAAATGATTCTAGGGCCAAATACAATGCAGCTTTTATTAGATAGTACTCATCTGAATTCAGGGAGAGATACTGGCACACAACTCAAAGTAAAGAATGCAAAACTAGACCCACAATGTTCTAGACTTGTTTTTACTAATACTGTATGATCTGGACAGGACACCAGTGTTAATAGTGTTTTTAACTGACCACAGTTCACCAAGAGTTAGGTTTATCTTTCTCAGCAGTACAGTGGCTCTTTGAAGCCCAGCAGGCACTGGTTTGATGTTGACTTGGAAAAAAGACTGTCTGCTGTCTGCTGCATCACTCCCAGCACCTGGCAGATCCTTGAGATCACAGCTCCCAATCAGGGTTGCCATTCTGAGCCTGCATTGCTTTACAAGACCTAAAGAGATCATAAATGCAGTTTGTATAGTGGATCGTGTGAAGGCAGTGCCTCACAATTTAAGAAACCTTTAAATTAACAGCTGATAACGAGGTTATTATTCAGGCAGGGGAAAAGTTCCAGAGTATGTACCAGTTCCAGAGTACAAATACGACTTCCAAGGCACAACGAGAAAGATGAAACTGAGCTAGCTAGTGAAAAGGCAAAATGTATAAGGAACTTAGATGTCTTATTAGTAAGTCTGCCTCATCAGTTCCTCTTAGATATCTAAGACTGATATTAATCAGTCTACACTGATATGCAGACAGTTGAATTCAGTCTTTGAAGTTAGGTGAGAGGGATCATGTGCATTGTGTCTTGTTTCATTGAGGGCTTGGACAGGGTTTAGTTTGTCTTTCACAGAAGACACAGTCAGTGAGAGTAAGTACACTTTATTGTGTAATAAAGCTTGGGAGACTAAATAGCCCTCCAAACTGACACTCTCCAGACTACATTATTTCCTTTTGAACCAAAGTGAAGCAAGTCAGAACCAAACCTTGCTCTCATCTAATGGCTGTTTTGTATCTCAGTCCTGTAGATAAATAACTACATCCTAAAGAAGAGCAGTTAAGTTGATACTAGATAGATATCCAAGATGCAGTATTTTATAATACCATAAATGAAGTTGATTCAGGTTGTTAGTTCCAAATTTCTGTAGTGGGGCATTATTTATGAGTCCAGGCAGACCAAGCAGAGGCCTAGCAGGCCAGGCATGGCAGTCCCCTGGCAGCTGAGGGCTGGGGCATGGCAGTGACCCTCACAGTTATAGTGGAAGCTAAATGTACAGTGGAAAAGATGAATGATGAACCTTTTCAGGAATTTCTGTCAGGGCCCAAGCATCCACACTGCATATTGGATTTAAAGAAACTTGACAGGGGCTAAATCATTCTTAAAATACCCAAATATTCAACAAATCCACTGTCTCAGTGACAGCAGTGGAGTCCATCCTGCTGACTCCAATGTGAACAGGAGTGAGACACAAAAGCACACTTTTGCTACTAGAACACCCAGAGCAGAAGCCCTTTAAAACCAAAAAAGTGCATTTACGAGGTGAAATGCAATACATGTGATTTTCCTGTTAAAACTTCCTTACACATGCAAAGTTTTGCTTCTTGGCAAGCATACAGTTGTACTGTCCCGACCAATGTGGATATCTAGAAGCCTGTTTCCTGATAAATCCCCTTACCATAATGTTGATATCATTATGCTGAATTCCTTTGACAATTTTTTTTCACTGGGTATGTTGATATACACACAGAGTGGTGAACACCAAGGCACCATCCCATTCATTCAATTCATGCAAAAAACTTAAAAAGAATCATATGCTTTTAAAATGAGACCAATATATCTTTTTCCTGTTGTAATTGTCTTTCAAATTTGGTTTCTCTTTCACAGAAGAGTGTTAGAACATGTAGGGTTTATGAATTGTCCGTAGCAAACTTATGCCTCTTCTTTTAGTGAAAATTTTATATTTGAAAATCACATCTGTTCCTTCCCTCATACTCAGAAAGACTTTAAAAAAGAGATTAGATTCAATGATTTTCTAGAAGCCTCATGTAATGAAACAGCTAAAAGTGAAGCTTAAGAGAAGGCAACTGAAAAAGAAATGTATTCCCCACCATGACCATAACTCATGGCTATGTTTTGTGAGAACTCTAGCAAGCTAATCCATCTGGTTTTGGTTTTCAGTAACAGATGAACTAATAGCCTCTAATTTAAGTTACTGCATGGAACCACTATAAGCTTAAGAAGCATTAGTCATTTTATTTGCATTCAAAGGGTTGTGTTTTTTTGAATGCAAGGACTATCTCTTCCCTTAAGAAAGGAAAATATCCTTCATAGCAAGGATTACTGGAGAGGCAGGAAAATCTGTGTTAGCTAAAAAATTGATTACATAGACTTGTTTGGGTTGGGCAAGGATCCTCCTGTGTCATCAGTTCCATTCACTGCACCAGTACCAAACTGATGATACCAACTGGTTTGTGGGATGGAAGAAGGTATAATTTCAGGAAGAACCTAAAATTATTTTAGTGTATGTGTATGAAATTAAGGAACTTGAACTGTTTTGATACCACTCCTGTACAAAACACTGGCAAGATTTCCATTATTTTTGCCAACTTGCTCCTCAATATCTTAGTTTGATATTCAAATGTATATATTCTATATAGTTGTTGTCTCTCCTCTCACTGTTTCATTCAAGGATATTACTAAAAGCCCTTCAGCAAGTAGTTGTAAATAGATTACTTAAGATACAGCAACCATACTTTTGCCACAAAGCAAAGGAAATAATGTAGGACCTTCCATTTATCTGCTTCATAAAGACCCACAGCAGTTTATATACCTTGCTTACAAAAACACTCTTGTGGAAGATTGTGGAAATATGCATCCTTTGAAGGAAAAACATACTGTAAAGAAGCAACTTTGTTCACAACAGGCTTCGTCCTCTAAGGACTGTTTCAGCTCTCACTCAAGTCTGTCCTAGGTTTTCTATTGCTTCCATTTGGCATTGGATCAGACCTCTTCACTGATGACTTTGAAACCCTGATAGATAGGAGAGTATTTATCCTATGCAATGATTTTTCCCAAACCTACCATGTTACAGTGGATCATAATGAAGAATTTTGCTGTAGTAGGAATTCCAGTCTTTCATTTTGGTTTTGACCTAGAAATTATCTGACATGGTATATAGAGATAAATTGTTACCATTTTTTTATTGTATACATGATTTTAAGTAAGCTCAATCAGATGGGTTTTTGTATGCATTAGTTGGTTTTTTTTTTTCATGTTATGGTCATTGTCCCTTGGTCCAGTGATGTCATTATGGATTTCATAGGAAGGCAGAGATTATCTGAAAAAAAAAAAAAAATTAAATTACACTATCCTGAACTTCCCACCAGTGTATTCTTCTTTCTAAAAAATGAAGCCTTTTCTAAGAGGCTGGTAAAGCAGCATGCAACTCGGCTTTTATTCAACACATATCTAAGTTAAAAAGTATCTAATTTTTTTGTAGATAGAAAACCAATCAGATATGTATATGTGGCAATGCATCCTTTGTTTTCTCAGTCTTACACTGTAAGACATTCATTTCCAAAGGAACCATAGGAGGGAAAAGCTTTTTTCACAGTAAGGATTTTTAGGATGTCATTGTGTAAGGTATCAGGGAAAGAGACTGTGTCTATCTGCCTTCTCAGAGAGCTCATGGGAAAACTACCTTATGCAAAACTGATGTTAAAAATGCCTGGACTGCTGAATGGGAGGATGGAATGACGTTCTGAGTTTCTGTAGCCATAAACTTCTGTGAAATTGTGATTTCTCCAGTGCATTCTATGGTACTTATGATGGTGATTTGGGGGTTTTGAGGTTTTGGGTTTGGTTTGGGTTTGGATTTTTTATTTTTGTTTGTTTGTTTTTAATGATGTGTTCCATAATCCTTCTGCTTCTACTGGTGGCTCTGTGACTTTCTCAGAAGTTTCAGTATGATGAGACTTTTTCTGTGCCCCATGGTTATCATCAGATAAAACTAAGAAGTTTTTTCTACTTCTTACTTGTGTCCCATTTGCTAATAGATTATAAATGTTAAGTGAAGGGGGCTATGGTTTTCATTCTGCAGAGGTAATTTTCTGCACACAACTGGGAATGCATAGACATCTGAATCCAGAGATTTATTTTCAGAGCTGCTAGAGGTAATTTTTACTTCTCTTTGCAGGCTTCAAGGATCTCAGCTCTCTGTGGTGTCTGCTCTTTTACAGTCTGGGTAATACTGGTAGAGATCCCAGATGCTGTTTATCCATGAGGTTAGAAACTCATTGATGTAAGGTGTTATTCTCACAACCAGCTTCATAGTTCTCTTCTACAGAAAATGGGGTTTGTGTTGCTTTCCTTTAGGACTCATGACATAGGTTAAGATTTTCCATGGACAAATACAGTCTACACAGATATGATTTCGTAACTCATAATGGTTCATAAGTCCACAGAAATTTTCCACTGTAGGGAGACCAAATGGTCCTCAGAAATCTGGTTTTATGAAGCCCACAGAAAATATTCTTGAAGCCAAATCTTTATATCTACATGGTAATAGCTATTTTACCTGAGGGTGCTTTTGGAATTGTTAGATTTTCAGGTTAAAATCTAATTAAAAGTAAGTTTTCACTGAAAAAAAAAGAAGGGGGAAGAAAGGAATTCAGAGATCTTTGCTCCTCTGTCCTCACTGGTTCTATAGAAAGGCAAAAAAATGCGGCACAGATCTACACTTAAAAATCATACTAAATACTTTATTTTCCCAAGATGATATACACTTAACTTTTTTGCCAAAAGAAATTTTTAATGGAAAAAAAAATAATTTCAGATCATACTGCTTCCAGTAATAGACTTGCTATTCATAATACCAGAACCATGACCCCATTCTCCCTATGCCACATGAGGGCAAACATGATGGTTGCAAACCACAGCCTCATGTAGTCTTTTCAGTCCATTAGTGTCAGGCACAATTACAGATAACCATTAAAATTGAAAGGACCTCAATAAGAGTAATGAGATGATAGTAATTATGATCAAAGGCTTCTGACAGGCATATTCCATAAATAACAGCAAACAGAAATGAAAGATGAATGCTGTAATTACAAAAATGTCTATTGCTAAATCATGTCTAGCACCTGTGGAAGATAGCAGTCAGCCATGCAGCCTATAAATTTAAAATTTTTTTTGTTCACATAAATGAGTCTCGGTTCATACAGACTTGCTTCTGAGCTTTGCCATTACCTCATTGAAAATTTGTGCTGATGGGTGTGTTTGTGTTTGTCTAGCAGTGTAAATTTATTTTTTTGCAACAAGTACGAAAATAAAGCCCGCGTGTTTCTTGATTTTGAAAATATTTTCCTTGGCAATGAAAGTGATAAATTCGGTGGCTAAAAATGGTGTATTTTCCAGGGTATGTTTCTTAGTTGACACCTGAAATAAGACACCAAACTCAATGACCACAAATCTCTCAGCTGTCAAAATTACTACAGTAGCATAGGCTCTGCCAATTAAATACAAGAAGTCTCCCATTAGTCTAGGTTGTTTGAGGTGTATAGCAGCAACAATAAGTTATTGTTCACGTTAGTGACTTGATAATACTAAATGGTTGAGTTTATCTTTGCAGACTTCCCCGTGCTACTTCAGTAACACTGTAGTCACTGGAAAAGCAGTTGTCTTTTATTCTTTATCAGGTTTACCTGAGTTTTCTTCAACTTCAAACCATAGTACCCAAAGCTGAGAAATCGATGTAGGACAATCAACAAAGCCATCTGGATGTGGAAATTTACAACTTTGTACTTTTCATAACAACTGAGACCCAGCAAAGACAGGCAGATGGTAGTTGTCCCTCTGCTTCACTGGTTTGACTCTCTCTTCCAAACGAAAACTTTTCTTCCAATGAGAATCAGCTTCTGGAACTGCAAAGCCTGCATATGATTATCTGGAACCCTAGGATAAGTGCTCAGATCCTCATTAGTGGTGCTAATCACTTTATGTTAAACCACAAAACTAGAGAGACTCCATGTGATTTCACACTCTTACTGGCTTAGTAGGAACATGCCGATAAAACCTCATCAATCTGCTATGACCTCTTCTCCAAAATTAACAGTGCCTGGTGGTTAGAAAGAGCAACCTTTTTAAAAGACTGGTCTATTAAATAAGTTCAAAACTGCTTTCTGGAGTGAGGTGTCAACCAAAATTAGCAAAGGAATATCTTGTTAGCAGACCCTTACGGAACATAGAGACAAGGTTTGAGCTACTTATGATCTGGGAATTATGGTTGTACCTTACAGAGTCAAGAGAATTCAGTAGCCAAAATTACAAGTGCCTATGCACTTCAGACTCCTTTAAAGAGATCGTAAGTCTGAGCTGGGAGGACTGGAACTTTGGTGTCAGGTGCCTAGCATCTGTCTAGCCCATACAATACTACTATGAAGTATTTTCATTGAGGATGATGGGTGGAAAAAAGATGTAAGTCAGGAGAAACCAATAACAAGAAAAATTACTGCAAAGGATTGTTTCGACCCACTATTGAATCTGACTCTTCCTGACGAGTATTGGAAAATTTTGAAAGTAGCTGCATGCATTTTTCACTTAAAATTAGGGAGTTTTCCATTCAACTAAAATAAAACTGTGCATATAAAAGTATTCTGCTTATAAAAATGTTTTAGTAGTGGAAATGGATTGCTAAGCATTTAAAGTCCAAGATGTCAGTAGCAGCTGTTTATTAGCCTACACGCCTCCCAGTCTCATTTCCTAGTGGACAGGCATCCATACTGGAATTGTCAGTCTTGGTAAGTCATTGTTTCTGTATCAGTTAGAAGACTGAACTGTCCTCACATAAACTGAGAAAGCCTTTTAGCATCAGCATTGGCAGTGTATTTCATGGTTTGCCTGTGCAGATAAAGAATATACATCTATCTCTTTTGCTGTCATATCTGCTTTCATTCACAAGCACTAAGCTTGTCTGAGCACAGGAATAATACAACAAAAAAGCTAAATCTTCCAAAAGGTTTATTATTGGTAGACCAAAGCCCATTCAGTCACTGTAGGATACAGGATTCCTTGTTAAGCATCTGTCCAGTGTTTTGGTATAACTACCATTCAGTATCTCTTCTGAACTCTTCAGCCTGATTAAATCCCACATACGCTTACAGCTTTGGCACTGGTCACATACACATCAGCACGGAAAGTGCCAAAGAAATGGTTATACCCTCACAAAATTGAAAGAAAACAGGTCTCCCCTGTATCTCACTCTAATGATGTAAGCATGGTTTGTCCCTACAGAACACAACCACATGAAATAATGTCTTTTTAGTTAGTGGTTGGATAGCTAGATATGAAAGAGTGTGAATGACTATGTCCTTTGGCTTATATCCACTAGGCTCTGGGACATTCACAGATGGAGGTCTTTTGATCTCTCCATAGCTTAAGCTGTTCTATTTTGTTAAATTAAATCCTGAAAGCATGCAAATAAAATGGATCAGAAGGATCTCTAGGAATCCAAAGCAGCCCTAGTGCCCTGAGGCAGAAATAACCACAACCAAGATGCCCAACATGAAAAAAAAAAAAAAATCTAACTTGTTTTTTAAAAGCTGAAATGAAGGAAACTCTCCTTATGGTAACAGATCCTGGCACTTTATTACTCTACTGTTATGAAAATGCACAATATAAATCTTATTTTCCTTTCCCCTGCAGATGAGAAGAGCTATCTTCTTAAGAGTCTTTCACATTGTGAAGACTGGTATATCTGCCAGCAGTCTGTTCTAGACTAAACAAACATTGTTCCTTCAACCCTTCCTCAAAAGTTAATATTTTGGAAACTTCTTATCAGCTTTATTGTTCCTCTTTGTACTCTAATTTGTCAGCATCTTTCTTGTGCCTAAATTGGATACAGTTCTTCATCCAAGGCCTCACTGCACAGAGAATAAATTTCTCTGTATATTGTCTGTGACACTTCCACTGATTTGAAGTTTGCCATTTTTTCATTACAGCCCAAATGTTTGTTCATGTCATGACTTGTCACTCATTACAGTCCTTCATCCTCTGCTGTTACCCAGTCAGCTATTTCCCATTCCACATTTATTTTCAATAGCACAAGTCTTCAACACAAATTTCCTTTCTTAAAGGGATTAGAATTCTGACCCCCCCATTCAGTAGTGCATTTATCACCTTGCAATTTGCCATCATCTGCAAATTAATGATATCCAGATTTCTTCAAAACCTCAAAATTCTCTCTCTGAAGGTTGAAATCCTTCTCATTTTGATAGTAAGAATTCCCAACAACTTATTTTCACATTTTCAGTAAAACTCATTTACATCATGTGTCATTGTACAAGAGGATGTATGATATGACATTATTTTGCATAGTTTGGTGTTTCACCTTCAACCACTGCCCCATTACAGTATCCTGGCAAACTGACATGGGAGCTCTCACAGTTTACCATCATCTTGTTACTCCTATGGCCAGTCTCATGCCAGTGGCTCATACTGTGCCTTGGTTTTATTAAATCCCACTTCAGAGGTCCTTGGGGATGGTAGCTACCAAAATTACCACTCGGGATTTCATGAAGGTGATCTAGGAATTGCAATGAGATTGTTAAATCCAATGCACAGCAACTTTGCACTTTTCAAGTAGACTTTTCATAATGAGTCCACAGTAGGCTCTTGGGATTGAGGCAAATTTGTATGTTCTTTGGAAGAGGGTGTGTGAAATAAATCTTCAACAATATATTTTATTTTAATAAGTTTAATCATAGGTTATGTACTTATCTCTAGTTGATGATTTAAGCCTCTGTACTAATGAAATGGGTTTTCTGCATTGTTATTCCAGAGACTTTTTAAAGTTTGTTTTTATTCATGAAAGATGAAGTTACAGAATGAACATGATTTTAATGTTACAGTAGAGTATGGATCAAATGAAAACTGAAACTTGACTCCACCCAGCAAAAAGAGCCACCTCCCCTTAATGGTTGAGCATTTAAAAAGAAGAAAAATTGTTTCAGGATATTTTCAGAGGTTGTCTAAAGCTGAGTGAACATCATGCATTTTGTTTCCCACCACTTATCCAGAAGTATTTCCTCAGCATATGGATGATTTTAAACACTGAGATTTCACTACACCTCGTAATATTGGATACAGTAAGATGATAGTACAAATTCAGACATTGGCTGAGACTGCATGTATATCTGAGATATTTATATTTGGCTGACTGAGCCTGAAGGCCTGGGGAACTCAAAAGTTATAACTTTGGTGTTTATTCCATGGGTTGTAGCAATTATTTTTTTCACATATCTTCTGTAGTATCGCAATCCTTCTACTGTATGAAAATATGTTTTGCCGTCACTTCAAGCAAAATAAAAAATTAGGGTTAAAATCTTATTGTGGATTGCATCTTTGCAAAAATACAAACATGAAGAATTTCTGAGTTAGAATAAAGGAATAAAATTACCTAAGACCTTGAAAACAGACATACCAAATTCTGGTTCTGCAATCTTCCATGTTCTTGTGAATTTTCGTACTTTTTCTTGTACTTTTTGATATATGTAATTTTTACCAAAAATTACATATGGGAATGTAGCTGCGGAATGCTTGAAACGTATTGGTATACACATTCTTCAGTTACCCATTTGAGTCTTTTCCCTTAAACTGTTACCAGTAGTAGGAAAGTGTGTTTGACAGCTTTATTCTATGGTTGTGATGACATAACTAATCAAATACTTGGGAAAAAATTACTTAAAATACTACTTTTGAAGATGAAATGAAGATATTAAATATTCATTGCTCTCCTGCCTCCTGTGCTTGTCCAATGCACAGACTTTTTCTGTAGTCTGAAATAAATTTATGTAATTAATTCTAGAGATTTCCTTGATGTTTCTAAAGTATGAAGAAAATAATTAAAAGCAGTGTTGTATCACTGTAGTAGGTAAAAATGAAAAACAAAAAGGATCTCTAGGTGTCATGAGGCTGTGTTTGTTCTGTTTGAATGCTCCAAACTATGACCACAATGGAAAAACACTGCTGAGTAACCTGCATGCATTGTTATTTTATTAAAACACAAAATGCATATTCTATTAGATGCTTGCAACACTATTTTTAGCTAGCTGAGAGAAATTGGAAATAAACATGCTTGCTTAATCTGAACCTTTATATTAAGCTATTTGAGCTTCAAGAAAAAACTCCCGTGAAAATAGTCCTTGATACTTGATTTTAAAAAATAAAATTCATAAACAATTCCCTTTATATTTTACCTTATTCCAGGGGAACTGAAGGCTCTATTTTACAGTTTCCTGGTTTCCTTATGTTCAAAAATCAGGATAAAAATTATCCTCTCATTTTTAGTCTCTCATGAAATCTAACTGCACAAATTTTCTGCAGAAAATGACAAAAGAAATAAGAAAGAATCCAAGGAGAAATCGTCAGAATCACACTCCAGTAAAATCAACCAAGCCTTTGCTTCAAGAAAATGTAAACAAAGCAGACAGAGTTTTGGCTTATGAATTGTGGAATGGGAGAAGACTCCAATTACAGAAGAAAAGAATCAACCATGAAGGGTTATAGATTTTTTTCAGAAGAGAAAAAGAAAAGCTTGAATTATGAAGAAAGTAGGAGAGTAGTTTTAGAGCATGCACTTGAGACATTCTTCCAGAATCAGACCTCTCTAATGGGTCTTATAAAACAAATTCAGTAAAATGTGTCCTCCTCTGAAGCCCTCTTTCCAGCAGAACTTCTAATATTTTGTAGACCAGTAAAGGGGAGGGGAAGGTCACCAAGAGGACAACCAAGAATAAGGATGTGTAGGAATAGGCCAAAGCTTTTGTATCCTGTGGGGAAGTGTTCCTCACAGCTTTGTGTAAACACAATGCTGAGGAAGTCTCTCCAGTTTGTCCATGGCCACGTAACCTGCTCCTCTGGAATCTGCCATGGGAAAACAGAGCCACCCACCATGGGTGCTCAGCAGCTCTCAGGTGGGAGGCAGATTCCTTCTCTCAGCCAACACAGCCATTTCCAGGAGCGCCTTCAACTTGGACCTTTAATCTCCTGTGGCAAGGGAATGTTGTATTAGATGTGGACCTTTAGCCAAATCTCAGATTCTTAATTTGACCCAGATTTGTGGCTGTTATCTTAATGGATTTTAGCTGTTGCATGTGAACTGAGAATGTGGCACATTGTCCAAGTCAGAATTCCATGTCTCAACAACAGAGCAAAATAAAAACTTGTGAACACAGAGATCCAAAAGAGAAATCTAAATACTTCTGAATGCCTATTCTAAGTTTCTATTAGATTTAACCTGTTATATACCAATCCAGCATATTTAACACAGGCTTAGTTTATCAAAAGTAATTTGAAAAAAGAAGATGGTTCAGAAAAGATTGACAAATACATTTGAGTAATTGTCACTCTAAAGATTTTAGTAAAGTTTAGGAGCACTAAACAAGTAG
The DNA here is from genome assembly GCA_023637945.1 of Phaethornis superciliosus. Taxonomy (NCBI): domain Eukaryota; kingdom Metazoa; phylum Chordata; class Aves; order Apodiformes; family Trochilidae; genus Phaethornis; species Phaethornis superciliosus. Next base: position 9,455,904 of record JAJQWJ010000011.1, read on the forward strand.
CTTGCAAAATTGCAGATACTTGCATATCACAAACCCATAGAGAAATACATATAGTGCACTGCTTTAAGTTTTCCCTCTTTCCAGCTAAAAAGGATGTCTTGGTCTGTTTAACAAAAAGCAACAGAGAATTCTGAAGCTTCTAATATTTGTTGTGAGAATGGGAGACTGCTTGTGATGCAGCAGCAACATCTTCAGAAGTAGCTCCCTTCCCATTCATCCTCACTTTGAGCAGAGGATAAGTTTTGCTCATACTTGCTCAAGTAATGATCTTATTTTCTGTTAGAAGTCTCACGGGTTTATTTGTTTCATTCATGTAACACCATGAGGTGTTGTACACATGGCAGAGCCTGCTCACCCCCACAAGATGAAAGTATCTCAAACTTAGTAGGCATAGAATTTTAGCTAGAGGTGTCAAAACATATTTCCTACACAATCTGAAATTTTAAAAAGCTTATGACAGGAACACTTTTTGAGAGGAGAAAAAATTCATTCTTAAAGCAATCCCAGTTTGCTGATAAATCATTGTTCCTTGTCACTAAAGCTTTATAGAGAACAGGTAACCAGACTTCATTTAATTTAAAATAAACATTGACCAGTTAGTGCCTTTTTCTCCACACTCATTCTTAGAAATAGGATTGATTTTTTTTCCAACATTAACTGCTTTGTGGCAGACACCCAGGTTTCAGTAAGGGTGATGAAAAACCAGACTAAACCCAAGTAAAAATGGTATCCAAAAAAGAGAAAGCAATATAGCAATTGTAATTGTCAGAGGGTGAGAAAAAGACAGTGTTTCTGTGGTTTAATAAGAAAATATTATCTGTTCAATGACCCAGAAAATCACAGTGCAAGTTTATACATATTGATCAACGGGTAGGCAGGAAAAGGAAACAGATAACCTAACAAAGTGTTTCTACCCCAAAATTCCACTAGTCTGTGAAAGATACAAAAAGTCAGAAACACATTAAATAAAATTTGTTTGCATAGGACTGATTTTTAGGCCTAGATACTTGCTGACACAGATTGATTTACTTGAAACTCCTTGTAGTTAGAAGTCTCCCAAGATTTTAAGAAACCTGTAGTTCTCAGTAAGTAAAATAAATGAGAAACTTGGAAGAATGACTGCATTACTTGAATAATCTTGGATATAAAATAATGTTATAGTCATATAATTAACATTACTGCATGGTGAACAACATATTTACTCAGCTGCATGCAAGACTATTGTTATCTCTGGTGTGCAGGAAGAACAACAAAAAAGAACTTTTATACAGTGTATAATTGACAGACCTACAGCAGAGCATGAAAAAAACCCACTTTTCAGATTACTTAGTAAGCAGTTTGAAAGTATTTTTTCTCAAGTTCAATTGATCAACAGGAATGCATGAATTTTAACTGCCTTTATATCATATCTTTATAGCAGTCTTGAACAATATGGGACAAAGCTTCAGCATTTAAGGAGAATTTCAGGGTATATCATTTTAATGTACTAAAGAAGAAAGTAGAGAATTATGCCCAGAATTAAAAATTCAAAAAGCAATAGTTCCTAAGGAATAGTTTCAAAGACAGAGAGGATGTATTTATTTTACTTTTTTGTTTCTTTATCATTTGGATGCCTCTGCATAGTTAAAACTAGCATCAACTTTAAAAATATCTTGTATCATGAGATGAATCACCCTGACCACATTTTACAATTTTGCTCAGAAATTCAATTTTGAATGGAGAATAAAACTGCCTCAATAAACAAGAGATTCTTCAAGGCTGAAAAGGGAAATTAGATTAAAAAGTAACTAGTTTATACTTTAATTTCAGGCAAAAATGGCTACTGTACTGCATTGCCACTGAACATCAACAGGATAGCTGTATTTGGATAGATATGAATTGCTACAGGAAAGTTATCTAAAAACACAGAACATAACTTGGGGGTTCAGTACATCACTAGAATTAAGCACCAGTACTCTTAAAAACACCCCAGCACAGCTATTCATGAACCAAGGCCAGCATGTAGAACTTCAGAAAAGGAAACAACATATTGGTTCAAGGTCACTTCTGGTCAATACTTAGGTACTTCCTAAGCACCTAATATATATCCTAATTATCATATGCTGTTGCTTTCTGATATAACAAAGGAAACAAGTGTAATGCATCTTATACACATAACTATGATATATATATATATATAGAAAGGCAGGCACACAGAAATGTATCTACACTTTAATCAAACTTTCGGCAGCTCTGTAATTCCCCCAACTTGGGAAAAAGTTGAGAAACCCCCAGTTTGTATCCTGTCTTATAGAACACAAGTATTGAAGACCAGCTAATGGTGTTAGCCATTACTTGGGAAACATTAAGAAATAATCAATATTATTTTTAGGAAAACAGAAGTGCTCCGTTTGTCGTACACATTCTAACTTCCAAAAAATTAAAAATTAATAAATAATATAAAATTAAATATGCAACTGTAATATTCCCTGCTGTTGACTTGTCAAAGAAAAGGTACTTTGAACACATTTTATACATCTGCTACATCAGGAAAAACACCTGCTGAAAATTTTCAAGAATTTTCCAGCACATAACTCTTTATAGTAATTCAGCATCTAAATGGCATACAAATTTTATGATATTGTAAATTACAGTAGGTTTTTCTTTCCATGCAAAGATACAATCAATTTAGTGCACTGCAAAGACAACTTAACATGCTACTCACTTATTAAAAAGTTCTTACAGGTAGGAATAAATATTCTGGGAAATTAAACATTTTTCTCCCTTTTATTATCTGAAACAAAATGAAGGCAGAAAAGTATCAGAAGAAAAATATTTAGGGAAACATCTTCTTAGCAGATCATCAGACAGCAACACCAGGCAGACAACTTCTGTTAATTGGGAAAACAATTATTGACACTGCTAAGATCTTTGGTACATTTCCAGAAAAAGTAGTTTTCCTGCTACCAATCAAGCTGTGTGTGACCTCAGAGCAGCCAACTTTAGGTTGTCTGTGGACAAGTCAGTTATCAGAACTTCAAGCACTTGAAAGTAGTTTAGAATTAGGATCTTCAACTTTTTTGTCTCTCTGTAAGTGCTCCATTACTTTCTTACTGTATATTTCTTCTGCAGCAGAGCACACAGGTGCTTGTCTGGGGAAGAGCAGCATTTCTCTTGTCCTGGGAAAGGGGCTTGAAACCCTTGTAAGAAGCTGGGTCATGGTTTCTGAGGGCATAACCTTTAAGGGTTTTTTCTTTCTGGCTGTGTTTTAGATATTAGTTCTTTTTTAAGAGGTAGTAGATTTAACTTAGGGAAAAAAAGGGTAAAGGAGGAACAGCGTGCTAGTGTTGTTCCCAATTTCTGCATTCCTTTCTTGGCCATCCTCACTGGAGGTCGCTGAGCCACAGCTGCCGAGTGCCACCGCGTGGCCAGAGCCCTCCTGGCTCTCCAGTTCTAGGGCTTGGGCCTGCAAAAAAATGCAGCTAAAAATTGCATGGGTTAGGCCCTGAGAAGCAACAGCATAATGCAGGCTCATAAAACTCCTCTGAGGAGGACAAAGTTGCAAACACGAGAAAATAGTGGGTCTCTTACTGTATTAAGAAAGAAAAAAAGAAAAAAAAAAAAAGACAAAGAAAAAAAAGAGGAAAAAAAAAGAAAAATAAATAAAAAAAAAAACAAAGGAGATTAGTGGTGTCGCTCAAACCAGGACAAATGGATATCTAATAACCAAGAATCCCATGTGCTTGATTCCACTCCAGAGGCTGTATTTTATGCAGAGGAGCTTAATGCATGGGAGATGCAGCCCTGTCATCCTTTTCTCTGAAGTGAATTCCTCAGCCATGAGAGGATGGGGCTGCACTCCCTTTTGCATGCACCCAGAGAGCATGCACTTCGGGATGCCTTTTTGTCTAATCAGGAGAGATGGAGACCAGGTTGGAGATGGAGAGAAGGCCTCCAGCCTACTGAGAAGAATAGAGTATTTTCTTCTTCAGAAACCAGAGCTTCTAGAGGCTGAGGAAAGTAGGGGGAGCTCACCCTTTTCTAGTAATTAAGTATTCTGTACCCTAATAGCACCACTACCATTCCCTCCTCTTGTCATCTCTTTGTAAAAATGAAGAGGTGACACTTGGTAACATGTCATTCCTAGGTGAAAAACCACAAGTATCTGGCTGTATATCTAACATACAGGGTTGTAGATATGTAGCTCCTGGGAACAGAATCTTGTTACTTCAAATCAAGCAGAAATACCTACAGTGTCAGTGCCTACAGAGCTTTAAACAGCTCAGTAGGGCATTTTTAAGCTCATTTTAAAATATAATATTTTTGGTACTGACTCTCTATAATTAGTTCTGGGAGAAGGCTTCTCAATCTACATCTGCTTCTTAAGCCTTTTTTTCATTTATCCGTCAAACATCCCAACCCCCTCTTTTTGAACAAACAGACTCAGTAAAGATATGCTTTTTATATACTGTCTAAGGAGGCATCTAGATCCCATGCCTGCCTTTTTGCTTAAACCAGAATAGTGTTTTACCAGTCATCTAGCTAAAAATTATCATTTGTATAACAGTTATGGGAAAACAGGGGTTTATAATATCTCAAATAATCAGGCTTCCATTTTATAAAGACTTGCATCAGGAAGCACACCAGGTAAGATTAAATCCATCCATTTGTGGAACTCTAAGATGTGGACAGCTGACCATTCTCTCATTTTAGAGATTAGGGCCACCTGACAGGTGTCTCCTGAAGAGAACATCAATTTTACAACTCGTGATTAAAGAGAACAGAACTTAACATTAAAATCCCTTAGCCCATATTCAGTTTCTCCCGGAAACTGTAAACTCCAGCTTTGCTGTCCTATAAACTGCCCACGTACAATTTAAAATTAAAAGACGAATTAAGAAAGGACCGGATTGCTATGAAAGCGAAAATTCTGTGGAGTCAGAGCAACAAGATGAAGTAGCAATGCAGAAAAGAAGATAGGTCTGATGAGCAAAACTGAATTCCAGATTAGAAAGTGCAGCTCCCCTTCCCAAAACACAAAGTGACTGCCTACGATTACAGCAATCAGAACCAGAGAAGAAGTTATACATTTACCTAATCTGAGAGGCAAATAAAATGCAAGGTCGACTGCCAAGCACTAAAAAGCAAGTCAATGAACAGAGAGCAACAACCACAATTTTTCCCATCTCATGCAGAGATTGTACAGGACTTCTTTTGAGTTTTCAGTTCAAGACAAGGAAGAAGATACAGGATAATTAATTTCCCATTCCTTGTGGGACAGTATGACACCAGTCTGAATCTGAGACTTTAAGGCAAGTTCCTAAGGCTCCCAAACAGTTAAACTTTAAAGTATAATACTTAGTTCTAGTCTGATCATGAGTGCCCAAAAAGCAGAATTACTTTGAGCAGTAGACACATTTCTATAATCAGGACACTAGATGTCTGATTCACTACCCAACATATTTTTAAAAGCAAAGTACTGAGATCTATTTAATGATGCTGTACTTTTACAATCAGGGCACTGTCACATTCATTATTTTTAGCCATCTAATCCTCATTATGAAAGTGCAATCACAGTAGCACTGAAGTTCTCTTTGAAGTGTCAAAGGAGGAAAAAATGCTTACTGTGCAAGGATCATTCTAGAAATAGCAAATACAGTGTTTAAGCTCAAAGATATAGAGCTGAAGTCTCACTTTATTTCCTGAACTTTTAAGCCAAGTGCAATATAGCATGTAGGTAACAAGTCCTTGTGTACACATCTTTCAAAGACACCTCTTTACCTCCATTATTTTTAGAAGAAATTATAAAGAAACCAGTGGTTTTTGTATTAAGTTATGAAGAATCAGAAGACATAATTTCAAAATGTATCTGAATATTTAATTGTAGATTATCAGATTTTAAGACATTGACATTCCTTCTCAAAATATGCAGCATGATCTAATGTCATTTCTGATATGAAAACTTTGAGGCGCAAAGATTTAAAACTATCAAAATTAAGCCAGAATTTTTGCAAATTTAGTACATTTTTCTGAACATAATGTAGTTAAATGTAAGACAGTTTGAAATGCTGTGATAAGTCATTGCAGACAATGTGGAGAGTTCTGAAAAGGGTCAATTAAAACAGACAAATGCTTTTTGGAAAGAGGAAAAGTGGGGCTTTATGTGAGCACTGAAATCCACAAAACTACAACTTGCATATAACTAGACTTCATTTCTGGGAACCAGTATTACAACATGGACATAAGTGTTTTGGGGATTGAGAAGATAATTCTTTTCTAGTGCCTGTAAGTGCTGCAGTAAGTTATTACAAAATGAGGGGTGACATCTGGGGGACTGGATCAAACTAATTCCAGATATTCCACCTGACATGCTTTTGCACTTATTTTTGACATCAAGTAAATACAACAGAGCTCAGCCATACAAGAACTATGTGATGCAAAGAAAGAATTTCTATGGAGTGTTTTTTCTAAATAATACTGAGTATTTTTCATTGCACCTACATAGTGATCATTTTCCAGTATCCAGCTAGACAGAAACAGATAGCAAAGAAAAATTTAGTTAAATATGACTGGTGGGTTTGGGGTTTAGTTCACATGATGATCCCTACATAAGAAAAGTACAAGAATGTATAGCTTGGGGACAATGAAACATAGCTCACTGTCATATTAACTGGTAATTTAGCCTGGGATGCTGAGCTCTGGTTTACAGTAGATGCATGATGAGAAACTGAATGCATTCTGCATCCTCTTGAAAAACCAGGGCAATATTTCTCTAGGTAGAGAAACTACTTTTCATGTTTATGAACTCTTGTAACACTGATCAGGAGCAAGATTTATTCTCCTAACATTCAGCTCAGTTGCAAAGGTTCTTGCCCTTTGATAGAAGAAGAGAGACATTTCCCGATCCACAAGGAAGTTATGGTAGATGACTGCAAGTCTTGTGTAAATCTTCAGTTGAGCTTTTTTATTGCCCAGATCCATGGCAGCAGCAAGTGCCAAATGATAATAGCCTACTGCATCAAAGGGATCCTGAAATGAGACAAAGATAGTACACCCTCTTTTAGGACAGCTGGTGTAAGTCGTCATCCAAGTTCAATTTATTAGCTATCAAACAAGAGTGATCTAGATTTTTACATCCAGTACATTTCTCCACTTTATTATTTAGATTATAAATGCATAAACTCTGGTAAAAACTGACATTATGAAACATCAGTCAATGGAATAATTGTCTGCAGCAGTTTTTTAGTATTCCTTACCTTAAGGTCATAGAATATAATGTCTCCTAAGATCAAGTACACCTTGACGTAATACAGTGTTTCTTCCTCAAACTCCAGAGGAGAGGAGCAGAGTGACAAGGCCTTTAAAAAAAAGTGTTCAGCTAGTTCACAGTGACCCAAATGATGATGTATGGCAGCCAGCCGATGGTAAGCTATTCGTTCATTTAGCTGATTTCCTAATGAGATAATGCAATGAGTCAGGATAAAACCAAAGATGAAGTAGTCAAATTGCCTGGAACCAGAATACGTCTATGTGTTTGCTATTTTTTCCTTGAGTAAAACTAATTTTAGTCAAGAGATACATGTTCAAAACCTGATCTTTTAGAAAGATCCCACACAATTCCTGAATTTTCCACTGAGATTTTCTTAAGAAATAACTAAATTCATATCACTCATGTATAGAATTGCACACCCGGCACATACAAAGAATATCAATAGATTATTTTGAGAGTATTCTAGCTAATGGGATTAATCACTTTCATGTCCCTCCCAATACCTACCTTACATCAAAAGTTATGGCAAAAAGATTATTTTCAGAGTGATAAAAGTGACCTGGTCTTTGCCTTCAGGAAGAGAGAGGGTTCTTAATTAGTTGAACAGTTCTTAAGTTTGAAAAACCACTCAAAACATACTTAGGACAATATTATTCATTAGTATTACAATCTAGCTGTATGGAAGGACACTCATTTGAGACTTGGAATCCCAGATTTAATTCTTTGCTTTACCAAAGTTTTTCCCTGTGAGCTTGGAGTTAAGAGGGACAGCAATAAAGTTGTTCATTCTTGAATGGAAGCAAAAACAGTAATGTTAGTATCAGTATGAAATCCTTACAAGTCTCCTAACTGAATTCAAGGGAAGAAAGCTTTTCATAATTCTGCCTTATTTTGGAGATACCAGTAATATTCAGCTTACCTAAACTTACACTGAGCATAAGAGATGTTTGTGCATATTCCAGACTTTCCTCATAAGCCTTCAGAGTCACCAGCAATTCCACCAGTTTATTGCATAATCTGAGTTCTGTGGTTTTGTTGCCAGTCTCAACAGCAAGTGGAAGAGCCCTGTCCTGAAATACAACATCTTAGTCACTGTTAAACCAAGATATGTACTGATATACTTCCATTTAAATAACATTAGGCAAATTTTGGTTTTATTTTGCTATTTGCATGTGGCATATCTTACACCAAGAAGAGTTTCTGCAGGTGAAATCTGTTAACACCATGACAAGGTACTCAGCTGCCACAGGTTATAACCAGTTTGCTGAGGGGATTAGTTTTTGGCTCAGTAATTGTAGAACACCTGCTGTGATGGGAGAGTATGTAACTATCAATGCAGTAGAAAAACTGCACAAACCCTGTAGAAAGTCACTGCTTTCTCCTTTTCCCAAGTACCATTGAAAAATATGTCTCCAGCAGCTTCAAACAATTCCATTCCTAACTTTGGATCACCTGTGTGAAGAGCAGCATCCTGAGCAACCTAGAGTGAAAACAAGGAACAGGGGAAAGAATAGCAGAGTTGGTTACTTCTCTAAAAAAATAAGTATTAGCAACTGGAAAAAGATCTTGATCTTCTTGTTAAGATCATTATAACATAGCCCAGGATATCTTTTATGAGACCAGAGCCTTTTTCGTACCCTGTTTTGAGCAGGCCAGAAAAAGGTTCTGAAGGAGGAACACAAGGACCTGGGGACATGGAGTGTTACAGTCTCTCTTTTTCTGGCAATAGTACCTTGCTTCCTTCATAAGGACACAGCACTCTAAAAACAATAGTGCATTTGATAGCTGCAGCATATTAAATTTTAATTAAATAAAACATTATAGAAGTAAATTTGAATTGCAAGTTAAATATTGCTAACAGTGCAAATTTTAAAGCCTATGAAGTGAAAAAAATGTACTGCGTTAGCAAAAAGGGTTTCATGAAGCACAGCATGTATCTTCCCCAAAGCAATTATACCAGGATACTTGGTCATTGATAGGATGATAGCACTGATTGATTGGGACCCACATGTGAAGGAAGAGGAAGATTCTTCCTTTGGCTTTGTAATCGTCCATTTTCAAATTGCAATCCATTAATACGAGCCCTGCTCTCATTTAAGCACAGAGACTGTGATCCTTCTCAGCCTATTTCAGCTTCAGGCACTTATGGACTCTATTGCAACACAGTTTAGAAAGTTGTGTTTCGTGTAATTTAAGATGTGATGACTTGCACAAAATTCTGAGACAGTAATCAACATTTTGGTGGGCAGATTCCTGCTTTTAGAGTTTCCTCACAGACAGGCACTGACTCTGCTCTAAATACCAGGTTCTGTACGTGCACAGTATGGAATACATATGCCAGTCCCTAGCCCACTGCTCCTCTTGGAGGAAATACAGAGGACTGATAAAATTATACCACGTGCATATTTGGCTTTGGTGTCACCATATGACTACCTTGAAAGTTAGCACCTAAATCATTTAGTAAAAGAAAGAAACATGTCCTTGTTTCATATGTTTTCCTGCTTTTTAGAATTTTTTCAAAACATCTTAATGTCTGATTATTATATTTAGAAATCATATTTTGGTACCACTCATTCATATATCAGCCAAGACTCAGAACCTACTATATCATGTTCAGTATACATCCTGCATTAGAATGCAGCACTCTCCCTTAATACAGGAGAGAAGTATTTTTCAGCCCCTTTACAAAAGCAAGCAACTATTTCCCCGAACACTTCAGTGAGTAGCTGGGTACAGTACAGACAACAGAATCAGATCTGGGCTGCAAGTGCAGCTCTGAGATTTCAGATTTTCCAGTTTCAGCAGCCACAAAGGCTAGATCCCCCTTTACAGCTCATCTTCCAGTCTGTGTTAGCACAGCAGAAGCAGCAGAATGTCCCAGCTGGGTGGGGGGGTCCCAAGGTGTGGGAGCCAGATGTCTCTGGGCCTCCCTGGTGCATCAGCAGCTGGCTCCATGCCATGCTGGGCAGTCACAGGAGGAGAGGTTTAAATGTTTTGGAAATGCTTTCTGAAAAAAAATCTACATTCTTGTTTTTCCAAGGGTCTGGCCCACCAGCCAGCATACCAAGATGATTGTTGGCTGCTACCCACCAGTATGTAGCAGACATCCATAGTATGATTGCTGTGGTTCTGTATAACTGGTAGACAATGATGCAGAAACAAAACACACAATTTATATCAGACCAGGAACTAAGTTACTATCAAAAATAATTTTGGAGTCAAGCAACAGATTAAAGTGGAGTACCACTGAAAAATGTTGAGACTTTCCTCTGTTAAGCCTTACATAGATGGTGTTATTCTCTTGGAAACATCAGTTAGCAAAATCTCTGGGATTATTATATTGGATAACATTCTTACTATGCCTCCTGCACCCTGTTAACAACCCTTGCCTATCTATAAGTGCTGACAACATACCTGAATATAAAGATCCACAAGCTCATTCTGCCTCAGAACATAATATATCTTTCCTGCTCGTAGCCAAGCATATGCCTCTCTCTCTTTTTTCTGGAGATCTATAAATATTCCAAGGCTTCTTTTGGTACATTCCAAAGCTGACCTGTAAGCCCTGAAACAGGAGAACATTGCTTATCACTGAGGAGTTCTTTAGAATTAGGAATGTTTTTCTTCATAATAAGGGATGTTTTTCTTCATAATAAAAATCTTATTGTAAATAACTGTGTTTCCTCTATTTAATGTACAATGATAATTGTTAGATATAAGGTGCTAGTAATGAGCAAATGCAGTCTTTTTCTTCTTCCTATTGTTTTTTTATTCAAGCTCTGTTTCCTGTTAGTCTTACCACATAATATTATTTCAAAATAGTTTAGTTTACATGTGTCCTTCCGCTACCTCAGGCTAATGAGAAGTGGAAAATTCTTTTCTCATCTTTAGCTCTTTATCATTTATGGCTTTTTTGCTACAAATCTCCAAAAGTAATTACATCTGTAAATATTTTTTCTAAATACCACCTGGGCATCTGACTTAAGCGTAAGGAAGACTAATCAGCAACTGTAGAAAAACTCCCAGCACCTTGACCTGGTGCATTTTCTTCCAAGAACAGGACGCAAACATGTTAAAATATAACAGAAACTGCACAGTCACAGTAAATCCTTACACAGTGCATCTTGAGAACAGCCTGCTTAGACCTCCAGTCAGATCTGAAAGAAATTTAAACATAATATGCTCTCTTGTACTTTACACTACCAAGATTTCAGTTCTGTGTTATCAGGGTATCTCATCTAATGGGAAAAATGTTTTTTTTCACCAATTCCCGATTCTTACAGAAATTGAAGAGACCTGTTACTCCTTTTATACTAATGAGAGGATGTCAAGATCCACTGAATAACCCTGGCATTTCAGTCTCCTCTGCCAACAAGCTGCTAACGTGAGAAAAGGCTAGATGGTTCAATAGCTCAACTCAGACCAATTATACATGGCATTTCCACCCTTCCTTCAGTTGTTTTTTTTTTTTTTTTTTTCTTTTACAGCAGACAGAAGCATATACCAATCCATAGCTCAGCACAGCAGCTGGAACAGGTCAGGTTGTGTGCCCTGGATGGCCACAGTAATTTACAATGGCAGTGCTGATACCAAGGACATCATTGTTTTCACTTTATCATAAACACATGCCCTTGTTATTCAGAATGTTAAAGAATACTGGGATACTGTGGTCTAATATGATGCTGAGTTGATGCTATTATCTGGTAGTCTTCTAAGTGCACAGAGCTAACATTGTTTGGGAGGATACATAAACTCTGAGGATACATAAACTCCATGTACTATTTGCACACAAAGGAGAATCTTCTCAGCTAGTTAAAACCTCCTGCAAACCCCAGGAACTTTGAAATCTTAATTAACTCCTTTGTCTTCAGGCCCTCCAAAAGATTATCACCAATTATCTCATGAAACAGAACTGAACAAAGCAAAATAAACTAGGTGATATATTGGGAAAGTTAGATGCTAGCGTTAAATTTCCTTGTGCAGTCTGTTTTTTTGATAAAGCAAAGCAAAAACTGGCATTCTAAAAATAAAGCCAGCACAGAAACTACTGGAGACCGACACTGCAGGTTTGCGCATAGTCTTTGGGTTTATATAAGTTTCGAAAAAAACATGTTTCCTCAAAGAGTACCACATATGGAGACATAGTCTGATGTCTGACCTGTATGGAATATGCTATCATATTTCTGATGGAAAAATTGTCTTGTAAAAATCTATCATCCCAAGCAAGTAAAATGTCAGCAGTAATCCTAGAGCTATAGCACTCAGAGCTGCATAAACATTCAATACTTTAAAAATGTATTTACATAGGTTTTTAAAATAATTTGGCTCTTGAAGTGGTGATAATCCCTGCTGAACATCTTGTCTCCCCTTCAGATATGACAGGTACTTTAAAAACAGAAACAAAACCACCAAAAAAGAGAATCCACCACTAGCACTGGAACCTTCAATTCTAATAAATTGTCTTGGCAAAGCAGAGAAAAAAAAAAAAAAAGAAAAAATCATATTCAAAAAGTTGTTGCAAAAATTGAGATCCTTTACACAAAAAAATTATAATCAGAGTAAACCCAAAGTCATTCAACATGTCTTACCTTTCTGTTCCTAAGGATAAATAGAGCTGACTGATGGTTTCCAGAATTTGTCCCTCCAGGACTTTGTTGGACATCTTTCTAGCTAAAGATAGTTGGTATTCGTTGTAGACAACACACTGAGCCTCATTGGGAACAACTGTACTGTAGAACTGACACAGCAGCTTAATTGCTTGTAGCTGACCTAGGAGAATAGACTGGAAATAAATCTCTATTTTAAACTGAAAGTTAAATTGGTTGTAAAATGATTAATTCTGCTTCACACATTCATCATTGTCAATGAATAACAATATAAAAGTAATAAAATGATGATTCCTGACAGTTTCTTCACCCCCAAAGTTAGTAAGTACTTCAAACTTAAACCCTGAAATAAAATAATTAAGGTCACCTTGTATAAACTGCCTTAATCATGTGAGCAAGAATAAATAAATGATTCTTGTACATACAACTATTATATGAAAAATAATCCAGATTACCAATTGTTTTCATATCTCTAAACTTGAGTCTGGAGATGTTTGTACTGCTGTTGATATCATAACTAATTTCAAAACTATTGATCATAGAGATCTCTAGAATTTTTACTAATTATTTTCCTTTTTTCATAACTTTTCATATTCTCTACCATTTCTAACAAACTGAAGTTTCAGCAGAAGGGCAAGCCAGCATGTACTTATTTCTCCACCATTGTGAGACAGAGGAAAGATTTCACTCATTTTGTTAGCTATCACATAACTAAACAAAAAAAAATTAAGGAAAAATTATAACTTAGCTAGGAACAACTATAATATATCTACATAACAAAAATTCACAACCAGGGTACATTTTGTAATGCTGAGAGAAAAAAACAATACTCACTTTCCAGATGACTTATCTCCATTGCAACTAAAAAAGCCCATTCATAATAAAATCTTCCTTTTTCTCTTTGAGTTCCACTAACATAGTAACATCCCAGCTGAAGGAGGACTTGAATAAAATCTTGGCCACAGTCCTTACTTGGAAGTTTGGAGAAGAGCTTCACTGCCCTGATGTAATAGTGTTCTGCCAGCTTGCTGGCTGCTGAGTGCAGACAGAGTGCCCCAAAATTAGCCAGGGCTATAGCTTGGTTTTGGGGCATGTTGGTCTCTTCTGAAAGACGCAGTGCTTTGTAGTAGCTTTCAGCAGCTTCCTTTGTATGGTTTGTTCTTTTCAAAGTGATAGCAAGCATGTTGTAAGCAATGCCTAGCTGTTGAGGGCTGCTCCATGAAGAATCTACAACAGCATTTAAAATGGCTGAAGCCACATCATATTGCCTGTAAAGAATGTATAACCAAGCAAGGGAAACTAAATAGTTAATAGTTTCCTCTGGCTTCCCAACAACAGAGTTCAGTGCTTTCAACATGTAAACAATAGCTTTTCCATACTGTTTGTGATGGCTGTACAGATTTGCTAAGCTAAGATAGATAGTGCTGCATAGTCCTTGCTGCTCATTAGTAAATACAGAGGAAAGTGCTTGTATGAGATAAGGTGCAATTTGAGATGGGAGTATTTGCCTGAGTTTTCTCAGGCCAAAGAGCTTGGGAGCATTTTTGGTGACTAAATCAATCCTTTTCAAAGAATCCATCAACGTACTGGAGCTCTGGGAAGAGGTAACCTTTATGCAACTTAATACAATGTGTGGTAAACACTTTTCATTGTACAACTGTGCTAGCTTGAAGTAACAGTTGTTTGAGAAGTTGTTTTGTAAATCCAGGTCATTAAGCAACAGTTGAAACCTTTCCAGGAATGGCAGTGCCTCTTCATGCTGTTTGCGTGCACTGTAATGTTTTGTCAGGAGAAAACATGCCCTTGCCTCTGCATATTTGTTCTGCCTCAGAATTGTCCTCTTCAGAGCATACTTTAAAATATCTGACTCCAGGTCAGCACTGCAAATATAGTTGGGAATTCCCATGAGAAGAGATGTAGCCTTGTCAAGAATATAAGTATATTTTTCTTTGTTCTTCTGTGTCAAGTAGATGCCTGTTAGATTTGTATAGATAGCAATGACAAAGTACAAATCACTAAACCCTCCAGCTACTGCTCCTAATGCCTCCTCAAAATACACCCGAGCTTGGGAAAACTTCAGCTTTTTAACACTGAGCCTGCCCAAGAGAAAGCACAGCCTTGCTAGTGCCCAGGACATTCCTGCTTTCTTTGCTGCTTCCCTTGCCAATCTAAAAAAGCTAACCAGCTGTTCTTCTTCTGAAAACCCATAAAACATGCCATTCATAAATGAGTAAGAGAAATCATACAGGGTTCTGAAGTTTCTGTCATACTCTTTCCTATTTAAGTACAGTAACAATGACTCAAAAATGTCAGATGCTTGCTCATCATCTTGACATACAGGGAAGCAAGGTCCTTCAGGTGAAGGAAAGATTTCTGTATTTGGAGAGCTAGCAGAATCTTTTCCTTCAGTAGCTGGTTCTTCTGCCTGGGTGGCCTCCAAATTCTTGAACTTCTTTAGGAATTCTTCTATCTTGCTGTTCTTGCTAGTGGATTCTACACTATGACGTGAACACGGAATTTCTGAAATTCAAAAATAAATTACAGATCACAACTTCACGTGTGCATGCACACAAAGGTCTTTGCTAGACCAATGAAGACATTTACCAGTAGATGATGGTGTTAGAAAAACATTATGTAAACATATTGCACTTGTCTGGGAGACAAGATAAAGGTGGGGAAAGAGAAAAATCAAGGATCAGGGAGGTAGACTGGGAGACTGGAGGTGTACAGAAAAAAAAGAACTTGGATGTGTAAGGGGGTTGCTCATCAATATACTCGCCTGGCCAGACCCTGTGCCTGACCCAGCACTAATCCAACTCCAGTGTTAATTTAAACTGGCTGCTGCTTGAGTGCATATATCACTGGGCATATATGAATGTGAGAGAATTGCCAGAAAGTAACAGTTCAGACTAGTTGGTAAGCAAGAGAAGTCCAGAATTTGGAAGGACCCAAGGATCAGAACTGGAAGCTGGATAAAGGGCCCAAGGTGGTGGGATGAGAGGTTTATACACTTATGATTGAAAAGTCATTCAGTAGAAATGTTATGATTAAAACAGGAACTTAATTACAGAGAATTAATTAAGAATGACAAAGTTCACACCAACTTACTACACAGTAGCCTAAACTATATATGCACATAAATGTATAGCATACAAACACAGATAAGAATATTTAGATCCAGTGAAGCATATAGACACCCACACTCAAAGACAAGTGTGCAGACACATAGATAAGTAGAAAGGTGTATGGTAAAGGCCAGCCTATCACATAAATGCCCTTCTTTGAGTATTGAGTAAATATTCATATTCAATGAAATTTCCTTGTCCTTCCATGAGCTTTGTCAGATCTCAGTCCTCAAGGACTTGTACCTGAGCAATGTTTTAATTCAGGTGGAAGTTGAGGGGAGGAAGGGGTTTGAATTCTGGTCACAGCCCACTGTAATCCAGGAGTCTTGGGTGTCACTTTTTATAGAGTCCATAAAAATTAACTTTTTCAGGCACTGATAGAATGGAATATTTCACATCTGCTTAAATATTCCAGTACTTTTCTACCAGTTGTGCATGCCCGGAATTTGCTAAATTCTGGAGTTCTGGTATCAACCCCATTTTGGGTCACAACCCAAATAGAGACCTATTAGGCTATCAGGAGGTGACTGATCATCCCCACATCTCCTGTCACAGGGAGAGCAAGATCTTGGAGCATCAAGGTTGCACCTCAGTGCTCCAGTTCACTGCTTAAAATTTCTTCTCCCCAGAGAACAGGGGGAGCAGGGAACAGGTGTGTCACAGAGGTGTCACAACACTCTGGTACACTACTTTTTGCAGTCCATACCTGACTTGCTTCAGGCTGATGTGTGGCTAGGAGAGAGATCACACTGAGTGGCCCAAGAGTGCAGGAGTGCCTTGCAAACCACCACACAAGGTTGGGGCATAGATGCTGGATGGACTGACCAAGGGAGCTTGGAATTGGAGCGTGGGAATTGAGTAAGGGTATGGTTAGCCAGGGAGGATGTCTGAGTCTGAACTTTGAGAGTTGTTGAAGTCTCGTACGGGTGCTATGAGGGTGCCTGCAAAGGTCCTGTTTTCCAGTCCATGTTACCTGTTTGACCCGCTGTGCCTGTGCAATGTATAAGATTTCTTTTTCCATCAAAATACCAACCCTGACTCTCTACTGCCACAGAATAACTTTCTCAAAATAACCAATGGTATAATTGGTAATGATAAATCAATGGTATCAATAACCAATGGTATCATTGATCTAAATTCTCCACATACTGATACAGTCAAATCTCTTACAAATCTAAGAGATATCCCATAATTTCCTTAGTTCTCCCACTTCTACCCAGTCAAGATAATAGGGCCAAGCACTACTAGGATGTACTTTTGCAGTCAGTCAGCTAACAGCTGCACATCAACAGGAGCTTATTGCACTTACAGATTTAGAGCTCAGTTTTCTTAGAATCTCAAACTGTTCAGCAGAATCATTAATATAAAAATTGGTATTTAGAAAAATGCAGTACAATGCAAATAATAATAGTGACAGCTTAGCAAAGAAATTCCAAAGGGAAATAGTTCTGCAGCCTCATCAAATATCTCCTTTGGGAAATATAATTACAGGGTGAAGTTTTCTTGCAGACAGAAAATCTGCAGAAATTCAAAGTCAGCATGAACAGTATTTTGCCTTGTGAAAAAATGTGAGGAGGATCAGGGGTGGTGCATGTCAGTGTGTCACAGCAATAAAAATAAGTCATACAGCTTGCAATTGGGTACCAAGGTTCAAGAAAAATATCTGATAGCAGTGAAAACCCACAATGTCTTCCAGCAAAACCTAGTGAGAAGGGGTTAGCAAATCCTAGGAAAGGAAACAAGAGAAGTTAGAATGTGAAGACACATTAGAGAGAGAAAAGCTGGCAAAGATCAAAAATATTTTAAAAACCCATTAATTTTATATAAAAATTGTATGCATATGAAATATTACCACTTTCATGAGCTTGCTGAAATTCTGCTTCTTCCAATTTTTCTGTAAAAAAGGAAAAAAAACCTGTTAGTTTTAGTATCTTAGTTCTTTTTCCTTTTGAAATGTCCTAAAATAAGGCTGTATGTTACTTCAGAATTCTTTGCGGCAGAAGAATTGGATGTAGCCTGGAAATTTAGAAGAAAAGAAATTTCTAAGTCTGAACCAAAGCTAAGAGATACTACAAACTTGCTCCTCTACTGATACAATTCACTGCTTTCTACAGGTTTCTCATCATAGAACCAGCACTGCTCAGCAAGGTGGGGAGACAACTGCATGTTGCATTACAATTAAAGCCACCCTGTTCTGTATGAGAGCTGCAACACTGCTGCATTACTGCTGCATTAAAATAAAAGTGGGCAGTGTAGATACAATCATTCCCCACAACCTGCCCCTAAAATGAGGTAACAAAACACCTTTAGTATTATTTCAGTAAGTTTGAGAGTCACTCCCTGGGGTAGGTGGAGGAATAATTTAGGGGAGTTGGTGCAGCTAGCAGTGTCAGACTTGTGGCCATTCCAATAGCATGCAAATGAAAAAATCTTTGTATCTATATTTTCTCTTAAAAGGGGTATCTTTAAATATTGCAGACATACCTTGCTTTCCATGTTAAACATAGCCCATCTGTAGAACTATTTTGTGTAGAAGATTTCTCAAGGTATTTCAGTTGTCATGCCACATTGCAGGATTATAGTCACTGTTTTTCACACACTAGGTGTAATATGAGTGGCACAGAGTGTATGAATCATATATCTAAGAGCAGAAGCTCACAGAACTAGGTCAACTTAAGATGATGGAAAGCTATTTTACTAGCCTTTAAGAACAACTTATCAGTAACTACCTATGGATCTTCTTTCTTTAATTGCTTTCCTGTCTGGTGGATAAAATGCCACAGATGTTTACAGCAGTTGTTACTTAATAATCTGAATATCTAATTAGAGAAGTGCTCATCAGTAAATACTACTCATTAGAATTATGTAGATGGAAGGAATCAAAAACTCAACTCACACAATAGCACCCAGTGAATATTGAAAAAGCTTGCTCTGGGTAAGCCGAATTATATTGATGAACTGTGCAGTTTAAGAGAAAAAAAGTGGTTAAATGGTACTCTTATCTGCATAAGATGTGGAAAAAAATTGCCACTTGAAAAAGACTAGGCAGGAAATGAGATGTGAAAGTGTGCAATAGGCAAAAATAGCAGTATGTGCATTAGGCCAACATGATTGTTTAGAGGTCTGACCTTTTGCTCCCAGGCTTTTCATTTGAGTGAGGATACTAACATAGGGAGTCATTTTGCACACTGACATGAGTTATATTTTGCACTTCACCTTACTTATTATTCACACACGTGCTGGTTTGACTGCACCTGAGTCAAACCAACACAATGGCTCCTGTCAGATTAGAGCCTCTAGGCCTGTCTCCTAGGATGACACTAGTGGAGATAAATTTTTGTTAGATACTTGACAAGCATATGTATTGCCAGAGAACAGCCTGTGGTAAGATAAACTGCTGCTTGGTTAGTTCAGTAAGACAATTATATTATACTACCCTCCACTAAATCTGTGAAGGTGAAGCTCCAGTTATCTCAATTAGCTTTTGTAAAACATGAGCACTTAGAGAAATATCAGCTGTGTCAGATGATTTAGCTAAAAACATTTTTTTTCTTTGTATGAGTAGATTTTTACCTTTGGAACGTTAAATCAAGCACAAAAAGGTGTATGCTTGCATTAGATGTCAATAATTACTATGCCACCTTTTCTAAGATGAATGAAATGCCAGCAGTATTTGAGTGAACATGTTGCCTTTTGTAACACAGTACTACAGAATTTGAAAGCTTAAAGATATGTTCAGTTCAACAACAGTTTTTAAAACCCTGCTGTTTAATTCACTCAAAAAGGACAAAATTTTGGGGGCATTTACAAAACTCTAACATCATCAGTAGCCAAGATGATCTAAAGGATTTTGATATAAAGGACTTTTATGTGCTGAATACCAAGATATTTCAAAGTAGATGTAAAGACTGGAGTCTTGGTGAAATAGAAACAAATCTGTTATAACAGGGCTATAGGAACTGCACATGTATCCTGGGCAGAAAAGGCAGTAAAAATCATACTAACCTACTCGATACACAGAACAAACATCTGTGATGGAGGTTTCTTTCAACAAATGTATCACTTCTTCGAAATCATTTTCATTTGAAAAGAAAGATAGCTCATCTGCTTCAAGAAAATTCATGTCTTGTGGTCTAACAAAGAAAGGAGCAACTTTGAAGGTGTCTGAAAACAAATTTGGCTTTAGGAGCTCAGTGCATCCGTCAAATGGGAGCTTGTTAGAGAAACTTATGCAATCTTTACATTATAAGTCCTGTTGAGTTCAAAATCAACCATATTTATAAACATACGAACTGATAGTGCCTATAATTTCAGTTAACAGTTTCTGCCATATCAGAATAATTTTTTTCATTTATATATATCATGGCATAGTATTTTCTGACAGAATTTATTAACAGCACAAATATTTAAGGACATTTTCTAATATAACCTCGAAGTTACACATCCTATGAACCTGCAAACATTTAAGAATCCCATTTCAGCGTACAAACAGCCCAGATGTATTAATAGGAGCAGCCTATTTGCATGGTACTGATGCATGCTGAAAATTAGTTTGTAAAGGTTTCTTTCTGCATTGTGAACTATTATTCTTAAGAGAAGACACTTTTGAAATAATTTAAGGCCTGTAAACCAGGCTAGTAACAAAAGCAGAATAGGGATGCTTCAACATGGATCTTAAAAGACCACTAAAAATGGAATCTTCTGCAATAGTAAACTTTAGGGATAGAGCCTGAACCAGGCACCACTTTTCCCAGTAACAAACTCAAGTACAGGCTAACAATATTTTCCACTTTTAAAGCAGATTAATACTCCAATTTCTGCATGTTTTGAATGATACACACTATGACAACTCTCACACAGGAAAACAAACCAAATGAAAGAAACACCAAAAAACACAAAAAGCCTCCAAACCAACCAACAAAATACCCAAAACAAACTGACAAAATACCCATCCCAAACCTGAGTTTAACATTTAATGCTCAAGAGACTAAGACCCTTTTTGTTTGAGTTAAATACACGACTTACTTATTTTTAGGTAAATCCAGTGTTACATGACTTGTCTTTACAAAGCCTATTTGGCCAGTGAAAGCATGTCTTCCAAGAAACCATTCCATGCATTCAATGAAGTAGCCAAGGATCTCAATTTCATCCCCTTCCTGGAAACTCATCTCTTCCAACAAAATACTTTCATAATTCATCACAGCTAGGCAAGATCCCATTGCTGTGTAATAAGGAGATTGATATTTGCAGATAGAGTGGTTTAACAATAGAAAGACACTGAAGTATGAAGTCATCAGAACGTATTTAGCAGAAGACATTGAAATCCTCATTTCCCTGTCATTAGAACACAAAGCCTAAAATGTTTTTAATATCCTGGCAAAATCTATCATGAAGCAGCAAAAAATTGTTTTAAATTCCTTTCTCTCATAAAAAGCTCTGCAATTGGGTCAGAGGAAAAAACATCTGAACCAACTATAAAAATCACTACTGGATAAATACAAAATTGTATACCAGTCAAGACAATGTTAAAACTGGCATAGATGGTAGAAAATAAGACAAATTGAATCTCTAGCCTTAGAAAATCTGTGTTGGTTTTTTTTTTTTCCCCTCTGGTAATATTAGATATAGATGCGAAAGAACCATGATGATTACACATTGATGAATTTTAGTTCAAAGCTTGTAAAATTTACAGTGGCATCCTTAACTTAATTACTCCTTACTACTTTGTGCATATTCTTAATACAGCATTTTGGAGGAAAAAGAAAAGAGAGATGCCTTTAGAGTTTAACTGCACTTACACAGAGATTTATGTTCTCACTAATTTTGGAATTGTAATTCCAAATGTAATTTTGGAAGCTGTTTTCCTATTGTAGTACCATGGGAAAAAGTTACTGAAATCTTTAGAGTCTGTCCTAACAAATTCATAGCATAAATTTGTATTTAGTTTGTGGTTTTTTTTTAAATGCTGATTCTTGAACTGAGTTTCTTACCAACTTCTCTGACCAATTTAGATTCAGTTTTGCATGTGAAGTCAATGGGATTAGAATACCCTTTAAGAAACCATCTGAAAGTAGAAAAAGAGACTGAAGTTAGTCTGTAAAACACTTCCGTTAAATTTTGTGACATTAACAGTGATATTTTAAGTGCATTTATAAACAGATGCACCCCTCCCACAACTTTCAATTCCAGTACTGTCCAAACACTTAAGACAGAGTTATGTTCCAAATGATATTAGCAGTAAAAGTAGTGTTACCTCAGGAAACAAATCTGAGAAAGTCATGCTATTTCTCCCTGCTCAAGGTCAACAGAAAAAGGCCATTTCTTTAACTCCTAATAGTACCTACAATAAATTATTTTCTGGTGATTGCTGAATTTAGTCCATAGGTAAGTCCACTGATGTAATTCTGTCTTTTTAGCAATTATGAGTTTGGACATGAACTTAAAAAAACTGCATTAAGGATGTGCATGGTTCCTCTCAACATTTTGACTAAAACCACTGCTACCCTGTTATCACATTTCCAAACATCCTATCTGTTACTATCCATATTTCCAGGCATCTGGAACACCAAAAATTCTCACTTTATGTTTTCCTAGAAATGTTAATAAATTTTATTTCAGACTTTTTGGAGAAAAAAAAGCAATACCTAACTCCAGGTGGTTAACCATCTCTGCAGGCATCTGGATTAATTTCAGTTATGTGGTATAGAAGGAAACAGAGTATTTGTTCTTAGTATTAATAGAAGAGAAATGTTCCCTACCAAGCTACTATTTAGAGACACCTATGTCTAAGCAGGTGTGTACGTATCAAACAGATGTGCAGGAAATAGGTAGCTAGTTAGGTACCTACTGGTGAAAAGGAATCAGTGGCCTCAGAGAAGTATTAGACAGCACAGTGGTGTCACCATCCACAGATCCACCTGTTACATCTTCAGCAAAAGCCCCAGTCTCAAAATAAGTGTTTATTTCATTGTCTGTAGCCATTCTCTTTCTTATCAGATTGTCAGGACATAAAACAAAAAATGCCCCTAAAAAAAACCAGCAGTGGAGCAGATGTCATTTCATGTAATGATTTGGTGTCATGCAAGCTTTAAAACTGGCTTCAGTAGCATCAGTAATATTCAATTAGAGACTGCAAATCTGAAATTCCACAATAATTGTCTGATAGTCAGATATGTATTCTTTTTATCTGGTCTCTCAGTAAAAAAAAAAAAAAAAACCAAAAAAAACAAACCAAAAAAAGAGCAGAGCCAAGGTGTTTAATTGAAGTGTAGAGCCTACTTCTGGTACAATTTTTTCCATATTCCTATTGCAGTTATAAGCAATCCACCCAGCCCCTCATTCTGTCTCTGCCCATGGCAGCAGGTGATGCTATCTAGGAGCAGCACATGACCCTTGCAACTTTTTGTAATCCCTCTCCTGTACATCTCCAGGATCTGCAATAATACTAAGCAAGTTAGGGTGTACATCCCCTCCTAATCCTTTTGGTATCCTTTATGGACCAGTTGCACATCAATTTCTCTAATCCCTCTATGATCCTACTGAACCAAATCTCTATGGGTTCCTTTTTCTTGTCTTTCTGGAGCTTTTGGAGTGAACAGATTTAAATTTTAACTTCATTGAGTATTTGAATGGGTCTTAATGTTTGGTTTTACAATTTCAAAGAAAATACTTTTTTAAATTTAGCCTGAGCATTTACAGTCTTCTTTACCTTCCTGTACTAGCAGTCTTCTGTACATCAAATGTAATGGTTTTTCATTTATGCAGACTTCAATGCCCGTTTCTTCCTCCTCTTGAGAACACAGCCAGAAAGATTGATCTAGGAACAAATTCTCCATGCAATGATTTATAAAACCTAGTGGAAAAAAAAAAAAAAATCGAATTTGTTTTCTTTGCCGCACAATTATTTCCACTGAGTCCCATTCACTACAGCTACTTTTAATGCTTAGCTGTGACAAACTGCACCTAAAAGGCATACAACTTCTCTGTACCTAATGCTGAAAAAACAGATTCTTCTCAGGGATCCCCACATCTTGGCTTTATTTGAAAGGTTTGGAGTTTGAAAGAGTTAATCACTAGCAGGCTTTGAGCAACAGGTGCTTAACATCACTTCCTACAAGATCACAGGAAATAATCTCAAAAAATTAATCTCTATAAATTTCTATTGCCTGATTCAGCCATGATGATTTATACCAAACACTGTGCCAGGGTATCAAATTCTTGAATTTTGGGGGACAAAGATGATGTTCTATACCAGAGTCATGTAAATCACAAGAAGGTAGTGCTTGGTCTTGGAACTGGGACTCCTCACACTAGGACTTAGTACTTTCAAAGCTATGACAGTTACAGGGAGATCTGGATTGGTGCATCATAACATGATATAGATAGTAGATTATTTAAAGGGCTAACAGTAATATCCTCTGTGGAAAAAGCTATGATGAAGGCAAAACGTGGGCAGATCAGTAATTAAGGTGCTATTCTGCTATTTGGAAGATATTTAATCAACTCCCTGCTAGCCACAGCCTTGACTAAGAAAAAAATTCTTCCTTCTTTGCAAAATTGGATTGAAACAGTATTGTTTGTGTTCTCTAAGAGCATTTTAAAATACAAAATAGCAAGTACATAGTAAACAAGAAATTAAATATAAAATTCATTAAAATTTTAAACTGGACTGATGGAAACAAATAGTAATGCACACACGCTGCCCTTACACTGAAGAAAAAAATTAAGTGAACAAATTAGAGACAAAGATCTGATTCAATGCGGTTTTTCAGAAAAGACCTGTGAAGTTACAGGATATTAAAAAAAGGAAGTCAGCCAATGGCACCATATTGTTACACAAGGCATGCTCAGATTTAGAAACCAAACTGAAGCATGGAAAGCATATTAAGCTTTGGTTTACTTCACATTTTCTCTGAAATGTTACCAACCCTGTCCAGTTTGCTCACTTCTAGTCAGGAGAGATGGGGAACAACTAGAAGAGTCCAGGGGGAAGCATGATCAAAGGTCTAGACAATATACTGTGAGGAAGGATTATGGGAATTAGGTTGATTTTCCTAGAGAAAAAAATGCCAAATGGAAGTGCAAGATGAGCAAGCTCATCATGCTTATAGTGAGCAGAAAAAGCTGTAAAAGCACTGTGAAAGTTGCAGCATGGGTTAGACTTTAGGAAAACACCTGGATTTTAATAGATGTTTTTAGAAAGCAGATATTATGTTAGAAAGTGGAGTACCTAACTTAGACATCTGCCAGGAATGATAGCTGTCCTCTGGTTTGAGACAAAAGCATGTTCTTCTGGAGGTTGGAGAGTCTGTCTAACCCTACCACTAGTACCCAGTTGAGAAACAGTTACTGCTATGAGGAGTTAATACAAAGAATCTCAAAATGCTGTTCAACAAGTCCCCAGTCAATCAGAAACTGTGTACTGAGGGACAAAACCAGCATATGAACTGCTTTACCTAGTGAGTAGTAAGTTAGAAACTTCCATATTTCTTCAAATGTTTTAAATGTCACCACTATTAGATCTTGATCACTATGAATAGACAGCAGTCTGGCAGATAGCTCCTAAAAGTAACCAAAAATAATATTTTAATATACAGTAATACTGAACTCGAGCACAATTTGTCACCAGCCAACACACTAAAACACTATGTACTGAGAAAGATAAAAATCATTCAGGATTTTACCTGTAAGAGATATCTGTTAACACATACTTACAACATACAGTGAGCAGTGTTAATCTGATTTTTTTCTTACCAGTTGTACCAGCATTTCCAGTGAGGGTAATTTACAGAAGAATAAAGACCTCAGGACTGACCACACAGAGAGGCTAAAGGCCTGTTAGGTTCAGACCCATCTATGTGTAGGGGTCAGTATTCTCTATTTAGCTTGGAAAGCCAGGCAGGCAATCTAATGGCAAGAATACCCTTCTAGCACAGAGCCATCTACAGCTTGGGAGCTGCCTTTGTCAGATATTTGGTCATGATTATTAAATAGAAGAAAGGGTTTCTTTTTATTTGCTGGTTTGGTTTTTTGAACTTAAGGTTTCCTTAATGTTTTTTTTAGGATCCTCTACATCCAGCTGTGGGTTAGCCTCAGAGCGCTGTCATTGACTAATCACTTCCCTAGTTCTCTCTTCCAATGGTTAAAACAATTAAATATACTGAAGGACTTTTTTTTTTTTTTTTAAAAGATGTCATTATAGCCTTTTCTCCTCATTTGTCCTGGCTCATGTTGCTGAAGTATCATTAAATTGTGCATTTAGCAATTGGTGGTTGTAAGTTATAATATTGAATTTCATGGAATTTCAAAGATGTTAAAAGAGATGTCATGGCCTTTATCCTGGCCCAAACCAGGACAGAGAGAACTACATAAACCTTCTAATGAGTAAAAGCAGCATATATTTTGATGGATTCAAGCCTAGGAGTGGTAATACACGTTCTTTTTTCAGTTTAGTTAGCAACCTAAAAAGAGGGCTCTCCAATGATGCTGGCTAGTGTTTTTCAGGGAAATCCAAATAGTGGCAGCTATTTATGAAACAAATGTCTGAACCAATGTTTCAGAGAATAAATCAGATACAAAGCTATCAGTATACTACTATTGTATCATTATACAGTACCGTACCCTTGCTTCCATTACTTCAAAATCCAAATGCATCTTAAAACAATTTAAGGACTAATCAAGAAGCTGATACTAGCTCTGGGGAAGAAGTGGAAAAAAAAATTTAAAAAAAAAAAAATTGTCCCTTGAACATTTTCTGTCATCTGAGCAAGGAGCTAACCCACTGCTTTATGACTTATGTCATGATTTTAAATATTTTAAAAAGCTGAGTGAATTCTGTTTAACTTCCATATTTTCAGTTGACTAAACATGAACAGATTAAAATAGTAATTCCTTTTTGAGAGCAGAAGTCTCAGGCCTCTTCAAGAGGTATGCCTCATCACTACTTTCATCTTCTGTGTACCCCGTTACACACTAGATTAAATATTAACAAGAGCCTGAAAATCTATTAATAAATTGCTAACACATGCTAAGATATCTCGGCCCCAAGGGCTTTATGCAGTGCTGAATACCAAAACAAATTTCTAAGGAAACTTATAATAAATCTTGCTTCCTTCAAAGTCCTTTTCCCAGTCTGTTTCTAATAAGGCCAAAAATTTCATGTATTTGTATGCTGGTTTCCCTCTCCCCCTTTGTCCATCTCTGCCTGCACAAAAGCAGGAGCAGAGAAGCAGGAGAGCAGCCACAAAATCAGCAGGCTGGTGATGAAGAGTTCTCTACATATAAAAGGAAAATCGTGTAGAACCACGTGCATCTGAGACAGTCACTAAGCCATGACTAATTAAGACTTTGATGTTTGGCTTCCTAGTGGAGGAGGCTGGAAATCATGGTTCTGGCAAAAAAGGGACACCAGAGGTCAAATGGTATCATCCTGCTTTGTCATCAAGAGGAAAAGGGAGACTCTAAATTGTAATTGTAGCAAACCTCATTGGTTAGAGAGGATGGGTTTCCCCACATACAAACAAATTAAAGACAGTAATAAAAATATGCCAACCCTCTTGAATGCTTTTTAAAGCTACAGCCATCAAGCCCTTAGGAAGTCCAATATTTATACTATTCTCCTTCAGACTTCCTCTTTGGCTTAGGCTTTCCAGGTAACTTGCATGACAAATGACTCCAAGTGACTGGAAACTGAATTGAAGAGTCAATATGAGGGCAAATAAAAAATAAACATAACCAAAACCAGAAAATCACAATTTCCTTTGATGTAAATCAAAGCAGAACGCACTTAAAATGAAGCCCTCCAATGCCTTATTTTGCTGGATTTATTTATTTTACATGAGTTTGTTGTCCCATTCTTTTTCAGTGGTTTTCTCACATCTTTAGATAGTTTTGTCCCTATGGAAACTCTGGTCACTCCAAATGAAGCATAAAGAATGTAGATGGAAATGGGATCCAAATCCC
The DNA here is from genome assembly GCA_023637945.1 of Phaethornis superciliosus. Classification (NCBI taxonomy): domain Eukaryota; kingdom Metazoa; phylum Chordata; class Aves; order Apodiformes; family Trochilidae; genus Phaethornis; species Phaethornis superciliosus. Next base: position 9,483,845 of record JAJQWJ010000011.1, read on the forward strand.
TCACAGATTATTTCAGTAGCACAGTGTGTATTCTCTGAATAAATAAATCAATTCCCGAGCAATTGCCTTACACTGAAAACAGCCACCACATCCCTGCTGTCATTTTCCAGAAGACGGAGCTGCCCTCTGAGCTGTCTTTGGAGTCTGGGATCAGGACATCCACTCTTTCTTCTTACCATCATTAACTTCAAGGAGATATCTGGAGAAGTATATCCACATACAGTTTTGTGAACCAGCTTTGGACAACCAGAAAATACCTCAAAATCACAGAATACACATTAAGAACTATTTTTTCAGATTCAGAGACAGATACAGAGAGAATCAAGTTACCCCTTTTCTTTTTAATTTTTGTTATCTAGGAGAGATAACCTAGCATGACAAGATTTTTTCAGCTGCATCTAAAGCCTAAAGCTTTGCAAAGGAGAGTGACATCAAAGTCTAAAAAGTTGGGGGGACAACTGGTATGCCTGGGGATAGAGAAGAGAAGGGGGAAAAAAATCAAGCAGATTGGCAAGCTGTCAGTTTAGACAGGTCTATGAACATTGAGAACATGCCCAGATTTCCAAATATCCCACACATTTTAAAAACCAAGGCAGATACTGACATAAAATAATAAAAAAAGATAATTTAGCATGTTACAACTCTTTATACTACTCTTAAATTCACAGGTATCTGACATGTCACTCCTATTACTTCAGAAGTTGAGCTGTTCCTCAACTAAGCTGTTTGAGCAGTACCAACCAAGATAAATGGTCCAAGTAAAATCTCACTGACACAATCAACATCTATTTCTGAGAAGCTTTTGCTACAGCTAAGGCTACAGTTTCAGCTAGTTTCTCTCAGAGGATCTTTGATAAATCTACTTTCATTCTCTATGTCAGTTAATTTAACTCAATGGCAGTATAACATGTTCAGAAAGTTTCAGACACCCAGATGGGCCAATACCACTCATTCAGGAAAAATTCCACTTCCAAGTGTGTAAAAAGGTCACACCTCAAGCAATAAATGGGGTTGTTGCACATATTACATTCCAGCTCTTCTGAGTTTCGTCTTTTTATCAGGTAAAATAGATATTTTTCACATTCTAGCCTATTATGCTACACATTAATCCATTTTCATAGGACTTCCTATGTATCTCTTCAAGAGTTTTATCATGACTCTTACCTCAGCTATTTATTAAGGTCAAGAAGGGTGCTTCAGAAATACAAAGCAGTGTTACTGAATTACAAGACCTGTGTTTAAGCTGTGGTCATATAGGCAATTGTTAGTATAAAGAATACAAACTAGAGCCTTTGAATGTTACTCGGATCACTATTAGGTAACAGGATAGTTGAGCTTTTCATTTTATCTGAAGCCATAAAAGATATTGACACAAAAGAAGACCATTACTTAAAAAATTAAATTTTTGTTTCATCTACTCAAGTTGACTCTAGTTAAATACTTAACTGTAGAAACACAATTTAATTCTTATATAAACTTATTATTGAATCAATAATCACATTGGATTAAAACAATGGGAATTTGGCTGCTTCTACCAAAAGAAATTTAAATAATGCCTTATGGAAATTAATAGCATCCAAAGCCCCATTTCACCTATGGCAATCTCCCTGTCTGCTTCTGTGAGCTCTGATTCATATCCTCAGTTTAAAACTACCCAAATTGTGTATGGGGTGACAAAAAGCTACATAAGCACAAATAATTTAACCACAAATAACTGTATGCCTAGGGGGAGGCTGTCCATCATGGTTATTTGTTATATCAAGCCAGAAAGCAGAGTACATCCCAGTGCTGGTTTTCAGTGGTCATTTCTTTTCCTGTACAAGCAAAAGGGGAATGTGATGGAACAAGCCATGAGTTCTCCAGAATGGAAGGCTTCCAAACCTGCTTAATGAAGAATTGCACTCAATTGTAACTTCACACAGCATTAAAAAAAATAAATTCTGAAACGCAACAATTATTTAAAAAAAAAAAAACAAAAAACCAAAAACCAGGACATTTAAACAAAGGAATTTAAACTTGTACTTAAAATAAGCAATTTTTTTTTTTTTAAATCATCCATTACAATATAGTACATTAACTGTTTCTGGCTTTTATAGCAGTTAATAGGTCACTTCTCTCTTTTTATGAAAAATTCTCAACAAATCTTATGCAGAAATTCAGAGCTACCATCAAGTATATCAGAGTTATAGGAGTAACAATTACAAATGTTGTTGACTTAGTTGTCTCAATTTCAAAAAGTAAGCATTACAAGGTAAGATGGAAGGAAATAACTTACCAGTTGGAAAATTCTCTGCTTGACAGGGAAGGGTCCTTAAACTGACTTTTGTGCATTTTTCACTTTGAGAACACTCTAGTATGATAAATGAAAGGAATGATTAAGTGCATTTTCTAAACCCAGAAAAATCACACTGGGGGAAAACAAAAAAACCTAAAAAGTCAAAAACACACCACCACACATTTTCTAAGAATTTAATGCATTAGATAATTACTAAGAGAAAATAACTATAATTTTTTCCCTTCCTGCTATATAATTTCCAAAACCCACAAAAGGTATCTGAAGATCACTTATGTCCTGATGGAGAATAATTTTAATCTTGATTTTCTCATTTTGATGTGAAACTCTAGGATGGTGGGAGAACTGGTGGAAAGATGGCCTCTCAGGAAACTGAGGTCCCATTTGGGAGGGAGCAAAACTCAGGCTTAATTTTCTTTTCCCTTGCTCCTTATGCTAAGAAGTGACCTCCAGTGAAGCTTCACGGGTATGAGCTGGCAATGATACAAATGTTTTGTACCAACTCATACATGGAGAGAAATAATCCTGTTTGTTATGAGCTTAATGCTTGGGAGGGGTAATGTAAACCCAAGTGATTTGAATTTTAGAAAAGTAACACAAAGTAAGCATATTTTATGTTAGAAATCTGCCTCTTTAATTTTTTTTTTAACTTTTCAGCTCATATTTCTCTAAGTCCTTTTGGAATTGATACATTTTTACGCTGAAAAAACCCTCATTCCAACCAATTCCACTTTCACAAGGTTCCCTAGGCAAAAATCAGTACACAGAGGCCTTGTTATTTCTAAGAATACAAATGGGAGAACTAGATCTTTAATTAAAAGAAAAATGCTGTGACAGTTTTCACATATCCTGCAACATTTTCCTTTGCAGCTCCAATTTTAAGAAAAAAGCTTGTGGTAATTTCTAAATCTTCTGCATCTTCCCTTGATTGCATCTGCGGATGTTACATGAACAAAGTCATACAAATAAGGATACATAAACACAATTTTTTTTTACTTCAGAAAAAAAGGCAGTCAGCAGTAAAATCATCTTGAAGGCCAATTGTTAGTGCATACAAAAATAAGAAATTTCAGTTCCTATCAGTTCCTAGGTTATTTGTTGGGTTTTGATTGGGTGGTTGCAGTACTGTTGGGGTTTTATTTGATTTTTAAATCTAGAGTCAATGGTGTGCTTTTTGTTTTGGTTTGGTTTTAAATAGAAATTTTATTGTAAGCTCACTGCAGTGCCGGGTGACTGCATTTAAAGAACATTTTAAATTTAAGTTGCCCACAACTTCTGGGACCATACTTAGATGTAGTTTTGCTTTTTCTTCTCTTATTCAGAAGTACAAAAAGAGCAACTGTCAAAACTTTGACATGTCATCAATTGGTTGATCATCATTTAAAAGTTGGCAAGGACAAATAATTAGCATCTGGTTTTGGAACGTGAACTCGTTCTTATTATTTCAATATTACCACATATGGACTTTCCTGGAAAGGTATGAGACAAATATCAATCAGGTAGTATTTTTTTAAAACTAAACCTATGAGGAAGTATTTTATTATTCATAGGAGTTTAATTACAAATAATAGTTTCTTATTGCATTTGAGCAAAAGCATAAGAGTTGCTATAAATACATTTTAAACATTGAGACGACTTGAAGTGCTATAATTAAGTTCAAAGACATAACATTAACTCTGTGCTCCATTCCTACTAATGGGATGACTTGCATACTTCTTTGCAAGCTAAATAAAAATTTTATAGTGCCCTGGGTTGCCTGTAACCTGTATTCTTTGATGTCAGCAGAGTTGCAGTTGGGAGCAGGAAACATTGTCAAACCCATAGGACATAATTCAAAATGTAATTGTTTTTTCATTGTTGTTTGCAGTACTTACATTCATAAAGCTCTCAGGCCTACTGTAAAGTAACAATTTGGCCACTGGTTTTGAGAGACAATCACCTATGCAATTCTACCCTTCCACCCAAATCATGTTTCACTGCATGAAGTATGTTTTCATTTGCAGAAAAATATAGTATTGCATCTTTTGATGAAAAACAGAAATCTACACATTTTGTTAAAATAGAATCATGCAGTCTAACTCGTATTTGCTGCAGAATTTTAGAGATTATGGCAAAAAGTGATAGACAAAGAATTTATATTCCGTTATTCTGGTTCCTAGTTTCTGAAAATTTTCACCCCAGGTTATTTTAAGTAGTAGGTAATCTATTTGTCTGGCCAAAGCGAATTTCAATAGAGATTATTTAATGGTCAAATCTATGCAGCACTGACATGGAAGAAATACAGCTGTTTGCTTTGTTGCATTTCACAGTTGTAGATGCATTTAAAAAAAAACCCTTGGCTGAAAAGGATGTGACAGTTCTCTGCTCACGCACAGCAAGCAATGTTAAAAGAACACAGTAATCTAAATGCAAAGTCAGGAGCAGAGTGACCAAAATACATCGATTGAAGTCTTACCCATTTGATCTTGCAACGTGTCCATCCTGACAGTGCTGGAGCCAGTGATGGCCTCCCCGCAGGTCCAGCCAGACGTGCACCTGCCCTGCTCCATTTCTTTCCAAATTCCTCTCGTTTACCCTCCAGACAAGGGAGGATACCATTCACACTGAGCACAGGTGTGCTGCCTGCAACTGCTGAACTCTCTAAAATTCAAAATTCCTTACAGTGATGCAATTTACATTATCAACAACCTGAGGGGGCAAAAAGCAAAAATGTTAGAACACAAGTGCATATTCAAGAGCTGTTCTTTTTTCTGCAGTTAATTTTAATATGCATTAAAGTATTTTCTTTAACATATACATTCAAGTATTTCAGATGAATTTTTGTGTAACACCCAAATTCATTCCAGAAAAATTTCCTGCAGTCAGGTGGCAGCAGTGCTTTAGCATCACAACAACAGAGTTGACCAGAAGCAACAATCCAAGGCCTGAAATGTGCTTGTGCCCACTTTTTATTTATCCTGGGTCTCCAAGGCATGGCATTCTTGACATTAACAGAGGCAATGCAGGGAAGAAACAATTTTCTAAAAGTGATGATAATGGAATGGATACTGCATGCCTGTCTCAAACAAGCTAGAAGGTTTTTATAAATCCAGCTAACAAATGAATCCTCCTATACTGTACCCACAGTGCAAGAAGACTGGCATGCAAGAATCCAAAGATTTCTTTGCAGTAAAGTGGAATGATGTACTGAAGCCAGAGTCCAAGTCTGGTAGCAAGACTGTTCTAGCAAGCACATCAGAAAAATTAAATAGAAGTGTACAAGCAGTTGCAACAGAGTACAAGCAGTTGCAAGCTGCCCTTCTCCCTCTACAGTCACTGACTTGAGACATCCTGCAATCCCATTTCTTTGGCACAAGTTACTTCAGCTTCATAAAAGCGTGGCCAGACCATCAGATCCTCTGCAAAGGACGTGACTCATGCAGCCAGCACATCCCCCTCTGATAGTTGGGCCTTTTCCTCAGTGTGCCTCTCATATGCCTTTAATTGATTTAATAAAGCCACAGGAGACATTTTTGCTTTAGTCCTGTCACTTGGACTTAATCCAAATTCTTCTGTGCTTACTCCAGCCATACTCATAAACAAGCTAATTCATCATGAGCCTGCAAACTTGTAGTCTCTAGGAAATGTCTTCATTTGTTTTCCAGCAAAAATTGGTTTAAACTGAAGCTGTTGATGGAAGATTGCCTTTGCCAAAACCTCATCATAGTGCCTGGTCACCCACTATCCCCTTCTGGTCAGCCTTCAGACTGGCCTGGCATTTTCTCCCTTCTCTGTTCACCGTGCAATAAGATATCCAAGCTTCAAGCTACAGATCCCTAAACCTGAGCAAACTGAGCAATTCCCATCTGCCTTCCATAGGGGGCAGGGATGCCAGACAAGGCAGTGATTTGTTTGCACAACTTTCATATTTTTTGCAGTCATTGAGACTTGTAGCCCAATGAGCTCTTGACTAGGCAGGAAATGATACATAGATGGAGGCATGTTGTGCAATTATAAAAAATGAGGTATACATACAGGTGGCTATGACCAGCTCAGAGAATTAAACCATAACCATATCTAGCACAAGCATATAAGGTAATGAAGTATGCAGAAATCTAGGCTAGATGTTTAATGTTTTCATTGTTCCATTTTGCCATGCATTTGAAAGCCCCTATCAGAGTGGTGAGACTGATTTTCAAAAGATGCTTTACAGTCTAGCATTGCAGTTTGTCCATATAAAGTTGTGCATAAATTCATGTATATCTATGAAACATAGATAGTAACTCCAGCAGAAGTGAGTTTGATGCCTTTTCTCAAAAAAAAGAGTATTTCCACTAACACTTTTAGATTTAGACTGTTGTTCTGACTTCCCAGCTCAGTTTCTCTTCTGAACTTCCCTGAAAAACAGTATCAGACTTGGTGACCTAATTATAAACTATTAAAAATAAAGGCCTGACAGAGACCAAACTCACTTTGGTAGGGATATGGTTTTTGATTTACATTCCTATCTTTTCCTTAAAGTAACAACAGTAGCTAACATCATTCTTTCCAGTACTACACCAGCATTACAGGTAATGAGTTGTCACTTTCACACTTAAGAATTAAACACTTTTCTGCATAATTTATAAATGCTTATATCTCCTGTTGAAAAAAAAGTAAATATTGTGTTATTAAGGATAATTAAATTCCAAAGGTGTCTGTTTAAGTTAGGTTGTCCTGTGAATCCAAAGTCAATGTTACATTTAGATTCTGATCTTTAATCTTTGAAATTAAATTCAGTGCTCAGAATATTTTTCCCCCCACATCAGCTCCTATCTGCAAGTAGAAATATTCACAGCAAAACTTAGGAAAAAATACAGTCTTTAATTCTTGGAATTCAGTTGAGTAGGAGAGGAGTTACTAACTTTCCATGTCTTCTGCATCAGTGCATGTTGGTAACAATAACAAATATACACAAGGATGTGAATGAACCAACCAAGCAGCCTGCTGCAAGAGCAAGTAGGACACCTGAACAAATCAAAACAGGTATGCTGTGTAAAAAAAAGATTCAGTCATAGTATCCCAGAGCCTAAGCCAAAGGGGAAAAAAATCAGAATTAAAGAAAAGCACAGCACGTTCTTATCAGTGTTTTCTCTTGGTTCTTACAAGTTACACAAAACAAAAATAAAAATCTCAAAAACGTTTTTAACAGTCACACTCTTCAAGTTTCCCATCTTTAACATTTGCCTTAACTATCATATGTCAATTTACACACCTCTGTATAATCCCTGAGAACAAGATAGTAAGTAACTTTTCTGTAGCTATGCACCTAAACTGCCCAGGCCTTTTAGAAGTTTATTTAACATCTGAGTATTGTAAGTAATAAAAATCTGGTCCCAAGTTACAAAAATTACATAGAACTGTGCACCTTCAATTTGACTATTATGTATCTACCCCAAGGAGCAAAACCAACACACAAGCAATGCTGTGGTAGAATCACTACATTTATTGTGCTGATCCTTTCTCATCAAGTATTAAAAAATTTCAGTGCAAATTAAGCCAGATTCAGTAGCACCAAACCAAAGGAAAACATTTATCCACTATGAAACAGATTCAGAGAATATGAAACTTTGATGTCCATGTCACTCTCATCATTAGAGATTTTTTTATAAACCTATAATGCTAACTTACCACTGTACTTACTGGCAAATAACCATTTGCTAATAATAACAAATGCAACATGAAGAAAGTGATTAGAGCTCTAACATCTTGTAAAGTAAGCTTGTCTTTTACAGCTAGTTCTTACAATCTAAATTTATGTGCACTGACAATGCTTTTTTAAAATATATAGAGACGACATTATTTTTTTTCAAACTCTCTGAGGCTTGACCAAGAATTTCACGTTCATTGCTGCCCGTTGGCTGTTAAAACTTAATGATCCTCCCATTTTTTCCAAGCCAGGAGTCAGCCTTTATTTGAAAGCCATGCAATCAAGATGGTCCCTCCCTGCTGGTCTGGAGCAGCCTCACTTTCTGAGGCAGGCACTTGGAATGGGGATGAGCAGTGAGAAAGAGGATGCAGATGCTGGACACCAACAACTACAGGAGTGCTACCAGGTTCACTGGTGACATCTCTTCCCATGGCCTGGGACATGCTGCCCTGCACAGAGCCATTGGCAGAGGCTGTCCAGGCTTACAAGGCTCAGGAGGCCACTTCACCTTCCCCCAAGGCACAGCAGGCTGGAAAAGCCTGTATTCAACAGCTGTTGTACATGGGATGGAAACAAGTAATTTTATTTCCTGCTGGAAGTTAAACAGAACAATTCTGTTATCATACTTTTCCCTCTGTTGTTGCTTCCTTTTCACGGAGTGCTTGTATCTCTGTTTTCCAAACACAACTAACCAGAAGAAAAAACATTCAGCTGGATGTTTTCCATTTCTGTAACTGTGCAGAGTTGAGTGTTTTGGTTTTCACCCTCTGCCTTTTGCTGTTGTTTAAGAGGAGGGACAACTAGCAGGAACACTTTATTTCTCCCCACTTTTTTCTGACTAAAGGGGGTTGAAGAAGATAACTAGGAACATCCACTGAACAGGTTCTGTCTCTCTCTTTAAAGATAGAATTCTAAGTATGAGATTAGGAATCATTATATATATATATATATAATTATATGATAGAATCAAGGCAAAGATTATGTATTACACAGAAAAGTAAAGCAAACCTAATCAGGGTAAAGAGACTTAGGAAGCTGAGTACTCTCCTAAAAGGGTATATTGACTCCTTTATCACTGAAGTAACTTCAGGTAAGTTAGCAATTCTTAGTAAGCCACATTGAAAGCAGTATCATTGTTCACAGTTTGTCTGCAAACAAAAAAATCTCTCGCAAGCTCTCCCATGATTTTCTTCATACCTTAGTAGCACTGAAATACACTTTTCATTCTCAATTCAGCTCTGAAAGCACCACAAGTCTAAAAAACCCCTCAAGTTTAGATACTAAAAAACGTAGGCTAGAATCCACAATTTATAGCTGATTAAAAATAAACAAACTTTAGGAGTGATTTTAAAACAGCATCAAATCACTGTTAGACAACTCTAAAAGGCATCTGGGTATCTCAGTACTTCATTTTGAGTGTTGCCTTTGACAGAGTTTGGCCTGTGGCAGGTAATGCAATGGAGGAATGAAGCAGGAGGAATGCCTTTGTTGCTGAACAGCAGCTCAGCTCACACAAGACTACATCAAATAGGGAACAGAGAGCAGCACAGGAACTCCCAGCCATTACAGAGCACATGTACACATTTTCAAATAATTTAATTATTGGCACACTGCTGCTGAAAGTATGTACCCTTGGCTTCAATTCTAACATGCTGACAAGAAACCTACAGTCAAATATCACAAGTTCCTAAAATTCAACAAAAGATGGACAGAGAGATACAGTGCACAGGAATTCTCTTACCTTTTCCAAGTCTGTTTTGCTGCAATATGCTGGTAAAGAGCAGACAGATCCGTGCCTTTCTCAGCTCTGCTCAAACCTGACTCCAGCACACCTCTTCCTGTTCGACCTTGTTATCTTTCCTGTTGATTGCACAGCCTGGCTTGGATGTGGCAAGTACAAAAAGTTGTCTATTAACTGACATTGTTAATGCAAAACCCTTTTTAAAAAAAACAAAAAAAAACCCAAAACCATAAAAAAACCCCCCACACCACCAAAAACCCCCAAAACGACCAAACAAAAAACAGAAAAAAACCAAACAAAAAAACCCCCACACCCAGCCAAAACCACCACAATCACAAGCATAGAGCTGAGCTTAGTAGGCAAAGCAGAAATGTATGAAGTGTGCTGGCAGGTTCATTCACACACTTGCTTTTCAAAGCAATAATTCATGTCGACGTTTTGCACCAGTGGCTAAAAAGCTCTATGGGACACATCCAGACCATTGTGCTAAGTGAGAAATGGTCAAAGTAACAAACAGTCCTTCAGATGGAATACCATTTTTTTTCCCTTTGCTTTTGATCACAGACATGTTTTTCTTGCTATTATTCCAGCTACAAAAAGCTTGATAGGGAATTTATTCTGATACACTTTGTGCTAGATTGCAGAAGTGTAGCTTTGCAGATCTACCATGTAGTACTACACAACCATACAGCATTAAATCCTAGTTTGAGAGTTAAGCACATCTGATGTGGAGTACATGCAGAGCATATCTTCTGCGTCCAAAGACCTTATCACTGATCCAGATGCCATATCCTAAATGACCAGCAGAAGTCAGTTCACGAGAAACCGAAAATAATACATTCTGTTCCAAATCTGCTTGCTTGCTTGTTGTCCTCCAAATCTTGAGATATTTTTATATTCTCTTCCTAACTAACATACCGGAACCACCACATACAGTCACAGTGATGCTACTCTTCCTACAGATAAGCACTGGGTACCCCACATGCCATCAGTGGGGGCTGCAGCAGGCACTACAAGAGAACAAAGAGACAGCACCTACCCTCAAAACCATACATCTGGTACCTCAAGCAACTCTAGTTGGCAAATTCCCAACATTTGAGATACGAGTCCATTGACCAGTTTTGTGTGTGCATGTGTTGGCGGGGTGATGTCCTGAGACACCAGAGAGGCTGTCAGATGGGACAGCAGCTGGAGAACAGGACTGGAGATAATGAGTTATCCCATACAGTGCCTGCTGCCTTTCCACAGCTCTTGCCAGGGGGAAGAGAAAAAACTAACCCTTCAGATGCCTCAAAGACCTTAGTTATGACTCCTGTTAATCTGTCTCAAGATACACACACTTAAAAGTTGTTTTTTAGACTTTATAAACTAGGTATTAATTCCTAAATCATACTCTCATTTACCTTACTTAAACTCATCACACCATGTTAACATGAATTATAAATGCTGCTTCACACTGATCATCCAATCTGTCCCAACAGTATGCTTGGGAACACTCCATCTTTCCAGAAATTATGAAGTTGGAAGGTATCCAAGTCTTGTATAAATCACAACTAACCAATCATTCCATGGGGTTCTCCTACCAAAATTAATTTGATATTGGACTACAATGTGGTACACAAAGGATGCCACTTTGGGTTTAATTAACTTTTGTAGTAGTGAACAGCCCAAAAATACCACATTTTTGTTGTCATTTTATTTACTTATTTTTTATGAATTTCATAAATGTCCAAATCTTCAATTCACATTTATTGTCTTTGTATAATCATTGGTCACATTTATGAGCTCAGCTCTTCACTGGTATCCCTATCACCTCTTCTTTTATGTATACATAAAGAAATTTTGAAAAAAAAAAGAAAAAACAAACAAAAAAATCATTTAACCCTGTATTTTTTTCATCCTCTATTTCTCTGGTCCAGACATCCTAGAATATACCTCTGATTAGCATGTCCCTAAAAATCTAAAATAAAAATTGTTTTTATTTTTTTGAGAGAGTGAAATTGGGAGAGATACAACTCACTTAAGGAAAGAAATAATGAAACAGAAGCAAGTGTCCTCCTGGCTCCTTACCTGCTTTGTCAATACTTGCTGCTTCAGCTGTCTGCTATGATTTTACTCCAAAGTCTATTTCATCACACTTGATTCTTGAGGGTGTGTACTGTCATATAGTTTAAGTAGAAACAAGGAAAGCGAAATTTTCAAATAAAGAGTAAGGGCATCAAAAGTTGGCCCTGGACTCCTCTCTTGTCTTATTAAAGCAGTCCTGACCTGCAGTGCAGAGCTGTAAATGAGTGACCTCATGGAAGGTGTTGAACTGTTCCTGTCAGGAAGTAACTCCAGAGTCCAGAACATTGTAACAAACAGGAAAGCACACAGGCAGCACAGCTTCAGCATCAGTAATTGTATCCCTTACACTACATTTAAATCACTGGAAATAGTGCTAACTGGTCAGGTTTCCTTATGCTAATTAAAAAAAAAAAAAAAAAAAAAAAAAAGCTTGAGAATACTTCTTTAACTAATAAAATCACATGAAGACTCACTGGGCTTGTTTATGTTTGGTTCTCCCTGCTCTTTTCAGGATTATTAGAAGAGCTTCCAGGAGGCCAAGGAGGACATTGTATGTTGAAACAAGAAACTTCCTTCAATTGTGTCTCTCTGACATTGCTTTTCATCATCCTCTTTGTCTGCCCTTCTGCAGCTGCATGGTTGTCTGACCACTTTTTGCTATAGCAGCTTTTTTTAGGAAACCAGCGCACTTTAACATTAAGCCCAAGTTATATTTTCCAAGACAACTATTATTCCATCACATCTGGGGGCATATCTATGAAGGAATAGTCAACTGCCAAAGGGACAGACTTGAACACGTAATTACATTGAAATGGGACTTGTTCAACTTTTTCCTGACAGCTGTAAACAAATAGCAACTTTATGGAATAAGGGATCTTCCTGCCCCCTTTACTAAATTATTGTCTGATCTCTTTCATCTCAAGTCCACTAAAAGTTTATTTCCCCTTGCTGAACCCTACCATAAGAAGGTTCTTATTCTGCTTAATGTTTTGTTCAAATTAGCATTCTTCATTTTTTACAGCTAGCATGACAAGCTTGAAATTACACAAGATCCAGCTTTCTTGGCTAAATTAGTTTCTATCAATTCCTATTTCATACCGTGATTGAAGTATACTCACTTTAAAAAGTAACATAATGCTACCTGAACTGCAAAGCTGGCTGCAAAAAATCAGTGAAGACCCTAGATGTGAAATCCAGTCAACTTGAATTGTGAACTTACAGTAGCAACCTTTTACCTGGCAAATGCACCCAGATAATTATATTAATTTTGAGAATTAGCATCATGGATGAATGTTAGTTGTGTTATCACATTCATGCTATGGCTACACAAAACTTCCACAGAAATAGGTTTAGCCACACATTTCCTTTGGAATGTTATCTCTCCACAGCAATTACATATAGAGTTAGCTAAAGAGTTAAAGTGTTTTCTCCTGGATTCCTGTCATCTTTCCATCTACAGTTAGTTTTACTTCCCCCAGGTCTGGAAAAAGCCATCCCCCCAACTCCACAGTCTGTTTCAGAAAGTAAAAAGAGAAAAACATGATAAGAAAAATATACTGCCACCCATCTGTTAGGAAATGCTGTCGCCTTGTAGTCTGCAGGAAAGTGCTGAGTCAAAACATCCAGCTGTTACACTGCTTAAAAAGATCCTAAGCTATTTATCCCGCTCCCTAAAAAAAGAACTAAGTTTACTTACAATTACCAAATGTTAATAATAGAAGTTACTGAGCTTGTTATTCCTCAACACAAGTCATAACACAGTGCACACCTGACAAAGCTTCCTCTGAAGTACAGCAGCTCCCCCATTACTCACTTGAGGACATTTTTGGCTATCGACCAAAAACCCAACATGCTCCTACCAAAGGACAGATTTGGGCTCATATCCAAATTTTAGAAGGTTAAAGGGTTATGACAAAGTTCCCTGTTCTGTCTCAGCTATGACATGGACCACAGGCTTCCATGAATTAGAGAAAAAGCAACCTTCTAAAAAAGCTTCATCAGCTCAGAATAAAAATTGATAATTAGTACTTACCACTTAGAAGATTAATCATTTCCTTCTCTCCCTCTGGGCATCAGTAGGATTTATTTACTGCTCCCCCCCTGGAGTCAACAGCCTCCCCTAATTAGGCACAAACTTTTGGGTCACACATGGCTTGGAAAGCTCATACCTCTCCATGACCCCCAAAAAAAAACATTCAAAGCACCTGTGTTCACAAACTCCAGTAAAGGGAGTGAGCTTTCCCTATTTTTCTTTTTTTTTTTTTTTTAATCTTTAGAGTGAAAATGATTTCTTAATATCTTCTTTTATCTACTGGAATTAGCAGACCACTTGGTAAACAAGGCCTCTGAAACATCTGACAAATCCTTAAAAATTGAGGTAACACCACTTTTTATGGGAACAACAAAACTGATCTTCTGAAACCCTCCAACTATTAGAAGGGAGAAAAAAACCCACCTACATGCAGTCCAATTTATACTTAAATTCCCATAGAACATCTACTTTTTTAAAAGAAACATCGTTTACTGTTCTTAAGCTACAAACCCACCTTTTATAGAATTACAGGTAAGTGATTTATGAGAAAATGGTACTTCCTTTTATAATCAGGTGAACTGAATTGTCATTAAAGGTTAATTTTTTCCATCTGCTTGAAGTTTGCAGGTAGCAATAAGAGTTACTCTTAAGGAAAGATTAGTAACCTTTATATAGATAGCCAGGAAATATTTACATAATAAAATACTGATTTGAGATATTTGTTTTGTTTTGTTGTTTGAATGAATTTGGTATGTCTTTTCTTTCTGAGAGATTTTGTTTTCCTTCTTATGCATTCAGAAAAGGGCACCAGTCAAGGTGAGATTTCTGTCACAGTTTTCCTACTAGTTTTCAAGCCAGAGAAAACTATGTCAGTATATCTGAAACTGTTTATAAAGCCATGGCACTGTGATTTTAGAAAAAAGGGAGGAGCAGCCGAAGCAATGAATATGTAGCTCTTATTCAATTCCTTCTCCCTTCTAATGATTTGCATAAATGTATACTATTTGAAAAACATTTTTATATTTCTGTATACATATTCACACTTTTTTTTTTTTCTTGTGGTTCTAAAGCACTTCTGAGATGGATGAAAAGACTTTCAACAAAATCATTTACAGTCCTTACCTGTACACTGAAACATTTAATTTGCTATGCTGAAATTTTACCCATCTGCTTGGTAAGATTCTGCTTAAAGCTAGAAAATGCAGGGCAAGGGAGATTTATTTCTGGGAGCTTGAATGTACAAGGAATACAGATAACTCCTGAGCTAGTAGTAGTGAGGAAGTAAATTTTGATTTTTCTTAGGTATCCAAAGTGGAGGGAAGATATTTCCCCATGGATTCAGTGGCAATGAAGGCTCACTTTTGCCTCCACTGATGCTCTGTGGAAGAACATGCCTAAAGGAATACCTGGAGGCCCAAAAGGGTAGGTAACCCCCAGGATAAAGATCATAAAGTGAGATTAATGTTCCTACAGCCTCTGTGCTACTCATGGCATGCACCACATTTTAGTGTCAGTAACTTTGGTGTCCAAATGCTGGTGGCAGGAATGCCACAGGATGGTTTCCCTTTGATCATGGTAGCTCAAAATACAAGCTCAAAGCTTCTTATTTTTTCAGAGTAACTCCTCTACCCACGAAAATCACTACAGTATGGAAAATCCTCTATTGTCAACTTTAACATGTAACTGTAAATGTCTGAATCTGTGTAGCAAAGTAATTGAGATTTTTCAAAAATCCTGAAGAAGTCCTGAAGAAGGGCTCAGGTATGTGAAGGGGTGGGGTTTTTTCAGCTTTCCAAATCGAAGTTACAACTTGTAGTAACATTTTTCCTTTTATGTGTGTCATTTTAGACCATTTGGCCACAGAAACTACAACTATGTATATAAAAATACAGTAATCAATGCACATAGTACTTTATGCTTCTTAAGTACTCAGCCTTGGCAAGCGTGATGCAGTGTTTCTTAGAAGAGGAGTAAAATCTTTAAAAGGCATAGGTTTATCAACTGTCTCGAGAAATACAAGAAAAGGTTTTCTATTTAATATAGAAGACCTGAGATACAGTGGAGTTTTTGTCCATGTGAATCTGAAAACTGTCTAAACTCTAGATGCTTTCAATTTAAATTTTAGCCTTTGAGCCATCTTAAAATTCCATTTATGAACTTCTGATTAAATGAAATATACTTTCAATTGCTGTTACAGACAATAATGATGTGAAGATGTGGATTTGTAGGGGCATGTTATAAAAAGATTCATATCATGTTCAAAAGTATGCAACTATAAGGCAAAAATATAATAAGCATTAATACATCCTGGGCTGATACCATTACATGTACAATATGTGTCATATCTATTCATTATATTCAGTATTTTTTCATTTTTTTCTAATTTTTTTGGAAAAAAATATATTCCCATTCCTCCTTATTTTCTACTTGACATCTGTGCATATGTTATCCATAAAACTCAACTAAAACATTTAAGTTATCCTTTAGATAGACTTGGCCCAGGCCATTACATACAGACTCAAACCTTCACCCTGTAGCATTAAGCCTGGAAAGCAGTACTGGTAGTGCAGGCTTTGATGGAGCTGAGGACATAGACAAGAGCATTCAGTCACAGATGCATTTCCCCAGGGAATGATGGCTTCAACCCAAGTGTATCCCCTGCTGGAGCATGTCAAAAGATTCTGTAAACTGTCCTGCATCTTACTAGGCACAGCCTCATTTACAGACGGTGCTATGTGAGAATTTAACACTTAAGGAGGGTCTAAATTCTGCTAGCAAGATACAGTATTTTTTTTACATAATAACAATGTTAGAAATGCACCATAGAACAGCCATCAGGATATCAATGTATATCAGCCTGTACTGCAAGACAGAGTTAAATTGCCTCAGGCCCAAAGGACTGTAATATCATTTCCTTGAAATAAGATGTAGCTTCACATAAAGAGCAATTTTCCAAGGAGTCACTTTTGCAAGAGATCACAATAAGCTTAATAAGTGTTAACCTCTACCCAAGATACACAAAAGGGACAGTACTATAGTTCTGGTTTATTTACTACAAAAAGCACAAAATTATTTACAGTCAGGAGCACAGCTATCAGTGGCTACACAGCCTGTGTAACATTGCACAGAAATCCTTGCAAGATTCATCTTCTCAAATTAAAATTAAATTTTTGCCAATGTTTTTGAAAGTGTAGTGACTTTTATAATACTCATTCCTTGTCTTGGCTCTTTCCCAAACCAGCCTTTGCATTTGTATTTCTGCACATTTCAGTGCTGTAACCTGGATGGCTGTTCTTTTTGTGTATAAATCCTACACTGATGCTACTCATCACCTGATTCCTGCTCTATGCAGCAGTCTGCAATATTAAAATGTATTTGTTCTGACCAACTTACCAAAAGCTGACTGCTGACATGAGAGAACAGTGCTTGATTGTCTCACTGTAACAAAGATTTCTTTCATCCTCAGCCATTGTTCCCTTTGATGTTACTTCATTCTTTCTGTTTCCAAAGTTTGCCTGGGAGTTTTATTTGACCTACTGATCATAATGCATTTGGGTTTCCTATGGGTAATTGATGTCTAGGTTGTAACTGCTGATGCAACATTTATATTCTGCCTATGGTGTAAAAGGAGCTTTGCATGAAAGTTGTTACTGACATCCTGATATTGCAATGCAGACAACTCAACATAGTGCTATGTTATTATTTCATTACAGCTGCTTCACTCTAATTCATTATTTATGAATGTGTGTACTTCTGTCTCAGTGAATAGTTGGCAATTTACTTCCACACAAAAAATCTTATTTTAAGATCCCAGCCTGTTATTCTTCTGAACCTTCAGATTTGACCCATATTTTATTTACTATCAATGTCATATCAGTACAACAAGTGCAGTAAGCTGGTAGAGAGGTAACAACTGTCACAGGCATAAACATTTTGGAAGGTGTCCCAGAAGCAGTAATTCCCTGAGACATGAGCCAAAAAAAGCAGTAACTTCTATATTTGGGATTGGACATAAAATTAGACTAATTCAGGTCCTGTTATAGGACCATAACCCAAGGCAAAACAGTCCATCTGTGAATTCCTGATAGTCATATGATTTAAAAAATAAAAAAAAGGTTGAAAGTTTTTTAATATACAGACTTTTAGGGAGGTTTCTTCACACAAAAGAGAATGAGTAAAAAGCAAAAAAGGGTCATGACAAGTCATGCCATGTTCTTGGTCTTCTGTGATACAAAAGAATTACTATTTTTGAACTAATATAAGATTACACATTTCTAGACATGTATAGAATACATTTGAGAGAAAATTTGTCATTTAAAACATACGCACTTCAAAATAAAATATAAGATATTTTTTTGTCTTCCAGAATACGTAGTAACTGTGAAAAGGCTGCAGCTTGGAGTGACTATGAGCCTAGTAATTAGATTTCAGGTTAAAAAGTAAAGAAATATGAAGGTTTCTTAGGAGTTTAAGTTCAGTTTTCAATACTACCTAATAGAACTTAAAGACATGAAATACAGAAATCCACAGTAGTATTCACAAAAGGAAATCTAATTTATGCAGGATTCTTTTTTTTTTTTTTTTCCTGAATCTTTTTCAATGAGATATCCATTTAGGACATTTTTAGAAGGATTTGAACTACTAATAGTACAGCTGACACACACTGACTAATTGATCTTTCAAGTTTTGCTCCAAGTTGCTATTTGACCTGAATATTCTGTGATACTATGTCAGCTTTGAAAAAGAAGCCAAGGACCAGCTTTTCTTCCTTCACCTTAACAGCTACTTGAATTTGTGGTCTTTTATATATTCTGGATAAGAATGTAAATGACTTCTGGCAACTGGCTGGATGAAGTTTTTTTCACAAGTACTTTTTTTTTTTTTTTTTTTTTTTCTGAAGAGATAAAGGTTCTGCTTCATTTCCATCAGTGTCAAAGCCTTAGTTCCCCTCACTCTTGCTGGACCTTCAGTCACTGACATACTTTTAAAATATGACCCCTTTCACACTTAATTGATGATGACCTAAAAAGCTTTGCAGACAAACACTCAAATAAAAGTAAGACTGTTATCATGCTGGAAGCCCATGGCATCCCCTTTGTTGAAAAGTTCAGAAATATTAGTAGTAATAATTTTTGCTAGCTTCAGCTGGACTTTTTCGAGGAAAGCACTGAATAAAAATATTGTATGACAACTTTGCTCTGAAAAAAAAAAAGAATACTAAAATACGAGTAGTATAGAATTAATATACTCCAATCGAATTGTCTTAATTTTGAAGATAATAACAGAAAAAAAAAAAAGAAAGATAAATAAATTAATGTGGTTAATTTCACTGAAATAGAAGGAGGGAAATCCCAGATTTTCTGGCTTCTTGAAATACACCGCCTTCTGCAAGAGGATATATTTTGTCAGTCCATAAATCTGCAGTACACTTAACATCTAGAACCATATTGTCAAATGTAATTCTAATATCCGATAACGAATATATGCTATTGTTTGGTTTTATCTAAAGTACTCACTCCTTTGACCTTTACATGTAGCTGTACATAATTCCAAGTTAATCATACCAGGAAACCAAATAATTTAGGTAGAACTTGTTATAGAGTAAGAACCTGTCTATACCCAACTTTTCCTGGATGTAGAGAAAAGGAAATGTGAATATATTCCATTACTTCTCAAGGACATATTTCTAGTAACTGGGATGGATAACAATTCAACAGCTAGTGAACACTCTCCTTCCTAATAGAGCAGGTGATGTAGAGCAAGATGCATGAATATATTTAAGAAACACAGTTTAAATACACAAGGATGGTAAATTATGTTTCTGCATAACACTATCCAAATAACATTACTCAAGAAATGTTAGAAAACATTTCTTTGCATGGAGTTTTATAACCTCTTCCAAAAAACAATGGCGCTCTTAAAAGAATTCTGGATGACATTGAGAATGGGGAATAAAAAGCAGGATCACCAGGACTGCCAAGTGCCAACTCAGTTTCCAGCACTGACAAAAGTGGTGCAAAGTGCTGACAGTTCAGAGGCTTACTTTTCAGCTTTCTCTGCAGTGGCTGGACAAGCTGATTTTAAAAAATGAAAATCAAGAGGTGGCTGCCCACTAGCCTGAGATTTGGTTTGGTAGCATGAGACTGAATCTTACAGGGCCCCAGTGAGCATGTCTGCCTATTCTCAGGATAGAGAATTGTCCTGAGAGATCTCATCTTTTTCATATATGGTACTGGATGTGCAGTGTAAATCACTTAGTGCAAAACTTTTGTCTGGGTGGTTTGATTTTGACTGAAGCCAAAAAATTCACCGTGTTTTTCCCCCTCACATCATCAAAGCAAGCTTCCTCAGTAGAAGAAACAGTGTCTTTCTGGAGAACTATGCCATCATGGATATTAAACTTCCTCCAAAATTCATTGAGGCAGGGTTTTCCTCATCTTTTGTCTCCTGGGTAGGGTTGCAGAAGATCTCTTCTAGATAGTAAACCTCAAAAGTGGTGTTTACTCCCTGGTTCCTTGGTTGGAGGAATGGAGTCTTACCAGTGGCAGAATAGGACTTTTCCATCAGCCACAAGGTCTCCTAATTAAGGAGAACAAGGAGTACTTTGGAGTCCATGGCCCATTTCTCGGAGTGTTCCCTGGAGTCTGGCATCATGAATTTTAAGCATTTATGTAGTAAACCAGACCTTTCAGTTGTTGCTATACCTGGTAGAGAGAACTTCCAAAACCCTCTT
The DNA here is from genome assembly GCA_023637945.1 of Phaethornis superciliosus. Taxonomy (NCBI): domain Eukaryota; kingdom Metazoa; phylum Chordata; class Aves; order Apodiformes; family Trochilidae; genus Phaethornis; species Phaethornis superciliosus. Next base: position 9,504,379 of record JAJQWJ010000011.1, read on the forward strand.
GTAGCTCTGGAGTTCTCAATGCAAAGAGTAAGCAAAGGCTTTAGCATCCAGTCTCCTTCTGCACTGCTACCCATGAGAAGGTCAAACTACCTTCTAGCAGCCTGAAAACTCAAGGCAGTTTCCTCTTCAATACATCCAATATGGATTACAGGCCCACTACCTTCAATATAAAAAGTCCTGTCTAATTTATCTTCTAAAAGCAACACTTCTGCATAGCCACAGATTCACCAGTATCACTCATCATGGTTATTATATGAAAAGATTGTTCATTATAAAAACAGAAATTGAAGTGGTGCTAGAAGCAAGATTTCATTAGCATGAATACAGCACAGACAAGAGGGATGCTGCTGCACACCCACAACTGAGATGCTCTACACTTCTCTATTAGTGCAATACATAACACAGATACCCACATGGATATTCATACATCATCTCTTTCTTAATGAAGTTCTAAAAAGCCAACTGCAACTCAGCTGTCCTGCTTCAGAACAGCTGGGCAGTTCAGGAGGACCTTTAATTGAAAATGGGTGGTAGCAAGATGGAAAACAGGTAATAGAAGTGCTTTGCAAAACATGGTGTTAATCAATCAATAATGCAACCCCTCCCCCTCAAAAAAAGGCCAGAAAGCAACAAATAGCAGTGTAGCACTGAAATGACAAATTGCCAGTATCAGGGAATGACAGAGTTACTTAGGAGTAAAAGGTGAAATCTGATGAGCAGTATAAATTCATCAGCGACAAAGAGCAGCTAAATGGGGAGTGAGATATTTGCCATCTCTTCTACTACATGAACAAGAAGACATCAAATAAAGATAGCAAAAAGCAGGTTCAAAATAAAAGCAGGTGGTTAATCACACCACACACAACTCAGTTGGGATATCCCTTGCAGAGGATGCTGTGGTTGCTTGAGGTTCAGACACCTGGAGTAGATAATGGAAGAACACCGATGAAAGGTTCTTCAGTAGAGGGAACACACACTGGGCTCAGGAAGCCCCTTCAGCAGATACGCACTGCCTGTGACTGTCAGAAGTGGAAACCTGGCTTCGATTGTTTAATCTCTCATGGCTGCTCTGAGTGCTGGTCCATGTTCTCCTCGATGGCAGCAATTAGCTCCAGGGCCTCTCAATTTGCATCAGTCAAAAGACATGAGATCCACACTGTGCTGCTTTGTTTACACAGACGACTTTCTACCAAATCATGACCTGTAAGCACTGCTGCAGAGCTCATCCCACTTCAGTTACTGGTGTAAAATGGGAAGGTTGTGGAGGGTTTTATGGTTACCACTGTTAGTTTTTAACTTTTTGACAGCTGTTGGTGGAAAAGAGCCCGATAAGCACGCTGATGATAACGCAAAGCAAGCCTTCACCCCGCCGTGTCCTCATGCGGGTACAGTGACCCCAAGCTGTCCCAACCCCGACTGAAGTCCGGGCCGGAGGAGCTGTGCAGTGCTTATGTAACCTCAGCTGGCTCCTGATGGGTTGGGTAGAACAGATTTTATGTCTTTCTCAAACCATCATGTCTTCCAGAACTGTAGTAGATTTTAAGATTATCGACATACCGAATAATCGGGCTTTATTAAAACATTGTGTGTCCTTGTATTCACAAATGTGAAAGATCAGGGAGAGTTCACCTGCTCCAGACAGCAGTACCTTCCCCTCCTGAGCACCTCCACTTGCTGCCAAATATCTGTGCTGCCCAGCGCTGCCTGGAGCCCAGCCTGAGCCGAGGAACAATGCAAACATCCTCATCCTCCTTCCCTGCGTTTTTTGGGGATGTGCTAGTGCAGCGATCTGCTTTGCCTGGGCATCACAGAAACCGAGCTCAAGTAGGGACAGGAAGATGCTGGATGGGAAGCTGGATGGGAAGCTGGATGGGAAGCTGGATGGGAAGCTGGATGGAAAGCTGGATGGGAAGCTGGATGGGAAGCTGGCAGGCGAGCAGGTGGGAGCAGGCGGTGGGGAAGTTTCTGCCGGTGAAGGAGGAGGAAGGGGAGGGAAGGGTCTGCAGCAGCTCTGCCTGCACTCGCGGCGGAGCCGGAGCCTCCCCCCCCGGCGACAGCAAGGCACGGAGGGGGATGTAGTCCGCGGGCGGCTGCGCGGGGTGGCGCGGAGCTGCCTACACTTCCCAAGGTGCCGCCGTGCCCGGACTGTGGGTGCGCGGCACCTGCCGCGGGGGCGGAGCGCGGCGCAGCCTGCCCCGCTGCGGGCTGCGGGCGTGGATTGGGATGGTGTCGGTGCCGGTACCGGTACCGCCCGCGGGGGCGCCGTGACAGGCGAGGAGAGCGGCGGGAGCGAGGAGAGCGGCGTTGGGCGCGGCCCCTCCTGCGCGCCATGAGCACCGGCACAGGTAGGCGGGAGAGGGGGGCAGCCGGGTCGCCGGGTCCCCTTCTCCTCGCCTTGGATTTTGGAAGGGGACGGAGACGCTGCCCCTCGGGGGTCTGTGGCGTTGCGGTGCGGCTGCTTTGCGGGATTGGGAAGGGCGAGCCGGATGAAAATTGATAACCTAAAAAAAAAAAAAAAAAAAAAGGAAGGAGAAAATAAGGTCTGTGTGCATGTGTGGTATCTCGGAGGGGAGGGGAGGGGAGGGGAGCTGCCGCAGCCGCTGCCGGGAGGGGCTCGGTGCAGCAGGAGGCACCCCGGGCTGTGCAGAACCGGCACCCGGTTCGGGCAGGATGTCTCGTCCCGGCCCCGCAGCCGACATGCGGGTGAGGGTGTCTGGCTGGGTGCTGTCCTCGGCATCCTAAGGGGTGGGAGCAGGCGGCTTCTCAGACTGATATTTAGGTTAAAAGCTCGGCCCTTATTGCCGGACGAGGTGCGGGGATTATAGAGAAGATGAAAATCAGGGAGGTTTCATGGAACCCCAGCTAGGATTGCCTCCCGAAAGGATCCAGTTGTGCAGGGCAACAGAAAAGTCATTTATGCTGTGATACATGCGGAATTTGAGAACTGACTTGGAACTGTGTTTTTCAGCGATTCAACATCCATCTGCGCTCTGTGGCGGCGGGGGGTGGCTGCTTCAGAGTGCAGCTGATCACAAAATATTACAGTCTTTGGGGCAAATACAGGGCTGTGCATAGGCCAGAGGGGAGGCTTTGGGAGTTGGTTCTGTATGTTGTTTCTGAGGGTAAGTGTAGCTGCTAAATATACTCTCTGCCACAACAACGGGGAGACATTGAATTGCTACAATTACGTGGTGACTCTGTATGTCAACATGCTCAATCATAGCTCATTCTCACAGCGAGACAAATGAGAGCCTAGTGCAAACAAAAAGGAAAACGAGCTCTTTATTAGGACACTTGCAAGACCTGGGGTCAGACACCTGCCGGAGACTACAGCTAAAATGTAGTTTGTCATTTCCTCCTGGCTGTTGAAAATGTAGATGTTTCCATGTGTGCAGATCGTCCATGTTCCCATGTGGGCTGTAGATGTAACAGCCAGCTAATTCTGTCTGGGAAGTGCCCAGGCCAAGGCAAGTGTCTGGGGTGCAGGTGAGAGCAGAGTAAATGTGGGTTGCAGGGCAGATTGAATCATGTGCTAGAAATCCTGAGTCTGTCTCTGATGGGAGTCAAGATGGTTAATTCAGAGGGTGACATCTGCACTGGAGGTGATTAAACTCCAGCACAGAATCCTATCATTGGTTTACCCATCTGTATGTAAAGTCAAACAAGAGACTGTGAAACATTTGAATTCTGTAGCAGTAGAACTGAGGCTGAGAAATAGGATAACATGGGAAAATAACATGGAAATATTGAAGTTGTATCCCTGTAATATTTAAAATGCCTATTAAATAGGTTGTAAAGTTATAAAACCCAATAGAAAAGTTAGTGCTGAACAGTAGTGCAGAGGAGACTTGACACAATTCTATCTTGGTAATTGCACCAAACATGGTGTAAATGAAATAGCAAAAATGAGTGGTGCCAAGATCAAAATAACATCCTGGAAAAAAAGACAGTGGAAAAAAACCACAGAAGTTCTTAACTCTCATTTGAAACTGTAACTGGTAGTTTTAGGAGTACTGGTTTTAAGTATAGGTTTACCTTTGAAGTTTCCAATTTTTGATTTCAGATGCCTATGAGGACTGTGTAAACAACTTACAATCAATCTTAGCGATAAATTAGATGCAAGGAGCCCACACCTACTCCACAAAAATAAGTGGACATTTTATATTGACATCAATGGGACAAGCATTTTATAGCAAATTTGATGCCACAATTTGACTAGAATCACTGTTTCCAAAATTACAGTGGAAAGACTGTAATTCAAGGTTTGGTGTTAACTGTAACAGAAAGATGTTTCTGGTTCTGCAAAGAAAACGAGAGCACAATGTAGTATTAAAATCAGGCCCACATAAGGTTCAAGGGATTGCTTCGCTATTTGATAATACAGAAGAAATCCCAGCACTTCCCAATGCTTGTGAGATGAACTAAAATGTTGTAGATCTGTGTGTGTTACTTCAGAAACCTTCACTCAGTCAATGTCCCCTCTCATACTGATGCAACGCACTGTTAACTGTGTCAAGATTTTTTATGGTATAAATTAAAATCTAGAAAGCAAATGATCACATCTTAAAGAAACCAACCAACCCTTATAAAAAAAAAAAAAAAGGAAAACAACCACCTCAAAGTTTAAAAACTCAAAACCTCAAGTTCAAAGTGCATTATTACATACGCTGCAGGTAGATTTTCCCACTCATCATTTTCCTACATACACTTACCATTCATCTTGGATAAAACTATTTCAAAAGAAGAGCTCATTCACTGCTTTTTATGCTTAGGAGATTTACATGGTGTGGCTGTGCTTTTAAGATTCTAAATGTACTTTTATGAGTTTACTATATGATTACTAGGCTATTTCAGATCTTTGACATCTTGAAATCATAGCAAGAAGAACAGAGTAGGTTAAAAATCTGAGACTTGACACAGTTAGGTTCCCATCAATTCCCAGAAATAGGATAACATGGGATCAGTTACTTAAATGAAAAAAAAAAGGGGGGGAATCATTGAGCTAATTACATAAGAGGTGAATTATCTTAGATTAGATTAAATTAAATGTCATGAGACAAATTCACATGGCTAGTCTTTAAACTATTTTATTAGAGAGGAAAAATTGATTGTGTGGATCAGAGAACAGCTAATGGAGTGTCACAGCCCAAGCAGAACATGCAGCAACATAGTGATTCTGGTTACAAAAGAGGTTATACAGGTCAGTTGTGCGGGGTCCTGCTCTGCTTGGGAGATATTTAATTTCTTTTCAAGGTTTATATGCAAATATGCTGATAGGAATCCTCTCTGAAGACAATAGTATGACTGTTTCAGACTGGTGGATTTTGTACTTGGATACAGTGTTTTGCTTTCAGCTGCATTTTGGGAACTAGTAGAGAAGAGCATTGAATTACTAGATAGGAAGACAAAAGGTTGACTTACTTTGGAGTTCTCCAGCTAATGAATGTGTGCAGATTTTAATGTGCAATCTTTCAAGTTTTGTAATTAAACAGAAGTAGAACTACTTCATTGTCATTTTAGCCATGTTTCCCTGAAAAAAAGAAAAAAAAAAAAAAGCAATGACATATTTCCTGATGGCATTTTCTTCTTCCAAAGTTGAGTTGTTTAGAATGTATAGAATTTCCCAGACTGGAACAAATTGGAAGCTATATATTAGGATTCTCTAGAGGTTTTGTTTGAAGGTGGTTCTTTACAGCTTTTTCGAGAAGGACTTTAGCTCAGTGTATGACAGCTGTTAAATAGCATTGTGTTCTTGGATTGTAAGAACATATATTGCAATTATGAGATTATGAATTAGATCAGAAAAGATTATCAGATGGAGGTACATCAGCTGGTAACTCCTGGCTGCAGGACATCCTGGCTGCCACAGGCCTTCATGTGTTCAAGTATTGCCACGGATCTCTGGAAAGGAATCTAGTTGTGCTTTAAAATACCCAGATATTTGGGTGTCTGAGTGAGGGCTACTTCTTGCCAATTTCCCTGTTTGCAGTGCAGCATCTGTACAGCAACAAGCATCTTCCCTGGCTGGTGTCTGTGCACACAGGACTGCCATTTCAGTGCACTGTTGGAGTCAGTATACTTTCAGATTTGCTCTTGAACCTCTCTTGAACCTCTCTTGACTACTGTTAACTTTAAGATCACCACTGTGTTTTCTAGTCCTGCCAGGGGGATTGGCAGTGCCATTAACTCATCTCTGGATCTTGGGTTCTCAAACCGAGCATCCAGCACTCTCAGTAATGAATTAAATATATCTGTGGGGAAATGCTGTGCTGCTTGGGGCTTTTCACATCAATGCTCTGTAAGCAGCTGGGTGAGAAGGGGCAGAGCCAGTGGGTTGTGTCTCTGCACACCCAGGGCAGCTCTCGGGCCTCTGAGATCATTGGAGCACTTGCTGGCTCGCTGTCTGCATCCTTAAATATAATCTTAAGGCAAATGTTTTTGTATTTAGATTATTCCCTGTGTCAAGATCCATTAGCCGTGCGTCAGGGTCCTTAACTGTTATCATCTGAAGTGCTGGAATGTTTTTCTCACAGCTTCCTACTTGATGTTCGTGCTCTGAAATTTTGATGGTGTATTGTTTTGCACAAAGCACAGTTATTTATTTTTCCATTTTAGAAAAGGGGTGTGAGAGGAATATAATCTCTACTCAATGAATCTTTCTGTCAGCTTTAGGAGCTGGTTTTTTTCTCTAAAAGAAAATAATTCTTCTACTGGCATTAGTCAAATTGATCAATAACTATTTTGGAGATTCTACTGATCCTATAGAACAAGGTATTTTGTCTGTAAAGGAAAGAAAACAAAGCCTAAATTCAATTGGCTGTGAAAAGTAAACATTCCTGAACTGCAAGATAACACAAGTGATAGTTTAAAAACACTTTAATGTTCTTGTAGTATGTACTTTTTTGCTCTTTAGAAACTGTTATTTTTTGACTAATAACATTGTCATTGTAAAGCAGTAGAAGACTGCAGTTACTCCTTGTGGTGGATATGAGGAATACGTGTGGTATCTCTGTTTCTGTATAGTAGCTGCTCACAAATGCAGCATCCAGTTCCTCAGAAGTTTTCAAGTACCTCTTCTGTCATTTCATTTTTAGCTATGGGGCACTGTCTGATATTTCAGAACAGGATAAAATGTGTTTGTCCTACATTCTTCCTTTTACCTCTTATCAAGTTCATTTGAGCTTTTTTGGGGGGAGGGGGGGGGGCAAATTTATCACCCATACTGGTTTATGGAATGAAATAATTAGCTATACAGCATAGGTGTGAAGTGTTAAGCCTACAGTAGTTTTGTTCCTTCAAGTCTGTTTCAGAGAATGACAGAGTAGAATTGAATCCTTGTGTGACATTGTTCATATGCTTAAATTCTTGGTGAAGTAGAAGGAGTTAAGGTTTAATGCATATCAGTGAAGAAGCCACAGAACCTGTCATGCAAGAGCTTTTGTCACTTTAGAAAATAGGTCATATACCTCATTCCCTTCACAGGTATGTGACTTGAGGATTCAACAGAGTTTCAGAAGTAATGCACAAGGCAGTTTACTAGTTGATGTCTAAATATATACTGGGATTTTCTCAGTGGAGCAACAGTAAGTAGGACTAGATGAGTAGGCAGGCATACATAGTGATTAATTTGGAGAGTTCTTGATAACAGACTAGTTCTTGCTTGACTTTTTTTTGCCTCTGTTAAGAGAGTTTATTGAGGTACATTAATTGCAAATATTCAGTTTATTGCAAATACTGCTGTTTAAAAGAATGCTCTAGAACTAATGAAAAATATTTTTACAGTTTCAACTTTAATTTCATCTCAGTCACTTCTATTTGCTCTGCTTGGATTACAAAATATTTACTCTTTTCCTGTTGATGTTCTCAGTACTGCAAACTTTCCTGTTTGACTTGAAAATCACACTTAGCTAGTTCTGTTCTTTTCCTTGTAACAGATAGGTGAGAATTACTGGAGTTCAGCTGGCAAGTTTGGGTCTAGCCTTGCTTGAGTGTTTCTTTTGGCTTTTCAATACCAGCAGCACTGAAGCAATTTCTGGGTCAGCCTTGTAGGTGCAACACAGAGGATGTATCATCTTTAAGGTTGCAAACATAATTTTGTAGGGCATGGAGATAAAAGGAAGCTATAGAGATGGGCCATGTTGCCACTATTAACCTTGATGACAGGAATGGAAAAGGGTTTGCAGCCATATCCCATAACTGGGATACAAGGCAGTTGGGAGCAGCTGGGGCTGCGTATGGTCTGCAGCAGGAGTTGTAGTGAGTGTCTGGCAGTGACTCCAGTGCCTCACCCCTGTGACTTGCACATATGCTCTCTGTTCTGCTGCCTGTTAACCTGGCTGTAAGTCAGGCTCAAAGAGTGCCAGTTCTAGGGTTTCTGCTTGTGGACTGAGCCTTGGTATACTCAGCAGCTCCTGCCTTGTTTAGACATTTCTTCTTCCTGTGCTCTGCTTTTGGCTTTGGAGCAGTGACAGAAGTGTGCCTGAAAACAGGCAGTAGATAAATACTGGTGGTAAGATAGAAACCTTGGTTTGCATGCTATCCTGAACCTCTCTGTAATTAATAGTGTACACTTGGGAATGGTATTCCCATCCACTTGGTCAACAGAATCCAGCCTGAAATCCTACTGGGATTCATGCAGCAAGTGTAGTAAGAGAAGGGGCTGTGCACATCCCTTACTGTGGGGCATTCATGGAGAGACCTGCTTTGGTCCCACATGGAGAAAGAAGGTCAAGGGAAATAGAATTGCTGTCCCTAACCCCCTAATGGGAGTGTAGAGGGAAGTTGGAACCAAGCTTCTCCCACATGCATGGAGAAAGAGGGCACAGTAAGGGAAACTGAAAAAAGAAAAGTCACAGTGAGAGTGACTGAAACTTGTATACAGAGATGCTGTGAAATCTCCAGCCTCAGAGATTATTTTAAATTTGGTTTCCAAATACCTGAGCAACCTCACTTAACTTCAAAGATTGCCCCACTGTGAGCTAGACCTCTGGGCATCTAGTCCACAATTTTCTGTGGGTATCTGAAGCTATCCTTAAGCATGACTGTGGAGCTGCTTTTGAGCTGTTACAGGCAGATGAATCTCGAGTGTTTTGCCTGGCCATTTACCAACCAGTCTTCCTTATAATGTTTTCATGGCTCATTCCTGTCTTGAAAAATTGGAGAAAAACTAGTGTCAGCTTCATGTATAAACATTTGCAAGCTCACCTTTACCAGGCCTTTGCAGAAACAGGTTTCGTGTACCACAAATCTGTTGAGCAGTTGCCTAAAGTTGAATACCTACCCCATGGGTTATTTATGTACAGCTGCAGAAGCCACTCCTTGACTAGGATAGAGAGTTTAGTGTGAACATCTGGCTTCTCCATCACTGCTGGCACTTTGAGAAGTGCTAAGCATCTGTCCCCTATGTGTGAAGTCACTGTGAACTGTAGAGTGTTTTGTCACTCTGAAACTAGGGCATTTATTTATGTGCCTTAGTACAGATTTAGATGTAAACATTTTAACATATTTATTCTAGTAGCCACAGCTTTTCATGGTATGAAACTAAGATAACAAACATCTCAGAAACTGTCTTAATGTTTTGTTGGCTGTGAGAACAACCAAAGCTTTTCTAGCACCTTCTTTAAGGCTTCTATTGTTCAAACCATAAGATCATTGCTCATAAGCATTTGTGTTTCCCTTTGCTGTATGCCACATTTATTGCAATTATTTAAGATCATAATGTGGTCTGTGCTAGCTGAGATTAAATTTCTGTGTGGCCCAGTAGCCTGTGTCCATCTGTGCCTATCATCCTGACCTGGAAAAAACCAGTAACTGTGGCTAGCTGTGTCTGTCTTGGTCATGGATGTCTTTCAAGATGGTACTGATTCATCATGAATTTTATCTCTTTTTTTTTAATTGTGGCCTAAATTTCATTGTCTGCAGAAAGCCATCCTATCAACAAATGCCTGTTTATATCATAATGGCTCTTAATAGAGCTACCCAGTTAGTCTGCTGTTGCTTTGATTGTGTCTGTTTTATTAACTGGATTTGACCTGAGACTGAAAGCTATGTTGTGCTCAGGACCCCCAATTCCTGGTATCTCTAAACTTTGGAATTAAATAGTCTTTCTGGACTGAAGTGATATGCTACATTTTCAGGAAAAACACTGAAGTGATAGGCACCCATTTCACATTTCTTTCCATAGATCTATAATTTATGATCTATAATTTGTGATATGCCCAAGCTTTTTTTCCAAGGTCAAGGCTGGTTTTCCATGGAAACACCACAGTCTGTGTCCTGTAAAGGAGATGAGACTAATATTAGAGTGATGCTGCCAGTTCTGAAGAAATGCTTGACTGGGCTTTCTGCATCTTGTCTCAGAAGCATGCAAGGTCTACATAGATCTAGAAACGTGCCATAGTAATGCCTATTTTAGAAAGCAGCAAGTAAGCTGCAAATATAAGTTGGCAGAAGAAGCCTGGCTGTTAAGCTAAAGCTGTCAGAAACTGCCAATGTTGGTTTGATATTTGTTTGACTTACCTACCCTGCTCTGAATTAGGAAGAGGCAGCTTCTCAGAGGTTTGCTAATACAGAAGTACTCAGTATTGCTGGAAAAATATAGGAATGTTATATAGTGGAGGTGGTACCAGCTTCAGTCCTGGTAATTTTGATCTTGTGCCTGTGCTTCCTAAGGTTTGTAATGGTAGATTTACCAGAGAGAGTGATGATTTCAGTATAGCCATTTGCACTGTGAACATCAAAAAGCTCACCAATTTCAGTCCTGAAATTCACATCTAATTCTAGTTTTTTGTTTAACATATTTTTAAGACACAGTCTAAATTATAGGTAGAATTCAGTTGCTAAACTATCTAAGCTATTTATGTGTTTAGCTGTTTGTTTTTTTTTTACTCACATAACCTAGTACTGACTTGTTTGCACATGGAGAGCTGTCTTTCCTAAAGACAGCAAAAGATACCAAACTTATCACATGTCCTGAGAGTTAATTTCTTTACTAATTACTCTGCTTGCTTAGAAGGTGCTGTTCTGGTTTACAAATTCTTAAAAATAATTTTCCATTTTTCTCTAATTGAGCTCGTTTTCTGGAAGTGAAACTCTGAATATATTTTAAGGAATTGTTCATCCAGTGGTGCTTACAGAGACCTTAGCAGTGGGTGAATAGCACCCAAGATGTGTTTAAGCAAGCTCTTGCACTGAGCCTGCACCGGGGCTCTGTGCTCTTTGCCCAGAGAAGTTAAATTCCCTTACTTTACCCCTGTCCAAGCCACGAGCATCCAGCTACTCCAGGAGAATGCTGTGGGAAACTGTGTCAAAGACTTTACTGAAAGTTTAGGTAGGCAACATCCACAGCCTTTCCTTCAGCCACTATGAGGGTCACCTTGTCACAGAAGGATCTCAGGTTAGCTGAGCAGGACCTGCATTTCATGAACCCGTGCTGACTGGGCCTGATCCCCTCCTTGTCCTGTCCCTGCTGCATGCTGGCACTCAGATGATTTGCTCCAGAAGCTTCCCTGCCACTGAGGTCAGGCTGACAGGTCTGTAGTGCCCCAGATTCTCCTTCTGCCCTTCTTGTACACAGGCTATTATGCTATTGAAAAAATTATAGTATGGAAAGTATTTCCACTGCATTGATATTATTGGGCTATGAAGAATTAACAGTTACCAAAGAACCTATATTGGTCACAGGCTATTTGGCATTTTGACTTGACAGCTGTGTATAGCACTGGAGCAGTACAGAGGGAGGACTTTGGATGGACAGTAAGAGCTGTTGCACCCTTGAGTCACTGTGGCTTTCACTCCTTTGTGTTCCCAGGCTGCAGTCTTCTCACCTGATGGCAAGAGGGCAGTTACATCTCTCTGTCAGTGTTGAAGTCTCTTTTTATCCATTTATTTAGACTTTTTATTGCACGCTTCTGTGTAAACATCCTAAAATGTTACGCCATAAAGAAATTGTTAATACAAATAATATAACTAATATGGAAGTTAATATAGCTTGGATTTTATCTTGCTGCAGTTTATTTAGGAAACTTCTATGTATTTCACAGGAAGTTGTTTGGGTTTTTTTTTTGGTTCTTTTTTTGGTAGGCTGCATCAGTCTTTACATTCATGTTCTCTAATGTCAGGGTTTACTTCTGGTAGATTTTCATTATCCTGCTGTTGGTATTTTTATAAATATCCTTAGCTTTTTAATAGTGTTTTTGGTCATTTGACTGCAAAGTTCTCCCAAGGTAAGGGAATTTGCTTGTACATGTAGGGAAACTTGGAACAGATTCATCACTTTTGTTTGGTAGGATCAGTCGAGAGGAAAAGAATTTGAAATGCCAGAGCCTGACTTGCATCTTGTACCCATTAGGTCACTCTGACTTCACATGTATACAGCTTAATACATTTTGGGTTGCTTCAGTCATTGGCGTGGGTGGCTGACACTTGTCTATAGAAGTAAGAAAGGAAACGGAATGCTTAATTTATTTACATCTTCCACTTAGGTTTGAAAAATAAAATCTGGTCCTCGGTTTGTTTGACAGCTTAAGGAGGGAAAGAGAGAGGAAAGAGCTGAGCATGTAAAAACAACTGCAACAAAGCCAGTTTCTTGCTGTTAACTCCATGCCCCAGGCAGCCTTGGTATCACCCATTGCTTTTTGTTTCTATTTGGATATTTCATTCCAAAAAGAAATAAAGGTTGCAACCATTCATCAGATAAGACTGCACATATAAAATACTTAAGTGTATAAAAATAAATACATATGCCACAAGAACCAAAGCCTGGAAAATGTTTCTTTATTTTTACATGCTAGGAAAAAACTGCATGTACTGGCACCCGAGTTGCAAGCGTGCAGCCCCACCAAGGAATCTGTGCAGCCTGTTCCAGCAGACCCCTGCCAGCAGCTGCCACTGTCACTTGCCAGTGACATAACATGGCAGAGAGATAACATGAAGCCCTTTCCTCTAGAGGCAGGCTTAAGTTAATATTTCCTCAAAGGCCAGTGTTACAGATACGTGCAGAAAAGTGGAAAAGCCCTTGTTCTCTGCTTGCCCATCTCCATTTCCCAGCTGGGTAAGGAATCTGGAGATGAAGGCAAATTTCCAATTTTTCAATTTCTGCAGCTTTCATCAGTGGTGATCACATGAATATAATAGGTAATTTGAATAATATTTCTGATCCGTTCCAGATCAGCCCAATAATGTGTCTCAGCTTCTGTACCCCCTGGTGTAAGCTTAGTTACTGGGGTGAAGGTTATTTCAGTCCTGAGGACTTGTACTGAGCTGAGCTTATTTACAGGGTGTATGAGTCCAGATAAAGTGGACCTACTCCAAGCAATACGTAGCACTCCTGTCTGAAATACATCAAAATAACCAAGTTCTGTTTAAGAAATATCTGAGTGTATAGATTGTCCCCTACTGCCCTCTAAATAACGATGGCAACATCAAGTTCCTGTATTCATGCATTTGTCATCAAGTTGTGATCACTGCATCATTTCAGAAGAGTGTAAGCATTGGTATAATGTAATACTGGGAGCATCTGCATAATGAGAACTGCTCAAATGAGCCATGAAGCACAGGACAGAGCCAGGGGTGTCCACTGGGCAGCACCAACACGGGCTGGTTCTGAAGGACTGCGTTGCAAAGCAAACTCATTCAGCTTTTATGTTGTTTGAAGTGTTCTAATGTTTGGCTTTCATTGGAAATCCTCAATATCTTACAGTGATGGACATTAACTGGGCCTCAAACCACAGACGTGTATGTTTCAGAACTTGTATTTTGAAAATTGTACTCCAAAATTTGTTGAAATTTAAGAAATTCATTAGGGTTGTTTTCTGAGCTATTCACATGCAGCCACTGATGAAAGAGCTGCCAGCACTGAAGCCTTCAGCCCCCATGGGGAATGTCTGTCAAAATGCACCGTGGCAGAGCATCAGGGTAAGGCTATGGCAAGTTAATTCTGTCTAATGCCTATCCAGAGAGTCTCAAGAAACCAGAAGTGCTAATGCTAGGGATGCTCACTTATCAAAGGAGTGCAGCTACAGCAAGAGGATTAATTTTGCTAATACATGCTCGCAGTTTGTCAAGCTAGGAAGCTCTGCAGCATCTGTTGCAAAGCCACAAAGGAGTCAAATTTAGTAGGCACTCTATTGTGCCTTCAGTTTGAAACTGGCATTATTCATGGTTATGTCTCGGAATTCCTCATTTGTTCTGTTCATCATAATGTTTTGAAACCAATTCTAAAATTAATTCCTTAAATGGTTTTGGTATCAATAACTTTCAGATTCAAGACTATATGCACTCTTTGTCACAGATAGTCCCATTGAAACATAAGAAGCTACGTACTACTGTAAGAAATAAAACTTCAAGCTGCTCATTACCTAAGAATTGAAAATTCAAAGAATCTGGGCTGGGTGGTGGGTTTTTGTTTTGGTTCTTTTTAGGTTGTTTTTTGTTTGATTTTTTTTGTTGTTTTTTTTTTTTAATAAGAATGTTTTAGTTTTCATATATTTGGTTTTTTATTTTTAATGCTATGCAGAGGCTAATTGCAATTATAGCTTTGGTCAGCCTTCTTGTGCAGACAGATACTAACATGTTATTCCTTAAAGTCATACCTCTAGAGCTCCCTTGTCCATGACATATTGTACAAATTATTAACAGAATACATTTTTTCTGGAGGTTAACATCTGTCTTATATCATTTAATGCAAATGAATTCTAGATAAAATATCCTAGAACATTGAATGTTTATTTTAGAGAATAATTCTGTTCATTCATCTTGAAGGAATCAATGGTAAAGGTAAGAATACACTTAAGAGAACGTAGGCAGGAAGCAAGAAAACAGCTTTTAATTATGATTTAAATAAAACCCATAAGCAAACAGGTCTAGAATAAAATTATAAATTATTGCAGTAGGTTGCTGCAGTGGTACAGTGACACATTTTCCACATCAGAATTAAACAAATAGCAGCTTAATGTGTCAAGTAATTTCAGTGACATCTGCTCAGTCAGATGCCTACTGGCTGGAAAACTGAGTATTAAGGCAAAAGGTATATGGACAGAGCCATGAAGCAGAGCAGGTCTGTAGATGGGCTGCCTGGACAGCCAGAGGCTGGTTGTACCAGAAGGGGCTGGGGGGATGAGGCTTCATCAGGAGACTGAGAGAGAAAATTGATCATGGTCTTCATGTCCCAGAAATACAGACTGGTGATCTGTAAAGAAAATGGACCCATTCAGAGTTGCATGAGTCAACACCATGGTGGCTGGAGACAGAGCAAGTTCTAATTAGGTAAAGGAGAAGCAAAATCCGCAAGGATAAAACATCGGGGCAGGTTGTGGCCTTCCATCCTTGGATGTTTTCAAATCTGACCAGGACAAGGGCCTAAAGAACCTGATCTAGTGGGATCTGTGCTGAGAGGGAGGCTGGGTTAGGCAACCTCCAGAGGTCCATTCCAACCTAAATTATTCTGTGGTTCTAAATATAGCATGTAGGAATGCACAACTTGACTTTGGTATGATTAAAATTACATTTGAATTGAAGCTAAAGGGGGACAGCAACGCAAGACTTCTGGGACTCTCATGCAGCCCTTCCAAAAAATATAGACAGGCATATGTTTTAAATGGAAACTCTGCTGTTCTGAAGCATAATGATTTCTCATCTGAGAGTTACGTGACTGTTTTAAAACCATGGCTATGTCTTGCAGTGTGCTTGATGCTTAGATATACTTTGCATGGCATCAGATTTCAATCTCCAGGTCATAAACTGAAGAGCTGAATAAATTCAAGGCTTCCGTTTCCCATTCTCTGACAGATAGTTAGAAGATAAAGTATCTTGTACAGTATACCTGAGAATAAAGACAATACATTTCTAGTATTTTGTAGAAGTTCTGCGTAGTAGAGTACCCATCTTCTCATTTTTAGTTTGATATTTCATTGCTACCAGCAGGCCAATGTAAAGTACTGTCTTGATTTAAAGTTGAGGTTTGGGACTCTTAGTTTCTGGTAGGCTGAATGTCAAATATATAGTGAATTCCTAGATAAAAGTGGTAGAATCCCATTATTATAAAACTGTCTGTAAAACGATTGTAAAAGATAGAGAAGAAAATGAGCTTTTTGAAAAGATGAGAGCAATTTCAAGTTTTAAAAAAAGTAAAATTTATTTTATTAGTTTTTCTAATTATGTCCATTTGTCAATGTACAACTAATAAGTTGATTGATATAATCCAGAGATAGGATTAGCATATAAGCATTAGAGCCTTTGAGTAGGTCTGAGTACATTTGAAAGGTTTTGGGTCAGTAAAATAATTTAATTTTACTGTGTGCGTAGAATAATACATTTTAAAGTGTTTGTTATAATTCTGCTTTTGTGCAAATGTAATCTTACCTGTTGAAATGAATTAAAAATGGTCTCAGTAGCTTCCAGATTGATTATATTTTTTTTATTTTCTGTCTTCTCACATTTTCTAATAATTTTTAACAGACCAAATATGGACGAGGGAAAGCTGTAAGTCCGCTGGAGGATCTTTGGGAACTGCTGTTAGAATCCTATAGTGTTGGCCACATAGGCATCTTATCTGGAGGACAGAGATGATTTCCAGAAAAATTTTCTTTACCCTTCCCTGCTGCTAAGTGGAACTTGCAACTGGAATTGAACTAAAGAATTCATAGATTACACCTATATAGGCATAACCATGCTAGCACTGTCAGTAACTGGGCTGGTGGTGTGAATTAAGTGACTGATTTGGCCTGCAATTTGAAAGTTAGATTTTAAAGCACAGCAGAAAATGTTCTTAGACTAGAGGGGCAGAGATTCTGCAGCTTTCTCAAGTGCTGTAGTGACTGGCACTGTATCAGTGATGTATTTGTTGTTAAAGGTAATTACTGCGTGCATAGAAAACCTCCATGACACCATCTTGACCAAATAATATTTTATCAAATATTTTAAATTTTACCATGAGATTTGACTTCAATACAGCTGAAATACTATGCTGATATTTTTATGCTTTTTTAATGTTTGAATGAGTATATGCTCTACTATATCAGCTAGTATCTTCAAAAATGATTCATGTCTGCAGAGCAAAATCAAAGAAAGAGGCTAGAAAAAGTCTAAATAGCCAATAATTGGGATAATTCACATTAAAAGTTCATAATTATATAGAAGTACTTAAAGGGGGAAAATAGCACAAAAAGGAAGAAAAAGGTACAGTGCAGTACTCAGGTAATGAATTGATCCTTGATAGTACAGTATTAGCAGCCTCCCCAGATTGTTAGAAAATCTAACTTCCAAAAAGCAGTATATTTGTTTCATATTATTATACACAATTCTAGAATAATTTGGAGGTTTAGAAAGCTATATTTTTATTTTACTAATGGGGCTAAGATTTTAACATGTTTACAAGCCTCCCATACTGTAGTCACAAGAAACATTGATGAGGAGAATTAGGAGAAGCTGACAGCTGAGTCAGGGAGATCTGGGAGATTCAGATGTGGTTTGCATAGGAAATAAAGAAATTCACAATCCCAACAAGAATTTTAAACAAGCACAAAAAATGGGGTGAGCAGTTATTAACTGAGGCTGCATTTATCTCATCTGGATTTCGGTGTCTGAGAGCTGGGTGTCTAGCCTGGGGTAGCCCAACCTTGCGTGGAAAGGAGGCACTGCAGGAGACTTTCTGTGCCAGCCTGTGGTGGTGATGGACTTCATGGTGGGAAGTTGCTGTCTCTGTTATGGTAGTGGGAGACTACTTTAATGACTTTAGAAATTTTTGGATGGTAAAACTGAAGTTTTACCTGATTTCTCCATTAATGTACCTTATGCTCATATTTTCATAGAATGAAGAACTAATTTCTTCATTCATAAAGAGTTCCTTTAACTGTTACATTGCTGTTGGAAAAGGTGCCATGTTATTCTTCACAGTGCTTTGAAAATATAAAGCTGCCTAAAAGCATTGCCATTGTGAAATCAGTGATACAGTGCATGGTTTTAAAACCAGTCTGCCTTGGCTTGTCAGCAAGGTATCAGACAGCAAAACTGTGACATGATGGGGATCACCAGGCTGCATGGCTTGGGGCATAAGTGTGTGTCATTTCCAGACTGAAATTCAGATCAGATTTGTCAACTCTCTTTCAGCTCAGTGTTAGAAGAGAGACTAAAATTGAGATAACACTGGAAATTCTAGTGTTCAGTGGTACAGGAAGGTATTACTAATAGAGTAGCTTTAAAGAGGTGGGACTGACTGTGATAGACAGTATGAAAAATGTTGTTAGTCCTGGCTTAGTCTGAAAGCTTGGTCAAATTAAGGGTTCCTGCAAGTCACAGTGGCTAATTTAGAGGTTTATGCTTTTTGACACCTAATGTATAGCTGGCTTGAGTAAGCAAGTTGGTTAATCAGAAGCACTTTCAGCAGATGTCTGATTTTTCAGAATCCCAATGACAGCTGTAGATAAAATTACTAAAAATGTAAGGATTGGATTGCATTAAGGAATTGCTCCTAGGTCTCTGCTTATTTAACATATTAGCCCTTACTGTGTCCTTTTTCTAGCTCTGATGTAAAAAACTGTATTGCTGGGATAATTCAATCACATCCTATTATTTGGCATACCCTGAGCACCTCATCACAGTGATGTTCACAGTGTTGGATATCATGCTTTGAATATGAAATTGATACTCACTTCAGCTTGATCAGATTAACATTATTAGGCTATGTTTTTCTTAGGTAGCTCACTTAGCGCTATACTGACTTCCATGTTTCAAGAGAGTACCTGGAAAAACAAAATAACTTTTTGAAATTCAGGCCTGTGTCTACAGAAACACTATTAAACCAAAGAGTTTTGAAATACTGATACTGATGGTGCTTAGCTGTGCAGAAAAGCGACTCATACTAGACTAAGTTTCATTCGTTACAAAGCAGAATTGTCCTTTTTTTAATTCAGTGAGAGCAGAGCTGTCACTCTAAATGACAGAGAGAAATGGGATGCCACAGAGAGGGTATTTACCATGAGTCATCATTTGCTTTAGGAGTATTTGAACCGGCAGGAAAATGATCTTTGCTTATATTCTGTTTTAGAAATAAACACCAGAAATGTGCTGCGGTAGCATGGATCACTTGCTCTTTCTGTGTGCCACGTTAAACTGAAGCTGGGCTTCTTTCTCACTGAAACCATTATTTTTGTGTGGCAGGGCCAGATTGTGGCCTAATGTTCCTTCAGTAGATGGTCTACAAAGGGGAAAAGTAAAAAGAGCTCCTATGTTTTGCAGCCCTGCAGAACTGTAGGGGAGTCTTGCCTCTTCCTGCTCCATGAGGAACCCCAGAGCTGGTGGACAGAAAGTGTGGTGAAACTGTGTGCCCAGGAGAAGAATTGAAGGTAGGGAAAGGAGACATGAAGGGTCAGGAAGGAGCATTTCTGAGAAAATTGAGAGAAATTAGGGAAAAATTAAGATGGTTGCAAAAAAATTGGTTGCCAGTCAGTGTCCTCTGGCTGAGCCCAGCACCTGATGGCCACAGTCTGTTCTGTCTTCCTAAACTGTGTGTGGGTTTGGTGGGAATGTGTGTTCTTATGGGGTTCTCACACCCAGTCTCTGTGCTGGCTTTGTGTGGGAGGCATCCCTGTGGTCCTCCAGATTTGGCTATGCATAATTTTTCCTGCTCTATGTAATGCAAACTGGCTGAACAGCAGTCATCAATGCATGGACCAAAACCATATATAAGTGGTCATCCCTTGCAGGCAAGGTGGAAAGGAACTTGACGTTGTTAAGGAGGAATGACTATGAATACAGCCTCAAAACCATGTGTGCAGCAGAAGGGGGTGCAATAAAACATATTGTCATAAGCTGAGTCTCTGAACCATGATGGCTGTGTCAGTGACAGTTCAACAGATCAAGTCTTGCTTCAGTGACATCTAGGCCAAGCAATAGCATCCTACATAATTGTTGTCCTTAGTAGGTTGTTATTAAGGACTTTAATCAGTAGGATTACTAGTAATTGAAGCACCTTACAGCCAGATGAAACTCCCTGTTTCCTTCCCCTTGTGAGGAGTAGGAGTGACCTACATCCTCTTGGTGGGGCATGCAGTGGGGCTGCCAGCCTCCATGTTGCAACAACTCACTAGGCTTTGCTGTGTTAGGGGCAGAGAGAAAGGCTTCTCTTGAGACAGAGGAAAATTAAGGCTTTTCTAATGCTCTTGCAAAGGTAGCTGGTGCTGACCAGGTCTCGGCTACAATTTTAGATTATTGTATTTGTGCATAGAATGTGAGAACTTAGGAGATTCAGTCCCAGTGAAACTGAAAGCCAATTTCGATTAAGAAGGTCATTCAGAATGGTTTCTTTTGCTTTCTTTTCCTGTGACTTGAAAAGCATTCTTTGGTGTTTTCCTCAGCTGTATTTTATTCCTTGGTGAAAAAAAAAGAATTTCCAAATCATCCTTTTCATCATACAGGGCTGCCTTTACTCACAGAGTCTTGAAACAGTTCAGGTTGGATGGGACCTCAAAAGATCATCTGGTCCAACTTTTCATGGGAAAGGGAGCCTGGATGAGCTTATCAAGCACCCTTTCCAATAGCATTTTGAAAACATTCCTCAGTGGGGACTCCACCACCGGTCTGGGTAGACTGTTCAAATGCATGATTGCTCTCACTGTGAGAAATTCCTTTCTTGTATAGATTAAGCCTCTCCTGGAGTAACTTGTACTTGTTGTCCCTTGTCTTCTCCATGTGGCTCCTTGTGAAGAGAGAGCCTCCATTCTTTTTGTAGCTGCTCTTTAAATACTGCAATACTGTGATGAGGTTCCTCTCAAGGCTGCTCTTCCTTCTTTTACAGTGAGTTCAACCAGGTAAATATAGGCAATGGCAAAGACTGTGGCAGTTCCTGTTTGTGCTTACCTCAACTTTGCCCTTAGCAATGGGACCAGACCTTGGCCATCTTTCCCTCACCTCCTCTAAACTAAGGTCTCCATGCAAAAGCAACCTGAGTGCAGAGGCTGGATGGGGAAAATCAGACTGCAGCATGTCCTGTCCCCACAGTGCCCACATTCCCACTGTTGTTCCATTGGCACAATGAAGATAATTTGTTTGTATTTCAAGCCTGCTGAAATGAGGAGAGTAAGGCTAATGTGGGGTTTTTCCTCCTTCCTTCACCGAATTGCATTTCTGTACATTACCTGGCAAAAATGGTGTGCAGTATCTTCATTTTATAAATAAGACACAATTATATCAGGTAATGCTGCTTCTTGCCCTTCTCTCTGCATAAAGGCAAATGCAAAGTTTCAGACCAAAGTATTAAATTTGAAATAACACTCGTTTACTGTCTGAATAAAGTGATAGGTTGCAGATTAAGAAGCCCCAAACTCAGTCAAAAAGCGTGTTGTATAGATAGCTCAAAAATGTATCTGTCGACTGTAGAACTGTTGCAGAACTGTGCCAGAAGTAGCACAGAGGCTGCATGATCCTGGGTTGTGTTTGCGTGAATATAACACATTTCCCCTATGAAAGCAGTGTTGAAAGATAATTGATTGCAGAAAATGTGACACTGGAATGTGAAAAGGAAGGCAATGTGCTGATGTATCTGATGGGCATGAAGCACAATTAGATTTGTATGTATGTAATTGAATCTAAGAAGACATTCTCATGCTGTGACTATTTCACCAAAGTTAACTAATTTGCACCTTTGTAAGGCAGTGTGACTTTAGCACCAGCAGTTCAATTATGCCAATACCTATTGTTACAGTCTGAGGTAACATTAAAATTTATTTTTGTTTTGGATCCGCGAAACACAGTCCAACAGTAGAAGGGTCGGGTGCAAGCAGACTTTATTTGACAATTGAGCCAGGCAAAAATACAGAGCCAGGCAAAAGAGGGAGAGAGGAAAAGGGAGAAAGTAAAGAAAAAGGGTAAGAAAGTGGGAAGAAAGAATGAGGGAGAGAGAGAAAGTCACCACCAGGGGCCCAGCTGTCCAGCGAGTTTCTTCAGGATGGCGCTGAGCCTGGACAGGGCCTGATGCAGAATGGCAGTGGGTCAGGAGATGACAAAACAGCCACAGCATGGACAGCCATATATATACCCCTGAGTTCCTTTTGTTCAGCTCTCAGTCAGCTGCCACAGAAGCCAGGGTCATTGGCACCAGAGCCATTGCAGACAGGCTGCCTGCAGGGGGGAGCTGCCACAGAAGGGTGCAGTCCCCCATCCCCTCATCAGTTCTTATCTCCTTCCAGGCACCCCCCCTGTTCTGCTTCAGCCAGGCCAGGGTCATTGGCATCAGAGCCATTGCAACCAGGCTTGCCGGGAGCTGGGGGGAGGCTTCCAGCACACAGTTCCTATCTCTTCCCAGTCCCCACTCCCCACTCCATTCCAGCCCCCTTACCCAGGTACATCAGCATCACTACAATCAAGGTGGATTCCTCCATCCTGCTCAGGGTAATCGTGCCTGGAGGGACGGCCCAGCATTGGAGGCCCTCAGAAAAGGGGAGCAGTCTCTGCCCAGCCCTTAGTTCTTAGTTCTTATCTCTTCCCGAGGTGTCACCCCTGCTCAGCTCTGGCCAGTTCAGGTCCTCCACCCTAGCCAGGGCTATTGATTTTAAAATTGCTCTTTTGAGACAATTTCAAATCAGTGAGATCAGACTCTCACACTTATATATATCTGAAGTAATTGTATGATTGCAAGAAAACAGCAGCTAATCCCTTTGTTATGCCAAATTAAACAGAGCAAATAAAACCAGGAGTTCAGTGTAACGATGTAGAGTAATTATTGAAGACATTTTTTTACGCTGTAGAATACAATATTAAAAAAGTGGCAACTTCTGGAAAGGTCCTTAAGTTGTCATTTGCAATCCTTGTAGAAGCACCATTTCATGTAGTGTTAGTGTTAGTGGAAAGTTAATCAATTATAATTTAGTCAATGAATAGAGGTACTTCATTGTGGTTTAGCTAGCAAAATGAACTACTGTGTTCTACATTATTTTATCTTGCTTTTGGTTTTTTGGTGTTGCTGTAACAAGCAGGCATTGTCATTATTATTCTGTTGGTACCAAGGACTGGAAAGAGAAATGAGCCATGGAAATTCCTTTTAAACAGTTTTTCCCTGGTTCCAAACATTTGCTCATTTCTGAGCCAGGGAATGTGCTTGTTCCCCTCCTCCACTCAGTGGCACAGATGGAACAAATACCAGCATGAAGAGTGCCAAGCAGGGGTGCAGCCTGTTCAGTGCCACAGACCTGGGGAGGGTAAAAACTAGCACCAAAATGTTCCTTTTTAATCTAGGGTCCTGGCTCTCCAATAGCTCAGTGCTCTAAAGATGAGGGGAGTGGCAGGAGTATGACAAGTAACAGGAAGGTGCTAGAAGTGATTGTTGGTAAGCCGGGGAGCTACAGAACAGTAATAGACAAGGTCCAGTCACTTTTTAAAATTAATTTTTAAAACTTTGGAGCTATTTATGCTGTAACTGAGCAATAAAGAATATCAATTTAGACGTAGTCCAAAAAACCAACCTTGCTATATGTATGGCATTTTGGGCACATGAGTCTTTCCTTTGACCTTATCTCAGGGCTTTTAATGCTTAAAATCTTCCATTTTTTTACGGGTTTTGTATGTATTCATTGCTTTTCATTTGCTTTTGTAAGACACCTCCAAAGTTAAAAGATTCAACACAAGAGGTTGCATCTTTTTTTCTGAACAGCATCCATCCCACATTATCATTTGATAATTTTGTACAGTAGGTAGCTGGTGACTGCAGAATTATGTCCATGTCTGTAACTTTTCAGACATTGAGCAAAACACTGAAGATCCTTTAAGTTTATCTCATTACCCAGTTAATACTTCCATTTCTTCACTAAGCACTCAAAAATTACACTTTACATAAATCCAGATAATTTAAATGGTAATTGTTTTAATGCAAAATAATAATTAACACTGTGTATTGCTTTTCTCTTTGTGTGCATGTAGCATCAGCCCACACATTAAAATACATCCTTAAAAACCTGCTCCATGCATTAATTTACTCACAGAAGAAATACCCAAAAATGACTTCGGCATCTTTGCAACGTGTCTCATCTTTCTTGCACCATTCATGATTTGCTAAATGTCAGATTTGTATTGGTGTTTAATTCCTCCTGTATTAAAGGATTTTGTTAATGAGCTTTCCTAACTTTCACGCCTACTATGTGCAATTTTTGGCCACAGCAACTGACATTTGTTGTCTTTTTCTGCTTCTTAGGTTTCTCTCCCTTAAAGTGCTGGGATCAGATTCTGTGCTTTATCTGGCCAGTTCTTGTTACAGTGCTGTTTCTATAGCAGCCAGGATGCCTTCCCTTAATACAATACATCCTATTATCCTGTTCACTTTCCCAGCTTACCACCAGGTATTCAGCAGACAGTTTACGTTTCCCTTTCATTCTCAAGTTCTTTTTCCTATTAGTCTCTTGTAGTCCATGACCTTTTAGAAGCCTATATGTTCTGTTAATTGCTTGCTTTATCCTTATTACATGTTGGTTTTTCTGCTCTAAATGGCACATGTCAGACTATCACCAGTACTTGAGCAGATCTTTTCTTACCTTGTGTCAACTCCATTTGCTACTGGCCATCCCTATCACTTTGCTAAGATAAGCAGATTCTCTTTTCATTTCTGAAGGTGTGTGACCTGTGGTATCATTACTGTGGCTGTCATTGTCACTTCACTGCTAACCAGACCATATCCATTTACCCTCCAACCTGTGTCACTTTGCAGACCACTTTCTGGACATGCACGTTCTGGGCTCTGACACCTCATTATGAGACAGGAGTGGGTTTTTTTCAGTCCTCTAAGGATTTTCTTAGCTCTGTTAGTGGGTTTGATATATAACTTTTTCCCATTACATTGTGGCTTGTCTTCACGAACAAAGATTTCAGAAGGGCTCTCCCCATGCTTGCTGCAAGCGTGCTGATGGCTGATAAGGGCTGATGGCTGATAAGGCCAATGGGGGACAGGCAGTGCTGTTGCAGAAGTCACAGCAAAGTGTCCTGTGAGGGGATAGCCAAGGCACGGGTCTTTCTGTGCTGTCTTTTCTCCTCCAGACTGATTCTCTGTGTGTTCTCAAAGGAGGCAGCAGTGTTATGGATGGTGTCTCCATGTCTCCCCGTTGGAGGCCAGAGTGGACCCCTGATGGCAGTCAGTATGGCCAAAACTGAGGGATTATTTCAGGGAGTCCTTGTATCTCCTCTTTGGGGCTCCTCTGTTGTAGCATCTGGTGGCAATTTCACCACAGAGCACAATCTCAGGGAGGTGGTGATCCTCCATCCTGGAGACATCCCCTGCCCAGCACAGCTGTGTCCTCAGCAGCATGGCCTCAGTACTGGTGACCCCTGCCTGTTCAGGGACAGTGACATTGGATGCAGTCAGTCCAGTGGATGTTTAGGATTGTACGGAGGCAGCACTGATGGAGGTGTTCAAGGAGTTGCAGGTGGTGGCAGTAGATGCCCCATGATTCAGACCCATAGAAAAGAGTAGACAGTACAATGGCTCTGTAGACACTAATCTTTGTACTTTTCTTCAGGTGCTTATTTCCCATTATATTTCTCTTCTAAAGGCTTTGCAGGCTTTGCTTGATTTCTGCCCAGTATTTCATGTCTACAGTGATAATACTAGATGGTGGGTTTATTCCAGTTGGGGATAAAAGGGGATAACACACCCTTTGGTCTGTCTCTCGGTCTGCTGTACAGAGGTTCTCCCTGTGAGAAAGGAGCCGAGAGTGGGAGAAGGTCTGGTTTCAGTCATCTGACTTTCTGGACAGCAGACAAGGGCTGTCATCATGAATTTCAGGGCTGAAGTAAGGTCTTTATTCCTGAGATGAGCAGAAAAGGGCTCATGACCCAGTTACCCCTGGAGCTAGCACAGCTGCCTGCTCTCCGTTATGCAGAACTCAGAGTGGATTCTCAGCCTGATCTCGTGTTTTAGGTTTTCCTGCCTCAAAAATATGCAGTTCTGTTGGTGTCTTATACTTCAGTGCATTGTGCTACAAGACCCCACTAATTGTTACCTGTCTCTGACTTGCTTGTGTGTGCATTTCCATTAGAGATGCCTGTGTATACAGCTCATTGCTGTGCACATAACAAGAAATGTTTTCTCATGCGTGGCCTTGAGAACGGAGGTGTTTGAAAAGTTTCAGATCGGACTGTTTCTGAGCAGGACACAGTTTGGGTACGGTGCAAGTGGTTACAGAAGGCATGGTTGGGTGACTCTGCAAGTCCATTGCCTGCAGGAATGGGACTGATGCAAGAGGGTCTTGGCAGAATGTCGGAAGACTTGGGTTTAGTTGTAGAGACACCATTTATCCAGCTCTGTTAAACCTTTAAACTTTCACTGTTTGTTTTCACCTCTACCATATGTTCATACTCTCTGTTTGGATTATAAATTCCTGAGGGCAAGACAGTAGTATGAACTTTTGACCCAGCCACTAAGGGATACATGAGTTCAATTAGTAAATAATGATAGTTAAAAGGAAACAGGTTTTGTAATTCTGTTTTGTCCTACTGATAAAGCACTGCTAAAATCTGTGTCTTTGCATACAGATATATGCTTAATCTTATTCCATTTTTGTTTGTTTCTTTGGGCTAATATTATCCTCAACAAAAAATCCAAATTAACACTAACCTGGATCATAACTACAGTAAGGCAAAAAAGACATGCAGCAGCACTACAGCTTTTATAACTTAGAAAGAAAGATCTTAAAGGTTACTGAGAAAAAAATGTGAAATATGATTTCTTATGTTTGCCTGCAAAAAATTTTCCAAGTAAAATTCACTAATAATTTTTTTTTTTTTAGTTAATAGATTTTTAAAAGAAAAGTAAATTTCTTAACCTGCATTGAGGCTGGATACCATAGTGTGCATTTGCTATTGAACAGCCTTATCTGCAGTTGATCAAAACTTAGTGACTTAACATCCAGGGACACAGAATTGTAAAAGTGTGGAAGAGCCTGATTTGGAAGGGACCCATGAGAACTGTTGAGTCCAGCTCCTGATTTCACACAGAGTAATCTAAAATTAAAGCAGTGTGCAGATCCCAAGCAGCATGAGAATTGCTGTATATAAACAGGTACATACATATTTAGAGACTTGCAAAGTCCCTGAATCTCACATGTTGTTTAGCTCTGATTTTTAAAAAATACTTGATTAGAAAGTATTTGATATGTTATAGTGAATAGAATCTTTCTTCTGACACATTTCATAAAATGAATAATTGTTTCTGAACATTTTCAAAGACAGAATATGGAAAAAACTCAAAATGGTTCTAGTGAGGTGCTGTGAGCATGGAAGAACAGGACCAGGGTCTAGGTGTGTTCTGTCAGTTTCAGTTACTATTGGCATTCATTGACATATTTAACTTTTACTGGGAAGTAGGGAGTGAGTACAGGAAAAAAACATGGGTTAATTAGGAACAGATTTGAAATCTTTAAAACCTGCAATTTACAACATATGGTACCATAGGCTGTAATGAGTTTGCAGCCAGCTAATCCATTTCAGTGTGGCCTAAATTTATTTGTAGGATGTCTGGTGGCTGTTTGCAAAGGTGTCAGTCATGTTTTGACCTCAGTAATGTAAACAGAGGATGGCTGAGGGGATTGCTGTGGCTATCAGAACTTCACTTAAATTATTAGAGGAGCCAAGCACCTCATCCTTTTCTATAGCAAGGGCAGTGTTCTGTTACTACCTGTAAAATAGGGGAGCTGCAGGTGTTTTACTTGTGTTGATTTGAGAAATCAGGTTAAAGCTATTCTGCTTTCTGGATAATTTGCAGCAGGAGTGTCAGCAGGAGGTCTCTGAGCTGTCTTGCCTGTGCTGCTGTCACTTGTCAGGCTCTCTAAGACAGTCCATCACATTAATGAAGTGCAATAGTGTCACACTTTGTGCCCAGGAGCCCATGAGTGGTGGTGGAGTTCCACAGGAATGCCCTCAAAACTCTCTGACCTCTTTAAGTAGGATTTTGCCTTTGCTGGAGCCAAGTGTTGAGACCACAGGAGAGTCTCAGGCATCACACCTGGAATTGTAAATACAAGTTAATACACTATGTGATTGCATTACAATTGTGTAGCTTCAAAATGGGGTTTATATAGCGTATAGCCTTGAAAAAGAGAAATCTTGGCCAGTGAAGTTTGGAAAAGCTGTGCTAAAGTGAAAGCACTTTAAATTTTCCTGCCTATTAATTTACGTTCCTTCAGAGCATTGCTATTTAGCAAAGTGCCTTCTGTGTTTCTGCCAAGCTGAAGTAGCTGCTGGGAAAAACTAAGTAGGCCAAATCGTGCAAATATCTGGAGAGCTGAGCCAGGGTGGCTGATGGTGATCCAAAGGAGTGAAAGGATAGATTTTGCCTCACGTAGACAGCACAGCAGTATAGAACATAATAAAATATTGCCATAAGGTTTTAGTGCCAGAAGTCAGTTTCTGCAAGGTAGTGCATAAATAAGAATATTTATCAGTGGAAAAATACATAGTTTTGATGCAATGTGCAGAAGCTGAGATCTTCAGCTCTGCTCTCTGAGTCTTGGGCTGTGTCAGCCAAGGGCTATCTACAACTACAGACCATGTCTGGCATGGCCCAGGGCAGTGGTGTACCCATCAGATGCTCTTCTGAAGGAAGAGCCCTCAACTATCCTTATAGAAATGGTTGTTCTATTTCCGCGAATTCATGCTCAACAAACAATATTTTGTTTTGTATCCATTACAAAAGGTAAAAACATTTTCTATAAGCATTAAACCAAAGAGAAATAATCTAAGAGCTGGGGTAGTTGACAGGCATTTCTGTAAATCTATAAACTATTAGCTGTTTCTGGCTTCTCATCATAAAATCTTTTCAAATTTCATCATAACTGTGTATAGATGGCTTTTAAGCATTGATGCTTTTTGTTTTCAAAAAAATAAAGAGGGGATGGGGGCTTCTTATTACTCTAGTATTTTTAGTAATTAATTAATATTGAGCTTGTAAGATATTAAAAAAGTAAAAATTAAGAGCTTCACAAAGCCATAAAACTTCATTCTACAGAAATAAGGAAATAGCACCCCCACCCCCTATTTTTTTTTCAAGGAAAAACCCCAATATTTCAAATTTTAAGAAATTGGTTTTTGATGGTGATTGAAAGGTATTGAAATTTATGTTAAATGATTTGGTGCTGCTTGTTAAGTCAAGGGACACTCAACATCAACATGCATACTATGTCTTCAACATATATGCAGATTGGATTTGTTCAGTAGATTTTAATATGAGCCAGTGCAAAGTAGTCTTCGACCTGCATAGCAGAGCAAACTTGCTGTGCATCTTGTACAGTGCTACACAAAGTGTGTTGTTTTCACAGCCCTCCCTTGGCAGCATCAAAAGCTGCTGAGTTCTGTTTTTACATTTACACCCCTGAGTAATTTATGTTTGCTGAAGGAGATGAAAAAGCTGTTTCTTTGCTGCTTGTAACCAAGGAGGCAGTGACTGCATAAAGGATAGTGAGCAATGGCAGGGTGAGAGTGCTGCAGCCTGCGGGGAAAAAAATAATCTGCATTGTGGAAACGGAGGATGCAATCCTGTTTCTAGCCCAGCACTTTAATCCAGATTTAGTCAGCTTGTTCTCTAAGCCATCATCATCATTTCTATTGCACGAGCCACATTACTTAGCTTGATATAAATTGAATCAAAAGCAAGTAAAAGCTGCAGATTTTCAATTTGTGGAGTATTCACATGATGACTGGGCAAGCAAGTATTGTTTTAAATAGCTCAACACATCACTGTTATTCCAGTGATATGCAGTCCAGCTCCATAGGAGCAATCAGGAGAGAGATTTTTGGCTGCCAGGAATCTCACTGAGTGCCTTCAGGAGAGAGACGTCCTTGCTGCATCTCCTTCCAAAATCAGTGCTGTGCTCTCCTGCACAGGGGGGGAAGGGACCACCTGGTTGGGAGGGATGGCTAGAGAAGTTTCCCAACTACCTCAGCTTGTATTTTTGATTTTGTGGCTGAGCAGTTTGCAGGTTTTCCTTCTTTAAGCCTTTTCCTCCAGGTGCCCAGCTCCTGCAGAGGGTGTCCCACTGCGGTCATGGGTCAAGGGTTGGATCTGATGATCTCAGATCCTCCCTAACCCAGCTGATTCTGGGATTCTGTGGCTAGGGAAGGTGGCATCACCTGATGCAAAGACTCTGGCATGTCCCACGTCCACTCCCTCTGGGACCCTGCCAGCAGTGGCCTACCCTGTGGACGTGACAATATTTAGGCTGCTGCAGGACACTATTTTTACACGGTGGGGAGGTGTTGGCTCGCCTCCCGCCTCGGCGTGGGTGCTGCAGGAGTCATCTGACCTCCCTGCACGTTGGCGTAGGAGCATTGGGTGACAGGGTGACACACTGCCACAGGTCCTGCTCCAGCAGAGCCACTGCAGGACGGGAAGCAGTGGTGCTTCTGGTGGCATTTCCCCTCTGCAAGGGAATTAATGCAGGAATGCCGGAAGATACAGGTACAGTGTGGTAACTCCATGGTTTGGAAAACTTAGACCTGAAATGAGTGCTTTTCGTTCAGAACTGCAGTCACTAAATCACAGATACTCTCATGAGAATATTTATTCTGTGTTTATGTGGAATGGCAAAAGAATGGAGGAAGATGGTTAGGATTTTTTTCTTTTAATTATGTTTCTTATTTCTTTAATTTTGGTACAATGTGTTGGAAATTATAATGATACTGTCACTTAACTGACATCTCAATTTGAAAGCTTTCCACATTTTATTTGCTCTAAATTGACTTTAGACTTTATGTTGGATTGTAGTGAAAAAAACCCAAACCTATTCCTGTATGCTGTTATATTGGAGTTCTGCTTTTGTATCATTTCTCATTGTAATATTGCAAAACTTGTATAAAAATATCCTTCATATTGCTTCAGTAACAGTTCTTAAAATTCAGCAGGGAGCTTTACTAACTGCCTTTGGATTTTTAAAATATTATGATACTGGGGGCAGGAGGTTAGCTCATGCTAAGCTTGCTTATGTGATTTGAATTTTGCACTGAGCATATGGTGTGATCTGGAGTTCTTTTGTGCTGGTTACTTGTGCTGTGTTACATCTCTTAATTAAGGTTGTTGTGCTCCACATTCCCCTTGATAGCACCTCTTCTTTGTCTCTGATCTCACAAACTCTGTAATTAGCAGTGAAAGCAGAAGTTGTTTGAGTTATGCTGTGTGGCTGCCGTTCTGTGTTAGCTATAGGTCACTGTCTTGATTATGATCCATAGGAAGTGCTGGAAAAGGCATGCAATCCTTTCCTTAGTGCCAAAGGAAAGGCCTTGTAACAGCTAATTCATAAGCAGTAGAAGCAGATATGGAGTTCAAATAGAAACATGATCTGGAAATGTGCTATTTTGCATTTTTTTACTGTATTAATGTACTCCATTAGAGACCTGTTGACCTAAAGATTTATTGAATTTCCTAAATTGCATTTATAGGAACTAAAGAAAGAGGTGAGGCAGTAATAGTGCTGGGCTGTAGGAGCCACAGCAGGAGACTTTGGAGCAGTGACCATTTCTGGGTGAGCAGCCAGACCCACTCATTGCAGAAAAGCCCCTTTGGAGAAGCTGGTGTATGCTGGCATAGGGACAATGTGGCCAATGTGAGGGCTCCAGGGACTACATAACTGGGACATTACAGGCAAAAACTTCTTTAGCTTTCCCATTATCTTTGTGATCTTCTTTTTGGTGAGATGTATGGAAGAAAAAGGCATTGCTTTGTAATGAAAGGGCACCCTAAAGAATGCAAATATGTTTGACATGTTTTAACAACTACTAACTGGGAAGTAAGGTAAACCTGGTTACCACTAGTTATTTAACGTGCTGTTGCAGAACATCTGTTTCTAACACATCTGTTCCTTGGGCAGGTCTAATGCCTGAATGGATGGGGAAGGCTTACGATGTCCCTGCTTCACTATCATTCTTTTTCTCATCCATTCTTTGGAAAGAAAGGGTTTCAGGCCCCCACAAGTCTCCATAATGAATCACCAGTTCTTAGGAAATAGAGAAGATACCAAAGTCCCTTAAAAAATAAGTAAATTTATTGCTCACACCCATGTAGTTCTTTGAACACCGTATGTTTCACTATATTACTTATTAGTGTGTTATATTATCCCCACCCCCATGCCAGCACTGGAAAAACTCCTGTTGCCTGTATTTACCACACTGACATGAGGCTCGGAGGGAGCAGGGGGCAGAACCTGGCATTTAAAGTTAGGAATAATTCTTCAAATGGTATTTGGAGGCACTTAAATACTTGTTTCCTTTGCTTTCATCTGGCTGTTTTTAAATCCAACCCCGAGGGCTTTGACTGAGAAGAAACAAAAAGAGTTTGGCAAAAACCCAACTTGAACTCCAGACTAATTCCAGTCGGGTGCTGCTGCACTCATCTGCCTCTCCTTTAATCCTGCTCAGAGAAGATTGCAAATTTAATTCCCCTCTGGGCTGCTGTGAACCACACCCTCCCCAAATCACTTAATGAAGCATTTCCACAATTAATACTTTTTTCTCTGTCTCAAATACTTGGTGAGTAAATGGAATTTGGGTCTCATATTTGTTTGTATATTTTGATTTTCAGTCACCATCCCTACATATTGAGATGAAAGGTTTCAGTGTCAACACAGATAATGTTTTGCTAATTCCTTTATGCAGAATAATATACCTCATCAGAGCTGTGCATTTTTGGTTCACAGTTGGGAGTGTGGCCTGTGTCTTTGAAAAATAATAATTATTATGAACTAAGCAGCTGATATTTAGGCATTAATGTATTTTTGCTCAAACTGATTCCATCTCAATAAGTAAAAGCCATGGGCTGTGAAGAACGATGTTACTGGTAGCAACAGTAGTGCTGATAGTTGCTAAAGAAAATTGATGTAGTTTTCTGCTGATGGAGATTGCTGTTGAAGGAAAATGATATTATTTTGTATGAAAATATAAGTCTGAAAGACTTGCACTTTTTAAATCCAGCCTCAAGAACAGGATTAAAACCCCACAAAAAACAACAGCAAAAAAAGCCCCAAAGAGCCCCCAAACAAACAACTAAACCCCAAACCTACAGCCAAAACACAGAAAGAAGAGAGGAAGAGACCTTCCCCAGCATCACTGGTTTTCCTTTTATTGTTATTGTTAGACTTAGCTTCTGCACTATCCAGCCAGGAACCTTGGTGTGAGGAATGAGCATTTTCCCCGGTCTGAACATTAGTTTGGGTGATTACAAAAGCTTGTTATTTAGGAATAAAATATTTGTTCACTTAAATGCTGTATATCCATTCAAATTACAACTTAGTTTATTTCACACTACTCTTTCATGTCCGTGTGAAACATCCCAGAACAGATACCACCTGTCAGACCTGGTGTTCAGCTCTGGGGCCTCCAGCATGAGACAGAGATGGATCTGCCTGAGTGGGGCCCAGGGAGAGCCACAAAGGTCAGGGGGCTGGAGCACCTCTTTTAGGAAGACAGGCTGAAAGAGTTGGGGTGAAGAGAAGGCTCCGTCAAGACCTTATGGCAGCCTTTCAGCACCCAAAAGGTGTCTAGAGGAAGGATGGGGAGGGACTGTATGACAGGATGAGGGGTAATGGCTTTAAACTGGAAGAAGGTAGGTTTAGATTAGACATTAGGAATAAATTCTTTACTGAGACACTGGCACAGGTTGCCCAGGGAAGTTGTGGATGCCCAATCCATGGAAATGTTCAAGGCCTGGTTGGATGAGGCTTGGAGCAATGTGATTGCCTATGCCATGGAGGTTGAAACTAGGTGATCTTTAAGGTCTCTTTCAACACAAACCATTATCAAATTCTATGTTTCAAATATTAAATTGTGTCATTTGGCCCTTTGTCATTTCAGTCTTCTGTAATATAAAAAGCATTATATCTAATAAACTATTTTTTTTTTATTCAGAACAAGGTTAAAGAATGTGGAGTAAATGGGATATGTGACCTTTTTTTGTGTCCATATATTGAACAAAGCAGGTGAAATTTTTTGAGCTTCATATATAAAGTTTGATCCAAGATTGTATATATGTTCTTAAGCACAACAACTTTTTCGTGCTTGATTTCTAACCTTTGTAACAGCTTCTGTGGGTCTTTATGCTAAGTTAAACCAAAAGGCACCATAGTGGAAAAAGCATTAGGATGGTGTCCAATTCTGCAGCTTCTGGACATGTGTGTCTTCAAGTCTATAATGTACCAAGAACATTTTTTGTGTTTGGCTACCTGAAGCCTGATAGCTAAGGGTTTGGACCAGTTCTCCACAGGATCTTAGGGCAAGGTTTTGATTTCCCTTGGTAGTTTGCTCCCAGCAGAGAGATGATGAGAGTGAGATGACATTTTCAGTCTCAGGCTTCAGAGTGGACCTTGACCAGGGACTTGAAAATATTCTCCATTGTGGCACTGCCATCTGCCCATCTTGTTCTGCTCCCAAAACACTACTGTCTTGGCCAAAGCTTGTCCTCAACCCTGATACCTTTTCCTGCCCCCCACTGCTACTAAATCCTACTTAGGCTAGTAATGCCAAGGGAGCCGTGTTTATTCAAAGGGGGATATTTTTTTGATACTTTTTTTGACCACAAATTGTGGATTTCTTGGATCCAGTATACCTTTCACAAAATCCAAAAGTACGTCGAAAAGTATGTGCAGTTGGATCTCTTTAGGGTTTAAGGACTGGTGGAGATTCGCTTCGTTAGAGTCAGATGTAGGCTGGGAAAAAGAGAAGTTGAAGAATTGGGCATTAGCTTGCATTTCTGTCCAGAAAAAAAGTAATTTTAAATTAAGGAAATTTATCATTTAATTAAATCCTTTATTTAT
This sequence comes from Phaethornis superciliosus, assembly GCA_023637945.1. Lineage (NCBI taxonomy): Eukaryota > Metazoa > Chordata > Aves > Apodiformes > Trochilidae > Phaethornis > Phaethornis superciliosus. The sequence continues at coordinate 9,539,148 of JAJQWJ010000011.1, forward strand.
GTAAGCTTTTAACTTATAATAAGCTCTATTGTCAGTTCTGATCAGTGTCGGATCATTCCATTCAGTAGTTCACTCTTTCACTCATGAAATGTGTTGCTCTTCTTCTGCTGCTTCAAAGACTCATTTTGATACATAAATGTAGAATGCTGAAAATTGCCAAATGAAAAAATTATTTAAAACATGGATTGTAATTTTAAGTTACCTAATACAGTTTGCCAAAATTCTGTCATTAGCTGCAATGGCAACATAAAGAGCAATATATTTTAAAATATGCAAGCTTAAACTTAGATATAATTAATTACATCATTTTGTTGTGCTAGATAAATTAATAAATATTTAAAACTGTATTTTGAAATGCAGCAGTTTTATAATAAACCTAAAGGTACTGGACTTCCAGTGGGGTTTTGTATGAAATATTGATTAGCTTAGTTCTGAACTAAGAGGAAAGCCAAATAATTATTCATCTGCCTACCACGCATATTTTAAATTTGATTTGCTTTACTTCAAGATTAATGGAAGAATTCCAAGAGAATACGACATCTTTTCCTTTTTAAAATTAATTTTATAGCTGAGTTACTATTTTAAATCTTGATCCAGAAACCTGAAGAGAAACAAATGCAGTAAATGGTCTTGTCCTAGCTCTGAACACTGAGCACCTCGTATAATGTGAAAACCAAAACTTTGTTTTCTGTCACTTGGCAAGCAATTTTCAGTTTGCAGCAATTTTCACAATTGTTTTACTATTCACAAAGCAAATTCATGATTCTGAATTTTCTGCTGCTTTGCAACAAGTGCAACCTTGAGCTCCCAGCTGTAACAAACAGAAAACAACTTTTTGTCTGGAAATGTGACATTATTTTCACTTGAAGGAAAGGGGGTATGTTTGGTGTGGAGAGTTGCCTTTGGGGGTCTTCAGCTGTGCATCTGGGTTCCTCCAGCCATGCTGTGGCTGGGACTTCTTGGCCAGGTCACTGTGAATTAAATACTACAAATATAATGCTTGTTAGTCATACTGGTGGGACTGAACTTTTTAAAGCCATAGTTACAAACTTTTAGAAGCTACTCTGTGAAGTATCTTAGGAAAACATTTGGTTTCAGTTTCACACAGCCTTTGTTCTTTTACAGGGTGGGCAGTTTGTTTCAGGCAGGTTACAGGAAAGAAAAATTCTTCTATCAAAAGTTAAGTATTGCAAAGTTAGTTCAGAGTTTTCCCCATTTTTTTTTTAGGGAATAAGGCAGACATTCACATTGGTTTGAACCGTGTGCACCGTTTTCCTTGTGTAAATTTGAGCATCTGCCTTTTTATTAACTTCTAATTGCCTGTCATGCTGTGTTGTTTTTATTGGAGATGTTCTTAATTATAGCCAGGACTCCAGTAATAGCTCCCGAGTTCACATTGCCTTGAGCAGGATTTTTTTGGCAATTCCTCATTGTGTCATTTGAGCAGACAATGCAGAATGCTAATAGGTGGTGAATAATGCTGCAAGCAACTCAGTGCCAAGTACCCCCTTGGGGAAGGTGAAGGGGGTGGGGGGGAAGAAGGTCTCCCCACAACAACAAAAAATCCCCACTTTACTTAAAAGAAAGTGCCGGTCTGAGCAAAACTTGCAGAAACTCTCCTGTAAGACTGGGTGGGAGGCTCAGCATCTAGTTGTAATACTGACTCCTTGATGTGGAAAGGCATTTTGGGTGAAGGTATAGACACTACTGTTGTTTTGTTGTTGTTGCGGCTTTTTTTAATTAAAATCAATTTTCTGGAGGTTTTTTGTTTGTTTTTTATTATTGTTGTTGTTTTGGGTTTGTTTGTTTGTTTGCTTTTCTGAAATACCAACTCTAATACCTCAGGAATAGAAATAAAGATATTGGTGAATCTTAGTCTAGCCCAGCCTCTATAATTTATTCATCTTGTTACAGCAGTCCCATACAAAAATTTCTTTCCCAGTTATTTTTTTTCACTGTTGTTGAAACACAAGGGTTACATAGCAGTGGCATTATCCCTTGACTGAAGCCTGAAGGGAAACACATCTGATTCCAGTTAATACTTAGTGTATTATCCTATGAGAAGTTGCTCTATCCTGACTGGTTGGTTGGTAAATTTATTTTGAAGCTAGAACTAGAAAAAAATCAATTACTTTAAAGTAAGCAATCCAACCTTAGAATAAGCATGACACATTACAGAAGAAGAATGTTATAAAGTATGTAACTTACTTAAATTGCTTGATATATTTTCCTATTATTAGTTCTTCACATAAGGAAAAACTCAAATCTATTGAATTGTAGTACAGTCTCTTTACCATTAACTGCCCTGATATTTGCTCTCTAAGCTCCTTGGTATGTTGTGATAAACAGTTGATGCAAATACTGCAGCAGAATTGTAAGAATAACGTCATATCCCACCTGTTCCACTTAAAACATTGGGATTACAATTTACGTTGTTGCTGTCAACAGCCTGATAAATGCTATTTCTAATTTAAATCACAAGGTGGCAGCAAATTTTAAAGTCCCTTTATATTTTACTAAAATAGATAAATTTAGTTTCTTGAAATCATGGTTTTCTTACAAAGTGACAGCAGCTTTTGATTAATCATTAGATATATGTAATTAATCATTAGATGTAATCATTAGATTACAGATGTCAGTGTTTGAGAATTATGAAGTCAAAAAATGTACAGAGGTGTGTTTATGTCTTAAAATCAATTAAAAAGGCAATTAGCTTGAACTTTAAGCATCAGTACGACACTGTGTAATAGTTACGAAATCCTATTAAGTGTATTTTGAATAAAATCAATAGTTTTCTATAGTCTTTGATTTACAGAAGAGAAAATTCATCGAAGCATTTTTTGGAATTCAGGCAGAGGCTCCCAAGACTTGATCATGTGGATATTTGCAGACCTGACCTTTGGAAGTTATGAAATGAGAAGCTTGACTCAGCCTCTTTAACAGATTTTTTTCTGTGCTGACCAGTACCAGAAGTTAAAACTATTTGATTCTCTTGACCTGTTTTGTCCCAGGTTTTAATTTTCATTATTGGTAGGTCTTGCTAAAGTTGGTTCAATTTCAGTGGTGCATCTGATGGCCTTTAAAATGCTTTCATTTTTCCTTGCAGTTTCACAACCCCAGGCTGTACATAGCCAACTGGAGAAGCCATCAAGTACTGCAATTCTCTGCCATAACTGTGGAAACCCATGCAAAGGAGAAGTTTTGAGAGTTCAGAACAAATATTTCCATATTAAGTGCTTTGTTTGCAAAGGTAAGTGTGACAGCTGTTCCTGTGACACTGGGCATGTGACTTGGTCCTGGAAACTTCACAAACATATTTTACAGTGCAATCCATGCCTGAAAGGATTTAGTGTAAACTGTGAGTGTTTGCTCTAAGACTGTAAAAATCTTTAATCTGAAAACTGGTGTATATTTTAATTCTTGTAGGCCTATGGAGTTTACTATAGAGCTGAGACCTGAAGGAGAACAGTTTGGGAGAACTGGCAGTGAAACTCAACATGGGGTTACAAGAGAATTAACATTTACAAAGAAAATCAGACTGTATCCCTTTCCTAGCTTTCTAATGGATGCCATAGGGAAGGCCATGGCTACATCTGTTCAGTCTTTGTGTTGGTCTGTGGTGTTTGAATCCCAATGTGACCCTCTGTGCTTTTTTTCATTTTTGGGGGGAGCTGCTTGATTTGCTTCAGGCTGGTGCCTTGTGATATAATATTGAAACACAGTGAATGGCAGAAGGATAGTCAAGGAAACAGGGAATTAACTGGACCCTTCTCTAGTTCTTGTTTGTTTGAAAGATTAGCCGGAAGGTGCTAATATCTAATTTGTTTTGAACGTTCAAATAATTTATTAATATACAAATAAGTTAACGGATGTTTACTGGACAACTTGCTTGCTTCATTATTAAGCAGTACTTCAAATGACATTTATGAATCCTTGTAGCACAGCCTAGAAAAAATGAACATGGCTCTGGTCCCAGCTGTATTAATGTGATTTTTTCCATTTCTATTTAGAGGAAACTCACAGAAGGAAAACTGACATTATCTGTCAGATACAAGCATCTTTATAAATCCCATGGGATTAAGTACATGGTATTCAATATCTGAGTAGGTCTTTAATGAGTTAATTAGACAGAATTAAGTGTCCAACTCAATAATTGCATTGTTTGCAAAGATGCTCTGCAGGAAAAATAAACATAGATGCACTATCCTAAATAACAAAAATGTTTTGGATACTTATTCAGAACCAGGATGGTATTTAAAGCACAAAACAACACATACAGACATCTTTCCAACTTTTTTACAGCCACCTGTTCTTATGGCACATATTACTATCAAATTAGTTTTTCAGTGGCTAATTTGTTACCTAGGAGTCTTGTCCCCTGCATGAAATATCAGTAGCACACTAGTTATGTGCTCCATATAATCATCTGGGTGAAATACAAGTCCCCTTTTTAATAATTTGCTATCATAAAACATGACAATTTCTACAGAAGGAACAAGATGCAGTTATAAATCCATGCTTCCATTTCATTCATAGGGCATCTCCTTTTAGAGGTTGCCAGGTCACCAGCAAATGCAGCAAGTGTATTCTGAAACTTCACTGATCCCAAATTTAGGCAGTGCATTTGTTTGTTTTCCAGTTGCATCCAGCCAGCCTCAGGACAGTCCCAGGACTGACTTGCCCATGTGTGGATTGCCTTCACTGCACTGCTAGGTTGCCTGCTGTCTGCCTACTTGGGTTGATGGACTCCCTATTAAACCATCCCATAGCCTTCCGAAAAAACTTTAGTTGGCTGAAAAACTGCAGAAAATGATGTTCCTTCTCACAGTATTTGTAGATACACAATGATAGAAACCACAAACTGGCAAGGAGCCCATGAAGAATTACAAATGACTATGTCTTGAGAAGTTGTCTAGATATATTTGAGGTGTGTTGGAATGACTTGATTAGTAACAGATGATATTGTCTTGTTCATTCTGAGGCTCTGTCAGATTAGGACTTGCTTCTCATACAGGGTATAGTTTTAAGCAAATACTCAGACCTCAATTAAAGGAATGTATTTGAGTGAGCCAGTAGAATCACAGACTAACATAGAACTGTAGACAGCAGAGATGTAGGTGCTGTGATTATGTTATCCTGGGTAGCATTTTTGATCTTCCATAAACAAAAAAATTAACTCAGTTTAAGAGTATTTATCTTCCTGGTATAAGTACCAGAAGCTGATGTCAAATGAAGTATTTGGAAAGCATCCTTCCCCACCCCTCCCCCTCCAGGATTTTCCACTTACTTATTCCATAAACCTGTTAGAAGATACCTCCCTCTGCTGTGATGTGGTAAGTGGTTCTGTAGGTCAATATTTGAGTCTTGTAGCACTACAGTTTCCTTGGAATTGTGCTAGGACCCAAGGCTGGATACATCACTTGGGAACCATATTTTCATAAGAACATGCAACACAACCCAGAGTTATATCACTAAATATGAAGCCATACTGATAGGAAGCACTAAGACAGACAGAATATTTGGTGAAAAGGTTAAAAACATCACGTACCTTGGAAATAGGAGTGACTGGTTAGATCATATGTATCTGTTAGGATATAAATAAGTATGTTAAAAGCAAAGCTGAGTAATCTGAGGGACTGGCGTTTGAACATAGCTATGGGGTTTCACATTTCCAAATGGGTGTCATTTACTGGAAATTCACTAGTAAGATTTCCGAGTCCCAGCTTTTGGCAAAGTGGTAGCAGTTGGTGGCATGTGTGGCATCTTTGGCACTGGGGATGCAGCCTAGGGGCTCTTGTTCATCAGGTGCTCTTATCCACGTGCCCATTATTTTACAAGTACTGTAAGAGGTGGAAATCACAGATCATATTAACTCAGTATAATGGGAAAAACTACACTTTCAATGCAATACTCTCAGTCTGGCTTGAACAGTATTGTAGGTTTAGGGTTGCCTTACCAATGTCACCTTAATTTAATATTTTATCCCACTGGAAAAATAATGATAATGACAATAAAGTTGTGCAAAAGTTATTTAATGCAAAGGCCATTGGTTTTATCTTGTGGTTTTGAGATTCTAAAACTTAATATTTAAAAATAATTAGACACTAACTTTCTAAAAGCAAGACAATAAATATAGTGCAAGAAAAAATTTGGTTGGTTAATGAACTCTCACAAAGTAATTTTTAATTTTTCTTTTGTTTTACTCACATTCTTGTTGCAACATTTCATTACATTAATAAATAACTTTCTGCAACCCCTTATGTATTGGTCATATACCAATCATATTGGTACTCTAGCAAAAGCTTTATTTCATGACATATATTTCGTCCAGAGTCTGTATTTGTTTTAAAATATTTTTCATGAATTTATGCATTATTGAAGTGTGGTGAAAAGGCCAGGAAAGGATTCCAGATTATAAATTCTGGTAAAGGAATATTTTGCTGGCATTTCAGTAAAGGTTATCTAATTCTCCACTACAGGAAGCCAGGCTTCTGTTATTTCTGGTTTCCAGCTTAATTTATCTCATTTAAAGACACAGAGTTTCTGGGGTTTTAGGTTTTTAGTAAAGCTATACATGCTTACATAGTAAAGCTATACATGCTTACTTTATACCCAGAGCATAATAACCCTGCATTACTTTCTTACTGATAAACAAGGTTTTTAGTCTTCTCATTGTCTTGGTTTTCTCCTTGCTTATATCCTTCTGGTCCAAAGACGGAGAAGTTATGTTAGAAAGTTCAGGGCTCCTTAAAAGCATTGGTAGGAATTTTAAATAAGTAATTGCTGAAACTTCTAGGGAACAATCCAAACAGCAGGTACAGCCATGTGCAGAAAATGTTTCGATTCCTCACTGGGAAGAGCTACTTGGGAGAGGTGCTTAACCATGATGGGAACACTGAGGTAGATTTAGACAAAGACACCATATAAATGGAGTAAAACATATCCTGATTGAAATCAAAACTGGGAGAAAACTGTGTCGAAAAATTGTGCCTTATGTTTATGAAAAAAATTTTTGAGATTCTGTAGATGTGGTGCTTAGGAACATAGACTTGGCAGAGTTAGGTTAATGGTGGGCAGAATTAGGTTAATGGTTGGACTAGATGATCTTGAAGGTTAGTGGACTTTTGAGGTCCCTTCCGACCCCTAGCATTCTGTGATTCTTTTCCAGCCAGAGTGATTCTATGATGAGCTTTGCAGGCACTAAATTTACTCTGAAATTGAAGCACTTTTAAGCCTACCTAATTTCATCCCACATTAGATAATGTCACACCCATGAAAGCCTGTGATTCTTTTCAGTTACTCAAATTCTCTTCTTAGGGTAAAGTTTTTCTCTACGCAAGAAACATCCATGTAAGATGCCTTTATGGATGGAGACGTTCTGTCTGATTCATGTTCTTTCACATGGGGATACTGCAGGGACACAGCCAGCATGCAGTGGTTGTTATTGGGCATTTCAATGCACTAAAGTAGTGTGGAGCCTGCATAGAGACCCAAGGAGTTGTTGCATAAAATTCATCACTGCCACAGTGGTGTTTCTCCACCTCCTGCTTTCTGCAACTCATTAACATGAGCCCATCTGCCATATCTGTGCATAGGCAGAGCAGGCACTTAATTTGCAAACCTGTAATTGGCACCCAAAGCGTCGTTATGAAAAAATTGGAAAATATTTAATGTTTTTGCTTTAGATGTTTGGGTTTAAAACAAAACAAACCAACCAAACAAACCAAATGAAAAAACCCTAAACAAAAAATAAATGAAAAAAACCCCAAAACAAACAGCAACAAAACACACCAAACCCCAACTGTTTTAATAAGTCTGGTAAATGACAGCAGTATTTTATGCTGCTAATAACATTTAAGATGTTATTAGGTAGAAAATGGCTTAAAACACATTACTCTGTTTCTTAAATCTCTTTAGCATGGTTGTAAATTAAAAATAACCAGACTGATTCCTTAAAATAATGACTCAACATAAATTGGACAGTTTTCCTAGTTTTCCTGGGAACAGTCACATACACAATGCTATGAGGATCCCTCTCTTACCCATAACACTACAGGAGAACAAATTCTGGCAAATAGAAACACTCTATTCTGGCAAATAGAAACACTCTTTCTAATGCAAAACTTAGAATATATGTAGGAGTCAAATTACAGGCCTCAAATGCACAGGATGATCTGCAGACTCTCCTTCATTTTAATCAGTAAACCTGAGTTGTTAATATTTTGTCAGTCACATAACATTGTGAGTCTCTAAGGGTTTTTGTGCACTGAACTATGTACCCCACAAATTATTTTAAGGGTATCGTGGCCAGTCTAGCCTGAGAGCCTTTCTAGATGTGCTTTATGCTGTATCCTTTATACCTTTATCAGTGCTACATATGCATGGTAAAGTATTGTAAGATGGATAGGATAGATAGCCCACAGTTCTTTTTATCTTACCCACCCCAGAAACTTGCTCTGATACCCATCTGGTAGGAGTGTCTGCCTTCCTGCAGTTCCTGGCTGGGAGCTGGGAAAGGGATCAGCAGATCTGCACCAGGCTTTTCAGGTGCTGCATACTCTTGTTTTTATTTTACCCTGGACCATAACAAAATCAAGTGAGATTCCAGCCTTTGCAATTATAGCTGTTTTTTTTCAGATATTATAGCTGAAATGCTGCTGGTGACTGGCAGGCTTGAGTATTTTTGATTTCATGGGCATCTGCTTGGAAGGACTTACATATGATCTTCCTGCCCAGGAAGAGTGACTGGGTTATGTAGATTAAATAGCATTGCAAGAACCCTTCTGTCTTGCTGCTGCCTCCTGTAGACAGACCTGTAGATAGAATTTTCAGATCCAAATTCTCCAAGAGGGTGAATGAGATGATATTCCCATGCAGACTTTGCATAGCCATCAGGCTCCCAGCTGAGGAAGACTTCCCCAACACTTCCATGAATCCCACCTGGACTCAACCACACCAGAGGGTGCAATAGAAAGAGCATCACAGTCACAGTTACCTTCTGGAAATGGGCTTAGACTGCCTCAGATTAATTGCAAGTCAGTCAGAAGTCAAAGCTGTAGTGGGGGATGTTTACCAGATGGTTGCTATTGCTTATCACAGGCATAGTGGACAAGAGAAATGTTCCAGATATAATCACAGGCTTTTGGAGAGTGTGCTCAATGGTGTATGGAGACATGCAGTTTAGCTGCCAAAAGGGAATTATATCAGCAGCATGATACGTGTCATTCTTGGAATTCTAGTCAGCCACCAGGATCCATCTCCAGGATGGAGGAAAATATTTGAAATGTGCATAGAGCCACAGTTCTGAGCAAGAAAACTTTTGTTTAGGTCAGGGCAAGTAAAGATTTTTTTTTCTTATTTTTGCTGTAACAACATTTAATAAAGGGTCTTTGATTCTTCTTTTATTTTCAGGGACTCTCCCTCTCCTGTGTTGGATTCATGCCTGGTTGCTCACATCAGGCAACAAATGGAACAACAACAACAAAAAAATAGATTTAACACATGCACTTGCAGGTTGATAAGCAAAATGCTCAGTTTTCTGGCCAAATGTCACTGTTAGTCTTACAGAAAAAACAACGCATTTTACTGCTATGGTTTGCTGCAGTGTGCAGCAGCAGAGAAAGTGCAGCATCCTTCAAGCTTCTCAGGGTTTTCAGCTCCAGCACACTACAAAAAAATGTTTCTACTTTCAGCAGGCTCATTTACCAGCAAGGAAAATAGGGATGCATTTTTTATTTGTCCTGTGCAAATGGAATACTGATAACATACAACAGCAGGCTAGTAGCATACTTAATTTATGCATTAATTTATTGCTATTGCTGCTGTTTATTTTCATTGGCTGTAGGCAATAAAGAATTATGGAGTTAGATTGACTGTGAAATCACATAGCATAAATGACAGTGCTTCAGGTGCTGATACAGACACTGGGCTGGGGAAAAAAGATCATAGAATCATAGAATTGGCTGGGTTGGAGGGGACCTCAGAGATCATCAGGTCCAACCCTTGACCACTACAGCTGTGGTTCCCAGCCCATGGCACTGAGTGCCACATCCAGTCTCTTTTTAAATATCTCCAGGGATGGAGAAGCCACTACTTCCCTGGGCAGCCCATTCCAATGTCTGATCACCCTCTCCGTAAAGAAATTTTTTCTAATATCTAACCTAAATCTCCCCTGACAACATGGCATGTTTCTAGGCAAGTAGAAGAACCCCTCAGATCTGTAGGCATTATTTTGGTGTGAGGTAACTGCAGTGCATCTTCATGAGTAGAATAACTGAGTTCTCAGAGAATTCATCCTGAGGTAGACATCATCAGAAATGATGTGAATATCTTCCATCTCACGGCATGCCCACGTACTGGCTTGCTGCCAAATTCCGTAAGAGGAGACAAACACTTATTTATTCACTGCTTAAAAATACTCCTAAAGCTCTTCACTGTTCAGGACAGGGCATTGCCTTGGTATGCAGGGTGATACCAAGACAGGAAACTTGGTGAGTGATATTTATCAGGTAAACATAAGATCTCATTTAAAAAAAGAATCTTCAGTAAACCTGTGGAAGTATACAGCAGTTGCCATGTGCATCCCACCTTGGAGAAAAATCAATATCTGTCTGAGAGAATTCTTTGTAATGTTGGTGCTTCAGATTTTAACGCTTTATATCCTTTATGCATTTCCTTTAACCTTTTAAATGTGATGGCTGTTGTATATCCTAGCTCTGACCTCGGCGCCTAAAGACTTAATTCTGTACTACAGCCTCAGCACTGAGGTTAGTGTTTTTACATGGAATTAATCCAGACTATTAGTGTACAAAATGCATCACCAATGTAATTTACTTTAAAAGTAATGTTTTTCAGATGCACAACAGTTCTGTGATAATAAGCCCATATATTGAAGTGCTTAAGTATTCTATTAGGAACCATATTGACCACAGGTGAAAAATCAGCATCATCTTAGAGAGTGAATTTTTGTTTTCCAGCCTTCTGAATCTGCCTTTTCTCTTCTTGCAGCTTGTGGATGTGACCTGGCTCAAGGAGGATTTTTTGTGAGACAGGGAGACTACATCTGTACTTTGGACTACCAGAGACTCTATGGCACACGGTGCTTCAGTTGTGATCAGTTCATTGAGGGAGAAGTGGTTTCAGCACTGGGCAAAACCTATCACCCAGACTGTTTCGTGTGTGCTGTCTGCAGGTATGTTTCCTACATGAAGCTGTGTTTCATTTGAAAACTAGAATTTGAAAGATTAGTGCCAGCTATTCAAAATCATAAGCTAAAGGTGGAAAAAAAAGTTCTGTTTCTATTATCCACTTTTTAAGAAGAGTGCCTCTTTTTTTCCCACAGTTGTTTATGTATCATGGTATCTTATGTGTGAGGTTTCCAAAGTACTTGAGAAACCGTCTCTACAGGCAGAACTTTTGCCCTGAATGTTGCTTTGTTTCTTTAGTGTCTGCTATTTTGTCTTTTGTTGACCTAAGTTACAAAGGATTACAGTGCCAGTGGCTGAGTTTTCAGCAAGCAGAGTAGATAACGTCACTAGATTTAGGCTGAGGTTTCACAGTGCTCTTTCCCAGAAACTCCTATAGCCATGTCCTTTAGGAAAGAAAGGTCCTGGACTCAGAAATACTTTCATATGTGTTGGATTTCAGCAAAGGTGAAAAACCATGGAAACCAAGCAAGGCTCTCACCAGCTTCACCAGGAAAACTTTGGTGGCAGCAGGCACTTTGCACTTGTGACAAGAGTCTTCAGGGTGGCACAGGATCATTAAATGGCAATTTTATAACCTGTATTTCTGTAACTCTCAAGTACTGCTTTTAAACTGTCCCGGCACTGAGTAGTAAAACAGTCACAGTAGCAACTCTTTTTTTCTTTTTATTTTTTTCTTTTATTTTTTAGAGAAGATTTAAATAGAAAGTGGTGGGAAGTGTGTATTGCTTTAGACAGTCAGATCAATGAGAAAATCTTATGTGTACACAGCTGGATGGATCAGTGGCAAAAACACAAGCCCAATTGTTTTCTGGAGCTTGTGGTATTACTGCTTGCCACATGGCCCAGAATCACAGAAAAAAAACCCATATCCCCTGGTGCCTTCTGTATTGCTGCTCTCCTCTCTGAAAAAAATTGTCTTCCAGAAACCCAACTGATCCCTGTGCATCCCTTGGGATTCTATTGCTCTTGCTAAGGGCTGCTACCAATCAACGTAAAAAAAAAATTAAAAAAAAATCCCATTTTAGAGTGAAACAATTAAAAGCACAGTATACCATATTGTCCTGTGTAGTTATTTCTCTCTTTCTGGGGTTGAACAGGTGGCTCTTAAACTCATATTTCAATTGCATGTTTGCTCTGCTGACCTAAAGATTGAGAGCTTAGTCCCTTCTTCTTCCAGTGCTGTTCATAGTCCAGTGAAACTTGCTTTCTGCTGTTGTGTTTTGTGATGATAATGACTAAACCTAGGAATGAGGAGAGAATAACAACATAGATTGAAATACGTTGCAGATTAACTGCTTTCTTGGAATTCCCAGGAAGCAAGCGAGTAATCTTATTCTTTAGGATTTATTAAATGGAAGGGGCTGCATTCTCCAGAGAGTTGCCAAAGACCTTTCCTCTCAGAGGTTCACATGTTTGTAAAAGTAAATAGAAAGAGAGAGAAAACTAAGGCTATCTGTAGCAACATAAACTAAGTTTTATTAAAATTATGCATTTAGTTCTAATTTGTCTGTCAGACATGACTGTACAGATCCCTCAAGGATGGAAGAGGGCGGGAAACTGAGTCTTTCAAAAACAGTGGGGAATCATTCCTGTAATAATATTTTTAAAAAAGAAATTCTCAGGAGAAGTCTCAGTGTGTCAGTGATATAGAATTGTATTAAAATGTCTGTGCAGACTGTAACATGTATGGTCTGCATAATGTACTACACCTAGACTCTATATTTGATTTCAATGTTACAGATGTATTGTGTGGTGGGGTATCAAAAATTTGGGGTTTGATATTAAGGTTTAATGAAATCAGAAAAGTTGGAAGTTTTGTTTATTCACCCATCTGGAAGAATGCATATAATTGTTATCCCTTTAATTTCAGTATTCTTTTAATTAAAGGTTGGAAAAATACAGGTTTTTGTCACATGTAAATAATGAAGAAAAAATTAAAATACATTTATCAATAGATAGTGTTTCCTGAACAAAGGAGTCCTACTTTACTGTGCTTCAGGTTTGTGCATGGAGCATGCCTGTTGCCCTAGAGTCACGTAGGGTGGAAGGGACCTGTGGAGGTCCTGTGGTCTAACCCCTGGCTCAAAACAAGTCCATTTCAAGAAGGCTGCTCAGGGCATTGCCTAAGTCAGATTTTAAATACCTTCCACAGACTCTTTGGAAAAAGCCTGTTGCAGCATTTGAGCACACTTATGGTAGGGTTTTTTTTCCTTCATACAGTGAGTTGGCATTTCTGATGTTCCAGCTTATGTTTGCTGCCTCTTGTCCTTTTACTCTGCACCTCTGGCATTATTGAGTAGTTTTAGACAGCAATAAGATCTCCCCTGACCATTTTAAGGTTGAACAGATTCAGCCCCTGGTTATGCATCCAGTGCTCCAACTCTTCCTGAATCCACCTTCACTGGTAAATCTTGTCCCAAGGAGCCCAAAACGATACACAGTTCCAGATGTAGTTTCTCAAGTGATGAACAGAGAGAAAGTTCACCTTCCTGGGCCTGATGACTGCATTAATGCAGCCCAGGGTGCAGCTGGCCTTCTTCATCATGGGGACTCTGCTGATCCATGTTCAACTTGGTGTCTGCCCTTGCTGTTTTATGCTAACTAAATGACCCTTCAGTTATACTTTTGCAAGGGGTTATTCCTCCCTGGGTGCAGAACTTAGCATTTGACCTTGTTGATGTTCATGAAGGCAGTAAATAGCAAGTAATGTCCACTTTATCTCATCAGGTTTAATGTCCTGAGTCAAATCTGGACTTAGAGAGCAACCCTGAGAGATGTGATTGTACCAGGTACAAGTTAAAGAAGAATTTGATCCTGTAGGTCTTTGGATTGCAGTGTAACATTACACCTGACCCAGTGTAAGTGCAGTCTGCTGCTGAAATTAATAGCTTTGCTCTCCCTACAACCCTGACCATATTCTTCTGTTAATTTTCTTACATCAAATTTAGTTGATTGTTCAGCCACAGAGCCAGGCCAGCAATGTAAAGAACAGAAGGCCATCCATCTGTTCTGGAAAAAAAAAAATTTCTTTTGGTTCAGAAAGCTTGAGCGATTTGCCCACAGCTGCATAGGTTGAAGCATGGTGCAGAGAAAGACAAGCCCAGGACCAGACCTTTCTTTGTCAGCACACAGTTAGCTTGGATTAGGCTAATGGTGGCTTGTTGTTTTACAATATAGTTGTGCTGGTGAGTTCCAGTTCTTCCTGGGTTTACAAATATTGTGGGCAAGTGGATGAAACAAAATTAATTGGAAAATGAATCATAGAAAATATATTCAATTCCTACAAGTAATTTCAGAGAGCTGCTTTAAAGATGCTCTTAATTCTCATTTTAAAAATAGATTATCCAACTGTGAAAATTACACTGAATATTTTTAAAAGGAGAAGTAGATAATTAAACCCCATCCCTAACAGTGTTCACTGGGTGACTGGTTGTGAGATCTCCTTATATTCAAAGGCAGATATGCTGCTTTTAACCTACAATTACATATATAGTGCACAAGTTAAAAAGCTCAGAATCTGAAACCTTGTTAATTGACTGTTACCACCTTCTGTTATGTTTTCACTCATACTGGTGCTGAAGTCCTTGAGCAGGGCTGCTTGTGAAAGGGAGAGGTCAGATCTCTAGAGACATGCTGACAAATGTGTTGTGTGCAAATTCTGGATTCCCAATGAAGAAGACAGTGAGGCAAACACTGATGGGTTTAGAAGATCAGCTAGAGGAAAGCTTTATAGAGAAGTTAAATTGTCACCCTGTCCCCTCTGATTAGAAGGACACAATAAGCAGTTACTAAACTTTCAGCAAATGAGACCACATCAGAACTGTTTATGGGGTAGGAAAGCCTCCCCCCATGCTGAGCCCAAAGGAGGCTCTGTGGCATGCTGTGGTGCCTCTAAGCTTGGCATGATTTGTGGGTATCATCTACATACTCTGTCTTGGTCCTGTGAGAGGTCCTCTTGAACACTTCGAGGGATGGGGCAGACAGAACATCTCTGGGAGAACTTGTGCCAGTGTCTCACCAGCCTCACAGTGAAAAATATCTTTCTAGTAGCTAGCTTAAATCAATTTAAAACTATTCCCTCTCATCCTACCACTGCATGCTCTTGTGCAAAGTACCTGACTAAGTTTCCTGCAGGGCCTCTTCAGGTTCTGGAAGGCTGTTATAGGGTCTCCCCAGAGCCTTCTCTTCTCTAGGCTTAACAATCTGAACTCTCTCAGCCCATTTTCATAGGAAAGGTGCTCCTGCCCTCTCATGATCTTCATGGGCCTCCTCTGGACTTGCTCCAACATCTCCATGTCTTTCCTGTGCTGGAGGCTCCAGAACTCCAGATGGGGTCTCACAAGAGAAGTACAGAAGGAGAGAATCGTCTCCCTTCATCTGCTTGGCCATACTTTTTGATGCAGCTCAGGATGTGGTTGGCTTTCTAGGCTGCAGGCACACGCTGCAGGCTCGTGTTCA
Organism: Phaethornis superciliosus; assembly: GCA_023637945.1. Classification (NCBI taxonomy): domain Eukaryota; kingdom Metazoa; phylum Chordata; class Aves; order Apodiformes; family Trochilidae; genus Phaethornis; species Phaethornis superciliosus. Next base: position 9,554,813 of record JAJQWJ010000011.1, read on the forward strand.
CCTACTCATCAGCCAGTAACAAGTACTTGATACTTGGTGCATCTGTTTCAGATGGGCTTCTGAGTTCAGGTGAAAGTCCAGATGGATTTTTGTTAGGTAGATCGTGCGATCAAAAAACTTTGCCTCTTGCATCTGTTTCTAATATACAGGTACAAGAATTCTCAGTAGATGCAGTGCTTCTTTAAAGTGGTGAAACATTCACAGCATCCAAGGTGTCACCATCTGCAGTATTATTAAGAGTGAGAGTCTGCTCTTCTACTGAGACATCTCATGAAAGTCCGGTTGGGTCATTAGCTGAGTCCCAGTCTTATTTTCCATAAAAAGTATGGCAACTTGATGGAAATGTCTTGACTAAGTCACACAACTGTTCATAAGATTGAAAGATAATGGGAAAGTTGTGTGATTGTATCTGTGGAGCAAGTTGCTATTTTTCTGGGGAGATTGATTCAAAATAGATTACCAGTGGTTGTAATAAATATATGGGTTTCTATAAATCAAGTTGAGATGTGTCTTTAGACACATAGGAGGTAAGTTTAAGATTCTTGTCTCAGTTCCAAAACAACTGAAATTCCTTGGACTGTGCCTTTCCAGGTTGATGAATGGTGCTTAGTTCTAGACTTGATTTTGTAGCATTCCATTAAACTAAAACCAGGATTAAATTCTGTCTTTCATATTAGCAGGAGAAAACTGTGACAGTATGTGAGTTATATCACTCCATTTTAAGACGGTTTTTGGTAACTCGTCATTAATTTTCATTAACTATATAGAAGTGTATCCTGCTTGGTATTTTTTATTCAAATGAATGTGAGTTTGTGTCCAGAGGTTTTTTTCCCGTCTTCACTGTTCTGTAAAGTTCATTAAACCCTTTTTTAATTACATATATTTGAAGGCTCTGTGACTTCAAGCAGTAAAAAAATCCATTGCCAATAACAGGACGTAAAAGGAATATTTTTTAATTTTTATTTTTATTTTGATATATTCCATGGGAGCTTGCTGCTGCTGGATTGCTGCAAGACAGGGCAGACTTGCTGCTCAGTGGAGCAGTGTGACTCCATCACATCCTGTCTGTTAAAGTAGAGAAAGGGTTGTCTGCTTCTGATCAGGTTAGTGAGTGATGAACTGGTGGAAGTTTAGGATTCCTGGATCTGTACTAAGGTGATGTTGGGATAGTTTGTACCAGAATCACACAAGAAGCATTTACTTTTGTCAAAGAACAAAACAAATTTAAAGGCTATTTTCTTTAAATATTTTTATCCTATCTTAACTTTATTTAAGTAAGAAGGTGGCAAATTCTTAGAGTATTAAGTCAGCACTGAAAACAAAAAAAAAGGTGAAATGCAGAATTCATTATCAGATATTCAAAGATATAACAGTGTTTAAACTCCATGTGCCCTCATAATGTTTAAAGTAATGCCACCAGTTCAATATTAATGACAATACTGAAGACTTATTTAGCTGTTTAAAATAGGTTTTGGTAATATTATTTAGAAAAGAGGGACAATACTGCTTTTGTTCTCTTAAGCAATAAAAAATTTCTTTTAAATGCAACACAGATGTAGAATAAGCCACTCTTGAGCTCGAGGAAAAAAAAATAAAGTTATGCTTATCAGGAAGTATCTGCAGCTTTTGTAGTGAAGACAACTTGTCAATTAGCATGAATTTGGTAGTGTTTGGTGGGAATGTCATGCAGAGTTTTAGTGAAATGTTAATCAAATTTTCTGATCAGATGGACATCACCATGAGGCAGAAGGCCTGTGTTATGTTTGTGCCCCACTTAAGCTATATTTTGATAACTCATGTGGGATTTAGTTGGACATGAGCTTTGCGTGGAGTGAAATGTGTTTCTAAATCCTCACCATCCTTTGCTGCATTATGAAGTGATTTGTCCATCTGGTCCTATTAGAGAATAAACCTCAACTGTTTCTGTGCCCTGACAAGAGAGCTTACAGTGGAAAGCTTTTGTTTTAAGGACATTGATAAAAAGGAAAGGTTTAATTAAGTGTAAGTAGAGCTGTTGTTGAGTGAAACAAACAGGTGGTATTGGTGCTTTCATTTTTATGGGATTATCTTTTCTCCTGTGGGGTTTCAGCAACATTTGCTTTCTGAGCCTACAGATTAAGAGAAGGACTTAGATTATGATCAAAATTGGGAGGACAAGTGCTGTTTTTTAATGTACAGAAGTCATCACTCTCCTGCAGCATTTTATCAACATAAAAGCAGCTGCATTTGCCTGTTACTCTTTTATTCTGTAACTGATCCTGTTGCTCTTGCTGATACATTTCTTAGATTCATAAGGATTTGGACTTGAGTGTGCAGTATTTTTTATTGATATTATTTTTCTCTTGAGTAGCCATAACATCTGCTTTTGCAACCGTGGGCTTGATATGTTCAATGCTTCAGCCTCAAAGTGACTGAAAAATTATGAATGATAACTGGAGGAGCACAGAAGAAGAAATGAGAGTAATTGTCAGTCCCTTCATGGAAAGATATTTAATTTTTACAAAAGTGTCAGACTGTAACCTGTTTGGTTTTGTTTCCTTTGTTGTAGGCTGCCTTTCCCTGCAGGTGACCGGGTGACTTTTAATGGGAAGGAGTGCATCTGCCAGAAATGTTCTCTGCCCCCTTCCAGCAGCACCGGCTCTTTTCCCCTACAGAACCTGCGGAGTGAGTAGGACTTTCTGCTTCTTCTCTTGGTAGTTCTTGGTCTGTACAGGTTTAAAGAACAGAGTTTTATGCCAATATTTGTAACTGGAACTTCTACCACTCTGCTAAATAAAAGGTGTCAAGAAAAAAATGCAGTGTAGATGTGCAAAAGTGTAGATTTTTAGCCGAAGGTCCGATAACAAAGAGGAACACAAGTGGTGCCACTATAGGGTTACCAATACATAGAACCTGCTTAAACATTAGATTAGAATTAGTGTAAATCAAATTATCTGGAGAAAGGCATAATATGAATCTTAATATTTTTGAGGATTTAGTCCAACTCCATCTAAAATAAAATCCAATGTAATATTTAGGAATTTGTAAGAGTTCCAGGATTGTTTCAGAAAATATAAGTAAGACAACTCAGTACTGTTTGTGTACTATCAGGAGACACACACACTACAAAGAAGAAATGTGGTCTTTTCATAGTGTGTTTTTTGGAGCAGGTCATAAAAGGGCATTGTTGCTCTGAGCTCTGTCTCTCTGTTGAGTTGTTGATGAGGAGCTGCCATGCTTTAACATCAGTCCACCACCTATATATAATTAGAGATAGATAGCAATTCAAAAAGTAAAGAGAAATCTCATATCGCATCAAGTTGGATTCAGCATGGCTGAGGAAGGACCCTGTTTATTGTTCTTCCAGCTCACTTCAGGGAGAAATTTGTCCTTTTCTTTTAATTTTTTCTTTGCTTTTTCCCACATGCCTCGTTTTACAGTTTTCACCATCTCCTCTCTCCAGTTTGTCAGCAAAAGCTGCTGTGTGAAGGCAGAGAGAGATGCTTTACTTATTCCTAATAAGCAATTCCTAATAATTCCTCTTGCTAATGCTTTTATTTTGGGGAGGGGTTGGCCCTCTCTCTTAGATGCTTTCTCTTTTCACTTTTTCCAGGGACAGAATATCCCCGGCCATGCTGGCTAGTGGTATTTACAGATCCATACTTTAATATCCTGTCATCAGTTTGTCTCCTTGTCATATGGGAAAAGTGGCTTTGATGTTAATGGAAATTGTTTGGCTTGTTGAGTGTCGCAACGAAGGACGGGGAGACAGTTTGATGCAAACAAGACTCCGATTTATTGGCACTTTTGCGTACAATTATATACCTTATTTCTTATCACTACAAAGATGTTGAAAATTACTCAATTGGTCAGTTACTGCTAACTTGGCATTACCTAATGCTACTTGATTGGTTAATTAACGATCCTGACCTAATAAGGAGGTCTGGTAATTACCTAATGCTTAACAAGTTTTGTTATTATTAACGTTAACCTTGCTTCTCAGCACTTTCTTAGGTTATCTTATGCTATTCCCACTTAACAAGGAGCCATGTCTCCATGATATCTCATGGTTATGTCTTTGGAGACTTTTCAAAGCAATGTTTGCACAGAACTTTGCCATGGCTTAAGTGATAGCCAGTTTGTTGCAACTAATTGCTCTGTGCTAACGGTACACGCTGACCTCGCTTCTTGCATATCCACAATTGAGTACTGAAGAACAGCTTCATTTGATTTTCTATGATACAGAAGCCTTTACTGTCCTTACATTCTCTTTCTCCATACACACACATCCCCCCATCTTGTGTTGCATTTCCCCACTTCTCACAAATTGCTGCACTGATTCTTCTGAGTGCACAAGTACTTGCAAACCTCAGCAAACTGCTCACCTCAGAGAGAAAGGGCACTGAGGGCATATCTTCAATCTCGAAAACCAAAAGTTTATCTTTTCCCTGAATTAAAATCTCAAACAGATGAAAGTATTTAAAACCTCAAATACAGATCTGCTGTAAAACTCACTAGAAAGGGAGGCAGCACTAGAAACGTGCTGGCTGCACGTTTTAGTTGATTCAGGGAAGAGTCTTGGTTCATACCTGGATATCTGCCACAGTGGTAAAATAATTTGTTTCAGTCTTCAGCTCAGACTTACCAGCTCCACTTCCTAAATGATCTAGTGATGAGGTTGAGCTGATAGATACCATGCCTCCTTAAAGGACAAACTGAGGTTCATACCTGATCTGCAAGTAAACTGTGCCATGATGTTATCAGGATCCCAGATACCATCTTCTTTACCTTTGTAGGCTATGCCTATTCTTCTCCATTCCTTACTCCATTTCCCCAGTGTCTTGCAGTGCTGCTGCAAGGCAGCATCTTCTGGTTTCATGGTGACATGCAGCACCCAGCTGGTCCAGGAGCTTTGGGAAATGGAGTAGCAGTAATGCCTGGTTGGTGTGGGGAATAGACCTTTGAGAGGTCAATGGGAAGCACTGCAGCCACATATTAAATGGAAGCGTGTTGTTCAAAGCCTGAACAATGACAATATACAGAAAACTAACCAAATATCTTGAATCATAGTAAAGACTTTGGAAAACGTTCAGATTAATATGGAATATGTGAAAGAGAATTTGTAATAACTGGTGTTTACCAAGCAGATACCAATTCTTTGTCTAGAACCAGTAGTTCAGGGTTAAACAAGTAGTCTCAGAGACATTTTGGTTGAATTGGAAAATTGAAAGTCCAGAATGTCTGTTTGTGCTTTGTGTGTGACATACTACACAAAGCAAGAAATGGCATCAGTGGTTCCTTGTTTCAGCAGCAGTCTTCTTGGAAAAGACAGTAATGTTTTAATCAAACAATTGCTTTTAGAAAAAATGGTAGTGTGCAAAACGTGACTTAAAGCAAGCTGAGTAAAGGACAAAGGAATCTGCTGACCTGCTGCTACACTGATTTTGCTCTTGGCTCAGGACTGCCTGATATGTACTGTGTATGTTATTTGTCAGACTCTTTATCTCTGACTTGGGCTCAGGAATGCTTTCAGGAGATCTCCTGGGACTCTTTTGAGTTCCCAACATCACTGATTCTTCTGACCAGTCCTGTTTTCACCCTCCCAGTTTGGCTTTGACTTCTTTTATGCATGGCATTTTAAAGAATGAAGAATGTCAAGTGTTTGCTTTCTGCCTGAATCCTTGATGTTTTTTTATAATTATATAAATTCCCAGCTACCTATTTAGTTTCTTTTGCAAAATGCTATCTGTGAAAACCTCTTGTGGCAGTGTTGTTAAAAGAGGACTCAGGGAAGAATACCAGCATGTAGCAGCAAATTATGTGTTCTGCAGAGTTATTGGTTGAAATTAGGTGAGTCACCAAAGGATACTGCATCCAAGACAGGAAGACAAGGACATTGCATCAATAGGCACTGTTGGCATAGCAACCACAATATTTGTTTTTAATTTTCTGTAACTTAAAAAGAAAACAGCAGCTGGCAATAAAAAAAGTAGCTCAAAAACTGCTCCATTTCTGCTCACTCAAGCTTAAACCAGATGAAAGGTGAATGACATCCAAGAACACAGTGTTGTTGTATTAAGTTTGTGAAATAAACCCTCAAGCAGTGAGATTAAATTAGATTAACAGATAAATCCCTGATACAGGGTAAATCACACCAAAAAATATTCTGATTTCAGTTAAAGGATACTGCAGTATTTATTGTCTTGTGGGACTGAATCCAGGCACACACCCAAATAAATGTTCTCTCTTATTAGCAAAACTGAAATGTTCTGATCTCTTGTGCACACTCTTTTGTGCTGGGCTTGTTTCCACATATTGATGCTCTACAGGGTGATATTAGAGAGATTTATTATTACTCCCTTAATCCATTCCACATCCACTTAACAAAAATAAGAACTATCCTTTATTGGTGTGCACTCAAAAATTAAGGATTTGCAAGTGCAGTAACAGAGTATCTCTTTAGGGTCAAGTAACCAAGTAAATAGAATCTTAAATCAGAAAGTTTTAAAGGGAGTAGTTTAAATCTTTTAATGAGATCCTACATTTGAAGTTCTTTCTTAATTAGTTCTTTTTTTAATGCTTTTGTGTGTCTTTCTCTCCCATGCAAAGCATTGCTGTGTTGTGTTTTGTTTTTTTTTTCCTCTTTTGGCATCTCTAAATGACTCTTCAAATGTCTTTCGGGGTTTGTCTTTTCTCTAGCAAATTGTAGCTGTACACAAAGTCCTAAAAAAACCCCAAAAAACCCCAAACCAGTTTTATGCATGATGCTAGATATAATTATATGGAAGATTACAAGAGTTACTGAGATACTGAAACTAGAATAAGTTCATTACTGATGGTTATCCCTATTTTCCCTCATATTCTGACTATTTTAACATTTTGTAAGAAAATTATACATAGCTGAAGGTTCATTTTTTTGTTTTAATCTCATGATTTTTAGGTCTTTTATTAATTTCGTCTGGTTGTTTTTTGATGTTTACCAGCAAGACTGCATCTTTTAAACACAGTGTAAATGAATTAAAATAAATGTAAGTCACTAGGAAACCTAAGTAATTAGTTTTTTCTCAGAATGTTCATGTTTCTTAGAATGTTTCTTAGAAAGTTCATGTCTTCTAGCAATGTTAGGACAATATTAGCACAGCACCACTTGCATCCATCAGTGAGCAGTCAGCAGCAAGTTTTAGAGCCTGCGTGAGCTGTTCCTAGGACACTGATGGATCCTCATACTGCAGTAACCAGGGCTGCTGTGTGACCATCTAAGGCATGCAATTCCCTAATATTGGAATTTTCTCTTGCAGACTGTGGGGGCTGTGGTTCAGAAATAAAAAACGGGCAGTCACTTGTTGCCTTGGACAAACACTGGCATTTGGGCTGTTTTAAGTGCAATACATGTGGCAAGCTGCTGAATGCAGAATACATCAGCAAGTAAGTTGAGTGGAGGAGCATTTTCACTCTTTTATGGCATTCTTTTAGTACCAAGTAATTAATTGTTGTGTATCCTTTGGTGTCTATTAGTGTTGGGAGATACATAAGACATTAGAGGTTATTACCTAAGTTATTATCTAAATTGTATTAAATGCAGAAAATTTCAAATTAAGATAAGTAGAATTTGTCTACTTACCTGAAATGGACTTGCCAAAGCTATAGAAAGCCAATGGGTGGAGTATGCCCTTGTTTATCTAATTCTGACTTTGCTCTTTTTGATGCTGTAATGTGAACAAGCAAATACTATCTTTTTCATGTGTTCCACATAAGCAAAAATGTTCTCAAAATGTTCATTTAGGAGGCATGTATCACACTTTTGTGCTGTTCCAGACCCTTGTGCTGTCAGATTTGGACTGAATGTGATGACATCCATGAGAGGCAGCACAAAGCACAAATGCAGACTGAGTCTCATGTCAGCACTTATATCAGTATGGTGAGATACAGGGCTTTCACTGGCCAAGGCACCTGGGATTAATTTCTGCTTCAGCTAATTTTGAAATATATGATGAAGTATTCAGAAACAGCTGAATAACTCAATCATCAGTGCTCAGAGATGATGAAGTGTCAGAGCTGATGTCCCACAGACTTTCAACAATTATTTGGACTAATACAAGTATAAAATTTTATTTCACCGTTTGCATTGGAGGTTGAGAAAACAATATTTAATAAAAGGGTGTTCTTAAATAACGTTTTGCATTATCTCAAATGTAATGCTGCTCTGCTGTGTTTTGTTACAGTGCTTTTTTTGATTGTTATTTAATTATAAAAATTCCACAAATAATAAAGGTATAGCATTGTGAAATTCTCTTTTAAAAAAAGCCAAATGCCAAGGAAAATAAATCAAGAAGAAACTTGCTTAAATTAATTCAATTAATTGTTGTGATAACTTACAGGTTAGTCTGTAAGCAATCCAACTTACATGCTATAAAATTAATTTTTACGTTTCTTCAGGGAAAAGTCCAATAAAATTATCCCTCTGCTAATAGATCTGACTGATTATGGGCTGTTATAGCATAGCACACTAAATGTACTCAACTATGTTAAATATGAACCATAAAAATGTTTAGAGAGATGGAGCACCTCTCCTGTGAGGAAAGGCTCAGTGAATTGGTATTGTTCAGTGTGGAGAAGGATGAGGGGTGACCTTGTTACAGCATTTCCATACTGTAGTGATAGGGCAAGGTGTGATGGTTTTAAAATATAGGAGGATAGATCCAGCCTAGATATGAGGAAAGAATTTTTTTTTACAGTGAGGGTGGTGAAACACTGGAGCAGGTTACCCACAGAACTGCAAGATGCCCCAGCTCTAGAAACATTTAGGGTCAGGTTGGACAGGAACGCTATCGAAACAAATGGTCAGGGAGTCTCAGGCTGAGTGTTACTGATAGGGAAGATGCACAGTGGCTGAATGTAGTGATAGAACAGGGAAGTGGGGTCATGGTAAATGCTGAAAGGCCACAAATGTTCATTAACTATTCAATTCTGTATAAAATTGATAAATAGAAATATCTGGGAAAGGGGGGAAAATCCGTAAACACCCTGTGAAGCATTGAAGCATTACCAAGTTTTGGCTGTATAATGGTAAATCTGTAAGCCTGTCTAAGGCAATCTCTGTATGGCCTGTTGTTCCTCCCTAGAGATGGCATTCCATATTGTGAAATGGACTATCATGCGAAGTTTGGTATCAGATGTGACAATTGTGAGAAGTATATCACAGGAAGAGTGCTTGAGGTAAGGAGAATTTTGTCATTCAAACAGAGAAACTTGCTTTTTTTGGATCTAATTATATCCTCACAAATGGTTGTGTTAATATAGTAATTTATGGTTATTTTTTTTTAAATTCTAGGAACTTTTTTTAGAATTTTTTTTCTGTTTCTTCTCTCAATGGTTTAACAAAACACACACCCCTATTTGTGGTACTGGGTAACATTTAGGTAGAAGTAGTAATAAGTTAATGGCTTATCAGGCACATTTTAATGCTTACCCTAAATTTCTTTGTAAATTCTGCTCTTTGATTCCATTTTACATTCCCCATGGTTAGAGCGACGTTGCTGGAAAACTGAAATGAAAAATTTAAAATTTATTTTTACACTCAGAAACCAGCTATGTTGCAGGGTTTTTTTCTGAGTTTTTTTGAGAAGCAAGGATATTGTTCAGTGTAGTATGAAGAAAGTTCATACATTATGCAAAAGAGATTTCCATGTAACTGACCCAGAGTCAGAAATGGGTATATTCCTTTGATCTGAATAGAGATTGTCCTTGGACCTAAGTGTATGGTTACCCAACCAGTGTTACAATTATCCGCTTTTTCTTTCTTCCCCTTTCCATGTATCTTGTGACACTTTAGCAATACTGGAATTAGGAAAGTTGCACAGCTCACTCCTTTCTCTTCATCAGTTAAGAAAGTCTGGAGAAATCACAAAGGACTTCTACCAAAGAAAGATCTGCTATGAGTTGTACAAAGACTTTAAAGTACAAATGGTGAACAATTATAGCTATGGAAGGGACTGAGAAGTGGAAGGGAACAGTGACTGTAGATGGCATGGTATGGTGTTAGGGTTAGGCATGGGTGGCTTTTGCATTATTGAACATTTTTACAGACATCTCAGAAAACAATTTCTAAGAAGGGATTTGAAGGAGTTTAAAGACAGCTTTATCACTGTTTACACATGATGCTTTCAAACAGGAAAGGTAAACCAGAAGAAAACATTAAAAAACCCTTCCAAAATGTAAAGAATGACTAGTGGAAGCTGCTGCATGTTTTCAGAGCTGTCAGCTGGGACACTGAATGAAACGTAAGGGGTGCTTTGGAGGTGAAACTAATTCATTTATATTTGATGTAATGAAGAAGAGAGAGACAAATGCAGATAGAAGAGTGTCATGATAAAAGCTATAACTAACTTGGAGTACACTTACCCATAGTAGGTTACAGGCAGTGATTAATACTAAGATAGGAGAAGAACATAAGTTCCAATTTCTCTACTGATTTTTGACTTAGGATATTGTGTTTCTTGGTCCTGGTTCATGCTTTGAAGTGTCTGTACAAAAATAATCCTTTTATCTGGTAATACTTTACCTGCAGTATGGATAAACAATAGCATGTGTCTGGTATGTGATTAAGAACAGGGTCCTGACTGTCTCTGCAGATGATAAAAAGAAAAAAAAATATGAAAAGATTTGCATAGCAACAGTGCTGAGTGAGATTCTAGGACTTGAGGGCACACATGAGTGTATCTGTTTCTTCTGGACAGCATACTCAACAGGAAGAAGTTCCTTGCTTTTATTATATGTGGACCAATAACAAACTTGAGAGGTTAATTCTTTAAATCTGTTTAAAGAATTTTGCCATGGCTGATTACGTCTGTCATTATAGTTTAAGGTGTTGTGTTGGATTAGTGCATGTGCATCCTCCTCCTCTCCCCTTCCCCAGTGTTGCTCTGAGGAGAGTGCTGTAGCACTGATTCTCTTCTTACTTTGGTACTGGTACAGACTGACTGTAGGATTTATTGAATTCTGTGGCATTTAACTGTGCAAAAGTACCACTGCAAGATTCTGAAACCTTTTTAAAAAAACAAGTAGAAAAGACTTCCACGATCTGTAAAAGCACAGCAGTGACAGATAATGTCACTGTCACACAGGAAAAATAGAACGAAATTAATGTGAAGCAGACAGTGGGTCTGAACAGGTCTGATACTCTGGAGGCTTGTTTCATCAGCCTGGAAACTTCATGGTCTGCAGATGTCTTTCCATAAGATTGTAAAAAGCAATTTATTATTTTGTGTGCACCAAAACTAATGAAGTTTGACTATAGGTGAACGTCCTATGCCCTAGCATTCTGCTACCACCGAGTCCTGTCTGTCCTGTTGTCACTCAGAATACCTCCTCCCATCCCCTCTGTTTCCCCTTGAAGTATCCTGAGAGCTTTCCAAACATTTCCACTGCCTGTTTATGTGGTTAAGAAGTGATGCATGGTGTGAGGCTCCTTCCCTGGTGATTAGCCTGTCATTGCCATGAGCCTTTGGACTTGTGTAGGTGATAACTTTACATGTCTGTTGAATTTCAGTGTTGACTGTGGAGAGCAGTCAGATGAGGAGGTAGCACATACCTCATTTCATTAGGAAGCTAGACTAAAAGTTGTGACCTCAGCAAACAGATTTGAAAGAACACAGAGACCATATCCATAGCTAACACAGTTAAGTCATTTGTTATTCCACTGCAGTGGATGGATTTGTTTGAAAGGCTTGGAAAGGTCTGATTCTTCCATCTGTCTGATATCACAGCTCTTTATTGGCCAATGGCCACCTTGCTGATACTTCTGTGTATCTCCTGGTCAGAAAAACAAAAAAGAGAAAATAGCTACAGCTAGTTTTTATTGTGAGCTGGATTTTTTTGTGGAAATGTCTGGAATCCTGTAACATTTTTCAAAATTACAGTATTTCTTTTTATAGTCTAAAGATACACAGAAATAATAGGGCAAATTTCTATTAAAGTGAGGGAAAATTGTGACAATGATACTCATTAAGCAGAGGAATAATCTCCCAAGGGAGCTGCTGGAAGCTATCACTTAGATCATATTAAACGAGATTGGACAAGGCACTGGAAAATCTATGTTAGGGAACAGTCCTGCAATGACAAAGGGAGGGACTATATGACCTAATAGGATTTTTTCCATCTCTGATTTCTGTGATAACGTCAGGAGGACAGCTGCTTCCACATTTACTCTGTGCCCAGATTTTATAATACTGTATCTCTTTCCAACAGTTGTATATTCTAAGTGTTTATTCAGCAGAGGAGGAAGGGAGAGTCAACTAGTGCGAGTTACTGATAACTTATAAAATTATGGATGTTTTTGTAAATTGCCAGCCAAATATAATGATGACTTAGTTAGTTAAATTCTTCCCTCAGCCCATTTTCTGAGGGCCAGATTCATTCCATGTAATAAATGGGCTTAAACACAGGATAGCTCTGTTTATAATGCTTTTCTTGTTTCCTTCTTTACCTTCAGTCTGCCTTGGCTTGACCCCAGTCTTCCAGAGAATTTGTACTGGGAAAGCTAAAAAAGGGGCTGAGCACCTAATTTACAGAGATCGTAAATTCTTCTGTTCTTTTTGAACATTTTTTGAATTTCCTGGTTTTTTTTACAAAGACCCTGCTCACCAGTACTTCTTCTGGGCAAGGTGTGGCTTGCTTGTGAAGCATACAGAGATGTGATGTTTAATGCAACATCAATCAGAATGTGCTTTGTTTTTTCCATATATATTGTTAAACATACCATTTTAAATAGGGAGCAAGAGATAGCTGGAATTTACTTTGTAATTTGACTTTGAATGCAGTGCAATTGCAAACCCTAGAGAGAAAAAGGGTTCATTTTAGTGCTTACTCTATAGCTTTTTTCAATCCAACAATAGCTAAAATCATTCAATCACATAGAAAATAATCACATTTTAAAATAACAAGCTGTTGATTTTATAACCAGCTGTTTCCCTTTTATTATGTTACAATCTTTTCTCTGCATGTGGTACCAAAAAAGATTATTTTTTCTCCTTTTTCTGTCACAAGCAGTTATTTGTTAATAAAAATCACAAGTTTTGCTAATGAGCATATAATAAAAATAGACTAAATAAGAGTAATTGCCTTTTTTTTGGTAAAAATATACTATATTCTGTGCGTAACTGAGAGCTTGATACAAACCTCTTTCAATCAAAAACTTCACTTTCCATTTATTTAATGATCTTTAATCAGACTTGTAGCTGTATTTTGCTCAGAGGAGGTGCAGGAGAGTTGGAAGGCTGTTGAAGTACTGTGTGACAGCCAGTGATTCCTCTCCTAGAGAACATGCCTGGATTTCCTTAACATCTATTTAGGAACTCCAATCCAGCAAACTCTCTAGTTGTAAATTGTCTCTATATAATTAATTCTTCTGTTACAGATTGATTTCTATCTTCTTCCAATTAATTGATGGACTTTAAGGAGAATTCATGGAGTACAGTCTTAGTTCCTGCCACCTTTTGTTTTGCAAAACTAAGTTAACCAAATTATCCTTTGCTCATAAAGTAAGTTTCAGGCTCTTCTAGTGATGCTCATGGACCTTCTCAGTGCTTGTTCCCAGCTCGAACCACATTATCTCATCATGGATGGACATTTTACTCCAGACAACACCTCACCACTGCCTTCTGTAGTGACAGCAGCCCCTTCACTGATTTTAAAAGAAAGCACTTTCTCTGGTAGATCTTGCACAAAGTGTGGGGTGTTTTATTATTGTGGCTTCATTAGCATTGCCAGCCTGTAGTGATATTACTTGACAGAAGGGTTTCTCTTCATCTGCTCTTTCAGTTAAATATCTTGTTAGGCAAAGCCTTGGTTGTTAGAGGAAACCTTCATACCCAACAATAACATTCTGAGGATGCTTTGACAGCAAGTGGGGTGTAGGTTATGAGGGGTTCAGGTGTGATTGCTTGGGTAGCAACTGCACCCAGAGGTGCCCAGCCTTAGCTGACTCATAGCAGGCTTCACCACCAACTGTACTGGTAGCTGGTGGGCAGACTGGGTCTTCACTGGAACCAGTTGGTGTTTTGATTTCATGTGAATAAAAGTTGATAATGTAGCACCCTGGAAGTTAAGGCTTTTGAATATTTTTTGAATAAGCTTGGGGCTTATTTGCATGCAACCCAACTGCTTCTGGTAACATTGAGGAGTATTTTCAGCACTTGACTAGACTTCTCTCTGCAATTATTACATGATTTACCAGCTATATGGCTGTGGTGTAAATATGTCCAACAAGTGCTGGTGAAAATGGCTTTATCTCTTACTAAACATAAAGATATGTCCAGCTGCTGTATCTGAAATCCTAAAATGGCAGCATGGGACTCTCAATAAGGTTTAACAGTTTTGTGGTTTACATATATGTGCAAATGTCTAGAAAAGTGTAATGAAAATATTTTTTTAATATATCAATCATAACTGTATGTTACTTTAAAAAATGGGAGCAAGTAGAACACTAAGCACTAGACAGGAATGAGACTAGAAATGTCAATTATTTATATGTCAGTTAAATGCCACTTATAGATCAGTGACTCATTAATTAAAAAATGAAAGTGGTTGTTTTGGGGTTTTTTTTGTACTTTGTTTTTACTTTGCCGTAGGGTTGATCTGCATTTGTTTCCAGCCACATCTACTTTGTAAATCAATTGCCTTTCCCTTTGCAGAAGTCTCAGTATAGCAGAGACATGAGACTAAATCTTTAAAGCAGGGTGTACAAATTTCTGCTGGTAGCGTGGAAGAATGATTCATTCTGAAATCTTTGTTAGCTTGCTGTTTTGCTGACAACAGAACCTAGTGATGTGTGAAAGGTACTTTAGCAGCTTGTAATATAGGCACTAGTACTGAATGTGCAATAAAAGCAGCTCCATCTACATGAAGGAAGGGTTTCCAGTAGCATGAGCAGCCTTGTGAGAGCAGCAGAAGGATCCAACTGTCAGCTGTAATCTTCAGTTAGAAACTGCTATATACACCAGTTTTCTCCCATCACAAGAGAAGAAAGAAAACTGTGGGAAAAGATACATCTAAATAAATCAGCCTTAGCTCTTGCAAAAGGAAACCATCTAAGGTAGGAGACATTAACTAGCACTTTCAATGCTGAATGTTTGCAGAGATGTGAGGCATTTTGCAGATTGAGTATGTTCTGTTTTGGTGCCACTTTCATTTGTCTGGGACTGCTGGTTTGCAAAGGCAGGTTAATTATCAGTGCATAGTGTCTGAACTTGGCTGTGGATGTGTTAACTGACAGGTGACTTAGACTTTCTGCTTTAAAACAGACATCTTTAAAAAACCTATCAACAAGCTCATAAATGCAAATGTTCTTGACCTTAGCTTTTAGCCTTTCTGTAGCCCAGTTGTATTGTTCTAGATATATTTCTCTCAGTTTTCTTCCTCAATAAGCCTAAAAACTGATTTACAGGGGAAAAACTATGCAAACAGTTCCTTTTAGTATGTAGTGGCTTTTCCTGACATGTAAACAATTGTGAGTTGTTGACAGTTCAGGTAATAAATATACATAGGTGCAGCTCGGTGTATCTTTTTCAGAGAGAACAATGAGAAGCATCTGGTGATAATTTAAGCCTTCTCTGTTTTTACCAAAGTAAGGGGTTCTGCAAACTATTTGAGTAACACAAAAGAGAAGTTCAGATCTAGAGGGAAGCTGGTTGATAGACAATAAAAAATTACTAATCAGGTTTTGTGGAGTTTTTTTCGGTTGCTTGCTTGCTTTGCTGTTGAGGATTTCTCTCATATGTGTGAAAAAAGTCCCCAGTACCCTGCTGTGCGTGGGTCTGTGTTTGTGTTTCAGTCCATAGTTTGACTCTTGAACTGTCAGACAGGTGAATGATATCCATTGTCTTTTCCAGTTATGCAAAAATGTAGTACTACTTAACTGTCTTAAACTATTTGAGTCGATTAACTAAAGCATCAAAACTGTGATTCCAGTAGTCACCCTGACACCTTCTGAGCCTCAGACACAAGCAGCACAGTTTGCTGGTTGCAAAGCCTCTCTGGGCAACGCGTTGCTGTGGTGATGTTTTGTTATCTGATACCATTTGCTGGCATTTGAATATTTTGGCAGAGTGAAACGTTCCACTTTTTGGATGTTTGCAGGTCCTCATACTATTACTTTGTATAATTTCTTTCATTTCTGGTGGTCTTCTGACTCATGCCCAGGGTGTGCTGTTGTTAGCCAGATCACAGCTCTGTAGTTCCCTGCACTGAACCCTGATCCAGCCAACAGCACAAGTGCCTTCCTCCAGCTTTCCCCTGTAACCATGGCAGTGGTGCAGAAGTAAGTGCACTTAGTGACAATTGGCTTTGTTAATGAAGTATCTCCAGGATGCTCAGACCATGTGACAGTGGTTCAGTGTGTCTGCTAATAGCAGGGAAGCAGCCTGTGTGAATCATTCCTCGTACCTTTAAGATTTTTCATCCTGTCAACCTTCAGCACTTTTTGTTCTTCAGATTTCCTGTCCTCCCCTCCTCCCCCTCCCCCATCCAAGTGAGAAGTTCTGAATGGTATATTGCCCTGGAATTATGTGGATAAGTCTGAAAATAGCAACATGCTACTTCCAGGAAAAACCATTAAATCAGTTTTGCGTGTGACAGTGGCATTTCCAGTCTCCATTAATTTTGGGAATACAAAATATCAGCCCTTATGCAGGTACAGAATGAGGAACAGCTGCTGTCCTCAGATGTTTGCAGCCTGGATCACCATGATCAATATATAAAGAGCTCTACTGATAAATTCATCTGATAAATCATGCTGCCTCTCCAGTGCTGTTCAGTCTTGGCTGCAGCTTCGTTCTTCCCAACTGAAATGGGTGGGTGGGCTAAATCCACAGCTGTAAAGTTGAAAAGGAAGAGGAGTATGTCTGCAAGTCATTCTTTGCTCCCTCTTCCCTATCAAGGGATGGCAGAAGTGAGAGGCAGCTGCAGCTTGTCTTGGCCTCTAAGTGGGTTTTAAAGAGTGGGAGAGGAAAGAGGAAAAGAAATGAAGGGGATTTTTGAGCAAACGAAAAGCAGAAGCCTCTTCCAGTCTCTGTGGGTGGCAAGAAAAAATTACAAAGCTGAGAATAAAAAGACAAAAGGGGCATATCACTCATTGCATACCAAGAGCACCTGAGTGCAAAATCAGTGATATTAGATATGACAGACCATTTTTGTTTACAATGTCATGTACCAAAATCTGTAGAAAAAATGTACTGTTGGCCTTTTCCAGCTTTTGTCTGACCACAAACATTAGAAACATCTCCTGGAAGTCCAGTATATAGTTACTGTCACTCTGAGATAAATGTCCCCGTTGGTATATTCAATCTACACTTTATACCTGGAAGAATAAAGAGTGTGTAGGAGGCATTAAAAATGACTCAAATGTTTGTGGGAAGTCTCAAAGCTCTGCAGAGTACAGTAGGATGAGGTAGAACCAAGACAATATGAAATAACCATTCATGTGAGACAGCTAAAACTGTAAGTAATGCTGCAGTTATGTGTGTTGAACATTTCACGTGATTGTTTCTTGGCATCTGGTGGGATGATAAATGAATCCAGCAAAGAGAAGATGAGGAGAAGAATTGATTCAAAACATTACAATTACGCTGGTGTAAACCCCATTGAAAATGGTTCCTTTCCCCTGGCACACTGCTGAATTGTGACTCAGTGGTGAGTCAGGTCCACTGTGACTATGTGGCTTGGTAGGAGTTTTCCTCTACATAATTCTCTCATTGTCTGATGCCTTTCACACTTTTCTCTCCTTGCCACTGTTGTAGGATGTAAGCAATAGATATTTTGTCAAGTACATCTGTCTTGGTAACATTACCTGTCCCTTCATACCCAGTACATGACATGACAGTTGTTTACTAACTTTACCATTATTGTATATAACTATTAGTGAGTAATCCTCTGAGCTTTTCTGTGGCATACGCAAAACATTCTCTTTCATATAAATGGGAATGGAGATTTTACGTGGTTACACTTCAAGCTGGTAACTGAGCACAGTGTTTTACTCCAAACTGCAAAGGTTTATCTGGGATTCTGAATGTGAGCACTCTATTTTGAAATCACCCCACAGAATCCAGTTTATGGAACCAGTGTAGTCCACTTAAAAAATAAGCTACCAGATGGTTTTAGAGGCAGTGCTACGAGCATGTGGCCATTGAACAACACTGGATGGTGTGGAGCTGTGTACTTTCTCCACAGTATTATTGAGGTAAAGACAGGACAAACCCCTGGGCCCTGAATTTTACGCTGACTTTAGGATTAAAACCACATTGCACAACCCCACGTTGAAGTGCTGGCCGAGAACAAGAGGGTTTTATTACCAGGTGGGGAAAAAAGAAGAAAACCTTGATTTCAGCCTAGAAGGTGGAATAATTTGATAGGAATATTTTTCCTGCCAATTTTCTGCTCCTAGGTTAGGGAGTTTTTCAATAGCCTATTTCTGGGAGCAGGGGCTAGAATCTCAGCTCAACCAAAGTCAGGGAGCTGCATTTACTTACAGAATTTGTGAATTTGCCTCCAGATCAGTGCAGTGACTGGTTGGGCCATTTAACATTGAAGTGCTGTGTCTCATTCAAAAACTGTATTAATTTTCGTAAAGGTGAAATCTAGAGTTCCTTTTTATAACTGTATTTAATTTCATTATCAGTTTTCTGTATGTTTACACATCCTAAGAAAAAGACAATTTGATTCCCATAATAGTTTAATACCTCAGTAAAAACTGTCATTTGGGGAATGAATGAGGAAGTATAAACAGGATGAAGTAAACTCAAGGAGTTCAGTGGTTTTCCATCTTTTTTATTTGCATACTCTGAAAAAATTTCCCAGTGAAGATATTCAATGTTGAATGATGATGAACTTCACTTATACAGTGTTAAGATGTTTTTCTTAGCTCTACTCATAGGAATCCATGGACATAAGCTGAAAGTACAAAGGAATTAATTTATCAAGGATTTTTTCATGACTTCATGTTCTGTTTCACTATGGTGTTTGTACTTAATGCCCATCTGCATTTATTTTGATGTCTTATATTCAGCTAAAAGTGTTTGGAGATGCATATGGGATCTCTGTGGTCCTGATGGACAGTCAGCTAAGCCTTAGAGTTATGTGCCCTGATAGGTTGAAGGCCACCAACATAGAGGTCATTTTCAGCAGGAACACAACCAGTGGGTTGAAGATAACCCCAATTACTGAGAATTTGTCAGACCACTTGTAGGATACTGCATAAACTTTTTGCTCTCCCTTACTAAAAGATGCTGATTAATGGAAGTCAGCTCAGTGGAGGGGCCACCATGATAGTTGAGGGAATGGAGCACATGTCCTTTGAGGAGGTACTTAGGAAACTGGACTTGTTCAGCCTGGAAAAGGGGTAGCTTCAGGGGGACCTAATAGAAGCATTCCTATACCTACAAGGAGGTTCCCTATACCTTCAAGGGGGTGGAGACAAGTTCATTAATTGAGGTGACTGTTGGGAGACCAGGAGAAAATATAATAAATTGAAAGAGGGGAAGTTCTGACTGGATAAAAAGAAAAAATAAATTATAATTTATTGTCTAATTGAAGTTTTAAATTTCAGCCTGTCACTGGGGTACCTAAGCGTACCAAATAGTAACTCCCTTCCACTTAAACACATAGAAGTGCTCAAGTTGTATGTCTTTCCTAGGAGCACTTGTCCTTCATTTCATGGTGAGGAGCTGTCTGATGGAAAGGCTTTTTGGCTGCTGGTGGTTCTGTGCTTTGTTCTGTTTCCCTTTGCTTGAACAGGTGGTGGTCTGATGATGTCCCAGCACTCCAGCAAATTTGTTCCATGTGAAAAGCTTTTAACTAAAAATGCTTTATACTGCTCTTGTGTGGGCTGTGTTTCTGGGTCATGCAACTGCACTGTGCCTTGGCATACCAGCAGGCTCTGTGCTTTGTAGGCTGACTTCCATTATCTTTGCTCAGAGTAGGACATAGTTAGAACTTCATTTGGAGATTGTACAGTAAAAGAATGGCAGGATTTGGGCTGACCTCAGTAGATAACAAGCAGTGGTAATAATGCACTATTAAAGCAACCTATATTGTGTTATGCCCTTAAAATGGCAAATATGCTTTTATATGATTGAATCATTGCAGCATTCTAACCTTTTATCACTTCCACAAACATTTTACTCCCAGAAAAGAATGTCAGTTACCACTGTGCATTTTTGTAGCAGGACATTTTAAATTTTTATTATTTTTATTTCTTACTGGGAAAAGTTTACTGAAAACTTTTCTTTCTTAGGAAAGGAGCCAAATAGTTATGAGTTTATTTAACACAATTATTTTTTTCTACTTTCTTTCTTGTCTTTACTAGCTACTTTACTAATTGAGTAATGCAGTAAGATAGGATGTATACTTAGACTTCTTTTGAGAGAGTCATAAAAAAATCTTGAGTCTTCTTTCCAGGACACAGCTTGTGCTTTGAGCTCTAGGCTGCTCTGGTTCAATCCAACCAAGTGTCAATCCATAAGGAGTTTTTGTTCATCAACTGCAGTAAAAACTTATATCTGTCACACTTCTAGCAGCAGCTTGAGAGCCCAGACAAGCAATGTCATTGTGATAGAGTTACAATTATACATATAATCTCTTACATATGCTACCACTTCATCAGTTATTACAGCCATAGCCAGAGAACGAGCAGAGGTTTTTGCTGAGCTGTCTGCAGTAATGTAGTATCTTTTTCCTGAGTGCTGACAGATAATTTAAAACTGAAATAATTATGGTTATTCCTTCCCATATGAAATACTCTGCTGTTGCTAGCTTTGCATGTTTTGCAGGCTTGGTGTTCATACTGCTCCACAGTCTACAATACACCCCTTCCTGTCTTCAGATCGTTCTTCAAGTGATGCAGTTTACATTTTTGTCATATAAGGTTCATTTTTCTTTTATTTACTTCAAACCCTCAAGTTTTGAGAAATGAGGAAAGGCAGTTCTGTGTGCCTTGTTGAAGAGCTTTCTGGTTCTGTTGTAAGTGAATGATGTGTTCACTTGTTGATGTGCCTGTGGGGCAGGTACCAATACAAAGATGACTCCTAGGCTTTAAGACCAGGAGCATGGGGAGGCCCTCAGCTTCACTGGGAGAACGTTCCTCATTTTGATGCAGCCCAGAAGGCTCTGCTTCCTGCACAGAGGAGATTTGCCATTCAAAGTGGTCCCTCCTACCTAAAGGGAATAAAGTAATTCATAATACTTTGTCTCAGAGTGTTAAGGACTGTTTGGACTCCACCTGTGTACTACACACCAAGACATGGACTCAGTGGTTGTGGAGAGCTGGTGTATTCATATGAAGAGAAGTTGAACTGTTTGTAGTGTACTGTGTTGCTACAGACCTGCTTTGCTATTCAGTTTTGGGGAAATCTCAGATAGCAATTATTCTTTAAATTGCTCTTTGTAATAATACTTTCTTCATATATGGGTGCCTGGACACAAAGACCTGGTTATATTCTTGAAGCAAATGTAGGCTATTGAGAAGGTTTCTTACAATCTACCTCTTGAAGCATAAGAGATCTCTCAGAGACAAGTGTTGCTTCTGTGCTATGTGTATGCTGATATTTTGTTAAATGCTGAGACAACAATCTGTCAAACTCAGCTTTCAAACTGTGCAAAGAAGAAGTAACCATATGGTTAGGAACTTCTCTGCTGCATTAAATTCCCTCACATCAATATAACCAAGGAAAGAAAAAAATAACATGGCCATCATTACAACTATAATGAAAACATGAAATAGGTACTACCCTAAGTTTATAGAATTTCTGGGTTCTGCTGTAACTGATTGTTTGTCCATGAAATGAAACCTCTGAAATAGTCTGCAGAGAAAAGAGCACTGCTGAAAGCCTCTTTGGCACATAGCCAAGTAAGGTTATCATTCAGACTGAACACATCCTGGTCCTAGATTTGAATATAATTTGTGATATCTAATCAGGCTGACTGGATAAACATATCAGAGAATATTAGTAACTCATTCCTGCATCAATTCCCATAACCTCAGATTTAGCTATCACCTTTCATTTACAACAATGGTGTGATCTGCTATAAATAAAGTCATGAAGAGTCTGCCACATTTGTCTTCTGTACTTTGGTTAGAAGAAAGCCATAATAAGGAACACTTGAAAAGGGAGAATAAGGTGACTGCCAGCACTTAGAGTTATATGAAGAGTTTGAGTATGTTTCATTTTAATTCAGAAGAAAATATGCAAAATCCATTGGAATTAGCTAGTGTGAGCATCAACAAAAGTACCACTAGATCATTGTCCCCTGATTTTCCTTATAAAAAGAGGTCTTTTGGTGTCATTCTACATCTAGCTGATAATGCTTACTCTACAGAGTGAATTAAAGTGATGTATTTGGTTGTGCTCTTAAATTTAGAGAAACAGATTTTAGTCTGTGAAGCATCCAGGTTATCTGAGAGTGCGTTCTGAGAGTTTATTTTAGCAAAGGGGTAATTGAATTCCCCTAAAGAGTGTTAACCTGGGAATTGTATCAGCCATGCTAAATCAATTGAATTATTGAGGCTATGCATTGCATTAGTAATGCCTGTGAAATACAAATCTTTCAAGGGAAATTAGGGTTTTTTTCAGCTCAATATTCCAAATTTCCCTTTTCTTGTGAAAGTGTAATAACCTTCTGTGCTTAAATAACTGCACTCTGTTAAGCAATTTGAAACTTGAGGTTTAAATCTGCTACTGATAACTTTATAGCCTGATACTTAAGTTTGTCAACACATGTAGTAATGCTGATTTTCTGTGTCCAAAGTTGCAGAAATCTGCCAGCGGTTTGCACTAATGACACCGTAAAAAGAAGAGTGAACTGGAGCAAAGCTGTTTTTCAAAATGGCAATTCTGATGTGGTGTGTTGCTCTTCTTTAGTGATGATTTATAATAGAACAACAGGTTTTCAGTGCTGAACCGAGTAAACCACAGATTATTTAACCTAAATTGGTCTCATACCTGTATTTGTTATCGTGAATAGCAAAATACCCTCTAGACACTCCATAGTTTGAAGGGAGTGGCTCACTTTGTTCAATCATAGGAGCACAACAACCTCAGTACTGTTTTTTTTTTACTGTCTCAAGTCAGTATTGCCTTGTGATGCTGCTGTCCTTGCCTGTGGGAACCAAGTTTACCCACAGTTGGACATAAATTTGAATTTAGGCCAAACTACCAAAATTGAGTCCTGCATAAATCCCATGATCCAGGAATCTTGGCTTTCTTCCCTTACAGGCATTTGAGGATTACTTAACCCTTGTCTGTATTACACATTCAAATCCTGACACAGACAAGGCCTTGCTCTTTGTAGCAGGTACAGGTTATATGTCTCCTCTTGAAAACCCCACTGAAGTCTATGGTGAAAGAATTTAAATTGGGAGTTATAAGTTACATTGGAAATTTAAATTTATGAAAATTGATGAGTTTTACTAAGCTGTTTTGAGAATATTTAGGGCTCAGTCCTGCTCTTATTCCAGTCAATGAAACTGGTGGTATTAAATTACAAGGGCAAATCTAAGAACAATTGGCAAAGCTCCTGGGCTGTTTGTGTGAGTGATATAGTACAGCACCTAAAAGTAGCAGCTCTGAAGTTTGAGTCACATAGACATGCTACACATGTTCCTCACTGAAATGTTTTAGTATCCTTTACCTGTAAGCCACTTTCAAAGGAGGTGCTAACATTTCTTGAACAAGATGGTTCTTGCTGTGTGTTATATGTTCAGTGGGACCATGAAGAACATAAAGTGAATGCACACTATGGTTTTCTACAGAGAAGATGTGTTTGCTGCATAGAATTATTTCCATTCTGTAAATTCAGGGACTTAACTTTTGCATGTTAACTTTTTTCTGTGTGTTTGCATTGTAGTCAAGACAATAATTACATTTTAAATCATGAATTGCCTATATTGCAAAATAAGCATTGTGGTTGTAGGAGATACTTGAGCTAATCGTCATTAAAGAATTTATTTTCATTGGTTATATTCTGGAGGATGAGAGAAAAACTAATACTGAAGATGTTAAATTGATCAGTATGCTTAATTATCTATACCTGTTTTCCCAAACAGGCAGGAGAAAAGCATTATCACCCAACCTGTGCACGATGCGTCAGGTGCAGTCAGATGTTTGCAGAAGGAGAAGAAATGTATCTCCAAGGTAAAACCAAAAAAACCCCCAGACCAAACCAGTTGAGCTTGCCAGTATGGCCCTCTTGTCCATACCCACTGGCGTCACTGAGCTGTTTTGCACATATTCTCACTTTGTAACTATCAAAGAAAGTGAAGAGTGTGATGTGTAGGATAAAGAAGATCAAAACCAAAGCCTTTTTGCTTTGTGCTTTCTGTTCCTTCACTCTCGGTTCAAATCCCACAGCAATGTGAACCACAGAAAGGATGAGTGGCAGCACTTATTTCCTGCAGATGGAAGTACTTGACAGTGAAGATTGTAAACTTTTCTAGTTACTGAAAAAATGTGATTTTTATGCAATGATAAATGAACCAGGTGCAATTTAACACTGATAGGGGACAGTAAGTTCCCTAAAGCTGCTTTTGCCGTCCTAAGTCTTTTTGGAAGTGCCCTAAGAAGGTAGAGAAGAGGATGCTGAAGCCCTTAACACATCTTGTGCCTATACCTTATGCATCCATGAACTTGCACAGAAGAAATTCAGTGTTTCTTGTCAGGGAATTTCAGGGATGATAGAGTAGGACTTACACAATTATTTATTCAATGGAAAAAAAAAAGTTACTTAACATATCTATGAACTAAAATCTATATTAGCAAACTAACTTAAGCTGTACTTAACTGATCAAAGGATACAACATTTACACAGTTAAATACAGGGTTAGGCACCAGGGAAAATGAGGGCTTTTGCCTATGTCTTTGACTGGTGGTATATTTTCAAAGTAGAAGAAATAAGAGAAACTCACTAGGATGTGGGAACTGCAAGGCTGGTGTATTATCCTAAAAATCACATGCTTGCCCAGATCTGTACTACAGCTTTGCAATTTTCCACAGTTTTTTAGAAGCATGCTTTGAAATCATTCATTAAGCTCTGAAAATTAGAGTTCAATTTAAAACACAACAGTGGTCGCAGTCAGATGTAATTATAATTTACTGTGTTATTTCAAATGACAATTTTATTGTCACTTTGGTCTACAACAAGAACTAGCTCATTAAAGGACATAATAACCCTAATGCTCATGGGTTCTCTCTCAGGAGCCAGAAAATGTTATGGTTCTTCCAATTGCAAAGTAGTTTAGTGGTACTAAAATCCCCATGGAAATCAATGCTTTTAAAAAAAGATACCAAACTACAAATTTGTTTCTAGACTTCAAACCCTCTGAAACAGGGTTGCAGTGAATTTTCTTTTTCAGTTCAGTTAGTTATAAGGGTAGACATTTTTTAGGTTTTATGCTGATTTTTAGTTCAGATAATCACAAATGAATTATGCTTAGGTCCTGTTACTTTGGACTTCATTCACTTTATTTTCTGATGCATGAGACATCATACCAGCTCACTATCACAGGCTTGTCATTTTCACATGAAGAGCAGCTCCCATTAGAGACTGGTGTTAATGTCTTGAGAAATCTGTGATTAGGGTTTTGGGCTGCTTGACTTGGTTTGTTATATAATAAAAAAAAATTCACACCCCAAGGTTTTATAACTTGTTCTTCATCCTCTTAATTAATGGAAAGTTCTTTTAAGTGTTGCATGTTTCTTACAAGAAATTGAGTCTTCAGTTGTCATCCAGCAGACAGCTGTTGGATGTTATATGTGACCACAAGTATGATTAAGTCATTAACAAAAGTTGGTCTGAGTACTGCTTAAAAACACTGAGATGTTTTACATCAATCTGTGGAGAAGTTGGGACAAATTCTTTCAGTGGACAAGCTCACACCCATTCATAATTGGAACATAACTTATAGTTTAATTTCAAGGTTCTATGAAGAGAGTTTTTTAGTGGTTTGTTTCCCCAAAACATTTAAGTAACTTAGAGAAAATCATTTATGAGGTCTATATTATAATCTATTACTTCTTGATACTGGGTTAATCTGAGTTATTTTTGTGAAATAAATTCTAATAATCTCCATCTGTCTTCTGGGAAATAGACTTTCTGTTTCTATCTTGTTTCCAAAATCTACTGGTTAGAAAACTGTTTTCACTGCAGTGAAAACAAAGCATTTTCAATAAATCTTCTTGGTGCTCTCCACCCAGTATAGACATAAAATCCTTGTAACACAAAAGTTCTCAACTTTCTATTTAGTCAGGCAGAAGTTGCAATGCACTGACTTTATTAACTCTGTGGAGTTTAGCTACCAGCTTGTCAGAGCTCAGTCTGGCATCAACATCCATTTTACTATTAAAATTTACAAATAATTATTTTATTTTGTATAATTACACATTTAAATTTAATTGAACACTTAGTATTGCACATTTCATTCTACTTCTTAGAAGTTTTCTTTTTCTTGGTGACTGTTGCAAAACTATTAAATTTCTTCCTCAAACTTCAGACTACTTGTATCCCTGCAGTTCATAATCCTCTCATTAGTAATTACAAGCAGTAGAGAATTGGTTCCTTTTTTATTTTCCTCAGCTTTTTACTTATGAGAGACAAACATGTAGGAAGTGCAAGGTTAGTACAATGAATAGTCCACAAAGACTGGATTTTCAACTAGTGTTAAATACCACAGTGTTGTTCAGTTCCATCCCAGTCTGCTACTTATTATGAGCTGGTCCAAACTATCACAAGAGCACAGATAGTAAGAGTACAGGAAGTTGTGACTACACTAAAAAAAAAAAAAAATTAACAAAAAATACTCTAAGAGTGGAACAGGTTGCCCAGAGATAATGTGGAATCTCCATCCTTGGAGATATGTGGAACCATCATCTGCCTGTTCTGAGCAGATGGGGGTGGAAGAGCCTCAGAAATCTCCAATCACAGTTCTTAGGATGCAGATTATGATGTTGATCTAACATATTGAAGTAGCTCTCTGAAGTACACCTAGTCTTTAAAATGCATGTCGTTTGACTTACAGATATTTGTAGAATCATGGAGTGTTTTGGGTTGGAAGGGACCTTAAACATCTAATTCCAACCCCCCTGCTATGGGCAGGGACACCTCCCACTAGACCAGGTTGCTCCAAGACCTATCCAGCCTGGCCTTGAGCACTTCCAGGGAGGGCAAATCCACAGTTTTCCTGGGCAACCTGTGCCAGTGTTTCACTACCCTCACAGTGATTAATTTCTTCCTAATATCTAGTTTAAATCTAACTACTTTCACTGCAAATTGTTTGGTATAGCTTTTAAAGTATACTTGAACCAGTGACTGCAGTGGAATCACTCAGCTTGCTGTGTCTTATGAAACCTTATAGGAAGGCTTAACAAGGTTCTTGTT
This sequence comes from Phaethornis superciliosus, assembly GCA_023637945.1. Classification (NCBI taxonomy): domain Eukaryota; kingdom Metazoa; phylum Chordata; class Aves; order Apodiformes; family Trochilidae; genus Phaethornis; species Phaethornis superciliosus. Next base: position 9,582,209 of record JAJQWJ010000011.1, read on the forward strand.
TTAAAACTTTAAGGCTTCTTATTGGGGAACTGAATTAAGCAGAACTTTAAATTTACTTTCCAGGTGCATCCATTTGGCATCCAGTTTGTAGACAGGCTGCAAAGGCTGAAGAAAAAAACAAGGTAAAAAAATTTCAGTTTTTTTCACAACTGTAATTTTAAATTTTGAATGACAGAAATCTATGAGATAATGTAATATTAATATTCTGCTTTTACTTAGTGGTTAAAGCTAAAGCTGAATAAGGAAAATATGTGAAGAAATTAATAAGAAAAAAAAAGTAATTTTTTAACTTCTGTCTGATTATGATGTGATCAGTGCACGACCTCCTCTCTTTTTATGTGGCTCTGCACTTTAAAGATCAGAGGACTTTCACTTTATTTGTATTTTTAAAAAAATCTCTCCTTGGAATTGTTGGGTTTTTTTGCTTGTAAAACTTTGGCAAGATAACACCAGTTTAATTTAATCTCTGGCTTTAAGTACCTCCTTAAATTGGATGATTTGTGCTTCTTTCTGTGTAAAAGGGTAAAAGAGGGGGAGTTCTGGCAACTTCATTACAAGGTTAGCAGTATATGAATTAACTGCCCCCAGGAAATGTCGAATTAATCTGTAGCTGGGAAAATATCTCTGAATTGGTAGGACTGAGAATGCAGCTACCTAATTTACTGCAGAGGCCAAGCATGGGGATTTTCAGTTCTGGTATTCTCTGGTGCTCCAAGTAGTACCCTCAGTGTCCTTGTTGGAAACAGCTCAGCTTTGATTCAGCAAGGCTTGGACAAAAGGCACATAGGATGAGACAGAGCAGCAGGCAGCAGCTTTTCAAATCTGGTGTTTTAGCAAGTGCAATTTAACCAGATTACTGTTTTGAGTAAAATTTGGTGTGGGCTTTACCCTGAGGAATCTTGGTGGAATTTTTTGCACCTATGTGTTTGGAAAATGATTGTTCTGGTCTTCTTCATAGTAAGCTCTGAAAATTAAATAAGCAATGTTTCAGTATAAACTGAATGTATTGTTCAGTACATGTGTATTTAAAATTGTCAGGATACTTTAATAAGTGCTGCTGATTCAGCCTAATCACTATTAAGCAGTATTTCAGGCTTCCTAAGGATTTTATTCGGGCTGAGTACCTGAAACTGCAAGGCTAAAACCCAGTGTAGTTTAACAAAAATGTACTGGGCTGTTTTTTCCCCCCATCCTTCAAAGAAAAGCGGTGGAAAAATTATAGTTGGGTACTATAGGCTGCCTTTTCCTTTTCCTCCCAAAGGCAAAGAAAATATATTTTTAAGATACTCTGTAAAGGCTGACTCATAGCACATCCCTCCAAATGCTGGGAGTCTTCCCTATTCCCAGCAGAGAGGAGAGAAGATGTCTGTATCTGAAAGTCAGAGGAATTTTGCATGAGTAGGGAAAAAAAACCAAAACAAACAGAATGGAGCTCAAATTATTTTTCTGAGTCCAGGCTTCTCTCTCTGTTTTTCTTTGTTTTTTTGCTTGCTTGTTTTTTTTTTTTTTCCTGTCTTTGCACTCACTGAAAAAAAACAAACCAAGAAGAAAGGAGTTTGTCTCAGAGGGTAGTAATAGACTTCTCAATGTAATATTGGCTGAGAAATTTTGTGGTCACCCTTTGAAGTCTGTTGTTTATTAAAGTTATCTTTCTATATATTTGTATAGTTATATGCACAGCATGTAATTAAAGTAAGTGACAAAGGCAAAAGGAATACATGGCAGCACTCTTCAGAAGTTTTGAGGATGCAGTGGAAAGGAAAAAAAAGTTGTGAAAGAGAGGCAGCAAAAGGAAAAATGATGTGAGACTGTAAGCAGAAGAGATGAGGCTGGGAAAGACAAAAAATCAAAGTAGCAAGAAAAAGAATAAGGGTTATCCAAAGGCATAAAGGAAAAAGAGGTGAAGGGGGGAATAAAAATTCATAGTACAGAGAAAAGAACTGAACAAAAACAGTGGAGTCAACTGAGATACAATTTTTCATTGCAACAGCTAGGAGAGGATGTGCAGCAGGCATGGACTAAGGATGCTAAGAGGGCTGCTGGATCATGCGGAGAATGAAGAGCATGTGTGAGAAGTGGAATGAGCAAGGTTTAATCACCAGGAGGAGAAATGAGACTTGTTTGCTCTGCTAGCACAGTGCAGTACAGATATATACACATACTGTTTCTAGAAGGTAGCAGATACTTCAAGGCTGAAGTAGTGGGAAGGTTGCTACCCTGACCTGACAGGTTAATAATGCTAAAATTTTTTTTTTTAAGACCTTGAACAGGTGTAACCTCCAGGTCAGAAACTTCAGCTTTTGGTGAGAGTGAATTATGGTCATTCTGAGTCCCTGGAAAAGTATATACTTTCTGCATCCAGGGACAGATTTTTTATCCATAGATGGGTAAGAATATTTAAGATGAATTACCATATCTGGAAAAAAGAGGCTATAAATCCATTGATTTCGTAGTAAGACTTGTTTAAATTTCAATTATGAACTTCAAGTCTGTTCACTCATGGTTAATATCATTGTATCTCACAACCCTTTGTTATTTAAAAGTAATTATATTTTTCTTCATAAAGGAACCTACCAAAACCAAAGAAATAAAGGTCTGACATTCTGAATGCCAGAATAATTGAGAAAAAGAGCAAAATCAGTTGAGTATTAAAATTAATCCACTAGTGTTAGCAGTCAGAGAGGGGAAAGCTGTCCCACTGGGTGTCTGCAGAGTGCTCTGCAGGGTAGCATGCAGCATGTCATCTCATGCTATGAGGAAATGGCACAGCAGTGTGACACCTTCCAGAAGCAATGCAAATGAGTTTGATGGTACAACCTTAGAGTGAAAATGGTGCCACTGTATCATCTCATGGCAGCAGACTCAGCTACGGTAACTGGAGCAGCCTGTGTTAGTGCTCAGAAGCTGTCCCAGGCCATTTTGCTCTCAAGGGAGGGAAAAAGACAGTCACCTGTAAAATAATTTTTGCATTTTCTAAAGGCCATTTTGATTGATTGCAAGTATTCTTTTGTTTTGAAGTCTTTTATATACCTGTGTGTTTGGAGCTTACTGTATTGAGAACTCTTTTTAAAGTTACAGTTAAGTTCTCTCTCCCTTTCCTCTGTTTTGTATGTTTCACTGCTCCTACCATAGGAAACGAGGACTTCTTCTGAAAGTATTATTTCTGTACCTGCTTCAAGTACATCAGGTTCCCCAAGCCGTGTGATCTATGTGAGTATTTCATGGTGAAATTCATTCTGGGGGATGGGGAAAGCATTGTGTGTTCTACAGTTTAGCACGTTGTGTGGAACGCTGATGTCTCCAAACCACTGCAGTTGGTGATTCCTCAAAAACTGAATGAACTTTCTCACATTTACATGCTTGAATACTGCATTTACCATAACAGAATCCTGGCAGTTTCCTGTTATATTTTGTGCTGTATTTATAGTACTTCCATTACCACTAGAGCTGGCTTACACCAAGGCATGCAAAATACCACTGTGCTTTCTAAAAGAAAAGTTCAAGTAAACAGTACAGACCACAGGTAGATTACAAGCTTAGATTTGGACACAAATTATCCAAAGCAAGGTCTTGAGTCTCCATCTGATTGCTTGTGTAAACATTTGTTCCTGATCTTGCAGGAGTCAGGCCATGATAAACGCCAGTCCCAAACCTCAGAGCACCTTTGATGTGTTTATGGTCCAAGAAGCACTAGCTCTGGAAAACTCAGAGAGAGACTTTAAAATAACAAGCATGATAAAAGCTTGTGCTGAATATTTTTTTGGTACCAGGTGTAACTTGCTTGTTGCAGTTGGTGTAGCTAATGCTTATGGCCAAACACTCGAGGCTACAACCAGTAGCTAAAAAATACCTGCAAGTGAGGTGTGTTCCATACAAACATCTCTTTGAGCCTTCTGTATTGACAGGGCTATTCTTTGTCCAGGCATCCTTCAGACAGCAGATCCTTCTCATTGGATAGGACAATATGCAGAGGGAATTGTTAGAAATGTGATTGCTGGAGCTTGCTACTGGAAACATTATTATACAAAGATTAAGGGGATTTATCTCCTTCACTGTGGCATGCAAAATAGTGCCTTGGAGCCAAACTTGTCTTTTTTATTCAACTAAAAATTAGTTTGAACCCAATATACCCTTTATCTGGTTAAAGACTGACTAGAAGTTTAGGAGCTGACCCTTATCTAAATGCTGACTGGTGTTTCTGAGTTATTCTTACAGTAGAACTCCATGCTGGTGAAGACTGGTTGTAGATTCCTAGGAAAAAAATGCCTTTGCCTTCACCTATTGTGAAGACAATTCATTGTGCTAGGAGCTTGTAATTATGCAGGCATTTACTTTGTCCAGATGGTCTCTATCTCTCCAGCCATTGTTTTTAAAAGCATGAGCAGTCTTCTAAGATTTATTTGTTTTTAGTGATGTTTATTTAAATTTACAATGGTACTGTTTTTCTTGATGTTGTGATTACAGCTTTAAATATTCTAGACAGGCTTTTAAAAGTCAAGGACAAGCCTCCATTTCTTTTTATGTTTTTTAAAAGAATATCAATGAATCAGCACACAACTCTAGTGTTTGTTTCTGTAATATACTTCGTAGGCAGCTGAGACTATGAAGGAATAAAGTTCTCTAGCAAATATGTGTCAGTTAGGAAATAAGGATTCCCCAGAGGCCTGCAAGTTCTTGCTGTATCTGTCTCATCTCTGACTGCTTAATTATCAGAAAGCTGTGTGATTGATTAAATCCTATTTTAGCTTTCACAAAGAGGAAAGTAAAAAGAATTTAAAACATGTTATTGGACTTCTATTTTATCAAAACAATTCTTTGGCTATCTTTAGCATCTGTTTTCTATTACAGGAGTGTTAGGACGTACAGACATGCTCAAAATTAGTCTTGGGTACTTTCATGATTGGTTTTACCAAACCTAAATTCATGATGACTGAAAGAAAGGCATCATCCACATCCATGTGACCCTGCCTTTCTCCCCATGTATTACCATCTCCACTGTGGTGCTGGTACTACAGGGTACAAAGAGGTATGATAAGTCAAATTTCAGACTAGATTCAACTAAAAATAGCATAGGAAAAACCTCCAGACAACCAAAGAGTCAAAAAAAAGACCCAGCCATCTACATGTCTTTAATGCCAACATAGAAGGCAGAGTAGTTGTGGGTGCACACAAGAGAGCCACTTTCAGGAATAGCATGGATTCAGATCATTCAAACCAATAGTGAAGCTGTACTGTAATAATTAGTGAGCTCTGTTAAGTATTATGTTGGACAAAAGAGAATTTAGAGTAAACAGTTAAAGCTTAGGAAAAATGAGTTCATGGTGCTCGTACTTTCAGCATCATCAAGTCAGAGCAAGGGAATCATTCTGAACAGGGCACTGTCTGATGGAGACGTGACCCAGGGACACAGGTGAACAATGAACCTGTGGAAAGATGAAGAAAGAGTGTTTTGATTAAACCTGAATGGGATTCATACAGGTGATTTACTAAAGCCTGACTACTTTGTCTTCATCTATTGGTACCAGATTGTGGTGTCCTCTTGCACCGAGAGGGCATAGACCAGTGTCCTTTGAGTTAATGGGCATTTTTTCAATAATTTTAGTAATGGCTTCGTTTTATTTAAACTGAAATTAACCTCAGTGCAGATGTCTCCACAGAGTCCCTAAATTCCAATGAAAAATCAGTTTATTTCTAAATCATGCAATTAAATAGAGCTTAAATGAAAGTTTTATGAAGAAAGAATTAGTAGCTCCCTACAAAGATATATCTATCTGGAAGGTTTAGGTTAGGTTACATAGCTGTACTATCTCATATTAGGAATGGAAATCATATTATATTTTTTTACAGGTTCCTATTTGCAATTATACAATTACATTCCAAATTGAATTCCAAATGAAATGGATATGCTAAACTTAGAGCATGGTTTTAACATAATCCAAAATACCAGATTGTTGCAGAAATGTCTTAAAACCTCTTAGCTCTAATTTGAGCTGTCTCTATCAGATTTGAATTCCACTCCTGTATTTGAAAGTAGTGAAAGTGTTGAAACAAATAAACTAGAAAGCAATGTAGGCCAAGTGTTTGTAGAATTGAGTGATTAGAAAGCAACTGTATCTCTAAGGTGTTTTTCTCATCCAAATTTGTCTACATTTTGATGTTTAAACTGAAAGGAATTACATAGCTAAATAAATTTTACTCCTGACTGTTCTGAAGTCTAGTGGGAGGATCTCAAGTTACACTTCTAGGTGGAGAAATATGGGCTAAAATTATCATAATTCACATTTAATACTCCCAATTCCGAACTTCTTTGGATTCACCAGAATAGTCTCCACAATACTGGGCACCTTAAAAAGGAAATTATCACAGCCTCCTTGGGCTTCCTTGTAGGTACAATGCTATCCAAAGTCTTCCTGGACCAGACCTGATGGACATATTCTTCCTGATCTTTTCATGACCTGTCCCTGCATCAGAGCTTACCACTGGCTTCTCAGGAGGGAGGGATTTTTTGTCATTAAGGGGCTATTTCATTGCTATTTAGCTTCTTAAAGTACCTGCAAAGAAGGTGAGATCTTTAGATAGCTGCAGAACCATGTATTTCGTTAAAATATATTTTTCATTAGTTTTGTGAATGATAATATGTGATTGTTATAGCAGCTTTGTTGCACTTTCTTATTTAAGAGGACTCTTCCTCCTTTCCATGTTGCTTACATTCAAATAAATTCATCCATTGTTTTAGAAAAAGGGGTAACTGAAAGTTATCATACAAAATTTTTCCTGTATGGTTAACATAATAGAAAACATCCCTAGAAAATCTGTTGAACTTCTCCTAGCTTACACTAAGAAAATAATATAATCATGGCATACATAAATCCTGGGTACTTCCATACTTATGCATGTGGGAAACATTATTACAGTTTTACAGCTGATCATACTGAGATTTGCAAAGAATAGCAAGACTCAGTCATTGTTTCTTTGCCAACAAAGAGCTTTTTATTCTGCAAAACCTGAACTGGGAATGAGGCAATTACTCTGTCCATTTCTCCACTCTCACTGTGACCAACTTGTTGTATCTGCAAGACAGTATATGTTGGATACAGTCTTTGTGCAAGTTACCATTATCCTAAGGGTAATTTGTGCAAATGTGGCATTTTTATAATTACACTGTTAGAAACACTGTAGTAAGAGGAGAATGGCGAGTGACACAGACATTTCCCTCTTTTGGCTATGTGAGTCACATCAAAGGATTTAAACTTTACTTAAGTGGCATCTGTGATCTTCCAGCTAGTCCACCATCGTGCAAATCCATCATCTGCTGGTTTGTGACCCATAATTAAGGGCTACTTAGACATAGTCAAGAAAGGAGGTGAAGCTGTGGGACATAGCTGAATGGAAAAAATTACAGACCTGACCAATGTTTTTCGTCATCTGGAGAGTTTATGTTAGAAATACATATTTAATTATTCACTATTTCTTATGGTAGACAAACTGTGCACACCAAAACCCTTTTAAAATGAAGGATGTTTTGCCTGAAAAGGACTGCAGTAGCTGTCCCCCAAGTCTCTCTGTGCCGCTAACAGTAATCAGGATACTACCAATAGAACTGGAATGGTGCCCTGCTGATCCCTTCAGCCAGATGAGAGTGACAAAGAAAAGTAGAAAGCACCAATATATATATATAAAGAAAACAGAAGTACTATTTAGTGTTGTGTGGTTAAATATAAGATATTTAAATTCACACAGACATAAAAAGTGGTTTATTACTATGATGATGACTTTTCTGCCTACACTTATCTGCCCTTCTCTGGTTGCATTCTGATCATTTTCTTTCCTGTTCTCACTGCTTTCTTTCCTCCTTTTCTTAGGCAAAGCTTGGAGATGAAATTCTTGACTACAGGGATTTGGCTGCTCTTCCTAAAAATAAAGCCATCTATAACATTGACCGCCCAGATATGATCTCCTATTCTCCATATATCAGTTACTCTTCAGATGACAGGCATAGTTACGGGGAGGTACTGAAACCTGGGTATTTTTTTACTATGAATTTGAGATTTTATATGCATCATTGAACATGTTGCTGAACACTCTTAAACATGTGCATAATTAAAAAACCAAACAAACGAATAACTGTGTAAGTTCAGTTAATTGAGTCTTGTCATTCATTTATTCAGAAGGCATCTTAGCCTTCAAAAAAAAAATAGTAAGTTCCTTTCATTTTTTAGTTTGTGGAAATTAAAGAATTGTTTTCTGTGATCATTTTTGGAAGAGATGGCATAATTAAATTACATTTTTCTGCAAGAGGAATTCTACATGCATGTGGTAGGAAACCGGAGCCATTGTTAATTGTAATGCCAAAATCAGAAGCAAAGCCAAATGTCTTTCATGTTTTTTTGTTTGTTTTGTTTTTGGGTTTTTGTTTTTTTTTTTTTGGAAAGTGTACTATGTTATTTTGGTAATACAACAATGGTATCACTTTCCTATGTATAAATTTCTCTCAGCTGTCCCTTACTAAAGTTCATCCTCATGTCACACATGCATTTCTGCCTATTCATATGCAGAGCTAATATTACGTAGCTTGGATCAATGAAATCTAATTTAACATAATATTACTAATACTAATTCTATTTTCTGTGAACCATATTTGTATATAACTCCTGTCATGCAAGTTAGCTTTCTTTTCCCTAGTATATCTATTCTTTGTTTGAATTTTGATTTCTTTTATAATTTTAGATACTTTCTTAAAAATAAAAAAATCTTAAATTTACTAGGTATGTTATAAAGTTATGTATGGCCTAGAATGGAAGTCTTGCACTGCTCTCTATAGGTGGACGTGAATGGGTAGAAATAAGTATTAGAAATAATAGCCATGTTGTTTATGAGAGCCACGGTCCTGCTATCACTTACAGATTTTACATTTAATCTACTACTAAAGTCTCAGTATTACTCTCAGGTAAAGTTCAGCACTTGTTAGATCTTGAAGACTTTTCTGATCCCTCTACAGTGCTGAACCACAGTAGCTGTATTACAATGCATTCAAAAAGCTAAAATTGTATTTAGTAAAGGTTTTTAATAGTATTTAGGTTTCTGAACTCACAAAATTTAAATCTGCTTTCCAACCCTGAACTTAAGAAGTACAGATATTTCCTTTCTGTGTAAATATTTTGGGGTAGCATTTAATTTTGACAGGAAAATGAGTAAACAGAGACTTGTCAAATTACATAATATTTAATTAAAAATTAAGTAGTCAGCTCTGAGCAACAAAGTTCTAGTCCAGATTCTGGAGGTGCTTAAATGCATCCTTAGGTAGGGCTTGTGTCTAGTTTCAGGCAGTTGCTTTAAATGGGAGTTTCCCTACCAGCAGTGCCTGCTGCAATACAGGGTTTGCCTCACCAGACTCCACGATTTTGTAGTAAAGAAATCAACAAAAGCTTTTATTAAATTATTTCTATTTTATTCTTATTTATTTATTAAAAAAAAAAAAAAAATTAAAAGAAAATTGCCTTAACTTAATTGACAGGTGTTTTTCCTAACAGTATCATGTGTTATACATGGATATTGCTATTTAAGAGTAGTTCTTCTCACAAGTAACATCATGCATGAATTTGTTTCACTAATTTGTTGTGTGTTGCTGTTTGCAGTCACCTCAGTTGCTCTCTCCAACAACTACTGAGGTAATCCCCCCATGTCTTCGTTTTCCTGTTCTGACCCATGTTGTGATGCATAAATCTGGTCATATTGATAACCAGCAGCGTCTGAAATATGGGGTTTGCCTCCTGCCTCTACTGTGCATGAGGTTTTATAATTTATTTTTTTTGCAGTGTTACTTGTGTTGAATATGTGCTCTGCTTCTGGACTGTCATCTGTATGCATCTACCTCCACTGTCACTCATGTTTCTGCCTTCCAAAATAAAGGTTGTATTGTGGTCACTTCTTCAAGTTGTACTAAATAAATTTCATTGGAAAATATTATGTTTACATATAAAGCTGTCAGCATGAATTGCCTTGAAATAATCTTAAGCATAGCTTTCTCCTCGTCTTTTTTGTTTTTTGTTTGGTTTTTTTTGTTTTTTTTTGTGGGTTTTTTTTTGTTTTTTGGGTTTGTTTTTTGTTTGTTTTTCTTCCCCACAAATAGTTAAACTATTGTAATGTACTATTTGTACTCACTTACTATTAAGTCATTTGCACATACCTGAACTTCTAGTTCTGTGTATTTTGATGTGCATTCTTGACCAAAAGTCAATCATTGTTTCAAGATATATCACCTTGGAAGCAGTGAAATCATTTCACACATTTTCCCAGATAGTAGCTCAATTACATATCACAAACCTGTATCATTTCTCCATTATCTCAGTTTTATGTTAAGAGAACTGTATTTCACAATTTTAGTGGAGAACTGCAGGGTTGCAAATCTCAAACTGTCACTATCAGCATTGGTTAAACAGAGATGTTAACCAATAGAAATGTAATGTAACTGATAGTTTTAAATAACAAAATTACTATTTAATATTGGATTTCATGAACTTGATTGACTGTTCCCTACTGAGACACAAAGTACACAAGAGATCAGGTATAAAGTAATCAATATGAAATTTTGAAAGATGATAATAATTTCCTTTAAATTAGCTCTCAGTTAGCAGTTACACTGTTATATTCTGGAAATGATGCTGCTATAGAGATGGGTGCTGCCATCATTCATCTGAACTCTCCAGATTATCCAGCTTTGCCATGCTTGCTGTCTTTCTCCAGAGAGTCTTTATTCAAATGCTCAGGAATCATCACCTGCAAATTCATCATGTTTTTTTAAGGGATTTTTACTCGAGGAAAAATTCACTATATCATACAATGGGACACAGCATAGATCACTAGCTAACATTATATGGTTTTTAAATATTTTTTCAAGACTTTGATATACTACTTCTATCTCTCAAGGATTAAGATGGGCATTAAATAATGTAGCTATTTCAGGAGCCAGACAATAGAGGGGCTAGTGGCAGAATACCTACAGAGCTCTGCATGCTTGGGAATGCTTCAGCTATTCTTTTTTTATGTAACTTCTGAAATTTATAGAAAACTAAGTTTTGATTTTTGCAAATTCAGTGAGGTGGAAGGGATGGAGCAAACTTGAGACAGGGGCGAAGAACTGATGGTGGGAGAACATTGTACATCTCCACAAAGTCAAGAATAATCCCAGAGAAGTCAAATGGAAAACATCCATCTAAAGATGAATGGATAGATGTAACTAAGTTGTTCTGATAGGAATCTGGGAGATGATGGTGGGGCTAAGTAGGATCTCCTATGTGTTTAAATGATGAATGATCCAATGTAAGTTGCACAGATGCCTAAAGATGTCTCAGGATTCATGACAAGTGACTAACACCTGCTGTGGTATAGCATATCTTCACTTGCTCCTTCTGGAATTGGAGAGAAGAAGCATGTTTTCTGAGTATGACTTTTCCTACGTGAGCATCTGTGGGTTTCCTTGATTTTTTTTCTGATGAAGTGAGAGAAAAAAAATTTATTTCCACATGTAATTCACTTAGTAATGCTTTAACTATTAAGGAGACACTGTGTTGCAAGTTTGCTTTAAGTAGGTGTAGAGAGTGAGGGCTTTGAAATGAGTGTACATACTTTTAAGTGGTTGAAACCAAGGGCTTAGTGGAAGGTGGGTTGTATGGCTTGCTTTGCACAATGCTGCAGTCTTAATGTTAGTGTTATATAAGAGTTTATATCAGTTACCTGGCTAGTAATGACACTTTTGTAATGTGGCACACTGGGCAATTTGCTGAACAGACATGATTATTTCTGAGATGTAACGAAGCCACCAAATGCTGATTTTTGTGCTGCCTGTAACCATTATGCATCCATTCCTACAGTTAGAAAGTGCCCATAGTACTATCAGGCTAGCCTGATCTCATCTTCCACCCACCCATGTATGTTCAGGGAATTTTAATGTCCTGAACAACTTTTGTGGTGCTATGTTCTTTTCAAATAATATAGTAATTTTAAATTCATGCATGTGGTGAATTTCCTGGTAACATGACTGTTCTCTGATACTTAGCAGAGCTCCTTTGGTCACACAACTCTGGAGGTGCTTACAGCTGAAAGCCACCTCATTCCATTGGGATTGCATGGAGCTTTGTGACAACATCAACTTCCACTAACATGGCACAGAATCATGCAAAATGGTGTATTCTGATGGTTTTAGAAGTGATTTGTTTTCCTTAATGTATTTCCTCTCCTCCTCCCAGGGTGATCAAGATGACAGATCTTTCAAGCAGTACAGGACATCCAGTCCTAGCTCTGCTGGGTCACTGGGCTATGGTCGCTACACTCCAACCTCCCATTCTCCTCAGCATTATAGCAGACCAGGTAATTGAAAAGCAGCCTTATTTTTTCTCTAGATTTTTCCACTACTTTGTCGTTTGAAGGACATAGTTCTGGCCCCATCCTTCTTGAAGCTGCACATTCAGTCTGCAGCTCTCACAGTGCAGCATGGTGGTAGTGAATGCATTCAAAGCCAAGGGGGTGGTTGAGTGACTTCTCCCTTCTTGTGCCACAGATACAGGGGCTGTGTCTCCTCTATTCAGTGCAAGAGCTGGAGGAGTGACCACTGATTCTGATGGCTTTTGAAAGCCAAGTTGTTTTAGTTGAGAAGCTGACAAAAAAGTTTATTGCAACTTCGGGCTGAAGTGGTAGCTGTGTTGGTGGTGGTGTTGCACAGAGAATAGGGATCACAGTGTTTTGATCCTTGTATCAGAGCCCCATAAAAGAGCTTTTTTGCATTTGGGCATTGTGCGGTTTTATCCTTAGGAAGAACCAACTAAATTGTTTAAAATTAATACTGTTTATTCATCATTTGGGTGGAAATCAGAGCATTCAAAAATATTTTCTTGATGTCTTTTTATTTCATTTGAGCTACATCATAATTATAAACTAGTTTGGAAGATTGGGGGTTCTTAACCTTCTCAGTGGGAACAAAAGTTTTATGGGTAACATGAACAATTTTTGCAGGATTTGAATATTTGCACTACATAAAGTCTTTGAAGTGGAAATGAGATTGAGTATAAAAGATCACTGAGAGGAAAGATCAGCCCCCACTGAAGGTCTGGCAGCTGTCATGCTTAGGCTTAGCTGCACACTGCTAAAGCAGGGAGGAAACATGGAATAAATTGTGTATGAATTCTAATGATGTTACAGCTTCATTGAAAAGTTAGAAGATAGTCATCATGATTGCTAATTTTAATAATTGCCATTAGTTCTTAAAAATATCAACTAAGCAAACAAAATGACTTATGAGAATGTTTTTCACAGTACTTAATCATGTGTATAACTATTAGAGCTCAAATAACTTCAGGATGTTTCTTCAAATGCTTAAATGAGACATACACCTGTGTGCCCTGCTGCATTCTGAACTAACTCTTACCAGAGTGCACTGATGGCAGCGAGAACTGGACCCATCCATAGCACCGTTCTCAGAAGAGACAAAGGTCTCCCCATTTCATTTCATTAGATCCATTATGAGCATATATCATTCCCTCTTGCATCTTTTGAATATGCAGATATTCCCTGAGTGCAACTATGCTTTCTGTGGTGGCTTTTCTGGAATATTTTCCAATGCATTACATTATCAGCATTTTATACAATACTCTTTCAGTCTGCAGAAAGCCCGTTTCCCTGGGCCAACCACATAGTGTGGCCACTGTGATGTTTATAGCAATAAATAAATAAAGATGAAGTCTTAAATATAAACTATATGTTTTCTAAGCATTGGGAGGAAAATGTTCCTGAAAAAAAAAAAACCCGAAAAAGGATGGCATTGTTATTTGTGGGTTTCAGTAAGTGAACTAAATAGTTTATTTTCACTTACTCTCTGTTGCCCCCAGCTGGTACTCAGAGTCTTGGTACCAGTAGCTGCATCTCCCTGCCCCAACACCCAAGCCTTACATCTACATTCAGACATCATTACATCCCTTTCTTCAAAGGTAAGGTCCAGGAATGCAAAAACGTGCTGTGATACTGTAGACTTATTCAGATGTGTTTCACTTTTATGTCTGTGCAAGCATGGCTTCCACTTGGATAAAATTTGTAAAAATTTTGTGCAAGTGCTTTCTTGATGTACTCTGTAAGTTTTAAGAACTGAGTGGGTATGGGTTGTTTTATTTTTGTCTTTTATGAGTGAGTGTTAAGTGTTTTTAAAGGGGTGGAGGGAAGGAATTAGATTTTCTAACGAAAATGAGAGAGGAATAATTTAAAAGTCTGTTCTGAAATAGTGTCTACCCTCTTTTCATGATGATAAATAGATACTGTAACAAGCTTAAATGTTGAGTCCTATATTGAATGATAGTATTCTGACCTTCTAACCTACATTTAGTGATTCTTCATATTATTTGTAGCATTACCAAAAAGTATGCCAGAAAAGCTGCACTGATTAGCAAATAATGGTATAAAACAGGGTAACTGAGTTTAGTCTCCTTTACATTAAATCTTTTTTTCAGTGGCTGTTGACTTTTAATGACCTTTGTGTTGTGGGTGTGAGACAGTAACAAGAAGTGTAAAGAACTTTTGAGGCAAAGGCTATTTTTTTTTTGACTAGTTAGTTGAATGTCAGAAAGAAGACATTCAGCTGCCACATCTTCCCCTAAGTTTGTCCTCTCTTGTAGCAATGTAAGTGGGGAGGTGACATGAATGATGAATCTGCCAAACATTTTCAGTGCTTATTCCTTGACTCAGTAGTGCTTGATTAAATAAAGCAAAACTGTTCTTCTTGCCTTTGTAACAATTACAGAAAAGGAAGTGACACTCTGCAGGAACCAGACTTGCAAACTCAAATAAATAGCAGACTCTCATCACCTTTGGAATAAACACTAATACATCTTCATTGGGTCCTCATGTATCCAAAAACAGTTCTGTCCAAAATCAGCTGAATTTTACTCTTATGAGCACGAACAGAATCAGTCTCGAGTCTCCCAAATATGATGCTCAAGAAAAAAATTTGGAAGAAAAAGCTGATGAGCCTAAACTAAATATTGCCATTTTAAAGTCTGCCTGCAAAACTTCTTCCTGTTCCCACAAGCACCCAGACATGTTTTGGAAGGCAGGCACACACCCTGTATTCCCTGAGGCACTGTGGGAACAAGTTTTTGATCTGTCCTCTAAATTTGGACAATATCATCCAACCTGGTGTACCAGGTAAGAAAAACCTTTTTAGTGTATTGAAATCTCTTATTCAAAAGCCAGTCTGCAGTTGCTTAGCAGCTCTCCTGATAAACAGAGCTTCTGTGCAGTGCTGCCTGCTGTTCCTCAGAGCAGCAGCAATTATCTTGTGCTGCTCTTTGGAGGAAAAAATCCTCAAGTGTGCAGCTCCTTGTGCCCAAACAATTATTAGGAGTGTGATCAAAGTGATAATACTTTGCAATTCTGCAGAACTTCTTATCAAGGAGCTAAAATATTTTGCAAGCAGTAGCTTACAGTGCCTCAGTGTGCTCCTGGGAGGCAGGCGAGCCTGTTTGTAATGTTCCCACACAGGTAAACGTGAGCCCTGTGGAGGCTGTGGAGATTATCTGCTGTTTCATACTGAGTTGATGTCACAATCTGAAAGGAGTCAGAAGCTTTGTTCCCATCCTCTTCAAGTTCTCTGAATTGTTTTCTTTTTTTTTTTCTTTTTCCCATTGGCTTGAGAAGTCTTCTGGAGGCATCACGGTGCTATTTTTTTCTCTTCAAAGGGATTTGTGTGGGAAGAACAGGAATGTAAAACTAGTTAACCATGGTTAATATTGCCACTTGATTTTTTAAAAAGTTAAATCACACTAATTTACATATTTTTATTATATAAAAATTAAAATTCTCAATAATAATAGATACTAGATAATAAAGTTAATAATACTAAAAGTAATTTCTGTAAAACCAGCACTACGCAATCATCACTAAAGATATTTTTTTAAGCTTCCAAGAGACAGAAGTGTTACTACCCTGGTGAAATTAAAACAGACAGAATCTTCCTTTTGGCTTCACTGAGTTTGCATCACAATCATCCTTAAAATTCCATGGTTTTTCATTTTTCCAGCAAAAAAGTATGATTACCGAGTTCTAGTTTTTTCTTCAGTATACTTTAGTCTAGCTCTCATGAAGTGTAACAGGATGACCTTTTCTTTGTCATGCAGAGAAATTTCTCATTGTGCTCTTAAGGATTTTTGTCATCAAAATAAATCCTTGCTTCAAGAAGGCTTCACAGTTCATGTCCCTGCGGAACTGTGGGGAGTAATATTCCAAGTCCCTGTGCTTGGTGTAACTCTGCCCCTTGAGGCGATGGAGTCAGTGAGCATCCAGGCTGTGCTGAGTCCTACTGAAAACATGCTTCATTAAAATTTGGTGGAAAGTATCTTGCCTTGCTAGTGCAGCAGTACAGCTTCCAAAGCCCATTAAGCCTTTGTGAGCTTGAAAAGAATTAGTCATCAAACTTTGTCTCAATTAATGCACCATGAGCAGAAATAATAAAGGATCCAGTTTTGGGAGGAGGCTCTGGTATCTCCCTCATTAGGCCAGGCCAGTGGTATCTGTTTGTTGTTCAGTCCTGAACTTAGACAGCTCTTACTGCAACTCTCTATCAAGTTTCACATCCCCCCAGATAAGATAATAGTTGACTAGGAAGTAGTTATAAGCAAGATGATACTTTTCCTGACAATCCCTTGAAAAGGGAGCACGGTCTGAGCTCTGATCAGTTGGCTCTACACACACAAGGTTAAAAGAGCAGCCTACCCTGTCAGCAGCCAAAAGACACAAGGAAATTTCTGTGGCTGACAGTCAAGTTCAAAGTAAAGTTTTCCAGATTCTTTCCAAGTTAAACAAAATACAGAGAAGAGTTCACGATTCTGTTGTTTTGTTCTGCACTCAGTAGAGCAGATCATGGGCTGCAACTACTTGTGGAAAAAGACAAAACCAAAAGTTTGAAAAATATTCTTCTCTGGAAGTTTCGTTTTCTTTTCTCTGAGACCTCACTTGAAGTTCTTCTACAATGTAAACTTTCATTTTAAAGATTTTTATTGTATGTTCTATGAAATATTTTTCTGGTGTTACTACACATCAACTTTCTACACATGCCTTCGGTTTACTTTGTAATATTTCTTATTTTGTATGCCAAATGTGAAATACAACTGCTCTTTTGTGTTTGTCCAAATCAAAGGCAGACTTATCAATATGATTAAATGTGTTTCAGCTTGTTTGAGTGGGATGCAAGAAGAACTTTTTGCCTCATTTAATCCTTAACTATTCCCCTTCGAGCAAGTTAGAGATGAGGGCTGTGGTGGCTTTGCAAACTGCTCCACCCACTTGCATTGAGCAGTTCATGGATTTGCTGTCCCCTGGCACTTGTGCTTGCATCCTATTTTTTACAAGTTTTTTATTCTTAATCAAGGTTCCTCCTGATTCCCTGCTGATTCCCTCCCCTGTCCCTGAGGAATGACTCTCTCTGTGTGTATGATGCAAGCACCATGGTGTCACTGCTCAATGAAGTAATGATTCATGCAATTCAGAGATTAATATTGATTTTAATAATATGGTAATTTTAATTAAATATGAGTTAATATGCTTTGAAAATAATGTGAAAACTTTAATTTTCTTTTTAAATTAAAAAAAATTCAATAGTAACATCACTTTGAAATGAAGATATTTGAGGTTATTTGAGTTCTAAAGGACCTTACTTGAATGAGGGTCTGCTGCTGCTCTTTGCATTTAAAGTTGGAGTGACATTGTGGCCTATTGGGATGCCCAAGCATCTGGGCAGAAAGCAGCAAAAAAAGAGGGTACTGATAGATGTGCTGTGAAAACTTGTTGCCATGTCTTTCCTTCCAAGAGCAAAGTAGGGAATCAAGAGACTGAATAACCATCAGCTTCCTTGTCTAAGCAAAACTTGATTGCAAACTGGTGATGACACACCAGATTTTTCGTAATGCCATAATTCTTCTCTTACTTTTTGGAAGGACCACAGCACATGCAGTTGTAAATTCACTTCGTCAGCTGCTCTGATTGCATTTTCTTCATTGAGAAATCATTATCATTGAGTACACCGTGGCTCTGGCTGCATAGTTTTAGAGTTATAATTTTTCACCAACTGTGAAAAAAACGGAGACAAAATTTAAAACAGATGAGCTTGTGTATCATCATGAGATGCACAGCACACTCTTCTGACCTGGTCTGGCCTGCTTCTGCTCCCATTGAACTCAGTGGCAGTACCCAGTTGGCTGCAGTGGTGTGTGTCAAAGCTGGCTTTGGTGACAGACCGATGACCATGTGTCCACTGCTTGTCAACAGAGGCAAGGGATCTGCAGAGACCACCTCCATGGGCATGGCCTACACGGTTATGGTAATCCATGAATTTTATGGTTATAAAACTTCCCCACCCTGAGAGCAGAACTCATACAGATACAGTGTTCTGAGCTTCTGCACTTTCTTTACCCCAAAAAACTTGCTATAATTTTCAGTATTGCTAGCCAGTAAATTCATTCTCCATCCACAGTAAAATAATAACAGCAAACTAACAGCCATTTTGTGTTAGAAATATGTCATGTTTGGCTTCCAGTTGCTTAACAGTGCTGTAAATTAATTGGATTTTACAAGTCCCAAAAAAGTAGAGCTTTACTTTTTTGTTTGCCAAGCAACAATATAATGCCATAGAGTGTTCTTTGGGGAAATTGGCTGGGAGGAAATAGATGGCACCTAATCAGCTTTTGACAAAAAAGTAGATGGATGGATCAATCCTATATATATATATATTGAGATTTTGTAAAGTAACTATGGCATTATAGATCCATGACTTGATAATCCAACCTTGTTTGCATAGATATAAAATGCTGTGGCATGTTACCTGTGGGAAAAGTTTTCAATTAAGAACCAAATCTCAGCATCTGTTTCTGTCACTGATATATGCAGGAGTATTTGATTTAAATGTAGCATCTCTTTTTTGGTCTAGTCCTGCTTTGAGATATTTTAAACACTACTGAGTTATTTCATTACTGGTTTCAGGGGCAGGCCATGAGCCATAGCTTTAAACTTTTCAAAAACTTCATTGGTAGATTGTTCATTTAAGGCTATGCAAAACACATTACAAGACTGTGGAGGTACTTATCCTTTTATTTTCTTTATTAAAGTGCTGTTAAAAGAAAAACTTTGGTTTCCAAGTAGGGCAGTTTAATCCAATATTATCTGTCAGTTATTAGTGATTGATGGGATGTTTGGAGACTGAGCCAATACACTGTGCTAAAAATTAATGAGTTTTACTAAGAACATATATTTAAAAATGTTGGATTAACAAGTCATTCTGAACAAGCTTTTATGCTTGAAGTACTCTACTTTGCTTTCCATTTTTTTTCTTTTATCTGCTTTCTTTGCTTTTCCCCTTGGAGGCAGTGAAAGTGGTCGGAGCACTCCAAGCTTATCCATGTATTCAGACAGCAAATCTTCACCTTCTGTCTATCAGCAGGCTCCTAGGCATTTCCATATTCCAGGTAGGCACTCACTACTTAGATTTGATCTTGCACTGATGGCATCTGTTTATTCTCTTCTGAATGCAATTCTTTTTTTGCATTGATTTGTGAACTTTGAAATGCGAGAGAAAATGTCTGATAAGTGAAAAACTGTTCACTTGTTAAACCTCAGAAATAAAGGAGTTGAGAGCTGTGTGCTTATATGTGTGTATATATATATGTAAAAATGCATTAGAGGAGGCAGATAGCAGCAAATGTTATTAAGCCTACAAAGGTACAATTATTTATAGTGCCATGGGTGCATAGTTCCGTTGCATTAATGTGCTGAAGGGGTTTTGTATTTTTCTTTATCCATCTACTCTCTGAATTAGAGAGTGATATTAATATAGACTTCAAAAATAGATGAAAGGCTGCAGACCTCCAGGACACTGACTGTGACTGTCTTTGTGTGTGTACTGTACTGTTTTCAAGTTCACATACAGTTCACAGGCACTTTTAATTTAAATCCTTTTAGCTTTTTGTCTGCTAAGGATGTCTACCTGCTCCATGGAATAGTTTATTTATTTTTAACTTCTGGGGTTAATGTTTCCGTAAACACCCTGTAATTAGGTTTGTATCTGCTCAGGTCAAAGGAAGTCTGATGTCTGATGTACAACATGATGTGGGAACCCTGGTCTGTGGCTCTGAGGGCTTTAAAAAAACGTCCTGGCTGGGCAGATTACCTATATAATTCAAAATATAGACAGACTATAAGATTTCCTCTAAGAATATTGGGCATTTCCTGTGTAAACTTCTATATCTGAACATGTACACTTTCTTCATAATTAATGGAGAAAGACTCTTTTCATGTGTATTACAGTCATCTGTTGTGCCTGTACATGAATTTTATTTTAAGTAATGACAAGTGTAGCCAGTTTTCTCTTTGCTGTTGTGAAGTATATATTGGTATTGAAGATATGGTTATGTGGTTACCCAACATAACAGCAAACAGATGCCATTCAAGGTGTCTTAAAGCATTTTGTGGGACTGGGGGGAGATTTTGCTGCATAGGTAGGTATAGCAAATATTTCACATTTATAAAGATGATGGGGAAGAATTCATTCTCTTGTAATAACCAGTGAATGACAAGTGACTGAATGAATGTGTGGTATTTGTTGAGAGGAGTGAAGAGCAGCATGGTCTGAACTGCTTGCTTACCCTTTTATTCTTTCCTTTCTCTTTCCTCTTCCTCAGACACTGGTGTAAAAGATAACATCTATAGGAAACCTCCTATCTACAAACAGCATGGTACAGTCTGCTTTTCCCTCTTGTGATTTTCTGTACATGGCTTGTAAAGAAGTGCATGTTGATTTCCAGATTATTCTCTGTAGTCTTTGCAGTTTATATCCCTACAATCTGAAATAGAAAAGGAAAAAAAAAATAACAAGAAAATTAAAAAGCATTTTGTATAACATGTTGTCCAAGGATTCAGTATGTTCTCTAAAATTGGGCTAATAACTTCAGAAGAGTTTTCTTATTTGTGGAAGGATATAAAATACATAAATATAGAAGGTTGCTCTCCTGTTTTCAGTCCATGCCCTGGGCTAGAACAAATTCAGAAGCTGATAACATCAGCAAGATATGATTGGAAAACCTGGGGTTGACCCAGCACCAAGACTACTCTCTGCTATTCTAAACAATAGCAGACAATATGTGATGTTTTATGCCACTGAGAACTTGGCTTAAGACTCTAGTAAATATAAAAAATAGAAATTTAAATCTGTGTTCATCTGTTATTGCTTTTGCTGTACATTTAACTAATCAACATTAATGCAATTTCTATGTTGATGTCAGTACCTTTGTGGTCTCAGTGATGTTTGACAATGGCCTTAGTTCATGATACAGGCTTAAAAATACACAATTCAATTTTCTAAATCAGATTTCATTACTAATCTTTAGAAAAAAGTAGGTATGGATTTTGCTGCATTAGAGTACCTTGAAAGTGCAGAAGTACATTTCTGATTACAAGTCATGGCTAGGGTGCTTCTGTACTCAGAAGCAAAGGGAAAAAAAAAAGCTTAATATAAATGTTCTCTCAACAAAAAACAGTATTTTAATCATGATTGCTAAGCTTCTTGGGAATGCATGAGGAAAAAAGTAAATATCAGAGGTGTTCATCACACTGCAAGCTGCTGCTAATTAACATTATGTGTGTCCATTCTCCCATGCTTTTGCTTTAACTGGTAACTGATAACTTCCCATGAATCAAAATTTAGGGAACTGCATTTGCATCACTGGCTTTACGGTCAGAACAAGGAAAATGTACATATTTTCCTGTTGTGGTAATAGGGGAGTTTAACTGATCTTAAAATATTCAAGTAACATTTAGTTTAAGAAACAATGCTTTTATGTAGTTATTTTTATACTATCTTTCACAGAAAATGGCCTTTATTTCTGTTTTGAATTAAGTTCTAGTTTTGATCTAATACAGTAATAGGAGAAAGAAAATTATTGACTGGTGTCTCCCAACTGAGTCAGCCTGTGCACCTCTGCTCTTCCTGGTGCTTCATTCCAAAGGAACATTCCAAGCAAGCAGATTTAGATCACCTCTGTGGGCTTTCTGGGTATGGCTTTGAGCAAAGTCAGACTTACTGATGTTTCAATGCCCCTTAGGTGCCAGTCTTTGCTAGACATTTTCTTCTCAGTATGTCCTAATCTTGGACAAACTAATGTTACCTCAAAGGCAAAAAGACAGGATGGGTTTGGTTTAGTGCCTGACTTGCTGAAATCTGCCAACCTTATAGTCTGCTCTCTATTTCCTTCTTGTCTTTAGATGTACAAATCATTTGAGGCAACTACTCACGCTGAGAAAAAAACCAAACCAAACCAAACCAAAACTACTGACAAGGGAAGAAGTTGAATATTACAGTGGTGTTTGGAAAGATCATGAGCAAATGCAAAGTTGCAATCATCTGGTGCAAACCAGCATAGCTTCACTGATTCATAGATCACAAACTAATGATGTGGCTCTGATGTCCCATATAATGGCTGTGTAATAGAATTTTATAGATACTTTATGTTTGCAAACAGGATTCCAAGCAGCAGCTTTGGTTTTATGCTCCAGACAAGGCATTTTTAATATTAATTTACTGCCTATTAGATATGCAGCCAATGTCTGGGTTACATCAGTTTTGAACGGTTCTATGGAGTCGTTCCTCATATTCACTGGAGTGAGTGGAGGATTAAATTATCAAGTCATCAGTCTCTATAGGTTAACAAGATATATGTTTTAAACTTTCTTTCGTAGATTACAGATTTTCTGAAAGTGTTGAAAATACACACTTGGTTTTCTACTCAGGAGTAAAATATAATATACTGTAACTCAAAAAAACCCAACCCAACCCCACCAAAAAATCAATGAACATTTCTTTCAATAAATATATATATATACATATATATATACAGAGATAGACAAAAAATAAAGTAAAATAAAATTTAGCTTTTATTAAGAAAGAGCAACCAGCTAAAGCACGAAGGTGAGCATCTGATGAATCAGCTTCTCAAGCTAATGGAACACTGAACTGATACATGCTGAACAGGAGCCAGAGAACATTCCTTTGTTGAAGAGACCAAGCTTGAACAAACAAGCACAAAAATGTTCTTTAAAACAAAAAATGTGAGAAGCTCTTCCTAAACATTTGATTTTAAAAGGTTTCAGTTACAGCAGTGCCCAAGAGTTTAATTGTAACCACAGCTTCTGTTTCTATTATAAACACCCAACTTCAGAATGAAAAAAAGAGGTCTAAGAATGGGACACACGAGATCAGGGTGAGGGCTTGGGGGAGAAAGCAAAGGGTGTGGGAGCCTGTGTTCATTTCTGTGCGTTCATGTTTTTAAAATATTTGAACAGAGTAGCATTGTAGCATTTGTTTGTATATCCCATGGAATATCTGAAACCTCTGAATATATGCTTTGGATTAAATTGAGGTTTTTTACTTTGAAAAAATCCATGCCTTGAAACAAAAACAGTTTCAAAAAATGCATCGGATTCTCTATATGGAATTCTGATTTAGGGAGGGCAAGATCCATACATATAACCTGGAACAACAGTAGGATGTGCTCCTGAAATAGCAGTGGAAGAGGTTTAAGTCCTTGGTACAGTGTAGGGATATTATTCTTCATCTGTCATATATAGATATTCCATTCGATTTCTTTCTCAGAGAAGCATCTTGTTATTTCAGCAAAATGCTCTGGTCAGGATGCTGCTAGCTAACTGTGAAAAACTTCAAGTTTTTTTGTAATGCTGCTTTTATCATATGTCACAGCTTTGTTTTGCCACATTAAATTGAGTTAAAACCCTCTACAGTGACAGATTTTCATCTCTAACCCATAGCTTTTTTCCTTACAGGAATTTGTCATTTTTTAAGTATCACCTTCTAAAAAAAGAGGAAAAAACACAGAAACCCCAAAACAGTTAAGGTCTGGATGTGATCTGTATAATGACACCAGAAAATAAAACAGAATAGCACTGAAATGCTAATGGTGGTGGCCTTTCACCTGTGCTGCTTAGATGTTTTCAGCTAACTGGGAATGTTAGAGCAGTTATGGTGGGGCATGTTGATCTCCTCCTCACCTCTGTGTCAAAGAGTCCCATCAGAGCCTTAGCTTCTGTAGTGTCCTGTTTTTATGATGCTGGTGATGATACTTGGTTTCTTGCTGCATGGGGCTCAGGCACTGCAGAAAGCCCCCTTGTTGGGATGACTTCTCTTGGGCTTATGATTATGTTGGATCATTGCATTCATGCAGTTTTGTAACATTAGGCTCTCCCCAAACCAACACAGAATGATAAAAATGCAAGTAGCACTCAAATTTTGAAAAGCTAATTGAAATGGTGTGAAATTTGGCTCAAAAGCTTTCTATAAGATTCTGAAGTGTAACTCAATGTTTGGAACAATATGCTGACATCTAAATGACAAGGAAAAACACAGGTAATACTTGGGAACTGTCTATTGAATAGCTTTTGGGCTTTCAGCTAGTTTACAGTTTTTCTTATCAGCAAATAAGAAAGGTACAAGACAATAAACAAGATAAATTATCAGCAATATTTATTTTGTTAAATACTATTTAAGAGGGCAATATAGTCAGAAAAGGGGTTAGTCACAGAATTTTGAATTGAAATAGGAGTCTGATGTGGCCTCTCTTGCAGACTTTGTGAAGAGGCAATACCATATTTGTTCCTATCTTCTTTTACCATCATTGCCTAACCTTTTTGGGAAGACAGGAGGCCCAGGTGTGCAAACCACAAAATATGTAACCATGTGTTCCTTCATGGTAATGCAAAAGAATGGGGAAATTACTTGTTCCTGTGTGTACTAACCATATAAATCTATCCTTAAGTTATGACAAAGGGTTTTTTCCCATCAATCATCATAGTTTCTTCCTAAAAAGACATTTCAAAATCTAGCAGGAATAAATTGTCTAAATTCACTGTATCCAAAAGGATTACTGTAATAATTTAAAAAATATTTTAAGTAATTCTTTGAAACCATAGCTCTACACGTCAAATTTTCTGTACAGCTCTGGGTTGGTGTTTTGGTTTTGGGTGGGTTTCTTCTTTTGTTTTTTTTTTTTTTTCCTGTGTGTGTGGGGGGTTTAATTCTTTTTTTACTCTCAAAAATATTTGGAACATAACTTTCAAAACAGAAGAAGAAAAAAAAAGTAATCTATTATGTTTTTTAAATTACCTTAATCTTCCAGCAGCAAGAAGATCAGAAGGGGAGGATGGAAGCTTGGATCAGGACAGTAAGAAGGTAACGATCAGAAAGAACAAAGCTTATTTGTCTTCCTTGAAACAACTGCTTTTTAAAACATGTTCATACATAAGGTATTCTTTCATATTACTGTAGAAATCGTTACTGCTTTTAAGTCTTTCCAAGAAGATACAGAAAAGCTTGAAATCTCATCCACAGCATTTAGAATCTATATTCTACAGTGAAGAAAGAAATAGGGTTATTGAGATTAAGAGCAATGAGCTTGTGGATTTTCACTCAGTCTCACCATATTGGTTATTCAGCTAAGCTGCTGGACTTTTACTTAGGATGCATGTTAACATACAGGAAAAATGTTACAGAACATTAATAATAAGAAAATTTCAAAGTACATCTTCTAAAATGGGATGCAGCAGGCAGCTTAATTAACAGAGGAACTGCTCTCAGCACAGATGAATGTTGGAAGTTTTTGGTAGCTGTGGCTTCTAACAGGGAGTCCCATGATACAGTCAACTCTTATCCTTTGATAAGGAAAGGAACAAGTTGCAGTGAGCATAAATACATAACTAATTCACCAGACTTCCCAGGCAGGTAAAGTAGAACTGCATTCAGATCTTAAATCCTGAATCATGTAACAGGCTTTTACCATTTTCAGCTAAAGACCAGTTGGCTTATTCTGAAAGGGGATATGGACACCAGAACAAATTCCCCAGATTCAGACACCCGGTCCCTCTCTCTTACTGCCAGAAGTGACAGAGAAAACTTCCCAAGGGCACAGGAGGGGACTGCTGGCTACTCCCGTGAGTACTGTACTGGCTTTCAATAGGCAGGGTGGGGGTACCAGGCATATGACTGACTTGTACTAATTACTCCTTGATCCAAACTGTATTTTGAATATTAGTAGAGCCATTTCTTCTGTGCTATGGTCAAGCACAAAGAACAATTAGCTCCCCAGTTTAATTTAGATTAGGCATTCATTTATTATTTCTCACAGTTATACCTCTAAGTTCACAGAAGCCTTCCACATATTTAAGCGACTGAGTAAAAGGGTGGAATAGTGGGATAATTTTGTCCTAAATACTGGTCAGAAGATCGTATGTCCGTGTTTGCTGTCAATACTAAGCCTCATTCTAAATGTTTCTTATTCTGATTTTCAGCTAGTTAGGAGGTGAAGGAAATGGTCATCAGCATTGAGTCTTAGTTTAACTTTTAGATTACATAAATGAAATAAAATTAGGTTAAATGACTTTTAACTGGGCCATTCTTCTCTTTGCCTCCCCCACTTTACTCCGTACAGCCAGAGCAGGTCATCTGGGGTAAACAAGTTGGGGAAGCAGTTTTCCAAAAGAATGCACCCAGTGCGAGGCATGTCTGGCAGCAGGGCTAGGATGTCAGTCTTGTGGGCATTCTGGTAATGTGATAGCTGGCTCCATCAACTTGTATTAAGGAAATTATGGCTTAGCTATGCAAGGAAGAGGGAAAACAGATGCTACAAAGTCTGTCACAAGGCTGTATCAAGATAAAGAAGAAAAGTTGTTTTGAATCATCATCCTCACTGGTCTAACCTGAAGGGATTTGATTCCTTTGTCTTCATCAGACACTGCATACATGTGCACAGGGTGTGTTGCTGGATTCCCTGTGCAGGGGAAACCAAATCTGACCACCTCATACACCTAACATCTGTAGGTCATTGCCCAGAAATGAACATGTAAACCTTTCATTATGATGTGCATGTTGGGTATATTTGGAAGCTTTCTTGAGTTGATCTGATGCTTCTCTACATATATATTGAAATTCTGATCCTTGCATGAAGATTTTCTGGAGAAATAGGGAGAAATATGTGGAACAGCAAGAATTATGTTATACAGTAACACCATGAGGTGTGAGGTTTTTTTCATGAGAATATTGCTATACCTCTCCCTCTTCTGTATCAGTATTTCTTTTATGTTGGGTATTTTTTTGTGGGGGGAGTTTTGTGGGGTTCTGTTTTTATTTTGTTTTGTTTTATCTTGAGAATGTGGAGCTATTAAAACTAGAAACATAAAAATGGTTCACACCTCTTTTAGGGTCAATATCACCTCCATTAGGGCCAATATCACCTCTGTGTGAATACAATATAGGTTGTGCAGTTAATATTCCATTGCTTTTTGTCAGTGTTTCTCTCTTCCTCAGGAAAGCTGACCATTGCTCAATTAACAGCTACAAAGAAATGACATTTAGGAACTTTTATTTAACTGACATGGAGAATTTATTTTTCATTCCATTCTTTCTGATTTTGTTCAACCATCTGACTCTTTTATTACCTATGGAAGGCCTAAGTAATTCCTACTCTACTCAGTTTCCCTATTTAGTCTATTTGTTGTCTGTCACATGCCCTGTCTGCTGTGGAACAGGAGCTTCTCTGGCTCGTGCAGTCATGGTTGAGAGCGGCCAGATCTATAACTCAGACATTCAGCCCCATGTCTGTGGTGTAGTCATTAAGCATCAGAGAAAATAAACTTCAGATATTGGTTTAATGTCAAAGTGGATACATTGATACACCTTACATCCACCTGTGTAAGTGTGTCTTGTTACTGTAGGTTTACATGTTTAATAGCTAATAATTTACCATATTTCATGGTTTTAAGTGTCATGTATTTAGGAAAGCAGACATCTGGCAAGGTGCATAACCCTTGCTGTTCATTTTTCCCTTATGTGCTGAGAGGCAGCAACAGAATAATGAGGTTAGGGTGAATGATAGCCTGTAAAAAATAGGAGCTGTACCCATGCAGAGAGCACTTGTTGTTCAGATAGTACCTAATTAGAGAGAAAGATTGCTTTATCTTGGCCGGTTACTGCAGAAAATTTGCTATGATGGCAACTGCTGCAGCTGGATGTGATGAGCATTATGTGGTTGCTGGCTTTTGATGTTACGTTTTTTCTTAATATCAAAAAAAAAAAAAAAAAGCAGCAGCAGCAAAATAAAAACGTGTTTAACTTTGCAATTAAATTCATGGGGAACAGAAGGTAAATGAAATACAGTTCGCACTGGAAGCAGTAGGTCTTTTCTTGCCAGCTTTCCCAAAGGGGCTGTTGGGCTGTGTTTCTCCTCTGAGGTATTTTCCCGCCATCCACACGATGTCGCCGCTGCCTGCAGAGCGGCCCCGTCCTGCCAGGGGCTCAGGGGGCGGCGGCTCCTCCGCTCCTCCCCGCCAGCCAGAACTGTCTTCTCCCACTGTGGCCTTTACTTTTTTACCAATTTTTCCTGATTATTCGGTAATACCATTTGGCAATAGAACCAAACCATCCCACCCGTCTTCTCTGCAGCCAAGGGGCCGTAAGCTTGAGCTCTGCACTGATGTTCAACACCAGCATCATTTTCCAGGCAGGATGAGAGCTGACAGTTGTTGCAGATCCATTTGCTGTGTCTCAAAGATGCTATACACTCTTTGCACTCTGATATCCTGAACATTCAGATAGCAAGCAGTGATAACTTTACAGTTTCCAAACTGCAATCCATCTAATTCACTGTTCCTCACAGTGTCCTGTATCAGACATGGAAAACCCTTCAGGGTCAGCAGCAGACATTCTTCTTATGGTTTATACCACTCCTCAAATGATGCTTGATTATGTTTTTTAGAAACATCTCTTGCTTTTATAGATCATCTTCATTTTGCTATCTTAAATAAGTCAAGCTTATCAAGCCTTTCCTGTGAAGAGCTTTCATTGCCCCAGTTATCCTTTAGGCCACTCACTTAAACACTGAAGAACAAGAACAGCACAAAAGATGCAGGTAGGATCTCTTGCTGCTACCCTGCTACAGATACTTCATGTCTTATATGTATCAAGCAAGACATTTCCAGCTTTTGCCTTTTTTGTAATTACGTTGTACTTATTTGCTAAGAAGCAAATCAAGGTCATTTTGTGATTGAGTTGATTATCTAAGCCTGTCACCTTTCCTGTTATTTCCAAACAATCAGCTCTCAGATTAAGTCATAGAAGTCTGGGGTATTTCTTAGTCCCCATATACATGACTTTTTCCATATATTACTTTCGAAACTATCCAAATTTTCTCCTATATCTATTAATTTAATGTTCAAGGCTATCCCATTTCTTTATGATGTCCCATTGCTCCTCCATGTTGGCAGTGCCTTATAATTTTGTTTCAGCAGCAAAGTTTATCAATCCATTTCTAATTTTGGGTGTCCAGATGATTAGTGAAAACATTAGGCAATTTCAACTCAGACCCAGTCCATGCTGACACTTTTCTCTGTCAGCACTGCACAGTTCTCACTACCTTTCTTTTATTTCATTATTTCCTTGCTGATTCTATAATTCCTCTGGTAAACTCCATGTTCTCCAGATTTTCATTTAATTCCTTGTGCAGCAACATGCCAGACGCTTTAATTATATCACATTAGATGTGATCTAATAAAATTTATGTTGTGCAGAAGTCATAGCTCTTAACAAAGAAGGTTACCAGCGAGTCTGGCACTGTGTCTTTAGCTTATGTCAAACCAATTAAAATCTATGTGACTGTAATTGATTTTCTGTTTACTTTGATGGTTTTGTTCAGTTTCTCCCTAAGTCTGCTGTTGGAAGCAAACTGATAGTTCCTCAGGTTTTTTTCCCTCTTCAATATAAAAACTATAGTTGCTGTTCTCCAGTGGTAAGAGGTATTGGACTTGTTTATCTCTCCCTGTTTGAGTACATGAAGTGCTTTGAATTATGTTTCTGTCATGGATGAGATTTATTGGCATACCCTTATTCTGTGAGCTTTCCCTCCTTGCTCTGTACTCTCCCTTCCATTCCTGAAAACAGAGATGAAGTATTCCCCCAGTGTTGCAGCCCTACCTAGGTTATGTTTCATCTCTGCTGTGTACTGACATAGTGTAACTCACAGTGATCCCATTTCTTCTTTCCTTGTTCTCTTTTTATTTGGATAGCTGGAGAACCTTTTGCTATTTGTTTTAATATAATTTTCAGTGTTTAACTCAGCTTGAGTTCTGGCAGTTCTCACTTTATCTCAGCACATCATGAGCTCTTTTCTGATCCATCTTTTGTTTTTTCTTTCTTTATGCTTACTCCTAATTGTCTCCTTAGGATATTTATTAATCCAGTGGGGTCTGGCTTCCCTTCCTGCATTGCATTCCCCTTTGGACACATTGCTAACGTTTTTGACAGAAAGAAGCATTGTACATTCAGTTCTTTGAGCTAACTGACTTCTCTAACTTTTTGCATCCATTTATCAAAGTTTCCTGTACTGGAATCAAGAATATTTATTACGGCTGTATTTGTTCATCTTCTGTTTAATTTAAATGGATTCAGCTTGTGATTTCTCTACAGCAATACTTACATACACCAAAAACTAATCTGAAACATTTTTTGTCCTTTCATTGACAAAAGGAACTTCCAGATTTTCTAATTAGACTCTCAGTATTTTAAATAAGGCTCTATAGTTGTTTCATACTGATAGCACACAGTTTCACCACCATACTGTATCCAGTTTGTTAGTGGTAACACCACTTTGA
This sequence comes from Phaethornis superciliosus, assembly GCA_023637945.1. Taxonomy (NCBI): domain Eukaryota; kingdom Metazoa; phylum Chordata; class Aves; order Apodiformes; family Trochilidae; genus Phaethornis; species Phaethornis superciliosus. The sequence goes on from JAJQWJ010000011.1 coordinate 9,612,941, forward strand.
TAATTTGTGTCTTCTAAAGTTTTCTTGAATGTTTATAATATTTATATGGTCACTGATTTACTTTGCCCATTGCCATGTTATAATTTATGGGTGGGGGGTAACTAGCAGTAAAAGTAGTAAAAACAGCATAATCTTTCCTGGTGCTTTTTTTTTTTTAATTTAATTAAAACAAAAAATGGTGATACCTTTAATCCCCCTCTCAAGTCATCATTTAACACCAAGTTGGAGGGCAAGGTTTTCACAAGCTCTCGACTTTGCCTGTATAGCTGCATAAAGTTTCCATAACATGAGTCCCACAGCTCTATTCATGTCATGCCTGGTGAAATGAGTGCATCCTGGTGTGGTGTTATTTATAGACATTCTGACACATCTAGAGAAAAGATGAGCACTACTCAGTTATATTTCATTCTGTTAATAGAATGTACATGCTTATCTTGTGATTGCTTTTTTTCTGATTGATTTATTGAATTCTGTGTTTTAGCAGACTGCAAAAGATTTACAGAAAATATAGCTGTATAATATGTCTTTTACAGGATTTCCATATTCCAAGTCTGCTTCTCTACCTGGCTATGGCAAAAACGGCTTACACCAGGTAGGCATACATCTCAGTGCATTCTCTGGGAAATAGTGTGTCAGAAATAGGCATCTTAGTAACTAGGTGAAAATCTACTCAGTAATAATACTTCAAAGGTGTTTTGACTGCCAGCCCTGTCTGACAAACAGTCTGACACTTACAAGTGTAGATTGCAGTTTGTCTGTCTGCAAGAAGAAGAAAGGCCGAGGCTTGTCTTTTCAATTGTGTGTGTCATGATCATTAGGAATCTTGCTTCTCCTCCACAAACAAATGAAGGTCCCAAATGCACAGGCTGCACATATTAATAGATCACAGTATAGCTTGAATTAATGATAGAAGGGGGTAGGCCTGTAATTAGGCAAGTAAAGATCTTAGAGCGAAGATTGAACAAGCCTGCATAATTTCTTGAGCCATATGTTCTGTTTTTTTTCAGTGTGTATGTGTGTAAATACACATATGTATGTATATGTACATGTATATACATATAAGTGTGTGTGTATACACACACAGGGGAATACAGAGAGAATGTCAGGCAGCAATCTAGAGAGCAAAAAGCGCAACTAAATTATTATCAGCTCAGATTAGTTGTTCTAATCCTTTATTGTAAATTTCGCAAGTCCTCAGGAAAAAGGCATCTTTGACACTGTGGTCTCTCTCTCTGGCATCCAGCATTATGGCTTCTCAGTTTAAGGCTTACATTTTTAGGTACAAATCCATTACCATTGATAGTGACAACTCGACCATACATGGATGTACCTGTGCTTATATTTGGAAGATTGATTTATTTCTATATCACATGGATAGAACCTCATTTGAATTCCCTCCTTTCTCTAAAGGAAGATACGAAAAACTGCAGAAGTACATGAGCAGGATTAAACATCTCCAGTGATGAGCCAAAGTGCAGGTCAATGGAAGGAGGTACAAGAAAGCCATTGTCAGAGAGTAGCTAAACTAATTTTTAAGTAGCTACTGCAACGTCTATCCCTTTGAGTTAATATTACAAGACTAATTGTGCCTGCATTGCTGCAGTACCTGACTGCTGGAATACCCATCTGAAGGAACTGGTGTCACTATGACATGATCAAATGAGATTTAGGGATGGGTCTAAATAAACCTGTCCCCACTTAGGAGTCAACAGGCTTTTTCTGACTTTTCAGAATAACTATTACTGAAGAGAGTGAGAGACCAGCTTATGTTCAGCTACTGCTCTCATGAGGGACCAAAGCTGTCGGGAGGCTCTTCACAGATAAGGCCATCAGCAGTGGAGTTGGCTGCTCTTGCAGGCTGCAGCCATGCAATGTACTATGAAAGCAGGAGATGGCAGCATTTGTCCCACTGAAATGGTCCAACTTTGCAGCATATAACTGTAGAAATGTTGAAAAGGTTGGTCATGGTCAAACTGTTGAGGCCAAAATTCTTCTCAGAATGAATGTCCTCTGTTTGGATTGCAGTTTTATAGCTTCTTTTCTGGTTTGTTATTTTTAATCTAAAAACAAACAATAAAGAGTCATGCAGGTTATTGAATGTAGCCATTGATACCTTAGCAGGCAAAAATGGGACTTGGGTGAAAAAAAATTATATAATAGTGCTTTTCTGATACTCTGTAATGTCTGCCATCATTACATCTGCTAGCAAATAAAAAAAGGCATCAGTTCAGACAAAACTATGGCACATACACATAGCTCTCTTTGGACTTATTGGCACCAGCAGTGTGAAGCAGAAAGTGGAATGAGACAGATTGGAATGCAGCCTAAGTGATCTGCTCTGCTGTGATGACTGCACCAAGACGTCTGCGTGGCAGAGAAAGGCAATTTCAGTCTAACCTTAGTGCCAGGTCTTCAATTAGTGGTGGCTGTAGCTTTCTGACACCCCCCTCATTGAAAGCTGCAAGAAAAAGGAGCTGAAGAAGTCACAAGAACCTAGAGCTGAGGTGGGTTGATATGACACTGGACTTACCTCTCTGAGTGACATCCAACCTTCAGCTTTTTCTGGTTTGTGGGTGTTTATGATGTAGGCAGCAAACTGCACCTGCAGTGCCTCTCAGGACCCAGGCACTCACTTGATGCTCTATCTTCTACAGAGCCCCATCCCTGGGACTGGAGATGGAAGGGTGTTGTGGGCACTGGGGATGCCACCTTGCAGCAATTAGGTCAAGTTCAAATGGGATTTTATTCTTTGTCTCTCTCCCAAGGATCTTTGGTTTGTTTGTTTGGTACCAGCTGGTTTTCTTTTTTCTCTCAATAATGATTTTTCTCAACAATGTGGTTCTGTGGTCAATTTTGCTGCTACATCGATTTCTCTTTCAGCCTGAAAATATGGGCCAATATGAAACAGACCAGGAGGCAAGCTGGGGAATGAAAGGTACCTTACAATATCATTTCACATTTTCTTTCTTGAGGATGCTTGTTGACATAGCACCATAAGGGTTACTATTCTGAGATCTTCCCATAGTTCACGTAGTAATGACTAGACAGAGACCTAGCTCAGTGTCATGTTTATCACAGAGAATCTTTTTTTTTACCTAACCAAGCATAAAAGGCTTGGCTAAAGACACACATCATTGGGTGATGCAACCAATCCCAGTCAGTTCTGGTATCCTCAGTATGTTCCACAGCCTCTGTGCTGTGGTCTTATATCAGAGATGAAGAAATTTAAAATAATCACTCCTTCAAGACATATCAAATTAAAAACCAAAGTTCATTATCCTACTTGTGCTGTGATTTAGTTTGAATGTACAGAATTAAAAAAGCAGAATTTATTTGCATTCATCTTTTTTATTGCAGTTTAAGTGGAACGTGAACTTAATTTGGAACTTGATCTGGATATTTCAAAAGTGCTGAGCAATTTAGGAACATACATCTACTCATGGGGAAGAGTAGGATTTTCTTTCCAGGACATTTAATCTTATTTTTAAAATCTTCTTCCACTTCATGCTTCTGTGATACAAATCTTTGTCTCTATGTATAAATAGTTCGAAGTACAGATTTTGAAAAGTGAGACTTATGTCTGATTTAATTTCAGATTGTAAGAGAGTCTATGAGAACATACTGGGTATCTCATTGCATTTAATGATCAATGTGAATGAATGACCTTATGGTAGTCATATCATATATAGTTATATGCTGACCTAACTAGAATATTCTTCTGCTAGTTTAGATCCAGGAATCATTGTCACCACACCCTATATAATCTTCACTACTGTGACTGCGGTCAGCCCAATTGCAGGATGTTGGTATCTTGGAACATTGTATTAACTCAATGAGTTTTATGTATTTTCCCAAACAAACATCTCTGTAATAGTCCATATATTTTAACTGATTTTGGTATAGAACAATACGAGCAGGACTTTTGCATGAGAGCTGACTTCACTGTGCAAAAAAGCCTCCACTAAAAATAAATTTCCAATTTTGCCAGACATACATGACATGTAACTCAATGGCATCAGGAAATGGATTTGCTGTAATAAGCCTTTGATCTCAAGGACTATTGCTTCAGTAATAGATAATGTTATAGGCTTTCAGAGCACAGGGTTATCCAACAACTGTTGAGAAGAGGGAAATGTAGTAGCATAACAAATTGCTTATGTACCTAAATGTTCATTACAGTGACGCCAAAAAAAGCCTAAAAATTCTAAACTGTGAACCTGTTCTCCTTCTCTTGCAGAATACAAGGTAAGAAGGGCTTTTCCAACACTGGAAGAACAATCAGATTCAGCACTTCCTAGCAAGGTTACATGTGTTCCTTTTTTAATTTTACTTTGTTAATTTTTATCCCAGTGAAATATTTATCAAATCAGGATGCAAGTATGTACCTTTTCAATTAGTAATTTCCACACACTATCATTTCCATGCATCAGAATATGATTTGGCTGGAGTTCATATCCTCTTGTCTTTTTAACAGATTTATCCTTATGAAACGCTTATTGTAACAAACCGAGTTCGTGTGAAATTGCCTAAGGACGTGGACAGGACCAGGTTGGAGGTAGGAATGATATTTACTTGATACTCTTGAAAATCTTTGTTTTGTTTATTTACTATCTTAGCTATTTCTGTGCCCAAGTAATAGCAATGAAAGAAGAGAGGAATAACATCAAATTTTATCTAAAAATACCAGCATGTAGGCAATTTAAAAAAAGATAGCCCAAAATCTGCCACGTCTGACCAAATGGTGTTTTACAAATATCCTGATTAGTTTCACAAGATTACACAGGATATTGAAAGTCAGAATGGGGCAGGTAGAAACTTTTGTGTGATTTTTTTTTTTTAATTCCTATAAAAAAAAGCTGTCCTAGAATAACATGAGTATTCTAAAATATATGGACCTATGTTTCTGGTCTGTTATCTTATAGGGCCTCCCAATTGCCTATGTGATCCATGATCGCTGTGCAATAGATTTGCTGTAGTATCTGCCTCTCTGAAAGAGTAGTGGTAAAAGCTGGAGAAATGCAGCTATGATTTATCATAAGTGAAAGTTTCATTTCTAAAGGCCAAATCCTGAATCTGATGTTCAGGCAAGATTGGAAGTTGGTGAATGTCACATCAATCCACAAAAAGGGATGAAGGGAGGACCCAGGAAACTCGAGGCCTGTCAGCCTGAGCTCAGTGCCTGGCAGGGTTATGGAACAGATCATCCTGGGGGCAATCACACAGCACCTGCAGGATGGACAAGGGATCAGACCCAGCCAGCACGGGTTCAGGAAGGGCAGGTCCTGTCTGACCAACCTGATCTCCTTTTATGATCAGGTGACCCGTCTGGTGGATGAGGGGAAGGCTTTGCATGGCTCATGCCTGTCCTGGCTGCCGTGTTCCATCACTTGCACGCTCTCCTCACCTGGGACCACTGTCTGGTTAACATCAGAGTTGCTCAGGCTGCCTCACACCAAGTGCAGCCCAGTGCCTGATGGCTCAAGGAGCCCAACCAATTCAGAGTGCTCCTAGAGCTTGGCAAATAGAACAATAAACACAATCTGCTTCAAACCCACAGCAGGAAAGCGATAAGAGGAGCAGGCTGACCCTCCTGATTGCTGCACTATGTTAAACATGTGCAGCTGCAGGAAGGGCTCCTTTGGAAACTGTTTTATATTTTTTAGGGATTGGTAGGTTTTTTTAACCATTAAATTAGCAGTGTTTTAATAGGATTGTAACTACTGGAAAAGCAGAAGCAGCAGCTCATCTACACATTCAAAACGTGTAGAGTTGAGTGATAGGCACAAACTCTTGCCTTCCCTGCTCACCTCTTCTCCTCCTCCCCACTGTGTCCTTCTGCACTGCAAAATTGCTGGAAATAAGTAGCTTTGCAGTTTATCAATATTTCCTCTTGTGATAGAAGAAGGCAATGATTGTAACTTGATTGCTGGTTGCATTCAGATTTCAGGGTTGGGCAAGACCCAAGAGAAAGCCCAAGACTGTGGGTTTATAGGCTTGCCCAGGAACAGACCAGGATTAGACACACCACATACATTCCATCTGTTATTAAAGAGTTTTGCATACATACTAGAGACTTTTGAATATTTTTGTATCTTCAAGCTTTTGAGGGTAACCCTCAGAATACTGAAAGTATATCTAAGGTTAGATTTCACCTTTCCTTGAGTTCAGTTTCACATTTGCTGGAGGCTATGACTCGATGCTCACAGATCTTGAGGAGGCAAGGGCTCTCTCCAAGCAGAATGGGTTGCTGGTTGATCTTCTGTTTTCATCCCACAGGCAGTGTCACTTCTGAAAGGGCTGGATTGTGCCTACAGAAATGGTGAAGGTGGTAGCACTACTAAGCCTATGGTCTTATCCAAACTGTAAAGTCACTTGTCTTGGAAAATCCGTTAAGAAATGATCTAATATTCCAGTTTTGTGACACTCAGTTCTGTGGGCTGGTGTCTCAGGTTGGTCTGTGCTGCTAATCAGAAGCAGCTCCTAGGTGTGATGGCTGCAGAGAAGCTGCCAGTGGTACCAGTGAGAGGACACCTTGAATCATTGTGATCTGTATGAACTTTCAAACCTGAAAGCAATCTTACCATGCCCAGTACCATTAGAATATCTCACATGTGACATTTCTGATTTCCTGGTCTCTCCAGGTAACTAAATCCACATGAGATAGATTTATTTAAGAGCCCTCTTGCAAGCTGATTTAAGGCAGGCTCTCGAGTTTGTGGTACACTTTGATCCAGCAAAGATGCCATAGAAAAAAATAGCATGTTGTTTGCCTCTGATTCCCTACTCCAAGGCAAATCTCCTCTCTTGAGTGTTCCTGTTATGAAAAATGAGCTCAAGTAAATGGTATTAGCTTCTTGGGTCAGATTAAGGGAGGCTGCAAAGAAGGGCTCAGCTAATGGTCAAAGACCACAGGAGGGTGGGGTTTTAATGGGTGGTGGTGTTTTCCTAATTTTTCTCCCATTGAGAGTATTTTTTAGTTTATCTGTTGTGTAAGAAATATATTTTAAGGATTATAAAAAATATTTTCTTGTAAAGATGAATATTTTCCTAGGCCCAGGAGATATCTAGAGATTAGGAAGGTTCAATTGGTAATAAATGCATTCAAATAGCAGGAATTCTTTCTTCAAAAGCACATGTATTTAAGTGTAGAAGTACTGGGCATGTTTTTGTTTGCTTGTTCTAACTTAGTAGTGAGGCAGAAGTAGCCCAGTTTCTTGTGTTCCTCCAGGAGATGTTTATGCCAACAGTGAACTAATACATGCAACATTCAGAACTAGTTGTAACACAGAACCTGCTGATTTTAAAATACATTACTGGCAGAGACTTTTGAATGAATAGCCTGGATCTTTGTTTAATATAAACTTATTAGAAATGTGAGGAATTTGCACTAGATAAGGATTTGGCCCAGGGATTTTTTTAGAAGTTTCTCTCTACCCCAGTGCTATTTATTCTAGCAGTAGATAAATGAGCAGCATTCTTGTGAGCTTTTCTAATGAGAAATGGTGAAGAGCAAGCTAATTCAGATAATGTTCTTGCGAAGAAGTATGCCAACAAGAGCAGGTGGATAACATGAAAATTGTGGCAGCCTTGGCTGCCATGACCATGAAATGGCAGAATTCAAGGTAAGAAGGAGGATACAGAACAAGCTCCCTACACTGGGCCTCAGGGTGTAGCAGACTCTGAACTCTTCATGGATCTGCTTGGCAGGATGCAAGGAGATAAAGCCCTGGAGGGGAGAGGTGGGCCCATTCCAATCTCATAAAGTTCAATAAGACCAACTGCAAGGTTCTGCACCTGGGTCAGAGCAATCCTAAGGATAAATAGAGCTTGGACAGAGAATGGATTGAGATCAGCCCTGAGAAAAAGGACTTGAGGGTGTTGGTTGATGAGAAGCACAAGAAGAACAAGCAATATGTGCTTGCAGCCCCAAATGTTAGCCATGTCCTGGGCTGCATTAAAAGAAGTGTGGCCAGCAGGTCAAGAGAGGTGGTTTTCCCCCTTTTCATCTAATGAGGCCCCATATGGAGCCCCCAGCACAAAAAGGAAAGGACATGGACCTCTTGGAATGAGTCCAGAGGAGGGCCACAAAGATGTTCAGAGGTTTGGAATGCCTCTTCTATAAGGACAGGCTGAAAGAGTTGGGGTTGTTCAGCCTGGGGAAGAACAGTCTCTGGAGAGACTTTAAAGCAGACTTCCAGCACCTGAAGAGAGCCTACAAGAAAGCTGGGGAAGGACTCTTCACAAGGGCCTGTAGTGACAGTACAAGGTGTAATGGCTTTAAGCTGGAAGAGGGTAGATTTAGATTAGACTTTAAGAAGAACTTCTTCACTATGAGATTTGTGAGACACTGGCACAGGTTGTCCAGGAAAGCTGTGACTGCCCTGTTCCTGGAAGTGTTCAAGTCCAGGTTGGATGGGGCTTGGAGCAACCTGGTCTTGTGGGAAATATCCCTTCCCATGCAGGGGGGTTGGAACTAGATGATCTTTAAGGTCCCCTCCAGCCTAAAACATTTTGTGTTTCTATGATGATAATGTTTAAGAACAGCAAAGCAGTGGAACAGGAGTGGACTGTACATTCTGGGTACATTCTGAGGAACTGCACCCTCACTGCATCTGCAGCTGACCCAAACTGGGGAGGACAGCAGTTGATGCTCTGGTGAGCAGAGTCTCTGCTCAGAGAGACCTGGACAGGTAAAAGAAATGGGTCAACAGGGACTTAATGAAGTTCAAAGTGACTAAATCCAGATTCCTGCACTTGTGAGAGAATAACACCACTCGTCAGCACAAGATGGGGGGAACAGCCCTGCAGAAAAGTACCTGATAATCCTAATGGAAAGCAAGCTGAGTCAGCAGCTGACTTTTGCAGTTAAGGGGTTATAGAGGAAAAACCTGCCTTTCTCACAGGTAGTCTCTAGAAGGCCAACAGGCAACAGTCACAGGTTGCAGGAAGGGAAATTATGATTAGATATAAAAGTTCCTCATTGGGAGGTTAGTGCAGTGGAACGGATTGCCCAAGGGCCTGTGGAGTCTCCATACCAGGAAGCATGCAAAATTCATCTGGGCAAGGTCCTGAAGGACATAGTCTAATTATAAAGTTGGCCTTGCTTTGAGGACCTCCATAATTTCCTGGTTTGCTTAGGATGGTATATTCTGTGAAGAAAAAAAGCCTTAACACAGTATAATTACAAAACAGGATTATTTGCTGCAGTAGGATTTGAAAAAATGCGTTTGGTCCATCTTGTAACATTTTATCAAATGAACCATTATATTGTGTAGGGGCTTAAATGTAAGTGTCCTGGAGCAAAATTCCCTGTCATGAGTTTCCTGAGCCTAAGACATCACCCTTGGATAGGACACCTTAGCACATTCCTTATGTACTATTTTCCCAGTGGTGTTCCACATGGCCTGTTTTGGTTTGTTTTTTTTTTCAAAGGAACTTGGGCTTATGGACACTTGAAAATCTTGATACTTCTTTCAAGTACTTGAATACCTTTTATGATTTAGGCATTGGGCTCCAAAAAGCAGGCACTTGATACTTTATCTTAGATTGGATATTGTTTACCTGTTCTTCAGTTGCAGCAATGTCATTCAGTGCTTGCACATCCAAGTGGATAGTTCAAGACCAGCTGCATAGATTTTAATTCTTTTTTCCCCCTGAAGTTGCTTTTATCACAGAGTATAAGATTGCTTTTGTGGTCACAGGCTGGTAATTTTGAAAGCCAACATAGTTAAGAGTCTTTCATTTGGAAACCATCTTAGTGTTTTCATTTGATTTTCTTATCTTAATGTATCTTAGCTTCTTTAGCCTTTTCTTTTGAATGCCAGAGTTAAAACATTATTCATTCATGCCTAACAAATACAGTAGAAAGTATATTATTCCACTTTTGTTTGAGCTAGTTCATTATTTGTTTAGTAAGGACACGCTGAAACAATTGCTAAGGAAAAAAATACTCTGGTATGTCAAGTAGCAAAACTTCATCTGCCACCTTGTTCTCTTGTAAACAGAAATGAGACATTTAAACATGGGTGTGGTCTTGTTTGAACAGAGAATTCCCATTAATTCAAGCATGCTTTTTCTTCTGAAATTGCTAGTCTGGATTTGTCTTAAGGATGATATTTTTTCCACTGTTTTTAATTCAACAGTCACCCTGGGTTCAAGCCATTTGGGCTGTGCAGCCATCTTAGGACTGGTTTCCAGTAACTGAGCCTGATTTTATGACAGCCCCAGCTCCTAGATGTCATTCATACAAGTAATTTTTTGTGGCCCACCTCCTCTGGAGCTCAGAGGGAGAAAATCAGAACAAAACTGGAATGCTATGTGTTTTAACACAGAGAAGTATACTTTGTAGTTTGGGGCTGAATTTGAGGTTATGGGGTCAGTTCTTGATGAAGTTCATAACCTGAAGTGAAAAATCTCAGTTCACTGACTTCAGGGGATCTTCACACTGTTTAATTTGCAAAATGTTTGTGTGGTGTTTCTTATTCTAGGCATATGCTTGTGTTGTGATCAATGCTGGGTATCTATATCAGTTTTCAAATCCCTTATGAAAAGAGCTGCTGTACAATGAAAATACACATTAGAAATCACATAGTATGGACAAAGGCTAATTCCTGTCAGAGTGGAAGCACTGTGAGAGTGAAAATGAATTAGATGTGGAACATTCATATTTTGGATGCACTAAAGTGGAAACCTGCTTTAAAGTTTGTACCCAAAGCAAATGAATATGGAAAATTTGATGTTGACTCCAGCATACATTTTTGGATTAGGCCCAAAGACTATAGACATACCACCTGACACCAAACCTCTGAGACCCAGCTGTGAGTCTGAGAACTATCCTAACAAGTGCTAACCCTCACTTCTATGAACACCCAATAAATAACTTCATTAGATTCACCAGTTTAATAGTACTGTATCTCTTAAGGTAAAACATCACTTAAATGTCTTAAATCTTTGAAACTCGAGATTCTTGTATTTTTATAACTCTTTATGGGTCCATAGATTTAATTTTAATTAGAAATGAGTGTATTAATTATATAACATTTTTACCAGCAGTCTGTTGAAGGCAATTACTTACATGAAAGGTCATTCAGTTGAATGACAGAATGATGGTACAGGTTTCCTCAGAAATATTTTACTGTGTACTACTGTGCAGGTAATATATTGATATCCCTGAGTGAAATACTGTTATCCTTTCAGCTTCTTGCATGATTACTCAGCTGGGGAAAATAGTGACTGTATAGTTCTACTACAGAGCATTTTGCGTGTGCCTTGTGATATTTTTTAAGAGATTAGATAAAATTAGCCCACAGTGGTAGTGCTGAGGGAAATGCAGCTTCTGTGAATTTTCATGATACCCTGAGATACTAAATGAGAAATACCCACAGTTCCAAGATAGATGCTTGGGGTTACACTGGCAGAGGGAATGGTTTCACACTCCCTTCCTTGCTGATTCAGTTATGATGCTTTTCCTGGGAGCCTTTATGGACACCCACATTCATAGAATTCTACATTACTATGTGGAAGCATGGAGAGGGAGGGATCTAGACCTCCTGCCACAGATGGGTTGCACAAGTACTCCAACTGCTCAATGTTTTGACTAGATAAGTGCCCTAGTCTAGCGTAAACATAATTTTAGCTCCTACTGCCTCATCCCCTAGTCAATGAAGTTTCTCTAGTTATTTTTTGATACCTTTTGAGTTTCATGAGGTGGCCACTCATGCCATTGATTAACGTTCCCTCCCCTATCACGTAATTACTTAATAGTTTGAAATACTTAGTGAGCATGAAGTTTTATTGCTCTGTAGATGAGCATAACATTCAATAGTCCCTTGGGAGCTTGGCACATGGCTAATTGCAAAGCTGTTATTAGCCATGTAGTAGTTTTAGAAGAAACCTCTGAAAAGCCTGATGAGCCCCAGCAGTGCAACAGAAAAAATGGTGAAGAGGGCAAACCTTTCAAAAGCAAAGTGAGGATTTGAAATTCAGTAGATCAAAGAGAAAACTTTCCATAAAATTATAATTAGGTACCCAAAAGTAATTGTAGTGCTAACTTTGAGAGGCACAGGGGATGGAGGAGAGAGGTGGCTTTGTGGGGATAGGGTGGTAGTGGTACTGTGGAGAAAAACTGGACCAACTATTATTGGTCAACTGAAATGTGTTTAGTTGAGATATGTTAACGTTCTTGAGAACACAGGCAAAGACTATGTCTCATCAACAAAGCCTTTGCACTCACAACCCTCAAATGCTAAGATCTGGTTATTTAGATGAATTCTCGCTTACCTGTGGATAAATGTTTCCCAATAATCCCAATTTGCTTTGATGATACTGTAGTTTTTACTTGTGATATTTTGTGATCAGAGGTTGGAAGTATTATGAGGACTCTGAACAAAAATGAATTGGTTAGCTACTTAAAATTATAATCTCTAAAGCAGAGCACACAGAAGGGACATCCGGAGAGAGGCTGGCTGAAAGATCTTCTATGGATTCAAGCAAAGTCAATTTAATGCTCAGCTGTCATTTCCTACAGTATAATGTAACGAAAAGCAAAAGAGAAACAAACCCAAGGTTTTAAATGACCTCTCTGAATTAGGACTTTGATTTTTCTCATCTTCAACTCATCACCTCCTGCTGTCCACTGTGTTGGTTCATAGGTTCAGTATTGACTCGTGAGGAAGTATGATATCCTCTGACTTTCCTACATCAGCAGGTTTTCACAGGAGGACTTCCATCCAATTACTGACACAGAATAAACATACTTGTGCAGCATGACCTGGTCACAGCTTACTGCACTAAGGCTGTCGGTTAATTGCATTTTTCCCTTTCTGTGACTTATTCACACTAATGCCATATTCCTAAGTATAAGTTTTGAAAATCTCTGAATTTCATTAAAAGTGCAATTATTCTCGAGGAAAAGAAATCTTATTGAATTAAATAAACATTATAACTCTACTTAGAATTATTAGTGGCTTTTTAGCAGGCCATAGAAAAATAGATACAAGCCTCATTAATTTGCAGTGAAAAGCATCACATCTTTCTGAGATAACACTGTAGAGCAAGTATTTGAATGTGCAATTAATTACTTTAGTTCTGAGCCCGTATCTGTACTGCTCATTTTAATAGCTGTGTTTTGTAGAGCATGAGGCTTTTCCATTAAAGGGATTGCATTGCCAATAGACAGATTTAGCTCAGCCCTTGCTTAGTTCTGTGTATCTTAATAAGATACCTTTGCATTTTGATTCTTTCATTGTGTGTGTTATAGACGAGCTAGGAACCTAACTACAGCAAGTGAGATGACCCTTCTTGCACAGCACTGTGCCATATAGTTAACGTCCAGGTGAGGAATTAGAGCAGCAGCATTTGATTCCCAAGGTGCAGGCCACCTTCAGGCTTCCAAAAGTATGATTCCAAAGTTGTGATTCCATATCTCTAATCCAAAATGCTGTACTTGCAGATAAAATATTGTGCTTCTTGAAACACAACTCTCCTTTTCATACAAAGACACCATGGCAACACATGGACTTGTTTGCTGAGACCAACACTTTACTGAATTTGACTCTTATTGTCCATTTCTGATTTTTCGTGCAAGCTGACATGAAATGCTGTCCAGAACAAAGGGTTGAGCCCTGTTGACTCTACAAGCCTCAGATTAATGCAATTTTATCAAAACGATATGATGTGGAAGTCCTTTCTAGTGACAGTTTCTCGAATATATACAAAATGCTGATGTTCTGATGCTGCAAGCTCCAGTAAAGCAATCTTTATTTTGAACAATCTTTAAACTATTTATCTTATCTTTTGACAAGCCTTTTGCACAGCCTCATGTTAACATCAGTATGCAGCTTCCAAACTGAGCTGATTGAATTGCAATGAGTTCAGAGTGTGGGCAGAAAAGAAACTCAATCTGGTCATCTGTATACTCAGTGTCTGCAACATGCCCAGCTTTGCTGTTGGTGCAGTGCAGAGAAGTAGATTGAGTTTGTCTGCCTGATTATGGCCAGATTGTCACACAGGGAGTTAAGAATCAGTCACTAGTATGCTGTAAAACAGACAGACTTTCTCTGTAAACAAGGCCAACATTAGTAAAAACCAGCAATGATTGTTCCGATTACTAAGAAGCTAGGCTGTTCATTTAATGGCCCAATGATGCACTATTAACATGGCTAGATATTTTAAGCTGATCCAATCTTAAAGAAAGGAAAAAAAAAATGAAATTCTGTTCTTGTCCTTGTAAAGCATAGTTTTACACACACACATCTTCTCTCATACCTCAAAGTGAATATCCTCCCTATTCACTGTGCATAATTTTCAATTTCCCTTCTTTTGTTTGACTAATGACAAAAGGTAACGTTTCAGTTAAGGTAAATTCATATTCAGATATCTGAGGAAGAGAAATCAATTTATAATATCTTAGTGTTGCATTTTTCCTGCCTTTGCTTGAGGAGAGCTCTAGGTCTTAAAGCTACAGAGCTTATAAAAGTCCTGACAATAGTGCACACAATATTTAACATCACAAATACAAAGAGAAGTATGAATGTAAACTTCCCACCTATTCCCATGGTGTTTAGACCCTTCAAATACTTGTAGACATTTACCATATTTTCCCTTAGTCATCACTTGGCTAAGCTTATGCATACTTAGCCCTCTTAGTCTTTCCTCATAAATCAAACTGTACAACCCATGATTACTTATGTTACTTTTATCTGAAGCTTTGCCAGTTCGATGACATCTTTCTGGGATCAAGGTTTCTTCCAAAATTTGCAGACAGAGCTGTAATCATTACTACTTCTAGGGACAGTCCCAAAGCTAGAGCCCATGTTGTTTGAGAAAAGGATGGTAAAAGTTTCTGAGATGCATGGAAAACAGTAGGAATTGTATTGCTTTGGACACTAACTGGTGTCTTCATGGAGGGCTCAAACTAAAGGAGAATGCTCCCTTCCACTAGAATTAATTGTGCATGTGAGTAGTTAGCTAATATTGCAGTCTAGTTGTTAGTCTTTGAGAAGAGGGGCAGCATAAGGAGGAAAAATTAAAACAAACTGCTTAGTGGAATGGGAGGTGGAAATAAATGAGCATGTGCCTTCACCATCTCAATCGCTACTACTGCATCCCTGGGCTGGAAACTTTCAGCTGCTTTTGGACCAACTGAGAACTGCTGTGAGGAAAATAAACTCTGCTAGTGTAAAAGAAAACTTCAATATAATTAGCAAATGAGTGCATGCAAGGAATGAAGGTGATGTCATCTGGGTAAAAGCAAAGGAGCAGAACTCAGATCTAATTCATACTGGCTTGGATAGATGCAAGCAGACTGAAAGCTCACTAAGCCTGAGGGCAAATCAAAATCATAAATGGCAAAATATAGCCTTGGAGAGGAAAGAGGGAATTGCAGAGCCTGTGCTGAGACTGGTGGTGAGCTTTGTTGGGAGGTGAAGCAAAAAGAGAAAAGAGAACATTCCTTTAAAATTTTTACATTTCCTATGGTTTTGGATGATTGGCAAAGTGGGTTTTCCTGCAGGGTATGGGCTTCCTGATTTCCTCTTTGAGTATGAACTGCAGTTTTGTCACTGTTTTCTCCAGAGTGACGGGACATCTCAAGTTTTATCCACAACCTAGAAAGTAAAATATGATTCACTTCACTCATCTAGACTTCTTTTTCAATCTCACAACTTACAGTCATGTGCCTTGCTGTGAGAAAATGCTGAAGCTAAGCTTGCTCACATTTGTCCACTTGATTACCAGAAAAATATGGGAAAATAAAATTCAGGGAGAAGTTACTTTTTCTTTCCAAACCCTGTAGAATTAAATTCTGTCAGTGAGAGAAAATACATTGTCAGATGTTGCTCATTTCCATGTGAAACAGGATCTCCTTTGCCAAGTATGCATGGTGTGTTTGTTCCATGCTATGCATAGTGCTTATGGTGGGTTGCTGTCATTTGCTAAATGAAAAATGAAGGCTTACTTCCAAACTGTTAGTCACTGTTGTTCTGAATATGTGGAATCTCAAAGGAAGAAAACCAAGGCTGTCCTTTTTTAAATCACAAGGACCCATAATGACAATTCAAGATAATTAAATGCAGTGATTTTTTTTAATTAAAAAATTAGTTAACTTGCCTTGAATAATTTACATCACAAAGATAAATGTGTTCTTAATAAGTGGAAAGTATAAATTTGCTTCCAAATTCATTACAAAAATAACTTTGCAAAGTAGGCCAATGGAACGTGTATCTTGAGAGAGATGTGGAACATACGGCAGTTTTTATCCTCCTCCAAATTATGGGGACATTTGACTTCTGTCCTCCTGGGAGGTCCAGCAACCAGAAGGCACTGAGATAAAAGGCAAAGGCCTATGTCTGGCCCTTGAAATAACACGGTTGTCTACTGTGTGATGAGCCTGATTCTGCAGCATGAGCCACATCCATGAATTTCCTATGGTTATCAGCTTTGGGGGACCTCTTTTCTGGTGGAAGATGGTGCTTCAGCAGGTGCTGAAGGTTCAGGACAGAGTTTCTGGGGTGTCTGGAGGCTGCATCTTGGGAACTTCAAGTCAAAGTTGGGATAGAGAGGGCTAGATTGCAGAGCTGAGGCTTTTTTTCTCTAAATCTCCTTTATTATTATTATTGTATTATTAAATCATGAGAACATCAAATAGAAGTGTATTTTTTGTCATTTAAAAAAAACTTCATCCAACTTGGACTTCTGATATGAGTCTATCCCCATGGATGAGCACATTTGGGCTTTAGGAATTTAGCAGTGTGCTCTCTGCTTTGTTGCAAGGCTGCTATTAGTGGACCAGTGTGGTGTCCACCACTCTCATTAAAGATCAAGGCAAAACAAATCCAACTCTGAAATTACATTGTTATCAATCTCTTTAAAGTCCTGGAATAGCTTAAATTTGTCTCGGCATGCTCTGTCATCAAGCACCATGTGTAAACCTATCTTTTCCCTGAAGACCACAGCTTCTGTTTAGCTGGAACTGTATTGAAGAGATTTTTTTTTTTTTTTTCAAAACTCACTACTGCCATCAATAATTGCATTTTCCAGCTACTCTGAGCTGATTTGGGTTTGATGCAGTCTTTTCCAGAACAAATTAGGGAGTTTAAATGCAAATCCTAATACATTATTTTGTGGTATATTTCAAAACTTAATAAGGGTAGAAATATTCCTATGCACAGAAGAACTTAATGATACCTTTTGTGTTTTCATTTTCAAGAGGCATTTGTCCCCTGAAGAGTTCCAGGAAGTCTTCAAAATGAGCATTGAGGAATTTGATCGTCTGGCACTTTGGAAGCGGAATGACCTGAAGAAAAAGGCCCTGCTTTTCTAGCCCCTCCCGGATAAAATATGTGCTTAATCAAAACAAAAATAGTCTTGCCAGAACTATCACATGCACTTGCTGTTGAACCATTGTCCAGCTTCATTGTGTTAGTATGTGTTGGGGAAACAGGACAGATTAGATGGCAATGCACTGGTATACAGAGAATTTGCTAATCTTGCCTGACCAGATGGTTTTGTCAGTAACTCCTGGTCCTAACCAGTTTACAGTGTGCAAAAAATCTAGCTTTAAATTTACTGTTGCTTGCAGTTACTGCTTGATGCAAATGGAAATTATGAAATGAAGAGAAAATGTAGCTGTGACAAAAGAAATGCGTCCAACATCTTGTTCCATTAAGTTTTACCACACAATTTTTACAAAATCAAGTAAATCATGAATATAGAACTCTCCAGCCGGGGATCACATGCTATTAAATATATGGTAAAAGCCAAAGAAAAGCATGTCCACAAGCAATTATTGCAATTGTTTATGCGTGGTACTTTTTAAGAATGAAAGCAAAAAAATGGAAGCACCTTAAATCTACTTATACTTTAGACACAGCGTACTCTCTAAAAGGTCATATTTGTCTAGGAGGTAACTAGCTATCTTTATTACAACACGAGAGTTTTTATTTTATTAAGAATATATTGTGACATAAAACAGTTATAATGACTAAAAATTTATACAGACCTACTTAAAATTCTAGTCCCATTCATCAGGAAAACTGAAGCCTTATAGAAAACTGGTTTAAGAGTGTATTGTGCCAGTTAACTGTGTTGTCCTACTGGTTTAGGGTGTTTGAAGAACTTTTTTTTTACATTTCATGCTGATAGAAATACCATGTAATATCAATTATACATAGATAGATACATCTATCTATAAAAGTATTATTTTAATTAATATATGTCCTAAGTAAAGACATTCTTACTTTCTCCACTTTCTGGTTTTACACAGTAAGCCATGAGAACTGTGATGGCATTTGGTAGGGGTGAAAATGGAACAGTTCGGCATAAAATGTAACAAAAAAAGCTTGGTGTGCTCTATCAGTAATACATGCAATTATAATCAAATATATAGGAAAAAAACCTCATGCATTACTACTTGCATGTTTCTATACAAATGAGTTTTGAAAAACAACCTATGTTGATACTGGTGCAGTACCTTGAAACTATCATAAATAACAAGCAAAGCTAACAAAATCTAAGTATTTGATATGAGCGTTAGACCTTAAACCTCTTGCAGTGGAAAGACTGTATTAAATTTAATCATTTTATATGGTCAGAGGAATGGTTGCTGACAAAAAATGTTTTAAAGTGAGTTGCTAGTTTTGTGTGATACTAAAAGAGCATAACAAAAAGTACATTTTTCAGCCATGTGTCAGTATTGTGCATTTTTACTGCCTTGAATGTTTGTACTCACTTCCTACTTCACTGTCTTTTTGCATTTCCTTAAAGTAACTGGTATGCACTACAACACACTGTTTCAACTGACCTAGCATTGGAAAAACCATAGCATTGAACATACCTTCTTCCCACTTTCAAAATCCATGCTGTTGAAAATAAATATTTTCTCATGATCTAAATGTTTTGTCTGACAATACAAATGTTTTAAAGAAATCATTAAAACAAACACCTAACTGAATTACTTTGCTGATGTGTGTATAATTTTTAGATGGCACTGCTGCTCTGGATAGAGGCTTCCCATGACACTTATGTAAATAATCTGCAATTAGTTTCGCTCATTGAGGAGAGTGTTAGGTGTACCTTTGAATGTCAAGTTACTGTAAAGTTGATCATAATGCAAACAATCCATCTTGCAACTGGCAGATCTGATCAAGCAAAAACTGCTTTACTGGTGATGTTCATTGTACACAGCTATTGGCAATTATTAACTGAGAGCTCCTGATCACCTGTAGACTGCATCCATAATGCTCTGCAGCCTCAGGATAGCTTTTTAGGTTTTGTCTTCATGTGAAAACCAGCATCACACTGAAATAGGACAATCTAAAATGTGATCAGCAAGGTCCATTGATACTATGAAAATCTAAATCTGGGAGAACAATCAGTTGGAGAATCATGAAAAGCAAGTTTGACATTGGCGAAGACTTCTCAGCTACACCTTCCTGGGACATTAGATTGGTTACAGACATCTTCTCTGTGAGTATAACGAATTGCAGGTTGATCAAAGAAATCCATATACCAGTGCAGATCAGGTTTAATGTGTATCTTCATAAATAATCTGAACGTTGCTTAACCACAGTACTGGTGTAGGATTCAGCCTATGTTGCAAGGGAAATGTGCATTAGTAAGCAACACATGTTGCTGCATTTTGTTATGCTGATGTATAGCTGATGAGAAGTGAGGACAGTGAGAGCGTGAGAGCTGTGTTTGCCCCATTAGTGCTGCTTGGAGCCAGTTTGATTGTTATAACATCCACAGCCTTAAATGTGGTTCCTGGAGATCCTTGTCATACCTGAGTTAGAACAGATACAACTCTTGGTTTACATTTACCTATGCAGATGTTTTAGCTCATGTGAGTCTTACCACAACACACAACTGTACCTGGGGGTGATACCCCATTCTCTTTCTGTATTTGCTTACAAGCTGGTTTGTTCTGTGATACCTGAAGAGAAAAAAAAAAGTACTGCAATCACATCCTAATATGAATTACACCTTTCTCATTTCTGTCCAGTGAATATAAAGAAAGTAATTCAACTACAGAAGTGTACATTGCAAGCTGCCTAATATTACATTAAATTAATTCCATGCCTGCAGTCTGAAAGTGAAAATAAGAAGCCAGATTTTACCAAGCTGGTGGAACCACCGATCTTAGAACCATTGGCAGTTTCTAGACTATAATACCAAATAACTTCCAAGCCATCAGGATGGTACTTTGCACTGCATGGATCTCACAAGTTGCCTCAAGACAGGAATTCTTTGTGTTCATTATACTGTGCACCAATCAGGCTCATATTCAATGCCAAACACGCAAAAATGTTTTAGAAGACATTCAGTTTATCAACTTACGTTCTTACTACTAGCCAAAACCAAAAAGGAATTTTGGCTTCCATATACAAAACCTGCTGACATTAGATGAACAAGTACTCATGTGTGCCCTTCTTACTTCATTTTCCTGAAAATTTAAAATGGTCTATAAATGTCTGTTCTGTGCAAGGGTGGCATAACTCAGTAAGCTGCTCTGTTTTTCAGATGATATGTGCCAATGTATCACTCTATATTTAAAGCATCTACTGTCAGATGATGTAGGGACCTCTTTAGTTATGCTTTCTGGTCTAACTAGATTCTTTTTACAACATGATATTGTATGCTGGATTTGGCACCAACCACTGTAAAAGGGCCATAAAGTTAGTAGTGCTGTAATTTACTTAACTGCTAAGTTTTCTGTACATCACCTGAATTCTGTAAACCAGAACATGGCATACCAGAGGACACAACATTTCTGTTTCTGAAATTTATATTTTCCTATTTAAACATTGCAAATTAGAATTTTACCCATGTAGTCTTCTTTCAGGAACTTAAGAGTGTCTTATTAAATGTGAATAGAGTAACATGTGCATAATCAATGTTCTGGTTTATTTCTAGAGTTCCATATGGTAATCTGAAATGGTGTTATGAGTTGGAAAATGCATTTCAAAGTAATTAGATACATCTTTGCCAGAATATTCCATCTGATAGTGTGGTCCAACATTGGCAGTAACAGAGTCTCGACAAATCATCAGCTTTTTTTTAGATAATGCTTTTTTGAGTTACTAAGATACTGTTCCGTAGCCCCATTTTCAAGGAAATTCTGTCTCACCATTCTGGTAAGTATGGCTATGGCTTTGAAGCACAAAGAGATCAACGTAGATCTCGAAGGAGTTTTTTGATATGTGTACAACAAGAAAGAGAATTCTGTCAGATTTTATTTTCATACTTGGATTTGAAGTGTATGTCTCAGCTGTTCATGACAACCCTGATGTATGACCTAATTCTCATCTCATGAATTTTAAAGAAGGCATGTCTCAAACACAGCAATGAAAGAGCCAACTTATTTCATCATCATAGTCTTTGAGAAAAAGGAACACATGGATTTTTGTGGCTGCTGAGGAATATCTGACCAAGAGTTCCAGATAGGAAACCAGGCATGCCAGATTACCATTATAGCTGTCTGAGAAGGCTGGACATTTTTGTCTGACCTTCTGCTATTTCTTTTCCTTGTGGTTCAGGGTAGAACTCTGAAAACTGAAATTGCAGAAGGAAAAAAAAATACATAGTTGTGAGAAGCTACCTGGAATCTAATAATCCTCTGAAACAAGGTTAATTTTATATGAACAAAATAGATAGTTCAAACCAAGAGAGATGCCTTGTCTCACATTACTCATTTTGATGAGGAACCATCTATTTAATATTTCCCAAGTGTGATCAAGCCAGACCATTAATTTTATTAGCCTTTTCACAGAGCTAGGTGAAATCCTAGGCACTGCCTTCAGTGTGGTTCATGAGCTTCATGGTGACCTTATGTTCTCCTGTTCATTTGTGTGAAGTAAAGGATCATGTTCTTCCAAGCTTCCTGAGATCTAGACTGGTCTTCAACCAAAATAATTATTTGATAGATCACAGGTGTGGCTACCATTTTTCAAATATCTTGAACAGCTGAAAAATAAGACAAATGTTTTTAGTTACACAATGGTAGACTGCAACCCTCTTGTACATGTAAAATTACAGCATTCCTTCTTCGTATCCAGGCTACCTCTGAGGAATGGTTAAATCCTCACAGGACATGCTGGCTCAGACTTTTGGAGCCTTTGCATCTCTTCTTGCTTTTTCTATTCTCTGAAAAGTCATGTTAGAAAAGGTGATATTCTGTAAAAATGCATGCCTGTGAAATATTAGATCGCACCAGTTTACTGGAGTCTTCTTAGTTTAATGATTTAGCATATTCTCTTCCTACCACACAGTGTTTGACATCTTAACATCTTAACTAGCATGCACACAGGTTTTTGTTGAGTAGGTAGGTTCCATATTTTTGTTAGTGGTTAAAAAAGCCCTCTGCAGCATTGGGGCACTTGTCCGTCCATGCCAGCCTGCCCAGCAGCAGCACTCCCAGTGAGACCACAGCCAGACAAAACCAGCATAGCCCACGTATTTCAGTGTATAAGGATTCAAGGGTTTAGGGGAGAGGCTTACTGTCTCAGCTATGATGTGTTTACCATTTGTTAGAAGTCTGGATAGGCTTACTTTTTTTTTTCTGCATCTTGTTACAGTTGTGTTTTGAATGAAATGCTGTTGACCCGTTTTCTCCTCTTGCCGGGATGCACTGTCTTATCTGTCTTATTACATCCTCTGACTCTTTTCTGAGCTAAAAATTGTGATGTTTTCAATTTCTTTTGAGATCCAAACCCTTCTTTGCCTTGCAAGCTCCTCTCAGCCCTTCAGACCTTGTATGCAGGAAGTTTCTGACAGAATAAAGCATTGCAGTTTTGTATTAACTTCATTATGCCAAACTTTGTTTTTTTGTTTTTTTGTTTTTTCAGTGAAGAAGAAAGGTAAGGATGACTGACTTTTTAAATACAAATATACCTCATGCCAAAGCCCTGCTTGAACTATTCTCCCTTTTTCACTATTGCAAGCTGTTGCTCTTGGGGTTTTTTTTCTCACAAGCGAATGGTCCTTAACTGTGATTTAAGAGTAATTTTAATTTTTACAGTGTTTTCTATACTATTTTCTATTAACTGATAAATAAATAATTGACAGCAAATTAAACAACTGAAGCTGTTAATGGCTGCCTGACTTTTTCTAATATTCTGGCCTGAAATTCAGTTGTGGAACCAGGTTAATACTCTTCATGCCACTTGTCAATTTTACTAGTTAGACTTAAAAAACCTCTCTCAAGTTAAAGATCTGGAATACAGACACTGGGGCCTCCCCAGTTTTTTCCAGTTTTATACTAGCCATTTTTCACCCTCAAGCTAGTTCCTGATAGAGGGCAGTACCTGCAGGACTTCATAAGCATCAGATTATTCAAATTGTCTTTTTCTTCTTAATTCTTTTTTCAGTGTAATAATAATTTTATAGCACACACACACACACACACAAAAAGAAAATAATAACCAAAGGCTACTGAAACAATTTATTCCATTCTAAATAGCACAGAAGATAACATAAATACCTAATAGAAGCTGAAATGAATCTCTTTTTTGAGTAGGGGATGAAATTAAAGAATTCTACAAAAGAATGTACTCCTGTTGTCACTAGTGGGAGGACTCTGTGGATATGGGTTACTATGAGGTGCTAAATTTCAGGGTCTAAAATGTTTGGTTTTTTAAAATACTCTATAAAAATATAAATATCAGATTATGCGCTTTCACATTTATATTTGTACCTCTGAAATAGATTTACATATAAATTAGCATATTTTGGGACTTCTGTACACATTAATAAAGCTAGTATTTCTATACTAGCAGTTCAGCAACTCTCTTGTTACTCTGAAATTAAAAGTATTTATGCAAATCTTCTACAACTGTAGCTTGCTTACTAAAACATAGTGAAACTTCTATTGAAAAAAATTGGTAAGAAATAAAGAGGGCTAATACTTGCAAAACAAATCTTCAAAATATATTTGCTCTGAATCATCAGACCTTGGTTTCCAAACACTACAGAAGGCAAGCATTAAAGTAGCCATACCCAACTGTAAGTAAGATCTTTTTCTTTCAAAATCTTTCCAATTATTTGACTTAAATGGAAATATTTGGAAGATTTTTGTAGCCCAAAATGTATGACTTAGTTACTTGTGAAAGTGTAATTAAAAGCAAACCTGGCCAAGCTTTCTTGAAGGAATAAGAAAATTACTCATGTCAAAAAGTGACACTGTGTCACAGTGAGTCAGCTCAAGAGTAAATAACGTGTAAATAAGAAGTAATTTTAAGAGACTTTTCCAGCACTTATATAAATGTGTTTCTGTAGGAAAAAGTGAAAAGTAATGCACAGGTAAAACAATGCAGAGAGTTTATCTGTAGGGTTGAGATTTGCAGCAGCATTACCCAGGCATTATTTGGACAGATAAAGAACTGGTTATTCACTGATCTTGACAATAAAGGAGAAGGAAGGTATAGAGTTTCATATATTGTTCAATAATGCACGAGGAACAAAGAGGGAGGGAAAGGCTGAGATTTCATTTTCTTTCTTGAATTCAAAGAAAACAGGGGCAAGAAGGTGAAATTTACTGGAAATCTACTCCCAGTGTGTTTAACCTTGGTATAAAAATACAAATGAAAAGATTAGGATATTTTTTAAAAAATCATACTCACCAAAGGTAGAGCTACTTTACAGTGATGCTGGGGGTTAAATACACAACTAATGAAAGGATGTTAGCATAGCATTTTGTAAATATCAAACACTAAATGCTAAGCCCACTGAAATCACTGTCAGTCTTACCCTCACAAAACTGCAAAGGTCAGGTAATATAGAAACTCTTCTAAAACTGAAATCAGGAGGGGTTGTTTGTTTATCTTTAGTTGAAACAGAAGAATATGAATAGGAATTAACCATTCTTAACTACACATTAAGATAAAGTGTATGTTATCCTTTTGTATATATTCCTGCCTTCACCCTGATTCAAAATCAATTGGCAGTGAAATGAAAAACCTAATTTAAGATTTTCTGTGGAAAGAAGATGATTGCAAATATTTTTTCTGCATAGGAAACCTCTCTGTGTAGCAAGTAAGGAGAGGCCCATGCATTATATAAAGTCTGCACAATCCCTCTCTTGAAGTTTCTTTAATACACACTGCTTCAAATTTGCTTTCTTCAGAAAGGTAAATGGTATTTCTATAGAAATAAGTTCTACCTGTATAAACAAACCTTTTAGATAACATATATACTAAGCACTGTGGGATTTGTGAAACAAATTTTCAAAGTGTGTATAAAATAGGACTTTTTTTCTCTGGCAGACTTGAAAAGTATGTGTGTTCCAGGAAAAAACTACTTGCTCTGAAGAGATACCTCTTGAAAAAAAATCAGAAAGATTCCATCTATGAGAGTATTAATAACAACAGATTCTGCAGTAACAGGGTCACAATATGTAATAATGAAGAAAAAAACCCACAACATTTTATCGAGGGCTTTCTGCTGAGAGTAATAGCATTTATTCCTAGTTTGTTTTCAAGTGTCTGAGACTGCTGTAGAAACACTGATTTTTTTTCCTTACAGAAAAGTCACAGTTTCAAAGTACCAGATTTTTGTTCTAAAAGCTTCTTAGCTTGCCTTCTATTTTTGAAATCCTGCCATCTGACGAGGGTCTCAATTACTGTAATATCACTCCCTCTCCTGACAGCCCAGATTGCACAGTATTTTTGCTTGTTTTTCACTGTTCCCTAGGATCATCCATTCTCCCCCTGCCAACCCAATGTGAGGGCAGGACATGGGAGGCAGCTGAGGCAAGGTTCACTCCAGGGAGCCCTCATCTCCCCTGCCCAACACACCAGGGATTACTGCACAGGAGCAATATCTGGTACATTAAGTCAGTGTTTTGACAATGGTACTTTTTTTTATGTCTACTCAAACAAAAAAACCTCATCCCACCCCCCAGAAAAACCCCAAAGAGGCAGATTGTGTTGACAGGCTTTCTGGTAACACATGACAAGAAGATACCAGCTATGATTTCAGTCTCATACAGCTATGATTTCACTTTAATATACTGAAAAAAAAAACCAAAAAAACCCCCACCAACCCACAAAAAACCAAAAACAATAAACCAAACCAAAACTCTCCCACTACATTCTTGTAGAAACATATTGAATGGTCCTACTGAAAAGTACTGAGCAGACTTTTGGAGGATACCAATCATCATATCATCCAATAGCTTTTCTTATGCTTATTTTCTCACCAGGATGTTGCTGAGGTTTCAGGGCCTCTTGCATCAGCAAGCTGTCTCCTAATGGACTCAGTCCAAAGCAGATTTGATGTGGAATTGAATGCATCTTTAAAACTGACCCATACTTTTAAACGCTTAAAGTAGTGTTTTCCTGCCTTTTACGTTATTTGAGCGAGCCAAATCCAAATCACTTGGATTTCCTTACAAGACATAAATCACAACAAATGGTTTGACATTTTTTTCTTATGTCTGTGTTTCTCAGATTTAATTTAATATAGATTTTTCCAAGGGAAAAAAAGTCTTAAAATATTCATAGTAACTCTTTTAACTACATCCTAAAGATAATAATAAATATGGCCTGTCACTGTCATGACTTTTCTCCTTCAACACACTGAAGGTTATCTGATGGTTAAAGTCCTAATCTTGTAAAAAACGATATGTAGAAACATTACTTGTGGGACTACAAGTTATTTTTCCTTTTTGCTCAGATTTTTTTTTTTTGTGTGTGTGTGTGATAAACAGTACTAAAAAGATTGCAGGAAGAAAAGGGCATCCATACCACAAAGTTTCATCAAGTCATGCCTAAAGCTGTGTAGTTACCCTTGACAGAGAAGGAATTTATTGTGAAATGTTGAGAAGAAAGACAATATTTGAAATATTGCATGGATGATTCATCTTAACTCTAGAAGATGCTTTGTCAAACATGGACGATGTGTGTTTCAAATAGGGAGATTTATACAAATTTGCCTTCTGTTGCTTTGTGTTATAAGGTGATTAGTTCAAGTTGTTTATTGGGTGCAAAGTATGACGTACACTTACTGTGAACCACAGATTTCCTATTAATGACACGACTTCAGTTTCCATGTGAAAAACTCCTTAGTAATCAATTTATTTTGATCATATTGTGTTTGAGGTGAATTATTAGCTGTTCCTTTTAATTCTGAAAAATGTATTTTGTGTTTCAGGAGTGTCATTAAGACTCATGGAAAAGAAATTGACTAAAACACTAAGGTTTAGTTTGCAGCTGAAGCAGCTTACATACTGCATATAGCCAAACTCAGAATTGGGGTTGGGGGGATGCCATTTTAAAATGCAGCATTTTGGAAGCTAGGAATTCAAATAAGAAAAAAATGCTTTTGAGCTCTTCAGCTTTAGAGAGAGTTTGTCTTCAAAGGGAACTGTTTGTGCTCTCTGATGTTTGTCTTTGTGATAGGTGGCTTATTCTTTAGTCCATGTGGAGTTACGACCAGAAGATAAGGAGTCCTTACGAAAAACAACCAAAGACCAAAGTATTTGCCATCTCACTTCTCACCTGGCATAGGGCATAATGTGTTTATTTTCTTGCCTGTCTCATGATGACTATTTCTCATATGTGTTTCTTTGCCAATTATCTCCCTAACATCTTCAGGACATCTTTGTGGAAAAAAGAGGACTCTTCAGTATTACTAGAACCAAGCACTCTGCTTATGGACTGCAGAGGGGCCACACAACATCTTAGGGCAGGCAGAGGCCATACACTGAAGTGTTACTTAATGTAATATGGGCATTAAAATTTATCAAATGGGTGCCAGAAAGGCCACTGAATCCTTGATGTGCTCTCTTAAAGCATACAAAACAGTAGTGCTATGCACTGATTGCACAGCATGAGCTGGAGCAGCCAAGAGCTGTGCTTTCACAGCAAACTTTAGGATTGCTCTCTGTAGTGACCAAGTTCTACAGGTCGTGATACAAATGAAGTAGCTCAAAGACAGCAACAGCTGAAAGCAATTGGACCATGGAGAAGAGAATCTTAGGCTAACTAAGCTCATTAATGTTGCCAGAAATATCACTATTTATAACTATTCCAAACCTCACTCCTGCCAGCTCCTAACAAGAATGAAAAAGGGCAGGTAGGAGCAGGCTGCTGCTGTCAGAAGAACTCATCTGGTAGACAAGTCCTTCCCTGCCCATACCCAAAGACATACAAGAAAGAGAACAGCTGAAAGTGAGACCTTAGGCTAAAAAAATTTGTTCTATTGTGAATTCAGCACTCATGGTTTGGTCTACAGTGATCTCTTGCATGCCCTAGCAGGCCACACATTGTAAATGCTGAATAAATAGAATTTGCCCTGGTTGAATCTGTTACTTTGGGTATCACCCTACGGGAATAACTGAGAGTGATGAGGCAGGACAGAAGAACACATTAAACTTGTCCAGATCAAATTAAATTTTATTCACCAAAAATAAAAGATGCTTAATGAGTTGTATACTCTACAATGTAGAGCAACATAAACTGCAAGCTTGTACAGAATACACAGAATGGAGAATTTTTCTGTAGAATGCTTCACACAAGAGAACACTTGTGCTACAGTTGAAATAAAAGGGTACTCTAACACCCAGATGGATTTGATGAAGAAATACTGTTGCTTTAACCAGTGTTCTTCCTTTAGTAACATTCCTCTGTGGCCTCAGCTTTCCAATTTCTTTATGGACCGAGAAGAAACAAAATAAATGAACTTGTCAAAGTTGGAACATGTTTTACCTGTGTTTTCCACATACAAGTTTACACTGGTTCAACCTGCAATTTTGTTAAAAATGAAGTCTGCTTTAAGCTCTCAGAGGGCAATTTTCATCAGCATGAACTTTAATCAACATGAACTGTCTAAGCTTGCTCTCTTGATTTAAATCTGGCTTGTATTAAGGTAAACTAAGACAAGGGAACCCAGCTTTAAATCAGTGTTGTGTCTGTGCATGATTTTACACCATTTCAACAAAAGGGCTTAAATTACGGCTTTAGATGAATGGCAAAATACTCTGTGTGCTCCCGTTCCACACTTTGGATTATTCCCATTCCCCTACAGGTGAATGCCAGACTGAAAGCATGTCAAGGGGACTTCAAGGGCATCAAGCGGAAGGGGATGGACCACACTGGCGCTCCAGTTATGGCATTGCAATATTTCATCAATTTATCTGAGAAAAAAATAAACCAAAAACCAAAACATCCAACCAGGAAGCCCATGTCTGAACTGCCAGCAATTGCCTCTGAGGGGGTGGAAGGGCACTGCGGCTCACCAGCCCTTGCCTGGGGGGCAGCTGCGCTCCTCAGAGCCCCCTTGCCCGGGGGCTGCCGCACCCCCGACCCCTCCCCAGGGGATGCTGAGCGCTCCCCCCCCCCTCCTTTGTTCCGCTGGCCCCGCCTCACCCTCGTCCCCTCCCCGCGGGGCGGGGGCTGCTGGGCCCGGGGGCGGTGGGAGGGGGGTGTCCGGCCCCTCCGCTCCGTCCCGCCTCTCCCCGGCGCTCCGTTGCGCGGCGCGGTGCTGGCTGCGCTGCGCGGCTGGAGCTGCGCTGCGCGGCTCGAACTGCGCCCGCCCCTGGTGCTGCGCCGAGCCCGATTTGTGGCGGCAGCCGCGGCAGGACGGCCGGAGAGGTAAGATGGTCCCGCTCGCTCCCCTCTCGTTCCAGACAGCATCTGTCTCCCGAGCTCCGTGGGCGGGGAGGGAAAAAAGAAGGGAAAAAAAAAAAAGGGAAGGGCTGGATTCTGAAAAGGGCTTTCTCTGCTGCTGCTCCAGGCAGCTCAAAACTGTGGGCTTACTGGAAAAAAAGATTAAAAAAAAAAAAAAAAACCTAAAAAAAAAAGAAAAAGTCTCACTCGTTTTCCGGGCCGGGAGAAGCACATGGAAAAAGCTGCGAGGGAGCCCGAGCATCAGGAGGCGGCAGCTCCCGGCGCTGCTTCCCCCTCGGTTCCCACCTCCCCGGCAGCGCTGCACGGTGCGGCCCCTGCCCGGGCTTCGAAAGGGCAGAAATCCGGCTGAGATCCTCAGGGATTAAACCCTCTGTGATCCCGAGCTCGCATCCCTTCCCAGGGAAAGGCACCGGCCTGGCAGGCGGGGGGAGCCCGGTCTGCTGCTTTTAACAGCTGAGAGTTTCATTATTTTCTGCCTTTTAGGGTGGTAAGAGGTGGTCTCTTTCCAGCCTGCCATTTGAACCCGTTTCATCATAGCGGAGGGATTACATCATGTTACAGCCCTGGATTCAGTAAGGGCAAAAGCGAACAGAACCATCCTTGCAATTCTGTCCCGTTGGCTTCCCCGTCCGACTCCCTCCTTTTGATTTCCTGTTGAGCGGAGAGGTTAGCACCCAGCAGCAGCCTGCCATTGGTAGGCAGCTCTTTAGTTCACAGCGACGTATTTTGATTTCTTCCAGTGAGGGTTTTTTTGGAAACTCGGTTGTAACTCTGCGCGCGTTATGTGTCTTCTGTGGGGGGAATTTAGGGAACTTGCCAAAGGTTTAGCCGGTAAGAAAATAACAGGCAGCAAAAGAGCCAGATAAACGGCCAAAAGCAGACTTGCTTTATAAAGTACAAGCTCTGGAGTTGGAGGAGGTGAATGGATTCAGGCAGGCGGCCCTCAGAAACGGAGGCATTCACCTGCCCAGAAAGTCAGTGTAGATGAATGAATGCACACTTCTGAGAGGCATGACAAGATGGATATCAGGAATAGAGAAGTATTTAGCTGATCCCCCCTCTGGATCCTATATGATCAGTTTGATGCAAACACTTGGTGCGTCTGTGCCTGTTCTGTCATAGCTTTGCAGTGACTGATCTTTCCGTCTGAGATTTGACTAGGCAATAATACATCTCAAAGCCAGAGAGCTAATTAAATCTTGTACTGCAGTACAAGGCTTCCTAAGACGATGAATTATGCTGTTCTTTGTGCAGCTGTTTGTTTTGTTTTATTTTCATGGCGAAAATAATTTCACAGCATGGCTTGGTTCAGCTCTCAGAGTTATTTTCCATAGCCAGTGTCTCAGCCTTGCAGGTGTTCTGTCACTGTCTGCTCCCAACGTTACATGGCCACTTCTTTGTTTTATGAAAGTAGCAGCATTATGAAGTTCTTTTTACCTTCTCTGGGTTGGTGCAGGGGAGACAAGGGACAGGGGAGACAGCTTGGCAGCCAGATGGATCCATCCATCATCCATCAGCACTCTCCTATAGGGGCACTTGGTGCCCTTCAGTCATCCCTTCTGCCTCCTGGTGGTTTGCATAGGGAGAACGTCACAGTTATTTGCTCCTTTTGAACAATTCCTTTTTCTTTTTGGAGCTGGGGTGGAAAAGAAGCAAATCCTGCATGGGAGCCCGAGGGACATCAGTGGCTACAGGGCACCAGATGGGTTTATGAAGAATTTGAAATAGATTCTGAATAGAAGCATCTATAGTTTTCTTTGTGTGTCTGGGTAGCCAGGGATCGCAGTGACAAGCCTGTGCACAGAACAATGAGCAGATTCGCTGCCTTTGGTGATATGGGGCACTCTTTGGTTTTTCCCAGGAAATATGTCAGCAAAATTCAAAGTGGTTTTTGGTGTTCCTGTGTCTCAGGTAGATTTTTAGGTGAAGGGATTTAAGAAATCTGTGGTGTCGAAATGGCAGTGCTTCTAGCAGCAGTGGCACCAAGGAGGAATCACGTCTGAGGATACTTCAATAGGTCAGCCACTCACATGATTTTAAAATCTTACAACCTTATTGGAGAGATTTTTCATTTTCATCTCTTGGAGCTCTCAAAATTAAGGGGATAATGTCAGAGACATAATAAAAAAAAATAATATTGGAAGTCTCAAAGGGAGCAAGCTGTATTTGGGCCAGATATGACTAATTGTGCTGTTCCTTTCAGTGGTGCAAAAATGAGCTGCTGTAAGGTCAGATCAGGAATTGTCTTGTCCTGCTGCTGACTGTAGACTTCCTTCAGAGATTGCTACTGGACAAAGAAGCAGTGGCTCGGGGATGCTTTATGCAATCTGGTGTCGATCAATTTAATTTCCATTCATTTAGAAAAGTTTGGTATCTGATGTGTCAGTCAGAGGGAGCGTGGTACCCAGCAGCCGCCTGGTTAACTGCATTGTTCAGAGTGTGCTCTTTGTTTTGCGGGGAGGGGGCGAGGCAGAGGAAGGGATGTGCTTTATATTCATTTGCAAGAGATTTCTTGATGAAGTGAGAGGGTGGGATGCAAGGACTTGTGCTTCCAAACTCCCATTCAGTTCAGTTCATTCTATGCTATTAGAGTTTCAAAGCCTACCGTGTCAGCTCTTCAAAAATTTATGCATCCTTTCCAGTTACACAATCCAACTTGGTTCAGATGTGAATGACATGTAGCTACTGGTATGACCCTGAATTTTCTCTGATTCATCAGTTTATTGACAAACACAGTATTTAATCTGTCTGGGCTGGGCAGGTGAATGTGTTACACACTCATTAGATACTCTTCTAAGTTAATATACTCTAATATAAAAACATTCTTAGACTTCCAGTTGAACTCTAGTAGTCAAGCCCAACAAAAAAAAAAACAAAAAAAAAACCCAAACCAAAACCAAAACTGGAGGTCAACTAAAGGACTACAGAGTTACTGTGAATTCTGAAACAGAATTGGAAAAGCTAAATCTTGACTTTAGTCCTATTATTTATCTATTAGAGTGATCTAGTGACAATTAGGAGGAGCTAGCTTTTCTACTCTGAAGCATCCTAAGCTGGCCATAGAGCAGTTTCAAGCTTTTTTTCACACCAGATGTCTTTTGGGAGAGTATCTGTTTAAAGCAATACCGAGAATAATCTGTCAACACTATGAGCAGGCATGAAAACACACAGCTGTGGTATGCAGGTTACACCAGAATGACTGTCAGGCTGCACCTACCCATCTACATAGATGTGAGATCTGAATACTGCATATGCACCAGCACTGTAAAATAATATGTATAGATTAAATTGCTCTACTTTCAGATTAAAAGTTAACTCTTGACTCTCCAGGTCACAAAAAACTTGCTGATGGCAGTAATGCTAATGAAGAGTATTGCAGAAATATAATTGGGGGTTTTGGAAAGGGAGATACCTTATAGCAGATAACAAATGAACCTTTTAGGCCATAAGGTCTGTTTTCCAGAGGGATGGTAAGAAATTAAATCCTGAGTGGTAGAAAAATAGAGTTGTCTGCCATAATTTACCCTTCTGGCACCTTAACAGAGAGTCAGTCATTACATATGGCTTGTAGTTAGGTTTGACTGCTTGAGGTGCTGAGCACCCTTCACACACAGCAGTGTCCAAATGAGCTGATGTTGATCACCTCTCTTATATTAGCCCTGGGAGAACACACTTGGCTCTGAAAAGGGCCAAACTGTGGTGAAAATTAAGGAAAGAAATTCTTAAGTGGTCTTTATTTATGGGTTTGACATAGTGGTGGCATTTTTTTTACTATCTGGGGGATTACTGCAGTCAGCATCTTTCTGCCTTTGTCTATTTTGACCAGAGTGATAAAGGCTGTCTTTCTCTGGGAGAGATGTTGGTAATTACTATGCCAAAATCATGAGTACAAATGGTTGAATAAAAAAATTTCCATCCATTAATAATAAGTTCCAGAAAAAGATTACAGAAGTGGTTTTAAATTTAATCTATAGTATAGCTGATGTCTCAAAGGTAACAGCATTTTACCCCAAGAAATATAGCATTTTGTTTGTGTGGTAATTGCTGTGAATTGCACTAAATATGTATTATTGATTAGGGGACTGTAATTATATCATGTTTGTGAATTCCCCCAAGTCTCTTATCACAGTTCTAATCACATCTAAACATTTATAGAAAACAAGATTTTGGTGTCCTGTTTGACTGGCTTATGTTCTGGTTTGGCTGAATTTATCCTGAGAGGGCAGTCACTTT
This sequence comes from Phaethornis superciliosus, assembly GCA_023637945.1. Taxonomy (NCBI): domain Eukaryota; kingdom Metazoa; phylum Chordata; class Aves; order Apodiformes; family Trochilidae; genus Phaethornis; species Phaethornis superciliosus. Next base: position 9,646,795 of record JAJQWJ010000011.1, read on the forward strand.
TAATGAACATGCTTGTTTGTTTTAGTTAGAATGAATGGACTATGGCAAAGGAAGTTAATTCATGTATCCTCATCACTGGAGATAATACTCCTTCACAGAGTAGGTAGCTGTATGTTATCTCGGTTTTGCAGAGAAGTAAATAGTAAAAGCTCTTTAAAATGCTGCTTTCATGCTAAACTACTATGCACTGTCTTCAAATGTGTAAAAACTCAATATTTGGCCATTTGTTGTGGGTGGATTTTTTTTGTTGTTGTTCACTGAATTATGTTTACTTATTTCTTTAAAACTTATCTGTTCTCTCATTGGTTATGGCATTCTTGTTCAGAACTGGAAGGCAAGGCAAGGAGGGAATTTCCCTTTTATTAGCAATTAGCGGACACAGATTTTATTTTGCTGTACCATTTCTTACCAGGAGCAGCTGCAAAGAGAGAATTAGTGTGACCTTCACAATGTTTCCTAGTGCTGTCATCAATCAGATCTGGCAGGAGCGTTATCGCTTCTATCAGTGTGGCTCATAAGCCACATGCTGTCTAGTCTGGGGGGAAAAACAAACAAACAATGGGAGCTACTGTAGAGTTTGTTTAAAATAAAACAATCAGGAGTCATTTTCCCACGTGTGACAGCATTGTAGGAATATTTCAGTTTTTACTATGTGCTATTGGGTTGATTAATAAAATGGGATGTTGATAAAGCAGTGGAAGAGACTTCCACTTCCTCTCGTTGGCAAATCATTCACAAACCACTAGAGCTTCAGCCTTTCACAGGCAAGGCTCTCAGAGCTGATGCAGTGAGGTAAATCTAAATGTTTTCTGCACACATACGTGTGTTAGGGAATGAAGAAATGTTTTCAGACTTATCTGAAAATTCTGACATAAGGAATCTTCCTCAGATGAAGCAGTTTGCTGTTTTGTGGGAATGTCTGTGGTCTTGCAGTCTACTCCAGGGCTCTTTAGGAGGCAAGTTTATAATACAGTGCCCACGGTCAGCCCATCAGCTGCAACATCACACTTGAAAGCATGCACAATGTTTTTAATAACCTGCATGTGTTTTGTTTGGTTTATTTGTTTATTTTGTGTTTTTTTATGGGTTTTCTCTAGTGACCTTGGCCTGGTTTTGGAGTTTACTGAAATTTAAAACATTTTGTGTCCACAGATAAGGTGTTTTGTTTTTGTGTTTTTTGTGTTTTTTTTTTTCACAGTTACACCAAGTTCATTGCCTTTTCCAAATTCCTTGGCTCTCCCTTTCTTGCATGCTGCAGTAAGTACAACTTTTTTGCGTTTCTTTCCAGGGCTCAGTATAGTGAGAGATTGTCACTTCATCCCTGGCTCCTTTGCAGGCTAAGTCCTGGCTGACAGGTAGATGGAGAGCAATGTGCAATGAGGACAAAGAGAATTGCTAGGGTGTAATTCAGTCTTCTTTCATGGGCATGTGTTTGTGTATGCATGATACATACATATATATATGTAGATGTAGATAGAGTGTGTAAATGTATAGATGATATACATTAAATCTTCCTTTGTCACACACGTTTTTTGAGAAGAATGGCTAATGACTAGTATATACATTTACTGTTATATTACAAAGTACAAGTTTAAGATCCTGAGCTTTAAACTGGTAATGTTAATGGCCAAGGGTAGAGTATGATCTATAATTTTCAGTTCTTGGTAAGAAATACTTTGGTACCAGATTTGAGAAAGAAGCCTTGAAATTCTGCAAGAAATGTACCTGAAGTAGTATTTCCAGTTCTGAACAAAAAGAAGGAGAGAGCTGTTGGAGCAGATCAAGAGGAGGAATATGAAGATGATGAGAGGTCTGGAGCACCTCTCCCATGAAGACAGACTGAAGGGGTTGTTCAGCTGGGGCAAAACTTATCACAGGGGTATGTAGTGACAGGACAAGGGTTAATGGCTTAAACTGGAAGAGAGTAGATTTAGGCTAGAAGTTAGGAAGAAATTCTTTCAGTGAGACACTGAAACAGGTTGCCCAAGGAGATTGTGGATGCTCCTTCTCTGGAAGCGAACACACCAAGTCAGATGGGGCTTGGATCAAGCTGATCTAGTGGGAGATGTCCCTGTCCATGGCAGAGGGTTGGAACTATTTAAGGTCCTTTCCAACCTAAACAATTCTAGGATTCTGAATGTGCAATAACTGGTGCAAAGAAGATGCTCACAAAATGTGAACTAAGTTTAACAAATGGTTATTTACTCTGACAGGAAAAGAAAGAATCACACGGATAGGCTAGCTGGCTATGGATAGAATGACTTCTTTGGTTTTCCTCTGTGTCTGGTGTGTCAGTTTGACAGGTTTTATGGCCCCAGCTGCTGAACTGGTACTCAGCAGAGCAGTGCTGCAGCCCTCATCCCCTGCCCAAAGACACCAGTGGAAGGGAGCCTGCCCAAAACCATGCTGCACATCACGTGCTGGGGCTGTCCCTGAGGTTTTTGGCAGCCAAGGGGAAGGGTTTGACAGACAGACATCCTTGTGTGGTTTCAGACAGTGCTGTCAGCACTGTGTGCCAGTGGTGCCCATCCTCACTGTTGAGACAGTATCAGGCCCTGGGTCCCAGCCCAGCATCTCTGCCCAAGCAGGGGATGGGGCCAGGAGGGGATGAGGCCTCCAGCAGCCAGGCACTGCAGCTGCACAACCACCTGGTAGAGGGGGCTTAAGAGGCCAAAGCCATAAGCTGTCCTGTTCCAGCGGGAGGATGAGGAGGAGAAGGGGAAGCTGCCAAAGGAATCAGCCTTGGGAGCCAAGTCATGTCATTACTCAGGGACTCCTGCTTCATGAGCACACAGCAAGCCAGCTGCCTGCCTACTGCTGGTGTAGACCAAATCAAAAGACATCCTTTCAGCCCTGCAAGCAGGGTGGGCTGCAGTCAGGAAATAATAAAACGAAAGGAGCTGAAAATAAGATAGATAATGTAAAAGGCACAGTCATTAGATAAGGAGAAGCAGGGCTGCTGAGTGTCACTGGGGAAGTGGTGGGCAGGAGCTGAGCTGCAGAGAGGCCACTCTTGGAGACTGTTCTGCTGCTGGCACTTTGGATAGATCAAACAGAAAGAAATTGACCCAGTGGAGAGTGGGATTTATTCTTGAAAGCCAAGTTTGTGCTAGGGAATAGAGTGAAATACTTACTGGATGTTGCTGCTGTCTGTAGGAGATACAGACAGAAGAAATGTTAGGAGCTAACTGATTTCAACTCTGTTAACACACAGCATTATCAAAGAATACCCTTTGGAAAATGAAAAGATCTGCTGCTTGGAGGGTAAAAAAATATTCAGGCTGAGGAGCTTCTGTGAATACACTGGGCTCATCTCCCTGCCCGATCCCTTTATCTGCACCAGGTGTGTGCCATTAGAACCATGACAAGCTGTGAGTCTCCTTGGACAGGGGATGATGTGTGCAGGGTGGGTCCTGCAGGAAGAACCAGAAGAGCTGAAAGGAGGCAAGAGGCTTGGTCAGGCCACAGCATCTTGTTTTTAGTTTAATAGGAATGAAATCCACCCTGAAGAGTCTTGGGGAAAATTCTGTATGAGAGCCAGTGTGAATAATGCTGAGTGCAGAGGGGTGGGACTCCACCTGGTTACAAAAACAATTCTCTTTCCAAGGTTAGTTAGTTCTGCTGAAAAAGGGGATATTTTACAAGTAAGGTCAAGTTAAAAAAACAACAACAACAACAAAAACAACAAGCAACCCCCCCCCCCAAAAAAAAAACAACCCTCCACCCTCAAATCAAACAAACAAACAAAAACTCCAACAAAACCAAGAACAATTTGAGACCTTAAAAAAAAAAAAAAAAGAAAACCAACCAGGAAACCTAAAAGTCTCTCACTTCAGAGATTAATCAAAACAAGCCCCCAAACATGGAGACAGCTGAAAGCACACAGCAGAAACCTCAGATAAACAAACCAAGTGTCCTCTGGGGAAAGGAAGAGCTGTTCCCTCTCTGGGAAAGTTTGTCTGTTCCCGTGGCTTGTGAACTTTTCATCTTCTCTGGGACTTTCTGCTCTCCTGGGTTCACTTTTTTCGGCTTCTTGATCTCTCCTGCACTTCTTTCCCTAGAGCTCAAAGGAGCGTTTATGCAAACACTCAGCTTTAAATAAGTGAATCATGTTTGATGTCAGTGTGATGAGTGCTCTGGGCTGTTTGTGTGTGAACAGGAGCCCCCAAGGCCCCCAGCCAGCTCCACCCACACCACCCTGACCCCAAAAGGAGCCCTCCTACCAACCTCCACTGCTCTGTCTTGGAGCCACCAGGACACCTTTGCACCTTGTGACAGCTGTGTCCTGAGGTGGTTCCAAGAGCTGATCTGGATCAAACAAAAAGATGATGCCAAAGACATGCATAACACTAATTTTAACCTGACTTAAGTGTGTCAGGTTAGGCTCTTGTGACTGCTGTTCCTGTTTTTCTGCAATGATTGAGCCTCACAGCCTCTCAGTGCTCCAGTTCCCTTCGCATCCCCATGGATTTTCTCCTTTATTATTGTTTACAAAATGCCGAGTCTAGACTTTGTATATATGGAAGATCTTGCTGAGGCCTGCCACCTCTTTGACCTAATCTTCTCCAGGTCTCTCATTCTTTTGTTCTCTTGCTTATAGTCCAACTATGCAACTTGTTAAAGGTATTTTCCGTGTAAACAGTGGCTCGCTGTACACCCTAAGGGCAACTACAGGTACATGTAAAAGGCCCATGTTACAGAATCCCCCAAGGAAACAACGGAAATATTGATGAAATAACAAGAAAAAGAAAAGCTGTCTTGAACAGGTGTAGTGTTTGAGGATTTTTAGACTTCTTCAACTTCATTTTCCTGCCACAGTAATATCTTTTTTTTAAGCATTATAGAACTAACTGCTGTACTTGCACTTGGGCATTCCTTTCTGGTTTACGCTGAGTACATCTAAAGGCTCCAAGATCTAAGTGCAGTCTCAGATTGCCCTGAAAGTTACTGTACTTTGTCAGAGCAAAGGGTGAAATCAGTCTTTGTGACTCTGCGTCATTTGGGCTAGGTTTCCTGACATACCAGCCCTTACAAAAAAACCAGCTGTTCTGGGATTGTCATTCTTAAATAAAAAAATACTATGCCAAATAGGGATCAAACTTTAGCTTGGCTTGAGAGTGCTTTAAGTAGTCTCAGTCTTCACATTTACATTAGTTAAGTTCTTCTTTCCTTTCAGGGAGGTGTCTTGGAAGCAGTAGTTAGGAAAGAGTCCAGCCCTTCCCTGTACATCACTGGGGCAGGGCTGCTTCCTGCTGAGGTCTAAGTGTTTTCCTCTATGAGTCAGGATCTGGACAACCTGGAACAAGATCTAAAGGTAAAAATCTGAAAGATACATGAAATGAAGGTACACAGAGTTCCTAGGTATGACTGCAGAGCTGTTCTTGGCCAGAAGGCATCACCTGAATGGTCCAGTCAGCTGAATGAACCAAGACAGAAGCTGCCCAGAGAAACATGGCAGTAACGTTTCCTTCCTTGATTTATAGCTCAGCCTATATATATATACTAAAAGTGTGTGCCCTTCTAGTAAGTTGTCTTCAAGTGACTTACAGAGCACTTGGTAACCCAGAGCAGCTCTTTGCATGTTAATAACTTATAAAATATTAAGGGCTTCATGAGATGTGTTGGGGAATAGGAACTGGAAATGGCAGATGTTCAGGGTGCAGAGGGTAAGAGAGAACCAACTCTGTCTTCCTGGATGCTTGAAACAAATGGGTAGTAGATCATGTGGATTTTGGTATGCTGGCCTCAGCAATCCCAGAATTTCAGTACAACTCTGTAATCCAACTTGACTTCAACGAAGTACATAAGAGGAAGCGAAGCATTTAAGAATCCTATAGCATCTTTCCCCTTTTCTTGTTATAGTCATCCCTGTTTTATAAGCTTGCATCTTAACTCCTGCAACTGAAATGAGTTTTGGAATGCTCATAAACTCTGGGATAAAAAAGTGATTATCTGCTTTGCTTGGGAGATTTAACCTTTGGAATAGTGTAGGTATTACATCCATAAGACCATTTGTTGCACCTCTTCTGAACTGCAGTTTGTAGGGCTTTGCTTATCTACCACTTTGAAAAGGAGTCTATGGAGTACACATCTCACCTCTGCTTTACATCCCTGTACTCCTTATGTGAGCAGTGTCATGTAATGCTATCCTATATACTAGTAAAATTACAGACTGCTCTCTTCTCCCAGTAAGCCAATAAAGCCATTACAGATTATCTCACTGACGTGAGATGGGGTGGGACTCTCTACACATATGTACACTTTTCTTTCATTTCATTTGCTAGAGTCAGCTATAGCAGGTCATGGCCATCCTGGATCAGTTTGCTTCTTTGCAGTAGTCTGCCAAAATAATCCTTTCCCTGTTGAGGTCAGCTGCACCCAGCTACAATAAAGTATCTAAAAGTATGTATATAATTCTTGAAGGCTTTAATGAGCTCTTGGAGGGGTGGAATGAAGCATGGCTCTATGTGTACCTTAGCACTTAGGGTAGTTTTGCTACAATCAACAATAAAGAGCATTTCTGCATAGGTCAGAAAGGCACAAAATAATATTGGGCAATCATACTTGTGTGATAATGGAGGCTGTCAGGGTGCAACTACACAAAAGCAGACAAAGGGCATGGCAGGGTATTTCCTTGTATTGGAAAAATCTTTTATTAATGGCATAATTCTCAAAAAATGTAATTACTGGTTGTTTTTTGAGGTAAGACTATCAAGGAAAATATTAAATTCCTTTTGTCGTTGTTTCTTTTACTTAAGTGGGAATTTCTTCACTGAGATTTTTGTAAGGAAGAAACATTCCACGTTCACCAGGGAAGTTGATTTTCTGGGCTCTGCATACATTCATGACTGAATGGGACCCTATCCCCTATTCTCTATGTAATTTTCTATTTTCTGCCATCCTTTTTTTTTTTTTTTTTTTGATTGAGTACCTGTAACTGTTGTGAACTTTAATGTGGGAGGAGATTATGATATAATCAGTATTGCTGAAAAGTTGCTTTAGAAGAGAACAGATCGAGGTGCTTCAGTGCTTCAGAATGGTGATTTTTGGTCCCACTAAGCTGAGTCTTGCCTGTGAGAATTTATTTGGGCCTTATTTCTTATCAAAAGCCATGGGTAGAAATTCTGACTCTTTTCAATCACTGTCCTTCAAGGGCAGAATGCAACCTGACATGTGCAACCAAAATCAAGGTGAAGCAGAGGGCAACCAACCTGGACTTTGGTTAAAGAGAATTATTTCAAATAGTAACAAGATTTGTGAAATAAATGCATCAGTCCTTATCTGCATCAGGTGTAGAAGAGCAGTGGTGGGATATAGAAGAGTAGTGATGGGATATATAATTGCATTATTCTTTATATTGTGGGAGCTGAAGCTAAATCAACAGGGCTGAACTTTTGTTGCTAGGTTAGGAAAAGCAGAGGTAGTGAGTGCAGTGCAAACCTTTACCCTGCTAATCCTTGGGACTTGAGGCAATAAGTGTGCCATTCCTTAAAGTGATTTTCATTATGTTTGTGGTGGCTTGTCACATTGGGTGTTCTCATGCTATGAGACAGAAGTGTTTTCTTTCCCTCCTCCCTTCTCCTGTGACAGCAGGCTGAAATCTTTCATTTGTATGTCAAATCTGTTATGTTTTTCACACCAGAGTTTTCATTCTGGGAGAAAATGACAAGTGATGAGAAGATGGAAGCCAAAGTTAGTGTGAAATGAGAATGCATTTTTTATGAAGTAATTATCTTGAAGATTAGCATTTGGAAATGTGCTTTCTAATTGAGGAGAAACAGTTTCTTTTAATCAATTAACTTCTAAATTAGGACTCTGTTACTGGTACTTGCAAGTCACTAAGAAAAGCACTCAGACCATCTGTGTTGAAAAAATGGAAATCTGACACTAAGTGTCATCATACATTCACAAGACCTGCCTGTCCCTGGTGTTTGTAACATCAGCCTCATGTGCATGCTGAGGGAGTCAGACCAAGGAGACTCTGTGAGCTCCACTGTGGCTCCCAGTGCTGCCAGTGAATGTGTACTTAAGAAGATACTGGTCTAGATATTTCTCTTACCTCTATCCTCAGTAAAACTGGTTGAGCAGGGACAAAAGATGGTATAAAAATTATGAGTAATAATAGCACTGTTAAATATACATGTGAAAATAACATGCCTATATTCAAACAACTTTTTTATCATATTTAAATAAGTCTACTGCAATGAGAAGGTTCTTTTTCAATTTTGTTTTAGTAAACATGGGATCATATTTTCAAATTAAATGCATATGAAAGCTGATAGGCACTTGGAGAGGGACACATCCTGCCAGACACATGGGAGAGCAGGTCTGTAGCTGAGCTCAATCCCCATAGACTTCCTTTACAGTCAGGGAATAGAAATCTGCTTCTCTAGCATGTAATTAATCTGATCTGTTCTAGATGCCTATTTTGGGAAGCCTAAATTGCCTAAATTTCTCCACTGACTGTGCATTGAGCCTAGGGCAACTACCTCAGATACAGATGACTGCATTGTAAGCATTTGCATTTAATGAGAGGAATGTCACCTCTGAAGCTCAAGTCTTGCCTCCCTACTTTTCAGTCCTATGGAACAAGTAATTCTGCTGAAGTCAAAGAATTTATTCAGGAAGTTTTAAAAAAGGTCCTTGTTCTTCAGATTTGCATAGATAGGTGGATTAGTTGTACTCTTAATTTAGGGTTACTCAGTGCTTACAAACAAGTCTGTCTCAACATCTTTTTGTGGCCACTTCAGTACTTTAAAAGCTCAAGGGACAGTGGAAGAAGCCCTGGAAAAGAGACTGGAAATGCAGGAATGATGACAGAGACAGATTCTTGGAAAATTGTTTTTATGATAGCTGTATATTTCTTAGAATTACTGTATAATTCTAGGTTTTTCTTTTATCAGAAATTTGCCAAATTGCTCTCATACAAGATAATTCGTATACAAAATGTCAGTTCATCCAGCTGTGAAATTTCTATTTAGACTGCTTTGCTCTGTGCCTCACTAATTAGGAAGTCTTGTGTCTGGCTGACTGAGGTTCCTAATCTTAAATAGAACAAAATTAATTAGTTTTATTACCACTGTTTCAAATTTAAAAAGAAAAAAATGTACTGACAATTTAGAAAAACATGTTTGTAGACAGAATAAGTGAAAAAGAAACTGGTTGTGTGGTGGCTTGGGAGTCATCACTTAAAAGTACATGGGAAACTACATCTAGAAATTGGGAAAAATTTGTTGCTTATATACTTAGAAAAGGTGCACATTAGAGGCCATAATTTCTGAGAAGGGGAAGCATCTGGGTTTTACCAATATTTTACTAACCTGTTTAAACACGAATCCTACATCTGAGTAATGTCAGGGATTTGAGATTTTGAAAGGCAGTCTAGGGAGAATGAGTGGCTTGAATTTCTTACCACTATGTGATTTTTAAATAAGTGTGCTTTGGATTTGGACAGGAACTATAGATATAGATAATGGAAAAATGTGACTTTCTTTCACAGAAAGCCATGTACTAAGTATTGTATTGCAAACTGAGCTCCTTAAAGACTATTTTTTTAACCAGACTTTTAGTTCTTTTGTGGGGTGTTTTTTGTTTGTTTGTTTCTTTATATATATATTATATTATATATTGAATATATTATATGTATTTTATATATATGCATCATTTTCAAGTAGTTTAGTATCATTTCCATAGGATTTAGTGAGGAGATCTACTAGAGCTGGCTGGGAAGTGTTAACATGAAGCAATACTCAAATGACTCAAGTAGGAAATGAACACCTGTAAAAAACAGAGGGTTGCCCATGAGACCCAATCAAGCAAAGTTCTTTACACATCTGTTTTTTCATTGAAGCCAATGGGAAAATCCAGAGACTTAAATATGTCTAGTAATGTGGCAGAAGGTCATATAAAACTGCAGACCTGGAAGATGCAGTGTGCCTTGTGAAGCTCCTTTGTCTGGGGGTTAATCTCACCCGTTAGTCAGACAGTACATAACCCATGCTCAGTATTTCTTTTCCTGTTGTCATGTTTTTACTGGTATAAGCCTTTGTCTGACTTTCAGTTGCTGCTTAAGTCTTAAAAATTGTTCAGACACTTAAAAATACTTTAAGCTATTTTTATAAATAATGTAGTTCTTCATCAGGCTGAATAATTACTATCTGGCTACAACTTGCTTGTATTACCTATTGTAGGGGACCTCCCCAAAAAAATCATTTTTGTTTGAAACCTGATGATTATTGCTGTATTGTTTTACGTAAATAATCTTTGTTGAAAGAAAGAAAAGTTAAATATTATTAAATCTGGAGAGGTAGAGCATTTATTATAAAGTGCTATTCATAAACACATCACTTTCACTCAAGTGTAGATCACCACATGGTTGCTGTTTAGTTTAGGGCAAGCATGCATTTACATGTTCTTTAAAAGGGCTTATGATTTGCTGAGCAGCTGGGCTTTATACATAATCCACAAAGGCAAGATAGACCTAAATGAGGGCATCAAATCTTGGGAGATGTGTCAATGCTGTCTCAGAAACTGTACCCAGATCCCTAACAAAATACCACCAGTGGCTGCAGGTGTTGGTAGGAGTTACCTGTATCTGTAGTACATACTCACACAACCCTCCTTACCTTACCCTGCCTATCTAGAGAACTGCTGACATCTCTTACAGAGAAAGACTTTAGATACAAAAAAAAAATTAAAGGGCTGTGCAGAGATAAAGAATTCAAGTGTGAGGAGTGCAACCTTCTGGAGATGCCTCCTTTTTACTACTGACCTTGATTTGGAAGAAACTGGTTTGTACCTGCACCTGTGTATTGTATAGGTGCTTATGCATCTTAACCTCATTAGGATATTAATAAATAGAATTTCTTGACTTAAAACTAATTTGAAACTAGTATTCTCCCTTGGTCTAACCAAGTAATCTAGTAAGTGTATTGCAAGTTTTAATTTTTGAATAAAACTGTATTATTCAACAAACCAACATCAAAGGAGCACAGGCTTGCAGTTTCAAAAAGGTAGATGCATTTACATTTTTTTTCTTCAAGCTGACTCATTGACCAACTACAGAAATATTTGGGGAGAATTTGACCTGGCTTCTTAATAAATGACCAGCTTGTACCCATCACTCCTCCCCCTTCTGTTGCTCTTCCACTATCAGTGCCCTACTGAAGATGTCTGTCTGTCTGTGTATACTCCAGGGGCTTCTCTGGGGTCAGTGAAGTTTAGCTGAGAGAAGCCAGGCTGTGAAATGACTCTTGAACCTCATCTCTACCCTTCTACTCTAAAGTCTTACCTCTGGCACAGATCTCTGTGTCACTTATGTTCCCGGGGTCTTTGAAGTGGACCTGATTCTTTCCTTCTTAATTACTTTTTATGAGTTGGTGATAAAGTTGTGGGATTTTGCAGGTGAAACACTACGTAAAATTAGCTAGTTGTTCCAGCTTATGAACTGTCTTAAACTCTGAGATAGGAAAGATGGTTACTTAAACTGTGTTGGGATGATATAGTCTTATATTTGCATGTATGTGTAGTCATTTGCATTAACATTTCTGTATACATCTGTACTGCATAACGTACATCTATTGCTGAGCAACAAGAAATAGAATATTGCACATTGATTGCTGCCTTTGTTCAGAATGCCTTTCTAAAGGCATTTCTGAATGCCTTTGTGAGAGTTTTCTTCCCATCCTTTTAGATACATTTCCACCTTCTCATATATTGGAAACACCAAAGCTTTCCACCTTTCCATACACCAATCTGAAAGGGTATGGTGCTTTTTTTTTTTTTTTTTTTTTTTTTTTTTTTTTCTCTGCATTTGTTTTCTGTGCTGCTTCAAAAACCTTGCCAGAAGGTACTTTAAAAATGCTGACTTCTCTTAATTGTTGCGTGTCAACACAAATCAAAATGAGTGTCAGCTTTTTTCCAATAAATTTTTCTATTAAATTAATCCTGTTGTGTAAGAATATGTATGTATTGTCTATTATTACTGCTTGAACCATGCTTCTAGAAAAAAAGAATGTAGAAGGAGCTATATTGTACTCAGTTTAATCTGGAAACAATATTTTGAGAATTAAAATAGATGAAAAATTAAGTAAGTCCTCTTGAAATGAAAGGTTTGAATAACTGTGCTTTTCTCCATTATAACATTTGCTTATTCAATTTCAGTCTCTTATGTTTACTTATCAGGTAGAGGCACACAGTGAAAAGGATAAAAGTAATGGGTAGCTGTGATGCCCAGTGGTTCATTATTTTTGTAAAAAGAAAAAAAAGACTCTACTGATGTTGTGTTTATTGACATTTAGACAAATTTCAGACAGGAAAATAAACAATCTCCCTAATGTAAAACACAAAATACTACTGAGCTGTTTAATTCTGGCATAAATGTTCAGAATTAACTTTTCTACTCTTTGCATATTTGCTTTGTAGTCTTTAAAAGCACAAAGCTGTATTGTTATCAGAGCAGCTAATGCTTTCCACAGAGGTGCAGGATAACACCCCTGCTAGGAATGCACTGCCCCAGGCAGCAGAAAGCCCAACGTGAGCCAACTGCCAGCTATTGCATTCATTTGAAAATAAGTTTAACATTTAGGCTATTGGTGACATTGCCTGGGGTAATTTCATCAGTTTAGAGTGCCAGAATATATTTCACGTATAATGCACACAAGTATTTTGCATATGTGTTTAATAAATACCATTTTTTAACCTTCAAGTGGTTGTTACAATATGGTCTGTGCAGCTCAAAATTTTTATGTCCAAATCATGCATGCTTCAAGAAGGTGAGTATACTGTGGAATAGAAAGATCCTTATTCTTGCTTCCACATTGCTACCGAGTCCTGTACATAAACAAATGAAACCCCACAGGAGCAGGGACTCTTCTTTGAGTAGCCTGGGGGAGCTGCAGCGTTCCTCCCATACCCTGAGTTCCTGACACAGGAGAATGAGAGGTTTTCTCCCACCTCTTGCCCCCCAGTAGCTGTCCTGCTCCCACCCACAGCAACATGAGGAAAGTCATGGATGTACAACTGTATATGTGTGTGTTTGCAAATATACACATTCACATTTATGTGCCCGTATCCAGGGCTTGACCATGTGCAGAATCCCGTCCAACATGACACCCCTACACCAGAAGCTGTTGTTCTTCAATAGTTTCAAATTTTGAGCTGGCTCAGCTCTCCCCTGGTTCACCCTGCGGCCCAGAGCCAAAGGAAGGTGCAAAAATGGGGTAGCAGAGACAAGATCAGTGCCTCAGCAGTGGCCCAGGCATAGGTGGACTTAAAGATTTTATAAAACCACTGCTTGCAGGAAAGGCAGGGAGGAAAAAATGCAGAAATAACCATGTAATTTGAAATACAAACCTATTGGCACAGTGGTACATGTTTCTTTTCCTTGTACAGACTGTGCTGAAAGCCATCTCAGTATCTTAGAAAGTGACTCTCTAGTTACTGTTTTCTCAGAGTACTGGTAACTTGTTTTAAGAACATCCAGCCTGGCCTAGGGATTGCAAGTTCTCCTGTTAGGAAATGGTTAAACTCAAAGCACCTTGGGAGCATCTTGGAAGGTAAGTGGAAAGAGCATCAACAGATTTTTATTTGTGTTCAATTGCATATGTCATCATTTCACAGAGTGTAATATTTGTCTGATGCTAATCTAAAAAATAATTTTTTTAATTCAAATTCATAGCAATGTCAGGATTACCTTTGTCTGGGTGTATTACTTGAGTGATATGTTACAGCTAATGTCAAAATAACTTCTACTCTTTGATGATCATCAGGCAGATTCCTTCTTTTCCTTATTTTCTACTTAAAGGGCATTCTGCATTATTACCTTTAAATCATTAATGAGAAACATTTCCTGTGAAAACTATATTGTGAAATACTTAAAAGAGAGTCTTAGGAAAAAGATCAGTTACATGAAGGCTTATTGATGAGTAAACCTTGCAAACCCTACTTGGTGAAGATCTCCCCTGCATGGCTGAACTATTTCTGATTCACCTCCTAAACTGCTGTGGCTTTTAAATACTAATCAGAAAGAGCCATGTTTCTCAGGAACATGAGGGCTCTTTCAGCCACAGTGGCTCATCAGGAGAGGTGAGACTGCTGCAGCTTTCATTCATGGGGAGGGGCAGGGGCAATAATCTTGGCAACTGTGCCAAGGGACTACCAGCCCCTTAGATATCTGTTTGAGATGAGCTCATTTTGAAGGGTCTGTATAGTGTCAAACCCTGTAAATATTCGGCCTCTGCTCCCTCCTGCCTGAACTTCTGTAGCAATTCAGCACAGACAGAAAGGACCCTAGAGCCTATTGTTTCCAGTCCCTGATTGTCATGTGTCCCCATCTTTGCAACCTACTAATTTGTCATTAGCAAAGCAATGTTTCCTCATCATAACCTTTTTTACCGTGAAAGAATAACGTCACCTGGGTTATGGATATATGGTCATTGTTAGTAATTCAGAGAGATGCAGACTCTTTCTTTGATCAAAGATGTACAGGAATATTAGGAGGTGATACATTATTGTCATGTCATGTTCTTCCCCCCAGTGTTGATATGATTACTCAAACATTGATTAAATAGAAAAATAGAAAGTCCAGGCTGATGGATGGTCTTATAGAACCCCATTTGTGTCATCTATTTACAGTCCTTTGCCTATGAACCATTCTGCTTCTCATAAAACTGACTTTTACAACATGGAAGAGGTGCCAAGGGTCTTCTATAAGATCTTGGCACATGTGAAGGGGTCTCTCAACCAGTGGGCAAATCAGTTTCTTCAGGCCGCTACCAGCTGAGATGTTTATAGCTCTTCTGTAGTCTTGTCTCATTCACACATTATAAAAATACTTATTATTCTAAGCAACTATAGTGAATTTTCTCTACTCATTTTTCATTGGTATGATGAATTTGGTAATGGAACAGTGAAGATTTTTTTTTGTGCTGCTTATGCAGAGGTTGAAGGCCAGTATCATTAAAAAATGTCATCCCTGCCACTCCTCTTTGTGTTTGTAATGAATAGAAACAAATTAAGGTAGAAGCAAGTGCTGTCTTTCATTTTGTTGTATTACCTATAGCAAGAATAAAACATGTATATTCTACAAGATCAGTAGATGTGACAGCTACGTCTTGGCCAAGTCTGTAGGACTGATGTCATTCCATTGCCAGAAAGACAGAAACATTTTGCTGGGAGTGTTGTCTGGAGGAGATGTGAAGTAATCCCCTGAGCTCAGATAACCTTGGGAAGGTCTCAGCTGGAGCAGTGTGTCGTGTGGGGCACTGCACATGAGGGATAACAGGGACTTTTGGAGAGAATTCAAAAGAAAGAAACAAGAAAAATCAGAAGACTAGGAGATATGTGAAGGATTGGTGATGGGATTTCAGTTGTTTAGCTGGGAGAAAACTGAGGGGAGGCATTAACATCAAATATACTAAGGCTGCTACAAATAGAAACAGAATGTATTTCCCATGTCTTCTGTGGACAGAACTAGAAAAAAATGAGTTTATATGGGTGCCCCTTCCCTGGAAGTGTTCAAGACAAGGTTCAATGGAGCTTTGACCAACCTGGTGTAGTTGGAGTTGTCCCTGCCCATGGTAGGAGAGTAGGAACCAGATGTTCTTAAAGGTCCCTTCCAAGCCAAACCATTCTATGATTCTATGATAGTGCACAATAGAAACACTCTCTGTTATATTGGCAATGGTTGAAGTTTGGATTTGGTTGCCAGTAGAGGTTAAAGGTTGTATTGATTTCCATCAGGAATGACATAGGTGTAACTGATCTCACCTTAGCAGAGAATGTAAGGAACATCATTTCCTTGCTGTTTCTTTCAGCTGTATTCTTTGACTCAGCAAAATCTATTATGGTGCGTGCATATTTTTTAACCATCTCCCACACAAAAGATTGACTTTTTGTCTGGTTTTTAGTAGCCTTTGCTCAGGCTTACACTCAATGATGTCTTAACAAAGTAAACTTAACATAGTAAATAATATTTTTCATCAGTGTAGCTTGATTTTCTGACTGCTCTCCTCAGGCAATGACCTGACATATTTTGTTTCTCCATCTTAAATAGAATATGATGATCATACAGTAAATAACTAATGCAAAATGGTTCTGACATCTTGGAGGAAGCTCTGACCTTTCATACCCATAGTTTGGTCTTCTCAGATCACAATTTTGTATTCACATATGGCTTTTCCATATGACTTTGTATTTGGAATTACTCTGTTCTTTTTTCTTTTCTTTTCTTCTATTGTGTTGAAATTGAATTGTACAAAATTTAGTAAAACTGAAATACTTTTCACCTTTGATAACAGCTGCAGGGTTAGTTGCCTTGTCACCTCTTCTTGACAGAGATACCTTCCATTTTCCCCCATTCCATTTGCATTTCAGATGGGCAGAAATTGGAGAAAACCACCTGGTGAAGCTGCAATCAGGCTCAGACATGCTTACTGTCCCCTTCTTTCATTTTACATGGCTGTCACTTCCCACTCACTTCATCAGTGTCATCAATGTACTGAATCAGCCTTAAAAAATGCAGCTTATGGGGGACATGACTTGTAAAAGATGGTCTGTTCAAAGTAACACAGAAGTCTGTGATTATTAAAGTCTATCTTTTTAAGGATCAAAATATCCAACGGAGCATTTAAAGTCAAGAAAGCTGAAGAGGCTCTGGGATGTCTCATTCTGCTGCTTTGGTCTGTCCTTCCCCCTATGTCTGTTGTCTTGTCTTGCCTCCTCCGATTGCTGCTGTTTTAGAAGTTACTTTAGTGCAAAAAAAAAAAAAAAGTGGTTTTTTTGAAGTGATGTGAAAATACCATTTTGAGGAAAACATGACCAGTAAATGTACAACTTTTTTTTTTTTTCAGCTATCTTGTCAGAATACAGCACTGATATTTGTGGTTTTGTCGCTCTGGTGTAACATGAAAACTTTCAGTGACTTTTGTGGTTCAATTACTTCTGGCAGGCTTTGGTTCTCCATGTTAGATCCACACACTTGTATAAACATAACTGGCTTCAAGCTGTGTTAAATATGATCACTTAGCTACAAAAACAAAAAACAGAGATAATGGCTAAGATTAGGATTACACTTTTTATAAACATTTTTTGTGCTGAAAACAGGGATTTGGAGTGGTAATCACATCCTGCTTGCTAGCTTTTCCCCCCTTTAGTTCTTTAGCTCTTGCATCCAGTTGTAATACTCTTTGCCTTTGCTAAAGGTGCATTTTTCTTAGTCTAAACCCCTCCTAAATAGATTCTGTCGAAGTTGTGGCTTAAAAACATGCAGAAACACTTGACAACGAGAAATATAAAGCAAAAACTGAAATATGACACCACCTCTCATCAGGGAGAGAATACTGAATATTAAGTGAAATCCTGAAGTTCCTTTTGCTGCTACCTAAAAACAACTTGCTACAGTTGGTGAGCCTTAAAAACATAGTATGCTGTGGAGGAGACACAATCAGCAAAACAATTTGAAGAATACATTTGCTTTGTGTTGGTGTTTGAGACCAAATATTTGTTTCACAAAATAGTCAAATAAGAAATATTGATACTAAAAAAAATATTTTAAAAAATCAGTGTGCAGGCAAAAAAACCCTGTAAATGATGAGACAGAAGAGATACAGTTTTATTTTTGAGGAGGATCTTGGGGTGTTTGTAAAAACACTTTATTTCCAGAGTCCTCCACAGCAATGGATCACTTTAGTCTTTGTTTGAAATTAAAAAAAAAACAAAAAAACTATCCAAAAGGAAAAAAAAACCAAAAACACCTATCCAAAAGGGAAAAAAAAAAAAAGTAAACCACACAACCCTCTGCTTTTTTGAAGACTGATACTAAAAGAATGGAAATACTTTCCCTTACAAAAGTGGTCAAAAGAGCCTCATCACTCCCATGGTGCTACTCAAATTTGAACTCTCTAAAAGACGCTTCCTGAAATTCCCCAAACCCAGTTGCACATTACACGAACATCACAAGCTGTAATAAGAATTGAACTTGCATTATCACTGTCTTTGTAGTTCCATCCTCTAGTTAGGTTAAAAAAATAACTATGCCAAATAGTAATATGAAGCTTTGTTTAAGGGCTGCATCTCAATGGATGGATGGTTATGAATTAGCTGCTGATTCTTCTGCAGACCACTCCTACGCTTGCCCAGGTGTGAAGTTGTCAGCTTCACTTCCCAAACACTCTTTAAAACGTCGGAACAGAGCTTGGTGCTGCTTGCAGTGTAGGAAAGCAGGTTGATGTGAGCAGACAGGCTAACAGCTCAGTGGGCTGTTGATGTGGGCTGTTGTTCTTGCTGCTTCCCTGTGAGGATGAGGCCAAGCTACAGCCGAGCTGTTACTCTTCTTGTGTGTTCCAAGAATTTCCAGTCTGTGTCTGGAAGGACATGGTGAACCTCTGGATCTGTGCTCCTAGCAGCTCTCACAAAACCCATCTGGAAAAGGAAGAAGTATCTTACAAGGACATAGGAGGGCTAGAGAGAGAGATGATCAGAGTGCTGGAGCACCTCTCCTGTGAAGACAGGGTGAGAGCGGGGAGGTTGCTCAGCCTGGAAAAGGCTCCAGGGAGACCTTATAGCCACCTCCCAGTACCTGAAGGGCCTTACAGGAAAGCTGGAGAGGGACTTTTCACAAGGTTATTTAATGACAGGACAAGGGGAAGTAGTTTTAAGCTGAAAGAGGGAAGATTTAGGTTTGACATTAGAAAATTCTTCACTGTGAGGGCAGTGAGAAACTGAACAAGTTGCCCAGAGGAGCTGTGGATGCCCTCTCCCTGGAAGTGCCCAAGGTCAGACTGGAGGGGACTTGGAGCAGCCAGCTCTTGTTGGAGGTGTCTCTGCCCCTGGCAGAGAGATTGGAACTATATAAATCCTTTCCCCAGACCATTTTGTGATTTTGTGATATAATTGGTAGACCTTCTACACCTGAACTGAATTAATCTGTCAAGCATTAAAGCAGATGTTCTTGCATCAAAAAAACATGATTTAGCAGAGATTTAAGTATGAGTTTCATGATGATTGCCTGGTTGATTATATGTATTAACTACTGAACTTCCTCTAAATATTTGTTTAAACTGTAGAACTCACAGAGAACTTCCCTGAAGCACTGAGTAAGAATAAAAAAATTCTTTTTTTGTACAACCTGGGGATAATTTCAATTTTAAGTTACATGTTGTCTTCTAAAAGGATAAAAATATTCCAAATTTCACAGCAAGGTAGCTGATTTTTTTAGAGGTTTGAAGGGTCAGTTTTTCTGTAGTCTGCTTTTCTCTGGTGATGAAGAGGAAAGCGTGTGGTGAATATTACTAGAGAAAGTACATGCTTATATTGATGGCACTGCTTTAGTTTATTTGGGTTTGGAAGACGTGGATTTACTTAGGGAAAATCCAGATGTAGATGATTAGATGAGAGGGAAATCTACCAAAAACAATAGGATGAGACCAAATCTGTGGTGCCACTGTAATATATCTGCGTATCTGGATCACTATTTTCTCATAATGAGTAGCAGGACCTGGAAACCCTGTAACATATGGTACATTTATGATGAATCAACCCATGGTTTTACTCACATCCTTTTTATACTTTTATAAAACAAAATTTGGATCTGGTTCCACAGTTTAGAAATGTTTTATGGCAACTGAGTCAAAGAATTTGGCAGGTTTTGCAGTTTGGAAGCCCACTGGAATGTTTTGCAAAGGCTATGATAATGTCTTTGTAATAATGAGGTAAGAGTAATAAATATTTCTGTGTTGCAAAAAGTAGGATTCTTTCTGATTTTTATCTGAATATTTATAGGCTATTCACTTTCTAGGATATTCCTGTAGTTCTTCACTCTCAATTGATAGATGCTTTGTAAAGGTAATGCTGTAGGAGTCCACGGAGAGCCTTCTTCTTATATTTACATGGGGATGGGTGGTTTGATTTGATTTGTCAGAGATGCACTGCACTGTTTTGTTAATATATTTGTTTACAAAAATTTGTTTAGAAATGATTGCAAAAATTTGTTGTAACATTACTTATAAAATTAAAAAAAAAAAAAAAAGTATGATTTTCTAATACTAAACTTTTTTTTTCCAGGAAGTAAGAGAGACAGAACTTTGTGTATTTAATATAAGGTCAAGAAGTTATTTAATGCTCCCTGGAAGTTGTGGGAGTGTAAGAATGCGGAAAAAAAATCTCACTACTTTCACTTAAACGTGTCAATGTGAACAGCCATGTCCAAAGGCATTTTGTATTGTGGTCTACATGATTTTGACATAACTAATGTTGTTTTTTCTATTAAATCTTTTTCTATTAAATCTGTTTTTTCTATCTAATGTTGTTTTTCTATTAAATTTGCTCCCAAGATTTTTTCAGTATTTATTTGTTTTTTGGCAGTAACTACTAACAAGCATTAACTCCCAACAAGCAGAATCTGTCAGTGGTGCTGCACTTTTTCAGAAGCTCTGAGCTGAGGAATGAAGGCTCACACAAATGCAAAGGGACATTTCATGGTTTATTGCTGCCACCATATTGTGCTAAGGATTTTAGGAAAATATCAGGATCTTCTTGCATATGGGAGTAAAGCAAGGATCAATGTGCATCAATGTTAACAAAATATTATGTCTTCAAAATCAGTGTGTTAAAAGTGTTGGTTTATTTACTCCATGACATCTAACATGGCACATCTCCTGTTTGCCCAGGAGATATTGGATAATTTTGTATGTATAGAAGTTACATTGTCAGTAGCTTGGCTCTGGTGTCCTTTCTGAGAAGCAGAATGCTCTCAGTGTTTGACGTGATGGTTGTGAGGGGTAAGTTGACAGATTATCCACTTCTTGTTTAATCAGAGGGCTTTAATACTGCGCTACACTTGTGGAAAGAAGGTGGCAATGCGTTATTGTTTTCTTAAATAAATGACCTTAAATCATTTCAACATAGGCTGTACAGGAAGACAGTGAGAAACCTGAGACTAAAATGCTGCAATCTAAATTTCCAGCATCTATTATGTGATCATTGAAACCACTGATTCCTGCTTTATAGAGGAATGACTCTTGAAAACCCCTGTGAAAGCGGCAGCATTATTCCTTCTTTACATCAGCTTAAGTGGAGATGGAGTTGCACTGAGTCTTGTACCCACCCCGAGGGTCTCTCTTACTAGCAGTAGAGTAATTTCTTTTTTGGATTTGTTAGACCTTAAAACTAAAAAAAAAAAACCTTGAGATTTTTACTCCTTTGTCATCTAGTATCTGTCTTGTATGTATGGCTCCGGGACTCATGCAAGATGTCTTTGGAGTTCCATATATCTTGCTCCTTTCTGTGACCATGTTTATTGGTAAGATAGGAAACATGTTATCACTTGCAGCATTGAGAAGGGAATAGGTCCAAAAATACCAACACACTTTCATAAATTTGAAAAGAAGTTAGGGACAACTGAAGAGAAAAAAGTTTTAGACTAACCTTTAATGTTTAAAAAAACCTGTATTTACTTCAAAATCTGTCATTTGAAGTATATAATAATAGATCATCATGCAGTTGATCTCTTTTTGTTGTATTTTTCGTCTTGATTACTCTCTTTTTGGTGCCTTATCATCTACAGTTATTTAAATAGCACTCACATCTTTATCAGTCTCTACAGGTTTTTCATTCTCACAATTTTTATTTACCAATTACTGGTTTTTCTGTTAAAGCAGTTTACTTATGAATTATTTAAGTGTGTCAAAACAGAATGTGAAGTAGTTCGTGTACTTTTTCAGTAGAGGCTCAAGAACAAGAATGGAAAGTTGGACCACAAAGCCACTACTGGGAACTGTTACAATTATTATCCTGTATTACAACTTGCTTTTACTGAATATCTTCATCATTGGCCGGCAAGCTTTTCCTGGACTTTTAAGATTTGAAAACTGAGTCAGGAATGTCATTTGAAAGATTACAGTCAAAATTTGGAATAAGATTACAGTTTTATGTGTGTCTGACTTGATGGCAATCCTGATTTTTAGAATGTTCTTCAAGCCAGTAAATCTGCTGTTTAGTTTGACTGTCGCCAAATAAATGGTTTCTGCCAGCCTGGCTAAGAATTTTTTCCATTTTTATTTCTGAATATGAAGGTGAGTATCCAGTTAGTTAGGGACTTTGTAATTGCATACATAGAATTGTTCATTTTCAGGTTATTAGTTGAAATTCAGCCAACCTCAAAGTCACTAACATGGCTGAGGCCATTCATAGCTGGTGTGAAATGAGCTGGAAGTCTCATCCAGTTGTTAATAGGTATCTATAGTAAAATGCTTTGTCTGCAGCTGATGAAGAAAATTTATTTCTATTGGGTGTAATAAATACTTAAATGATGAAATATTGTAATGTTCTGTGATGCAAAACGTTTTTTACCTGGAAAATTCTTTGTCATGTTTGAGGTCTGTTAGTGGAGCATCTTCTGGAGTTCTCCAGTACATAATCCTTCTGTACCTGCTGGGCTTTTAGAAAGACTTACGTTTTCCTGACTGAGGTTTTATTTCAGACACACTAAAATAACCTTCACTATAATTATTGTGTCTGTGTCTGAATGAAACCTTGAGATGAGTGTAACCTTGATCCAGAGTGGGAAGATATAACTCTTCTATCACTAATATTAATACTAGAGGCAGATGAGATTATATGAATAAAAAGCTAATCTGAACATCCAATACTGCAAGCAGTGGTACTGACTTCTTAGCTATTACAAAACCTGTTAATTTCATCCCATTTTGCAATCTTTTGGGTATTATCATAATGAAAGTGACAGAAGTGTTGTCAATATGCTATAGCTGTCAGCCAATGTTACTCAGCCCTTTGACTCATCATCAAAAGGCTTGTTGGGCGGACATCAGCCTTTAGCAGAAAGATGTCTGTGTGTAACTCACAGCCCATCACTGGCAATCCATTAAATGGACTTAATCAGATTAAACTGCAAAAAACCCACGTGCATTTGTGATTGTAATCACAAAAATGTTGAATTAAATGTCTTTTGAAGTTTAGACTGAGTAACGGGGTAGGTTCTTTTATAGCCATAGATGGCAGAGGGAAAGTCTGTTTACAAATTGGATGTGTCTTTCAATTCACAGCACAGTTTTCACATACAGGTCCAGTCCAGTAGCAACAATGCAGAGAGATCCTTATAAGCCTGAACACTTGGGCTGTCTGTGGCATGGGATGGTTGGACTGAACCACGTGAAAAGAATCTTGCAGCAGTTTTCAACCACCAAGACTGGAGGAGATGGGTAAAACCTGTAGCATTAAGCATTAAGCATTAAGCACTGCCTCCTTCCTTGGCTGAACAGGAGCGGTGCTGGGACAACCTAGAAAAGCTTCAGCTCCCCAGCTTCACCCTTTCTCTGGAAGGTGGGTGAGGAGGAGTCCATGCAACCCAGTGCAGTTTAGTGCTGGGCTAGAAAGGGGGTTATGGAGAGTTTTGCCCAACAATTAACTCTGGGCAGCATCTGGTGGCCTCAGGCTCTCTGGGCTGGCCTCAGGGGATGCAACCTGTGCTGGGATCAAGGCCTGTAGTTTCCAACAGTGTCCTAATATAAAACTGCTAGCAGCAAATATTCAATAAAAGATCAGAGATCAGTTCTATGAAGTTCCTCTTAATTTTCTGCATCTCCATGTCAGCGAAACATTATCTTAAAATAAGAATGATCTGCTCAGCTGGTCATAGCACAAAACTGCTCTTTGTTGCAAAATTCAGGGCAGTATGATTGAAAAAAATATTGGAGGAATGCACTTTTTGAATACTAAAAAAAGTGTTTCTTCAAAATGACTACTGAAAGATTGGATTCTCAACTTCAGAGAAGGACATTAGGAAGCAGAACAAAAAGCAGTTGAAAACTGAGTAGCAGCAGAGTAATTGTACAGTTAAAATCAGCAGCCCAGAAGCTAACAGCACCTGACTGGATTGCTTTACCAGTGACTTGGTTGGATTTGTGATAGGTGCACCAGATCTAACAGTTGGGCAACTGGAAGGGTGAGATGGCTCTTACTCAAGAAGAAGAAATCCTTCCTTTCTCTCTGAGTCGAGGCAGGGAATTTTTTTTTCCACATGGAACTCTATAAAAGTAGTAAACCATATAAGTAGTGCATTATGGTATTGGCACTAATACTATTTCCAAATTAATATTTTTATTTTATTTAGAAAATGTCCCAAGCCAAAGGCAAAATGCCCCAAATTAGCTTAAAAAAATACAACCCAAATTAAAAATTGTCCGCTGGATAAAGCCCAGCTCTGGGAATGGAGCAAATTAGATTATCTTCCTATCTGGCCCCAGCTTCTGCACAGCATTTGGCAGATTTCTTAGGTCAGACTTTAGCTATAGTGTTTATGATTAAGAGGAGGGGCTCTGGTTTCCAAACAGATTAAAATATAATGATACTTTAACCGATATTACGGAATAGTTCTTAAAAGTGCTGAAAACTTTCAGCTTTGCGATGGCTTCAAAATGAATCAATGAGATAAAATTTTTTAAAAATACATAAAATTCTGATGTAAAGACAGACTTCAGTATCTTTCTATTTACAAAATTACCTAAAAAGCATTGTAATGCCAAAAGTTAATAGGCATTTGAAAAGAATGAATTGTATTCCTGTCAAAAAAGTACAAAGCAGCCAAAAATAATACCATAATGTTCTTTTTTTTGCCTGCAAAAAAAAAAACCAAACCACTTCTGTTCGATATAAACCCTACAGTTAAGGAAGTAGTGCACGTTACCAAATCTTTTATTTACTTTGTTTTGAAGTACAATTGAAATTGATTTTGGCTTCAGAACAAAAATTTAGAGAAAAAGAAGTTTCTTGTGATAGATGATTTTAATTTACTTGTAATGAAGCTGACTCATAGCATACTCATTCTTCTGGACTTTTATTGGAGCCTGCCTGAGCAGAAAGTTAATTTTTCCTAAAAAGTCTCACTTCCTTCTGAATGTGAGTAACAACATGGGTATGTTTACTTTGTGAATTTTTTATTTATTAAAAAATAAAACAAAACCCTAAATATAATATTCCTACAAATATACAAGGCTTCCGAGAAGTAGATATTTGATGATAGCCTACACAGTAAGTCTCCAGATAATCTTCTTCTGACATTTCATTAATATTTAATAATTAACTATGTTAATACTGAGGTGAATAAAATGTTTTTGTGCCTAGAAGAAATGGCTCTGGAGCACTGAGTACCTCAGGTTTGTGGAGCCTTACATTTTGTCCTGATAGAAGTCTTCTGAGGAGGTCTTTGGTTCTCAGAGGGAACTTCTCACCACCCACTGCAATCTTGACTTTTAAGCTTTAAAAATCTCCTCTTGGTGTGGTGACTTCTCATGTTCTCAAGGAGAAAAGAGAATGAAGGGTGAGGAAACGCAGAATATCTTTTTTTTTTTTTTTTTGTCAAAAGCTTCATGAACATCTTCCTCATTAGGCTGCTATATAAATGTATTTCAAAATTAAGGTACCTAAATCCTACTATAGAGGAGACTTCTGTTTTCAAAAACATAGCCTGTTCTTTTACAATGCCAAAATAAATAAGTGGTAGGAGGCAGGGATGAAACAGGGCTGACAGAGATTTTCTGCTGAGGGAATGTTTGGATTGCAAACTCTACAGGGGTTTGGACTGTATCCACACTTGTGTTCTGAGGAGACTGATCTCACAACCAGTGATAATAAACAAGGTTTTGCAGGGAGAGAGAAAGCTGCAACCTGTCCAAAACCAAGACAGGAAAGAGGTTCGTTAAGAGTTGCAGAACCTATAAGACTGAGGAAATGCCCAAGTGCAAATTAGAAAAGAATTTCATAAAATTAAGTGAAATGCAAAATAATAAACAAATTAACCATGACCAAGACAATTCCTGGCTGTCAGCTTCTTCCTTGTTTTCTCTGCTGATTCACTGACACCAGGACATGCTCTGAGGATAGGGGCTGAAATAAGGGCAATTAGTAGTGATGGAATCAAATACTGCTAAGATACTCCAGGAACAAGTGCAAAACTTTTTCCCTATCTGCTCTTGTCTGAGCACACTTGGTGGAGATCCACTTTATCCAGCAAATGTCCAAAAAGTGGATGCCTCACCCCATCTGGTGATCTTGGCATAACCTGCCCTATCATCAAGTTTGTTCTTAACCCCTGAGAAATAAATAACCCTGTTTGGTCTTTGTCCTACCCAGTGAACAAGAATTATTAAAAAACATTATATTCTTAGCATCCCAGCTGGTATTTTATATTTATGCTTTTCACATGACAATTTTGTTTTATTTCCTTTTATCTGCTTGTTGTCTTTCAGTTTTGCTCTCTGCTTGCTGTTTAATAATTAAGAGGAGTAAATAGAATCCCAGTGTCCCGTTTTACATCATTATCATCACACTTTTTCCCTTCCAAAGACAAATGAATTATGGTTTTGATTACTCTATGAAGCACCTCTGCCTGATCTGTCAATCATTTTAATTACCCATACATGGGCTCCTTGAGCAGCATGTAGCATTATAAAATTAGTGCTTTTTCTGGCCCACTGGTTATATATCCTGTGTTCTGGTGCAGGTGGTACCACATGTACCTAAATGTACCTACCACCATGTGCCATGTGAAAAAGATGTGATCTCTCAGTTTTCCTTTCTATCATGAGGGGTGGAGTGTGGAATGAAGATGGAAGGCACAAAAAGATGGGTGACTGGGGAGGTGCCACAGGACACTGTCAGGAGGTGCAGCGGTGTCACCAAGAGGTGTCATGGCTCTCTTCCCACCTTGTGGGCCATGCTGGGCAAGGAAGAGCAAGAGATGGAGGAGCCCACAGCCCAGCAGAGCTGCTGAGAATGGGCATCAGCTGGGGGGTGATTAATGGCAGTGACTTTTCCCAGCAGCATTGTGCATGCCCATAGTTAAGACAGCCTGTGTGAAAATGACAGAGGGCTTTTCAGACCTCCTTCCTAAACTTTCTTCCAGATTTTCCCCTTTCTAGACTTAACGTTTTTCAAGTTTCTACCATCTGTATTGCCTCAGTCTTTTTCTTGATTTATTTTTACTGTCCTTAAAGTTCTTATGTTACTTAGCTTCATATTATTTACTTTCAAGTGGAAAAGGCTTGAAGATATATATTTATTTGTTCATTTTTTTGAAGACATACGTTTATTTGGAAAAAACTTCACCGTTATTTAGACCACCTAGAAGATTAAACCCTGCCTAGACACAGTGACCCTTCCTGGAATAAGGAATATACTGTATAGGAGGATAACTAGCAACTTATTTTCTTCTAATGTAGGGAAAGTTACGAATGACTGAATAAATAAGACATGTATGTTTGTTTGCTTGCTGGTAGACCTTTGGGATCATATTCTGGTTATTTACATTTGTAGCACTTTTTATTTTGTCATGTTTTCACTTTTGTATGGCAAGATGGCATACACAAGGGTTCTTGTGTTGATTTCAGATGTGTGTTTTAATAAGCATGATACAATCATATCTAACTCAATGTCTTCCTTTAGCAAATATTAAGGCTCAGAACAACAACAACAAAATTATTATCTTTATTCCAGTGATGAGGAACCTGGAGGACAGAGAGTAGATAGCAGTTGCTTCAGTGCATCTCATGTGTCCATGAAGAAGCAGAAGTTCTGAGTCCTCCTGTATCTTCCTTTTGGGGCTAGATACTCCCATGACAAAATGTTATTTTCCAAGCTTTAGATATTTTCTGAAAAATGCCACCTGAGTGTGATAATTGCCAAAGAGGAGTGTTTTTGAGGCGCTGTTGCTGAACCTAAATTTTATGTCAAGAGCTCAGCCAACCCTTTCCTTCTAGCTTTTAATTTGAAGCTCTGCTGACAGCACTGCTCCACTGATCAGCTGCATGGATCATTGAACTGTGGCCTCACAGAGCATGCTTTGGGGAACTGTAACCAGATCTCGAAAGAGTGATATTAGCTTATGATGTGCTTCACTTAAGTAGTGTTCCCAAAGGACCAGGGTACTGGACTGAGTTTTCAGAGCTCTGAAATAATCTCTGGCTTTTCAATTTATTTATATAATGGTCTTAGGCAATTGCTTTTCTCTACAGTCACTTAATTGTTGCTCTTACCTTACAGAAAGATACTTGGTAGAAGATTTGATGAGGCTAAGGAGTAAAAACAATCCTCAAGTTCCACTATGCTGTCTGAAGCTGAGCTTTCATGCCTTGTTTTTTGTTCCATAAAGGAAAGATAAGAACATTTCACTATGAAACCTCCTAAGATGGGAGGTTTATTCAATATTCATGCAGTGCTCTGAAGAATAACTGCCTAAGAATTTTTCAAATAATAATCACACCTGTTAACTTCTATTCCAGGCTCCCTTTCTACCCTTGCTCTTTCATTATTTCAAAATATAGACTCTTTGTGATGCAGAACTGAGACCACTACTTGGAATTTTATAATGAACATTTCAGAGTTGCGCCTGTGGTTTGCTTGAGTACGACAATGACTTTCACATCTTGTTTTGCTTCTCTGTGTTCTTCTTGTTTCAGACTTGGAGGCTAAGCTGAGACATTGTGATACAGTTTCACCATAGCTTTGGAAATAATTATTGTCAGTGTCATCATGTCAGAGAATTTACACCAGCCACATAGGGCCACGCTGCACCCTGGCACGTGCAGCTATCGGTTGGTGGCATTGGTGGGGGAGATGTCTTGGCATGGTAGGAACATTTGTTTTTCTGAAACATTTATTCTTTCTCAGCATGGGAGGGTAAAAAGTGAAATCTGAGTAGTTTTAATTAATCCATGCTGCAGATAATCTTTGCTTTGGCTTGAAATCCAGTCCTCCTCCTCACCACTCTTGAATTTAGGTAAAACCATTTGCATACAGACTAGTTCAAGCCAGGAATATAGATTTAGGGGCCCAGTGTTGTCTGTGGTTGTCCTCTCAGGCCAGACTGCTTGGATTCAGTGTGGAGCATCATATCCTGAAACTGGGTGACCCCTGAGCCTACACCTCCCTGCTTGGCAGCAGCACAGCATCCTTCTGCTCCATGTCAGGCTAATTAGGTGAGGGGCCCTGGGGGCTGAGAGTGCTGCCAGGATGGCTGTCAGCCTCTGACTTCTCGCCAGCCATCTGAGGCAGTTTGGTGTTACAAACTGAGGAGAGGCTGGAAACGAGATCATGAACACTTACATGGTTCTGCCATCATCATCATCACTATTATTATTTATTAGCATCTGCACATCTGGTCAACCCATGCTGCAGTGTCCACAGAAGCAGCTCCTGTTCCTAGGATCTGCCTCCATTCACAGGGGGGTGGGACAGCCCTGAAATGTCAGAGAAACCTGCAAAGTGGTGTAGAAATTTATTAACAAAATTGAATATGATAGAAGTTATTAATAGTGTAATAGTAAATCCTATAACCTTTGAATAATTTTTTAAAAATTCTGTAATACAAATATCTAGTAATTTACTATGTAGGAGTTTGGGCTTTCTTAAGGTTTAAGGAAAACTTCTCTTCTAGAGGAGCCTTCTGAAAAGAGGTTGTAGTGAGGTGGGTGTTAGCCTCTTCTCCCTAGCAACTACCGATAGGACAAGAGGTAATGGGTTCAAATTGAGCCAGGGGAGGTTTGGATTGGATATTAGGAAAAATTTCTTCACCAAAAGAGTGGTAAGGCATTGGAACAGGTTGCCCAGGGAGGTGGTGGAGTTGTCATCCCGGGAGTTATTTAAAAATGGGTAGATGTGGCACTTTAGGAGATGATTTAGTGATTGTGGTGTTGTAGGACTGGTGGTTAGACTTGATGATCTTGAAGGTGCTTTCCAGCTGTGATGATTCTATGATTTTATTCTAAAAGTCTTTCCACTGCATCTAGGTCACTTGGTTTAGATCCACTTTTGTAATTTTAATTACAAAAGCCAAAGACAAAAATAGACAACCCTGTCAAAAAAGGATAAATTTAGTCAGATTATCATGAGAGCACCACAGCTTGGTTTGGATTTTCAGAAGTGCTTAAAGGTTAGATTATCTTGGCAGTCATTGGCATTGGGGGAGAACTTTCCATTAATGTGAATCATTAGACAAATGCTGTTTGGACCTCAGATTTTGTCTCAAACATTCCGTGTTACACATTCAGTGTGGATGTATTTGGTCTATAATGCTAAGTTGATGTTATAGCACAGAAGTGCTGTTGACACCAAATTTATAGATTTAGATAAGTGCAGAACATGCAGTTTCCCCCATCTTTTGCTGGAGTCCCCAGGAGGAGGGAAGTATCTGGTATTCCTACTGTAGGATGTGCAGAGAACTTCTCCAGCATACAGTATGGGTGGGACACCAGCCCTTGATGTGTTCTCTTTCTCCTTGTGATACGTAAGGAAATCAGATACAGAGGAACACCTGATTTTTTCATACAGACATCCCCCACTGCTACTTGATACTAAGATAAAAATGATCTCTAAGGAGTCTGAGTTTGGGACTACAGCCTCATGGAGCTCCACAGAGTATTAGTTTAGGTACAAGTAGGTTTTTGTGGCACTAAGCTTACCTCAGTTTCCCAGCTGTAAAACAGGGAGAGTGCTACTTTGTAACTCAAAAGGTAGAAAAATGAAATAGAGAATATAAATTAGTTTCTGAAAGTAATGTGATGATATTTGCTCCTGCCTGCATCACTTGAAAAATTGAAAAGTTTTTTTTTTTTTTAGAATACCTGGCTTCATCATAGTTAGTTTTTGGACTTGGATATTAGTTTTCATCAGTTTGCCATCTGGAATGAAAAGAAAGCGCAAGCTGATTTTGCCTTTCTTTGTATGCGTCAAGAAAAATTTGAGGCAAGAAAGTGTAATAATGGTAAAACAGATAAAAGCAGCATAGAAGAAAAAAACCAAAAACAAACCAAAACCTCTTTACCACAAGTACATGTTTACATTTTCCTATTAAAAATATTTAATATTTTTTTAAGGTATAAACCTTTATGTTTTCCCTCAAGCAACAGTGTCCGAGTAACCTATCTCTCTCATTTTTCTTCTCATGCTCTTTCTTATTCATGGGATAGCCTAGCCTTTTTGAAGCACCTTTCTCAAATGCCATTTGAGAATGAAGCTGTTCTCAATGCTCCAAACCAAAACCTTTTTAAAATAGTTTCCATTTTTCTATTGGCCCTTTCTGCCTTTTGCCAATTGTCTGTCATTTTCTTGCTGCTGGGAGGTAAAGGAGATGATCTGGATTATTTTAATGCTGATACGTGTATATGTCAGGAACCTCTGTAAAGAGGGAGAGACAGAACTGGAAAGGACCAGGCCATGGTGGGGAACTGTTCCTTTCTTATGTTTTATAACCATGATGCTCTAACTATAGCTTGTGCAAAAATAGTTGTAAATGTTCTCCGAATTTTCTTCAGTGCATTTTCAAACTGCTTTGAATAGGAGGGAAGTGTTTTTGGGTTTGGTTTGGTTTGGATTTTGTTTGTTTGTTTGTTTTTGTTCTTTTAGATATATATGTTTCTCTGGAATTCCCCCTGAAAAGTGTCACCTTGGATTTGACTGCTTTCTTTCTTATTGTAAATAGTTTCTAACTCAAATGATGAAAAGTAAATTTTTATTTGGAGGCTTTTAAAATAGACTCAGTTTGATAATATTTCTGTAAACAGTTTCCAGCATGTCTTTCTTGGGAAATGAGAGAACAGATTTCTTTCTTGGAGTTTTTGCCCAAAGCCCATGGAATTAGTCCTTCTCTAAAACCAGTATGTTGTAATTTATATATAGGGGATACCTCTTAGAGACCTCCGCTGGATTAAAGGCCACAGAATTAAGATTTGTATGAATATGCTATTTTATGGCAGTATATACTTGATTCTTCTCACATTTTCACTTTTCTT
Source organism: Phaethornis superciliosus (assembly GCA_023637945.1). Taxonomy (NCBI): domain Eukaryota; kingdom Metazoa; phylum Chordata; class Aves; order Apodiformes; family Trochilidae; genus Phaethornis; species Phaethornis superciliosus. The sequence continues at coordinate 9,678,594 of JAJQWJ010000011.1, forward strand.
CTTGCAGTGTAAATCAGATGCAAATAGGAAACTATTAGGAACAAATGATCATGATGATAAAATGCAATTTCTGTTGTTTCTTTAATGTACGTAATTGTCAAACAACCCCTAGAAATTGGGCTAGGAGATATAATTTATACAAGCAAGACCAGTGCTGAGTTTTTTATACATTTGACTGTGAAAGACTTTTTATGTTCCTTGAATGAAATTTACACTTTAATAATTTACTTTTCTATTCTAATGAAAGTGTAAGGGGAACTTAGAAGAAGGAGGGAAAGTAAGACTAGAAGCGGGAATATTGAGTCCAATCTGTTTCAGGGTCTGCAATTGCAAACGAATCATTTTCCTCTCTCTTGATGAAGGAAGGATCCTGTCAGCTTAGAGGACACTGTCACTCCCTTTGAGTTGCAAAAAGGATTACTTATGTTGTCTAATAATTATCTGTAGTGCTAAGGAAGACAGATGTAGCATTAGTTTCTGATTCAAACAGACACTGTATTAATTTCCAAGTGAGCAGCAGCAGCAGCAGATGGTGAGATGAGGCAAGGATGCAAATGTTTGCCATTGATAGCTGCTACCTTTGTGTGAGAGCCATGGCTGATGCTGGGCTGAGCTGCTGGGGCCCAGTTGCTGCCCAGAACACCAGGTGGCCCTTCCCCAGCCTGGCTAGCCAGGGCTGCTGCCCAGGGCTCATCTGCACATGGCTACAGGCGTGGCACAGCTTGGTTGTGCTATGATGCAATGGGATAACTTTTATAGAGAGTCGGCACATTTTTGATAATACTGAGGCCAACAGATGCAGCAGTCTGTGGTTTCCTAGTTAGGTCATGAGTCTGTGAAAAGCACAGCACACGAACTGAGATGAACAAAGCTGAGGTACTTAATGCCTTCTTTGCTTCAGTTTTTACTGGTAGGACCAGTTGTTTGCAGTCCCCTGAGCTGGAAAACAGGGATGGGGAGTAATTTGAAGCCCTCATAATCTAAGAGGAGATGGCTATCAGATCTGCTTCACCACTTAGACATACACCCAGATGGAATACATCCAAAGGTTTTGAGGGAGCTGGCAGAAGTGCTCCCCAAGCCACTTTCATCATTTATCATCAGTCCTGGCTAGCTGGGCAGGTCCCACTAAACTGGGGATTCACAAATGTGACTACCATCTACAAGAAAGGCTGAAAGGAGGATCCAGGGATCTACAGGCCTGTCAGTCTGACCTCAGTGCCAGGGAAGGTTATGGAGCAGATCATCTTGAGTGCCATCATGCAGCACATGTGGGACAACCAGGTGATCAGCCCCACGGAGACAAAAAGTATCTTGAAGGTTGCTCTGTGGAGCTCCATTAGCAAGTGTTAATTCCATTCTTGGCTGAACCTCTAGTTCCTGTGTTTGCAGTTGCCCTCCCTCCTTTTTGGAGCAGTCTCTGTTCAAGCCTAGAGGCACCTGGAACAACTCCAGGCTCCTGGCACTGTCTGCCAGTTGGCACAGTAGGATTGTGTAGGGGAACCTTTGGTCACTCTTCTTTTGCATGCTATAGAGATGCACTGGGTAAAGGAACTAAAGTCTCAGCTTGACTTTTTTTTTTTTTTTTTTTTTTTTTTAAATCAGGAACTATAAAGTTCATAAAAGTCTACATAATAATTATGAAGCAGAACCAGAAAGAAGAAGTCAGATGTATACTTGATATAATATACATATACATATATATACATATACAGATGTAATACATTGATGTATTAAGAGAATTAACTTGAGGGACTATAAGGGACAAAGGGAACTGAAAATTCCCCATTTTAGAATCACAGTTTTCCTACTTGATCACAGCTAACTGAATCCACTGATGAAATGCATACATTGCTCTTTTCAATAGGTAATATATTTCATGGTTACATTTATGGATTGTGTGTGTTAGAGGTGGGTCCAAGTGATTGGTATACCAGAGAAGGTCAGCCTGGTGACTGTAGTAGTACATGTGCATGCTGGAGAAAAACATCTGAAGGTATAGTTTAGGAGGAGAGCTGTTCTGTTTCACCCATTGATGGGTTTGCTTAGCCTGGTGTCTCTCCCACCAGCCCAACCTTTGTGCCACCAAGCCATAGGTCCTCACGTTCATTATCTGCCTGACACCTCAAACCCTGCGGTCTGCAGGTGAACGTCAATTCTGGCACTAAATATTTTTTCCATTAGTACCACACAATTCCAGTGCACAAGACTGTATATGGAACACTATGTTGTTGTTGTTGTTATGCTTATTAGCATTATTATTAAATATATTAGATTATATGTGCTTTTCGTGAACACTTCATCTACTGCTATTGTCTTGCCTGTGTCTTGGTTTGTGAACGGCATTCGACATGTTGATTTTATTTTCTCCATAAAACCACAAATGCCCTGAGGCAACTTGTCTAAGACATTGTTCCTTCTTGAGCATCTGAGTCTGAAAAGTTGTTAAAATATGGTATAGATGGGTACTTGTGAGGGAGGGCCTGTATTATGTGTGATGAAGATGATCTTAATTCCAGTCAGGACCCAATGAAGCACTCACAAGGTGTACTGCAGTGCTTTACTTTTACTTCTGTGTGTCTCAACCTAAATTGAGCCCCAGCTCCTCCTAGGGCCTGGAGTTTTCTGTCTCCTTTTTTTGCACTGTGCCAAAACTGCTTTTCTTTTGTGGAATCAAAGCCCATTTGTTAATTCTGTAGAAGCTGCTTATCTGTTGTGGTTTGGAGTACTGGAGGACTTGAGCTAATGCAGGAGGCAGTGAACAAGACCTGGAATGTATTGTCCTGATGAGATGATGTCAGCTGATGTGTTTGGTGGAGATGGTGAAATGGAAGGAATTTCCATTTTCTGCCCTAGTAGGGTAATGGGAGTCTGAAAACAAAACTCAACCTAACTGCCCACAGTGAGCACACAGAAGGGAGGGTGGGGCTCATATTCTTTTTATTTAGAAGGTAGGTAACACTTATTTTGGTAACAAAAAACAATTTGTGTGGAAAATAAACTTTTAGAGAAAGCCTTCAGCAACTTGATAAAAGTCCACTGTAAGGTTCTATACTCACTTATCAGTATTTAATTTTTTTGTACCATGAGTACCATGCAGATAGTTACTAATTCAATCAAATAAAATACTTGTAATACTTTTCCCTTGTTCTTTATTTGTTCTTTATTATTTTTTCTTATGTTTTCTTCTTTTTCTTTCTCTCTTTTTTTTTTTATTAGGTTTTTTTTTTTGTTGTTTTCTTTTTTTTTTTTTCTTCTATGAGTTTGAGAACTTGCTTAAAATGAAACATTCCTCTCCAAAGCCTGTGGGCCTGTGGCAGTGCTTAAACAGTGATCTGGACGTTAAAAAATAAACTCTATATCCATCTACCTTGTCTTAATGGTTACACTCCTGCATTGCTGTCACTTATTGTGTGGCTGAAGCTGATTAAGTAGAATTCTTGGCAGTTTGTTTCTTGTCCAAACATTCCTCAGTGCATTCTCACCTCTTGTTTTATCACCCAAGTATTCCAACAGCAGCATTTGGAGCTCTGATAGCTTTTTTGGAAAGCTGGTGTTGTAAAAGTCAATTTATTGAAAACTAAATCAAAAGGAAGAAAGAAAAAGGGATACATGTGGGTTGTGGCTGAAATAATCCCTTGACAGTCATTGAGGTTGATCATAAATATTCATGAGACAGGAGGAGTTTTTAGTAGCTGTGTTTTGCCTCTCTTGCCCCAAGCTGTCTGGAAAAGGATTTTGTGACAGTCTGGGGAACTCCATATTTTAAACAAAAGGTGATTGTTACAAGTTTTTAGAGAGGCTCAAATATCATTTTTATGTTAAAGCATTCTGGTGACAATCCTTGAATGTGTTGTACTTGCTCTGGGCTAATTCTTCATCTTTAAGACTTCATCTGCAATTCAGACATCACCCCTTTTTCATACACTTCTATCATTCCTCTCTGTGATACCATGAATCCCCAGGATGAGCCTCTCTGCTTCAGGGGCAGGTTTTTATGATACGCAACAGGTAGAGTTCATCACACCTCTTAGGTTATCCCTAACAGGGCATCAAAGAAGGGCCAGTCATGGCACAAAAGAAGGGCAGTCATGAGAAAACTTTCCTGGTGAAATGTCTTGTCTTTTCACTTCGTGTTCTTCAAACAGCATACCTGTACATTTCTTGATGGATAGGGTTTGGATAGGGTTTTCAGATATGTCTTCTAGCTTCTCAGAGCATATTGAAGAAAGTAAAAAATTTTCCTAGTGCTAAATATATTATTGTTGCCTGATTCCAGATTTTATCTATTCTTGTGTGAAATTCTTGTCCTAGATAATGTTAATTATGATTCAGTATTGAAAGGAACTTATCATTACTAACTGAACTTCTGTAACTGCATTCTAGGATTGAGTGGAAGCAAGAAAAAATGATTTTGTGGATTACATCATAATTTAAATATATGTGGTTCTATTTTCCTCACAGTGTCTCTAATATTGTTAAATACAGACATGGGTTCTCCCATGGTACTCTGTTACGAGCTTTTTTAAATGAAATACTGATATAATGACATCTAAAATGAAGGTTGATGACACTGTTTTGGTCAAAATGTTTCGGGCTTTGGTTTTGCTTCAAAACTAGATCATATGTCTGGTTTCTCCACTGTTGCTTGTGCACCCAAATGCCAGTGAGGCTTTTTTTTTTATCAGGTTGGGAGGGTCTGTATGTTTCAAGAAGTTTTCACATATTGGATCTCAGTAGACTTCAATCAGATTTTGAAAATTTTTAATCATTCAGGCAGCCATCACCAGCTTCAACTTTATTGTTGACAAAAGTCCAAAGTATACTGCTAACAGGATATGAAGGCTTAAATTTTTGAGAGGCGAGAACATAGATACATTGAAGTCAGCCCATATGGTGTATGAGTTAGAAAACATCTTTTTTATTCTGAACAGAACTGCAGCATGAATATTTTTCAGACAATGACTCCTATTAAAGGATTATTTAGGGGAATGTTTACAATTATTAGTATAGAGGAGTATTTAATTTAATATAGCCTTGCAATAAAAGACCATAAAGGCAAGGTTAAGGCTGAGACATTTATTTTGAAAACCTCTTAGTGATTACCTAATATAAGAGTAAACACGTGAACGTGCACACTTGCACTGGGTTGTAGTAAGATTCAGATACACCTGACCTTCCTAAATAGCTTGAAGTTTGTCATCAATGGTATCCATAATTCCAATTAAATTGGGTTTAGGAAGTTAAGTGAAATATCCCCCCATCTAAGTTGGGCTCAAAATGCTGACATAGTTTTTTTGCGTTCTTGGAAGATGTGCTTAAGGTAAACACAAGTCTCCCCAGTAGCAGAGGTGTAGATAGATGAAAGTCTCTGGCCTGTATTTTACAGAAAGTCAGATTAGGTGATATGTTCTAGTGGATGTCATTGGCCTGCTCCTTTCTGGCCTCTAACATTTGTAAATGACAAACTAAATGGGGAACAGAAGATTTAAGACCAGAGAAAATTGATTCAAGAGTATGCAAAGAACTGATCAACAGGATCTTCTAAAAATTTGAAGTTCATTTTTAATTCCTATTTCTTTGCAGATTTGTACACATCGTTATACATGTATCCATAACAGAAATATAAACATGGAAGTGCATTTACTTTGTGTGGGGTTTGTATTATATGAAGAAGACAATAATTAATAAAAATTCTTCTTGTCATCCTTTCTGGATTTGTCTGTCTTATTTCTTTAACAGTTTTTCAGTAGATACTAGTTAACTGGAAAACACCTTTTGGTCATATGGGGTGTGGCAAAGTTAAGGGATACTCCTATTGCTGTGATTGACCAGTTGTTTCAATGATCTCATCCATGTCTTTCCTTCCAGTCTGAAGATCATGTGTGTGATACACTACTGCTGCTAAGAATTTTTAAAATCAGTTTGAAGTGAAAACTTGGTATTCTTTAAAAAATGGTTATTTTAATGTCTAAATAACCACTATAAATAAATGTAAAATAAATGTATATTTGGGATAATTGCATCATCACGCTTTTTTCAGTCCCACTTGGTTTCATTTCTGGTTTGGAACAAAAACTACAACATGATGTAATTGCCTTACTCAGATTATTTTTACCTTGGTGTATTCTGTTGCTGGCTTGTGTATATAGTTTTATGTGCTGTCATTTGAAAAACTTTAAAACTCTTGAGAACTAGTCTTGGAAACCCTCCTGGATGCATCATTGTTTTTTATTTGTGCATGGCAATTACAGCAGACCACTAGGGGCCTATGATTCCTATTGAGCATAGAGTGGACTTCTCATTATTTAATATGGAATGTGATTTTGCTCTTCAGTCGAGCTAAAATCTGCTTACTGTTGTGATTACCATCCCCAGGCTCCACCCTGCTTTTCACCACCTGCCACTTACAAGTAATTCCTTTGGCAATGAGAATACAGCCAAAACTGTCAAATAAATTGGACCCTTTTTGAGAGCTTTCTGATTATTATTCTTATGTTGTGGTGATGTCACATTTCCAAGGGTAATCTCTCACTGGAAGAGTATGTTTTTCTTTGGGAATTGCATCACCCTCTCATTTTGAGTCTCCATTTCAGAAGTAGTGATTGCTTACTGAAAATATGCATTATGTGGATTCTCTATTATTCAGTTCCATTACTTTTTGTGAGAACATCATTACATTTCTGAGAAGGAGAGCAGATGTTTTCATTCAGAAAAATGGGCCAAGGATTGACAAGGGGCACACTTGTTTTTTCCTGGGTATATACAAGTTCTTTTGTTGCTATCTTAGAAAAAAGAGCTTTCAGTTCCCTATTTTATATAGATGAATTCCATTACAGTATTTCTCTTCTCTTCTCTTCTCTTCTCTTCTCTTCTCTTCTCTTCTCTTCTCTTCTCTTCTCTTCTCTTCTCTTCTCTTCTCTTCTCTTCTCTTCTCTTCCCTTCTCTTCCCTTCTCTTCTCTTCTCTTCTCTTCTCTTCTCTTCTCTTCTCTTCTCTTCTCTTCTCTTCTCTTCTCTTCTCTTCTCTTCTCTTCTCTTCTCTTCTCTTCTCTTCTCTTCTCTTCTCTTCTCTTCTCTTCTCTTCTCTTCTCTTCTCTTCTCTTCTCTTCTCTTCTCTTCCCTTCTCTTCCCTTCTCTTCCCTTCCCTTCCCTTCCCTTCCCTTCCCTTCCCTTCCCTTCCCTTCCCTTCCCTTCCCTTCCCTTCCCTTCCCTTCCCTTCCCTTCCCTTCCCTTCCCTTCCCTTCCCTTCCCTTCCCTTCCCTTCCCTTCCCTTCCCTTCCCTTCCCTTCCCTTCCCTTCCCTTCCCTTCCCTTCCCTTCCCTTCCCTTCCCTTCCCTTCCCTTCCCTTCCCTTCCCTTCCCTTCCCTTCCCTTCCCTTCCCTTCCCTTCCCTTCCCTTCCCTTCCCTTCCCTTCCCTTCCCTTCCCTTCCCTTCCCTTCCCTTCCCTTCCCTTCCCTTCCCTTCCCTTCCCTTCCCTTCCCTTCCCTTCCCTTCCCTTCCCTTCCCTTCCCTTCCCTTCCCTTCCCTTCCCTTCCCTTCCCTTCCCTTCCCTTCCCTTCCCTTCCCTTCCCTTCCCTTCTTTTTGGATGCTTGACATCATTGCACATCTATAAAGTGAAATTCAGGATTTCCTTCACCCTTCAATATTTCTGTTGCTATTAACTCCCACAAAATAATACACAGTTTAATACTAGTGGAAAAATAAGAGAGAAAATGTCTATGTATTTATGCCTTGCATTTTACAACAGCTGCTTAAATGTTATTCTGTTTTCATTCTACCATTTTAAAGTAGTTTTTGTGACTGCTTGCTTGAAGTCAGTGTCTTCTAAAAGTAAGTTTACTAAGACAGGAAGGGCAAGTCTTCTCGTGCTCTGCAGTCCTTTATTATACCCTGCTGGATAATTGAACCATAGGGCTGGACACCAGGTTGAATGTAAATGCAGTTACAGTGACTGTGTTACTAGGCAGTGGTTTTGAGATTTGTGTAAGCATCGTCTCACTGCTATGAGCCTCATCTGATCATCCTTCATCCTTGGCTCCAACCAAGGTTTCTTTGAAAAAAAAATCCTCCACTTTGGTGGCTTGGTCATTGTAGGTTAAGGGCCTGTGGTCACCAGTGACTATGATGCAAATTTCCTCCAAAAACATGGAGGAGCAGCAGAAGACCACATATTGATGTAAGGAGGCCTCAGGAGAGATCTGGACTGATGCCAGTTCCCCAGAGTCTCTCCAGCAGTGATTTCACATCTCCTCTTCTCTTGCATCCCGGTCTCTTTGCCTCCTAACTCTTTCTTGTTCTGATTTCATTTCTCATTTTGCAATCTGTTTTTTTATATTAGATTGTAAGCTCCTGAGTATGAGGATCTTTACCATTTTTAATACTGAAAAGTTATGCAAACTGTGCACATTAATGGTATCTGCTGCTTTCGTCCATTCTTCTCTCTTTTTGGAAGTGGAGGTTCTCAGCAAATAAATGGAGTTACTGTGGCACATGGTATTCATTGGTGAAGAGGATAAGGGAGGCTTTACTTATTAATATTTACTTATTATACTTATTTACTCTCCATTGCCTAAGGAATCCAGAAAATCCATTGCAAAGAAATCTTAGTGCTATAATAGGTTCAATCATTCACAGTAATTTGTATGGCTGTAGAAGTCCTTGAACAACTACATTTCTTGGACTGTATAATGATTAGATATCACAGTGACTGCCTAGATTGTATACTAATGGTATCTTTTGAAATGCATGTGTTATAATAAATAAGTAAATATTAAAATATTAAAAAATATTTAAGAGTTTATTATTTGAGTATCATGGTTTTTAGGCCCTCTTTCTCATTTCTTCCTTGAGCCTTGTTGATCACTTACTGCTTTCCAAATCTGAATAAGTACTTTTTGTTTCAGAAAGCTTCTATGATTTTATGTATGCTGTTCTTTCATAATGTGAGCAACACTGCAAGTAATATGGTTGTGGACTACTTTGGATTTCCTATGGACTTCTAGACAGCTTCTTACTAGAGCAGCTAGAGCATACAGGCAGATGCAGTCTGCAAATAAATGAGAAAATCTGCATTCACTGGAAACAAGAAGGGGACAACAGCCTCTTGTAGGATCATAGCTGACATTTGCAGATTTCCCTGTGCAGTGCTGTTTCCCCGTGTGTTCAAGTGTTGGATAAAACAAATGCATCTGCACCAAGGCTTGTTTAAATATCCAGATTTATTCTCAGAAATAGAAAAAAGGATTGCAGGTGCAGTTGGATAAACAATCGTATCAGAAAAAAGTTTTAGGACTAAGGAAGAGCTGGTAATGGAATAAGCAGGAAAGAATGTACCTGTAGAAGTCTAAAGAGGCCTAGTAGTGGTCACCGTGTTATGCCCTGAAAAGAGTATAAAAACAAGTGTGAACAAGTAGAGAAAAGTTTAAGTAAAGGAATTTTTTAAATGAGGATAACACTGAGATTAATCCTAGGTGCGGCCCTGAAATGAAGTGGGTGTTTCTCCTCATCTTTTAATGAGGATAATGTCATCAGATACAGGAAGCACGGAAATGTGAACTATTCTGTTCAAGATGAAACTCAAACTAAAAAGATAAAGTGCACTTAAGCAAGGAGAGATGAGAATCTTAGAATTCTATGAGAAAATTAAAGCATGAAAATGAGGTTCAATACCATAGGCTTCTCATGAACCTGCCAAATAGGTATTGTATGATTAGGCTGTAACAATTATGTTTGTAAGTATGGTCTGAGCAACTACCATCATTAAGACCTTTCAATATTTTAGAAGTTATTTGAAAGGAGAAGAAGTAGAAATCTGCTTATGAAATTTGTGGATTTAAAAAAAGGAGAAACATCGGGAATACAGAGGAGGAGTATCACTTTTTGTAGAAAAAAATTGTGATCTAGAACAGTATAAATAGGATGAAACACAAAGTACAGTCATGATGAATCTGCGGAGTAATAAGAAATTATGTGACAAATTATTGTCTTTGGAAGTTATAACAAACAAGCATCATTGTAAAAAAGGAATACCTTCTCTCTTTTCCCCACAGCAAACAGAAGATGAGGTAGAGACTTTCCATAAAGAAGTTTTAACAAACTATAGGCTTCTTCTGCACTTTGAAATTGTTTGTTGAAGGGAGAGGAGCCCAAGTGGCACTGCTGGAAAAGCAGGTGGCCACCACTTCTGCCCTTACTTTTTGTCTAGTGCTGGCTTGATGACATAGTATGTGAAAAGAACTGTCTTTTCTGCATCAGTTTTGAAGTACGTGCTACAAGTGCTGGTAGTAAGGGGCACTACAAAGGGACTAATAGGTTGGCTGTGCTAATGAATACAGTCTTGTTTTTATCAGGGAGAACCATACATTTTTAAGAAATACTAGAAAATAACTGAGAATGTGAATAAATCAGTATTAGCTCTGTGTTTTCTAAAGGGATTTTTTTTGAAAAACTATTTCTCTTTTTTGTCTTTCAGCCATGGAAGAGTTAATAGTTGAGCTGCGCCTGTTTCTTGAACTTTTGGACCATGAATATCTAACTTCCACTGTCAGGGAGAAGAAGGCAGTAATAACTAACATTCTCCTGAGGATACAGTCATCTAAAGGTCAGTGTCAGGGGTGGGTTTTCCCACTTGCATAATTCACAAAGTAAATCTGTGCTCGGTGAAATAGCTTTAAGGGCTAAAGACATGCCCTAAACTGAAGGACGAAAGAAAGACAGGGTGAAGCCAAGGTGTAACTTACCTGAATACTTTCCTTTAAGTTCATCAATAAAATATAGCAAAAGGCATTCTGAGAGTACCTTGGGTACAGATAGGTGAATCCAGCAACATATTTTCATGCTTGATAAAATGTTTTCACTTCTCCTAATATAGTGGTTACTTCACTTAATTTGTGGCAAAAATGCTTCTGATGAGTTTTAATGGACAATTAATCATACTGCATCAGGGAGTGCTGGCCGCAGCTCCATGTGTGGGTCCTGCATGCTGCATTTCTGTCAAATGACCCAAATCCATCAAAAGGCTTGATACTGAGTTGGTGCATGGCTGGTACAGGAGTGCCAAGCAAAAGCTAGGAGATGGCTGTCAGCATGTTTTGTTTGCATATTACCATTTTGATTGCACAATCATTTTTGTCTCCATCAAGAGTATGTAACTGAATGCAGTATGAATCATTCACAGCATAAGACAGCCTTTCCATGGAGCTGATCTGAAGGCTATTCCTCACAATTTTTTAAAATAGTACTCATATGTTCTCACAGCACCTTTCTGTATGCAGTGGCACCTGGAATATAAGATGCCTGTCTCTCTTACATTGGACAGAGATACTGTCACTTTAAACCCTCAGTGTTTATATTTTAGAAGAATTGAAGAAAAATGTCACATCATGAGCAGCTGAATTTCTTGTGATTTATTTCTTCTCCAGTGCTAAAAAACCATGGTTTATTTGGTGCAGTGCTTCCCCCAACAGTAAAAAACCAAACCAAAACAAAAAACATTTTTCCACAGAATTTAAGTCCAAGGAAATCAGCCTGAAAAGAATGGTTGTCCTCCTTTATGTATCCTCCTTATGTGTGACATTCCTAGAGTCACTATTTTTACTTTACTACTGAGGAAAGGAGGCAGGTTCCAATTTCACATATGGAAGGAAGCTTCATGTTCCAAAACCTGATAAAAATACACCAAGTTCCACAAAATCAAAGTCTGTATCTCAGAACCTGAAATTTGATATGGTTAGAAACAGATGAATTTTACAGGAATTCCAAATAACCTCAACAATGCTGATCTGACACTGCACGTGATGATCTCTGAGGTCCCTTCCAACCCAGCCAATTCTATGATTCTATGATTAAGAAAAACATTTTACTTCTCAAGAAGTCAGACAAAATTCTGTTGCCAGCTTTGCAAACACATATCCTTTCCTTCAGGATTGTGGATGGTGTTTCAGGACACAAAAGCTACAGCTCTATTAGTAAATTAAAGAGCACTGGGTATGTTTTTGGGCCCTGGAACTCAATTATTTACGCTGTTAAGCTAGAGGCTGGTCCTTGGCTTGGATTTGGGCTGAACTGACTCATCTCCATCAGTTTCTAGACATGATTTGGGCGATAGCATGGGTAAAATCATCACCCTCCACTCTGTTTTTCAGGGTTGAGAGATTTTTACCATATGGATATGGATTTCTCCATAGCAGAGCACCTTCCCAGGCATGCTTAATTTATGACTATAGATGTGGCCAGGGATAAAAAGACCCAAGGACCATATCTTTCTGCCTTTCTGCACCTATTATTTAGATTTTAAAGCGAATTACAGGATCTATACCAAAAGATCCATCCTTCCATTAACAAGATGCATACATGATTCATGTCAGGTGGAGGAGCTGGAACATTATAATCACTTTTAGCACCTACAATCAAGCAGATAAAGTTTAGATATTTCAAAGAAAAGTCATAAAAGTGATCAAAGGATGCAGAAGTACACTTTCAAATTATCCAGAGTGAGGTAGCATAATTAAACTTGATATAGGAAAGGAATGACTGAGAATGAGCTCTTAGAACTGCACAAAAAAAAAAAAAGCGCAGCATGCAGTGGCAGAGTGCTTATTTCAAAATGGAAATAAAACACATGTTTTGAGCATTGAAGCTATGAACTAAGGGAAGAGATTTGTAGGGTCTGTATGCCTTTGTTGGCATTTTATCAAGATAGAATATTTTGCTAAATGATATGGTCTAGTTCAAACAAGAATTAATTGAAGGAAATTCCATAGTTCAGTTAAGCAAGAGGTCATAGGACTATGCTTAATATAAATTCTACTTTACAGATCTGCAGTTTAAATAGAATATGAGCCAGCATGGGCTCTCAAAAAGCACATTGTTTCTCTCCCTCTGCTACTCATTCTTGCTCATCATGTATTGTATCATTCTTTTATGATAGCACAAGCATTATTTACTTTTTTTCTTCTTTTTTTTTTTTTCCCCTGCTTTAGTCCTAACCAGTTTCACTTTCCTGGCCTGGTTCAACCTGAGGCCACACACATGCTTATGCTGGCACGAAGGAGGGGCTGGTGCAGGGTCAAGAACGAGGCAGGGAAGGAGAGGAGCTGCCTCCTTGGGAGCTTCACTGTCCTGTGCTGCCTTTGAGTGGATGTAAAACTACCCAGGGAGTCATGTACTTTAAAGGAGCTGACCCTGACGATTTTTGAAAATCAGTTATAATATTCTACTCCCATCCCTTTGAAACTATTAATCTCTTCGTTAAAATTAAAAGCAATAAAAGATACATAAACCCACAGTACTCTGTAACTAAGCTGAACTGTCATTTGGAGTGTTTTTCAAAAGGTTGTTATACTCCACCCACATAACTCCACGACTGCTCTTGGGTGGTTGGCAAAGATTTAGAGGTCTGAGGACTATGCTGAGGTCATACTCTTTGTATGCATTTGCAAAAATCAACTGTGTGAATCCAACAGGATATTTCAGTTGCTGGACCAAACCATTGAAGATCAACAGGGAATTGCAATGAAGGATCTGTGCAACTGGGAACTGGCTGGGTTCTTTCTAACATCTGGAAATTGACAAATATATTTTTCTTTATAAAGGTGTGGAAATTATTATAATGGGCTGGTTGGCTTTCAGTAAAGCACTTTAAAGTCAGTAATTTCCTACTTGGGGAATTCTCTAGAAATCTTGTGCCTTGTTTTGTTACATCTCCCAAATGCATACTGTTTTCTTAATATCTATCAAGCAAAGAGACCTGGGCCAGGCAGATGTATTCTTCAGTTAGCTGCCTGGCCTTGACCTGTCCCTTGTCCAAAACAGTTGTTTCTTTGAATAGCTGGCAAACATATAAACTTTGTTTTTCTTCTTGAACCTTGGCATGCCCAGTGGATTGTAGGTCTGAACAAAACACTTGGCATTTCCTTCTAAAGCTCAGACTTTATTCTAAAAAGCAAAGACACAAACAGTTTAGTTTGGAGTAAGAACCATTGGTGGATTTAGTCATTTAATATGACTGTCAACATTGGTTGTTTTCCTTAAAGGGATCTAATGCTGCAAACGTGTAATGCTGACTTTGCTGCATAATTTGGTGGGAGAAAATAAATGTTAGAGAAGGTTCTTGCTTAAGCACACGTAGTTTAAAACTGGGGGAAAAAGTAGTTTTACAAAGTAAGTATAATTCACTTGGTATCCTTTTTTTTTTTTTTTTCCAGTAAAAACCCCTTCATATTTGACTTTTGGTTGTTATGGAAAACATGGGAGACTTGAATATGGGCAGTCATAACATGGATTCATCCTACATGAAGTGGAACAAATGAAAGCTATAGCCCCCCAGAAATTATTGGAATGTTTCCCTAGACTAATCTGTCTCTTAATTTGCAAGAAAGAAAGAAGAATTTGTGGTCCTTAGAGCCAGTTTATTTTATCAGTGTTTTTTCAATCCATGACTTCACAGCCAGTGGGTCTGGGTTATTATGAAAAGAAACATTTCATCATTGATTACATTTTTGAGAATTATATGATCTTGACCAAAAGACATCCATTTGACTATGTAAATATATTTTAAAAACTAAACTAAACACTAGGAGCTAAATTCAGGTTAGGCATAAGCAGGGTAGAATCCATTGACTGAATTTTTGCCAGGACACTGAGGAGATGCACCCTTATCTCCCTTTTGATATTTACAAAAATAAATGGTGTCATGTTCCTATGAAGTGATTTCAAGTGTGATTTAAATTTTTGTGCCAAAAACTCAGAACGAGTGGGTTGCTTATCTATTTCCATGGCAGGGAGAGAAGATGCAATACTGATATGAAGAACCCTCAAAGCAGCTTTTACATTCAACTGCTTTTCTCTTTTCAAATTTGTCTGGAAAATGATGATATTATACTAAAAAAAAAAAAAAAGAGAGGGAGGAAGAAGGCAATAATGGGAAAATATGTTCAGTTTGCAGTTCTGTTAATGGTGAGCTGGTTAGGGCAATGTCCCCCCCTCAGTAGCATGCTCCAGGTTGGGGTGTTGTAGAATCCTACATCACACAGGAATTGTGCACACTTGCTCCATGGCTGTGTGAGCAGTGGTTGTGGAGACAGAGGGAGCAGGGGTCCTGTGTCCTTGGCTGAATGGCTGTCACCACTGCTTCTGTCCTCTTGCCCACTCTTTTGACATGAAAGGTGTGTATGGGACTTATCCCAAGTGTGCCATGGGAACAACTGTTGCTTATCTCCACTGGTAAAAGGCAGCACATGTTTTGTGCACTGTATGGTGCCATTTCAGTGTTCACAATATGGTATATTCCCCCCATCAGTGGTTTTACCCGTATGGTAGATGCCTGGCAAAGTGTTGGAATTTTAGCTGTTTTAAGTCTTTGAGTTCTAGATGGATAGTCTGTTCAGAGTGAATTCCTGTGATTTTTTTCTGTGTCTGGTATTTGTTGATTCAAATAGCATATATGTCATTATCATATAGAGTAAGTATGTGTTTGCTCTGCATGATTAAATTCCTGAGTTTTCAGCATTCTTTCAGTTCTGCCTCAGTTACTGCACTTGGGAGGTAGGTTGTGAGCAGCACTGTGTGCCAGATTTCAGTGTGTGACAGTCAGACATGGAGTCCATGAGTAGAAAAAGTGTCCTGTTTGTATCCATCAAAAATGTTAATTGATATCTGTTGCTCTTCCACAGGTTTTGAAATAAAAGAACATGTACAGAAGCAAGAAGTTTCCAACAGTTTGCCAGCACCTCCTCAAATGCCTCTCCCAGAAATACCTCAACAGTGGCTGGTGAGCATTGCTTTATAAATATATAAATACATATATAACAGAGAATATATTTGTGATAAGCACTAACAGAAATGTTTACAAGGGAAAGGAGCCTGCAAGTCCAAAGAAATGATTATTCTGCTCAGCTCTGCTCTGGTTGAGGGAGCTGGATTCAACTTGGAGAAGAAAAGGTGAAAAATTCACTGTGGCGATACAAAACCAGGAACAGGTCACCAGCAAAGGCTGTGGAATTTGAGTAGCAGAAGCCTGAGCAACTTACCCTTAACCTCAAAGTTGATCTGCCTTAGTCTGGAGGTTGCCTTGGCCAAGCTCACAGGTTCCAGCCAGTTTCTTACAGTTCGAAGGATCAACTTTCCCTGAAGTGAGTCTTATGAGAACTCATGACTTCCTCTTGATAGCTGAAAAATGAAAGTACAGGGTTTTAAAAAGAAGGAAGAATACTTCCCTTTTTAAATAAAGTGTTTAGTGCCCTTCTGTATTCATTCTCTGGGTAATTCCCTGCAGGAAATTCCCTGCAGAACAAGTAGAAGTGTATGTGCTCAGAGATGTTTATCGCAAAGATACCGTATGAGATCTGTAAATCAGTTCCTCTAGTTGGGAGCAGGTGTCTTATTACTATAAACAAGTTTTAATTCTTCTCTGTTACTGACTTTACAATAGATATGAAGAAAACATTTTCAGCATTTTTTTTAAAGAAGTGTATTCATACAATGGTTTAGCCCGTTGAAAGGCAAACACCATCTTACACTAAACATTGATTGTGCATGGTGACAGACAGTCCTTGGAGACCTGCTTTCATTGGGTGAAGGAGGAACTAAAGACACACCTTATGGGGGCAGAACAGTTGGATGACTGATGTCTTGCTTCAGTTTAGTGTGTTACTCTGTAACGTACTCTTCTCCATTTGTGCTCAGTTTTATGAGATAAACCAGTAACTTTTTATGAATATATGAACTAATGTATCAGGTCAAACTCTTGGCCAGCCTTTTGTAATAACTTTTATTTGATGGTGAATAATGCTAGGTACTGTACAACAAACTAAAACAAAACATCAAACATGGATTATGTAGACTACCTTAATCATAGTTTCTCCCTAAATGCTTCCAGCTTTTGGTTTGTGATGTGAACAAGTTTATAAAATTTATTTTAATTCTACCTAATCTAGTTAGATATGATGAATCACTATAGGATGAGAGTGTTTATGCTAGAAACATTCATATCCAGAGTTGGTATATATACTGTAGCAAAATTCAGCTAAGAAGGATGCTATAAAATCATTATGCAAGTTTAGAACGGACATGGAAGTGATTTTATTAATACACAGTGAAACCTGGAGGATCCATTTCATAGTTAACAGTGGCTTATTAAAACATTATTTTACTTGAAATGCATATTGCATAAATTACAAGACAACAGGTTGATGAGAGGCAGGAAAATTATACAATATGCACATGTCTTTGAAATGCAGACTTCAGGTGCTAGCTTCATAAACTGAAGCCACTTGAGACCCTTGTTCCTTCATATTTATGTAGATTTAGTATAATAAATTGGCTCCAAAGTGAAAAGTTGTTTTTCTAAAGACAATTGGCTTATTTTTCTTTTCTGCTATACTAATGTGTAAATTCCCTTAAAAGCTGCAGTGAGTGAAATAGTGTGAAGTATGAATAAGGTCCAGGAGGTCAACACTTTTCCTGTACTAGTTTGGATTAGATTTTGGGGTAACAAAAAGATTTCTCAGAGATACAGTGGAAATTACCCTACAAGTTGATACAGTTAGAGCTGGATGGTTTTCCCATACTGAGTTTGGTAAAATTGAGTTTGAACATGACCCTCCCTGTGTGGACAGTTTCATTTTGTTGGCCACCAAGTTGATGTTTTCTCCATAGTGATAAATCCTGATTTTCAACAGTTTTTCTGTGTTTCTGTGGCTGCTGTCAGGCAGGGGTTGGCTCAAGGCTCTCTTCCTGGTCTTGGTGTAACACTGAGATCAGCCAGGAAATGTCCCAGGCATCTTGGGGTCGTGCATTGTCCAAATACAGACTACAAGTGGCACTATTTTAAGACATTAGCACATCATAATTTGTGAAAAGGATGACAGACTGCTGTCATCCTGCAAAAGATCAGGTGGAGTGAAGGGAAGGACAAAATCATCAGCTGCTTGGCCACTGACCACCAGGGGAAGCTCAAAGCCAGTCTGACTGTTTAAAAAAATTCTCCTGAATTATGTTGAGCTATTGGAATTGACCATTAGCTGTTTTCTGAAAAGTTTTCTCTATTAGATGCCTTTTTGTTAGCCCCTCATTAGTATTAGATATGATCAGAGATTGTTGTATTATCTTTCTTTTCACACCAGGCTGGACACCAGTGATAGTGGCTAAGATCTAGCTTTCTCTCCCATTAATGCTTTTGCTGGGTGATTTTCAACCTACCTCTAATCAGCAGGATCAAAGAAATTTGTAGCTGAGGATGTTAGTCTGTATGTAATGAAGTTGCTCAGTGACACAAATGCAGACCTACTTCTTCTAGCCAGTTTTCGTGGGCTGTGCTTTCCTAGTTGAATGGAAAAAATTCCTTTGGCCCTCCAGGGGCTGGGAAATTCTGCTCCAGGTTTCTCTTCTACACATGGCAAATAGGAAGTCCCACTGCATGGCACCTCTTTTTGTCAGGCATTCAGGGCAGAAAGTTTTTCCACTTCCTGAAGAACATCTAGTGGTTGTCTCTGCCTCCAGTGGAAACAAAGCTTGCTGCAGAACACAGGAGTTTACTGGAAGTAGGAATCAATAGCTTTAAATAAACTATGCACTGTTTTAGTACCTGTATTTTAGCACAGCAGTTATTGAGTGTGATGGAAATTAAAGTTCATTTACACCATTGTTTCTTTTTGTGGCACTCAAGGGATTCTGTGTTCAGAAATGTTTAGTCTGAATTGGTGTTTAAGCTTTTACTTATGTAAAGATGTGTGGGTGGGAAGGAATTCAATACTCCTTAAAGAAGTGCCAGGAACCAAAAATATGTGTGGGCAGGTGCTGTGCAAGGTTTCCTTTGTAAATCTGTAAACAGACCTGCCTATTTGCTCAGGCCAAATCTTGTATCAGTTTTGTTATTCATCAGCCCATGAACAAAGAGTATAAAATTAATTTTATTTGAAGACATGTTTCTCATAATTTAAATGAAGTCTCCAGTTATTAAAACACATTGAAGCCCAGAGAGTTTTCCTCAGCTCAGTGGGCTTTGGACCAGGTCTCAAAATTGCAGGGCAAGCTTGGAGCTTGTGTATACTTGAATAAAGCAAATCACTAAGCACAGAGTCTCTTAGTAATTCTCTTATGATGTATACAGTCCTGGGCCTTCATCTGGTCTAGCAGAGTTTCTGTCAGGCTTTGAAAGCACAAATACTTGCTTGCTTCAGCCAGTGTATACAGCTTCTTCAGATGGCCAGCAAAGAAAAAGCTGCAGATAAAAGATGGGAGCTTAAGGACAACTCCAGAAGAGCAGCAACACCACTTGCCTGGGTGTATTACTCTGTCCTTGCTAGCAGGAATACAGCCTCAGCATCTGGGGTAGCTTTGCCTGGGTCAGCAGCAGAGAGGGAAATCCCTGTGTTTGAAATAGAGTGGGATAAGTTTGTCCTTCTTGAACATCCTTACTGAGAGGCCTTGTGCCTGGTAGCCTGCTTTCTGCATCTCTGCATCAGCAGCTATTTGTATGAAACTCACCTGTGCTTGACAGGCAAGAAGCAGTGCTAGAGGATGGGTTTGGAGGAATGACAGAGGTAATGTTCTGTGTGTGCCTCAGTGCTGCTGGTGGTTTAACACCTGGGACCCCATGACTGCATTGCCACCAAGTTGCCTTGAAGTGCATTTTCTACTGAGTGAATAGAATAAGATCCAGTGTGTCCTGCTGCTCGGATGTGCCTGAGGATTACTGGCATAAATTATCCACAGCATTACTGTGACAGAATATGTACAGATTCCAAGCATTTGCTTGTCATATCACATCTGACAGTCAGTGATTTCAGTGCACTCTGCAGGCCAACAAAATCAAATACAAACAGCACACTTGGCTATTTTGTATGCTTTTCACAGTAAAATTGAATTTGTTTTATTTTTCTTGGAATATTGACAACTTAATAATTATTTCACCACAACAAGTGTCCAGCAAGATGTCTGAACCCCTGTAGATACAAATTAAAAGAGTAGGTCATCTTCCTCCATCCCTTTCCTACAATGTACACAGTCACGCTGTAGGAGTGTTTCATATAAATGGATTTCCTATTGTGGAGAAGCAATTTGACAATCTTCTTTTATCTGGCTGTTTGTAAGTTATACTCTCAGATATTTATTAGAAAACACTGAAAGGAGACATTATCCTTGGAGAAGGAAAAAACACATCCTGAAATAAATGGATTTTTAAGGTGATACATCACCAATTATTCTTTGAACAGCAACCAAAAGATTGCCGGTCTTAAAAGATTCTTCTGAAATGTGTAGTCAGGCTAGTACTGTAACAAAACCAAGGGGCTTTATATGCCAGGTGGGTATTTATGAATCTTTATTTTATCTTGGTTTTTCTTCTAATACTAAGAATCTGTTCTTATTTTCTGTTCTTCTTAAAAGATAATCTTAAAATAGTATTAGCCTTGGGGTTTCTCTCCTTGCAGAAAACATTTAAAAGCCACAAAGATAAATTCAACTACAGTTCAGTTGTTTCATTTGGAGTTGGCTAGAAGTTTCAGTTTGAACAAATCCCAACATGTTATTCTGTAACGAAGGAAAGACTAAACTGGCCTTTTGATTATCCAGTGCAGTCACTCTTTCTGCAGACATTTACAAAGTATCAGCCCTTTAAGAAAATTACCAAAATCTATTTACTAGCACTTGTGTTCATTTAACCCTTGATTTCTATTTGAAAGGCTGTTCCACAAGTCTGGTGTTCATTTCCAGCTTCTGTCCTTGGGTTAAAGTAGCTTTTTTTCCTTACCTCAATATCTTTGCTTCAAATATCCTTTGAAATCACAATCGTACTCCTCTTGTGTTTCATTTCACTAAATTGTGTATAAGAAAGGCTCTATCAGTTGCATTTTGAGCTGTGGTTTAATTCTGTTCAATGAGTTCTGCTGTCATCATTTCTCCTAGGCACATGCTGTAGGTACATATTCTATTTTGATCACGAGTGACCAGAACATCAGTCTTCTGGACATGATTCATGGAATACTTTTGGGTGTCATACATGATTGCACAAGAATTAAGGACTAATCAGTGTTTTCAGCTTCTTTTTTGTTGATCTTGTCTTGGAGGACACTAGTTTCCATTCCCATTTTCCCTGTCTGGGGTTGGTGCATTATTGTTAATGAATTATTGCATATTTGCAAGTGGCATCACAGAAAAGTTTTAGTTAAAGTAACTACCTTCTCAGTTTACTTACAATATACTTTTATAACAATACACCATAGTGCAGTTTGCTTCATCTCTTAAGTTCCCAGCTTCCTTTAACTGTAATTCACACTGAATCTGGATCAGCTCAGGTCAGGCTTAGTATGGGATTCAACTGATGCATTGTGAAGCTGTATGGCCTCTTTTCTGCCTTTACTGTATGCTGATGAGCCTTGACCTCCATACAAGAGAGGTGTTGAATTGCTAATGCCTCAGAGTTGTTAGGATATTATCCCACCATTTTTCATCATATGTTCACACTTCGTAGCCACAGGTTTTTGGTTTTTTGGTTCTATGATTTACTTGTCCATAAAAACACCTTCCCTGTGTCTATAGTTAGGGACCAGCCTATTTGCTTTCCTAAACATTCTCATTAATACACTGTGCAGAAAGACATGGGAAGGGAATTAGGCCGTTGAGTACCAAAGTCTTCTCTTGTTTCTGTTTGATGCTGTCTTCAGGCCCTTGGAGAATACTGTTATGTTGGAAATGGTGTTGCCCACATTTTTCACACCATATTGTCTTGTCTTGTCAGCACTGCTGTGTCTCCTGGATGAGCTTATTAACTCCTGGAATAGGAATGTGATTTTGTCTTTGTTGGGGAATACTGACATTTCTCTGAGCACAGTTACAATAACCATCTCTGACTGAAGGCCCCATGCTGCTTCAAATACTGATAATCTTTCTCATGTAATATCAATTAAAGTGCTTCCCAGCATTAATTAAAGCCCATTTCTCTTCTTCGTACACCCGAACCCTTTACTTGATAAGAGTCAACTTTATTGTTTTGTATGAGTAATGCTTCCAGCTAGCTGTTACCTTTTATTATAAAAACTGAAGGATATAGTTTTGTTGCTGGTTCATTCTTTTTCACTTTTGAATTATTTCCCTATATCTTCTTGTAGTTCCATGGAGTTTGGAGTTTATTTCCACTTTGTGGAAATAAATATTGAATTGAAATAAACTCAATGAATTTGGGCTTAACTCCTTCCAGCTCTCCATCCTTCGGTGCATTCTGAGCTCCAGTCTCCTCAGTTTTTATTTAATATCTGAAATGTTAATTAAATACAATGACAAGAACCGAGATTTAAGATTATGTCTGGGTGCTCCTGCAAACTCATGTTGCCATCAGAGCAGTTCAAGAACCAAGCTGGTTTCCTGTTCAGTTGATACATTGTACTGTTTTTTTGCTGCTTCAATTTGATCCTCGGCATTGCCATCTTTGCCTTCCTGTTGCTTAGGTAAAGAGGTTATTGGATTATCTAAGAAGGAATCAGATGTGTTGTGTTTTGTGAAATGGTAACTCAGTGCCTGGTGAGGTTCCTGTGTAAATGCTTTCCAATCTTCAAATCAAACTGTGGAGCCATAATATGCCCTGATTCAATCTTAAAATGTGAGCAAGCATGTTCAGATCCCTTTCCCATCATCAGGATGTGCTTCCTGAGACTGCAGTCTGTTAGTGGTCACTATACTCCTGTAGACTAATCACTTTTCCAGAGATACCTTTAATTAGGCCTTCACCCCTGAGTCAGCAGTCATACACAGGCTGCATCGGATCTACCTCCACTTCTTGGAGGACAGCATACAAGGTATGTACCTTCTTTTCTTCTTAGTCTTAAAGACTGAACCACATTTTCACTTGTGCTTCTATTCACCCCCCACCTGGGAGTCACATCTCCGAGTGCTTCCTCCTTGCCCTCATCTGTCCAGCACTGCAATGGAGCTGCTGGGTTACCAGTTCAGCCTTTGTAGGATCACTGGGCATTGCTGGGCCTCGCATCATATCTGACTCTGGCTGTTGCTTTCTAGGGAATTTCCCTTTGTTTGTTTGTTTCTTTTCTTTGGCTGGGTTTTTTGTTTTTTTCCTGGTAGCAGCAGTGCACCAGAGGCATGTGCTGTCATTGCTTGGGTGGGACTGTGACCACCTAGTGATGGGACTGACATGAGTACTCTGTTCCAAAAAAAAACTGAGTTAGGTGTCTGTATGGTTTACTGTCTTTTGTCAGATGTGCTTTGAAACTAAAATGAGAAGTTATTAGACTTCTTTCACATTATGTGGCTCCTGATTTTGTAGGGTCTAGTTGGCAAGCTGAGAAATGAGTAAACTTGGAATACAAAGCTGAGATCAAATGAAGAATTCTACTTAGATTCTGATTGCCTATACTCAGTTTAGTACCTCACTCCTGCACAGTTCTGTATTATCTTAACATCTCAGTGCTTTCATCCTCAGTAAATCCAAGATGCATCCAAGTCCTCCACAGCTGACAAGTGGTGATTTCTTTTTAGAGCTTTAGGATTTGGAGTTATCTAAAAGCTTTTATATCAAGTGTGTGGCAAGTACTGTTGCCCAGTTTCCAGCCTATACAGTAGTATGAAGAAGCCTGCTAGAAAAGTGCTGTCAATAATTTTGCCAGATGTATTAGTATTCAGTTTGTTGATTTATTTTGCTTTCTGGACATCGTTTTTTTTACACCTGGTCATAACTGCATTCCCTCTTCTTGGCCAAGGATACTATGGGATTGTACAGAGGTCAAGCCTAAGCTTGCATCAAAGCAAATGGCATATGCAGTTGTCAAGGTTTCTTCTTGACAGCTCACATTTGTCTGCTGGTGCTGAATAGCTTTATTATGCATCACCAGTGTGTGACCACTTTTCCAGCCTCATGCTGGTGCTTTTCAGTGTTGAGGGGTTACGTAGCAGCTGGCTCCACAGTCTGGCTGGATCTGAATTGGTGGTTGATCAAATATCACACGTGTGAGCATGGCCCTTGCAGTGCTTGCAGCATTTGCCTGGATGTACTGACAGTCTTTGCCCTGCTAAAGTCACTGCTTTCCACTGGAAATCATTGCACAAAGGGAGTTGTTTCTATTTCCTACATAATGTAAGTCTCCACTGGGCGGTAAAGCCATTTTATATCCTCGGGTCCCCATATGATGAAGTCTGTTTTCCTCTGTATTTCACACTCCTCTACACACTATATGCTTTCATATTATTAGCAGCTATCAGATAGACTATCCCTCAAATAAAAGTTCCTACCTGTCTTGCTAGATATCCTTGGACAGAAGAGAGAAATAAAGTATTCTATCTTGTAGGATAAAGAAAGAGTTTGTGCTCTGTGGAACACACAGGTGCAGGTGAAGGGGAAAGCCAAGTGTCTAGGAGACATAACGAGTTTTACTGCTCAGGTAAATATTGGTTATTTTTGGAGATAGTTGTTTCTTTTTCTCAAGAAACTATCCTGTAAACTGAAGTTGGGCATCATGTGCAAAATCTGGTCTTTAATGCTTTTCATTATCACCCTGTTTGCTTCTTGGTTTCAAACAAAGCATCATTCATTGGGACTCAGAACCTGGCACTTTTACCAGTATTGCTTCAGTGTAACTGGTATTATTCTGGGCAACTGTATCGCACTCATCTTCATTCATTTTGCTCCTGTGAGATAAAAATAATGTTTGTGGGGGTTTTTCTGTTTTGTTTTTTATGAATTAGTTCCTGTTCCTGTGACTGAGGAAGGTTATTTATTTTGACAGGAAGCATTCTCTAGTTTTCTTCCCTATGTTGTTAAAAAAAAGAAATTTGTTGTTCATGCCTTCTTTGCAGGTTGCCAGGTCTCTCCTCCTGATACTGCTCAAACTATACATATTCTAGGGTTTTTCAGATTTAATCATTTTACACAATATAAAAATAGTTTTCTGAGGTTTATGGCCTTTTTATTTTCTATGGCCTTTAATTGGAAGCTAATGAATCAAGAATTAAGCCAGTTTATAATTCATAACTTTGGCAAGATTATTCCTCTAAAAAATTACCAAGTTGAAAGAATTACATCATATGGCTCGCAATAATAAAAAAGAATAAAGCACTGTAAATATTAATAAGTAATATCAGAATGCTCAGAGATACTTTTTACATTTCTCTGTGCTTAAACACTTAGAGATGTTGTAGCTCCCAAAAGATGTAGTTGTTTATGGTATAGATTTGAGCAAGGCATTTTTATATTGTATTTAATCAGCTGGATTTTCCTTCAATATTAAGGCAACCTTTCTTTAATCAGATAGTATTTAAAGTTGGATGTTTCTACTTCTCCTCCTAGTCATTTTTCTTGAAAAGAAATGAAAAAAAAAATACTGTAATTGTTTTCAACTTTGTTATGGCAAGCTCTGCAAAATGCATTTCAGAATCAAGGGCCTGCTTAATTCAGCAATGGATTCCATCTGTGTTGACGTTGGCTGCACAGCCCAGCCCGCCCCAGATGTATGAAGTAACTGGTGCTCCAGCAAGGTCGAATTCAGACAAGCACCATTTGTGTTTCATTTCCTTTTTTATTTCTTTCTGAATAACATTTTGTCTAAAACCAAGAATCTCTCCACCCCCCGCCCCTGATCTTTATTGTAACCTTTACTTGGTTCTGAATAAAAGATAGCATTGAAACCTCTCTGCTGAGTCAAGTCAAAATTGGAATGACTCTCAGGATGGATATTTCCTGGGTGAGTTAGGTTTAATAATGATAGGAATTTAATGCATCATAAATATACCTGATGGGAAAATAGTTTCAAGATAAACCAAAATATGAGTATCTCTGTCTTGTGAAAGGGATGCTATGAATATACAGTGCCCCAGGAACAAACCTTGACCACGATTTGCTTGAGCAAGACTGCCCACCTGCTTGAAGAGAGAAAGTACTAACTCTTCGGAGTCAGTTCCCCCTGTTGTGTCTGGCAGTTCAGGCCACAAAGAAGTGATATCTGCAGGTGTGCACAGCAAAATTCATAAGGTGCAGTCAAGTTTCCAATATTAAGGAGTGTAGTAATTTTTCATATCCCTTATGTCTGTTATGGTGCAGCAGCTGATCTGGAAAGACTTATTTTGTGACTGTGTACAAATGTACAATTTTTTTTTTTTTGTCTTCAGCAGAATGTCTGGAAAACAATACTAAAGGCTGTGATTTTTCATTATTCTACTCTGACAGATAATTTCTCTAGCAAAACTGGTCTGTGAGAAAAACTTATTCACACTGTAGATAATTGCCATCTCTTATCCATAACTGAGTGTGACGTATGAAGCTATCTATATCATTTCATATAGAACTAATATCAGTGTAAATTTCCTTCTCAGCAAGAATTTCCGCATTCAGTCACAAATCTATTAATTGTTCTTGAGAAGTCTGGGTTTTACTTGATGCACAAAGAGAAGTCAGTGCTGGATGAGATGAAGGGCAGGTCCTTGCCCTCCTGTGCATTGGGAATAGACAAACACTTCCTTGCAAGGTGGAGTAACCTATATGATATGAATTAACTAGTCCAAGGGTGGGACTAGTCTTGCTGATGTTGTTAGGAACTAGATTTCCAGCTTAGGTGTGTAATCAGTAATGAGATTTGGATATGTCTGGCTCTGAAAGATGCAAAGATGAATCCAACCCTTAAAGTGCCCACAGAAGTAATTTCATTCCAGCTAATACCATATATTATTAAAGCTCATCTAACACCTGGGTACCTTTAGGTCTACAGCAAAAGAGAAGTCCAGTCACTGTGGCCTCATCTACATTGTATGGAGGAGGGCTCTGTGCCTCTACTAGACTCTTCAGCCCATTGAATTGCACCACAGAAGTGTCTGTCTGACCATGGGCAGAGCCCACTTAGGAATTTCTTCCTAAAGTATCTCTGTCTATTCAGTGCGTTTAGACTGGATCAGTCCAGTGCAGACAAACACATCTTTCATTACATGAAAAAAAGAGAAAGATGTGTTTAAAAACTGCTACTGAAGAAATGAGACTCTGCTTGAAAGTTGTATTTGTAACCATACAATAAACCACTGGTATTGGCAAATGACTTGAGTATTTTCTCCACTATGAAAATATGGAACTAAAAACCTGTGGCAAACATGAATGAGTTCTATAAAATACAGTTGTGGTACTTGTTAAGGAAACAGAACAGTAAAGTCATATGGAAGAAGTCACAGAGTGATAAATTGACTTTGTTACTATATCAACATACCAACAATCAGTCAGTTTTAAATTTAAAACAGGTTTATGTTTAGAAAAGAAGCATTTTAGAATTTGACCTGGTATTTGAAATATTTATTTTGTCATGTAATTGTTTCTTGATGTTCCAAACTCTTCCTTACTTGTAGTATAGTTTTCACTATGTAGAAATAGCATTTTAAAAATAATTTTATTAAGAATAAATATTCTATATTAAGAATAGTCTATATTAAGAATTGATTTGTCATTGAAAAACAAAACACATTAAGAAAATATGGACTAAATTATCTGTCCTTTATCTCTGGCACCCCAGGCTATTTAGCTTTCCTACATTGTCCAACAGAACTGTTGTTTGCCGCTGCAATACAAATTTTTTTATCAGTAAAATACTAATAAACAATGCCTTAACAATGTAAAATGGTCTTTGCTCAGAAATTTCTTTCCTAGATAGACACTTTCTAGCTCTTAAATAAGTTTCTAGTTCTTAGAAAACTATAGCTTTTGAGCATTTTTACGTTAAAGCTGTTGTAGAAAGGAATTCTTTTAATGTGTTTTTTAACTTGATTTTACCATCTTTAACAATGACAAGTAAGATTGTACTGTGCTTGTATCCTCTAAGGACTCGGTTGGAGTACATGTAAGAATGTTCTGTCTCCAAATCATGAATGCTAGATGTTAACTTTTTTTTTCTCTATTTTTTAGCCACCAGATAATGGGCCTCCACCATTACCAACATCTTCCCTTCCTGAAGGTTATTACGAAGAGGCAGTGCCACTTAGTCCTGGAAAGGCTCCCGAATACATCACTTCCAGTGAGTAATGTATATCCAGACCAGTTTCTGAGCAATTAGTAATTCAAGTATTATTCAGGTTGTTTAGTCTTCTACACCTACCTCTCTGTTAGCGGTGTGGTAACATGTTTTAAGTATGTCTTTCACCATTTGGGGCCAGTGGTTGTCCTCACTGGCAATACAATGATTTGGTTTGCAGGACTGTTTTGGTGTGCACAAATCAGGAAACTAAACCTGGAGCTCAAGTTAGGTGCACATAAGGAATTTTCAGCTGCTACTGAAGACAGTGTCCAAATCAGCCACTGGTCTTTTGGACATCTTTGAGCCATGAACAGAGTGCAGGCATTGGACCAGGGGTCCAGAGTTGCCAGGAGTTAGCATCCAGAGTAAACCCCTCTAAACTGCCAAAACTGTAAATGTAGAGGTCTCAGAGGCTGGTGCTCATCTGCAGATCTACTGGTGTGCCTCTAGTATACAGAATTATTTGCTAAAGTAGAGAAATAAAAAGAAAAAGGATTTATTGAGACAGTACAGTTTGCAGAATGTCTAATGTGGATTGTGGATAAGGATCACTCAAAACACTCAAAGTGACTCCCATAGGCCATGCTTGATGCACATGCCTATTTTTGTGACTACTTGTTTGGTGGAGGGCTGCCTCCTAACTGACCACATGAATGCCACTGATACATATTGCATGAGTGAATCTCAATTCTTTAGTACGTTTGATAAAGAACTTTATTTTGGAAAGACACTTAGCACTTCTTCTACACATGTTGTATTTCTCCCCCTTCTGTCATGTTCTTTCCCACTCCAAGACTGAAAGTGTGTTGGCTTGAATATTTGCACGTGAAATAGTCACTTTACAGAATAAACAGAAGCTATTTGGTGTCCGGAGCCTGAAAGCCTTGTTTTGGTCATGGTACAGCATTTTGGAGAAATGAACAGAAGTGGGATGTGGCAAAGAGAAGCAAAGGCTTCAGCCCAAATGTCAGGAGTAATCCAGGGTGGTCATCCTTCCTGGTGTGACTCACACAGCAAATTCTTCTGCTGGCCAAAACTCCTAGAGCCAACGAGAAGAGAAACGTGGGGAGTAGTTAATGGATAGAATATGGCAACAGTTCCCCAGAGATTCCATTTGACTGTGTGAGGAAATGTCAGCCTCAGAGGCTCCTGTTTGCTTTCATCCTCCTACTAACAGATTTGGATGAACAACCTACATCTGATGTGCTAGCAGAGTCCCTCTGCTGTTCATACAACTTACTATAAACATGAAATCTGCACTTGTATTGCTTGTGAGCAACATGGGCACTAGCAGTAGTATTTGCAACTTGAACAAATTCAAACTCTACTTTGAAACCTCAATCAAAACTTTCTACAGTTAATTTAATAATCATCTGAGTATTTTACCTTTTCGCCTCATGGAGCTGCCCCAAATCAAACACTCCATAGTTGAATTCATAAAAAAACGCTATTAAATAAAATTTTAAAAAGTTACAAGAGCTTGAAATTCTACTTTCATTTATATAAAATATAGAATAAAGATAAAGTATTTTGTAAACTTTTGTCAAAAGAGAAATAGGATCAGAATGTTTCGTCTTGATTCAGAGATTTGGGGTCTGCATCGTGAAAGAAGGACAAGGCTGGTGAAGGGTCCAGAGCACAAGTCTACAAGGAGCAGCTGAGGGGACTGGGGTTGTTTAGCATGGGGAAAGGGAGACTCAGGGGAGACCTTATCACTCTACAGCCACCTGAAAGGAGATTGTAGTGTGTTGGGAGTTGATCTCTTCTCTCAAGAAGCAATAAATAGAAAAAGAGGAGATGGGGTCAGTCTGGGCCAGGGGAGTTTTAAATTGGGTGTTAGGAAAAAATTCTTCACTAAAAGGGTTGTCAAGCATTGGAACAAGGCTGACCTGGGCAGTGCTTGTATCCCCAGTGCTGGAGGTATTTAAAAGACATGTAGATGTGGTGCTTAGGGAGACAGGTTAGTGGTGGTGGACCTGGCAGTGTTAAATTTATGGTTGGACTTGGTGATCTTAAAGGTCTTTTCCAACCAAAACAGTTCTATTATTCTGTATCCCATTCTGACTTTGCATGTGGAAATGTACTGATTTAGAATTAGCAGTCCACAGCAATCCACTCTTTTTTTTCCATCAATCCACTCTCTTGTCCTTTTCCCAGTAGTTCCAGGTCCTTCCCACATCCTAACTATGTCCTAAATACCTAGGTAAAGAAAACGAGATATTTTTTCTTCCACGCTATGGCCTAAAATTATGACAATCTACTTGAAATACTGTATGAAATGTTAGCTGCTTAAAATATTCCAGTCAAGGCTCCTCCGTGACAGCACAACCCAGTGGATAACTAGCATGCCTTCTAGTTCTATTATCTGAGAAGCTGTACTTACACACCCCCATAAACGAATAAGTATAGATGATGGAAAATAGGATTCTGTTCTAATGGCAGATTAGTTTTGTAGGTGAGGGGACTGCTAGAGCTGATTGTATCATTGAAAATGAAAGGCCTGAACAAAGATTGTTTAATTAAAAAGAAATATTGCCATTACACTGTCAAACTTAGAGCAGGATTAACATTTTCGGCTAACATAATAAGACTTTTTTGTGCAGAATACCTTTAATTCCAGCATAATCCATAGTTTGAGGAACAGCATTTTCTATTTGAAGTTAATTGTTTCAATAAAAGAGCTGTATTTGAGAATTGTATGAAATATTATGATAGGTCGATAGTGCCCATAACTTACTCTGGACCTTTGTCATATTCAGTGTTTGTTTCTTAATATACTTTCCTACTATTGACATTTCTGTGACTATATTTTGGTTTATGCAGTGGGGCGAGATGAAGATGTAAAAAAATTACAAAAGATTAAGGCATAAGTAATATTCTGAAGATAAAAACAAGGCACCTATAGTTCTAATTATTTATTCCCAGCTAATTTTTTCAGTTAAATATCCCAGTCTATCAGTATAGGTCTTCTATAAAATTTCATACTGGAACACTATCTCTTATTCAGTTAAAGTAATGTATTGCTATTAGTAAGCTCTGAAACAGTAATTTGTTCATATCTTTCAAAAGCCCTAAGTTAAAATGATCCCTGATGAGAATTTCAGTTAAGTAACTCTTCGTTTTAACTTGACACTTTTATGCTTTTCTTAAAGATTATGACTCAGATGCTATGAGCAGCTCTTATGAATCATACGATGAAGAAGAGGAGGATGGAAAGGGGAAGAAAATGAGGCACCAGTGGCCTTCTGAGGAGGCCTCTATGGATCTGGTGAAGGATGCTAAAATCTGTGCCTTCCTCCTTAGAAAGAAACGATTTGGGCAATGGACCAAACTACTGTGTGTTATCAAAGAAAACAAACTACTGGTAACTTTTAATTTTGTTTAGCTATATTTTCTTTGTACTTTTTAGATGATGTATTTATTTACAGGAATCTGATTTTTGGAGTATGTTGTGCAAACAGTGGCCAGCTCTAAAGTAACCTTACAAAAGTGTTCAGTCATTATTTGCCCAGGCAGTAGAGAAGCAATGAAATTATAAGTGTATCATTTAGCCCTTAGAACTTTTACTTTTATTGAACTTAAACCCACGCAGTTCCCTGATTATTGGGAAGAAAGTCTGGCTCATTAGCATCTAATATATTTCATTTGGAAAAAAAATCTGCTGAAACTCTAAATCCACTCTTTCATTCCCTGCGGACCAAAAATCTCATAGGGACCTTTGTGTATGAACTGTTGGATCAGACTGCTGGAGAAAAAAGTCCCTTTTTAGACTGAGAATTCACTTGGCAGCATATGCTGTGGTAATGTATACACTCTAAACTAAACCTTTGCCATCTGTTCTGCCATACAGATGCAGTATTCACATGATGCACAGCTGTATTATAGAAAGGAAAGAAACAAGTGGATGTATTTGTTCCCCAAGAATTTCTGTTATTTTTTTTTCTGATTGGAGGCACCAGTAAAAGATTCCCTAAGTTAGTAAATTATCTGCTCATAGATGTCTTTTTGTTTTCTGAAAAGAAAGCCTAATTCAGTGAAACACTCATTTCTGTGTCATTATAAGCAAACTAATGTTTACAGTAATAAATAAGTTGAGGTCTTAGGCACTCCCTGCTTTCCTGTCTGGTGCTTCAGCAGTTTTACCTAGTTGTGTAACTAACAATTACAGCAATGTCCCAAGCTGATTCATAGGAGCTACAATATTTTCAGTAGAAGTTCATTTTTCTACACTCTTACAAAATAATTTAGATGGCTTTTTTGCTTGTTCACTGTCCAAGCACCTTTATTCTTGTAGTGGTATAGGAAATAACAAGATAGAAAATAGAGGTATCTGGGTAAGAGGCTTCTTAAAATACATCTGGAGTTAATTTTCTAGTTTTCAATGGTTTCTGAGGATTTACTTTTCTATCCTCCTCTATTTAACTGTTGAAAAGAATGTTGATTCCAGTTTAGGTTGTACTGTATTGCTATACTGCTGTTATGCTTATTATGTATTTTTATTACTGTATGTCAAGATCATATCAAATTTCAGGACCATCTGATAACAGCTTGAAAGAAAGAAAGGAGAAAAAAAAAAAGATTTTCTCTGAAGTCACGTATTTCTTCTACAATTATGTTTCTTGTTATGTGTAGAAATATGTTATTTTTTCTATTTTCATTTCCTTTAGCCTCATGTGTGGTCTGAAAAGCTTTTTTTCCTTATAGAGATTGTCTTTCAGTAATTCTGTAATGAGGATTAAGAAAATAAAAATCACAATAGGACTCTTAACATCCAAGTTACATAAGATTGGTTTATACTTTGAAGGAGGACTTAGACATTAAACTTATGAGATAGTCAAGTAAAACAAATATATGTTCCTAGGAATTAGTAAATACTTGTGTTATAAATGCATCTGTCATCATAAAACCAAAATACTTTAATGAGAATTAGATACTAGAAATAACCTTTAGTGGGGAATAGTTTTTCACTTAAAATCTTTCACTATATAAATAGTTCAGTTTTAGTAATGAATAATACTAAAGAAATATTTAAATTAATATAAAGGGAATTATATACTGTTTATTGCATCTTAGAGTGACTAATGTCAAGATTTCATTGAATCTAAGCTTGAAAACTTAACATTATTGTGAAGTTAGAAACTTAAAAAAATCTGTGACCAAGCTAAAGAAACTTTGAGTTAATGGGCTTTGGAGAGAGAAGGAGGATTATGAATTATTTGCAGGGGCTGGTTTAGAGTGGCTTTACTTGCTTAGCCTAAGTTGTAGTGTTTATAACATTCTTTCAACAGCTACTGTCTTCCTGAAAGCTGTATCATGGCATGAATTCTCTGCAGACATGCAAAAGTTCATGTGCTGTTCTCTGTTTGCATTTATGCTTAACTATTTTATGTAGCTATATACTAATTAGCCTTTGTGCTTATTTGTATGAGTGAAAGTGCAATTTACATAAGGATATAAAATAACTGTTTAAGAATGAACTCACATGACAATCTATGTGGGTTTGTACAATGACAAATTAAATTGCATTAGCTAAAAAAGGTACCAACCTGCAACTTTGCCTTCTTTTCACAGTAGGACAATTTTTTTCTTATCTCAAGGAAATGAACAGCTGAGTAGGGTGTGTGGCTGAGCCTTTGCAGCTGCAGCATGGTGTATGGCATGGTGTATGTTTGCCTTCATACACCAGGATGTTGCCTGAGGACAGGGGAAGCATCTAGGCTTTAAAGTCGTTAACTGTACAAATTTATTCTGGTGCTACATGTGATTTTTTTCCTACCTGATCAAGGTCAAGGTTGAGTTATGAGGGTAATGCAAAGTTTAATGCTCTCCATATGTTCTACCTGTCCTGTGATAAAAGATGTCTATTAATGTCAGTCGTCAGTCTGGAAGTAATTTTGGTTTACAGGGGGGATAAGGAAGAAAAATGCGAAACTGGCATTGGCTGAACTCTGTGGTATGTGGTAAAGGGGGGCACAGAAAATATTAAAAATTTAAAAATAGCATTTCTGTGTAACAACAGTTTCCCCCCAAAGTTCAGAAATGTGATACCTAACTTTTGGACTTTCCTTCCATTTATTTAGTGTTACAAAAGTTCCAAGGACCAGCAGCCCCAGATGGAGCTGCTCCTGAATGACTGCAGCATCACTTACATTCCCAAAGACAGCAAAAAGAAGAAGCATGAGCTGAAGATCTCACACCAAGGAGGAGATGCCCTGGTGCTTGCAGTACAGAGCAAAGAGCAGGCGGAACAGTGGCTAAAGGTAAGGGGATTCCTGACCAGTAGCTTTTTCACCAACAAAGTGCTTCCACTGGCTGCTCAATTGCTATTAAAACCTGAGATATTGACAGTAACATTTAGGCAAACCCATATGACTTAAAACCCATCTAATTTGGGACTTAATGTCTCAGTGCAGCTCCTTGAACAACCAGAATCTCAGTATTAGACAGCTGGGGCTGCTGTTCCAGCACATGGATTTCACTGCTAATTGTTCAAATAATCTGGCAACAAGAGAAGAAGTGACAAATTCCCTTCCATTTTCATCTCCAGCTCAAGCTTTGTGGTTATGGCACACCTGGTCGTGAGGTCAAGGTTCAAATTCCTTAAGGAGGAGGGGGTTGGCGTCCAGGTTGCTTTTTGGAGCAGTATGTGTGCACAACTGCCATACACTATCCTGCAAAAGCTGGGCATGCCAACTTCACAGTCACATTTTTAAAAGGAAGGGTTTGAATTGCTCTGGATGGAGAAAAATTCTTCATCGTCCTGAAATCAATTCCAGTTTGCTAATCCTGGTTTAGTGTGATATCATCTGTTAGGGGTTGTTCTGGGAATGGAGACTTTTAAAAAATGGGATTTTGTCATCTTCCACTCCTTTCTGTCTGCAAATGTGGAAAACCTCAGTGCAAGGGCTGCAATTTAAGATCCTAACCAGATTATTAGTATTTATGTTGGACTTTGCTAGTCTCAGATGGAGAGGTCAATGAAGTAGTGTGGGAAACTATCACTGCCATTTCAGTAGCTTGTTTTAAGACCTTAAAATCCAGGCTCTCAAGTGATTGTAAAAATCTGAATGCATAAGACTCATAAGGCATTCTCCAAGCTGTCCTCTAATCTAACCTTATTTGGTACTTATTTTCCTAAGAATAAATAGTATTTTTCCAAATACAATTGAATTAAACACATAGGAATTTACTGATGGCAGGTAGTTTTCTGAAGAAGAGGAAGGCATAAAATGCATCTTAAGAGGTATGAATTCTGATGTATGCTAGTTTACTAAATGGAAAATTAATCTGCAATTTCCTATTTTGCAGTATCTGAGTATACCTTTTATGAGTTTGTGGACTGTATATTTATGTGTTTGGTTTTGATTAGGAGTTTGTATCTGGGCTTCAAAAATGTACTCGGAATTGTCTTTCTAGTAGAACCTAGTCATAGCCATGTATTTGTTAGGCTTCTTCTAACAGCGGTATCTTGTCTTGAGTTTTAAAATCTAGCAAAATCCAAGTGCCCACTGACTTACTTAGTGTTTCAAAAACAATGGAATGAAAAGAAATTCATAGGCCATCTTCTTGTCCAAGGGAATTCCACTGCAATTAGATCATAGTAACTTCACCATTATTTCCTGTGTTGTTCTAAACTTCGGTTTAGTAATGCCGAGTTTAATGGTATTTTATCAGACTTTCTTTCATTAGAAATGTTTGTTGGTTTGTTTGTTTTTTTTTTTTTGTTTAATTGTACATAACATTTCCCACACCAGCAGTTTTAAAATTTCCCATATTCTAGATGCATTCCTACTACTTTAATTTTTTAAAAAATGAGAGAGAGAAAAAGATTTTGTACTGTTGCATGTTAACAAAATTGTGTGTGCCAAGGGTGAATGGCTGGATAGTATGTTATCTGCAAAGCATTTGGAGACAGTCTGACAGCACTTTATTTATTTCCTTCATGTTGCAAAGCTCCCTATTAATAAAACTCTTTCAAGTACATGGCAATGCTACTGTATACTCAACTTCCAAGTGCTCAGCACTGCTGCAGTACTGTTTGCTCTGTACAGGACACATTGCCTGTGCAACAGTTACCCAAAAATGGTCTGCAGCTCTTGCAACATCTCCAGTGTTTTCAAGAGCAGTATAGCTTTTTGAGACAAAAAGCATTGGGGATTGTACTTTTAAAAACACATGAAAATTTAGTCCTTTTTTTATTATTATTATGAGAACAATAATTTTTTGTCATTCAAGCCTTACTTAAAATGAACCTCTGAAAATCATATGTTGATTTGTGCAGAAAGTTTCTATACTGAGAAAGAGATCAATGCTTTGTCTTGGGACCCTCCCTTGGAAGGGCAGGGTCACTCCCAGCTCTGTCACCTACATGTGTTTTCTGTAGTTAATGAAGTGGGCAGATTCAGAGACAGACAATAACCAAGGTCTCTGCAACTACATTTTTAAATCACAGCATACCTTCTCCATCGAAGATGCTGTACCAATATGTGTTGGTGGAGCCAGGTTATCACTCGGGAACAATGGGTTTTCATGAGCTCATATGTAAGTGTCAAATTAAAGCTTTACTTCTGAGCCTGAAAATCTCAAAATGTCTTTGGAAGCAAGACTTTCCCATGAAAGCTAAACCAGATGATTTTTTTTTTTTAAAGTCAGATGTAATTGTTATACAATACATCTACAAAAGCAAAGTATATAAAAATATCTATTGGAAGACAAGTGTGAAATAAATGCAGAATATATTAGACCTTTTTTTGTGAAGATGACCCCAAAAAAACCCATCTGATAAATTCAGTGAAAATTGAAGTCTAGACTGGAAACCACAAAGGGAGTTTCAGGTTTACCAGTTAAGAAATGCTTGATGAAAAAAAAGACAGCTGATGTCACCAAAGAGCCCGTCAAGCTTTCAGAGCAAGAAACTCTCTCTCTCAGTATAAATTCAGGCTAGAGCTAAGATCATAGCAATAATATGGTATGCTGCATAAAATGGCGAAATTTTCCAGACCCGAGTCCCAAAATGTTCCCACAAAAATGTACATGAAAAATATGTTACACATTCAGACACAAACATGAGCTGCTTCCATGCGCACTTGAGTATCTGTGCATCTGTGTGTGCATTTGTGGTCAAGTAAGGTCTTAACTCTGCCTGTTTGTCTCAGCACATCCGACAGCCTGGTTGGAAGTACCATTTGTCATCATCCCTGGGAAATGCTACATTAAAAATAAAAGGACCACTAAGAATATGGCATTACAAGAAGTTTCTTGTTTAGTGGCTTCATTCATACAGATGAATTTGTTCTATGTGCAGGACCTTCAGGCTAAGCCACAGATAACTCTTATTAATATTAAAAATACATGGATGCCAAAGAAATGAAGTTCTGAAGTAGCTACTTATAGAATATGGGTAGAAGAAGTAAATGGTAAATGGTCATGCAGCCTGATCCCAAGGTATCTTAGCATTGCCTCTTGCAAAAACGTATTTCAGATTTATCATGCCTGAGAGGTAATCTATCATTTTGGAGTACTGGCCTTATTTTTTGTTTTTCCACAACATTAAGAACCCTTTGTTAACTTTTCTTCTCATTGTGGTGTGCAGCCATTTTGCAGCAATCTTCAGTTGAGATCCCTCTAACTGGGCATTGAACCTTTCAGTCATCAGACATTTCTGCATCTATCATTTTTACACTGTTCAGTCAGTTCTGAACTTGTTCTAGTAGGAGGGACTTTTTGCCCTGAAGAGAGAAAAAAATCAAGGCTGGGACTGTACCCAGTCACCTGAATACCCTGCAACATGCCTCATAGGGCTGTTAATATAGTTGCCCTACCCTGTTTCCACATCTGATAGCTGCATGGTTTCTCTCATAAAAGCCTTTGAAAACACCTTTTATTTCACTGCCCTGAGTGTAGTGAGGGGAGTCAAGTAGCTTCTGGGTTCTGATCTTAATGTGAACTGAGTGTTACTGAAGAATAATCTACTGACAGGCCTCTTCTTTTGCCAGTTTAATCAGCACAAAACTGAGCTTGTAACTCTAAACATTGTGTGGCTGGTTTTACTTTCTATGTGAAGTTACAGCTTGAGATCTCAAAACACTTTGAACATTACTTCTTGGCTTAAGTAATGTTCCCCAAAGATGTTATTATCTCCACTTTGTAGCTGAGTAGAGGCAAGTGCTAAATGATCATGCCTTAAAACTGACTGGAAAAAGTGAATTTTAGGATCCACACTCAAAACAAGTGATTTCCATAAATTGTTTGTTACTTTATAAGTAACTTCAGGAACATACTCTGTCCCAAGACAGTACAGTTCTTTTTCCACTGTACATCATCACTAGTGTGAAGGCTTTGCAAAGTAAATTACCTTCTAGTGCTTCTACCCCTATTGTCTGAAAGAGATGTGTTCATACACGTCGGTACAAACAATGTCAAGATCAGTATTTTTGAATAAGAACTATTTAGGGCATGATCTGGAGACACAAGAGACAGAACTGTGTGTGAGAGCTTTGACCAGCCTGCAGGACTGCTGCCAGCAGGCTTTGACAGAGGCAGAGGACCTCAGCCTGGATGTGAGCCAGAGTGTGCTTGTGTGACAGGCACCACGGGAAATAATATTTTACTTTAAAAAGATGCATATGTAAAATTAACAACAACAAAAAACCCATACCCAGAAACAAACTGCAAAAAGCATGAATACAGAACTAGAAACATCCTATTTGCTATGAAGTTCCTGGCTGAAATCACAAACACAGGCTGTAGCAGAACCCAGGAGGGCTGAGACTCGATCCTCTGCTTTCACCTCAAGATAGTATTCTTCCTTGTTCCTACTCACAGTTTTGGATGGAAAATTATGTAAATCATACCTAGCTCAGATTTATGGTAGAAATGCAGTCTGCAGTTCTGCACTGCCTGGGCTGGGGCTGCAGCTCCTTGCAAAGGGTATCTCTGCCCTTGCAGCTGCCCTCCCCAGCCACCCAGTGCCTCCTTCCCAGGGCTCTGCCTGATCCAGTGGCCATGTATAGCAATAGACTTCATGGTAATGATGCAGGAGAAAGGATACAGGGGTTGTCTTGGTCAAATATGTCAGAAAAGTATTTTTAAGGGGCATAGGCTATGATGTGAATAATTTCTGCTTTTTCTCTAATTTATCCAGGTAAACTCCTTAGGGTGTTTCTTCTCTGAAAAATGCTTAGAGGTCCCTTGTGCAGAAGAAGATTGATGCTAATGTATATAGTGTGTAAGTGTCCAAAAGAGAGAGAAAAAGATAATTTAGTCATGCCAAAATGACAGAAAGGCCCCAGAAAGTCAGTACTCCTCCAGCACTAAAAAAGGAGTGTTTCAGGAATGAGAAATACTGAGTCACGTCTGGAGCCAAACCCTATTCCCTCTGCTGTGTTCTGCATGAGGAGATTTCAGCGTTACTGTAGTTCTATCTTCAGACTTACGCAGCAGAGACAAGAGGCAGGGGATTCAACCCATCCCTTTTCTAGCACTTCTTGTATCTTGGAAACATGGGGGTAGGTGGGGATAAGATGTGGGTTGGCTAGATGGATATCTTGCTTAGTTACATACAGCAGTGAAGCAAATGTACAGTCAGGCTGTCAGCTTTCTCTATAAACACCTCTGAACTGTGAACTTTTCCCCTGAGTTTCATGTAAAGGTGGGAGGAAGCGATGTGCTGCAGACATCCCTGTGGGGAACACAGCCCAGAGCCTGAGGTCTGCAAGTTCCTCAGATGCAGGAAGACTCTTGGTTTCTTTACTGGGTCACAAAGAGATCAACTGCAAGGAACCAGATACATAAGCAGTACTTTAACTCAGAGTTTATTGGGTTTCTGTGTGGTAGGGTCTGACTTTCTGCTTTTACTGTATAGTCTCTGCTTTCTCTCTGAAGCCTGTATCTTTGAAGAAAGATGGAAAAATCTGATTGGATTCTTGTAACTTTGCATGTAGAGTAAGGAGTTTGCCTCCGGTCATAGTGTGTCACTTAAAATTAGATAAAATAACTACAGAAATTTATAGGTGATGGCAGGTATGAAATTTTTATAGTAAATGTTGTGCTTGTGTATTAAGTTAATTTTAAAGAGAGAAATTTTCAAGGCATACTATATGGCAGAAATTCTACCTCCTTGACCCGACACTGTCAATGTCCTGGGGCAGGGAATATTTACAGCTTTGTATTTGCAACTATTTTCCCTCTATTCCTCATGTCTCTTCAGTCAATGTGATACACTGCTGGATATCCTGATCTGTCAGCTGGGGATTCAAGACCTTCTATAACATAAAGAAAGAATAATATCATTGTTGAGTCTGAACATGTTTTTTCCGAGTTTGCATTTGAAAGAGGCAGTTCTGAAGTCTACTAACAGTAACATTATAATGGTGATAGTGGTATCTGAAGTTCTTGCAATGGAATAATAGAAGATTATTTTCAATTTATTTAGTTTTGAGATTCCAAAGAAATGAAAGATCTTCAGTTTACTGATTACATTTGCTTCTATATTTAAAATATTTAAATACATGGTCTGTTTATGATCTCAGTTTGATTTTCCTGGCAGATCACCCCTGTGTGTGTGTATGTAATGTGCAAAAGCATTTGTGGTGAGGAAAAGGGAATTATTTCCCTTTTCCACTGTGTGGGAAAATTTAAACTATTATTGGAGTAGCTACCTTCATAAAGTATTCTCAGCGCAGCCTTCCAGATTATGCCTTTTTGTTAAAAAATAACACATTGGGGATTCCTTTTATTTGCTTTCCAGTTTTTGAAGCCAATAAGATTCATTTATTTAGATTTTCACACATTTCATTGCAATGGATAAAGGTTTACTGACCTCCTTTCCCCGCTTGTACTCACAAGTATTTTTAATGAAGATACTGATCTTTTGTTTTCATGTGACTCGCGGACACTCCACAGAAAAAACTGACAAAAAATGCCGAGACCTGTGATGGAAATTATGGAAGTTGGCAACACTGGTGGAATGTTTTATCCTTAAAATTTTGAGTCAAAGCTATAAGCATGTGAAATGGCAGCTGTCTGCAAACGTAATTATAGGGAGTGCACCAGGCAACTATTATTTATTGAAGGCATTTCATCCTGGTGAGCTGTGGAAGCGTGTTTCAGCTGTTCAATGAACACAATTATATTGCACATGAAAGGTGCTGGGCAGGTCTTTGCCAGAGAATGTCTTGAACCCAAGTGAAGTGTTGGATCCTTGAATGTGCATTTACTTCAGATCTTGTCGTGAACTTCCATTTGATAGTGTGTCTTTTTTTAGTCAACATTTAATTACAAACCAATTAAACACTTCAGCTTTTCCTTAAATATGTGAGGTATGATAAGAACCGGATTTACTTGAGTGCATGACTTTGCACATATTATTCAGCTAGTGCTGCCAAATCATTTCCCTCTGTACTGTCTGTAACTCCCATTACTATCTTCCTTTGCCAAAATTAACTAACTGTGTGGTGTGAGCGGATGCTGAAAACATGAGCCATTGAATCAGGGTCATACAGGAGACAGAAACGAATGTTTCCAGAAACTGTGTGGTCACATTTCTCTAGGAAGAAAACAGCACTATATTTACAACATAGTGAGGATCAGAAATTGAAAATAAACAAGCACATTTTAAAAAATTCTTATGATTTTTGGGAATTGAAGGCTTCATTTAAATCTGGTGTGCAAGTGTTTTGGAACAGAAATATCTAAATTTTCTCTTACAAAGAACTCCAAGTGCCATGAAATGCTGTGTCTTGGTTTCTGAGACAAGCTATAGAGAAGTTCAGACCGTCAAGAAAGGATGCTGAATGGTTTTAAGATACTAGCTCAGAAACAGAAGTGTAGGTTCATTTCCCCACTCTGCTTAGATTTTTTATGTGAGTGATTTAATTTTTTTGTTCTTGAATTCTCCATCTGTAAAATGGGCCCGGTGTTCATTTTTTTGTTATGGCATATGGTGCCTGTAATGTATGATTTGCTCATGACTGGCAGCAGTAGAGGCTTTGTAAGCTCATAAACACTGATTTATTCCCTTTACCCTTTAAGGGTTAACTTGGGTGGTGTGAAAGGAATATTTGGTGCCATCTGTAGCTCTTTAATGGTTTCCGCATCAAAATTGTTCAGTTCAAACTGAAAAGATGTTTGCTGGTTTGCTTTTCCTCTTCTTTAAAGAAATCTGCGCCTTGACAGTTAGCAAATTGATATTTTCCCTGGAACTGGAAGTTCTCAGGCCAGATTCTCCTCTATTGCCAGCCGGGCTTGCTGTAAACAGTGTGAAGGGAGGAGCTGGGTATGTAAACATGTAGATGTACATGAAAAGGGGAATGTTTGCATGGCTAATGGTAATGCTTCCAGCAGAGCTGGATGCCTTTCTTTCCTAACTCGCTTTGCTCTGTGATCCTTACGTGGCTGCATGGCTGTAATCAATGGTGTGGAGCTTAGCACTCCCTTGGCTGTCTGGATGGAGAGCTAGGACCTATTCTCATCAGAACAAGCAATTTCAGACTG
Organism: Phaethornis superciliosus; assembly: GCA_023637945.1. Taxonomy (NCBI): domain Eukaryota; kingdom Metazoa; phylum Chordata; class Aves; order Apodiformes; family Trochilidae; genus Phaethornis; species Phaethornis superciliosus. The sequence continues at coordinate 9,721,078 of JAJQWJ010000011.1, forward strand.
ATAATGGGCTTGTGGTAACCTCAGGAGAGATAAAAAAACATCAGTTATGCCCATAGAGAATCATCAAATGTCTTTAATCATTGCATATTTTTACATCTATATGGTTTCAGGTTTTGAAATGCTTCAAATCGTATCAAAATATCAGTGAATTGAGTTCTGGATTTTTCTTAAACTTTTTATTAGGAGACTTAATGCCATTGCCATTTCTGAGAACACATTTACAATTACTTTGACCTATCCTTTTTTGTCACTGTGCAAGTATAATGCAAAAATACCACAAAATACCACTGCACAGTATCAACTGTAAGTTGATCAGCACTTCATTAGTTCTCCAGTAGCAGCTGGGTGATGTATTATGCAAAACTCTTGTCCTTTGACATTCAGGGCCTTGGAACTAATCCCACTTTTTTGTCATCATAATGAAATTCATTTGGCGGTGTCAGCTGAGTTCGTATTTCAAAACTAGCACATAGAAATCAGCAGCACTCTTGGTTTCTTTACTCAAGAGAGCCTTTGGTCTAGAAACTGAGACCTTCCACCTCTAGACATTGTGTCTCCTCCAGGTCATACATGAAGTGACTTAGGGAGTCTGTGTGGAGAAGTTGCTGGGGTGGCAGCCTGCCTGACACCTGCCAGGCTAGTAAATGTCTGTGGGGTTCTCTTTCCTATCTCCCTTCACCTTCATATATGCTTTCTCTGATTTGTATTTTAAGAATAATTAATAAGGTTTGCTTTGTATCCTAAGGTTATAAAAGATGTATGCAGCAACTTTATGGGAGCAGTAGACTCTGATGGGCCCTTGTCTAGTTCTCCAGTGCACAAGACGGAGCTGGAAAAGGTAAAGTTACCAAAATGATGAATGCAGAATTTCTTGTGTCTACTTATTGTAGAGGCACCACTACCAGCTGCAGAGTTTAGGGGATGTTCAGACCTCAAAGCTGAAAACTGAGTTTTGGTTCTGGGTTTCATGTATTAGCTTTTTGATGCTGGACCATTTTCTGGGGCAATCTTCAATAATTATTTGCTGACTTATGCTACTGTTTTAAAAACTACTGGCCCCTGCATCATCTTTGGGTATATGCACACATCCTACTGAATTAAACCTGCTGCTATTCATTTGGTCATTACCAAACCACAGACTAGCTTGTATCAATTAGCAGCTTCTCTTCACCCACTTAGGGTGCAGAGAGTGCAGGTCTGATTTGTGTGCTGTGATGCAGGGATGCTCTCTGTTAAGTGCTAAGAGCAAACAGGGAGAAATAACTTAGGATTGTTCAAAAGTTTTAAGGGAACATCTTTTAAATTTTAGAATTGTGTTCTTGAAGAGATCCCCGGGCCTGCTGAGGCCACTGTTTTGGCAGACCCTTTCAAGTATTTGTGCCTCGACACAGAAATTTGGCTATTCACATGTGGTTGTCTCTGCTGCCTTAACTCAGCAAGAATTAGGAAGGAGAAGACCCTGCAGTGAACAATCAGTATATTACCAGCACTGATTTAAGCCCCTGCTCTGTAAACAGACCTGCTCTACATGTGAGCAGACCCTCTGCAGACTCTCCTTAAAAGACTCACTGACAAAGGTTTCATCATCAAATTCCTGATGGGAAGTTCTCCCTCGTGGTGGAATGATGTTGCAGCGAGTAGTGTCATGTTGCATTGCACCTGGGATATAAGAACAAATTCCCCCCTGATTTCACAAGGCAAAAGCTGTTGTCTTTGCACGCTTGTAAAAACAAAATAACTGAAAGTGTCATAAAATAGTTATTTCCTGAAATGCATGCTATGAAAACGGGCAGCAAACCTTCTCATTTGTTTCTTTTTGCAATAATCTCTACATCTTCATGGTCTTTATCACATCATCTTATATCTCATACACAACCACTACAGAATAATCAGGGCTAAATATTTATTTCAAAAGCCAGTATGTACTCAGTCTCCTTATAGGAATGCATGATTTTCATGTAAGTTGTAACGATAAGTGCATATATGAAGCATTTTTTTAAGAAATACTTTTTTTCTTATCTGATCCATGTAATTGTTCATTGCTTTACAGATTAATAAGCATCAAGATTTAGACTCTAGAAATAAATTAAAATTTTTGTAATAGGAAATACTGAATTGTGGTTAAGTATTTTGCCTGTACTTTCATTTGTACTATATATTCTATTTGTGGTTTCCGTGCTTTTCTAAAACTTATATAATAGTGTAAAAAATACCCTCTCAAGCTAAATTTTTTACTATCTTCTGGTTGTCTTGCAAGTGAATGAAGGTTTAGAATCTGTTTTGTTTTGCAGTAAGCATACTTTTAAATTGACTCACAACAATTCAGTAGTCAACGGTCTCAACACTCTATGTCAATTAATTTCTTTGTCCCTGCAGAAGTTGTCATCTGAGAGGCCAAGCTCAGATGGGGAGGGTGCTGCAGAAAATGGAATCACTACTGTGTGCAATGGGAAAGAACAAGGTATGTCTTAGATCCACATATGCTTGCTGTAAATAGTATGTGCACACAGGAGGTAACAGTTAGTGAAATACTTGGTTTTGTCTTTCATAATATTTAGTAGTTTTTTAGTATTTCCATTAGGATTTGATGTAATTTGAAAACTCAATTATGTCATTCCTTAAAATTTTGAAGCAACAAAAGGCATTTGATGTTGTTACCATGAGGGTAAAATCAATAATTAGTTTAAGGAAACAGAATATAGAACTTTTGAGCTTTTGTGTGCTCAAAAGCACTGTTTTTTAGAGCTTGGGTGACCACTATAGGCAGCTAGCAGTTGCTTTTATTAACTGCACTGTATAGTGGCAACATAAATAGTGGGTATATAACTTTTAACTAAAAAAGCTATCATTATTTTATATATATGTATGTATGTATACATATATATACAGTTTATATGTGTATGTGTATACACAAATACATTTATGCGTAAACTATTATGTATGATTATTTATATTAACATACTAAAATGTTTATAATAATGTAGTATCAGTGGGTCTGTACTTGTGTATATAATTCTACATATGCTACTTTGGAGCCATGAGTGCTTTATAGTCCTTGTAATCTGACAGAGGCACATCCCAAACCCAGAAGGAATCTTCTCAGAGTTGTATCTCAAACACGCAGCCCCTACACTCTCTTTCTCACAACCGTTTGTGTTCCCCAGAGCGGAAGAAATTCTGTGACTTTGCTAACTTACCATAGAGCAATGGGCTCATTTAGATAAGACATTGCTCTGCAGCTGTCAAGCTGAGGGGTAATGTGAGCTGCAGTGAGCACAGTGTCAATACTGGCCTTGGTGCCACTATTGTCTCGTCTTCTGACTCATTTCCTTTATCATCTCCCTGGGTCGTTTTCCAACACAATATTTCTGGAGTATGAAGATCTCTGACATACAATCAGTGTATTCTTCAGACTTGAAAAGGTTAAGTCAAGAAGGCCTTATTCCTGCTGCCCCTCAGTTCTGCAGGAAAATCAAACAGCAGTGTGAAGGGAAGATAGGACAGTAAAACAAAAAATGCAATGAAATGCGTTTGTTTTACTGTCTGTTTGTGCTCCCAAGAATGGTTCCTTTGGGCCTCTGTCTCAGAGAGATGAACTTTTCTCAGTCTATGGCTTTTTTCACTGCTTTTCATCTCACCACTCAACAGCCACGATCCAGTTTTTGGCTGTTGCTGCATGGGATGGAAACCTCTTGGTGGGCAGGTGCTGCCTTCCCTTCTTTCCTCAGGCAGGGGCTGACATGAGCAGATGGGATGGGTGGTCCTCCTGCCTCAAACACAGGAGCTTGCTCCTTGTTTAGAGAGCACAATATAAGTTGACAATTCCCTTTCCTTAGGCAGAGAGAATTGGACCTCTGCTTGTGCACGTGTGTTGCTGTGTTGGACTGTGCTGTTAGTGTCTGACAAGCTGCCTCTCCCCTCAGCACCCTAGGCTGCATGTGTCAGATTTGTACAGTTTTGGCTACAAATACAATTTCTAAATAATGTTCCATGATTCCTAGCAATGAAACTAAGTACGGTAAATTATCCCATTTTGAGTCCCAAACTGCTTCTCTGCTTTCCATGCATTCTTCTTCCCTTCAGTTCATAAAGTTATTTCTCATACGAACATTTTTTCCTTTTTTTCCTCAGTTTATGCTAGTCCATAACCACTAAATGTTCCCTGTTGCAGAAAGAATTGATATGTCAGGGATAAAGTAACAGCAGCTCAATCAGTAACTATCACAAATGTATTTTTCAGCAAAATAATCTATCAGGGCAAGTTGAGGGCTATTTTTGCTGCTCTTTCAGTAAGCAGAGACTTTTGTTCTGTTGATGGAATTGAAATTCATCACTGAATGCAATTTCAGAAAGTTCATTTTGTTTGTTCTGTTTTGTCTTTTTTTCTGATTTCTGTTTTATCTTTGAAAATCTCTTTTTTATAATTTATTAGGATATTAGTCAAGTAGGCACTTAAAAAAATAACATCCATAGTCCTTGCCATGTTAGATTCAGCATCTCAACAGGTCTCAGTGCACAGACCCATAGTATTAGTAGTATTATCATGCTAAATTAGTGGCAACATAGCCTGGATGTTAATAAAATATTTTTTTTTCAGCAGAGCTCTTTCTCTCCAAGCCCTCATGATCATAGAAAGTGCCAACGTCTGACCATTGCTTATACCAGTCCCCCTAATTTAGTTATTAATTCTTAATTTTTAAGTCTTGTCTTTCTAAAAGGTCCATTGTGATAATATATCTTTACATAATTGTACATGTCAGGAGTGTTCTTGCTAAGCATGCATATTCTTGGTTGAGTACTTAATTGTATTTTGAGGTTAGTGGTTAGGAAAAATGAAAGATCATCTGGCTGAATTTTCATTCTTCTGTGTATGAGCTAAAGTTATATGCAGGTATGTGAGTCATACTGATAAATTAGATGGTGAATGCTGTGGAGAGAGACTTTCAAGTTATTTGTATTCAGTTAGAAGCTTTATTTTTTTTTCCTTATCTTTCAGAATGCCATGATTTTTATAGCACAGAGGTTATTTATAGGCATCTGAATTAGAGAGGGCATGTAATGTTTATCTCATTGCAGTCTGCAACTTTTGTACATATGTTCATCTTGCACAGGATTAGTTGCCTGAACTACTATTTTTTTTATTCTCTCTATTAATTTGTTAATTTAAGCACACTAAAATACACACTTTTTCTTTCTTAATAGTGAAGAGGAAAAAAAGTTCAAAATCAGAAGCCAAGGGCACTGTGACTAAAGTAACAGGGAAAAAAATAACAAAGATAATTGGTTTAGGAAAGAAAAAGCCATCAACAGATGAACAGACCTCATCAGCTGAAGAAGATGTTCCAACATGTGGTAAGTGGTTTTTCTCCTTGAGTCTCATATCTGCATTGCAAGTAAAACTTTACGAACTCCTAGCCTAGAAAATCCTCTAAAGATTCTTTTACTGCTTTAATTCTTCCCCTAACATCAGAAGGAAACACTCAGACTGGAAGAAGAGTAATCAAGAGTGTATCATTTGAAAAATAGACTAGCATGGCTTTTTAAATAAAATGGTAGCACTGGCTCAGAAGGAATATCATTGGTCTTTGAAATGGTTAGGTGATGTCCTCATAGCTCTGGTATTTTCAACCAATGGAATTTACATTCTCCTGTTTGCCATCTGGTACTCCAGTGTTAGGTAACACTTCCATACATGAATAAGGCTGAACCCACCCTTCTCCAAATCCCTGGCAAAAAAAACTCCATAGAAAGAAAGCTGTGAAGCAGTCACACTAGATTCTGAATTTGGATTTGCTTTTACCCTTAAAGTGAACAGTAAAATTTTTGGGAAACCTAGAAATATGTGATTAGGCAGCTGCTGGCAGAACTCACCAGTGTGTGAAGTGTGATAGATGCTTGTGAAAGGAGGAGATCCATGGACCACCAGTGACAACTTCATAGATCACAAGTGGCTCTCAAGCAACACTTTGGGAATCATTCATATGAGCATTTTTTGATTAAATAAGTGTGTATATATGTCTATACATCAGTTAAGTACAGATGTGATTTATCAACCTAAAGAACAGCTGGGAAAAGCTGTGTCCAGCCAGATGCATTGTCTGAAGCATCTGGCTTCCATAAAAGCTCAAATTTCTGGGGTCTCAGACTCCATTGATAATTCTGTGTTATGTGAGATGTTAACCACAGCTGTACAATCTAATTCCTAGTATTTCTGTCATTATTTCGGATATGGAGGCAAGTATAGCCATTACTATTGTCTGCATTTGGCTCTACTCAACACTGCTAACAGATTTCATAGGAGTAGGCTTTCAGAAGCCTAGGCTTTGGTCATTGCAGGAAGTCTTTGCAGAAGTTTCTCACTAGCAGATATTTGGCTCAGTGCAATGCCCTCTGGGAGGCTGCTTCATAGTTGAAGGCTTTTACACTTTAAAAAGACTCTACCTCCCATGAACAAAGGGAGAAGCCCAGCAGGGCTGCAGGGGACACCCAGCTAGGGTGGAAATGGAAACCCACCTGCACTCAGAGTCATGGCAGAGCTCTTCCCTACACCATCATTGGTCTTCAGTCCCCTGGGCTAAGCTCAAGTGCTAATGCCCCAAGTGGGAACACACTCCAAGCATTTTGCTCATGTCAGCTGTTGAAATTTTAAGTAGGGATATGTGGGAGGAAAAGCATGAGGTCTTGCTTAGTTTAAGGGAAGTAGGAGGATTTGGAAAAGCGTTTCTGAGAGGTGCACTGGGAGCAGAGGGGGAAAAAAATAAGTACTGTCTGAAAAAAAGGACTGGGCTTCAAAACAGGCCAGCTGGCTTGCACGTGAAGGGTTTTTCATTTCTAGGGATTATATTAAAATGCACAGATACACAAGGTTTTGTTACAGGAGGAGGGATGAGAGCTGGACAGTGTGATCATTACAGGGAGTGAAAATCAGAGGATTGTGCACATCCTCCGTTTTTGGGTATTTTTTATGGCACCTTCCAACATGTGCACAATCCAGATCTGCTACATCCTGTTGGATCATTAAAATTAATGAAAACTAAAGAGGTAGCTATCCAAAAGGATTAAATGAAAACCAGACCTGAGATAGAAGAAAACTTTTTTACATAAATTCTGGCCTGTGCAAGATATCATTTGTCTCCATTATCATAGCCTGTTTGGAAGCAGCAACATGCTAAATTCACGTGATGTTCATAATGTGGACGCAGAAATGTGAGACAGGAGAATTGATCACTGTCTTGATTTTAAGGTTTGAGTCTGGAACATGTATTACGATGGAATAGGCAAGTAAAAAACCACAAAACACTTCACATTTAATAATACTATATACCTAAACATTATAGCCAGTATAGTGCATTATAGAAAAGCAGTTTTTTTAAAAAGCAGTTTATTAAGAAAATTTGGATTTGTTGTAAGGGCACTGTATTATCCATGAAGGGAAATCTTTGTTTAATCTTTGTCTTAAAGTTTAGCTCAATTTCATATGCATTTACTTCTTGAATCTTAAACCAATATGAATTTTATTTTTATTGGCATTGTTAATGGTAATTTAAATTCTGCTTTAAAAGTGCTGCAAACCAAATGTGCATTCTTCTTTCTAAAAGAAATCGAACATATAACATCAATGCTTAGTTGGCCTTTAAAACACTGATTTTGGATGTTACAGAAGGTAGTTTATCACCTAATTATCTAAAACGATTTCTGCTCTTTGCAGAAAATTTTTGTTAGCCAGTAATGACCAAAGTCATTACACATGGAGAAGATGTGTCTTTTATGTGAGCACATCAACTGCATATGAACATTATTTTTATCACTGTCCCTCTGCCATTCTTAAAAAAGTTATGGGGATTGGTGTGCTCCAGCTCACCCAGCTACAGTGGTGACAGGCACAGAGCAGCCACTTGCAGATGAGCAGGATCACAGCGTTATAGGCTTTATTCCAGGTTATTGGCACAGTGAGAGTTTTCATTAGAAGAACTGGGGGAGGATCATTTACTTGACTGCCAAAAATCTATCTGGACTTTCCTTTATTAGCTGTTCATGTGCTAGCATTACATTGAAAAGACAGGTTTTGGGGGGTTTTTTTTGGTTTGTTTTTTTTTTTTTTCATTTAAAAAAAAGTCAGGTGTAAAATATCTCACGGTTCATTTTATTGCAGGATACCTCAACGTGCTCTCAAATAACCGCTGGCGTGAGCGCTGGTGCAGAGTGAAAGATAATAAACTAATTTTCCACAAGGACAGGACAGATCTGAAGACACACATTGTTTCTATTCCACTCCGTGGCTGTGAAGTCATCCCGGGACTGGACTCGAAGCATCCCCTGACATTCCGCCTGCTCCGAAATGGGCAGGAGGTCGCTGTGCTCGAGGTGCAGTAGTTGCTAAGGCTAAGACTTGTAGAAAAACCCTCAAGCAAAAGTAGAGAAACACTTTCACACAACCCAGTCATTCAAAAAAATCCACCTTTGGAATGATGTTATTGCAGAGGTGGATAATAAATACTGGAAGGAGAAATAAATATTAAAAGTTGTATCCAAAGATAGAACAGAGATTTAAAGCAGTTCAGAAATTCAGAAATCTTCTCAGAAAAATGCTTTTCTCTACACTCATCTTTCATTGATTTCCTGATGAAATATCTCTAGTGCTTCCCTATACACACTTTTACATCAAGGATATAATTACTTAGGTTAAATAACAAGCATAATTAAATAATGGATCACTGTTGATGGGAACTCAAGAGCTCTTAGCTCTCATTTGTCTGCTTCTCATATGAACCACTTCTGTTCCGTCTGTACTCATATCAAGATAGTTCTGCTGTAAGGAAATCCAGTGTTCCAGCATTCTGGTGGGTCTCTTGGCACACCTCTTGTGTTCAGACCGGCACAATCCTTGTATTGTGAAGGTCATGTTTTTGTCAGGGTTGAGTAGGTAGGATTTTCTTGGGGGGCTTTGTTCATCGTATTTTGAAAACTGAAATGAGAGGACACTTAAGAGTCAAGTATGAAGATACAGGAGGAGGCAACATTTTGTTTTCAGTGTCAGGATGGACACTTACATCTTCAAATTTTCAGCTGCAGGTCACGTTAATCTCCTGTCCTTGCAACCAGACCTGTTGTATGTGAGCAATTCAGAGAAGCTCAAAAAACTAGTAAGTAGCTCAGGGAACTGTGAAAGGCAATTAAATACATTAAAAGAATGAGAAATTTGGAGAGCACAGTTTTCTTCCCTTCGCCATTTTTTCTGGTTTTTGTTTTGGAACTATTTAACTTTACAATTGGTGTCTTGAAGTAAAATACAAAAATTTGAAAATTATTTTAACAATATTCATGTTAATACTTATGCCACTAGGAAAATAAATGCCATCATCTAGACAAATGAATTGAAATTTTTCAGAAATTATCACTAAAATTTCTTCTGTTTCTCCTATTTCTTTTATATTTTGCCATAATTTCTTCTTAGGACTAAAATTTTCTGCTTAGGAGTCATCCTAACTAAAATCTCCCAGCCTAGCATAGGAAAATAATTCTGCTATAGCTTTCAGTTTTAAGAAGGCTAAAAAAAGCATGACTTGAATGTAAATCCTCTAGCCTCATATGATTATTTTTTCTTGTTTTTTGCAGACCTCTCACTTTGTATTACATCATAACTAGTGAGCGCATAGCTTGCTTAAAGTACACCCCTTCTAGCAAAGCAGACTTTATAAGAAATCCTGGGGTTTTAGGAGTTCAGCAGAAAGAAACCAGAGCCTCTCATACAATGTGGTAGCAATTTTCTAGCCCAGAGGAATGTGCCGTTTTGAAATAATGCTCAGCTCAGTGGCAGACCAGAAACCTGATGTATGCCCTTGCCCTCTCCTTGCAGGCATCCTCCTCCGAAGACATGGGCAGATGGATAGGAATTTTGCTGGCAGAAACAGGGTCCTCAACAGACCCCGGAGCTCTGCACTATGACTACATTGACGTGGAAATGACAGCGAGCGTCATCCAGGCTGCCAAACAGACCTTTTGGTGAGAGGGGTTCAGCTACCTGGGGGTTTCCAGTACTGTGAGAATTTATATCCCTGCTTTAAGTCAGTGCCAAGAGACCTTATCAAAATCCATCCCCCTTTGCCAGATATTGACCCCCTGAAGTGTTTCAGCATTGCAGTCTGTTAGATGTGTTTATGATTATTGTGTTGGCATCCTGTTAAGTCCTGTGAAAGATGCAGACACCATCCAACTTTACTCAAATCTTTGCTCAATTTTTCAGTAAGATGCCTTATCTAGAGCTATCTTTTAATACTTCATTTTGCCTGCAGATTTAGAACTACCCCTGGAAGCAGGCAAATATGCTGAACATTGAATAAATCTGCAGCTATGTAGTTCACATTCATCTGTTGGCTTCATTTGCTGTGCTTATAGCCAATATGTACAGCATTATTAGCCAATACATGCTGTACATGAAAAATGTACAGCAAATTTAAGTCTTGAATAGTCACTCTCCTTTGCTAAATTAAAAACTTCATCAAGCCATACCAGCCCAATTAATTCCTGAGGTTTAACTTAGGAGGTGGAAATTGGAAAAGTGTCTAAGGTGCAGTATGGAAACTCTGTTAAAATTGCAAATCGGTACTGTGAATTCCTTATTACCAGTCCTGTGCTAAGAAAAGCAGTGCATACTTAGCATATATAATGATTCACATATTCAAATCAATTTAGGAAATAAGGCAGCTTTTGTTCAGAAGAGACTGTCTTTTGTCCTTGGCTAGATGAGGCTTTGTAGACAGAAGTGAAGGAAGCACTGGGACAGGCAGGATGCCCTGGGGCAGATGTACCCTGTGGTTTCTCAGGGTCAGAAAGAGGGTGGCCCAAGAAGACAGCTGGCAGAAGCATCATCCATCATCTTGCTGCAAAATGAGACTCCCCACACAAATCTGGAATTTGTGTGACTTAATATATTAGAAATTCCCACTCCATCTGCCCATCATAACTGAACACAGATTGAAAATGCAAAATAAGAAGGCAAATGGTGCAGAGTTTTCCAAAAGAATACTGTCCTAAAATTAGTGAGGTGCTAAGAGGGTTTTAATGAGGCAAAAAGCACAACTTCATTCACAGTCTAGTTTGAATGACTTCTGGTAGAAATCAAAGTGATTCAGTGTTACCACAAGTCTAGTTTTGCCAGATAATTTTGATAGAATCAAAATGGGCTTCACTTACACACTTATGTTAATATTTGTCTGGAAGTTAATAGCCTTCAAAAAGTTTATCCTGTGTTGACATGTATTTTTGCTTCAGTCAGCATCTACCAATAACCACATTTAAGAAAGAAATAAAATGGAAACCTTTTCCTCTGAATATTGCTTTTCTTTCCTTTCCTGAACAAATGTTATATTAATTGAAGCCAAGTGAAAAAACATGCAACTAGACCACATGTTAGAAAGAAATGTGAAACAACTTGCAAAATAGCAGAATTCCCCCATTAAGAATTAGTTAAAATTCATTGGGTGTCTTTAAAAGACTGTAAGAGCTCGTTGATAAGCAACTACAGTAGCTGTCTGCTGATTTTCAGCTGCTCTTAGAAAAAGAGAAGAAATCACAATGATACTTAAGTGTTAATGAAATACTATCACAGATCTTTATAGAATGAGTATCAGTATTCCAAATTAACTGCACTTAAGATTAAAGCTTTAATTATTGCACAGTCCCTTCAGGGTTATTGTTCGTTTTCTGAAACTGATGCTTTGAAAAATGATTGGCTCTTCAGTACCAGTCCCATCAATTTTTGCCATCTAAATCATTAGGTATCTAGAAAAGACTAAAGTAAAAAATATTCCTATCAGGTTTTTCTCCATTTGTTTTTCCATGTTTCAGAATAAAATTTACTTGCATGAATGCATCTGTTAACAGGACTAATGAAGCTTAGTGAAATAATGCTTATAAAGTGCTTGCAGATGCTAGCACCTTCATTTGGTGGTGGAAATAATTACCACAGGTGCATCAGATGTCTGTAGAGACTATCCCAGTCTATTACCCATAACTCTCATTGAAGCTGCCTAAATAGAAAGAAATACAATAACAGCTCCAAATGCAGTCCTTCAGACTAACCAGAAAGACTTGAGTGATGTTCTTTATTAAGAGGAACAGTAATATATAGCCTTCTAAATCTAATAAGTATGAGATATGATAAAGCTAAAAACATTTTTATCGCTGAATATATCTTGGGCTTTTTGTTGTTTGTTTAAAGTAAGAAAATATTCTGTTTAATAATTATTCCACCCCTTCCTTGCCCTGAAAGGTTCATACTAAACCAAACAGGTTCATCCTTATGAGCTTGGGTCTTCTGTGGCACAGGTGAGCCACAGTTGGGTGAGGTCTGTCTCCCTCTGAATAAAAAATTCAGTGGACTCCATGTTATTCCTAAGTCAAACAAAAGCATCTGTTGAAACCACACCATTCTTGAGCTCCAGCCAGCACTATAGAAGACCCTCTCTGCTTTTGTAGGTGTTTAAAATATTTTATAAATATCAGCACAGAGCCTGAATGGTTCCATTGTTTGGGATGGAAAGCTTTGTTTTCCCATTCAGATACACCTGAAACTAAAGAAATTATTTGGGATCTCACTCTATATCTCATTCCATTTCATCAGTTGCTACAAAGGACCCTTTGGGTCATCACTGTTAATGATTCTGCCCTATTCTGCATTTGGAGATCTTTGCTCCCAACACAAAGGCCATTGCAGCCTGTCATATCTCGCACATATCTTGCATGTGTTCTGCAGAATTCCAGTAAACCAAGCTACAATGATTATTTTGGAGAGAGAGGGAAAGAAGCAAACAAGCAAACAGCCATATACATATATACATATATATGTGTGTGAGTGTGTGTGTATACATATATATATACTTATTTCTGTCCCTTTTGAACCATCCAGGGGCTCACATCCATGGTGTGAGACAAAGCAAGATGTGGAGCTTAGGTACATGGGATTTATGAGTGTGCTAAGTTAGTGGTTGGACTTACTGATCTTAAAGGTCTTTTCCAACCAAAACATGTCTGTGATTTCTATGTGCATGCATAATCACCCAGACAGAGAATTGGGAAGCATAGTGCCATTGTCCACTCTCTACCTAGCCAAAAGTTCTGACATGGAAATGAAAAATTCCCAGATTTTGAAGAAGAAAATATTAAGCAAATTTTGATAGAGAGGTGAACCTTGAATTTGTCAAAGTTCTGAGGTTTTTTACAAATTTTTACTGGATTTAATTCTTGTTTTGCCCAATTCCTAAGTTTGCATCCCGCTGAGCATGCACCCGGCAACACCTGCTTCTCCCCAATGCAGACAACAAGGAAACTTTTATAGGACACTGGCAAGCTGGTTTATAACAGAGATCAGCCTGTTCCCGTGTAAACATGCCACTGAGCAGCTACAGCTGTTGCCCTCCTGGCTTTCACACTGCCTTATCCTCACTGTAAGCATGGATTACAGGAACATGTGTTGTAATGTTGGCTGCTAGCAGTAACATGTGAGTAGCAAAAGAAAGAAAACTGTCTTCAGCTTTCCTGCAGAAAGCTAGAAGATATGTGTTTCCAGGCTGCATAATCAGACACAGGAACAAACCCCTGAATTGCCATTTAGACTGAGGTTCAAGCACTGTTTTTTATTATTTCTATTTTGCTTTATTTAGTTTTATGAACAGGCGAGTTATATCTACAAATCCGTATCGGGGAAGCACTGCCAATGGCTACGCCTGTCCGAGTGGAATGGCACTTCATTATGATGATGTTCCCTGCATAAATGGATCGGTAAGAATTGAATTGGCACAGAACAAATGGTTTGCATGTGTTGAGTGCATGGACATCTGAAAATTATATTATCTAAAAAGCTCCACTGGGCAGTTTCCAAATGAAGTCTTTTTTTTTTTCTTTTTGATTGCAGACTGCAAACTTCTCTCACATCTACAGAGTATTTGGGGTGTGGGACATACTGATTACATTAACCTTCACATGAGCCAATGGGTTTTTAGAAAATAGTTGCCTGTTGGTGATTTGTTGCCAAGCCCTTGAATATAATACTCACTTGAGGGGGTATTTTTTAGATCACACCAGACCTGGCAAAAATTAAGGACTCAGCTACACCAGGCACTTTTTGTGCTTGAAAAAAGTCCAAAAGCACTTCTCCATTCCTAGGACTACATACTCCTTGACAGTCAGTACTGCTCATCTCAGAGGAGAACCACAGTGGTCACTACCATCTTCATAATTTACAGAGTTAATTGTAGGCAGATATGTAATAGAGTTTAACACATATATATATGGTCCTCAGGAAGATTTGCAGGGGAATTAGAGCTCATGTCAACTCTTAATTTGTGCCTCCTTCATAAAGGCCCCCAGTAAGGCTGAACTCAAGTAAAATTTAGACTTTCAAAGTGTTAAGTAGACTGCAAGTTCAGTCTTCCATCATGTCTCAGTAATGTCTGAAAGATGGTCAAAAGCTCCCTTTGGGATCAACACACGACCACATGTGCTGAATAGTCTGTATGTGTAGTTCTGGGATTTGCTGAAACCTCTGTATGTAGGTGACTGTATGTATGACTGTACTGCCACAGCCAGGATGGATTCAGGGAAGATATTTGGCAACCAGTTTGTTTTATTTTAAGATCAATTGAATGAATCACTCAGGTATTGGTTTTGAGCTTTTAGTTTCTCTGAGGGAAAAAAAAAAAAAAAAGGAAAAAAGGCCTGTAGGTGTTTTAGCTGCTTCATTCAGAAAAATAATTCTGAGTAGCTTGTTAGTATCCCCCTCCTAACACCATCCTGCTTGTGCCCCTCAGGGCCAGAGCAGTGTGTGAAAGAGCAAGGATGATGGGGTAGTGCTGGCTTGCCCGTGCTAGGGAAACTGCAGAGGGCTGAGGCTGTGAGCCATGTAATGCCATGATTCCTTGTCAGACTCTGTCTGCCCCTACTTTCTAAATAGTTAGATTCAAGTGTAAGCGATAAGCAGACACTTGCTTACAGAGTTACTAATGTCTGAATTTCACTTAGGAGGTTCTGCATGGTGTACTGTTTACTAACTGCCAAAGTGTGTGTGTTGCAGTGGGAACCAGAAGATGGCTTTCCTTCTTCTCGTAGCAGGAACATTGGAGAAGAAATTCTTTATGATAACGCAGGCCTGTACGATAACTTGCCGTCTCCAAAAATCTTTGCGCGCTATCCGCCAGCTGACAGAAAACCCAATAGGCTATCCACTGACAAACTCTCCTCTAACCATTACAAATACCCTGTCTCATCCAATCTGTCTTCTGCTCAGTCTGTCACTAATACCTCTGCTGTGGGGAGGGGATCTGGCTCACAGGTACTGTATTATTTAATACTTAACAAGGCTTTGTATTACTGGATGTTCTGTTTATGTGGTTGTTATCTTAAGGTCCTTGGGCTATTTCAGTCCCTGAGTCTTAGGACGGAAGGGCTTGAAGTTTAGGCATGAGCCCTCTGCAATGAAATGTGTTTGCTGAGTAGTAAATTCTGCTGTGGAAGTATTGGCACCTGGGAACGGCTTTCCTCACAGGTTCTTGATGATTTACAGGTTGTGTAGAATAATAAAAAAAATAGATATGACCTTCCAAACTTAATCTGAATGCATAGCCAGCCATCTTCTGTCTCCATAGGCAGTGATGACTTCAAAAAAGAAACAATAACAGTCAAATATGACCTGACTGTGACAGCAAATTTGCCTCTTATATATACTATGGTTATATGTATTGTGAATATATATATCTATCATAACATATATTAGGTATCTACAAAATTATATTGTGTATATACTTATTTTCTTCCCCTGAAAAAAACCCTAAGCTTATGCCTGTGCTACTTTCTGAGGATGGCCTCAGGCTTCTGCACCTCAGCTGAGATGAAAGTGAAGCTAAAGAGAATTGAAATCCTGTATCCTCAGCCTCAGTATCAGACAGGCAGACCCCAGCTGGGAAGCAGAGCAAACCTCACTCACAGCCATGCCTTCCCTAGAGCATGTATTGCCCTGACTTGAGGCTACAGCATCAATATTTCCCCAGTTCAGTCCATAAGAGCTTTTGGAAGCAGGTGACCAGAGAATGGCATGTGTAGGCCCTGAGCTCATCTAAGGCATCTCCCCTGAAACATTACAAGGAGAGTATTGCTCTTCCCAGGGTTCAGTTCAGCACAGGACAGCCCTCAAAATGGAAACCCCTTGGACATGAAATGTACTGTTTCTGGTTATCTTGTGGGATTGCCTGGCCATTATGAGAGGGGTTTTTTTGAGTAAGAAGAACTTGTCATTTATACCTAAAGGTTATATAAGAGGAAATTGTTATGTTAAATCTAATTTTTAAATGTGTAGTATATATTGCTTTGAAAAAAAAAAATCCATGTCCCACAAGGATGACGCAGTCATAAGTAAATAAGAAACAGCGTGACAAGCCCAGTCGGGTTTTATTGTGTGAAATTAACTCTGACGAACCTGGGTTTCAAGAACCTTCACTGTATAAAATATTTCAAAGGTCTAACTTTTCTGTCCCACGGTGGCTTTCTTAACATAGTAAATGTCACAGTTTTAAATAATTTGAGATTGTGCTGCCCCCAGGGATGAGGAGTTCATCGCCCTGTTATCCTGTGCTGACCAGTGGAGAAACGCCGTCTCCAGCCCAGTCAGCCTGCTCTGTTAGAGCTCTCTGAGCAGGCAGCTTTTTGTCAAGCTTTGCCCTTGATGACAGGATGACCGTAATGCCAGTGGCACAGGAATAACTGGAGCCAATTTGTGGTTTTGTTTCCAAACAGTTTAAAGGCAAGAAGCCTCCTGCGACTGCCAACGGGATCACCGGGAAAGGGAGAACATTAAATAACCAGCCAAAAAAACCCGAATCTGTGTCATGTGTGAAGCGTACTGCCTCCAGTAAGTATGTCTGCTCACTGCTTCCTCACTCACAAATGGAGTCATGAGGGTACCCCAAATAGCTGATTTCTTGGCAAGCAAGATAAAACAACTACTGTGGTTCTTCTGTGTGGGAGATGCCCACCAAGACTTTGAATAGAGATATTGTGTGCACTGGTGCCTCATCAGTACTCCAGCCGTGTCATGAGGTAAAGAGTTGTCATATGGAGATGATAAATCTGAGATGTGGGCCTGTGTCTTTGAAGTCATGAGGTCAGAAGGAAAAAAAAAAGGTAGATTCTTCATTTGGGTCACAGAATAACTCTATTCCTGTTAGAAGAGGTATATGAGGAGCTGAGAAGGATGTGAAAACACTGTATTGGTCAAAAGTGGAAACACTCTTGCCACTAATGAAAAAGAAAAGTTATAACAAAATTATGAAGACAGCCACACAGCTCAAAATCTTTCTCAGAGAGAGGAGAGTTCAATTGGTGAGTGGCACATTCAGAAAGAGAATTCTTCTGGGCAGGTGAATTGCCTCTAGGATATCCCTGACAGGGATTGCTTTGCTTGAAGAAAAGACAAATAAGAAGTGAAAATAATTTTTAAAAATCTGTATTTAAAAACACAGCTTCTGCTAGAGAACAAATGTGGTTATTTTTTTAATCCCAATACCAGTTTTTAAGAAGTCATGGATTTAAGGGCAACAAGAGAAATTTTGTTTCAACTTCAGCAAAAAAAAGCATCTTTCTAACTGTGCAGGTCAGTTGTTACTGGAATAGATAATTGTAGGAGTAAATGCATCTTTGTTACTAAAGACTTACTGGAACTGGTATTACAACTAATTTTCAGGAATAGTTTAGTTGACTTTGTCTGCATATCTGAAAGCAAAGTGATCTGCTAGCTGACCAATTTTTCTTTGAGTCTTCAGCTGGATCAGAGTTATAGAAGGAGATGTGAAATACAATGTGAAAGCCACAGATATCTGTGAGCCATGAAAGGAAAACATTTATATGGGAATTTAAAAAAAAAAAAAAAAAAAAAAAAGTATCAAGTATCAAAAAGGAAAGAACAACTCTGTATTCTCTTATGTCAAATATGTTAAGCACTTGAAATAGGAATAGAAACCAAGCAAAAAGGGCAAACAGGTAGCTTTTCCTCTGACCTCTTCCAATTAAAAATCAAGAGCTCAGAGATAAAGAGGAGCCTTCTTTCCCTCTTCTGAACTACATATAAAGGCAAGGCTATTTTTCAAAACCAATGTACTTCAAGGTGACTGGTATTTCTCATCTTCCTTGTCTAAATGTAGAAACCATATAAATTCCTGTGTCATTTCCAAAGCTGTGCTTCAGAACTCAGCAGGGATCACAAACCTTGAGAAAAGGTTGGTGGAAGAGGGATGGTAAATCGGTTTCTCAAACCATGAAATACTTCACGTGGTGTTTGCTGTCAAGGAACTGTTTAGAGTTTTACTGTTATTTTAACCATAAATAACCACAATCTAATGCATACAGATGCAGAGCAGTACAAATATGGCAAGAACCGTGTGGAGGCAGATGCAAAGAGGTTACAAAGCAAAGAGGAGGAGCTGCTAAAGAGGAAAGAAGCACTGCGGAACAGACTTGCCCAGCTCCGAAAGGAAAGAAAAGATCTACGTGCTGCCATTGAAGTCAATGCTGGTATGAGGTGCTTTTTCGTGCTGAATTCTACCTGGGGGGGCCAGGGGTGGGGGCTTAATTATCCAAATAGCTTTGTATTCTGTGCTGTAGATGTGCCACTGCATGAGATTTGTTTTCGATGTTAAACAACATTCTGTAATGTCTGTATCTGCTTTCTCTGCAGATATAAAATATATAATATAAATATATTTTTATATATTTATAGGTGTATGTACTTATATAGGTATTTTAGATATGCTTGTGTGTATGTATATATGCACACATCTATGAATTGACACTGATCAGAACTTCAGGCAAGCATAACATGGTAATAATTTTATTGTGACTGTTTTTTCATGACACAGAAAAATAACAAAACAAATACTGATTTAAGACTAGACTCAAAACCTGGGGAAGACACCTGAAAGAAAGCACTTGATTTTTGTTGCTAAGCATTTGATATGAAAAAAGGGTGTTTTGCAAAGTATGTAACTTTTTTGTGATGTCACTGATTTTTAGAGACTTTGTTTCATACTTTTTGAGAAGCAAATGATTTCTGTAAGTGTCAATGTAAATTTTTAATTGAAATGAAAACATTGGTGTGGATGACAGGCAGGAAGACTCAAGTGATTCTTGAAGATAAGTTAAAGAAGTTGGAAGAGGAGTGTAAGCAGAAGGAGGCTGAGCGTGTAAACCTGGAGCTTGAACTGACTGAGGTGAAGGAGAGCCTTAAGAAAGCCTTGGCTGGTGGCATCACCCTGGGCTTGGCTATTGAGCCCAAGTCAGGAACATCAAGCCCACAGGTATGTAAAGCCATTAACCACAAACATCCCAATCCCAGTCAGGAAGAGTTCTCCCTTGTCAGCTCTACTAAAATGAGTGGGAACTGAGAGTTTTCAAAAGGTTTATTAAGTCCTGGAAATAAGAGGGGTACTTAGTGCCTTTCTGCATTTAGATTCTTCACCTCCATCTGGTTTACTTTGTACAGCAGTGGGGAACATGTAGATGTGGAAATCATAGGCAATATATGTTAGGATAATGTGCAAAAGCTGACACCTCATTGTCTTCAGTAATTCAAAAATTCATAAGCTGAGACATTGGTCCATCCTGGGAAGACTGAAGTACACCAAAATCATCCTGCAGTGAATGAGACCTACTTGTGTTGGTGCCTGAGCAGTAGCTGTCACCCTGTCAACCCTTTGCAAGGGCTGCATCTCTCATCATCAGATGTCCTGGCTTATGCTGTAGATCTGTGTCAGAAGCAGCCATGAGGAGAATCAGAGAGGAATGTGTCAGTTTCTCCAGATGACCCAATGTTTTTTAGTCCCAGAAAACAACTTTGAATTTTCATCACAGAACACACTTTTTTTGTCGGGTTTTGTTTTCATTTGTTCTAACTTCTTTGTCATTTATCCATTAATATTATGATTATGGTTTATTTAAAAACAAAAATCAGAAGTGTGAAGTCTATTTAGAAAATACTGCTGATTTGACTATTTGGAGGAAACTTAATGGAGTGTTTTTGCTCTATTTAGTCTCCAATTTTCAAGCACCAAACTTTGGAAAACTCTCCAATCTCCAGTTGTGATACCAGTGATACCGAGTGCTCAATACCCGTGAACAGCGCAGCAGCTCTGAAGCGCCCTCCCTCATCAAATAATTCTCCATGTCGAGGCCATGTCCTTCGAAAAGCAAAGGTGAGAAGACATGTCTGCTTTTCTTTGTCCTTTTTCTTTAAAAAAAAAATAAAAATGTTTGTGGTGAGACAGAAGAGAGAAGGAAAAGTTGGTTCCTGCTTCTTCAGTGGATGAAATTTAGCTTTAAGAGGGAAATGTGCCATATCTAAATTACTCGTATTACTACATAAATTCTTCTGGTTTGGGGGGAAACCTTTTGCAGAAGAATTGGTTAGCAATTTGGGAGACAGATTTGACTCTTCCCCCTCGTTCCCTTTTTTTCTCTGTGCCTCTGTAGATTTAATTTGCAAGGTAAGTAGTCTGTGGTGTAGACGGTCCATCTAAAATTGATAAAATTACACTAGTGTAGGAGACAAGTAGTTTAAGGAGTGCTGTTAGAGTGTTTTGAAACAACATAAGAGCTTGTCTGATCTTTTCCAACTGTTGCAAGAAAACAATAGTGCTATGTTATAATAATGGATGGTGTGCTGTGCAAGTATCTACTCTTCATGGCCATTTAAAGTAAAAAAATATAATTAATTTGATTTAGTGCCACAAGTGCCAGTCTGAAGTTGGCTGTCCTCTTGTATTCTTAGTTTTGTAATTCTTGTGCTTTAATTTAAATGAGATTTTAATGACCATTCTTTTGTGCTAAATTTTTTAGCAGCATAAGCATGTGGGCAGCATCTAACCAAGGTTGACAGTAATAGCATTAGCCCAAGCTTTTGTTAGTTAAGTAGTTTACTGCTAATTGTTATTACAAACATATATTTGTTATTACAAATTAACATGTATTTGTTATTACAAATTAACATATATTTGTTATTACAAACATATAGATATAATAATCACAGACATTTGTCTTTCATTGCAGTCTAGTTCTTTTTTCAAAAATATTTCAGTGAAGTATTCTTTATAGGGAATTTTTACATAACTTTTGTTATGTTGTCTTCATTGATTATACACATTTGCTGTGACTGAGTGTGAGCCTAATGTCACCTAAATGTAGTAGAAACTAAAAAAAATCATCTCAGCAAATTATTTATTTCTGGCACATTCTAATATCTCAGTTTCCTTCCCCCCAGCCCCCTTAAACTCTCTACATTGACCAAGCCATGATTTACTTCTCTCACTGTACCTTTTATGAGAGTTCTCTGACCCTTCTTATGCCACCATTTCCTCAGTTCTTTCCATGGATATTAACTGCTTTTTCTGCAAGCTAGCCTGATTAATTTAAATTCAACTAATTCAAATAATTAAACTTTACATAAAAGGTTCCAGTTCTATTTAACTTTGTACTTTGAAACAAACCTGAAGAAAGATTCAACTGCTCTAAAGCTTACCTGTGTATTCCAGCTATACCCTACCCTCTCATAAAGGTAGCAACCTTTCAACATCTGAAGGGGACCTACAAGAAAGCTGGGGCAGGGCTTTTTACATGGGTGTGTAGTGAGAGGACAAGGGCAAACTGGAAGAGGGGAGATTTAGGTTAGACATTAGGAAGAAATTCTTTCCTATGAGGGTAGTGAGACACTGGAAGACATTGCCTAAGGAAGTTGTGGCTGCTCCCTCCCTGGCAGTGTTCAAGGCCAGGTTGGAAGGGGCCTTGAGCAAACTGGTGTGGTGGAAGTTGTCTCTGCCTATGCAGGGGGGATGGAACCAGATGATTTTTAAGGTCCCTTCCAACTCTAGCTATTCTATGGTTCTATGATCACCTCTTACTACACACTTTATCTCTTAGGTTTGCACCTTACCGTAGTGTTACTCAGGAAATATGGTCTAACAGAGGATAGTCTTTAGGAAAGGGAGCATGGATTTTTTCTGCAGACTGGCCAGGCAGATGCAAGCGAGCCATTTAGTGTTTAGAGCCAGAGAAACAAAGGCACTGTAAAAACATAAACATTCTTGGTGTAAAGAATACCATCCATCTGTAGAACGTTTTTTATGCTCAGCATAAACCATTCAGGAAAATCCCTGCTATGTTGTTTGATTGGTCAAGTTCTTTTCTAGAGGAATCTTGGATAATCAGAAAGGATATGGTGCTACTAAGCATATTTCCCACATGTGGGAAAAACAATTCAAAGTATCCAATTCAGCTTCAACAGCTTTTTCCTAAAACCTCGTGCACTAAACATTAAGAGTGAAATTTTGCTGAATTAGACAGTGCAACCCAAACTGCACTCCGCCTGTTCTCAAGGAGCTGCAGCCAAAGCCTTCCATCAGGTCCACATCTGCAACACACCCTGAATCAGGGGGGTTACCTGTATGTGTGCAAGGGGGAATCTGGTTCTCAGTCCTTTTTGGCCTTTTGCAGTTATGCATTAGCCCTGGCCTTACAGATGGGGCTAAAGAAAGGGCTTCATGTGTGAGTATCCCAGAGCAGAACTGGGTGCAATATGTGGGGGTGAAACAGATTTTGTCTGTGCTACAGCTTGCATCTTCAGCTGCTGGCAAATCTCCCAATTTTATGAAGGAGTTGTATAAGCATTTGAAATATGAGATTAGCTATTTTTATTCCCTAAATATGTATTTTAATGCACTGAATTCCTCCTTTCTTGCTCTTCCCTTGCACAAAAAGTGCTCTTTAGGACATGCACTGTACATACACATTGCCATATTTGTAATTTTTTTAACTTTTCTCTTTGTAACATGAGTTTAAATTTTTTTAATAAAGTAATAATGCATATTTTAAAGAAGTCTGAAGAAATTTTAATTGTGCTTCTGCTCATCTCCACTTGGCTGGAAATAATGTATTAAAACATGGAAACAATAACCATGGAAAGCAGTATTCTGCATTAGCATTCCTAGAGAGGTGAAATACACCAAAAGCTCTTGCTGTACAAGAAAGAGAATTATTTAAATATTTCCTATTTCAAATTAATTTCAAAACCCAAACTGTTATTTGCAGGTGATCTCTTTTCAAAACTGGTGGACTGGTGAATGTCAGCAGTTTACTTTTTGCTTATGTTCAGGGGGTGGAGAAGAAAAGGAGCTCGCAGTCAGGCTGTCAGTGTTGACTTAAACATTCTTTCATTGGCATGAACCTGCTGGGGAAATGGAAACAAAGAAGAAGTTCTTTTTGCACCTGCAAAAGAAGCTACTGTTTTCAGGGCTCATTTAACACTTAGAAAAATTCTCCTCCCAGTTGCTTAGCCAACAACTTCCTTGAGAGTTTTGGCAGTATACACACAGAGAATATAAATTTAATATCCATTTTAAAGTAATTTAGGTTTTAACCAGTAGTGTGTTTTAAGTTTAGATTTACAATACAGTGAAGTGTAGAACTAAGTATTTAAAATATATTGTATTTTAGTAAAAGTAAAATTCAAATGAAGAAAAAACCCAGCAACATTTTGGGTTTTTTTAAATAAACTGTTGTCTACCAGCCTTAAACCCAAGGTTTTTTTTCCTGTATTGCTAAAGCAGCCACCAACTGTGACCTTTACAATAGTTGAAGAGGTGTCATGGTCATGCAGCTGTTTAGCCAAAGTAATGCTATTACTGCTTTCAGCAGCAGAAACAGTTACATGGATAAGTCACAGGTTTCAGTCAGAGCTCTTAAACATTATGGAATGAGTGTTAAATTCAGGAATTCAGGCTGGGAGCCAAGTCAGCAGGCTGCCTGCAGAATGTCTCTGCTGCATAGCTGGGTGGGAGAGAAACCCATGAAACCCAGTGCCTGGCTAGGAACAGCTGGGAAGTTGCTCCTAGGCAGAGGAACCTCAGACAGAGACCAAATCCTTCTATCTTCATTAGTTCCCAGTTTCTGTAAGGGTGTGATTTGGGGAGTAGGTACAGTGAGTGTACCTAGGCTGAGCCCATTTGTCTTCTGCTCCAAAGTACTGGTAGGAAGTGTTGTAGATATTGCTCAACACACACATTTGATTTAACTTGGTGTTCAGCTGTAGCAATCTCACAATTTTCACTCCCGTGGCAGAAGAAATGCCAATACCTTGCTCTGAGGCATATGCATGAAAGCATTATAGATTAAGTGCTCGATGTGGATGGTAGGTGATGATGTCCTCAGCTAACAGGTGGGAAAATTGAGGCACAGAAAGGCAATGTGATTTCTTTAACTTGTCGAGCAATAGCTCAGCTTGGTTTTGTATACGAGAAACAAATGCAACATAAGCTAACTTGTTTTTCTTGACCCTGGTTGTAAGTCTCTCTACCTCAGTAAGCTCCCCTTTTCAGCTATAGAAACATGTGTCTGCCATGAGCTTTATAATAAAAAAAATGCAGAGTAGACAAGCAATCACTTGGTGTTAGCTGTGAGAGGTACTGAGTGCTTCCTGCTCTTTCGTGCAAGTCAGTCAGAAATCCCTACAGGACAAAGCAGCCTTGCTCCAGCTGAGTGCTTTAGGCCAACTGCAGTGTGCAAACTTGCTCCATAAGTATCCTTTGCAGAAAAAAACCATGGCTTATTGGCACTGTGCTTGAAAAAAGTTGCCATATATAGTTGTGGAAGGGTGGAAGCTGCAAAGAGGCACCATCAGGACATACTTGTTAGCATTCCCTAACTAATTTGTGGGCAGAAGGCTGGATCCAGTGAAACGAATGGAAAAACTGTTACTGACCTCAACTGGCTTTGTCTTAACAGATCTGATGACATCAGTTAAATATCCTGATTTCTCTTACATTTTCTGTATCTTTTTTTTTTGGTTTTTTTTTTTTTTTTTAACCCCCTACCAGGAGTGGGAGATGAAAAACGGAACATAAATATAGCAAAATCACTCACTTCCCATAAAGGCCTTACCTACTATGGACCAAGACATAGGCTGCAAAAGACTCATCTGGAAGGTGGTATCGTGACACAACATAAGAGGTTTTGTAATTCTGTTAAGTTAATGGTAGCTTGGCGCTAATTTGCCTGTACTCCCTCTACTGTATTTCTGTGTAACTACGTGTGCCCCTTCTTTTTATTAGCTGTAACTTTATTTCCAACTTCACTGGCAAAGAAAATGAAAACCAAAAAAAACCCCCAAACCAACCCTAGGAAGTAAGAAGGAGCATAAAGTCGCAGCTGAAAGTTTACTTGGCTGAAACAACATGGACCAGCAGTGTTAATTATATTGCAGTAGATGCCCTGAACACCAGTGAAGGATGGATTTAGACAAGAGGTGAAATCATTATGGATAAAACTGACTTTGCAAGGTCTGCCACAGAAGTGAAGCAAAGTCTAGCTTGTTAGCAGTTGCTTTGCTGTTAGCTGTTCATGTGGCAGAAGAAATGTATTCACAGACATGGCATGAATTGCTCACCTGGGAAGGCAGGAGCTCTATGGGATGACATGGCTCAGCTTGCAAAGCATTTTTGGATATGTCTTAGGCAGATGCTTTTGTCATTGGGGGATAAAAGCTGCCATATTTTGAGAAAATGCATTTTAGGATATTCTCTTCATTAGTATTCCAAAGCACCAGCCATTTTCAAAGGTCATGTTGTCAATCTATGGTTTGTTCCTGAGTTTTTTAAAAGGGAAACAGGTATCTTTAGATACCACTTTTTTTCTATACTTTCTGAAAAAGAAAACGTATTTGAAATTAATCCTCAGCAGCTAATGGCAAGTCAGAATAGCTTATGCAGTCAGTCATGTTTTGGTTTGTTTTGTTTTTTTTTTATAATATAGTATTGTTAAACTTGAGATATAGAATACTGCTGTATTTAATTTCCTTTATCTTTTCAGACCTCTGCTATTATTTTTGAGGAAGATGGACTGAAGAGATTATAATTTCCAGACTTTATTTTATTAACAGTTTTACAAATAATTGGGGATTTTCTCAGACAGGAGTCTATTTCTGTTTACTAGGATACAGCATCTTGCATTTTAGTCTGTAAGATTTTTTAAATCTTGTCTCCATCCATGTCACTCCTAAGTACTTACATTGCAGTAAATTGCCAACTAAAGTCCTTCAAAATCTCAAGATTTGATTTAAAAAAATCAGGAGAGAGAGAAAGGGAAAAAGAAACATATAATGAGTTGGGTTCTTTTAATTTTTTTCTTTTTTTTTTTTTAGCCTTTGAAGCCTTCAGTCACACAGTCAAGATTTTTTTCCTTCTCAACTGTAAGGAATAGAAAATTACCTTAATTTAAAAAAAAAAATAATTGAACAACTATTCCAATGTTAAGATAATCATAGATATCAGGACTGGAATCTTGATAATTTGTCAAGATTTGCAATAAAAAGCACAGAAGTTGGCAAGACAGTAGTTATCAAGAATCACGTGCCTTTATGGCCCAGCCTATAGTTTGTCTCTTACCGTGAGGAATAGGTGTGTGTAACTCCTGAAGGTTACACTGGAATTCCCAGCTGAACTGGATGCCAAAAGACTTTCTGCAGAAGCTGGTGGGATTTGAAAGCACAGACCTGGTGGCTTCTAGGACACAGGGCTGTGTCTTGGCACCAGTTGCAGTTTGTGCTAGGGATCCCATTGACCTCAGCAGAGCAGAAATGGGGCCCAGCATAAGAAAAGGCTCTTTGCTTCCTGGGACTGTGCTTTGTACAAAGTGCCACAGGAATGCAGATACAGTAGCATAGCAAGTATTTTCACTGAAAACAGGATTTAAAAATACTATTTTAGGTCATCTGCTTGCTTACTAACTCTATAAGCAAAGGGCACATTCTGATGCTGTATGACCATGGACTAAACAGTATCAAATTCCCATAAATATTAGCAGAAACAAATTTGAAACAAAAGTAAGTTCATTTAGGCTTTTTATTTCAAATTAAGTTATTTATTTGTATATTTCAATAAATATTTAATTTATATCTGTACATATTTATGATGCAAATTATGCTTCTAGTCAATGTTTGCAATGATATAGAAGTTGCCATCAAGAAGCAATGCAGAGTAGTCAAAAGCCAAATCACCTGTCTCATTTACCCAGTATTGGTATTGTATCTTCCATCCCCTATAACCCATGGAAAAACAAAACCAAAAACCTTGGCAAGGGCAGGTTTTAATACCTGCCTGAGATAGAAGTATGCCAATTTCTGTCCAAGGAATCAGTCGTGCACCCAACCCCAGCCCTGGTGCTGCAGCCTCAGGCTGTGCTGTGGCACCTCTGGCACCCACCACAGCATCTGCCACCCTTTCCCCAGCAAGAACTCCACAAAGACACCACTGCCCCCAGCCTGACATGTACTGTAATTGTAGAAGTACATTGGTACCATCACACTTTGCATTAGGGACATGTCTAGTCTATAAAATAGCCAAGGTTTTGAAAGGAAGAAGACAAAAAGCCTTGGGAAATAACCTCTCCATAGACCACGTTCGGTGCTGTGAAATAAGCTTAGTTTTGTTGAAAAGTATTACAATTTTTTTATGAAAAGCAACAAAACAAACAGCATTTTTTTATTTCCGAATCACTAGGCAAAGTCAGCAATAGAGAAGCATAGCTTTTGTTTTAAAGGAAAACTTTTGTACTTTAAACCTTTGCATTTCTATGTCTTTTGAGAAAATGTTACACTTGTTCTTCCTCAACAAACTGCTGTTATTCCAGGTGCTTTTTTTAAATTGTTTTTTTAATGGGTGATTCTTTTTAAATAACAATAATAAAAAAGAAGATCATGACTTTGGGGGATAAAAGCTGTTTTTTTTTAATCACATGATTGTGGCAATTTACTTAATTTAGTATCAATTTGTGTTAAAGACACTTTCAAACTAATTGGCCCAGGCTGTACGTTGTAAGATAATGTTCTCATATTAAGAATGTAATTATTTCCTTATTGTATTTTTTAAAAAACAAAATCATATTTAAAAGCGTCTGTGAAAAAAAACATGAAAGAAACATGAAAAAGTTTTTGTTTTATTTTTGTTATTGGATATGTTGGTGGTGCCCATTCTAATTGACTGTAAATATAGTCTTTCTACTGTTCTTCTCAATGTATTTAATTTTTGTGACACACATTCCTTGAAACTTCTGTTAAAAAAAAAAAAAAAAAAAAAAAAAAAAAAAAAGTCCAAATAGACCCACCTAGAAACATGTGTCTTAGTAGCTTCAACTACCTTTATGCCTTTTTAGCTTAATCTTCAGAAGGTCTTGCAGAGTGTGAAAAAAAGACAGGCACCTGGTAGGTGCGACAGATCCAAGATCATTATTAATAAAGTTACCTGTCAAAAAAAAGAAGCATTTGCATTGTTATTTCTTGTTTTTGTCAGTATAATAAGTAGGTGGTACCTTAGCAGGACACCCGCAATAGTTCTTCTCAACCAAGTACCAATCTCCTGTGCCAGTCAGTTGAAAAATACTGGGACAAGTTAGAATTAAAATTTTTTTACTATTGCTTCTGTCTCCATTTAACTGTGTGATAACCTTGTGCAGCCTGAATGCAGCCTAAGGGACAGTCCACCACTGGGAAATGCAAGTTCAGGTTATTCAGAGCTCATAGCAGAAGTTACCACCATTCAAAGAGAGCTTGACAGACTCAAGATGTGGGCTCATGCGAAATGCTTGAAGTGCAACAAGGCCAAGTGCAAGGTTCTGCACCTGGGTCAAGGCAATCCCATGCATGAATACAGGTTGAGAGGAGAAAAGACTGAGGGCAGCCCTGAGGAAAAAGACTTGGGGTGCTGGTGGATCAGAAGCTTAACATCCATCCATGTGCACTTGCAGCCCAACCGTGTCCTTAGCTGCATCAGAAGCAGCACAGACAGCCAGCTGAGGGAGGTGATTATCCCCCTCTTCTCTGCTCTGCTGAGACTCCACCTGGAATACTGTGTCCAGTTCTGGAGTCCCCGACATGAGGACATAGAGCTCCTGGAAGCTGTCTAGAGGAGAGCCACTAAAATGATCAGAGGGCTGGAGCATCTCCCCTATGAAGCTAGGCTGGGCTGAAGAAGTTGGGGTTGTTCAACTTGGAGAAGGCTCCGAGGTGACCTTAGAGCAACCTTCCAATATCTGAAGGGGACCTACAGGGAAGTTGGGGCAGGGCTTTTTACATGGATGTGTAATGGGAGGACTAGGGGATATGGTTTCAGACTTGAAGAGGGGAGATTCAGGTTAGACATTAGGAAGAAATTCTTTCCTATGAGGGTGGTGAGACACTGGAACGGGTTCCCCAAGGAAGGTGTGGCTGCTCCCTCATGTTCAAGGCCAGGTTGGATGGGGCCTTGAGCAACCTGGTCTAGTGGGAGGTGTCCCTGCCCATGCAGGGGGGTTGGAACTGGATGATCTTTAAGGCCCCTTTCAACCCAAACCAGTCTATAATTCTCTGACTGTATTATACTTGTCTTCCAGGGCACCAAATGCTTCCACTGATAAAAGATAGCACTAAACCAATGCCTATGCACATGAACTTGCAGAGACAAGTGGTAAAAGAAAAAAACCAACCACGTACCAACTCTGATCCCTCTGTCATCCTCTTTAGGACCTACATGTCCAAAATCTAGGCCCTGAATATTATGAATAGATGAACTCATACAGGTCATGGTACAAGAGCATGAAAAAGATCCAAAAGTATAGACACCTCTGCATACATGGAAAAATAATACTGATTTTACAAAAAGGGAAAACAAAGGCTTTTAAGTAGGGAAAAAAAAAAATCTCAAGGAGATAACAGAATATTGGTCTTGATAATCTTAAAGTTCTTTTCCAAGCAAATGGAAATCCCAAACAATTCTATGATGCTATGGTTCTATGTTAAAAGGTGATAGCAGAACATGACATGGGAATGAAATAGCTTTTGTCACTAATGTTACAAACTCAGAAGGTATCAAAATTAATGGGGCAGGTTCAGAACAACAGCACAGAGGTACTTTAACCCACTGCTTACCTCAGCTGTGGAAGTTTTTACCACAGAATTTTGTCAATGCTAACAGCTAATATAGGTCCATAAGCAGTAAAGAAAATTCATGGCAGAAAACACTTAAGGCTACGCAGAGCAGAAAGGTCCAGCTCTAGCATGGATGGTGGCAGGAAGAACATACTAGGTACATGTTCTCATGTGCTTCCCCCTGCTCCTTGGTCATATTGCTACTGATAAATGAAACTGGTTTCTTTCATGAAAGAGTATTGGATTTTTCCCAGCAGCAGTTCCAAAAGCACTCTCCTATAAAATCTATAATCTTCTCAATTTGATTTTGAAAGCAAGAATCTTTCTTAATATCAAGACAAGTCCTTCAGAATGTATTAGATAACTGAAATAATTAAATTATAATAAGGATATTCCTCTTAAATAATCTCCCCTGATGACAAGGAAATAATTTCCCAACTAGATTTTTTAGAATTACGGCTTGGTAGAATTATAGCTACATGGTGCTGAGTTGAAATTAAGTGAAAACCTAATTCCTGGTTTCATGATTAATATTTAAACAGAGTGATAGTTGCTGTCACTGAATTACTCCTTGGAATTACTACTTTTTAAACCTATTTTTTTAGTATCTATTGCCGCTGCTGATTTTTTTGGAGGTCAGTATGTGGTGTGATGGTGTAATAGCAAGAACAGGTCCTTTTATCATATTAAAAATACACTGAGCAGTAGTTGTAGCATTTTGCTTAAGCTTTTGAAAACCATGAGGGGCAGAGCACACCACAGCATCTGGATTCATATGAAAGCACATCATCTTTCAAGGCATAAATCACACACACAAAAAGGAAAATAAATCAGTGTCTTAATGGAAAATAGTATAAAAATACTGGCTGGTCTTTATGACTCAGAAATTTTATCATACAGACATAATTTATGATGATGTTGAAACCAGTTGGCTTCAAAATAGCATAGCAATTAATATGGCTTTGATGAGGACAGCAAAGGGAATTGGTTTCTGAAGTAAAGTAACCCTTCAGGTTAAATATTACCAAATTTTATTTGGTGTCTCATTTGTGGGAACAGGTTGTCCTTGTCTGTTCTCACTCCTGCCCTTCCACCTTGGAACATCATTAAAAATAAAGAAACTTCGGGTTTCTTTTAATTTTGCTTTTTTATATATATCAGAGCACTAAATTTGGAAAATGAAACAGTCATTTGAGATCCAAAGGCATCTTTTTTAGTGGTAAATTGCAGTTTAAAGTCTCAGCTAGCCACAAAATAGGATTAGAGAACCTAAAATAACAACCACCAAAATGTTTTCTAGATGAGTTACATGAGTAAGGAAAGCCACAAGCTTCATTTCTGAACCCAGCCTCACCTTTAGCATGATGTGCCACAGGGTAAGATCAAACAGCCTATACTCTAGGATTCCTCTAGCTGCTGAGCAGGGTCTAAGAGAAAGTACTGAATGGAAAAAATCAAGTTTGTATTTTGGAATATAGTTGCTCACCTTCTGATTCTCAAAACATGCCTGCTCCACGGACAAATAATCAATTGTTGTCCCATTAAAACTTCATTGTACCCTAGAAAATTTCTGTGGCTAATGAAAAAAAAAAGTTGCTAGATAGCAGTTTCCAGTGCTGCTTTGTGCCAGCGTGAGGTTCAGTGTGACTTCATATTGCACATGCACAACGTGTGGCAACATCTCTGCTTCTCCCTGTTGTGGGTATTAGGCCGTGAAAAGAACTGTCAAGTTTTTCTTTTACCAGCATCAGGCTCTCCCAGGGAAGACCAAGCAGCTGTACCAGGCTGTGTAGAACAAATAACCTAGCAGCAAATTATCACCTGTATTCCAACCCCAAATCTGAGTTAAGCCAGTAGTAGCTTACCTCAAAACTGTGAAGCAAGGAAGAATGTCCAAATGTCAGGGATGCACAGCACATTCTGACTGTAGAAATTCCA
The DNA here is from genome assembly GCA_023637945.1 of Phaethornis superciliosus. Lineage (NCBI taxonomy): Eukaryota > Metazoa > Chordata > Aves > Apodiformes > Trochilidae > Phaethornis > Phaethornis superciliosus. Next base: position 9,753,002 of record JAJQWJ010000011.1, read on the forward strand.
TGACCTTAGCAAAGACATAGAGCACTCAGCAGGATCAGTACCACTGAGCATTCTGAGAGCCAGGGCCCGACCCTTCAATATGGCAAAGAGGATGCAGCTTCTATATAGCCCATGCAATGCTTCAGGAAAAGAGGAGAATAAAGGAAAAACAATACAATTAATATAGAGAAAGGAATATATAGGGATCAAGTAGTGTGTGAAGAAGCCATGCAAATAGGAACAGATTGGAATAAAGACATGGGAAGGGCAAAAGAACACACCTAGCTTTGCTCTGTTTATGGCTGCTTCCTAATGGGAAATAAAGGTTAAAATCTGCTGAATTCTTTAATTCTTTAGCTAGACAGAAATATTCAGCCTTTGATTCAGCTGAGACCTAGAACAGATTTTTCAACTGCAGTTGCATGGCTACAGTCTCACCACAGAGTGTCACCCTCCACCAATTTTACTGCACCAATTCCACTCTTAAGGGAAAGGACTCTTCCCTTTTCCCCTAGGAATGAAGTTTTAAGCTGCGGTGTAGGACGATGAAGTGGAGGAGGCTGAAGCTTTGCTGCAGTGCTGCTGACGTTTGCCAATAATTACAGAAAAATCAAAACACATACACACACGCAAACTCTGGGGACTGGCTAAACCATTTCACCTCCACAAATCCCATTAAATGTTTCACAAGAAAACCAAAACAACCAATAGTTTAGAACCAAATTTTATTAAAGAAAAACCTGTAGTGCAGGTTCTCGGGACAAATGCATACCTTTGGATGCAGTGGAGTACACAGGTACGTATACAGTAGTTTGTCTGCTACATGTTTGGAAGCTGAAACTACTGATAAACTGCACTGCACAGTTCATCACCACCATTAAAAGTTGCCAAAAACTTGGTTGTGGATCACTAACAGATACTTGGTTATGTGTGTGCACTACATGTTGCACAAGACTTTTGATTTAGCTATTATTTGTGCAGTTGAATCACAGTTAAGTGTTACATTAAGCATATACAAACATATATTTGTTGGTTTTCTTTTTTTCTCAAAAACAGCACATCACTACAAAACTGCCATTAAATGTTACATATTTACAAAAATATACAAATAACACTTTTCCCCATTTATGACAATGCACCAGTTATGGATTAATTTCATTCTTCCCTTGAGCCCTGATACTGTATACAAAGAAACCTGCTCAAAGTCAAGGTCTTATCAAACAAAATTAGGAAAAGGCATGTACTGTTTTAATAAGTACTAGAATGTGCAAAGGCAAAAGGAGAGGACTGTGATGTCACCTATGTTAAAGGTATAGACTGTAGCATACTGTGACCACTAAGAGCTTTTACAGAGAGTGGAAATGTCCCCTTTCCAGAAACTCAGCTAGAAACACAGTGTTACACATTTGCTGATCGTATTCTGGAAAAGCAGTTGCATGTATTTAAAAATCTAAGTTCTACCTTGGTTGTAATCAGCTGGCATCTACCAAAGTACTCTCCTGCTAACCACAGAAATAAGAAATACAGGTCAAAATCAGACTGTCAGCTGTATCAGCTGAGGTGCAGCAAGATGATGACTGATTTTAGCCTACAGCTGCATTTCAAATTCACCGTGGGCGAGCAACCTTCATCCACAACACAAAGCTGAACTGACAAAGTCTGTGGAGCTGCCTGTCATAACTCAGGGTGAAATCTGGCCCTGCAATGCCAAATAAGTAATGCTCCCTGTGAACAAAGTAACAAGAAATGCTTTGTGAATTTTCACAAGAAATATGTCAAGTCTAGTTTTTATTTTATTTGTTTTCTTACTTTTACCAAGAGTTGTAGTTCCAGTTAGCCAAAATATGATTTGGGCCTAAGTTAATTGTCTGTTTTTTTCCCTGCTTCATTCACATGGGTAATGCCAGCAAAACCTATATGATATATCTGTCCAGGTCTGGAAGGAGTAATTTTGGACCCATCTGTGCTGAAACAGCCACAGATCCAAGTGTGCCAATATTCATTCTTTACTCTTAAAATGGAAAGTTCTCCCATTCCAACACCAAATCTTCCTTCTTGCATAAAACCCCCCAAAAATTAAAATCAAAAAAGTGGTAAATAAAGCATAAAAGTGGAAGCTTCCCAAAGTGCCCTAACAGATGATCAGGTTTCCAATCTGCTATTCTTCAGCAAATTTTTTCTTGCACTTTTGTCATCAACACAGAAGACTATAAAAATGAGTTAATGCCCTTTTGACATCAACTGAGCTTACTGGCAGAACTGCAATCAGAGAAAAGCAACTCAGAAGAGACCGGGATCAAGATTCAAGTATACTTCATGCGCTCACATTTTTCCCTCCAGAGACTTCTGCACTGTAGCAAGCAAGCCCATGACATACACCCATGAGGAAATAAATCATAGCTGTCATTGACACATAAAAAAAAAGGAGCTATACTCAAATACCAGGTGTGTATATGAAATGGCGGAACTCTGTTTCTAAAAATAAAAGTTCTAGTCACATGTTCAGTAAACTCCAGTGGCTGATGTTTACATTCAGAAATATTATATCAACTCCATTTGTCCTCTCTAAACACTATAAAATTACAGCTTATAAAGGGATTCCAGCAAATTACATTTAAGGAGTACAAATCCAAGACACATATCCTATAAAATCATTCTCCCTTGCCTCCTACCACAGTGCTCTGCTAAGGAGAAAATCCATGAGCACATGGCCTACAATCAGCTTGGAAGTAAACCTACAGTGGAGCTACTTCTAGAGCACACAACCTGGCTCCTGGGAAGCAATCTCTTTTCCCTGAATCTCAATTGGGATATTGCTGTGAGTCGGAACCCTCTTAAAATATAGGTAGAGATGCCAATAATTTGGCATGTTCCTGGTGCTGCATTAATCACGGATTAAAGTCTCTGTAAGCAACCAACAGCACTGAAAATTCTTGCCTCCCAGGTTTAAGCAAAACCAACAACACATGGCAAAACCATAGACACTAGTAACAACAACATGCTCCTTGCTCTTCCTTGTCCTGTTTATCCTCGTGCTTTCCTCCTTCCCACATCTCTCTCACATACAAAGACACTAAGCTTTTTAGTTATCTTATTCCCATCAACTTCTCCAAACTCCTCTAAATAGAGAACTGCCAAATCTATCTGGTAATTATGCTTACACTTGTATTTTATGGGGCTTGAAAGCAAACCGTTTGATTCTGCCTCTAGGAAAGGCTGCATACAGACAAATCAAATTGCTCCCAAGGGAGTGATCCCTGGTCCTGGTCTTCTGCTCCTCTGTTTGCAACAGACCATCTACCTCACCTATTCTACAGTCTCACATTGTAACATTTTATCTAAAAGGCTGCAAAAAGGGAGGAACAAAAAAAGCAGACTGTAGAAAGGAGGCAGGCAAGACAGAAAAAACTTCAGCAATGAACAGAAAGAACAGAGGACAAAAAAAATAAGGGGAAAGATACAAGAAGAAACAGAAAAGAATGTAAATTCAGAATTTTGTTTCTATAAAGTGACATCAGTTACTCAGTTACTGAGAAAAGTGCAGGTCACTTCTCTGAAGAGTTCTCTATCTCAAAAGATTAATTCCAAAGAAAGAAATGTATTTATAAGCAAATGGAGCTAGTGAACAGGGCATCTTTCTGAGTCTGTGATGAAATTCTGTGATCTTGACCATTTAAATGCCCTTACGTGAACCTGGGACATATAGGTTGTGTATTAAAATACTTCATCATTTGCAAACTGTTGTTATGCATGTTACCGATGCTTGAGGTGTAGACTTCTTCTGCACAGTCCTGCCTACTCATAATCCATAACAAAAATGGCTCCAGAACCATGTGGATTCACATCTGCTACTTTCCTGTGTGACAAATGGTTTTAATGTTCTCATTAAGAAGCATCTCTTTCACTGTTACAAGATTTCCTTTTTAAACTATTTTGATTAATAAACAAATGCTGTAAATTAATAATTTTAAAAAGAGAATGAGCCAATTCTTGCCCTTGATCTGCAAAGACAGGCACTGTCAGTAAGAACAGAATGTAAGTATCAAAAGTTGTCTAAAAGTAGCAACAAATACCGTATAAATATAAGACCTGCTAAGAAAGTTATTTGGAATGCCTGGTCTTTCTGGTGATTAATAGACTAATTATACAGCTTGAAATCTGTGCAACAAAGGAATATTACTTAGGTAGCAACATGTACTGCTGCATGCATTACTCCTGCCAACAGGGTTTTACATCCACTGTATTGCAACACATTAGTGTAAAGATGCAAATTCTGTAGAAACTCAGAAATCAAGTCTGATCAATAAAGATCAAGTTTCTGTAAAGCTTTAGGTTGTTGCAAGAAATTAAACAGAATTATTTGTATAAGGGAAGGAATCCACTTTTTCAGGGCTAGTAAATGTTACTCCTAAAATAAAATCAGTCTGGAAGGAGAGAGAGAGATAAAGTATGCAATTAAGAGTAAGTGTTTTTAGACATACTATTAAAAAAAGTTTAATACAAACTATAACAGTTTGATAAGGATTTTGTCCTGTATACTCATAGCCTATCACTGTTCCCATGCCTATATCATTGTACTCCACAGTATGTATCTCTAAGCCTTTCAGTAGTTCTTGTATCAGATATTGTCTTCCAGATCATCTCAGCTACCAGCACATAAACTAGACGAAAATAGGAATCCTGACAAGCTTCATGAAAGGAAAAAAAAGAGATCTAAAGAATGAAAATCTTTCATTCAGTCATGCAATGGCTCCACATTCAATATTTTAAATAATGTGCTGTTCCATTTAACAGGAGGAAAAAAGCTGGTGCTGAAGATTTAAATAAGAACTCATGGAAGTAGCTTGCTGTTTTTTCAGTTTTGTGGATAAAAATAAGAAGAAATTTTTTAGAGGAATGTATCGTTTAGTCTTCACACGATCCTGAAGTGGCATTACAGGTTCTTATTGCTCTGGTGGGATACATCATCCTCTCTGCTGCACACAACAATCCCCTTCAGATTTGGGAAGCAATCTGTTCTGGGCCATCTTGACACTAAGGAGCCCTTCTGCAGTATCTCTAGCTTGAGTTACAAAAAGAATAGGAAGAAAAGTTGCCGAGGTGATCAGTTGGGTAGAAGGACAGAATTACAAAAGAAGATTAGAAAACTAAGAGTGTACAGCTTGACATTTTCCAAAGTCTGCAGGGCCAGGCTTTTAATTGGCAAAAGCTAATGGGGGTCTGAGTTTTTTCAGAATTTGTCACTTTGATGACCATAGACTGAAAATAAGTGAGAAACGTTACATATATATATCCATTATAGGAAAAAAACATGCATAAAAATGGCACTGAGGGGGCTGATACTGAAATTCTGAAAGGAAATAAGGAATATGAAAATATATACATAAGGTTAGGAAGTGTTAGGTCTTAGCAGATTCTGTAACTATTTCTAGGTAAAAATATTGCTATGCTAACAGAAGTTTTAGAAAGACTGTCTCATACTCATAAAATTATGCTATATGCCAGTCTTGCAAAGGGACTAGTAGAAGTAATGTGCAATTGGGACTAGAATAGAGAAAATGAGCGAGGAAGAAGCTTTTGGATGGACTTAAAAGATAACAAAATTTTGCATCTCAAAAATCAACATTTATAAAGTTAAGCACTTATAAATTTCTTCCTAGCAGAAAGCCATCATTTTGAAAGAAATGTCTACTTACTTTCAACTAAAACTGAACAAAAATGAAGATGAAAATAATACAGTGCTATTAATCAATATTCAAAAGCAACTCCATGATTGATTGTGATAAAAATGTTAGTCCCTCTTTTTACCCCAAAGCCTTATTAATAAAAAACCTACAAAATATTGTTTTATAGGAAACAAGGAAAATCTTTATGTGAAATTGTCATTGATCCTATCAACTTAGGAACGTTGTCTTCGACTTGAAATAACACCAAAAATTCAAAGCATATCAGAACCACTGGTTCATCATCAAAAGTTATTGAAAATGAATTAATGTAATAATTACTTAAAAGTAATTAGCCCCACAAACACATACATTTCTTTGAATATGTATTTATGTACGGAGGATGGAAACCACTGCAGTTGCATGATCCTGACCTCTATTAAATAAAGATAGAGAATGCAGTAGGAGAGTACTCCTACTAAAGAGATGTCTTATTGGGCATAAAACAGAGCTTAATGATCATAATCATGTCAGATGGAACCTGCTTTGTACTAGCAAGTACTAATGTCAAAGCACTAATTATTCTCTGCCTGTCCAGAGACCAGTAATTTAGACAATCATCTAGTTTATATGAATAAACACTTCACTCCTCTTTACACTGGTCACTGAAAGCAGAGAACTCATAAAGGATGTAATTCAATGAGAATATCCTAAAACAGTTCAAAGAAATTGGATGTGAATGGGGCATAATAACATCTTGCCTCATGCTGGCACTTTCTATTTCTTCACAGCTATTTCCATCACCCCTTTCTACAGGGTATAAAGCATACGTTCGTTTATATTGCTTCTATTTTTGAAAAATTAATTTACACTTTGTGTGGATTTTCCCTAGATGTTTTCTAAGTATTTCTGAGCCCTTTATGGATGGACCATCCCAAAGCCATAGCACACATTCAGTGTCAAAAGGGAAAGCAAAGGTAACAGCTGTAAATCTTGATGGCTCTGCTTGAATGCTTCAAATCAGGACTGCTTGGAGCACTGTGAAAACTACAGGGTGTTTTTGAAATAAAAAATACTTAAGAAGGCCAGAAGATGTAAATAAGGCCAATACACTGCCAGTTTTGTTGGTTTCAGAATAGTTCAATACCACTGTTGATAAGTATCACTGTACCCATTATTATAAGGCTTTTGATGAAAATACACTGCAGAAAAGGAAGCTTAAGATACTAGTGTGTAACTTCGCAAAATCACAGTCAATATTGCAATGCTACCACAAAACAATATATATTCAATATTATTCAAAACAATAACAGTATTTAAATCAAATTTTCATTTTTTAACAGCAATGGAACTTTCCCAGATTACACTTTTTACTTTTATATGTAATTGCAGCTGGTTTCAGTAGAGTACTTTTAATAACAGTGATAATTACACGTAAAACAGAAAAAGCAAAACTATTAATAATTTATGCTCACAAAGTTTTTCACTTTGAAGATCCTGAACAAACAGTAATTAATTTAGCCTCACAATACCCCTGTGAGGTAGGTAATTAATTACTATCAGCCCCATTTTGTAGGTGGGGAAACTGAGGCACATACAGGTTAAGTAGCTTGAACAAATTCTGAGTACAGAATACAGGTACCTGACAGCCATCTTCTGTTTCTTACCCATCAAATAACCTTTCCTCACTGACAAATTTAACTCGAATGTCTACAAATACTACATGTTTGTGTTCATGCATGTATGGCTAGTGCCATATGTGAGCACAGAGCAACTCTGCTTCTGTATATGCATGTATAAGAATTTTAGGTATACATAAAGGATAAAATGCTAGGATGGCATGGACATAGTTCAAGAGATTCAAAACCTAGCACTAGTATGACTTTTCTTTTAAAGATAAACCAAGACACTGTGAATGGGAAAATGGAAATAAAATGGAAACCTTTTTTCAAGGTTGAAAATAATTGATTTTAAAGTTATTCTTTCCAGGGTATGAAAGGCTGCCTTTATTATCTGCTGGGTGTTATTAATACAGTCACAGCAATACTGACATCTCTTTAGAAAACATTGTTTTTAAGACATGACAAACCAACCTCACAGGAGTGCTGCATGAATCAAATTAATAAGCGTTGAAAAACATTATTACAGGCACTATATTGTGCTAAGTGTTAATTAGAGTACCAAGCAGTTAAACATTCTACTGTGTTCCAAAAGACTCCTGTTATCAGAGACACAAATCACCCTGTATTAAACGTATAAAAGTAGCTGTTAAAGCATAAATGAGATCTGTGACTCTGTTCCAACAGTGTCCTTCGCCAAGCAGAGAAGCTGTGGGAGAACAACCCCAAGGTAGAACTTTCATCCTTGTCCACGAGGCTAATCAGCCACTCACCTGCCCTATACAAATAAGCTATTTCAGATTTATTTCACAGAAACAAGTTAGCTGCTTGCAGTACTATTTTACTATCTGTTCCAGCTCATTTCCACTAGAAAAAACAAAAAGAGCTGGTGAGAAGGGAAAGCCTTCACTAGAAAAAGCATAAAGAGCTGGTGAGAAGGGAAAGCCTCTGGTGTAACAATCCCAAGAGCTTCCAATGCACAGCATATTTTGTATTTGCACTTTTCACCAAGAAACCCAGACCTAGATACATATAACATCTTGGATTTCTATGCACTCTGGCATACAACTGTAAGCTAGAGCATTACTTCCCTGTAACATGGTTTGCATGGCACTCTGTAACTACATAAGATCACATTTTAGAACAATTTTTGAAATTATTTTCCTGAGCAGAACAAACACTTTTCAGATTCTTCAGTTAAAGTTTTCCATCTATTCCTTACACTATATTTATAATCTAGATTTTCTTGTGCTTTACACACACATCCTGTGGGGTTTGTGAGAGCCTACAGTACTACGTTGAATCATTACATCCGAGTCCATTATATTTGATGACAATATGCTCTAGGATCTCCACAACTACTTGGAATGCAAATGATAATTTTAAGACAGTTCTTTTTATGTCTTAGCATTCATTATTTTCCATGTGTTTATTCAGAAAGATGTAGTTAACTATCTGTATCCTCCTCAAGCAAGGTGGTGTGCGAGGTTGCCACTAACATCAGCATGACATTCAGTGAGTAAAGAGCTATATATTTGCTATCAAAGGCAAAAAGTGAAGAGATTACAAAGGTTTCTGAAAGAAGCATCTTAATCCCAGGAATCTATGACATACAGGAAGCCAGCTGTTTAAACTCATCACACCACAGTCCAGCTCCTGCACAGCTCCTTAAATCAAAGGGAAAAGACCAGCAATTCACCATAGTGCAGTTCCCCAGGGATGCACAGGTCAGGACTAGGGAACTCTGACCCAACTCAAAAATTTGGGATTAGAAAACTAACCTGACTCACAAACCCTTCTGCAGGCATTTCCTTCAGGAGCCCCATTGCTCTCCCTGCAGAAATAGGGGTCAGCAGTGGCAGGGGCTGAGTGACACCCGGTGGTGATGAAAAGGAAATGCAAACCCCTGATTCACAGCCCATTCTCCTCATTGTCCAACCAACCCGAGAGGATAAATTTGAGAGCAGGTAAATTTGCCCACCCCTGCCTGCAAGGGCAAACATCCAGAGAAAAATCCCAAAGGAGGATGCCAGTAGGAAGGGGATGGCAGAATGCTACCCTGTCCTGCCTGAAGGAGACCTCTTACCTACCCGGCACCACTTTCTTAAGAGGAAGTTTGTAAAAACAACCATGCAAAGAAAGTGACTTAAAAGAGGTATTTACACATGCCAGAAATTTAAAAAGTAACAGGCCACCAGTATAGGGATTTAGAGGATAACTCATCCAGCAGCTGCCATCGTCCTAGAGGAGCTTGCCTAGGAGGCAAGAAGAGGGCAACTGAAATGTTCATCCACAAGTGAAGGCACCTGGTCTGGAAATAGCATGAAGCTGGTGTTTTTCTTTCACACTGGGTGGGACTGATGTTTTGGCAGGACTTTCTACAGTTAGAAGAGTATTATCCAATATTATAAGATATCTTAATTAACACTCCCTTTAATGCACAGAAGGGCCTAAGTCTAAATTAGATTGTCTCACTCATTTAAATTAAGAGCTTGTTATATTGACTAGAAGTGCATTTGTGTTCTCACTCAGTCCTCTCCCAGTACAGAAACACTTGGCCTCCTAAAAAATGTCATTGTGATCAACCAACCATCTGTTCTGGTCTAGTCGATTGTGTAAAAATCATCTTTTTGGGCTAAAGAGTCCCAGCCTTCTGCTGAACACTTCAATTAAAAATATAATTTTAAAACTTACAGTCAATATTTCTAAAAATAAAGAACTAGAGCACAGACAGAAAAGAAATACGGTGGCATTGAAGGTGCCTAGGGCTACAAATTTGCTACCACAGTTTGAGTTTCAAACATGAGGAGTTCCCAGGCCATAGAGTGAGTGCAAGACATTATTATCCTTCTCCCTCGGTAACTGATGATGGACCCTTCTTCCATAGGACTGATAAACCTCTCCACCAGCATTTACAGTCATATTTGCAATGTTGTGACATCACCAGGGAAAAATAAAATGATACAGAGAAGAGTCTTTCAGGTTTTGTGTTCAGCTGGAAATATCAGCTAACCAGGTAACTGTGCATCTCTCTGGAGTTGATGCTCAAAACCACGCCTGAGTGACTGCCTACAAAAACACAGAAACAAAAGGCCAGCATTAGTGTATTTCAGGCACTTTACAATAAATCCCCCTTTTATTGCAGGGACAAGTCAATCGCATAAAGAGAGTGGCTTTATCAAACAACAGGTCAGGTGAAGGTTGGTGCAACAGCTCCATGTACCTACAGCATACTTTCACGCAAAACTTTTGCTCATGGTGGTGGATTTGTGGCAAATTCCTAGGGTTTCTATCCCAGTGACAGCATATGTTCTTTCTCTTTGTGGCTTAAAAAGGTGTAGTTGTCTCAAGGGGTGCAGGTGAGGGAGGAGAATGGAACCTGAGGCATCCATTCAACATGCCACTGACCTGGGACTGGACACTGACCGGCATCAGCAATAAGGGAACTCTGTAGCTGCTCAAGTTGCCACTTCTCCCAGAAGGAGTCACTGCAAGGTAATGGTGTTGTGGAGTCCCAAGGTGGGGGTTGCGATAAAGGAGGGAACATAAAATATATAGAAAACAAAATAAGTGGATGGGTGAGTCTGGAAATACTGTACTGAGGAAATTCAAAAGTTATGAAAAGAGAGAGAACAAACAGAAACCCAGGCTTGTACCTCCCTGCTGTGCATGGAGCAAAAACTGCTACTGAACGTCTCCCAACAGACAGGGAGAAAGCGCACCAGAACTAGGAGGGATCTCCATAGCATAGGAACCTTCTGCAAATAGTGTCATAAAATAGAATTTAATATAAAGCAGGGATTATAACGTGTTTCATACTCTAGCCAAAGCAAATACAGGAGGATCATTAACACGAATATTTTCTTGGCACTATTGAGCAGTTCTGAAGCTAGTGGAAAGTACTGTAGTACAGTGAGCAGTAGTTTTATGCCTTAAAGAAAGTGTTTTGTCTAAAAGCTGTACAGTAGCTGACAAGTATGGATTAATATGACCCACAGAAATGAACTCTTTATGCTCTGCTGGAAATACTGCTGGTGTTGACAGCCTGGCAGAAGCACAAATCACCTGGAGATCTGCATTTGCTAATTGTCTTAAGTTTCACATCAAACCATCATGATCTTGTACTATTAACCGTAATAATGCTATGCTCAGATAGAAGCATTTTTTTTTCTCTGAGTAAGGAGTGCAAGACAAGCAGAGATTATTCCTGAATGCAGTATAAATCAAGGTAACGTTTCTTTATTTTAGCATCCAAAACTGTCATACATAAATAAGCCATAAAGAATTTTTCTGCCATTAAAAGAAGTTATGCTTTTGTTCATCACTAAGGGTATTTGAATGCTCCTCTTTAATAGGCATGTCTGGAAGGACTTTGTTAACATTCAGCCTTCTAGTCTTAAGACCCTGGAGATGAGTTGATCAAACAATTTTAATGCAGGCTTTGTTTCTCCAGGTTTGTTTGTGTGGTTTTTTTTTTTTAATAACTCCAGTGTCATCAGGAGCACAATCAAGGTTATCTTGCAAAATTTGAATGAATGAACACACAGTGATACAGTTAAAGGTTGTTAAAGGAAAGAGAGAAATATACAAAGCAAAGGAAGAGGCTGGATTCTTCCCTTGTGCTCAAAGCTACCACCTCCAAGAACCTGGAAGCAGCACACTGTTCAGCAAATGAAAATAAAGACAAAAAATGATAAAGGTGAAAACCAAGATACAGAAATCTTTCCTCTGCCAAAGTTCTATTCTTCCCCAGGCTACCTCAGGCACAGCTAAAGCACATCTTTTGTGGGCTCATGAAGACATTACAAGTTGCTTGTTACACCACGAATCTACTGCTACAAATCCCAAAGGCGTTCGGTTATCTGATTTATTTTCAGAAAATGGGTAAAAATAAATCTGGGGAGCTTTTCCCATTGTCCTACACTTTTCAGACTGTGACCTGAAAGCGGTCTGAACACAATGGTAAATTTTACAATAAATGAACTTTATAGATTAGCACTTCATATTACATTAAAAATAACCACAGGGTACCATGATATACACTAGCACCTGACACTGAAATAATTTGCACTGAGGGATAGTCACAGAAAGTTTCCCTCATGGGTTCCTTATGACTGCCCAATGGATACTCAGAAATTACCAGCTAAATTAGGGAAGACTTATGATACTTTTTATACCGTAGTAAATGTAATTATTCTAATCGAGATAAATTTAAATGCCCTTGGAATATGATGGCAAGTAAAAAAATAGATCTAGATACAGTCCACCTGAAATCATGGAAACACTGACTTTACAAGTCCTACTGGGCTGAACTTCATTTTCCATTAATTCAGGGGATTATTGAGTTAATCCAACTCTTACCTATTTTATCCTGCTCTACAAACAATATTTTCTCTAAAATTGTCCAATTAAGTCTCCTGACATTATATTGCACTGTCGCAGTACTTGTATTCTATATAACACATCATCAATCCATTAGCCTGTATTACAAGCAACCTAAGAGAACATAACCAAGATAATCCTTTGTTAGTGGTGTACCATTTGCTTCTTCACGAGACTGAGTGGAAAACGAAAGTTAAAAAAAAAAAAAAAAAAAAAAAGCTAAAATAAAAACAAACATCAATTGGGAATCAAATACAGGAAAATTTATACACTAAAAATTAAGTTACCTCTTGCGTTACCTAGTGTTTGAGAGTCCAGATCATCATCAATAAACTCCTCACCCTGGATGATGTTCTGGGTGTCCTCACTATGATTTACAGGGCTTGTCATCTCCTGCTCTTTTTCATTGTGCATCTGGGCGTACACATTTCTGCCAGGCAGTTTCCTAAATGGGACAAGGAAAACAGTCTTGTGGTGGAGTTCCTTGGTGTCATGTACACGCTGTCATCAGAGAGCTCCAGCAGAGCAAAGTCATGACAGAATCACACAACAGCATCAATCCCACCCTTCCCTAATGTTGTGTTCATTTATCAATGCTTTATTCTCAGTTGAAGTTTTATGTAACCACCTTATCACTATCTTCACACTATTGTAATAATTATGCCTTGATTTCTGGCTAGGATTGACAGACAACTAATAATACTGAAAAAAAAATGTACTAAAACCACACTAAAAAAATACTTTAAGAACTGAAGCAATAAGGAGGCCCAACAAGAATTCATTCCTGGTTCCAGGTTTCTTCACAAACATTAAGCTGGGGTCACAACCATCATCACATCTCCCTGGTGAGGTGGGTTGCCACTGAAGGGTGATAGCATTGAAAGGCAGTCGTGTGTTCCATCAGGGCTGAGGAGAAAGAAGTAGGGGAAATCCAGGAGACAACGACTGGAAAGGGAGCAGAGAGTGAAGAACCAGGAGGCCAGAACCAAGGGTAAAAGAGGTAAACTGGCATTGATAAAGGACAAATAAGAAGACAGGGGACGCTGGTGAAGACATCATTTAGTTCCTTCTGATTTAAATCTAAAAAGCATGTTACTAAATGGCTCTATCAACCTCTAGGGAGCAATTAGCACCATACCTGAGGCAGGGAGGCTTAAGACCATATTGATAAAGAGGTCTTATCTCGATTAAGTTAAAGTAGACTTTGTAAAATCAAAGGAAATAATCTGGGGCTTCTAACTTTGCCAGGGAATCTATGGTTTAAACATTTCTTAAGAGCCATATCTTTTTCTGTAACTCCATTCACCTGTAATCTGCCTGGGCACTTAAGGACATCCTTTCCTAGGCATCAGGCAGACACTTCTGATGAGGGAGCTGCAGGTTGTGAACTCTGTTTCCTACATTGCAAGAAGCAGCTTGACAGCTTGAGCAGCATGATAGGAGATCGTGGCTGTCAAAGTCTGTGCTTAAACACAGATTATTGCAATGGGCAGACAACGGGAAAAAAAGAGAAAATGGGTTTGAATGGCTGAGGTTAAGCTATAGTTTCTGCTGAGCTCCTTTAGAGCATGAGAAGACAGAAAAAAATAACACTAATTTTGAGGCATCTCTGAAAACTACCATTTTTTGCTTCATATTCTGGCAAGCAGTTTGAAAGCTGTATATGTACACTGGTTGCTTTGTTTCCTCTAGGTTGTTGAAGATGACCTGTCTTTAAATGTCATTTCTGAAGAAAGGCTCCACCTGGCACCACCTTAGACTGAGATAAAACATCCTGCAAGGCAGCTATTTTGAACAGCACCTTCTATCGCAGCAAGGTAATTAAAATACATAGAAAATGCTAAACAATAAAGAGGGTGTCTCCCTTTAATTTGAACCAACCAGGAGATAAATTGCATCCTATAGATCTATACATGTCCAAAGAGACACACATCTATATAGGTATGTGTATACATGCAAAATTATATATATATAAATATATACAGAAAATTACATATATAAATCAAATCCCATTATTTATAAGCAGCACAGTGAAACAAATCTGATTACCCTTGTTCTCTTCTGTTTCTCAGTGAGAACAGAGTAAAAAATGCACAGGATTTAGGCAATGCTAAGGACAAGGAAAGGTCTGTTAGAACAACACTGTGCTATTATGATCACTTCAACAGGTCCAAGGCCTCCTCCAACACAAACATACAACTAAAGTCAAGCCCTGAAGCACTCTCCTCCCATTAACTGGATGAAAAAAGCTAAGCTAAAACAGAGAAAGACATTCCTCATTACCAAAACAAATACATTAGGTAATTAATTTTGATATTTTTTTCTCTAGGGCCAGTAACTCCAGACTCTTTTTAATATGTCTGCTAATGAAACCAGTCATGTGGAAAACAATATCCCTCTCAATCAGACCTGCATCAAACCTGTCAAAGTGCTCATTTCAAGTCCACCAACAAATGCCTAAGGGAAACAAAACTCAGAAGAATGTACTTGCACCACATCTGCAGAATTAGCACATGCATTTCTGCAATAATTAGGGAACCTTCTCAAAACTGTATTTCTAACAAATTGTAGAAACACCAATAGCATTATGAAAATATTTTTTACACAATAAAAATGTTATCTGTCTCAAACCCATATAGCACACCAGACCTTTGCTGCACTAAAGGGAGCTGAGTTGTGAGTGTAACATTTCCCTGCTTAGGCAAGCCAGGTCATCAGCTCTGTGTCATTTGGTGCTAATCCTGAGGCTTCAAGTCAAGTCTCTCTGGTAAGAATTCCTGGTTAGAGATCACCACAATCACGACATGTACTGTTAAATACATTACGAGGTTCCTGAATGAAGAAATCTCACAAATTCATAAGTAACCATAAAGCACTTCTTTATGGATTACAGATATTAGGAGAAAAGGCATAAGCTGTTACTTCTTACTCATCTAAATCAATCTACTCCTAAATCAGTCCTGCTAAGTACAGATCCTACATGGAAGATACAAGGTTGAGGTGCTCAATCATTCTTCTGTACTTCCCTTCTTCTCTTCCTTTTCCATTCTTCCGTATTTTTCCTAACCCTAACGCTTAGAGGAGAAAGCAACTTAAATCGTAGCATGGAGTATGGATGGAAGAAGGGGAATATTACAGGCCTTGTGAAGGTATTTTCTATATCACACAGAACTCTACATGTTTCATATTGATTCAGTTTTACAAGGAAAGAGACTCAAACAGTCTCAGCCATTTCTGGAGTCATTTCTAACACATGTGCTAGATGCTTTCTTTATAAGGGACAGCCACAGTGTGGAATGAAATAGGATGTGGGTTACTGTATCCTTGCTAAAGATGGGCCTGATGCTGGCAATTTTCCAGTCACTCCTTGGAAGGAATCTGCTACCCCTTATTATACAGAAAGAAAACTCATGTGTACCCTGATGTGCTCTGCTCTTAAGGAAGCAATTTATGTTGAGTCCAATGTAACTGTTTGAAGTAGGCAGAGCTGAAATGCTTGGGTCTACATAAAAGACTACTGTGAAAACATGACAAGACATGAAATTTGACCCAGGAGATTTGTATCAGCAATAGGGAAATTGAAAACACATTTATAAGAACAGAGAAAAAGATTATGCAATAGTTTCTTTTAGGAGTTCACTGTTCAGCCTCAAAATTCATGTGCTTCACATCCGTCACTGGAGACAATTACTTCTTCTGATCAGCACTCCAGTTTACACTCATATTTCCTTTTGTTTTCTCAGTAGCATTTCTATTTCATTCATTTTAATCAATAATCTGTTTAATTTATTTTCATTTTGTTTCAATCATGAAGAAAAAGATCTATTCTTGCCTGCTTTGAGAACCACAAAAATAGGGACTGGAGCCATAATTCTGCACATAACTACTAATGAACATGGCTTTCATGGCACATGGCTTTCAACAAGCTCTCCAGGCTCCACACCTTTTAGAAAATATTTCAGAAGGTATTTTTTTTCCTTCCTATATTCATAAATTATAGCAGTTTCATACCCAAAACTGCACTTAAAAATGTTCAGAATTTATGAACAGCAGGTGGGGGATGAGCTATTGATTCTCACTCATTTAAACTCCAGTTTACTTGGTTTTCCATTCCTTCCTTGTGGAGCCAATATTCCTTGCCATTTATGCAACTTCATTTGTTTTCCAGAGCCTTGATTAAGGTTCTGTTTAGTACAAAAAATAAGAACATATTCACACAGCAAAGGATAACTATTAATGTTGCATTCTCTTGGAACTTAAATAAAGTTAACAACAATGATAATCCATTAAATAGAATACTTCATTGTGGTGTTGCTTTTATTACGTTTTGATTAATGTTCAGCTTACTGACTTCATTGTGCTTTATGGTACTCCTGATTTACTTGCCTCTTTCAGAAATCTTTTCTACATGCTATTACTTTGATTTCTGAGGACGTTTTTATGAAATATTCTGGATCATTAAATTAGGGCCTGCTCTTTTATAATTAAATGGCATGGATTGGGACTAAACATGCTCTCATGGAACATATAAGTAGTATAAGCATGGTGGGGAAAAAAAGATAGCTTTTCTTCAGAGACTGAAAATGAGATAGTAAGTCAATGAGGCAGAAAGATAACACAGTTCTGCTCCAGATTGTAGAAACAACCCAAAAGGGGGCTCATTTACCAATAGTGGCACTTGAAGGCAGTGGGGGGAAAAGGCATACATATAAAATGGTATAAATTTGGCTGAAGTAGATTCACAGTGATTTGTGATAACAAAGTATTCAGCTTTTAGTATACTGGCAATAGTATGCATAGAAAAGATTTCATACTATTTTAAAAAAGATAACCTAATACACTACTATTAACCATGTAAAATACCTAAGCAGAGAAGGTAACTGTTTGCTCTGATTTGGCTACTAGATTATCCTGTTGTACATAAGTAAAAAATAAGAAAAGGATTATTTCATATCTAACATATGTAACGTGATCATTACATGGCAGCTGTGATGAGGCTAGAATTTAATCGCCTTTTCCTCTACTGTGTGTACTGCAGACTGTGCTCTTTGCCTACTCCTTGCTTTTGCCCAGACATTACACCACAGAAACTTGCTCTGAAAGGATGAAGAAATATTTTGTGAATGGCAAGTTAAAACCCACAAAAATTATAAACATTGTTTCAAAGGGCATGGCAGAACTGTGTTTTTACTGAGCAAAATTTAGTAAAGATGCTATGGTATAGAAAAAAAATATGTTCAGGTCTTAGATCTGCATTTTTAAAAAAAAGACAAAATTTCTCAAAAATATCTTCCAGCTGCTTCATATTGGTCTGATCAAAAGCAGCAGCTGTAGTCCATTTTACCTGGATACTTAAACAACTGAAGCATACTAGTATTGCATCATATTGTTTTCTTGAGGCATCATATCAGTGATTTCCATACTCAAAAAGTAAGAGCAAAGAAAAGGCAAAATATTCCTGGCTTGCCCACCATCCATGCCTATTACCTGCACAGCCTCTTGTGCCCCAGCCACTTCTAGCAGCTGGGGTATTACCTCCTGCTCCTTGATGATCTGCTGAAATCTGATCCACCAAACTACCTAAACCGATTTTTGTTCATCTGTGGAATATGACTAGAATTACTTTTTAAAACCATCAGCATTTATCACTTAGGATATATTTTTCATTGACTGGGTAAAAATAGCAGTAACCTGAATTGCTTTCCTACTCTGATCACAAAGGATCAAAACCGTGTGTGTCTCAAGACTTTTTCTTCTATTTTTTTTTTTTTTTTCTCTAAAGCAACGAACCACTCTGAGGATTTTCAGGAGTGCTCCATTAGCTCCAGGGACTCCGACACAAGTTTTTCAAGCATATATGCATGGCAAACAGTGTCTGGATGCACAAATAGGACATTGTAACTTGTGTGTGTGTGTTGAGACAAAATGATAAATAACTATTATGCATAAGTATTAAGTATTTGGGAGCAGGACATACCAGAAATGGTGCAACATACACAGCTCTGATTTTCCAGAAGACTCTGCAATTTTAGTTTTGATTAGAGTAGTGGGAAACTGTATTATTTTAATTCTTTCTTTTAATGGACATTCCTTCAGGAGTGAAGAGACAGCACTAGTTTTTACTAATCAGGAAAAATCCCACTGCCTCTCTGTGTCCCTGTCTCTGTTTTTCCCTAACCCCCTACTTAATTAGATAAAACACTCCCTTTGTTTTCTGCATATGAGGCATCTGACACAGAATTTTATGCATGACTGTTATTTTTAGATTACTGAATTCTCCCAAACTAATTTTGTGAGATTTACTTCTTGCAAGGGAGAAACTTTTAGCACTGGGAACTGCAGTTTTCAAAAAATGAGAAATTAAATAGGAGCAGGAACTTTCATGATAGCTGAAAAAATTCATGGAAAAAATTTATTAGATTAGTCCCTGCTGCCTTTTCAACACTGTCTCATCTTGAAATTCTAACTGACTAAAAAAAGTGTAAATTAAGCTGAGGTGTCAGCTCCCTGACAACCCAGTCACAATCTTATGTGCAAGCTAGTCTTTTCCTCTTGCATCTTTCCTGGTATCATACTTAGCTTTAGGTGAAGTAATGTCCTTTGGACTGGTAAAAAGAGAGACGTAGAAAGAGAATAGTCCAAGGTGGGTCCATGCAGTCTTCTGCAGACCACCTGCCTTGCCTCTGCTCCAATACCAACTGTTTTAGAGACACAATTAGTCTAGTAATAATACTAAGGTTAATAACCATTGCTCTGACTTGGGGAAAATTGCAGTTTTAATCCTTTTCTGAAGGGAGTATCTGACTATCAGTTTAAATAAATGAAAAAAAAAGCACTACCAAAGTTTTCCATCTCCCGAATTTTTCGAATCATACACAAAAATGATGGACAGTACTAACATTTCAACACCTGATACATGCCTGTAATTCCTATGTGGAAACAATTCATATTTATAATTCTATGTGTTGTCTGAGTTACCACAGGGTTCAGTAAGTACTATTCTGCAAAAATTGTCTCCTAAAATGGAACAATTTTTCTTGCCTATAGAATTTTTTCAGCAAATTAAATTTTAATACGCAAGCATATAATCTTGACAAGCTGCCTTTGTGCACTGCAAGCTAAGGACACTCGGTTTCATAGCCTCAGTCCCTATGGCCCAGTTTGCAAATGTACATACTGAACCGTACTGACTTGAAGGGACTGTATTTGCAAGTAAATACTCCATGAGGATCCAGCAATTCACCATTTGTCTTTATAAACATGGGAGAGACATTTTTAAAGTGATTAAAGACCTGGGTGGGAGGGGATTTCATAGGGAGTACGCAAGGAAAAAGTGATATTTCAAATGTAGCACCAATTAGGGGCTCACTGTTCTTTGAAGATCAAATCACAAGTGAAGGATGCAACAAAAAAATTGTCATCTTGAAAGAGCTTAGAAGGAATATTTAAAATTAATTATTTCAGACATCTCAGAAATATCCATGACACAGTCTAAGACTGAATACCACTGCATAGTCATTTATCAATGCCAACAGCAGTGTTCATGCAACTGAGAAATATTTGCATGTGACTCACAATTCTCAATACCCCCCAAAAAACTTTAAATGTAGATGATTTTCATAAATTATATATAGAAGTGCAGACATTAAAGCTCATAATTTGTAAATTGTACTGTAGTTTCCTCCCTAATAAAAGGTCTATTTTCAAAGCAGTAGTTCACTGGGTATTTTAGAAAGAACTCAAGGAAAATAATTTTCTTCCTTTCTTGAATATTTTATATTTCTTTTGCCATGTAGTAAGTGTGCCTGTTATTTAATTGCTCTCATTTAAGAGCTAATAAAATATCTAAATCATCCAGCTTCTGAAAGATATCACAAGCAGGTTTTATGATTCCAAAATAAACCAGTAAATCCTACAGTATTGCTACTGAAATAATATAATTACACCACATCAACCATTTTTATGCTTTTCCTAGCTGCAAGCACTGAAAATAGCAAAATGGATTTTTATTCAATTGTAGACAGTCTGTTACAGCATCCTGTGTTTTGTCCTGTAGAGCAATTGGCCACTATAAGCTCTAAGAAACTTAGATACTGCAGTGAGAAAATGAAGAAATTCTTGGAAAAAGGGGATTTTCTCTACTGACTTAAAAATTCTTTATCTAAACAAAGTCTTGCTTAAGTACTATCTACATTTATCACTGTGCTGTGCCTATTTTTTTAAACTTATGCTTGTTTCAAACAAAATCAACAGGAATTCTCACTGAATAAGGACATGAGGATTTGATGATAATGAAGGCCTGTTCCCAGAATGCTCAAGACCAATAACTTCTAAACACCCCCGAGATATGAATATACCAAGAATATAACCATTGATAACACACATTCATGTACAAGAACACAACTCTTCAAATTTAACAGCACCTTAGCAGTTTGATTAAAAGCAGTTGTGGAATAAAGATATTGGACTGTCAAAGGCTGGCATGGTATCCATTGTCAATTTTGAGAATATGTCTCACTTAAGGACCACTTCCAGAATTATTTCCTTCCTCAACACATGCCAGTGTCAAATTAACACTAATCTATTTCCATAATTCACTCTATGTGGCATTGCCCCAGCAATTAAAATGTAATGTGTGCAAAAAGAAACTCCAGGGAGAACTAGGTTTTGATAAACCTACTTTTTTTTTAACAAATCAGCATTGCAGATAGCTTTAGTTTATTCATAACTGCTAGGAGTAATGAGCTAGGAATTAATCAGGAATAATATTTTAGCTCAGCTCTGTTTCTTGATGATATTATTTAGACAAGCTAAACAAACTCTCCACGGTTCCCATATTGCTGCTATTTATCTTGGAATGCAGGAAATGAAAGCAAGCATCAGCACAGCACAGTGATGTCTGAAAAGGTCAGGAAAACATGATTTTCAAAGTGGTGGACTTTTTGCAGTTCTTCAATAAATCTCCTTTTCAAATACCAAACCTTGTTTTGCTGATCTGTGGAGAAATCTAATGTTTAAAATGTATATGTTGATTAGGGTATACTTGCCTTTTGAACTTGTAGAGGATGAAAGCTGCAACTGCAACTAGACAGATAACAAAGAGAACCACAATAGCCCAGTAGCCACTGCCTCCTCCAACTCTCTGAGAGTCTGAAATACAAAATAAAAGAACAGCTTAGCATGTCCTCTTTCAGATCAGTCACATTCCTGCACTTTCTTTTCTATCTGGTTGTCAGATAGAAAACATTTCTTGCTACTTAGGTAAACTCTTTTTTTCTTCACTCCAGCTGTAGCCTTTGAAAAGGCAACAACATAAAAATAACTGGTGACTTGTAACTGAAGGACAGAGGAACAATTAAAACCAACAACTGAAAACAAATAAACCACAACCCACCCACCTCCCACAGATTCTGAAGATTTAATTAGTTGCATACACAGTGGGGACTTTTTTCTGGTAATCTACAGTTATCATAGGAAATGACCAGTCCATGAGTTGCAAGAGCAGGGCTGTACTAATTTGACAGATGGAGAAACTAAGGCACAAAGAAACAAATGTTCTCATCAAGGTCATATATTGGTAAAGGCTGGAGTGAACATGGTCCTCTTTCAGTCCCAGCCTTCCACAGTGCCTAACACGCATCAGTCCTTTTATACCAGATGAGGTACCACAGAGAGGTACCAACTAGCATAGCTCTGCAGTCTACAGACTAAATAAGAGATTTTTCTTCTACAGAGAGGTGACAGATAAAATGTCACACCACTATTCACATAAAATGGTTGTGGTCAGCTAAGCTGTTCTCCCACAACACGCTAAATTGAGCAAGATGGTTGTATCATGGGATGTGATACACAGAGAAATTACAGAACATTTTAATACCTGGTTCAAGTCAAGGCTTAACCTTCTGGTTAAAATATCATTTTAACATATCTCAGTCCAAAATACAAATGCATGGATTCATACTCTCTTCAACCACCTTCCAGGCACATAGTGAATCCAGAGATGCAGGACATGCATGCAAAAAATGTGTTTCCATTTGTTTTAAACAGAGAAAAAAACAAATAATTTATCTTAGAACAGGATTAGCAACATAGCAAGCTTCACATCAGTTGATTTGAAGATCAGAGATGCTAAGCTGTGTCCCAGATGCCTGGAATTATATCTAGAGGGTCAATGTCTGGAAGCTCTTGGAAGGTAGTGCTTCACCGGATAATTTTTTGAAGCCTGGTTGGCTCTTCCTTCAGGGCACTGGTTTGTATAACATAGGTATTTAGTTAGCGCCACATTTACACAGAAAAAAGCAAGAAACTTCTGAAAAATGAGGTATGAAAAAATGGAAGTATGAATAAATATTTATTTGGTGGTAAATATTAACAAATACCAAATTAAAATATACCTGTATATACATGTGTGTTTGTGTGTGTGTATATATATATTTGCATACATATATATGTAACAAGTACCAAGTATATATCTACATGTGTACATGTATATAGTGTTGCAAAGATTTTCTCCATATCAGAACTCAGACAGACAACCAAAAGTTGGCTTGTTAGGAGCTGTGTTTATATATTTACCTGAACTGGAGTCAGCTAAAGTCACCAAGACCCAGTATCCTCCCCTCAGAAAGAAACTGATGTTGTGTGAATTCAAGGCTTGTTTTATAGTCGCTATTCTCTGAAAATACAACAGAGAGAATGTGAGACATCTTGCACTCTGCTCTACCTTGAGAGACTCAATGCTCTAAAAAGAAAAACCTCTACCTCATTAAATGGTGAGATTTGCAGAAAGGTTTTGTCAGTCATCAGCTGAAATCTTAAAGAAATTCCATATTTAAAAATCATGCAAAACTCCACAAGCCATAAAAGAGGAAAATGTCCAGCCTTCATAGTGAAATCTTTCTTTCTGTTTACCAAAGCCTTTACATTCATCCAGTATGTGAGAGCCAGCATGTAATTTGCATGCACTGTTGGGTTTACTTGGTCATAACTTACACCATGTGTAGAATCCCGAAAAGAATATTTGTCTAAAAACAGCTACCCTGACAAAGTGGACACTGTGCTTGGGTGGAGGTCTCATTCAATAGCCATCTGGACTCTGCTCTCTCAAGGAGAGACCCTCATTTGGGTAACCACCCTGATAATGGGGCCCTAGTCTTGCAGGAGCAGCCCCTCCTTTAGTGGCTATCCCGATAAGCTGAACACTGACCTTGCAAGGGGAGCTCTGTTTGATGGCCACCCTGACAGGCAGGACACTGTCCTTATTTGATAAGGGATTTGATAGGGGCAGGCAACCTGCATCCTGCAGAGGCAGAGTGACATCTTGTGTGTGCCCCATGTAAGGCCACTGGAGAGGGTGCGTATGCAGAAATCAGGGTTATTGCTGTGTCATCCCATCTGGAGGGCTCCAAGTGAACACCTGGCTTTGCAAGATATGCCAAACCTCACCCCAAAATGGTGGGGTCAGGTAGCATAAAAGAGGCACACTCAAAATACTGAATGCGCACCCACCATCCAAGAACCTGAACTTCCTACCGAGATCATTGCTGGATCCACGGGTGGTGATATTTTCTCTAGCTCTTCTTTATTTTTTTTTTTTTAATTTTTATTTTTATTTTTATCCTTATTGGTTTATCTTTATCTTTACCTCTCTCTCTGTGTTTCTGTTTCTAAACTTATCTCAGCACATGAGGGTAAAATAGTTTCTAACTTTAAGTTTTACGCCCCATTGCTTTGTTAAGTTTTGTTAGTTGTAACCGGTTCTTTTGACACCTTCCTTAAGTTTTGCTAAATTGTAATCCTTCAAAGTACCATCATTTATAATTCTGCTACTTGTAATCTCACAGGCTTTATAATCTTACTTTTAAGTAAAGTTGTGTGTCTATACAAACCTCCTGGGTAATAACCTTACTCCTGAGTACTGCGCAGAGAATTCCCGAACTTTATCTCTCCGAATGAGTTGTTAAAATAGATTAGAGGAGGAGAAGGATTGGGCCCAGCCTCACCTGGGCTCCTCTCTGAGGGAGTTTAGAAAGCAAGGGGGTCCAGTCCAAATCTCCCTGGGTCGACCCCCACTCTGGGGAACCCTACCCGTGCCCACTCTGTGGGATGTAGAGACGTGCCCACTCCGTGGGAAGTGGTATTTTGTTTGGCCCCTGCATCTGGGGAGCCGTGCTCACTTGGTGAGACACCATGCATTATCCATATCAAAAAGTCTCCATTCCACTGACCTATTGGAGGAAAACCTGTGATGTCACTTTAGATTTCTTGCTGTGAGTATCACGTGCTATTTGAAAATGAAATGCACATCATAATTTACCTCATCTCCTTACCTGTAATGGGATGGATTCCATCTGTACCTAATTTTTAACGGTACTGTGTAGAAATATATATACCCATCCATGCAGAAAACAATCAGGATTTCTCCGGTGGATAGAGCAGTGAAATACGGTCTCTCACATACTTACGGAGTAGAACCAATAAATTTCCCGTCATATTCTAACCCCAGATGACAAATTGTCTGAATTTTCCCTTCTTGTGTCTTCAACATGGTTAATTTTCTAAAAGATCAAAGCTAGTTTTATACTCTATGCCTTATAGTCCAGGATATGAGTTTCCCACAGGATGTCAAATTAGAAATACACTTTATATCCATGAAACCTTCACTAGTTACTCCTTTTACGATGTTATCAACTACAGTGCTCATCTTTGACAAACGTTTGCAGTAAAACAGACAGAAAACCCTATAGTCTCTCTCAGGTTATGGACAGAGACTACTCAAAAGTTCATACTCAAATGTCCTCACTCATATTGAAAAATCTGAAAAGAGAATGGATAGGACACTTTTACTGATTATCAGTCTTTAAAGTGATGCTGGCACCATTGAAATAGTGCATGTTCATGTAATACAGTGCAAGAGGGACCAGTACTTTAGGATAATCTGACTTTTGGCCAGTAAGTGAAATTATTGAGCCCCATAACTTTGGATACTTCATATTTTCCTGGCAGGTATTTGAGGAATCTAACATTTGCTCTGTTTTTTGCTTAAGTGACTAATACTTGTTCATTATTTCTCTCCCCACCATAGGGTTCCTATCCAAGCCTGTATTAACTATACTTCCAAAGGTCAAAAATAACAACACTATTCAGTTACTTACACATCTGGAGGTCTGACTTGCCCTTCTTGCCAAAGCAACATACTGGGCATTTTCACATGGTAGCTTGTCTAGCTTCCTCAGAGTCATTGCTTTCCAGCCTATAGTTTAAATGCACTTTAACTCTTTCAGCTAGACTTATCCCACCTGACACTGAACATGAAATAGATATGCATAAATTAAGCAATCCAGTCTTTCTCTAGAGTCTAGTATTAGAATGAAATACTTCTGAAACTGTTATGTTCTTCAAAGGTGATAAAAATCACACACTAACTTAAGAAGTAGATCATATCATAACACTCATGTAAAACATCACACACATAAAACAACAAGAGAAACCCTATCAAGTGGGTGTTCTCTGCCTAAGAAATTATTCCCTTTAACAATCTTTCTGAAATCTCAAAGCTGATGGGTTTTCATCCAAGGACACATAGGGTCTCTTTAAGAGAAGACATTCCATAACTATGTCAAAGTTAAGGATTCCAAGGACACCTCTTCCAAATGTGCAGAACACATTCCTCACAGCAGTGTCACAACACTGACTTTGAGAACTGGCACTAGCAGCATGGTAAAGCACCTTCTAGTGAAACAGGATGAAGACCTTCAAGATTCTCATCTGGTAGCAGAAGAGAATGTAACAAATCTTAAAACAAGTGACGCAATGAGTATTTTCTGTTGACCTGACCAGACTTCTTCGAATATAATGACAAGAAGAATACAGGCAGTGATTGCAAAACAGGATGTAGACTGTCCTAACCAGACATACATTGATCTCCTTACCTTATCACTAGTCACACTTCTTTTCCGTTTTGGTTGGTTTGCTGGTAGTAGCACATGCAAGTCAGCAGTTGTGGGCAGACCAGGTTTCACGACTGTCATGAGTGTTTCTTCAGATATATTGGTTTCCTGAGAAAATATAGCAAATTATAGGACAATGCACTTTATATTTTATAGAAAATACATAAGTAACTCTACTTATGTAGAGTCTTTTAGTCTTTGGTGGGGATTCCACCAGAAGCTAAAACATGAATAAAGGCAAAGATAAATTAACTGAAATGTGAGATGCTCTTTGAGGATTGGAAGAACTAAGTGTTGTTATCACTTTAAAGAGAATTAGTGGCATCATGGAAAGAAGCATAATGAAGTGGTATGCAGTTTTAGAAAAACCCTGCAATGGCTATGCATTTCTAGGATAGCATTTAAAAAAATAAAAATTCTTAAGTGATTCAGGGTCCTTTGTAGGCCATTAAGACACTTACAGGGGCATGTTCATTACAGTTAACTTTAGCTGAGAGGTTTCTTTTCCATTTATGTTTAATGCACACAGAGAAATCTTCCAGGGTGAGACTAAGGGCATCTAGGTTCAGCTTCTGAAATCGTTGAGTACTTGCAGCCTCCACTGAAAGTCAACTGCATTTCTTTCCTTTTCAAATAATTTGTGCAAATTTTGCCTTTAGCCTCAAATTTCTCCATGTGTTGAATAATAGAGCCACAGAATTATAATGACAACACTGTGGCACTTACCACAGCCTTCCTTTCTCCAAAAGATTCCAAGATTCCATTAAATTGAGGGCTTTTTGCAAATTATTAAGTATTAAAATTCTAGGACAATCTTATAAGGGATTAAATTATCTGTTTGTCTGACACTGATTACAGAATGGGTTTAAATTGAGAAAACTGGGAATTTAATTTAATTTGATGTTTGATATGAACCATAAGAAAAAAAAAAAAAAAAAAAAGAAAAAAAAAAGCAAAAAAAAAGCAGGAAAAAGTCTAAATTCCAGAACTTAATTTTTACTTTACTCTTGTAAATCTGGGAAAAGTCAAGTGATTTCAAGTGCAAGAGTTTTCAAAACATTATCAGCCTGTACCTCAGAGCTATTGCCCTCACAGAAATCAGTGTCTGTACTTGTAAAGCCCAACTCTAGAGCTCACAGTTTTATGGGGTGCTTTTACTTATTTCACAGCTGCATGACTTTCCACTTGGTTTTCCACTTTCCACTGCTCCCAATTCACATTCCTTTTGTGAATATGACCTGAAAAAATGGGTCTGTGAATATGCAGGCAAATAGTTCATTTGAATAAACAGTTCAAATGAACTATTTGCCTATATATTATATATAATTTTCAAAGTTACGCAACTGCTGTTATAAATATTGTCTTTCTTCCTTATTTTTACACAAAGCCTATGTCTTTTAGATTGCACAGCATCCTTTGCTGAACTTCTAAATATATCACATTTAAGCTACTCTTCCTGTTTTGGAGTCAGCAGTATTTGCCAATACATCTACCCCTAATTCCAGAGAGCAATATTTAGCATTAATTGCCAATCAGATTGTGTCGTATGTAAATTTTCTGTGTTACAATATCATCACCTATAGCCTGCATGTGAAGGCAACACTAGGCTCAGACTTGTCTGAAATGTGGCTCATGAGGTTCACTTTCATTATTTTGCACTGCTTCCTTTTTTCTAAATGAGAAGGCACTAACTTAACTTTCAAGCTTTATGACTAGCAAGGGAACATTTTATGAGCAATCTGGAAGAGCACCTTTGCAAGAAGTCGTGTCACGACCCGCCCTACATCTTCCCTCCACTCCGGTATGTCAGGGTTGTACATATCCAGGTGCTTAGTGAACTTCAGAGGAAGAACATGAAAATGATCTAGAAAAACAAAAATAAACATTTTCTAAACAGTAACAAACCACGTTGCAAAAAGATTTTTGCAGATATAAAAGCTGTGTATATGTATTTGCCATTATTTACTGTGCAGTTACAGTATCTAGGAACCCCACTGCTCTAGCAAAGTGCATGGCTGTGCACTCCTGCACAGAGCAAAACAACAGTCCTGTCAGGCACTTAGGTTTTTTCTGTATTTTCATCTACTTCATCAAATTTGTGCTTATAGATAAAAAAGCACAAAGAAAAAAAAACTAAAGTGGATTTACAGGCATGCTCTGAGGTCATAACCTTCCGAATAATTTTTCCTTAGGAAAATACACTACAGAGATGTGGTTGGTTTCTTTTACTTGTAGTGGGAACACGTTAATGGATTTTACTCTTGCTGGATCATAAACATGCGTTTCTTTCCCACTAGACATTCCTGTTTTTCATGTAAAATGAATACTTTATGTATTGCATCAACTAGCTTTGAAACTAAGAGCAGAACTGATATACCAAAGGCTAACTACTGCCTTCTTAAAAAAATAAAAACAAGGTACACCCACAACATTTCTCTGGATGTTGTCCAGTACATTTGAACCAACAGAAATGTGCTGTTCCTCACTAAGCAATCTCTAAAGTCTGTCCATATAGGCTCCTTGGATGAACATCTAGGGAGCTCTAGCAAAGCAGAGAAAGAGAATCTGGAATGCATGAGTCAAACCTGGCCTCCCCAGTGCTTCTGACATTATTGTATTTTGATATGGTTTGCTTTTTCAGGGATTTATTTCCTGCATGACCAATACTTTCTTGATATTCGTATCAGCATTAGCTAACACTAAGAGCACAAGAAGTTCCTGAAAGTCAAAGTCATTGATCTGGTCATACTAAGATGGGTTATATTTCTAGAAATTTCCAGAAAAGTCGATGAACTCATAAGCAATGGTTTTTACCATTATTTGAAATTAATAAATACACTAAAAAAAAACCAACCAAAAAACCAAAAAAACAAACAACAACCCAGAAACTTCTTCAGAAAGCAGAAATATCATGTAGTGTATTTCATGATATCTAAAGGCTTTTAGCTCTGCATTAAAAATTTTTCACTTATCACAATTCCTACATGTGACAGCACAAATATAAATGTAAATAATTCATTGGAACTACATTTTTCACAGTATATGATGCCTTGTCATCACATTATAAGATGCAACAAACACACCAGGGGACAATGTGAAACAAGAGCTGAATGGTTATCCACTAGTTACAGTGGAGCTATACTTGATCCACGATCTCAGATAAACATTGGAGAACAGTGATATACTGTGATTAAAAAAAAACCCAGTTATTTCACATGGGTTTAATGTTGACAGTATATATACAACTACAAATTTTCATTTTTTTATGAGGTATTTTCTTTTAGAAATTCTAAGAAACTCTAATAATAGGCCAAAATGGCACTTAAACACTATTGCTACATATAGCATTTGGGAACCACAGCACCATTTAAAATAAGCAAAGGAAACAAAACATCTCAGAAACAAATCCTTCCACACAATCACACTTCACTTTCATGGAGTTACCCAGGGACAGTTCAACCGTCAACTTTTAACAATTAAATGTGGCATTAGATTTAATTTTACAACAGGTTCAGTTGTGTCAGGACTGGTTTAAGAGTTATAAGAAACAAGTACACACAAAACAACAAAAAATTAGCAGGAGTCTTGTCTCACCAAAAACTTGGACAACTTTTGAGTCTTGAAGCATGGAGCTCCCACAGGAAGCCTGCACTGTGACTCTGACGTGACCTGTCTCAGCAAACTTTGTCACCAGAAAATTGTCCAATGTAAGGAGTGGCTTTAAAAAACAAAGAAAAGTTGAAAATAGAATTTCAACAAAAGCCACAAGAACAGTGGCCAAAGAGACAATCATTACAGTTATTAGCAACAAAGGCTTTACATCGATTAACCAATTAATCAGCATTTTACTAAATTGTTCAATTACAATTTTCAATGCAGGATGTTTCTTTCCCTAAATAGAATGTTTATAAGCAGAATAGTGACAGATGGGCCAATCATTTCTTTTAGAATAACTGGTAGGGTATTAGGTTTTCATTCAGATCACACACAAATGAATAGATTTTGAAGAGGGCTCACGAATTTCTAAAAGATCATATGTGGCAAGCCATTTGCCTCAAAATTTGTGGGGTATAGTCAAGGTCAGAAGGATTAATTTTGTCAATTTAGAGAATGACCCATGAAGTGCATCAGCCCACTGTAACCTCCAAGATGGAGCTGAGATAGTCAGCTACCTGACCACATCTGTATGAATTATGAAATCCTTCACAAGATAACATCAATCTGCACTGTCTGTTCTAGGAATAGCAAAGTCAATAATAATGAAAAGACACAGACTGGGATAATAGTAGACAGAAGGAAGTTCATGCTTATCTGAAGAATTCTTCTGCCATACTTGGTCTCCCTCACAAAGAAAATATTTTCCTTATCTTCTATTGAAAGAATTGCCTTTAAAAGAAATTAACTCAGCTAGACAAGAAATATTCCCAATAGAAATACTTGGATATTTATTGCTCTAGGACATGTTATCTAGACTTTCTATCTCCAAATGCATATCCCTAGATTGTTTGAGTGCTTTCACTCTTTTGATATCCCTTTAGATATCCCAGTTATTTTTGACATGGCAGTTTATTTTAGACTTTCAGAAGTATTTCTCTATTAAATTAGTATATATTTATTTCTGCATGGCACTTAAACTTACAGTACTCACATTATGAACAGGGTAGAAGTACATAAATCCAACTTACATAATTCACCAATTCTATAATTCTAAATGCATCGCCTTCCACAAGCTTATTCCCACAGGTAATGAAACGGAATACATTTTTGTTCCCCCCAAAAGAAAATGGGTTTAGAAATTCTTTAGAAATTTAGAATTCTAGAAGAGAAATTAGCATTTTCACATAAGTAGGAATAACGGGAAATTAATACCTTAAATGTATGTGATAAAACAAGGGAAGTTACATACTGCTTGCCCCATTATATAATTGGTTATTTGGAATGAAAGATGGTCTACAAGAAGCCATGCAACATGGTAGCATTTTTATTGCAGTAAAAGGTGCCACTCAACCTTTATTGGAAAGAAATTGAAAATTATCTTAATCAGAACCATTCATGTACCTGAAGATTGTTTCCTATCCACCAGTAGAAGACTGTCAAATTAGAGTCCTTAGGCAGTATGACGGCTGTCAGATTCACTTCCTGGTTTCTCCCAACAACTGGAACCACTTCTAAATTTAAAGCCTGCAGTGGAGCTGTACAAAGTTCCCAAAATATAATTAAATAAGAATCCATCAATTTATTAAGTACTCTTACCCTAAAAGGCTTGCCTAAAAGCCTCTCACATGCCCACCATTAGGTCCTGAATTTATTTTTCCCTCCCTCCTGCTTTTACCTCTGCGTTTAAAAACATGGGAATAACTGAAAGGATCTCATTTTAATTAAAAAAAACCCAAACAACCAACAAACCACACAGAAAACAAAACCCCACAAAGAAAAACCTAGAGAAAAGTGACAGATCAACAAAATGCACTTCACTTTTTTTTTGGTGCATATCCAATTCTAGAAAATATAATCAAATATTCCAGTTAAAAGTGGAAAATGCAATCTCAGCCTTTTTTTAAAAATGAAAGATCTAGTAAATAGAAATATAAAAAAACTCGAACTGCTATGGGAGATGCAGAAAACTGAAAAAAAGAATGTTCCTGAATATTCATTTTCATTATAAAATACCAGCTGTTAAGCTCACACCACACAAATTGTTATTAATGCATGCTATAAAGTAGATTTGTATATCAGGGGACTATTTATTTGCAAATCAAAACAGATAATCCCTGCCCTCCTGAATGTTTTTTAGAGTAAGATTATTCTTTTCTGAACTTTTGCCTAAAAGAAATGCATCATTAAAATAATTTTATCTGCTTCTTAATGTTGTATTTTGCTTCATAGTACAATAATTTTGTGAAAGAAAATCCTTCCCTTGGAGGTTTCCAAATATCTTTTCCAGAAAACATGAAGGTAAAAGCTTTTAAATAGTCTAATGTGATACCTAGAATTTCTGAACTTCAGCTGCACCATTTATTAAGGGTACCAAAGTACTGTACAGTCCCATATGCACTCATTTTACAGAATGAATACTAACCCACCCATTTTTGTTCCATTATAAATATCTTTTAAGTCATTCAAAGGTCTTCCAACTCTGTGTAAATTCAAAGGTAAATAACACCAGTCTAGTCTTTCTTTTACTCTCTTTCATGAACTGAGTTATTATCCAGTCATTTCTAATTCTCTTTGCCTAAACTGGTTGAACTCTTCTGCGAGTGAATTGAACACCCTTCTTTTTCACCTGACTTCAACTGGCCTGCATGCAAGATTACTTTCATACTGCATCTTATCTGATGGCTCTTTACCACCTGCATGAATTCAACATGTTCTGGGTGCTTAAAGAAATGGTTTCTTCAATATCTTATTTACCAAAACAGAGTTAAAATGTTCCTTCTGTTGCTGGAATTTTGAGGAAAAATCAGAAATTGTAGGAATTCTGTTGATTTTTTTCATCCTATAAATAGATTTTCCTTTTGATTAGGCAAATTCAAGAAATCACAAAAGATCTGTGGCACTCTTTTGATTTTGCTATAAATTTACCATCCAAGTAAAGTGATCATTTTGAGACACATATTTGCTCCTGAAGAGGGTTACTTTCTTCTCCAAAATTTTTAGAGGGGAAGTTATTTGGTACTTGAATGAATACTGCTGTTTCATGTTTGTCATTAAAATGCCAAACATAATTACTGTGAGTCCTTCTGTTTGTCTCAGGCACACAATTCCATAATACATTTGAACAAGCTTCATGTGTGTACAGTTAGGGATGAAGTTGATTTGCACAACCTTTGTTTAACAAAACTACAATTTCAGTGCACTTTTCAAAGCTTCCTGACTATTCACACACCACAGAGATTATGGTTTTGTAAAACTGAAAATTTATGTCTAGTGATTGTTCTTTCATTTCCAAGTTCTCTACTCACATTTATACTATCAGATTTGCTCTAATTTCTCTTACAGTTCATCAAAAAGTTGTAGATTGTGTGATCTGGGTTAGAAAAAAACATCCTGATCGCAGGACAAAGTTCATATAGTTGTCCTGCATTAAAGGGCATCCCATAGCAACAGAAATTGTCAGGAGTAAAAAAATATTACCTTGACCACTTGTCCCTGAAAAAAAATCCTGAGTGAAAGCAGGCCCCTAGGGACATTTCTCCTCTCATTATATTCCATGTGGAAAATGTCCCTGGCTATTAAGTTTTCTCTAGAAAGTAGAAATTGCAGTTTAACTAATGTCAGCTAATTTCCTCAAATATTGTAATTTACTTAAAAAATTAAACAAAGCAAATCACATAGAGAGAATCTATTCAACTGGACTGGGTAACATGCTTCTGTCAGTCATCCAGACCTTGCTCAGCATCTATGGACAAGCTCATGAATGGATCACATCTGCTTCAATGCTCTGATGCCTCCGTACTTCAGCATTAAACTCTTCTTAATGCACCAGCCATTTTACTTGTGAAAAATACCTTCAACATCTTTTATTTTTTACCCTGATGAAGGCCACACCACAAACACATTTCAAAAAAACAGTTGTTCTACTTTCCTTCAGGGCTTGCTACTGCTTGTCATTCTCTGAATGGTAAGAACTTACTCTCTCCAGAGACAAGTATGTTACACAGAGTTTTTGCTGTTCGTTACTTTTAGAGATTGAGTGTTCCTGTGCTTAATCTACTTCTAAGCACATAGAAGCTCCTAAAAAGTAACCAGGAAGCCCTAAGCACCTTATCTTAGCTCTCCAGAGTTTTGAAATGCTTTAAAAAACAAACACAACAAAGAAACACAATGAAACCAAGGCACTGCATGCGATTCTGATTCTTTCCATTGGATTTTCATAGATTTGCCATCTCTTGGGGGTTGGACTCTATCTGCTAATCAAAGCAAAATAAAACCTCTGAACTCTGAAAACTCAGGACTCAAGGACTCAGATTATGAAATTACATAAATATCAGCAGCTACCAGACAGGCTGACATAAAGTGCACAGATCTGTGCACATCCTTGTGTGTGGCTTCAGTGATTTTCATTGCTTTGGGATTAGGGTGGAAGATACACCTCACATAACAGAGGGAAACAGACACCTGGAGAATGCAAGATAAGAATCTTTTCTTTTGATGTCACTTGTTTCTGAATTTTGACACATCTTGAAATGGGCAAAGCAACAACTCTTTTGAATCTCGAAGGAAGAGAAAAAAATCAGTCCTATTTAGAACTTTTCTTCTTCATTTTAATTATGAGATGACTGAAGTACATCAACCTTGTGATGGTACATGATATTCCCTATGCTGTGCTATTGTTTTCTTTTAAATTTATTTGATGGGGGGGAGGTTTAAGTCTTAGTTAAGGAGAAGGACAGAACTCTAATTGAACTAATACTGCCTGACAACATGAACCTATACCCAAGTACCACTTGTGAGAATTAACAACCTAAAATCTATATTCTAGTACTTTAATAAGTAGCTGAACTGTAAAAAACACTGAGATTTTGATTCTTAAAATCATACTAGAGCGCCAACACATTTTCCAGCACATTTGTTCTCTTGCTTCACACAGCACTGAGAAGCACCTAAAACGACACAGCTAGCAGTATTAAAATTTAGCTGCCAAGACTGCCAATGGGGTCTTGAGTCAGGAGGTTGGATCAAACCTGAGATTTGACCTGAGGCGTGCTTGCTATTCAAAAGATTAGTACACCAACCTCCTCCAAAACCCAAACCAAACTAACTCTGATGTCTTAATAAATTATAAGCCTCTGAATTAAAAGCATACAGTGCTGCAAAACTGTGTGAAGTTAAAAATATATGCATTTTGCCTAGTTGTGACTACTTCATAGCTGTAATGAGGTTTTTACATAGCAGCAAAAGCAAGAAAACCAAAGTGCTGATTTACAGTTGACTTGGACGAACACCACAGCCTCATCATGCCCAGCCACATTTTCTGCCTTCACCGAGACACGGTAAATCCCTGGATTCTCGTAGCGGTGACGGATGGGTTCTCCAGTCATTGTAAGGTTCACATATATTGCCTTAAAGCCATCTCCAAGATCCACCTGGTATTTGGTGTTCAATAAATCACCCTAAAAGAAAAAGATTTTAAAAAAAATATTTTAAATGTCAGGACACACAATTATAACTGTTTCCTGAATCACAACAGCATTTCCAGCCCTAACCACATATCTTAATTCAATTGCAATCATTGTAGTAAAACCACTTATCACAGATTTCAGTGCAACAGATGTGTGAATTCATAGAGGTAGTAAATTTTCATAGTAAGGTGCTACCTTAAATCAAGAAACCCCAGAGCACTAACCAAGTTGCATGACACAGAAACCACCACCCTTGTCTTAATGCAGCTTCACATTAAGCAACAGCAGTGAGGGGCAGCTCCAAGTTCTGGAGGGATGCTCATATAATTGCAAATAATCAAATATTGTTATTTTAGTGAATTGTCACTTATTCAGTTTATTTCTAGACTTAGTAATGATAAAGTAAAAAGAATTTGTTTAGAACTTCTTCACAGAACCTTCTAATCACACCCTCTGAGTGGCAAGCCCAACTGGAATCTTCACACAGGATTCTACTACATTATATAGAGCCTCCAGAATGTCTGGAGCTAACATGTCCTGCTGAAAAATTACATGCATGCTTAATGAAGAAGGTTATTGAGCTGAGTTTGGGAAAGGTTTTAAAAGTCCAGTCAAATAATTCTTTCCTGTCAAACATCTTGCAGTATTTATAATCCATTGCACTTCTACTAAGTGCTTCTTTAAACTGACACTGTCTCCCTAAACTCCCTAAACTGCAGGACTAAAATTCCGCAAGACCGATACTACAGTCAGAGGACAAAGATATGCCCATTATTCATGCTGTCTGAGTGGCTGCTCAGGAGAGCAGTCAGGCCTGTCCTGTGAAGACAGGTGATGTGAAAGGATTCAAAAGAAAATTTATTTTAGCTCTGAACAGAAACAGTTTCTCCATACTACTGGCCTCACTGCCTTAGCAAGCTGCCCTTCTTCCTTTGTTTTCAGCAAAATGTTCCTGCTTGCTTGCCACAGTGCATGGACACCCCAGCCATGCAACTAAAATCAGGCTGCAAGGCCAGGCTTTGCAGAAAATCCTTTGTATTGAGAAAATAGTGTTGGCTTAAAAATCTTCATTGCCTCTAGGAAAGGAACGTATATACATCCATACATGAGTCACATGACTTGAATGGCCATCAGATGAGAGAAGGATTGACATCTGACAAAGTAGTCAAAAATTAATTCACTTCTCCGTAAGCCACTGTCTCAAACAGATTTGTATCAAAAGCTAATCCCAAAAGGCAGCATGAATGTGAAATCAAAGGAGGTAACAAAGCACAGACCTTCTGTGCCCTGGCACTAGAAAAGGCAGAAAACCATACTTAGTTTGCAGTTTTATTGATTTTCTTCCAAGTTTATCAAATGAAAGAACATTGCTTATAATGTAAAAGAATACCTATAATAAGGAACCTGCAGTGTTATCAAATACCTAAACACGTTATTACAACACACAGAAGGGAGACTGAAAGCTTCATTGTAAATATTTTTTTCAAATAACAAACATCTTTATTTTGTCAACAGCTGTGTAGAATTTAGGAGAGGAGATATTACGTTATAAAAGTTTAAAGCAAAAGACACATCTTCTCACCAGCAATATGCTAGTAAGTAGAATCTCTTTAAGACAACATTCGCTTCCAAACAGTTCTTGTTCACTCTTTCTTATGCTAACAAGTTTATATACATATTTTTTTCCAGGTGAGACAGAAACCACTGTTGAAAGCTAGTAGACGCACGCTTCACCTAATGTTTTTATTCTGAAAGCTTTGCTAGTGTAAAGATAAGAATGTTTTCAAAACACCAAGGCACTTCTGTTTCCCTGGCCAGGAAAGACAAAGCAGTCAGAGCAGTACAATTCTTCTGATAACAAGAGTCACACAGGGGAAAGCTGGCTACGTTTAAAAGAAATTTGGGCCTCCAATTCTACACAAAACATGATTGTCATGATGTTATTTATTTATGTATTCAGCCAGCCAGAATTAGGGAAAAAATAATTCTAATTATAAATTTTTATTATTTCTAAGGTCACTTGCAAATTGCACAGACACACCTAAATCCTACTGGCTGCCCATGGCTCAGACAGGAGCACTCTGTGCTGGGTTAGGAACTGCTGGAGGCCACCAGAGAGTGGTGCTGAACGGTGCTGATCCAATTGGCACCCGCTCACCAGTGATGTCCCCCAGGGATCAGTGTTGGGCCCAGTTCTGTTTAATATCTTCATTGATGACTTAGGGGATTGAGTCCACAATTAGCAAATTCACAAATGACACTAAATTGAGGGGGAGTGTGGATCAACTGGAAGGCAGGAGGGCTCTGCAGAAGGACGTGGACACCCTGGAGAGTTGGGCTGATTCCAATGGGATGAGGTTCAACACGGCCAAGTGCCGGGTCCTGCACTTTGGCCACAACAACCCCATGGGGAGCTCCAGGCTGGGCACAGAGTGGCTGAGAGCAGCCAGGCAGAGAGGGACCTGGGAGTCTGGATTGACAGGAAGCTGAACAGGAGCCAGCAGTGTGCCCAGGTGGCCAAGAAGGCCAATGGCATCCTGGCCTGGATCAGGAACAGCGTG
Organism: Phaethornis superciliosus; assembly: GCA_023637945.1. Lineage (NCBI taxonomy): Eukaryota > Metazoa > Chordata > Aves > Apodiformes > Trochilidae > Phaethornis > Phaethornis superciliosus. The sequence goes on from JAJQWJ010000011.1 coordinate 9,791,277, forward strand.
GCCAGCAGGTCCAGGGAAGGGATTCTGCCCCTGTACTCAGCCCTGGTGAGGCCACAGCTCGAGTACTGTGTCCAGTTCTGGGCCCCTCAGTTCAGGAAGGAGATTGAGGTCCTGGAGCAGGTCCAGAGAAGAGCAAGGAGGCTGTGAAGGGATCCAGCACAAGTCCTGTGAGGAGAGGCTGAGGGAGCTGGGGGTGTTTAATCTGGAGAAGAGGAGGCTCAGGGGAGACCTCATCACTCTCTACAACTCCCTGAAAGGAGGTTGGAGACAGAAGGGGGGTTGGTCTCTTCTCCCAAGTACCACTAAGACAAGAGGGCATGGGTTTAAGCTCTGCCAGGGGAGGGTTGGGTTAGATATTAGGAAAAAAATCTTTACAGAGAGGGTGATCAGGCATTGGAATGGGCTGCCCAGGGAGTTGGTGGATTCTCCGTCCCTGGAGGTTTTTGAGACTGAATGTGGCACTCAGTGCCATGGTCTGGTAACCACAGTGGTAGTGGATTAAGGCTAGGACTTGATGAGCTCAGAGGTCCTTTCCAACCTGGCTGATTCTGTGATTTTACTTTCTTTACTCCCTAATGCCTGGCATTCCTGCACCCAGCAACACGCATTCACATGAACTTTGCTGAACAGATTAAACCCTGAACACCACCACTCAGCACATGAGAGCAGAAGTTTCATTCTCGGCCATAGGGGGCGGCAAACTGTTACATTTCTTTTAAACATGCCTTGTCCGGTTCAAAGTTCCAAGTTAATACTTTACCAAAAAATACAGCACAGGATTCCCTTAAAGGAGATTTTTGAACAGTTTTAAATGGTTTACATACTGATACAGAGATTTATGAAAGCGTCAGAATCTTCATAGTAGGAAATTTAAAAATGCAACTGCCAATCAAAATCATTCAGAGTCCAAATTGCTACCAAATGCTCTATTCTTAAAACAAACATTTCCAAATAAATGATAACAAAAGAAGGTAGTGCAACTTGCCACACAACTGCTGGGGCACAGAAAGCACTGGGATGCAGAGCCTGTGAGGCATTAAGCAGAGTGATGTTCTGCACGTAACCTTCTTGATTCCATTACTGAAATAAATCCCAAGCGCCTGATTTATGTCACACACTTCTGCCAAAATGTGCAAACCTTCAATTCTTTACAAACCAGGGGGGTTAGCCAGGAAGTACAATACTCTGGTAACCTGAGCACAACAAACAGAGACTAGTACTAAAAAAATGTCATTAAGAAAGTCACCTACAGCAAACAATTAATCCAAAAGTTACTCTCTGCCTTTGGTCAGGACCTTAGGGTATTCTCTCGCTCAATAAACATTAAAAATATATATATATATATCACTGGCAACACTACTAATACATAATAAATGTTCTAATACATAATAAATGTTCTACTGCAGTGCTATTTGCTGATTTCTGTAACGCTTTGCCTAATTCCTTTCAGGAAAGTCAGATTTAAAAAAAAAAAATCTGTTGTTCTCTGATTCAGCAGATATAATTTTCAGTCCAAGAACCTCTGATAATTTAGTTCCTTTGATTTTCGAAGATGCTGATGCCTTTAAGGAATCATGACTGACTATGGCACTGAGGAGATCTCATTCTGTGGACGGAATCTGGTGGTTTACTGTGCTTACTGGATTGTCTGATTCACTGGAAAAACAGAATTTTCAATACACAGAGAATGATTTGTCTTTCTCTCAAGCACAACTTACCCTCATTCAGCAGCAAAGCAGGTAGAAGAGAAAGGAACCATAAAAGTAGTGAGGAAACTCTCATAAAGCCTATGTTCATTACTACCTGCTCTTGTCTGACAATGAAGGTGATGTCTTCCCCAGGCTTAACAGCCAGACTTTCTTCTCTGATGCTGATCTGAAGTCCTTTGGGAGCAATCAATGGACACATATGCTGTGCTAAGTTCTGCTGCAGGTCTACACCACCTTCACACACATTAGAAACAACTTTTCTGTACCTGCAGAAACAGTAAGCAGTGAGCAGAATGAATCAGAATTAAACAGGAGAATGCCATCAGAGTCATTGAATGTAAATGTAGCTAATGAATATTCCTTTGGTTCCCAAACAGGCCAGAATGCAGATGATCAAAACCAACTCATGATGCCAATACTTTGGCGAGGGACATCGCCTTTACTGAGTAAAACCTATTGAAGAAAGAGAGTGCAGAGTACAATGAGAATTTCACTTTCATGCACTGAGAGAGTCTGCCTTGTCAAATTTAGAAACAATGCCTGACCAGCCCTCCAGGAGCTGTCCTCTCTGCCATACCCCTTCCTAGATAACAACAGTGCTCTAGAGACTTTAATTCAGACCCTAAAGATCAGGAAGAAATTAGATCAAGGAGCTTTTGTACTAACCTGAAACCACTTGCTTACCTGCTGCTCTTAAATATATGCATTTCTTAAACTACTTAAAGCATTTATTTAACATAGTGGTATAAGAGATTGAAAAGCCTAACATTTCAAAAGGCCTAATAATGAGCTACTTGGATGTGTACAGTAATTATTTACAGATAATTTTCACTCAGGTATTTAATTTTTAAACATCCTTTCAAAGTGGAGTCAGATTCCACTCCTTTGAATTCCTATTCTGTATATCGCAGCTGTCAGGCACAACCCAAAAGGCATAATTTTCATTGGTAAGGCAAATATACAGAGGCCATTCAGTTGCCAGATTTGACATTTCATCATTTGGTTCTCCTCTCCACAGCCAACAGAGATGATGTTATGATAAACCAGAATAGATGCCAGCTGCAAGTTATTCTCAGCACAGACGTCAGACTACATTGCAGTGTGTATTCTGTGTGGTATTGTTTAGAGTTACTAAAGCTTTCCTTTGATTTTGAGCATCCCATACAGTGAAGAAGAGGATCTATTCTCCACAGAACTCTACTCTATGGAAGTGAGTGACTGTTAAGTTCTGTGAGATGTTACTGGCTCCTCACAGTAATTCGTTGGTTCCAAACTGAAAATTGTTCTCAACTCAAGCAATGGGCTAAAAAAAATAAAATAATAAAGCCTTTGGACACCCCTATCAGAAGAGTAGTAATGGCTACAAAATGCAGTTACAGAGTAAAATATAAAAATAATGCAAACAAGACAGCTCTGCCCTCTTTTCAAATGGGTTATTCTTTCAGCTGCTGTGAACATATAAAGTAACAACTCTCTTTCATTGGTTTGAAGGAAGCTTTTGCACTTGCTCTAGGTCAGAATTAGAACTTTTGCATATCAAGTTTTCTTAGTTTGCCTGATTTACATTTCCTGAAAACTATCTATGTGGCTCTTGGCTGGAGTGCTCTCCCCACTTCTGGAAGTCTCTGCAAGTCAGCTGAAAGCAAAATCAGCTTACCCAGTGCTGCTGGTGTATGCCTGCCCCAGCACACAGTCTTCAGGAGGTGCTTCAGCATTAAACCAAAAATCAGCAAAGCATTTGCTAGACTCTGACTGCAGAGGTGCAGAGCGCTCAAATCCATAATCACTGAAAAACATAAACATCAAATCTGTTATTATCCCCACTTCATTCATCAATGTAATTTGAGGTGGATGAGGCTACATTTTTTAAGAGTAAAAAGATTTTTTTAGGTATTATTATTTAAATTATTATTCTAAATACAAGATGATGAAGCCAGTTCTGTTCTAAGTCTAATTTCAAGGGGAGTTGTGCACACCTGAGGGAAAAGTTGGTTGTAATTGCTTTGTCAGTTCTGCAAAATTAACTCTGCTGGAAACTTAGATTTTTATGATTGCCTTTGCCACCCAGAGCAAAACACTTCTTCTGTTTCTTTTTGTTGCAGTTGCAAATAGAAAGGGTTTGCTTTCCTCATAAATCAATCCAATGGACATTTTTCAAGTCTTGATCAATAGAGAAAAACATTCAGTCATGTGAAACAAAAACTTAAAACATGGCATGTTTTAAACAAAGGAAAATAGAAAAAGTAACCTGTTATTCAAATTACAAGTTGCCTATTTGTTTATACATGGCTGTGTGGGAAGAGGGACATAAAATAAACCAAGCACAAACTCTAGCAATAAATCAAGAGCTCCACAAACAGACTTACCATAAGAAATCAGAGTTCATGCATTCACAAACTTTGGATGTAAGAGCCGATGTGAAACTTCTCCCTTTAATGCACCATGATGAAATCTTCCTCTTCCGAAAGCTCCTCTGTTGGCCCATGATGCAACGATCACCCTGAACATCAAAGCACCAAACTGTAACCTACACCACACAGATGGGACCTTATGTGGTCCTAAGTAAGGCTGCTCTTGCTGCCAAGACTATAAACTGGTATCAAATATTTTATACTCAAATGCATAGGTACATAAAGCTCTCACAGCCACTGCTGTCCACTCATGGGCCACTACAGAGTTGTAACATACATTACATTTCATCCAAAGATATACATGAAAATTCAAATGCAGTCTAACTTGTGTTTCATGTGTGCACAATCTAGGCACAACCCTACAACTGGCCATTTAAAAATTAATTGTGGAGGCAGATGGCTAAAGTTCTGTCTAAATCACTTGTTTCACCCCTGCAATCAACACAAACCACCAACCATGTGGATGCAGGTAGAATTAAGACTATCTAAACATGTTCCTGTAGCAACTAGGCAGCTGCATGTACTCTGTCAAAGTAATTTTAGTGGTTTAAAACTCCTGATATATTTCAATGCCAATACCCCAAGATACTGTTACTCTTTGGCTCAGATCTGCATAACATTCCTAGTAAATACACAGCATTCCCAAACAAGAAGTATAAAATTAGGCATGAGGACTAGCAAATGAAAGCTGAAGAGCTGGAATAATGGAGTAGTATCTAAAAAAAACCAGCCCTGTAGAAAGCAAGAGAACAAATGTACTGGAAGGAGCACAAACATAATAATAAGAATTATTATGAATAAATATAACATATTCCATATAATGTAAAAATCCCTAACATTGGTCTCTTTAATCAATACATTGTATAGAGAATATAGCTTCCCAAAATTGGATTTGGCCAGAGAATCAGGATTAGCACAGTGTTAATGTATTACTGCAGAAATGTTACTGCCCTAAACAACTGGACTTCATTACATGATAGGGCCACTGAGAACTTAAATTTCTTCTGGAATGGGTGTTACTTATGGAAATTTATATATGAGTACAGTATGTGGTCAGGAAGTTGGCAGTACATATGACTGCCTGCTGAAGTTACTTCAATCGATATTACACACTTTAGTTTATGGTGTATTTTTTCAATCCAGCAGGACCACCTATTATTATGGCAGACCACCAGATATACTTCTGCCTTTCCCAGGACACACATCACACAACCAAAGGGAAAAGAAAATCCTCCTCCATTTTAAACTACTGGAAAATTAGAAAATACCAATGTAAGGAGAACAAAGTTGGAGAGGTAGCATCCAGGTTCTACTTGAAAACATTTTCCTAGCACAAAGTTCTACATGAAAGCTATGGAAAAGTTGTGGCAGTGAACATAAGACCGCGAATACCTGTAGATTTGTGAGTTCCCAAGATTCATAGTCATCATCAGTGCATTCCCTGGTGAAGGATGGTCGGAAGTCCACCTTCACCAGTTCCCAATCTGAGCGGTAGCTGATATGTCCAAAGACTCTGAACAAAAAGATCAGAAGTTACACCTTACTGGAAAGAAGTACCATACATCTGATGTTCACATTGTCAGTTCTACCTTTTCCTTTTATTGGTCATGGTTCCCTGCTAAAAGGTCCTTGGTTAATTTTTCTTTCACTTTAATTCCTCTTCATATACAATGTGTTTAGTTAGAAAACACAAGAGTTGTCTATTGAACTCTACAATGAAAAAAGAGAGCTCACAGATTAGTGATTTTTTTCCCCCAGCAAACTACACAGAAATCTAAATGGAACCATATTACCTTTTCTAATATGGAACAAACATTTTTGTCTATTTGGTTATATGAAACATTTTTTGACAGGAAGCTCAGGTCAGGGAGCAGAACCCAGAACCACTGGGTTCAGTTTCCAGCTCTGTCACTCATTCTTTATGATGATGATGCTACTTCTTCAGTTGTTTGTGTGGGTTTCTTAATTTCTACACCTTTCAGATGGCAATTTGCTACTGTTCACACTCACAACAGTATCATGAAATTGAATTAATTTCTAAGGAATAAACTGGATCTACACATTGTGCAGAACTCTCTTCTCTTAATTTTAGATAGTCCAAAGTATAACAAAAAGAAGCTGTAAACTGCAAATTTCTTTGGGAAAGAAAAAAAAAGAAAGGAAATCTCACTGCTTTAAAAACCAAGATGTACTTTCAAAGCAGCCAACATTTTCAAAGTCAGAATATTTATTTCCAAACCAAAATGGGTGAGTATGACATTCAGCAACAAATTAGAAAGGTTAAAGACTTTTTTGGGTAAGAGTCAAACGTATTTGTGGTTTGTATCAGGCTTATGTGGCTTACTTGCCAAAGAATTTAAGGTTGATTCTGAAGCCAATACTTTCTGTGCAATTCATACTGCACAGAGAGTTCATATTCCAAGCTTTAATAGCATTCTTCAAACTAATTCATTCCTTTTGTTTTGCCCTCAGTTTTGTCCAAATACAGACACAGCAGGAATGGGGCAGTTTTGCTAAAAAGATTCTGCTGTGCAGTCATTTCTCTTGTCCTGAATACCAGGTTCAAAGTGGAACTAAGGTAGACCAGAAGTGAGGAAATCATTGATTCTCTGCAGCACATCATGACATTGAGCTTCCTCCCTGACAGATGGATGTAGAGCTGTGAAGTCTACCACAGAGTCTGAAAAATAATTGCAGAGACTAAAGATGCACAGTGATTTCCCCCTTCTCCTTCCGATACCTTCACTTCTCAGGCATAACACCAAGATGTAGGCATCTATAGATTACTGTCTATACTGCCCAGATAATAATGACCAACCAATCTATGTTCACAAAAAACCTCATCACCATAAGTGCACTTAATTAAAAAGAAAAGTGTATTTAGTTTGCAAATCTTACCCTTGTCTTAGTGAGGCTAGAGTACTTGGATCATCTTTCTTTTCAAGCAACCCATGACTCAGAAATAGAAACAATACAAAAAAACAGAAAAGTGTGGCTCAGTGCACTGGCTCTATGTGCACATAACTGTGTGGTTCTATTTCTCTCAGCAGGAAGACCGTCTTGCCTCAAGACCTGCAGATTTGATTCCTTTTTCTGGTTCAGATGGATTATGAGAGCTCCTATCACCATATAACCTTATTCACTTGTAGTTACATATGTAACAAAGTGACTACTTAGGTGGTCTCATGCTTTTTTTCACAATGTCTGCTTCAATATGACTGGCTTTGCTGACAGGAAAAAAGTGTAGTGTGCATGCTAAAAACATATACATTTTTTAAATTTTTTTTTTTTCTCTCCATATTTTTCTCTCCATATTAACGTAAGGCAGATTTCATGATGTGCTTAAGAAGCTACCTACCTTAGTGAATGTTTCTTCCGACACAACAATCTCTGCAAATTTGTCTTTTATTAACTCATTTATCTACAAATTCATTCTAATACAAGGAGCTTAATACTGTCAGAGCTTCACTACTACCTCAAGAAAAGTATATTCTAGAGAACAAATGAAATTCTCTTGATTCATATTCACTATCTCAGGCAGGTTACTTATGAAAGGAGAAGCTAGAAGATGGTTGAGTTCAGTGCAGAACAGAAGAATTAAATTTTCCTAAGCATATATATATATATAAAAAAAATCTCTGAACTATTATTAATCATCTGAGACATTCCAGAGTATAAGTGCAATTTCAGATGACTATGGAAAAAGAAACAGTTTGCCAATATAGACATACACATGTATTTGTATCTATAAACAAAACCAACAAACCTACAAAAATAAAACAAAAAACCCAACCAAAACCAAACAAAAAATAAAATACAAAACAAACAAACAAAACTAAACAAAAACACAAACAAAAAACACAAAACAAACAAACAAAACCAACCAACCAACCCCCGCCCCCCTCCAAAAAAAGCTCTAGATCTCAGGCAATTACACAATTAATTTTGTTATCCACAAAGATATCAAACAAATTATGAAGCTACCCACTTAAAAGCACGTTGTAGATAATTAAAATGAAAAAAATAGTCACTGTAGATGTGTCAAAACCAAATCATGTCAAAGCAATGTAATCTCCTTCTTCTACAGGGCAAATGGCTTGGTGGATAAAGGAAAGGAGGAAATGTAGCATATTTTGACCTTTGCTAAAACAGGAGTACATATCCATTTAGAAGAATCAATTTTCTAGAAGTAGTCATCAAACAGGGAAATATTTTGCGGTATGTATTGGAAAGATATGATGCATCCACCCTGTGGTCATTAACACTCCTGTGGTCAAATAACACAAAATTTTGTGAATAACACAGAAAAAAGAGGGCAGACACAGGCTGATGGAAGCAATGGACAGAAATCAACATGACATACTCCAAAACCAAAGCTGCTCCTAGGAAAAAAAAAAAAAAAAGAAAAAGAAAAAAACCAAAACAACAAAACACCAACCCACAACAAAGGTGCAAAACCAAAATTAATAACTTTCAAAAGTTCTTTCTAAATTCTGGGAAATTAAAACAAGAGTGCAATGTTGCTGCAAAAGAAGAAAAATTAATTCTAGGTTGTATTCAGAATTGGAAAGCAGAAAACATGGAGCTAATTAATTTTATAAACTCAGCACTGGGAGAGCCTTCGGAAGAACAGTGCCTAATTTTGGATAATAAATGCATATTTAGATGCCCACCAAAAATCAATTTGAAGAGGGGCAAGGATGACTCATAAGCTATTTAGACAATATAACCAGTGAAGAAATACTGAAAGAATTGTGGTTTTGTCTGGTAAAGATAAATCTGAAAAGTACAATAAAATGTCTTGTTATAGATTGAAGAGTTGTCTTCAAAGAGACCTGGAGGAAGAGTAAAAAAGAGGAAAGAAAAGGATCAATAAACTTAAAAGATAAAGTTGCAGAATTCTTGAATTCCTTCTCTTCAGAACTGGTGAGGTCACACCCAGAGGAATGTGTCAGTGTCAGGGACAGACTGGAGGGAATCTAGCAAAGATGATGAAGGGATGAGAGCGTCTCTCCTATGAGGAAAAGCTGAGAGATGAGTCTGTTCAGCATGGATTAAAAAAGCATCGGGGGGAATCCTATTAATATCTATAAATACCTGAAGGAAGAGTGGAAAGAAGATGTAACCAGGCTGTGTTTAGTGATGCCCAGTGACAGCACAAGGGGCAGTGGGCACAAACTGAAACACAAGAGGTTCCCTCTGAATAAGAGGAAATTTTTTTATTTTTATTTTTATTTTTTTTTACTGTGAGGGTGATGAATCACTGGCAAAGGTTGCTTAGGGTGGTCATAGAGTCTCCAGCCTTGGTGGTCCTCAAGAGCTATCTGGATATGGTCCTGGGTGAGTGGCTCTAGGTAGCCCTACTTGAGCAGGGGACCAGATGACCTCCAGAGGCCCCTTCCAACCTCAAACACTCTGTGATTCTGTCATAGTCATTTTATAAAATGTAATGTAATTTTATAATGTAACTTTTTTACATATTGTAATGTTTATTCTCCTTCACTGGAGTGAGAAATTACTGAAACACCCGGATTAGAGCTAGAGAAGATAAACTTCTGAGATATTGCCCAGTTCCACATGCTAAAATTTTAGAAATTATTCTAGAAATTATGCCAATTCTACTAGAAGAATATGGAAACTCCATATAAACTGTATGTTTTTATAGAGCAAAGGCACTGCCTTCAGTGGGTGTACTATAAGCTGCTCCTCCATGGATTGGAATGAAAAGACAGAAATAACCTCTGGCTGCTGGTCCAGACTGTTGGAAAAACACCACCAAACCACCACCAAAAAAAAAAAAACAAAACCAAACCAAACCCAAAAACCAAACCACAAACAAAAAACCCATCAAACAAAAACCCCCAAACCCAAACAAACACAAAACTCAAACTAACCCTATTTCCATTATGGAAATACAATACAATATCTGCACCACTGATACCATCATTCTCTGTCTTAAGTAAACTCCCAAAGTCCAAGCAAGTGTCTCAGCACATCCACAAAACCCATAAAAAATGCATCCATACAGCTTTGGAATTCCTGGGGGGGAATTTCCTAGGGAAAACAGTAGCTTACATGCACCCAGCTCAGCAAACCATTTGAAAACATGACCTCATGATTATTAATGCTGTTGCTGCAATAAGTCATTGCCCCATTCAGGGCAGGTTTTGCAGACACATTAAAAGAGCTCATCTAACTGTATCACTAAATATCACTAGAATAAAAAAAAATAATTTTTTTTTTTTTTCCTAAGTAAGAAAGAAGATTAAAAGAAGAGTATGCATTAAAAGTAGGATTCAATGGACTATACAAAAATATGAACTACAATAAAGCAATACATAACAGCAATCACAATCTCGTTGCTCAGGTGCAAAATACATATGCCAAATAAAATCATATGAAGAGAAAAAATGGAAAAGTGTAGGAAGTATAACTGATGATTAGATCAGTTAAATATCAAGATGACAGCAATTCATAAGCTACTAAAACTTTCCTCTTGATTAATTACATTTCATTAGAAAGCCATCAAATCAATTCTATTGAAACTATGAAAGATGGTGCTGCAACAAATAATTTTTGAGAGAAATTATAATTACCTTAGAAATTCATTTACTTTTATTTGCAAGAATTTGGGATCCATAATTTTAACCTCAGTGTTTCAGTTGCTGTAACAACTTTGTACATTTGTTAATAGCTCCTTTATAAGCACATCATGTTTTAATTTGATTGCATCATTCGATAGCTAAGACAGTTTAATGAAGTTTTTAAGCTAACCCATTTAAACTATTTGCTGGAGGATTGCTTGTTATTTCTGTTCCTGATAAGGCCCATAATTATGGGGAGCTAATTTAACAGAAATTATATGCAATGATAATCTCTCCACTAAATTCATGCTTCTATTAAATAGAAAGGAGCATCTATTCAGTAGATGTTCTCAGTTCAGATGAACAGTAATAGCTGTGCTGTCTGCTGCCTCTGCCACTTGCAAACCACCTGACTGGAGCTATTGTGGTGCTGATGCTGGAGGCTCCCGAAGACTTCCCAGGTAAACATTCAGCTTTTATAGCTTAATTCATGAAAAATGAGGTCAATTTTGACAGCACACTGCTCATCCCAGATGTCACAGACATCTTTTCACAATCACTACACTTGCCTTCCTCTTTAGTTTTTCTGCTGTGTTCTTCAGTACTTTGCTCATGGTGTTTCACAGTATCAACACAATTGCTGTCAGAACAGAATTATTTTAGCCATAGTGTCCCATACCATGGATTTGATGCTCCATAAATTAGGACATACCCTATAAATAAGGCTATGTAATATTATGGTGGGTTAGCTTTGAGCTGTTATCTATATTATCTCCAGACAAAGAAAATGGCTTTGAGCAGCCTGATGTCTGACATACCCATCAGATATGATGAGCAGCAAAGCTAAACCTGCAACATTTTTTGCTTTACTGATGAATATCTGAGGATGCTCAAGGACCTCAGAGTGGTTGAAGGGATTCGTTTTCTACTCCCCCAAGGTCATGAACACAGCACATGTGGAATTTATTCAGATGTTTAATTCAGCAACTGAAACTGTCCAAGTTGTGTAGCTGTACTGAGGACTAGTGATGACAACTGTGTGATGCATAGCTACTTTTGTTTAAAATCAAATATTTCTTTCATTCTAGACGTTGAGTTTTGCTATTCTCTACATGACTTTGTCAACTGTGATGCTTGGAACAGCCTGCTGCCAAGATAACAGAATCTGTCTGCACAGTCCTGTACTACCCTGTTGACACACTCTGCTGCTTGGTGTGCCAGCCAGGGGTGGAACAGGACCACTAGTGTTTTGGGAGATCCTTCAAATGTATAAATCTACTAACAGTAAAGCCATAAAGCTCACGGTTTAAATCTGAGTCAACTAAGGACCACACATGCAGGTGATATGGCAATCTCAATGATTCTGTTGAAACAAATTTTATATGAATAATTTTTTCTGGGCAGCACCTAAGATATTCAGGCATGTGCAGAAAGGCAGGTATCTGAAATTCCTTGTGTATCTAAGGCCCAAAATCTAACAGTGAGAATGTGATCAATATGGGAAAGGAAACAAGATTCTAATTAATTATTTAAACAACTTTCAATCTGTCTCTTGGCAAGTATTCGTTTAAATTGAAGTGGTCACAGAGTTATACTAAAAGGTATTTAGAACTTGTTCCCTATGTAAGGCTTCCTTGCCTGTAGCAAATCATGTGAGTAGCAATCACAATTGTCAGTAAACTTACTGTACCTTTAAAATATTTTTTAACTTTCACACAACCTTGATTATTTTTATGATACATTTGCAATTTCAGATTGAATACTTACTTGATCCTCCTTATAGTTCATTAGATAATAGAGACCATTTGCATTAAAACAGCAACAACTTTCTCAGCTGTCTTTTGCCTAAAAGGAATAGCATGTTAGGAATTTCTTGACTATGGTGATCTTGAAGAGTCTTCTTAATTTAAACCTTTAACTACAAATAATGGCAATGAAAATTTGTTTTGCCTATTGTAGTTCATATTATTATAGTGCCTCTGAACATGCAGCAAGACAGATGACCTTCCATGTCAAAAACCATAAAGAAATCACCAAGTTGAGGGAGTAAAGTGATGAGGTTGTGGCACAGATGGATGCACTTTGTCTCTACCTGCCAACACAGGTAGTGTTCTTTCTAATGCACAGAAGCAGGAACTTTATTAAGGATACATTTTCAAGGTGATAAGGGTTGGAAGAGCAGGTTAGTCACAACTATGTCTTCAGTGCTATTTAAAACCTACCATTTAAAAAAAAAAAAAAAAAAAAAAAAAAAGACAGATCAATCATTATAGACATGCTTTCCTCCACAAACAAAATTAATGGTCTTTGCTTCCCCTATGCCATGGTAAAATCAACAAAAACTAGTGAAGTCAAAGGGTTCATACTAGTAAAATGGAGAAAAATAATGTAATATTCAAGCCACAGTCCATTACACATTGAGGCTATAATTCCGCATACTTTTTTAATTCCCCAAAAGAACATAACAGAGGTCACATTTTCTATGGCCTTCCTAAATTGCAACTACAGAAGTGATGAATGCTTCCATGTGCAAAAGTAGACACCTGCCTACACCAAGCAACTGAAGATAAACAGTGTTTGTTTACATAACAGATCATGTGCAAATAATGCAGAGACATTTATAATTTAACTACAAACACGTGCATATAGTTACTAAAGTAAAGAGGCAAAAAGTAGGTTCTCTTTTTTTTTTTTCTTTTTTTTTTTTCTGTTTGGCTGCCAACGTGAAAAATGAGGGGAGGAAACAGTTTAGTTGAAATTGAACCAAAATATGGTTTTTCATTGTTTCCTGCCACAAAAATAATAATTGCCAATCATTCTTTTCTGCCAGAACTTCTCAGTGTAAGCTCTTTTGGGGAAAAAGAATGGAAATGAATGCTTAGGTTCTAAGAAGTGCTGGGGAGGGGCAGGATGAGCATGTTCCCATTTTCATCCAGAAGTTCAGTGGCTCCATGAGGTTTGTGAACTACCTCCAAAATTTTTTCCATCTATTTGTTAAATTCCTGTCCAAGCAAAATATTTTAAATGTAAGCTGTTCGGGGAAAAAAAACAAAAACAAACAAACAAAAAAACAACACAGGTAGGAAATTCTTCATTCAGACTTCAACTAGCAAAGCTGGAGTAAACAGCTTACGGACACCTCAATTGCAGCTCCTTCACTCTGAAAGCAAATTATAGCAAAATGGATTTCAAGGCCCCACCAAAACTTCTGTAAAATATTTGAATGTTTTCATTGTGGCCAAAGTTTCCAGTGTCTGCCTCATCATCATAATTTATTAGAACTAGAAGCAAAAATGGGAACTGTCTCCCTGAAACTGAAGTGAGAGCAACACAGCTGCAGGTACTCACTCAGTGACAGGGGCTCAGAATTACACAAAGACTACCAGAATAAAAAAAGTCATGTTACCCTTTTTATCTCCTATTATCCTCCTTTAAAGAGATGCAAGACAATTAAAGATTCTTACAACACATTGATTCCTAACCTTTCAGCTCCTCACTCAAATACATTTCCATGTCCGCTCTTAAAATGTACTAAACATGGGCTTATACCAAGACTCCAAAAGCATCAATTTCCCATGCTTCTGAATATGTTAAGAAAAGTTTATGGAAAGAAAATTAAAAAACAAAGTTTTCTTTTGCATTTTTTCTGAATTACCTTTGCACGGAGAAGAGACAGGACAGCCCCATGGTATTAGCTCCAAGACCAAAAGTTGGCAGAGCCACTACAATGCACTGATTTGGTCTTCTAACATTTTTGTCTATCACCATGCCAGCAAAAGCATTAGACTTGCCACTAAACAAACACCTGTACATCAGGATTAGCTGATGTCTAAATTAGATCGAAATAGAGTAACCAGTCTGCTTTCTTAATGTTCTTCCAGCAAGGTCATTTATTGACAGATAAGTTCTTCATTATGCAGACAGCAAAACAATCAAACTGAGCAACGCTTCCCAAAGCAGAGATTACCTAGTTGCAAATAAAACCTAGAATTTACCTTCGGAAAGCAGCTATTCTCCTACAGAATATAGTTTTATCTACCAGTTATGTATCTTTTTTAAGGGTTGCTGTATGAATAAGTCATCAGTGAAGATTTTGCAACACAGAGAAGAACCTCCAACTAGTAAGATGCTCAGAGGACAGGTAATGTGCTGCCATATGTGGCAGAACAATAAGCCTCACAGACTAGATGTAATGTTGAGTTATTTATGTTGTTAAAGCTGAGACTGACTTTCCTAGCAACATAGACAATTGAAAAAATCCAGATGGTTCTCCCTGATACCTGTCAATATCATATCCACCTTATTTGATTATATTTAAATTAGACTATTTTTTTACTTCCGTTATCACCTAGGAACCTTACAGGAATGTAACAATGGACTTTCAAGAGAACAAGATGCACACACAGGAGTTCTGCAGTTCAGAGATGTGATAAAGTTGCCTCTACGAGATCGGAGGAAAAAAATCCCCTTGGAAAAAAATGCAGTTACCCCTAAGGAACACTTTTATTCTACTTGACATAAAGAAAAGCAGTCCTTTTATATAACCCTTTATTGTCCTTTTAAAAGGGCACATGGTTCAAGGTACCAAAGTTTTCCTGCCTATAGGGTTGATAAGACAACATAAATAACCTGGTTCAGGAAACACTCTCAGAAGCTGAACTGTAATTTAGATGTAATTTCAACAGCTATGAAAGTTTATAATATGAACTCCTCCCTTTGAAAAGGAACATCAATATTTCAGGCACACAAAAATTCTTCATTTTTCCACTGACTTAGGCCCTTACTCAAGACAGCATTATTAAGTAATTTTTCCCAAATATATAATATTGCTAATACTGGGTTGAAGTAACTTTCATATTGTAAAAAATAAACAAAAAACAACAACAAAAAAATTCCAACTAGCCCATGAACTATTTTGATGAATATGTGTCAATTAGTTGAGGAGATTTCTTAGCAAACCATACATTTCACAAAAAATGCTGGATTTGATCCCTTTATTTAGAAACTGACTTATACACAGGATGAGTTTCCTGTAATTTTTTACTACTACTGCTAAAAACTCTTAAAAATCTTAACTAGGTCTATCACAGTGCACAGTGGAATAAGATATAATTCCCTTGGTATTTGAGTGCACATATTTTGAATACTGTGGGCGATTTGAATGAATGATTTAGATTAATGTTGTTTGGCAGATGACAACTCAGTTTATGAAAAATTTTGACAAGTCAACATTTTTTTTTCTCTGTCTTGGAGAAAACAGAAAACTTTCTGAAAAGAAGACTTAAATCAATCAGGTTCACATTCCCCTGTTTCTTCAGTAAAGCTTTCCAGACCACTTCATTTTGGATAAGTTAGGCTGGAACAGGAATCCAACTGGAAGTCCCTTATGCATTAGGTCAAATTTCCAGTCACCATGCTGAAGAATGAGAAGTCTCTCTTACGCAGACTGTTACCAGGTCCCTTAATGTCTTTCCCAGATAATATTTTGTGTATTTTTTTATTTTTTTAGTAAAGCCAAAAACCTTCAAAGAAATTCGAAAGATGGCTTCACTGGAACCATGATTTTATGCTATAGTAACAGCTGCTTTCCATACAAGTAAAATATTCGTTGACTCTTTTGTGAGTTTATTCTAGAAGCTTTAAGTAAAACAGCGTGTTCCACAATTTTGCCGTACACATTTTAGTTATTACCATCCCACTTAAAAATCATGTTATCTCTGCTAACTTATGCAGATTTTGACAACTTTTTTGACAAATTTTTGACACTTTTACCCAAAGTCCTTTCTTGAACAACGTCCCTTTCAAAGGGAAAATATCAAATTCCTGTGCAAGTAAAAAATGCCAGACTAGGTCTTTAGTAATGGATTTCATAGAATCATAGAATCATAGAATTGGCTGGGTTGGAAGGGACCTCAGAGATCATCAGGTCCAACCCTTGACCACTACCGCTGCAGTTACCAGCCCATGGCACTGAGTGCCACATCCAGTCTCTTTTAAATATCTCCAGGAACGGAGAATCCACTACTTTCCTGGGCAGCCCATTCCAATGTCTGATCACCCTCTCCGTAAAGAAATTCTTTCTAATATCCAACCCAAATCTCCCCTGGCACAACTTAAGTCCATGCCCTCTTGCCTTGTTGAAAGTTGCCTGGGAAAAAAGACCAACCCCCCTTCTGTCTCCAACCTCCTTTCAGGGAGTTGTAGAGAGTGATGAGGTCTCCCCTGAGCCTCCTCTTCTCCAGGCTGAACACCCCCAGCTCCCTCAGCCTCTCCTCACAGGACTTGTGCTGGATCCCTTCACCAGCCTGGTTGCCCTCCTTTGGACCTGCTCCAGGACCTCAATCTCCTTCCTGAACTGAGGGGCCCAGAACTGGACACAGGACTCGAGCTGTGGCCTCACCAGGGCTGAGTACAGGGGCAGAATCCCTTCCCTGGACCTGCTGGCCACGCTGTTCCTGATCCAGGCCAGGATGCCATTGGCCTTCTTGGCCACCTGGGCACACTGCTGGCTCCTGTTCAGCTTCCTGTCAATCCAGACTCCCAGGTCCCTCTCTGCCTGGCTGCTCTCAGCCACTCTGTGCCCAGCCTGGAGCTCCCCATGGGGTTGTTGTGGCCAAAGTGCAGGACCCGGCACTTGGCCGTGTTGAACTTCATCCCATTGGAATCAGCCCAACTCTCCAGTCTGTCCAGGTCCCTCTGCAGAGCCCTCTTGCCTTCCAGCTGATCCACACTCCCCCCCAGCTTAGTGTCATCTGCAAATTTGCTGATGATGGACTAAATCCCCTCATCTAAATCATCAATGAAGATATTAAACAGGACTGGGCCCAACACTGATCCCTGGGGGACACCACTGGTGACCAGCCACCAACTGGATCAGCACCGTTCAGCACCACTCTCTGGGCCCGGCCCTCCAGCCAGTTCCTAACCCAGCACAGAGTGCTCCTGTCCAAGCTGTGGGCTGACAGCTTTTTCAGGAGAATGCTGTGGGAGACAGTGTCAAAGGCTTTGGGGATTCTTTAGTGTTAAAGATGCTGTTAATTTATTCTCATTCCAGACACAAGTTCATCTTACCATGTTCTACCCAGAAGAAAAATAACTTTTATCTAATAACATGGAAAAGATAGCACAGTTGTTTTTTTTTTCCAAGGAGAGTTTATCAGTGGTTGACATTTCTCAATAGCAACAACTCACTGCAGATTAAGTCATGCCCAGCAACTCAGTACAAGTTGAGCGAATAAGAGATCTTGATGAAAGTCAGAGATGTCACCACTGGGTAGAGAACATCACCCTGAAGGTAAAATCCAATCAAAAGCAGTAGGAGAGACAAGGAAGCTGATATAACAGAAATAAGGAAACATACTGGAGGTTTATTCTTCCCATTATCTCTAGAGTCTGGTAGGAAGGCTGCAAGTATTTTCAGGGCCACTCAGTGACAGTAGGTGTTTGATGTCCTCTGTGTTCAGTAGAGGTAGCTGCAAACTAATCCCACAAGACTGGCATTTAGATGCTGGACTCAGACCCCTACACTTAGAAACATAAAAGTAAAATGATACCTTTTTGTCATCCTGGGCTCATGTACCAAATCTAGCTACATTTTTATATATTTCAGATGGATGATTTAAAAAAGCTATCATTTTACATGAGGTCTTCATCCTATTCAGCTACATATTTAAGTACAACTTCACAAAATCACTCTTTTAAATTACAATAAGAAAAAACAAAACACACCAAAAAAAAAAAAAAAAAAAACACCAAAAAAACCCCAAACCAAACCCAAAACAGAGCTTATAGTCATCACATACCTTTTTATCTGCCTGTAAGTATTGTTTAGGATAAGCATTTGATTCCCCCTACTTCCACTGAAATAAATGGAAATCCCTCATTCAGAGGCATAAGTATCTCTGTGTGGCACATATTATCGCATAAAACCCCCTATGTTTGAGAAGAGGGGAAGATGGTGGAATAATACTGTTCTTCACATGTCATACAAGTATAAATAACAGAGGAGAAATGGGACAGTGGAGAAAGAAAAAACTAGCAGACTAACTTCACTCCTGCAGTAGAGCCTTATCAACTAGGTGTAATGCTTTTAAATAGATTGGGTAGAATTTCTGGTTTGCTGAGGATCCTTTACACAGCTCTACAGTAGACTATTTATTCTCTTCCTGGGGAAAATGCTACTAGTAGTTGTCAAAGGCAACTCTATTTGTAACTCCTAGGAGAAAAAGCATGTCATGAACACACGGAGTTCCAATACAAAGGATCACACAAGCTGTTCTGATAGGAACACACATTAGCAACATTCACACCTGAGTTCATTCCCCTTTCCTGCAGCAGTCAGCATGTGCCTTTCCTCCTAATTGGACCAGTGTTTTTTATTCTCAGATACTTTTAAAATATTAGCATTTCTCCTAGAGATTGAGCAAAACTTGCAGCTCAGATCTAGGCATACCTGGCCCTTTGGAAAAAGAGAGATAAACAGGGCTGAGTTGCAGAATCTGGTTATTTTTTGACTCTGTTCACAGTATCTGTCTCAGTCACTGCAAAGATTTAAAAAGTGTATTTGTTAGCATGGTTTTTGGTTGCAGGAAGTTCTGTAATGGTAGTTACTAGGACAACAACATAGTTGTTTGTACAATGAAGCCAATTTTCACAAAGAGACAAGATAGATGAAGTCTGCCTAAGAATTTGTAGAAAATAGGAAAAATGCAGAAAATAGTTATTTTTTATCTGTTTCTCATATTTGAATTTGCAGTGCTATTATCCCACTCTCCCTCTTGATAACTTTGCAAAATTTTATATAAACAATTTGTCTTCACAGTCTGAAATACTGCAATAATTTCAAAGACAGGCTGCATACTAGGCCTGTGTGACTTCAAGAGGCTAAAGTCACCGACTCACACGTACACAATTAAAAATAGACTCAAATGCATAATCACAGAGAGCCCTAGAAAAAAATATAAAACCAGAAACTTACGTCATGACCAGTGTCTCATCTCCAGGTTCACTAAGTAATCCATCTACAAAGACTGAAGTGCTGGTAAAATTATGTGTGCTCCAAGTCTGGCCCTCGTCTATGCTGAACCTGTGAGTAGGCAGAAATTTTTTTAATTTACAACTGCTTTTATACAAAGCCAAAATGATTCATTAAAATAATAAAGAAAAACCCCTTCACTACTAAATCTCAGGATTTACAGTTACCAAAATAAAATATGCCTGGCCTACTGAATGTCACCTCTTCTCAGCAATGTATCCAGGGGTTCACATCTTTATCAGAAGGTGAATGATAAATTTGCCACAACTCTTAGGCAGATAAACACCAAGGTCTTTCAACAAACTCCTTTGTTGCCTTGCAGTTTCAAGAGCAAGTTAATTTGCCCTTCATTTTTTCTAGTAGTCTCTGAGATAGAGACTTAAGCAGGGGTCAGTGAAACATGAGAGGCAAACCAGACCAATTGCTAAAGCATGTGAGAGGTGGAGTAACTGCAGGCATCAAGATGATGGCCCTTCACAGCTGCAACCATTCAGCTAAAGATTTTCAAACTATGCTGTTGAATCAGCAAAACATATTTCAAAGACTCTGTGGAACCAAAGTCTCTTTCTCCTTCTATACATTTCTTCCAGGTCTTTTGTATAGTGGTTTAATGATGACTCTCATTCTAGATAAACAGGCACAGAGCCTAGTGTACACAGTATTATGCAAAAATGAGCCTAATCACAAGCGGTAAAAACATCTGATGCATTTTATGCTGGAGATGGGAGTTTTGTATGCCATTGCATAAGGCTACCATATTTTGCTTCACTATCATCCAGTATGAAACTAAATACAGCAAATTCTTCCTGTCAAACAAGGCCTGAGAAGGCCATTTGATCCATTATCACTCTATGACAGGATCTACATACAATTTTTTGTGCATGACTATCTCAGAAGAACTGGGTTTCTTGCATACTACACTACATTAGCATACCATACCATACGATACCATACGATACCATACCATACCACATGTAAGTATGCATAATTCCTTTCCCCATTGGCTCCCAAAGTCTACACCAAATTGCCCTTGACAGAGCAACTCTGGGCTATTTTTTTCCAACATTTTCATTCACTGTAGCCTTTGGAGGGGACAGAGATTTATTACAGTATGAACGAAGTATCCTGAGTGGGTACCCAAGCCACATATGCATCATAGGTTGAGCATTATTACCATATACTGCTGGTGCAAACCAGTAGCAGATAACAATCATGAGGAAAAGTACTTGTACTGTAGAGTTCCAGAATAGCCTTAACAGCAAAAATATCAACACTGATGCAAGAAAATTGTATTATGATTAATGCATTATGGCATGGTACCTACAGCACCATAATGTAATCTTTATTAAAACATCCATCTGCATTTTGTTTTCCTAATGAATGTTGAAATAAGCTGACTCCACCTGTATTTCATACATGATCCCATCAAAATGCTCATCTTAAACTCTGAACTTTGACTGAGGTCTCAAATACACAATAGCTCTACTCTAACTGACTGTTGGATTACTTGAGTATTTTCAGAGGAATAGAGGTGTCTTTGATGGCCACAATAACTCCACCATGGTCCAGGTACAAGATGTGATGTTCTTCCTCAAAGACCTGCAAGTCAGACAAAAACAGGCCAGCTAAGCAAATACACAAAACAGCGGAAAGGAAATGTACAAGTAAACAAGGATTAAAAGACTTAAATGTTTTACAATGCCCACACTTCAATTTGAAAGGACATAAAAGTAAGCTTAACTCATATTTCACCCAGATGTAAAATAAAAGAAAGTTAAGTAGGTGAATCAGAAAATGTTCAGGTTCAACTCACAGTCAGATTAAACTGTCCAAAATGATTTTAGCCCAAGCTGGTATTTTTCACACTATGCATTCTCCATTCCTTCCTATTATATATCACCAAGTAACCTACCACCTTACTTTGGTATTTGCCATATTCTGTGTATCTTGCAAAATAAAATCCTTTGCAGTGTAATTCTAAGAAAAACAGTAAAAGCACTGCTGCCCATTACGTTTTCAAATGTTCTCTAGACTTTACAGAACTTGACATGATTGGTGCAAACATGTTTTCTGCATTGCTAGTGTCAATGATCAATTTAAATTCAAACTTCAAGTGATCTCACACAGAGGTTGCTCTGAGCTCTGCACAGATATACATGTAATATTGATTTAATGATGCAAATGATTCAAAATTTCCTAAATTATTTCATTCATTTTCTAGAGGTCATCAGCAGTACCAAAATAAATGAACAGGTAGAACTCTTCAGGTGAGAAAGTGAGAGCTACTGCACACACTTAGCAGTTATGAAATGAACATGCAACCTCCTACACACTTTGACAAAGTAAAGAAGAAAAACAAAGGTTAAGTTTACTTGGCCTTGCAAATTAAAAAATTCTTAAAATCCTAAATGCTTCCTTTTTTTTGGGAAATACTAGTGCTTCATTTAGAGGATTTATCAGCACGACTGAACCAGAGGAGGAGAGATGGATCTTACAGAACAGTCAGACTTACTTTAAAAATAGCTAGCATTTTATTTGGGCTCAGAATTCAGTTTTCCTCTCATGGAGTAAAAGCATATTTTATGGGAATCCTTGGGCTCAAGTGTCTGATCAGATTTTCAGTGTTGTCAATTTACAGGTGATACCTTGATATGAGGCATTTACAGTCCTATCTATTTGTTCCACACAGCTGCACATTTTAGAAGAAAATTTGGTGAAGGACAGACATTAATTTTAGATGCACTTCAAAAGGATGAGATCAGCTGGAGTCAGAGAAACAAGCTGAGTTTTAACCTTCCTCTAAACTCTTTTTGAACTTTAGCTCAAATCAGAATGAAACAGCATATGCTAGGACACAAAGTCTCCAAAATCCACTGCCATACTGAAGATAAAGGAAGATGGTAAATTCATCACTTTATCCAAATTAGGTTTTCCAGGACAAACACCTTGGCAATTTCCCATGCATAATTTTAGTACTTCAGCTCCAGCACATTACAAAGCACAGCAGACACATTACATATTAATGCCATCTTCACATGATGCTTTTCTTGCACACATTTCCAACATTAATTGCACCAGTAAAGCTGCAAGCCTTAAACTGACACTAGGCATTGAAAGCAAAATCCATACAGAATTCAAATGACTTTAGAGGTACTACATAGATGTTTGGGGTTTTTTATTACTTTGGGGTGTTTGTAGTCCCAGAATTGATTACATCACAGTAAAAGACATTCAAAGTTTTATGTTTTGGTTTTTTTTTATTCTCTTTTTGCTTTGTCAGCTTTAATGAATAACAAAACTTAAGCTTAGATAACAATTTTCAAAGCAGAAGAATTTCTGTCTTCCTACCTAAATCAGGCCTCTTAGCTTGAAATATCTGTACCACAAGATCTAGCCCAAGTCCACTTCATCATTAGCATAGATTACTTACACTATTAAAACCCCAAACAGACTAATTTTTTTAATGCAAGATACTTATAAGACCTTTAAAGAGACCACGGTGTTTGAGTTTCTGCAGAGTCTCACAATCCAACCAATCCAAGACTTTTCAAATCACTTTCGTAACCTCTCCCATAGATTAGTTAAGTATCATAAAATTCATTACAGTTGGTACATGAAAATTATTTCCAGGTGCTTTTGATGATTTCTGTTTCCTACCTGACGCCATGTGTTCCCACAGTCAGAGGTTATGTACATTTCTTCCTTATACTCAACCAGCTGAGACCCCAGATTACCTGTCACAGAACAGGAGGGAGAGAGATTGGATCTAGTGCCAAACAGGTTGAAAAACTTCTAGGTCAGAGTAAGAACTAAACTCAGATGTTCAGCATGCTTACTTCATCTCTGGTAACATCAGATAAATCCTCTTACATAGATGTCCACTTTTAATTTCTTTACATTGCTAGCTGCCTACAGGTGGGAGTAATGAGGCTTAATTCTAATACTGAAATAAAGAGGCCATACCAATATTCTAGTTCTCTTGCTGCATGCTAAAAATTATTAGAAAAGAATATATATTTAATATGTAAGTCTGAAAACCACATAAATTCAGATGCCATACCCTAACCTTAATCTTATTCTGTAACGTTATTCTGAACATTTGTATATTCTGAACATTTATCCATGAACATCTGCAATCACGACTAAATTAATTTAGTGGGTTTTAGTAAAGAGAAAATAATAATTTGTATATGATTGTATTTAGAGATGAGATAGTAATGACTGGAGCATGATGCAAAAGGTATGGAATAAGGGGTGGAATGTCCTGGCTTGGGCCAGGATAAAGGTAATTTTCTGTCTTGTCATTTTGCTTTCAGCTAAGTCTCTCAAAAGTAGTTGCACTTGCTGAAATTAACAGCAAGTTTCTCAGTTAGTGTCTGCTTCTGGGACTGATAACACTCAATGTTTATAGTTACTGCCAGAGACTGGTATGTAGAGCCAAGGGCAGTGCTTAGTTCTTAGAGGAACATCTTGGGCTCTGGAAGGAGAAAAGGAGTAAAGAGGTCACACCTGAAACCCTCCTTAGGGGAGGAACAGACAAGATAGATGGCCAAAATTGACCAAACAGAGTATTCCATCCCATACACGTCATACTCAGTATAAATTTGAGGGATCACAAGGGTCAAACCCCTTCCTTTCTCATTCCTTTCCTTCTTCCCCTTCTTTGCTTGTCCTTGTTTGATTCGGCATCCCGGGAGGATTCCACCCATGCCTCTGCCTGTGGTCCTGATCCGTGCCAGCCTGAATCTGTGTGTTCCTGCCTCCAGCTCCCGACTGCTGCTGACTCCAGGATTCCAGCCTGGACTTTCCCAGGGCTGCCCTGCAGCCTCGGTGGTGATGTGAGAGTTATTGGGGGAAAGGAGGGAGGAACGTGGTATCAATTTCCTGTATATTTGCATATATTTAGTAATTTTTCCTATTTATCATTACTGTTTCATTACTGTGTAGTTTAGTTTCTAACCCATAAGTGTCTCTCCTTTATTCTCTCTCCTGTCTTTATCGGGGAGGGGAGGAGGATTAATAGAGAGCATCTGTCATTCAGTTTAATTGCTGGGCCAGTGTTAAACTGTGACAATCTTCAATTGTTGAAATAAAAAATGTTTTATCTGTAAGATGTTATGAAGTGATATAAAAATCTAGAACATGGAGAAATATGTAATAGTGAAAAGAAGGGGCAGCTGGTTTTAAAAAAAACAAATACAAAGAAATCTAAAGCAGAATTATTTTATTTATCTAAATATTGACAGGAAGCTACTGAATATTTTGACAAAAACCACTGAGGAGCAGCAGCTAACATTCAGATTGCTGCAATGCAAACAGAAGTATGGAAAAAAAAAAACCATTATGTAAGAAGATCTTATCAGATGTAAACCCAGGTACTGAGATCTCCATCTTTAAATAGGTAGTCTTTCAAATAGCAAACTATTAAATCATCAGGGAGTTTACAATATTCTAGGGGTGAAGCAATCTTAGCACAATGTTCCTTCCACATTATATCCTCCAGGGGACTTTGACTTGAATATATTGTTTGCACTTTTTTACAGTAAAATAAGATAGATGTTATCAGATCATCTTAAGAAGAGATGAGGGAAAGAAAACACTTGAGATTAGGTTATCAGTATGAAATATCGCTTGTGTGTTACATAAGTAGCTGGGTTTTACCCCCAGAGCAGAGCTGTTTATGTAGTGTGCTCATTAGTGGTGAAATGTTCCTGAGATAAATGACAGTGTCCACTGCCCAGAATACACACTATTTGGACCATCAAGATTGCATGTGCTCCAGTGTTTAATAGTATAAGGCTACATTCTGGGTTAGCATATTCTTTATGCTGAATCAGGGACTATATAAGACTTAATTTTTGTCTTTTAAATGCATCTAAAATTTTAGAAGATGCCACTGCCTCTTTTTTGGGTTTTCATCTTTCCAAACCACTCCATGATCTATCATCTATCATCTTATACAGGTGATTTGGTTGGAAGTGTCATTCTGAAAATTCCTTTAGGGAACTAAGAGAGTTGGTAAGGTCAGTACAGTATGGATGAAGAGGATGTGGACTGAACACATACTTAAGAACCAGCCTCATAGTGATGAAATACATGTAAAACCAGTAAGATTAAAAATGTGCTAAAGCAACTCAGACTCAAAGTGCAGGGATGACCCTCATGGATCCTGGCTGTGACAGCATTTGTTCCAAGTGGGAAGGAAAGAGAAATAGAGTAATTATGGAGCAAAGAGCCCCTATTTTCATCCCTGCAGATATCATCTGCAATAACAGTCCACCCCAAGGCAGCACCAAGGTCATGGGGTGCTGGCCCAGAAGGCACGAGGCCTCACCTTCCCACCACTGCTTGATGGGCCATGCAGGTGGAGGTAAGGAAGGCTCATCACAAAAGACTTCACAAAAGGCTTATCATTTATATATGAATTATCTATAACTATATCTAGTTATAAGAAACAAAACCTCTAGTGATACCAGCAATAAAAATGAAACCTCCATGACAGAAAGGACAGGCAGTTATAACAATTTCATCAGTATCAATGGCAATGAAATTACATTTTTCTAAGAACAGATTCAACTTCTGGTCTTATTCTGTTTAGGGCAATTTTCAATGTATCAGCACTTTGAATCCTAAAAACCTTTGCTTAAAAGTAAGCAAAGATCTGAAAATATTATATTTCACAGATCTCAGCAGGAAGTATGACCAGATCACTTCAGCTATCCTGAGCACAGATTAATCTGTTCCCTAGAAGGACATACGAATGAAAAACCACCTCCCCAGGACTGAAGGAAAGAAAGATTTGATTTGTTGTTTATACAAAACTTTTTTTATTTTGCTATTTTTCTTTCCTTTGCAGAGTTTTCACGGGCATGTGTTTGCTATATTCTTGTGCTTCTGAAATTACTCAAGGAGCTTTTTCTTTGAAAAAGCTGGGGATAGAAATTCTAATTTCCTTGCTAGAATAAAAAGTATTGCTGACAGTCTAAACCTTCCTTGCACAGATACCTTTAATGAATGCATTGTTAATTTTGCTCTTGGGTAAATGCTGTTCATTTTACCTTTTTTTGCCACTTACTGAAATCTACTTACACAAGAAGGTATTTATTTGGAGAATTGCTACAGATCTCCCCAAAGTACAGTGTTAAATTGCCTTAGCTAATAGAGAATTAGTCTGTAAACTAAATAGTATAAACTTGTGCTTCACTAGAAAGCCTTTTATATTCAGCTGATACAGTAATGTCTAAAAAATATTAGTAACAGCTTAGTAATTGCAGCTGTGTAACAAGACAGGTATGACTTCTAGTTTAGGTTTTACCGTTATTGTCTTTTCTTGGTAAATGGGCAACAGAAGATGGTGGAATCAGCTATAATTACAGAGAAATGCCATTCTATAAGCATACAGCTGATATCAAACAGCACAGAGGCTGGTGTTCTGCTTTGGGAAAAAGGGCTTCACTGCTCTTTGACCTCCAAAAGCATTCCATCCCCAGGCCAAAGGTGAAAGCCCGGCAGTGGTGCATGCAGGGACTTCTGATTGCTGACAACATTCTGTGCATTAATGGAGGCTGTAATTTCCACTACTTCCAGATTTTTTAGGGAAAAAATCCTATCACAAAATTTTGCAAACTTTATAGTTTTAAAACACTACCACAAATTATTTTGTCACAGAAAGAGCCAGGATACTCTGCGAGATGGCCTGACTCTGTTTACTCTATTTGTTATGTTCAGAGACCTTGTTTCTTCAATGTACAAAACAAAAGTAAACTTGTCTTTTTAACTTGTTCTGAAGACTACTTTTAAAATAAATTTCATCCCTGCAGAGGTGGCAGTCCTGAAAACTAGAGTACAAATGTACTAACTACCTATCAACATATTTCTCCAAGCTATTCAGAACTTTATACATGCCATTTCAACATCTGGTAGCATGAAGATGTGAGAGAAAGCAAGGTATTTTAGTGATGATCAGTGGCCAGCCAAGATCTCTGGAAAGGGGGTACAGCCAGGAAAAATATCCAGATCTCAAGAGAGAAATTAGAAGTTTGACTTTGCTCAGGCATTTTGGCAGGTTCCTAGCAGTCGCACAAGCAAGGGAGATTACTGTCATTTACAATGTGTAGCAGATAGTGTTTTAAGTTTTGAAGACTTTGGCCTAGATGTACTAGTGATTTACCCTTGCAGCAAAAGCAGTTGGCAACTTTGGGCAAGAAGAATGTAGATAACAGACATAACAAGACTTTGGTAAAAGAATAGAGTAGCACGTATTTTGCTTTTTTAGGAAAGATTGCATACACTAGTTAGAGGAGGCTCTGCTTCATGTGAACAACTAGTCATAACCTATCAGCTTGCAAAAAGTATGTGTGATCAGCTCCTAATAACCAATTATAAAGTAACACGAACTCTGCTTGTACTCGTGGACAAGCTAATGACAAGTATAAAAATAGAGATGTTTCATGAATAAAGTACTGATGCTCAAAAAGGACCCCTGGGTGTCAGTCATTCATCACCACAGCAATAATGTACTATTAATTTACATATTTTAAGCAGTACTTATCACTGTATTTACTTCTATTTGTATACTTTATTTTAGACATGGTTACTTGGAAAAGAAATAATACCCATATGTAATACTGAGATAATCTTTCTAATAGTGAAAAACTTTCACAGTCACTTAAATATAGCTTACAGGCACATACCTACTCCAAAAAGAGAGATGTATCTTGCTTGGATTACTGGGAATTTAAAGAGCTGCAATTCCCTTCAATTCATGCACAGTTAAAACAAAATAAAACATACAAACAAAAAAACCCCCCCAAAACTACCGTAACACCAATTAGTGGTAAAGTGTCCTCAACTTTCAGTTTCTGCCTGGCAAGCGGAGTATGTGTCTATAAGAGGGAGTGATTCACACCATCAGGATGGGGCAACATGGTGACTTGAGAAAAATCCAAGTGAATTGCACTCAAAAATGCACTGGGAAATGCTCAATTGTCTCTGTTCCCTCATCATTTTTATGGTGGCATTGTGGTATGCTACTTTTGTGAAAAACAATCATTTTGAACATGTCACAATATATGCAATGTATTTGGGCTTCAAGCGACCAAAAGTAATCAGAACTTTCCAGCACTTCCTCAGTCCATGTGAATGGAAAGAATTTACTGCTTGCTTGATTTGCCATCTGGATTGGAAGCTAAACAGGCAATTGTAAACTAGCACCTGAAAAATCTACACTTCTCTAAACATTTTTCATATAAAAGTCCTTCATAAGTTTATAGTAAAACATCAATTGAAATACATTTCATAGCCGATGTGGTGAGAAAATAGAAGTTGTGTTTAGATTAAAATGCACAAGAATAAAATGTAAATGCAAAATCCTATTACAGCTCTTAAAGGGAGCAAAGCAGTTAAAAAGAACATTTTAATACGCAGCTATAAAATTTAACATCCTGTCTCCACAATTTATATACATACATAAGCTAAAAATATACATTTCCCAGAACTATTTATGCAATTTTAATAGAGTGGTATTTTTATTTGTAAGTATGAGTTTTAAAAAATGCAATTCTAACATCTCATTATTGTATTTTTCCAAAACACTCTAGGCATTAATGCTGTTTATCATTTAATTACTTTTAAAAATGAAACAATATTCAGTAGTCTCTGTGCTCTGATTTTCAAGCATACTATCAAAACTATCCTTAAGTCACAGGTTAGGTTTTCCACTACAACAAGCAGCTGTGTTGTATAAGCTTTCTATGAAGTAGCCAAATTTCATATTGCAGAGATTTTTTTTTTTTCCTTTTGATTGATAGCCACACTTCCCTTAGGGAGAGGAGGAATTTAATATCTCTTATAGTTAGAAACTCTTTTCTAATTTCTAGTCTTTATCCACTTGTTTACATCACTTCTTTCTACTGCCACATTACATTTTCAGGAAAAAATTATATTCTTTATTGTCCTTTTTTTTTCTCAGGTAATGAGGTTCTTGTAAATATTCTCTATTTCTATCAGCTGCCAAGTAGTTTTTTTTTAGCACCTGCTTGTTGGTCTTGCAAACTGATGATCAGAATTGTACACATTCTTATTATAAAGTTGCTGTACACTGTTTTGCCAGAGTATTAATATTTTGCTCTCTCTGTTTGCAGTTATTTACCTGCTTCACCTTCAGAATACATTTCCCTTTTTTCACAGCACAAGGCACTGCTGGTTCCTAGACACACTGTGATCAGCTGTGATCTTTATCACCTTCTTTATGACCTTCAGTCATTCCCAGAAGATGCACTCTCCCTAAATTTAACGCTAAAATTCCAATAGTGTGATGTGCCCCAAATATTCTGATTTCCCTGTGCTAAGATCCTAGTACTTCTGTTGATTTGCA
The DNA here is from genome assembly GCA_023637945.1 of Phaethornis superciliosus. NCBI lineage: Eukaryota > Metazoa > Chordata > Aves > Apodiformes > Trochilidae > Phaethornis > Phaethornis superciliosus. Next base: position 9,821,390 of record JAJQWJ010000011.1, read on the forward strand.
TAAGACTATAAATTTCAAGGATCAGGCTAGAAAAAGTTCAAGTTCACTACATGTAAAGTATTTCTTATAGCAAGTATATTTATAATGATATGGGGTTTGCCAGATAAGACCGAACACGTGCACTGACTCTAGATGACCTGAGCATCCACATAATATAAAGACAAGTCAAAATCAGAGTTGATTCGGGTTGTTCTTTAGCAAGGGGGTGTGTTTCTCGTCAAGATTTTTAAGACTCTGAAGTAAGTCCCTTGGTTCTCATTGCAAATGCATGACCTCCTATCAAAAAAAGGACGGACTGCAGTACTTCTGGGTAAAGTTTTCTCACTTTCACATCATCCCTCCTCACTTTTTAGCCAGCTATGAATTTCAGTGCCTCTCTACCATTTCTATTACACTATAGGTTGCTCTGCAATCAGATCAAGTTGAGCATCAGTGCAGTTCTTAATGACACCTGGATGTCATCAAAATAACTCCACATTCACCTTGAGGGAAGCGGGTGACAAGTTTACCTACTGCTACTATAAGACAACATCACAGTGATAAAATCTTGCCCCATCCTAGGAAGAAATTAAGGGCAAAACACACTTCTCCAACACTGTCATCCCCAATTTCGTCTCAGAGAACAGTGCATTTAAGCTCCACAAAACCCAATCAAGTGAAAACAACTCAATATCACAATGTCAGTTCACACATCAGATCAAAATTCAAGAATAGAGAAAAATGAAATAACAAACTAATTAATTAGACCTCATTGCTTAATTTGCTACTAGATGGCATTCAGGAACAATACAGTGAGACTAAAACTAAGACACTCCATTAGAATAAGAGTACCTTTATGTAAAAGATCTTTAAGACAGAAGCTGTGTTTTGAAATATTGGAATTTGTAAGATGTGAATTAAATGTCGAATAGAAATATTTCCATAAGGACACTGGGTAAATTCCTTGTATTGTTTGTGTCAATAAAAACATAGCAGCATTTTGCCAAGTGTCCTGGTTTGGGCCAGGATAAAGGTGATTTTCTGTTTTGTACTTTTGCTTTCAGCTAAGTCTCTTGTAAGTAGTTGCACTTGTTGAAATTAACAGCAAGTTTCTCAGTCAGTGTCTGCTTCTAGGACTGATAACACTCAATGTTTATAGTTACTGCCAGAGACTGGTATGCAGAGCCAAGAACACTGCTCAGCTCTGAGGAACATTTTATCTTTCAGAGAGAGTAAGGAGGTCCCACCTGAAACCCTCCTTTGGGTAGAGCTAGACAAGATAGATTACAGAATTGACCAAACAGAGTATTCCATCCCATACACTTAGTATAAATTTGAGGGATCACAAGGGTCAAACCCTCTTTCCTGCCCTTCCTGCTCTTTCCTGCCCTTCTTGTCCTTCCTGCTTCCCTTCCTCGCCTGTTCTCAGTTTGCTTCGGCATCCTGGTAGGATTCCATCCATTTCTCTGCCTGTGGTCCTGATCCCTGCCAGCCTGAATCTGTGTGTTCCTGCCCTCAGCTCCCAACTGCTGCTGACTCCAGGATTCCAGCCTGGACTTTCCCAGGGCTGCCCTGCAGCCTCGGTGGTGACATGAGAATTATTGGGGGAAAGGAGGGAGGAATATGGTATCAATTTTCCTGTGTATTTGTATATATTTAGTAATTTTTCCTATTTATCATTACTGTTTCATTAAAGTTGTGTAGTTTAGTTTCCAACCCATAAGTCTCTATCCCTTTATCAGGGAGGAGAGGGGGATTAATAGAGAGCATCTGTCATTTGGTTTAATTGCTGTGCCAGTGTTAAACTGTGACACCAGGTCTGACTCCAGTGAAATACTTTAAACTGAATTACACTGGGTGAAAACTTGAAATCTTCAGTTACACACAAGTCATGACAGCTGTCAGTCTCTTTCAACACCAAATGTGCTCACCTTGGCATTCTCAGGAAATTTTCAATTTAGTAAGCCATTTATAAGAGACTTGTGTAAGCTAAGGCAGAAAGCATTACTCATTAAAACCAGATACACTTTTAGGAAAAGAGAAGCAATACTTATGTGTATTTCACTTATACATAATATGTATAACAAAAAGACCCTGCAGTTGAAAAACACCTCTTAGAATAGCTATTTAAATAATTTTGAAACAAAATTCTTTGAAATGAATAGATGAACAACAAGCACACAAACTAAAACAGAGTTGAGTGAATATTTTTATAGATGAACATTCAACACGGTAATGGAATTTCTATGAAATGCCACTTCACTGCACCATGGTTCTATATGTATGTTAGAACAGAGAAGACACAACTGGCATTGTTCCCACTGCAGAGACACATTTGCCTCTTTCACTTCATCCCTCTTTAGGCAATAAGGAAATTAATAAAAATTACAAGACAAATTATATGTATCTAAGAATAGACAACAAAGTCTTGGCCACTGTCTACATCCAGTTATTTGATTTGCTGGGCTGTTCATGATACTGGAGGCCCTACACCCCACTTCTAGAGAAAAAGCATGCAGGACAAATCCTTCAGCTACCATCACTCCTCTATATCACACTAATGGGGAAGAAGATACTACATGGCACAGAAAAGCATAATGTATCCTGTTAAACACGTATTTCCTACAAGACACAGCTCTGGGACTTCAATTAACTTTTATTAAATTGTTTGATCAAGAGATCCCATAAAGGGTTTTTCTGCAGGGAAAGCCTTATATTGGCCACGTTTCTAGCATGGTATTGTTATACAGCAGAACACTAGAGCTCCACAAAAGTGCTGCCACATTTCAGGTCTTAAAATATTGTCATGCATTTACCTGCCCCCATTATGAGCCCTGGTGCAGTGTCCTTCGTATGGACTGTTCCTGACACGTAGGGATTGTCTGCCCATCGGAGATGGAGGTGAAGGTAGCAGTCAGGCTTGTGGGGAAGAAGATAACAGATTTAAAAATACCCCAAACTGGTAACAGTTATGCTTCTACAATAATGAAACCACAGTCAGAGAGCAGCTTCAGCAATGTCATTGTAGAGAAAGAAAATAGCTGTTTGCCATGGAATCAAAGTATAGTCTGAAACATCCAGTTAATATTTGCTAACATACAAGACTTTCTGGCAATGTTCTCATAGTCAACTACTGTCTCAGCAAACAGAATTCCAAATTCAAGTATGTCAGAATGAAATTAATGTATAAAAATCTCTTGTAACAGAAAAAATAGTTTAAAAATTATAACTAAGAGCAACAAGTATTCTTATATCTTTTCATCCCAGGTACCTGGTTAAATGATCATTAAAACCAGTTGTTTGCACTGAATTGTGTTTTTAGGAAAAAAAAAAAAAAAGTACAAAAATATCGCTTAATGACTTTTGGGCACATCTCTCATCTCTTTCTTGCTAAGCAACTTACTGCTTCTTGCTCTTTGTGCAGCAGCACTCAAAGGTCATATTACTCATGGCAATCTGACCAGGAGCTTTACCAGGAGAAAAAGGCCAGTACCATGTGGGAGCTGCTACCAGCACCATCCCTCCACTTGTCTCAGGGAGGTATGGATCAGGCCTCGCTGGCTTGAAACATAAAGCATGGTCTTGAACTTTTCAAAGAGGGCCAGCTTCTCCAGCCCTCCATTTTTGTTACATGGAAAAGGCTCAAGTCTCTGGCAGTGAAAAGACTAAAAGAATTTATTTCACCCAGTCAGGAGTCTTCAGGAGCAGAGAGACAGTGAGAAAAATACAAGGTTTTCAGTACAGCCTCACAAATAACATAACATTGTGGGTAGCTCAGACATCTAGAAAAACTGAAACATCATCATGTTACAAAAAGGAAGGACTTTATAATGAAGTTAACAGTGGTGGTTATTTACAAGCAACTGTTGGAACTGTCCATTGACTGTCCCAGGAACTGTCAAGAGAGCCCTTTCACAGGAAACCAAGGGTTACCTTGGTTTAAGATGAAAAAAAAAATATGAAAGATGGAAAAAGTATTGGTAAGCTCTATTTGACTGCAGATGTGCTCTTTAAATCCAGAGACAAATGACCATTGTCATGATTCTTAATTGGGTTCTGTGGCTGACACACAAGAAAAAACATCCTTCTTGTATCAAAGTAAGCTCTTCAGTAAGAAATGCAGTGCTACAGACAGGGTCATGACTAATAGCTTCCGAAACCACAGCTAGGCAATGCAAGTAGACATGCCCATTAGTTTGGGTGGTAAACTTGGCATAAAGCTCCTGGGCTGTTAGAACTACTGGACATTCTATGATACAAATCATTATTGTGCACTTTCAAGAAAGGATAGGCTGAAAAGAACCACTTACAGGTTTGCAGTTTGTTGGTTTCCCGTTCATGTCAAGGTCTGGAGGGTTTAGAAAATCCCAGTCACGGCCTTTGTTGTAGGTTATCAGAGTTGTAACTTTCCCATCAATTTTCTGGTTGGCCAAAAAGACTCCTTTTACACCTCTGACCTGAAGCATACAGGAGACAGGGTTAATGACCAGCTCATACACCTTTTTTTTCAACAAGGATTATCCCTGATTATCTGCTCTTTTGTGGCTGTGAACTGCATACCTCAGGTAGTTTCTCCAGTGGGAAAGTGAACAATACCTTAAAATAATACATAAGGTAAAAGAATAAGAAGAAAAATTGGAAGGGGGAAGGGAGGAATAACTATTAATTTCATTTTCTAAATGTATTAAAAAAGGATATACAGCTCTCTCAGGGTCAGAAGGTGACTCAAATCCCATGTATCTTATACAGCAAAATACAAGTTATGATAGCATGGCCTTCCTGTATACCACTGTTAAGATTACAGCTCTGCATTTTTTAAGAATATGGACATCTCTAAAATGTTATTCTACAAACTATGTAAGCAATTTACCTCAGCATTCTGATTTTCACCCTGAAGTCATATAAATAGTACACAAACAGGTTAAAATAACAATATGCAATATCATAACCTTGAAAACAACCCCAGAAAGTACAACTGTCCTTCGTAGGAGTCCAGTCTACCAAGAATAAGAATTTTCTGTTCAGCATGAGAATGTTCAGGATGCTGGAAGCTCAGGATTTTCTCCAAGTCAAACTTACTATAAAGTATTACAGGCTTTATTACATATTCTATGAGAGAAAGATTACATATTCTTATGTAATATTACATATTACATATTCTACGTGAGAAAGCACGGCCATGAATACAATGTGGGAGAGTAGAGCTGGAGTTCAACTTCTGTGCACCTTTTTCTTTCAGTGAACATATTACTAAATATTTAAACAATAATTAGATCACAGACTGCTGTGATGTTTCCCTCTTCATTTGTGGATGCCAAGAACAGTGCTGTATCATGAATATTTTTGTTTCTTTCCTCTCTGTTTTTGTCTCATATTTAATGATTATTTAATAATTCCATATAATCATTCAATGAGACTCAGGGTATTCCTGCTCCCATATTTAACAGAATAAAAATGCCAGAGTAACCTCTCCAAAATATGGGACATATTTGAATGCATCAAGCACAGAAAGGTTATGAAAAAATTTCTTCCAGTGTTACCTTCAGGCCTCTGTCTTCAGAGCAAATTCAGAAGTAAGATGTTTGTAATGGTGCATTAGCTTAAAAATAATAACTAATACAAAATTACAGTGTGTAAAAAATGGCAACTCCAAAACACCTCTCCTCCTCTAGCATTTCAATTTTATTTGTTTAATTTTATATTTTATTTGTCCTGTGACCTATGTAAATACGTGACTGACTATTTCTGTAAATACTTTAAATGCTGTATGCCAAATCCTCCTTCTGGATTCAACTGTGATGGCAAGGCAACCAAATTCTTCAGTAACTTATTTGCCTTGACTGAGTTCTCTAATCTAAAATTGGGAGATTAGTATCTTTCTTCCATGAAGGGAAATGATTCACATTAATAATAAGGTGCTATGGAGAAGAAGACATTTAAATATTGCAGTTTTTAGTGACTGACAAGCAGTCCAAGAGATACCCAAGACAGAAAAACACAGAGAAATTCAAAAGTTCTTTTCCTTTTATTATTTTTTTATTTTTGCATTAGGCCTCAGAACTTATTTTATGAAACAGCTCAGGGGTTAGTGGTTCCTCTTTACTCTTAGAAAAGCATTATGTACCTTACAAAAGGACTTTCTGATCAGGTTTCCTGCTATGACTGTGCAGTCTGTGACATTTTTTCTGTGACAAATGCTGCATTGTTATATTAGTGATTCTACAGACAAAAAACATTCTATACTAGTTGGTAGTAAGAACCATGGTGTTTATTAGCAACAGTTACTAAAATATGAAAAATACAGCTATATAAAAGAAGATTGTGATTAAAATTAAATTTTAAATACACGTTTTATTGTTTGTAGAAAAATTGAGTACTGCAATATCTATAGGAGTAGTCATAAATGGAGCCAATCTAGAATTATTTTGCTTTCCCAATATGTCTGTCAAATTTGTGACTAGTTCACAGCAGCAGCACTCAATACTGTTTCAAGGATGTGCTCCTTTTGTATAGTCATTGACTTCAAGGGCATATCCCTTTTGGACAGTTACCTAAGACTTTACCTGTCTTTTTCTTTTCTTCTTTAAACAAGCATTGGGGAATCATTCCTCTGTCACTCGCACAATATGAAAACAAATATGGCACAAAAATAAATAAAGAATACAAAAGAAAATGAATGCAAGCAGGTAGAAGCCTATAGAAGTTTTTATAGCAGTTGTACAAGTAAAAGATGAAGTGAGGTCAGCAGAAGATAATGAACAGTGCAAATTTTAAGGAGCATTATGCACTACTGGAAAGAGAAATCGCCAGCCACTGAGAACTGCCTCTGCTGCACTGAAGATTCCTCTTTCCTAGATGGGATACTTGCATTAAAATGCCTAGAGACAAAACCCAGACTAGACATAAAAAATCCCATCCTCAAGGACTGCAATATGTGCTATATTTAGTGGCTATTTTGTACTATACATGTAACCCACACATTACCTGTACATAGAGTACTTGATCACATTCTAGTAAAAAAGATGAATGCTCATTATGGTCCAAAGTAACTGGAAGCTATAGGTTTTCTAATTGTAGGCAAATGAAAGTGTTATCCTACAATGAAACTCTTTTCCAAATTAACTCTAAAAATTGAATTGTATGGCCCTATACATATTGTCTTCAGTTACTTTTTATCATGTGCAAGTCTACAAATTATTCCAGCATGCAGAATAATCTAGGATCTCTCTCTCCTGCACATTATCAAATATACCCTCATTAACATCATTGAATTCTGGAATCATCAGCAAGACTAAATTAATTTAATAGATCTTGTAGACAGAAGAACAGCCAGGGTGGCATCTCTGTACAACTATCTGAAATTACACTCTCTAGGTGATACAGGGAGGAGATAGCACCAGACTGCCTTTCACAGCTTTACATCTCACAGGAATGACCTGGAAACTACTGCTCTCAAATGACCCTGTGGCAATGTGGCTAGACAGAGTGTACAGCTTCATTCATTAAGAAGTCTCACTTTTAAAAAGCTATAGTCTAGAAAATAATCACTGTTAATGAAACATCTTTCTTTTTTACTACAGCCATTTGGAAAGAAGCTAAAAGAGATGGAGATGATACAGAGGAAAAAACCTACTATTATTCCCTGCTCCTGATGCAAAAGAAGGATCTACAGCTATTTATCAGCTCTGTATGTGTATAACTTGTACCCTGAATTACTACAGACCTTTTCCAGAGATGTCTAGTGCACTTATAAAGATTTATTTTTTTTTTAAACACCAGGCAGAAACACCACCATACCAGTGGCTAAACTGGTAGACCACAGATCCATTAATTTAATACCGTAAAATAATGGCCAGTTCAACATGCTAAAAGAAAGAATAGAACCAGAGCTAATATACACCTTAGTAGATTCAAATGTCATTAAAAAGAATTGAATTTATAACAGTTTGTGCTACTCTTTCAAAATGCTATATTCTTCAGTCTTATTTTGCCAAGTGCAGTGATGTGAGAATCCAGGATAGATTTGTTTAGAAGGCAGTTTGACTCACAGCAAATTCTGTTGGCACAAGAAATTTACTGAAAGAAAGTGGGTTTATTGTCTTATATCTAATTTTTTTGGTTTTTTGCTTGTAAGTGCTGACACAACCTAGCACAAGGCTTGCAGGATTACTATTTAAGGTCCTACTAGCTAAAAGCTGTCCTGCTCTAAGTCATGAAGTGTGCACTGAGTCACCTAGAAGAAAAAAGCTCTATGCAGGCAGATGTATAACTTTTTATTTCAATAATAATTGTTCTGTAATTTTCACTTTTTAGTATCTTTGAAAAAACCCTTGGACAATTCTGGTTTTGCATATCCATGGAACCCCATACCAAGAATCTAGTTCTTAGTTATTAGTCTTTTTACATTAAAGATAACTATACCATACCAAAACTAAAAAATGAAAACTCCATCCAGACTACACACATTGCAAGAGAAAGATCTACCTCCAGAATATCTATCAGGACATTCTCTTCTGGCTGCTTCGTGCTCCGGACATTCTCCAGCAGGATAGAGTAGTAAACACCTTGTGGGTCAGACTGGTACAGGTTGTATGTGTCTGTCTGGTACCACTCCTGAACTGCCACAAACACCTGGTTTTCATCTGTACTGATTATCTGTAAATCCTGTAGAAAAACAAGATACAAAATTACTCATTATCCCATTCTTTCTATTTTACAAACAATAAAGTTGGCCAGGAGAGCTGACTGTTGGGGTGGGGAACATCATTTTAAAGTTCAGTGATAGTAATATCTCAATATAATAGTGATTAACAGGCTGTATCCCACTACTGTGAGGCTGTCAGTGACCACTTTCTGGCTATAGGCTATCAGGGTTCAAGCCAGATGAATGAAAATCAAACATCATGAATGTTCAAAAGCTGTGAGCTGCTTTGACTTTTATGAGAAATTGAAGAGAAAAAAAGGAAAAAAAAAGTAAATTATTTTCCAAGATCTTGATGAAAGTCAATGAAAGACTGAAGCATACACAAAGCTAATCTGAAAACTAACCCTTGGGTATGTAGAGAATGAAGAACTATTTTGTCCAGGGTAAAGTGTAACATAGCACAAAGAGGATCAGGCATAATTTACAGCAGCTACACATAGGAAGTAGTATATAGGAACACAGCTCATGTGCATAATAATACATAACACTAGTTTATCTATGCAGACAGAACCTTTTCAATATTGAACAGTAACAACATGAAAGTCAACATTCTGCATTCATTTATCAATAATTTCAGGCGTAGATACTGCAATAACTTTCTTTTCAGTTTCCCCAGCTTCTTTCTCTCCAAAATTCTCAGACAAAAAATGCACAGCTGGGGAAAATAATTTAACGGTAATCTTAAAGAGATGAAATAAATCAGGAACAAGCAACACTGAACTGAGCTTTGCAAACAGAAAAAAAGGACATGGGTTTGCAATAGGATACAGCAGCATAAAAGCATTGGGCCTACATATGAAGTGATTTCTAGTCATAGATATTGAGAGCTTGTAAACTCTTTATGACCTTGGTACTTAACTGAGAAACTGTACACATTTCTGGTCATTTTATTACTGGTAAAATAACTAAGGTGATGAATTGAGTATAAAATAAAACTACCAAAATGTCAAGAGAATATTACTTGTCTTAAAATTTGGGGAAAGCTGACTTAAAATATATCAATAAAAAATATATCAATAAAACAACTTTGTAGAACAAATTGGAAATCCAGTTAAGACTGAGGAAAATTATGTGATAACACTGAGTAAATTGAATATTTTGCAAGGTATGGCAGTCATGCTTTAGGCAACATGCATGATGTAACTAAGGCATTTAGATAAAAAAAAAAAATAACAAAAATAAAATTGATACACTGTAAAGACTTCTAATATGAGAAAAAGACAGTTATTAAATAATTAGTCAGTTAAAGTATTTTTACATGTGACACATCTCAACACTAAAGAACCTAAGCAAAGTTTCCTGTCAATGACAGTTCAATGGTGTTTGCAAAGACTTTCTTGATAAACTGTGTACTGAAGTTGGTTTTTGTTTGGCATCCCAATAGTATTTCTACTTTCTTCTGCACTCAAAAATTACTCAGCAGCAAAGAATCTAGCAGAATTTTAATTCTTTCCATCTGAGTATGAAATAGTAATTATTTTTACACAGAAATGTCAGAAAAACACAGTAACTGATCCCAACAGGTTGTTTCCAAAGCCTCTTACATGGAACTTTTCATCTCTTGCCTTAACCATATGGCTAGGTAGCTCGAATTCAACCTCACTTAATAACGAATTTACCTTCTCTTTTGCAGCATGAGGAAAGCTCCCATAATTATCCATTACATAAGGATAGAAGTGAAAACGTGAAGTGAAACGGGGAGTGAAGCAAGAAGTAAACAGTTTTTTTTTCCACATGGAAACCTCTAAAACCCCCTCACTCCTCTGTGATGCCAGGCCCTTCTAGCAAAATAAATAATCTATTTTATTATAATAATTATTTTTAAAAGTATACGGTGGCATAAACACAAACTCCAGTGAACATAGGTTTCTTGCCCCACGCGCCAGTGGGGCAGCAGTGGCTGCAGGGGTGACAGAGGCAAGAGCTGAGCAGATGGGCACATCCATGGTTCTGTCTCAAGGTGGGATAGGAGCTACTGAGTCAGCAGAAGCAGCACACAAAGAGCCAAAATGTATGGTACAAGACAGAAAGATTAATTTTGGGCAGGCTGGGGGAATCTAGTGAAAGAAAGACTGTAGACACTTACTGCAATGAATAAGAGTTTATTATTCTCTTAGCAGCAACTCTTACCAAGAAAGAAGTTTACACACTCAACACTCAGGCTGCTGGATATTTTTTTTCTGAGGCAAAGACTTAACAGATCCTTGTTTAGCAAGTGAAATTGCACTTCTGCTGCCTTGAACTTTGTTCCTTTCATATAGAATTTACACTCTCAGACTTCCATTTCAGCCTTACTTCTATTTTCTTTTCAGTGATTTCTTTTCTCTCAAGGAGCAAACCAGTTCTTCAGTTATACAGCTCCGAACTAATTCTGCACAACAGTTTATGCTCAGTCATGATAAAATCCTCTAGGAAAATTAGTTGAAAAAGTAAGGAAAACTAGATTTCTTGGCCAGTTCTTAAACTTATATTTCAAAATTCTGGATTGCAAAGACTGCTGAAAATCTAGTTAAAACAAAGCTAAACTGTCATGTCATTCTTCTACTACTCCTATCCTGAAAAGATGAATTTAAAAAGAGGAAGAAGAAATTAATTGACAAGTACAGAAGCTGGTTCTTCTGTGCACAAAGTCCAACCCTTCAGCCCAGCTACCCACTGCTCAACAGATGATAAGTACATGAAGATGGGAAGTCAGCAAATAGTGCTAGACAGAACTTATTGTAACTAAAGAGTTAACTAGTAAGGGCATCTGAGAAACAAGAAATATCTTGATTGAGGGAATGCAAGTGTTTATTGCTTTACCTAATTCATGGCCACAGATACTACCTTAGGCTGTAATCTCAGCAGATCCTATAAGGAACGCATTTAATCTTTAGTGATTTCATGCTTGAATGACTGCAATTTTCTTCTTGCTGGACCTCTTGCTTACTCTCGCCACATTCTGCAGGCTACTCAAAGTCCTGGTAATAATTTCATTTTTCTGTAATTATGCTATTTACACAGGTCTTATTCAAATTAATTGATAAAGATCTTCTTTACTAATGGTAAAGACCTTCAGGATTTGGAACATTCCTTACTGTCATTGCTCAGATTTCTCCAGGGTGCTTTTTTTGTATACATTCAATATTTGTGCTTTCCTTTCATTTCTATGCTTAAATTAGAGAATTCGTGCACTTTCAGGTGTCCCAAGGCAGAATCTTTTTCCAGATTTGTTGTATCAACCATGTTTCCTCTGTGAATTGCCCATTCTTCCATGAACAATCCTCCTCTCATCTCTGTAATTTTACTATTGCTCTGTCCAGTCTGCCAGGGCTGCTCTGTTCCGTATCTTGTGGACACAAGCAGCCATGCCTTCACTATTCTAATTTCTCTCTCTTTTTTGTGTTTGGCAAAGCTCACCAGAGGCAACTTGTATCAGCAACAGACTATGATTCCCAAATACCAGTGTTCTACATTTATTTTATCACCTTCTTGAGTTGTAAGCCTTTGTACAGTTCTGAGATGCTATGAGCTGTATTGTCCAGAACTCTGTTTTTTAACCTCTAAAACCCCATGACATTTCTGTGTTTGCTAAGATGTTTCTTATGCACTATATTATCTAAATTCCTTTGTCACGCTGTTTCCTTCATCCTTCTGTCTTTACTGAATAATATTATACCACACTATGCACAGATGTCTGTGTGCTCATTACTGAAAACCTGTGGAACTGCTCACAGGTTTAAGACAGTGGACCAACCCAGGGAGTGGGATAGTTCTACGTATAGGTGCAACTAAAGCCTGCAAAATGCTCTAAAATCCACTATGCATTTAAGCTCACAGAGTCATTTCTCTATGGATGGATGTAAGTAGATAGAAAACAACTTCGAAATAATGTTAACAGCCACTTCAACGAAAGAGGGATAAACTGTTAAATACTGGCTATAAATCACAGCAAAGGAGATTTAGGATAAACACATCAGAATATCCTTCTATAGTAGGCCCTGGTCATACACACTGAGAATAAAATGCTTAGGGAGGACAAATACTCTTCATCATCAGGAGTAGATTAGAGAAGTATCTGCCAGGACTGGTTTAGATAGATGACTATGCTTTGGAAAAGGACCTCCAAAGATCCTTTCCATGTCTATTGTCTATGATCCCGTGAAAACAGGAGAAAACAAGAATATATCTTATTGAGTTTACTTGAAATGTTGAACATACAAATAGAAATATTATTTAAAAGTGTTTGTATTTTGTGTTGGGTTGGTTTGTTTTGTTTCTTTTTCTTTGTTGTTTGTTTTTTTGTTTTGTTTTGTTTTGAGCTATATTCAAGAGCTATAATTTCTAAGCTATGTCCAAAAAATAAAACGATTTACAGTCAAATATGAATTTCAACATGATCATGGAAATAGAATTACGGCAAGCTGCAAATCTGTTGATCAGAATTACTTTCCTATAAAAAAATGCTAAATGAGTCCTGAAAGTGATCAAATGCCATGTACTAAGAACTGGTATGATTAAATAAGTCATCCATTGGCAGATCATAACACTCCTGCTCAGTCAGGGACTTGCAAGATGCTACGTTTGTATCTCACAGCAGTAGCAGAGAACACAACTGTTCAAATAAACACAAACATAGATTCAGAGCAATGTTACAAATAATTAGACGTACAAAAAGCCAAGTTGTGCTAAAAGATGAGCGTCACTGCAAAGAAACTTAGTATCTCACAGACAGATCTGGTCTATTAAACAAATGAGTCTGAGGGTGTATGCATGACACTGAAAGAACTGTGCATGTTCAACCATGCAATGGAGAGCAAACGTCCAAAGAAGTCTTCTAGAAAGTAGTGTAACAATCAAATATTGCTTCTTAATACAACCACACTGGTTGAGAAGGATTTTCTTACTTTAACACACAGATACCAACATGATCAGTTTAACATGTTTTCTTAAAATTATCTGCTTTTAATGCAGTTGTATCTGTTTACACAAACAACTGAATGAATACCAAATAAATAAATAAAAAAAAAAAAAAAATCAGTCAATAAACCCCAAAGCATTAAAGTATTAGAGGAGTTCAGTTTGGGGGGAGTTGAGGATAGGAGGGAGGAAAGAAGCTTGGAAGAAGAGGAGAGAACGTACAGTGTCTTAACATTCACATTTAGTAACTTACCAGCCTATAAGTCTGCTAATACTTTATAGAATTTAACATTCAAGAAATGCTCAATATGATTTATTGTATTACTAAATGTGATAAGAAATCCTGTAACACGAATAAATATAATTACACCCTGAAGACAGAGGATATAAAAGATGACAATGATCATACAGCAAGGCAGTGCTCCTTTGTGTTGTAAAATGTGCTGATGATATAGGAAATATTATTAAGTGACAACAGTAAGGCAAGGTTCAGCATAGCTGCTTTAATGCTACACAGAAGGACTGCAGCACTTTAGTCACTAAGACAAATAAAGACTCTCAAAATTCCTGTTTTTTAATCTTACAATTTTCAGTCTTCTGACAGAATTTTGCTCCTCTGAAATCTTTTAAAGTTGTGGTTGGACAATAGATTAACCTGAAGCAAGTGATAAATTAAACTAAGGATCATGAGAAGTATCAGAAGTACAACTGTAAGAACTCAAGGTTGTGTAGTCTCAGCCTTGACCGCCAGTTGCACCACGTTTATACCCCTGTAATCTCTTAAATATAATCAAGGTAACTGGAGGCACATATCCCAGAGATAATCTCCCTAACCTCCCTTGCCTGGCTGAATAAAAGGGTGCAAGGACAGAAATCAATGTTACCCTGAGAAGAAAATAACAGTTCCTTGAATCCACCTCAGAGAGATTTGTATGACCAGGGAGACAGAGAGCTTCTATAGCTCAGTTTCCTGGCTAGTGCTGCAACACCACCCAGGAAAGGAATACTCCTACTGCATCAAATGCCACTGCACTGTTTATTTGTATTTTTTTCCCCTTTTCTCTTCATTCAACAGCCAATCCAATAGGCTTTCAGGACAGACCAGTACTCCTGCTGCAGCTGCAAGATGCTTTTCTGCCTTGAAGAGAAACCACCTCATTCCTCATTTTAAGCTTCCCAAAGCAATGGGCAACAGAGATGGCAAGGGTGATACCCAAGCACAGAAAAAACTTAGTGGGAGACTAAGAGCCTTGCAAAATGAGATCTCATAGCCTCAGTACTTTGTAATCCAACCAGCACATAGCCAGAGCCTCAAGAGAACTCTGTCTGCTGGCAAAAGGATTGCAAGAATCTTTCCTGTCATTTCTCCTGTTAGTGAATGCACCCACTTCAGGAATCCTTGAAAAAGTTATGATAAGAGGGAGCTTGACAGAAGGGAATATATGCTTCAAAAGATTGATGGCTATTTAGGGAGAAAGAGTAAAGCTGCTCAAAATATTTTAGTCTTGATAGTGTTATATCTATTATTGGATGATACAGACATGACTGGAAGCAAACCTGTGGTTATAATAGTGATGTATAATCTCAGACTGAGGCAAGAAAGATGTGGGCTTGTTTTGAGCCCCTTAGAAGGGCACTAGGGAATAAGCAAATACAAAGGATATAAGCAGGACATAAAGGCATGTACAGGAAATTCATATTACCATTAATACATTACAGACAAACTCATCTCTAAGGCAACAGGATTTTTCTTTTAGTTTTATTTTTACCCTGTATTCTCTTCTATCTGTTACCTGTTAAATTTTACCTTATTCACAAGATTGAATAGACTTAGAGATCAAAACATATGAAAGAACATTTTTCCACATGATAGATATTCAGAACTAAACTTTCTGAATTGCAGTCCTATATAACAAAAAAATAGAGCTCTTGCCTTATTAGGATTTTGTATCTGGCATGAACAAATACAGAATCAGTGAGTGCCTTGTATCAGTTCATAAAAGGAGATCATTATCAATGGAGTTTGTTTTCTAGAGGTGAGGAGAGGATTCAGAATAATTAAATTATTCCAGATTGCAACAGTAAAACTACTGTGATTTATATGAGATTCCTTGCTTTGGTAAGCAATTTGGTTAACAAATTTTTTGCTTGAACTGTCAGAATGAACAGATTTTCCATTTTATTTTTAGTCATATTAGAGCATATCCTGAAATACTGAATAAGGATCAGAACTCAGTGTACTCCAAAGTTCCCCTTCTGCTTTGGGGAATATACAGGCAGCCTTTTGTATGTTTTCACCAACCTTACCTACCCCTCTGTGTGGCACAAGCTGGCACTTGTTCCCAGCCAAATGCAGGAGACAGATGTCTGATTCAATGTAGTATCAGTATCAAACATGCTACAAAAGTGTCTCTTAAAAGGAGGCAAAATGCTAAAAAGTATTCTGCATTCTGTTCAGTAGATGCTCCCCCAATAGCTCTGGTCTCTGTAAATACATGGAGGTGAGCTAAGGGGCACTGCGGAGCTGGAGCATTGAAACAGCACAGGTAAAGCTTGGCTGGAGGATGCTTTTAGCAGTCTTTAATTCAAACATAAGGAGGCCTTGAGAAATGTCCAGAGACAAATAGTTACCCTTTTCTAGGTTTCTCCTTGGGACTACACGTGAACAAATACAGACACAAACACAATTCCAAACAATATAAAACAACTGAAAAACCCGAAAGCTCAGTTCTTTCAAAATTTATTGTTTTAAATCAAACTTTAAAAAAGAATGCTTTGTATACACTCTCATTCTGTTTATCTCCCACTGCCATAAAAGTAGCAACTCCACAGTCACATGTTCCAGATGTACTCTTAATATGTCAGTGTCTTTGCTGTTATCCTGCTTCTTTGAAAAATTTAACCAACATTGTGTTCTCATGAGCCCTTTCCCTTCTGTTAAGACTGGATTGGAAGATACCTTTATACAAAACTAATGATTCTTACTGAAATATAGTGTAATGAAAAATTTCTAAACTGTCTTATTTTCTTCAGTATCTAAAATATCCACTGATATGTGGAGGTACCAAATAAATTTTTTTAAAGTGTATTTTACAGAAGAGGTTAAATTTTCTTGCATTCACTGCTACTCTAATGAATGTCTGACTTCCAGGACCAAATTTGTGAAATTTTCAGCTCTGTTGTGTGCAGGTACCCAAGAAACTTCTCTTGGAGGCATCATCAAAATGCTAAAGAGATGCAGTTTATTTTGTTACACTCATTGCATACTGCTTGAACTAAGAAAAACACAAAAACATCCTTTTCCAAATGACACAGTCATACTGTTCCTAGCTTGCTATTGACTCTATCCAAAATGAAACCATTAACTTCTAATTTATTTATTCAGTCAAGCCTGGAGTTAATCTGCTTAGAAAGGGGAAAAAAAAAACCAACAAAAAAACCACCAAACCAAAACCCAAAAAACCACTAATAAACAAAGCCCATATTGTCCAAGACAGAGAATTCAGCATGCTGCAGTATTTCAAACAATCCAGACTATGTATGACAGAAATACTGGTGAGTTAAGACTGACATTTTCTGACTATGTTAGGAACACACTTTGTAAGAGCATATACCCAGTAAACTGAGCTGGAGCACTTCCCCTGTGAAAACAGGCTCGGTTGAAGAAGTTGGGGTTGTTCAGCCTTGAGAAGGCTCTGGGCTCCAGTACCTGAAGGGAGCCTATAAGAAAGCTGGGCACTTTTTTACAAGGGCATATAGCAATAGGATAAGGGATAATGGCATCAAACTAGAAGAGGGTAACTTTAGGTTAGACATTAGGAAGAAATTCTTTACTGTGAGGGTGGTGAGACACTGGCAGAGGTCGCTTAGGGAAGTGTTCTAGGCTGGGTTGGATTATGTTTTGAGCAATCTGGTCCAGAGGAAGTGTCCCTGCACGTAGCATAGGGTTGGAACTAGATGATCTTTAAGGTGCTTTTCAACCCGAACCATTCTATGATTCTATGAAACACCTCTTCTCCCCACTTCCTACTCTCAAGTATCTGGTTTCTACCTTTTCATAAATTTGGTTCCTCCCAACTACTTCAGTGAGTCAATGAGCTGAGCAGGAGGCTGGGGTCATCTGTGGAAGGGTTTCTTTCTGCCACACCTTGCTTACTCTCTGCTTTCCTTCACTGCTCCCCACTTTCTGTACCAGCTTCTGAGCTTGAGGCCATATCTGGAATATTTTAACACTTAGAAATGGATATTCTCCTGTTATTTTCCTGTTTACAGATTTTCCAAAGAAAGCATAAAGACTACATTGCAGTAGTGAGATAATTATGTGGAAGAATTCATGTATTTACCTGTCCTTGGCTATACATTTCTTTCACAAATAAGTAAATAAAGTAATAGCTATTTTCACAGTGCTATTGGGAGCATATCCCAAACAATATTGGATGGCTTGATTTAAGGGTTTTGTTAACATGTTGTATATTTTACACCAGAAGACTACTGACCACCACTTAGATAAAAAACCCAAAACCATAGAAACTTGAAACACATTCTTTGTTTCAGTACAATAATAACAAAAGAAGGGAATACATTGTACTTCACTGTTCTTCATTAGATGAGTAATGAATTAAACCTCTGCATTTCAAGATATGGAAAATTAAGATTTCTTAGTTCTTTATTAAGTAAGTGACAAAATCACACAAAAAGGCAGGAACCTCAAAAGTTTTCTTGACCAAGTTCCTACTGGGAGCAGCATGAGCTGTGAGACCAGACAAAGTTACCTGAGGCTTTATCCAGCTGGGTCTTTAAAATCTCAAAGTAATTTTGTCTTCAGGATTTTAGAAGCCTTCTAAATATACTTCAAATTATGAAACAGATTAAGTGCAGCACAAAAATTCTATAGCATCAGTTAGACCATATGTAAATACATGTCTGTGTTTTATTGCTCATTTACTATGCAAATATAGAAACCCTGTCACCATAAAAATATGCTAGACTGAAGGAACATCTCAACAAGCCTTGTTATTTTGTTCAGTAATTAAAGTTCATATTCGGATTCTTTGATGAAATAGAGCACCATCAACTGGTAAAATTCCCATATGTCATTATTCATGCTTATACCAGAAAACACTACATAGAATTAAACTGTAATTGACTGTGAAAAGAACACTATCATTACATTGATATTGATATTGAGTATATAGCAGAGTTTCATGGAAGCAAAGCTCAAATTACTGAGGTAACTGATATTAACAAATAAGCTATCGTGTTCTTGCCCTCTTGGTTTATGAGCTAATGCATCCCTAGAATTAAAATAAAACCAGTAGAGTAAGAATATACCACCAATGGGATTAAGAAATCTTTGCAAGGAGAAATTACGATCGAGGTTAAAAAAGAAAAGAACAAAACCAGTTTAGGTAGAAAGAGAAGAAAAATATAGAAATAAAAAGAAAAGTGTGAATACTCACTTTTGGCAATGCATATTTTGGCAACTTCATCTGTACAAATCCATTGCGACGGTAAGACACATAATACTTGGTCTGATTTCCCAGTGTTGTCTATAGAAAGCAAAAACAGAACCCTGAGAGAGTTTTTTTAACTATAAAGGGTTTTTTAACCTGCAACTGAAACACATGGCTATTCCTTCTACTGCATATGATTAATTTGCACAGCATACTGCTGAAAGAATAAATACAAAATGGTGAGAAAATAGACTCCAAATAGACTCAGAATTTTACATTCTCCCACTCTTTAGGAAGAAAAAAAGTTATTTAGTTCCCTCTTTTGCCATTTCATCTGTCATGGGTAATACTCAAGAACAGCATCTCACTGTCTCCAGTCCTTATTGACATCTCTGTACTCATGGGACTCCCACGGCTCTGCCCTGTAGAAAATGAGGCTCCAGCATCCTCTAGGTAGGGATGAGGGACACTGGCCATGAGCACCAGGTATCTCAAGGGCAAGCAGCACTTCAGCAGCATTACTCAAAGCAGAAAATAAACACTAAATAAAATCACACTAACATTACATAAAGCATTAGCTATGTTCGTCCACTATTTTCTATGCAGGAATAAACATTCCTCAGTGCCAAATGCTGACATATCATGTGGAAGATAATCACACAATTCTGAATCAACTGGCTGGTCAATTTGAGAGTCAGCATTATGAGCTGAGGACATAATTATATACTTACATAAAGAGGTTAAACATGTATTTCAAGGGCTGACTATGTGGGAGTGAAGCTAGATTAGGTTTTATATAATATACTTATGGTTTTGTGAAGATTTTCACCAAAGAAAGCCAACAGAAATGCACATTGAAAAGTACACCACTGAATGACTATTACCCATTAGACCCTCTCTCCTCTTTGGAATAGCAGATACACCGGCCATTTTAAGACTTTCACATTATTCAAAAAGAATCAATGCAAATCCTGTAACAAAGTACCCAAAAGGAAGATTCTTGTCATGGTTTTAGACAGTGGCTGGACAGTAACAGATTCTCTCTGTTAATCCCCACTATCATCCCAGAGGGAAGAAGGGCATAAGGAAGAGAGACTTTAAGGCTGAAAAATCTTGAGTAGGTAGAAGGCAGCAGGAAGGCCTTAACCCATCTGCACACCAGAGAAACACCAGAGAGTGCTCTTGGGAGTCCTTTCCTCCCATGGGCTCAAGTGCTCCCCACGATCACTGCCACTGTGCCAAGATAGAAATAGGCACATTTCCAACTAAGCCTCTTGATCAACATAGATTAGGTTAGCAACGGTTTTAGCCTTTGGTAAATAATATTTCTTCTTTTTCCACCTTTCCTCCCCCCCTCCCTGAAGATAGCTAGATAATGGCTAGCCAGTCATTTTCACTAGGTTTATACAGGGTGGCTGCTTTTCAGGAATGGAGTGGTCAAAAAAGAAAATGGAAAAAGTGAAATGAAGCGTGCAATTTTTTTCTCTGGTTGCCCATGACGAATCAGACAGTGGAACAGAAGCACAAATAGATTTGAATACTTTGACTTAGAAAATCCATTTTTAATCCTACCTTAATCTCACTGGTTTTCTTGTCAACTTTTGTATTAAAAAAGGAAACCTGACTTGGAAAACAGCCTATCCTAAAGCATGCAAAATTAACTTGGCTTGGTAAAAATAGGCAATACTTGACAGCATGTCCACCTCACTGAATAGATTAAAGACATCAAAGTACTTAACATTATAATTGTTTTCACTCATTTTACATACCAATTTCCTTTTTTTTTTTTTTTTTTGGTAAAAATATGCCCCAGATGCATTCCTGATGCCCTTCAGGAATGTAATTTGTTAAATGATAGATTAAAAAAAGAATCTCACCATTTATTTAATTAGTGCTAAATAGCAGTCTTATCCATCTTTCCATAGCCTTCTTGGTCATTATGCTTTTATTTTACGTCACTCATTTTAAATGACTGAAGACTGTGCAAGGCAGGCAGAGATTCAGTTGAAGCAGTGAGTCCTGTCAAGCCTCACTGACATTAGAGGCTGGTCTGTACATTAAAACAGTGTTGAAACTTTAATCCTTCTACTAAAATCACCTCTGAAGCTCTCTGACTGTCAATGCAAACTGGAAAAGAAGCGAGTATTAGAAAGTTCCCAATCTTTGCAGATATAGCGAAACTAAAGAATTGGGGTTGAGATCTTCCTATGATATAGTAAAAGTCTGAGATTTGGGCAGAGATTAGTAGTGCAGAATTGAAGTGCTCTGATTCCCAGCTGCACTGTTGAGGGGATGGGAGTGATGCCAGGGGCAAAAAATGCTTTCTTGCTCAAATGAGTCTGTCCCATCTTTCTGACAGATATTTGTGTGATATTAAGAGAAGTCCCTGGGCAGATTCTACCTTACATAGCTATATTTTAGTCTAGTGGCAAAAGAATTTCCATGTGGTTTCAAAAGCATGCTGTTTCTCAGACATGCAGCTGCTGTGTGGTTTCACTGGAACATTTAAGTAGTGTCCCATACCAAACCTAAGGGGTGGCTGTGCTGCAGATGACACTTCAGATGTCCCAGAGTTAATCTGCTATCCTCCAGAAATATAGATACAGCCAACTATGAAACAATTTAGCAAGAAGATATATTTATAGTGCAAACTGTAGAGATTTATATTATATACTGTGATTTACTGCAAGTCTGAAAGGAAAAGATTAGACATGTTTTCTCTTGATGTAGCATTTAAGCACATCTCTTCTACTGGCACTGACAGGTCTCAAATCTGCAGACTATGTTACCAATAGCATCATTTTGCTAGTAGCAACTGACCATTCCTTTATCTGTACACTTCCATTTCATGTTTGCCCATGCCTGGCATAAAATAGAGCAACAACAGCCTGAGATGCAATAATACAGTGTCTTGCAGAACAAAATGCTTGAAGAGGAAGCAGCCTGTGTTTTGAGCACAGTGGTCTGGAAATTTTGATGGTACAAAACACTTCTCACTGGCTATATGATGTGAAATGGATTTCAGAGTGTGTCTATAATAATACCTTTGAGCAAGGTGTCACGGGTTCTAAGCTTGAGCTGAAAACTCAAAAATACTTTTTCTAATCCATTTTGCTGGTTCTTTATATTGCTAAACGTTATAAGCCATGTGGACCTTTGAAACCGCTATGCCAAACAAGAGGAGGACAGATCTTTTGTCTCTGTACCAATGTACTGATCCTTTTGGAAGAAACAGCTGCAATGGGAAAAAGCTGCAAAGAAGCCAGTCTGCTTGGCTTTCACCAAAGCAGTGGTGGGAAAAGCTACCCATTACCACAATATCATTTTTTTCCAAAAGTCAGTAAACATCTTTTTGCAGGAAGCAAATCATAACAAAGTAAAGGCAAAATGATAGTCAACTGAGGAAAATACAAGCAACTTCCCAAGGAAAATAAAAAAAAAAACCAAAACCCACCAACGATGAAACATTTCTTTCAGAAGTTTGTAGCTCTGACAGATTCAAATCACAGTCTCAAGCAAGTTTTCAATTGTGCCTGAGCTGTACACGGTGCCACAAGACTGAAGAGTTTCAGCCCAAGTTTCTGAAGGCAGGTCTTGTGGTCTGGGACCCAAATAATCCCAGTGTTATTTGCACTCCCAGAAGTCACTCCAAGCTTCACAGATACAGCCATTTCACCCTTCACTTCCTAAGCACAACTATATAAAAATCTTTGCCCAGGAGATGCTCTGCACAGAAGAATCTGTGTGAAGAAACTGAGCCACTACTCTCAGTGGCTTTCCTTGGATGCCCTTCTCAGGGAACCTCTTTGTGCTGTGGAGGTACTAGAAATGATCCAAAAATGGTCCTAACATGTGAGAGAATTTTTTAAAAAGTAACTTTGAACTTCATAATCCACTTGAAAATTTCCATCTAGTTAAAGTTCGGTCAGTGATAAATTAAAATTACTAGTATAAATAGGCAAGTGGTTGCATTGGCTTTTCTGATTCATTGAGGGCTTTTTTCCATGTGCAATTTCATAAATCACCATTTACACTCTGGAGCAGGTTTCTCCATGCTCCTAAATTACAGTGTTTAAGCCCTGTTTAAAAATTTTATTTTTTAATTAAGAAATTTGCTGTCTCCAGAAAGTGTCAGTACCTGAAGAAATATGTAGTCATCCTGCACAGTGAGGGAATCCCGGTCAGTGCCACCAGCAAACTGGACTCTCATTGTCTTATCAGAGCAATTTTGAATCTGGCAAGTGATGTAGCGATAACCTGAGGGAAGAGAGACAGAAACAAATGTCAGGGCTATCGAGGCAAAAAGAAGCAGTATAAAATGCTATTCATGTAGGAAAAGTGCTGCCTTTGCCAGTTGAGTTAGTTGTAAAATTATTATATTAAACCCTCATGCAAGAGTTTTTCAATCTCCAATGTACTGAGAATATATTAACTGCTTAGAGTTCAGATCACTCCTGGGAGGCAGTCTGTTATTATCCAAATTTTGCTGGTCCAGAAAGACTAAGGGTTAGATGAATGAGACATTCGTGGGTGGGGATAATAGAGGTGGATTTTCTCACTCAACCTACACACAGAGCTGAATTACTCACTTGGAGAAATGGCAGCCTGACACAACATAACTGAAGTCAATAGATCAACCCCAGTACAAAATTGTAATGAGTGAGAAGAGAATAGACTCCATTTAATAGACAGTGTGCAGAATTCTAAAGGCTATTTTCAAATCTCTGAAGGAAAGTTATGACACACTATTAACACACTATTGGAACTGCTCCATTGGGGCAGGACTTCTGTACTTGGAGTCAATATCTTGTTGAAAAAGCCTGGACTGATTTACATCAGTGGAGGCTATGATCTCTCTCTTCCTCTTTGGTTAGCAATGAGCAAGGAATATCCTCTCTCCCTGGGCTGTCAGAACAGCATTGATTCATGTTTAATGCAGTCTGCTCTTACCAGAGAGAGCACAGTCAATAATTTTGTCCTAAATCAGTTGTGGCCCAAAAACCTTCTCAATTCAAAACCTTGTACAGCTCACCCTTCCTCAGAAGCTTCTGAGCACAGAGCACCTGAGTGACTTTTTCAGGTGTAGTGACAAAAATGTTACAGATGCAATTCTGTGTCCAGATCACTAATTCTCCCTGTTACAGGTACAGTGTGAAAGTGAAACTAATGCACCTCCAGGTAAGTCCTTCATTAATTTTGTAGTGTGATAGGAATTACATTCCACGCTTCATGACTTTCAATTAGAAAAGGCCAAACCAATATACTATATACAAATATTTTTTTAAAAAATCTGCATATCTTTATGAGGCAGATAGAGTCAATCCAGGTTCTCCTATTTATGTCCAAATCGTCACCACAGGATATTTCAGCAAAAGCAACAACAGACCATTGAAAATTCCTGTAGCTATTCATAATTCTTATGACAAGCATTAGAGTTCTTTTTCAAAAGGTAGTACAAAGATGCTATTTCCATTAAAACCAATGGTTATGCTTGTACTGACTGTAAGTGCACAAAGTCAGCTTTCTGGTAGTTCAGACAGGAGATACTTCATGAGAGTTGATTTTTATTTTTCCCCCCTGTTGTTTCTGTTAAGTAAAGAAATAAACATAAAATCTTTCCATACAGCTCCTGAAGAGCCTTCTTACATTGCCTCTAGACACATCAAGCCTCAGAAATCTTACTGCTAAAAGATTTAGAAACTTTGTCATTCAGATTTTAACACTGGATATTTAATAGGGCTGAAGTGGAGAAAAACTACGGAATCATGGAAAGTTAAACTTTACAACACATTTTTAAGACAACACAGGAACTCAGATGATCTGCTTCAAGGAATTAAATTATCTTTCAAGAGTACAATTGGCAACAAGAAACTATACAAGGTTTTGGGATCATGGTGGCTCTTTAGCAGAGGACATCCTGATTGCTAATCTGCTCTTTTATTTTCCTTTTTAAGTCCCAGTGTATACTGGATATTGTAAAAGGAGGAAACGGTGGTTAGTGCAGTAGGATTGACATATGCAATGATTCACTTTAACAGACACTTACCCAGCACTAACACTGCACTGTCAGTTTTATTTGCAAATAAGAAAAAAAATATTCGATGATTAACTGCTGGAATGAATCGCACTATTAATGGACACTTTCAACAGAGCATAGCATCTTGATGTCAGTTCACTTTAGGGTGGAAAACAAGTAAATTTTAAATTACACTATATTTTTATATAGAAAGACAGCTTTGCTGACTGCAGATAAACAGAGAGAGAATCTGACATGGACAATTTCTCTTCTAACTAGTTTTAAAAATAACCCCAAAAGAACTCTCTAAAAACAAGAGAAATGGAATATATACTGGATATCAATTGATTTTCATCTGCATACCTCCACTGGGGTCCTGGATTTCCATATGAACTAAATCAGGGTCTCCGTCAACTCCAGCAATGGCCCTATGAACATAATATAATCAATTTATGCAGAGGCAGCTGTAGAATAGTAATTACATGGATGGAGAAGAGAGGATTTCATACTAACCAGTTTTAATATTCTAGCTAGGAAAGGAAAATAAACACCACTTGTAATATTCTGTTACTAACATTTTTTTTGTACTTGACATTATGTTTTTTCTTTTTTAAATCTCTTTGGAATCTCTTTTACTAACATGCATACAAATGGGATCTGATGGAGAAAGGAACCAAAATAGGTGTGAAATTGGAGACAAAACTTCATAACCATAAATTTATATGCACACACAGATACGCATACACTCACATGCATTGGCAAGCAGTAGAGCACCTTTTTACAGCTACTTTTGACATTTAAGACAACAAGGCAGATTTACTGCTAAAAAAGAGCTAGGTTGTATTGTTGTTAGAAATATCTTGAACTTGACCCATGGCTTCCATAACAAATGGATACATCTTTGCTTAGTATATTCAAGAGAAGATTCTGTTTTGACAAAGGAAAAAAGTGAAGAATAATTTTGAGAATAATATCCTGAGATAGAAATTCATTCAGAATTGATCAAAGTGCAGTTTAACTTTGAAAAGTTGTAATGGGAATACAGGCTGATTTTCTCTTAATATCTCCCACGTCAAATACGCTCAGCCAAAAGATGAATTTGCTACCCTCGGGGCTTTCATCCCAACCTGGGAACGGCAGCCCCAGCTGTGCTTTTTTTCTGGCCCTTCCATTGTCATTAGTCAGGCAGACTCTGCAGAGAAAGCTTTGAGCTGACAGTTGTGCTGTCACTAAGCAGAGCAGAATCCAGGCCCACTCCCATAGCTACATCACTCTTCACTGGCACGGTAAGAGTCCATCAAGTCAGCAGATGTGAGCTGAAGGCATGCAAAGGAGATACATTAAGTGAAAAAGTGCAGCTGGATGAAGATATTAAAAATTCCTCTTAAATTACTTAAGAGAAAAATATAATTTTGATAAAATTATTATTAATAAAATGTAATAAAACTATACTGTGGATTGAAATTACATCATTGTTTAATGATTTTAATAGCACTGATTTATGAGGAGAGGTTAAGACTCAGACTCAATAATTGGTGGCTCCTTCGGAATGCTGGCCAGAGGGAAGAGACTGGATGATTTCCACTGCTGCATAACAACCAGAAATAATCATATATGCTGGTTTTCTCTAATAAGATAAATGATCAGTATAAAGAAGGAAGGGGAGGGGAAGGGGTGAGCCCCTGCCAAGCTATGAGATAGGAAGGAAACTTCTAGAGGGAATTTTTTAGTAAATATATGGAAAAATCTTGGTTTTATTAAGAAGTTAGTCTCTGAAACACAAACTAGTCTAGCATTTCAGAGGCAAAACACTAAGTCAGAGATGATGCTATACTCACTGAGGTCTGATAAGAATATATATATGCAGAGGGAAAGGATCTATGAATGTTTTGCTGTGTCTGCTGTATATGTGTTTCTAGATATTCACAACACCGAACATGCTATCAACTCTGCAGACACCTTTTTGAAGGAAGAAAATGATATGTGCTGAATATTTTACTTTTTGTGCTGGATCCCATGCAGCTGAACCACAAAGTAACAGAAAAGTTAGGGCTGAAATTTTATAAGGCTTAGGCTGACATGTTGATCACCATTAATAATGCAAAGATAGGTTTTTGAGTACATCTTAAACGATCTCTTGTATGTATAATTTATCACACACAATTTCATAAGCACACTTTGAGATATTTGTCAATATGTTTAACTTCTTGTATTTCAACAGCTCAGAATGATCTCACGTATACTGGGTTCCTCCTGACAGTGGCAGCTGGTCCGAGTAGCCTCTAATCTTGTTTCCAATGTAATCTTTTATTGCAAGAGGTTGCAACTGATCTGTTTTAATAAACACTGCATAGATACAGAAAATGAAAGCTTCCCATTCATACTTTTTTGTTGATTTGTTGGTAGTTTTTGTTTTGTTGTTTTTTGTTGGTTTGTTAATTTTAATAAATCACAATGAAGGATTTTTAACAGAGGCAGGAAAAAATAATACATCTTTTCCTGTGAAGCTCAGAGATTTCTTATACCCCTCCTTTTAAAATTATAATTTATTAACCAGAACAACTCTTCCTAAAGGTAAATCCTCTGTTCTCAAGCCAGTTGGATCACCTTCCACGGTGTCCATTGACTATAAAGAAGGTTTAAGATGACAGGTCTGGGCTGCAGTTGGACAAATTGCTTTTTATTGCCCTACCACATTAAGCTGCCACATTCTGTGTCTCCAGCTTTGCTCACTACTTCACAGTCCCATTGAATGTGACAGGTTCCAGCACTGGGCATTGCCTAATACCATGGTGGCCTTAGGAAGATGTAAGCCACAATGCTGGCAAAAGAGAGGATCACTAAAAGACCTGCATATCTCTAACTTTAGACAAATCTAACAGGTGAGATGCACTGTTTAAGTGCAGAGTTTATCCATTCTGAAAGGCACAACTTACGTAATATTTCAAAACCAGACTTTGCATTTTTCATTACTCTGTACAGATAAGCTATAACAGCCAAGACTCTGTGTACTCACTGAAGATGTTACACCCTGAGAGTTTAGTTTTGAATAAAAGCTTCAGAATACTTTCCAAACTCCAGAGTCACTTTACTCAGATTTACAAACACTTAGGAATAGTCCTGGATGTTTATATTCATCCATTAAAATTCCCAATCCATTTCAGACTAACTTTAATTTTAGATCAGACAGGTTTTCCTCTAGGAAAAGAATTATCTCTTGTCCAAGTGTACTATGCAGTATAAAACAAGTGCAACATGCAAGCATTTCAATTCATGTAACAGCGTGGTTACAACAATTCACAATTAAAATAATCCAACTTGATTGTAGGTTGGTATAAATGCAGGCAGTTTACATATGCTGCTTTGCTTTCCTGTGAACACAAGTTCCCGTCATTTCCCTTGTGCCTGTCTTACACCATTGTGATCCTCTTGGCAAAAGCATTCCTGCATAATGGAATTTGACAAACTTTTGCAGGGATTAGTTTTCTGCTTCTTATATTACCAGATCGTGCCAGGAGCTAAGCACCAAGCCTGTGGAAAAAACCAGTTGCAAGACAGTCCCTTTTGGTGGTGCAGAAGGAAGGCTGCCTTAGCCCTGGTGCAGCCTTTGTGCATGTCTAACTTAATATATGTCATAAAGCTTCATGGGAGATCAGGACACATTTTTTTCCATTGAGGACTGAGGGATACTAGAGCCCTTCCATATACGTAAGTTTTTTTTTTATTTCAGGGAAGTTCTCCTGAAATATTAGCTGTTGTATGACCTAAGTCTTCACATCTCTGAATTAGTGATCCACTGGGTAATTCCAGGAACTGAATAGCATTAGAGCGGCATCAAAATGCTGCAACAGAGGGGACTAAGAAGCTCTCTGTATCTACCTTGGTCTGTGTATATCTGTGTATTCCATTATATAACCATTAGGTATTGTATAATTTTATATAAACACGATATATATCTAAAAATTTAGAATTTTCTGTTAAGAATTCCAATGATGAGGACTTTGGCATGATTTTAATATTTTTTCTGTTATTCATCTACTTGTTTTCACAAAGCAGCCTAGTACCTTCTAACTCCAGTCGCATGCAGTATTAGAAAAATACCAATACTCACCTAAAAGTTGATAGGTATGTAATATACATCAACAAAAATTACAACTGACAGGTATAATACACATCTCACAATGTGAATCCTAAGCATCAGTCTCTTATATAAGTATGATTCATATTTTACTTCAAGCAGGAAACATTTCTTTGTTTCCAGTAGTCTAGGCCATTTTACAGGGGAACAGTTGTCTGCAAACACTAATCAAGCAGTCTTCTATGGAAATAGATCTTCTCTACCTCCAGTTGTTAAATATTTGATGCAGTTCACTTGGGTGCATATTAATGAAGAGACATCTTCAAACAAGACATCTGAAAACAAAACCAAATCAAAACAAGCCTGCTTGCTGCTCTGCAGGAGCCTTCAATCAAAGGCCACCTGAAAATGTGCCAGTCTCCTCAGTCTGCCCCTCATAATCTCTGAAGTTTATCCAAAAGGTAACAGATACTCAGCTTTTACTGACTGATTTCTAGCAAGTGGCTTAAAGGGCACTGCCTTGCCTAGAAAGCAAGTCAAAAGCATGGAAATGTTTTTACCAAGTAGCTTAAAATGGTATTGACTCTTGGCAACCTGATTACTCAGGGAGACAAAACTGATTTGATTCATAAAAGCTAAAAATGTTTTATTGTGGCTAATTTGTGTTTCAGTCCTTGCTGTCTTTGCATCTGCTTTGAAAGACACACCTTTAATGGGTCAGGCAATGCCCTACATGGCCAATGTCTGCTGCTACATATTTACTACTTGTATTTGCATGATTTTTAATAAAAACATTTTCTCTGCCATCTTTATCCAAAGAGCAGAGCTAGAGTGGTTTGTCATTGAAATGGGTTAACCTTGGCTGGCCAAAAGGTACCCAGCAAGCCACTCCATCAATCCCCCTTCTTAACAGGACAGCACAGAGGGAGAAAAAAAGATGAAAACTTGTGAATAGAGATATGGTCCAGCAGATTGCTCACCAATTACCATCATGGACAAACAGGAGGACTTGGGAAGATTAATTTAATTTATTGCCAATTAATAACAGAATAAGATAGTGAGAAACAAAAAATGAACTAAAAAAAACCCTTCCCCTTAACCCATACCTACTTCCCAGGCACAGCTTAATTCCCATTTTCCCTACTTTCTCCCCTCTAGCAGTGCAGGGAGACAGGCAGTGGGAGTTGCAGTCAGGTCATCACATGTTTTCTCTGCCACTTCTTCCTCCTGAGAGGGAGGACTCTTCACACTTTTCCTCTGCTCCAACATGGAGTCCCTCCCACGGCAGACAAATCCTCCATGCACCTCCCCAACCTTAGTCCTTCTCACAGACCCCAGTTCTTTACGAACTGCTCCACATGGGTCTTTTCCATGGGGTGCAGCCCTTCAGGAACAGATTGTTCCCGTGTGGGTCCCCCACAGGGTCAGCAGTCCTGCCAGCAAACCTCCTCCAGCAGGGGCTCCTCTCTGCACAAGCTCTACAGGTTCTACCAGGAGCCTGCTCCTCCTTGGGCTCTCCATAGGGATGCAGCCTCCTTCTTCAGGGTACATCCACCTGATCCAGCATGGGGTCCTCCACAGGCTGCAGGTGGATTATCTGCTCCACCATGGACCTGTATGGGCTGCAGAGGAACAGCCTGGCTCACCATGGTCGTCACCAGAGGCTGCAAGGGAATCTCTGCTCCAGCCCCTGGAGCACCTCCTCCTCTTCCTTTACTGACCTTAGTGTCCAGAGTGTTTCTCTCACGTTTTTCTCTCATAGGTGCTCATGAGCAGCTTTTTTACCCTCTAGTAATGTTACCACATTGGTAAATATTGGTAAATATGTTACCATAGAGGTGCCACGAGTGTCGTTCATGGACTCAGCTGTGACCAGTGGAACTTGGAGACAGCTGGAACTGGCTTTGCCTGACATGGGGGCAGCTGCTGCTCTCTTCTCCAAGAAACCCTTAACACCCCTGTGACCAAACCTGGCCACGAAAAACATTCAGATAGAAACAGAAACAAATACTATCCCAAGTGATTAAATCAAACATAAGAATGACTGCCCACACAGACTCTTGGCTCACCACACAAGAGCCTTTCACACAAAATTAAACATTAAATGCTCAATAAAATCCTCTTTGCATTTCTTTCTCCTTCAGGGCATAACATCACTGAAACCCCCTCTTGAACCTGACACTTGAATAGCCAGGAACCAGCTACACCTGACACCAATGAGTATGGCTTTGATTGATTACTCTGCTAGGATTTCATTATGAGAACAGAACTTTGGTCTCCTGACAACAACAGTTCTACCCAAATAAACTCATTATTTTTTATTTTTAATTTCTCTCTTCTCATGAAAATGGAAAAGCTAAAAATAAGAGAAACAGATATGCATAGCAGAGGATCCATATATCCAAGTGAGTCAAGGATAAAGCATTACTAAGGCTATAGACAGACATAAAGAAAATGTGCCTAATTCTCTGGTAATTACTGATTCATGACTTTCTGTCCTGGGGTATTTTTGTGCTGCTGTAGAAAGCTGATTCACAGCCTGTTCCTCACTTATGTGTTACTAAGCTCTATTTTGAGAAATCAAAAGTAACTTAACTGGTGAATATGCCCTGGGGACTGAAAATAGCAGCAGAGCCAGAGGAATCCCAAACTGCAGTGCTCTTTCTTCTTCTCAAGGATTACCACTTTTTTTTTCTTTTTTTTTTTTTTTTAATGGATTTGATATATAAAACCAATTATACACCATCTCATGTGTGGGGGTTTAATGTTTGACTGGTGTAGGTTATATTCTATTTCTAAATCAAACTCTTTGCATACCCTCCAACAAATACACCAAAAACTGAAAAAATACTTTGAAAAGTTGCTACTGTAACATCCCTTAAACAGAATTCATCACATTGGGGCAAAACTGTATGACCAGCTACAGCTCCTATGCAGCAGTAAAACTGGTAATGGTAATCAAAGTTTTTCTTAATTTTACATCACAAGAATTTGCTCAAAATTAAATCTTTCCACATACAAAAAAACTCCCAACCCAAACCAAACCAAAAAAAACCAAACAGAAACTTTCTAGCCAGTGTTTATACAGAGATTAAAAAAATATTTTCTAAAGGTTGATACAATTTTGTTTTGTTTTGTTTTGTTTTGAATTACAGTGTTAGAAGAATTAAAATTACATCTCTACTTCCAAAAGAATAAACAAAACAAAGTAGGAAAATAACAAAGGAAAATGTCTGAGAGAGAGTAAGAAAATGCCACACATTATCACAGATGGGAAGAAACTGTTCTCTGGTCCTAAAATAGAGATGGTAGTAGACACTGTGAAATGATACTAATAGTATTTCCATTAGTTCCACAATTAAGAAAGACCAAATTGCATTCATTAAATCTGACAAGATACTTAAGAGATTCTCCAGAACACTCGAAAGCAACCCTCCACTTGCAGCAGGTTCTTTATATATCACAGTGTTCCAAACGATATTAGAAGTAAATATATATTTATTTATCTTTACTTCTATGGAAGTTTAAGAGACAAATCATTGGGTACTAAACATGAGGAACTAAACTTTTGCTCCCAAATCCTTTCTGTTACTGACTGATAGTTCTTGAGAGAAATCAGAATGGCCAATGTATCACAAAAGGGAAACCAAAAACCTAGTGACTATTTTTAATGGTTTTACAGACTCCTACAATTTATTATTTTTATCTGAGAGGAACATGACATTTATGAACAACCATGACTTTGAAGTACTACATAGGAATTATTCCTATGGAAGCTCCCTGCTTATGTCTGAACAATATAAGAAAACATAAGGATTCTGATACACAGCAAAATACAGACTTAATATTAAACACGCACTAGATAGCTTTAGTTCTTATATACAAAAAAAACATTGACAGACCTTTTGAGTCAGAGAAAAAATGGCACATATTTCAGTGGTATCCTACATTTTTTGTAATTTAAGTGTGCTAAATATAACTAGACTCAGATAAGAAAACACCATTAAATAAGTCTGCAAGAGAGAAACTTAAACTGTTGTTCCTTATCTGGTAGTGACTTTGACAGTTTTCAGACATAATACATTTTAAAAAAAAATAAAAAAAATAAAGACACAGAGACACATGTCTTCCTGATTTAGAACCTACATAGTCTTTACTAAGGAAAAATTGGTTATAAAGAAGACGTGACTGTTCTGGCCCACTATGTTACTTCGAAATGACAACCTTTCATATGGTAGTGCATTGCCTGTGAAACTCCAGCTGCTGTGTAGAAGAAAGTTCTTCAATATGGTTATATTTTACAGAAGCAAGTAAACAGCATGAGGCTGATTCAGGTATTTCGCCTAGAAAAGGTTGAGGCAAACCAGAGTAAATCAGGTGGGTGTTATTGCAAACCCACTGACTGGTTTCTGAAAGTACAGTCAGTAGGTTGCCCAAGGTTATAACCTCCCCCTTGCCCACCTTCAGCAGCAGCACAGACACCAGCACACCTTGGGACTCCCCGGGTTATATTTTGGGCAAGCAGCCAATGTATCTGCAGGTACACTAACAGCTCTGCACACTTTGTACCCTCTACACCAGAAGTTTAAGCAGCCTGGGGGTTTGGTTTGGTTTTCCCCTGCCTATAGCCAGGATGAGTGTCTGCTTCAACTCAACAGAAAAGCACCTACCTGAAGAACAAGGAGATCACAGCATGATACCCAAACACATTGCAAATGTTGCAAACAAGATCAGATAAATACATTTTCATACTGACAACACCACAAATATTGATGAAAACCAGATAGAGCTCCACAGACATATTACAGAATCACAGAATGTCAGGGGTTGGAAGAGACCTCTGAAGATCATCCAGTCCAATCCTCCTGCCAGAGAAGGATCAAAACCAAGGCAGGTCACTCAGGAATGCATCCAGATAGGTCTTGAAAGTCTCCAGAGAAGGAGACTCCACAACTTCTCTGTAGAGCCTGTTCCTGGGCTCTGTAACCCTTACAATAAAAAAATTCTTCCTCATGTTGAGGTCGACCTTCCTGTGCTCTATCTTGCTCTATCCATTACCCCTCATCCCATCACAGGGCGCAAGCGAGAAGAGGTTGTCCCATCCTTCTTGACACCCAGCCCTCATATATTTATACACATTAATTAGATGCCCTCTCAGTTTTCTCCTCTCCAGACTAAAAAGCCCCAGGTCTCTCAGCCTTTCTTCATAAAGCAGGTGTTCCAGTCCCTTAATCATCCTCATATCCCTCTGTTGTACTCTCACAATTAAGTCCCTGTGGATAATTACATAACTAAAATAAATCAGGGGCCTTCTAGAACTAAAATCAAAAGTAATTCAGGGAACAGATGTGTCTACCATGTTAGTACTAATCCAGTAATTAAAACACCAATTACTGGTTATGATACATTTATGCACAGTCCATACTTAGGCGCTGAAGTAAAATGTGAAATTCTCTGGCTTTTTCCATAGACGTCATAAATGCTGAGAGTGCAAACAAACCATATTTAAATATAAAATAAACTGAAAATGCTAGCAAAGGATAAATCTTTGGTGTAAAAGAAGTTATACACTTTCCAAATTAATTTAATTTGTATAAAAAAACAGACACTGACTTATTCTTCAAACATTTTTACAACTTGCTTAAGTCACTTCTTAAACATTTTGAGATACTGCAAAATAAAATAATTTGATGTATGTGTAGTCAATAAAGTCACCTTTTTCACCAGTTCCAGTAATAGTTCAATTTTTTCTATACTCCAGTGAATGGGTCTGATTCAGCCTCTTTTAAAAAAATGTTATAGATTTCTCTCTATAATAAGACCACTCTCCTTTCTAAAGATCAATTTCACCACTAAACCAAAGAAAAATTTCTTTGGACATTACAGCTTTCTTTAAATCTTGGGCTCCACAGATCCAGACCCTCTTATCTGCTGACAGTCAGCATGAACAGTGGCATGAGTATGAATTTGCAGCACTGCATGCAGCGACACTGCCATACCTCATCTACAAGAGATACCATGTCTTGTACTGTCCCTGGCAGTGTCTTTGGAAACACCTTCCTTGATGTAATAATTTTGCTGTTTTTTTTTTTTTTATTTGGAAAATAACAGACTTACCAAAAAATATGATCTTTTGAAACTCGTTCCTGCAGAAGGTTCCAATTTTTCCCCAAATCAATTGATACATAAACCTACAAAAGAAAAAGAAAAACTAGTCTATAGGAAACTGTTAATGATGTACATCTTCACAGATCCTACGTCAGTATTAAAATGCCAGACTGCACACCAATTGAAAAAAAAAAAAAATCATTATCAGGGACTATCTACAATGTTTTTCAAAGTAATACCCTTTTGTAGAGAAAACCTTTTAAAATATCATCCATAAAGAAAAAAACTCCATGACAATGACTTCTTGTTTACCATGAAAACAATTCACAGTTCATTTTGAGTCAGATTGTTTTTTAGCTCAACATTTAGTTCAACAAAGAACATTTTCCCTGTCCTTCCTGTTTATTGTCCAGACAAGCACAAATGTTCCCTTCATGCTTCAAGCCTTAATTCCATAAAAGATAGTTTTAAGCGAGGAATTTAATGGATTTAAAACTCTGATAAAATAGGACCAAAAGATATTCAGGAAATGCTTAAGAGATTTGATGAGGAGAGATGCACTTAAGGGCTTGCTTCCTGGATACCAATTTGTGAGCTGTGAGAAACAGTCACTCAGCAGAGAGCAGAAGATGGCCTGGAGGAGGAGGTCTCCAGCCCCACCTGCCCTCTGAACAGTTCACCCCTAGTAAAAAAGCAAATGCTAATGATATGGATGGGTATCAAGAGTACACATGAAAGCTGTTTTATCCCAGAATAAAGTGGGATATAAAATAGCTATTCAAAAATATCTCTCCTTCAGCATTTTGCTTTATAATATGTCTCTTCTAGTTAAAATAGGAAATATCTGTCAGACTTCTAAAAAGACAGATTCAAAGTCCCCTGCTGTCTGTATGCATTTCTTATTTGATCGCATTTGCATATGATGGGTTTTCTCTTAATAGCTCTAATGTAGAAAAAAAGGCAAGTAAAATTGTTTTTCATTGATATGGGAATAAGGCAGCAGTTCAGTCACTTGGGGAAAGTGTCTTTTGAGGACTAGTAAGAAATAATTTTGTTTTAAAATGAAAGGTTTAATGACAAATGAAAAAAACAAAATAAAACAAAAAACCCACCCATGATTATGTGTCATGTTTTCATACAGAAAAATTCTGATTTTAAAGGTAAGGTCTGAGGTAACGCATCTCAGCATAAATTCTATGGATAAGTTTACTACATTTCGAGTTAGATAAAACAGTATATCCACATTCCATTAAAGCAGGTAGACCACAGCTTGGGTAAGAAACCACAGTCAGGACTGAGGTTGCTTACTTCAGAATTCACCCAATCAAGACAGGCAGAGGCGATCAAGGATCAAAAAGTCTTTGCCCTCAGAATTAAATGTGTTAATGATGGGGCTGCAGAGCCAAGCTCCTGATTTGCCTGCTAACCTTCTGATCTTAGTTTGGGTATGTGGGCTAGGGATTGCTGCATCCAGTCTGTTTTACAGCAACCTTATGGGAGGGAAGGATGTGGCTTTGAATGGGTTAGATGATGTAGGACAAAGAACCTAAGCTTCTCACCCCTTCTAACATTTGTCACCACAGGCATTACAGAACAGAAAAAAATTGCTTCAACAATCTTTCTGAAAGGGTGGACTTGATCAGCTAGATGTCTGCCTCAGCAGCCTGTTACAAATCTGTAAGAGATGATCATTTAATGTGCTGGTGTCCGAGCTGCAAAGAAAGCCAAGAATTCAGAGGTCCTTGGCAAAAGGGACAAGAGCTATTTAGAATAAGGGACAACACTGGCACATGAAAAGGGGAATATACTTTTTTTCATGGATAAATTTCAGAAGAAGATGAAAGTATTCCCACCATTAGAGCAGTGATGCTTGTGGAGCAGAGGCCAAACAGACCAAAGCAAACCAAATCTTCCCCCCTCTCCAGACCCAAATTTCCTTCCCTCACACACATTTAAGACTACAGTCTAGGAGCTTATGAATAAACAGTTTGGTTTAGTGTAAGGTAAAGCCCTTACAATCTTATTTTGAAATGAACTACACACTTACAGACTGTGTGCATACTCATCAGTGCTTAATCTAACCCATCCAGAAAAAATAAGTTTATAATTTAACCAGATCTCTCAATGATGGTAAAAATTTACAAATCCCATGATACAAATCCTGAATCAGAAAGTGATAACATCATAAGAGAGAGAATTAGCCTACATTTCTACAGATTCACCGATTCCCCAAATCCTATACTGCTATAGGACTATGCTGTTTATTTTTATATTACTTTATATTAGATCCCATGAACAGCCTTTGGAAGCACTATTTCAGCTTCATTAACTTTCTGCTACACTATAAATTACAGAGCAAATGC
The DNA here is from genome assembly GCA_023637945.1 of Phaethornis superciliosus. Lineage (NCBI taxonomy): Eukaryota > Metazoa > Chordata > Aves > Apodiformes > Trochilidae > Phaethornis > Phaethornis superciliosus. The sequence continues at coordinate 9,858,990 of JAJQWJ010000011.1, forward strand.
TTATGGTCACTTTCTGGGAAGGAGCACATTTCAGAGTTTCTATATAACACCATTATGCAGGAGGATAAATACTGATATCAGCTAAAATGCCAGGATTGAAATTACCATAAACACAAAGATTTGGACACAATGAAAATAAATATTTAAATGAATCTCAACACCAGAATATTTTTCCCTTCTGGGCAAGTGATATTTTGTAAAATGCAACACTAATAGGTATATCAGAACAGTTTTCTATCTCCTTAACAAAGTAATTCCTAAATTTCAGACAAATGCGGTAAATTTAAGCTTTACCTTGGCTTCCTTCGTGTAAGCAAGTACTTTATCTTCTTCTTTTGGGTGAAAAAGAAGAGTTTCCACAAAGAAAGTAATAGGTTGTTTCTGGAAAGTGGCTCCTTCATCCATGCTTATGAACAGGCTTTGGTCACGGTCATTATGGGAAGAACTTACAAGAATTATCTAAAAGACAAAAAAAGCCAGCAAATATTTAGGAAAAGTGTTTTCTCTCTAAAACACAGCCTTATTTCTCCTGTGTAAATGTCAAATGATGTACATACCTTACCTATCAAAATTGTATGGACAAGAAACTCAAAAGCATCTATGAGACAACACCAGCAAGATTTTGTTAAACTTCCCTGACCAAATCTATGAAGATTAAATTCTTTAACTTCTCTTGCAAATCACACAAAATTGATGATGTTCCTCCTCTGCTCAAAATGACTGCCTTAATTTTTGGTCCCTGTACAAAGTTCATGAGGCCACATGACTCCAGACTAGCGAAAAAATAATTGATACTAGTAATGACTAATTTTAACACACCCACATAAACACAACACTTCATCTAGTAAAGCTGCCTTTAGAAATACTAAATGTAAAAATAATCACTACTATAGTTATATCACAAGAATGAGCCAGGAAAAATAATTAGCTAATAACACCTCTCCATAGCTTCACCATTCTTCTCCTCCTGACATATTTTGGATAAAATGGCAATTCAAAGAATCACAGAATTGTCCTGATAGAAAAGACCTCCAACATCATCACACCCATCGTCAATTTACTTAGATGCAGAAAAATATGCCAATAAATTATCTGCATTTCCTTCTCTGGTCCAGATAATGACTTGACTCAAACACAGTAGTGTTCTCACCTTGTGTGAGCCTCACATCAGGCTTTAGGCAACAAATTCTCCCTCAGAATTTAAGCAGTCCTTTCAACTTCTTCACCTTTCGCAGTTGGCCAGTATGTTACAATGTGGTTCTAATAAGGTTGATTATCTATATATCTATTCTAATTGTCTTTCCAGAGCAAACAGGCCTAGTCTGCATTCAAAAACAGTGCCTTTATCAGCTGGTATCCCACAAATAAAATAGGGATTTGCAAAGGCCAGCTGGGATCTATTTGGCCCACACTTCAGAAGAAATTTTTAAAAAAACCAAGAAAATAATAATGTATTCAAAATATATTTAAAGTATTCAGCAAGTGATGCAGAAGACACCACTGAATCCTGATCACTGTGATACAGTGACTGTAAACTGCTTACAGAGATGAATGGCACCTAGTTATAGAAAGAGAATTACAATAATGTGATTTCAGAGAAGGAAAGATATAAGACAAAATGTTACCATATGAATTTAGTGCACTTTTTTTAGAGTAAGGTTGATGGTAAAAAAATTGAACTTTCTAATGAATTGCACAGATATGACAGCTGGACTGAGCTCTGACTGCAAATGGTCTAGGGGGAAAAAACTTGTACATTTTTAGATGCTCTAATTTGACAGGTTACTTGGACGTGCACTTGTACTTGAAGCACATTCAGTGCACAGTTCCACTAATTTCTGCATAGCTTTCATGTACCTATAACAGAGAATATATTGAAATACACTGTTGAATAAGAGAGGGAATTGCACATACACCTCAGGGTCCACAGTCCACTGCTGAACCCTGACGTGAAAGCATACATAAAGCCATAACTGCTATTAGCTGTGTGAGTAGGTCAGCTAGGAGCAAAAGATAGTAGCCTATAACCCCTCTGTGATCTTTTGTTTTTTTATGATATACTTTACCTCAGAATAGGGAACTGCATCATTTTTATTGGAAAGCCTCTAATAAATGACACCTCCATAAATGCCATTTTTTATTCCTTCTGGTTGCAATGGTTTCCTGTCTCTTGGTAAACTGTTCAAATTGTATCTGCTTAATATATTAGTATACACACACCAAGTATGCTGATGGAAGCTGAGATACAGCGTTGAAAGATCCCTGTAACACACCCATTTGGCGAGTTCCCTAAAATTGAAAGTGCTGTTGTGTGCTGCCATGTCCTTTGCTTGCATTGCACAGTGGAGCATTTATGCCCAGCACAGACGTTTGTACTTTCCTTGCCATGCTACTAACTACAACTCAGGCTCAAAATATCTAGTTTCTAGTTGGAAAACAATATTGCAGTTCCTGCAAAGGCCTGTGTCCAGACAAATACTTGTGTTTTAACTGATGCATCAGGCTGAGCTTGACACATGCCTAGCTTGCAGTCTGTACAAGTCCTTCCATGCTGCATCACTAGAAACAGGAGAGCAGTAATTCCATATAGTATATTTGGATATTAGTATATTTGGATACAGTCTTCTAGTCCAAATAACGTTTTCTGTAAATGTCATTATCTTCATTCTCTCCTGTCAGGGTTTCAAAAAATTAAAACAACTAAGACAACAAATCAGTAAGGGATACATTCCAGAAAAGGCATAAGCTGCACCGGTACAGAACAGTAATGTCTGGGCTACAGGACTATTGTCTTGCTTTCTTTTTCTGGCCCAATAAATTCTACACTTCCCAAAAATACCAAGATATTGGCTTCAAATTAATAAAGGAGCGAGGTTTATAAATTTGGGAGCGGTTTTCACAGTTAATGAACCTTGAGTATAGGCATGTCTGTGTTTCCTCGTGAGGACATAAGAGCACTTTACAGAGAACATAATTCTAGAAACTGAAGTCATAAGAAAAATGCTATATATAATGAAATGCAAACATGATGTAGTATTTGCTAATGTTGTCCTTCAAAAATATTAGGTATCATTCAGAGCTAACTGTATCAGATAAAAAATAGCCCAAAGACTAGCACCTAAGCATATATGGCAGAGTCCCTAACTATGTTATTCACACACACACCATAATTCATTAAATGAAATATTTTTGAATTTCACTCAGTGTTCTGATTTATATTTCAATAGTTTAAACTGATTATTATGTGCCAGGCATACAGATTTGCTTCCCACAGCTAACACACTGAGTGCTCAGACTTGCCTGCTGGCTAACACTACTTATTGAGGAAAATATTCCAGAGTAAATATTGTACTCATATTAAATGCTTTCCATAACAAGTTTTATTTACTTTTAAAGTGGAATAAATAGCAAAACCTTCCTGCTAGCAATTGATGAAAAGGTGCAACATACTTTCTGGAGAGCTGACTAACAATGACTGCCAAGGGTTTTAATTCAAAATAAACAACTACTTGCTTAAATAACTGTGTATTCAAAAAACAGACCAGATTTTAATCACGTCTAAATTTCACTTAAGTTTCTTTTAAAGTTTTTAAAGTTCTTTTAATGTTAAGTTTTTACAAAGCATTTTTCTATCCTGTGAGACTCCTAATATTTTTTAGTAAATTGTAACTTTAGATTATGCTGTTTATCCCTGACTTAATTTCCCATCATCTAAATAAACCACAATAACAGATGTGTGTACATGCAGATCAGATATTAACCTACAACTTCTGATAGTTAAGCATAAATAAAAGAATATTTCAAGGAGATAAAGTATCCAATGGATTCCAAAGAAAATGAATGAAATTAGGATATGCTATAAAACAACAGGGAGGAAAGAAAAAAAATATAATAAAAAAAGATAAATACTACACCATGCTAACATATAAATTAAAGCATTCTAAAAACAAAGAAAAGCTAAGATTTTCCTAATTTCAGGAAAAGCTAGTGAGGCAGGAGGTGATACAAAAGCCAAATAAATCTGAAAATAACAGAATTAAATCCATTTATTTAACCTCTCAGGATTTATTGGCCAATGTGCATGTCTAAACATTCCCTCTGCTCTGTGGAATCACAATATGGGCCCCGAAGTATAAAAATACTCTGACATCTTAGACTACAGTAGCTTGTGTATCATACTACTTCTTTCCACTTTTACTGTGAAGACTTGGAATAATCATAACAATTACTAGAGAGTCTTAACTGTAGATTTTGCAGCAATTCAAAGCTATGCTGTAATTTCAAGTGGCAATAAACACAGGATACTAACATGCATCATTTGCATTGTGCCTGAAATATAAGCCCCCTCCCCACAGTTTAGGTCCAATAAAAATGGAAACTCAAGACAAATTTGATCTTAATCATCACTTTCTGTAAAAGAAGGCAATCTTCTAACATATTAAAATTGCAGTCTCTCAGCTTCAGCAACGGATCTTAATTTTAATTATCACTTTTATTTTCCTTTCCATTTCTCTAGTATTACATAGGGAAAAAAAAAAAGAAAAAAAGTCATAACCTCGATCACGAAGAAGTTTCTAGACTCACAGCATCTGACTTGCCACAGGAGAGTTCTGCAGTAAGTGCTGAGAGATCTCTCCCACCATTTTTTACCTCTAATCCTGGGTGTTGTCAGAAATCAAGAAGGCTCATATTCCTGGGCACTCTAGACTGACCTTGAGTGAGGAAGCCTCCTTTGAGCTAAGAAAGAAATAAAAATATAGAAACTCTTCATTTAAGCACACACAAGTCATGCACTGAGAAGCCATGCCCAGGAAGCACCTACACCTCTCCAGTCTTCTCCAGTGGACACAGAAGCATGAGAACTGAATCCTAAAGAGTGATGGACTCACACCAGAAAAAGCCTTAATGATTCAACTAATTTTAATGTTATGAACCATCCTCACTAAGGCCAATTAACCTCCATTAAGAACATGTCATTTTTATGCCTAGATGAAGGTTCTAAGCTTAACTGGAGAGAAAGCTACTGGGCATAAGGCAGAACCAAACTCCTGGGGATACCATCACATAAACCTGCACACCTATGGGACTTTTGAAGATATTCTTTGTGGCAATACTGTCAATCTTGGGGCAGCACCCACAGAGCTTCAGAGCACTGCAGTCACACTCTAAACATTTTTCAGATAAAGTAACTAACTCAGCTGTTTTTCTTGGTTTTACATTTTACATTATGTTCTATTAGGTATGCTTGGCTGATACAGAAATTACTCCAGCTCTTGGTTCCAATTATAAATGAGATGTGGCTTCTCAGATGGCAGTCATAAAACACATGAAATGGACTTCCAATGGTTATGATTTCTATCCTTGAAGGTATTAATATATTTTAACTCAAGAGTGGAAAAGCTGTAGTGAAATACAGTCCTTTTTACTCTTGTAGTGGTAAAAACAGTACCTAAAGAATCAGCCCAGGGTAATTCCAAGCAGATAGTAAAATAAATAGTCACCAAGTAACAGTTTAAACTTGTACATATTCCCTGAAAGTTGCACCCAAAAATCACTCCCCACAAATGTTAGTTATTAGTGAATCTAACCACCAATGAATCACTGAAAATTAACAAGAGCTATAAAATCAGCTTGTGTCTGCAACCAAACTAAGTTACTACACTGATGGAATGCACACACACATGAATGTACATAGACACCAGAACAGCAGGGTATTTTTCAAGGTATGCATTCACAGCTTCCTCTAGAATTTGTATTTACTTTCTTCTGAAGAGCTTCTTCCAAGCTGTCACACAGCTGCTTTTTGCAACTAGTTTTTCTGAGTATCATCATAGCAGAAGGAAAGGTGGGAATGCCAAGGATGACTCCCAAGAAAAATCTGCTACCCTGATCAGTCTCAGGACAAAATCAAAGGCAATATGAGGCAATCCTGGTGGAGCTAATGGAAAGCATGTATTACAGTTTCAAATTCTCTGTGTTGTGGTCAGCTCATTAAACATCTGGCATATCACAACAGAAGCTGTAATATTATTTATCTAGTACCAGCAACACAATAGGCACTTTAGGATGTGGAGTGAATATTAAGAGATTAGGATTTTAAAATGAGTTGATTACCAACTAGAGCAGTTGGTAACACACAAAGCACACTGAAGGGAATGACCATCATTAGCACCTTAACAGGAAAACATGTTCAGAGCAACTGGATGGATAGCAACTGGCCTATAATGTAACTAGGAAAGCCTGAAAAGATATAACCTGAGAGTAAAATGGAACAGTGTTGAAATATTTGGATTTTCTCTAGGTCATTTACTACTGCGGAAGCAATTTTAAGGGTGGATACATACCATAATAATGAATGCCTACAGAGAAGCAGCTACAAAAGTTCTGACTGATGTCAATGACCACCCTGGAAATCCTGTGTGCTACTTGGCATCCTGTATATATCTAAATCTGCCAGATCTCTATAACTGAACACCTCAAAGATGCTGACTCGGCCAGCTCTCTGAGGGATACCAATTAAAGCTCAATCTTCAGTCATCTTATTTAGCGAAGTGTTGGGTAGGGTAAGCAAGCTTATCATTACTTTGTCCTCCACAGGAATAAATCTCATCTATCTATACCCTCCTGCTGAAAACAAAAAATTGTTGTCACTCACCTAGTGTGCCAAGCCAAATTTTTATGAGGAATGCTCTTTTTAAAAACATTTTAGAGCAGCAACTTCTGCTGCCCGTACAAGAATTCTGAAAAACTGGCACACAATAAGCAATTTGGTCTTGCTGCAATATATTGAGAGAGGTCTGAATATGCCAAAGATCACAGCAGAGGGAGAGGGGAAACAGTACTTGACATATTCATGAACAGTCCTTTCTTCAACAGATGATTTTGCTTGTGTTATTTGCACCAATTGAGGAGAGCTAAGACACTCATACATTGCTTATCCTGTGCAGATTACACTGGCAGTGTTATGAGCAAGTAGTTAATTGGAGGGAATATCTTCAGCATATCCAGTGGAATGAAGGCTGAACTTAGTCTGGGAGGAACAGAAGATGTATTAGGTACCTAAGATTGACATAAAGGAATGTTGTTTGTTACAGATACTACTTCTTGGTCTCTTTGTTTAAAGTTAAAACAGAAGAGTCCTTTGGTCTTCCCACAGTCAAATGTTAGCCTGGATACTGATAATTCTTCATCAAAAAGGGACCATTTTATGTATCCTTTGTCCAGTTCCTATATCTAATAAGAGCAAAACAATATTGATATGTTTTGTGGGATGACCATCATACTGATATATTTACATATATCTGATATATTTACATATTCAAATGGTTTCATTTAAAACTCTGTGCTTCAACATACCAAGAATGAAATCAGATCAGCTTTCCCAGTGTACTTGACATCAGCAGTTTGAATGAGGAACAGAACTGGGGGAGGCATTGAGTCAACTCTTGTCACAGCAGGGGAATGTTTCCTCACCAGGTTTTATATTGTCTATAAAATTAGTGCATTTTTGTGTGACTTGAAGTAAAAACAAAACAAAACAAAAAACAAAAAACAAAAAATAAAAAAAACCAAACAGGAAAAGGGATGCACAACAGAAAACTGCATGTATGTGTTGATCTAATTTAATGAAGAAACAGGTCAAACCATTCCTAGTTGCCAGACATTTGTTTGTCAGCAGCAAAAAATTGCACTAAGCTCAAAGAAAAATTGCATGGATGGTAATTAGTGGACAGAGAGAAAATAAGATGAAAGGCAGTTACGGTGGTTAAAAATATCAGTCATATGGGACCCATCAAAGACCACATCAAGGACCTCATTGGCTTGTGTAATAGGTAATATACTCATCTGCCTTAAAAACAATACTAGTGTGCCTTTTCATCTTTTATTATGAAACTCAGTTCTATAATAAGGCTGCATAACAATTTTCTGGGGAGACTTGAAAGGCAAGTTCTCAAAGCATTCTTCACTTTGCACAAACTGTCCCCTCCAATTCCAAACACTTAATAGAGTCCTGGTGTTCTCACAGTCAAAGATCATCCCATAGTGTTCCCAAGATATCCCCAATGTCGGCGGGAGCATCACCTTCAAGCATCTCTATTCCTCTCTTTCCCAGTTCCTCAGAGGACTTCTTAAAGAGATCAATGTACTTAATGACTCTAGAACAAATCATAAAGAATAAGTAGCATTTTCCAAACTTGGCAATGTGTGTGTATACATCTGCAAATGTAGGCAGGTACATGCAACCAAATGGGCTTCATCCTGAGTTGCTGAGGCAGCTGGCAAAAATAATTTAAACCTTTGAAAGACTCCGGTGACTGGAACAGGTTCCTGAAGATTGGAAAACAGTAAAAATCATGGCAATCTTAGCATCATCTGCAAAGTCTCCCAGATGTGCTTCACACTGTAGTTTGCATTTTTCTGTTCCCATTTCTCAAGGGGAAGATGGCACTACAAAGTGAGTCACTGAAGTGATCATCCTTCAAGGAAGCACCTGATAGCTTTTGAGAACTGTAGGTGCTCCTCTTAATGGAGGTCTGGGCATAGTTAAAGATTGAACAGCTCTTCTCTCCTAAACCACACGGGAAAATACAAATCTGGGGGAGAGAGCTGCATTGAGCAAGTCTTTCATGCATTAGGCACAACTGATTATGTGGTTTTGAAGGGGAAAATAGAAGGAAGAGAAGAAAGGGAGACAGAGAAGCTGAAGCAAGCCCTGGCAAAACAGTAATTATTTTTCACTTGAATTTGGCCATATCTATTATGTAGGCTACAAAGCTTAATTATAAAAGCTCTTGCTATTGAAATATTCTCCCTTATCTTTGATATCCAGCCCAAATGGACTGGAAAAAAGCCCTTGAAAAGCAGAATGGAAATGTCTTTTAAAGTAATTCTTGGTCCCATTAGGGTGAATCTCATTAATAGAAAACTGACTTCACCAAAGAATAGAGCTTTTCTATTCAGAGGCATGCAGTACTGATTCTAGCAGCACTGTAGATAATAAACCTTCTTCCATGAGGGATTAGATTTTTGCAGTTGTAAAGTACCCATTTTATATTGAGATAGGGTTTCAGTAAATGCACATACCTGGTAGCCCATTGTGCTAGTTGTCCAGGTGTACTTGGGATAGGTGTTGATTAATGCTTTTGAAAGATAACATATAAACCATTTTTTTTCTATTCAAAAGTATTGTTTGGGCATAACTAAAATGTATTGCTGAAAACTACTCTGAGAAGATTTACCAAGATGATTTCTAATGCCTCTAAGGGAATTAGAGGGAGATGATATTCCTTCTGGCTCTGTTCTACCTTATACACATAGGTAGAAAATATTTGTTGGGACAGAGACAATGATGTTGTGGATGAGTTGTTAGAGCACTCATATGTGTTGCTGCAGGAACAGCTCCTGGTATCTTCCCAGGTGAATGCTGTGATTACTAACCCTTAGCCAATTCCATACATATTCTCATATAGACAAGAGAGAAAAGGATGCACGTCATCAAACCAAGACAGCAACAGAAACTGTGTCCTTTTGCTCATTTTCTAGACTGGTGAAATCTATGGGCAAGGGTTATTATTCATGTTATTTTGGCTTTTTCAGTACATTTTAATGAAAAGTAGAAAAGTTAATAGGAAAGTAAATTAAATAAATGCACAAACTTTTCTATTAATCGCCTTTCTCTCACCTTCGCTAACATTTAATCCTCATGAAAAGTTTGTAATTAATCCAGGGGATCTTTTTCTTTTTAAAAAACATATTTTACTGAAAATGAGAAGTTGGAGAGCTCAGATCCTAGTAGTATGTTTACAGACACACAAGGCAGCTAGGAAGATTTCAGGATCTTTCTCTCTTGGCAAGAATATTGCTAGAGCTATAATTATGGCTGATCCTGAAAAGTAAAATCCAGGTGACATAATTTTTTTTTCCTTCTGAGCCAGCCAGACACACAGATGTCTAAAAACATGAGATGGAAGTTAGTCCTGGGGTACCAATTCTGTTCTCAGTCAGCAGGAACTCTGCTGACTCTCTCATTTTGGAGATCCTGGGACTGACTCTATCTAAATCAGAATCCAAACAAAATATTAGTCATACCATCAGGTCGCCACAAGACTTTCTATTAGCTCTTGAAGCTGAAATAGACATTTCTTATGAGGCTTTACATATTTCACAGTTCCTCTACATTCAGTAACAATACCAACAGGATGGGAATAAAAATATGTATGTGGCTTTAAAAGGGAAATGGAGGAACTACAATAACAGAAATTCAAGAATGGGAACAAAATGTTGAGGAAGACAGGAACAACTGCTTTTCAACAAAGAAAGGAAAAAAACCTGCTTGGACATTCTCCTCAAAATGTCTGTACTGTTCATATTTTATATTCATTCACAGAAAGTACCAGTTACATACAAATCTCTAGATGTCTCAAGCATTTTTGAAGGAGGTTTCTGGAAACAGCCTCATATTAACAAAATGCATTTTAACAGTAAATAAATGACTCTTCTCACCTCAGCCCACAGTGCTTCCAGTGAAATAAGTATTAATCATGAAACGATATTCATATTAATACTAGTTGTTCTTATGAAAAATAAAATTACCTATTATAATGTAACTTCAAGCTTTCAGTTTAAATTATCATTCACTTCCAGTGACTGTATAATAAATCATTATTAATAATAAATCATCCCTTACTGTATTTTAAGACCACACTATACTGATGCTTGCCAGTACCTTTGAGTTAACTTTCATAAGGGGACCACCTTCCAGTTCCAGACCTCTTTTATAGTTTTCTAAAATCTATTGGTCAGCTGGCATGCACAAACACAGCAAACACAAACCTATATATGTCTTCAGATCTGAACAGATCATAAATAATAACAGATAAATCATAAATAACAGATCACAAATAACCTGGGCTATATAGAAAGGATAAAAATAATTCATCTCAGTTGGCATTAGGCATTGTTCTGGGTGTTTGATAGGCCCAGATGGACACTGCCAGTGTTGAATTAGAATATAGATCATTGACTTGGACACTGAATGTTTTTACAGTCTTTTTCTTTCTTTCCTTGCTTTCAAATGAATATGTTCTTTATTCCTTGGTGAGAACTTCTGTTGATCTGTTTTCCCCTCTCCTTTGCCTATGTTCCTCAGATCATCTACTCTGCTAAGGGACTATATGAATACTGGGAGTTATTTGTAATTCCTAGAATGCCAAAGAGAATGGAATAATACAAATATAGGCAGGAAGGGATTTCCACAGGTGATCTAGTCCAATCTCCTCCTCCAAGCAGATAGTTCTGGATCACACCCCCTCCAGACCTGAGTATCTCTAAGGATGGAAATCCCAGAGTCTGGATGGCCTGTTTCAGTGTTCAGCCACCCTCATCATAACAAATGTTTTCCTAGTAAACCATTAGAGTTTCCCATGTTCTAGCTGGTGTCACTGGCTTCACCTCCCATTCCCATCACTGAGAAGTGTCTGACATGCACATTCTGGTTTTAGACAGCAGAAAGATCTCCTGAGTCTCATTAGGTTGAACAAGCACAGCTCCCTCAGCCACACCTTGTGCCTGAGCTCTGAATCTAGCTACATGCCCTCCCCTAGGCTCTCCCTGGGATGCCTTTACTGGCATTGAAAGACTTATTCCAGATGCAGCTCCAAATACCCTACAGAAGGGAAAAGGACCACTTCCCTGTACCCGATGACTACATTCTAAGACTACATGGTTGGGTTCCTTTGCTGCAAAGGGACACTGCTCCTCCCTTGGGAGCTCAATGAGGAACTCCAGATCTTCCCTGCACAGCTGCTTCCTAGCCCATCAGCCCCATTCATAGAGTTGCTGGAGTTGCTCTAGCGAGGATGGAGGATTTTTATTTTTTTTTTTTTGTATTTGCCTTTCTTAAACTTTTCATGTTTCCTGCCAGCTCATTTTCCCAACCAGCACTGTCAATGTGACTCTGAAAGTATCATTCTGATAAAAAAAAGCAGATGGAACACCTAAGAATGGCTATTTTCTCAACAACAGCCACCTCACTGCCACAAATGCTGCTCCCAGTAGAACCAGCAGCAAAGGGCCAGCTGTGAAGCTGTGAAGATTAGATTGTCCTCTGGACTTTTCAGAATCACAGAATTGTTTTGGTTAAAAAACACATTTGAGATCAGTAAGTCCAACTATTAACATAGCACTGCCAAGTTTTGGTTATGTTTGTTGTTTGTTTTGTTTTGTTTTTTCCTGTTGAGCCCTGCAAACAACAGTGTATTTCCTTATATTTATAAAATCCTTTCCAGTGTAACTTCCCAGGACACCTCAACCTTCACCTCTTCTGTTTTAATCCACAGCAGACCTGGACCACAGCTAGCTGCTGATAAAAAGCATAGGATTTATGTCCTTTTATATCAATGTTTTTGAGTTAATTCTCCTAGAAACTTGTAAGAACCATGGAATTCACTGTATCACCACAGCACAGCTGGGTGGAGGCTGGGTAGTGTGTGAGCCATAAAAGATGACACACACACACAAAAAAAACAAACTAAAAAAAAACCAACCACTACGAGTTATGAAGAGCCTCTTTCACATAATTAAAAGTTAATTAAAAACTCACAGTATAATCTTTATCGAGAAAAACTGGCCTTTTTGTCATTTCTGCAAGTAAGTTTCCTGAAAGAAGAATTCATCTGAGGTTGTAGCCCATTCCAGAAAAGTAAATAGAAATCACACAATATTCAAGAATACGTCCCAGGTGGCATACTAATTTACTAAAAATTCTTGATAAATTATTGCAAGTTAAATAGTTCAGTCACAGGCAGGTAAGAAATAAATAAATAAATAGGTTATTTACTTTCTTGTCTGACAGCATCTCAGTCAAATCTAGCTCATTTCATTGGCTTGCTCCTAGGCATTTCTTTGAGAGAATTAATAATCAGACATTAAAAAAGTTTGTAGAGGAACAGGTGGTAACTCATTTATTTCTCCTGAAAAAAAAAACGGACTGTGGGATCTAGAAGACATTAAAAATATTACATTTACACACACACACACACAAAAGCCCACCAAAATCCCCAAGCCAAGACAAAAAACAAGACTCACTCAAGAAGGAAGATTGTGGATGGGTAGTCTTCCCAAATTGGCTCCAAACTGACCTCTGTGGTCTGTCAAAGAATTTATCTCTGATAGCTAAACAATATTGCATGTTTACACAGACCCAAAGGATCCTAAATTAAAACCTTTCAGAAAGTAAGAACCAAAATTTCTATGAGTTTTAGCTGTATAAATCGAAGCGGTGAATGAGGATGCAAAAATAAAACTGAAGTTCAATTAATAAACCAAGGAGAAATAGGATCCCAGAAGCTAAAACACGGTCAGAATGCCTGTAGTCTTGACTGAGTTTTAAAAAGGCTTTATCACGTTCATTTCTCTGTCAGCTTGATTCAAAATTGCCTAGGGCAAGACTGTTTTGCTTCATATCTGGACAATGCCAAGCTCAATCATACCTTTGCCTCTATATGCTACCATGATGAAAGTAAATAAATACAGCTGCAAGAACCAGACTGGTCACACGAAGTGCTGTGAGTTGTTGAGTGTTTTCTGAACTCCATTCTATTTTTTTTCACGCCCTAAATGAGAATCTGTCAACTTTAAAAGAAATATCAAATATTTACAGCAAATTAATTCAAATGAGCTACATGCTGCCCTCATTACCACCATCAGATACAGAAAGCAGCTCCATTAATTTCATATATTGCACTACTGCTGATACATTAGTGGTGTGATTTGCAAACTACTTAGCACCAGAAATGCCCTGTTGTATCATCATCTTTCATACTTTCCACAATTTTCAGAGATTTTAAATCTACCTACAGAGAAGCCTGAGTCTGCTTTGCCTCCTGTGCTAAGCATCTTTTCCAAGGTTTACTACTAGGAAGAGTTTTCAGTATCCTGGAGCTATGAATGTGACTTTGCAAACAATCCTAGCCATGGGTATTAATGGAAGGTTAGATATAATTCAGGCTGCTATGATTCCTGCAGCCAAGGAGGGAGAAACTAAAGAAGAAAAACACAAGTTCATGCCTGAACAACCCACTGTGGCACCATGCTAACTGACAGTAATCACTGCAAGCCCCATACAGAAGCTGAACTATTCACCTGGAAAACAAGCTCTAAGAAATCAGATTGCCAATAGCTAGTTGAAACAGGATGAAGCAAGAAGTTGAAGCTATTTTTCTTAGAGTGGCCCATAGAAGTTCTGGGGAATGGAAAATCCCTGCAAAGTCTCAGCATCACTATATTCAACCTGTCAAGCCTCAGGCAAGACCTGCTTGTTTGGTTCCTATCTTTTTCTTTGTGACACTGGGGACTCCAATGCCCCTCTGCTGAAGAGGGCACAGTACAAGTTTTTGCAGAAAAAAAACCCAACTGAGAAGCACAGCTGCAGTACAATCCCAATACTTTTTAACAGAAAACTGCAAAACAAGAGTTGACATATTTTTAATTCACATTCACACAGTTAGCAAATATGCCAAATTCTTTGAGTCTGGGGAGAATTTATGAATTCAGGTTTAAGCTACTCTGTTTCTTTTGGAGTATGGAACCTACATCCACTCTAGAGAAGCCCTTTACAGGGAACTGGGGCCATATGGCTCAGTACAGTGCAGAGTTGTTTCCAACTGAATCCAGTTCTACAATAAAATAATCCCACTGAAAAAGTCTTTACATGTCTGCAAAGCTTTGAAAACAATACACATTTCAAGTATGATTATTACCCAGGATTTGCCATCCTCAGGTTGAATTTTTTATTTTTTTTTAATTCAGTCTTCAGATACATCTTTTGACTTCCCTCTGTTTTTCATGTCTAAGTAAAACTGCAAGTTGGTGATCTATCAGGGAAGGGGAAAGAGAATGAACAGTGTAAGTTACAGGCAATTTAAACATTCATATAAAAGCTTCTGTTAAAAGTTACAGTTCATCACAGAGGTTTCCCTGTTGCCCTGTATTTCTATCAGATCTGCCCCTCAGAATGCATTTGATGGTCTCTAGTTCTCATTATGTTGCACTATAACAATGGCTGATCCTGTGATACTCTAAATTTTCATATAATGAAAAATGGTTTCTATTTATGTCAGTATTCTGTTTACACCTGCCTTCAGAATTTAAGAATTAATTGGATTTTTTGTATCTATTCCAAATCCAGCTATTATCTTTTTAGGCAAAACAAACAGTGGTTATCTTTATTAATCCATATTCACTTTGTTAAACATAATAGATTAAAAAAAACAGTCAAAACTGTAACGCATGGAAGAGTACTTTTTTCAATAGAGTGATGCTAACAATTTGCTGTGAATATTGTAACATAATTCAAGCTGACAAGGTACAGTAACTGTTTCCCAAAGCACATTACACTATGCAAACATAGATCATGGCTGCAAAAAGTACACAGCCTTTTCTCAACAGAAGATTTGTAATAAAATTACCTGCTCACAAAGCCTTCCTATCAACACAAGACCCTAAAGCTACGCAAACTCTGCTGTATTTTGAGATAGGTGTCTGCAACCTCTCTGCTGAAGGTTATACTCCAGAAAAGGAACAAGAAAAATGCCTGTTCTGGTCATAGATTTGTGTACATACTGTGACAAACCAGCACACTGATAGCTTAAACAAGACTCATCAGTCTTGAACTCACCATTTCACTCTTGGATGACAAAAAGGAGGTGGCCATGACTGGCAGGCAGCAAAACTAGGTATCAGCCAGACAGGATCCCAAGCTGTACTAGAATTTTTCTCAGTAATTAACTGTAAGACTTGGGAGACTGTTAGCCTCAATTTCTCTGAACTTTCAAATACCTACCAACATAATGCATATAATACTTATGTGTGCTGTAGGACTGCAGTGATGGAATTAAAATATGACTTAATAGTCAATCTTTCAATCAATATCGAAATACTTAATGCTTAATATATATATTAATACTTAATATTCAATATTTCCTCAATAATTCCTCTTTTGTAACTACTTCAGAATAACTCTACTTGCACTTCTCCAAAAAAGCACACAGGTTTCAACCTGTGTGGCTTTCTTCTCATTTTCCTTGCTGGCATTTTGAACATTTAATATGAAACTGTTGTTGTAATGGGAATAACAAAGATCAAAATAGTAGCCACTGATGAAGAAAGCAAAAGCAGAGTGAAAAAGAAACACATTATCTGTGCTGTCAAAACAAGTCTTAAAAGCAGATTTTCCACAAAGTAAACGTACCTTCCACCCATTCAGCTTCATAGTTCCCCAGAGCCAAATATGAAGAAAATTAAATCTGCTGAAGCTCCATCTAACAGACACAAATCTTTACCCTGAGAAATATAATGCCTTGCTCTAATATGTGGTTCAATCACATTTGCCAGTGTAAAACTTGTAAAACTTAAAAAAAAAAAAAAAAAAAAAAAAAAAAAAAAAAAAAAAAGTGAGTTGGAGATTTTAAAAAATATTCCTCAAGGAGGCATTTGTGCACAGCCTCCATCTGGAGTTTTCTTAAAACATACACACTCCTGTACTCTGGAGAATACAGGATCACAACTGCCCCTTGCAGATGGAAGGGAAGACATAGAAGCTGCTGGTGGTTCTTCAGCCTTCCCTCAAAACAAATGGTGAGAAAGCTTTGGCTTCAGCAAAGATAAGCTTCACCCATTGGGCTAGCGTGCAATATTATAAAAGAGGACTTCAATACCCATGGTGTGCCACTCCAAATGATTTGCAATTACTGATGAATTATTAGAACATTTGTCTCCCACCCAGTATCTATCCTGATTTCAAACAATTCAATTCTCAATAGTAATTTGGAAAATATTAAGTGTGCACCATAGCCTTCCATGTTGAAATGGTCATCTTGTAAAAAGACAAATGGATAAAATGAAGGAAAATAATGTATTAGTCTTATTTCAAAGCAGTACTAGAGTGTTCAGATGAAAGAGGGAATATATCCCATAACAGCAAAACATGGCAGAGAAATACAGCTATGCAAATAATTCTAAGATTCAAGTAATTTTGTTTTTATCTACATACGAAATGTATCTAGTAATTTTAAGAACTTTTGAAGAACAGTATTTGACTGCTTGAGAAATATTACATCCTAGAGTGGCTTTTGTACACTTTGTATAGACAAGAACTGCAGGAAGCCTTTTAAGTCTTGCTGCCTTCTAGGTAATCAAGGGGGATATCATCATCACTCACACCACATAGCCAGCTTCTCCCAAGTCTTAAACAACTGTAATTAAGGAATGATTGGAAAGTGTTGAAATTTATCTTCAGACAAGACTACCAAAATGATTTTCTTAATCACCTCAAGTAAAAAAAAAAAAAATAACAAACACCACAAAACATTTACAGTAATAAGAAATATTTTTCTTCACAATTCCTAATCTATACATAAATAATTCCATTTTCACTAAACTGGATCTCTGCCTGCCTTGTTTTCTGTACAAACTGAATCTCAGTCTTACCTGATAACAATATAGGTATTTTTATTCTCCATCATCCCTTTACTATCTCAGTCTTGTGTGTATAATTACAAATCTTTTTAACTTAAAATAGTGGCTTCTAGTAGTTCAATTCAGGTCCCAGATAATCAGATGCATTTATTCCTTTCTTTTCATCAAAGTGGTGAATTACAGTCTCAGCATTCAACAAGGAGAAACACTGTAGGTGGCTCAGTTTGACATGGCTGAATTATTGACATGACAGTTTCTTCCTGAATCACCTGACAAAAGCAATCTCCAGCTCCTGCAACTTTCTGCTACCTTCTCTCCTTGCTCCTGCATCTTTCTTGCTTGCCCTTGGAGGGAAAGTTTTTCTTTCTCAATTCATTCTGACTTGGTCCTTCTCTATTATAAACAAATCTAACAGTACTGCTTATCCTAACTTCTATTAGCATATATACCACTTGTCTTCTCAGAAATCCCCAACAATTAAAAGCTATGTGATCCTGCACCAGAAGGCTAAAATATAACAAATGGATCTGAAGGACTTCAGAATGCTTCTCTGAATCTGAACCAATCACAGCAGATTAGAAATATAAGCACAGAGAGGTGAAACAGATCCTGCCCTTTGCTTGTAATGTAATAAATAAATAAATAAATATTACAGTACAAGGGGGAAATATTACCATTGCTCTCCATGTAGGGAAGTATTGGAGAAAAAAAAAAAAAAAAGAGCAGCTTTCAAAAAAAACTTAGCTTCTACTGAAATGTATGTAAATAAACCTAGTATTCAAAAATGCTGAGCATCTGGCAACTCGTATTTCAACCCCATAAGTATATTTTCTGGTTATGTCAGAACTTGGTACTCTCAGGCTCTTGAAAACCTGATCCTAATGATAGGCACTAAGCAGTTTTGATCCTTTGTATCCTCTCTCACTATCCACAAAATCTGCTCTCAGGATGATTCTCAGAAGTTGGTTGCAAAGCTGGGAACTAATGTAATGCATGTTCTGTTTCACTCAAGAACCTAATACCACACATTTCTGAGTTTCATACATATATATAGAAATGTATTTTTTATATTTCCAGCATTTAGATACCTGTCCCAAACATATCCCACTACTACCAAGCACCCACAGTCTGGAGACATTGGCTCAGAACAGTGCAGTATTCTGATGGGTAACTACTCATCCTTTTCACCAGATGAAAGAGAAATAATAGTTTCTGATCTCAGATTACATCTGTGATGTCGCTGATGGAAGAATATTCTGTTTAATAGAATGACCTGTGTTACCTTTTGTTAGGGAAGTGTCAATTGTGAAAAGCTTCATTAAAAAGAGAGAATGAATGAGCAAGACAGAAAAGCCCTTAGGAAACTTGGGCTGTCAGGTTTTCTCTGAGGGAAGTAACAGTTCTTTTCACACTGCTCTGTGAACTGAATTATATTTGACATTTATTCTGACTCAAACCTACCTACAAGTTAAACAGTCAATCAACATTCATTTGAGTCAAGAGTTGGGATTTATTGAAGTTTTTTATCTTCTTAATTTCATCCCCCTTAAAGATCCTCTATCAGTATTTTTCCAAGCCAGTATCATACAAGACAGTCAACTTTTATTGAGATTTGTGCATGGAATATCTTTCTTCAGTATGACTTATGAATGTGGTATGAACCCATGAAACTTCAGAGAACAGAGTAATTGAGAGGTAGGCATCACTGCTGATACACACCTGACAGAGATGTGCTCCACTGCCCTTTACTGGACCAGTTCAAGCCTTTGTGATATCAGCCCACTGCTATCACCTGCTTGCTGATGGGGTTTTCAAGTTCAAAAGGTCTAAGATTTGAGATTCCCATCCTGTCACCCCATTTCCTACCTCTTAATCAAGTTTTAATAAGCTATCACTTGTACAGCAGGTTGTGAATTTACAGAGTAGGAAACAGAACCACCTCAGCTGTGCTCAAATCATGGCAGTGTTTGGTTTAGTGCAATGAACTCAGATTGTAATCTGATAGCTCTAAGCAGTGCTCCTGCTCAAAGGCAGGCCAGGCTTGAGAAGCTGAAGTCACTGGAAAAAAATGAAGGATAGAACCTTTTAGCTCTCTTTCTGTTATAGAAAAAAAGCCCTGCAAGAAAACAGAAGAATAAATAGATATTTTGCTGTGTGCCTTAATATTAACTCTGAGCACCTAATAGTGCTCAAATGTATTTATTATTAGGCTTCCATTTGTTGGAGTAATTGATCAAACAGGCAGGCTGCAACCCATATGACAGCTGAGTAAATTATGCATTGAACTATTGACACTAAACAATTTTTAGAAGTACTTATTAAACATAAAAATATAGATCAATTGCTGTATTTTTCCTAACTATATAAAAAAACCCTCAGAGATTCACACCTTCTAAGACTACAACAGACTCTTATGAGTGCAACGCTGCTGAAACTGCATTAGATTTCTACTTAGTCCTATAGATCTTGAACATCGCTTTTACACTTAAATAATTTTGCTGGCTGGCTGGATTTTCCCCAGATCTTTACTGATTATCTCTTTAATACTATGCCACCTATACTTGCTACATAAAAACACTGATGTAGAGCAAAACTTCAAAACAGTGTAACTTTATTTCTTGGGTTAGGGTTCACTGCATGTGTTCTGCTTTTGCTGTAAAACATAGTTCTTCTTATGAAGTAGAACAACCCAAAGATTAAGAGCAGCTTCTGAGAGTCATACCAAAACCATCCTACTCCACATCATAGCAAATGAATCCCCTAGGGGAAATGTAGGAATATTTCAGGTCTTATCAGGAGATACTAGGATACCATTAGTATCCAAGAAACATCAATGTATCTCTACATTAATGGAACTGTATTTCAACTAAAGAAAGGTCTACAGCTGTCATGGAAGAGCATTACCCACATTAGGAATTGTAGAGGTAGGTGTGGCAAATAGTGCTTCTGAAATACACTGTATTTTTTGCCTAATGTCTACTCTAAGCAATTTTTCAGTTTCATTAATAACAGAATGAAATACTTTGTTTATAGCACCACTTTAAATAGCTCCTTTCTTTAATCTATATGCCAGATAATGGCCTCTGCACAATTACCCCAAAACATTCTCTCTGGCTTTAGGAGAAAACTTGGGAAAGAAAATAAAAATCATACAATAAGATGCCAGATACACATGGCTGTTAGTTTGCCATCTGAACTGTCCACTAAACACCTTACCTTGGTTGGAGATTTCCATTAAATTTAATGATATGACTTTAGAATTAAACTAGCATGAAAGCAAAATTCACCCCTTAATGACAGTTATTTGCAGAAGGGAAGCAGTTTGATGTAATCAATCTGAACACCAGCTTTTGTAATCAGCCCATGTAATCAGATAGGTTACATGACTGCTATCAAATATTGTGGAGACACATTCTGAAAGAAGAATCTGTTGTGATTTCACATTTTTAATCAAGATGGAAGGAGAAAGCACACTGAAGAAATTAAACTGATCTCATCTCAACAGTTATTTATAAAAGGAGGATGGAAGAGATATGTAAAGTTAGACTGAAGTGCAATTTTGGAATAGGCTTAGAATCTTAAACCTAATTTTTCCCCAGAAATTCAGGAAAAATATCATCATTTGACACGTAGAAGCGACCCTCAAGGACTGAAATCAACCAGCAACATACTGAGCACATCCTTATCTTTAACACCATTTTAAAATAGGAAAAAAAAAAAAAAAAAAAAAAAAAAAGTGTCAATGGGCAAGATGAAGGACTTGTGTGAATGGTGAAAATAAAGACACAAAGCTCTTTCCCAAGGATCTCTGTTATGAGAACTCATCATTGAATAGAAACACTTGCTAGAAAATAGTATAACTTTGGCACAACCTCCACTAAGCAATTTTTCAGTTTATTAATAACACCATTTTTTGTTGCTCTTTTAAATTTCTAATTCTGCCATAAAAATAATTGGCTCTACAGGATATTCAGTATGAATTTCTTCAAACTATTACTATCTTCTCTGTTGCTGATAGTAGAGGAGGTTTGTTTAGGAAGTTGTTGCTCAGTGTGTTGTGCATGAGCCAACTTAGTTCCATCAGCTTGGAGGGAACCAAAGAGGGGACTCTAAGTTCACATTACCAGAATACTTTACCAACTTCTTCACTTCCCCTTAAGAAACAGAGTAAATTTTTAGCTGGTCTTCCTTACGACACAGTGCAAAGAGCACTCCCACTCCTCTTCCTTACGACACAGTGCAAAGAGCACCCCCACTCCTGTGACTGACATTACTCCATTATTTTACATCTTACTGGTCCTTTTCCAGACACATTAAGGCCAGATCACAGATTTTCCAGCAAGAACCTGAGTTTAATTTATTACTATCCCACTGAAAAAACACTTTCTCTCCATGATGCCTCTCTAGTTTTGAGGGTTTTTTGATCAATGTGTATCTGACCTAGTGCATACTATGTCTATAGAAAGCTACATTTGGTGGACTACATTGAGAGGACTCCTGTCTGTTTTTGTTCCTGTTTGAGGGCTCCTGTTCTGGGATATGTCTGTAAGGAGGAGGATGTTTCTGCCCTCTAGTTGTACTTGTTCTTTATCATGCTTTTGTTGCAGAGCTGGAGGTCTAGGCAGGGAACATGATGCTTTTTTGTGGGCATTTTTCATTTTAATGGATTTCAGTTATTCTTCTGTTTTAGGTTACCAGAAGCCTTAAAGTAACAAGCCTCCAGTAATCCAGTTTAACACTGGGAAAATGCTACATAAGCATTAAATTAAATTGTTAATATCTCCTGGGGGCTGCAAGCAGCTCACATCACTTTTAACTGGCCCTTCTGGCTGCCACACAGGGCTGCATTATTCATCCCTGGAGGAAGATGTGTCCAGCCAGCTTTACCCACAGCCACATATGTTTATTTATTGCATCACTTTAGTTTATTCTCTAAACTCTTCTGTTCAATTCTAGGCATCTCTGGTGTGAGAAGGAGGACTAAAAGAATGTTTCTCAGCATCTTTGGTTATCTTTAAATTTTTCTGCAAAGACAAGTACAGAGGCAGAAGCTACCCCATGGCTCTTTGTAGCACAGGTGATAAGTGATCCTCTTTAGCTGTAAAGCATACCTTGCAGCTATTCCCCAATTTTTACCTCAGAAGTTCACTTTCAGTAAAGTATAATTGAGATCAAGGAGGATAAAGTGAGAAACAGAAATATCAGGTAATAATACAAGGGAACATTTTTTGGGCAACAATTTTGTTTTGAAAAAGCTACAACACAAAGGAAGGACTTCATGACTTAGTACAGTATTTAACAGTAACTGCTTCTAAGCAAAAGCATATTAAATATTGTTTAAACAATTAATTTTTCTGGTGCTACTGGTTCTTAAGGTACTCTCTACATGGAATGGGCAGAGAGAGAAGGAAGCCAAGCATCTTTAAAAATACTCACTAGTCAGTGAAAATTAATGCGTCATTTTTATTTTGGTTGACATGCATACAGGGAATGTTTTACAAGCTCAGAGTACTACTAACTGGTTTCACTATTCCAAACATGACATCACCAGGTGAAAGCACAGCTTTCCTCTGAATAACCTCCACATCCAACCCTCTTTCATATTCATCATTCTCCTTGTCCAGTTTCATCCTCCAAAGGAAATATTTGATTGATAGGGGGCATATTATGACTTGCAACCAAAATGCAATGAGTCTGAATTTATTAAATTTATGGAATAAATTGTCTTCTACAAGAGCTTACTTGAAAGCAGCTCACTCCATGATGCCACCTTACTCCTCAAGCATTTGGTATATGTTGCAAATAATC
This sequence comes from Phaethornis superciliosus, assembly GCA_023637945.1. NCBI lineage: Eukaryota > Metazoa > Chordata > Aves > Apodiformes > Trochilidae > Phaethornis > Phaethornis superciliosus. The sequence continues at coordinate 9,882,273 of JAJQWJ010000011.1, forward strand.
AAACCTTCTGCATGTCTAGATTATCTAAGACTTACTATCCACTTATTAGGATCACTAGCCCCAGAATAGAGGAATTCACCTTGAATCCCTAATATTTAACATAGTCCAACAATATCTTATCTATACACTTGCTCAAATAGTCATTTTTTTTTCTTGAAGACACAGTTCATTCTTATTAAGAAATTGTAAAATAATACTCGTGGGGTACACAGAGTGTGAAATGGCTGTATTCTCAGAGGTTGCTGCTCATTAAGTTTTTTGAAGGCTTATTTCAGATATTGGATAAGGAAGATAAGAGACTACAGCTTCTCAGTTATCACTAGATAACAGTGATACATATTCCTGAACCACGACATCGTCATGGTTGTGTAGCATGCCCCAACCTTTCACCCTCCCTTCTTTCCACCTAGACTTCTTGGACTACAACCCCTTCTAAATTCAACATATTTGCTAGGCAGGCATTACCTTACATTTTCTGTGTGTTGCACAAATATTAACTTATTAACCTTCATAATAACCTTGGGAGATTCACCTCAAAACTATTCAAAACCCAGTGGGGTATATGGGAAGATTCAAGATTTGAATCAGGCTCTCATATAAGTAAAACAAAACATAAGATTGTGTTTAACTTAAGACCATATGACAACACAATCTTCAGTCGAGGTCAATTCCACCCTCTCAATTATTTATGGATGTTCCAACTCCTCTGGCTGTTTCAAGCAATCTTCATATTTCTGGTTCTGCTTACAGCCAACATGGAATATAACAGCAATTCTCTTTGAGAGCACAAAATGTTCAAGACTCCTTGTGGATTCATGAACTCATTCTTAACATTTTAAAAAGTGTTTTTAAAGCAATGCTTATACTCTGAAAATGAAGTTTTTATCAAACTCATTACTGAATGCATCAGAGTGCTTGATTTGATTATAGCATGTTTTGCCCCATTCATCTATAAAGTTCATCATTATCACAGATTACACTAAACACAGGATATGATATTTTTAGAGGTATCTGAGCACACCATTTTCACTCCTACATGTTCTTGTAAGTCATTTAGTCACTTAACTTTGTTATGGTTATTTAAGATAAGCAATAGAAAAATCAAACAGGGTGATTCAGTGTTCTATCTACTGTGATTATTTAATGGAGCTTTTAAAACTCAAAATGAACCTAATATTTAAATTAAGCACATCCTAAAATAAAGGCTGTTCCCATTTTTCCCTCTGTGTTGGCTTTGGGTTTTTTGTTCATGTCTTTTTGCTTTTTGTTATCAAAAAAAGAAAGAAAAAGAAATAAAAATAATTATTTATTTTTCAAATGACCAATCAACTGCCATGAACTCCAAAATTTATACAAAGGAAATCAGGCCATCATGAAAGGGGCCACTGTGACTCTTTCAGTGCTGTGTCAGTACACAGAAGAAGGACAATTTTGATGAGCAGATATCAGGAAACTAAGTAGCACTGCACATTACTCCGTTCAGAATTCATGAATCAAAACAACTGCACTGAGATAACCTGAGCCTAGTTTCAAAATGAAAACGTTTCCCTTCCAACTCATACAGGTACCTGGTAGTTGAAAGGTTTTAAAAAATTCTAGCAGGATGCAGAAACAGAAGAACTAATGTCTGCAGTAGACATTAGACATATAATCTAGGGTTTCCCTACCAGAAAATCAGTTATGTAAACCAAACTGTCAACTGCAGACCAGATTTGAAAAGGAAACAAATATCTGGAGGAAAATAAAACACCTTTGTAAGAAGAACAAGAGAAGCTTATCTGCATCTGCACAATCTTTGTACTACCTTAACACTTTTTCAATCCCTTCTCTTTCAGTGTTAATTCTTTCAAGCAGCTTTGAAATTTCCTCAGCAGACAGTTGTACAACAGATCAGTGGCTCAAACAAGACAACGCTGCTGTAAAAATCCTTCTGCTGGAAGATCTGCATTTCTGATTCACTGGGGAAGAATTTATTAGAAAAAGAACACAGGGGTGAATATAAAGTACAATTAAAGGAGTTCTCTTTGGAATGTACTGCACATTTCAAATGTTAAGGGTTTACAAAACAAAACTAATGACAAAAACCTTTTTAAACTGGATAGGTTGGCTTAAGTGGACCTCATTCTGAAAAAAGACTCGACCATAGACAAGTCAGTAAGCAAACATGAACTACTGAAGTCTACAGAAACCACTACACTCCTCAGAAGACTAAAGGAGAAGACGGAATAGTGCTCCTTTCAGAGATAAGTCATTGTTTTAAATTAATGAGGGGACAAAAATTATTCATTTCTATAGCTGGGATGAGGAAAGAAAAATTATTCATAACAAATTTAGCAAAGATTAAACACAAGGAGATCAAAGAGAAATGAGTCTGTTTCATGATCCATATCTTGACTGAAGGAATTTCATAATTTCATAGTCCGAAATCCACAACTGTACAATCCCCAAAGTCACACTTTCTTACAGCTATCCTTCCTTACATACATTAACAGGAAAAAACCCAATGTTTCATACCCAAAATGCAGAAGATGGAAAGAGACAAAGCAAACATTTACTTTTCGACCTAACTTATAGTGCTTGGTTTCCATGTATCCTTAGCCTTCAGCCTTTATTACTTCACTTATCAGTGACAAAAATATTCACTGTGAAGCACAATAGACTGAAAGCTAGTGTGGATATGAAACTATCTCCTCAAGCAGGACTTCTCTGGAGTCACAAATTACAGGTTTGGTGTGCAACCAGAGTTCTTATTTAAAAAGTTGGATCTCACTACCACTGAAATTAAACAACTTCTGAAAAATCTACCTGGAAAGTGGTTGCCTACTGAGTGGATTCAGAGCAGGAAAACAGGATTAGTCTGATGAGAATTACAGAAATCTGATGGCTGTGCTTGATGCATGTCCTGTAAAATATTTAATATGAGAGGGAAATTCTCTTGAAACTAAAAAGGGCCATCCTCTTCAGATATTTAGCTCCAAACAGATTGCATAGTCCCCTTTACTGGATAGGAATAATTAGAAATCTGGATACTTATCCTTTCACTTCCCTGGCAAGGATATAAAACAGCTATATGCATTTTGCAATAAACATTGCCTCATTTCCTAACATAGCTGTCACCAGCCACCCAGCAGTTCTTATTAAAGCCTTCCTTCCCCCTCCTCCCAGCAAGGCAGCATGGTTCAGTAGTCAGAACTTCACCCTGGTGCCCCCTGCTCTACCCTGGGCACTGTCATTACCTGGGGCTGACTCTTTGCCAGTAAACCATGATGAAGCCTCTTCACTTTCCTGTCTGTCACAGTTTTCTGTAAAGATGGTGATGATAACACCTTTCTCATCACAAAAATGAAAGAGGCACAACAAAGATTGGTAATGATTTGTACAACACACTGATAATGTGAAGCATAAAGTGTATTTGAATCATGTTGGCTATGAAAAAAGAGATCACAAAAACATACTGGAGCATGGAACTACATTTTAGTTTAATTATTGGTGGCAAGAGAATAAGGAAACAGATCTTCTTATATCCAGCATTAATGAGACTCAATTTATGTCTGCTTTACAAAATCTACTTATGAAAGCAAAGAAAATCCCCACCCTACCTGCCAGATGCATACTGAAATAAATTTCCTCCCACAGAGATTTGCCTCAGTCATGGAAGAAATCAGAATGTCTGGACTTTGACAAGAAGATGGAGGCCAAAGAGGAAAATCACTCTAAAAATTAAAAACTATGACTTCTAAAAAAACAGAAAAAAAATTTTCTATAATCAATATTAATTAATGTTGATGTAATAATTATCAGTAATGATAATGGTGTCCCAGACCACAAGCCAGCCAAAACTTTTCCTTGGCACTACAGTTTTTGCTTTTGAAAGTGCTCATACGCTCTGAACAATCTTCATTTGAAGTCAATTCACTAGTTTTTCATTCCCCCCAACTTATACACATTGTACACTGAGCCCTGTATTTAACTTAATGATTCCCTCATGTATGTTCTGGAAGAAATTTAAGAATGTGCTATAAAATATTCTCTTGAAGTATCAATAGTTTCAAATCTTTCCTAGTCAGAGTTACTCAGCCATTTTTTACAGAACAGACCTAGCTCCATCAACCTCAATGAAGCTACTGCTCTTACCTGGTTGTTTAAAAGCATATATTGATTTTTAACCTCAGAACAAAAATAACAAAATAAATAAATTTACAAAGTAGTTTAAATATAATGCTAAAAACACTGAAGAAAGAAGTGGAGAAAGCATCCTTTACACTTGCAGGATGGATATTCAAAGCCAGATCAGTAAATACTGGGGAAAATAGTCACAGTTTGCCAAAATATATCCAGATCATCCTGTACTCTGTATTCACTAGTTGGTTCTGCATATAGAAATCAACATGTTGAAAACTTACTGACCAGCACTTCCACAGTAGACTAATAAAAATTGTAGTTATTTTCTATTAAAATTTTAGCCGATTAAGGTAAGTAGTAATACTATTTGACTTCGCATTAAGAAATGTGAGCAAATGCTGCTTTGCAGAAAAATTATCAATAACATTTTAATTAAGTTTGACTGAGCCAAAGCAATTACCACACTGTAACATGTAGTGAGCAGCAGAGTGCTCGAGGTATCATTCTTCCTCTGCAAGGGCTGGAGGAAAAGAGAGTAATTACTATTGATGAGGCTAATCTTCCAAGTAATCTAGCATCAGGCATGCTCAGAGGAGACAAATCCCACTCAGCGTTCCTTGTCTACAAACTGGTAATTTACATAAACATGTTCTCTCACCAACATATACTATTGTAGTAGATTACCCAAAGATGGCAACAGTCCAGCCTCTTAGCAGCCAATGCTCATGCCTTTTGTGTAAACAGATGTGCTTTTCTAGCCTTTCCCTACAAGTCTGGAGACTAAGCCTTGCCATGAGCAAGTGGAACTTTGGGTCAAAAACTATTGATAAGTCTCCTGGCTTTGAAGTCACTCCCTATCATCATAACAGCACCGAGCTATAGTGCTTTTTTACTGCTGGATATATCCAGTCCCCTCCAAGGAACCTTGAAAGGTTTTGGGAATGAAACTACTGTTAGACAGACCAAACACAAATTTTCACATACTGGTTTAGCTGTCTGAAAGCATCTCTTCAATATTGCATCTACATTATCCACATAAAGCAGTAACACATAGCATACCTTCCTGATGCTGATTTAGCACAGCTTTTACATTTGTTTTCCAGACACCAAATTGAAATTAGGGAATAGCATTATTTCATTCACAAGTTTTTTTTCACCACTAGATGTTAAATTTATTACTGTTCACCTCCTTGTCCCCATAAAGATTGGACTGATTCCGTTCTCAAGGGATAAGAATATCCTGCCAGGATGGGTAGCTACAATATGACTATTGTAGCTGTTTTCAGTAATTGTTGCTATTAATAGCAATGACCCATCCAGTTCCTGCTTCTTTCTGTGGTCCTCAGATTACCCTCTCCTATGCTAAGGGACAGGGTATTGGGAAAAATAAAATTTTGAAAGTACCTAAACAGATTATTTAAAAGTGGCCTCCATCATTTCCTTCACACATATTGCAAGCTACCCCTGTTGATGAGCAGCTATCACATCTCATAAGGCTTCAGTCACACCAGAAACAAGATATCTAAACTCTTCTTCATCCATCACTGGAGTAATTTAAGCTTGGACTAAAAAATAAGCACCAAGCAATCTCATTTCATAGAGACAGATGTATTTAAAATATTAATCTCTACAAAGCAGATTCCCCAGTTATAAAAAAAAAACAAATCAAATATTTCTGTGCATCCAGTTTAAACATTCTGCATCTTCTTGATTATTCCCCACAATGAAATTTGTAAATGCATTTTCAAATTGTGATTAAAGTTTTCCAAAGTCTAAAATTCCAATCCTTTTAGATGAGTATTTTTTTTCTCTTTTTTCTGGGTAAATTTATTTGACCAAGTGGCCCTGACTTCTCTCTGTAGGTCAGGTGAAATTTCATTAGCATTTATGAATTGCACAGTGTTAAAAAGAAACTAATCTGCCTCCTAATATACACTATGCCTCCTGATATACACTATCCTGCTGGGTATAAAATCAAACTAGGTGAAAAAATAAAAAGAGATGGATAAAAAGCATGGCTAAACTAAGTACGTATTTTTTTGACTCAATTATAGTTTCTTTTCCTTCCACATCTGCACACATTTCCTTGTAAATAGTCATTGCCTAATGAAAGTAAGGCAGCAATGGGTACAAATCCTGCAATATACTCTACTCTGGTATCATCCATGCTAAGACTAAATGGTAGAATAGCACTGATGATTGCATTGACAGAATAGCATTGACACAATGATCTTTGTGTCTCACCTGAATGCATTCCCAGGCTTCTTATTACTGCAAAATGCCTGTGTTTTGCTCATCACATTACTACAGATTCTACCTACATTTTACATTATCAAAGAAAAAAAAATAAAATCACTGGATCAGTCAGTGTTTTCAAACAGGAATTGTAGAAATTCAATATGCTGACCAGTCTAAAAAATGTACGAATTATCTCTGGATACAGCTAGTACCAAGGATAAAGGTAGTCAGGGAGGAGCAGGGAGTTGGTCTCAATGATCCTTATTGGGTGCTAACTAACTGAAGTATCAACCTTCACTTGATGACTCAAGCCCTTTTGTGTTTGAAAAGTATCATTTCAGATTAAAGATGACAACTGTAGATTTCCCTACATGGTTTTTCAGTGGATTTTCTTCTCAATATATTTATCATGCACTGATACCTTTGTAGGGCTAATGTGACAACTACACTTTCTCATATCTGTTGTCAGATACCAGTAAAATGGATTATAGTAAGTGTGCAAGGATTTGCTCCAAAACTTTTCAGTCTGCAGACCAGTTCCTCAGAGGCTCTTGGTGGTGGGGTCAAACAAGGAGGAAGGGATAACACACTAGCTGCTCGTAAACCTTGGGCTGCTACTGCCTTTTTTCATCTGTTTGCAAGGATGGTTATGAATGCTGACATTACATTTCACATTACTGAAACCAGAGAAAAGCTTCACCAAATATTCAGTTAGGAGTGAGAAACTTTTGCTGCCAGGTTCCCAGGCTGGCCAAAGGAAATAAGAAACTTTAGAGGCACTGACTGTCCCAGCCCTGCAGGACCAGATGTCAGCCTTGCTAGATGGTGTTCTTAGTCCAAATCTGACCAAACTAACACTGATAAAATTTGTGCTGTCCTAATTGTTGTAAAAGGTGTTAATTTGTGGCATGAAAGATTCTACAAAAAGTAGGGAATTATGCTCTTTCCTAAATCAGTTATCACTTCATTGGCAGGCACAGGTAGATGGAATTATTCACCACACAGCTCCAGCTCTCCCCTCATTTACCAACATGACTGTAATTAACCTTCTGGTGAACACATTGCTGTGGCCATGGGAATGCATCTTGGACATAAAGACAGTTTCATTATGTCCTGCATGCACTGACAAAAAGTTGTGTTTCTGCCAACCACATCTTCAAGAAAGGGTGTCTTCAAGCACCATCACTTTGGGGTAAAACAGGATGATAGCTTGGTAGGAAACGTCACAAGAAGTGCCAGGGAACCCAGAAAGCCATGTCACACCAGTTCACATCACCTTTCTTTCCACTTCTCTGAGTAGGCACACATTGCAGAAAATAAAAATTTCAGAAGAAAGGGAAAAAGCAAAGGACAATACTCTTCTGTATCTCTATAAATAAATAGAATCACATTAAGTAACCCCAGGAATTGAAAAAAATAATTGTTTAAAATAGGGCTTTAACCTAATGTACGCTAGCCACAAAGTCTACACTAATATATTAAAATGAATGCATATTAAAATATATATTAAAATGAAAGTTTATCTGAGAAAATAAGAATTATAAAATCTAAACAGAATAACACCTTACTATTATATTTTGTTTGCACTCCACAATTTGCATTATAATCATTACTTTATTCAGAGAAATAATTTTTAAAGATCATCATAATGAGTTTTGCAATTTACTGTACATTACTGTAAGAATCTCAAGTTTTACTGAAATTTATTCAATATATTGATTGCATATGTTGAATATATTCAATAATATTTAATTTCTATATTGAATATTGAATATTATTAGCACTCTAGGGAGCCTTTAATTCAATATTAACATACATTTTTCAAAAAAATTAAAATTTATTTTGAGCTGCATTATCTTTTCTTTCTTTAAAAAAAACCTGATTTTGTATATTCTCTGATTTCCAAATCTCAGGCAATTACATCTTTAGATCATTAGCTCCTATTGGATCCTAATACACTTGATGGAAAAGAAGGTAAAAAAAATCCACCTGTAGATTTGAGAACTATTTTCTAACATGCAGCAGGATGCAGGAAAAGTGCTGGTTTCTGCCTGATATGGAGGGATTGCAATTATTCAAGTTGTAGATCTCTTTCATTTTCCTGCCCAAAACCATGTCCCTTCTGGGATTTCTGTCTCTCTCACTTCTTCATGATCCAGCTAACAGTCTGCAGTTGCTGCTTGGACATGTTTGCATTATCTCCTGCAGCCTCAGGCAACTGGCTACAGTTTTGAGCTGGCTTAGACATTCCTGCAAAGTTCACAGCCTTGGACACTTGACTCTCTTCTTGCACTTTATAAAGAGCAGGTGCTGGAAATTGGGCTTGTGGGCTCCATGTCTGGAGCTAGATAGTCAAGAAACAATTCTGATGATGTTCAGAAATGATACAAGTCCTGTCTCAGATCACCTGCAGACCTCTGGCTGAAACAATATGCTTTGAGGGAACAAAGGTGAGGATGCCTCATCATCCTTTGAGGGAATTCAAGACTTCATAGTCCTTCTTCCAAACTTGTTTAAGTAAAAATTAAAACCGCTTTCTTAATCTCTTTGCTTTTTTAGTTCTAGGAACCTGCGTCCATTCTTATAGGGTTGGTCCAAAATTCACAGAGGTGAATAGAAAGACCTACAGTGACAACAGATTCTTTGAGCTTTTGACCTCATCAATTTTGGGATCAGGCCTTTTCCCCATCACATACATTTCTGTCCCACAGTACAATATAAAAACATCCATACCAAAGAGTTTAGGTTGTTCTCTGTGCCAAACGCAAAGTGAAAGGAAATATTGGCTATGACTTCATTACTTCACAGATACATAAAACATCCCAAGCCATGGGATTATTTGGAAATCTCAAAGGAAGAAAATAATAAAAACTTGGTTCACTTGCATATTAGTAGAATTTGCTCTTTGATAATCTGGATTATTGACTCATGAGAAGCAAATCAGCAACCATCTATCACTCTCTAGGCTTTTTAAAGTCCATTCTGGTCAATGGTTGTCTGGTTCATACTGAAAGCTTTGCAGAGATTACTTTGCCTTGTCCAGCACAGACAATGCTCATGCTTCTTAACCAGTTTCTACAGGGAGGGTATCAAAGCAGTCTTGCTGCCTCAATTACTAAAAAAATATCTTTTGCATTTAATTCTTTTCATGCTTGCTTGAGAGTTTGAGTACCAAGGTAATCAATGGCTGTCATGGTTGAATTTTTCATAGTTGAAAGTTTTTAGATATATCCACAGTGTTTTCATAGTAAGCACAATTAATACACTCTACTACCAAATAGTTTCTTCAGTTTAATATCAAAACATGGTAATATATTTTTGCTTTCTTCAAAGCAGTGTTGTAACCATAATCTAAGTGGGAAGGCAGAATAAATATGCTTCACCTATCCACCTCTACGTTAGTGCTTTGAAGGCACTTAGTTATGTTATACAACTGCTTTTATGACATTGAGCACTGAATAATCATTTTCTGATCAGCAGTTATGACCTCCTGAAAGGACAGTGTTGCAAAGTCATTGCTTCTCTATTTTAATATTAAAGCTAACTATTTGGCTAGCAAAACTTTACAAATTGCAGCAGTTGTTTTTGATAGGAGTTCTGTATGTTCTTACTCCTGGTTAATTTTTAGCTAGGCCTTGCAATCAGGTACTTAAATCAGAGGATACAAAGCCTCAGGAAAATTTGTCACTGAACCATGAGCTTTACTGGGTGACCTTACACAACTTTTCCTTATGATTCACCCAATTTATCTGGAAAAAAAACAAAAACAAAAAAAAAGACACAAAAACCCAAACCAACCAAACAAAAAGAAATAAAAGCACAACAACAACAACAAACACAAACAAAACCCAAAACCAAAAGTGCAATAAAATCTCAAGTCTTGCAGAAAACTGGAGGTGACACATCAGCTGAGCTCACCTTCCAACATCATCCTGTTCTGGGGTGAAGCACATTCCTAGGATTTTAATTTTGTAAGTCAGGTGTGCTGTAAACTGCAAGACATAAATATAAAACTGAGATGTCAGCAATGTCAGCTTGCTAAAGCAATATATTTTTTAAACTTACATTTTGAACTTAAGAAGCACTGTGAGAATTTCAAATAGTGGAAAGTATGGTTTACTAAAATGCTAAGTACAAGTAAACATCCTTCTAGCTCACAGTTTTGATGTAAAAAATTCATGAGCTTATCAGTGAAACAAAGAAACTCAGAGTAATGGATGTAGATGCTTATCAAAGAGAAATCAATCTAATAAAGAATTTACTACTCAGTTTACACCTCAGTGCCTTGTTTGCAATGTCTTTTTAAGTGCAGCAAGGACTTGGGGCATTATGACATGATCTGTCATTTTCCATCCATGACTTGAAAAGATGTCCTAGTTCTGGAAATATTTTTGCTGCTATTTCTTTCCCTTCATGTCCCCACATCTTCATCACTTGGGGTTTTAAAAATTTATTGCTTATCATCTCCTCCTCCAATGCCATTTTCTTTCTGCTGTCTTCCTCTGCACTTGTCTGGAGCTCTGAGTTGAAACGGATTAACTGAACTCAGCACTTCCTCTGGAGGAGTCACCAAGAAGACAAAATTCAAGGAACTAAAACTACCTTTGCAGCTGATTAGCAGGAGAAAAGGGTCAGACAGGATGGGGGGGAGGAAAGGGAGATGATGACAGATTATTACAAAGCTTCCAAGTGAGTCATGATGAATAAAACCTGGTGTCCAGCTGAGAACTAGGAATTTAGGATACAGTGCTTCCTGTACAAATATTTCCCCTTAAAGCACAATGAAGTTGCAAAGGGAGTATTTCTGAATTGTATTTTAGAATAGCCCACTGAAAAATACACAGCAATACAACTTCACAGAACCTCTGTTTGCCTTGATTCACCGAGAAATTTGAAAACATGAAGGAATTTTGAGTTCTACTGCAGTGTCAAAGTGATGGGAGCTCATTTCCAAAAACAACTGCAGTCAAGTAGAAACAGACTCCTCACCCTGTTGAGGATGACAAGCTGTTGGAAAGAAAGCTTACAGAGAAAAAGCCCAGACTGCTTCTCTTTGCTCTAAATGGGAGTCAATACTGTGCTCTGCAAAGGATCAGGAACAAAAGAAAAAAATCAAAAAATTGTCAGAGACTGAGAGTGAACAGCACCACTTCTGTATCAATTTAAAAAGCAAACAAAGAAAACATAAAACGTGGTTTTATACAGACATATATGTATTTTTCTACAGACATATAGCTTGGAACTGGATTTTGTCCCAAAACAGACAGTTTCCAGGTGTAACAGCCTAGCAGGAAACTACTATTGTAAGCAGCAGTTACCTCTTATGAGTTCTCTTATGTGAATTTTCTTGTTTGGTTATTCCTAATATTTTTTTTCTCTACAGAAACTATAGATATTCTGAGTCACAGAAAACTCTGTAATTAAAGTAAAACTCAAAAATAAATTATTTTAAAACCTAAACAATTTTCTTATTTAATAATACTTTAATAATATTCAAGGCATCTTGTAAACCATCCTGTCTCCAGACAAGCTTTTCAGCTCATCACACTGATGACATTCTGTGATCTGAATTACAGAAAAAAGTACAATGGTCCTTCAGGCCTAACACTAATTAAGCTATGAATTTCCCTTTAAATGAAACACAAGAGCAGCAGCAGCTACAATCTCCTCACAAACTCTTTCACGCCTCACTCTTCATCAATCACAAGTAGCTCCCCTTCCACCACAAGTGGAATTGAAAGTATGAATTTGATATAGTAACTTGGTGAATTCTAGTGGTCACAGTGACCTTCCTCCAAATAAGAAGAGCAACCTCTGACAGGCCATTTTTTTTTTTTTTTTTAAAATACACAGTGTGAGGATGGTGGAAAGCCCACCTCTCCTTTTCTTGATGTCATTACTGAATGACCACCACTGCACTTCATTTCTTGGATAGCATATGTAATTTCCTCTATATCTGTTATTTCTTGGGATAGTCTGCTTTTACTATTCAATTAATATAACTTTCCCTGCCCTCCACAAATCAAAATTAAAAAAATAATCTTCCCAATGGTGTCAAGAGCAGTAAAGGGGGATGACAGGAAAGACTGGTGTTCAATACCATTCACAAATTAGGAGGCAACTAATAACTCACAGAGTTATTACAATAGTTTGAAGGAGAAATATCCCTGTTTAGAGTGATCAACATGAAGAAACACGGATGACTAGCAGAAAGGGACCAAAACTTGACAGATTGATAAGCCTATATTCTAGCCGTAGCAACTCAAGCAATATTACACCCATGAGGCTGATAACAACTGCATAAACAAGAGGGGTGGGGGGTGGGAAAGGTGAACTCCGAGAAAGAGATCATGTCCACTATCTAGTGATGAGAGAGACAGACAGGCTATTACAGGATCAAGACTCAACATTATCATTAGTTCAGAAAAGGTTCAGAAAATCAGCATTTATAAAAAAAGATAATTTTGACAAATTTTCAGCCATACATTTAAGCCACAGTTGGTCAAGTCTAATAGAAACCAAATGAGAGATAGCTCTTGGATAGACTTGGAAATATTCAGTAAGTTCTAAACAACTGGATATAAAATTTGGGATAGAGTACACTAACAGTGACACAGACCAATCCACTTACTGTAAAAATGATGTGTCACCTGCTTATTCTGCTTAGGGTGTAGGAGTGTAGAACAAGACAGATGTGATTGCCAAGATCTCATAAACAGTTTATGATTTCCAAGACCTCCATTTTTCCAGATCTACTGACAAAAGGCTTTCATTCTGCAAATGAAGCCAAGTTCCATTTTTTGCTCTAAATTTTCCAATTCATTTTAAATAACAATTTGAGAGGTCAATGTTAGCTGAACTTTGCCAGTGCTTTTTTACTACTTGGTAATTACTGATTCACAAGTTTCTAAGGAAAGGGATCAACAGAACTCTTTGCCTGAAGTCAGTGCAGTCATGTAACTATGCAACTGCACTTACTACTTTCAAGTTCAACGAGCATTTGCCTACAGTATATTTTATATTATAGAATAAGGCACTAAGTTTCAAGACAGAAACCTCAAGAGGTGAAAGACACAACCTATTAAGATTTGAAAGCATTACAATGTTTAAATTGTCTAGCTAAGTGCAACTTGGAAACCATCTCCTGTTACTACAACCATGAATCATAGTCAAGTGAAAAAAAGTCACAATTGGGCCTTTTTTTTATTACTCTGCAAAAGGTTCCAGCTCTGTATGAACTCATAAGCTGCAAGGCAAACCACAGGTAACTGAAATCTGCCATCTAATTCTCAAGTCTATTGAAGAGTAATGTGAGTTACTAGTGCTATTTACTTATTTGAGAAGATTACTGATACAAAGTTTAAAACTTTACAGGCATTCAGTCTAGTTGTCTCTCTTATCCTACCTTCTGATCTGGATTAAACAAAGATATGCAAATCTTTCCCTAATACTAAAGAGAAAAATAACTCAGTTTATACAAGAAAGAAATATCAGGGGATTGTCTTATATTTAATTGACTGCACTAAATACTGACAGTGTTTCAGTACATTGGCATTACTTTGAAGCCCAAGAATTTATCACCAGGATGTATAACTGCAGCTGAGAGAGAAACTGTGAATGAGGGTGGACGCTTAGAGATCCTGATAACAACACACAAAAAAAACGCGACTTGAAAAGTATGCCAGAAAGATTTATTGCTGACCAGTGAGGACTGAAGAAGTGCAGCATGCTCACCTGCATGCTCACCTGGTGCTGAGCATTGGAGGAGTTCACGCGGTTTGTCTCTGGCACCTTTCTTCCTCTCCACAGCTCCTAAGCCTCAGCTCAGCAGCTGTTTCACACTCCCCTGCCCCGATCTGATTTCTGATTCAGAGAATCTGTTCTGATTTCTCTGACAAATGATTTGTTGACACTCAGGTTCAGAACTCTCCTGAGACTCCCATCTGCTTTCTCTCTAACTTTCCCTTACCAAATGCCCAACAGAAAATCCATCTGCCACCAAGTGCAAAAACTCTGTCCAGCTGCAGCATTTTCTGTTCTTCTAATCTAGGTGTAAGTATGGTCTATGTTCAGCACGATTTGCCTTGAACTTAGCTGAAGATCTAAGGATTCATAACCTGTTCATAACCTGCACCCAGGTTCCAAAAATTCACATATTATCCAAATTCCTGTATACATTTTGCAGATGTGATGTCACACAAGTGGTGATATTCTCATGCTGATAAGGAATTGTAGCTCCTTCGATTTCTCTCCAACATCCTCCTTTTAGTTGAAGCTGTACCTTAGGCCAGTAACAAATACCTGTTCAGGTGGAAGAAATAAAGAAATAACACACCTGCCAATATGTGTGATAGAACCTTAAGACAAGCCATAAGCACAAGAACCCACTATGTCATTTTTGTTGAATTCTTGCCACAAAAGGATCATTTAAGATAAGCTGGTCTCAAAATCTGCCTTTTTAACTTACTTATTCATTTTATAGAAGGAATAAGACACAGAAGTCCCAGTAAAAAAATTGAGACTGAAGAGAATATCTTCCCAACAGTACCATTGCTCAGATAAGGCAAAGTCATCACTTTTTATCTGCAGGAAGATTTCCTTTATGTTCTTACGAAGAATCTGATCACACTATAGTTAGTTAATTATTAAGTTCAATTGCCACATATCAAGTACTCAAAATTGAATTCTGTATCTTCATTAAAATATATTAAAGAAGAGAGGAAACACTACATAAAGGATAACGTTATAAAATTCTCAAAAGACTATGCATACATCTTTCTCAATCCTACTGATAATTATAAAGAAATTTTATTTATTCTGTAGTAATGAGCTGTCAAGCTCCTCATTATCTACAAGTTAATTTATACAATAAAACTTTTAGAAGATCTTCTATTATTTACCCTGAAAACACTGACAGAAAGGACAGACAGATGTCAAATAGTTTCTAGAATGACCAACTGTAAACACGCATAAAGCCAGATTAGACAGCAATGCATACTTTTATCAGACTCCATCATTTGTACACCACACAATGGGGACTCCAGTGTCAGATCATGAAGTTGTGGACTTCATAAAAGAAAGAATTACAGCTTTGTCTATTTACACTACTAAACCAGGATATTTTTCAAAGGTTTCCATGAAACCCACTTCTAACAACCTCACAAATCACCTTTAAAGTCAAAATCAGAACAGATGCAATTTTAGAGATATAACAGGCATGAGAGTGAATTCTTTAACTGTCCATTTTTTCTAACACAATTGGATTTTCAACACAGCTTCCTCTAAACGTAAGGAATAATGAGATCTTAAAATTCAAGTTCTCATTAGGAGGACATCTCAAGGCTTCACCTTGAAACACCAAACAGAATGAGATCTGCTACTGAAAGTGCATTTGTTCTCCAGAAGAAAACAAAATCAGATGTCATTGGAATAGGACTGATAACACCTTGTTACCACAGAAGAAATCCTGTGGCAAGATAAAAGGATTTTGGTATGGCATATCATAAATCCATCTGAACAAGGAAAGAATGTTGTTGTTTATCCTGAAGTACACATAGTGAAATTTGCATTATAAATATGATGGCAAAATTTCATTACACGACAGTCTCTTTTGGAGACTTTTCATGATTTACTGCTTTTCCACTCCAAACTCAGTCTGGGATCTCAGAGTCAGGCTGACCAGAGATGTTTTGGAGTCTCCTTACTTCATGGTATTTACAAACTCCCTGGACACCATCTTGGAAAACCTGCTCTAGGCAGCCCTGCTTGAGCAGAGGGGCTGGACCAGATTGCCTCTGGAGGTCCTGTCCAACCTCAACCATTCCATGAACACTACCAGAAGTACCTATAACCCCCAAATTAGTGCTTGACATGAAAATTTTCCTTCTACATCTGACTGTCCCAGACCTTCCCAAAGCTAAAGCCTTATCAAGGCAGACCACCCCAAAACACAGAGGCTAGGACACTCATCTGCTGCATGGGAAGTAAACATTCATATGTCAGTTCTGTGTGCAGAAAACCACTCAGTCTCTCATATAACATACATTGGACCTTTTTAACATAAGCTTTATCATGAAACATGAAATATGTTTGTGCTAAAGGCTATCACAATAGCATGACCTGGATAACAGAATTACATATTTCTTTGAGTCAGAGAACAGGAGCCCTTAATTCTGAGGTTAAACAAAATTTTTCATAATGACTAAAAGCCCTGTCTTTAAAACCAAAGTTTATTCTGGAATTCATAAGAATACAAGAAAAATATTGCATACGGTCATGAAGTCTCAAATGAACAGTGTCAGCAAAGAATGGAAGACTTTCATGTATTCTGAAAACAAAACAAAACAAACAAAGCAAAACCAAACCCCTGGTTAATTTTAATGAAAGATAGTGTTAATTACAGAGAAAATACTTCCCACTCCTGCTCTCACCTGCCTTGAGGAAAGAATGTTTTTATTTACTAAAAGAGTTGATGTATTTATTCAAGACCAATTCCAGCACTCAGAAATGTCCCGCTGGAGGATACTGTGGTGGAAGTCAGAAAATCAGTGCAGGAGCATCCATCCATCTCCACCTTGCATTGAGTCACTTCTGTAATGCCCAAGCTGTACTAGAAATTCTGTTACAGCTCACAATGCTTACAGCACTATCTAAGCTAATGAAGAAAGTATTTAGAAGATAAGAAATGCAAGAAATTATGTTGGTTTTTTTTTAATTGTCTGGTTTTGGATTAGAAGGAAAAAAAATATATTTTGGATCTATACTAATATTTAAGTAGGCTAATAGTGAATATTCTGGCTAATACTGAAACAAGTGACTTTTTCCTATTGCAATGCTTTTAAAATTTTTATTCATAGTATTCATCTGTTTGACAAATACAGTGAAATTACCACTTCAAGAGGCTTTAATAACATAGAAGCTATTGATTTTTGCACCCAATTCCAAGAGCTGATGAATGTCCTTTTTTCACTTACAGAAAAGACAGATGACAACTCTTCCATCTGTTGAGACTGAGAACCTTTGTGACTGAAAAACACCTTGGTCTTTTTACCTCCTGAGGGAGGAAAGCAAGAATAAATTGGCCACATAGATGTACTTTAATAGGCAGTGCTTAAATTGAAGCTCTATAGCAACATGAACTGCTTTCTATAGCTGGCTTGTTTGTGTCTCAGGCACAGCAGCCAAGGGAGATGGTTGCATTATTCTCTGGATGTTGCTGTAACTGCACAATAAATACAGCATTCTTAGGTTTTTTATCTTTTAAGTGCCTTTCAGATAAACAGTCTGACCTGAAGTGTAGCCTTTTGCTGTTTAAAAACAAAACCAGAAGAGCTCTGTATTCCCCACAAAAGCAGGACCAAACAAGGAGGTGGCTTATGGACCTAATGTTTAAGATACAAGATACACTTAAGATACACTTGAAACCCCAGACAGATTTACAAACCATGAAGGAAAATAAAAGAAGCTCAGTGCTCGCTGAAGAAGTCAAGAAACATAGGAACAAGCCTATTACAAGGGATGTAATTTTCAGGTTCTGCAAAATCAGTCAGTAACAAGCACCAGCTATGAAGCATTGGGCCCAGTGGTTTCATTAGGAAAGGGTTAGGAGAAATGTACAGCTTTCCAGTGGAAATGTTGGTCTGAGAGCTGCCAATCGCTGAACCAGAATTTTAGGAGGAAAAAATATCTAAGAAAAGCAGTTCAGATTTTTTTGCTACTTTGCCTTTGAAAGATTAACAGGTAAAAATGCCTTTGCACTGAAAAATGAGAGAGCAAAGAAGTAAGTCATGGTCCTCTTCTCAACTTCAATGCATATTTAAGTGGACTACATCCCAGTATTTTCACATAACAGTATCAGACATCAAACATGCAATTCCAAAAACATCGTTTCCACGAGTCCAACATCAAGCCAACAGAACGACTCTATGCATCAAATTTGTATGCCTCTGTTATCCTAGGTGAAAGAGCTCCCCATGCTCCTGTTACATTCCCCCAATATCAAGTACAGATACGTGTTCTTGAAATGTCAAATAATGGAACCTTCACATTCTCTCTAGGCTACCTGCCTCAAAGCTTCACCATCGTTATTGTTCCAAGGTTTTTTTCTGATGTATATCCTAAACCTTCCTTACTGCAATTCAAGTCTGTTTCTCACTGATCTCCCTGTGAAAAACTGTGAATATGTTCTCTACCTGTTGCAACAGCCTTTTATATACTTGAAAGCTCTATCATGACACCTTAGCCTTATCTTCTCTGTATTAAAAAAAATTCAGTTCCTTCAACCTTTTCTTATTAATTTTTTTTTTCGGTTGGTTTTTTTTTTCTTTAAAAGATTTCTTAGAACTCATTATTTTTCTCTGAACTGAACACCCTGAATTGGTCCATATCCTTTTTGACCCTAAGAGGTTAAGGAGGGCTAAAGAATTTCTTCTGCTTTAACACAATGTTCCTGTCACACAGTCCAGATGGTGTTTGAAGTAACTGACAAAACATTGTTTACCTGTGTTCAAGTTAAGAATGACTATTATGACTATTAATCCACATTTTTTCTTATACTCCTCATGCCTAAGGACTCATTACCCATCCTGTTCTTGTACAATTAATTATTCCTATCTAAATATAGAAGTTTAAATCTGTCCTTTCTACATAGCAACCCAGCTAAGGACATTTTATTTTTCCTGTAGTGTTGCAGTAACAGAAAGACAAGAAGTTTTTCAATATTCACAGAATTCAGGCCCTGCCTACCAAGATCGTTCTGCATTTTCCCATATTGTCATCACTTGATGATGACTGTATAGCAGTTTATATTCCTCCTCCAAATTAAAGGTTTTCTGTATGAAAATATGGAATAATAATGGGGCTGAAGTCATGCTCCTGAAACTTCCATTTGATCTAGCTGTCCATTATGATGAATTTTCTAATGGGTACATATACAGATATCCATGCTGCATGGTTTTAGATTTATAGAAAAAAACCCAAACAAAATGAGAAGATCGCACCTATTGAAACCAAAGGACGTGGAAACTATTCAAGATTGCTTACTTCAGGATGGACAGAATTAGTATAGGCAGAACAAGGAAAGCAGGTAATGTAAGCATTTAAATGTAATATAACTGTGAGAGTCTGATCTCATTGATGTGAAATTGTCTCAAAAGAGCAATTTTTAAGTCAATAGCCCTGGCTAGGGTGGAGGACCTGAACTGCCCAGAACTGAGCAGGAGTGACACCTCAGGAAGAGATAAGAACTACTGTGTGGAGACTGCTCCCCTTTTCTGAGGGCCTTCAATGCTGGGCCGTCCCTCCAGGCACGATTACCCTGAGCAGGGTGGAGGAATCCACCTTGATTGTAGTGATGCTGATGTACCTGGGTAAGGGGGCTGGAATGGAGTGGGGAGTGGGGACTGGCAGGAGATAAGAACTGATGAGGGGGTGGGGGACTGCACCCTTCTGTGGCAGCTCCCCCCTGCAGGCAGCCTGTCTGCAATGGCTCTGGTGCCAATGACCCTGGCTTCTGTGGCAGCTGACTGAGAGCTGAACAAAAGGAACTCAGGGGTATATATATGGCTGTCCGTTCTGTGGCTGTTTCATCGTCTCCTGACCCACTGCCATTCTGCATCAGGCCCTGTCCAGGCTCAGCGCCATCCTGAAGAAACTCGCTGGACAGCTGGGCCCCTGGTGGTGACTCTCTCTCTCCCTCATTCTTTCTTCCCACTTTCTTACTGTTTTTCTCCACTTTTCTCTCTCTCTTGGATCTTCTTTTCCTCTCTCCCTCTTTTGCCTGGCTCTATATTTTTGCCTGTGTCAATTGTCAAATAAAATCTGCTTGCACCCAACCCTTTTACCGCTGGACTTTGTGTCGCAGATCCAAAACAAAAATAAATTTTAATGTTACCTTGGACTGTAACAGGCGGGTTTTCAAGTTCTAAGTAGAACTCCTGTTTCTATACATAGACCATGTCAGTTCTGCAACTTGGACCTTTGAAGCATCAATACAAAAACTATCACAGAAATTCCTCAACCAACGGAAGAGTGAATCAGTTCTTGAGTACAACACAAACCTTCTGACAGACAGATACAAAATTTGCAACTAGCTATGTCCTACTAGGAAATTAGAACAGCCAGTATAATAATCCAGACTTTATCACAGTTTAAAATATCAGTTTCTCTAGCAATGCAAATTTACACTGACTCATAAATGTATCAAAAATGAAAAAAAAAAAAATAAAAAATCATCTGCAGTCTGACTAGACAGAATTTTTCTCTTCTTATTCTGATTAATGTTGAAAATACAATAAATTCAAATGCAAGGATATTAAACTCCTTGATGGAAGAGACTCAATTTTTAAGGGTAAGGGAATTTTTAAGGGAAAGAAATCCATAGAGATGTGACTTATTAATGGTTTATTAAAAATTCATGCCAAGAGCACAATAAAAGTTCATCTTATTAAAGAAAGTATACTTATTTCACTGATGATAAAACAATCTTAGTAGGGAAAGATGGAAAAGGATATTAATGGGATTAATATTAAAAATATATTGTCTAGAAACACAACAAATGAAATTATAAGACCAAACTGCAGTTTCTTTCTTTTTTAAAAAAAATACAGTAAACAAAACTTGGAAGCATTTAGTTTGCTGAGACTTGTTTACTTAAGCCAAATAATTTTGAAATGATGAAAAGAAATGGTTCAGCAATTCTTTACTTAACCCCACAGTGCTTAGACTTAATAGAATTTATTTAATGAGGTTAACACTATGTTATGTTAAGGGAACTGGGACTTAAATTTCAGTTGTTCTGTATTTCTGCTGTGAATGTAAGTAAATAATATTCTTATAACAGTCACTTCCTAATAAAGGAGGGTGTTAAAGATTTTGCACAAGGTAACACTCTCAACTATAATTAACATGCACATAGAGTTAAATGTACAGACAGTAAATGAAGATGTGTTTATAGATGTTAATATAGTTCTATTAGAAGCAATTTAGTATGAAGAAAAAGCAAGAAAGTGGATAACATCCGTTTGACAACTATGTTCAAATATGACACTAAACCATATTTACCAAGAATATTTGCTTTTTCTTTGTTATAAAGAGACAAAACACAGAGTGGCTAGTCTCATATTTTCAAATTATTGAATAGAATTTCTTTTGCCATTTATATGATAAATTGACTGGGTAGAGTGGAGGCATGAGTTGCAATCCTGAAACAGAAGTTTATCTTAGTTGTGATATAAAAATAGATTTAAAATTGTATATCAAAGACCGGCACTTTTCTAATACAGCTTTTATGCCCCTTTTCATTTGCATAGACTTTTCTATCCAAATTATTAGGTAGAAATATTAAGCCTTAAGTGTTATTATGAATATTGAAAATCAAATATTTTTCAGTTGTAACAATAAAGAAAACCAGAAAATTTAATTATCTGCCATGCTTCTTATTTATTTTAAATGTTAGCAAAACTGAGGCATTCCCCAATTATTACAACATCATTACATCTTCCATGTACCTTTCTCTATGTAATCACATTATAACTCTTTTCCTGATCTTCTGCTTTTTTCCAGCTACTTACAGTTCTTTTCAGAATGGTGTCATCTACAGACTTAATAAACACATTTTTGATGCATGCTTCTTTTTGACAGTGAAATCTTAATAATATGCTCTTGTTGCTTTTTCAATAGTTTTCTAGCCACCTGCTATAATTTCTTCTGCTGAAGTGAAAATATATGACATCTATTGCCTGTCCTTTACCCACAAGACATTTTATTCTGTGAGAGATGAAAATTAAATTGGTTTGACATATTTTGTTCTTAGCAAATCTATTTTTACCATCCTGAGATCTCCTTTATTTTTCTAGATGCTTACAGGTACTTTTAGTGACTTTTTCCAGTATTTTTCCAGGAACTGAAGTCAAGTATCTAATAAAATGCACTCAATCACTGAAATCTGGTGTAGAATGGATAAATCAGCTATTAATTTCAAACGAAGAACATTTTAAAATTCTTAGCTGATTCAATTGTCATGCAAGCTAGAGTACTTAGCCTTTTTAATCCTAGAAAATTTTCTTCTTAGAAACGCAGTTCTGACATTTGAAGAGTTGGGGAAAATTACCTTGTTCCAATATTTGACATATTTAACTGTAATAAAAACACTCAAAAACCTACCCAATTTTCAGCAGCACAGGTTTCACCATGTTGCAGCCAAGTTTTTGCTGAATTTTTAATGAACTGATTTGAGTTCTAAATTATTATGATTTACTAAACACGGGACAGTCTTTGAAAGTACTGGTAAGAAAGACATGAGAGTCCATTAGCTGTACTAAAAAGATATCAGCAGAATTGTGTTACTAAACATCATAGAATCATAGATTGGTTTGAGTTGAATTGGATCATCTGGTTCCAATCCCTCTGAATGGGCAGGGACATTTATATGACACAGCCACCATGTGGGAAAAAAAAAAAAAAAAAAAAAAAAAAAAAGAGAGAGAAGTAATCCCAGAAGCAGGGAAGTGTTTGTGTCTGAGGTACATGAAACAGAACAGGTTGAGAGTTACATTGTATCCCTAACCTTTTATTAGAGGACAAGAAAGCCAAAAAATCTCTCTCACATTTTGTATTGCAGTTTACCAAACTAAATTTTTTAAATACTACTTATCCAGGAAAAAAAACAAAGACAAAAACAAAAGTCCATAAAATAAAATAAATAAAGAAATAAAATAAATATACCTATTTTCATGGCTGTAAATGTTAAATGCACATTTTCCTGGGAATTGTTATACTAAGTGGATCATGCTCATCCATTTCCAGCTGTGGTCTAATGCTTTAGAGAAATGCATTAAACCTCTAGATGCATGAGATTACTGGACTGACTTCTGTTACCCTAGTCCATCAGCTTGCAAGCCCAAAGTTTACATCATTTACATCATTTATACTTTATATTAACATCAGTGTATGGTCATTTCACATCTAGTAAATTTTCTATATTCCTTTTTTTTGTTAAAAAAAATGTCCTATTAATTTCACATTACTATTTACAAATCACCTATCTAAGGGCTGGAAAGAGCAAGAAGAATCTTTCAAAAGCCTGGAAGGTTCCTGCCCTTCTTGAGCCTATTTAGAGATTAAGTCCCTCTAATGAGACTAGAGAGTAGCATAATAATATTAATGACTATTAAGAGAGTTCTGAAATATCTAAATGGCTTGTGAAAAAAATAATTAAGAGGGAAGGAAAAAAAAAAACCAATTTTTACTAACGTCCTCAACACACTTTAGTCTGATGAACAGTTGGTAAAATACTGCCATACTGAAGGTGGTGACAAAACTCACTTGATGAGAAATATGTTGGAGGGGAGGTAAAATAATAAAAAGCTACATTTCTCTGGTGCTTTCTACTGGAATGTCGTGGTAGAATGAGGTTATGCAGAAATAAACTGGGATGTGTTAAGAGTTAAATGCAGTGCTCAGAAAACACAAAAGAAAGTGGAATGCTAATGAACCAGAGAACACAGCTAGAATGCAGAAATAATTTGTAGTCAAGTGAAGCCTGAAATTTGCTATTGGATTTCACTAATTGTTGACTGTGGGTTATGGTGGGTTCTGATGTTTGCTTCTTTGTGTTTTTCCTCACTCCACTCAGATTTAGCATTAGAGAATCAACAAAAGTTAAGTATGAGTCACCCTAGTGACCAATGAGCAGGAAGCTTTAAAATTGCTGTTTCTTGGCCAACTGAGGCTGATTATACTCTGACTTCTTTGGTAACAAGTAAATAAAGAGAAAAAAGAAAGTCTTTTAAATCAAAAAAAGCACAGGGTGGATGGAAATGATGAGCAACAAGAAGCTCCATGTAGTTCCAGGCACACCACCACACTTGTCAGCAATTCCTAACAAAATCGTAATTTTTGTCACATTTTTCAAGTTTAGCATAAGTGCCAATACCAGACAAACTAAAGCATATTTTATGCTTCTGCATATGACTCTACTGCCCTAAGCACAGCATTTAAAAGTACCTGTCTCATTTCTGCAGCGGCACTACAGGGCTAATTGCTGATGTTAATTTATTTCCCCCTTTTTTTCCAGCCTCTTATCTATTATGCACACCAGTTCCCCGTTTCACCACTCTGGGCTCATTCATAGACTTGCATTTTACACCTATAAACTACTAGAGATTCTGGATTAAAAAACATACACCAGCTACCGCAGGCCTTATAGTCCTTAGAAAAATCAATACATACCTTACACGACTGCCTCTTTGTTCTGTTAGATAGACTCCCTCTAGCATCCCGAATGCATGGCAGGAGGTCATCTCATCAAGGAATTAATTTACAGCTCTTGAACACCATAAAATTCTGCCCTCAAGCATCCATACTGCATGTCCTGAAGCTTATCTTCTCTTCTCCATGGTGGGCTGCATGGTACATCTCTGCAGCTTGCTTACAAGACTGGCACAGTTGATCTACAAAACAAACACTGCTTGCTGCCTGGTGCTCAGCTGACCGAAGATTTTGTTGCAGCTTTGCAATCACTGCCAGGTTCTGCTAGATATGCAAATCTGTTTCCTTGTTTTATGACTATGAGGTTTCAATGAAGACAGTTTTCATCTTGAGCCGTAACCACTGCTGGACATGATGTGATGTCCTTACTGAACTTGTGCAGTCAGACTATCTGATGTTTCATGAGCTGCTAAAGTTAGCTTTCTATCTAAATTATTATTATTTGTGATTATTATTATTATCCATTAATATTCATGGTATAAATGTTTGCTGTCAAATATGGCTCACATTTAAATGAATGGAATCCCCAGTAGAAAAATGCAGCCTTATTTTTATGGGTTCTTCATGTTGAATGGTACAACTCATATCTACCACTCATACTGATTTGCAATGAGAGAAAGACAAATAAACTGAGAAACATGGGAACTGAGCTTTGTGGAGAATGGAGCTGGTATTCAGACCTAGTGAAAATGATCTAGCAATGAAAGAAAGCCTTTCAGATTACTGAGGACTATAGGTGCTCTTGATTTCACTTATAGTTCCTGGTTTATGGTCTTGAGAACCATGTAACAATTACTAAGTGAAAAAGAGAAACAAAGAATGGGAACAGGATAATGTAAGATCATTGTTCATTATGAATTCTTCCATACTATAATATATTTTTCCAACAATATAGAAAAATATTGGCAACATCTTTCAACTTAATATTTTAAGTCATGCATATTGCTTTTGGAACAGGAAAGAAATAATAGGAAACTTAAGTCCTGGGGCTGAGCCTCCTTTATCTGTGAAATTTTATTGAATTGATTGTGTTTGGAAACAATAAATAATAAAAATAAAGCTAAGCATTTTTATGGCTGCTTTCATCCATAAACTTCAGGGCACTCTTTGGAACACTTGTCTAGCTAAAGCCAATAATTTTACCCTGTTGACTGGCATGGAATACTACATGCAAGTGTAGTCCATTAAAAGGGAAATGAGGAGAAAGATTGTCTCCTGGTTAAAGTCTGTGGCTGGCAGTAATAATTCTTCAGTTTTCCTTCCAGCTCTGCCATTCATTCAAAGTGACCCCGGGAAAGTCACTAAGGCCAAGACAAGAAGAGAGAACAGAATTTAGTTCCTACAGTTCACTGAACCATTCAGTAAGAAGTTTGATTTGCATAGCTGCCAACCATCTGGAAATTCTTGTTGAAAAACTTAGCCCTAATCTCTTGTTCCAGTGGTTGGCCCATCTGAAATTCAGTATTTGTGAGAAACTGAAATGGTTTAATTCAAATCAGTTTTAAATTTACCTCATTAATTGGTTATAAGTCTCCACTGTATACATGCTTAAACCAAACAAACTCTCTTAAGTGATAGGCTTACTTGGTAAAATATTTTTGTAATACACAAAACTCAAAGTTCATAAATTTGAGTGTTGCTGGATTAGAGTATGGCACCGTTTTATTGTGGCTCAAACCCAACTTTACACTTAGGCTTCTTTTCATTGTGCATCTATATTCTGCAAGCACTGTGTATCAAATCTAGGATATTACTTTCCTTTCATATTATTCATATTTCATTCGTTTCATATTATTGTTCAATATATTACACTGTCAAACTATTCCTGCAAAATTCTTTTTCCTGGACTTTGCAAATGCAGTCTTCTCCCCCTCATAATTCAACCAAGTAACGTTCTTTTCCTCCTCTTTGCTCCCTACTCTGGCTGTTTTTCCTATTCCTGACTTTGCTTTTGAGATTTTAAACTACTTTTATCTTAACTTTGGCCTTTCAATGACTACAGAGACATCTGCTCCCAATTCCAAATAACTGATCTCCCCTTGCAAATATCCTAGGACAAAAATCAAACCATTACACCCAAAAAAGATTCTAACTGGTAGCATTGGTTTGACATGGCTTCTCAATTAATTTGCTGCTAGACATAAGATTATTAGGAGCTGTCAACAATTTAAGGTTTTCAGATCAAAATTTGAACTACTTGTTTTCTCAATAAATGGAAAAACAAACAAAACAAATTTAATACCAGTGACATTGCTGGCAACTTTTCCTATTGATTATTAGCAAAACCCCACATAATCTCAATGGCATCTTACTGAAATGATCTCTGCTTGCTCTGAGATAGTGTTGCATGTATGCTTGACACATTTAAAAGGAAATTACCATTAATGAGGGCATATATTTTCCTATCAAATTTTTCACAAATGAAACATTCCTGATTTTCACAGTTTAACCAAAATTGTCACACTTTTTAATATTTCATCATGGTGAAATGTTGTCTGCAGCAGAAAGGCTTAATTTCCTTCCTTGAAATGTACTGCAGTTGAGAGAAGCTCATGCACTGAATGCAGTAGGCAGCACTACAGACCCTGATGTGAAAAAGAAATTAACAACTTGAATTTTTCTGCCTTTCAGATCTTCCCACTGTCCTCAAATTGTGTATATAACAAAGTAATTTGTTTGCTAATTGACACTGGACTATCCCCAGTAAAATCAATGGTCTTTATTTCATTAATTCTGAGGTCAGAGGAGCCTTTCAAGACACTCAATTTCTCCACTGTGAACTCACAGGAATCAATATGTCAAATTGCTCAACAGAAAAAAAGTACTACAAAGATATATGAACTATTTACCTTGTTGACGTTAGTGGAAGTATTTCATGCTGGAATTTTGCTTTAAGCTACAAGGAGCAAAGATACATCATTTCTAAAGAGACAATACAGGGCTGAATATCCAACTACTCAGCAAGTGGGTCGAGAGGCGATATCTGACAATGTGAAGCAGAGAACAGGAATTTTAATTCTACCTCCTTTCGCTGTATTTTTCTGTAAATTCATGACTCAAAATATAATCTGAAAACCATGAGTAGATTGTGGACAGTTGGGATATTTTTGCAGGAATGGAAATTCTGTATAGAGAAAAGAGGATGAATAGTAAAAGCTGATGGTCAGAAAAGTACGGGCACCACTCAAGAGAGGCAACAGAAGTAACAACAGATGGGAGAAGGAGAGGAGCTTGAGATAAAAACTGAAATGCTGAATAGGACTCTTTTCCACAAACCCAGCAGTTTTATTAATCTTTAATTTGCTCATTGAACAGTTTTACAGTCAGATACAAAGTAGTATGCAAATTACTGAACACCTTTGTGAATAAAAACATTTAACATATACCCCTGTTAGGCTTTCAAAAGAAAAAACATGTGCATATAACATTGCCAGAGTATCTTGACATTAGAACTGCACCAGAAAGAAAAGAATTGCTTTGTAATATTTAAAATTAATGAGACCATGGAGTAATTCAACCTTCTATATACATATAGCTCTTTCAAAAAGTCATAACTATTGTTATATTTTATGTCATTATTGAAAATTAATTAATTAATTTCACCAAATTTCAACCTTCCCCACCATGATGGGGATCATGTTCTCTGAGAGAGGAGGAAAGATTAAAGGAAATACCTGAAGCATCAGGAATAACACTGAGCAATAAAAGAAAAAAAAAGTTAAGTTCAGTGCCACTTTTCTATCCAGGTTTAACAGTAAAACAGGCACAGAATCTGCAGATTTTATTTTACATTTTTTTCATCAGCACATAGATGACAAGAGGGCATCCCAGCTCCATATTATATTACTAGTACCTCATCACACAAAACCTATGATAATTATACTAAACTCTCAAATTTTTATATTTAATTTTCTTGTTGCCTACAGTTCTAACATGCACTTTAAAAAAGGTCCTTCAAATTTTGCATTTAATCTTGTTTGCTGATTTTCAGACACAAAAAACTCACTACATTAAAATAGGAGTCAGGGGAATAAAATATTCAGTCCCCTGGAAAATCACGTGATTCTCAGCTCATTTCGTCAAAGAAAATCAAACCAGAGGTAGCTTTTGAAAATTCTGTGTTGCTGGTTCCTCAAGTGAAGACTGTGTCTTTTCCTTTGGCTTGTTTGGCATAAAGTTTAAACACTCTGAACTGTACAGTAAAAATTTAAAACTTTAATACCGGTGTGTGTATGGAGAGAACAGAGTCTTGGTTCCTGTAGTCAGACTTATCAAGATATTGAAAGTACTCAAATATAAATTTATGTTTGGGATGGTCTACAACACTGCTCATAATGGCTTAGCTAAACTGGTTTTAATCATCAAATTGTACAAGCATTTATGCAAGTTTTCCAAGAAGTCTGGCTGCTTCCTTCGGTCTCCTAATCTGTTTGTAAACCTTAACCAGAGTCTCCAGTTCTATACTTATGGCCTTACAGCTTCAGGTAGTACTACAAGGTTTAACAGATCTATGCAGAAGTAAGCATGATCTAATTCTAGAATCTTGCTATCCAACTATTTATACAACTTATAGCAACCTATTGTTGCTATATGATTTAACTAGTTATATGTTATAAAGGGGAGAGGTGAAAAAATAGGGAGAGAGGAAAAAATGCAGGAGGGAAAGAAAAAAAGAGGGGCAAGGGAGGAAAAAAAAGGGGGACGAGGGGGGAAAAAACGGGGGGTGAGGGGGAAAAAGGAGGGAGTGAGGGGAGAAAAAAGATGGGGTAAGGAAAAAAGAGGATGTGAGGAAAAAAAGAGAGAGAAGGGGACAAGGAGAAGAAAAGGAGGAGGGGGAGACTAAGAGGGGAAAGCAAAATAAAGGGGAATGGGGACGGGCAGATGGATGGACTGTGATTTGTCCCTCCATTATCCCAACTTTGTTCATTACTGACAGGACACATCAGTATACAAAACAACATGTGTACAAATTGCATATGGACTCAGAGGTTATATTTATAAGCTCTATGTAAAATCTTCAGTGGAAAGCCCAAGGGACAAACTCGTATTACTTGCTATGGTTTAGAACAAATCTCATTCATTTTTAAGCAAGTATTGGGTCATGTTGCATGGTAGATTACCTTTTCCCTTCTAATCTAGGTACCATCTGGTTAATGAACAATTCAGATACCTGGGGGATATGCCAAATCTCTCAGAAAGAACCACAGAGATAGGAATGCTCTAACTTCTTTAGAAATAGTTCTAGTAAGGTGAGAAAATCATAATTAGCCTTACAGCATAGAATTATCAGCATTTTTGTTTGAGCAGCTGTAAAGAAATCAGTTTTAAAAGTGACTGGACTTAAAACAGCCAAAAGAAAACATACTGCACAGCTCTCTCTGGAATTTAGATGTAAGTTGGAAAAGTGAAAGAAAACAATCCTGAGTATAGTATTCCAGTTATAACACAATGTCTTTTTTAACTACTTTCAAACAGCCTTTTTCCATGCCCATTTCCTACATAGCACTAATTACAAAGCCAGGCTGATTTAAAAGATTACCAATATGCCACTGGATTCACCCTGCTATAAGACATCAACAATTCACACTTTTTTTTTTTTTTTTTTTTCCTGCTGTGTCTTGCTTTCCTTGTTGTTTGGTTGGGGGTTCTTTCCCCCTTTTTTTTTTCTTTTGGTTATTTAGTTTGGAAATTATCTGCTATTCATCTTCATCTTAGACATCTGTTTCAGAACTGAACACATCATCCTCCATAGGTGCATCTGTCCACTGACATAGCAGATACACTATGAAATCAGCTCTAGCTAGATGCAGAGCATTTATATTACTATAGCCAAGTCAGATATGTTCCAACCTTTAATATTTGATGTTGAAAATCCTGATGTTCATGGACTCTAGTAACAGATGTTAAATCCCTAATTGATACTAAACTCAAGTTAGTCTTTTATTTGTTTGTTTTGTTTTATTTGTGTTTTGGGTTTTTTTTTGTTTTGGTTTGGGTTTTTTTTGAACCTGGTAGATAATGCTCTTCTATCATTTCTGTAGATATCCAGATGGATGGAATATTCTCAAAGACTGGCCAATGAATTGCAGTCTGTGGTTCATAATGGAGAGCAGACACTCACTTTCAGCATGTACAGCTAATTTTGAATGCCTTGAAACACCACCATATTCTCATTTAACAAACCTCTTTCTCAATGTTTCCAGCTTGTGGTACCTCCCTTGGGAAAACAATAAAAAAAGAATCACCACACTTGCAGGAGAAGAAAAGGTGATAAAGGAAAGCTTTGGTCACCATTTCAAAGAAAGTAAACAATATTTTTTAAAATTTTCATTAGTGCTAACAAGATCACAGAAGAAAAACATTAACGTAACACATCTAGAACTAATGATACTTATTCTCAAAACTGCTCATTTCAGGAAGGAAATTTTTAATTAATTTTCTTTTTTTTAAAAGGAAATGAATACAAATTTATAAATACTGTTTATAAATAGATATGTATCTACTAGTATGTATGCAAAGACACATACTTATTACAGAAAGCTTCTGGTTGCCAGTCAGATACTGAGTATATTTACTATGATTAATAAATACTTATATTAAAGTATATTCATGGAAAAAAAAATCTGTTAATTAGCTCATTAGCCTCAGATTCTGAGTTTGGCACAGAGTTACAATCCTTCAACCTCTCTCCCTCTTCTTCATCTGAACATACTTTATCCTCAAAAACTCGAATACTAAGACGTGCAATGTATGTTGCACTCTCTGTTTGGTGCTTGCAGAATTCAAGCCAAATTCAGTTTAAATATGTATCTACTCTTCTCTCATTTTGCAGCTACCAAATAAATATAACATCTTATATACTGACTATATTTAAATTCCCATGACGTGGGACCTGAATGCAGGAATATTTACAATTTTTTGCATTTTGTTTACTTACATCGCTATCACTCCCTTCTTAAGAATAACATGGAAATAGTACTTAATAATGGAGTATAATGGACACAAGTGCATTAATGTGCAAATGAAATCAGAGGAAATAATAATAATAATAATAATAATAATACATCAGAAAGTATGTATCTGTCAGCAAAAGGTTAAGAAACTTCAAGCAGAAGCTTCCTCTACGGCTTACACATTTGCATTAAGGCCTGGAAACACAGGGAGTGATTTTCAGGGTGGATAACCAGCATTACATCCCATGGAAATTCTAGGGAACATGACCTCTTCATGAGCCTTACAAATCCAGGTAGTATTTGCTGTGCACTCACCTCCCTAAACGATTTAAGAGATTTCACATAAGGCCCCGAGGTAGGCTCATGATGCACAAAGATATTTAGTGCTGTTGGATGGTTTTTCCCTGGCAGGTGTCAGCATACCTGCACCAACAGCATGAAGTCACGTAAGAAACAAATAGCCAGAATGGCTGGAGAGATCCTATAAAAGCAGCTGAGAGGGTCTGTGACAAGGAGGAAACCAGAATCAGGCAAAATTTAGTAGCACTACAACTTTCATTGTTTTTGTTCTGTTTTAAATTTAAGATGAAGCAAGGAAGCCAAGAGATATGTATGAGCTGTTGCCCACAGTGTTTTTGAGGAAGGGCACTACGTTTTGCTCAGCAATGTGAACATGCTTTTTTTGGGTTGGGACAGAAGAGCACAGTTATATTACCTATTCCAATGCCAAAAAGTAATCATAAAAAATAGGAGCACACTTCATCAGTGAATGCCTGATAGCCTGCAAGCTCTTTGTTTTAAATCTGTTTTATGAAAAAAAAGTAAATACAAAAAATATCAAATATCAAATAAATTTCTGAATATACTGGGGAAAAAGAACTCAGCAAATGGTTCCTAAGATGTTTGAGGCATGGCTCCCCATGATATGCACATACAGCATCCAGCAAAATCTTTGTAGGTACTCTTCAGTTTTAACTGTGAAAAATAGTTCTCTTAAGGAGGACTTAAGGGAGGCATTTAAAACAGGGTTCAAAAATCACCTGGATGGTACCTGGTTAAAACACACTTTAGGCTTTTGGAAAACTCACTTCTTAAGTGAGATAAACAAGACTTCATGTAATCCTTGTGGAATAGACCAAAGTGCACATGGAAATGATCTGCATTACTATGTTTCATCCCACAACCTGAGAAATCAACAAGAGATCACACTTTTGCTAGCTGCTTGAGGGGAAAAAACCTAACACACTGATATTTGCAACAGGTATTTAAATGACTTTCAAACAGAACAATATCTAACAGTTTACACTGACCACTAGATACAAGATTGAAATGAGTGAAATTGATTTGATAAATCTAGACTTTAGACTTTAGAAAGAAAAAGTACATCTCCCTTTAATTCACTTTCTCTTCCTTTGGTTATTCATATAAAGAATAATAAATTCTCATTCTCATCCTTAGAGGCTCTATCAAAAGCATTGCAGACAAACCCAATTAGCATTGAAAGGCTGAAACCTCCTTGAATTGTGTTGAGATTCCTTTGAGCTCATCTCCCAGCCAGACAATGTACTGAAGTTGATTTAGCCCACTCTTACTGAAATATTGCTGCTATTTTGAACTTAATAAATCACAAACAAAAATATGCCTTCATTCTGGTAGGGGACCAGAACCAATTTTGCATAAAGTTGAATAAATAAGCACAGGCGATAACTATCTTATCCAACAAGATAGTTTCAGGCAGCATATTTATTTTGCATAAATAAATTAACTCTTGAAAAGATTTCCTCAAAACCATTTACTTTCTACTTGGTGAAGAAGTGGTGAAATCTGAAATCATCCCAAAGTCACGCTATTCTAAGAGTACTAAAATTGCTTTGATGACACTCAAAGCTGCTCTCTTGTTTTTTGAGGGGTAGGTATTGTATATTATCATCACTGTAGAAGTTTTGCTTGTTCCCATGTGTATTTCCAGGCCCTTTTTCCATGGATGGAAAAACACTATCCTCAGTGCCATGTTAGGGAAATGATTACCATGACTTAATTACACAATATTTGAATAAAGCATTTTCTTTCATCAGTTTTTAATTTCCCCCTTCCAGTTTCAATCAGGGTTTCCTTGTTCTTCTAGTCATTCTTCAAAAATAAATTACAAATTCCCATCCTGCTTTTCTTTACTGTAATCATTACTTTGTCTAGTTTCACTGTGTCCTTCTTATTCATCTCTCCCTAAATAGTCCCATTCATTTCAATCTCTTTTCATATGAGAAAGTTTTCTCCATACCCATCATTCTGTCTCAACCACTCTGTTTCTCCATTGTGTCTTTCTGATACAGCAATGGGAACCAAACACAACATCACAGGGGAGGACACTGCACTGACTTTTTTTAAAATAAAATCATAGCCACAGTGTTTTCAGCATTATTCTCTTGTTCCTTTAATTTTGAGTATTTGTTTACTCTTTGGCAGCTGTTGCACAATACACAGAAGCCTGAAGTCAGCTGTCTCCACTGATGCCAAGGTCTATTTTTGACTGGATGACGTCAAATTAGAGCATAATATCTATAAATTTAGACATCTACATAAAACCTGATTTAGTTATCCAAGTTTCTCTAGACAATGAAGAAAAATAGGCACTTTAGAGGTAAAAATTCACAATAAACAGATAAAACAGAGTGCAAACTAGAGTCATCTGGAGTTTCTCTGGAATGATGTAAGCATACTTCTTATACTTTCTTTAAAAATAAATAAATAGATTTAGAAAGGTCCTAAAGAGAAGTCAAATTTAATGTAAGACACTAACAGCACTGCTACCTTTTTGTGAAAATACTGAAAATTGAAGGAAGATTTAATTTCCCAATAGCAATTAAGGCAGCTGTGCTCAGGAGCTTTCATTTTGCTTTTTTGTTTTCCAATAAAGTCCTATTGATTCCCAGTCAGGTGGTACAAAAGGGCTGTATAAAATAGTGTGTGAGAAAATAAACACAATGTCTTTACTCACCTTCTGCCCTCTCCTTCCACTTGACTTAACATAGGAGACTTAATGATTCTCCTGCTTTATGCTTTGGACAAAAAGAAACTTACAATAAGAAATTTACAACAGCAAGTGCTGTTTACTTACTGAGTCTCTGACCTTAGATGCAGGTCCTTTAAGAATAAGTGGATCTGATTTTAAAAACTACAGAAAAAAATTAGAACTTCTTTCTTTATAATCAGACATCAAAGTTTGATGTGGAATATGGTTTGGCAATAAAATTTCATCCTCTCATTTGCATTTCAGATAGACCATTAATATCTTACAAAAAGGGATGAGAATCAAGATAAAACATACTTTAGACTTTGATATATAAACTGTTGTTCATCCCTGTGGATTACAGTTTTTTCTGCTGCTAGAGTTACTACATCTTCACTTTTTTTTTTTTTTTTAACCTTATGCCACTCACCAGTCTGAAGCTCAAAAAGCTGCCCTGACATGGGTTTATGAACACCAAAAAATCCTATGTTAGAGAGGGATTATGGCTTCAAAAGCTTTCAAAGTGGACTTGCAGATTATTTTTCTCTTTATCACCATTTAGTGTCCTCAAACTCCCTCCCAGCCCCATTTTGTAGCAGGCAGCATTTGCTGCTGTTCTGCTGCAACCTTCTGTAACTTGGAAACAAATTTAAGAGAAAGATTTAAAAAAACCCAAACACATAAATGTCATATTAATAGCCTGAATTGATTCAACCACTGTTGCCAGATCTGCTGCTCTATACAATTGAGCAATGCTACCAGGAAGGAAAGGAGAGTTTGGGTCATCACAGTGGTGCTTGTTCCCATCATCACCACATGCTGTGTGAAATACAAGTCCCTATCAGCAGGTCCCAAAGCAGCAAGTAAAAGCTGTAGACACACATATGAATCCATAAAATATGTTTCTTGCCTACCTGATTTAAAAAGAAAAACAAAAAAACAAAAAACCAAAAAAACAAACATTTTCAGGGTATAAAGATTGTGATTATTCTGGAGGATATTATTCTGTGAGTGAAAAGGTCATTTGTATGGTCAGTCTATGAGAGAGATGCACATCTTAGAAACACTAATAAAAAGATGAATATGATGCATTAGGCAAACAAACAACCAAAACAAAATGAAGAGGACAAATTCAGTCACGCCTCATCCATGTTTCCCTGAGTAATGACCTTTGTTCTCCCCATTAAAAAAACAACTTTGACTTCCACCACTGCAAACAGAGAGCATTACTATCACCAACACAACTTCTGCCAGGAGAATATGTCTATCCAAAGCTTATTTATTAGAAATTGATCAGTCATAATAAGGAAGAGGACTGTGAGAAGCCTTGGCATGCCAAGTATTAGGTTAGAATAAGGTTTTCCAAAGCAAAACCCACCAGAGCTACTCACAGACCATCGCCTGGGGTGGATGTTAAAGGTCAAGTTGAAATGGCAATTTTTAACTTCTAAATGGGTCTTCTCTGTCAGGTACACCTCTTCAAAAAGCATACATCTGGACTGATCATTCTCCTGCTTCATCTTGGTTCCAAAAGAAAATACTTTGGAAAGGTTAATGTGAGATCATTTTACCAGTTTTTAGTGATTTAAGAACAAGGGAGAAAGCAGTTGTGTCTTTTTTAAAAAGAATTACTCTGTAGTTTTCTGCATGCTGATAAATCTAAGCCTTGGCATTTTATTTGTAGTTGCTACTTAGTGTTTGTTTAGAGTGCTGATGATATGCTCTGCACTGTCACCCATAAGAAGCAATGCCTGCCTCAGAGAATGAAAGTGAGCAGTCTTAAACTTATAGGTAGTCCCCAGTGAATTAAAAAAAATATTACTGATCTGTGTAAAGTTACTGTTTATAGTAAAGGAAAACACATATTGAAAGCTTAAAGGCTGACAACAAAAACAAATGGAACCCAGCAACTAAAAAAACCCAAAACAAATGCCACTGGAAAAAGTGGAGGATGGAGCAGAAGGGGGCAAAAATCAGGAAGAACTCCCTACCCCTAAAGAGCCCCCCTGAGACCAGGAGCCTGGGACACTCCTCAGTTGTTGCATAGCATAATTAGTCACAAACCTTCACATTAGCAGGACTGCTCACATGTATATGGTTTCCCTTGCTGAGCTCAGGCATTTTTAGTGAAACATACTTCCCAACCAGAATTTTAAATAAAACATATTGAAAAATAAGAATAAAAAATGTTTTTTAAGTGAGCACTTTCACATTATTGGCATTGCACATAATCTAACTCCTGGTGCTTGTAGCTGTGGGAAGAGCAAATTGGAAATTCCTGTCCTCACCTATACAAATAATCCTACTTGAGACACACCTCAAGAGTCAAGCAGAGGGTTAGGCCTTAACATGTTATGTGCATTTGGAAGGTGTTATATCACCTGCTCACATGAAGTTGCCAGCAATATTACCAGGACTAAGATGCATTAAACTTCATCTCTCAGGATAATACAGGACAGTTAGAAGGCTTTTTGCACACCAAAAATAATCAAAATATTACATCTTGTGCATACTAAGCAAATTACTCTGAGAACAGAACGGTCACCCTCAGACTAACATTGCTCTCGTGTCAGTTAAGCATTTTAGATAAAAGGTTTGCATTTCCTTTTGAAAATTGCCTCTTTACCGACTCAGATATATACTGTATCTACACCAAAATTCAGTTGCTTTGTCATCATATTTCCACATTAAATTATGATAATGTATGTGCTCTCCAGATCCAATGTATTTTGTATCTACATGATGTTAGTACCTGATCATGAATTTCTTACTCTTACCTAGAGAGATTTAGATAATACTATGAAGAAAAAAATGGTTGACACATTTCCTTTACTACTACATATTCAGAGTAAAAAAGGGATTTAAAATTGTTCATAATATAACCACCTATCTTAATGCTTTTCTAGTTACAGCAACTTTAAAATTTTTTAAAGGTAGTACCTAACAATATCACATAACTTTTTTCAACCATCTATGCAATAATTAGTTCAACACAAATTTAGAAGTCTTATTAGGAGAAGTTCCATATTTTTAAACTGGATAAAACTATTACAGGCAACATAATGCCTCACAACTCTACCAAACAGTCATAAGAGACCTTGCAGATCTGTTGATGTGATTTAAGCATTGAATGGAGAAACTGAACTGTAGTTCCACCAGAACCCAATCAAAGAGTTTTAATAGCCAGTGCTGTCAACACAAAGAGATGTGGCTAAATTAAAGGGAAAAAATGAAAATCAATATTATTATAAATTACATGGGTTTTCTTGAATTTGCAGTCACTGAGACACACTGCCATGGGTATCCAGTTGTTTGTAGCACAGCCCCTTGTGCAACAACAGTGGTATTAAAACACATACATCTGTCAATACTTGAATGAGTAGTTACTAAAAAGGTTACAAGTGCAACACTTCTAATCCAATTATAAAAGAAAAAGAAAAAAAAAAGCCCATAAAATCTATATTAGAAGCTGAGGTATTAGTCTAAAACTTCTTTTCATTCCATAGTGACAGATGAATGTGATATAATCCTTACTGGTATCTACTGAGTGATGCATTTTTTGGTATCACTTAATAGTCTAGTTATATAAAATCAATACTCCCAGACATGCTGTCATTCTTCACCTTCTGTACCATTCAGGACTGTGAAATCAAAGAATCCCCATATGTAATTATAAATCAATTTAAAATAAAATATTGAGCTGTGTCTTCAAATCTTTACACTGTTTTGCATTTTCAATGTAATTGCTTCCAGACTTCCACAGCTTAAGTCTTTTCCCTTATTGAAAATGCTTAATACTTGAGAAGTGCAGAAGAGGACAAAAACATCACGTCTGCAAGTATGAAATTATGGTTGGGAAGTATATTTTACTAAAAATACCTGACCTCAGCAGGGGGAACCATATACATGTGAACAGTCCTGCTAATGTCAAGGTTTGACTAACTATGCTAAGCAGCAATTGAACAATAGCACAGTTTGCATACTTCTGCAAACACAGACATTGACTCTAGGAGTAAAAAAAAGATAAATGCATGCATATTGTGTCTCGAAATTTAGGGTTCCTTGGGTCTGTGTTAATTTTTTTAGATTTTTTTTTTTTTTAAAATCCACTCTATTCTGAATGTAGATACTGAGGCACCTGAAATGGAATTCAGCTACTGCCAGTACACTGAAAAGGGCAGAAGATCAAGGTCACGCCTAAACTTTGGAAATAAAATGGTGAAAAATACCTCTTTCTAGAGATTTTACACTGAACAAAAGCCTTTGATTTGATACTTGTGGTAAAACAGGATCGTAAGCTTTCCCCTAAATTAAATGTTTTAGTCTACATAGTAGAGCAGAGTGATGCATGTTTTTCCTTTTTTAGTCAGGGTATAGTGAGCTGCTCACCAGGTTAAAGAACATGCACCCATCAGCTTTCAGCCAAACTGGACAAGAGCACACACCCGATTTTCCCAGCCACTGTGTCAGCAAGCAAGAGATTTAGGGAGGCAAGCAGGGGGAAGTAGCAGGATCCTCTTTCTCTGAAGGTAAAGTTGTAATTTTGGCCCTGGCTTTTAGAATTACATTTTTTATTTACTGATCTATTAGAAACTGTCCTAGGAGAACGGAAATTCAGTGGCACCTCTGGAAAGTGCAGACTCTGCCTTGGATACCTAAAGCAGTCCCAAGATCCTGGTTATCCATTCCCTGAATAGATACCACTAAAACTTAACTACAAGTACAGAGGTAGAGCCACCACTTGTGGCAAACACAGTCGGCAAAGCTTTGCAACACATGCTGAATACAAGCACCAGATACTTGCCTGGGGGATGAAGCAGTGAGATGCCAGCTGAGTGGCCCATGTGCCTCGGTCACCAGGCAGATGCCAAGACTTTCAGCTCAGCTGAGGCACTTCTGGGCTTGAACAGCACTAAAAGAACTTCAGTAACGCCACTAGTGAAAAAAGTTGGACTCCCAGGGATTGTCACTGGTAAGTCTCCTGGATGATCCTCGTGCACTTTGATTCCATCAAAACTGTATTTTAGATGATAAATGTTGAGCTAGGCTTAAGAGCAAGATGATGAGTGCACTACAAGAAGCAACACAGAAATGAATAACCAGGGAAATGTGTGTCACACACACAGAAGACTGTATCCAGTTCTATCTGCTGAAAGAGATCAGAAGATTTAGAAAACTATGAGAAAAGTTCAGCACCCAATATCATGTTCAGCCACTGAATCCATCACTTAACAAAGACAATATTTTAAAAACAACACATGATTAAAGCCATAAGGGAGTTCTATGCAGAATGTTGAAAAAGACTATGTTGCATTGCTTCAGGAGCATTGAAGTGTATTCTGGTATATCTTCTGAAGATCATATACTGTGATACATCTTTCATACCACTGGAATGCTTCAAAGTACTTATTTTCAGTTATAGGAGAGTAAATATGCAATAATAATCTATTCAGAAAATAAATAGAATATTAAGCTTTAAAATATATATATATATATGGTGCATTTATCATTTCACATTAAAAAACAAAAATTAAAAAAAAGGAGGGCAAAAAAAAAACCAACAAACCCCACATATAGCCACAGAAAGCACTGGTCAGTGGAAGATGCAGATGCTACACAGGGGATTTTGTAGTTTTCTACTCAATTATTCATAAGAACAGATACAGTGGTGCTGACAGAGTGTCTTTTCTCTAAGACTGGAGAGAAAATATTTCTGAAAAAAACTATAATAGGAAAGGAAATCTTTGGCCAACATTTTTTGTCCTATAGTTTTTCTATACTGTCATCTTCCCAGAACTCATGGTTCAGTAGTTTCCAAGACTAGAGAGGCAGTTTTGTGTTTAACAGTCTAGGTTTACTTTTATTCCACAAATGTCTTAATTCCTTTTTAAACCACTGTATACACAGACTCCTGTGCTGAAATATTACAAAACAGCTGCAGAAGTAGAAATGTAGGATCATTAGAATACCCAAGTAGACTATTAACCAAGTCTCCTTTTCAATTATTGCTTGCTTCCTTAAAAAAAACCTAACATGTTTTTTAGCCATTCAGATTCATATAGAATCTGTCATATTACTTTTTTATGCTCTTTAACTTTTTATGTGTCTCTTACTATTAGTTATGGCTATTTGGCCTACTGGGTAGTTCCACAGATAAACTTCCCCCTTTTTCTTCTCACATAAATTCTGAGGTATACTTAACACCTTCCAGACCTCTGGTGGCACAGAGCATTTCAGAAAGAGGTTACAAGTCAAAGCAATTTAATTCCTAAGTTCCTTTTTCCTCCTGGGTTAAAAACATCAGTGTCTAGAAATTTATTTAAAATCTCCTTTACTGGCACTGCAGTTGCATTCCCTCAGATGCCCTCTAGAAACAATGGTGCTGGTGGGAAGACCTATTGATTAATTTCAGGCAATACATATTTATTTTCCATTCTCTAGATTATTTCAGAGATTATTCCTGACACAACAGACACAACCAAACCAATCGATAATCTTCATTGTACATCTGTGTAATGGGGAACAACATGATGCTTAACTTCCCATTGATGTTTATAATTTCAAATCAGAATAATTGCTATTCAGTGGTCTCACTCTAAGATGCTCCTTTATTGCAAAAAGGACACTATGTATTACAGTACAGAAGAAAATCAGCAATTATCCCAAACGGAAAATAAATTCTTTCACAAGCCCAGGTTAAAAACTATTTCATCCACTGTATGTTCAAAGCATTAAGTAATCTGGGAAAGATCATTTTTCTTGCTCCTTGGTGTTAAGAGTATAGGGGCCACTATGTCCGTAGACAACTTGTAGCAGCTTCTCTCCCAACCTATACTTGCTATATGTTTGAATAAATCACTTACTAACTGCACTCTCACTGCATTCTGGTTCCATATATTTAAATTATTGAAAAAACACATTAAACCAGTTACTCAGACATAAAG
Source organism: Phaethornis superciliosus (assembly GCA_023637945.1). Taxonomy (NCBI): domain Eukaryota; kingdom Metazoa; phylum Chordata; class Aves; order Apodiformes; family Trochilidae; genus Phaethornis; species Phaethornis superciliosus. Next base: position 9,923,804 of record JAJQWJ010000011.1, read on the forward strand.
CTGAAGACAGTCCTGAACCACATAATTTGGTTCTGACACATCAGTGGCATTGAGGGCTTATTATATCAGCCAAGGTCTACTGTTTAAAACAAACAAACAAACAAACAACAAATTAAACAACTGGATTTGACCTTTGTAAAAATCTTTCCACAACTAATCACATTTAAGCCAATATTTCATGTTTACTTTGAAGGAAAACAAAACAAAACAAAAAACAAAAAAAACACAAGAAAAAACAGAAGGTGAAAGATTAAAAATTAAAAAAAAAACTATTTAACCTTCCTTCTGTTAGAGTATTTATGGACTTCCAAGATTTTGCCCCAAATTGAATGACCTATGTAATCCTTTATTTTTTCAGTGAGTTTAAGTCTACAAATTCTTGTCATAGCTGTAAAGCTCTGTTGTTTTTTTTTTTTATGGAGAGAAGAAGTGTGTTTCCTTTATGTTTCTGTAAACCTAACACTTTCTTTGGCAAGACTGTTACCCTCTGTATAATTGTTTATTCCCTTTTAAAAAACCCAAAACACTATCACATTAGTAAACTTAAATTGTAGCTTTTTGATTTCTTCAAAGCATCCTAGAGAAATCTGTCAGCAGTGTGATCAAGTGCATAAATTCTGGCATTTCTTTTCACAGTAGATCAAAACCTAGATGGATGAGTAATCCAAAACTGTTATATGAGTGCTTGCTGTATGAAAGAGTTGAGCTGTTCAGTTTAATGCCAGACAAGTGTTCTTCCAGCTGCACTTACATGACATAACCGTGATGTACAGCCAATGGTCAGATTTATGGTCTCTGATAGAACACCTTTAGATATGTGAAAGCACAAGGCAGCACACTGCTCTTTCAACCTTCTAATTCTAAAAGACAGCTTTCAGCCAAACCCTTCTCATAGCTGTCTTCTAATTCAGAGGTCTGCATCAGTCATCAGCAAGGAGATGGTTACAGGACTTAGATGGTTACAGGACCAAGAGATTGGTCCTCAAATGGTGTTATCAACACAATTTAAGTAGCTTTAATCATCTCACACAGTATTTTGACAAAGAAAACAATAGTTCATATAAATAAAAGACACATTAGTAAAGCATTTAGTAAAAGACTGAATTTTAGGTTCAGGAAGCACTGTCCACTGGGTTCAGGCATTTGCTGCTCATATTGTATTTACTGTGATCTGATCTCTCCTCATCCAAACTCTGCTAAAATAAAATGATTTAGTCACTTTAAAATTGTCCAGCCCTGGAGAAAACGTTATAAGATGAACTAATTAATGTTGCCTTTCTCCTTTTTGTTTTCAAAAGGTTCTCTATTTTCTCTCCATATAAGAATTAAAAATTTTTCTTGCAGCTGCTGTTAATAGTGAAGAAGAAAAAAAGGAAACAACAAAAAAAAAACCAAAAAAACCTCACAAATCTGAGAACTACATTCTTAGATATCTGAAGTACAATTACACTTAAGTATATTAAATTGTATAACATTATTACTCATTATAAAATAAAATCTATTCTATGTCTCCTTCTGCCAAAGTAATCTTATTTTTTTGACCTTTCCACACAGCTTTAGTATCTTTTAAATCATTAAGTTACTAATTATTACAACAACTGTTCAAAATCTCAGACTATCTTGGGAAACATTTGAAGCTGCAATGATTTCTCCAACCATAAAAGGAGATACTACCCATGAGAAGCTTTAGCATTATCCTTCTGATCTTTATGGCAATTAATGATCATCTATTTAGATGGCAAAAATTCAACACTTGTGGAGGAATTTCTGAAAGAACATGGACACCCGGTGATTATGGCCAATTCATGTTTTGAGAACTATGAAGCAGACTGAAACCTTTAGTTCTGAGAGCAGTAAACAACCTGTCCTTGAAGTGTCTCTGAAACACGCCTAGGGCAAGTAGCTTCGCAGATGCAAGAGCAGCTTTAGCGAAAAACAGAATGTTTAGCCAGGATGTAGCTAGTCACAAGAATGTGTTATCTAAAAGAGGCGTGGCTCTGAGTTCTATATAATGCTGTGTGATTTCTAAAAGAAACGAGAGCTGTGTTTCAGCCACATTGGTTTTAGTCCCAGCCTCCATTTTCGCACTTTTCCCGACAAACCCTACTCTTTCAATATAAATGGTACTCAGGCATCAGCTACATCATCTGAAGTCCTGGGCCCAAATTTGTGAACAAATATTGCTGCAGACTGCCATGGTTTCTTTCCTAAATAAAGGACAGGTGCACTATAATTGTGGGCTCATTTATCTGTACAATAGCCTTCCCTGAAGCTTTTTTTCTATTTTATTTACTATGTTTACTTTTTTTGCTGTCTTTTTTACTATGTAAAGACTTATCAAACAAGGCACGTGGACTCCCTGCTGCATACATCCATTCTGGCAGACACTAGCTGGAAGGACTTGTAGCATCTCCTGACTCCTTTACAAACAATAAAGAGCAGTGCATAGGCTGATGTGCCAACAACTTCTGACTTGTCCCAGGTCTGGACACAAGTTGCCTCTTTCTAACCTCTTTTTGTAACAGTCACCAGGTTTTGACTATGAGTTCATTACATGAAATTTGACAGTCAGAAGCAATTGTTAAAACAAATGTTGGTATATAGAAATAACTGCTCCTATCCAACTTGTGTTGTCAAGTTTTATATGACATGTGTCTCATCAAATAGTATCCAGACAGCTCAGATCTATTTCCCAAATTGAAAGCCAACTTTTGAGATGTACATAAATCTAATAATTTTCCAGGATGCAATAATTGTTAGGCTGCAATTCTGCAAGGACTCAGCAATTTTATGTTTAATTTTATACCCATAATTAATTACAAAGATTTTATTTGTATTGTAAAACAAGTAACCTGTCACTTTGCAAGAAATACAGTAAGCTTTAAAGCCTAATTTAAAATTGCTCTAATGCCTTAGTCCTTTCAGAATACCATCGTGCCTGTGCAACAGCAACCTAAACAAATCTTATTATTTGAAGGACATTCTGACATGTGTTCTAATGCTCCTGAATGTTCTTCCTCATCTGCAATAACAAATTAGGTGCCAGTGCTCAAGCCTCAACAAAACCATCCCAAAAAACCCCAGCAAGCTTACCTAGAAGATCCCCATTATCATGAGGTTATTAGAATTTTAAGATGTAAAAAAAGTTCAAAGAAGACACTTTTCCGTTCACATTGCTGATATATTCCCCATTCACCCTCAAGGTCACACAGCTCTTACTCCTCATTACAGAGAGGACTTGGGCTCTAATGCCAGTGCTCTGATTCATACCTATCTTACAGGTCCTAAATATACCAAAAAAAGTAGCCTTAGGCAAACATTACTAAGGATATTTATATCATCTCCGAGTGTGTTGTGACTGCTAGGCAACATATGTTTCTTAAAAAATAAAATGTTCAAGTATGAAAAATCTTGTCTAGACAACATGGATGAGGATGACTTCACCAGTATTAATTAGGAAAAAGATGAAGACAGATAAAAAGGGATGCTATAATTGGGAGAAGCAACAGAGACAGCAAAGTAGTCCAAATGTTGTCCTTATGTATTCTCATAAATATGTAGATTATCTCTGCTCCTCTAGTGACTGAACTGACTGTTTATGCTTCCCCCTGTTATCCTAATCTAACACTCTGCTGAGGAAGTGGGCAGCCCAGCATGTCAATTCAAGAACCCTAATACACAAACTGCAGATTTTATAGGAAATATGTTGTTTGTTTCCCCATCTTGCAACATAAAATAAGATGTTCTCATACTAACTCTGCCTATCTTCAGTCTACAGCTAGCAGCTGCTTCTGACTCCATCTTTTCCCATGATGCACAAATGTTACATTTATCAGTTTGTCTGGAACACACTTCTAAGATTAGCCATGTTTTTTAAGGAATTCTTTGTAAACAGAGATTCTTCTTTTGAAGTAGGATTTGAAAACATTGATAGTGTTTATCCCAGAATGGAAATAAACATGGTGATGCATAATTAATGTATCAAAAATAATGAGTTGTATTGAGAGGGTTTTATTTCTCCTTCTCATGACAGGAGAGTAAAGGTGATTCAACAAAATTGACTAGTGGTATACTAAAAAAGAAAAATAAGAAAGCATTCCTTGTTGCAAGACATGGATGTTTTCCAAAAAAAAACTTATCTTGGAGACAGGATATTAAGCTAAGCAGATCACATCTATCTAGCTTAGATCACATCTATTAATGCAATATTTAGTTTCTTAGCACACAGCTACTTTATTAAGGAAGTTCAATAGTAGCAATATTCTTCATTCATACGTTCATCTTGGGATTAGACTCCGGATCCTGTTATTATAGTTCATTCAGCTACCAAATATCAGCTGACCCATGGCAGCCATCAGTGTGCATAATCTTAGGCCATAATAAATGCAAATGAATGCACTACATCTTAACATGCAGTGAGAGGTGGTTAAAGATAACCTGCATGATTTTCTCAGAGGCAATCTGTTAGCACAATAACTTGACTGTCTGTTTGAGCTGTTAACACCAAATTCATCCCACTTATTTGTAGATAACCAAGGGTAATACTTAATCTACATATAGTGAGACTACTCTATAATGAGTAAAAAAAACAAGCAGAGGACAGCTCACAGCCTAGATGGAAGGAAATGCACCCTCAAAATGTTAGCCCTTCTCTACAGAGAAAGACTAAGATGGCAGGTTGGGAAAGTAACTCAAAACCAGCTATATGGTTCTGGAATGAATCTGGACCCCAATATGCAAATGTCGCCCCTCTAACTTTTTTTTTACCAAGATTAAAATAAACCATGAAAAACAGAAGGCTGGCATTTCCAGGTATAAGGGTATATACAGGTATAAGTCTCTCCCTTGCATAAGCTGTTTGCCAACTCTTCAGCAGGAGATCACCCCACTCCTATTGTTGGTTGAGGAGCTGATTGTATAAACATTCATCCTTCTCTTCAGCACAGACTGAGATGGCTTGACTTGGATAGCTAGTGTGACCTGATTAAACCAGGCACAACAACTGCTAAACATCCCTTGAGCAATTCATCCTGCCACCTTAGCTGTCTTCCAGCCCAATCTTTGATGCAAAGGATGAACAGTGCAGGGGTGATAACACCTCAGACCACTGCAGCTGTTTGTAAAAGGTCATTTGAGCACAGCCGAAATCCCACTGATTTCATGGAAGAAAGTCCTATTTCTCCAAGGAGGGGAGGACCCAATCATAGATTACAGGCACACTGTGAATTGGCAGCATCTCTGTTAAAAACTGTTAATAATTCATTATCACCATTTTACACCAGTCAGCCCCTGGAGAAGAAGAAATTAAACACACTGCTTGAAATATCCTTATCGGCAGTAGTGAGGAAAAAAATGCAACTCCTTTTCCCCACACACTGCATGCAAACAGACAAGCAAAAGTGCTGTTTTAAAAGAAAACAGTTGCTGACATTTTATATTTCTGTTTTTACTTTATTTACAGAGGACTCTGTCTACTGGGAAATGACATTTTCTTTCACCTAAGAAAATGAAAATACATAGAAGAATAGTACAGCTGGCATTTACAGGAAACACAGCTAGAAAATTACACAGGACAAATTGCCACCTATGTATTCTATAAATACACAGAAATATGAATTAAATTAATTCATTAATATGTGTTAAAATTAATAATTGTATTATTGTGCATAACAATATATTATGATATATTATATTTATGATATATATTATCTTATATAATATATATGTAATATATTTATGATATATGGTGTAGAATCACATTTATGATTCTATTTATGATGTTCAAAAAGCAATAATGCAATCTTTTTTGTAAACTACCTTTTATAGCACCAGTAAACACTATCCCAAATAATTTTTTGAAATTAGTCTTTAAGTACAATTCTAAGTTTTTGGAATATTGTGACAGAAATATTATATAACATAATGATGAATACATGTAAGTAGAGATTTAACATTTGATCAAAAATACAAATTAATTCTTATCTCTTATCCAAGAATTACCATAAATTTTAATTGCATGATAATATCTAAATTATCACATGAATTTATTTATAGCCTTGAAAATACAGGCAGAGAGATGAAATGGTAATCTCAAACCAGAATTATTCAGTCAAATATAGTATATTCCAGCCAAAAATAGGATATCATGTTAACAGCATACTGGAGTTAGGCAGCACAATTTGACTAAAACCACGTATTTTTATTCATGACTTCTGCAAACAGTCAACAGCTGTAGGAATACAGATTTTATGTTGCCAATGACAGCTGACTGCAGAAGTGAAGTAACTAGCTATCCCTTCTCTACATACTTGAAGAATTGTAATATCATTTATCTACTGCAAAGGTTTACAAAGGCCTGGCAGAGTGAGATTAATGTGCTTCTTTATGAAGCAAGCAGCAATATTTACATCCTCTCTTCTACCCAAGTAACGTCTGACTGTGAACTCTCCATATAATCAGGCTCTATGGGTGGTACTGGAGGTTCAAATTAAAATAAATGCAAACCCCACACTTTAAAATAAATTAAAATATTAACTCTTTGTGGAGGGACTACAGAATTCACGTAGGATCAGATACATTTCTGGCTTTCTATTTATCTCACACTGCACGGTGAGTTTCTTAGGCAGAGCAGCAGCAGAGCATTGCAGACATCCACGTGCATTTGTGCTGCAAGACCAAGGATACCCACTCTGAAAAGCCAAAGTTCTGTATTACCAAACCTTTTAACATAAATACATGAGAAAAAAATTTCTGCACTTGTGAGATAGACACTGAAAGTAACCAAAAGATAACACACTTGGTCTCCTAGGGGGAAAAAAAAGAAAATAAAATAATAATTAAAAAAAAAAAAAAAAAAAAGTAAGTCTTTTACCCTCAGGAACTTGTCCACCTCAAGTGACATTTTCATTAGCCTCCTGTGCTGCCACAGTCGGAGTGCAGTAAAAGGGACAGACACTACTGGAAATCACAAGTCAGCAACAATTTGCTTGCTGAACCTTGTTAATCTGCCTTTGGTAAAAGAAGCAGTAGGGCAACAAAGATTGTATGCTGGTATCATAGATATGAAGTTAGCACAGATTTGGTAAAGTGGAGCTAACTGGGATCTAAGTGCTAAGCACAACATGGTCCCATATCTATTGCTCTACCTACAAAGCAGCACCCCAGATTCCTTCTCAAAACCCTGATTCTTCTGTGGTTCTGCTGACAAGGAGTCTCTTGCCTGTACAGTCTCATTACTTTATAAACTGAAACTAAAAGATTTCCAACAACATAGCTAGCAATACTGTAAAGAATTACAATGCTTTGGTAACAGCTATTAAAAAAATGTATCAAGGATGCTGAAGAACAAAGTAATCGAGATTCTTGAACAAATATTTCTAATTCAAGCCAAGGAGGGCAAAAATCCACCTAATTTCTGTGAATGCATGCAGAGCACACAGGCTTGTGCTTAGAAAGACATATTTTGTTTCCAGAGCATCCACAACTTATTTCTCGACTCTGGAGGTCCAGAAATGACAGGCCTACAACTGTGACTTTGTTGGGGCATGAAAGAGCTCCTACAGGCTATTTGAATTCCCCCCACTCCTGCTTATCAAATCATCTTAAGAGCCATACACAATCAAATTCCCAGTGGGTCGCTTAGCATTAAAAAAGAAACCAAAGAAAGTAATTTGCTACAAAATTTGTTTTGGTTGTAATTGTAGAGTGGTGTTTTCTAAAGCTCTGCCTGCCTAGCTTTGCTCCCACTGGATAGAAAGAGAAGTTTATTATGGTCTCCAGAAGGAGCAAAACTAGGCCAGCAAGAAAGCCTTGAAAAGTCAACCTCACCATTAAAATGACAGGTTTTGCAAAGAGCAGCTGCACAAGTTATAGAATATATAGTTAAGCAACATTCAGAGGTTTTTTTTCTCACTGTAACAAGTCACCAACACTGATCATACATAGATTCTTACATAGGTATTTTTACTGGTATGGTTTGTATGTGGCACAAAACCAACACAGAGTATTAGGTAGGTAGGGCAGGGTATATTTAGCAAATAAATTTGTTCACATGTAAAATATGATAATGCCACAGAACTTTACGGGGGGGAAATCACCACAGAAATGCTCTAAGGGCTGAAAAGTTAGCTTTGACACGTAAGGCTTCCAGAACTCACTCTGCTTAAAAGAGAAAACTGTTGGTACTTAGACAAGGAAAAATTAAATGGGAGAGAAATTCTCAGTTTCAATGATGTATATGTATGTTAGGACATCTGACACCAATAATTCCTATTGCTTTATTATATAAGGCTTTTCCTTCCTTCCTACTTCTTCATTTCTGCACACTGTTTGGTTTTTTTTTTCTATAACCATTTCAGATAAACACAATTCTCTTAAGAGGTACTCTCCCTTCTACATTGGATACAATATTGCATATGAGATCTGAGATTAGTTTATTCCATCTTTTTAAAAAATTTTTCCTTTTTCAGATATCTGAATACATCTGAAAAAAAAGAAACTTAAGATAAAGACATTAGAAAATCAGTATACACCTGTCTTCTCTGCTTCCTGGAAGATGAGGTGGTGTGCATCCATGCATACAGCAAAGACGCTGACCCACTGCCTCTCTCTAGTTTTTATTAAGTTTTTACATGTAGATCCCTTCCAATTTCTTTCATAACCAATAAGTACCAATTGGTGGTACTTACTGTGCAACCTGTCTTCTCCTTCAAGTCTTTATTCCTTCCCCTCTCCAGGAAACTTGGTGGTTTAGAACCATCACGGGCCAGAGACAGAGCATGGGGCACTGCTCTGACAGATCCAGACAGGCATCAGCAATGGCCTTGGCCACGTCACATAAATAGCCCAAAGGGATTAGCCTTTTGCCTCTCTGAGGGAATAACAGATCTGTGTTTTTGTCATCAGGACTACCAGTAGTCCAGCTTCTCCACAGATACTTCTGATCAGTTCACCAAACTGAATTAACTGACTCATACAAGCATTTCCCAAAGAAAGAAAAAAACCCATGTCTTTCAAGCTACCAAGTTCATTCTTTCATATCACTCATCCGGTAGAAATTCATAGCTTTGCCCAATTTATTACTGAGTAACCTCTTGAATATCCAAGGATATCAGGCTCTAACCTCCCACCATAAACCTTGAAGACTTCTGAAATCCCTACCAACCCAGTGATACCTTCCCTGAATTTGAGTCAACAGCACAAGTGTAAACTATAGCTTGCAGGCCTTATTGTGGAAACCCATCTGTCAAAAGCCTAGTAGCACGCACAACTGTTTTCTCAAAGAATTGTTAATTTGCCTCCCTGCCATCTGTGACACTTTAGAGTCAAAAGCCCATGTTGCCCATCTCAGTATCCAGATCTCTGTCGCTGCTTCTCCTCGTAAATGTTTGCTGCGTAGAGCTATACATTCTGCAGATTTGCATTTCCCTGGATAACCTGTCTTTTGGTATTTACATTTTTAGTAGCAGTATTTTATCACAGCAGTTCTGCTCGTCCTGGAACACTTCAAAGTCACGTACAGTGCCAATGAAAAGCTCCAGAGTGACAGCTAACAGCTAAAGAACATGCCCAAAAATTACAGACCTCAGAAGATAACAATCTTAATGATGGGGGGAAAAAAATCCATCTTCACTAAAAGAGCCATGGAATCTAAATATCTTCATCAAGAAGGTAGCTCTCTCTTGTTTCACCTTTGGTGGAAAATAAGTACCAACTGGTGGTAAACTGAACGACTGGCAATACATTTGGTTCAGAAAGGATATTATAATCTGCTGGCAAATCTGTTGGGTACCACACCATAGTAGTCCCCAGATTGTGTATTTCAGAAAGCATGCATTGGTATGCAACTATGATATTGAAGTTCTTCAAATACACCACAGAGTTTTTCAGTACATCTTAACTGTTAATACTATTAATATGTAACACTGATGAAGAATCTCCTTTCTTCATTAATCACATGGAGATTTTGATTAAATGTTAATCCTAAATGAAGTGAATTACTTCAGTCATATCTATCTGACCACAGAACTGGCATCTTTCTCAGGCAAAATACTGCTATCTATTAAAACAATGACCACTGCAAATTCTTACCTAGCTCAAAATGGCTTTTAAGTGGTCTGGGTCTACAAATACAAAGTTATCCTTATCAAGAGACCACCCGTCTATTCATTTTTAACATCTTTATTTGACTAACATCAGTCACAAAGCTGTTATTGTCTTTTATTTTCCATGTCTGCATGAAAATGTGCTTAATATTAAAATCATCTTGGTTATGAAAAAGCAACAGATTGCACTTCAACAAAGACCTTCTGAGGGGAGCATGCAGGTAACACTTTTACACCCTTGTAATGAATAGGAAACAGCCATTGACAATAAAAACTATTTTAAATGGTGTCATATTATCTGTGTATTTTCTATTAAGTTCAAAAAAAACCCAAACAAACAACCAAGTTATTTTTAGTAGGAGAAAAAAGTCACTTCACTAGAGATGGAGCTCAACTCTAATCTGTTGTGTGTGCATATGATTGATTTCCCCCCCCAGCTAATTTCTTCCTGAAGGTTAACAGTGAATGCACAATTCTGAAAGAACAAAGCTATTTCAAGGACGGAAGACCTGGATTGCAGGAAGATCAGCTATTAATACAAGTTAAAACAGATACCCCCAATTTGTTTTGTTCATCTCCAGAAATAGAATTAGAATTGTTTTGGTTGAAAAGACCTTTAAGATCACTGAGTCCAACCAATAACCTAGCAAGCTGCCAAGTTCACCACTAAGTCATGTCCCTAAGCACCACTTCTATGTGTTTTTTAAATACCTCCAAGAACAGAGACCACCACTTCTCTGGGCAGTCTGTTACAGTGCCTGACAAGCCCTTCAGTGAAGAAATTCTTTCCAATACACAATATAAACATTCCCTGGAACAGCTTGAGATCATTTGTGATTGGTCTGTCCCTTGTTACTTGAAAGAAGAGACCAATATCCACCTCACCTCAACCTCCTTTCAGGTATGCTACAATCTTGCTGCATAAAGGGACCCTCCTGGTTTTACAATCTTTTTCTGTACTGCCCCATCCTCATTACACCAATTTGCAATCTGTATCAGAGTTCCTTCATTCAGAGGCTGCATCTTACTGCTTTGAGAGGTCTTCAACATGCCCCTTGGTGTAAGGAGAAGTACCAACAACAAGACACCCACATGCTCATGCTTAAACACATTATTGAAATAACAGCAAATTATATCAGAAAAAATAATGATGAGCAACATGTAACATTAATCTATCATTTCAAGCCAGTTTATGATGCAGAGTAGAAATCAGGAGCTCCTCATTAGTATTTTTCATTTGTCAGACAAGGAAAGCAAAATTCTCTTTTAGTAGTATTGATTTAGAAATTTAAACTTAATACAGGATTAGATGCTTAAGGTTTTAAGAGCAAACACACACAAAGAGGTAGTCAATAATGACAAGGAAAGGCCTTTTCTAAATCTTCTTACTGATTATTTCTAAAAATCTGCCTCTCAGAAAAGATGTGCTCAGTCTCTAGACAAAGACAGTCACCATCAACTTTCAATGGCATTTGTCATCTCCATATTCAAACATGTATTTCAGTAACTTCTTACTGCAGCTCTATCACGTCACTAAGATGCCATTGGCTTTTCATTAATTTTGACCACTAGAAAGTACTAAAACCCTAACTTTTTTGATTGCTGTTTATAAAGGAAGTGAGTCCCTCATTAATGTCCAGATCCATATAATTTCTGGATCTGGTCTATGGTGTACAGTATTACAAAAGTACAGTAGCAATAATGTTACTTTTTCCATTATACAAATCATTGAAACAAAGAATTATGGGGAAAATGCTTAAAAAACCCAAACCAAACAAACAAAAAAAACCAGCTGAAGACTGGTCTCCTTTTTCTAAATAATGAAAAAGTAGAGGCACAATACAACAAGCAACATTTCCTTCTTCACATTAAGCTATTCTTCAATATTTTGCAAGCTGCTTCTCTGCACAATGCACTTGACGTGACCACTGAGTCCTTGTCATTACAAATAAAGGACAGAGAAGTATCAATAACATGTTTTAAAAAAGAGTTTTAAAACTGCAAAGTTAAATGAGCCATAAATACACTGAGCTGTTCTATACTAACCCTTGAGTTCAACTTCAGGGTAGCATAGCACATAGATTTGCAACACATTTACAATACATAACAATAAATGGTCCAGCACAAAACCAGATGAGAAATACTTGGAACTGTGACTATACAAACAAATACAGGAGCAAACTGGAAACAGTGGATGCACACCACTGCTGTGGATAGCCCAGTCCAGAGGACTAGACACCAAACAAGCACCAGGAGGCCCAAGTTATTATTTCTGTATCTACAACCCAGCTCCTCTCTGACTTCAGGGAAATCACTTCAGTCAGCTTCAAAAGTAAACAGTGTGACATCTAGAGAGGGGGAGCAAAAATAGCCCTGAAATAGTTTAGTTACTTCTAAATAGAAAGGTTTCAGGTTTCATTTTAAATGAGGGAGAGTTGAACCTGTTAATCACTCACCTGAAGTTGGTGAGTGTGTGGGAGGGTGACAAGCCTTACCCTTACACTTAAGACTAGTGCTTGTCTTGCACTTAATGCATGGAAGGTAAGAGCCACCAAGGTTAAGCCTGCTTTTCCCTGATTTCCATTAAGCTGGAAGCTGTCAGAGATGGATTTTCACTGGGTCTACACATGTATTTGAGTGACTTTACAATGACAATGGCTAAAACATCAGCCCCAGTCCCTGTCCATTTAAGTAGCTGTTTGCTAACTGAAAGCTTAAAAATCCAATGACCTTTTGCAGTTTCAGCAATGGCTGTGTTATCCTGCCAATATCTACTCTCTCATGAACATTGTGCTCATTACCTGACATTAAGTGTGACTGCCATGAAGCTGATGTGGCTGAGGTTTAAATGGTACCTGCATCGTCCTATGGATATTTATTCCAGAGCTATTCTGCAATTAAAGGCTTTATCAAGCCCTTTGAGAAATTCACTTACAAATAGAGTCAAAGAAATGTGTGCTGCTCTAAATTACTGTATTTTTACCCAGCAATTCAACCAACTGCCAGAAAATTAAGCCAAAAATCTCAAACACTTTTTGACCAGGAAATGAGATTAGAGACAATCAGATCACACTACCACTATGTTATTTTGAGAGATCATTTAAGGTACTGACCTGAACAGTAATTACCCTTCTGCCTTGCATGCATACGAGTATGTGCCTTGAATCCCACAATTTGGAAAACACAGCTGGTGATTCTGATGGTTGAACAATACATCATGTTCAAGAAAAAAAATCTAGAATTCATTTCCTTCAGCAAAACAGAATCAAGTCTACATTTCCCACTCAACTAGAATGTTGCCATACCAAGAGCTAATAAACAGAGATAAGCTTAGTCAATAACTCTCTTTGGTTACTATCTGGGTAACAGCTAAGCTCACTTTCTATCCCTTCACAGCTAATTCTTGCCATTTTAAGTGTGACTAAAATAAATCCACAGCAAATCAAACCAATATAAACATGAGATATCACATAAAGATAGATCACCTGAAGTCTGCAAAGCTGCCATCTACAAATCAATTCATTGTCTCAGCCCTTGATTTTAAAAGTAGTTACAGGTTAAGTGCAAGTGCTGAAGGATGCAGACATGCAGAACAGTGTGGTTTTTAGACCTTTTTAAACCTTTTAAACCTTTCTTAAAGGTAGTCTTAGGAAGGGCAGTAAACTCAGTTATTTCAGACTATATCAAGACTGCTACATATTTAAAAGATTTCTTTCTTTCTACATCCATTGACACTATTCTTTAGAGTAATTAAACTACTCTCATACAGCGATAAGCACAGATAACAACTGAAAGGGGAGCGAGGGCATCTAACAGAAATCTTTTTCATTAAGTACATAACTAAATATTATTTGTTAGGCTGAAACACAAAAATCATCTAAAGGATGTCATTTGGTTTGAAACCCAAGGGACAGCCAGAACATGGGACCTTCTGAGGGATGAGGACATACAACAGAAACACTCAAGAACAAATAAGTTGGTCTTTACTACTGCTAGGAGTTTTAAATCCACTCTAATTTCTACAGGTGAAGCTCTGTTGAAAATATAAAACCAATTAAAATGGTAGTTTTAGAATTAGGCCCTTTGTAATAATATAGTCACAAAATAAATCCAACAGTTTTAACAAAAAGTCTAAGCATTCTGGATAGGTATTAGCAAATCAAATTTCCAAGTTTTAATAAGTTGACAGTTCTTTAAATCATATAAATATCCCTAATATCACTTAGGAAGCAGAGAAGAAGTAATGAAAGTAGAGAAGAGAGAAAAAAAGTAATCTTTTTTTTAATCTGTCCCCTTGGTATTTTAAATTATTTTTTCTGTGTTACTTAAAATACCATCAACAGCAGTTGCAACACAAAAATCTGCTTCTATACGAAGAACAACCTCCCTTCCCCTCCTGCCCCCAAAACAACAGAAGTACTCCTAATAAATAGGACACACGTTTTTCTCAGGGAAACAGTGATTTCTAAGTTAGTTCACCTACTGTATTTTTTAATCTTTAAAGAAACTGAATTTGGCCTACGGCATTCTCTTCAGACATTGTCCCTACATTAAAACAATTCTTGGACAGAGCTATTTTAAAGGTCTGTGTATAAAGAAACTTCACCCTGTGTACAGATCCTGCACGAACAACCTTTATACCAGGGATAGCAACAGTGGAGTCAGCAGAAGAAGCACAAAGCATCACATCTACACAGTGCACAGACCACAGGGAGTGGTGATATTCATTTAGTAAAGCTTGTGATTGCCTCTATTTCTTCACAAAAACAAAAGCCCTTTCAGTAAATTCTAGAACAGCACTATTTCAGTTTTCAGACAATCCTTGCCAAAAAGATACATATTTTAGAACAAATTTCCTTTTTAAAAAAAAACAAAACAAAACAAAAAAACAACAAAACCATAACATTTGAGTACCAGTGGAATTTAAAAGCATTAACAATACCAGTATTAGTAGACTTTGCAGCCATAAATCCCACAAAGATAATTGGGACTATTTCCCTTAGCTTCCACTAGTCACCACTTTAACCACTAAAAATGTCCCTGTTCAATGGCCCCTGCAAGAATAAATGTACTGGAGAACAGACTATTCAAGTTTTAGAAGTCTGAAGAAGAGGCATCCTATTAAGTTACATCATCTGAAGTTATTTACACTTTAAGTGTGAATGACACAGAGGTCAGGATGACGTTAGGACAATGAACTGCCATGAACTCATTAAGAGCACCACATCTGCGAGCCTGTTCTCAACATGGCACACATGGTTCAAATTTTCAGGACGGATGGCATCTTCATATTCCAGCCTTAAAAAGCGAATCTCAATCCTCTTACATTTTCAATTATTGTAAAAAAAAAAAAAAACAAAACAAAAAAAAAAACCAACTAAAAACATACTTCTGTTTCTCTGAAAAAGAGAACTGTAGGTGACAGGGTAATCCCAATGAGCAATACAATTACTTGTGTTGGTCCTCTCTTCCTTAATACTTGCTAATTAAGAGCCTTGATGCTAGTGAAAATTGTGAGAACATTTTCCCATAATACAAAGCAGTGGCTTTCCAGTGCCTGACTATTTTGACATTTCTAGCTGAAAGAAAAAAACATTTCAAAGTCTGTATTGTCTGTAAGTGACACAGAGAGTGGACAATATACTCATTCTTACACATTTGCTCTCAAGACTCAACTTGTTCCATGTACAAAAGGGAAAAGAAAAACCCAAAAAAAAAAAAAAAAAAAAAAAAAAAAAACCCAAACAAAACCACAAAAAAAACCCAAAACAAGCAAATACACAAGGAAATAAACAGAATACAAGACAGGAGCTTATGTGTGTATGGACACTCTGAGCAAACTGTACAACTGGAACAAAAAGGGGACACAGAGTACTCAGGGCATTGACCTCATCTTCATCCTCACATACAAAGAAGGATCCAATCTGGACACAAAATGGCCACTTCTATGTGGGCTAAAGATCTGTCTCTGCTCCCTTTGTACATCCAGGCAGTATCTCCAACAGGGTGCTGCGCAGGGGTGGTCTCCACAAAACCTCTGTGAAAGTAATTTATGGAAGGAACATGTTCTGAGACTACACCTGACCAATCTTCTGCAGTCAAAGAATCCTTACAACCCAACGGCAAAGATGCTGTGGCACCAAGCTGCACAGGGGAAGCCTCACACAGGATGGGCTCTGCATCTGCCTTTCATCACTGGACAGCCCCAGAAAAGTCTCTTAACTGGTCTGGGTTACAGTTTCACTATATAATGCTTGAGAATTGTACAAAAATCATGCTTGAATGGAACGTGCCACAGACAAGCTGATAATTGCAGTCACCAGCAAGTCCACAGGCACTGGGTTTGCTGACACAGGCCAAGCTCGCTTACCCCTCAAACATGGGGATTTACAGAGAAGGCAAAAAAGGCTATCAAGCTCTCCAGTATACTTCCCCACCCCACCTGCTCAGCAGCTCTCATTGCCACCACTCCCTCTTAACTTTCTCAAGTCATCAATTTGGCTCAGAGATGGTGCTATGCTATTTTGCAGTACAGTAGTGCAGATGTGGGTACCACCTGTACGTCACTTGCTGACAGCTCAACACAGATGCACCACTCCCCTTCTTTCTAATTAACTTGGGCTAAACACTAGGTTACTTCAGATAAAAGAAAAAAGATTCAGTGGGGGACTGCCTACTAACAGGTAACAAGGAACTTAATATCTGTACTTGTATTCTTAAAATTAGTCTGTTGTCACAGTTTCTACTTGAAACACTAAGCATCCTGTCTTAAAAAGCAGCAGCTCTTTACTGACAATGCAGCTGTTGTGCCTATTAACCAGTTCACATACTGCAATGACCTACACACAGATATTTTCTTTAGCACAACAGCAACCTCCATCTATTCAGTCTCGAATTTAGCACCATTGCCTCTCAAGCATTTCTTGCGCTGAATTAACCAGTCTCACAAATGCATTTACAAAGCTTTGCATCAAAGTATCACCCAAAGTACTATTATTAGCTTAGCTTTAATATAGCACAGAAATTAAGAATGGTTGCAACTATAAAAAAAACTATTTAGATGTTTAGCCTGGCAGCTTCAGCCTTATTCTCAACATGTTAAACAACTCAAAAATTACTCAGCCAACTGTTCACTGACATCAACCCCTGCACAGCTGAGTAAGTAATGTTAAGGGCCTGTAAATGGAAGGAAATCCTGTTATGAATGCCAGGAGGGGCATCAGTCTTCTCTTCCAAGCCACTGCTCCCTGTGAATGAGGGTAACAGCACTAAGGACCAAACAACAAAGCCTGATCTCCAGCTGCTGCAGTAAAAGCACATATTCTTCCAAGGTGGGGACACTCAGTGGAAAGCCCCAAAAGACTTGGGAGCTGCTGAGATATTAAGTTTACAGAGGCCAATCTTAAACATTAAAACTTCTGTGAAGAAACTCCACAGAAACTATACAGTGAAAACAGTGGCCTGTCTAAGCTTTGCAGGTTTTGGCTTTTTAACCTGCTTTTGCAATTTTGTCCTTCAGGTCCCAACAGCCTCAATGCCAGTGGCCACCCCCCAGAGCCAGGCAGGCAGGGAGAAGCTGGGCTCTATAGCTGAACCACCTGCACTGCAAGTTACTTTTTATGAAGAACAGGAAATTGTATTCCTGAGATTTATCTGTCTGCTAAGCTCCTTTCTGCCAGATAGAACACATTCAGAAACCCAGCATCTCCAAACAGACAAAAACAGGAGAAAATGTATACAAAAAGAGAAACTTTTAATCACCACAGAGCATCCTGCCAAAGAACATTTGGCAAGTACTGTTATTGAGGTGCATATAAGCGTAAGCAGATCCTTTCTGTCATTCCAGTGACTTGGGAGAAGGAGGACAAAGGCAATGAAGGAGGTCTTGCACATGGCAATATCTTTGCAGAAATAGCAGCTAGCCTGGGCAAACCAGAAATCAGTAGCCCAGCCCCAGTGACAAAGTCTAATTCACCATTCAAAGCAAGGGAATAAGATTCCATTCTGATTTTTGGCATAGATCCTTTGATTTTACCTTTGAATTATAGCATTTTCTGTGATTAGGACTTGGGGCCATTATTTTTGTCCTTTAAAAAACAAAACAAAACAACTGAACTAAGCTGAGAGTAACTATTTAATATTGACACAAGTCAGGAAACAGGTAAGTTTGAAAAATATATCTGAATTACAGGAAAATGTAAGCAATGTAAAACCACCTGATAGTACACAGATTAGTAAGTGTGCCTTGCTTCTGGCACTGATTGCTTCTGGAGTTAATGAAGGACCATTTTTCCTCTCAACTGTCTCGAGAGGTTTACATTTTCCTCCTTTCTTTGAATTCCTCTAAGGTATTGCTATAATGAGAATTAGTCCTGCAGACTGATGGACAGATTTGGCCTGTTTTGGCTATCATTTCCATGTGAAAACTACTAAATTTCATCAGGAGAGATCATGTGAGCACCACTGGAACACTTGCTGGCCTGGACCACAGTTAAGTGAGGTGTTAAAAATGGGAATGTTGCAGTTCATCCCCTTCTGCTGTCACATGAGGGCAGAGATCAGCCCTTTAACACAGCTCTAACATGTAGGCCACCAAACTGGCCTTTATATTATTGTCCTCATTAACTGTAGAAAGACATAGCTGCCCATGTAACCCAGGGACAGCCATATCTCTTTGTACATTCACTTGGAAAAGAAAAAAGACCAAACCAACACATACCTTCAGAGGATTAGATGTTTTATAATCATTCTTTTTCTGTCACAAGCAGCTTGACAGACACTTTTCTTCTTTACAGAAAATATAAAATACTGACTGCCTATTAATTTAAAATAACTCTACCTTTTGCTCTCACAATAATAATTTCATTCTTCCGGCCACCACACACAGCCTGGACTTTATTTACAACAGTATAAATGAAGAGTGTCTCCATTTAAATTTATTTGAATCATGCCAAAAATAATTCTCGTATCTGAAACTAAATCACAGCTGTAGTCTCAGCCATATTTCAAATTTGTGTGCAATTTCCCTTAAGTAACATCAGCAGACATGATCTGCAAAACATAGACTCTCAGATTATTCCCCAGTAGCCACTAGAGGCCAGCAGTTCACCTGCTGCTACTCCCCCCGGGGGAACCCAGCCCCCTGAAGGTGATCCTGCTCCCCCTTCCACCTGCTGAAGCATAGTAAAATAGTCTAGAAATACATATTCTCCTATGTCAGGGAAAAGCAATAGCACACTTTGATCATAATGCATGCCATATAGTGGAAGAGAACAATAATTTAGGCAATCATAAATTTAAAAAAAAATCTAATGAAAAATATAAAACTGAAGAAAAAAAGAAAAAAGAAAAAAGAAAAAGAGAAAAAAACTCAAACAAAACCAACACAACAAAAACACAAACAATAAATTTTCACTGAAAGCTATCAGTCCAAGAAAGAATATTATTTTTTTTTCTGAATTTTTCATGCTGTCTCTGAAACTAGTGTGTAGACATGTCATTTAACAGTTAACATCATTTAACTAGAGACACATCATTTAACATTTGGCTGCCCTTCCTTCTAGCTGAAATAGGCTGCCTAAGAAGCAAAGACAAAATGGATTTGATATATCATTTCAATACATCCACTTGAGGACAATCCCAACTTTAAAAAATGGGAAGCAGTAACCATTTGAAAAAATGTCTCAGTCTAGATATGATAAAAGATGTTAAAAAAGTCTCTAGTGTATATTTATTTACCTTTTTTTAAAATACTTCTACCCATATAAGTAAGCGAGGGCTACTAAATAGCACCTAGAATATAGAGCTATTACTCCACAGTAACAAAATTGAAAGGCAAAGACCTCAAATTTTCACAAACATTGCATGATTGTAGACAGATAACTAAAAATACAGGTTTGGACAGAAGCAGCTTAGCATTTTTTTCAGGTCCTTCTGGACTTAGATAGCACTTATCTCCCAGGAATTTTGTCATTTAAGAGCACTACATAAAAATTTCTTAAAGCAAGTAAACTATACATTAGAAACTTTATCTGAAGTTGGAAAAATAAAACTTATTTCTAAAGAAAATTAGTCTGTCTAAAGGAGAAAGCTGCAGATACAGTTCTCCTAAGCAGTGAGCAACCTGGAAAAGAAAGACCCACCAATTTATTTCCCTTATTTCACTTGCAAATCAGTGGCTAAGACAACCGTGCAGATACTGCTCACTTCAACACATCAAATGCATTTTCTCCTTGAAAATGGGACTTTCCTGTAAGTACTTTTTCCCAATGAGGGGAAAAAACATATCTCATGCAGTATTCCTACCTCAGAGAGGTTCATTATCTCCACCCAGCAGGTGCACTTCCACCCAGGCAAAGAATTGGCACATTGCACTCTTTAAGACCTGGGAGGCCTCAGAGGTGACAAAAGGTCAAATTCAGGAGAACTGTCAATATCCAAGAGAGGAATCTCCAAGACTAAAACCGGCTAGTGACAATATCCCACACCAAGCAAAACCACATGCAACACGTGGGGCTAACAGCAGCAACACACTGCCCTGCAGCCTGGGAAAAGCCTTAAACACTGGACCCTCAAGTTCCTTACCCAGTAAGTTGCCCTGAACACAATGTAATAGCATCGATTTATACTAAGAGCTACTACTAAGAGCTGGTATAATTCTGTAAAAATTGTGCCTTAGCACAGTTCAGCCGCAGGTTAGCCTGTTTCAAAGAAAGTAAAGATGATAATTTTTGAGAATCTGTTGCCTAAAATGCAATAAAGCACTCATTAGGAAACTCGGAGTGCTTCTACATGTCAGAATATTTATTAGCTCTTGTATTAGGATCCTTAAATCCCTTCTGTTTGCTGTAAAACCAGCTCTGTATCTCTGCTCCTCCATTTTATATTGTCAAGTACCTGAGAGAGTACTTATCTGCTTGAAGCTTCTCCTCACAGTTTCATAAGTCACTAAACAGGACAGCAGAGCATCAAGCCCAAAGAGTATCAAAATTATTTAGAAAAACAGATATAACCCCTAAGAGAAGGCAATTCCAGACACTGAGTGCCATAAAATCAAGGGACATCAGGATTCCAGACCTAGAAAAAGGGAGGATCAAGCTATTTCATTTACAAAACAAATTACGCAAGCTGGTGAGGAAATTGTATTGCAGTAGTAACAACCAAAGTATAGGAGAGGAGATAGCAAAGACAGGGTTCAAAATCAAGTGTTGTTATCAATGTAGCTTTGTCTATTCCTATCAATAATCAGTGCTCCAGAAGAAAGGGAACAAGAAGGGAATGGCTGCAATTCCCTAGTAAGCCATCAAATTAAAGAAGGACATACCTCTAACAGCTACTTGTAAAGTACTTCATTGAGTACACCTTAGTCCTGTAATTGCAGCATTCTTAGAGCAGTAAACAGACTACTAAAAAGCAAAAGCAATTCTGGGAAAAACATGATTAAGGGACTAGAAGTTCTCATCCAACTGTTCTGTGCTGTTTAGCACATACTTTCCAAGTTGTACATGACCTGAATTTTCAAGCAGGAGAGTTACCCGTTTTCCCAATTCCAGGGAGAAAAAGGCAGTTTGAGAAGCTTGCCTATTAACATGTAGCACAGTGGTTTGCAGATATCCAGATAGGCTTGATTAAATGAATTAATTACCCACAGATCTAAGACTTTAACTATCAGTTTTTCTTGACTGGCATTTAGTTTGCACAAGAGGTCCAATGCTTATACTAAACCCAGGGTTTTTATCTGTAAAGGAGATTAAACCCCCCTAAAACTTAAAACTGATATGCCTGCCAGTGTACAAGAACAGAGCAGGTATACATAGTCCTAGAGCAAATGATACGTAATGCATCTCATGATTAGTAGCATAGTCTGAGAAGCAACAAAAAGTATAATTGTACTCAGAAATCAAATTAAAATTAGTGACAGTGTAGATCAGTGTGACAAAATGTAACAACTTGGTATGTCATTAATTTGTAGGATAGTAAGCTATATTGAGGCAGTCTATCTCTTTTTAAGGTGGCTCACTCAGTTGTAGCTATTAACCCTTTTAAAATCTCGAAACATTTGTTTCACATTATGGTCACTGCTCTGAAGACTGCATTGACAGCCTCAGATCACAAAAAGTGTGATTCTCCTTTTCCACTGGAGAAAGTCCATCTCACAGCAGTATGAGAGAATAAAGAGATAGAGGGGATCTGAACCCTGTCCTGTGGCACATGCAGACTGACAGATGTGGATAGATATAACAGAGAAAATATAGTATGCTGAGCATTGATGAGCTCATTGTTTGTCTCAGGAAAAGTGAGAATTGTGTAATCAGCAAATCTGAGTTTTATTGATTGAAACAGCAGTGTTGCCTCATCAGAAACCTGATGAAAATGCCAACACAAAGTCCATCAATAGGTGCTCTAATGTTTACTGTGAGAACTGAAAGGGGTCAGATGTGCTATACAGAGAATACTTTGCCTACTGATACATTGCAGTTTCTCACAGCTTATGTTATTTTTTAAAAAGACTTCAGAAAAACCCATACAAACCAACCAAACAAAAAAACAAAAAAACCAACCAAACAAAAAACCCAACACCAAAACCACACAAATAGATAAACAAAAAAAGAAAACCTAAAAAGTCCTGTACAAATCTACCTTCAATACCTTGTGTGTCCTGGTTTGGGCCAGGATAAAGGTGATTTTCTGGTTTGTACTTTTGCTTTCAGCTAAGTCTCTTGTAAGTAGTTGCACTTGCTGAAATTAACAGCAAGTTTCTCAGACAGCGTCTGCTTCTAGGCCTGATAACACTCGATGTTTATAGTTACAGCCAGAGACTGGTGTGCAGAGCCAAGGACACTGCTCAGCTCTCAGGAACATTTTACCTTCCAGAAGGAGCAAGGAGGTCCCACCTGAAACCCTCCTTTGGGGAGGACCAGACAAGATAGATGCCAGAATTGACCAAACAGAGTATTCCATCCCCTACACATCATACTCAGTATAAATTTGAGGGATCACAGGGGTAAAACCCTTCTTCCTGCCCTTCCTGGCGTTCCTGCTTCCATTCCTCTGCCTGTGGTCCTGATCCGTGCCAGCCTGAATCTCTGTGTTCCTGCCTCCAGCTCCCGACTGCTGCCGACTCCAGGATTCCAGCCTGGACTTTCCCAGGGCTGCCCTGCAGCCTCGGTGGTGAAGTGAGAGTTATTGGGGGGAAGGGGGGAGGAACGTGGTATTACTTTTCCTGTATATTTTTATATTTGTATATATTTAGTAATTTTTCCTATTTATCATTACTGTTTCATTAAAGTTGTGTAGTTTAGTTTCCAACCCATAAGTTTCTCTTCCTTATTCTCTCTCTTTTCTTTATCAGTGAGGAGAGAGAGATTAATATATAAATCTGTTACTCAGTGTAATTGCCAGGCCAGTGTTAAACCGTGACACTTGTGTGACCAGCCAGAGACTCAGGAGTTCATGCACTAAAAGTGCAGGACATATGCCTAAGGACCTGAAGGCTGAGGATATGGTCCATTAATTGGAATGCAATAAGCACTCTGCAAGCTCTGCTTCTCTCTCCACACATGGAGGATTATCGCATCAGGCTTTAGTTTAAAGCCAAACAGAAAAAACAGCAGTAACCACTCCTTTTACTGTTCCTTCAGGCTGCGACTTTGCTTTTCAGCCATTTAGGGGATGTATCTTTCTGTTTTTGAGAAGAGCTTCTTTGAGCCCAACCTGCTGCATCCCCATTCTTAGAGAAGTAGAGAGGACTACGATCCTTTTCTAGAGCTCTGTGCTGGCCTAAAACTGTATTTCAAGTTTCCACCTGGGAAATGAGAGTGTGGGATGGATCCCCAGCACATAATGTCCTTTCCTTGATGAAGCAGCTGTGGCACATCTATATAGTCCAAACCCAGTCATCTTCTCCAATGCCTTGGTGCTTCTTGTAACAGTCACTTAAAGCCAGCCCATACTACAACAGCATTTTGTACCCCTTCACATTAGATTATTTGCTTGAGTTTAAATAACACTTAGACACACACAGTGGAGAAACAACCCAAAATTCAAGCTCTTCCAGAAGAAGTGAATGTAAGTACTTTACAATACTCCTTGAATTGCTCAAGAAAAAATAAGAAAGCACGTTTTCTTAGTCATTCTATACTACTATATTTGATGATTTAACATTGCCCTGATGCAGAAGCAATACAGGAGAGACAGAGGAAAACAAGAGCTGTTCCAGGTCCAGGCTGGTCTGGTTTGAGTTCTTTTCTGGAGCATGCAGTTACTTTCACAGCCATGAATTGCCCATTGCTGTTGAAACGTTGCTTCAAGAAAATTCACAGTGGTTTAGTCCTTTTATCTCAGCAGAGGTTACCCATAAAGCTGCACCAAAGAAACAAAACAAAAGCACATCTGATGTAATAAGCTTGGCTACTGAGGAGAAAAAACCTCTAGCAAAAGATATTTTTTGTGTCCTGTGGCACGGGCAGCCATCAGCAATTTAGAGGTTAAAAAGAAGAGCTAAAAGAAGGAAAATAGCTACCCTTCTCATTTATAAATGAAAATATGGAGAGGTTCCTGTCCTTTTCCTCTGGTAAGGACTAATTTTTGTTCATTCCATTTTATTCCCCAGATCCCAAATGCAATTGTACAAATGCTTAACCTTATGCACTGAACTGAAGTCAATGGCATCATCCACGTGCTTAATGCTGAACACAAACAGTTTAAACTTTTGCTGAAGCAAAACATGGAAATCAACCTGAAATTCAGGTCTCTGATCTTCAGTTTTAATTAAACTCCAGCTGATGCTGGACACTGTAGGCCAAGGGGACTGTTAGGGAGACTGTCCTTAGTACCCATCTTGGAGACACAGAATGGCACAGCAGCAGAACACAGAACTCAGCATGGGGTTTGTAGCTCCTCTTTATTTCTTTAAATTCTCAAACCATATGCTAATGCAGTACTGTGTTTAGCTGTTTCAGTACTGATCCAGACATTTGAATGCACATTTCACTCCATATCTTTGGTGAAGCTGCTTGAATTGAGTTCAGTATAAGTGGCATGAGGAGTAACAAAAAATTAATCACAGGTTCCTTGAGCTAAATTGTTATTGATTTTTACACTCAAGAATCTCAAAACCTAATTAAGACAAGACATGCATGGATGCCATATAATCAGTAAATGTTTAATAACTGAACTCTCAAAAATTTGTATATCTCAATTTTGCAGTTTAAATATATGAAAATGCATGCTTCAGTCTGTGTACACACACCGTATAAAGCTATGTGATACACAAACACAACTTTCTAAGGCAAAAACCCCAGAAATCCTTTCCAGAGGAGCTGATGGATAGAGATAGCACCTGCTCATGATTCTTGGGATCATCCCTCTGGACTTCCCCATTTCTTTATCCAGAGCATTCTCACTCAAACCTAGAGTAAGGATATCTCTTTTCTAAATAGTGAAGCCTGGTCTGAGAAGGCAATGGGTTAGAGGTGCTAAGTAAGACCCTTTCATTAGCACTGGTTATGAGACAGAACACTGTTACACAGTGCAATGATGTATCACAAGAGACAATGTAGAAGCAGGCTTTAAATACCCAAATATAAAGCAGGTTTACACAACTGGTGATCTTAATATTCCAAAGTAACCAAAGATTTTGAAAATGAAATTTACAACCATTTCAAAATATTGTTTTCCAATAGACAGCCCAAAACTTTCAATCTTAGCACAAGCAAAAGATTACTGTATTTTCGTGCAAATAATGCTCATAATGATCTGAACACCATCAGCTCTTCTCCCCTTCTTCTACTAAAAATCAATTGTTTGCTTAAGAAAATCATGTGCAAGGAAAATATTTGAATGTCTTTCAAGAAATGTGAATGGCATTTAACTTTCCTAGAAAAATGTGGACAAGTTGGACTACTCCTTGTAAAGATTTATAAATCTGTTAGAGATTGTTGTCACATTAGGCCTAAAACAATTTTACCATGCTTAGAAGCTCAGGAATGCTTTTGTTTGAGCACAGAACTTTTTAAAATACTGCAGCTCTGCCACAACTATCAACCCTCAAGTGGAAGCCCTTGGAGAGGTATTACCCTGAAAGCCATTTATCTTTTACTTCAATTTGCAAGCAAACACCAACACAGAGAGCCATTAGAGAACAAGTGCTCTCTGGATGCTAAAAATCAATGGAGTAAAATTAAAAATCAACAAAGCTCTCACCTACAGCCCCCTAAATGAAATGGCCTGTGATCTAGTCAATCCTTGTTAAGAGGAGAGTAAAATAAATTCTTAATCAGAGGAGAGCTCTAGTGACACTTACCATATTTGTATTGCATATCATACATCCCTAGATATATTCTCTGTGATAAGAACATAATCTGGTAATAAAGATGCTTGTACTACACAGAACAATTAAACTATTCTCAACACTCATGTTCTAGTGGCAGACAAAAGATTATGATGTGTGAAGTAAGAGACAAAAGTAAACATAGCAGAAGTTTTGTACAATATTTTGATAAATGCTGTTACACCTAGATCCTGATTTACATGGTTTTTTTAAACAGTATTAAGCTAGTTACCAATCTGTGTAGGTTGGCTTGCAAAGCAGCACTGGGGGGACACCATAGTGCTGGTGATGCTCTTCCATGGAAAAGTCAAAAAAAGAAAAAAAGTAAAAACATTTTTAAAATCTGTCTGTGCTGTCGTACCTACCAGTCACTGACACCTATGATCAAGTCAAACCTCTGCTCATGAGAATGTGACCAAGTATTGATCTAAAGATGTCAATAGAATGCAATGTCACATATACAAATCACGCCATTGTACAAATCACTCCATTACACTGACAACTGCAAAAGAAATGCAACAGCATAAAGTATGCAAAAAAACAGGGCAACATCCATCAAGGCAATAATTAGTCATCCCAATGTAACAACTTCCCCATGATGCAATGGTATGGTAAAACTAAGGAGTTTTGTCCAACATGTATAATAATAATGAAATATTAAGTAAAATCTGTACTGATTGAGTTTTAGTGTGAGGGTGGTGAGACACGGGCACAGGTTGCCCAGGGAAGTTGTGGATGCCCCATCACTGGAAGTGTTCAAGGCCAGGTTGGATGGAACAACCTGGTCTAGCAGAAGGTGTCCCTGCCCATGGCAGGGCCATTGGGACTTGAAGGTCCCTTCCAATCCAAATCATTCCATGATTCTATGAACTGTGAATGAGGAAAAGAGCAGTGTTTCCACTGCTGATAATAACTCCTCCATCTTCCAAGAAGACAGAAGATAAAAGATTTCCTTAAATACTTCTTAACTTCCATTATAAATATTACTTTTGTGAGAAAAAATGAATTTTGATGTGAAAGATCATCAGAAATGAGATTACTCCCACCTAAGGCATTTCCTCCCACTTGCCTAGTACTGCTAAATTAATGCAAAGGATTTCAAACTTGAGGTCTCTTCAAATAGGCAACTGCATTGTGTTTACCAGATAGCATAATTCTAACGCAGGGCTAGATTATTCCAACCAAGGTAAGGTACATAAACTAACTTTTATTAGTAGCAGATGAGGTAATTGGTTGTGACTCTGCTGTTCCCAGTAGTAATCCTTATGGAAAGACTATAAATATTTCATGCTCACCATTACAAGTGTTGAACAAATATTGAGAACATACTGTATTCTGAAACAGTTGATAAGTAACTTCATTCACTTGAGAGTTCTTCATTTACTAAGAGTCTTTTGGATCAAGTAAACATATCCAGGATTACAAAGGCATCTGGTGACATAGTTTTAGAAACCTGGAGTACTGACATGGGTCACCAACTAAACCCCACAAGGCACCATGGCTCCCTGTGCTGTCATCCCTTTGGCATGGAGAGCATTTAGTCTGGATCTTAGGTTCTTCACACAGAACTGCTCTCTTTATATAAAGAAGATCGTGAGGGGATTAAGAACACCACAGCAACCATTATCACAGTTTTTGTCTTTGGTATTTGGAAGCCACCCCATCACCATGGTACCCCAGTGTGGTCAGGATTCAGACCCTACAGCTTGCAAAAGGAAAGAAGTGAATTTACATACAAATTTGAACAAGATAATGGCAGCAAATTCCTTAGTGCAAAGGCAAGAAATGATACATTATGAAAGCAGAGCACCATTTTGAGGTGATTCTGGACCTAAACTGCCTATCAAATTGGTATGCAATTTTGGTCCAGAATCACCATTAAAATGGTGTTCTCCTCAAAATACAAAATTGCATTTGATAATGCATCTTATATCCAACATGCAACTCCCTAAGCTTCCACTGCTGCAACCATAAGCTGTGCCTCTGCAAGGCTGCCCAGCAACACAGGCTGAGCTGAACTGGGCTGGTGCTGGGGTCAGGGTTCTGGGAAAAGACCCCCACCCCCCCCCCCCCCCACCCCCCCTCCCAACTCATCTGCAACTGGAAGGATGAAAGCAGAAAAAGAGAAGTGGAATGAAAATAAGAAGGAAAGATGGACAGAAAGCCAGTTGCAACAGGGAAACACATTTTCAAAGCTTTCAACCAAGCAAAAGGGAGGGGAGACATGCTGTTCCCAGCAGCCCACCACTCCTGGGAACCAACTGCTTTGCCTAGAGCCATAATGAATAAAAGCAAACCAGGTCACAGTGATGGGAGACCTCCCCAGGTTATGACTGCAGTTCTTCCTATCCAGAAAAATCAATACTCAAAACACATGAAAGCCCAGATTGCAGCACTGTACACTGTTCTACAACAGCCCTAGATGAAAGGTCATCAAGCTGGAGTACCCCTGATTACCATATAATACACTACAACAGAGCCTAAATTGGAGGTTTCCTCCAGATTTTTGTGGTGACTTAAAAAATCAAGGTAAGATGGAAACTCAGACCCTTCAGGGAAAAAGCACAATAACATCTCACTGTGCAGTGATCAACATATATTTACTGGATTAAAACTGGACTGAAAAATTACTGTTCAATTTTACAGTATACTTCACTTTTCTGTGATATGCTAAAAAATGTCTACAGCCTTGAGAATAGACCTTTTCTGAGACTACTGGTCTTAGCCCCTACCACAATAGATGTCAGTGACAGTTTGCAACTGCTAATTATGAGTTTACCACTAAAAAATCTCAAATTTCAGTCCTTCATTCTGAAAATACTGACCATTTTGGCATTCTTCAAGAATTGGCTGTCATATTTATGACTACCAGACCGCCAGTCTATAGCCTTCCTTGAACTGGTAAAAATGTACTTGATTGAATTAATCTATTGTTTTACTGAGGACAAAAGTGTAGCTTTGTGCTTTAAGATGAAAGACTGGCTTAGATGTGTGGCATATTATTAAATTTCTCTCATTTCTTTCCCAGGCAAGTAATTTGCATCTTTCTGGTTTTCACATCTGTAAAAGGAAAATCCTAAAACCTCTTCAGATTTCCCAAAACTATAAGCAGGAGACACCAAATCATCTAACACACCTATAAAATTTTGAGATCTTATGGTAGAGCCCAGCAGAAACCCTGCATCCCTGATGCAGGTCTACACAGCAAAGATGCGAAAAATGGAGGCCCAGAGCTACTGCTTCTCTGTTACAACACCTTACAGAGCAGAAAAGTGTCCCTCAAACCTTCAGCTAGAGCAAGTAAGAGAGCATTGCCTTTGCTGGAGCCCACAGAAAGAAAAAAAAATGACACAAAAATTGTCATGGGTAGACTGAAGCCTTTAGCCAGAGCACCACACCACCTCCCCTTCCCCAGTAAGGTATGCCTGCCTGAACTGCATCACAAACTTTATCTAAAAGCACTTCAACCCATAAAATGCTATAAAGTAACACAATATTAAAGATACTAGTTCACAAGTATGGCTAAATGAAACAAATGGGACATATATTAGACTTGAAGAATGACTCTGGTGTGATAAATATCTCAAACTGATATGAGATGCTTGCTTATTCCCAGGGATCCCGGTTTGATTAAATTGACATCACAGCTTTTTACGTAACCAGCAGTTGTCAATTTTTGGCACCAAGCTTTGAAAGACAAACATTCCACAATGCCTCAGTGCTACCCGAGGCAGTTCCCTTACCCGACCTTTCCACCAGACCATCTTAGTGTCTTCTAGAAAAGATCAAGAGCATTTAGAAGTAAAATCTGAGTGGTTGAAAGCCAGTTCAATGTCCAGACTAATAATGTTTTTTAGAGGACTGAGTACAAGACTGTAAATCTTAACATTGTAGATTCAGCAATTGCAGCAGAAATTAATCCTGTTCCATTTAGGACAAGTGGCTTAATTTCCTCATTTATGTAAGAATAGAAGTATTAGCATAACTTTCAAATTATTGTCTATGTCCTGAACCAGTCATGACTGATAAATGCTAAACAATCTTGAAAAATGTAAGAACATATTTAGGACAATTATTTGCAGCATGCTGCAAATCTTAAAGTCCTGTTCAGAATTGCAGGGATGTGACACACAAAAAAATACTTTATAAATATGCATTTCTTTTGAAGTGGGATCATAAAAATACTTAGCATATATTTAGTGGTCACAGGTGCTCTGCAGACTTCAATTTTATTGTCTTAAGTTTATCAAAAAGGAAACTAAGCCAGACTAATTCTGCACTTTTTGCAAAACCTTATAATCTGACCTCAAGGTAGACTGTCAAATCATGTCATGTTACAGTGGCTTTGCACAAGGCAATGGGAACTCAGGCTTTAGGGAGATGCAGGTTTGCTCAAGGTCACACAAACTGAAGTCAGGTCCCCTGGATAACAGCTCTTTGATCAAATCATCCTGCCACCACTGTTGAAGAGATTCATTTTATAAATTCTAGTTGGAGAGGTGTCAGCAGTTCTTTTTATTATCCAAAGAAAACTGACTATGATCTACAGTCTTCAAAATAATATTTTTCTTTAGTAATTTTTAACTACAAAAGAAAAAGGTTTATTTCAGTCCACAATCTATTTGTGAGGTGTAGAAAGGAGTAAGGCTCAGAAATGGAAAAAAGAAAAGCAGTAATACCAGACAGTGTTGGAAAGAGGTTGAGACAGAAAGAGTTGATGACAGGTTGCAAAAAATCATTATGAAAAAAAGAGGGAAGAGAGAAAACACTAGTTAGACACAAAGCACAGCAAGCTTGCAAAACAAAACAAATGAGGAATTATGTAGAATCCCTCCATTCAATATCAATCTTCTAGTATGACGAGATGAGAGTAACCTAGTATGTTACTCCCACAGATGTAAAAAATCAGTCTCTAGCACAAGCCTGGAAGTGGCCACTGCCAGGGAGACTTCAGAGATGCTCAGTTAAATGTGAGAGATTTCAGTTGCCAGGAGTAAGATTTTTCTCTGCCTGACAGAAACAAGTAGTGTGAAATGAAAGAAAAAAAAAATCCTCATCAATCCTTGCATGAATTTTTGATTACTATATTCAAATGAATGAGGGATTAAAACATATTTGTAACAGGTTTTGCCTTTTCAGTAGAAGTTTGCTGCTACAGTTGCTGGAGCTACTGGGAATCAGAGCTCAGTTCAGAAATACAAACATGTAAGCAAACTGTTACATTCATTCCTTGTCGTAGATGCAACAAAGATAATGGAATAAACAAAAATCACTGGAACTACTAAATTTCACAGTAGTTTAGGAGTCCTGTATAAATATTTGTGCCATGGAAGCAATACTGCAGCAACTGACTGAGGCAGCAGTTTCACTTACAGTGTAGGGGGGAGCAGCCACAGGGATTTTCAGGGAGGTGAATGCAGTGCCAGCCCTGCAAAATGGCCATGGCAGCAATTCAAGACCTCCTCATTTCCCCTGTGCTTTTATGCCAACCCCAGTGAGAAGAAAAGCCTGCTGCACCTCTGCTCCTGAGACAGCCAGAGGAGGCTGTGTGGTCAGCAGGGAGGGAAGTCAAAGAGCTGCACTGAGGAGCAGCAGAATTTGACATCATCAGTAGATTGGAAAATGCTAACAGAGCGTGAAGCATGGAAGCTGGAACTTGTGCTGCCATTCCATCATTGGGGAATTGAGGAGGAAACACACAAGTTTCCAGGAGATGCAGAAGATGCACCAGCAAGCACGATGATTATGTTTCAAACACACTGCACCATTATTTCTGGGATGCCTGGCAAATATGCCTAATGCATGTTGTCCTTGCAGACCTCCTGATCATTACTCATCTTTGTTCAAATAATGTTTAGAAGTTTTTTTATAGCTTCCTTAGCATTGTCCTAATGGTTAGTTGTTTCTGCAGTTAGTCTGAGTTACGATGGAAGAGTTTCCAATTTTCTCACTCCTGTAAGACGGGAACCTTGGTACAAGCCTCTAGCTATGTTGTGATGCTCAGTAATTAGACAAAAGTAATCTCAACACACAGGGTAATAGCAATAAACATAAATAATGTAAAGTAATCACAGGAAAGACTTCATTTTGTGCATGACTGTTTTAGTAGAAACCTGACTCCGTTCTATAGACTTAACTGTAACTGTTTCTCCCTAGCATACTTACTAAGTACTGTAAGATATTTGGATTTAGTCCTTTAACATTTTCTCTTTACAATTAGCCTCTCTCTCTTTCACATCTTTCCCTTAGCAAAGAGTCAATATCACTACTATATCCACATCTGTCTTCTCGGTTTTATCTGTCACAGATTTTGTGCAATCCTGAATCAGTAAGTCTCTATTCACTCTTCATATGGCCAACTTCTCCTTTAGGCACTACCACATATATTACAATTTGCCTCCTTATTATATTTAATTCTTCAAGTCTACATTCCATCAGAAAATCTTCAAGGATTATATTCTTATGGGAGCGGGTAGCCTTAAATAAACATGTGCATGATCCTTATATCTATTAATTAGAAGACAGTTGTAGCTCTAGCCAGGACACAAGAAATTCTCTGCCATGCTGGAGAAAAGCCTAGGTCTCACTCATGTCTAGACAACTACTGCAGACAATTTTGGTTGATTAGTTGATTTTGGCTTTCCTCCTAGTTGTTAGCTCAAGAAGAGAGGGAATTAGGAAGTACTTCAAGGTCAATGAGTCCATGAGCAGGCTGGACATGATTTGCCTTGTGTCCTGCATAGCAAATCTACCATCAACACCACACTTAGATTTTTCTCTGGTGTATGGCTCAAATTTAGATTTGGGCCTATGTATAAGGAGTTTAATTTTAAATCGAAGAGCTTTGAAATTACAGCCAGGTCTAAATTTTGCAAACTTGACTTTATTTGTAGATATACCAAATCAAAATCCTGGATCTCAAAACGACTCTGGTGTGGGACACTATGCTGTCCTGTTTAGGGCTCCTCTCTGACCAGCCACCCATCCAGCAGCACACATTGCCCCAGCTGCTGAGTGTAGCTTCAGACCTGCTTTCTACTATATGCCCTTGATTGACTATTCCTAGTTCTCCAAGCAATGACTCCTGCTCATCATAACAGGACATAAAACCTTGCTGAAAATATGATGCTTCGATTCCTTCTCTTCCCTGAGCTACCGGAAGGGAAATAGATGTCTCACAAGTGCAAAATCATATGCACAATGGACTCGCTTACTTGCTCACAGGTATTCTCCATTTTCACATAAATCTTTTTTATGTTGTACTCCTACCACTGAGTCTTTTTATTTTTGGCTTCACTACAGTAAACTTAATTTAACATTACCTATGTTGGTCTGCTTTTATGATTAATGAGGTTTATACAGGAAATTTAAAAAGAGAACAAAAGAATGTATAAGCATGCCATAAAGACAGGACTATTTTTCCTTAGAATAATTTCTGAGCACAAAAGAATGTGCAAGTTGCACATTAGGCTACAAAATGACTGCAGAAGGTCAAGATCAAAAACGTCAGCTGAGATCTCGACTTTGGGCATCAAATATATTATAGGATAGAATAAGAACACAGAATGTTTGCTCAGATGTGCACCCATTTAGACCACATGCTCTCTACCTTGACGAGTAATTATCCTACATACCATGGTAGTCTTACACAGTAGTCATGTCAGTTGACTAGTCATTTATATTGTTAGCCAAGTTTGTTGGTTTGGGGGGTTTTGTGTGTTGTTTTTGGGTTTGTTGGTTTGTTTGTTTTGATTCCAAATGAGGTGAAGTCTTTGACAACAGGCTTCTCCAGGTGCTGGACTATAAAATGTAGGTTAAAGGGAGCAGAACTGAACGCTACTTATAGAGAGAACACATCATGGTAGACAGAGGATGCATCACAATATATAGACTTATTCTGCAATATCAAAGTGAAGCCTCCCTGAAGTAACTACTTGGATTATGGAAAGGAATACTCCACAGCTGACAACTTCTGCCAATAAAAGTGTAAGATAATTCTGCTTTGTATGTTTGTGGATGCTCTGGACTGGTCTCTAGGAAAACTGATACTTGAGTAGAATTGCTCCTTAAAAGTAAATATTGTGTTTTGACAGCTTCCACTAACAATTGGTTTGCTCTGGAAGACAAAAGTCAAAATGCTGTAGGGCTGCATTTACCTGTAAGGCTTACAAACATTGCT
Organism: Phaethornis superciliosus; assembly: GCA_023637945.1. Taxonomy (NCBI): domain Eukaryota; kingdom Metazoa; phylum Chordata; class Aves; order Apodiformes; family Trochilidae; genus Phaethornis; species Phaethornis superciliosus. The sequence continues at coordinate 9,958,416 of JAJQWJ010000011.1, forward strand.
CAACTCAGTTGTACCTTGGGAAATGCACTTATAGCTGTGGCAAATATCCTTTTGTGATCAGGTGTAATTTATACTATTTTTAAGTATTAGGAGTTAAAATATTGCACAGTATAGCCTATATCCTTATTACTATCTTAAGTGTTCTGCATGGTTTGTCAAGCAAGAATACTCATTTGTCATCTTGCCTTTTAGTTTGGAAAAACGTGTAGCTCTCGGTTATTGAGACAGCTGGGAAATATAAGTGTTCAACCCATTTAACTAATAAGTCAGGGTATACACAATCAACATTTATTTTCCTTACTATGGAAAGACTGACTATATACTGCTTAGCTGCTTCTTTTCCAGAAGCATATGAAAAAAAGGAAGGAAGCATCAGTTGCATAAGTACCAATGAAACTCAAATTATGCACTGAATGTGGAGAAAACTCAGTGTGCTCATTCAACTCCTCCCCAGAAACATTGTATGAGCAGAATTAAAAGAGATATGTAATTTCTACATCCAACATCATACATGACCTGTAAAAAGATGTTTTGTTGATAATTTAGCTTAGTGAAGCTGAATATTGTTAATTTTTGTCTTCTGTAGAAAGATAGAATTTTCTTTGTTGAGTTGACTCCACACGGACACTATGGAAAGCATAATCTCACACTCCATGAATTATGTGCATCACGTCTAAATCACAGCCACAATTACAGCACTGTTTGTGAAAACAGTGAGTACAGATCATGTTGTTTTACCCACATGGTACATTATAGGATGCCTGTCCTACTTAATGCTATCAATTAGAGTAATGACTGTAAAGGAGATAGCTACATAAGTTCTGTAGTTTAAAGTGCAGAACATCCCTTATCTATGTACAACACCTCAAGACCTGTGTAGGATAAGGTTATTTTATCTGAGAGACCAACAGAAAAAATGCTTCAAATGGAGAACTGCACATCAGAGCTTACTCAGAGAACTCACCTTCATTACCCTACAGCTTTCCAGAATCATGACAGAAGTTGTTTTTGGTGTCTTTTGGTTCCTACACTAAAAGCAGTCAAAGCACAAAGCAAATATTAATGCATCCTTACAAAGGCTGAGCAGTGATTTGTTACCCTGTTACATTTAGGCTGTGCTTACATGGTCTTTCATAGCTATGTGCAAATGTCTTCTGCTTGAGCTGCTGGCTGACTGCAGTTCAGATCTGAATCACAAAAACTACAGCCACAGTGCACACATCCATCCCGTGACTTCATCAGCAAGGCCCATCAAGAGAATAAACAAAGCCCTCTAAAGCTCTACCCTCAGTGGTCTGCCATAATTTCTTGTCAAAACTGGGTTTTATAGCCCGAGACCTGCAGTAACTTTAGCAACACAATTTCTGCAATCAAGTTCTGCTGTATTCAGTCAGAAAAAGACCCAGACTGTGTGAACTGACTTCAGTCATCAAAAGAGTGTGTAGAAGTGACCTTCTGTAGGGTCTTCATCGCTTAGACCGATGAACAGAACTCAATGCAACTTGCTCATAGCAGGGTAAGAGAGAATAGAAATGTGCCATCCCTTTGCATTGATTTAGTAGATTTTATAAATTCATTCCAATAGCCTCAGCAGCCCTGTATTTTACCTTGTATTTTTATTACTTTTTAATTTATTTTTTTTTACACAGTCTCTTTTCCATGGAGCAGTACATGAAGAGGATACTGTTGTACCCCTTGCACCTGCTAATGCACTTCTTTATGAAGAGCTTTATAATTCTGTGATCTGTAGCATCACAAAAGGGTGAAACCCTGAGACATTTTCTCAGCTCAGAAAAGGGAGACAAAGCTCTAAATGTCCTTCTGTCCCACCTCACTGCAAATGAGCTGAAATGGATAGACGGGGAGACATTTTCTTCCAGCTTTCTAAATAACTTTTGTGAAACCAGCTGGTAGTCTAAATTAGCATCCTAATCAAACTTCTAACAACAGAAAAGTTGCCATTACAACTGAAAAAGTTCTTATGACACTAAGATTTTCTTCTTGTCTGCCAAGTGGCACAGAAACAACTCCAAGACCAGATTGATTATGTTGGCTGGAGAATTTAACTCCAATGATTACACTTCTTTTTTTGCACCATGTAAGTTTGTATGGATGCCTACCTATGTCTCCCTCCGGCATCACTGATAGGCCCTAGAAATCCTTTCTGCTCTGCTGCTTTTATTGTTTGCATACTATTGAACACTTTTGTAGAAGCAAAATTCAACATAAATATAGTGTATTTAATGACTACCCAAATGGGATTTCTTTAACATATGGATTCCAATATGGTATTAGTTTACTAAGCAGGTTTTCTATCCCTATGAACCTCAAATCACTTTGGGTAGCAAAAAGGTTTTTCTAAGACAGTATTAACAAGAGATTCTTAGTGAACATTGGGGTGTCCTTCAGGCTTGAAATTCAGCAGCAATCTGATCTTACCACTGTTTGTTTTGCCAGACAAGGGGCACAAGAACATTCAATGATGTGACCTGCCCCCCACTCACCTCATGTTTGTGCAAACCTTTATGTTGTAGCCGGATGAGCTGAGAAAAAGCTTTCACAGAGCTCTCATCCATCTCATACTTTTAGCCTTTATTCTAGAAACCAAGTTGGTGAAAGATTTTTTTATCACTATTTTGAACTTTAGTTTACCAGTAGATCTTTTCTCTGAGCCACGGAGTCTGCAGAAACTTTAAGCTCGGTAGTAGTTCCACTTCAAGAAACAAAAAAATCATTTCTGACTTTGCAGTAGATTAAAAATATATTACCAAGCTCAGGCAGAGCATAGTCTGCCTCCCGTGACAATTGCAAGAGAAATAAAACATGTACTTAATCATCTAGTAGCCTCGCCAAGTTCCACTGATTTTTGATTACGCAGAACAGGCAGATAAACACAACTAACATTGTCCTTCCAATCAGTGCCTTCTGCATTAAATCAATGCTTCTGTATTAGACTAGAGTTAAAAGACCCTTATCAAGAGAAAAGTCTTATTGCATGAAAGACCTACTGTGCTTGTGTTATTCACAATGTATTTAATAATTCTTGCTGTTTAAATCACAAGCATTTTACAGACATAGAATGGTTGTTAGTATTGTAGGTTTTTTCCTCATAATTGCTCTTCCTATTGCTTTTAATGTAACATTCATTGTAAATACAATCAATGGGTTGATTTCATTCTCACTTATAAAGTCCACTTAATCTTCCTAGGATACATGAAAAGCTTTTTGGTTTGGTAATGATTCAAGAACATTTTTTAAGAAAGAGTTTCAAGGAGAGGGGTTTTTTTATTTTTAAATAAAAGGGTTTACACAAGATAAATATCATTCTCAATGAGAGCCTACCCAATCCCTATGCTTTATACTAAGGGACATGTAAAGGACTTTGAAATTGTGAATAAAGGATGAAGAGATTGAATGTTAGTCCCAGAATTTGTGTGGGTGTGTGAAAACCTGCAACAGTAGATTTTTTCTTTCCGTGGAAAACTTTACAAAAGCTCAATTGCTAGCAGTCAATGGCCTCAGAAGTTTTCAGAGTCCATCAAAGTGTTTTTTTCCTTTCTGTATTATTAGGGAAAATTAATATCCCACTTCCATAAATCACAACTGTACCTAAGGTGACCTGTAACTGTGAAAACCACTTCCTTATATTTTGAAAACCTGTAAAACACACTTCACAGAGTTGCAGAGTCTCTGCTGCACTATGAAAATTAATTTTTTTGCCACATACCTTCTTTTTGTTGGTGGGACAAATGTAGAAATTGTCAATAACAGTGGCAATCCCAGGCTGTAGATTCAACTTTGTGTATAACGTCCCAAAATCTGAGGACCTGAAAGAAATCAAACATCTGTAAGTGCTCTCTTCTAAAGGCTTCATCATGGAAACTCTGCAAAGAACCCCCACTTTGTAGCACTAGCTATCCATTTGAAGTGCTTCTCTGCCATCCTTTCATTCTTTTCAGAGCTCATTAGCTACTAAAAGAAACCTGCCACTAAGAAGAATATTTTTCTAGGTTTGAAAAAGCTGCCTCTGTCTGTATTTTGCAGTTCTGTGTGGTGCTAGTTGTCATCCTGATACTGCACCATGCCATGACAGAAGCCCAACATGTAGACCTTTCCATCACCACCTACAAGGTAGGAAAAAAGAGCTAAGCAGAGCAAAGGCTCATCAGCAAGTATGAACAGCACCTCCTCAGCTATGAAGAAAAAAAAAAAAAAAAGGGCTGACTTCAGAGCCTGGTGTTGCATAACAGAACAATTTCACCTGAGATCTGGAGGACTCACAGTGAACTTCTACCAGAATTTGTACATGATATAGGTATCCATAAACTCCTTCACTCTTTTTCAGAGGATTACTGAATTTTGACTATATAAAAACAAAGTTGATACTTGGTAATCAGTGTGACATATACAGAAATCTCTGAGTCTTTCAAATCTGAGCACCCTACAGAAATTGTTTCATACTCCTGAAAAATGTAGTGAAAAAAAGGCATTTGTGCTATGTACCTCTGTCAGAAATGTCTAGTATAAAAAGAATGCAAAAGTTAAATGTTAGTATAGGAAAATAATAGCTACTGAAACTCAAAGTTGCATCCAAAATTAAATCACTTTGCATGAAGCCTCATTTGTTCTACAGAGGATCAAACTGCACCATATGGTCTCTCCATATTTACAGTTTTTCCTTTCTCATTTGGAAAGGGACTCAAACTTAGGTACCTATCCCCTTGTCACCAAGAAGTCCTCCCTAGTACAGACAGCTGGTGGGAGGGCACTCTATATGCCCTTCTCAGCACTGGAGTAACAATCTTCTTTAAGAAATGGAGCTGAAAGTGCTCTGCTCAGTATTTCCGTGCTATTCAGACAAGTAGGAACCTGCAACATCTCTCCTATCCAATAGGATCACAATGAGACCTGGGCCCCAGTGTGACACTGAGGACTGCCTGTGCAGTGATTTCTGCCCCACAGCCCCATTCTACCATGCTCAATGCTCCGCAGTGGGTTCTGCTGTCTCTCCAGATGCAGGGGAATCACTGCTGAAATTTGTAGGTAGACGACTGAGTACAGAGAGAAAAGTGAGAAATCAAATCCCTGTCTCAGTGTGTACATATTTACAGGCAGACTACAGCCTGAGGTCCTTCCAAACGATGTAAAGAAGAACAGTCCTTAAAAGGCTGGTGTCTGCAGGAGCCTGCCATGAGCACTGAGTGCCCACCTTCGACCTGACCATGTCCCAGTTCTGAAGAGGGTGTCACTTAAATCACAGGACATGTAGTACAAAGCCTGACACAGTTGGTTTGCTTTTACACCCCCAGCTTTTCATGTGATACAAGAATTATCACTTGTGCTCATGGAGCACCATCCTTTGGCATCACTGAGCATACCAGACACAGAATGATATGCCTGCAGCAGGTCCCAAGTGGGCACCAAGTACAGAGGGTTCATATTTAACTTGCTTTTCTTTCCTCTCTATGAGTCAAAAAATGACTGGCCATAAGCCTATGATATGCAGACCAAACTCACAGACAGAAGTTAAGGGATTATCTATTTTATAGACGTATCTAATATATTTATTTTATAGACATCTGAATGGATTTGATCCAGGTTCCTTTCCCCCATAACATTGCTTTGCCTGCAGATACACAGCAATGAATTATAGAAGTTAACAGAATCATGACAATTCATTTTTGACAAATAATAATGTAGAACTCAAATACATAAAATCGCACTGCACTGAGTATTAAAGCTAATTAAAATTCTAAGGGGAATATGATAGACAGTGCTAAACATAATTTTCCAGAGGTGTTTGACAGAAAAGAAATTAAAGCAAAGACTTAACTTCTGACTTCAGCCAGATGTACTGGAATCATGCAGAACAAGTATGTGTGATGCAAACAGAGCCTACTGTATTCGCTTTAAGGAAAGAATGCAAGCTAGGCCAGTGGCTTGCCCAGTAGTAACATCTTGAAATAATTCTCTAATCCTTGAAGACAACCCAATTTACTTTGAAGAGGTAGTTCCAGGGTTAATACAATGGGACCACTGTAGAGTGACACTGCAGAAGGGACAGTGGTGGGAACTGTATCAAGCTATGAAAAAGGTACAGGCAGGAATCCCAAAAAGGTTAAGCCACTTAAAAGATTAAAAAGTTCCAGTCCAAAACTTCCTCTTTAATTCTCATGACTTATAGAAAGCATTACAAGAAGAGAATAAAGTTGTAATAAAAAGAGTACACTAAGATAACTAAGGTATTTTCAGGAAAAGGTAGAAAAACTGTAGTAAAAAAATCTGTTTTCTGACAATTTGTTATATCAAAGAGAAAAAAACCATCTAATTCCAACCTGAGACTACAGGCTAATGCACATCCACGTCTAAGCCGCAAGACCTAGATTGGCAGTGGTTCCATGGAAAAATTTATTCAGAATCCCAAGTTTTTTTACTATAACCCAGCCTTGAGCGAGCCCAGGAATTTCAGCTACTCTTTGAAACATTTACATACAAGAGGACTTCAAGGACATAACTGAAGGGAAGCACTGCTCAAAGTAATTGGTTTTCTACATCTGCTATAATCAAGAGAAAAGAGGTCACCAAAGCTTTTGTTTCCAAGTTCCTGACTGTATATATAAACAAACCTATCATTTTGTAGCACAAAGCTAGAAAGGGACCTGGGAGTCTGGATTGACAGGAAGCTGAACAGGAGCCAGCAGTGTGCCCAGGTGGCCAAGAAGGCCAATGGCATCCTGGCCTGGATCAGGAACAGCGTGGCCAGCAGGTCCAGGGAAGGGATTCTGCCCCTGTACTCAGCCCTGGTGAGGCCACAGCTCGAGTCCTGTGTCCAGTTCTGGGCCCCTCAGTTCAGGAAGGAGATTGAGGTCCTGGAGCAGGTCCAAAGGAGGGCAACCAGGCTGGTGAAGGGATCCAGCACAGACCCTATGAGGGAGGCTGAGGGAGCTGGGGGTGTTCAGCCTGGAGAAGAGGAGGCTCAGGGGAGACCTCATCGCTCTCTACAACTCCCTGAAAGGAGGCTGGAGCCAGGGGGGGGTTGGGCTCTTCTCCCAGGCAGCTACCAGTAAGTAAGAGGGCATGGGCTTTAAGCTCTGCCAGGAGAGGTTTGTGTTATATATTAGGAAAAAATTCTTTACAGAGAGGGTGATCAGGCATTAGAATGGGCTGTCCAGGGAGTTGGTGGATTCTCTGTCCCTGGAGGTTTTTAAGAAGAGACTGAATGTGACACTCAGTGCCATGGTCTGGGAAACAAGGTGGTCGTGGATCAAGGGTTGGACTTGATGAGCTCAGAGGTCCTTTCCAACCTGGCTGATTCTGTGAATTCCCTTGAATTACATTACTGGGCTACAGGCAGGGTTATGGAGGATGAATTCTGGCATCGATTTCAGAAATATATTAAGAAGCAGCACAAAATCTGTTTTGTACCAAATTTAGGTGAGGAGGGGGCCTTTATCCTCTTCCAATCATAGAGATGATTTTGTATGTTAAAAACCAAACTTATGCTGTGTCATAGGTGCTAAGGAGAGGAAAAAAAAAAAAACCTGTACAAATAAACCATCTTTTCTTTACCAGGATAAACGCATTCTCTCTCCTCCCTAAAAATTCATTAAGTGTATTTCAAGCTATTTTGGAAAGAAGATCCACATGTATGTGATAAGAGTAAAATATGCCATAGCATGATTTATTTACAGTGGTATTAAAATGGTAGAACTCCACAAACCAGAAAAAGAAGTGTAAAGCCTGAGTTATTAAAGGTGGGCCTGATCTGCTCTCCTGAGTGATCCAGGTGCAGTTAGTGAGCATTTTGGCTTTCTGTGATACAGCAAGCTATCCACAGGCTGTTTCCTGCCACTGCTTATCCCCCTGTGTGCTACAGGGTACAGATTGTATGGATGTTTCTAGATACAGCAAAACTTAGTGGAGAACTCATAGGAAAATGTCTTCTAGTATTCAGGTGATGGGAAATTCAAGAGCAGAAGGACCACTGGACGCTGGAATATCATGATTACTCATGTGCTGATGGAGACATCACACAGCCTCTGTCTGACAGGCCTTGTGGTTGGGTAATAGCTTCTTCAAAAGTATGTATATCTGCTAAAATATCTTCCATTCTTTATTTCTTTTTTTTTTTTTTTTCCTTAAAGGAAAAGTCACTTGTCACCGTAACCACAGCGTGTTCATATAACAATCATACAATGGTATTACAGCACAGAGATAATTATGTCTTTTTAGCTTGTTTTAATATTGTGAGCTCAGACAATTCCTGGGAAAACTTCCAAGTGGTACAGAAATCTACCCTAACAAAATAAAACTTGCAAAGCCTCTAAAATCTGAGGAAATTTGGGGTTTGTCCTTAAAAATTTAATAATTTCAATCTTTGAGCTAAAATAAATCTATGTCAAACATAATTTGGAACTGTACCTAAACACTGAGTCTGGACATCTTCCAACAGAAATACTGAAAAAGAAGACATTTAAGAGATACCAAAAGAGACATGAACTAAGTACTTTCCTTTCTAAACTTCACTATTGTTATACAGCTCTCCACTAATCACACCTATTCAGGTGAATATTCAGTACTGATCATTGTTAGTTGATTTTCCAGATTTGTAAGTACATATTAAAATATCTATAAGGAACAATAAAATGTAAACAGTAAGATGTTCAAATTTTGAGGGATATGAAAATTGCAAATCAAACTTAGCATGCAGTTAAAATGTCAGCTGAAAATGTTTCCTTCCATGTTTTCTTTTATTTATAATAACTTGAAGAGGTACAATAGACAGAGAATGGCTGGAACACTTAACACACATATTCATCATGTTTCCCCTATATTGTCTTATTGAAGATTAACTTAAGCTACATAGTAGCCAAATGAGCCATACTATACAAGCCCTGTTAACCAAAAATCCTAGAAGACAACAATGAAGATATTTCAAATGACTTGTGAATTACCTAGCTAGCGAAGCATAAAAAAAGCCTATGGAAAAAAACAAAAAAAAACCCAAACAAAAACATTAAGAAATTTCAAGATGAGATGCATGTTACAGAATTAAGGAAGAGTGGATCTGTGCATAATAGTCATAAAATTCTCACTTAATTTTCTCCAGTAAGGAAAACAGGTGTCTATAGGGAAGTAGTGTGATGAAGAACTGGCTAATGGAACATCTACAACAGATGCATCAGATGTTCTAACAACAAATGCTAGGACAAACTTACTGAAAAGGAAGTAAGCAGAGGAATATCAATAAAGAAGTGGCACAGCAATGTATCTTTTTCAATTAAGCAGCACAGAAGACTTCAAGGGCACACATACAATGAAAAAACTGAAGCGACTTTGCCTAGCCTCATAAAACTTTTTAAAAAGAATCAAAAAAATTTCAAACCCCCAAAGTCTTTTCTCAGAGTAGAAAAATTTTGCAATACTGGGTTCCAATACCTGACTCACTTATTGAGGAATTTGTTGCAGATGAAAGTTTTTCAAAGGCTGGAGAAGATTATGAGTCCTAGTAATCAAATTCACAGATTACTCATCAGCTACGAGCTCTACTGTACTGCTTTCTGCCTAACTGCTTCCAGAGAAGTTAGGCAATACAAAGTTCAATTATTTTTTTTTTCCTAAAAGCACTACAAAGATGAATGTATCCTGGTTTTACTTACCAATATATTACTGATAACATATATTGATCACATACACTGATAACACAGATAATGTTAAGAACCGTGGATCATCACAACAGCCTTTTCAGCTGGAGTGACCTGCTCTGTAATGTTCTAATGAGTTCAGAATATGGTGCAGCTCTGCAGGTACATAGTTAACAGAGATTCCTTACCCTTCTTATATGTATTATGAGCCTATGAGGAGCCCTACAGTCTTGGTGATTCCATGGGATCACAATAAAGGACAGGCAGCTATTTGTAGTGGCTTTTTAGTGACCTGTAAATATATATTTGACCTTAAAAAATCCAGAGGAAAAAACAAAACCAAAAGCAAATTAGACCAAAACACTGAACAGCTGCATTCATATCAAGTGTGAACTCAAGGCGGATAAAAAATTCACGAATTCTAGAACTGAACATTTATTCAAGGCATTAAATATACCCAATTCAACTGATAGCACCGAGGGGGAAAACCAGTCCTCTGTAGCTGATAACAGAAACTTGTCACCTGCTTGGTGACTTTAGGGAGCCAAATCCTTTCTCAGGAACTATGGTTACTGAAATCGCAGTGAGGAATAGGACAGGCCATGCCTTATAATTAACTTTAAAAAATCACAGAAGACAAATGCTAACCAATGCTACCCATTGCCTTTTCCTTGAGGATCTGACAACTCTGATGCCACAAGTACCTGGGCTGGCTGTGCCCAATACTGGTATGCCAGGCTACAACTTCATAGTATTCGCAATTACCTTTACAAAAAGTGTTCTGAAGCCCACATTTTCCAGGAATTACCCTATCTCAGAGCTCTCTGGGCACAAAGCTCCACAGGAACCATTCATATGAGGAAACATGGAGGGTGATACTCAGAGCCCTGTGTATGGAAGGAAGTGTTACTTGTCACAGAAATTCAAGCAATATGTTACATATTTATGTACTGTACCATGTTTTCCTTATCGGTATCTTCTGTCATGCATTTATTGGTACTGGTTTTGGTTAATTAGTTAATCAGTATAATACACACATACACACTTAAACTCCAATAGGTTGCAGCACTGTGTCTTTAGTATATACTGCATATATTTCAGTGGTGTATAGACACGTTCCCACTCTGTATAGGCTCACTGTACACTGACACTGTTCTTTTGCAGCCCTTCATTAGTCCTTCAGTACACCATAAATATCCTGCTCATTAGCCTACAATTGTGCTGCTTATCAGTTACATTTTCAAGCTCCTCATTACTTTGCTGCACAGTTCCAAACATTACTTTGTATTTTCCAGGTCCACAAAACATTGAGTTAGCTTCTATTAGCTGCAGCCATCACTAGAAACTGCTAGTTTGGTTAGGACACCTAGTATGAAAATCCTGCCTTGTTGCATTAATTCCACCAGTAACACTCAGCACTCGCTGAGAGTACATCTTGGAAGGTAAAGCCTGCAGTACAGAGATATTTGTGATGCATCCATTCAACCGTGAAACAGAAAGTGCCACAGTGACAAAGCAGACAAGACACTGCCAGGGAGACAGGGTTATGTCTTACTTTTGTAAAAAGTAAAACCTCTGTGTTATTTCTTCCTTCTTAGCTTTGCAACCCAAGCAGGGCTGGGGCATGCAGCTCTTCAGGTACAGTCTTCACACACAACCAGGGGGCACCTAAGAATTCCCAGCCATTGGTCTACACCCGGCATTTGCTCCCGTTGAAAACAAAAATGACTGAAATGCTCCACGTTAAAATGAATGGTTTTGCAGACTTGCCATTAACCTGAATAATTTCAGCAATCCTGTTTTTAACTCAGTCCCACAAACAGCTGTAGTGACCTAAATAAGGGAGTAGAAAATGAGACTGAAATTGTGGGAAACAGAGAAAGATCAATTTTGTACCACACTTTCTTCATTGAATCCAACATATCATGTAACTAACCATTAGTATGCAAGCCTTTATCCTAATAATAGTTCTGTGTAGATTTAGTTTCAGATGCTGCAAATCCAGCATTGCATTAGCAAGTCTCAGCAAAGAATGGAGCATATCATGGACTGTGTAAGGGGTCTGCTACTGGAGACAGCCATGGCATTTTAGAAACAGAAATAAAATACCAAAACTGATAACTCACACAGTGCTAATTTTTTTAAATAGTAATTTGAGGGAGATTTTTACGATTATAATGCTAGCTGGATTAGAGTATGGAAAGAATTTTTACCATTAGGTGCATATTTTTCAATCAAATGTCTCTCCTTCTAAAGCTCAATGTATTACTTCTGAAAGTACTGTGTTGGAAAAAATACACTGTCTTCACTTAACTATTTAATTACTATCAACAAAAAAAATCAGTACTTCACTTTGTATATATTGTTAGCTTCCTTCCACCATTTTGAACAACCAACAACCTTTAAAAAAAAGCTGTGTTTATTGAAAATGTAGGGGAAAAAAGACAGAATGGTGCTAAACTTAATTTTCCCAGATTTTGCTTATTACATCTGTCTCTAGAGGCATCTCTGTCTCATCTGTCTACATCTGTCTCTCTCTCTTCTGTCATTTCCAGTACAATACCTCTTTTATGAGTGCTGTGATTGGAAATAAGTATTTACAAAGGAAAATTTCTCATCTCACATACTTGTGTTCTGTGGGGAGAGGGGATGTTTTAAAAACATTTTCTTGAGGTTTGCAAGGAACATTAAAATTCTCCACCACAGAAAAATGCTAGGTATTTCCCATAGCCTAGGCTTTTTATTTAAACCACTACATACAGCTGAAATATTTCTAAAAAACAATTTATTCTCAGTCAAGCAGCTCCTTGGAAGGGAAGAAAGATGTTGGCATGTATGAGGAGAATTTGCCCTTTCTGACCAGAACAGCAAGTTCTCTTGTAATCAGTGGATAGATCTGGATACAACAAGAACATTAAGAAATTATAAAGAACCTGTAATAATTTAATAAATTGTATGTGCACATTCACATGCAATTATGTATTTCTTTAGCAATCAGCCCTGCCAAATATAATATTCAGCTACTTAACTCTTCAGTACATGGAACTCTACCTTTATTTGCAGTTTTTGCTTTTGCTCCTGAAGAGCTGACCTCAACTTTATGATTACTGTGGGGAGGAGGAGTGAATTATATGACCATATTATTACCTTTATAAAAATTTAAATTAAGTCAATATTTTGTCAGTAATTTGACTGTGCTACTCTGCTGCTGAAGCCAAATCCTTGGTGGAAGTAAGAGAGTAACTGGATGTTTCTAAAAAATGAAAATATCCTAAACAGTAAGTAAATACAGATAAGTAAACTCTGGAAGGTATCAGTCCTTATGATGACCATATTAGAGACCCATTAGCTGCCCCATAGTTGTCTGTTGTGATTTTTCTAACATGCTTCTCCAAAACTGTTAATTTATAGCACAGATGAACAATTAGCAGTTCACAGATACAGCACAAGTTCATTCACTATACCAGCTCCCATGTCCCCAGTGTCAAAGGAGTGATTATTATTTTTATTATAATTACATTGGGAACAAAACTTTTACAAAGAATTTCAAGGCATCATTTTGAATTCCTCTCCAACAATAGAAGATTACTGTCCATGTCAAAAACACCACCTGCCTCACTCACATCTGCCGATGAATGAGGCTGCCATGATACGTCCAAAATCATAAAGACTCGGACAGTTGGATATAAGTTTTTCTTCACAGACTTTAAAACCACTTTGTGCCCCCTGAACTGGCCATTTGCAGAATGCAGTGGGAAAGGCTGCAGTCATTGTCAGGAGGAGGTACACCTGAGGGGGCTCTGACTGGGGGAATTCAGGACCTCTCAGACACTTCAACAGGATTTGTTTGTTACTTGCTAATGACCTCAGTCCTAATCTCCTAATAGCTTTATACAATCGCTGAAGTTTTTACTTAGTTTGTTTAGAGCTTCCAGGAACCAGATTTCCCTTGCAGTCATTCTCCTGTAAATGTAGTGACACCTGGGGAGGGCCAAACCCATCAGCTGTAGCTTGGCCTGATGTTGAACTTGGCAAGCCAGCAGCACATAAAGCCCCAGCAGATGTTTCTGCTTTTATAGCAGTTCTTCCAAACCCTTGGCCAGACATAAATCCAAAATAGATCCAAAAAAAAGACAAATAGTGCCACCATAATGCCTCTTAAAATTAGAAGGCAGAGCCAGTCTTTTCTGCAGGACTCCGAGAAACCATTAACAGCAGAAGGTGCTGTGAAGTGTTCCCATAAATCATGCAGACAGATGAGGAGGGTCATCCACAGCAAATTAAGCACATCTTGCACAGCATCATGGTTTGCTACGAAAGAGGATCCTAAAACAAATACGTGCATTTACATAGCAGTTTCCAAACTGGGAAGATCACACTTCAGAGCAACAAGTACAGGAAGTAGGCAACTTCATGGCCATTAACACTTTCACATGAATCTGTGGTGCTTCCACACCATGGTAATGAACATTCTGAAAATAAAACAGCATGGAGAAGATCCTTGTCAAAGAAGTCTTCTGAATACCTGCCATGCTGGATCTAGTTTATAAAAATAAAGTCTCAGGAAGAATGTTCATAGTTGGCATTGTGCTTTAAAGGAGAGGGCTTACATATATCAGGGTGACACGCTAATACATTCATTCACTTGATGATGGCTAACTTCTTAACAGCAGCTTGGTCCATTATAAATTGTTGCTATGTACATTCAAATACAAGTAAAAACACTCATGGGATAAGAATAGTTCTTTACATAGTAGAGAAGAAGAGTTCTCTAGAATAAAAATAGTTATCTACCATAGTTCTCTACAGGCCCACAAGGATGATCAGAGGGCTGAAGCACTTCTACAAACACAGGCCAAGAGAGTCGGGGTTGTTCAGCTGGGAGAAGGGAGAGCTCCAGTGAGACCTTATAGAGGCCTTGCACTACCTGAAGGGGGCCTGCAAGAAAGCTGGGGAGGGATTCTTTAAAAGAATAAGGGGAAATGATCTTAAACTAGAGCAGGATAGATTTTCATTAGACACTAGGAAGAAGTTCTGTGAGAGTGATGAAACGTTGGAGCAGGTTGCCCTGAGGGGTGGTGGAGGTCCCATCCCTGGAGAGATTCAAGTTGAGGCTTGATGTGGCTCTGAGCAACCTGATCCAGTTAAAGATGTTCCTGCTGACAGCAGGTTTGTTGGACTGGATTACCTTCAGAGATCCCTTCCAACCAAATGCATTCTGTAATTCTACATTTAAAATAACACAAAGCATATAAGGAGCTGAAAACTTCAATCATAGAGCTGTCTGGCATTAAGGAAGACTAGGAAGGGGAAAAAGTGACCCAGAATCTAAAAGGGAGCTCTTTTTGTAAGAGCAAAGGTTATAACATCTTCTCCTGCTTTCCCTAGCATCTACCATCCAAGCTCAGATGAAACTGCCAGCAGTGGATGCAGCTCTGCAGGTCTGGACCTGCCAGTGTCTGGGGTCTCTCACTGAAGATGGGACAGCCCGAAATGGGTTCCTTGCTTGCAGAAGCTTTGTGGTAGTAGAAAATCTGGGTCACAAAGAGGAAAGCTGCAGATGGAGGTCAGCAGGTGTCACGGCTTCTAAGATGACAGGAAAGAGATCCATGGGATGATATCAGCAAGTTTGTAGATGATACAAAACTGTGATAAGCAGCTGATACATCAGTGATACATTTTGTGGAGACATGGGCAAAGGAATCTCATTAAGGTCAAAAAAGGGAAGTGTGAAGTCCTGCAACTTAAGAAAAATAACCAGAACATACTGGAGCCAACAGGCTAGAAAGCAGCATTGCAAAAAAAGCCCTGGGGGGCCCGGTGGTAGACATCAAGTTGAATGTTGGTCAGGAACATGCCCTTGCAGCCAAGTCCAGCAGTCTCTGTGGTCCAGGAAGAGCACAGCAAGCAGGCCAAGAGAGGTGATCCCTTCCCACTCAGCACTGGTGAGACCCTCTGCAGTATTGTGTGGCCCCTCAGGATGACAGAGGGATGGAGATACTGGAGTAAGCCCAGTAAAGAGCCACAGAGATACTAGGGACTGGAGAATCTACCACACAGGGCAGGGCTGAAAGGGCTGGGACTGCTCAGCCTGGAGGAGAGAAGGCTCAGGGGAAACCTTATATTAAGTTTACTTGAGAACTTACAAGTAAAGTTAGTCAGTTTGTCTCATGTTGAAAAGATTTAATAATAGTAAATTATTTTGAACAGTAGGGCTATCTGTAATGTACTTTAAGAAAGAGACAAATTTCAATATTCCATCTTATGATTAAAGACAAGTAAAACAATTCTTAAGTAACTTTTTATTCTTTGGTGTTTTGTTGTTTGTTTATTTTTTAGGACAAAATAGACCACATTATGTGAGAAAAAGAAAAAAAGGTATTCTGTGAAATAAAAGACTTGACAAATTCAACACCTTTTCCAGCTCCAGAAGCTAAACAGCTGAGTCATATGTCACTGAGCAAGTTTTGGGATAGTTTAAGAAGCAGTCTACATGACTGAAAGCTGCTTTTCATCATTATGTAGAATGTATAAATTTGAGCTATTTGTCCCTCTGTCACCAATATAGGTCCTGTACTCCTGCACTTCAGATTCATAAAAATGGAACATCTAGATTTAAGGACAGGGGTGGAGGAAGAACATCTTTTCCAGTAGTAATACTTTCACAGAACACCACAGAATCATAGAATCGTCACAGTTGGCAAAGACCTCTAAGATCACCACATTCATCTGTCAACATACCTCTCCCTCCTCCCTTGAATAAAATATGACAATATCTGTATCACTAGAGTATGTCCTGAGGTACCTCAGTTACATGGTGTTTAAATACCACCACCTCCTCGTTGGATAATTCCAAAGCATAACTACTCTTCAGTAAAGAAATTCTTCCTCAGATCTAGTCTAAACCTCCCCTCGTGTATCCTCAGGCCATGCCCTCTAGTCCTATCATTATTCACTTGAGATAAGAGGCCAACACCCATCTCCCTACAACTTCCTTTCAGGTTACTGTAGAGAGCAAAAAGGTCTCCTCTTTGCCTCCTCTTGTCCAAAATAAACATTCCCAATTCCCTCAGACTCTCACCACAGGACTTGTTCTCCAGACCCTTCACCAGCTTGGTTGCCCTTCTCTGAACTCACTCCAGCAGCTCAATGCCTTTCTTGTAGTGGGGGCCCAGAACTGAACACTGTACTCAAGGTGCAGCCTGATCACTTTCCTAGAATCACAGAATCAGCCAGGGTGGAAAGGACCTCTGAGATCATCAAGTCCAAGCCTTGATCCACTACCACCATGGTTCCCAGCCCATGGCACTGAGTGCCATATTCAGTCTCTTCTTAAAAACCTCCAGAGATGGAGAATCTGCCACCTCCCTGGGCAGCCCTTCCAATGCCTTACTGCCCTCTCTGTAAAGGATTTCTTCCTAATATCTAACCTAAACTTCCCCTGACAGAGCTTAAGACCATAATCTCTTGTGTTACTGATAGCTGGCTGATAGTTGGCTGATATACTGATATCTTACTGATATCTTATTCCTGCTGGGCACATTATTTCCTTCCTCTATGAGCAATATTACATATGGCAATAATTTTATCTCATGTTTGCTAAAGGCCCTTTGCTTTGCTACATAACTGTCTCAGGAGGAAAAGTGATCTTTTGTTCCAACTCCTTCCAATATAGTTGTATTTTCCTTATTTACCTTTTTACAATTTCATCTACTCTACAGCATAAGATTAGAAAGAATAATACAAAATATGATAATCAGATGACCCATCAAATCCCAGAGAAACTGTCCTCCAATATTAGTGCTGTGTCTTCAGGAACTGACTAATCTAGCAGAACAAGGAACAGTCACGCCACACCTGTATTTGCATTGGCCACATATGGCCTATTTGGCAGCTATGTGTGGACAGCATTTTGATTAGCACTTAAGGCTTCTAATGTGTATTTTTCTGGTTATAGCTTTTGGATCTATCTCAGATTTTTCTAGCATTTTGCTTTATTGCATAGATACATAAGTGGACATCCAACACAGCTGAGCTCCATATTCCTCAAATTTCCTCACATATTACAATAGGTCAGAGATACTTCTGAGTTTGCCTCAATAAAGCATAAAAATTGAAAAAAGTTGATACTTGTCTCTAAGGTAGTGAAGGATGTTATACCATATGGTCAAAGGTAGCTGTAAATAAAGAAGAGAAGAGAAGAGAAGAGAAGAGAAGAGAAGAGAAGAGAAGAGAAGAGAAGAGAAGAGAAGAGAAGAGAAGAGAAGAGAAGAGAAGAGAAGAGAAGAGAAGAGAAGAGAAGAGAAGAGAAGAGGAGAAGAGAAGAGAAGAGAAGAGAAGAGAAGAGAAGAGAAGAGAAGAGAAGAGAAGAGAAGAGAAGAGAAGAGAAGAGAAGAGAAGAGAAGAGAAGAGAAGAGAAGAGAAGAGAAGAGAAGAGAAGAGAGAAAAAAAAAAAGTCAAAATGGGAAGTAGCTTTCAGTCACTCTGTGAAGAATGTAAATTATAAGTAAGTTATATTTGTTGGTGGATTGATAGGAAATTTCAAGTGATTCCAAACCATTAAGTTATTCACACGTATTCAAAATTTAACTAGTTTGAAATGACATGATAGATCTGGATTAATGGAACATACTTTATAAGCAACCTATGAGTCATGGCTACCTATTATTATGAAGTTTTGGTTACTTATCATTTCAGCATAACAACAGCAATAATAATCATAAATTAATGGAACGTCTGGTCGGAAGGGACCTCAAAGATCATTTGGTCCAACTCTTGAATAAATAACACCACATTCGGACTTTCAGATCTTTATGGGCATCTTGTCAAGTGTAAGAGGAGAGAACATTTATATGGTGTTTTCAAAGTAGTATCTTAAAGAAAATAGAGCTTGAGTTGTTCATACTGTAGGCAGATATTCAGGCTTTTATTTTATGTTTTGCAGTTGCCTCTTCAAAGCTTTAGGTTTAGGTTTTGGGGAAAAATAAATAAGTTGTCTTTGTTAGTAAATGTTTCATATGACTTAGAAGAACATGGGAGAGAGTTCTCCTGTTCCCCCATCCCTCAACCAGCAAATAAGCAAAGGCAGAGGTCTACTGAAACAGGGATAGAGCAGGGGCATCCATGCTGTGAAGCTACAGTGAATAAGCAATACTGTCAGAGACATGATAACTAGAGGTGCATGTGACTTCATCATTAGAAGATCTAAAGTCCTAAGAAGGAAAAGTTCATCTGCTATCCTCTGCTGCCCACCCCATCCTTACTTGTTACTTCCCAAAAGCCTCTCCACCACCCCTCTCCCTGCCCCTACCCCCAGCTTACAAGGCTGTGAGATGCAGAGAAAAAATTGCCTTTGGAGATGGATGACCTTTAGCAATTGCATTTCAAATTAATATCACAGCACCAGCTGTACATCCAATGCTTCTTTCATCCATATCTTTTCTTTGCCTTGCCCCTCAGAATAGCATTGTTCTTTGCTACTTTTTCTTTCCATTTCATTCCTATCTTTTAGCAGTGATTATACAAGACTGTGTAGCATCAGCAAGGAGAGAGAAATGCATTAGTTTGAAAGCTAGGCATGCTAGGCACAGTTTTCATCTAAATAGCAGGTGGAACATTACTAACAGTACTGATAGAAATGTCAAGCATCCTTGGCACACAGATGAGAAGGCCTATTTGTGTTTGGTTTGGAATTTTCTGTTATGCTCTCTTTTAGCATACCAGTGCTCAGTGTCAATTTACTGTCCTATCTCAGAGAAGAGAAAACAAGTGCCTTAAATATCAGGTATGCTGTCTGCAAGCAACTAGTTCCAAACATCTGGGATAAGTGGACTTCTGTCAGAATATTTCAAATGTCATTATACTTCAGCATCCAAATGAAAATAACATACCTGAAATGTCATTCCACGGCTCAGCTGTGAAACACTGGCCCACAAATTTGCAGACCACCAGAGGCCCATACCCAACAGACAGCTTACAGAGATCTCTAACAGCTATCGCTATTGAACAGTTTTGATACCCTGTCATCATTTCTGGAGAGAAAAACAGGCCAGATGGCTGGCAAATTGTTCATCTAAGCCTACAGTAGTCTGCTTATTTAACTGCATCATCTCCATGTCCTTTGGAGAGTACAGCCTATTAGCCTATCCTTTCCAAGTTCACTCGCCTCCCCAGCTACCATTATGATAGAGAAAAAATGAAGCTCTGAAAATGGTGAGAGAAATTGCATTTTCTGAAAATGGTAAGCATTCTGCAAAGATGTATGCAAGAAAGGAAATGATGCTGAGAGGTAGAGAACAGTCCATCCTCCAAGTCCCAAAGACACCTAAGTAAATCACTTGGAATCAAGCACTGTGCTTGCTGTGTATATCAACACTAAATTAAATTCAATACAAAAGAGTATCACAGAACCTTGCATTACATTATTTATTAAGACAAATTACTTTTCTGTTTGTACATTATCTGAAAAATCAACTATACTTGTCTCATATTATTTTTAAAGTAGTTCTTGACCTGTAGCTCGTTAGCTATGAAACACCTGAGCTCAGACAGGACATAAGGTAACATGTTAAGTTCATTTTTGCCTGACAAACTTGCAACTTAGAGAATCCAAATTCTGCTCCAAGTGTTTGTGATCACCAATTCCCATTCCCATCCTCAAGTATTTTGTAATGGTTTGTCAAAAACTGCATTGATTTGGCAAATTCTGCAACATGCTGAAGCCTACTTGTAGAAAATGAACACAGGACTGGTCTAGACAGGATTGAAAAAAAAAAAATCAGTTCTCAAATATGAGCTAATATTCACAGAAAGCTCACAATATTCTGTTTCTTGACTCAAGAAGATCAAGAGCTTCAGTTACTCATACAGCTTTTTTTGTGTGTGGTGTCCCAGCAAAATCTCAGCTTCCCAGCCCACTGCCATGCTGCTTCTCTGAAACCAAATTCAATTGCACCCTCAAACAATCTCAAATACAGAAAAGACGTCCCAGGGGAAATTGCTGGCCATAGTCAGTCCTCTGGGTTTCACCCTTCCTGGTTCTAGACCATTATCATTTGGCTGGTCAATTAATTTTCAGTGGGAGAGAAATGTTACCATTCTTAGTCTTGGTTTTGCTAGCAGGATCTGCTTTGCAAGAAACCTCCATCAAATTCCACCATCCACGGAACAAAATAATACCAGCTCCTAACCTTCTGACATAAGCACCTTCAGACAAAAACAGTTTGGGTGGGTCTTCTCCTATCAGAGTGAAGAAAAACAATTGTATGAAAAAAACAAAATTATCACTACATGCCATAAATAATGGGTTAAAACCTCTAGGAGGGTTGATTCTGTAAAATATTTCTCTGAATACTAAGTACACACAGAATCTTGGAAGAACTTGCAGGGGACAACATCTACTGACAAGAGCCCTCCTCACAGAGCTTTATCACAGGAGCCAGAGGTCCTGGCCACCTTTTGCTCCAGAGGAAAGCCACTTGCTCATCCAGAGCCAAATAAATATTCCAGAATTATCTTTCCATTTCACTACCAGTTATCACTATCCCTGCTAATACAAACAAACACAATTTTCAGTTTAACAAGTAATTCTCTAAGGAGTGCTTCAAAATGTCAATGTTATTTTCCTGTTGCCCTTCAATATATATAGACATGTATAAATATATTTCATCTTGAAAGCATCCAAGTAGTTAAAAATCATTTCAACAGACAAGTTCAAAGCAAAATGTTATTTCCATAATCAAAGCACATTTGCTTCTTCTACCCAAGTGTTTGAGTCCATTTCAACAATGGAGTGAAAGGAAAGCAGCCTGAAAGGCATCTTAGTTCACCTGATGAACCACTTGCAACAGTTTTCTACCCTTTAAGGAGGGTTAATCCTTACACACTGCATAGGCACTAAATAATGCATGATCTTTTTCTAACTACTCCCCAGCCACACCATTCTCTCTGAAACTACAAGTGACAGAACAGTGAAATGTAAAACACATAAGTAACGTGTGCTGCATTTATTGGAGATGCAAAATTATCACCCTACCTGTTTCAACACAAATGAACACAGAATGAAAACTTCTTCATCTGGTCTATATTTTAGCCTTTTTGGAAATATTTTGCCACTTGGAAACATCTTGAATTCAATCTTAACGTTGGAATTACTTGTTCTAATGTACTTTTGATCACTCCAACTTTCATGAAAATTTTATTCCACTACAGAAAATTACAAATGTCACCACAAACACTTGTTGGCTCCTGCTCCTCACATGGATTTGGAGAGTTTTCATACTTGTCAAAAAAGTGGTAATGGTTGTACAACATAACACCGATGCAAAGAAAGCTCTGACTCTAGTCCTGCAAGTATTCTCATGTATGATGCTCACAACCTCCAGTAACAGCAGTGGGCTGCTGTTAATACTAAAGCCATATATAGCTTTTTATTTTTTAAAATAATAGTGAATGCTAAGTTTAGAAATACTAGGATCTGATTTCAGTATTCTATCTTTATAATGGAGACGACATCTGTGTACAATATCAAATTAATTTACAACTTTGCATGGGGATTCAGGAGAGCTAACAGAACTGAGTGTTTACTATATTTTATGAGATAAAACCCTGAGGTGAAAATGCATCTCAGAACAAATGATCCTGGTGGAAATTGTCCAATCTTCCAAATCTAAAAGATGTAGGATATTTAAAGTAATAAAAGGAATTAAAAATGGATTAGGGCAGAAATGTGAACATATGCAAAGCATGAAAAATCTAAAAGAACCTTCTGTATTTGAGTATAAATCACAATTAGACAATTAGCAGTCAGGATTCCAATTTCCTCTCACAGTACATGTAAATATTTAGCTCTTGTATACAACTACTGTAAAAAATAACTTCCTTCTCAGTAAAGTGTTTCAGTCCACGATTTTTCCATTACTGAACTATGGATCTAAACATGTTTCCACCATACCTGCAATCCACAACAAAAGAAGCACTTCAGAGGATTAAAAACTTGCTTTCTCTATGACAAAGGAAAAGTTTTGGGGTAGACAGAATGGTTGCAAACTGTTGGATTACTGATGAACCGCTCACCTCTCCAGAGATTTAACTAAGGTGTCCCATCCACTTCAAACATCCCAGGGCACTCTGGCTGCTCTGCTGTGCCCATTTCCACGGGGAGTAAAACAGTCATAGGGACAAAAGAAACCAAATCCTTACTACTTTGCACAAAAGTCTCATGGCACATAAAGTAGCACATCAGTATGAGTGAGACCAAAGGCACCAAGGCAAGTTCCACTTTATGGTAAAAACTTCTACTGCTTTTAGAAAGAAATGCTAATACCACACAGACTGATGTGCCTGGGGAGCCTATTAATATTCTTACTTTGTTTTCTAAATTACCACTTTCTGGAAGTTGCAATAGTAATCATAAGGTATCTGACACCTCAAAAAAGAGCCATAATACTAGGATTACATTTATTTACCATCAAGAAGTCAGAGCAGAGAAAAGTTTTTTTCTTAGACATGGTCATAAAAGGAAGGAAGACAAAATTTACCACATACTGAAAGGATAACATCTGATTTGAATCTGTCACAGGAATATTAAATAGTGATCAGTCAGCATACTGGTATTGATCTGCCTAATTTAAAAAACTTTATCCCTTAAATATAAAAATATTACCTCTAGGTGTGTAAGTTTTTAGGCTCGTCCGTAAGCAGTCAGTATGCAATTTCCTTTTTTGATAATAACATTTTTCCATTGGAAAAACATAAACAAATGAACTAAACCACACATAAACCCAGAAAACAGGGTTGCAAGTTTCTTCAAAAGAAACCTGCTTCATTTCCACCACTACCAAGGCAAGTGAATTATACCTCTGTCATCCCTTACACGTTTGTCTATATATTTATTATAACCTCAAGTAATGAAGATTTTATAACTTCCTCAGACAAATACTCCACATGCCATACAATTTCATGAAGATTTCCCTAATTTGTAACTTTTCTAATGTGTAAGCCTGTTACTCATCAGCCTCTACCATGTATTTAAAGTTTGTATCATATTTGCTGACATTTTTAAACACATTTGAAGACTGTTAATGCATTGCCCCTTTAATGCTCTTCTCCAAAACAAATAATACACTTTCTTCTGGTCTTTGTTACAGGTGACATTTTAAACCCTCTTTCATTTCTGATGCTCTTCTCTCTGCTTCCTTCCATCTGTTACCCTACAAATTTGAATTGACCAGAAGACTAATTTGTATCTTTTGCATGTAAACTCAAATATACACACATCCTAGTGTGAAGTTTGACTTTTCTGCATCACAAAGATAGTATTGAAGTTCACTATGTGGTCCATTTTAACACCTAATTTCTACCTTATGAGTAGCTATGAAGCTATCAATTCTTGTTGAAGTGCAATAGTTTGCACTTACATCTACCAATCGATCTCTTTTTTCTGATTGTTTCCTCTGTGTCCAAGATCATTTTGAACTCCAATGTTGTCTTCCAACATCCTTACAACCTCTTCAGACTTTACATCTACAAATATATAATTGCCTACAAAATCAACCACATCTCTAATAAAATTTCATTCACCTGCAACAAACAGATCTCTAGAGGAAATTAATGCATTTCTCTTTTCTATTTTCCCAGTGATGTAGTAAGGATTCCTCCTGAGAAACTCTTCAGATGAGCTCTCCACCTCCTCTTTAGTAGTTTCATTTGATTATTAGCCTCTAGACCCTGAAGACTTTCCAGGAGGCTATCAAAATCTGGACAAAAATAAAGTATTGTATACTACAGAATTACTTAATGGAAAATGAACAAGTAAAGCAATAAATATACAAGCTTTTTCTGAACTCATACTGATAATCCCATCATCCTTACATGACAAGTTTTCATTGACTTCAGTGCTTTGCATTGGAATATTAATACTTCACATTAAAATTCTAGCACTGTATTTACAAAAGAGATGTGGTACACAACGGAGAAGGAGATTTATTGTAGTCCCTTGAATGCTTAACCACAGAAAGAAAAATTAAAAACTGCAGCTACTGTGGAGAAAAGATGTTTTCTACACACTAACTCAAGTATGCCTCATGACAAGAACTATTTTTGGTGGAGAAAACTGATTGTGGATTACAGAGCTGTCTCTTGTAAAAAATATAATCCCATCTAGTGCAAGCTAAGGAGATTTCAGATTTGGGACTGCAGCACAATACAGCTCCATCTGCATGAAAAACTCATTCCTCTGGCCAGAAGAATTGTAGCCCTGGACATTCAGAAGCCATTTGGAATATGATCAGGCTGCATTAGAGTATCTACATAAGCTAAATGTCCTGAGATCACATTTCAAATGCATAACCTTTCTTGTTCTGGCTTTATTCAAAAGAATTTTTCACATTAATTTGTCAATACCAAGGCATGTAAGATGCATAAAAAGAAGAAATCACAAGATATTGTGAAAAAAAAAGAAAAGAAGCCAGATGTAGTTCATCCTAAAACTAAACAGAACAACCTAATATTCAGGCAGGCCCGAAATACTGAATTCCTATAGCTGAGAAACAATGAACTGCAGAGAATTTTGACACAGCAAATACAACAATGCCAGTCAGTATAAAGTGCCAACTATGCAACAAAAGCAAAAAGCCTCCAATGTTGACATATTTAGGCCTCACTAAATCCAAGATACCAAAGCTTCTTATTTAAGGTAGAGGAGGTTTATTCAGCATCTAAAAGGCATCTTCACTCACTTTATCTTCTGGGAGAAAGTGGGAGAGTTTTGCAGTTTTCCACAGTGCCACCAGTATATTCTAGAAGTAGAAAATTTAAACTATTCTAAAAGTTTCTTCAGCTTACACCTTTCTGTACATCTGGGCAGGGTGGTTATTTGTGTCATAATTAAAGGGAAAGGAAGGACTTTTCCCTATGACGTAGCAGAAGAAATATCAAAGAAAAAAAAAAAGGCTTATGGTGAAGACACTCATTAATCCCGTAGGAACCTCTGGTTCAGCTTCTTCACTGCCTATAGGACCATCGTGCATTTTGGGAAATAGGCATTTGCCTTTCTATCCGTGGATCCCTCTTCTTTCAGGGTGGAATTTTCAGTCTTAAACTAGAAACGCTTGTAAAAGCATTCTTGGTGAAACCAGTACATTCCTTTAAAAAGCTTTCATTTCAGTAAATGTGCATTCTTAAAAAAGACGACCGTCTGCCACTTTCAGACTGACTCTCATTTTATGTTCTTACTGAAAGCTGGTGAAAGCACTGAACCAAGAAGAGAATACACACACATTTTCTCAGAATAGTTGTTGGGATAGTACTAGCAAATTCAAGTGGGAAAAAGAACTCTAAGTCTGTAACTCATTTATTTTAAACCTACTCATCAGCAACTGACTGATAATAAGAAAACAAATACAAATACAAAAAATACAAATAAAAAAATCAAATACAGATGTTTGAATTTTAATATAGAGCTTTTAAGCTCATTTATTTATTGTTAGTTTCCAAATCTGTAAAATTCTTATTTGTCAGGTTTTTATTTTAATCACCCTAGCCATCTGCAGCACATCTGTTACTTGCTAGTGTACGGTAATTAACTTAAATGTGGACTGGATACTATTCTTTATCAACAAATATAAAACCATGTGCTATGATACGAAACCTGCACCTCTCTACCAGTTATAATAGTTGGTCAGATTAGATTTAGATTTAATATTCATCCTCTAAACGTATGTGACATATCTCTATGCAGTAACTGAAAGCAAACTGAGGTTTTTCAGTGTTCTCCATTCTAGTGGCAAAATGCTGTTACTTGAGAAAGTGATCACACATTAAAAGACAGATACTCTGATACTAGTATTTATTTGTTTTTAAGCACGAAGGTGAAGTTGCACTTTCACTCAATTAAAAATTTTGTGTCACTGCAGTTTTTCTGCTAAGTGTGGATAAAGGGACACATCTCTCTGTGAACTCTGCTGGAGAGAAAACATTTAATGAATCCATTACAAAAGTTCTCAGGATTGCAACCAATTCATTAGGTTTTGAAAAACTCCTCAGGATCATTCTGAATCTCCCTAACTACTACCACTTGGGAATTTTGTAGACAGCCTTGAACTGGCCACGTGACTCCAGCCCTTAGACTCCTCGATCAACTGGATCTGCCTTTAATTGCATACTTAGTACAAGTCAGTTTTGACAGTCTTGTTACATTTTAAACAAGACATTACTGAACCAATCATGAATCCCTGGATAACTGCATTTTGCTTAGAGGTCTGTGGATCATACAATTAATTTCATTCTTTTTAAAGTCAGCCTAGAAGAGAATGGCTTTCTGCCAAGAAACTTTTTTATAATGCTCAAAGACTCATTCTGAGGAACAGCAGGTGCTCTTTGTTTTTATTTCTTAGTGTGCTAATGCCAGAGAAGCAGGGCATTCAATTGCCATGTGTCCACAACCTAATGTGTCTCTGTCTCCGTAAAGGAGATTTTTGTACCATTCAGAGCAATACCCCAATAAACACAGTAAGGATTGGACTATTAGGAAAGCTGTTTTGGGAAGTTCTCTTGGGGAAACACAGTTCATAGGTGCATGTGAAGGAAGTCTGCTACAGTATTTGTGCATCAAACCTTTCATCGCATGTGCTACATCCCTAGTGAGGGTGCTCAGCCTGCTAGTTCTCAGAACACAAAGCATTTCACCAGCCTTCCCTGGGCAGCAGGGAGCTCATTAGCATCACCAGCTCACCATCTGTCTCTGAAGGGGAAAGAGACAGAATTAATATATGATGGTGGGGAAAGAAAAAAAAGGCAAACAAAAAAATGGTTGGGAAGCAGCAGGATATCACCCAGAAAGGCACAGAATGTTTCCTTTGAAATCATCTTGCCTTGTCTGCACAAAACATGGAGAACAGCTTGGGCATGGCTATGAAATGTTCACAAAAGCATTTTTAAAGACTGAATTATGATAGTTTTGATGACAGGACCTTACAAAATTCACAGAAGAGCATCATTAAAGACAGCTGTCCACAGCTGAGTCCCATAAAACCTTCCCCAACCAGAGGAAAGGACAGTGGCTGAACTGATGCCTTTCTGGCTTCAAGATATAATGAAAGTAAAGGTAACAAATGAGAGCAGCTTCTGGTACAGACTGAGCAGTGGCCCTCTGGCACAGAACATGTGTGGGGTGGGTGACAGAGAGGAAAACTGATCTGCAACTGGAAAGAATCATTGTCTGGTCTGCATACCCGAAATGCAAACTGTAATCACCCAAATGTGAAACAGTTGTCTTCCCAACTCAATGATTGAGAAAGCAAGAGACCACAAGAGAAAGTCAGGATAGGACAGAATCACTGAAGACAATGAACGGAAGAAAAGTACTGAAGAGGAAGAAGACTCCAGACGGCAAACACAAGGCAGAGCACAAAGGTCTTAGAAAAAGGAGCAACCTTCTGAATAGTGAGCTAATTTCAAAATTCATAAACTGTCTCTTTCATTATATGTTAGTAATTTAAATAATACCATTATCTTTATAAGAGTATATTCTATCTAAACATAATACAATATAAAACAATGTAACTAGTAGAATACCCAGCAAATAGGACAGCATCTCTCTAAGTACCTGAGAATTTAAAAGGTCGTATTAAAAACCTGACTTCAACTCATATGGAGAAGTTTTTCAAGTAATAGTAATTATATTTGTAACTAAGCTCACTATATATCTACTTTGTGTCTTAAAACTTAAGAACTATGCAGACTTCAGATCTAAGACCTAGTTAAACTAATCTACTTTGGTTATGAACAGTCACAGCTAAACCAGACCTGAAATCACGAACTATAAAGCCAAAGGCAGGCTGAAAGAAAGTCACTGAGAGAATCTTCTAGCATCTGGTCCTTCACAAATATCAATAAAAATATTCTGAAAGAGAATACATTTACTGAAAATCAGGAGATGTGCACAAAGTAGTCATGGCTTTATTAAAACTGTAACTCCAATACCAGCCTTTCAATTGAGGTCGCAGACCTTTGTGTCAATGCAGCAGCTTTACAGCTGGACAAAGATGAACAGCTCAGATATTAAGTATCCAATATGTGAGACTGATACTTTTTTTTGGTGGTTTATACTTAGGCACTCAAATGTGAGTCTGTTTTCTTTGGTTGTTAACTTCTATGCCAGTGAAAACACCGTCCAAGTCATAAAGAAATTATGGAGACAGTAACATAGAATCCATAAGTCAGATGGTGGCATTTACACTCATGTACTTAAGCAGATGCCTTGATTTTCAGAATGGCTGAGCAATTCCTTATATGAGCAATTCCTTATATGCACAAACATTTTTTTGAAAACCGAGTTGTTGATCTACAAGGTACTACAATTGGCTTCAGGGGCTTTTAATTTATTTACTTCAAAGCCCTGTTCTGTTAAAAGGAGAAAAAAAATGTGTCTAGCTGTGAATGCCAAAAAATGTTAATGGTATGACCCCAGTTTTCTGCTGATCATGGGCTATGTGGAACCTCTCCAATAAACAGAGTGGGAAAATGAGTAACCGAATTCTTGAATAAACAAAGTGAGTATGTCATCAACACACAGAGTAAATGCACTTTTGTGCTACTTTCTGGGTCCCAGCCACTGTCACAGCCCACAATATCCTCCTCTTGCCTACCACATTTTTGTGGGTCTGACCTACCTTGACAGTATGTCATTGTCATATATGCAACTTCAAAGAAGCAAATGCAGTTACAAAAGTGGCACATTACAGTCCTGAAGATGTTCATATACAAGTTCACAACATATTTTGCTTTAGTGAACCTTTAGCAAGCAAAAATGTAAACATACACTTGTAGACCATTAATGTATTGCTAATATATCAGGCATAATTTTTCAAAAGGGGAAGGTACTCTCCAGTTTACTGCCAAACTCAAAATAGATTCTTGTTCGCTGAGCTCTTGCCTTGAAGCAGTCTCAAAGGTTTTTTTCATATTTATAATCACACCAGGCCTCCTCAAGGTTTTGAAACTTGTTTGTTCAAACAAATTGCTCTCATAATTATTAAATGTGATAAGCTTGCTGTCTGCCTAATTGATGAAGAAAATTTGACTGAGTCCTAGCAGAAAAGGATTTTTCCCTGTCACATCATTCTTAAAAGAAAAAAACATACTTCATGTATATAACAGGTTGAAATGAGAGAAAATACATACAAACATTTTAAAACCCCAAAGAAGTTGAAAAATTCTAGAATTTTAATTTTAAATCCAAGCTTAAGGCAAAAATTAAATCATGATTGGAACTGGATTATGCCCTTGAACAGCTTTAAAATGGTAAATTGAAAATAAGAGATTATTGTCCTATTTTATGTATGGCTCTCCAAGAAACAAAATTCTTCCTGATCTGTTCGGCTGATTGCCCTCCATCTTCTTGTTACTGTTTCTTTCTCATGGACATCTTTTACTGCTTTACCCAAAACTACCTAATACTACTATAAGGGCATGGAAAAAGGGGACTGTTTTCATTGGGCTACCCATTGCCAGAGCTTTGTTCATGGGGCAAATGAAAAGCTGACAGAGCTGATCTGCAATTGCAAAGGCAATAACATCACTGAATCAAAAAATAATGGTGTGTTTTGTAAACCTGTGCTTGACTTGCTTGTTCAACAAGGTAAATTTACTTTCAGTACCGCTCCCTATATAAAATCTCATTTTATATACTGCACCAATTGGTGCACAAAGGATAATCACAGTGATGTTTCTTAGACTTCATCAAAAGAAACCCACCAACATCCCTACCTGGTAATATATTTGGACTCCATTAACTTATCAGTAAATTAGGAACATACATAGATGGTATGAGGCTAACACACTGTTGCACTGAAGTGGCTTGCCAAGGAAAACTTCCTAGTGGTAACTTCATGTAAATCAGTTTTTTAGTGTTAAGAGAGTGAACTGTGTAGTTACCAAAGTAAAAAATGACAAGTTAGTATGAGCGGTTTCACTGTTGATGATTTTAGTAGAAACATGCCAGCTCAGACATCTGTCAACACAATTCCAAAGACAATTCAAAGCTTGATAGGAAAGTAACATCCAAGCACTTTTGGAGTAAGGAAATATATCACAGAAATTTCCTAACCTCAGAATAAGAACTACCCTAATTTCTAGGTTGAAGAACAAGTAAATAAAAGGGAAAAGGAAATCATAGAATCATAGAATGATTTGGACTGGAAAGGACGTTAAAGATCATCTAGTTCCACCACCCTTGCCAAGAGTGCAACATGAAAAGCCCCACTACTTACCGAGTATCAAAAGTCCCATATGCTAAATGTCCAACAAACCTCTTGGCTATTCAACATACAATTTTCACCAGAGGGCAATAACTAGTCATGAATAGAAAACCATTCTCAACACTTAGGATTCTAAAAGACAAAGACAGCATACCTGTGTTAAATACTAGTTTATCTATTATTAATATATTATTTAATTAGTAAATAAATTTTACAATAATTAGGCCGACTTTGGATCAGAGTTCTAATGATAATTGCATTTGTCACAATGAAGGAGAGAGCCATACTCCATGATTTCACTATAATATTCTTCAGAAGAATATGTATTGATTCAATCTAAGTGTGGTTATATAATTGTGGCTATAGGACTATAACTAAATGAAATAAATGCCCATTATAAGAAAAATTAAAACAGTAATGCTATTAGGTTGCATGTTACGCTTTAGAAGGGTACCTGGAGAATTCCCTCAAGTGAAATTGGGGATAAGATTAAAACCAGTGAATCATGATGCTGTCATTGGGGAATTATTTGGGACTCCATCCTCTTCTGGTAGCCTTGCACCCCACAGACAACTAGGTACACAAAACCAACCACTAGGAAAAAGTACTCTTTATTTGTCTTACATGCTATTATGTAAAAGCCTGAGGTGACAATACACTATTTGTGTTCCACCTTTTCCCCCACTTCTTAACCACTAAGCCTCTCTGATTTCACTTTCTATCAATGATGCTTAGGTAAGGGGCAGAGAAGTGAAACAAAATACCCTTCACCAGGAATTTCTGTAATTAAAGGTACAACTTTGCTAGGAAAGTCGGTGCAAGTTTCTGACTTCCAAGTCACAACACTAAACACATATTATTTGTGTCTCCTCAAGCTCAAGGCAGAACCTTGAGTCAAAATTGGGTCTGACAGCTGTGATTACATATCAATATAAGTATTAACCAAATCCATATGGAAGGTGTAGGATCCCCAGTTCAGAGGTTTCTACTTTTCTAAGCAGAATGGTGTCTGATTAATGCAGTATCTTCATTTGCCCTAGAATACATATATCAAAACAGCATTGAGCAGAAAGGTTACACCGTATTTCTACTGGAGTTATTTGGTATCATCTATTGCTTCAGAGAATAACTCTTTGCTCCAGTAACCCAGAAAGTGGAATAACATACTTTGCTTTAACCCTAGAGCTATTATCCCATATGGCATTTACATAGGTCTGTGTTTAATCTCTATGCTCATATAATATATTCACAAATGAAACAGGGTAGCAGGGTAGTACAAACAGGACAGATGTGACCAGAGGCAGTGAAAAACAAACAAGCAAAAAATATTTTCCCCATAAAAGAAGCATATAGAGCAACTATGCATAACAAAGGAACAAAATGTTAGGAAATAATTACTCCACTGTATGGAAGCTGTAAAGGCTGCTGCAAGCTGGTGAGAATTCACTTTGAAATTCCTCCTTTTATTAACTTTCTCAGCAGCTTAAACATTTTTCCAGTATAATTTTATGGCTAATACATTATCATTATTTTGAATTTCCTGAAAATCATGAATCAATTTAGTCTTAAAGCAGATCTGTTTGATTTAATGTTCTCCTTCCTTACTGCTTCAGTGTTGCAATTTTCCCCCTTTGGTTCTTTTATTTCTCTGCCTCTCCTCACATCACCCTGTTTTAATGCCTTTAATATAAAAGATGGCCTTCATTCTCATGTACTATTTAAATTCATCATGTCTGACCTCTTCAAATGCAAGGAATGCATAATTAATTTTCATTATAAATTTAGAATACTTCCTCTCTTCTTGCCACTTCAAGCTTCCTTTAGCTTTCAACAGATACCACGTTTTCCTTAAAAAATTCTTCC
Organism: Phaethornis superciliosus; assembly: GCA_023637945.1. Lineage (NCBI taxonomy): Eukaryota > Metazoa > Chordata > Aves > Apodiformes > Trochilidae > Phaethornis > Phaethornis superciliosus. Next base: position 9,991,180 of record JAJQWJ010000011.1, read on the forward strand.
TTGCTGTCTTTTCAAATTTCACTCCACATACAATTTGAGTGCACACACACACATACACACGAACACACACCAGAAACCTGCCCAGAACTTGCTGCAAGAATAAACATTCAAAACATGGGATGTTTGATCCATCCCTAAAAGCACTAACTGTATGAAACAACAGCTGGCAGAGCAGTCTCTCTGTGGGTCATCTTCCTAGTAAAGAAAAGTTTTAGGATTAACATGCAGAGTCTTTACTGTTAAAACCAAATGCTTAAGAAATAAATACAGCACAGAATTAAAATTAATGAATTATTTCTCTCTTTAAATTGTATCATTACTTCAGCATTTTTTCTTTTTCAAGATCATTAGGAATGCTCTAACTGCACTCACACAAATTTCCAAAATCCTGGTACACAGGCTTTATTTGGATATTGTTTCTCTTGTTAAATAAAGTTAACAATTCTATTTCTCAAAAATGCTGCCAATTGCATCTTCAGCATGACAATGGGTGAGTAACATGAATTCACAGAGGCAGGATTATCAGAGAGACTACAGGAAAGAAAAGCAGTTTGCTCAGTTCTGATTTCAGCCCCTTCCAAGTCACAGGGGGTCACTACGTAAGGGAACCTCCTGGCAATTTAATGGCACTCCAAGTTAAGAACTTCGCTGAGCAACATCAGACTTACCTAAGCAACAAGAACAGCTTTAAAATGTATTTCTATCTTAACAAATAGGCTTGTGGAACTGCAACACTCAATATGCTTTCCCATACAGGACACAGAGGTGAACGATTTGATAGTTATATTTCTACTCAGTATTCCCATTTTGTAGTATAAGCACAACAGTACACTCCCACAGAAGTTGTTATGATTTGACTAAACCAAAATACTTATTATAACAGCATTAGCTTTCGCTCATGAGTTTCTTTTTTCTGCAAAACAGTCTTCAAAAAAGTCTTTTAGAAGATATAAAACTATTGTCAAAGGAGAAAAAAAAAAAACAACACAAAAAACCCTACAAAACAAGAAAAAACCCAACAACCCCCCCACCCCCCCAAAAAAAAAACAAACAAACCCCACAAAAAACCTAAACCAAACAAAAAAAAATAAATCTTTAAACTGATGATCAGGAGATCTCCAGAAAGACTGATCATTTTAATTGCCTTCCACTCTGTAAAATGCACCATCTTTAGACCAATGTTTTACTGGGTGCATCAGATCTACTGCAACATCATAAGAAAGCTTCCTATTTGCAAATTAAACTTTGCAGTTTAGTTGTACTTTATTTCCAGGACACACCTCTATCACAGCCCGCTATCTCTATTAGCTCAGCAACTTGAAGTGAGCCCTGTTTCAGGCCAGTAAAGTACGAATTACCTTTTTAAACTTCCCAGACTTGTTTTGGTTAAACCCCTTTCTATGGAAAATATGTGATTTTGCTGGTGCTTCTATCTGGCTGTCCAAACATATCCTATTTTAACCAACAGGCAAATTATAGCCAAATGAGTCTCAATGATATGACATGAAGGAAGAAAGTTCAAACATGCATGCAATAGAGGCTGCACTGTGATTGTTGTTTTGATTGATTGTATTAGGAGTGGTTTCATTAAGGGATGAAGTGTTATTTTTTCCTGTTTATACATTAAAAAAAAAAGAAAAAAAGACAACAAAGATGCTGCACAAACACCTTGCACTATAACTTTTGAGTATAATTCAGATAAATGGATCATTTCCTCATGGAAAGTGATCTGCTACATGCACTGTATTGCTGTTCCTATCTACTTCACTTGGATTTTAAAAAAAAAAAAGGTATAATATGGAACTGAATGATGTTAAAAGCAAGCAAGTAGTACCAAGTCCAGCAATTTAACTTATGCAATGGAGATTACTATAAAATTGGAAAGATGATTATTTCCTATGAAGTATCTGATATAATGAGCAGTTATAATCCCTCTCCAAACCAAAACCAAACAAAAAGAAAAAGCAAAAAAACCCTGAAATTACAACAACAATGAAAAATAAAAATGAGAGCCCTTAAAAAAGTTATCCCAGTCTCTTAAACACAGTTTTACAACTAACACATTATATAGACCTGATTCTTGACAGCTGTGGCTACAACCAGGAAAAACTTGTACAATTTTCCTAGTCCAATGGAGAAGTGCTTCACAAGGAAAATTGCATCTCTGTATGGTTAGAAATTGAGACAACTAACCTGTAAGTATCCTGGGGAGAAGAAGAAAAAAGAAGGGAAACCCCTGAGTGGCAAGAAGATTTATTAGATAATTTAATAGGATTTTCTCATCTCTAAATTCTATTTTTCTTCTGTCCCTAATCACCTTTCTTCTACCTCATTAAATCCAATTTCACTTCATCATATCTTCTTTTCCTCTCTAATTTTATAGATCATAATGTAATATATCTCAGCATAACTTTTTTTTTTTTTTTGCATCATTCTTTCCACATCTACTCTTGTCCACCTTAACACCATGCTGCCCTATTCCCCAGTCATTACCTCTCTTATCATAAACTGGTCCCTGCTATGAAGCTGAACAGCCTGTCTTACTGCAGTATTGTGAAAACACTCTGTCTCTACTTTTTCTTTTCTTTTCTTTTATCCATTATTTTTTTGACTGACCCATTCTCTAGAAACTTATACATATAGAAAAGATAAAAGCAAGATATACAATCATCAAATCTTATTGTAGGGAGATACATCCATGCTTCTGCACACATTGTTAACCACAGCATGTGTTCACTGCATAAGACTGAAAATAAATTTAGAACTTCTATGTTGTTTGGACTGATCCACATTTTATTCATACCCCTGAATTCTGTTTTATGTTTCAGAGATGAACATTTCAGTAATTCTGGACAATTTCTCATTTTACATAAAGAATGAGGCTAGTTGCATATTATGTCATCAACATACTTGATGCACCATTCAATTTCTCTGCATTGTAAAGACTGAATCCTGTTGAATAACGTCTCAATACCATGTTTTGTTATATGTCCCCAATATACTCTTAATGGAAGTGAAGATATCCATGTATAAACACACATAAATCCCCAATAGGCCTTGTTCCATACCTTTTAAGGTTGTAAAGGAAAATATGACAAAAGAGAATAACTGTCATCATCAACAATTGTTTATATATCACCTTTGATAGAGTCCCAAGTCTATCATTTTACGAGATCCTGTTAATAAGCCAAGTATCACCTAAGGCAAGGAAGGGGACTGGCACACTCAAGAAAGGCAAAGCCCCAGGTAATCAGACACTCTAGGAGGCTTGACTTGTTCCTGTAATAAATACACCAGTAGGAATACAGTTTGGCTTGGACATTTGTATTATATTTCCATAGGTACAGTATCATGAATGCAAACAAGTGAAAATACTACTAGAAATGGGAGCATGAGATGCACACAGGGATACCCTGGCAGAACCTATGTATCAGCTTCATGACACTTGGCTCACAAAAACTGCAAGATGAAGTCTTACCAGAGGCCCCCCAGAACTGGAGGATCAAGTCTGTACGGCAGAGGCAAAGGCTCAGACTGCTGAATGTGATCAGAATTGAGGTAAAGTTTGCAACCCATCTTTGATCCAAGCTGATGATAGAGGACACAGGGTAATTTTGAAGTCAGGTGTCACCCGCTCCCTCAAGAAAGCATAAATGCATTTGTGCAATGTGCTCCTGAAGTTCAAAACTTTGATTGCTACCAGATGTCCCTGCACAAGGAGAGTACCTGGGAGATAACACCAACCACCAAGCAGTCTGGTAGCTCCTCAGAAACCCATATATTCAATCAGTGGTATGAACTATAAGGGAAAGAGAGTATGTACAACATCTTTGCTAACTGCATTTAATGAAACAGGGAAAAGATGTTTGGGAGGACAATGTTACCAGCAAATATTAACTGGTGATGACAAATTAATAGAAAATAGTGGGTGTCTTCTGATTTAAAACCAAAAAGTGCATAGGGATGTCCAGTCATCATATGATGAACAGAATATTTCCTGTAGGAATAACAGTATTGTCTGGAAGTAGACCTATTATTGTATTGCTTTGGTAGGAGGCTAAATGTTAAGAAGCTAGTATCTCCAAAGTGTTTGAATCTCCACAAATGACAATAGAAACTACAGTTCTCTACTAACAAAAAATGGGAAGCGTACCAATTTCAAAATAAACACTGCTCCTAAAAAACCCTTCTTCATCTTAGATCCTTCAGATCTGGTGAATCTTTTGTTTAAAGAGGACTGATTGGACACAGCTAAAATATGACAAAAGTTCAAAAGCATATTAGAAGATATAAAATGGTTTCAAGATCATAAGAATAGAATAAGCTTACAAATTTAAGTCCAGTTCATATAGTTTCAAAAATGCAGCATACAAATAAATGGAGTTCTGGAGAAGGCATGTCATTCCCACTATTTTTTCTCCCTGCTGAAAGTTCTCCATCTGCTTATCTCACTATTTCTTGACGGACAGACAAAATTTTACTATTATTATAATTCTTGTTATCACACCATCTCCTTAAAATCAAAGCTGAAAAACCCTTGCTTTTTGATGACAGTGTTACAGACTTAATGAGGAGACAAATAATGAGTATTAGAAGGGCTCACTGCACAGCACATACAGTTAATTCATTTTAGCATTCTTTTTCCCTTGAGTTTTCTGCAAGGACATTTTAAAGAATGACACTTCAGTATCACTGTCTACTTTTATGTTCCTAGCCATTTTTGATAGGATGCAATCAACCAGTAACAAGTCTGGTAAAATGACACAGCAGAAATGCAAGCTAGCCAGCTCTTAGGCAAAGGCTGTACCTGCACAAGTTGATCCAGAAATAAATATTTAATTTAAGTGAGAAATAACAAAGTCAATACTCAATTTACTGCTGATATTGATTAAAATCAATGATGACAGGTAAAATGGTCCACTGTGATACTGTACTATGAAAATCAAGTATATAAAAATCACAATTTATGTTTCTCAAAAGTAGGATTTTATACAACTTTTTAAAATAATGAATTTGGCATCTACGTTTAAAATTCTTTAGCATTTTTTTCTTGTATTTGAAGTGTTCCATCTTCTCAAGGCTGCACCACCATCACAATGCTTATCAGTTCATGAAGGCTCTATAATGCAGTGTAAAAACATAATATTTGAATATATTTGACAGAAAACAAACTCCAAAGACAAAACCAAAAAGTAACGATCACTGATAAACCAAAAGAAGGCAACATCACAGAATTAGAACTGTGTGCAAGATATCAATGTAGTCACATATTTGTGTAAGATTGTACGTTTACCCACATAAAATCACACTGATCAGACATAAAATGTGGGTGCAAAAAAAAGAACTAAACAAATCAGCTCCAGTTTGTTTTATACTGTGCTTTCCAGCCAAGGAAAATGTTATGTTTTATTGTATTTAACAACATGCAACTCTATTAGAATCAACTTAATGAGATGTCAAAAATATACTTTGTTGCATTTATCTAAGGTAGTAAGAAATTCATAATTCCTTTAATGACATGCTAATCTATTTTCATTTTGCTGTCAAAGAGTCTTTGAGGTTCTACTATAAGTGAAGGAATCTGTTGCATTAAAATTCTTGTGTAAAGCTACATTCATCATTTGCTTTAGAAAAAAAAGAACCTCTCAACCATAAAGCTGCTTTATCTGGACATATAAATGCAGCACACTAAGAACAGATAGGAAGAAGAAATCATTCAGATAAAAAGATAAAATAGTAATTGATGCACTGCTACACTAAAACATATTGGTCCTCAACTTAATTTTTTAGTTCGCCACACCAGTAGCTATTGATTAAAAAGCAAGCAATAAAAATGTATTACACTTGAATACTATGCACCAAGAAAAGTAATATAATTCCACATATCTCTAGATCTGATTTTATCTATGTATTAAAGAAAACTTCCTTATTTTAGGGCATAACTGCATAGAGTATGTGAAAATCAACATACAGATGGCATCAGCCAGTTCAGAGCTAGCACATCAACAGCTTCTTTGAAGAATTTACTTTGTTTGTGTACAGATACAAGATTCAACAGTCTAAAAGCAATTCTTATAAAAGATCACAAAGATAGAAACTTGACCCACAGGGTGTTGAATTCAAAAGAAAATTAAAAATTCAGTGAAACAAATGCAACACCTGTGCTTCAACCTTGAAAATATTTTTGGATTCAGGGCCTGGTAATATTAGTACACATAGAAACATTATATGAAAACCCTCTAGCCTACCAGCCATGGGAACTGGCCCTACATATTGTAGCAACTACTAAATGAAAGGAGTGAAAATAGAGAAGCAAATGGATTCCCATTTGTCTCAAGTATAGCAAGACAGAATTTAAACAACATCATTTTAATATTTTACCATGCAATTTAGATTTCATTAAGAATGCAGAAACTTTGAAGTCTAAGATAGAGAAAATGTTAATTGGTGTAAAGTATTAACTTGTCACTGCTGCTTTTTACAAACATATGAGCAAAATATCAGTGTGGACAAGAGGGGGGATACAATTTACATTCCTCAAGATGTACACTTAAGTCTGCTCTGCTTTTGGGTCATCTACATTGTTCTTTTAAAGTTATCTTCATGTTTGTTTATATTCTGCTTTCCTTTCAAAGCCTTTTTCTTTTCAGTCACAAATTTAAATGCCTTAGTTGTATCAGCATTTAAATAACAGGATAGGGTTGGCATTTGCCATTTTTATTTATTTGGTGCATTATCTTACTTATCAGACATGGTCATGAGTCCTGTTGATATTGCTATCAGTTCTGAGAGCAGGAAAATCAGTATTTATATCTTAGAAATTGTCAATTTATTTGGAGAAAACTGATGATAAAAAATTGGAACAGAATGTTTGTTACACCACACTTTGCATGGATTACTTTTGTCTCCCTCTGCAATTGCATTCTTTTACTTTACCCATACCTAAAATGATGTGTTTGATTACAAATGGACAATATTTTGTTCTACCACAACATTTGAATATAATAAATATATTTAGTGTATACAAAAAGAAAATGAAATGTTAAAATTAAAAAGGTCAGCATGCTTTTTGCATATTTGTATTGCAGATGTAACATTTGCAGAACTATTCTAATCAGTGGATTTCAAGAAGAATGGCATTTTGCTTATTCTTGTGTCAATTTTATGTCCTTTTCCTTTCTCACAACCAGTTAGTTTATGTAACAAAGTTCTTTGCCCCCACAGAAATTAAGATTTCAGAGTGAAGTTTTAAGGAGTGGAGAACTGGACTCCTGAATATTCAGATGACAAGTATTATTTAAAGTTGTAACATGAAGAATCATGCTAACATTTTCAAGAGACCAGACTTCATAACTCTTCAGCAATAATTGGAATATATTTTCAGTTTCCTAGGCAAATGCTATCTTTATCAACATTTAACTTTTTTCCATGTCACAAGTTGTATTACTCCATTAATCAAATTGATAGTTGTGGCTTGAATTTCACATAAAAATCAAAACCAATAACTATAAAGCTGTGAAGAAATTCTAGATTGCATGTCAGTCAGTCTCTGATATAAACACAGCATAGCATTCACTGCATTTCATTTAAAATTACTCTTCAAAAATCTTCTAAATCAAGATTCAGGAGTTGTGCCAACAGTACCTTTTATCTAAAATGCTTCTGCTAACAAAAATACTCTGTGTGTTTCCATTGGGCTGAGAATAAAAGCAGCTGTAAAAATTTAAGTGCTGAAAAAAGGGAGTCACCTTTCACACAGGTTCAGATTAAGAAAACAGAGAGGTAAAATATCCTGTTAGTCAATAATAACAGGGCTTGTTTAATGATGGTAAAATGCTCTGAGCTGTCTGCAAACGAAATGAAGACAGGAACACTGCCCCAAGGCAGCTATATACACATGCAAGACAGACACATGTAAGACATTACAGATCTGAAGATTACTTTAATCTGTAAATCATTTTAAGAATACCTAAAATAATTTGCATGGCTTATCAGTATCAATCACACACACAGAAGATGAGTTCTCACAAAGGTTATAAATGAAGAGAGCTTATTTCCCCACTGGATGGGGAAAGCTTTCCAGGTATAAATAAGAGACCAAAGTTCTGAGTTTAGAAACAAGGTAAAGAGAAATTATTTAATATGAAGACTATATGTGGAAAGTGAGAAAATCAGAAATGAAAGCAGGAACAGAGAGCAGAATATAAATGAATATGAATTCTGCTTGCATAGGGATTCAGGAAAAATGAAAGTGAGTAGTGATGAGGGCAGGAGGAGGGATGAAGAACAGAGACAGGCCAAGGGCACATCAACAGAAATGAAGATACGGAAAAGAAGTTCTGTTTCTGGGGACAGAAACACAATTCTACATAAAAGACAGTGGCAGAAATGAAAAAAAAGAATAATCCTAGAGACTGGAGAAGAACCTCCTTGTGTAAGAAGGACCTTTCTGTTAATATTTATTGCCACAACAGGAGACTCATCTGTAGATATTGATCCATAGATATGTTGGGTAATTGAAACTTTAATTTACAATTATTGTTCCTTTTATTAGAAAGCTCACTTCCATCTATGTCAGCTTCTGATTTCTCCAACATCATTTACGCTTGTTTTCAACAGCTGGAGAATATTCTCTACATGTAGCAAATAGAGTCTATTAAGATTTGTTGTACGTGGGCCTTATAAACTAAAAACTTTCTGCTATGAGCAGAGGAGTGTGTAGGTGCTATATTTGCATTTTTATCAAAATTTTATATTTCACCCAGCAATTTATTTGAGTTTAGGGAGAAAATTAGTGCCTATTATGTTTTAGCATAAAACAGAAGTAATGACTCTGCTATAACCATGTTCTATTTGCTAAGGAAGAATTATGTTGTTTTGGTCAATGTTTAGAATAGAGTCAACATATTAATGTATTTCAAAGCTTCTTTTCAATTCGTCATTTTTTTCTGCTCCTCCATAAGTTACTGATCTTTCCTGGAAAAAGGAATCTGGGCCAGTAGGACCCCTGCCCTGACCACAGCAGTAGTTCTTATGTTCTTTCCTGAGCAAAATTAGGACATCCTGGGAAAAAAAGTCATTCTGAAGAGAAAGGCTGCTTAGAGGCTGTTAAACTTCAGATTTATTAGTAGGGGAAAAAGAAACCAGCCAATGCCCTCGCTAGTGATCTTGCTCAGGGTATTTATAAATCTTTAAAAAGTAAAAGTATTCCAAAGAAAAAACAAACCTGATGCCAAGAGAAACAGAGATCAAATTCTAACTGAGTTTACTGCTAATGAGTAAACACAAATTCTCCAGCTATAAAAGGAAGCTCAAGAAAACAAACAGTATACATCATAGGAACATATGAGCTAGAAAACTGGAAAATATCTGAAAATTAAAAAGTCATTCATATCTCCATTATGTTTCTCTAAGACACATTTTCAGACATTTCAGTGCTATATCAAATTCAGACAAGTATGACCTACCCGGGTCTATCCCTTCCCTTTTGGGATCACTGCTAAGTGTTAAGCCTAGAGAAACTACTGAAGTGACTAATAGAAGAGTTGAGCAGAGGTGCTTTAACATTTTTCCCATCCCAAACAAAAGGGATTACTACAAAAGCTATGGATTTGACATTCACCCAGGGGCTGCTTGTAAATCCCAACCCAAGGCCCTGTTTTCCTAATTACCGCAAAGAAATATTCTGTCTTTCAGAATGAATGGTATCCTAAAGACTAAAATGAAAATACAGGCTCCTCATAAAAATCATAAGGGTAGAAAAAATATCAAAGAGCAGACATAGAACACCTTCCCCAAACAAAAACCTGGCTGAAGTTCATTAATGAAGACAAAAAAAATCATGTATCCTAAAGGAGAGGGGTTTCATTTGCATTTTAAAAGAGGGAATGAAAATTTACTCTTTACTGGTTTCAGATGCTGCAGGTGAAGACTTTGTCAATTTTAAGAAAAATAAGAATGAGCATAGGTATATAATATAGCAACAGATATTACTTGACTAACTGGCTGTAGGAAAGCAAGTAAATTCTATGAGTAATTGATTTCATAAAGGTCAGCTATAACCTCCTCTGTATCTGGGTTTTACTTAGAAAATTGTTCCTCATTTTAGAAATTCCAGCTGCACGTAATGACATGCAGTCAAATCCCAGTTCCATTATGAATAGGTAGGACCAGTATTTCCAAAAGGAGACTCTAATTTTTCAAGTCTTCCTGTTACTTAAGTTTTGACAACTTCTCTTGTTTTTCTGCATGTAATGGTCCTTGTGGATCTGCATCTAAGAACCTTTTAGTAGCCCACTGCTGTGGGCAGTGGTTCTCACACCTCAGTCACTTATGCAGATGTGATTCCCATTGGTTTAGAGCTTTAACTGACTGAATTCAAAGTTGCTCTTCTGTAAAACATGCTAGGGGATGCAGCCCATTTCAACACAAGCAAACTGCAATAAATTACTTTGCTATTTATATTCTGTGTGGCCTCCATACAGCCTTCTCAGATGGGAAGAGAGCTTGTATATTAAAATCCACAATCCAGTAAAGTCTGGGGGCTTCAGACTCTGCCATGCCAATAGTGAGACTTGCCAAGCACTGTATCTCTACAATATATAGGCCACCATGTGAGACACTCATCTTAGCATGCTTTTTCACCAACTAGGAGTAAATGGGCATACTAGGGCTCTGATTTGGAAAGCTGCTTTAAAATCCTAAAACATTTGCACAGTCAATCTTTAGACAAAAACATGAAAAAAACCAGAAATCTAGAAAAAAACTACAAACATCTACATCACCAAAATTTAAATGAGGTCATGAAGTATCTGATATCAATATCCTTACATCAAACAGCAGCTTTTGACAAGTATTGCCAATTTATTCCTACTATTAAAACTTACTTAGTTCAACTAAAAATATCAAAACAATATGAATATTTTTATGTGTATAAGTTAAAAGTGCCTTCAGTGCTTTCCTACACAACTAGAAACATGAAATATGTTTCATTCTGAAAACTGTGGGAACTGGCTGTCGACAGTGAGCCCTACAAATGCTGTATACATTTGCAAGCTCCCCAGGCTTGATCCACACATTCTTTTATTCCTAGAAGCACTTGCAAAGAAGATCCACTGTGAAGGATAACTTTACAGTTACACTTCTCAGACATTTGTGAGCTGCCTGTTTCAGTTATGCTGGGAGCATTTTGCTTGTTAAAGCAACTGTATGAAGTGCAGTGTAAGAAGCTTCTCATTTAATTTCCATGACACTGTATAATGTGAACTCTACAGCCTCTGCAGTGAATCATGCCCAGATCCTCAAAAAGATGCACTGAAAAAAAATCTGGACCTTACAACTTTTATTAAAAGGCAGATTTTAAAAATGCTGCCAATTCATGCAGAATATGGAACAAACTCAACAAATATGCTTAACAAATAAAACTTTGTAACAAAAAGATAGGAGAAGTAGTCCAGTATTTGTGTTGTCCACAGTATTTTTGTGGACATTTCAGTAACTGAAAATACTAAGAAAATGCTGACAAATAACAAGGTACCAAATATTTATTTGGTTTCTAAAATGGATAAAAAAATAAAACCATGCCTTAAAAGACCCTACAAATAAGGCACTGAAAATGAAATAAAGCTAGTCTTGAAAAAATATGCTACTCTGGGATGTATAATTAGAATTTTTAATGTTAGGAAGACTTACATCACCAGATGGCTTAGTCCTTTTATCATTTCATGGCATCTATTACAGACATCTGGAAGAACCAACAGAGGTGGGAAAGCAGAAAGACAGAGAATTCACTGAAGAATTAAAGCCTTTTTCCATCATAGTAAGACAGAACAGAAGGAAGGTGGTAAATTATTACTAGCACACATACACCACATACATAACTAAATTACAACTGTCCAGGAGAGGGTAATTCTTCTCTGAGTGGCAATCCGCTCTTTTCCCATCTGGGATTATAAGCATTTATCCCCCAAAATTGTGACCCCTGTATAAATCAGAGCTCTCATCTGCTGCACAGACTTTGGACCACCCACATTTCATGGCCTCTCTCCTCCTCTCCAAGACAGAATGAATGGAATTTATACTTTCATTGTTTGAAAAGACAAATATGAATTTAGTTCCATTTCTGGATTTTGTTGAAACTTGTGACTCTACAACAATGTGTAGATTAGATTAGGACAAGCAGACTCCTGTAGAGAACAATTGCTTTTTCATTCAAAACAATGAAGTCAGAAGTCAGTAATCTGTTTATAGATTTTTAAAAGGACCCAAAATTTTAAATGGCTACTCCAACCCTGTCCTAACACTCTCCAACAATCTTGCCAATTGTTTGCTTGCTATCTTGAAATTTTAGGAGGCACATGGTTATTTTACCTTTCTAGAAATTAAACCCAAAAAATAAATAGCAGAAACAATATTAAATGTAACTGTTGATTGTGGCAAAGTTGAAATGTCTTCATAGATGATAAATTGCTCTCCTCAGACAGATAAAAAGTGTTCTTACTAGGAGCTGAAAAGCAGAACACTTGTCTAACACCCATCCAATGATTAGGGCCTCTCTGTCAAAATAACATATTTTTTTAATGAGATAGAAGTATGAAAAAAAAAATGCACAACTCACACTATATACTAGTAAAAAGAAAGTAGAAATAAGACCTAAAGGAAAAAAAAAATTGCATCAACACAATTCCTATTGAAATTAATGAGTAATGTCTCCACTGTATGCTAAAAATGACAGACATGCTATAGACCTTGAGGAATTTTAGGAAAAATTACATCTCACCAGTTTTGGCATTCAAAGAAATGGCAACATCCATAAATAAGAACAACTCTAATTGGAAACAAATTAATCAGTTAACAATGTTTTAGAAATACTCCAGCTGATAGAAATTTACTGTGGCCTTTTCTTTGAGTATTTCTCTCTCTCTTTTTTTTTTTTTTTTTTTTTTTTTTTTTTTAGTAAATTTTTCCTAATACCACATTTCTAATGTCTGCATTAGGGGAATTTACTTTTCATGAGAGATTCTGAGCTCTGAATTATGTCTTCAAATTTATATTCATCTTAACTTTTTTTTTTCACCTGGTCCAAGGTGAATACTTTCTTAACTATAGGACTACAGCTGAGGGAAAGGAAAAAAAAAAAAAAAAAAGACAAAAACAACCCTGCTTGGAGGACAGGAGTGGTTCTTAAGATTTTACACATTATAGAGTGAGGAAAAGTGGTTTAATTACCTGACTTGAGACACGTGTATTCCTAATGATAGGTCTTAAGATGCTTCACAGGGAGCCTCTGTTGAAAAGCTTCATCAGGATGCTATACATGAGCTTCAACAAAGGGCATCTCTTGTTATTGTTCTAAATATTTCTAATAAAATCCTTAAAACTGTCTAATGATAATGAGACATGATCCTATTGTACATTTGCCAATATTAAACAAGAAACCTTCTGGAGCTGTGAAAAAAGCATTATACTTCACTTTATCCCATAAGACTAGGGTCTGAAATTAAAGGTCAGACCCATTATTTCACATCAGTGCTAAAGGCAGGAGAATTTATTCACTACAGAACTAAAGATTAACCAGATGCTTCACCAGGCATATGATTGTTCATAACTGAGAAGACAGGAAGAGACAGTGGAAATCTGAAAGCACCCTGTAAAACCTCATGCTGTCTCCATCCTTTTGCCAGAATAAAGAAGGAGGTACAAAACAAACCAAAAAACCCCCACCAAAACTATTTGTATTTTCAAAGCCAGACTTCTGAGCATTGCCCAACTCTGGCTGCAATGTGTGCAGTACAAAAACTTTCAGGAGAAAAGAGGGCACATTTTTAAAAGTGGCAAAATGACACAAAATCTAAAATTATATGAGTTATGTAGTGTGGTTAACCAAAATGAACTCCCCCCATTCTCCCTCCTTCTCTCAGCTGGAAGAGCAAACTAAGCAGTAGAATATCACATGTTTTAAATCGCTCCAGGTGTTGCTTCCTCATCTTCTCTTTGGTTTTCTTTGCCTATTAGATTCATGTGGTCTAAATAGTTTCCAATGTTAACTAGTCAGCCACCTAGCTTCTGCCCAAACTTTCCATTATATTTCCATCTCTAGCCTCCTGTAGCCTAGATACTGAACCACTGAGATGAGTGGGATCATATTTATGGCAATACCCAGTAATTAATATGATCCTCTACCCAGCCACCTCTGCCTGTTTTCAGCTCAGCTGTATTTTTCACCTTCTCACTTATTCAGCCCTACATTAGTCTTTGCTTGGTTGAAGATCACAATTTTAGAAAACTTTATGCAATTTCATAAATTCAGAAGGATGACCTCCTTCCTCTTAACAACCTTGTTAATAGGAGCATCATTTCACACAACAGCCATCTTCTGAATTCAAATGTAGAACATCCATAGAGGCCAGTCTTTGCTTCAATCACCCTTATAGAAATGGCAAGTAACTCTACTGACCTAATCAGATTGACACTAAATTTTCACTGGGTTAAATGAAAGCAACTGATGTCGTCTACTTGGCCTTATGCAAAGCATTTGACACCATGCTACACAACACCCCAGTCTCTAAATTGCAGAGATATGGACTTGACCCATAGACCACTTTGTGGATCAGGAATTGGTTTGATGGTCACAATCAAAGAGCTGGGGTCAATGGCTTGACATCCAGGTGGAGCTCAGTGACAAATCATGTTCCTTAGAGGTTGGTATTGGCACCAGGAATGTTTAATATCTTTGTCAGAAACACAGTAAAACTGAGTTCATCCTCAGACAGTCTGCTGATGACACCAAGCCTTGTGATGAAGCTGACATGATGAAGGAGAGGGATGCCACCCAGAGGGACCCTGACAGGACTGAGAGGTCAGCCTGTGACAACCTCATGAAATAGGGCCAAGTACAAGGATGTACACCTGGGCTGGGGCAAGCCCAAACACAACTATAGGCTGTGTGGAGAATGGATAAAGAGCAGCCCTGAGGAGAAGGACTTTTGAGAATGTTGTTTGTTGAGAAGCTCAGCATGACCCAGCAATGTGTGCTTACAGCCCAGAAAGCCAACAGTACCCTGGGCTGCATCAAAAGCAGCATGAACAGCAAGGTCAAGGGAGGTGATTCTCCCTCTCTACTCTGCTTTTGTGAGAGCCCACCTGTAGTAGGGTGTCCAGTTCTCAGGTCTCAGTTGTATATCTTGGCACAAAAAGCATATGAACTCGCCGGAGCAAATCCAGAGAGGGCCATGAAAATGAACAGAGGGATGAAGCACCTCTCTTATGAAGACAGGATAAGGGTGTTTGGACTATTCAGCCTGGAGAAGAAGAGACAAGTGTTAGGAGACCTGCCTTTCAGTCCCTAAAGGGGACCTATAGGAGAGCTGGAGAGGGACTCAGTGCAAGTGTATGTAAAGACAGGACAAGTGGTAATGTATAGACTAGATTAGATTAGATTAACAGTAGATTTAGGTTAGATTTACGGAAGAAATTCTTTACTGTGAGAGTGGTGAGACACTGGAACAGGTTGCCCGGAGAAGCTGTGGCAACACCCTCCTTGGAACTGTTGAAGGCCAGGTTGGATGGGGCCTTGAGCAACCTGGTCTAATGGGAGGTGTCCCTGCCCATCAGGGCGGTTGGTACTGGATGATCTTTAAGGCCCCTTCCAAGCTTAGTAGAGGCATGTAAGATTTTATTAAAGACAGCCTACAAGTTAAATTTTGGGAAATGTGTAAAAATAGAGTCAATGCCAAGGCCTTAGCACAGGAGAGTTACTCACAGTGTCTACCTTTTAATTCCCTACAGTTCTTGTTGCACCTGTCTCCCTGTGTGGTTCTGACCACTGATTTACAATTGTCTCAAAGGAAGCAATTTTAAAATGAATAGCCCTGGGTGGGGTGGAGAACTTGTCTGGCCAGAACAGAGCAGGAGATGACACCTCAGGATGTGATAAGACCTTCTGGGTGGAGATTCTTCTGTGAGCACCAGCTGCAATGCTGGGTGGTCCCTCCAGGCACGACTGAGCCACCTCTATTGTACTTGTGAAGTACCTGGCTAAGGGGGCTTGAAGGATGGCACCAGGAAGAAGACAACAACTGATGACTGGGTGGAGATTACTCCCCTTTCCTGAGGGCCAACCTTCAATTCTGGGATGTCCCTGGAGGCATGATTATGTGCCTGGCTACAGTGGCTGGAACAGAGGAGGAATGTCACCTGAAAGAAGATAAGAATTGATGACTGGGTGGAGGACTACACCCTTCTGCTCCCCTCTGGGCAGCCTGTCTCCCAAGGAACCTGGATGACTGACAGCTGCACCTTTGGCTGGGGTATATATCTGACTGTCCATGCTTTGCCTTGTTGTCGTCTCTTGACCTGCCCCCATTCCTGCATCGGACCCTGTCCAGAATCAGCGCCATCCTGAAGAAAACTCGCTGGACAGCCGGACCCCTGGTCCCACTTTCTCTTTCTCTCTCATTTTTGCCACTATCTTACCCTTTTTCTACACTTTTCTCTCTTACCACTTTCTTACCATTTTCCCTCTCTCTCTTATATCTTCTTTTCCTCTTTCCCTCTTTCGCCTTTCTCCTTATCTTTGCCTGTATTAATTGTCAAATAAAATCTGCTTGCACTCGACCTTTTTATGGTTGGACTTTGTTTCGTGTATCCAAAACAAAAATAAATTTTAATGTTACCTCAGACTGTAACACTCCCCTTGCTCTTGAAAAGTGATGCATTTTCTGCTTTCTGCTCCAATGGAGGAACAGAGCTTCTCCATCCATAATTGAATCACTTGATGCTTCTTGGATACTTCCTCAGGCATTGTATATTGTTGCAAAGTACGACCCATGTTCATAATCAGATTTTTCCACTGTTGTCTCTCCAAATATATATAATATACATATATATATATATTCCAAATACATATATACTCCCTTTGCCTGAGAATCTGCAGTAGATCTCCCATGCAAATCCAAAACCTTCTTGCTTACAAGTGTCATCATTGGCTCACTCATACTGATATACCAGCACCATTACTCTGACAAACAAAAGGACTTATGTGACAGTCAAGGATTTCCCTAGTGATATAAGACTGACTTGACCTCAGCCCCCAAATGTGTAGACACACAATGATAACAAATTGATTCTGTAGCAATGCATGTACATCACACGTAGCATGTTAATGATCTGTTTTCAAAAGCAATCACTTAGGTATTCTGTTCATTTTTACAGATAAACTTTGAAACCAATTAAATAAGAATTTTTTTCCCCTTAAAAACATGTCAGAAAACATTAGTCTCCCATCTGCTCAAGAGAAGCAAGGTATACGCAACAAAACATCATTTAAAAGAGCATGCTATTGCTAATTCTTTTTATTTCAGGTCCTAATTCTGCCTCTTTAGAATGTAATGCTACCAGAGCATCATTATCCATGTACTGTGTCTTGAAACCACTGTGAGCAAGCAGGAGTACAGATGTGCAGAGCAGCACAACCCACCCTGCCTCACCACCAGATGTGATGACAGAACAAGTTTTGGTGTGGAAACTGGGAGCATGAGGATTTAAGATGGAAGTTATACTCACAGCTTCTCCACTTACAGGGAGCTGGACATCAGTCTTAGTGACACTAAGGGCAGGGTCTATCTGCTGCTTAATTTTTCCTCTCAATTTTTCTTCCAGCTCATTAATCTGTTTCCCAGCAACCTGTCCCCACTTTCTATTCTTACATGGAATTCTTCTCTTAGCTCCTGCTGGGAGGCATCCATCTTTCAAAGCAGTCAAGCTTTAATTTCTTCTTGTCTAGCTTGAGCTACATCGATCCTCCTCCTTTTTTTCTGTCCTGCAAAATCAAGACTTGTTCTTGGATTAAGAAAATGGTGCTGGAATTGCGACAACGAGGCTGAGTAATGGACACTCTTCCTTAGAGAATAAGCTTCCAAGCAGCTAGAAAAGGAACGCCCCATTTTCTAGTAGAAAAATGATAGCACCTCAGTAAATGGAGCCTCTTTTAGCATGGCAGTTCCTCAGAGAGCAGAATTAGTCTCTTCAGCTGCAAAACACCTTCTAGATCATAATATATAAAAACATATTTTAAATGATCCCATCAAAAAAACCCTAATATATATAATGTTCTTACATTTAACACTTTTTATCCAGAAAGCAACTAAGCAATTCAGATGTTATTATTTTCAATTCTCCCCACACTGATAGCAGTGTATATATATTAATGAAAATTTCTTTTTAGAGCATTTGCATATACTGCCAAAGCACATTAGCATTGTGACTGTTGTGCTATGTTGTTTGCTATGCTTATGTTAACAGTAGAAAATATTTCTAACACAAAGTTCTCTAGGTCATTTCCTGTACTTGATGCAGAGAGAGATAATAAAAGGTGTTTGCATAAAGACTCCTTCACTTTTAGTCCCAGCTCAAACAAGAAATGTGTTTTATTCTCAGACAGCTTTTCTCTCTGTCCCCATATCTCATTTTGTACATTTAGGGAGAGCTGCCAGACTAACCAAGCCACTCCTGCTGCTATCATAATGATCATAAGGAAGGTAATGTGACTCCTGCTTGTTTCAGTGAAAGATACCACTGCTGCAACATTCTGCTGTCTCACTCTTGTGCTATTATTTATATTACCTTGTTTAGGGAGACACATGCCATATCTTTGGAGGGAATTTTATCAGAAAAAAGGGTTGTTTGGGGTTTTTTTGTTTGTTTGATTTTTAATTTATGGGAACTTTTTTTTCATTGCTAACTCCTATGTAGGGCTATACCTACAAAAATGATGCTTTGGAGAAGAGTTAACAGATATGATTAAGGGAAAAGATTGATTTCCTCTAGTACTCCTTTTTTATTGCTATTTTAGTGTTTGAGGCATGAAGTAATTCCCTTATGTGGACTGATATATCTGACCAGAAGTAGTTCAAATAATAGAAGCAGAAAGGAAAGCTACACAAAAGAATATAGTGCAAAACTACTGGAGACAATAGATCTGAGTTGACTCCACAAAGGCAGAGAGATGGTGTATGTGGAAAACTACAGGACACATCATAGTGGAAAGGAAAAACTGAAAGAACAGGAATAAGAATCAATAGCCTACTTTGAACCCTTTAGTATTTCTTCTGTATTCTAAGGCTTGGAGGGCACACAGCCCCTCAACACCAATTCCTCCTTTATTATTGTTGTATCTATTTCATCAAAGATTCCTGCCCCACTAAAGCCACGCTGGCCATGCCCATACTTAGAATTCCATTATCCTTCCACATTTTCTTTGTGGACAACCTGAATTCCTGCTAGCCACAGAAATCCACCTACATTTTCAGCAGCTAAATTTGGTGGCCATTTAAGAACCACTGAATAAATATCTGCTTCATGTGTGCTAGAGCCACAGAAGACTGCCAGGCTGCATAAAAATAAAAACACACTCAAGTGTATCAGGAGATCCAAGAAACACTGCTGGGTTACCTCAGAGGCAAACCTGAAGGCACTGCAGAAAATCAAGTGATAGGTGATAAGTTTAGCCTCAAGTCTGGCACTGAGGCATTGAAGCTGCTCCCGTGCTGTAGGAAGAAAGCAACTTGCATGGACAAATGTCTCCTACTGTAGAAGTAATATCAAATACTTCTAAAGCAATTTTTTTGGTTGCTTTTTTGTTAACCCATGCACTAATGCTGGATGCAGTGCCTTTCAAAATTGCAGAGGTTAGTCAGCCTCCATGCTCGGTGACAACGTCAGCAATGACAATATGAAGGAATATGACTTAGATGACTTTTTTTTTTTTTTCCATGTATCTATGCTAAATGATAATTCACAGAGGATAGTGGGTATTCAGTGCCATCTTTACAGATATAAACTATTAAGCTGTTAACAGCATCTACATTGGCAAATACTTTTTCCTACAGCTAACTAGCAGTACATGATTCACTGACCTTGAATTATCAGCAATTCACTGCCAGTTTCATTTGCAGTACCATTACTAGGAACAGCCAGTTCCTGGGGAATTTTTGAGCAAGAAATCCCTCCAACATTCCTTAAAAGTTGCAAGGTCATAATTATAACTAAGATGGATATCCTGCCTTCTATTAATTTATCACTATAGTCCTCTGGAGAATATTTCTTAGCTGTGAACAACAACAGAAAAATGAACAGAGAAGCCAAAGACCTGGGAAATATGTCTGAGTACAGGATTCAGCAGGCACATTGGAGAAGAACAAGTCTCTTGATGGAGTGACTCTCACAAGCTCTGTATCCTATTTTTTCCATTTTCTTGCTTGTCTTCCTTTTACTATTGGTAAAAAGCACCTTTTTGTGCTCGATATTGAATATCTCTCTTTTACCCTCCAAAGATGTATTTTTTTAACAATATGGAATCAATTTATCCTCATATAATTGGTGAAGAAAACCAACAAAAGCCCATGATTCAAACTGTGAGTCTTTGAAAAAACACAGAATCAAATATTTATAAAGAAACTGTGTGCCTACATCTATATATTTCATCCTATGACAGCATCAAAAGTTTAATACAGAACAACTATCACTCCACAGAAGCAGTTGAGACTGGCTTTCTGTACACCCATGAAATATTTCCTATAGAAATGAAAGTTAAAGAATTCATCAACCTCTCTAATACAATGTAACAAGTTGTTTGCTTTGTCACAGATTATGTACCCCCAAAATGGCAAAACATACATGCAAGCTTCAGTAAAGCGAACTGTAAGATCACAAAAAATTACAATTGAAGGGTAAAATATACTAGAGGAATGAAACATATCATTATCAATAAATTATGTAAGCCCAGAAGGACCCTATACAGCCCCTAAACCACACATAAGTCAAATCTCTATTTGCTCACATGCAATCAGTGTATTACTTAGCACCACCAGCTCCACTGCTACCATTTCATTAATGAAAACCTATTTCTGGTTCATGTGAAAATCTGTGGCTCATAACTGTAAAGCACATGCTGGGGCTATGATCCTTTCAAAATTTTAAACATTTGTTTAGGATGGAGTCCAGACCTTACTGAAATCTTGGAAAGATTCTTATCAAGTTTTATGGCAGTCGTTCAACCCATTGTGCAGTATGCACTGGCCCAGTCCATGGATGCTACAGCTGAAGACCAGGGCTCAAGCCCAGTTCAAAAGTGTGAAGATTTCCATTACCATCTCCTGCATGAGCCAACAGGGAGCCATCACACTTCAGACAGGCTCAGAACAAATTCTCCATGCTATGTTTTGAAGTGTAACTGTATATGTAACAAAGGAGGATGAAAGGTAAGCCTTGACAGATGATACATTTAGTAGGCATAAAGTGCAATGCACAATCATATAATAAGGAAAAATAGCTGAATCCTACAAAGCCTAGTCATCTCTAGAACAAATTTATCCCAGCATTTTTACAATTAAGAAAAATCAATCAGCGAGAGAAGAACCAGAACATTATTCACCTTGAACTACAAATACACTGAAGAAGCAGAAGTCACAAGTAAATTGCTAGTGGCTCAAAATGAGCTAACCAACACCAGCACTAGGTGAGAAGGGAGAAACTTTCTGTAGATTAACAAAACTCAAGTCCAAATTAGTTTGAAGACTATAAATGCATTTTGTCTTTGTCTCAGAGAGCTGAGATATTGCTTTTTAATCTTCCCAGACCACTTTGGGACCGGATGGGATCCACCCAAGAGTGATGAGGGAGCTGGCAGAAGTGGTTGCCCAGCCCCTCTCTATCATCTACCAACAGTCCTGGCTCACTGGGGATGTCCCGGATGATTGGAAGTTGGCGAATGTCACGCCGATCCACAAAAAGGGACGGAAGGAGGATCCGGGAAACTACAGGCCCGTCAGCCTGACCTCAGTGCCTGGTAGGATTATGGAACAGATCATCCTGGAGGCAATCGCACAGCACCTGCAGGATGGGCAAGGGATCAGACCCAGCCAGCACAGGTTTAGAAAGGGAAGGTCCTGCCTGACCAACCTGATCTCCTTTTATGATCAGGTGACCCGTCTGGTGGATGAGGGGAAGGCGGTGGATGTGATCTACCTGGACTTCAGCAAGGCCTTTGACACCGTCCCCCACAGCATTCTTCTAAAAAAGTTGTCGGCCCACAGCTTGGACAGGAGCACTCTGTGCTGGGTTAGGAACTGGCTGGAGGGCCGGGCCCAGAGAGTGGTGGTGAACGGGGCTGCATCCAGTTGGCGGCCGGTCACCTGTGGTGTCCCCCAGGGATCGGTGTTGGGCCCAGTTCTGTTTAATATCTTTATCGACGACCTAGATGAAGGGATTGAGTCCATCATCAGCAAATTCGCAGATGACACCAAGCTGGGAGGAAGTGTGGACCAACTGGAAGGCAGGAGGGCTCTGCAGAGGGACCTGGACAGGCTGGAGAGATGGGCGGATTCCAACGGGATGAGGTTCAACACGGCCAAGTGCCGGGTCCTGCACTTTGGCCACAACAACCCCATGGGGAGCTCCAGGCTGGGCACAGAGTGGCTGAGAGCAGCCAGGCAGAGAGGGACCTGGGAGTCTGGATTGACAGGAAGCTGAACAGGAGCCAGCAGTGTGCCCAGGTGGCCAAGAAGGCCAATGGCATCCTGGCCTGTATCAGAAACAGCGTCGCCAGCAGGTCCAGGGAGGTGATCGTGTCCCTGTACTCAGCGCTAGTTAGGCCACACCTCGAGTACTGTGTCCAGTTCTGGGCCCCTCAGTTTAAGAAGGATGTCGAGGTCCTGGAGCAGGTCCAAAGGAGGGCAACCAGACTGGTGAAGGGACTCGAGCACAGGCCCTATGAAGAGAGACTGAGAGAGCTGGGGCTGTTCAGCCTGAAGAAGAGGAGGCTCAGGGGAGACCTCATTGCTCTCTACAACTCCCTGAAAGGAGGCTGTAGCGAGGTGGGAGTTGGACTATTTTCCCAGATGACTTTCAACAAAACAAGAGGACACAGTCTTAAGTTATGTCAGGGGAGATTTAGATTGGATATTAGAAAGAATTTCTTCACGGAGAGGGTGATCAGGCAATGGAATGGTCTGCCCAGTGAGGTGGTAGATTCTCCGTCCCTGGAGACATTTAAAAAAAGACTGGATGTGGCACTCAGTGCCATGGTCTAGCAACTGTGCTCCGGTGGGTCAAGGGTTGGACTTGATGATCTCTGAGGTCCCTTCCAACCCGGCTAATTCTATGATTCTATGATTCTATGATAAAGGAAACCCAAGAATAAGAATACTATTATCTTCACTATAATCATTCCCACCTTAAGTTTCAGAACAAACCACAGAAACAAACCAGGTCTCTCAGATTGTGGTATCAATCCTGCTTATGGCTTGGTCACAGAAATACAGAAAGTTTCACAGCTGATTCAGAAAACCATACTAAATGGTGATTTCTAATTTAAAAAAAAAAAGTGTTCACAAGGCAGCCAAAGTCAGATAAAAAGAAAATACCTTGAAAATACAATTTCAAGCATTACATACAGCAAGATTTGAACATTATACTGATTTGTGTCTCGTGACTCTCTTAAACAGCCCCAGTAAAAGCAATAGGATTGCTTACAAAAAGGTGAAAGCAATACGACCTCTAGGTTAATAAAAGACACGTATTCTTCTAGGTATTTTCTTATAATAATGAAGCTCTAAAAGAGATTAAGTGTTTCTGAAAGGCTTTTTTTCTTTTTCAAAATTCATAATCCTCTTTTCAATTTCACTTCAAGTTACTTCACAAATTCAATTTAAGAATAGGAATGTGGTGGTACACTCCTAAAGCACGGATTATGGTCCCTCTGGAGTGGGGGCAAAGTAGCTGTTAAGCAGCAGCAATCTGCAAAAAACTGTTCTTCCAAAGTGGAGGAACATGAGCAGGCTGTGATAAGTGACTGCACATGGTTTCACTGGCAGGGGAAGTGCTCACCTAATGCAATTGTTTACAACAGCTCAGATCCTCCAAGATGTTTGAGTGAGCCAGTAATTACAGCAACATAGTCTCCACATTGTCTACTCAGAGGGTCATGTAAAGACAGATAAGCCAAAAAGAGGTCAGGTATTTCAGTCTGAAAACACCAAGTAGTCAGATCAAATATGGTGGGAGTTTGCAACCAAACTTATTACTGGGTCATACACAATGATTCAGCTTTCCATAAGCACAAGTGACAGGGGCTGAAAGTCAATGGTGGTCACCTACAGCACTGCCTATAGCAGCTTAAGTAATCACCTCCTCAGTCCCAGCACTTGCATGGCATGCAGACTGTGCTCCAGGAGGTGTTCATGTTCCTGTCTGATGACTACAATGGGAAAACTGGTCAAGATGTAAAACAATTATATTAGAAAAATAATAGTGATCGTTATCACCAAAAGCATGCTGTATCTTCTACTCTATATCACCCTAAATTGGCATGATCAATGGACAGTCTCTCTTTGCAAAATGGCTTCATCATTTGCTTTTCTTAAACATAATCACTGAGTTTGTTTGGGAGCTTTGTGTTTGGTGGCCTGTTTTTTTCCAGAAACAAAATCAAGGTGAACATCCCGACATGTTTACCATCACACAACAAAGTAGCAGAGAAATTATTGAAGCAAAACACCCTGTAAAGAAAAAAAGTTCCACCACCCCTGGCACTGTATTTATATAACAGAAGCAATTTTGTACTTTGATATTGGAAAATAAGTTTCTGACTATGATCTTCTGAAACTCTTTGGCCCAGTGTATTCTCTCTCTCTGGAGGGGCTGATCTCTTTTTCTCAGACTTGTGCTCCAGAAACCAACAGGATACATAGCACTTTCCCCAGCTGGAAGTTAATTACCAGTACAAGGAAAAGTGGTTTTTCAGTCTTCCATTTTCAGATAGGACTTTGCCTTTAAATTATTTTGCACAAGAAGGCAACAGAGCATGTATTTGGTGTATTTGTCTTTCTCCACACCACTATTTATGATAGAATCAACCTAAAGCAACTGTGTAACCACTGGACTGTGATGTTTGAATTCATGCAGAGCTAAATCTTACTGATCTAAAATATATGGAATTATTCTTATAATTATACTGGTCCCTGAAGGATAAGGTCAGCAAGACAAGAACATTACTGACCAAGGCCCCATCCTACTACATCAGTTGAACTGGTGGAGGTGGAAATGGTGGCCACATCCAACCATGAGTCCAGATCATAAGAAAATGCCAAGGTGATGAGGTAGGTCTGAAGTCTAGATACCACATCAGCCTGCATGAGGTTACAGATCATCAATTCCCATGGCCAGGCAGAGGCACTTGGTGGCAGAGCTGCAGACAGGCACAGCCATGGTATGGCTCAGGCAGCAGCTGATGATCTCAGGCTGAGCTGAAATGAGGCTCCTGGGCAGGGGATGAGAAAGGCCTCAGGGAAGGTGGTTCAGGGCCACTAATGCCCCTTGGTGCCTTCAGGACACACAGTGTCAATGCTTTTTGCTGTTTTTTATTTTGGTTTTAAAAACACTGAAAGCAGAGATCATGCTTAAGCTCTTCTGAATGCTCTCCTGAACTGAATTCTTCATATCCATCTAATCTGAAGATTCAATTTACTTTGTTTTTAGAATATATTATCTGTTAGAAATAACATAAGGATATACATGTTTTCCTACAGAAAGATGCTACTATTTGTTACTCTCAGTTCATGATTACATAAGTAAACAGTACAAAATTTGAAGAGGCAAGTGTGAAAATAACCCCCATACCATGAGGTACTTAAAAAATAATAATGGGGTATTAAATTTTATCCTTAACTAGGGAAATAGTCTTGCATTATTGTCATACCACATTTGAAAGTCCACGTTTAACTGCTATTAAAAGATTGTCCAAATGACACAGAATCAATTAATCTCTCCAGGGACTATAAAATTTGGGCCAATGGGCAAAAAGTTTGAATTAACTTTGCCATTAGTATATTAGCCAATTTTCTGTCACCTACTCGCAGTTTGCAAAATAACGCTGCTCACAAATCTGTGCATTAACAGTAAGTATTTTTATGATCATCAAGCACAAATAATTCCAAAAAAGCTTAGTTCTAGTGTGATGGGAACTGAATGCCACTGCAGATATATATAAGTTTGGGTTTTTTAAAATCTCAAATAACTATAAAAGGATTCATATGTTGCTCTGTGTTTTATTCACACCATTTCTGAATACTTTAAAGCTTTACCTTCTTTCTGCTGCAGTTTTTTTTGCTTTTCTCTATTTGTCAGATCATAACAAAGCCAAGCTATACTTTTGTACTACAATCCAGTGTGACATGCTTGGTTTCTATTACACTAACCCAAACTTTCTCAGAAAACTATTAGTAGAACAGCACTCAGTTATTTAATTCCTCTTGGCCCTAGTATGAATGCCTCTTTATATTCCATCCCCTTCCTTTTGATACAGTTTTGCATCTTTATGACATAAAACAGACTTTGTGTAGTTGCCAACACTTTTTCAAGTTTTTAAGCTATTCACACCTCTTTCAGGCACAATGATTCACAGACAAGCTACTTCTTGGAACATTTGACCTTTGTTGACAATTGATTCCACAGAAATTACTTGTACTCACTTTACTGCCATCATAAAAATACTTAAAAGTAATAGTCCTATGGATATTTTGAAGTTATGTATTTTAAAAGAATGCTACAGAAGTAGCAGGCTATACAATAGCCAATCAAATACCTTGTCGTAAATTCAGATATTCTACTAATTCTGAACTATCATCCTCCTTACTAAAACTTCTTTCAGATCTCAGAACCTTAATACACAATAAAAGATCACTTCTGGGAACTAGAAGTAAAGAGTTCATAGTTATGGCTCTAACTCATTTTTTTACTAGGTGCCAAAACCAGCCCACCAGACAAAGAAATACCATCTCAGATAACTCGTTGTGAGGAACAGGATAGAATTTTTCTATTACTTTTGCAATATATTATAAAATGGCCACCTTAATTGCAAAATCTTAAAATCAAATTTAGTAACTAAGACCAGAATGAAGTTCGACTTTGTGGATAGAAGAATTACAACTGATTTGCCTAGTTGGGATCTAACATTCAGGATCAATGTCTTTTGAATTTTCCCTTCAGAATATAGTCTCAGGGACACTTCATTTCTTAATTCAGATGTATTACATGCTGCAAGATTGTATTAAATTTTTAGTTCAATATTTTTATTTTTTTTTTAGAGAGGCTGAAAAAAATGCAAATTATCTATAGAGCTAAACTAATGCATAAATTTAGTACCCCTATCTATCTGTATCACTATAATATCTCTATCAACCAAGCTGACATAGACAGCAAAGCATAGAAGAGGAAGACACAATGTCTTACAGTCTAGACAATTAAGACATTGAATATGAAGTAAAAATAACAAATTGCTTGTTAAATAATTTTAAGTGATACTTTCCTTCAAATATTCTTGTAACAGCTTGTTACAAGATTCAATGTCCCTGTCAAAATTCAATGTCTTCAGTCTCACAGAGTGTGGCAAGTAGATTAATAACAGAAAACGTAATGTGCTGTTATTCTTCATTGACTCACTGACAAATGATGAGGTCCCAGCTACATGCTTTTCTTAAATCTTGTATTTTTAAAATTACATAATCATTAATAAAACCACTCCAAATTTTAGTCTTGACACTTAATCCATGAAATACTGTTGTTGCTGATGCTTTAATTCTTGGAACAGAATTCAGATTATGATTACTGGAACAGCTAAGGGATTCTGGTGATAACT
This sequence comes from Phaethornis superciliosus, assembly GCA_023637945.1. Taxonomy (NCBI): domain Eukaryota; kingdom Metazoa; phylum Chordata; class Aves; order Apodiformes; family Trochilidae; genus Phaethornis; species Phaethornis superciliosus. The sequence goes on from JAJQWJ010000011.1 coordinate 10,018,871, forward strand.
CCCATATTCACCTCCTCTAGCAGTCCTGCCTACCTTCATTTCCACTGAATGGTACTCTACAATCCTACTTTCTTACACCAAAAAAAAAAAAATCACTCTTGCTCTTCTGTCACAAAACAAGACTGGATTGCAGAACTGCCTTGCCCTTCTGCAAGGTGTTTGTATCTGACTCATGTATTTATTTCAGTTAAACTGAAATTGCTTAGAAGCACATTTAGGATAAATTAAATTTAGATCTTTTACCAGGAACAGACATATATGCTGAAAACTCATGAGTAGTAGCAACTGTACTCAGGGTCTTAGACTAAACCTGTTTATCTGAAAGGGAGGCAAAAATCTTCTCTCACATTTGTTATGGACTAAGAGCTCAAAATTCTGTTGATGAAAATGAGCTGATGAGGTTTACTTTTAACACTAGAAATAACAGCAAGTTGAAGTCATCCTAGAAGATAAACCTCTTACACCAATTTAAGTAAAGAAGACTGCAGTAAGAACTTTAGTAGTCATTTGTTACCAAAACAAAACAGCTGAACTATTCAAGATCACATCACCTGCAATTTGATTGCACAAACAATTTGGTGCTTAGTTATGAACAATGGGTGCTTCTGTAGAGGTAGGATCAGTTCATTAACACAGTAGGGAATACATTATTCATAGAAAATAAATTATTTAGCACTTATGCTTTTAAAGTACTGCATACCATTTTGGGTACTTATTACAAAAAGAACATTAATAAATTAGGGAGAATCTCAAGCAGGCAAGCAAAACAATGAAAAGGTTGTAAAGATAAAGCCCAGAGGAGAGGGAAGGAGAATGCTTCCTTTATACCTGGCAGGAAAGGTGAGAATACACCTTTTAAGAATACTCCCTTCTGGTAAGGGATTATTTACAACAGCAGGAAAGAGAACTGGGAGGAGTAATGGGTTGAATTTTAAAATGGTTTGCATTAGAAGTGATGAAAGACTTAGAAGGAAGCTAAATAGGTTTTAAAAAACTAACTGATAATGTAAACCTACAGTTAACAGAAACAGAAATAAAATCGTTAAGGATTTAGAAATACAGAGACATGGAAAGACAGGCATTTCAGATATTCCACAGAGAAATACAAGCTCCAAGGTCTAGGTAACAATTAAAAAGAAGACATGGAAGAAGAATGACCTTAGTAATCATCTGTCATAAGACAGAAGGGTTAGAATCTAAGTGACAAAAGCCTAAGAGGAATAGATCAAACAGTCTTAATCAGTGATACTCAATAAAAGGAGACATGTTGTGAAAGGAGGGGAAAAGATGCCCACAAAAGGCATTAGGGGGATTCATTCTACACAAAGAGCTGTCTGTACAACATACAGAACAGGCTGTTAGGCAGCTACAGGATCTCATATAGGAGTTTTAAAAAATTGTATCAGAAAATACACAGGGGCATAAAACTATTAATACAGCTCAGTCGGGCAGTGGAAGAGAGGGGAGTAAACCAACAGGCTATGGAGTCACTTCCTTTGTAAGAAATCTTTTGGTTTATGTACTTTCTGAATAGGTCTAGGATATACTGAAAGGTAACAGTCACGAACTGTAGCTCAGTTCACTATAGTCAATAACTTGACTCTACTAATTGTTTTCATGAAAAGCTTTGGGATGTAAATAAAACTGTATTTAAAAGAAGATTTGAATTATACAGATGACTTTTTATTCCAAGTTTAGTAACTCTATTAATGCTCTAACATTAACATTAAAACATCACTTTCAACGGTGTTACCTTACTCCATCCTTACCCTCTGACATTTTTTGGGGGGGGCTGACCAGAGTGCATGTCTTTTTCTGATAGAAATTGTGCTACTTTGAGTTTGTGTTGTACTTACAGTAACACAGTCCAATTAAAAAGCAACAACATTCTGCTGTCTCTTCAAAGAACAGGACTTGAATTTTGTTAACTGAGCTCTATTTACACCAGGAGAAACTGTCTCAATCCCATGGAGCAATCTGCATTCTAAGTAGTATAAAGAATGAATGAGTCATTTCATCATTTAATGCACCCAAAATTTGATAGAGCAGATCAGGAAACGTAATATTATATGTTAAGTCTGTTCAGTTGGGTATGTTGTTACAAAGTATATACAGCTGAAAAGTCATTAGAAACACTTAGCTAATTCTCAGTTTGTCTCAAATTTTCCAGCTGGGGAAAGGTCTTGCCCTATTATGGCAGCCCTGGCTATGCATTAGAGCACTGGAGTTGTGAAACGAAATACTCCTCCCAGAGTTTCACAACGTATGCTGGTAATTAAGAATGGTCCTGATATATCAGCTTGGTGAAAACTCCTTGATCCCTTCACCTGGCAGGATGAATTGCTATTGACAGAAAGAATTACAAAAGAAATTTCTGAAATACTTCAAAACATCATAATTAGCTGATTAAGCAACATGGGAACTTTCTAAAGAAGACATAAAGAATGGCTGAGAGTGAGCTAGACATCACTTTTTTCCTAGATGATGTTGGTTCCACATTAACACCTGTGTTTGCATCCAGTAAAACTGATAGAGATTCCTTTACTAACACCCAAAATTTTACAATTCCATTGTTGCATTCGGTGGTTGGACTGTTCAACATCCTCAAGTCTTTGAGTCAAATGTCTGCTATGGTATGCACCAACAGCTAGTCACCCCCTTCATGGGACACATGAGATTACAGCAGCAGCTTGCAGAGTAGCACCCTGCCATGGCCAGGGTAAGAAAAAGACTTAACTTTTCTGGATCTGGACAAATCATCCCAGAGGATGTAGTCAAGTCATTGACTGTAATTCTGCAAAGACAGAAACATAATCTGATCAACTCACAAAGCCACAAACATGCCTATTCTCAATTAGTTCGAAGTTATTTCAATACAAGAGCTACAGAAAGATTTTCTTTGGTGCTAAGTGCTAATCAACTCCTAATTCTGTAGACTTCTGTACTTTTGTCCTAGAAAAAGTATGAATAATATGTACAGAAGTCCAGAACCAATGATTTTATATTTTAGCAGTAACTTTTCCACCTTCTCGTGTTTAGTCATCAACAGGTGAAAAGTGCTTAATAGGCCAAATATACATTGTGGATGTGCAGAGGCATTGCTTCAGTCACCTGAAGTTTTAGCTATCATGAAATACTTTTCATTTTAACACACTTCTCTGTTGTAAAAGCATTTCAAAAGATTTACTCTCCCTATCATCAGAATGACCAATTCAACTTCCTCCTGTACAGAAATTTCACGTGTTTCTGCTTTTCACTGCATTTGAAAAATTAAATGCAAAGTAACATTAACAGATGCAGCCTTCAACTACACCTGATAGTTTTTTAAAGGTTTATTATCTTGAATATCCCAGCCCAATAAAATAAATCTTTATTCATTAGTAAGAAAACCACAGCCTTACTGATATTAAAAATCTCACACTGAACCTGCTGTACTGACAAATAGCATTTGATGAGCGACAAGTTCACCTTAAAGATTATTATTTTGTAGAGCTTGCCACCAACCCAGACTCAAGTACCGCAGTAATACTTACATTTGTTAGACTGATCATAGCTTAATTTACCTAAAGTAAAAATAAGAAAAATCAGAAAATTCCATATCTCATACATTTTCAAACTAGTATGTAAAACCTGTTACCTGAATGATACATTTTCCTATTTTTAATGCTTTCTGTCAATGAGACTGCAGAGCCAAGAAGTTCTGATTGCATATCCACCTTCCTACACACATTATAATTCCCTGCAGCAATGCCTCTCACTGCCAGTATAGCAATAGTGTAACCAATTTCATGCCAGTGTTGGAAGAATCGGTATGCATGAAGTGTTGGGTTTCTACTGAAAAATTAATTAGTGCTATTTGTATGCATCACTCAACTTTTTGTAACAGTGATCAAGAACTGCATAGCGATTTCCTAAATTCTGCTCTAACTTTTTTGCAACATTTTAAAATTCAATAAGCACAAATCACTGCTGTTTTCTACAGCTAAACAACAAATTGCTTTGCTATGACTCTAACATTTATTTACTTAATGGTGACACTTATAATGGAAAGCCCTTTGAATACCAATGCTTGTTTCCATAGAGGCACCATCCTAATTATACAGGTTGTGAAAGAAGTAATACAAAAGAAAAATATAAATTATACTTTATTGAAAATTCCTCTACATTTTTTCTATATGACGCCTGTAATTTTAGAATTTGCACTTCAAGTATAGATACAGCTCAATGCCTCACACAAACCACCAGACCCCATGTTGAGATGTTGAGACAATGTCTGTATCTCTAAGACTATTTTGGAGCTTTGGATCTGGGATGATCTGGTCTGGCACAAAGTAGAATGCTGCCAACACCAACTGATGCAAATGAACAAAACAGCAGGGTTTTTTTTATTTTACAGGTATTTAAAAAAAACCAATTCCTGCCTCCCTTAACATTATTAACATTCACAGCATTATAAGTAGGGCAATGAAACACTGGATAAAATAAGCAGCTGTCCCAAGTTTCACAGCAAACAGACAAAACTCTTAGTAGTGAGAAGCATTTCAATAATGAGATTTATATACAGACCTAGAAGTACTATGTATAACTGACATGGGATCATGTTAACACAACTGTAAGATGTTATTTATTTGTTTAGTAATCCTTTATCACATCACTGAGGGCCTGATCATCTTCAAGGTCAATCCCAAATGCTTCAGCCTTTCAGATGGGCTAATGTTGCCTCTCAGACTTCATTAAAGTGGGAATGAAGGTCAAACCAAATGAATAATGGAGCATTTCGTTAGTTTTTTTCATCACTGACTGTGAATAGGAGTTTCCATTTGACTGCCCAATTTCAGCCCATTTGGAAAAAGGAGACAATATTGGCTAGATTGGTTGGGACATGTGGTAAGTAGGAATTCAAAAGCAACATGTTTGTGGTGAGAGAAACTCAGTGAACCAAGGCAAAGCCACTGACAAGAAGAGTAACAACCACCATCATTCTACCACATGCTACCTGAAGACCAAAGTGGCAGAATTTCTGTAAGTTTTGTATGGCTTACTCAAAGATTTCCAGTATTTGTATTTTTTTTTTATTATGCTATAATGAGACTATGCTGCTAACATAAAAACCTGCTAACAAAGCAGGTTTAACTCTCTAGACACAGACTATTGCATATTTCTAAAGCAGTCTCTAAGCAGTAATGTATCCACAAAGGCAACACAAAAATTAAAACATATGCCACTAACAAATCCTTGAATTTATTAATTTCTGAATATACCAGCTGAAAAATTTTGTCAATGAAAGCAACTGGCTAAGCTAGTACAGTTGAAGTTAAACATTTAATTATCTCTACCTCAGTAATTTGTAAATTATTGTGCTGGTAACTTTATTTTGCAACAAAACAATTAACTGCCTGATAATATAATCTCTTTTCTGAACCTTTAGTTCAGTAAAGCTTCTGGAAGTTAAAATTAAAATTTAAGACAACCCTCTGAAAAGTTAAATTCTATTCCTGTTAGAGCAGAATGCCAGGAATAATCTGTTGGTGTGTTTCAGATGCAGTCTGCACTTAATCACCAGATGCTTAATCTTATCAAATCAAAATGGAAAATTAAAAAGACGTTAAGATTAATCTGTGGACCTGTCTGATTGTGGTGGTATCTAATTCCCAAGGATGGAATACTGAGATAGACACCGTGTTAATTTAAGATGGTTTGAGTTCTGGGTTCCCATCAACTGCTACAGACTTTAATATTAACACTGGGAAGAAGAGAACAGTATTTGCTACATCCTACATGTAAAGCTCCAAGTGCTATTTATCAGAAAAAATTAATCAACATCTGTTCTGAGGAGAGGCCTTGGATCTCAGGTCATATTTAAATGGGACTTATCAGTGACAAGTGAAGCAAAAATTGCAAATTCTTATTAGGTAGTCCTTGTATTTCATGAGAGGAAAACTTATAAGATCACCAAAGCCCCAGATAGATAAATATGTAGCTACATCTTAATACCCACTTCCTTTTTTGTATGCATTTTAAATTACGCAGTCCCTCCATGAACCACATTGCTATGTGCTGTTTGCTTTCACTACAGCCATTTGGTACTGGCTGGCACTTCTCTATTGGATATTAGAGGCTCCTTCCCAGCATCTTTTAAGTCTTATCTGAAAGGACGGCTACCAACATGAAGTCACTTAACCTCAGACTTGGCCATTTGAACTCTGTAAATCACTTCTAAAATTTCCAGAATATAGGAACAAGCAGGCTGACCAGGCAGAACTGTCTTGTGTCCTGCAAGTAAACCTCTCATACCTCCCATATTACCTTGCACTTCATCACTCATCCCCTACCCAGAGCCAGTCAATAACCAGACACCCTCAATTCCAACTTCTTTCACCTGCAAAACATGCCCTTACCTCCGTGGGACACTTCATCACCCCAAAGTGATGAAGCTTTCACCAATGCCTTCAGATTTTAGGACCTGAGACCAAAAGTCAGTCTTTGTTCAGCTCCCAAATGCTCTACTAAGATGTGTCCTGGGATAAAGTAGGCTGCTCTGCAGTGATGTTCATTATCACAGGACTCTGAATACATCACATTTTCACCTCTTCCTTCACGAGAAGTAAAGATTTGAAACACAAGAAGAAAGAAAACTGATCCTCAACTGAGCTGGCTGCAAACAGAGCAGCAAATTCAACTAAATTCAGCTGAGCCATAAAACATGTTTGAAAACTATACAGAGGACAAAACCAAAGTAATAATTTCATAACTAGAACAAGGTGATAGTTACTCCTGCTGTAATATGAACTAGCAGAGCATCATTATAATTTTGAAAAAGGCTCAGATGAAACACTGTTACCTGATCAAGAAAGTATCTGCTGATGGGTACAGAAATATTTCCAAAGAGATCAAAAGAAGGTGCATGAAGCTCAGGGAAACAGCTATTTTAAAAAGTTCCAAATCAGAGGGGATCCTATGTCACTTTCCAGTCAAATACAGCAGAGCAGATGTAGGAACAAGAATATCAATATTGCCAAAGCAGTATTTTACTTTTTTCTGCCAGCCATTATATTAAAATACCACTCTAGCAAACCATGCATCAATCTTGATTAATACCTAAATCTGTTATCACTAATACCATCCTATAAATCCTGTTAACCATCCTCTCAGCTGACTTTGACAAACCACAATGCTAACCTACTTCTCTAAATAAAGTACTGCTTGCTGATGCTTTCAGAAGCAGACAAGCAGGCCGCCTGTAGCCTTGTTTCTGCCACAGGCCACTGCTCCCGCCTTTGTACTAAACCCTGTGGTGAGAGAAATCAGCTACAGCAAGAAACTGCTGCAAAAAAACCTGTCTGCAAACTCCTCCCCCCCATGGAAGCTGTCAGCCAGCCCCAGGATCTGCCCTGCTCACCCCACACCTGCCCTAACAGGGGTGCCCACACAGGGGACCATGCGGCTATGGGGAGGGAAATGAGCTTCCTCTAGCTGTGCCAGAGGAACTTCTGATCATGAAAATCCCTCTGCAGCCCCAGCCCCAAGATACCATCAGAAAGCACGGGGGATGTAATGAGGATAAAAAAACCAAATACAGCACCTAAAGAGTAGTCCAGCTTCACCCCAGCAGTCCACTTGCAAAGAATTTGAAGCCATTCATAATAGGTTATATTTTTCAAAAACTGCACAGCTATGTAAAGGCAAGTGCTGCTGTTTATAGTGTGTCCATGCAGATGCTCCATTGTCTTGTATCAGGGAAGCTGTGTAACTTATGACACTCGGAGGCAACTTGCACCTTGCCACTCCCCAAGATGTATATGCATGTAACAAAGCAAAATGTCCACACTGATTGCCCAAGCAAGATTATTTTCAAAGTCAGAATTCTTTTTTGGAAAGATTAATCTTAATGAACTTGCAAATAAAACCAACAAAGGACAGACAAGTTGAAGAGAATAAAGTGTAAGACCAAGATGAGCTAGAGAAATTGTGCTGTGAATAAATAATCACAGATCAAAAGTCTTCTGAAGCCAATTATTTTCCTTGGATTCTTTCAGTTGTGAATACCCACTCCTGAAAGACCTATGTCTTTATGCATCTCTGAAGCACATTACAGGTACCACTAGATATATAAAAGATCTCCTAATTCAGGACAAAAATTCTTGTAATAGCATGGATTGTGGAAGTGGGGAAAGTTGTTGATGACTGATAGAACTTGCAATTAATTCATTTGGACAGATGTGCAGCCATGAAAAATCTGAGAGTTTTCAAAAAAGTACAGAGCATAATAAATCTTGGGATACCCCATCAGTTCTCAATGACAGGATGGGCAGAGGCTGAAAGAAATAATTTTATCCAAGTAGAATGATGCTGGAAGGCTCCTAATTTTAGCAGTATTGAAGAATATTACACAATGCCATGCAAGTACATGGATTTCTAATGCAAACACACATAACTGTACTCAGGTTCTCAGCAGCAAATTGCAACCACTGACCTTTTTTGCTCACTTTTTTTTTTTTTTTTTTTTAAAAAAACACACATTTGTTTAAGCAATTACTATCTTCTGTCTTATGTGTAGTCATTGTTTGGACCAGCCTGCTTTTTTATCTCTCCAGTACATCTTCAAAAACAAAGTCTCAGCAAGAATTTTCTCTCATATAATTGCCTAGTTTGATGCCTTAGTTTTTTTCACATTGCTCTCCGTGTTCTTTAAATATTTAAGGAGAATACAAACCCCTTCATCTTTTGAAAAGGCCAGACTGTCATCGGAAATTCTTCATTCCAGTTTGAAGCTCCATTGAACTTGGAGCAGAAAGTCCAGGAAACATCCCTCACAGCCCTGATCTCACTCGCTGCCTCCCTCCTCCACTGACACGGGATCTGCCCTCCTCTCCTTCCTATGGCCCTTACACATGAAAAGCTCTCACAAGTAAATTATTCCTCTGCAGATTAATCCTTGCTCACATCCCTCACAGAGACCCACTGCAGCCATAACACTATAAAACAATCTTTCTTTTCTAGCAGAGTCCTTTTCTGTCCAACATACTTTGTGCGTATGTTGTAACCACTTTAACCAATTGCTTTCTGCAGTGGTTCTTTTCAGGCTCTAAGTTCTCCAAGGAAGTGCCTCTGTCATATGAACAAAGCACACATCCCCAGCAAAACATCACAGGCTAAATACTGAAACTCAGAAAAATGCATTTATCATTAAGTTGGGCTCTTTTATCTATTGCTTTGTTTCATTTCTGACAGTAGGGGATCTCGAAGGAGGATTGCTCCTGAAAAGCTTTACAGAGTAAGGGTATGAATGGGGGTGAGGTTATTTGATGCTGAAGGAGAACAAAGGAATTCAAATTAGAAAGGACAGGGGAAAAGACATAGAAAAAGACACAAGGACATAAAGAAAAGATATATTTCGGAAGGAAATATGAAGTCTGAGCAGGCAGGGAGATGAGAATAGGAAATGCAAATAGTAATCTTAGCAAACCACTGAACATCAGAAGAAAATGTGCACAATGTAAGAGCCTGTGCTAACACTGAAAGGTCAGTACAAATTGGCTCATCATGTTTTAGTGGTAGGACAAAGCTCATACCCTATCTGTACAGGTTATCTGATCACATTTTTCTGAGCTGGAAACCTGCAGGTGAAATCAAATACTGTTGCACAACATATGAACAAACCCAACTGATTCATCAGTGGGCCTACATAGAAAAAAAATCTGCTGCTAAATGCATGAGTAGGATAGGATGGGGGTGAAATATATTTGCTTAATGTTTAAAATATTGGTATAGAATCTACAGTTGTTTTCTTTGTTTTTCTGTTATTGATCACTTTTGATTGATCACTAACTCAGATTTACCCTTGCTTTGTGAAGAAGCTTGCAGCAGCAGTGAGGAAGCTTAAGTTAAATGCATAAAGTGGAGTTGTTTTCACCTTAGAGACATAGGGCAAGCATGGGGGAATCTGATGATTTCCCACCATAGCAACACCTCTCAGCAATTCACAAAGCTTCCGTTATTGAATAAATAAACAGTAGACTTCAGGAATTTCTTTGTTTGCTTTCCTCTAACTGTAATTAAAACACACATCGCCCAATGTTTTCCACACTGTGGAAAATTTTCACTTTTACTTCTAGTGTCACTTCTGAAGATTTATTTCATTGCCAAAGCTGCTTTTTTTCAAGTGTTTACTGAAGAAATATAAAACAATTCTCACCCTTCAGCTTTCTAGAAAGTTCCTCTGAAAACCTTTCAGAGCCAGCAAGCCCAGCTTGCACACACTCTGCTTAATAGCAGCTCTCAGGAAGCAGCTTGGGAAGGGAGGCAGAGGGCAAACATGGAAAACAAGGTAGAAAGAAAAGGGAAAACCAAGAGGAAATGAGCAGGTTCAAAAAACTGGAGACCTGTCTCCAGGCACAGCCAATTGAGCTGTCACCCAGCAGGAAGCAGGTTTAGCAGAGCACCACACTGCTTCTGGGAGAGCTTCTGGGTGAAGGACTGCCAAAAGGAAAAGGTGTCCCCAACTGTCCCCCAGCACATCACCAGGAAAGCATCCATACCAGTGCTAGCCTTGACATGCAGCTCTTCAGTAAGTATAAACAGAATGAAGCACTGCAGAAAAAGGAAGCGAAAACAAAGACAAAAGGATGAAAGGGAACATGTTGGATTTACTAAATAGGATTTTAAAAATAATATAGGTACAACCTGGCAGTCTTTGGCGAAAGAAATTATGCACAGAAACACAACAAACAAATGAAATTAATCATGAGCTGTACAAGTCTTCACAGGTGCTAAAAAGTGATTTATTTTTGCAATGACTGGACCAGACATACTTCTCCTCCTCTCTTTCTTTACCTCTCCCCCTTAGCATTTCTTGTGAAACTCTGAAGTCTGGTTGGTAATGCTTATCCCTGCACACTGACTGACATAAACTGTCCAGGAATTGAGGCACTCTGTGTATCTGCCAGTGCATTGCTGACTATGAATAAGAAAAAGTGTGTCTCCTATAATAGCATCACTTTGCAGTGATAGTGGCTGAGAAGCTGCAAGCGTTTAATGTTTCAGACCCTACTCCCAAGCCCCATGGTGACAGGTCTTGGGCACAGAGGATGTCCTCTAAGGGCTGACTGCTACACACTGGTTTTCAGCAAGTACCTTCTCTGAAGATGTTCAAGCAAAACCAATCAGAATTAATAACAGAGACAGATAGGGTAATCCTGAGTGTGAAATCTCTTAAAGTGAAAAAGAGAATTTTTTTTTTTACTTGGTCATAATTCAGATGAAACAAATAATTGATGGATGTGCTTATAGTTAGTTACTGTTGTGATTAATAGTGAATTTAAGAATTATTTCATGTTGTATTTTAACTGCCTAGTGTGCCCAGAAATGATAAAATACAATAAAAAGAAATGTAATATTCTGCCTATCACAGATACATGAAATTTTAAAATATGTGAGAAGGCCATGCTGTATTCCTATGGCAGAATAGCAAAAAAGAATTATATATTTACAAAAAATTTCCCATTAATGAAGTGTTGTGAATAAAACAGGCCTCCTCTCCCAGGAAAAAAGCTACAAAGGTATGAGGCTATTTTTAAACAAATTATTAAAATGAAAAATATGAAAATAATAAAGGAGGCTATTAATCCAATTACAGAGATCCCATCCTTCAGAATGTCCTGATCTGAGATTATCAAGTTAAAAATTTCCTATAACCACACTAATATGAGACCTTCTGGGATGCCCCAGCTGCTGCCAGCCTGCAGATATGTCAGCTGCCATCCAGGTCAGGGCCAGCTGTGCCTATGGGGAGCGGAGGGTGGGACAGGTGACCTGCATGGACCTCTCACAATTTTCCTGCCCATGGTACTTAGTATAAAATGGTTCCTCAGAGAACTTTGGCTGGATTGGCGTTCATCTGTTTTCTCACTAGAGAAGAACATTGTTCATCAAGGCAGGGTGCCCTCCCCTGCCTCCCCAGGCAGGACTGGAAGGGCCGCTCCAAGGTATCTGTGGACTGGCACAGGGACTCTGAACTCAGGCATCCCTATTTGCTGCTGAGTCCAGTTTGGGACTTTTCTAATTAGGATTTAATTACTAACTGAGGAACATGGGTTCTGTATTTGCATTTTAATTTCAATCTTTGAATATCTTTGCATATATGTATACATTTTGTATCTAATTCACCCTCATTATTATTTTGCTAAATCTATTCTAGATTTTTCAGGGTTTTTTTTTCTTTTCTTCCCAACTTTAAACTCTCTCTCTCTCTTTTTCTCCTGTTAATCTTCCTCTGGGAGAGTGGTGGTGGGATAAGAGAGTGTCTCTCACCTAGTTATTGGCTAAATCCTGACACAGAGGCATTGCCCAAACAGGAGTAGCCCACGTGAGGACACACAAGAAGCCAGAAGCACAGACTGGTAACTTAAAAGGCTGATCGAGACCAGGGGATCTTGGCAACAAGACCTTGAAAATATCAAAATACTTTTGTCAGCATTACTTTTTTGTCACGCAATATTGGGTGACTCCACTGGAGAAAAAAAATTAAAAAGAAGAGTACAGATGGACAGTGCTTAGTATTTGAAAAATGGAAAATTTCTATTAAGTTGTAAAAAGAATGTAAAATTGTATGGTGACCTATTAATCTGATTTAGTGATGGATAATTAAAATTATTAATATGGATTATATATTTTTAATAAGTGTTAGATTTAACGAGCATGAACATTGGTGAGTGTGAACATTAGTGAATGAATAGCAAGGCTTATAAAGTTTTGAACCTTATAAATCTAGAGCACGTTTTAGCATACATATTATTAGTAACATGAGAATAAATAGTACCTATTGGAGCACAGATATCTGCTGACAGATAAGGAGATCCTAAGTCATGTAAGGAGTATGTTTCCTCTTTTTTGGTGAATATATTTTAGAGCCCATGTTGCAACGCATGGAAATGCTTTTCACTCTGCTAAACTGTACTAATATCTTTCCTGTCATTTACCAGGCTGGCAATGAAAAGAAAAAGGCAAAATATGGGGGTTGCTCAAGTGGTATAAACCACTTAACCGGTGTAAGATGAAAGTTCAGGAGAAGCAGTGAAATTGAGACTCTTTAGTTTGATTAGAAGACAGCCAGATGTCAGGCTGTCCGTGCTCCAAATAAACAAGTAAACTAGCAGAGATCCCCCCTGCAATCCACCAACCCTCCTGGCTGCCAAGCTCACCTTCAGCTGTTGATGACCACACCTCACCTCCTCCTCAATGTCCCAAGCTCAAATCCAAATTCAAGCCTGTTAACTTTTTAACTATTTATGCACAATGCAACAATGATCCTTTCAAGCAGAGCTCTACCAGTCCTCTGCCCACTCCTGTAGCAAATGCAAAACTCACATTTTTAACACTCATTGGCAGCTTTGCTTTGTGGAATCACTCTTTTGAGTCAAGCTTAGACTCAAGCCTCAAACACTGTTGTCTTTACTTTGTCCTCTCTCTTGAAGTCATTTGTAGCTGCTGCAGTAGTGTCAGTAGATGAAACACAACTTCATCCTCCTTCTAAAAGCACCAATGATCCATTTTTGAAGCTGTATCAAATAAATAACATGTTTTCTAGGCAGCTTGATGGCAATAAACTGCAAAGAACTTCCTACACTTGCAGTTACTATTTCACTTCAGATATTTACCCTTCAACAGTCCTTTTCACTGCCTGTTATTCTCACTATGTTTCTGGTATCACGGTGGTTGCACACTACAAGACAGAGACCTGAAAGCAATGATATAAAGTTATACAATGGAAAAAACTTCTTTAAAAGAGAGAAACAGGAAGGGATTTTTAGGCAAAAAGGTGGAAAAATATTCCCTCTTTTCAGACAAAACACATGAGAAATAGGGCATGAGAGGTCCTGAGAGGAGCCTCTTGTGGAGCTAGAGATCAAAATCCAGGTTTCTTGGCTTTCAGTAATAGGATCTCCTTGTTTGACTTCCATGTACTGTACCTTTCCCTTGCAGCTGGCATGTCCAGGGTTAATTCTCTGGTTTGCTACTACAGAACTTTTTAGCCCACCCTTCCTCTCAACTCTTCCCATGTATTTTGATCTTAAATGTCTTTTTCTTTCCCATCACCTACATTAGTCTGCCTAAAAGAACTAAGTTACAAAAAACTGTGTTTGTTCAGCCTTGAGAAGAGGTGGCTTATTATAATGTTCCAGTACTTAAAGGGGGGCTACAAAGAAGATGGAGACTCCCATTTAAAAGAAGTCACATGGGCAAGACAAGGGGCAATAGGCATAAGTTGCTCCTGGAGAGATTCATATTGAACACAAGGGGTAAATTTTTCACTATGAGGACAGTCATACATTGGAATAGTTTTCCAAGGGAAGTGGTGGATTCCCTCACTTTGGAAAGTTTTAAGTATCAGCTCAACAGGGTGCTGAGACATATCATATAAACAATAATATTAGAAGGGTTGGACTAGATGATCCTTGAGGTCCCTTCCAACCTGACATCCTACGATTCTTTGATTCTAAACCCATAAGCCTTGGCTAAATACCATAACAGCTTCAACTTCGCATAGTTTCCCCAATTTTATTAATTCAGCCACAAAGCCCATGATGCAATGATAACAATGAATACTCTTTTCAAGAAGGTGATTTTCATTTTCTTTAGCACAACTAAGGTTAGTTTTCCACCCTAGGAATAACAGTCTGCCTTGAAACTCACTGGTAAGCAATTAAAACCTGGAAGCTTGCCAGCCTCTGTGGTACTGTGAATTCATTTTCCAAGTAGACATCTTGGAGCTGAAGTCAACAATAAAATGCGTAAAACTTGACAATAATATGGCTCTTCACTAAATGACATAGGCCCTTTCATATAGAGAAATTGGAGCAAGCCTGTTGATAATGAGAAAGTGGAAGCACTAACTACTTTATTGCAAATCTGGAAACAATGTGTAATTTAGCTTTCAGAAATTAAATGTTCTACTGATAGATTAATCATTTTTTCATGCCTTATGTCATTAGGAGTCCAGTTCTCTTTAATATCTCTCAATAGCATAATTATTCTTACCATTCAAATCGAGCAATATTCCAAATATCTGAACTGCAAAAGCTTGTATTCTGTTTGCAACTATCGGTTTGATACTCTCCAGATACGGCAGAAGAGGGGGAAAAAAACAGCAGATGAACAGAAAGGACACTGTAGAAGCAATGTTTTAAGGGTAGCCTAGCCCAGCAAATGCAATTGGTGAACCTTCGCCACATATATTGAATGAAATACAAAAAACAGCAATAGACTTGTTAGAAGGTTCACAGGAAGGTCACGGCCACAGATGTCAGTGCCCCAGACCAGGCAGGTTTCACTAGAAGGCTAACCAACTCCCAGCAACCTGTCCCTGTGGACTGGATGTGAATTTGGGAAAGCTTCAGGTTTTGGGCTGGGAACCAAAGAAAAAAAGGGGAGGGTGCAGGGGGAGAATGAGAACCACCAGCCAACCCGTATTACATTTCCTACTGCACAGGCAGCTCAGGCCTTGAAAGACTGTAATCCTAACAAATCCACACTATAAAACTTCTTTCACCTAATACATACAATCATTTTATTGTTTGTGTATGTGCACCTACCCACCCAAAATATTTAAACTGTGGTGCTCCTTACATATATTAGAAGATTAAAACAGCCACTACAACATGTGGCTTCTTGGAACCAAAGGGAATAGTTCTGTTCCAGCATCCTAAACTGAACATAAATTATTTCACTTGAAATCCTATATGGTGTTCTATGTTATATAGCAATGATTATGAAATTATAGATAAGGTCAGTCAAGGTTTCTCTTATAAACTTTAGTAAGTGAAGGATTTATTCCTTGTGCTCTTTACATGCAAAAATTTAGCACACTATGATTGAAGTCACACACAATACTCAAATTTCTGAAATGTGGTGTTCATCCAGTAAGATGCAAAAGAAAACTTAAGATATGAAAAAGCTTCACATCCATAGCAGTGCATAGAAGTAAAATATTAAAAATAGTCCTTTATGAAATGCTTAGTAATTTTATTAACCTAATCCAAAAAGAGCTAATGAGAAATTAATAACATTCGTTCACCATTGTGTGCACAGTAATTAAGAAACACTTCTGATTTAACCAATGTATTAATTCAGGCCAAGGTTCAGCAAAACATTAAAGTACAAGCTTAAAACCATTTCTAGCTGCAGAATTACTCTGCTTTATGCTAAATCCAAATTGCTAAATCCATTTATTAAAGACCTGAAGGGGGTTGGAGGAGTGGATAAGATTAATTATAGTGTGATAGCAGTACTCCCTCAAAAAGAGTGACTTAGAATACTAGAAAAATACTACTTTATGAAGATAAAATTAGAGAAAACAGAATAAGCATGCCATATAACAAAAGCACAGGCTACAAAGGGCTGGTCTGACTATTTTTTTTTCCTGTTTTTGAATGCAGCACCATGACAAAGGTATACTGAACAGAACAAAGAACATATCAAATTAAACCTGATCAAGCAAAACAATCTTTCTCAAGCAACCAATCCATGGATTTCCCTGTCACATAGTAAAGAAATCAAGCAGAGAAAGATTAAGAATGTTGCCTAGGAAATGGCATGATATTTAGAGAAATAATTTCTGGAGTTGCTGGTGAACATTTTCACACATTTTGGAAACCTTACTGAACTCAATTCTTCAGTTCTCATCCAGTTTAAATACCAAAGCAACCTCTTAACACTCTTCCTTAACTATATGGTAATCAAGTGTTACACACTGGACTAATTGGATCACTTGTCACCTAAAAATCATTATATGATTGGGGATATACAGATTTTCATGTATCATCAAGAAAAAGTAATTAAGTTACTTGAAAGTGTAACTGCACTGTAGAAAACTTCTCCCTTTCTCTCTCATTACATCCATCCTCAATCTTGTATCTGTTGTTCTTAAATATTTCAGGTTTTCCCCAACGTGTATCTCTACATGGAAAAATTTTTGCTGATATTTTGTTCTTTTGACTTGTACTTGCTATTCAGACATGAATTAGAAACATAGACCGTCTCCAAATGAGAATTACAAAGATCAGTGGTGACTACATCAGCTAAAGTCAACATTTGGATTCTTTCATAGTGACAGTATGCCATGCAGCTAGCATTAATTATTTCCCCTGAAGATGATCTGACAATTTATAACATATTTCACACAGTACTGAATACTGATTTTGAAAATCTGAATACCAACAAATCATTTCTCCTAACTTAAACGTAGCATAGAACCAGTTAGTGTGACTTCAGGGAGTTTCTTTTCAGTAAAGTGCCAAGTCCTGTGGGAAGAGATGAAAGTCATCACTGACTATACTTTTATTTGTATTTTTAAAATTCAGTATTTTTCCATTTACAAAGCATCTCAGTAGTGTGAAATAAAACCTTTTTTTCAGAATCACAAATGGCAGAATAAAGATCAGTGTTAGCACAGCTCCATGGACTTGAGGAGCAAGGCACCCTTCTAGGCTATTTTATCTACAGGGTTATAAAATATTTCTCTTCCTGTTGTATCATCAGCGATGTAATGCAATGAAACTATTTACCTTAGAAACCAATACAGCATCAGACACCTCTCCTTCAACAAAAGCAAAAGAAGATTTAAAGGGCAGTCGGACTGCACCTTTTTCATATTCCAAAATGCAAAACATCAATAATATTTCAATATAGTAGAGGCTACAGAAAGGATTGGAATCATCTCTCTTTCCTGAGTAGAAATTAAGAATGAAATGCTCTGTGCTAGACGAAGAAAGAAAACTTCAAATACAAAACCTGACAGTTATGTTCTTTTCATATCGAATGTCTTTCTAGTGATCTGAAGCTTAATTGTTGAGTTGCTCTACTTTGTGAGAAACTGATATAAATTCATCAAACTAAGCTATAGCTGATTTACAGCAGACTGTTAATTATTGAAACCATAATGCTAATTTCAACTTTCATATTTTATTTCTTTAAATACAGAAATTTAGTCACATGCAAGAAAAACAAAAACAAAACCAAAAAGCAAACAAACAAAAAACCCCACAACCAAACAAAAGAGAAAAAAACCCCAACAGTGCTACAATAGCATAACTTTGGTTATGGAAATAAAGCATTTTTATGTTCAAGGACTAAGCTTGACTTAATTATGTGTCTATTCTCATATCGCTGATACCTGTTCAAATATATTTTATTCTACACAGGTTAATCTGACTCTCCTCAGAGCTGTAAAAATCGCATTATTCTACATTCCCATATCACTTGTGTCAACTCTGGTTGGTAGTGCTTGGTATCATTGCAGCTGTGCAGTTAAATCTACAATTCAAATGTTCACAAAAGCACTGCAAGTACTTCTGTTTTTTTGTAATATCAAAATGAAAAAACAATACAGAGCATAGCCATTCTCATATAGCCTTATTAGCAAATTTACTTCTATTCTTTCAAAAAGAACTTTTTAAAAAAGTGTTAGAAACAGCTCCAGAATATTAGTACATCACTCCATAAACGCTCACGCATAAGACCTACTCATTTACTCTATTCACCCTGCTCATAAAAAGGAATTCCCATGTAGTGCAAAACATTTGCCTAGGTTAGATTTTTTTTCCACATCTCAGAGAACAGGATCCATAGGTTTTATTTTCACTCTGCCACTGACTTGTTCTGTAATGCAGGGCAAATGACTCAATGTCTCCATCTTCTGTGGAAACTGGGGCTGAGAGTACTTCCTTCAAGAGGACAATTGCAAGGATTTGTAATGCTTTATGAAATGCTTTATGCTTTTTGTAATTAAATATTGAATATATACTATCCAGACTGTCATGCTATGTTATGACAATTGCACACTAATATTATAAATGAAAGTAGTATTTTGAGATCTGACAAGCATAAGAAAGTAGGCAACTATCGTTTGCGATCACTTGGCTTCTAAGGTTTCTTTAAAACTAGATTGCCTACAACAATTAGTTAGCAATTGACTTTTGTCAAATCACAGAATCAAAGCAAACAATGCCTCAGCCCACCACCAACACCAACCAAATCCAAAGCTTTGTATTAGGAAAACACATACCGAGCCACTGCAAAGCATGTTTATCTTTTTTTTTTTACATCTTCTTTTGGGCACCAAGGGCCCGGATTTGATACTTAGTGAACTGTAAAAATCCACCACATTTTGCAAATTTTGCAAAGTTCATGAAAACTTCCTAGGAAACCTTTCATAGAGTCACACAGTCTATGGTCCGGGGTAACATTAAAATTTATTTTGTTTTGGATGCACGAGATAAAGTCCAACTGTCAAAGGTTGGGTCCAAGCAAAAGCTTTTATTTGACAATTGACACAAGCAAAATGGTAGAGCCAGGCAGAAGAGGGAGAAAGGAAAGAGAAGTGGGAGAGAAAAGGGGTAAGAAAGTGTGAAGAATGAGAGAAAGACAGAGAGAGATAGAGAGAGAGTCACCACCAGGGGCCCAGCTGTCCAGCGAGTTTCTTCAGGATGGCGCTGAGCCTGGACAGGGCCTGATGCAGAATGGCAGTGGGTCAGGAGATGACAAAACAGCCACAGCATGGACAGCCATATATATACCCCTGAGTTCCTTTTGTTCAGCTCTCAGTCAGCTGCCACAGAAGCCAGGGTCATTGGCACCAGAGCCATTGCAGACAGGCTGCCTGCAGGGGGGAGCTGCCACAGAAGGGTGCAGTCCCCCACCCCCTCATCAGTTCTTATCTCCTGCCAGTCCCCACTCCCCACTCTGTTCCAGCCCCCCACCCAGGTACATCAGTATCACTACAATCAAAGTGGCTTCCTCCACCCTGGCCAGGTTAATTGTGCCTGTGAAGGGGGGAGGCCTTCCATCCCAGGCATCCCAGCATTGAAGGCTGTCCCTCAGCTCAGCTCAGCCCTATCCAGGCCAGGTACATCAGCATCTTCCTCCACCCTAGCCAGGGCTATTCACTTTAAAATTGTCCTTGAGGCACATTCCAATCAGTGAGGTCAGCAGACTGTCACACAGTCTTCAGACCTAATGTCTGATCCAGAAGCCATACCAGACTATATCTGTATTTGGAGATATATAATGAAACCCAGTCAGTGATACAGGCCCATGAAAAATCAATTCATATTTGTGCTACACATAGCGTTTTGAACCATAATCCATTGAGTGCTGGTGAGAAGTCACTGGAGCCCTTGCAGGCAACAGAACATATTTCACCTTCATAGACCTTTATTACCTATCTTCACTGACACACAATGGTCATTACAGGTTCCAGATCCTGACCTTAACTGCATGCATCAGAAGTGACAAATAGTCATACTTGAACAAGACAGAACTTTCATTCTATGTATTGCAGAGCTTCAGAGAAACCCAGTCTGTAATGTGGGAATAAACACAGTCAGTAATCTGATAATTTGCAGTTGAATGTGTTCTTTAATACCCGGACAAAATTCTGCTTCAACCTATTACTACGCTCTGATGTTCAGATATCAAAATCACCTGTCAATTTTTGCTGAGAAGCCATGCATACAGAAAGACATGTTTTCTGGGAAAATAAGTTTCACTGATAGATAGTTTCTTTTTTTCCCAAAACATCTTCAGCATTTTTCTGTCCAGGTGCGAGCTATTCATTCTATAGCTTCCTAAGCTGCATGTCCTATTGGATAATAGCTTATCCATCCACATTGCCAGAGATTACTGTAGCCAGTATAAAACCCATCATCTAATTCAACAATCACCACTGAATTCTGCAGTAGGCCATGCTTTTTCAAGATTATGAGATTGAGTGTTACTTTGATGTAACTTACAGCCTAATATACTAAAGATTTGTAAAGCATTTGTGAAGCTTTCCCTACAGGGCTCTCAACCTGAAAAGAGAAAAGTCAGGAGGAAAGATACAACAAAAAAAAAAACCCAAAACAAAAAAACAAAAACAAACAAAAAACCAACCAAACAAAAAAACCCACAACAACCAAAAACCCCCAAAAAACCTCAAAAAACCAAAACCAAACAAAACTTGCCATTTATTACATATGCAACACGTCAATCTAAAACAAATCTTCATTTCTTAGTAAAACAGTATTTGCACTTCTTTGAAGATACAAAACTTCTAAAATAAGGTATCTAGTGAATATTTTATTTTCCTATGAACTAGACCCAGAGAAAAACTGCAAATATGTTATTTCGAAAATCTGTGTCTTGTCCTGGTGCACACAAAATTCTAGGATAATCTAATGAGGGTTTTAAAAAAATCTATACACTTGGCATTAAACAGACACTAATAAGGAGGTCAGATGAACCAATAGATTTAGTGAGATGCAGCAAAAATACAGAAGATGAGACAGTATTGCAGGAGAGAAGGAAAAGGAGAAGAGGTGCCAATTAAACAGTCTTGGCTAGTTATAATAAATTGCTGTTAAAGTACATCAGATCTTTATTATATACATTTCTGGTTCTATGAATCCATAAGCACAGTATAGTAGAGGACATTATAGGTTAATGGATCAGCTTTTTCACTCTGAAGGTCAACAATGAATTAATTTTTTTTTTTAGTTTTGGTCATAGAGAATTTGAAAACAGACACTGTTCAGTTCAGTGCAGTTCAGTCCTGAGCTGACACAAAGAAACTGGCATAGCTTCAGCTTTGCACTATTTCTAACTACACTGTTTGCTGCATTTAAACTCAAGTGCTATCATTTAAGGAATGTAGTATCATTTAAAAAACAAAACAAAACAAAACAAAAAAACCTAAGATGGAATACGTTAGGATTGGCTAGAAGGAATAATGTAGAATTATGCAAGGAGAAACAATACAATTCTGACTCATTTACAATACACTTTTAGTATAGTGTTTTTCCAATAATATACACAACACAGGATAAATATCCATTAAAAAACAGCCAGAAAAGCAAGTGAACTTTCTTTCTGATGTAACAGTCTACATTTTCCCAATTGTCTAAAAAAATGTTGCCGTCATAAGTAAGAATCACCCTGCGAGGCAGGAAGTGGGAAGTAGCAGCAGCTGTAAGGATATAACATCCTTTCCACATTTCAGATCAGGAAGAATGGGTTCTCATAAGAACTTTACAACACAACTGAGGTTTTTCTTATTACATTTCAGTGGTTAATTTTAGAAGCATTTGCTCAGCATCTCCCACATGCAAGTAGCCACATACACCAGCTAAGGGGAATAATTTTCTCTGTGTGTTGCAAGAACACATCCATTTAGTGTGTGCTGTAGACAAAAACATGATGAGAACCAGTCTCTTGCACTGAACTTCAAGTTGAATGTAAATACAATAAATCACAACTTCTCTGACATGTTACATGGCAAAAATGTAGCTTGGTTCTTTCAACAGCTTCTAGAAGAGCTGGAATCAGCAATCTGCCTTTGGCATGTCAGGTTGGGTGAGTAGTTAAATATGAACAGTGTTCACTGGTAGAACCAAAGGGCTTCTTACATTTTAAGAATAAGAGCAAAGCCTGAAAGAAAAGGGGGTTACACCCCATAAGAAAATATAGAGCATTTTTAAGAATCATCCAGTAAGACTGAAGTTCTTTGCAAGTACAGCTATGACATAAAAAAATTCTACTTAGTTCTACTAAAAGAAAGCTACAATGAAATGTTTTTTTAATGGAAAAGATCAATGTACTTCAGATATGTATTTCTGAAATTCCAGGCAGAGCTATTCAGCTGTCTACTGAACTTTCATCACTGGGTAAATTTAAGCTGGATCCATAGCAATATCTCATGATCTCATTGTACTATATGCTTTATTCAGTTCATGAATAAAATACTATGAAACAATGTTAATATAGTAGTGCAGTATCCTTACATATTAAAAAACTTTAAGTTCATTTATCTAGAAAAATAATATTACTGCTGCTTTCAAGCAGTGGATAAACAGCCTTGTCCAAAATCAAAAAAAGGCACTGGCAGAGCTGGGAATGAAGTATTTCAGACAAACTGCACAAGACAAATTTTTGTCTTTAAAAGAAAGATAAATTTGAAAGATGAGGTTTCACCCCTGAGGGATAGCAGAGCAAAATTTGGATGCCTAAAAGAGGGATGTTAACAAAATAGTATGAAGAAAAAGGTAGACAGCTTTCTAAAAGATGTGGTCATAGCAGAGACCAGAGATTCCTACACCTATGCATAACTCTGGAAGTCTGCAGGACAGAATTTGACCCTACTGGTTCTTTTGTAGGTCTTCTTCCTTTGTACTGCAGTAAAGCATCATTCATGAATGTCTGCAGTAATCCTGATGCAACCTCTGGTTCAATTAGTCTACAATGTTGGTTGTTGGCAGAGGCAGGAGATGTCTCTGAATGTATAACCTGTGTTACTTTCCATGCTGTTTCCTAAGTGTTGGAAGTGTTCCTCTCAGTCATTGTTAGTGAGAGGACACTGGGTTTCAAAAACTCATGTGCTAAATATTTTCCACTTTTTACAAAGTTTTAGGTTGCTTACATCATTTACAATTGTATTGCCTTGGTTTGGTAAAAAATGAACTTCCTGTGACCTTGGGCACAACGCAGAAATTGTAATTCTCTTGGATGGTTTCTACACAAAAGTGTATCCATCCCAATTTCTCCAATAAAATCCCATTTAGGTATCAGGACCTTTTAGAGACAGTATCATAAGGATAACAAGTTTGCTATAAGGAATACGAATATGATCCACAAAAACTGCTGAGAAGAACTTAAGACACCTTTTCATATCAGAATTGACAGGGCTGTAATCACATCTGCAGTTACTGAATATTACCTTCAGCAAGAGTAACACTAGATATCAAGCTGACTCTGACAAAGTCAGATCTGATTATGAAACTCATTTTTCCTGGGAAAAGGTTCTCTTGAGATGTAACAGCAATTGCTGAAACACAGGCAATACTTGCTTCATGGATATTATTATCTCCAACAAGACTGTGGCATATAAAAAGCCTTTGTTGGGGATGCAAATGGTACGCTGCTCATTGCTATCGTTTTTAACAAAGACACTAAATAACAGGCTTAAACCTCCACCTAGAAACAACTGTTCAAGATCAGCAGCTGACTCCTGTTCAACTTAACACCTGTCTGCATTTTCTAATGGATGGTGTTGCCACGCTGCCTTCCTGCACAGTATGCAGCTCAGCAGAGCCGACAGCCGTACGTGGGTATCACTGAAGCAAAACCATTTGTGCAAATCTATGAGACGTAACAGCACCTGCTCACAAGCCAGATGATCCTCTGCAATCACACGTCCAGCTCCACTCATGGGCAATATCACCATGGATTTTGGGGACACAGTGACACTATCCTCTTATCTTCCTCCGCTCTGCTTCACTCAACAGCTGCTATCAAAGGCTGCTACTTCTGAGATATCCAAACACAAAATTTTTTTTGTTTCATTTCTGTATGTGTGTGTGTGTAAGGCTGCACTGAGCAGCAGTTTACCCCAGTGTACATACCCCAAATGGTTTCACCTTCCACTTGCAGGGTTGCAGTCAGTTACCCAACTACATCAGTATTTGTGCTCTGACTTCATAAAAATGTCTTGTATAGCCCATGTGTTATCATTTTCTCCTAGATCAATCTGTTCAGAATATGCACAGCCTGTCTATAAGAGCAGCTACTGTATACAGAGCTGTAAGTGCTGCAAAAAATTACTCAAGCTTCAATACATGAGGTTTGTGGGCCAACATGTTCCCACTATGCATAGCCCTCCCTCAGTCCTCCTCACTCTCATAGGAAAAGGAACAACATATTAAGAGGCAAATGAGCAGAACTTTTGCACAATTGGTGGTGTTAAAGTCTATGAAATACAAAACATCATTTATGTTTTTGCTGTATATTAAACCACAAAGTTTTCCATTAAATGTTTGGCTTACTTCAACGTAAGCTTGGTTAGACTTAATCCAGTAAGAGGCAATTATTTACCAGCACTCACATGCAGATTCTGAAATATACTGAAAGGTACTTTTATCCCTTGTCTAGTCCATTTACCATGACTAGGACACTTAATGAAAGAAAATTTCTGATCCTTTCATCAACTGAATTAAACATCAAATAATTTTGTCAACTGAAGTATTCCAAAACCATATAGCCAGACCCCGCAGAAATTAAAATAAATGGGAACTACCACTCACAGACCTTGTTTGCACTCAAGTGTGTATACTTCAGAATTCTGCCCAGAATTCAGAAAGACAAACTTGTGCTTAATCTGTGTCCAATTCACATTTCATTGCAGAAAATACATTCACTAGATGCAGCCATTGTGCATTCAGTAGATCTTTCATATCTTTCCAAACCACAAACCTAATATCAAAACAAACAAAAAAATAAATGGAGGAGCCTTAACTAGACTGGGGGCTTGCATGTAAATTGTTGGCATGGCATTAACAGAAAAATAGAGGAACGGAGTAAGTTTGCTCAAAGTGAAATTTTTACAAGTTAGAGTTTGTCAAAACTAGTTGTGTATAGTGCATTCTTTCCATTACAAGGAGGCTTTATGTGCAGAGGAGAAAGCAAAGCAAAGAGCAGAGAAAAACAGAAGCAGATCACAGGTCATCATTAGGACAGGTTTTATTCACAGATTTGTGCAAAAGTGAGTATGAGCACCAATTTTAAAAGATTATTTGAATCAGAGGAAGGCCTCAGAAGGCAGCAATTTAACAAATACACACTTCCTAGTTGTAAGATATTAAAGGACAAAACCCAACTTCTGTTTTTCTATTTTCACCTTTATTATTATTTTCTTTTTAATGAAAAGCTCTTGGTGACAATTCTGGAACATAAGAAAGATTTATTAATAATAAAAAAATCTATATCCATTTATGGATACAGATAATGATAATGTGCAAGGGTATAATACTATTTTTATCCTTTAAGGTCTGAATTTCAAGAACACAAATTTCTTTTTATTAATGAGGAATAGGGAAGCGGAAGGGGAGGCAGTATCCAAAAACTAACAAGAACAAAAATGTGACAGCTTCAATCAGTAAATTCATTTACAAAAACATATGCGTATATAATGCTATAGAATAATGCTCAAATAAGGCAAAAATTACTGAGCTATGGAACACATCCTTTTTATAAGGATTTGCTTAGGGCAAAAGTATACAGATAGGAGATCAGATAGGTGCCTTTTTCACCACTGCTGCTGCCTTTTCACAGGGCTTCCAGAAAGAGCAAGTTTTCTGACTTCCTAACACTCCCTGTTGTCCTTTTCTTTTTATTACAAAGCCAGGAAAAGCTACTGCAGAGATGACCTGTTTTGGATGCACTATATGGACAAGGATTTTTGCACCAGGAGCTAACAGTGGAGCACTTCACTTCTCTGAACTGCAAATGCAGAACTCAGGGCAGGGGCTTGTGTCTGTGATATCAAGCAGGAATCCCAAATGAATTAACTAAGAATCTCCAAAAATGCTGAAATTTTAAACAAAAAGGTCAGACTTTGTCCAGGAAATCACAGGTAGGCAGATGCTTGACCTCCACACCACAAAGCCAGACTGTTTTAGGAGAAAGATTCCCACAAATTCTGTGTGCCTGAGCATCCCTGGCATTAGCTCTCACTGCAACCCTGCTCTCTCCCTCCCACAGCTGCTTTCCCAATGAGGACCTGCAAAAGGAATTTTCTTGTACTTGCTCATTCTCCACAGGTACCTGAATTGAGGCACAACAGATTTTATTGGTTTCACCAGTAGAAAATCTATAAAGACAGTAACAGTAACTGGCAGCTTGCCCAAAATTAGTTTGGAACTGTGGCACCATGCCCAGCACAGGGAATTCCTGGTCTGGGTACAAGGTTTCTGACACCCCTTGGCACCATCTGCCAGCTGTGGGTACCACAGTGGATCTGTAGTGCCTATAGAGCCCATCTGCAGCCTCCTGCTGATATATGGCCTTCCAGAGGCTCTTACATCCCTTGATGCATCTCTTTCACCTGACCCCTAACTGTCTCACATGGTACCAATTCTCCAAAGTTAAACTGCATATTGTTTCACATTTAAATGTTAAAATAATCTGTCATTACTAAAACATTCCAAATATTAAATATAATTTCCTAAATTAAATATTTGTATCAGTTGGGTTTTTAATTGTAAGAATTAAATGTTGCTTTAAAGGCTCTAAGTCTGCAGAATGTAAAGAATGTAAGAATTTCAAAGACTAGTTTTCTCTTGTTTATGAACAAAATTTTCTATTGCCCTCACTGACTGCAACAAATACATGATGGATCTTAAAATCTTAACTTCTTATAGCACAATTGATTGTACCACATACTAAGTAGTCAGTGCTACACAATGACACATCTTTCTACAGACACCTCTTAGGTCAACTTAAGAGTTGAATATTCGAGTTTTAGTTTCAGCTTCTTGATGGTTGTGCATGCTGTTTTTCACCCCTACTGAACAGAAGTCAGGAGCATGCAACTTCCTTATTTAACAGCATCATCACTGCACAGAATTGAGAAAAACCTAGAGAGAGAAAAAAAAAAATCAAGCAAACACGTTATGAAATAAATAGAAAAGGAAAAAAGAAGTCTCCAGCTGTTTGTGCAGAACAAACAAACTACCCTGGCCTTTACAGGCATGAGGTATAAATATCTTGAGCTAGTGCATTCAGACTTGAAGAGCTTATAAGAGCCTTGAACCAGAACTATTCAGTTTGCAGCAATTTGAGCTAAGTCATCCTGAACTGAACTTGTAACTTCCATGACACAATATAGTCCCTTGACAATATATAGCTCATGGTACACAGAAGCATAATGAGACAAACTCTTTGAAGAGATCACAGGCTCGCTGTATTAAATCTAATCCTGTCTAATGCTTGTAATATAGGTATAAAATATAGTAATGCTACTTTTAGAAAATCCAAGACAGTTTTGTAGAAATACACTTTCTTTATTTTTAAAAATATTTCCACCTTCTTTAAATTAAGGTTAGTCAAAGCAGCACAACATCACTCCTGGTGTTCCAATACCCAAGCATATCCAAAGCAGCTAGGAGGACCATGAAGGCATTTTCAGATGGGAAGTGGCTGTACTGAGTGAACTTCTTTGCCAGTCAATGCAGTAAATAAATAAATAATAGCAGTAGTTGAGAGGAGTAATCAAAGATTTTTAGGACAAAAATGTCCTGTACCCTCCTCAAAGGTACATCTTTTATATCTGATCTATAAAGTACATCTGGTAAAGATGACAAATAAGACGATAATAACCCTATTCAGGGCTAGAAATGAATCACAGCTCAAGTAAACCAACATACATTTGTGCCCACCACAACCCTGCACCTGGGGAATAACCTCTCTACATGCAAGCACCATACACTGTGGGCAAAATGCCTCAGTTCAAAGAGTCCAACACTTATTGCAATGTTGGGTAAAATCTTTTAAGTGCACTGAAAAAGAAACCTAAAGTGAACTAAATATTAAGTGATTGGGTCTGCATTTACTCCTATATTTAATTTTATACTACATTTGATAAACTTAGGTGGCTTTGAAGATGTAAATGGCAATAGAAAAAGAATTTTGCACTGAAACATGCAGGAATGTTATAAATTCTGTCAGAAACAACTATATGGAAAGCAGAAAACTTGACAGATGGAGAGGAAATACTGGAAGATTTAGATACCTAAGGACACAGTCTGAATTTGGAAATCAAGCATGTTATTTAGGTAATTATTCCACTGCCTAATGAAATAATTAACTGAACTTGAAAGAGCTGTTATTCACACTGATATAATTTGATCTTTTTCAAAGTCTGGCATCTCAGTGAAATATTTACATCCCTTAAAGACTATTTGTACAGTCAGGCTTTAAAATCAGACAAGCAAAGAGTAGTTGATTTGTACTTATAACAACTGAAAGAAATTACTGAAGAAAGAGGCATTTGATTGTGTTTTGGGGTTTTTGTTTGTTTTTTGGTTCAGGTTTTTTTTGTTTGCTTTTTTTTTTTTTTTGTTCAGTACTGCTGATTTTTTAAAATAAAAGCTTAGCTAGGATCAGACTTAACCCAAGAAATCAACTGCTTTATATTATGTGTTGCACAAGGAGTTGTGGAAAGTGATTGGATTATCCATGCGTGTAAAACACTCTTACTCCAAGCCATTCATAGGTCAAAACAACTTTTTTGTCATTCCTGGAGAGGAAGCAGGAGGCAAGGGCAAAAACTGTTCCTGAACTCCAACTTTTGAAGGAGAAGATAAAATCCATGAGATTTAGAACCATGTGTTAATGTCTTGCATCTCCTTTCTATTTCACTCTCATATATCTCAGGGACTGAATTTTATCACTGACTTTGACTCTCAGCCTTACTCCAAATACAGTTACTGAGGCAAGAAATGAAACAGCACATATTTTCTGTGCTTGAGGCTGTAAGAAGAACAAAGACCACTGGTGAGTACACTTTATATTCAAGCTGCCAGGATTCTAGTTTTAATTTTCTTCTTCTACCTTATTAATATAGCAAAAACCTAGTTAAGTGAGCCCCCTGGCAAATCAGAAATTCCATCTCAATAAAATGAGAAACATTATATAAAGCTATTTTGCTTCACATAGATTTCCATACCACCAAGGCAGACATTGGTTTTTACTGAATTCATTAGAATAAATATGTTTTACATTTTTCCTCACCTCTCTAGTGTCCACAAGTACTTTAGTGAATTCTTAGCCAGATTTTCTAAATTAGTTGGTCAACTAAATTTCTATTAGAGATGAAAGTATTGAAGATATAGTTGAATTACAAGCTTACTTAAGTCTCCACACATTCAATAACAGCTACAAAACAAGTTCATATGTCAGCAGTCAGCAACTCAGGGAAGGGAAGTGATTTAAGTAATTTAAAAGGGTCAAACAAACCATAAAGAACATTTGTAATAATATTCCTAATAGTAATTTTTACCACAGCAGTCATCAGTGCATCCTCAACTGCTCTATCTTCAGTAGCACTAATGAGCAAGAAAAGAAAGTGCAGGACTTGGAGACAAAATTTAAAGATGTGAATGAGGTGTAAAGAAAATAATGCTGCAAACATGTAAGATTTTGAAGGAGGTAATAAGTATAACTTAGGTCATCAGGGCTACATTGTCTTAAACAGCTTAAATTTTGGTTGATACACACTTCAAATTCCACTTTATATCCCAAACAATTGTCTTGGGGCTATGAGCAACATATGACTTTGTGAGCAATTTCCATAATGATATAGTTATTAAAAACTCAGATATTGGAAGCAGTCTAGCTAGAGATGCAGAAAGATTTGTAAGACAGAACTGCTGTGTGCACATGAGTTTCCCCAGTTAAGATGTGCTCTCTACCCTCAACTACGATCCCCTCTTCTTTTGCTCCTTGCTGCTGCTTAAATCTCAACAAACTTTCTCCAAGGAACATATTTCCTAATTAGACCCACAAAACCTCCCTGCACACAGCCTGTTCTCACCACGGCAGCATCCTGAGCCTACCTTGGCTCATTGAACAATGGAGGAGATCATGAATACATCCTGGCCCAGGGTGGCCACGCCATCTGTCTTGGGTTCAAACCGGGCATCGGCTGCTTCAGGGTATTTGCTTTCCCCATATAACATTTCCTAAACATAAATCTACACTGCTTTTTGATGCCAAACAGACTGAGGAAGGCCAGAGCAGGAGCCAGAGCAGCTCATCGAAGATGCCAAAAGAAGCCCAAACAGTTTAGTAAGACCCCAAACCATACTTCCTCAAACACTGGGGAGTAGGGAGTAATAATAATACCATTGCAGTTGTAACATAGAAGGGATAGGAAGTGGGAAATCTGGAGTGTTGCATTAGCAGCTCATGTGTGAGAGGGTCTGAATGAATGGTTTTCACTATAAAAATTCCACTATAATATTGTGTAAATAACACTGAGTATCATTTAAAGGCTGTCATCTCTGCAGATAACAGCTGCTGGAATACATTGATGGCACACAGAGCCTCTGCACTGGCACAGCAGCAGAGCTCTCCACAGGCTCTGCACCAGCTGAACTGCTCAGCTCCGCCAAGAAAAGTAAAGGATATTCTAGCAAAGACAAATATTCGCCTTCATCCAATGATAAAATCAACATGTCAGAACCCCAGAAACTCCACAGTCACCAAGTACAATCATTTTTCAGATATCAGAATGTGAAACACTGCTAAAAAAAAAAAAATACACTCAACATCAGACACCAGTAATCATGTTTGTGACTTCCCTGCTCTTGCTTTGTGCAAAACAAAACAAAAGCAACAACACAACAACTGTATCTAAAAATACAAGCACATAGTTTAGAGGAAATCTGAAAACTCTGGAGGATCATTTTTTCCAAAATGAAAAGCAGTACTTGGCATAAAAACTAAAAACCAACAAAATAGACTTAAGTTGCAAGTTTTTACAAAATATGAAAGTGTATTTACAAACATCATTCAAAATTCCCAAGAAGTCATCAGATGCACAAAGAAAAGGTCAAGATGGCATCTTACTTCAAATGAGACATGAAATTAGCAACTAAAAAAATCTCTAGAACATATAAAAACAAATCAGAAAAAAAGAAGAGTGTGGATGTATAAAGCTAAAGAAACATAAGAATGAAAAAGCATAAAAGAATAGTGAGAGAAAATGATACAGATCTGCAAGAGGAGAGAAGTAAAACTGTAACGGTTGATGTAAAGTACACAAAGATGCTAAAATAATATTTTTTGTTTCTCTGCATTCAGAATGAAGCAGAAGGATGCATTCATTTCATGTAAAGCTGTGGATGGAATAGAAAGTTTGCCATATGCAATAAAGAAGAATGTTAGGCAATATCTGCTAAAAACAATGTTCAAATCATCGTACCACAGAGTGTTAAAGGATGTGCTGAGGAGCTTCCCTCGATTGCTAATACTAATTTTGAAACAAACCTTTGAAAACTGAGAAAATTCCAAAGGAATAAATGCCTGCCAGAGGAGATCCAATATTTAAATAAGGATAAAAGAGATGGGCCACATACCTCTAGAATAATTCTTTAGCATTCAGTAAAAGGAGTGATTAATTTGCAATTTCATCAACAAAGAATTAGAGGCTAAAAATCTAATTAGTGTCAATCAGTTAGTTTAATAGAAGCTTGGTCTTGTAAAACAAACTTATTGTCTTTTTGTGAAGAGATAACAGGCCTGGTTGACAAAGGCAATTGAATGCTATAGTGCACTTTATTTCTCCATGGCATTTGACTTAGTACAACATGACATCTCAATTAAAAAATTATTATGTGGAATCAACAGAGTGTACCTCTGTTGGATTCAATTTCAGTATACTCACAGGTCTCAAAATGTTCTTTATACCAACAACTCCTCATTTAGTGGAACCATAGGGATTTACTTTTCATTTGAAGCTATTTTTATAAAAAATAAAATATCTCTTGTGGCAACAGCAGTAGGTGAGACAGCATCCCAAATGTTAGGAAAGAAAATGTGGTGTCTAAGAAGTGATCTGAGTTGCTGCCTACACGGAGAATCTAACAAAATTCATTTTAATAGAACCAACTGCACAGCAACACAAGAGGAATTAAGAATGGAGTTCTTATGTACCCAATGGGAACTTCAGGATTGTACTTGACTTGCCTACTTAAGGAATTTAGTTTAGATGGTTGTCAAACTTTTAAAAATAAAAGTCTGTATTTTCTGCAAAATTATGGAAAGAAATAAATACTTCTAGGGACAGATGCCTGATGGCTATCAGCTGGTCACTGCTATGGCAGCCACCCACTTAGAGAACCTAGAGAAGAGCTTCAGAGGAACTGAGATAAAGAAAAGCTGAAGGAAAGAGAATGAGAACTTCAGGATAAACTTTTAGAAGGCCTTCTTCATGAAAAGCATCTAAAACATTCTTGGGGTAAATAAAAACCCCAAAAGTTAGGTAAATATAAATCATCTCCTTTTGTTTTTTTTTTATTATTTGTGAGAGCTCCAAGAGAACACCAAGCAGAGAGTTTACAATTTAAGGAACATGTGGAAACACTGAAAAACATTCAAAGGAGGGGGAAAAAAAATTATTCAAGCCTTGAAAACATGATTTATGATTCAAGACTTAAGAAGCATTAGATCATCAAAGAGAATGTTATGGGTTGACTTCATCACCATGCACAGGTATTTCCACACATAAAAGCTCTCTGCTTACAGGATGGAAATAGTTAATCACATAGGCAATGGCATAACTAACTTACAATCACTGGATCTCATTAGCAAGTTAAACCTTGAAAGAAGCTTTTGATTACTTTCACAGCTGGGAAAATCAAATTGAAATATTTTACCAGGGGACTCTGCATTGCTTGAAGGCTCTAAAAGAAAATCATGGTATCCTTTTAGAATATATTTTTTTGTCTTATTTTTTTCCATGTGTTCTTGGAGAAATTCTCTGCAGTTAACATGCTTCATTGGACTGGACAGGAAGAAACATTCAAGGACAGAAAGGCTATAAAGTTGCACAGACCTCAAAACCTCTGTCTGCTCAGTTGACCATTGAGATCCTCTGTAGGATAAAGCTCCTTGAACAGCTGCCAAGAACACCACAGATATAAGAAGGATACTGAGTTGCTGTCCACAAAGCAGGAGAAGTGTCAAGAGCCCAAGTCTTAGGAACAGCAGCTGAAAGACCCTGGTTTGTTTAGTTTAGGGAAAAGGAGGCTGAGGGGAGACCCTATCACTCTCTACAACTATCTGAGAGGAGGCTGAAGTGAGGGGGGCATTGGTCTCTTCTTCAAATAATTGGTGACAGATTGATAGGGAATGGCCTAAAGTTGCACCAGAGGAGGTTTAGATTGGGTATTAGGAAAAAATTTCATGGCCTACATGGTTGTAAAGCATTGGAATACATGTCCAGGGAAATGATGGAATCATCATCTCAGGAAGTGTTCAAAAAACGTGTAGATGTGGCACTTCAAGACATGGTTTAGTTGCCATAGTGGTGTTTGGTTGATGATCTTAGAGGTCTTTAATATGATTACAGCATAGGATCTAGGATTTATGTCTGAACCTGAAGATTATTCATCTTTCTATTGCCCAGAATATAAGGAAAAAACATGATTTTTTTTTCTTATCTGATTAGTTTTTTTTATGCAGGGTTGGACATCCTTTAGTGCATCACAACTGTTTTTTGCAGGCTATTTAGCAAGCTTTAGTGTCGGTAGAAGCAGTAACCAAAAATAAACAAACCCAAACCTCAGTGAAAACTTCAAGCAAAGAAAACATAAGTCGTTACATACAAAAGAATTTTTTCAAAAGAAACAACAAATAAAATTATGAACAAAGACTAGCATATACAACAGGTAGTAGTTAATGCTTTCATTTCCTGGTTTCCAGAACCATCTGCCTACTCACCAGGATGCTAATGGTCCAAGTTACAGGGAGATACTCTTCACTGCATTTGCACTAGGAAACTGTACAGCATCTGTTACTGAGGGTCTCCATTATGGTTGGACCTCCACAAGTCTAAGTGATAGCCCCTGTCATGTGCCTACAGTATACTACCACACATCTGGCACTTTCAGATATTTTCACCACCCCACAAAGATGTTCCTAGCACTCCAATCTTTGATATTTTCCCAGTGTTTCAAACACTGACAAAGCTTCCAAAAAAGGAGATTGTCTATTGCTAAGTACTCAGTCCTGAAAACCAGATCACCTAATCTTGAATTCCCTTTTTAAAAAAAGACAATGCAAAGCATAAGGATCCCCAAGAACCTGCTACACCCTGGCATGTCTGCGAAGCCCTAGCCCATGTGTTTTGGGAAATGTATGGCAAGGAGCATACTCCTAGCTCTTAAGCTTGCAAAAATAGTTGCACTAGAATTTAAATGCAGCATGCATGTGGGTTTCATATACACCAGAAAATGTTGTGGATTTTGTTGTGTTTTGGTTTATATATATATATAAAGTAAATAATTTCCTTAGGTTCAAAAAAGCACTAGAATGATTTTATCTTTACCATAGTTACAAAATACAGTGCAGCTGCCACGGCCATTTTTTTCATTGTAAATGTTTGGATACTCCCCACAGACTGTTTCATTCAGTCAGGAAATGTTTATAATACCAGGAAAAGAATCTTGACTTTCTTATCTGTTTGCCACCAAGACACCAAAAAGCATGAGTTTTCTTGCAAAAGCCACTGTGTCTTGTTTTAGGTCTATTGCAGGAAAAAAAATGGGTGGAAAGGCAGGGAAGGAGAGAGAACACAAGGAGCAAAATCTTCCAAAAGCAAATAAAGCTGTCTCTTCTTACTAGGAAGTGCCTACATAGCTGCCAGCCAAATCCTGGGGCAAGAAAAGATTATTTTTAATATCAAAACTGTTTCTAAGAGAAATGCATATCTCTATGATCAAATCTAATGCAACACCATCAGGATTTGGCTCTAGACAACATCCATGATGTTTTATAGTACTTATCACCACCACAGTTAAGCTGACACAGTTTGTGGAAAGTTAGCTGGGCAGTCAAGTTACACTGGAAACTTTGAGGTTCCCAGGGTATGTTTCTACCAGGACCTCCATCTATCTCCAGATAACCAGGACATGGTCTGTCATGGCTTTAATGCTCACCCCTGCCATAAGCTTAAAGCCTTCACACAATGGGGTGGGGGAAGGAAAGCAAGGAACTAAATCAAATGGACAATTTAAAAACAATAAAGGTTGCTGCACAAACCCTACATCCCTACACTTAGCAGTAACACATGGTGGGAATTGGCAGTTCCCATCTGCTGCAGATTTTTAAGTCCTATCTAGCTTAAGAAAAATAACCACAAAAAACATCCCAGAACAGCCAGATGTTTTCAAAAAGTCTAAGATTGTTTCCTATTTCACTGCCCATATTATTTCACCATCCTATTTTATGATATATTTCATACTATCTTTTCAGATCAGCAGTATTTTTTTAGCTTAGTTCAGTGAACCACAGGTCTGTGGGCTCAGAGCCTTTAACACCTCTGCAAGTTTTCCAGTTTGACTTTCTCCCATGATTGGTCACCATCCAAAAACCCAACATCTAGCTCAGGGCTGCTCTCTCACCCCTGGTTTCCATTCCTCAGTTCTGATTCTGTCTCATGTGAAGTAGTGAGAGGGAAAAAAATAAGAGAATAAATAAAGGTTTAAGGTATTCAATAGAGATTTGGTAGCTTTTCTTTAAATTTTAATTTAATTTTGCAATTCTCCTGAAGGAGGTATATTTATTTAAGACTGTTCTGGCAGAATGGTTAATTCACTCCAGCACCTATGAGAGAACAAAAGGACCAAGTCTCAGAAACCAATTCAGAGAGCACCAGGCTCACTACATTCAAGGTTAACACTTACTTTCACAGGAGCAATATGCCACCAGTTCCAACATAATGCTTTGGCCTCTTAATTCCCACAGGACACAAGCACATGACTTCCTCCTCTGGTATTGGGATCAGCTCTGTAATACCTGCAGGGCAGCTCACAGGAGGAGGAGTTTACAAATAAAAACACCTTGCTATTCTGAACAGCACTGATCCATCCATCTTCATCTCCTACAAAGGGAGGGATGAAAGACAGACAGCCTTCTCCAAAGCCAGTTATGTCTTTGTGCTAGTGACAGTACAGAAGTGAGATGATACAACCCTTCTGGCTTTACCATGTTCCTGACTCCAACCCATGCATTAAACAGTTATTCTGTCAAAACAGAGAGAAACCAATGCATTAGAATTGTTAATGATTAGTGCAATCTACTTGTCTCTTTCCTACTATTACTAGATCAAACAGAAACCTTAGTCTGGGTACATCACAGCCTCATTAAGCCTTAAAGCCAGGACAGAACAAACCATTGCTCAGAAATTCACTCACTCCTGAAATTCAAACCCATCGGTCAGCACTGGATGGGAAGGAAAAGCAAGTAAGAAGTTTTTGTAGTTAGAAAATTACAGACAAAAGGGTGTAAAGGTGAGAAAAGCTCAGTTTTTACAATCTAGACTCAACTGGAGCAACTGCTGCAAAATACTAGAAAAAGAAGTTTTATTTCACCATGATACTTCACAAAATTTACAGGGAATCCAACATGAAGCTAATTGCTTGCCCCTAATCTACTGAGTGCCCAAACAGAATAGAAAAAGCTAGACTTGTGGCATGGTAGAAGAGCCATCACAGCAATACTGCATTTCTGCAGAAATGCTCAGTGACACAACCCATACATGGCCCTCACTCTGTGAAACTTGGAAACCCTTACTGTCTCCATGTGTGTGACAGCCCCTTGCCAGGACACATTACAAGTCCAGAACTATATAGGGATGATGGCAGGTGAAAGGACCTGGAGAGTGAGTTGAAGCTTGTTTCTGAGAATCTACAGTCCTGCTGCACAAAAACCCATGGAATTTGGAATACCTAACCATAACTCAAAATACTTTGTACCAGGGGTAAGGCATTATAGAGAGTGAAAGCAACCCTGTACTGGAAACAGGCCAGACATAGGTCTATCTGTGAAAATTATCTTCTGCTTCTGTGAAATTTTATGAAAAATCTAAGCATTATCTCAAGATTTAAGGTAATTATTTTTTTTTTCCTTTTAATAGCCTCTTTTATCTGAAGAAGATAAATAATCACAAAAAAAATCCCAGCTTTTTTCTTTTTTTTTTCTTTTGTTTTAGAGCATTGCAAAAATAATTTTTAAAAGATACTTTCTTTGTGAAAGTAGAAAAAACCTTTAAAACACAGGTCCGATACACAAAAATTCCAGAGAAAAAAAATGAAAATTTATTAACTCAGGCTTGTTTCTGACTTCTGAATGAACTGGATTGACAACACTGCTGAGCCCTGTGTAATCCCAGTGATTTAGGTCATGTTGCATCCTTGCATACAAACATATTTAATTAGAAAACACAAGCTGCACTAGTAAGTCAGGAAAGATTTCAGTATGCCACTTGAATTATTATTCTTCACTCTTGAAACCTGTTTCTCAATCTAATTCACATATTGACTCAAGGACTTCTCTTTTTAGACAGCCCAGACTTTCACTAACATAAGTGATGAGAATTCTGTACTGCATATGATGAAGTAGTTTTGCATATTCATAGAATCACAGAATGTTAGGTTGGAAGGGACCTCACAGATCATCTAGTCCTACCTTTCTAAGAAAAAATATAGTTTAAATGAGGTGGCCCAGCACCTCATATTTGTGATGTTAAAGTTACATCAGAAAAATAGTAATCTGAGGTTTCACTGAAACTAATGTAAAATGCACTCCTCTGTTTCAAAGAACATTTGTATTATAACCTGATGTTGCTTGGTATCTACCTGCTGTTTTGGTAACTCATATGGGAATAGGAAGCACTCACCAAAATTTGCCACTTAATGAGCACAGAACACAAGTTCCCAGTGATGATCAATATCCAAATTTTCATTACATTAAAGCGCATCATTAAAGTCAGGGATTTGTTCTGGTACTCTGGAGAGGGGAGATCCAAAACCAAAGCCTGAATCGCGATTTGTTCCATTTCCTTCCTTAAATCCTACCTGTGAGAAGTATTACCAAGGAAAGTACAAATAGACTGCAAGCTACTAAAAAAGTCACTGTGGAAGAAGATCTGCCTGTGTTATGACACATGCTCCATCTGCAAAGGAATCAGATTGACACACACATACTTACCTGAACAGATGTCCACAATAAGCAAACAAAAAATGAACAAACTTACTGGTGGAGTTCTGGTTTACCATATTTATTCTGTGTCTGAACTGAAGGTTTCTGAAGGTTTTTATAAGTTCTTTAAAGAGATAAAAGAAAAGGGGAGAATATTGCAAAGATAGACTTGAATGCAAAGTCTACAGAGAATTACACGTAGGCACATACAAAAAAATTGTGCAGGCCTTGCACATATCTTCTTTAGTTTTAAAGGCAGTTTAGTTAATAGCGAAAGATTTTATATTTTCCAGGGAGGCTTTAAAAGTAATTATTGTCCGCATGTTCTTTGTCCATAAGTCTTAAGCAGCAGCCAGCAGAATTTAATTTTCTTCCCTTATTTCAGCAATAAATTTCCTTAAAGAAACTCTCTTGTGCCCCGATGGCAAAAGTAGTATTGATAATTTGGAAAAAAAAAAAAAAGAAAAAAAAAGAAAAAAAATTAAAAAAAATGCTGAGAGCAAGGGAAAACCTCTGAATTTTTCAAGATTCCCCAGTCTAACAATACAGAAGATAGATCTCCGGGCTCCAGGCCACATCCTGAACATGCCCTCGGTCCTTAATTAAACATTGCCTCTTTAGGGACTCAATATTAGGTCCATAGCTTTCAGCACTAAGAAAAGATGTTCAAAAACTGCACTTGGATCCATGGTTAAATTTTTCATTTTGGATAGATTGCTACCTAGAATAAACAAGTTTAATAGGAGCTTTTAATTACAATAAAGAACATGTTCCCAGAAGAAACCTCATACATTTTTTAGTTCCTTAGTTATTATTTAAATTGTCCATAACCAAAACACCAATGGATATTTATATTTCTGTGATATCATTCCTCAAAATCAACTAAAAAGGCTTTTGACCTCTTGCTGTAACAACTTATTGTGAAATAAAAGCTTTATACATGCTTCTATAAAGGACATAAAACCAGAAAATATCAAGTTTTGAATACACAGCAAATGGAGCATAGAGGTTCACCACTTACTAAAGCAAAATAAGATATTTGTTTCCACCCACTACCCAAACAAAGGTAGAAAATGCATTATTCTGCCTATGACTTGCAATGCTGAGTTCCTGGGTAACTTGTGGCAGCAGTGCTGTGTACCTACCATACCACATAGCTTAAGACAACAGGTACTGGTAGAAAATACTACATTGAAAAAGAGGTAGAAATAATCACCCTGCTGTGGCTGGAAAGAGGAAGTAGATGACCCCTGGAGCATGTTTCACCATGGGAACATCCTGCATTTTTAAGATAATTATTTGAAAAATTAGTATTACTTTGCAGATTAGACTCAAATGAAAGTTAGTAAATGACAACGTGCCAGACCACTCAGCTGAGCACTCCTGGCAAAATGTGAATTCCTCCTATAACCCAAGAAAAATTTTAATCTATATTGAGAAACAGAAGACTAACATCTTACACTCTCCCAGCTCCCCTGAGATCTCACTCTTATATC
This sequence comes from Phaethornis superciliosus, assembly GCA_023637945.1. NCBI lineage: Eukaryota > Metazoa > Chordata > Aves > Apodiformes > Trochilidae > Phaethornis > Phaethornis superciliosus. Next base: position 10,058,935 of record JAJQWJ010000011.1, read on the forward strand.
CTGGAAATTCTCAGTATGTATACAAACATGGACACCTCTTTACACCACCCCCTGACAAATCTTTAGATAACAGAAATTAAAGCAAAACTCAGAGGTGATGGAAGCAAACTCACGTCTTCAAAGACATAGCCCATCACCTGTCTTTATCTGCTTATAACAATATTGGCTCATTTGAGCTCGTGGGCAAAAGCTGGTAGAGCAGATGGGCTAATTAATACCTGCAAGTGTTGTCTGCGTGCAAAAGCCCACAACTTAAACTGAGAAAACTAAATTATTTTTTCTGGTTGCTGCCAGTGTTTATTTCCATCCAGGTACTCCTAAGCCAACAGCATTACAACAAGGTGTAGCCATCTAATTTGGCACCAATGCAACATAAGCATAAATGTCTTCTCACAGACTGTGGGTAGCATTAAATAATCCATCACAGCCAAGGACAGCAATGAATGAATGGCTTGAAAAATTTAATTAGATTCACAAAAACTACCAACACAATTAGTACTAATTGACAGCCTTGTTAGCAGTCACACAGTAGATGTTAGTGGTTCTACAGGCAACAACAGAGGCTGAACCCTCCCCCTCTGCTGAGGTGGTCCTTCTAAATAGTGTTAAGCTGAGAAACAGTTCCTACCATGACCTTTGCTAAACCAGTTCAGCAAATAAAAAGTGAGCTTTCCTTCCCAACTCTACAATTCTCTCATCTTTCAAAATCACTGGCTATTTCTTAAGTATTTCTCCTTCAGATGGGTTAAGATATTTCAGAAACAGGTCAAGTGGAAGTTCTTGTGAATGTCTTGTGAGTATGCAAGGCTGATTTCCACTTCCATATTATCTCCTTTATCACCTTAGACATGCACTTCTATTGCTTACACATACCAAACTCAGCGTGTCTTCAGCTAACATATTGGTCAAATATTGCCTCTTCCAAAAAAACTCCTTCCAAAATCCAGTTTCATTTGAAGAAAAATGTTTGGAGCCAAGTCCTGTAGTTCTTGTTTAGAGCAGTGTTGTAAGCATGAGCAGTGGAAGGATGTAAACCAAGGGTTCTTACTTAAACGAGGTCACTTCAATGGCTTGATCATTCTCACAAGCCCTTGGTAAGGTACCTTTATTATAAGGAAGAGAAACAGTACTAAAATAAGAAAATGCTAAAAGTTATGAATACGTATAAGCCAAATACCCAGCCCTATGGATAACTCAGGAATAATCCCTCACCTCAGTTTTCACAACAATCAATGGTGAAACTGCTGAATTCAGGAGGCCTCACTGAGCACACTCCTCCCCTTACACCTTCCTGTGAGCTTTAAACTGTGGTTAATGAAGTCTCAGAATGAGACCATGCACAAAACAAATCTGTTGCCACCCCCTACAAAGGGAATTTCATGTTCACCTGATATCAAAAAACTCCTTGCACTACCTCTGCACCATGTAATTTCTCCTGAAACCATCATCACTGACGGGGGCAGTTTGGAGGTATCCTTGGAGATGCTTTTGTCACAGCTTCATCCTGACTGACACCTGCTGTCTCCACTGCATTCTATAGTACATGGACATAGAAGTCTCTCTCATTTGGTAGGAAGTACAGGTCCCAAAGATCCTCAGGCTAAAGATGTAAGAACAATAGTTTCAAACCTAATTCATCTAAGGAAAGATAGCAATGAGAAACTCCAGTACTTCACACTCAGTTCTGGCACTGAATGAAAGAACAACATCAGCTGCACAAAGGACATTTGGGAAAGCCTTCCTTCCCTGTCACCTCTGTTTCCATCAGCTCCACAACTCAGCCATGTAACACATCCTCTGGGGACTTCTCGTTCTCAGAGCTGAGGCTTAATTCTAGTCACTGTTTCTAAAGGTAAGAATCCTGCCTCTGGCCTGCTTAGTCAAGACATCACCAGAAATCACGCCAGTGGGCTACTTTGGCTTCAACCCTGATTTGGGGCTGCTCCTTCCTTTCAGAAAAGTTCATAAAAAGAACCTGGTATATGAAATACGGTTGGTGTAAGAAATACGGTTCATCTTTGGTATATGAAAGGTAAAACAGGGTACCCTGTTTTAGATAGCACCAGAAAACTATATTAAACTTGAACTAGACCAAGATGAAAGACAAGACCCTTCAGTTCTAACACCTCTGTAAGAAGGACTTGCTAGGGAGATATGGGTCATTTGTTCAAATAATCTATGGCTTGAGGAATGGCTTAAGAGTTCAGAAGCCTGAGGGGTATTGCAGGAATGAATTTTACTTTCCAGGAAAGACATCAAAAGCAGAGGTTTCTGTGGCAGACATAACAGCATAGACTTTCAGATCCCTTTGAGTATATTTTTCCTTTTTGGATTTGAAATGTTAGAAGTACAAAACAAGCTCCCATTTTTTAAATTAAGTTTCCTGTATGCAAGGTTGGAGGAGTATCAGTGAGTGCTTCTGAGGTGGGAGCTAGCACAAAGCCCCATAACAAGCCCACTGACCCAACATTCATAAGGCTTTAACATTCCTAAAATATTTCCTACCATTCCAGGCAGCAACAAATAACAGGTTTCAAAGTTCTCAGCAGAGATATTTTATCAGGGAATATACAATCAATTGCTATATATAAAGGCTGATTGTTACTAGTCTTTGAAGTGCATTTATGTATTATACTCTTGCTTTTAGTGACATAATATATACTGCATACTCTAATAGAATGAATTGGAAATGTTGAGCAATTGGTGGTGATTATTCACACTCTGTTTGGGCTGAATTTTTTCAAGATAGATATCGTCTCTTAATCCAAGGTGTGTGTGTCTGTTTATTGAGAGAAAATATTTGTCAGAAAGGAAAACTATGTCATTCTCTCCCTGGAGAGAAAATTTAATGGAGTAAGACAATGTATATCAGACAACTACTTGTAGGAGACTTCATGAAAAGTGCAATTCCTTTTGACAGTGGATATATCTTCTTGCCAGTCACAGTTTAGAAACTGGCAAAGACTCGATAGAGGAACTTACCTAAAGACAGCCAGCACTCCAGGAATGCCCAGCCAATCAGGCTATATCCTTCCTGTACCCTGCTGCTTTTGCAAGAACTAATAGTAGGTAATATATTAAAAACTAAACCTTAGTGATTTCAAGACCAAACACTTGACATTTCTTACTGCATTTTTTTTCTATTCTATGTATACCAAACTATTAATTTTGTAATTACACAATACTAACCTTCCTCCTCTCCCAGAGTGCAGAGAAAGCAAAGCACAAGGTTTAATTTCTATTTACACCTGCCACAATAACTTTTTAATTTGCTCCTTATTTACAGTTAGCAACAGTTTGGTCTATACCCCATCCATCTCCAAAATACTAAAACCATTGTAGTGCTTTGGTTTTTATTTTATTTTTTAATTAAGTTCTCCAGTAATAAAAATTCTTCAAAAATTACATTAAGTCTGTGCTGAATTGTGTGGTTAATATATGTTGCCTGCATTTAAAGTCCCCAGGATTCTCATTGTTTTCAAGTCAATAGATTCAGTAAAGATGAAGCCACACTGTTTTTCCACCAAAACCCACTATGGTATCCAGCTGCAAAACCATGACCCTAAGCAGAGAGGTCAGAAGATGGTGACAGTAGTTGTTCTTGTATCACTTTGGTTTCCTCTTTACTGAAATATGGAGCTAAGAAATTCATGCCTATCTCTGCCTCTCTAGGTAATTACCTATTCACACTTACAAAAAACCCCATACTTTAATAAAGGGATAGCTCGATATGAAGGCAAAGTGCTTATATGAAGCTTATATGATGGCAAAGATAGTGCTTATACAAGCTTTAGCTGTTCTTGTATTGAATATGGATTAAAACAACATCGGGGAGACTGCATCCATATTATATTATGCTGAAATTCCTAATTCTAAACTTAAGGAAAGTACTTGCAATATACATATATACATTTAAAATTTGTAAATATGCACCTTTTAATATTTGAACTCCAAAGTTATAGATCATGATTTCATTAATACACTGCACTAGTGAAATCAAACCGCCAAGAAAACTTGACAGATGGGAGAGCTCTACTCTTTTTAAGGTTTGCTCCAGGAAAACCTTGAATGTGCACCTCCATTATTTGAGCATAGAAGAAATCCCTTTGCACTGAACATTCTGAGCATGCCACTGAGACCATTTTATGTACTACAGCCTGAAAAGAAAAAGTTCCTCCTCTAAGCACGTTTCAAATGATGAAGTGTAGTGAATACTTCAACAGTACAGAACAGAAAATATATAATAGAAGTACTTAGATAATAAATTTTTTCAGGTGGGCTGAACATTTTCATTAGCAACTAGGTAATTTTACACCCTAAGCATAACAATGAAATTAACAAACACATTGTCAGAAACTAAACACACAGATTTAAAGTATATAAAGTATGTAAAGTATACAATTTATATATTTGATTTACACATGGCTGAATTTTAAAATAAATCACAATACTTTCCCCAAGTAAAAATGCATATTTTACTGTCTTTTCAGTAGTATAGATATACTCATATGCCTGTATCAGTCAAGTTATATTCCACAATAATATCTTATACAATTAATTAAACTATATGTAATTATACACCTTCCACAAAAATATAAAATATTATTTAAATAATGGAAGGGAAGGCTGCAATTTTTAATATTTTATTGATTAAATTTCATTTTTCAGTAATGGTTAAAGTATATATTAAGCTTTCTACTTTCCTACTCATATTTTACAATATGTTATTCTCTTTCTCCCGAAATCAGTACAAATGTTTCTGTTAACAATCTGCTTAATCAGCAGATGGAGATGGAGATGGCACATTGAGCTGTTTCTTTCCATAAGAAAAGGAAGCCTCTCTACCCATAAACAGAAATTTGTGGACTGCAGTGTCTGTTTCCTTTGGATACTACTTCTTGGAAGAAAAAATCTTAACAATTCACTGAACAAGGAAGGAAATGATGGCAGCATCATCCCTGTTACACCAAAAAGACTACCATTGCAGTTATCATCACCTACCTAGCAAGACCTCTGAGTATACAATAAACAGTCAGCAAAACTTTACACTACTCCAGAAATGTCCTGCAAAGACTTGGCAATGGGAATGTGCCAGCTGTGAGTACCATCTAAAAGGCATTCCAGATGAATTTGCTCTGATAGTTTTTTCACTCTGTAATTGAGTCATTGTCCTATTGTATCCCTCTCACCTTCTTTACCATTTTCTTGCCCAATAAGGTACCAAGCTGAACTTCACCAATTCCACTTCCCCAGACCTATTTCCTTCTTTCCTCTAAATGTATTTTAGATTGTCATCTCTGATTCCAAAACAAGAGAACTGGAGAGCTGGTACCTACTGACTCCTCCTTTCCCAATGGGACTCATGATCCAGATCCATCCCATTTACCATTCACCTTGCAGAAATCAGTGGACAGAGAAAGGCAATTGCCCAACTCAGGTCATCACTCCTCTCTTCCTTTGGAGGCCTATAGTTATCCCCATTAGCTATACATAATATAGGCATTTAAGTTAATAGGTATATCTGAGAGTCACAGGCAATTGATGCACTTAGAGGAGAACTCTTCCTTTAAAAAAAAAAAAAAAGACCTACATGGAGAGGAGAAAAAGGAAATTGAGTTAGTTACAACTCCACTCATTAAAATTTAACTATTTTTAGTTTCCTTGCTTTCCTCTTTGTTTCTAGTAGCACTAAATATTTTAGGTAGTTTCTACTGGGCAGAACAAATTAATTCAATCCCTAACTAATATGTTCCTCTACTCTAAATTACTGTAAAAAAAGTAGCAAAAAAGGGCAATTTAAAATTTGTAACTTCCTTAATATTGGGTAATGTTCACAAAAATACACAGACAAACCTAAAAAGCAGTTAAGTAGCTGAGGTCCATTTGCCATATACACTGAAGACACTTCCAGAGAATGATTATTTGTTTAGCTCCAGCTGTCTGTAGTTTGTGGGGCTTTTCTAACACAAAGAGGACTTGAGCCAGAAATCTGAAACTACTTACACTTAGGAATACATTTATGTGTAGTAACTAGGTGACTGATGAATTCATAGGAAGCTTCTAAACCTATTTAAGATTTGGGAAAACAGCTGGAAGATTTTATTTTTTTAACTTCCTGTGTAATCTTTATTCCACAATAAAAAAATGGAGAAGAAAAAAGAAAAAATAGAAACAGACACATGCACCCCTATCTCCCAAGAGATTCTATACATTTCATAGTGTCCCACAGTCCCACATACACACACTCTTGCATGCTATTATATCAAGAGCTATATGATGTCTTTCTGTAGCTTTAAGGAAATGCATTTCAAAGCAAACTTTTGAAACTAAGAAGACAGATGGCAACAGCAGCTTTAGGTGGCTGAGATCCTACAAATGCTCAAGGTTGACCATGCCCATGTAACCTCAGGGCAGGATACCTCTTGCCCCTGCAGGGGATGCCAGCAGTCTCTGGCTGACGTATTGCCAGGCAGAACAGTGAGTGCTACTACACAGAACACAAAAACAGTTAAAAATGCCTGTCCAAACATTATTTCCCTTCAGTCCCCCAAGATGCTCACACCAAGTCAGAGTTTGCTAGAATACAAGGGCAATAATTACAATTTCCTCAAAGACTGGCACAGTTCAGTTCATCCAGTGTTCCCCACCCCCACTTTGCTGTCACACTGCTGCTTCCCTCTGACATTAAGGCTGATGGAGCAGCCAATGCAGGAAATAGATAAGCTGTCTCCTCCAGTGTAAGACTGAAAATTTCTCATAAACACTGTCTAATTTTCTACTCCAAGCTTCTGGATGATATAGAAGCCACAAATTAATGATAAATTAACACAGGGGACACAGACCCAACAACACAATAGAAAAGCATAGAGAAAACTATTCTTATGTCTACATGTGTAAAGGGTCAAATGAGGAGAAAAAAAAAAAAAAAAAAGGAAAAGAAATTCTATTTTAATTTCTATTTCCTGCTCCTTGGAAAATGAAAAAGCATCTTAGTTCCTCCAATCCAATTAATGAGAAATGTACATTAAGAAATGGAGTTAGATCATAACTTGTAAAGCTGTTCTACATTCAAATTATTTGCCAAAACAGGTGAAGAGCACTCCTATATGAAGGAAAAAAAAACTTGCAAACAGAGATAGAAGTTAGGAAATTAAACAAGGATTTTAACATGAGCCTTGTTTCAACACTTGCTCCTCTACACTTCAGTGCATTTCGCTCTAATACAGCTACAGTCCTGTCTGACCATTGCATGTCTTTCTAAAAGCCCCCAGTCCTCGCTAGAAGAATCTATCACTTACTCTGATTGTCTTGTTTCAACATGTAATTATGTTTCCAATTAAAAATGTGTGTCTGGTTTCTAATTTGAATTTGCCTTGCTTCAGCTCCTGGTCATTGCTTTCTATTCACACATTTTTTTGCTAGAGTGAAGAGCTCTCCAGTACTTGGTATTTCCCTTGTTTGAAAGTACAATGAATTTCCTGTAAATGGTATATCTGTGTCTGAATACAGAAAAACACATAAACACAGAGTATCACATCACCTATGATCAACAGCTCTACAAAATCTGAAAAATGTGCATGTAGCATTTGAAGTGGGTCATCTCCTTCTATAAAGACTGGCTTGCTAATAAAAAAAAAATTCGATTTCATTTAGTGTCTTATCAAAAAGACAGCACTGGCATTAATTTTGTCACTCAGAGGGGCAGTATCACTTAGTCAGTGGCCACCTATTCTCCCTTCTACGCTGAGCATGTAGCTCTGAGTTTGCTATAGCAGCAAGGAAGCCTGGCCTAGCCCTGCTTGCCGTGTGATGGGATCCACTAAGGTCACAGCCTGAAGTGATTACAGCTCCACTGCTGAATGACAGAACAGATTTCCACCTCATGGCAAATTTATTTTCTATACATACCTGGCACATACTGAAGCCCCATCCGAAACCAATGACACTCAGTAAAAGCCAATTAAAAGCAATCCTTGGTGCTTTGATTTTTTTTTTTTTTTTTTTGTCTTGGTGAGGAGGAACTTTTCATATCCCAAAGGACAATCAGTCCTTAGTTCAAAAGCACTTCACATTTCCAAGCAGCCTCTTCATGCAACCATATATCCCTGAATAACACAGTTGACGCACACAAACTGATAAACTAATGCTGGTATCATAGAATCATATAATCATAGAATTGGCTGGGTTGGAAGGGACCTCAGAGATCATCAAGTCCAACCCTTGATCGACTACTGCTGTGGTTACCAGACCATGGCACTGAGTGCCACATCCAGTCTCTGGATATAAGCCTTAACCCATGGTTTAGCTGGAATGCAGCATTTTCTTAATATTTTATTTATTAATATTTTCTGCAGAGAAAGCAAGTATGAAATAGCTTCCTAGGAATTCCTCCCACCTCTTTCTTTTTTTTTTTTTCATCTCCTGCTATCCTCGCCTCTTCCTCAGCCATGGGATACACCTGATGAAAGGTAAGCACAGGCAAGGGGACAAGACTTCCTCCTTTTCTCTTCCTGACATGTTTGATACAAATACCTATTATTCTAATGGGCTCATTGGCAAGAAAAGGTCATGGACAGTTTTACTACTGCAAAACAAACAAAAGCCCATTTCTTAAAAATATATGAAATAAAGTTTGAAATGCATTAAAACCTTAAAAAATTTCCATGAAATTTGATCCACAATTATCCTCCTAGAAATAATCAAGAATTGTATTTATTCTTAGAAATGCTGATCATGTTATTAAGATGTTATTAAGATATAATTAAATGTTATTAACATTTCTGATTATATTTTAAAACATTCTGAAAAAAAATGTGTGGGGGAAGATAAAGCGAGATCTCTTCTCAGTTTAGTGAACATAAGACCTGTGTCCCTACCAAGGGAAAGGCAGAATCAGGAGGTACAAATAGCAAGAAAAGGACTACCAAACACCACTGCTCAAATCACATACTGGCAGGATCTATCACAGGCACAAGTGGTAGTGAGATAAAGTGCAATCCAGAAGAGTAAACTCTTCCTAGCCATAAAAGTTAACGAATAATAATGTTCTAGGGGCAATGTCGTTGAGGCATTAAACAGCAGTTTTATTTTAAATGATGGAAAGATGTCCCTGTGCATATAGCTTTAATTGAAAAGCCAACAGAGAGCGTTGGCTTCTAGATAGAAGGAGTGTGGGAAGCTCCTGCAGACACGCGAAGTCTCTTTTATTCGTGTGCACTATCTTTGGTTTTATTCTCCAGAAAAGTCTGGTTAGTTTCAACTTGCTTTTATACTAAATATGTACAACTATATGTATAACTAAAGTAACTATATGTATAACTAAAGTGAAAAATAGAAGGAAGAAAAAAAAAAAAAAAGGAAAAGGCCAGATGACAAATGCATGCAAAACACATGGCCATATTTACAAAGGTTTCTTCACACTTAGTGAAAATTTTCCCAGGGAAGTGGCTGTAGTGAGGGAGAAAGGAAAGAATGCTTTTGAGTTAAGGGCTTTCTTCCCTAAAAAGAAACATAGTGCTGCCTTGCAGTCACTGAAAAGCAGAAAAAGATAAAATAATATATTAATATAATAATATTATAATATTATAATATAATAATAAAATAATATTTCGCATTACTTGCTGCTTTTTTTTCCTAAACAAAAACCAAGAATGCAGCTTTTTTCTTATCTTCATACTTGCTAGTGGAATTAAAGTCAGTAATGTTAATAGCCACAACAAGAAAGCAAATTAAGAAAAGACATAGAAAAAGAATACTGAAAGGCACAAAAAGACTTATAGTTTGGATCAATGCATCTTTTTGAGAAGGAAATTAAACACTGCATTCTTAAGCAAAGAACAGGAGAGGTGTTGGCAAATCCGAAATAGCAGATGACTGAAAACAGTCAGATAAAGAAAGTCTCATTTAAGCAAGCATGACAAAAAGAAAGGAAAAAAAGAGAAAAAAAAAAAAAAAGAAATCAGACAAGAAGATAAAGTAAGGGGACTATCCATCAGGAAAAGCTTTTAGCTAAATCCAATAACGAAATTAAATGTATGAAGTAAGATGCAGTCCCTGTGGACTCGGTCCCACATAGAGCTGGGAGTGCAGCACTCAGCGTTGGGCACCCCAGCACCGGGCCAGCCCAGATGGGAGCAGTGACTCCAATTTGCATTGTGAACTCAGAGACTGCAAGATCAGGAAACACAGCAGAAATATGAGATTTCAATGACCCCACGCAGATTGCTTAAATGTTATATCAAGGCACAATGCCAAGAGCAAATTTTCAGACCCTGCTTCGTAAGCAGCTAGCCAGGAAACTCAGAGGGGAAGCAACTCTTCATCCATCTCAGCAGGGCTGTCAGTGAGTCACTGCAGCCGCGAGCAGCACGGACGTAGATTCAACATCTGTGCATAAGCAAGGAAGCCAAAATATCCTGATGGGAGTGAGTTAAACAGGATTCTTGCACAGAAAAGAGGAAGCTTGGTAAAAATAAAAAAGCTAAAAGAAGCAATGATATAGGTAAAGTATCAGAAATGTCCTTTTAAAGACGTGAGATTGAATTTCCGTGCAAGTGCATACTACCAAAAGGGGACCAAGGAGAAAAAGATATGGTTAAAAAGAAATGGTACTTGAAGAATGACAGGCCATTTGAACAAGCTGAATTTTTGTCCAGATGAAAATAACAGGGGAAAAAAAATCCTCAGAAGGAAAACACTATAATGTAATAGGCTAAAACAAAAACTTTGAAACACAACTTGGAAAAGTTTACATTATAATAATAAAACTTCTGTCAGCCTATTAAAAAATGTGAAGCCTGCCACAGCAGTCTGCAGAGTCACCACATTAGAAAGGTAAGAGAAGAGCACTCAGACACAAGGTCTCATCAGAGAAATCAAGCTGATGTTTTGCACCTTTGTTCACTCTGGAGCTGCTCTGAAAGGTTCCCACATCAGTGCTCTCCTTTGCTGTTGTTGTATTAAGATATGTCTCATATTAAAGTGCCAGTGAAGAACATTTTACCCAAATCAACACTACTCATCTGCCCAAACCAGATGGTATCAATCCAAATGTTCTACAGGAAACCAAGGATGAAAGCACAAAGTCATTAATTGCAGAGAATGCCTTCTCATTTAAAATAATGTTTCTAATAGAGAAACAGACATCGCAAAAATAGATTCCAGTTTTTTAAAGGTCTCCAAGAGTAATTTAGCAAGGTACTTCAGGGAAGTTAATTTTGAGGTCAGCACTAGGCAAATTAGTAAAAACTATTCCAATTCTGTAATTTGACACACAGAAAATAAGTGGTACTGAGTGAGAGTCCACATGAGTTTGGAGAAGGAATGCACGACTCATTAATGTCCTCATTTTTTGATGCAAGCATTGCATATATTAAAAGGGAAATTCACCTAAATAGCTACTCCAGAAACCTTTCAGAAAAATCCCCCCCCCAATAAGTGTTTAAGAAACTATATTGCTAGAGGACAAGAGGGTGAGAAGACAAGTCTTCATTTGGAGGAACAATTATTCTAAAAATGGGAAACATAGGGTTTGATTCATTTTTGCTGTTGAGAAAAAGTCCCATCAGCTACTTCAGTCAGTCCTATCTAATGTATTCATAATTACAGAAACAGGGACAAACAATGAGAAAAGTCTGCTAATAACACTATATCATTCAAGGGAGTAAAAGGAAGACACAGTCAGAGAGACTGAGAGAGCTGAGAGTGTTCAACCTACTGAAGTAAAGACTCAGGAGGAACTTTTAGTATGTGTAAATACCTGATGGGCACATTGCAAAAAAAGCAGCCAGATTCTTCTCTGATGTCCAGTGACAGGACAGCAGGCAACAGCTACACAATGAAACACAGGAAATTCTCTTTAAACACCAGGAAAAGACCTGTCAACGTGAAGAGTGTCAAACACTGGCACAAGTTGCCCAGAGAGATTTTTGAATCTCAAAACCCAGCTGAGCATGATCCTGGGCAGCCTGCGATAGACTGGGCTTTGACAGGGTGCTTGGACTAGATGATCTTGAAAGGCTCCTTTCACCCACAATCATTATTTGATTCTGTGAAATTCCCTTACAGACTTATGTCCTTTTCTTAGAGTTCGTAAGTGTTTGGTATGAGCTACCAGCAGAGACAAATGACTGCCCAGCTAAGTACTCTATTGTGACATACTATCATTCTCTTTTTCTAGATGATAATTTCCAGTAAATTATTTTTATTTTTATGTTGTAAAATGTATTATTTTAAGCTGGAAGCAGTTTATGTTGGTGAATAGCACTCAATTTGATTTATATTTTCCAAGGCTTTCTAGGTTAACGAAAAAAACCAAACAAGCCACAACAAAAAAACAACACACACAGCACACCTTTCTTCTTGCATGGAAGAGTGAAGCAAATCACAAATTAAAGCATAAACCTGGCGTTTGCTTTCTTTCACTTCATCTGATTAGAGCCATTAAATTTGCATCACTCTTAGCTGTGCAATTATTATCCCAGAAATCTTAGCTTGTTAAAGTCAATTCTTACATTGAAAAAGCTTTCCAGGGAGTGATTGTCCTTTTAGTACAACTTCCACAGGATTTAAATGGAGTTTATGTTATTGGAATAATCTATTTTCCTCCTTATCTTCCTCCTAAAGGAGAAGGTGCTCTGAGCTGACTCATAAGAACCCAACAGCTTCTTATCCCAGTTTGGAGAATACAGGGATGAAAATGATTAATACATAGCTGAGAAAAACTCCAATATTGCTTTGCACTACATCACACGGGCTCTCACCACACTCAATGAGTTTATTCTCACCTTCCCTCACTCCTCATCTGATAGCAAAAAGGCAATAAAAATGAATAGCAAGAAAGGGAAAAATTTAACAGAAGATTTTCCAAAAACAATAATCTCCTACCTAAGGTGTTTTAGAGGGTTTTTAGAGGGTATTTATAGTAAGGGTTTTCAAAACCATGTTCTATAGAGAATTCATCTTGGCTTGTTTTTCCCCTTGCTGCCCATTTACTTTAAATTGTAAAAATTTTTAATCCATCTAAATGTAACAGTGCCATTCAGAACAAAACTTTCAAATTAGAGAAGACTGCTTACCCAGCAGAGATGCTTCTCAAATTGACCATTAAAATCTACTGAAACCATCCAGAGAAATGCCCCACATCCAAGCTCTCTAATGTAAATTCATAAAATCTCTATTTAAACCTTAACAAAATCTGCATTTACTAATTTATAGTGTTTCTGAAACATGTAAGTTTCTGAAACACATAAGTCACCTGGTTCTCCCTTCAAGTACCAAACTTTACTCCTCTCAACAAGTACATGGTTAATTGCAAAATTTTAAACTCTAATATGCTACAAGTCTCAGCCATTGGGCATTTCCTCTGTTTCTTGAGATTGTTTCTGTAAGGAGCAGAGACACAGCAGACACACAGGAGATTCACTCATTTAATGTTTTCATTCATACAGCATCTGGATAAACTTTTAATTTGCATTACCTTGGTTCCTTTTAATTAATGATATCTTGGAAAAACATTCCTATTGAAGTGGAAAATAATTCACCTTGAAGTTACAGAATATGTGGATGAGAAGCAAACAAAACAGGAAGAATATCTATACCTCTGCTCTCAGAAGGAAATCCCAAGGCCAAATAATATGTAGGCACCTGAAGGCACAAAGAAATGGTCTGTAGAGATTGCATTTGGCTAAGCCCCCTTAGTTACACAGGTTCTTGGTGAGCATCACCCATGCTTGAGTCTGACTTCCTCTTTGTCTCTGTCGCACAGGGCTTAAAGTACTACAAGTTGTCTTTAAAATAATTGACTAACAAGGTTTTAAAGCCTAAAATTAATGGAACAGACAATAAAATTAAACTGATCATTGTGCTAATGGCCAAAGCTCTGATCTGACTCATCCACATCCAAGCAGAAGTGTGTATTTCACAGCTACATTTCTGTCAGCTCCCTGGTCCTGATGCAGCTGCCTGCAGGAACATCAATTGACACTGACTCTGGTGGGGCTTCTGTTCATTTTAACAACTTTGCTTTGAGCAATCAGTCCAAGATGACCAACTCTTCCAATGCACAATAATAATAAGTGCTGTAAATTTTCAAGCATGATGAAATTTATCAACTAAGTTGTTCAAAAAGCACTTTTAGCAAGTCAAAATATTAGAATATTTTTTGTAAAGGATAGCAATGACTTAATTCCACATAGCTGTTTTCTCTACCTGACTCTTACTTGGACTTCCTTCCCTCTGTCCCACCCGTGCAAAAACAAACTGGAAACCAAACATGCCCACAAAATTGAGCTGTTACTACTTCACTTTCTTAAGAAAAACTATAAAAAAAAACATTTACAGGTTTGTCAGAAAGAGAAAACAAATGAATAGACACTGCTATCAGTTCCCAGCAGCCTACTGGCTACAGCCAGGGTCACCTGGGGCTGAGCAGAGCAAACATCAAGCCCTCTTGTAAACTTAACCATTAGATTAAAGAGCCCTTTACTTCCTTTTGATAAACTAAAAGACTGAACTCTGCACATCTCACAGCAGGCCATTTTCATAGGCTTTCAAAAGCTCCCTGTGATTCTCTTCAACTTCTCTTTATGTATTTGAATGGACAGACAGGAGTACAACATATTTCAGTATCATCCCCCCAGCAACATGAACAGAAAAAGTAAGATACTGTTCTTCTCCCTACTTACAACTGTGGTTAACACAAGGCTGTAATTACTGAAAACACAACCATGGAGGTCTCCACTCTGATTCATTTTTTATGGTCCCAATTTCCACCATATACCAATGTAATTTTCTATATCCTATACCACCTTTCTTGTTCCCAGATAAATAACTTGGGTTTAATGAGTCAAATTCTAAAATTCTTTTTGATGGTAGTTCCTGTTCTATTATATAAACAAAATGGTTGTCATCCTTACCAGATCTCAAGAATTTTGGGTGCTCAGTAACTAAGACACAAAACATGGTGAAGAGCATATTTTCTTTGTTTATCAACTGTGTGTTTTCAAGGACATCTCAGCATTTCAAAAAAAAAAAACTTCAAGGAGCACCATGCAAGTACAAAGTTTTGAACATCTACCCTCTTAAATTTAGGTTGGTTACCTATGACTATCAATAATTTAAATACTGCTTTAATTTATTTAGTACATTAACGAATACACTGATCAAATTAAAATTCATTTACATCAAAGAAAGCACTGATAATGCCCTGGTGAGCCTTAAAAGATGCTTTCACAGCACAGTCTAATTTCAGCAGTTCCTTAGTCTGGGTGAGTCACATGCTCATTTCAAAATAAAGTATGAGAATAGAAGATGCCCTGCCAAGAGTCTACCCTACTGCTGACCAAATTATGAGCAGTGGCCCCGGACTGCTGGAAGCAATCAGATTTCTCACACTTACATTTTTATATTCCTATCTTAAAGCAGAAGTGGACTGATCAATGTGCTTATTTTCAATATGGAGCTAAGCTAGGTGTTGTAAGCAAACTGCAACAGGTAGAAACTATTGCCTATGTGCAGCCTGCTATCTCACTGCCATTCAGCTGCCTGAGGAGGATTGAGTTAAAGATGGGTGGGGGAGAAGGACTTTTGTACAGCACTGGCATTCCTGTCATTTGTCATCAAACACAGGAAACCCAAAGCCAAGAATCTACTCTTGAGCCAATTGGTCCCCAGTGTGCCTCCTTAAAACCTTCCACCCATTACACAAAGTGACAGAATGGGTGATAAGGGATGAGGCTCAGGAAAGATCCTTGTCTGAAACAGAGCAAAGAATAGATCAAAAAACTGAGAACAATGAGATGAGACTTTATTCTAATACATCAATTCTCTCCACTTTAATGTCCAAAACAACACAATCATCATCAGATGCATGGAGGAAGTCAAGTTCTTTTAAACCAGCAGTTTTCACTGAGAATAATTTACACTGTATACAGCTGGCATTGCCTTCCTCCTACTTCAAGCTAACATCACCCGATTTCTGCCTAAATGAAAATGCTTTGTGATGTAAAAAAAGTATTTCTGTGTATAACGCGTGGATGAGAAAATTTCTGCTGTTGAGCTCTATTTTAACTCCTTCTCTGCTTAGGACTTCATGTGTGGAACAGACACTCGAGTGATCAAAAACAATGCTTCCTCAGAGGCTACAAAGAAGAGGGAACAAGAATGATAGATAATTACTAGTTCCATAGCATTCCACATGTTTTCTCTAAGAAATCCACAATTAGTACAAACTGCAGTTGAAATCTATTGTTAATCATTACAGCCCAAATCCTTCCAAAAACACTAGTACCCTTTACATCAGTTAAGCCAAATCATTACATCCAGAAGGGTGACACCACTCAGGTCACTTCTTCTAGAGTGACTGTTTTCCAATAGTAAAGTCACTCTGTAACTTTCTGATGGGAAAATCCAACTTACAGTGAGCATGGCAGCAACAATAGCTACTGCTTCTCATGGGAATTTTACAGAGAGGGTGAAAAGGAAAGTTGAGCACTGAATAGGCAGCACACAAAAGGGCAAAGTGAAAAATGGGAGAGTCACTGTCTTCTGTTTTAGGCTGTACTTCAAGGTCATCTCAACATTTTGTAACATGTAACACGCAGTAATTCACTTTCCTTCCTCACCTATAGGAGAGCAGACTAGAGCCTCTCCACAAAAAGCATTGACTGAAATGAGAGATTCAAAAGAGGACAGAGCCATGAAAGAGAAAACTTTGATCTTCCATTCTTTAATTTCTCTCCAAACAAAACATGAATTAGGTTGTTCAAGGGAACAAGCTTAAATGGAAAAAACACAATTTGACTCCCTTTTGTTTCCCCATCCCCAACCTTACATGTTCTTGTGGCAAGGACTGTATTGCAATATTCGTGCAAGAATTGAGGCAAATTAGATTCTCATAGATTTTGGGGTGGTTATGGTATATGTCAATTTTCATAGCTAATGCTGAATTTCATCCCATTTCCTCTTCATTGTTTCCAGTTAACTTGTATCCATCACATACTCATCATAAGAATCCATCTTTGATGTGAAGATGCCAAGAGACCATAAATCTGTCAAATTGTGCCTCTTATGACTTCTCAGTTCATGATTACTTTTTAAATTAATCAGCAGTTTTTACTCCAAATCATCAGGTCTCTATCTCTGACCCTTCAAACCCTGTCTATCAAGAATTTACATGTATGAAAGTATAGGCCAAGCTGAAGCAGACTCTAAATTGTCTAAAACTGTGTAAAATCAATAGTAGTAAAAACTGTTGTCTCAAGTCCACTCTTTGAATTAGACTTTACCTACAACCCAGGACTCGTACATGAATTCTTGCCTTCAAAAATGCCGCTTTGCACATTTCAATATTCACACTTAAAAGATCACTATCCTAAGTGAAGAATCATTTAAAAAATAAAACAGCCTAACATAATTCTTCTTTTCCTGGCAAAGTTATTCTTCCTAATGTTTGTGGTCACAATAAAGTTTACCTGTGGCAGACAAATCTTCCAAAGAGAAAAAAAAAATTACTTTAACCGGTCATTCAGTCTGATTAATGTTTTATTTAGAAGAGCCCACATTACAACCAATTACAGCATATCCTGCCTAATTACCTGGGAGTTGCTCCACAACAAACTACAATTCTATGACTAGAAACAATACACTTGGCTTTGGTTCATAGACTATAGCAGCTGCAGCCAAGAGACATCATAAATAATGTACCAGCAACTAAATCAAAACCCATCACAAATTCATACTGCAGAACAAAAGTGAGGACAAAAAGTTAATGCTGTTATCCCCACTGTTCTTTCACTGAGAGATTCAATGCAAACAACACCAATGTTATCTTTTTCAAGAGGCAATGAATTGACGTGGGTATCAAGGTTATTTTTTTAAAAGTCAATTTCTACTGTTAAGAATTTTGGCTTTTAGGAATTGTCACACTTATTTTCATATTCAGATAATTAGGATAACTATTCTAAGCCATATACCCGAGCAGAGGGTGTTTTACGTGGAGAGAGCAGCAGAGAAGGACTCTGAGAGGACAGATTATCTCACTTCCACAGATGGGATAAAATAAGAGGGTCACTAAAACAGAGAGGGAACTGGAGCACATGACGTATAAGGAATGGCTGAGAGAGCTGTGATTGCTTAGTCTGGAAAGCAAAGCTAACAGAATCTGATCTCACTCTTCCAGTATCTAAAAGGGGGGTATAAATAAAACAAGACTAGTGTACACAGTGAAAAGATAGATGGCAAGCACAAGTTGCCAGGTGGGAAATTCCAGTTGACATAATTTTTTGCAGTGACAGCAAGAAGGCTTGAGCAGAGATCTTCCAGCCAAGCTGAGGGATCTTCATTCTGGAAGATTTTCAGAACTGGACAGGACAAGTACATGACTGACCTGATTAACTTCTGCACTGAACCCTGCTTTGAGCAGGGTACTTAATGTTAAGCATTGTACTTAATGTCCACCAGAGTTCCCTTGCAACCAAAATTTTATCTGAATGTATGCAATACAGAAGAAACTTCCTAAAGTAACTTGCTGTAAAGCAAACATCTAACTGGTCAGCTGAGAATCAGAAAACATGTGTCCTATCCCAAGCCCTACCAAATATGCTGAAGAAAAAAAGAAATTATAAGGTTTATTGTGATAATATCAATATGTATCAATTCCCATGATGAAATTTCACAAAGTTTTCTAAAGCTCAACCACTTGGAAGTACAAAGACCAAAACTTCCACTTAAAATGAAACTCAGGAGAAAAATATTAACTTATACATACTTACTGAAGTACTTTACAAATGTTAATGTCTTTTCAAATGTGATTTTCATCCAATTTTCAATATGAAATTTTTGGAAAACAACTCTGTATTCCTCATAGCATTGCACATCAAGAGATACTGTACCTGATATATATTTAAGGAAGGAGTCAACATCTCCTTGAACTATGACCTATGAATTAAGGTAATGCTGTGATAGGTATAAGATTAGGATGTTTTATGCAGTATATTTGTAAAACAATTTTCTGAACTGTAAATAATTAGCTTTCTTTGCCTCTTTAATTTTATTTGAATATTCTTTTTGGACCTGTTCCACTGGAAAACAGACAAATTCACATATTTTCCTGGGGCCAAGCAGAAAGACGAGGCATTAGAATTTTCACTCAGACTGAGCTTCTGCACTTTGACAGAAAGCTCTGCCCTCTCACTATGTAGGAGTAATATTATACCAATGTATCCTCCCTATTAGCAAAAGCAGTCTGAACTAAGATGAAAATTGTACCAAAATAACAGAGTTCAAGTGTCATGCACCTGTAATCATTATGCATACAAAGCTCTCTCGCATATCTATTTTGCTTGCAGTTATTTTCAACTAGAGCTAAAAATAAAATAATACTGCTCTTCTACATTTACATGTCAGGATGAAGAAAAAGCAAATAAAACTGAAACCTGAGAGACTGGTATTTAGCAGAGACAATGCCTATAGGTAGGGTAAGAAAAGAGAACTCTCAAACTCTAGTTAGTGTACTCCAGAATAGCAAAAATTACTTTTTAAATCATGTATTTCTATATGCACTCTACCCCAAAGAGACATTACAAAATTAAGGAGTGGACAGCATATGGAAAGAATTATGATAAACCAGTGATAAGTCTTCAGAGCCTCAGAAGAGAGAAAATCTAAAATAATTTTCCCTCCCATGTGTTAACATTTTATGTTGAAGCCTTAGCAACAGCCAGCCATCCTAAGGACAGATCATCCTTACAGAAAAGTATCTGAATCTTACAGAAAGCGTGGCTCGATATCCTCTTCCTGCCAGAAAGGAAAGCATGAAAGGATGGATATTGAGAGTTTGAATTAGGTTGATGTTTTTGAGCTGAACTGTCAGTCTTTTTGTTAGCAAAAAAGTACACTTTACTGAGTGTTTGCTTTACTTGTTTCCCTGGCTTTTGCCCGGAGGTGGCTGTATTTCACTGATACTGCAATGTCTTTTTATCAAGGGGTGTAATTCAAACTGCATTCACTTTCGTCAAGAAAAACGATACTCGTTTGGCAGAGAAAGTACATACCAGATTTGAAAAAAGTATCCTAACACAGACAGCTGCTTTTCAATAAACAGGAGATAACAGGTATGTCCTCCTCTCTCAGACTGAAATTACAATTTCAGATCCTGTGATAGAAGATTGGGATCAAATGTGCTCACAGGTCCTGGAAATACCTACAGTCTGTCAAAGCAACTATTGGAAAAAAGCTCTGCTGTCAGGACATCAGTTCTGGAACAGCTTCAAAAGAGAGCTTTGGAGATGACATGTTAGGCAAATATGCAAAAACTTCTGGTAAGCACTTAGCACCTCATAAAAAAATTAGCTTCTCCCGTCTAATCTGCAGAAGTCAGTTATGGAAGAGATAGAAACCCAGTTCTATGAATAAAGGGAGGTAGAGGGATAATAGCAAGCAAAGGCCACTGGGAGAGAAATTTGGTGAAAAAGTGAAAGGTATTTTTTGAAGGTTAGCTCTAAAGAATGGCTATTTGTTGAAACAAAGTAATTTGCTATGGCAACTCTATGCATTAGGAGGAAATTATACCTAAAGGGTAAGAGGGGAAATGGAAGTAGGTTGGGACAAAACCAAACATCATATGAAAAACAAACCAAAAAATCCAGAAAAGCTCACAAAAATAGCTGATACAGTTTCAGTTGACTGACTTGTTATCAGTCATCTGTTCAATGAAACTATGCCGGGAGAAGGAAAACTCTCAACTTCCAGAAGACCAAAATTACTCAAAACATTTAAAGACATTTAAATCTTACTGTAAATGCTTTTAATTTTTCTAAACTAATGACATTCCTTAAATTCTTCAGCACATAATGCTGTATTTACCTTTTAAAAACTGAGCTGTATGGAGTTTTTAGTTTTCCTAGTCCCTAACAATGTAAAGCAGAAAAAGCTGTCTAACAATACAAAGTTCATAATAAATAAGTTACATGTAAAGCAGAAAAAGCTGTCTAACAATACAAAGTTCATAATAAATAAGTTACGTGGGAAATATTGCCTTTGATAAATTCACACTGAAAAAATATCTTCCATACTGCAGGGATAATGAGAGCATAAAACATTAGCACTACATTTTTCTATACTATTCTGCAGTGGCTCATTCATTCAGTCCCAACAACCAAATTAATTTGCAGTCAGTTCACAGGGGATGCAATAGAGCAGATCACAAATACTAAAGAAGCAAGTGAAGCTGATGGCATGCCACGTAACATCAGTGACACGAGGTGTAAACACTGAGAGAAGCAATGGGAAGCTGCAAACCAACAGTTCCAAAATAGCTGCTGAGACATTAACCACCTTGTAGTGAAAGTATATGCAAGTGTTACAGGATGGGTCTCATGGTATTCCAGAGCTCTCTGATGCACTCCTATCCTTTTTAGGCTCAAGCCAAAAAATTTAGAAGCAAATATTAAATGTCTCTAAATGTTACAGCTGCTTCATATTAATGCAGCACTACAGCCCAGCACTGATGAAGGTTCCACTGATGAAGGTCTGTACAGTTAGTAGTTATAATCCAAAGAAACAAACTGGGCAAAAATTAAGCAAAGGGAAGCACAGTAGGTTCTTCAAACAAGTTAATGCAGTAGGCTGAAGGTGGAACCAGCAGCATCAGTAGTTTCTGAGTGCAATGTCATATGTACTTTACCAGATGCTCTGTTAAGCTATGACTTTGCCCTTTTGGTTTTTAAACATGGCCTACTAAGGTTTTTACACCTTATTTATCATCATAAAAACATGATGACCAATGAAACTAGCTGTTTTGATTGTAGTTTCTTATTTAATCCATTTTGCAGGGTGGCAAAAGAAACATTTCTTAATATATATATACAGTGTCATCCCATCTGCCCCTAGGTTATGGGCACTGCACCTCCCTGCTGTGCTGGCCTTCTAACAGTGGGAGTTAATGGATGACAATGCAGCAAAATGCTTCTGATTTGCTAAAAACTGATGATTCAACTGTTTTTATATGAATTTAGTACAGAGGAACCATACCACAATAAAAACTCTGAGACTGAAACTCTCAGTTTGATCACATAGAAGTGGACTGTGGGCAGTGCCAATGCAAGCTTCCCTTTTTTATGCTGGGAGGGAGAACAAAACCAACACACACAAAATTACAAATGCTGATGACTAATTCAGAGAAGAAGATTGTTTCTTTACTCCTCAACCTCTCAAACCTGTATGCTGAGGCAAACAAGAAAGATTATAATTTTATTTAGGGAGGCTTGGGCAGCAAGATACTATGACAGAGCTGAGAAAACACCAGCAAAGTGCCTTTTTGGAATATCCTACTGCCAGCAGCTTGCATGGGGTTTGGGCAGGAAAGATTGCTTAGTCTATTATAGTCATTTCCAGCCAAACGAAAACCACATAGAAAAAGAAACTGTGGTACAGTTCCCACACAAATTGTGCCTATAAAAAATGTTTATGGTAGCAGTTTCAGCTAAAGCAATCAGAAATTCTATGACTTAGGTTCAAGTTACTCAAACAATGGGAGAGGATTCTTACACCATTTAAAATAAATTGTTATTCTTTCTTAATAAATTGACTCACTCATTTTGAGTTATATCTCACAATGATTTAATTCCTTTTTCCATAAAGTGGATTAAAAAATAAATAAATAAATCAGAGTGCAAAGTATCAAAATCCCCATTCTCCAAGAGGCATTTAACATGCTCAGCAATCATGACGCTGATAGCTTTTCCTTGACTGTGCAATTTATTTTTTTCAGTTCAGACCTTCATACATATTAGATATAAAAATATTTTAAAATAATATTACAGTAAGACAGATATACAAAAACCTGCTTAAGCTAAGTTCTGTGCCCTGGAGAGCCATCTAAAAGACTCCTCTCCTTCAGAGGGGTCAACAGGTCACGACTCAGAGAACGGTTCCGAACACACACAACCTAAGTTAATTTCTTTATTGGACAACAAAAAGCTACCAGCAAAACATGTGACAGGATGAGTGCAGCACCAAGGTAAGAGCAAGGTTATTGCCAATGTGATAGGTCTTGGTCTTACGAAAGACTCTGGTGGGTCATGTGGCCACCAGAGTACGTAATACAGACGCACACTGCAACATCAGCACCCTTGAGATCTCTAAATCAATACCACTGCCTGTTAAAACATCAACAGCCATCTCTTCAATATCTTGCACATTCAAAGATTTGTCAAGACTTGCTCATTTCCTTTGTCTATTATTTGCCTTTTGTCTTTGTATTTTCCTTATCTGACATCCCTAATCAAACATTGCTGATAGGCTGGAATCCTCTACATTGACTTTCTAACTATGGATTTACAGCCAATTTTAAATGCCTAGAAAAATTTAAAACAGAGACATTCCTGCATAATTCAACTCTTAATGATGTACTGTAGAGTATTAGCAAGACAGAAATTGCCACAAATATAATTAATATCTTTGTAATGCTACTAGGTGAATATGAAAATAAGATCAAAGAGCACAAAAATCTGTTGTCCATTAAGAGGAATAAAACTAGTTTTAGGATGGCCTTTTCAAGGGTACTGTCCAAAATCTTTTCACAGTGGGACAGGTGTAAATAAGGATATAATAGGAGGACAAAAGAGCTACACAGGTATAATTGAGGGCAGTCTATTTTGGTTGCAGAACCTGCATTAGTCAGGATAATGCATTATCCAGAGAAAGCACAGTGAGACATTAGATCCCAAGCTGAGTTCACTGAGCTAATAATTAGAAAACCATTTCTTTTTTTGTTTTTACTCAGTAAGAGGGAAATTTGATATGGAAATCACAGCTCCCTCCCTTGGGGCGATTTCTACAAAGTCACCTTTCAAAGAAGAACCACAATGTAAGACCATCTGGAAGTTCAAGTTGTTACAGAATACCATTGCTCAATTATGCAACACTTCATACCAAGAAGGAATTTCTCTGGGGCACCAGAATATATATTTGGGGCTTGTTGTTTGCTTTTTAAATTAATTTCAGGAAACAGATGAAATGATTTTCACCTACAAGTCAAAGAGTTTGGAAACAAATGTCCATATTTGTTTTCTAGTACTCCGTGAGCCACATGGGGCCAGAAAGTTTTACTTTTCTGAGTGGTATATTGTTCACTGCATCTACTTTAAAAGAATTCCCTACTATTTGTAATCGGGATTTTAACCTTATTGTATGCAGTAAGTGTGTTGTAAATGCTTGAAGCACCGTGCAGCCACTGCATCACTACTGATGGCCAGTGGAGTTGTACAACTGGGTCTTGCTTTGAAGATGGGGCCTTTTGTGGGGGCAGATACAGCTGTGCCACCAAAGGGAGGATTTTCCTGACTCCCTGAGGTTTGCCATGTCCCATGTTGTCCATGAGGCTCACCTAGTTGGTCTCATCTCCACCTGCCCAGCCACTGACATAGAGTTGCAGCTTCTTCACACAGCACTGCTACTTCTCCCCCTCTTTGGGCTGCATTTGGAGCAAGGAGTCTCAGTATGTTCAGCTGGGACAGTGAACCATATTTAAGCAGGTAGAAAAGTCTGTTTCTTCATTCAGCAGTTTGTGGTTGACAACAAGGGACAGAATAGGCCGACATCTCTGCAAATGAGGTTACTTGGGGTTCAGCATGCAATGCTGGCATGAGTTAACAGTACAGATAATATAAAAAAATGCCATTTGTTTTGTTGTAAAAAAAACAATAACAACATGGGGATGGCATTGGGAACAATGGCAATTACATAGTAAGTCACTTCAGCACTACCATATCATTACAGCTTGATAACATACAATCAAAACTTCATGAGCAACCAACAGCAGCACCTATTATTCACTGCTTAGATCAATCTAAGAAGGGGAAGGCTGCACACATACCAGAAATGGGACTGAGCAAGTCTAAGGACAGGGTTAGAAGCCAGTTCCACAGCCATACTGTGCTGAGTCACGTCATAACGTCCAGCAGTCACTTACCATCTCAGTTGTCCCATGTATAAAATTTAATAATGATTATAGTAACAACAACAACTATTATATATGACTATATGTATTTCCAGGATACATTATTAAGATACATTAACCCCAGTCTACAGGTAAGAGCATTTTAGTGGCTACCAACTCAAAGTTAAAATATTTGGTTTTAAGATTCAAGTACATACATCTAAAGCTGCAGGCATGCAACATATGCAAGCAGGCACCTGAGATTGTAAAATATGTTCGTCTATATATTTAAGCACAAACTGGTCCATAAAGCATAGGAAAACACATATTCAAGTATCTATTATCCTAAATGGTCAATTTGATCCAGGTCCTTCATACTGTATATGTGATGGATAAAGATATGTGTGGACTGACAGTAACAGTATGCAAAGTATCTTCAATACATGCAGGATTTGTGAAGATAATTTTAGTATCCGAATTTTTAGTTTTAGTCACAGCATCATTTTTTTCATTATGCTAATGAAACCTAACACAACAATCAACCTGTATTCCCAATACATACTGCAGTTTAGAAACTCTAAAAATAAACCTGAAAACAACTCTTTTACTTCTCAGTATGTTATTTTAGTTTATATTCAAGAGGCAACCAATATCACCTCTTTTATTTTCCTACCTTATTTGGAGTCAAATAACTATGCAAATTACCCCAACCTTAACAATTAATAAGCAAATTAGCAAAGTATCAGAAACAGCTGACTAGAGAGGCACACTCCAGTGTTTTCTAACTGCACATGTCTACAGATTTACGCCTCCACCACCTCAGTGTAACCAGACATGGCTGCTACTAGTAAAAATTAGTAAAGATTTTCATTATCCAGTACCATTTTTCCATGTTTATTCAACAATGAAATTATTCCAAGGTTACTAAAACTTAAGCCTCTCGATCCTGACCTGTGTGGGTAAGCATAAACTACTTGCAGAAATTATTAACAGTCTGCAGAGGCATAGGAATTGGTTACCTAGATCCACTAAAAAAAAAACAAAAAAAAAGAATATTTTTTTTTAGTAAAGCCCTTCCTCCAGTCTGACTGGTGTTTTCCCCAACATTTTACATTACTTTTAAAAATCTGACTGCAGCTCTAAGGTGACTAAGAGCAAATAAGCATCACTGGACCACCGAGCCACCCTTCCCTTCTCATTCCCTGTTCCATTAGGGAAGGAAAAAAAAATCAAAACAGTACTTTTGAGTGATGGGAGAAAAATATTTTAGAAAAAGAAAAGAGGGATATAGTTTCAAGAAACAAAATAACCTATAAATGCACGCTGGGGCAATATTACTGATTGGCAAGACAAGAGTGGAAGACTAATAAGATTAAAAAATGAACCTCATGGGGATTCATCAGGTTATGGAACAAGTTTACTTTCACTCAGAGACTTAGAGTGTATCAAGTGTCTGATATGATCTAGCTGGGCAAGATAGAAAGAAGAAAAACATTAGACCAATTCAGTAAATAACCAGACAAGATCCATTCCCACTAGAGTACAGAAATCTCACAAGGATTAGTGTTTTTGTCTGCTGAAAAAAAAAAAAAACCAACACAAAACCACATAACATTTTTCACACCTGTTTTATTGTATATTTGTTCTGATGCAAATGAGAGGAATGCAAAAGAGATTTTGGTTTTTAAACCAAAAAATGTTTAAAAATATATAGATTGTGCATTCTGGGCAGGCTGTCAATGTGAGAACGACACCTGGGCTCCATCAGCAAACAGAGAGTTCCACTGAGTTACACCCAATCATTTTAGACAGAGAAGACCACAGAAGTTTCATGACAGCTTTTTTCAGTATTTATTTTTAGATTATTTAGTACAAATAATGAGCTACATCTCAACAGAAAGAAGAACTATTTGCTGGTTTTGAACCAGCTAGTCTCATTTGTTCTTCCCCAGATTCAGGCACTTCATAACTCCCGCAGCCTGACAACCACATGTGCTGCATTGGAGCTGCTGTCGACAGAGGAAGGAGGTGAGCCCAAAGCAGGACATATCTAGGGATGGATCAGCTACCACCCCTGGCCCAAGTGGAAATTTTAAGCACTTGGGTTTTTTTAGCTTTTCCATCCAAGTTTTATAAA
This sequence comes from Phaethornis superciliosus, assembly GCA_023637945.1. Lineage (NCBI taxonomy): Eukaryota > Metazoa > Chordata > Aves > Apodiformes > Trochilidae > Phaethornis > Phaethornis superciliosus. The sequence goes on from JAJQWJ010000011.1 coordinate 10,086,009, forward strand.
CAACTAAAGCATCTGGTACATTTATTGCTTACAAGCAAAAGGGCCTGATTTCCCTATGATGCACCCGAACATCAGTTTTATTTAAATGCAGCTCACACCAGATCTTTATACCAGCTGTCAGCAAGGTCTGAATGACCTTTTTTAAAGTGTTTATATTCTCAAAAGAAAGCAACATTAGCTGGAGCCTGTTTTATGTTTAATATGAAAGAGCAGAGAGTTTATTTTGAAGAGTCCAACTGAATAAGTTTAAAAGACTTCTGTAGTAGATTAAACTGAAGCGTGGATAGCAAAACTTGAAACATATTGTACATGTCATACAGGCCAGAGGCATATAACAGGAAAACAATGTGTGCTTACGCAGTTATGGGAGTATCCAAATTACCATGTTAGCTGTCTTTGCACAAGATGTTGGACGAAAATTAAAAGAGAAACAAATGTGCAATTAATTTCCTATCTTGCAAGTTTAAAGGATTATTACCAATGAACCATAATAGCCCAAAAAGAGCTCAGCCAATTCTAAGAAGTCCCCATTTAATCCTACTCTCCCTCCTTTACACCCTCTTTTTTTGACTAGAGGCTTGGTTTTTAATTAAAAATACCCTTGTGCCACAAGGACCACTGCTTCTGGACAGACAGGACTACTCATCCACTAGCACGGATACAAGGTATTGTAGATATGCCATCACTAGGAGAAATCCCACCTGCTTAAAACAATGCAGCCTCTTTCAAAACAGTTACCAGGGCCAGTATGCAGCATGTTCTGCTCCCTATTCTCTTGACTTCTCCTTTTCTTGGAATGTCTCTGTAATACCTCTTGCTCAGTCAGATGAAGGCTAGGTCCACATAAAAATTCTTGGAAGAGTATGAAGTTTTAAAGTACCTAAGCCACAAGCTATTATCTACACTTGAAAACTTATGAGTTGCTCAAGAAATTCACATAGACTCCTCATATTAGTCTGCTGACATTTGTAACAATGACTTAGATATCATAGCAGAATATTTCAAGAATATTTCTTCTGCTACAGATAACCCAGCACAAAGTGGTAGCAAACATTGGTATCGTATATTTATTGAAAGTAATGAAATGCTTTCACTTTTTAAGTATACCTAATTGGTCTTGCAAAAATTTGTGGCAGAAGATTTATACAGATACACAGAAAATTAGCAAACACAAACCCTATCTAACAAAACAAAATTAACACATCAGAAGATAACCAGATTTGGATAGGAGATCTCATTCAATAACGAGACACTTAAATAAGATAACTTCAAACAGGTTCACGTGTGTTATTCTATACTCTTTCATGTGCTTAAACCTCTGTAAACTAGGTACCTGTTTACAATTTACTGTGAAAAAACAAGACATTGCAGCACACCAAAATTGTAGCAATACATTTCCTACAGGCAAGCTTATAATACACATACTTGAGAGGAGAATGTGATAGGAAAATAGCAATCTTGATCTATGACATTGGACTGCTATTAAAGAGGCTTCCCCTGCCCCTGGTGTTGTGGTGATACACACCTGCGGATGCAATTTGCGCTCACACAGGCAACAAGCACATTAATATCCTAATTGACAAACATTAAAGAAATGAGAATCAATTTAGAAATCTTATTTGAATTACTACATGCTTCCAGATGTCATAAGACTCAAAAAACTCCAAACACACACATCCCAACACAATATTTATTTCAAAGTTTTTAAGTAACTTTGAAGCAAAACTTCTAGAAGAAAGAAAAGAAACGGCATCCATTTAAGCATCACCAGGGAGGTACCTTATTTCATTCTACAACTGAAACACCTTTCAAGGTATTTCTTATTGAACTGCAGTTCATTTGAGAAAAAAAAAAAAAGTTAATGCAAATCTTGCTCTATTGGCATCAGTCAGCTACCAGCTCAATTCAGTAGCAGTTTGGAAATGGGAGACAGATCTATTCAGAGAAAGTTACAGGAAAAGCAGAGAACTTACCGCCACAGAGAGCTCTCCAGCACTTTCCCCATGTCAGTATGATAATACTTGGTAAGTATCAGGATCACCTAAAAAGAAAACAAGAATAAATATATTTATATATGTAAAGTGATATAAGAAAGAGAAGTGGATTGTTGGCAGCATTATTCTGGTGAACAAAAAGGTGATGCTCCCAAAAATTTGAACTGAATTTCAATTTACTCCTAACAGTTTTGCTTTTAAACTGGTTTGTTTGTTTTTTTTTTTCCTTTCAGAAGGAAATAAGCTCTGGTCTTCCCTACAAGATCAGATAAAATTTTCATGTCTGTCATTCTTTGTTCTTAGAAGTATCAGTTTTTTCCCTTCAAGAATTAGGTCCATGCTCTGTAAATTACTCCTCTATGTCTCCAACAGCCAACAAAAGACAAAAACTAATTTCATCAGCAAAACATCTTCAAGTTATGAGAAGAGTCAGCAAGTAACACTTTCACTCACTCACTCAACATTCAACAGATTCACTGGTCAAACAACCATGAAGCACTAGTCCGTGACTGATGTATCAAGCTGAATGCTATGTTTTATATTTAGTTCACTCAAAATAGATTTCCTTCACTTGCTGCAAGTCCATATTAGTGGTTCTTATACCCAAGTTTCCATAGCAACCCCAGAGAGGTAGAATGGGAAGAACCTATGTTCATTGTACAGCTGTTGACTTTCTTTAATGCAGGGTCAACATCAGTCTCCAACAGTTTGGACCATGCTGTTAGTTAGCTGGCACTTCCTCTGCTCCTGATCACCAAATGAAACCTCCTACAAACAGAAACTGTAGGCATTCACTTTAGTTATTCACATAATTAATATTCTGATGATACATTTATGCCACACTCTCTGTATGCTGGAACTTGTGAGAGAACAGAATTCCAGGCTACAGGTGTTAGGTACATGACATTTTGGGAATAACACAACATTTTGCAGAACTGAACTATAATACCAGTCTCACTCAGGGTTATCTAAACCTAATAAATGCACAACACGTATTGCTGGTTGTATATTGATAAAAGTAAAAGCAGAACCAATCCATAATTCATAAACAGTATTAATTTCTCCTGTTCTCTGAAGAGTCACAAGCTACTTGACCACTTTGTTGGAACTGATGATTTATAAAAATAAAGGTTTGGCTTAAAATAAAGCAATCAAGAAAAAAAAAGTAAAAAAGGTTACTACAAGACTTACAAAGCCAACAGAATGAACCATTTCCCAAAGGACAGTGTATCTACTGATGAGATTCCTGGCTACAACCCAAGCATGCTCCATCAAGTCAGCTGTTTATTCTATTGTCAGTGTCTCAACTACAGCTTTCTGCTGGTGCTTGCAATTAAGGGAAAAAAAAAAAAAAAAGAAAAAAGCTTCACTACTGGGAACATCTATTGGCTCCAATTATTAAGAAAAACTTTCATACTGTGCTTTTCTGAAGAATTGAATTGAATTTCAGCCACAATTATTGAGCTTGGAGCTTTTTCTAAGAGATATGGCATATGAACATAAAAAAGAATTTATCAAAAGATATAAAAGACTACACTTTGTTTCCTTACATTCATACAGAACCAGATACTGAATCTTGAACTTATTAACCAAACTGTTTTTTGTCCCTGTACACCATACAACTTCTTAAATTCAGATGATTTTCAGCAATGTACTTCGGAGTCACTCTGCCACAGGGTATGTCCCATGTTTCATTACCCCCCAAAAAAGTATTATCATACACAGAAGATCCTGTTTGCTTGAAGATCTTGTTTTGGGCTGAATTTAACCTTTCTAGGACCTTCAACACAGCACCTCCCAGATAAGCCACTTCAGTGACTTAGCAGCTCTCTCAAGCTTTAACAGCTTTCAGGAACAAAGGGGTAGGCTCACTATACTGCTTGGTAGGTGTAGTTGATCTAGGGGATGCACACACCAAATCAGAAAGCTACTGCTGTTCCACACATCCAGTGAATGGCTTTCAGGTAATTGCAAACTGCACCGGGGAGTAGCCTTATGTAACAGATGTTTTAGTTGCCTGCAGAATCGGTGCCTTAATCATAGGTCTGAGAAAAACTAACTTGATTTCTTTGTCTGACAAAGTAACCCATCTAGCTGACCAAGGGAAGCCAGCTGATGTAATCTTTCTGGATTTTAGAAAGGTCTTTGATACTGTCTCTCACAGTATCCTTCTAAATAAAATGCCCAGTATCCAGCTGGCTGATGGGTCAAGCTCAAAGGGTCATAGTAAATGGGGTCACATCAGACTGGTGACTGGTCACTAGTGTGGTCTCACAGGGATCCATAGTAGGACCAGTTCTCTTTCCTACATTCATAAATGACTTAGATGCAGGACTTGTCTCACTTCACTCTGCACTAGTGTGGCCCCACCCTGAGTACTGTCTGAAGTTTTGGGCAACACATTACAAAAAAACACAGAGTGTGTCCAGAGGAAGGGCTGTGAGGTTGGTGAAGGGTTTAGAGGGAAAGCTGTACAAGGAGTAGATAAAGGCACTTGGTCTGTTCAGCCTGGAGAAGAGGAGAGTGAGGGGAGACACCTCATCACAGCTTTCTGCTTCCTCACCAGGGAAGGAGGAGGAGCAAGCAGGTGCTGACCTCTTCTCTCTGGTGACCCAAGGGACACGAGGGAATGGTAGGAATATGTGCTGGGGGAAGTTTAGGTTAGATATTAGGAAAAGGTTTTTCGCCCAGAGGGATTGTTGAGCAGTGGAACAGGCTCCCCAGGGAAGTAGTTACAGCACCAAGCCTGCCTGAATTTAAGCAGTGTTTGGATGATGCCCTCAGGAACATGGTGTGATTCTTGGGGTGTCCCACACTGGGACAGGAATTAGACTTGATAAGCCTGATGGGTCCATTCCAACTTGTGAGACTGTATTTTCCAATCTGGTGAACTTATTTAAGAATTAAAATACATTGTTTTGCATTTCAGAATAAAGGAAAATTACTAAGTAGGGAAAAAGAAAAGCCATAGTGAGCCAACTCTGAGTTCTTAAACACTGTTAGCAGAGTCCTGTCACAACCTAAGAAGTATTAGGCTGCCAGAGGGCTGACCACGATTTCAACTATGTCAGTAGATTTCATCCCAGTATCTGAAAAATGCAGGTCAGCTATTTAACAGGTTTCACAAAATTGTCCACTAGACTGTAAACAATTTTTCAGGCTAAATAGTCATCCTGCTAACTATAAGAGTGTTTCTTCTCAATTAATAACTGAATCCAAAGAACAGGAAAAATTCTGCAGAAAAAATGTGAAGGTCTTCAGATACTCTGGATTCTGTGTGTGATTTGTAAGCATGGAGCCCTGTTTCACTGATTTAATTTCAATGTGACTCCACAGCTACAAGCACTTTATAGGCTAGATGGAAGCCAAAGGTTCATACACGTGGCTGTTCTAGTGAAAGCACTTGGATGCCCTGTAAATGGAGAGAGGCCCAAAGTACTGAGCAACAATTGAGTGTGTGATTCTCAACCAAGTCACACTACCATTAGTCTTAGACAGCTAAAATAAATTCAGGTCTTTTGTGTTTGTATTGAATAGCTAGAATAAATGTAGACAGTGGAGGGGAGTGGGACTCACCAGATTATTTAAAGATGGATTTATAGGGTTACCTTAAGAACTTCTAGTCCATCCAGTCTCCTGTTTTATGAGGAGCTGTCATCTCTCCTTATGGGCGTGGGGAAAAAATCCCTTAGGATTCCAAGTCATGGGCAATATGCACTGGAAAGAAAATTTCAGTGGAAGTAATACTGATCAATTTGTCTAAGCTAGGAGACCACTTGAACTTTGGAAATTTCTTTATCTCTATTTTTTCACCCTTCTCTACCTTTTAATGGATGGAGGAGTTCAGAAAGAGAATTTTGATTCTCCCATGACATCTGACATCCCCTTCCTTCCGTAACTGCCTGGGTGGATTCTCACTGTTGTGGCTGTTGTGGCTGTTATAGCTCAAAACGGTTCTTCAAAAAATATTAGCAGTTTCTGACTCAAAATCCTTTAGGGATGTAGACCAGGAGTACACTGGGTTTTCACTGAATGACAGACAGGGAAAACAAAAAAAATATTCCACAGATATTGTTGTCCATGAATAATGAAACTTAAAATTATCTACATTTTTTCCTTCTCCATTTCTCTTGCACTCTTCTGATAATGCTTTCAAGCAAGGCTGGACCTATAAGAGCAAAACTTCACTTTAAGATATACAATGTGCTTTTAATAATTTCCTAATAAAATTCTTCCTTTAAAGAAGCCCATTTTAACCCTGTCTTTTCATAACTATGAGGATGAGAATAAATTCTAGACCAATCACTTTCCCTGGTGTTTATATATTATCTTTGGTGTGTTGGGTTTTATTTCCTTTTCTACAAAGGATTTTCTAAGATTCTTCTCTTTTTGATAAACATTGACTTAGGGAAAAAAAATTCTTCCCATCTCCCTCCCTCCATGCTCCTGATGTGAATTTTTTTAAAAAAACAATTCTTAACAGAAATATATGTTTTTATATCTACACAGATATTCTCAAGGATTAGGTTTATTTGACCCCAATCCTTTGTGGTTTGAAGCAATTATTATTTTCTGGCACCTATTCAGAAGTTTAATAGCTAGACTCATATGCTCAAATGCATAATTGTAAGTTTTTGTGTTTTCCCAAGTTTATTGGAAGGTGAGAGCACACAGTAATTACTTCTGGGCAGCCAGAGATATGAGGAAAACATACTGCTCAGACAGACTCAAGTTCCTGCAAACTTTTTAGCATATGCTTAATTTAATTCATGTGAATGAACCCACTGAAATCAAGAGAAGTGTTTATGAGAGTCACTTGAACAGGCATTTAATACTCTGCATGACTGGAACACAAGCTGCTGTTTTGCTCAAGAACACAGACTAACTCACCTTTTGAGCTAATAAACTGTAGCTATTTCAAGGAGATCAAGATGTGCTAGGAACAGGCTACTAATTCCTCACCACTGCCTCCTGTACTTCCAAAATGTTCTTGACAACTAATAAACTCCCTGATAAATTATACACAACCACCTACTGTTTCGATCTCTCAAGTCATTACCACTTTTGAAGAATCAGGCTCTTCAGTCCTCAGGCTTGGCTTGACAATAGCTTTTACATTATTTAAAACAAAGGTGCTTAGAGGAAAGTAATAAACAAGAAATTATTAGTATGAAGATGTATTACCACAAATTTATTATACAGACCAACTGCCAACAACCAACTGTTCTATTAACAATTTCATAATTTGGTTACACTGAGAGAATTGGAAACAGAAAATGAGCATTTAGGTTTACTTTGTTGTAATCATGATGATCAGTGAAAAAAGGAGACATTTAGACCATTACTTAAGCTATAAAGTATTCTCTGGATAAGCTCTTACTCCTCTCTGGTAATAAAGTTCTGAAAAGCAACACATGACTTAGCATGAAAGACTTAAAGACTTAGATTTATAGTTCTTCTAACTAAATTGTATCAGAAGAAGAGAGAACTTACGGTGTATGAAGTCACTGACTGGGATCAGTGCATTTGTCTTAAGCATTAGTAGTAATTCTGTACAGTGAATTTATTCATAATTCAAGGCAAGACACAATAATGGCTCAGTTCCTATTTTAAGAGGTATTTCTAGCCACAAGAGCTGAATAAGTGCACAGTCTTGAAGGTGGCTGTGATTGCTTCTGAATTCAAAACCATTTTAAATACAGTACTTTACACATTAACCCTGCAAACATTTATACAGAAGAGTAACTTTAAAATAACCAATATATTTAATCCTCTCTTTAGCAAGCAACAGGATTATATTATGTTGGTGCTTTACAAACACAGAACAAAAAGACAGCCCACTGCTTTCAGGAGCCTCCAGTCCAAGTTCAGAAAAAAGAGGTCTTCACATCATCACCACCTGATGTCAGATTTTCAGTGCAAGCTCCTAAGCAGATTATATCCATGTGGCTGGAGTGGCCATACCACTTCATACCTCAGGTCCTTCTAAATAGTCACCTGTCTTGAATGGTGGCAAACAAAATATACAAAAGTATAATGAGGGAACATATAAAGAAAGATGCTTCCCAAATAATATAGCAGTCTGGATTGCTGCTACTCTAACAAATTCATGTTGCTCCTCATTTCTGTAATGGTAAGATGCACCTGGACATGCTGCACAATGCAGAATTCACTCAAGTAAATGAAAACTCAGTTTGAAGGCCACAGCGAATGACAGGGTCCAAAATTCTGTATTAAATCTTCAGCTTGGGAAGCAGTACCTAACATTTTAACTATTCATTTGATTAAACTTAGTTCTTTTTCAAAGTCTGAAACAGTCATCTCTGACACAAACATCTCCAGTTCTCTGACATTGCATTCTTCTACATAACCAGAGTATTTTTTAGGTTTACATATTTAACACAGCATTTGATAAGCTCTTAAAACCACATCTGCAAACATGCCAAGAGAATAAATTTCTAAAGCATGAAGCAAGAATATTTTTTCCTTGCTTGGCTTGACTCCTAATTGTCAACTTTTTTGAAATATAGACTAGCTTTACTTATCTCCTCTAATAATGTATTCTAAATTGAATTAGCAATCCTTCCTGCAGAAGCAAACCTAATATCTGAATTCTTTTCCATTCCCATGAAAATATAAGAGGAAGCAGAGCTGACATCCAAAGACAACATATGAAAAATATCTTTACTCTTTACTGGACACTTCAGGAATCCAGTATTATGGATAGGCAGATTGCCTTGGTCATCAATGGCTATTCACTAACAGAAAAGAAATATTAAATTTTAAGTGCTGTTTGTGAAAACATATCTGTCTGCAGTGTTACTGCCCAACAGTAAAACATAAAAATTGAAAGTGAGCTTCCAATTTGCATCACTCAATCCTTTTTCATAGGATTGAGCTTTTTTTTTTTTACCATATAAAAATAATTACACCCTATTTAAAAAAAAAGAAACTGTTATGGAAGACATGGAAGCATCTGAAGAGGGTGCCACAAGCTGGGAAAAATCATTGATTTGACACAGGGCTGTTGGCACATATGCTTATATTGGTTAGACTCCCTCACAGCTGCTCTGCCTCCACCAAGGCCATCGGTTTAAGCATCATTGTGCCAGATAACATCATAATTATTAGAGGTTGTATCAACCTACACTGACCTCAAAATGACATTTAATTATTTCTGAGAATGTCTTATGGTGTTCAAATAGAACATAACAGCCTATCACAAAGAGGCTTTATTTGACTGTATATAGGAGCAAGAACCTTGATGCTTCACCAGCATAAGCCAAAGAATCATCTTAGAATCATAAAATGATTTTGGTTGGAAGGGACTTTAGAGATTACCTGGTTCCAATCTCTCTGCATGGGCTGGGGCACCTCCCACTAGACCAGATTGCTCCAAGTTCCATCCAACCTGGCCTCAAACACTTCCAGGGATGAGGCATCTGCAAAATCCCCGGGGAACTGGATCCAGTGTTTCACCACCCTCACAGTGAAGAATTTCTTCCTAGTGTCTAACCTAAATCTCCCATTCCAGTTTAAAGCTATCACTACATGCCCTTGTAAAAAGCCCCTCCACAGCTTTCTTGTAGGCACCCTTCAGGTACTGGAAGGTCACTATAGGGTCTCCCTGGAGTCTTCACTTCTCCAACGAGAAGAGTCACTGTGTTTATGATGAATATGGATTTATGATGAATAAGGACTGAACTATTTCTGATTATCATAGATACCTTAATTTGTTCTTTACAAATGAGAAGGATAAAAGGGGTACAACAATACACTTCCACCTGAAATGCTTACTGCCAGGACAAACACGCTGAAGAATAAGGCATTTAAATTATAGTGACAGAGTGATGCTAATTAATATTTTAGTCAGAAGACCAGAAATATCAAAGGGGCAGATGCAAAACTTGTTTCACACCTTCTATGATATAGAGTGTGTGTGTTCTATTGAATGGCTCTAACATGCTTAAGGGTACTTTAACACCCCTAATTTCAAAAGGAAAAATCAGGTCTGAATCATGACATGAAAACAAAATTAGAGAGGAGGGGGAAAAACAAAAAGAAAAAAAAACAAAAAGAAAAAAAGAAAAAAAAAGAAAAGAAAAGAAAAGAAAAAAAAAAAAAAAAAAAAAAAAAAAAGAGCCTTGGAGTTGCCTAGTAAACCAAGAACAGCACAAAGCAGATCTAGGACTATTACTTCAAGTACTGCCTAAAAAAAGCCCTCTAAATCCCCCAGCATGATCATCCTCCCTGTGGAGTGGGCCTTGGTGCCTCTCCAAGCATGGACCATTTGTTCTGCAGCTTCACACCTGGGCAGAGTAGGCCCAATGCCACTCCCTTCTCATCCTTTTCCTGGGCAGAAGTTTGTCTCTCTACATCTGCTCTTCATTTTAACTGTTTCATTCCAATTTATCTTGCTAAAATAATTGACTTTGGTAGAAGTGCCAACACACTACCCACACCATGGTGTGTAAGGAGACCATTCCCACTCAAATGCCAAGCATGTCTTCTCCCTGCAACTCCATTCAGAATAAATTTGGAACACCTCAAATGACATTAACAGAATTGAGCTACTGTAAAAATACTGGAAATTACTACCTTTGAGAGGAAGAAGGATGAAAGCACATTTATCTTAAGCACGATCACTGAAGCAGCAGAACTTCATATCTGTGCCAATGGAAAGGGTTTAAAGAAGCTGACAGAACATCCAGCTGGGTTAGGAGGCTACTAGAAAGGGCTTGGGAGCAGTTGGAAAAATTGTAGAGAAGCCAAAAATGTCAGAGAAAACATTGGAAGGGGCCAGGGGAGTGCTGGAGAATTCTCCACATTCAGTCCAAAGCCAAACCAGGAGGTTTCCAATCTGTAAGACCTGAGTTTTCGCCAGCTTTGTGTATTTCCTCACCCAGTTCTGCCCTAGGTGTTTATTACTTTAAAAAGCCAAGGGGCGATCAAAGCAAATGGAATTATACAGCATTATCTGTGAAAAGAAACTGCTATTTCACCAAGAAATGCCCCACCCTTTTGGATCCCTAGCTAATGGTGTCCTGTCACGTGGAACCTTTCTTTAGTTTAACCAGCATGAAGAATATTAACACAACCAGAGCCCGGTTTCAAATCAGCCTTGCATTCCAATCTTAAACCACTAATACATTTTAAATGACCTTCAGATCAAGTAGATACAAGCAGGAAAAGATTGTGGGCCCTGATAAATGAGGTCCATATTTCTTTATTCCAGCAAAGGTTTAGGCATTCAAGAGATTCTTCAGAGACAGTTTTTGTATGTCAGCATTTGGCAGGCTGTAGGTAGGACTGCGGAGCAGTTTCAGTAACAAACTCTTAATGTGAAAATCTCCCCTTTAAAGACTGATGCTTCTCATGCTTGGTCCCTCCTCTGTGATCCCAGATTGTTTTAGAAATATGCTAAGAACTTCTTCCTTCATGTTACAAGAACTACTCTTTTCTGCCTTCATAAATGTTACAATAGTCACAACAGTTCGTCAGCACAAGATTTGGAAGATAAATATTTTTAATTCAGAGTTAGAACACTTCTGAACAGTTGTCTCTAACATTTAAACCATCTTAAGGCTCTTTTCTGTAAAAATGCAGAAACTTCAGGGTTCTCACATCCCCTTAATATAAGGTATCAGTACTATTTTACACTTGGGAAATTAAGACAGAGATTTATCCCACCCTCTAGGATGTCCTAAGGACAGAGACAGATGCCTCTGAAGATCACTTTTGCCTATCTAGATCTGAATATTCATTTGAAGGTACTTTTTTCCATATTGATTTATCATGCTGAGAACCTACACTTCCAGCTTGACCATCTCAGAAAAACTGGATGACTCTGTGCTTATATGAGTTGCAGAAGAAGCCCAGGCAGAACAAAAAGTGTAAAAAGAGGACAAACTAAGAAGTAGATCAACAGATATGGCAAATACTGTGTGCCAATAAACTTAAGGATCTCCTTTTCTAGCACATGATGCTCCCAGACTCAAGTCATGCATCTGTTCAAGACCACTTACTCTAACACTGGTACCCATGACTTAGAGCAATCACAGTATCACAGAATTCTCACAGTTGGAAAGGACCTCTAAGATCACCATGTCGAACTGTCAACAGCCCCCCCCAATAAAATATTTGTATATCAATATCTCTATCTTCCACAAGAGCATGTCCTGAAGTACTTCTTCTATACAGTTTTTAAATACCTCCAGGGATATCTCCCTGGGAAGCCCGTTTCAATACCTAACAATCCTCTCAATAAAGAAATTCTTCCTCAGATCTAGTCTAAACCTCCTCTGGTGCAACTTCAGGCCATGCCCTCTAGCCCTATCATTATTCACTTGGGAGAAGAGGCCAGCACCCACCTCCCTGCAACCTCCTTCAAGGTTGCTGGAGAGAGCAATAACGTCTCCTCTCTCCCTCCTCTTCCCCCAACTGAACATTTCCAATTCCCTCACTCTGTCCCCACAGGACTTGTTCTCCAGACCCTTCTGCAGCTTGGTTGCCCTTCTCTGAACTCACTCCAGCAGCTCAATGTCTCTTTTGTAGTGAGGGGCCCAGAACTGAACACAGTACTCGAGGTGCGGCAATCGAGTACAGAGGCATGAGAGGTTCCCTTCTCTTGCTGCTGGCCACACTATTCCTGATGCAAGCCAAGATGCTGTTGGCCTTCTTGGCCTCCTGGGCACACTTCTGGCTCATTCTCAATGGGCTGTCAACCAGCAATCCCAGGTTCTTTTCTGCCTGTCAGCTTTCCAGCTACTCATCCCCAAGTCTGTAACATTGCCTGGGGTTGTTGCAACCAAAGTGCAGGACCTGGCACTTGGCCTCATTGAACCTCATTTTATTGACCTTGGCCCACTGGTCCAACCTGTCCACGTCCCTTTTGTAGAGCCTTGCCACCCTTGAGCAGATCAACACTCCCAGCCAGCTTGGTGTCATCCGCAAACTTACTGAGGAAGCCCTCGACTCCTCATCTAAATCATTAATGAAGAAATTGAACAGGACAGGCCCCAATACTGAGCCTTGGGGAACACCATTTGTTACTGGCCACCATCTGAATTTAATTCCACTGACTACACCAGCATTTTGCAGAAAATGCACAAAATGCACCTGCGCTTTGCAGAGCTAGGAGGTCCAAAGCATGTGCTTCTATACTACAGATATCCTATCTGCCATGTACTGTAAACTCTGCCAAAAAGTGAACATTTTCAATATGGAAAAATTTCTTTTTCTCCTTACATGGCTTTCCTCCAAGGAATAAATGAAAATGTGAGGAAAGAGTCAGAATAAACTTACACAACTATCTATCATCTCAGAAGGTGCAGCAGACTACTTTTTCTAAGTACTAGAAAACCTACTTCATTTCTTAAACAAATGGCATGTATGACTATGATGCATTTTACACCACAGTACTTTCTAACAGAAAGTAATTTCTAACAGAACCTAATACTATTTAAGAGTTAAAGCTTATGTACAGTGTACTTAACATTTACTGTTATCCATTATGTTGAGCATCCCTCTAGAACTGCTATTTATTTTCCAATCCTTATTAGAAAAAAGTTTGCTGTATGTGTTGTAAATGCCTGTCTCTATTTAGAGTCTATTTCTGAAATTTACAGCATAGCCTTCTTTGTTTACAAGTCAATAGTATTTTTCTCATAGAAATTACCTTATTCCAAAAGAAAGAGAAAAATCTGAACCTTTTAACTCTTGCAAATTGTTTCTCTTGAGTTTGGGAGGTTAAGCAATGCCATGACAGAAAGGGTGAAGAAGATGCAGCCCAAACGCAATGGCAAACTTTCAGCTCGATGTTGTTAGCATATGGATGGTTTTCTTGCCCCCTCCATATCCTTCCATACCCATACATTTATTTTGAGGCTGACTCAAAGTCTATTTAAACCAATCGGAATGTGGATTAAGCCCATTCTAAATTTATTAAAAGCAAATCATGAAAGAAACAGTCCAATTTTGATTAAAACAATATTTGCAAAATTCTTATACATTCTGTGCACAGGAAATACACCACCACTGTATTTTTGACAAAAAGCAAATCACTGTACACATTTATGACTTAAAATGTTGAGTTATAAAGGACATGAGACTACTCACACCTAATAGTGCAATTTTTTTATCCTCTAGTGGGAGCTTACACATCTGAAGCTCTGTGTAAAACATAACTTCCTTATAGTAAAACTTCACTCACGATGTAAAAGAAAAAACAAACAGAGAAAGACTACAGAAATTACCTCAGATCTGTTATTAATCCATGACCACATGGTTTTATATTTGGTTTTAGAAAAATACTATCTTGCAAGAATTTTACAAAATTATAGGCCACAGGAAAAATATATAATCCTGCACATGTAAAACATCATTCAATTCTTTTCATTTTCCCACTTTGGAAAAAAAAGTTTTCAACAGCACAGAAAGAATATTCCAACCTCTTGCAATCCCATTATCTTCTCAGATAGGGCAGTAGACCTGTATTTTTCAATAGGAAGTAGAAGGGAAAAGGTGCTTCCAATCCAGCTCCAGAAATAGACTGAAGAAATTTATTTTGGAGACACAATAAAATGAATAAAACATCAACTCAAGATAACTCAGCCACCTCCTGAAGGCAGAAGAACAGAAGCATGCCAAAATCTGATCAAGATTTGGGGCAAGATTTGGGGGGAAGGAATCTTGTATCTTTCCCTGCCAATTCTTTGATGAGCTCTTTTTTTCCCATTGGAGAACAGTGACATTTCAGGGAGAGCAATGTCAAAAAAAAAAAAAAAAAAAAAAGAGAGAGAGAGAAAAAGTTTATTCAGCTAATATTTGACTTTCAACAGTCAAATGTGCAGATGCCATCCCAAAAAAACCTCTTGCGCACAATATAGGAAAAATACAGATCAAAAAGCTCTTTCGTTACAGATGTTTAAATTTACTGCCATGAGACATCAAATCACTCTAGAGATTTCTTACCTATACTCACAGAAACATATGCAATTTCAAGACATTGATTCCCTATCAACAGGGAAAGAAATTAAGTTCCCTTGGTATTCCCTGGTCCAGAGAAGGTGAAAGCTTTCTTTAATCTCTGTGACAACAAATAGACCCCAATTTACGTGAAGTAATATTTTTTGTGGCTTTCCCCTCCCTTCCCCAAAATCACGACACAGTCTGAAGTGCACTGCTAAGAGAAAAGATACAACACATACCACTCAATAAATTGCACTAATTAACTAAGACATAGCAGAACAAAGATGAAAAAAATTTAGAACGAAAGGAGGAGGAGGTCCAGAGTATGGATGTAAAGGACAGAGGACTACAGTTAACAAATAGGAATCATCCAATACCTGGAAATAATGTGAATTCCCCATGAATAAGATCAAAGGGCAGTAAATGTGCTGCCAGAGAAATGCATCAACCAGGAAGGGGAAAACAGATGATCAAACATGTCAGTTCAGTTTTTTGGTTCCTATTCAACTCAGTGTCCATTTTCTCAGTGGGTTAAGCTATCTGGAGAACTATCAGTCCCTAAGAAACACTCGCTTCTCAGTGCCTTAAGAGAAATAGCTCGGGGAAATGTGCAGGCTCTCTGATCACAGTGGGCAAGCCTTTGTTTTGGTTTTAGTATCCTGGTACCTAGTGTTATCCTTCCTTTATTATTTTCTCACAGCAAAGAATACCAAAAATTTGTGGCTGTGCATAACTAGCTACTAACAGCAAGGACTGAGAGATTGCAAACTCAATACCTAACACACCATACCCAGGAATAGAGTAATGACTAATAGGAAGTTGAAGTTTGTAAAATGGATTTGTGTCTAAAATCAAGTATACCTGCCGAATATCTTATTTAAAAAAAAAAAAAAAAAAAAAAAAAAGCTACTTAGATACTCCTCTCCTCCACAAATCAACACACTACAGATTCATTCTTCTGGATCTGACTTTAATTATTAATTACCATTCAGCTTTGCTGAGACTGTCTGGTTGTTTCATACTGTCAGAGGAGAGGATCCATCCCACTTCAGCTAGAAGAAGGGCAGGAGGATGGATAAAATTTAAAAAGGGAGAACAAAACAAAACAGTAAGACCCCAACACAACCTGTTTGTTTTATAGTTTCAGAAGATGGTACTGTTTAAAATTTTACTTTCAACATCTAAGGAAAAAGTCAGAAATAAAAAATTAAATAACTGCCTATAGCTAAATACTTCTTATCCAGAAAGCTCAGAACTGAGCTGCAAATCCATGGAAATAGATATTTCTTGAAGAAATTGCAACTAAAACCTCTATTTCAGTGATGTTCATTACAGTAAAATGTAACTCCTCATCGCAGGTAATGGCAGATAATGACCACAAAAGCTAAATGTTTCCTTACTAAATTCATAATGAACCCAAGTGGATAAAGGCTAGGTAGACAGGTAATTCTTTAATACATGTTTTTACTGAAAACAAACATTTTGCTCCCTGGCAGTCACTCCTTTTTACTGCAAAGTGAATTCTTTCTGTACATAGGCAGCTCAGAGAGCTTGTAAGGCATTTTGTAATTTAGCTTTTATATTCACTGAAATGCAGGCAGGTTCTTGCTCCGAAGATGTACCTACAGCCTAACTCACCCTATTACCTAAAACTATTTGCATTTTGTTCAAGATGACATGATCCTGAAGGTTCAGGCGTCAGAAAGGGGCATGAAATTCTGTTTTAATCTAACTAATTAATTTGATACTTTTCTCTTACATTGGGATGGGAGGACAGGGATGAAATCCCATAGTCAAAATGTTTGTCTTGACAAAGGAGTAAGAAGATGGTCTCTCAATGGAGCAATGAGACAGACACAATTCTGGGCAGCAGAAATGTCCCTCAAAGGAAAAAGCACAATCAAATTTCCTAAAAAGGCTTTCTTTATAAAGAGGCAGTAAGGAAAAGATGTAGGTTCTCTGCATCTTTTATCTCAGACACTGTTTCATCCCAGGCTGTGGATGAAAATTCCCTGAAGGAATACGAACGTGTTGGGATGTGCTCTCAGGCAGATGGGACTGCAACTACAGCCAAGCACATCTCCAGGAGGAAAAGGCTTCTTCCTAACCTCCTGCAGATTGATCTGCAGTGTCAGATAATTATAGTCTCACTTGAGACTTCCAGTCATTGTGAACAGTACAATTAAAACACTCACATGACCCTTGAATGAAAGGAATAAACTGAAGACATCTCAGATGCAAAATCAAAAGCTAGATGGGATAACCTGTTCTTCCTGCCCAGCTCCCTCCCCACCAGCTCTTCTGGACCCAAATGCATGTAACTCAGAAACATACCTAAAGCGCATAATTCAAAATACAGCTACCTACATTTAAAAAAACCATGAAGCTCCTACATCTTCTACTAAGGAGTCTCAGTGTTCATACAGTCAGACAGGTTTGGTGACATGAGAAACATGAGATTAAATTTGTCTACCTTTGACCTTCATCTATGTGACCTTGTCATGTTCTTGTATAGGAGATTAAAAGGCCCATGCTCACAAACATATTCTTCCTATATAAGTACTCACATACAGCAATCACATTATCTCTTGAACCTTTCTCTTTGATAAGATTAATGATGGGCCTCTCTACAACTCACCTCATAAAGCTTATTTTCCAACATCTGGATCATTTTTTGTGGACCCTTCATCCACTTCTCACCCCCTGTCTTCAGAGTATGCCCTGCAGAAATGAACACATTTCTGAAGTGAGGGCACCAGATTCTGAAGGAAGGGCACCAGCAGCTACCAGAGGCAGACTTCCACTTAACACACCCTTTACAGAAAGCCCACAGACAGCTTACAGGACACTCATCAAGTTTACCTGAACAGTGATTCTGGGATAAGCCAGCATAGTGCTGCTGGAGACTGATACTAAACATTTTGTTCTGCTTTCCCTAAAAGGGAAAGATCACCTGACAAGAATGCCTGATAACATTATTGCAAGGAGAGGGGGGATTAAATGAATACAAATACATACAAAAAACCCAGCATTTTGTCATCCGCACCACCAGGTTCTCCCCAGAAATACAAGAACTTTCCAAGCCCAGACATTATTAATTTCTCAGTCTCCAAAGAGCTGTTTTCAATCTGTCTCCTCTTGTTTAGCCTACACCTCCAGCAATAACTATTCTAACTAGTCTCTGCTCCCTCAGGATAACTGACAGTAGAATCCAACTGATTTTCTTCAGGAGAAAGAGCAAGTCTGTAAAGCAAAAGTAGGCAGCCAGAGACAAGGAAGGGAAAAAAAACCAAACAGTCTTCCAAGTTTGGATCACAAATACAGGTAGGAATTTCAGCATCAAGTACAAACCTCTTGAGCCCTTTTTGCTGCATCAATTCAGTTTAAGTACATGTTGAAGTCACCTCCAATAACCTTTTACTAGGTTCTGAGTTATTTCCCAAAGCAGCCCTATATCTTTTTTTTTCCTGATGTACTGCTCTTCATCTGGCTGTGTTAAAAATAATTTTGCTAGAACTTCATCATTTCATCATCCGTTTCAAATTGTCCTTGCAACATCCTTCATTATTTTAATAGTTTTTGTACCACGTACAAACTTAACAGCAAAATTCAAATCCTTGTCCATACCGGTGATTGAAAATACAACATTGGATTCAGAACCAAAGCATAGAAACTGAAGTAATGACTTTTCACAAAATTGTGAATTAAAAATCCTCACTGCTTTCCCAAGGGAGATTTTTAATTTTTTTTCTGGCACTTGCCCCAAACAGACTATTCTAGCTGGTGGAAAAAAAATTCCAACGTCTGCAGCCAACAGACCTGCCTTGGATTGTAAACACCCAAGATCCTTTTTTCAACACTAAGCCATCATGTGAATTCACAGCTTTTAAGGAAACACCATGTGTTCCGACTGTCTTATTTACCCAACATTAAAAAGCCTACCAGGAAAAATACATTTTATTCTCCTAGTTCAATGGCTTATGTTCTTAATTGCAGAACAGGAAACAGTTGAAGAGAACTGTTCACTGCATTTCATCATTCTTAGCACTGAAGTGGCTCCAGTGTTTCAGTTAGCTTGAGGGCTCCCAAAGTGCTTGCTCACATCAACAGAGAAAATCTCACTCATCTCTCCACAGCTCACTTCTTCATCACCTCTCCAGGAAAATAAAGCCTAAGATTTTTACTTAATACCGCCATTACAACCAAGCACTCTCTACCCTCCTCTCTTCTTTCAAACTGGGTTTCTCTCCTATCTATTTTTTTTATTTTTATTTTAATTTTTATTTTTCCCCTCAGAACTGGAACACAATCTGCAAAGGCAAAGCTCTTCAGCTCTTCATGGCAACTTCAACATATAAACTAAGCATCCTTACATCCATATGGTTGTGGGAATGCTACCACTGAGATTTAGCATTCAGAAACTCCCTATCTAACACTACATATAATATCTGGAACACAGTGTCCATTTTTGGGATCCTGCTGCAAGAAAGATTGACAGACTGGAGTGAGTCCAGTCGAGGATTCACAGTCCAGCACAGGATTCAAAGAGCTGAAGTACATGACAGGTAAGAAAAAGTAAGGGAGCGTCCCTCATCTAGTGAAGAAGAGTAAGGCATTTCCTAAAGAGACAGGTTCTTCCCAAAATCATCTCTTCATCTAAAGAGATGAAAAACTACAAGCTGAATTATAAATTCCAGTGGGATACAGAAGGGAAAATGTCTTCACTATGAGAGTATGTAAGTACTAGAAGAGGTCACTCAGCAAGGCTAAGGAATTTCTATCCTTGGAGACCTCAGAACATGACTGGACCAGATCCTTAACAACTTCATCTCACTTTTGATATAACTCCTATTTTTGAGCAGGAAGCTGGATCAGATGACCTCTCAATGTCCATTCCAACCTCAAGTATTCTGCAGCTATATGTCACAGGAATATTTTTTTAAATTCATTTCATGTTCTTTAATCTCTCATGTAAATATTGTATTTTAGGACAGAAGATTTTTTGATCAAATTTCTGAGTCCAAAAACTTCAGAGGAAACCAAGTATATTTTATTACCATAACCACTTTCACCTTTTTGTAAATAACACAAAGATTTTATTCTCCTTTTAATAATTGCTGCATAAAAACATACTGCAACAATTTATAATGTATCAGTTCTATTCCTGCTGTTGCAGATAGCTCTTCTCACTATATTAAGCAGGCAGTAAAAAGTCTTGCTTCTTCTGAGATAAAGCAAGTTCAGAGAAAGGATTTTCACTCAGACCTTACAATCACTAACTCAGTTTCACGGCATAATTCATGGGCAGAGTACTGAGTATATTTCTACATTTCAGCTCTTTTTTAACTTTGCCATTTTTATATCCTTTCTCATTGTCACAGTACAGCAAGGGAAACCCTACAGCTACAGTAGCCACAGCTTAACCCTTTTAAAAATATTTAGAATCCTAAAATCATTTAGATTGGAAAAGACCTTAAAGATCATGTCCATCTGCTAACCCAGTGCTGCCAATTCCACCACTTAACCTTGTCCCTAAGTCTTTTAAATACTTTGAGGGATGGTGACTCCCCCACTTTGCTGGGCAGGCTGTTCCAGTGCTTGACAACCATTTCAGTGGAGAGATACAAATTTTAGTAGGAATTACTTACTAATGAGCATGACTAATAATAGTCCCTTCCTCCTTGAAATTGACTTTCTTTAGTAGATCAATAGTTGCATCCAATGATTTGGTCACAGTCATTAAGCAGGTTAGTGGCAGTTTGGCACCAGAGCCGAGGCCTTGTAATCACACCACCTTCACCACTAGACCATCCTGCCTTCACACATCTCAATCAATTTTTCCAGTGAGATGCTATAATTCATTTGTATATATGGTTAAATACATCAATAAACATAAATAATAGGCTTTAATTTGTGATATAAACCACCACGAACATAGTGGTATTTGTTACAGATTAGCAAGTGTATTTATAATTGTTATGACTTGAATTGAGCCAGTAATTCTCTCCAGAGAAGAAGCAAGAAACATTACAACTTATTTTCCTAAGCACTGTTATATACACTCTTTGGAAGGGCAGGACACTATATAGCAGTGATAAATGATCTTCCAATAAACCATCTATAAAATGTTTTGAAATATACTGGATGAAAATTGCATTGAAATACAGAGCAAATCACATGCTGTCATTTTAGAAGCCAAACTGTATGCTGTTGCAGTATACCTTTGACTTAAATTCATATCACTGAAAAGCAAAGGGAGAAAGGTAGCAGTAGGATGGCTCCTTTTGACAAAGCACCCTGTAGCAACCATATCATTACGTTTGCATAGATCTCCAAGAAGGAGGCAGTTAATGAAACGCTGATCATTTTCCCCAACTCTAAGATAGACATGTTAATTAAAAATTAGAGGAAATCATCATCATACAAAATGAGTTCACTGAGAGAGAGTATAAAAATACCTACCAGCCAGTGCTCTGTACGCGAGACTTCCTTTCAACACTAATTAAAATGGATATTTCTGCACATGGAAGTCTACCCAATGAAACGCAAATAATAGTGTGAGTTTAACATTTAATGATTTCTCTGTTAAAGACTTTCATTCAGGAATGCTATAATTTACTCTGAGTAAGATCCACTTAATCACCACATTTACTGCTTCTTTTTTCTTCCTACATTTCCTTTTTCTAGACAGACATGAAACTGGTAACTTAAGATTTAAATTCTGATCAGTTAAGCTTTTATCTATTACATTTCCCAACCTCCATCTTTATTTTCCAACTTGTACCACAGATGATCCAGCTGTAGCTGAAAAATCTTCCATAGCTTCATGAGCTGGTTTCACCAGTGAATGAAACACTGACAAGTACAGCTTCACCCCACAACAGAGCATTCCCCCCAGAAGCAGGAAGGCTTCAATTCAGCTGCACAAGCAAAAAGAAGCAGCATTAAAGAAAGGGGAAGCGGGAGCCACGTCAAAGGGAGTAAGGCGAAGAGGGGACCTGGTCTGGAGGCTCAAATCCTGACACAGAAAATTCAGACGAGTTCCTCTGATAGTAAATTTACAGCCTCTTAAGGAATGCTCCTCCACCTTAACTCCCTGTGAGCAGAGCGAAGATATAAACCGCTCTTTGTTTTCCTTGGTTTGCTAAACCATTATGATCTTCAAGCAAACACTTTCTCTCATACATGTGTAAAGCATTTAGTGGGACAAAATTCTGACCTTGACTGAGATCTTGGTTAGCAAAATTAAAGGATCCAACATCAAGCATTCCACACACTGACAAAGATAGGATTAAAACCACTACGTCTTTGCCATCTCTGTCTTTCTTTGCCAAGGCATCTCTTAGTAAGAGATTCTCAAATCAGCTTCTCATGCCTGTCTTCACACACAAAGCTGCTAACTTAGAGGAGACTATTTTTAGCTAGGGTGCCTGGTTTCCCAGAGCGACCAGGGCTATAGCTGCAAAGCTTGTCTTTCACATCTCCTACCGCAATGAGGTGGAGCAGCCAGACCAGGCTACTACAGCAGGATGAGCGAGATGGGATCTGCCCTGAACACTCACTGGGATCTGAGATAATGTTAACTCTTTTGAGCACATTCATTTAAGTGAAAAATTTAACAGACTGCAAAGACAAGACTCAATCTATACCCTGCATCCATAATAAAATGATTAAACAAGCTTCTTTTTATTAAGATGCTCAAGAGTGGATGAGCAAGAGGAGATGAGTCACTTTTCCTTTTGAGCCTAGAGAGATTTCTGTCAAATCCATCCTGCTACTGCAATAGAAGTGGAAGGAGTCTGGGCTAGTAGCCCATTATGAAGAAAATAATGGTGTATTGTTGAAACCCCAATGGAGGCAAGTAGCCAAATATGTTATGAATTGATGTCTTAATCAACACTGCTAATAAAAAATATATATTAAAACCCACAAAATGCATTAACAATGTATTTTTATTGTTAAGCTGCACACAAATTCACAGAGAAGACCTCAGAACCTTTCAGAGCAAAAGGACTCATAGTTTAAGAAAGATAAAAAAATCCTGCAGAAAAGCAACACAGCTGCAAGCAAGTGGTCACAGCAAACTGCAACAAGCATGGACTTGTTTAGCTGCGTGAGCAACATTTTCCGAGAGCCTGAATGGTGACTTTCTCAAATACTCATCATAAACTTCAAATGACCCTTCCCCATCACCCTCTGCAGTGTGCTCAGAGGGAACAGAAATCATGACCTTTATGAAACATGGAAGCATGGGCTGCTATGTGGCAAAAAGAGTTTAATGTAGTAGTTGTGCCACAGAAGGGACAGGCAAGTTCACATAGTTCCCTACTGCACAAGACATTCTCTCGACAAAAAAAGCTCAGTATAAGCACGCAGGATTCCCAGAATCGGAATCCCATCCAACCAGCACTCCGACAGCCCAAAGAGGAGTCAATCAGGAGAAGCCAACTCTGTACTTCCAGCACAGAAATGATGATTCAGCAAAGAACCCAGACACATACCAAGTATTCACAGAATTAACTCCAAAGTTCTAACGCTAGTTTTCTAAATGACAGCTATGCTGCTGATCAGCAGCAATTTGTTCCAAATCAACTTTTATTCCATTCATATAATGAACTAGCTAATGTTATTCATCAGCTGTAAGTTAAAATTAAAGAAAAAATGCATTGCAAAAAGTTTTTTTTATTTATTTATTAATCTATTTTTAATTCTAATATTCCTTCTACGGGAAACAGTTCTTCAAACATGACTGAATTTTAATGCGATAGAGTGCCATTGAATTGATACTCAGGTGAAATTTCTTTTATTACACACACAAGATTTTTGTAAATTAACTTCTACAAGCCTGCAGCACTCTAGAAGCACCCAATATTTTTAATACATTTATAGAATTAAAGTTGGACTGGATAAACTATGAGGTTGCTGCTGTAGTACTTCTGTAAATACCAGAAGTGTCATAGGTAATTGTATTTATATTAAAAAAAAAAAAAAAGGTACTTCATCTCAGCATCTAATTCTTGCACCCTCAAGGATAACTGTATGTTCATTACACTGATGAATTTCTGCTTTAAAGAATTTCTCAGTACAAAAGAATAAGAGTGACAGTTACAGTTAGGATAAAATTCTTCACACAAAACCAAAATTGGTTGGTTTGATTCTTTTTTCTTTCCTTCTCTACAGACTCCACCAGTGTTACAGGAACAGTTTCTGTTACTTGAATATGATAAATTATACTGTACGTTCTGATACATAAGTCCCATTAGAATCTACATCAATATATCATAAAAACATATCTTCTTAAAGTTTCATCTCCCTTTATAAAACAGATAATTTAATTTGAACAGGAAATATTGGTGGCTTGAAAAAGAAAACACTTGAAGAAGTCATCTCCTCGCAACCCATTCAGCACACCTATACATTATACACCAAAAGAATCTCAAATAATATTATATATTCTACTGATGTAACACCTGGTAACTTCAAAACACTGTAAGTTTCATGAGAAAAAAGCTAGCAGCAGTCTAAGAGGACAATTCCAGATAGGTTACAGCAAGAAGTATCCCCTTAACAATTGTACTTTTGCAATAGTACACTGCACCATGAAAAGGAATAATCCTTTAAGACGAATTCATATCCTTAATACAGTATTCTCGTAGTAGCTGTAGTTTCAGCCTAGAAAATAATCTAGTTTTGTAAAGAATAAGCCTTAAAACTTAAAAAAAATTATCTGCTCCGGACACCTATTTTGGAGATGACTTTCTAGCAACTTCTGCAGAGTGTAAAATTACCATCTGTTGAAACAATGCTTCACTGAAGTTGGTCTGGATTTAGTAGAGACAGTATTACCTCAATGAAAACTATTAAACAGTTCCTAAAATAATACATATAATTTGCACCAGTTTACAACCAGATTTTCCTCACAAAAAAACAGTATAATAAGCTTTTTTATTTTTTCTTTTGGTGGAAAGCCATATTTTCAAGCCATATTTTCTTTCCTTTTATGAACTCATTTAACAACATTGCTAGACTACAAACATTACCCTTAAAATGGCAAACTGTGTTGCTGTATTTGTGATTTTACTGTAATCCCCTTCTCCCACTGTGAAGAAAAAGACATAGGAACAAGCTTATAGACTTACAATAAAATTCCTTAAAAAAAAAAAATCGAAGAAAAAAAAATAAAGCATTTGGCAATGTGTCTGGTTATGCTTCATCTGCAGTTGGTTTAATTTAATGCCACTGCATACAGGCCAGGATTTAGTAGCCAGGCTCAGGCTGCTTACTCTAAATCTAAAATTAAGACGAACCGAGCCCAATTACTATTTAAGAAGAGCTACAGTGCTCACTGGGTGCAGAACCTCATGATAAGGTTTCAAAAGCACTTCAGGACATTTAACCACTTGTTTTCTTTCAAAGTTTCTCTACCAGCTTTACATAAACAGCTGCTGAATCAAAGTTTGGCTTAGTTTGACACTACAGCAGAGCTACCCCTCGGGCTTCTGAAAAACACCAAAGCATTGCTTCAGTTTGAATCTGACAGGCAAACACTGAAAATTAATTTTCTATTGTCAAGCTTTACATTGGCTCAGGTATCATCCACCTGCACTGTTCCAATCACCCCTGTGGATCAGGTATCATCTTTCTTCCAGAATCAGGCAGGGAGCCAGCAAGAATTTCACACTGCACTGCCTGGCTAATTTGACAGCGTTCCTCCAGATCACACTTGGGCTGCTGGATGATGAAGGAGAGTGCCTGGGCTGGTATCAGCAATCTTTGGAGCCAGGTTCTTATTCCTGATTTGCATCGACCTGGGAGAAGCAACCAGGGAGAAGTCTCCCAAGAGGACAGAGCCACAGGCTGATGGCCAACACACTCCTGTTCTGTGGGGTCTGCCCAGAGACGAGGAGGAAGAAAGTACAAGGTCTGCAGGAAAACCTTCCCCCTGTGGGAACTGTGGACCAAGGCAACCCTGGTCACAGGCACCTGAAGGCAGTCAGAGCCTTGTCACTGCTACACAGCTCCAGCAGTCAAAGTTCTCTTACCTAAGGTGGGCAAAGGGGCAGAGCAACAGCCTCAGAGCAATACGTGTGTGTTGCAGAGCCCCAGGTGTGGGTGAACACACTGCCAGCCCTCCTCAGCTGAGCAGAGCTGTACAGGTGTCACTCTGACCACAACAGTCTGGACCATGCAGTGTTACAAATCCAACTGTGCAACTGAGATGCCATCCAGGTTCAGTGGAAAAAAACCAAAGCCTTCTGTCAGTCTGGGATCCCATTACTGGATCAAATTTAACAGTTTTATAAGCTGGTAACAGAGATCCCTGGCATTTATCATCCCCTCGGTTTCAGAGACATACATGGACTAAAGGAGTGTCTCCATTCTCAAAACAATACCAAAACAGTGCCTCCTGCTATACACCACCTCATGCTAAACATCATTACAGAGTTTTGCAACACACACACACTGCCTAAGGTTTTGGGGTTTTTTTTAACTCTTGCAGAGAGCGGGGGGGGAAATATTTTTATCAGGGTTGGGGGTTTGTTTGGGTTTTTTTGTTGTTGAACTGTTGTCAGTTTTTTTATGACTCTTACATTTGTTCTGATGACAAATCCAAACATGAAGCACAATTCTAGATGCTATTAAGTAGGTGAGATACTAACATTGAAAAGCAATAAACTATCAAGATGCAAAAACGTATAAAATATTTAACAAAAACTGTGGGACAGGCTCTAGAATAACTGAAACACAATGCATAAAATATCACCCTGTTAAGAAACCCTGAAAGCACTTACTAAAAAAGATGCATATATCAGAAATCTTCATACTGCTGTTAGACAAAAGAAGTGCTCAGACATTGACTGTCAGCATTACTTGACTTAATACAAAACAAGCAAGCTGAGGCATTATTTGTGGTGGTTTTTTTCACATACCACTAATGAATCAGGGTGCTTTTAAAGCAATATAACATTAGGACCAGATGCATTTAGTGTCTAGGGATGTTAACACCAGGTAGTGCAGGCGACTTGACATTTATACATTTGTGATGGCACCATAACCCAGGCTACAACACAACAGTGCTCTTCTAAACACAGCCAGCCAGAATACCCCTGTCCAGGGAAGCAGAAAAGAACTCCTGGAAAGTACCACAGTTCCCTGAAGCAAACCACCATGAAAACACCCATGCAGGTGTTTGTTTAGTGTGGTACTTGAGAAATGTAACCAGCTCACTCTGCACCCACCACAACTGCCTTCAGCGGGCTCCAGGACTCAAAACGTTGCAGCAAGAAATAACATGTTCAAAAGCTTCTGCAGAGGGGTCAGAACCATTCAGTGACACAGTAATAGCCCCAACTACTGGCCACTGTAAGGCTGCCTTCATTTGCCTTCTTCCACCTTGATCCCACTGAAACCCCTCTCGCAGATAAAAAAAAAAATACTCTGCTATTAGGCTTCCCTTTTCCAACTATTCTGCTCTGCAAAAAAACCATAAGCCCAAACAACAACAACAACAAAAGTTTCTGTGTGTAATTCAGTAACTGAGAATTCATTTTAAGTCATAAAAGTACTTTTTCCTTTTTTTTTTTCTTCTTCCCCTCCCTCACCCTCTCAAACTAAGGTCAGCAAATATAGTCCTCGTCCTCAGTTTTTTTCAGGGTTACACCCTCAAAGGCATTTCAGAATACAGTGGAGTCTCAGCTGTGAAACAGCATCAGTCACCTATGACAACACAGCAATTCAGGACATTCCCATCAAGTTGACAAAGATGCATAACTTAAATAAAAACTCTTGTTCAAATTATCAACAAATGAAAGTTAATGATGGATCAAATCTGGCAGAACTATTCTAACATGTAACACAATTTGGTCCCTGGATATAAGATGTGAAATTTAAGTGATAAACGGTTGCTGGGGACCTTTTCAAGATAACTGACATGCTACGGTGCATTAATATTTCTTTCATTAGCATCAATCTGGAGTGCTCACATGTTGGCAGAAGGCCAAGTGCGTTGTGTAAAAAAAAATAGCCCACCACAATGGTCTACTTGAAAGACAAATAATTCAGGAAACCAAACATTTTTAGTATTAGTCAGATAGTATTAAGAATCTGATTTTTGACCCCAGTTCTTCACTGTCGTCTCATGTTGCATCCATGTCTTAGGGAAATTACAGTACCAGCAATTTATTTATCAAGTACTTCAATTCTGTCTGAAATCAGGTATTTTGGCATGAGTATGACCTAGCTTCCTTTCACAGTTCAGGAGGACAAGAAAATTTTGGAAAGCCAAGAGTTTGTAGCAAGTGTGATTCAAGTCCATTGGTTGTTTTCAGAGTAATTTAGTACAATTGGCTTTTTTATCTATTCTAAGAAATGTATTTGTATTCTTCCCTTACCGGGCTCTTCTGGCATACAAGAAATTGTGGTAAGAGAGGGCAGGAGTTTGAATCATAGGCCAGTGAGAACTTCAGCCCACTGTTGCAGTTATATTATCTCCTCTCCATTCTTCCTCATAACTGTTCTATTTCAAAGCCAGCATTTACACATCATGTGCTCATTCTCAGCAGTCAGTGTCATCCACCTTTCAGCTGGCTACTTCTAGCTTGTCACAGTCACTTTGGCCACAAGATTCTCCTAGTAAAAACCTTTACAAAAGTTAAATTTGTCTGGAGCCTGGGACACCAACAGGCCTTATTTGCTCTGGGAAGCCTAACCTTGGAGCATAACCCATGCACAATCTTGTCCAAATACCTGGAATCTCCATTTCAGCTCCAGCACAGGGTCCTGGCCCAAGCTACGTCATAGGTGTGTCTGGTCCCATTGCTGTTCCCTGATGTTCCCAAATTGGTGCTTGGATTTCCTGGCTTGACCTCAGATTTGACTTGTTACCTTGCCTACAACTAGGGAAATACTCATTTTACTTTTTTTTTTTATTTATTTTAACATTTTTTGGGAGGAATAGCAAGACTTGAAAAAATATGTTTTAAAAATTTAGACACTGGTTAACCTGATCTTCCTAGCTTATTTTACAATATTCTCCAGGGTTCTGAGAGTTGGTTAAGGACACATGGGCAGCTGAGGTGGAGAGACAGCAACACTATTCAATTAATGTTAATAAGCTAATAAAAACACTGTATGGTATGAAGTCACTGGTAAGTCAAATAAGTATTTAAAAAAAAAAAAAAAAAAAAAAAAAAAAAAAAAAAAAAAAAGAAAGAGAGAAAGAGAGAGAGAGAGGGAGAAGATCAATCTCTTGGATTTCTCCAAGCCAGACAAGTCTCGAATTCCCAGCATCAATAAAAAGAACAGAAAAAGCAGCAAAGAATGCATTGCCCTGGGTGTCATCATATGGAAGCGAAAAAGCGCAAGACCTTTCTTACCCTGTACAATCACAGTTCACTTCTCTGAAAATATCTAAAGACCTTTTGAGAGACGAAAATACATCTATTTTCTGTTATTACAGCCACAGTAGAGTGATCCTTGCATGGGTTTTATGCCCACACACAGGCAGCTAAAATCAGATAGTGAAGCAAGCGGCTGCTACCCAACAACAGTAATACAAATAAAACTAAAAAAAAAAAGACTCCACAGGTTGAGTTTCTGGCTGCCAAAGCCAATAGCTGCTAACGGTGTGGTACAAGTACTGCTTTGGGACAAACCTGGTGCCAACCAGTTCAGCCACAGCAGTTTCCAGTGTCTGGTAAAAGAGCATGAGAAGCCAGCATTTTTTTTTCCATCAGGAATCAATACATAGAACCATATTTGGATTTCAAGGGAACAACAGTAAATTTGGAGTATGGAATATTCTGGAGAAAATGTTTTTTACATGGGAGACTTAATTACTTTTACCAAAAAAAAAGAAAATTTTTTTCCCCTCAAGAAAACAGAACTGAACTAATGGCCTGGGAGAAAAAGTTAAAGCAGACAGCAAGTGGAAGTTCAAATGAAGATTATGCTAAATATATATGGGACAGAATTCAGAAAAGGAGGAATGTTTCTGAACAAAAAGAATAAATCCACCATGACAGAAAGCCACAAAGGACAGAATTAATAAGAATGCCTAAATTAGACAGTAAATGTGATAGAATATCATATATAGATAAGATTATTAATAAAGAGGAGCATATTGTGCATTTCTCCCCAGTTACAAAAACACTGTTGCCTCTCTGCTTAATTTGTGTAATTCCAGGGGATTCAAATTCATCCTGGGATCCACACACATCCTTCTTCTTCAGTTCCCATTTGTTCAACAGTTTTTGTATGTATTACCAGATAAAATATAAACATATCACTTGCTTCCAATCACACAGAGCCCTTTTCCTGAATTCCTGAATGTTTTCTCCACGTACCTCCCCTCACACAGCTTTTTGACCATTTGGAAATACAGCAATCCCACATGGAATCTTCTCCTTTTAAGCCTATTCAGTAATGATTTTTTCCCTGCTGCTTCAAAACTCCAGCACTCTCTCTGAACCCATAGAGTTTTCAGGATGTGATCTGTATCAGGACCAGCATCATTCCTCTGTATGAGTGATTCCTGAACAGAAAGGCACTCAGCAATACAGATCTTTGAACTAAGGCTTCTTAGGGCTACACATTTCACAAAACTCACCAAATCCACAAATGCTCACAATCAAGGTTACAGCGGCAATGCTGTGTTGCAAGAAGGGGAACAAAATGCAGAGGGAATAACACCAGACATAGCCAACAGGAACTTTCCACCAAAAGCCTCCCAGGCCCAATGCACACCCAGCTCTGAGCAGAGCAGCTCTCAAAGGGATGTAAAGAAAGAGCAGAAGGAAATGCAGAGATGCCCAACGCAGTGACAGTCTCACAGAAAGAGATTTGTCATATGTTGAGAAGGAAATGGAATATTGATCGGCTAATACCACTTTGTTTTTTTCTATTACATATATTACAGAAAGAGGAAACTGTCTCAGTTGGGGTTCAGTCCTCACTAAGTCACACAGCTGAGGCTTAGCCCAGCTGGACTTCTCACACTAGACTTTAGTAGCATCTTACCTGATGTATATAATGGCTGAAATACTGCTTTCTGGAAATGTTTAGATTCTATTTGGTTGGGTCTTGATTTGGTCAAGGTGAACAGCATGTGCTTCTTTAGCTTAGTGACCCATAACAAAACTAAATACAAGCTTTGTAAAGCTTCTGTATAGATCAATGTTCAGCAAAGGTTCCAATAAAGCAGCAGGAATCTTCATTAGTCCTGTGGGGAAAGGTATATATTTATTCTGGTTTCCCTCAGATAGTGGAAAAAAATAGAACAATAAGATAAGAATTCCAGTCCTTGAGTAAAAGCATCTGTAAAATCAAAGACTGAAATGATAAGAAAGAAAAAAAGGGAAGGAAATTGGTATCACTATAGCAACAAAAGGAATATAATGAATGGCTGACATAATTTTTTCAACCTACATGGGTTTAACTATGGATGCCCAGGACAGAGAGGAACATTTTATTTGCAGTAAAGCACTAAAACAATCAGCCATATATTCCATTGTATTTCTATTTAGGTTTTTTTCCTCAAACTTGGCATTATGCAGTTTTGCTATCCCTTATTAGTGAGAAGTCTAATTACAGATCACAGATGGCAAATTCTTCAACTGGAATACAAAAAAGACTACTTTCAATCAGTCAGCATCTTACTTTGGTAAATCTGCAGACACAATATCCAGATGTAAATAAAGCATTAGGTACCAAAACGTCTCTTGTGAAGGAGTGACTTGCAGGAGCTACCAGGAAATAAAAACTTTCACTAAAATAATGAAAACTATTTGGGACCCCAGTATGAGGTACATAAAGGTACCTTCAGTCTTGCTCAGTGGGTTGGAAATCTCTTTTCCAAACCATGGGCACGAGAGGAAAGAAAATGATTACAGTTTCTCCTGCAAGTTCCTGGTTGGCGATGAAAGTCCAATCACAGAAAGAAAAATTG
Source organism: Phaethornis superciliosus (assembly GCA_023637945.1). Lineage (NCBI taxonomy): Eukaryota > Metazoa > Chordata > Aves > Apodiformes > Trochilidae > Phaethornis > Phaethornis superciliosus. Next base: position 10,117,917 of record JAJQWJ010000011.1, read on the forward strand.
TTCTAAGCCCAAGAAAACAATGATGGACCCTGTGGGTAGAGAGTTCAGTAGTGTGGAGACAGAAATAGAAAATAACTGATTTTCAAATTATGATGAAGGCTGAAAGCAATCTGAAAGCATGTAAAATGAACACGAAAGACAGGGAAGATAGGATGGTTAGTCTGGTGAATCCTATGGAGCTTTGTGTCTCTTCTATAACTTTTCTAAATATTCTGCTTTTGGTTTATCTAGAGCTATTTAAATGTAAAGACTTTCTAAGACAACAGTGGACCTAAGGCTCGGTACAAGACAGGTAAAGAGAAAGATCTACTTTTTTCTAATTACTCTATTTCCTGAACTCTAACAGACCATTAGTTTTCATCTTGATATTGCACATTAATTCTCCAATTAAACCCACTGTGTGGGTGCTCCACACACACCAAACCCAAGAGATCCCTGCCCCCAAAGAATTTACAAGTCTAGATAATCCCATATGAAGTGTATATACAGCCCACTTAATGATGTTGCAGTTCCCTTAAGCCAGTATGCCTAACCCATTAGCTGAGGTGGCATGAAGGAAAGGGAAGAGGAAATCCATTGTACATACATGGAAATAATTGGGTTGATCAGTCTTTGCTTAGTCACAATTGTGATTTTTCAGACACAGCAAACTGTCCAGCTGAAAGACAAGCTAGCTTCTCCATACCAGTCATGAACAAGGCCTACAAGGAACATCCACTATCATCAACCATCTTCATGAGTCCAGGGAAGCCACCAAACATGTACGTCTACATGGAGGATAAGGAACATCATCTAGGAAAAAATCAGATCCGCCTGTATGGAACCCATGAGAAAAATAAGAAACTTTCAAAAACTGAGCATGGTTTTTCTCATTCCATAAGCAATTATTTTGGCACACTAAAGGCTTGAACAAAACACAACATCCCTCTAGAAGGGTGACCTCAAGATCAAGTATTGTGCTCAGTGGTCAGATGGAAAAGCAGGTTCACCACGGCTTCTCAGAAGTCTGACTAATCAAAGAGAGTGCATAATTACAGGTGGAAAAAAAGAAAATAATTTAAGACTAGGCCCTGTAAACACCCAAATGTGCATCTGGAGGGGAAATCTCTCCAAAACCAAGCAGTAATTGAGATTCCTGATATTGAAGAACTGAGGGCAGCGGCTCAGACATGCCAGTTTTCCCAGAATTTTGCAACAGTACTTATCCACACTTACCAAATGCAGGCAGAGGACAGGATCAGGTAACTGTAGCATTTACTGCTACAGAAAATATGGGTTTGGGTTTGGGGTTTTTTTTGTGGGGGGGGAGGAAACAGGTTAGAATTGACGGACAGATGATTAATTTCTTTGTATCCTATGAGATAAACAGAAGGAAGCCTTTAATTATGCTAATTTTGGTTTAAAATGAAAACCAAAAAACCCACAACAGGACAGACATTTCTATTACAGCCAGGAAGATTCTGCGTGATGTGTTCAGATGAGACTTTTGAGCACAAGGTCTTGTAGCAATTAAGGAAGTATGAAATGGAAATTAAAAAAAGATTACAGAAAGACTGTCTAAGATGAGATGCTGGAAACAATCTGTGAGACAAAGTGTTTTTGCAAATATTTCAGTCATGAGATAGGTCACACTGTTAAGCTTGCAAAGCCCAAGACAGCACTGAAATAATTTTCTACTCTGTAGCTTTATATATTTGCTTAGAGTAGCAAATATCTTTCATTATCATTACGGCTTCCATGATTGCAGTCTGAAAATAAAGAGGATAAGAACTGAGGATTCCTGGCAGGAGAATACAGAATGCTGTAGCAAGTACTAAGAACCTCCTTTTAAATGTACATTTCTTGTATAAGATATGGTGAGTAGTATTTTTATTCTTTTTCTATCCAAGCTAACAGAAATATAACAACCTGAAAATTCACTATTCTGATTACTACATAGTTAACATATCTGATGCTATGACTACTACATCTGATAGTACTATTACATATTTTGTGGTTACCAAAAATATTCATAATCTCTAATCAGTTCAGGTTACACAAAATTTTGTTGAAATTAAGACATTCAACCCCAGAGACAAATGATAACCAAAACTGCTCTAGCAGGTGTTTACTACAAGACTAGACCTTCCAGCAATTTTTGCTCCTGATCTCCATTTATTATAATGAAGATCTGCATTTCCAAGGAAACTTTAAACCTGAGTGACAAATCAAGATATGAGAGTTTTGTTAAGAAAGCGCCTCTTTTTTTTTCTTTTTTTTTTTTTTTTTTCAAATTTGATCAACAGGCTTTAGCTTTAACTTCAAATGCCTGAGTCTCATTACATTATTGAAATGAGATTGCTTCTGTCTCATTAGTGTTATTACTAATTGCAAAGATTGATATCAATTGTAATATTAATATGAGACACTTACTTCAGAGTTACATTTGGGCCAAACTGTGAATCAAATCTACATTTTATTACATTTAACTGTGTTTCTCTGATACATGGCTCCACTATCAGGTCTACATGGGATCTGCTATGTCTTGAATTACTTAGAGTTGCTAAGAAATTTAAATAAATTCCAGATTCTCCTTTCCCTTGGAAACACAGATATTTCCTGTTAAGGTATAATCAGTCTTGATATACTTCGTATTGCTGGGTGCAGAAGGGGATGTAAAATCTAAGCAACTCATTAGAATGCTGTGAGAAAAGCCTTTCATGCTTTTCTTCAAGGAGGGGGGGGAGAAAATGAGGTGAAAATAGCTCAGGCCTGTGTGTCTCTGCAACACCCTTCAGAATTTCACAGCTGAAAGTTCACCACCCATGCAACAAGTTCAGGAGAAAGAATGCAAGCTCCAACTTTAAGGACTCACTACAGCTGCATTTAAAATGGGAACCAGGAAGAAAGACCAGGGTTAGCATGATACTGACTGACAGCAGGGACTCAAGTTCAAGTCAATCTTCTAACCCACAGATCCAGACTAACCCAAACCACAATAAAAAGCAAACAAAAAGCTGCATGATGTAAGATAAAAAAGCTCATGCCCTCAGCAGGACCAAAAAAGTTCTCAGCATGACTGCCCTTCATTTTTCAGCAGCCAAACTTCTTCACCCACGAAAATCCTCAGGAGTCATGTATCTTCTGTACACAAAAATCCCAGAGCGTGGCTGTGGCAGCAGCAGAGCTTGCCTGCCCCCAGCTCACAGCAGCCACACACTTCTACAAGGGCTACAAAGCATATGGTGCTGGAGTGGGACTGAAGGCAATGAGAAGAACATTACCCAAGACAACTCAGTACCTCAAGAGAACTGCAAGTTATCAGTCTGTTTATCCTGCACCATGCAGGGATATTACCTTCAACAGGAACGGTGATACTGCTGACACTATTAGCACTGTCGTTCAAAAAAAACCCCAAAAAACAATGCTCAAGCATAGAGTGAACTTAAACTCCAGACATCCTGAAGTGACTCTGAACTGCATGACAGTTTCTCCAGATTCTTCAGAATATGGAAACTCTTCAGCTTTAAATAAAAAATGTGAAGAAACCAGATACGGTTAGTAGCCCTCCCAGTGTAGTAGCCCTCCTAGTGAAGTTTCTAGTAGATTTTTTTTTTTAATACAGCCTATTCCCCTATTTAGAAAGATAGGTACATATTAAAAAAAAAAAACAAAAAACAAAAACAAAAAAACTAAAAACAAAAAACACCCAAACCAAACAAACAAACAAAACCAACCAAAAAAAAAACCTCCCCACCACAATAAAAAAGCATGTAAACAAAAGCAGCACTGCATGACAGCATTATTTTCCTAAAGGTTGCTTAATTTACATGACATGCACCTCTGTTCAACCTTTATGCCCATTTCAAGCATTTATTCTACTACCACTGGAACACAGAGCTCCTTTTATGCAAATTACTCTTTTAATTCTTGGAAAATGAGGACTAACAAAATCCTCTTTTTAAAGTTTTGACTCCCAGGTAAAAACAGGGATTGGTGTTTGCAACGGAAATCCAAGAACATTTTCTTTGATTTCTAGATTATGAGATATTTTCCATCTCAAAGGCAGTGGATGCCAATAACCTTGACTACAGTTGATGAGAACTTGAGAGGAACTTGCATTAAAGATGCTCCCATCAGAGCATTCTTCTTCACAGAAATGGAGAAGCACTGGAGCCTGTCAAGGAAAAGTCATCTCTCCTGTGGAAGAGGGTCTGACCATGGCCATTTGGGATGAGAAAAGAGATCAATGGGCAATACCTGTTTTGTATGATTTCAAGTAATTCTCATTCAAAGACTGAGATTTTCATCCCCTTTGTAGACATTGAGTGGAAATAAAATGAAACAGAAGGACAAAAAGGAGGAGATCTCATGGCATCTATGGAAAACATCAGTAAAATGCAAATTAGAAATAAGTGGAAAGAAATACAGCTTATTTGTTTATAAATACCGGTATTAACTGCTAAGACTTGATTGCAATTAAATACTTAGTGCAGAAAAGTACTTTTTAAAATTCTAACTGGTTGTGTCCTAGTATTTAAGGTCAAATAAAAGTTCAATAGACTTCAGCAAGGTTAAACCCTAGCAGGTCAGAGATCAGGAAGAAATACTATAAACACTGAATATATGTTTATTTTTACACTGACTACATATGTACTGATCATATAGAGACAATATATACACATATGTAAGAGACCTTTTGATTTCTGAATGAGTTTAGTAGTTTAGTCTCCTGATTTTTTATTATCTGCAGTTTGCAGCATGCTGCAACCTCTCCAGTTTTGCATTACTTCTCTACTTACAGGGTGATCCTGTTGTGCTCCTTATGAACATCTGCTGCTGTTAAGAAGCAGCATTTAAGCATCTTAGCATGCCAGGCTGGAGATATTGTTATCTGAAAGAATAGCTGTCTTTAAGACACTCTCTCTACAGAAATAGTACACTATGTTATTGAAAGAAAAAAATTATTTACAACCGATTTGCAAGAATCTTTTTCTTCAGTATTATCTGACTTAGAAACAGATTTTGAGCTAAAGCTGAAGGCCTGAAAACACCAACCTCCATTCTCATTACTGTAACAATAAAGAAGGAAAGAAAAAAAAAACCTCAGGGCTGATTATCAACACAGATTTTCAGCCATAACTCTTAATTTCCTTGATTTTTTTATCTTCACCCAGGCTCTTCAACATTACATAAATGTTGATTTATGCTCCTTAGTGAAATTTCCTTCTTTGGTTGGTTGGTTTTGTTGTTTTTTTGTTTTTAATTGTCCTTCAGCAGTACGTTTATATATACTGTATATATAAAGCCTTACAAGTAAAAAAAACCTTTCAAAATCTGCACATGCTTTAACAGTGTCTAAACCATCTCATTGCTCTGTAATAGTATCTAACAGTGGCAGACAATGCAATACTAAGAAATATGTATAAGTGTGGGGTTTTTTTATTGAAAATATAATTAGGACTTATAGCATGTGATGAGTGAGAAAAAAAACAAAAAAAAAACCAAACCCAAACCAGGTCCTTCAGGTCTGTAAGCAAGCAGGCTCTTCAGATCACTGTCCCATGCTCCCATACTGTGTGACAGATTCAAGTCAGTAGCCTCTGCAAGCACTAAAATCTACTGGTTTAAAAAGCACACTTGAAGTGAATGGTATGTAGGTGGGCATGGTCAGCTAGGGAGTATTTTTAATATATCAACCAAAACCTCTTGTGAAGATGTTGGCAAATTATGTCAAGAGAGTTTCTTCAATCTAAGTCACAGCAGTTTGGGTTCTGCTAATTCCTGATGCCCATCCTTGCCCTAGTGATAGCTCCATAAGCAGGAGTTAGCTTCTGAGCTTAGGAGAAGAGGAATTTCATGGAGATGCAGTGCTGTATCTTATGAGTTGCACACAGCATCTCTGTCACAAACAAAAACTCAGCTAAGCCCCAGGCCACCCACACTACCCAAGTGTCCTGAACCAACACGCTCCGCTGTCGAAAGCTGAAGGCAGGATGTGCAGCTTCTCAAAGCTAAATTTTTTCAGAAGAGGCAGGTCATATTTCAGCTTCTGGGAGGTGTAGGCTAAACTGCATGTAACCAAGCCAGCAGAGGAACCTCCACCCTCATAGCCATTGCCTTCCCTCCCAGTCCCCCCCAGTGCTGGGAGACCTTCCTGCCCTGCCTTCCCAGCCCAGGGCAGAGAGCACTGGCTCCTTCCTTTGTTTCTTTCCAACATGAGGGGAAGATGTGATGAGCCAGGCTGTGCCTGCTGCAGCAGTGAGGAGATGCTGGCAGGCTGAGCAGCCCCTTGGGGTCCTTAAGCAGCAGCAGCCACAGCTACACGTGGGGACATGGGACTAGGAAGCTTGCTCAAACTTGGCCCTGGGCCACTTTAGCATGGCACCTCATCTCAGAGAACAGCTCAGAGATTTCATTACCTCCATCAGCCAATCCTCCAAACACCTATTCTGCCTTTGCCAAGGCACAGGACACCCAGATGGCTTTCAGGTTTTCTGCAGCGGGGTTCAGTACAAGCCACAAGCATATGGTGCTGTTTTCCCAGACTACACTCCATCCTTGGCTAGCTTGTTTTGGGGATCATTAAAAAGTGCTCTCTTGTTACAAAAGTGCTTCACTAATCTCACCTGCCTGACACAAAAGGTCTGTCCTAATGGCTGGGCAATTGAGATTATTGCTAATGATGCAATTACAACCAACACCCAGATTTCTGTTCTCTCTCTTCCTGGCTTATTTATTTCACTCATTTTGCTAAAGTGCAGGTTTTCCAAACACTATCTGGTTATACGTGTCTAGTATAATAAGGATGCAGCTTGCTTGTGATCTCTTAAATAACTGGAAAATATTGTTATTCTGCCATGGAATTATATTAACATGAGCCCCAACCCCACTTGGCCCTTTGCCTTTACACATTTGCAATACAAAGCACAGAGATACCACATTTATGAGTAAACAGTAAACTTTCATAAAGTTTATTGTTCTCTCCTCTCACTCCTTTTACATTCTGAAGTTCTTCACCTTTTCTACATTGCATTGGCTAAGATTACCAGTATAAGCTCTTGCATCACTTCTGGGTGAACAAAACCAACTAACCATCTGCATTTGCCAAATAAAACTAGATCTACACAGCCACAAAAGCCCCAAAGCCATTAGTGGAGTTGTATCTTAATGCTAAAGAGAAACAACAAAACAGTAGTTATCTATTATAGTGGATAACAAACAGTTGGATCCTACCCATGCTGAAATTGTAACTATTTGTGTTTAAAATTCTGATCTCTCAAAATAGTAATGACAAGTGCTGCCAGCAGATTTAGATAGCAAAAGCATTTCCATGTGAGATTAAATTTACTGATCACGTTGATCAAACATCTCTACTTGAATTTAGGGATTATCACTTTCCATATATGAAAATATTGAAGAAAACGCTGGATTCCATCTATCAGAATTTTTAATAGTGATACAAAAACCTCTTCCTTGCATTTTTTCAGTAGGTCTTAGAGATAGCTATGCAAGTTTACAGTGCTCCAAGCAAGGGAGAAGTGAGGAAAGACCAGGTTTTTTTAAATATCAAAAAGAGTGGCAAACCAGAAGGCAGGCAGGAGGAGTAATTCTGTATGTCTGTTTCTATGCACTGCAGACACTTCCATGCAGTTCTTCTCATGCCAGTTGTCCTAAGAGAAAACTCAAGTGAAACACAGGCTGCTGTGCCAGACCTGGCAAGGCCACCCCAGCCTGGGTGCAGCGTCCAGATGCAAGACATAAGAGATATTTGTGAAAAGTCAGTTTACAATTAGCAAGAAAGCACTGGTGAGCAATGCAAACACACTGCACAAACCTACAGACATACAGCTGTATGCAGACTTATAAAGTAGTTACTGAAGCTGCTTTGTTTTGGTTTGTTTTTCTTAAAGATACCAGCTCTAATTCTCAGCCTCAGGGCAACTACTTCACACCAGATGTAACAATTCAATAAATTGCTTCTAGGAAGTGCATTAAAAAATCTGGAAAAGGTCCACTACTCACTGTGATCCTGAGAATCAGATGAGAGAGATCATTCAACGGCAGCCCAGGTGACATTTAGAGATAATGTGAAGTGAAAGGATACCAGAGATTTAACTGTAGAGTCAAGTAATGCCAGGGAACTAAGATGTGGCTGATGCAGAAGAGTAACCTGTGTCAGTTAATAGAGAAGGCCTCATGAGCTTCCCAGATGCCTGTTGCTACACCCAGTGAGACACTGAGGGTTGCAAACCCACAATGCAGTCCAGCACAAGACCACAAACCAGGTCTGTGCACAGCATAAAACTCCTTAACTAGGAATGAATTTAAAACATTTTTTCTTTACTATATCAAAAGTTAAAAATTAGTTATAACTTATCACCAGCCTCTGCAGTAAAGAAGCAATATTTACTTGCTGTGAATAGAATTTCTGAGAAGTCTCTGCTCACTGTACAAAATTAAAACCCAGTATTTCTCAATACTGCTGTTCTAAAGACAAAGTTCACCCTTTAATGACAGATTCGTAAGAATTTCTAGCATGTTAACAAACTTCCTTTTGAGTGACGTTTAAGGTAGTTGCACCAGATGCCCCTCTCAAGCAGTCCTCCTTCAGACTTTTTAGCACGCTTACTAAGTGACCAATTGCTCTCTGGAAGTTAAGATAAGCTCCATGGACAGCAATCAAGTCAGAGGTCTAAAAGAGATACCTTGCCACCAACCTGGAAGAGTGTTTTTAAGCCAAAAGAACTCCATCTGAGAATGCTAATTCTACCAATTTTTGTTGCCAGGTGGACAAAGAAAGGCTGGGTAAGGGAAACTAGTGCAAGTAATCAGTAGGTACAGATGGGAGGCACTGAAATTAGATGAATACATGTTTTTCAGTGTAATACTAACTTGGAAAGAAAAATGTTGTGAAGTATTATCTCAGCCATCTGATAAGAGTGAAAAAGCATTGAATTGGTCTTCTGACAACATGAAGCATACACAGCTTGAGGAATTAGTGTTAGCTCATCTATGTACCTACCAAAGGAAACTAAGGCTGCTGAGTCTGAAGTAGTTCAATAACAGTTCAGAGTATTCATCTAGTTATCAATTTGCCTCTGTTCACACATTTTACAAGATTGTATTCTCAGTAAGGTCACCCAAAACAGTACAGGGAGGTTTGCGTAATACAGCAGGGGATTTTTATTGGGTAGACTACCATACAGATGTTCAGTGCAGATCTCAGTATCTGCAGCTATTTGGATATGGCTAACAGGTGGTTAATTTTCTTCTTGATGTTGTTTTAGGCTTTTGAGGGGTGCTTTTGCTTTTTCAATAAAAATACCTTTTCTGAAGCCCTATCAGTTCAAGAAAGGTAATCTGAAAAGCCTGCTGTCTTCCCCAAATGTGCAGTGGAACAGCTGTAGAAGAATAAATGGGCTAAAACAATTACAGATACCTCAGTGAAACATGTAATAATTCAGATTGGTCCACTAATTTTCATACAATAAATGAAGAGTAATTTTAATTACTATTTGAAATGTCCGTGCTCAATAACCAGAGTCAGGACTAGAACTGCAATCAGAGCAAGTAGCTTGGGATGGGAGACTCAGGCTTTGAGTCTGAATGACATCAACAGAGAGATTCTTCACTGTCTCTCTGTTAACAAAAACTGTTGCCATCTCTTCCAGACCCCAGCCAGCACAGGAGAGGCTGTCACCTTATCTCATACCTGATTTTTTGCCTCTCTGAGTATATGTTCCATTGTGATTTAATTATTCAGGCAACAAGGGAGGAAATCATTCTTCTTGCTCACAGGCAAATAACATAAAGTGACTTGTGATTTAAGGACAGCCCCCCTGCATATGAAACCCCAGAAGTACAAGAGAAAATGAGAAAATTCTTGCTAATGCCTTAGCAAGAAGACTGTAGCTCTGCAACTGAAAAGGTAAATATAGGGGTGGGGAAGGGAGGTAGGGGGAGAAGAGGGTAGGGAAGGAGTGAAGTACACTTTCCTTTTTTTCTTTTTCATACAGTCATGCAGGAGTTCCTACAGTGAAAACTATCTCTGGATTCTCTCAAAGAAAGAAGATGAACCATCCTTCTGGGATGCAGGGTGGAAAGCATGGTAAACATCCCAATATTCTTCACTTCCTGGCACTGAGGTATCAGTCCTGAAGAACTGCCAAATTAACCCAAAGCCTCAACTGGCAGAAGTTTTCAAAAAGCCTTATTGATGCCTAACCATGATGTCTTCACTCTCTCATGCTAGTGGGCAGGTATACACACCTTCTGCATACACAGTAGGCTAAAGTAGTTGGATTCCTGTAAGTAATAAAAATAAAAGAACTTCTGTTTTACTTTCAAACTCTTACTAAACAAATGCAGATATATTTGACCTGGTGAAAACAGTCTCTGAAGCAATAGATGCTACTGCTCCTTTATCTTCAGGGTCTTTGAAGTCATATTGTTATGGATGAGGATCAAGGATTTAAAGAATGTTCATTACAGTTAATACATAGCAACAGTTGCTGCTTTTGAATTTCAATAAAGCCTTTGATATCAATGTATGAATATTACAGGAAACACTGTCCAACTGAAATGACTAAAATGATGGCAAAAAAAAAAAAAAAAAGCATGTGGAGATCTGCAGGCAAGTAGGATTAGTAGGCTGAAGAGGAAACTATCATAACTCTTGTCAGCTCTGTTGCTTTTGATCTAGGTCACTTAGGAAATACAGAGGCACATCCTCACATCCCCAGCAAGTAGGGGGAAACAGTGGAAATTCTCTGAAAGATAAACAACTGAGCAAGTCATCTGGCACACAGGGAAGTAGCTACATTAGGGTTGTCTGTTCAGAAGTAAATGGAGCTTCAGATACAGGGAAAATATTAAGAACTACTTATAAACCAGATTTCATCAGCCACTGGGAAAGATAGAAGAAATTTCTATCTGTGTTGATGTGAGAGGATGGCAGGGCAGAAGAACCTAAAAAAAGTCATCTCTTTATAGTAGAAAGGGAACTAAAAAGAGCACCCCAGATGTTGAAAAGGAGGAGGTTGAAGCCTCTGTTACAAAGATAGAGCAATCTGTTTCTAATTCGGTAGCTGTTTCAATCACCATATCCACAATGTCTGCAGCATTTGTCTTTCTTGCCAGCTCTAAGACATTTTTTTCATTTTACCCCTGTATCCAAGTGCTTACTGGTAGTTAAGCATGACCCTGTCCATGTGGTACGCTTACCTGGGGAAGCCTGACAGGCTGCTTACTTGACAAAAGATAGGTCCTCCACAACTCCTCACCTCAGACCTGTTCTGACCCAAAGCTGAAATTTTGCTGAGCATGGCAAGAATTTGACACTGTAGTTACCATTGCAAAAAGGTAGTTGTGGTCAGCCCCTCCGGCTGCCTAATGCTTACTAGCCAAGGCTTCAGGGACATGGAATCATCACCATGAGGCTGAGGGTCTACTGTGGCAACTTAGTCTCATAGTCTTCCAAACACAGCTGTATCACACACTTCTCAAACACTCAGAACCCTTTTTTCTAAGCACTTGCTTTTCTATCCAAAGTAGCTTATATCTCCATTATTTATGTGTTCTTCCAATTAGACTAGATATTAGGAAGAATTTCTTTATGGACAGAGTAGTTAGGCATTGGAACAGACTGCCCAGGGAGGTGGTGGAATCACCATCCCTAGAAGTATTTAAAAAACATATAGATTAGGCACTTTAGGACATGCTCTAATGAGCAGGGTGATACAACTATTAATATATGTATATATAGATATATTATTTATTTTACTGTGGGGAGGGTGTTGACGGTTGGACGTGGCAATCCCAGAGGTCTTTTCCAACTGTGACAACTCTGTGATTCTGTAATAGGAGCCCCCCAGTTTCTACAAATACAGTTTTAAAATACCCACCTAATCTGTATGATGACAATATACCAGCCAGTCTCAGAGACCCACATTCAGTGCCCCCCACCTCCTGATCACAGTTCAGTGCTCCATCCACACACAGCTTTCCTGGCAGATGCCTCAGACAATCCCCTGATTGCTGGAGATACAAGAGTCAGGGGTTGTATTTCTTATACACTTCTACAGGGTCTGATACCTTGGGTCCCTCCTATACACCTACAATATTTTGAGCAAGATTCACTGATGAAAATCTGGCCTTTTATTGCAAATTCATCTTACAAATAGATATATTTTACTTCATTAACCCTGACAGAATAATCTGTGTGAGACAATTGATGGTAATTTTTCCACTTTACCTAGCTAAAAAATCATCATTTTACTGTGGGTGGATGCAGATGTGCAAGTGTGCTGCTGCAGAGGCCTGGGTGCAGTCCTTGGGAGCCCTGCTCTTTGTGCTGCATAAAGTCCAGTATAAATTTTGCTGACTTTGCTGAAGCTTTGTGGGTTTCTAATGGCTGTCATTCATCAGTAAGGGCATAAGAACACAGCTGATTATGATTGTGACAGCAAATAAATTAGGGAGAATCTTTGGCTTTCAATTAAAAGAAAAAAAAAGTTACATTAAGTAAACCTATAGACCTATAAACAAACTTAGGACCTAATGTAAAAAGATGAAAGAAAAATAAAAAAATCTTCAGTATCTACAATATTTAGAGTATTTGCCATAGTATATGTTAAGAAGTTATAGAGATTCTTAAGAGAGTTTTATTGTTCTACTTTATGTAAAACTGGTAAGACAGAGATCAACAAATCTTCCTGTTCAGTCATTTATGATCAGATGTTGTTACTAGTAACTTATAGGTGACTGTTTTCATTAGCACATGCCCAATGTCCTTTTTAAATTTCCAAGTCCAACACTTTATATACACTTTATATACACTCTCTACATCCTAATTATATTCACATATTCCAAAACAGGAAACCAGTAAAAACCTATCCTGGCATTTAACCAGCTGTCCTGGTTTAGGCCAGGATAGAGGTGATTTTCTGTCTTGTACTTTTGCTTTCAGCTAAGTCTCTTGTAAGTAGTTGCATTTGCTGAAATTAACAGCAAGTTTCTCAGACAGTGTCTGCTTCTAGGACTGATAACACTCCATGTTTATAGTTACAGCCAGAGACTGGTGTGCAGAGTCAAGGACACTGCTCAGCTCTCAGGAACATTTTGCCTTCCAGAAGGAGGAAGGAGGTCCCACCTGAAACCCTCCTCTGGGGAGGACTGGACAAGAGAGATGCCAGAATTGACCAAACAGAGTATTCCATCCCATACACGTCATACTCGGTATAAATTTGAGGGATTACAAGGGTCAAACACCTCTACTCCTTCCTGCCCTCCCTGCTTCCTTCGGCATCCTGAGAGGATTCCGTCCATCCCTCTGCCTGTGGTCCTGATCTGTGCCAGCCTGAATCTGTGTGTTCCTGCCCCCAGCTCCTGACTGCTGCTGACTCCAGGATTCCAGCCTGGACTTTCCCAGGGCTGCCCTGCAGCCTCGGTGGTGACGTGAGAGTTATTGGGGAAAAGGGGGGAGGAACGTGGGATCGCTTTTCCTGTATATTTGTATATATTTAGTAATTTTTTCCTATTTATCATTACTGTTTCATTAAAATTCTGTAGTTTAGTTTCCAACCCATAAGTCTCTCTCCCTTATTCTCTCTCTCTCTTTCCTTTATCAGAGGAGAGGGAGATTAATATATAAATCTGTTACTCGGTTTAAATCTGTTGTTTTGCCGGGCCAGGGTTAAACCGTGACACCAGCAAACAGCCTGATTTCAAACTGCAATAAATAATCTCTTTTCCCACTGAATTCTGTAGGAAATACAAGTTATCACAGATCTAAGTGGTTTCTGTTTAGCAACCTAAATTAATTTGAAAATGCTTACCTGCTGGGCCCAAACCTTTAGTAAATGACTTGTGACTTGAACATCATCTTAAAGAACATAATTAAGAATATTAACTGGTATCGGAGCTCTTAACAAGGCATCGGAGGGCATATATGTAGCCCATGAGTGGGGGAATTTTAATTATTAATTTGTAACTTCTCACAACCTACAAGCACATAACTGGGACCAGGAAGATTAGCAAAAAAAGAAAAATAGGAAGAGGGCAGGGAGAAGAGTTGCTGCAAAGGAAGGTGTTATGTGATTTATAAACCGATCATTGTTTTAAGCTCACAACATGTCTACAACATCCTATGAGCTCTTCTCTGCCAGGCTTCCCTATAACCAAGTCTTTGTACTGTGTTCTTTTCTATTCAAAGAACGAGCACCAACCAACAAAAGTACCACCACCACCAAAAGACGTTAACAGAATATGAACTGCTGGACTTTGTGGTTTGCAGAGGAGAAGTGTCAAAGAAAGAAATGTACCTGGTGATGAAAATGTCTGTTACTGATTAACAGATAGATCAGCATGGAGTCCCCTCCAGAGACTGGTGGAGACTTCCAAAAAGGCTTTCAGAAAGTTAAAAAACTCACCTCAAGGCATCCAGCAAAAATAAGACCTGTGCCTGGCTCCTCAAACATTTCAGTCTCTGCTGGACTCCTCTCCCACCGATGCAACACATCAGTGATTCTCAGCACTGTCAGAAATAGCAGATGTTGAATTCTGCTAGAACTGGAGGAGGGGATAAACCCACTGTTCTGATTTCCAATAGAAAGCAGAAAAACCTTAACTCACAGAAAATAGTGTGCAGTGAAATAAAAAAAAAAAAAGCAAAAGCCACTTCTAAGGATATACAGTCAAATCTGTAATATTATGAAACTTATTCTTGCTTTTACAGAGATAGTTATCATTTATTCTCCCACACAATGTGAAAAGAAGTCAATAATTATTCTACAAAGTACACTACAATAGCCAGTCAGGTAAAATCTAATTAGGCAACAAAAAAAGACAAAGTGTACACACTTTCTACCAAGGCTCAGCAAAGATGCTGAGTGCCCACGGTTCTCAGTGACACAGCTCCTCAGGGGTCTTTTATTTTTCCTTCCAGACTACCAGGAAGTGTTTCCAACACACAAATACAATATAAGGAAAGTATGTACCACCTAATAATGTTTTTATTTCAGTTTTCCACCATGCACTTCTTTTTAATTGTTAAATAGTTCACCAATAGTTTATTAATTAATACTCGTAAACATTTCTGAAGATGAAGAGTAGTAGATAAGGATGTCCTATTCAAGGACAGAGGAGGGGTGATCAGGTGTCTAGCAGTTTTGTGCTGTGCAATAAGAGCTTTCCTAGTTCTTTTTCCTGTCTACAAATTCTATTATTTCATGAAAAGATATTGCAAAAGGACACACTACTGTCAATCTCTTCCAATACTACTTACTGAATCCAACCAAAGAAGGCTGTGGAGGGAATTTTTTTCCAAAAAAATAAAGGTTATTGCTCCACTTAAATGTAGTTGAAATGTATGTTTTGAAATGTTGATAGAGAAAAATATAGCAGTTTTACCTGGGACTCAGGTTCTAACTATCCAGTTCTACCAATCAGGTAATCCTGTTCATTCATGACATGCATACATCTATCTCTACATGTATAACAAAACTGAATTTAAACATATCTGCAGTAGTTGTCAATTTAATTTATTACAACATAAAACTCAACAATAAAGCAATATATCTCTTAAGAAAACAGGGAAATCTTAATATTACCACAAGTAACCAAACCATCCAAGTGCAGGATGGTTTCTCACTGCAGCAAGGCCACATGGACATTCAAAGAACATCCAAATTCGAGCTGATCAGTAGGCAGCTAGCTCCTCTCCAACATCAAGGACTCAGGATTTATCACAATTCCCACAATCTTTCTTTAAACAGAGAGAAAAATGGTACAGGAACCTGAAAAATGCATCTCCTAACAACTGCAGCTAATTACCATTCAAGCCCCTGCTCCTAACCCAGCTGCTCAAGGATAATTACCCTTAATGAAAGTGGTGGTTGCAGCCTTCTTGGCTCTGCTAAGTTGCTTTATAATAACAGACTGCTGAACACATTTGGCATTCTGCACACCTTGCCACAGAGGAAAACTATTGATCCATACACGATGGCATCACATTCAGACTACTGAATTCATTTATGAAAAACACATGATACATTCAAAAGCAGAGGAAAACATCATTCCCTGAGATCAGACAGCTTCTCAGTGCCAAGACACTGTCTGAAACACAGCTTGCCCAAAGGACCACGTAATTACTGAAAAAAAAGTCATTTCATGTGATAGAAAATTAATACAGTTTACAGAGCATCTGGGGAAGGTGAGAGTGCTAACAGACACAGTAAGCTCAGGTAGGGTTGGAGCAGACTCTGGCCTCTCTGGCCATGTTTGTAGAGAGAAAGTTGTGCTACTACAGCTATAGAGCTGTATTACAGCAAAAAACTTGCTCATGGGGAGGATGTGCTTAAAGGACATACACTTGAGGTTTTTGTCAACAGAAGTTATTCCAGCTCAAATTTACCATCAGCTTTGTACTGACTTTTTTGGCAAAAATCCTTGTGCTCTTTACTCAGCTTGTTAGTGGCATAGCTGCCTTAGCTGCCCCCCAGTACTTGATCAGAGACCTGGCCTGTGGGCACACTGTCAGTGGCCATGCACAGCTGTCCAAAGGGGATGTAAACCTACTGTGCACCCGATGATACTCACAGCACACACACATCATTATTTTGTACTGTGAAAACAGAAACAACAAAAGCAACAACTAAATTCTTTCTGCTCAGATTCAGTTGTGAAACTACTTCCAGACAACAGTGAAACTAAAGAGAAACAGGCTTCAACAGAACTGTTTTTGTTCAAGAGATATCAGAAACACCATGTATTAAAAATATTATCATTATTTCCTGGCCAAGATATTTTCCTGTGATAGCTTTTCCTTACATGTGCTACTCAGCAAATGGCTGCATAATACTTTCTTAGGGTTTTGAGAAGGAATGATTCTCGTTTGGTCTAACAGAAACTGAGCCTTATTTTTGCAGGGACAGAAGCAGCATGAGGAATAAACAAAATAAAGTTCATTTTATAAAACTTCATCTTAAATTGAGTTTTTTAAACAAATTGTGCCCTTATTGTTTTTTGCCTTGAAATTATGCACCTAAAGACTGCAATACCAGTAGAGTGCAGAAAGACAAAGAAATGAAAATCCAGACAAGGACAAGGGAGGAAAATACATTCTTAGAAAAAAAAACCGGGAAGCGCAAGGGACAGTCAATAAGGTGAGTTGATGAGGTGGAGAGATGTGAAGAAATTGTTCCAAATAATAGAAGCCAAAAATACGGATTTTCTTTGTCAGCAGGAAGACTTTTTGATTTGCCAAGGAAGTAGTCATCAAGATGCAGGCACAGGAGGCTGAGGAAAGTGATATAGAAAAATAAGAATCGAGAATGTGGAAGCTCTCAGACTTTTTTATTTTTTACGAATGTGAAAATCACTGAGTCCTATTGTTATTGAGATCAAATGACATTTTTGCCTCAAACTTTAAAAAAGATTGATGAAAGGAGTAAGTACTATGATGAACAGCTAAGAACAGAAAGTCAATAAAAACACTGGTTGAGAGGATAATAAATCAATATGCCAGCTAATGTTATAAATAATGTTTTACAAATAATACTATTCTACATTTTTTTATTTAGATATCATAAGCATTAGTAATGTTGAAATTCATTTTTATTTGGCAGTTACCTATTACTGGCCTTTTTCTATTCCTGCTTTCAGAATCAAGCACTCCCTAGCAATAACTACTATAGAAACCACACAGTTGTTTTGATGCAGGATTGTAAGTGTTTCATTCTACCCATCTGTGTTTTGCTTACAGTCATGTTCAGAGTTTTGCCTAGAGTGATGCTTAGGTGGATTGTCCCTAACTCCACAGAATTTGAATACTAAATTGCTAACTTTTGTTCACACTCCCCAAAGACTAATAATTGAAATCTGAGGCCTCAGAGACTGTAGGTTCCTACCACAGCTGAGCTGTAGCATCCTAAGTTATGACTACACATTGTAACCTATAGAACAGAAGAATGGGAAGTGATTTGTATTTAAATACAAGCATTTTTAAGATAAGACCACACCTGTAATTCCCATGAAAAAAAATAGAAAGAAATTCTAAATTAATGCTAGGAAAACATTCTAGATGTTTCTCCCAATGTTTGGATAATAATTGGTCTCAAAGCACTGGATGACCTCAGTAAGAAGTGTCATGGTTAAATTGCAGCTCATTTCCATTTTTACAAAATTATATTCTGAGCATCTGCAGACAATGTAATATAACAGAAACTAATTTAAATCTTAATTCTGTAGTTTCCTAATGTGGTAGGTTTGTATTTGCCTTTGCTAGAATTTAGGAAATTATTTGAATGCTATTCCAAATCCCAGCCCTATGTTTCAGAAAAACACCTAGTGGGTATAGGATTTAAAAAAGAGCACACAGAAATGCACCCACCTACCCTTATTTACAAACAATTTATTCTGCTTTGACAGTACCCACACTTAAGTCTTTTTCTTCCCCTGAACCAAGCTGTCAACTCACTGACTGGTAAATTTCTTTTTGGTCCCTTGGAGATTAACAAGTTATCTCAGATTCTTCTCAATTACAGGCATAAAAGAACTCCCCAAGCCCTCTCACGTTCACTCCATCACCTAGTCTGATAAACATCCTGTTCTGGTTAGGAGGGCAAGAGGATCTTTGCACTTGCCAGGTTCCTCACAGAGGCTGATATGTGACATTGCCACCTGGTCCTCAGTAAACATCACCCACTCCACTGCACTCAATTTGCTTCCCATCAGCAGTTGAAAACTTCATTTCACTTTTCTTCTGATTTCTGTTCTCTAGGGGAGAAAATAACAACCTCAACTAAATTTTGAGGCTGCTGGTAGCAGAAGCCATTAAGTCCAAATAACATAAAGACCCAAACATCTTTCTTTTAACCTTATTCCCCCTACAGCCCTGTCACAAAGCCAAGTGATTTGAAAAGTGAGATGTAACCTGCAGATCTATTCAGCTGGCAGTAAAATCTCCCTTGAAGCCCTTGTGAACGAACTTCCTGCTTCAGGCACAGCCTCATCTGATCAGAATGGCAAGAGATTAAAATTAAAGGACTGACAGCATAAAAAATTAGGCTTCTGTGTCAGCTAAGTGAAAGGCAAGGCAATAGCTTGAGTCCAAGTAATCTGTTCTTCAATTAGTTTAATTCTCATTTGGAAAGTACCCACCCTCACCCTCAGTGACTGGCATTCTGTTTCTGACAGACTGCTTGGCCTTCTCACATGATAAGACACGTGGAGCAGAGGGATTTCTAGGATACAAAACACTGGACACCCGCTTTATTTTATTATAAATTTTTTTGGCATTGTTATGGGCTGTGAAATCCTCCCACAAAAGCAGGTAGTCCCTGTTTCATAATACTACCTGAGCCTAATTTAACACATCATTTTAACTATTGCTAAAAATCAAATAAGCAGTACACTGTTTCTGTCTCCTGGGAAAAATGGCAATTTACGTCTCTAAAAATAGTATAATTCAAAACAAAATTTCAGTCCCAATGTGTATAATAATTTTACAAAACATACCCACTGTTGTCAATCAACCAAAGCTTATCTAAAACATCTTCTCAAGCATCAGATAATTTAAACACTAAAATATCCTTTTAAATCTCATAGAATAAATACAATACCTCATCCAAGACAAAGTGCTGATCATTTTCATTTCAGTTCTTAGACAGCTCTTAACAGGGTCTATTTGCCTAATAAATGTGTGCATCATATACTACAGATGATGAGAACAATGCACGGGAACCAAATGGGAGACTGCAGTTCAACTTTCCTGGTAGGGACCAGACCGTGATCTCCTTTTCCACACAAGTCTAGAATTCAGCTGAGCAAATCCAGATCCTGGCAAATTCAAATAGACCAGAATGTCGCCATAGATTGCTACTATTTATATAAGACTAACAAGCTCAAATATTTAATGAAGTGGTTTGAACAGAAGCTCAGAAATCTGTGTGTGACAGAAAAGTAAAGGAAAATATCATTACCAGCTGACAAGACACAAATCGACCGCAAGTTTACAACCTAACAGACAGTTGTATTCCCAGACAACCTACAGAGTGGGTGTGAATTATTCCTGTTATTTTACATTAGTAGATACTACTATTTACATATATTTGTTTTCCATGCCCGTTTCAGTGAGCAGCAGAGAGCCAAAAATGGCCTTGATCGAAGACGCTTAGCCACTTCAGAAAAGGAGTATTACACCAGTAATTGGATTCATCCTTTCACAGGTGCAGTGTAGAGTTACTCTAGGCACCTGAAAAGGTCTATGAAATCCTATTACGTTCTCTGAACTAACACAAAGTTCTCATTCATTACGATTCAGAGTTCAGCTTTTGTTTTGTTGTTTTTAACAAAAGTGTGAAGGTCAGTTTTTATGAAGCTCCACTGCTGCTGATGCTGTCATTCTCCTTGGAGTTCTGAGTTGTGCTATCAGTTTAAGCCAGCCTACTCTTTTGTAAGAGATGCTGGTGCCCCAGTTACATCACACATTGCCCCTGCAACATGTGCACTATAAAACTGCTACCCTTAAGCAGAAGAATCTCCAATACATTTACAATAGTGTCTGGTGCTTTGTCAGTATTATAGTCCATCCATAGGCCAGAAAGACCAAGCAGGAATACACCACCCTATTTGACCAGCTACTCTTTCTGTTGTGGAGATTGCTTATACAGAATCCTATTACACTCCCAACAGGGAAATGATATAAGAAGCAAGAAATCTTGATGTAGTATGGGGAAGATTATTCTTTTTACAGGCTAAGCTCAGCACCAAATCTACTCACATCATCTTTTATTTACTTAACAAAAAACCTGATGCCACAACTAGCAGACTGTGATGCAATGTTTCATTTGCAGAACGATGGCGTTAGCAATGGTTCATTGAGACTATTTTTCATAAACTACCGCTAAAGTACTCTTGGTAATTTTGCTGAGCAAATAAGTCTAAATTAAGCTACTAAAAATTACATTGGGAATAAAGGAATGAATTAACTTGATGATTCCCATGACTTTAGAACATGAAAAATTTGGAGCTATCAAAAGATATGACAGTTGGGCAACTCGGAGGTAGGTAGAAAAAAAAATAAAAATCTATATTTCAATCCAACTTAATTTAAATTACTTTACTAAAGGCATTCATTCTAAACCGGACTCTTAATAAATTATTTATTGAATATCAACATGTTTTGCATCAGAAAAAGCATTTTAAAACAGTCACCTTCCTAAAGCGAAACATCTGGCAAAATTCTTTTAGAGTTGCTGGTGTCCTGTAGCAAACACAGCCCTTTTTGCAGAACAGACACTAAATCATCTGTAGAAAATTGACCACCAAAAGAATGTTCTATGTCTTTCAGTGTAAAAGCTAAATTAATACTTGTAATGATTTTCCTGTCTTTCTTGCCTACATTTCTCATTTTCAAAAGGAGTGGGTACCATAAATCTGAAATGCATCCACAGCATTTAAGAAATAAAGAAAATTGTTTTCTAGAAAAATGTGTAAATTAAGTATCTGTAATACTTAATATTTAAATAAATATTTAAATAATAACATTAAATAAATAATATTTAAAATTAATTTCTTCTTTCTCTTCAAGAAATTCTTTCTCTTCTTACAATAGCAGGTAGCACTAAAACTCCATTTAGCTTGAGCAAAAAACTCAAACAATATATGTTTAAAAAGCTGAAAGCAAAAATATCTCTACTAACTTAGATATCATAAGCACTAGAGAAGAAGTCAAACTATTTCCCTTCTAAAAAAGGAAGTAATTTTCTTGGCCACCAGAGTTAATGTGAGTCACTAAATCTATCTTTAAAATCTCAAAAATAATAAAATACTCATCATCAGTCATGAACACTTTGTTTAAAGTGAACTGTGATTTTGGTACAGTTAAAAGCATTTGTCAAGAAATTAGTATCACCAATTATCCCTCTAACAAAGTGCACTGTATCAACTAGGCAGCTTTCCTCCTCTCACGTTAAAAGTTGCTCCACATTCCCTGATCAAATAAGAGGAATCACATTTAGAGTTCTCAGCATATTCTACTGTTCCAGGGAACAATCTACAAAATCCTAACTTTCATGAGTAGGTGTCCTGAAATATTTTCATGTCTTTAGACTCTCTATTACTCACATTTTGATTACAGTTGCTAATATACGAGTGTATTAAATGTACATGCCTCTGAACATCATCATTATCAGAAAACAATTGTATGAACCTTGCTTTGTTCAGCAAATATTTGTTGTGAGCCACTGAGATATTCACTTAGAACTTTATCTTGTTGTGATGATTGTGTTTGACAAAAACTGAGTAATAGCTTAATAACAGCATGCCAGTTTGATGACTGACGAGAAAAAATAATGTGTGTTCAGAATCAAACACCATCCCTGGAAACTTCACAGGTTGTGTGTAGAGTTATTTGGGACATGCATCATAACTTCTTTAGCTATTTTCCATCCACTCCAAAAAGAGCAGAATTGACAGATGTGAACATTTAACACACTTCAGTTTTTTCTTATAACCTCTGATACGGCCACCCTCTTTATTATTCTAATACATGCAGAAACTGTGCTCTGACTGAAGCGATTATGGTGACATAATTTGTGGATGGATTTTATTCTCTCCTGCTACAACCTCTCCTACATCCACAAATAGCTGGAGACATTCAACACCTTTTACCTCTCACTGATTTACCTCCAAGGAGAAGCTACTCAGTGAGGTATTCAGAACTGCCAATGTAAGGCTCTAGCTTTTCCCTGATTTATTCACTTTCTATAAAGGCATATCAAGTTTCTAAACACTCAAACACAGGAGTTCCAGCAACACAGAGAAAATAAATTCCATCTTTGACCTTTTAAAACTGCTCTTATAGCATCATTCTTTAAAACTGAATTTATTTTTCTACTCAATATATTCCATTCAACGTCTGCAAGACATTAGTTAGGATTAAAATCAGGTCAACAGCTCTAAGAATAAATAGCACTTTAACCTGAAGAATACAAAGGCATCAAAACACCAAAAAATAGCCATAACCAATCTGTTTGCTCTAAGATTCAATATTGTCAGTGGCAAGCCTATGTTCCTCCAGCAGTGTTTAGTAGGAGTAACAATTAATAACATTTAAAAGACAGATATTTTGTAGAAGAACATGATGAGATCATCATAGGCTTCAAAGATGGAAATTACATTAATTTTATGCACAACATGCCCGAGGAGTATGATCGCAATCTGGGCCAGTTATTTTTAAAAGAACAGGACACAGAGTCATCAGAAAAACAATATATTAAATGTATGGGTGGCAGAGAAAGGGCCAGACTTTCAGAGCCACAGCATCTCATGTAAATCTGTGACTATAAAGTCAATCAGTCCAGTTACTGACCTGTCCACAATATCAAACACCCCTTGTAATTTAGTTCCTCTCTTACATGCAGTGTGTCTGTACGTCAGACATACATGACACCCTCCTGGCAAATAGGGACATCATAGGGAATAACTGCACCACAGGAACTTAATAAATGAGGACAGAAGCCCAGTATCTCAACTAGGTCCATCTCCAATCAAGGTGGCTGAACTATATAAAATATGTAACACTTTTCCCCTTCTCTGCCTAATCTCTAAATATGGATATCCCAATGCATAGTCTGCAAATAATATTTGCTATTTCAGCAGAAAATAGCTCACAAGAACTGTTGCTCTGGTTGTCAATGGAGTTAAAGGAAGACCGCCTGACCCGAAGCACAAGATCTACAATAAGTGCTGAAGAACTAGAACAATTTTCTAGTAGCTTAAGTGGACATATTATTGATGGATAAAGCACTATGGAGAGAAACATATTCTTGGCAGCAAGTCACATCAATTTCTGTAGGTTTGTTTGGGCTCTTATGGAATGGAAACGCACAGCTTTCTAATATATAGACATCTACCAGTGCCCTCTACTGGCTGTCATCACAAAAAATAAATAGCAATTAATAAGAGATTGAGACAGACCTCTTCTCACCTGTATTAGTTTATGCTGACTTGTCAGGTGGAAGTTTATAATTTTGTATTGAAGAATATAGGTGTTGTTCTTCATGGTGCATATCTGTGGTTATCTGCTGACTGGGGTATTAGCCTGTTATTCACCACAGATATAATCATGTCCTTTTTTGGGTGAACTATGCACACATTATGCTTCCAAATCCACTAACTATTGAACTGGCCCTGTTTTCAGCTTCTTGTATCACAGCTTCTTTGTGGCATTTTCCTTAGAAATCAATATAAACTCAGTGATGAAAACCATCACTAGCGAGGCAGTCCTGTCTGGTGGCCAGGAAAACATGCCCTGGAGCCGGGGTTCTGCTCCTTCTGCCCCTGTCTCACCAGGTGATCTGCTGATATGCATTATTGTTGTTACAGTAACATCTAGAGAGCTCAGGTCCAGGGCAGAATGAGGGCATTACTGTGGTATAAACCATAACAAAAAACCCAAGATTGGCCTTCCTGTGTAAGGAGATAAAAAAGAAAGATGGAATAAATACATAGGGAGCCAGAAACACCACATCATTAATCTGTGTTCCAGCTTCCCCATCTGAAAAGCACTTTTGAACATCCACATGAAAGGTGAACATGGATTTTTAGGCACTGGTATTACATTACATAGGTTTGGGTTTTTTAGCACATTTTCCCATGTTAGGTTTTTTCCACTGGAACAGGTAAAATGGAAACTTTTGATAGATTGTGTTTCCATGATGACAAGATACAGAACTGTGCAATACATTAATTTAATGCTTGCTTTAAGACTACCAGTAAAAAAACCCACATCTGACACCTCCATCCTTGGTACTCAACCATAAATGTAAATGATCACTCTTAGAAGTGAGATCCAAGGACAGGATTTCCATACAAGGATTTTGCTACTTAAAGTGATGCCCATTGAACTGACAGCAGAAGAAAACCACCAGAATTTTAAAAAATAAAAATAAAAAATCACAGCAGGTTTTCTTTCTTTTGATTCCCGCCCCCTGCAGTGTCTGCTTTCAAGGCATGTGTGTCCATAGCTCCCTCCTCCTGTCTGCACACCCACACAAAACCACCTTTAATGCTCAGCATCAGGCTGTCATCGCACTAAAATGAAACTGCTCACTTTTAAGTAAAGGAAGTTTTTTTATTACTCGTTCCCCCAATAAAGCCATCATCCCATACTAACGAGGTGCCAGGAGACAGCTCCCATGGGCAGGGCGAAGTGCGGCTCCTCCGCCTGAGCAGGGGAGCAGGAGGAGGCTCCGTGCAGCTCGCCCTTCCTGCTCCCTCATACACAGGGAGAAGTCACCTTCTCCTGACCCTGTTCTTTGAGCAAAATTAAGAGCCTTCCCACTGGAAGGCAGTGCTACAGCAAGCATACCCTGCGGAAGTTAAGAGCAGCTATTCAAAAGAATAAAGCCTTGCAGGATGAGGCCCTGTATCTATCTTTCCCTGATGCTCCTGTTTCTCTAAAGCTGTGTCACTGCCAAACCTGAAAAAAGAAGCTTCCACACCAATGATGTTCAAATGTAGGGGCTGGTGGGGGGACACCAGTGATATTCAAATGTAGAGGTTGTGAGGGTGCTTTTAGCTAACAAAAAATGAATAAGCTTTAAGCTAAACTCTAATTTGCCACCCATTTCAGTTTGTTAGCATGTTCTTAAACACAGGGTGAAAAACTTTGCATAGTTTAACTTTATTTGATTATTTTTAAATTCTCCAAATTAATTTCAAAAGCACAGCTACACCGGGAAATAATAAAATCCCACATTTATCAGAAACACAAAGAATATAATCAAGTGGAGTTACTCAGCTAGGTAGAGTGCCAGCTCTGATTTTTTTTCAGCTGGCAGAGCTCTCTGCAGAAGACTTCGTATCTTCTGCAAAGCATGCCAATGTGTACATTAATAACACAACAGAGCTTTAGGAGAACAGTATCATGCCAAACAAAGTCAATTTTTGTTATTGTTGTAAACATAATATTATGAAAAGCATAGAATATGTTGAAGTTATATGCTGGAAAACACAAAATAAGGCAATGATCTTTAATAGACATTACAGGAGTTTTCCCCTGCTACTTGGGCACAGCCTGCATCTTGTCTGTCTCCATGAGCTTGGGAATACCCATGAAAACCATACCAAGGGCTAGCACTGTGGTAGTACATGTGCTATCCATGCTTAACACATTAGGGAAATAAGACTCTAAGATTTTACCAAGATAAAAGCCACACAGATGAGAATATTAATCCATCCAGTTTATGGACATTGTTTTGCAACATCCACAAGAAAAGCTGCTGCCCTGTCCACCATTCAATAGCAGAAGTACTGCTACTGCTGAGTTTGAATTTTGTCATTCCAACAATCACAGTGGAAAGAGGATAGGTATGCAATGCCTCAAGTCATCTCCTGAACTCTTGTAGGACTGAATCTGTAATTTAGTACAGGGCTAAAATATTGCTATGACCAGTGAACATGCCCTGAAGATGTCTTCACTCAAATAGGCAAGACAAACCTGACTTGAATGTGACTGCAAAAATGCACTTGAGAACTGCTGATTTATGAAAATGTCCCAATTTGTGCCAGGATAGAGTGAATTTTCTGTCTTGTAATTTTGCTTGAAGTCTCTCATAAGTAGCTGTACTTGCTGAAATTAACAGCAAATTTCTCAGTCAGTGTCTCCTTCTAGAACTGATAACACTCATTGTTGATAGTCACAGGTAGAGAATGGTATGGAAAACCAAGGCCATTGCTCGGTTCTGAGGAACATCTTATGCTCCAGAAAGAGAGTAAAAGGGTCACAGCCACAACCTTCCTTTAGGGAGGAGCAGACAAGACAAGTGACCGAAATTGACCAAACAGAGTATTCCATCCCATATGCATCCTAGTCAGTATAGATTTAAGGGATCACAAGGGTCAAACCCCTTCACCTTTGCCCTTCTTCACCCTTCTCTCTGGCCCTTCTTTACCTATTCCTGTTTGCTTCAGCATCCTGGGAGGATTCCGTCCGTTCCTCTGCCTGTGGTCCTGATCTGTGCCAGCCTGAATCTGTGTGTTCCTGCCTCCAGCTCCTGACTGCTGCTGACTCCAGGATTCCAGCCTGGACTTTCCCAGGGCTGCCCTGCAGCCTCAGTGGTGACGTGAGAGTTACTGGGGGAAAGGGGAGAGGAACTTGGTATTGTTCTTCTGTATACTTGCATATATTAAATAACTTCTCCTTTTTTATCATTACTGTTTCATTAAATCTGCGTAGTTTAGTTTCCAACCCACAAGGCTCTCTCCCTTATTCTTTCTCCTTTCTTTATCAGGGAGGAATGGGGGATTAATAGAGAGCATCTCTCATTCAGTTAATTGCTGGCCCAGCGTAAAACGGTGACAGAAACTAACTGAAGAACTACTTTGCTTCTAATACACAGGCAACCACAACCCTAGATTTATGTGCCATATAGGAAATCATTCTTATGTAAATAAGTATGTGGCACACACCTCTTCCAGCCCAAGAGGTTGTTGTCCCCATTGTGCCTTATTTTATCTGGGACACAAAACTGTATTATAACTTTTTACTGGCTGTCTCAGTCCATTTAATGGGAAATACCAAATTCAGCAGGATGACTTGCAAATATCATGTTATGTAAGTGACAAGATAAGGATCTGGCAGTCCACAATACAGCCTAGAACAATTAATCACCTTCTATCAGGTAATGAAGGTCAACCAACTTGGCTTTCATGGGACTGAGGGTGGAAGCAAGTTTTTAGACATAGATATTTATGTGATGTCCAACACAGAGCCTATGCTTTGTGCCTGTTAATGAATGTGTCCTTGTAAAATTCCCATGAAGTAGAAAAGTAGTGTTATTCTGATTTTTCACAGATGGAAAATGGAGACACAGAGAAATTAAAGGGGAGAGGCTGTCTCTAGGGTAAGCATGACGCAAACCAGCCAAATCTTTATAGGTCAAAACTGCCACTTTGAATTGCACCTAGCAACAGATGGGAAGCCAGATTTATTCCATTATGTGTCCTTTTCAGTAAGGAGACAGAAAATAACCAGTGTAAAAAAAAATATGCCTTATTTTTGCTATTATTATTTGTTAGGCACTACCAGAACAGAATGTGCTGTGGAGGAGATGGAGGGGAAATGGTGATTATTGCAGGAGTAACATTTACCTTCAGATCTTGTAATCAAGGAGTTGCTTTTCCCACCAGTTTATTCCCAGCAGCTCTGAAATCTCCCAGATGACTGACGAAATTTGGTCTCCAGCCCAGTGTTCGCTTAAAGGCAGTATAAACAGAAAGACAGCAAAAAGGGAAAAGCCATGCTTATCAGGCTGCTGCTGCTCTATCTATCTCTTGCTGCCTTCCACAGCTTGCTGGGCACATGAAAAGTAAAATAAATGCGCAGTTACGTTTTGCTTATCATCTCACACATTTCACAAAAAAAAAAAAAAAAGGCACTCACTAAGGTGGTTTTTTTTCTTCTTATTTCTGTCTACTGCTGACAGAAGGGGTGCTTAAAATTAGAGAAGATAAAATGGTTTTAAATATATTTTTAAAAGGTTATCTCAAAGGAAAAAATATTTTTCTGTTGTGGTTGGCTACTAACTTAGCTTTGCTTTAAACATTTATCTGATTAAATCATTACATTCCTCAGAAGAGACAGTTCAAGAATCCTCAGATTTTACAGCTAACAAATAATTAAATAGCCCAAACTCTGCACTTTTAACAGTAAAGTGTCTGACTCATGATGCCTAGATAAAAACCCAGCAAGCCAGCCCAGCCTGGCTGGGGTAATGCAGTCCCACATAGCACACAGCCCTATGGGATTATGGCCAACCACCTCGGTGTAGGAATCCCACACCCCTTCCACCATCCCCTGCAAACAGCAGACAGGCAGATTCATCATGGAGCCATGCAGCCAGGATAAAATGCATTAAAATCAAGGAAATTGCAGAAAAATTAATTAAGAACATTGTTTTTGTTTGGGATTAGCTGATTTTATAGACCATCCCAATTGTGCTATGTGTTAGTACATGTTCCTGGAAATGTTAGCACATCTTCCACATCTTTCCATGTGCCTTTGCCTTGCTCCTCTAACTGTGGCATCTGTAGCAATCTGAGGGATCAGGGAGGTGGGAAATAGCAATACCTCTGAAGTTGACAGCAAGGTCCATAAAGGGCAACTCAAGTCTTGAACATCACAAGTGGAATTTCAGTTTTTGCCATGGGACAAGATGTAACACTTGGAACATAAAGGAGGGATTCTTTATTCTGCACTTGACACAAACCAATAGCTTATGGCCAATGTGACAACCAACAAGTATTAAGAAGGAAAGCTACAACTACTGACTTAATTAATAGCCAAGCTGTACTTTTTCCAAGATCATAAAAAAAATTTCACTTGCTGCAAAGTACTCGTTACCAAAAATATATGTTGTGACAATGGCTCCTCCACTCCACAGACGAGCAGAGTTTGGATTCCTACTCTTGTAGCTCATCCTGACCAGAATGGCTTCCACATGGCTTTAGTCCTGCTCAGAAATAGCTGAAGATGAGCCACAGAAGGTGGGGAATGGACAAAGCAGGTTCTCTGTCAGCTTTTCTTTCCCAAAAAAAGCATCCTTACTAGGAGAAAACATTAAAAGCAGCAACACAACATGGAGTAAGAGCCAGGTAGTTCTGGATATTCACAAGTCTGTAAACAACTCCTGTTTTGAGTGCATCTCTGTAAGGGGAATTCTCAAAGCACCAAGCCAGTGTATGTCTACTGTCTGACTGCAATTTTGAATACAGCTCGTTTATCAAGCGTTAACTTGAGAGCTATGCCTATAGGTCAATTTGACCAGTTCTGATCCATATGCAGGGTCTGCAAGTTGTTCAAAATTATACACTATACATCTTGAAGCTTACATCCTAAGCTGTCCAAACTAATGCAAAAGTTTTATAGTCCATTTTTGTAAACTATAACATCACAAACAAATTTTAATCATTCTTCCTTTTTATGAGCTCTCCTTACTTGTAGATACTTAAAAAATGGGATCCTAGTTTTGTCTGCCCTTGTAATAACATCCTAGGAAAGGAAAAAATAAAAATAAATAAATGAATAAAAACTATAAAATTGCTCAAACATTTAAGGAATTTACCTCTGCCAACGTTGCCCCTCAGTGCAAATATGGACAGAACAGAAATAAAGCCAAATCTAAGCCAAATTAGACAAGCCAGACCAGTGGAAAAGAACTTTTCTCTTTATATTACTATGTAAACATACAATGGAGGGCATCTAACACCTGGAGATCACAGTGAAAAGCATATGAGAGGTGGAGTGCAGTCAATGATTCCCGAAATCTGTGTCAAAAGAAAGAATGCAGCATTTGTTCCCCTCCCAAGTAAAGACATTCTTGAATTATACCTGCTTCAGTCCATTAACAAACTTGTAATAAAAACATATTTTAGACTACTAAATGTTTTAATGTGTCTATGTGACAGTTAAATTTTTCCACGTTTGCTCTTATTTATTGAAATGAAAAATTACATTTCACTCAAGTTTACTGTGCATTTCATCAATGCACAGCAGTAGCAAGTAAGTTAAGCATACATGTTTCACAGATCCTAATCTTTACAATGTAGTTTTTAAATCAGCCACTTTCCTATTTTAAGGGTCCTAACAACAGAGTGCATTCATTCAGTCCTCTCCCAACCAAGCAAAACACTCACTGGGATTTCCTTTTCAAACCTGCTAATTGAAAACATTCTGCAGTTTATTAGTCACTATACAGATTATCTGCTGACATGCAAACTCTTACTCATTCCAGACTTGTTAATTAACACGTAATTACTTATCCCACAGAGACTGGACTGCAGGTGTGATGCTCTGGGTCCTGTTCTAGTAACCATTTCTCTCGGATGCTGGCACAGATGGAATGCATGGCAATAGCACTTTCCCAGAGCACCACCTCACCCTCCTCAGAAGTGCTCAGGCTCAGTTTTAGATTTTAGGTTTTTTTTTTTTTGTTTGAGTTTTTAATTGACTGGTTTCATTATGTCCAACATCCACCCACAACCTATCGCAGCAAAGCAACAAAAATCTGTGCTCTTACATCAGCCTAGCTCAGCATGAGCTGGTTCAGGGCAGCTGTTCTGCATGGAGAATTTGAATAGGAAGATATAGAGGAAAAGAATGGCAGAGAATAGCAAGGAGAGACAGATACGTCCAGTCATTTCTGTGACTACCTAAATTACAATCTCAGCTACTGGTTTATTCAATGCAAGGCAATACTCAGTCAAGTCCACTTGATTTATGCTTCATATAGAATAAATCTTGCCATTAACATACTACCTTCCATTCAATTACTCTCATATGAAGACTCATGGTGCCAAAAATATTTCCTCTAGGTATTCTTTAGATAATAGGATGTTCATGAGGAATCCATTCTCAAGTTTCTTTATACTAAATTTCATTTAAGACATGAACAGTTTTAAAAGTCTCTGCTCAAGTAAGGCAAAAATGTTACAATGGAGTAAAAGTAAGAGTATAAAGGCAATGTTATTGAAAGTTAGGTCAGATTAAATCAAAACTTCATAATTCCTTATTAGGAAGGTTACACTGCAGGTTATACAGTCCGATTCCAGCAGACACTTTATTAATCAAAATACCTTTGCCAGGGATAAATCCATCCAAATATCTTCCCTATTCCTGAGAGACAATTTCTGATACAAACATGAGCAGAAGTCATGAAGTTACCACCTCAGATAGAATCCCAAAATACATTATGCTATGGCTCATTATGAACTACTGTATGTAAACATGACAAATGAATTTTCTATACTCTTGCACTACCATATTAGAGAAAGCAAAGGATCAAAAGTAGCAGTCATTCAGTTTGAATGCTCCAATTTCTGTTACTGGATTTTAACAATACCTAAACTGGACAACTAACATTGTAACAGTAAAAAGAGTCACTAATTCAATCTAGAATGGAACTTATAGAAATAATAAATCTTTTTTATGGGATAGTGATATTATCTGGGAAGCAGCAGACCAGTTGGTCAGAGGAGAGGGCTGCTCTGTCTTGAAGAAAGGTGCAGAACCTGCCACCAGGAGGAGACAAGAAACTCCTGTGTGATGAGTACTCTGAGATTGTCAGATCTGGGACAAGGTATTCAACTAGAATAGTAGTTACTTTTCTTAAACAGGGTACAGTAAAGACATTGGAGACCAACCAGGCATGGAATTAGTAGAGATAGCTGTTAGCCACGTCAGCCTTTCTGTGTCAGAGCAGCAATATGTTTCAACCTAGTATTGAATACAGTGCTAGGTCTTCCATAAGGACTGTATAGGACACACTTTTCCAAGTCACTGGCCTCTAAGACTTGGTATGCAAAGAATAAGCAATAATATGGGGCTCATATTATCATATGGCAGGAACCTTCCAAAACCTTGACTGTTCTCAGTGAAATCTGTGTCTGGCCAAGCACTGGGTTCACAGTCACTACCTGACCCTGACCTTGCCTACTGCTCTCTCTGTTAGGGATATGAGAAGAGCCTGTTGACAAAATGTCCCATCAGTAAAAATTTTAGAACAGGTTCCATGCCATGTGCTTCACACAACTGAATTTGCTGGTATCAATAGGCATGTGATGCACTGTAGGAAAGCTTTTGCACTGGAATTGTATGGTAAGGCTACAATTAAGTCTTTTTATGTAACTCAGTAACTAAACTGAATAAAAAAATAAAATTAAAACTCTGAAATAAGATAGTTGTCAACAAAGTGATGACAGGTAGGAAAAAGATTTGTACACTCAGTGATTAAAGTGATGTATTCAGCTTGAGAGTAGGCACTTTCTGTGAACTGTTCCACAAAAGTCAGATGAAAACACTGCCTGCAGAGCAGAAGTTGGAGAGAAATTCAGCCCTTCATTAGTTAATATAATTCTATGAGGATGAAACAAATTCTGCTTCTGACCCTGTCTGTGATACATCAGTTTTCATCATCTTTAAGTGGCCTGACCTCTTCCTCCTAGCAGAATGATGAAAGACAGCTACTAAAGCCACTCAATTTCAGATCTCAGCTTCTAGGAAAGAGGCAGTTGTCCCGGTTTCTGAATGAGAAAACACGGAAAAGAATTACCAGAAAAGTCTCACTCAACCACATCTACAAAAGGGTTCAAAGGCTTTTTCATACCTGAATAATATTGGAACAGGCTTGTCAGCACCACACAGGGCCACCAAGCAGCTTCCAGCCTCAAGTTAGCTGCTGAAAAACTAGTACAAGAAATGATGGAAGGCAAGAAGTCAGGTACAACCCTCATTCTCTTTTACCTTGTTGAAACCATTACTCAGAGGTGCTGGCCTGAAAGGGCTCCTCTACACTTTGTCTACACTCAGATGGGTTTTGCTAGCCATTCTCCTACCTTAATTTAATTTCAAATATCAAAATAAGTCCATCAGCCTTTTGGGAAGATGACAAAGACTGCCTAAAACCAAACAGAATCACATGACATTTGCAGCGCACGCTTTCAAACCTCTTATGTTCTTGGCCTTTTTGTCCTGTAGATTGTAATGCTTGGTTAAAAAGGTATCCCTTGAAGACAGATGACAGAAAAAATAAAATACAAGCCTATTTTTGTCTTCCAAAATAAGGCCAGAGAAGACCTGAGCTGGTAGTGAAACACATAAAGAGGCTCCATAAGTAAAAATTACATCTACAAATGAAAAGAGGAAAAACTTGAGTAAAGGGTTAATTAGAAACTCTTATCATCTCTTCCTTATTTGTTACCTCAGAAAAAGAAATGTGTTACAATGTTTCTGTGGATACTTTTTTCCTGGGCTTATATTCACTTCTGGAAAAGTTACAGTGAAGCTTGGTCATTCAGGGATTCCTGCTCAATGAATAAGTAAAACCTCTCATTTACCCAGGCTTGTGTTGCCACCTAAACTGCTGTTTGTAAGACAGAGAGGATTGCTTTAAGTAGCAATTCTTTGCATCTTAATAGTTACAGATCACTACCATATGACAGAAATAACAATATTAAACACCCAATCCTTACTCCTTCCAAGACACTTCCCAACTGAGTGCTCACTCAGTGCATGCCACGGCAGAGCTAGTGAAGTGCACATTCATTATTACAGACTCTATGACCTCAGTGACAGTTATAATGAACTGAAACTTAACTCAAATGTAATCTCATTAATTGTCTGCTCATATCTGAGTTTGACTATTTAAATGCATTAATAAAAAATATTCTATTACACTACATTAAAGACCCTATCTTGGTTAATTTCCTTAAAAATACCATTCCAGTTTACTACTTCATCTTTATTTTACATATCTTAATTTTAAACATGTAGTACTTGGGTTTGGGGAGAGTTTTAATAAAAGGAACAGCAAACTCAAGCACTGCCATAAATTTTTGAAGTCTCAAAGAGTGCTCTAGAGTCTCAAAGAGTGATCTTATCTCTTGCTTCCCCATACAGTCTGACAGAGAGAACACCAGAGACTCAGACAGGCAGAGATGACAAAGCCTGCCTTCCCCAGCCTATCAAGAGTGGGTCCAGCGTGCCCAAACATGAGCCTCTGAGCTCACCTGAAGGGTCTTCAAAGGAGGAGAGTTTGGTTTGGCTCCTAGAGCTGGTGTGGCACCTGCAGACTGCCACAGCTTTGTAAGGCAAGATAAATACATGTGCAGGAAGAATTACACTAATGTCTTAATCCCTACCTCATATCACTCAGTCAGCTGGGAAAATGATACTCTGCACCCCCATGAACTGTAAGTAACTAAAATGACTGGATTCGAGTCAGGGGGAGGATGCTGCCATCCTGACTTATTTTTCAAATTAAGCACTGTGTGAACAAGTGTACATTATACTACTTTTTGACACTGGTGGAGAACAGAAGGTGAGCTGGGAGCACTGTTTCACCTTGCAGAGAGAGGAGACGTTACATCTGTAAATAACAGAAACACTATCAATTACAGAGCCTGCATTTCCACCTTCTGACCTGTACTGCACAGACTTCAGTCCCTGAACAATTCCTTCTAGCCTGAGTCACGGGTTTCCTATTCAGAGCTAAAGAGAGGTGTTCACTGCATATGAATACCTTCCCAGAAGCCCTTCCATTGCACTATGAGACATTCTTTAAAAATGTTATTTTTAAATATGAAGTTTTAGCTCAGAATCAATCACAGATTGAATTAATATGTTTAAGATAAATGGAAGGCATCTTACTAATATAATAGACTTTGGACCATATCCTGGGGGTGCTAAAACTAGGCTCACATAGTTTATTCAGAACCTAAATACAAAGCTTGTTTTTAAAAAGTGCTCAACTTGTAGGCACTTCATATGATTTTATTACAATTAATGAAGCCTTAGAAAGTTTAACATTTTTTAAAACATCAAGGTATATAATTTAAACATTCAAATACAGGCTTAATGGAATTTGCAAATAAAATTCAAATAAATACCAATGTAATTAATTTATAGGACTTGAAGAGTACCACTAGAAGAATTCCACTACATTCTTCATTTACAAACTGGAGGCTTTATTCCACTGAGGTTTTTTAATGCATTAGGAAAAATTAAGGAACACCTTACCCCTAGGCACTATTTCTAACTGTGTCAAGTTCATGTCACTACAACTCTGTTACCCTTACTCTTGGCCCACAGCCAGGTAATCCCATGTAGCTCTGACACTGTAGACCTCTTACACTGAGATTTCAGGTAGATTATGTTGCTAGACTTTCACTGCTGTGCCTGAGATGGTACACAGTAATTTGTTAAGCTGTAATAAACTGATTAGAAGCCCTCAGGTGCTCCAGAAGATATGGGCACTTTACTAAGAGTCAGAGTCAGAATCACTGGATGTTGAATTAATGTTGAATTAAATTTTAAAATGTTAAATGTTTAATTAAACTTGAAATGTTGAATTAAATTTAAAAATGCTCAGGAACTGCCCTGCTAGTGATTTGCTGTAGTGTTTGTATATAGCATGCCATTCCACAGTTTCAACAGTACAAACAGCAAATCTTCAATTTTAAATTGGTACACCTGCAAATAAACCAGTAAAGCTACATATTTTCACAAGGGTCTGTAGATTTCTTCGTGATGAGTACTGATGATACTGTAAAAAGTGATTGGTGCCAGAACTACCTGTCTGTAAATTTACATTTGTTAGAGTTTCAGAAGGAAAAGATTAAACCCAGAGAAAAAGTAGGCAAATCTCTGACTTTCACAATGAACATGAGCATCTGCTCTTTTCTAGAATAGCTTTAATCAGCTGAAGAACTGGAAACATGAAGAGAATTTGGAACTAAGGACTCTCTAATGTTTGTAAGTAAACTGTCAAAATACTATGCAGGTTTTACCCAGCAGCACTTCTCAACTGGATGCTGCAATCAGCACTAGTAGGAAAGGGCCATAAGTGAGAAGCTGGAAAATTAATTGTTTGATAGTTATTTAGCACCTGTGCAAACAGCAACTTATGCTGTTCAAACAGAGTGAAAGCTGAATTTATCTACTGGCACTCAAATGCTTCAAAAGTGTGTATGTCAGACTGTCTTAGGCATATTACAAATTATTATGAAATAAAAATCCTCGTCTTACAAAACCCTCCTCAGGTAGAAGGTAAAAATGACAGAAGTCTGCACACAGTATAACTAATATATGCCTAATTCTTTTCAGAATCAAGGCATAAAATTACAGAGTTAGAAAGTCTGAGCTGTTAATCTGTTTACCTAATCTTGTCTCTCTGTAAAACAAGGACCATAATGATGAGCTGCAAGTTAACTTATCATTTGGAATATATTTTAAATGTTATCCAATCACTAAAGATTATAGTAGAGAAGATACTTAATTATGCTAGTCTAGATACTCGTTAACAGGACACCACGCAAAGACTGTCTGTTTTGTCAGAAAAAGCAGGAGAGTATCTCTTGGATTTTGGCAGAATACCAGTCTAGAGTTCTTGGAGTATAAAACTATTTGCAAAGCATTGGCAAGATTCCTACAGACTGTAAATTAAAAAAGCTTGACTTTCTCAACTCTCCAGAAACTAATAAAAAAATGCACACTAGTGAAAGAGGAACCAAAATATGTATATTATCTTAATAATTTCTATTTCTCCTCAAGCTGCTTGGACATTAAACTCCTTAGTTTGGGTCAATTCTTCATCATTCTACAAAATCAGAAAGCAAAATGTTAACCCCAAATCAGAGGAATTCTATAATCCATGGGGAATCAGGTTTGAATCCAGAAGATATAATAATGGCAATGATATGACACAGAGCATGTAAAAAAGGAACAATCCTCTCTGCACCTGCACAGACTGTACCTGTCACTCCTGTGTATAGAGATAAAAAAAAAAATGTAAATTTTAAGAATTATGCAAGAGCTTTCTTTCAGTTTGTAAAATAGATGTCCCAAATTAATGAACCCCTAAATACAGTTACATGGCATTAAAAAACAGAATCTGTGTGTGAGAGTAGTGTAGAGACTCCAGCAGCAGCAGGGAAGAGTTATTCCCCTCCCCACCTGCTGCAAAGCATATCAGGTAGTCAAGGCAGAAGAAAATGAGTATTGATAAATCTACGTAACACTTCCTTGAAGTGATGGCAAGTTAACACACAGGTCTAATCAGGGCTCTCAGCATGCAAAAAAAAAATCAAAGCAGGGCCCTTGAGGTACTAAATATAGCTTTAGCTCTAAACTTTCTGAGAAATGTTACTGTATAAGAAAATTGATTTATCCTAATACAAAGTCTGGAACTACATCTGATCTTTGGACACCTACTTATCAAGCCACATTCTAATCAATTGCCTCCAGTGTTTTAATTCATGTCTTTCAATTCTTAAAATGGCTATTACATGAACTACTATCAATCTAAATCTGGCAGAACAACCCGCAGTCTGGTGCTATTAAAAAAATACAATAAACAACATTGTGTACTAGATC
Organism: Phaethornis superciliosus; assembly: GCA_023637945.1. Lineage (NCBI taxonomy): Eukaryota > Metazoa > Chordata > Aves > Apodiformes > Trochilidae > Phaethornis > Phaethornis superciliosus. The sequence goes on from JAJQWJ010000011.1 coordinate 10,155,832, forward strand.
ACGCTACACACCCTGAAAGCATTTGCTGAGAAACTGGGGCATTGTAGCTTTGAACACACTGTATGTAGCATGTGCATTCTCACAGACATATCCATTCACGAGCTCATATCCATGCACACACTTTGCAATGGCTCACGTATATATAAAAATGTGTGAGTGTTCACATTGTAAGAGAAAAGAACAGCATGAAACAATGTTTAATCTATGAGTAAAATAGCTTGACTGTGCTTTTTTAGCAACAGGTCAAGGAAAAGTGGATGAAGAAAAGAACAACTACATCAAATCTGCAGCGCAGGTATAGCAATATACACTTGAAAAAATTTCTTAAAAAAAATTAGAAGCAGGTAGGACAACTCAGCAGGCTTGTGGCAGAACCCCCCCACTACCCCAGATCCAGCTGCAGCACAGTGTAGTTGTTACTCCCAGATGAGTGGCTTCCCTCACTTTATTTCACAACCTGCACCTCCTGGAACACCAAGACTGCTGGCTTGGTGGTGGATTTGGTTTGACATTTCATCTGCCAGGCTTGCTCTGTTCCAATAGGCACTGAACTTCTGCTCCAGATGTAGTTACAGTCTCAGGGTGTTATGCACATATGACCAGATTGATTACAACTGTAAGAGGAAGGAGGACACAGAAGAGAATAGAAATCAATGACTTACTGTACCAATAAAGAACCAATTATTCAGCAAATCTGCTTTTGCTAATTCTGTCACACAACCTCATCTATTAAAGTTCTTCCATTATTTGAATTAACTGTTGCTGTCACAGCAATACTATTAACGATCAGCCACTCAAACTCTTATACACCCGGCTTATATAAGAACCCATCTAGTGATACTGCCTGCACCTAATGAACTGGCTTGTAGTTTAATTATTGCACTTTCCAGATGATTTATTAGACAGCAATAAAGTTTAGTTTACTTTGAACACATTGCTGCTTTATTAGAAGATGTATACATGAAGCTGTGTTTTGCTCTCTATTACACACAGATAAATCTTGAGCAACTCTACTGAAATCAAGTTACTCTAAATTGACAGGCTGCTACTTTGCATTCAAAAACCTGTAATAAAGAACAGAGTTGTGTTCCATGTATGTGCATTACTTACAGCACTCCAGGTAGTTACTTTGATAATGATACAGAACATTTTTGTACTTTTGAAATAAATGGCAACAGTTTTACAGAAATTGGTTTTGTAATAACAAAATTATGTAAATGTTCAGTCCAAGAATCAGCATTCAGACAATTCCTGGTATACAGTCAAAGACGATTAAATAAAAAGGAAAACTACTCTCAGAAAGGTAGATTTAATTTTCCTTAAAATGAACTCACTGAAATATTAGCAAGGAAAGGCTGATGAATTAAAATTTTACTTCAAGGTCAATTAAAGTATTAACAATTCTAACAGTGCATTAATGATTGATTTTTGCATACAGCTAGGAAGAGATACAAATATCTAAATAGAGAAATTATAATAAAAATACCATATTACTTAGCAGACTACAATACTATATGGTTTAATACTAAGAATATACAGGCCCCAAACACTTTTCACAATCTGAACCTGGACAAACTCAACACCAAAACATAAAACTTCATATTTTATTTAGCATAGTCCTGGAATTTTACAGTTGTTTCAGTCACATGTAAACATTTGGCAGCTTGCAGTCCTTCACATAGCTGACTTCTAACCAAGCCGTAGCATTTAATATTGAAGTCTGTTATTCTGATCATATCTCAGTGGTAAACACTGAGCAGGGAATTACTGTGAAAGCAAGAGAATTCCTAGATTAGCCTTGCAGTCCCTCTTTGGGATGTCTGCCTTGGGAATGCCACAGAAAGCCCCATTCACTTCTCTATCAGTTAACCTTTCTGTAAAGCAGGGGTTAGAATACCAACCACCAACTTATGTTGTGGGTTTACAGGAGACCACCTGCTGAACGATTTTTAAATAAATCTGACCTGTTCAGTGGCCGAGAGTGCAAAATGTGGGCTCTTGTCCTGGGGATCCAGGTCTTGAGCAGGTGCAGAATACCTGTCTCCAAATGACTGAATTTCCATGTGCCTATACCACATATTAGCAAGAGGATAATACTAATACTTCCTTTGCCTACTGCTACAACTTGAATATTTAGGCTGCAAACCTATTGAATCCCCATGGTTTCTAGTTATTTTTAATAACAGGCAAGGAACTAATTTATGGTGGTACAGGTAGTAGCCTCCAGCATAAAAATGCCCAATTACAAAAATAGCAAAAGGGATTCTTCTGAATGCTTTATGGCATTTTTAGCATTGGGAAACAAACTTAAATGTATTAATTTTAAAAACTTAGAAAGCATCAGATGTCTAGACTTTTAAAATCATTACACATCTTTCTCATGGTTTGCTTTTAACTCTCAGCTTCAATTTTAATGAACAAGAGCCTTTTGGCTCAAGCACCCTATGAGATCTCAAAGCACACAGCAGCTTCCATTGTATCAGTAACATCGGCCCAAGCTGCAAAACTTCTGAAGGCAGAATGACTTTTTAGTAGCTAGAGTTCTGTGAGAAACATGATTTTGAACAAAAACTTGAAACTTTAGAAAGGATGAGTTGAAGAAAAATCCCAATGGCATCTAATCTCCACCCCAGTCCTTGATAGCATGAGTTTTATTTCTCAAACACTGCCTCTCCTCTGAAGCTGACTTTCTTCTCAAAGCAGAGTGCCTTCAATTGGGTTGTGCATCTGCCCACACGGCACATAAGGAACAGACTGCTGGTTTAACATGTTTATCTGTATGTAGATTTAAATTCCATAGCATACTGTATGTGCTGGAAATAGCAGAAAGGTCTTGGACAAAATAAGAGAAAAGAAAAATTCCGGGAAAGAGAATGCTAAAATACTTAGTTGGGGGGGGAAGGAAGCATGTTGATATGCACATATACACACACACTCACAATAACAATACTCACCTACTTATATTTAAAAGCTGTGATAGGAAATCAAAAGGATTTCTGTCCTGAGGTTTTAAGTCAGTCTACTCCAGAGTTAGGGGCTCTTCGCCAAGTCAGATCTGAGTTTGTGTTCCTGATAAACACAAAAGCTCAGGAGCTGGGCTCACCACCAGTAGAAGAAATGCCTGCCATGCACACATCTTCTGTCTGCATATTCAACATGTCAGAGTTTCTACATATTTAAACAAATTCCCAAAAGCCTTCAAGGTAAATGCCATTCTTTCATGCCATACAGCAATAAAAGGAGAAGTAATAAAAGCAAATCAGATTACCTAATAAAAGTAATATAGATAAGAAAAAAAAAGACAGAGATGGAGAAGTGGGAGGTGGGGCGAGGTACAGTTCATCTTCTCTCAGCATCACATGTGCATACCAAAAAAAATCACAAGGATGGGACTATGCAGACCACTAAACACAAAGGAAATTTTATGGGAAGAGACAAAATGAACTGAAAATGGTAAATTCAGTCTATGCTTCTACTCCTCACCACTGATGAACTAGAAGTATACCAGCCCTGGTGAGGCTGATACAAGCTAAAACATCTAACCTTGCTGCACCTCCACTGCAGAAAAATTATTAGATTGATTTTACCATTGTAGCTTATTCCCCACACATGAATCAACAAAAATTATCTTCATCCATCAATCCCTAAAAGCCATCTATATATTGCACTTGGCAAGAGGCAGTCAAGTATCCAAAAAAAACAGGTATCCATGCCATTCTGGTCTGTCTTGCATTTGATCTTCTGTGTGAAGTGACCACATGGCCTTAGCATGCTCCAGTCAACAATTTTCTCTGTCAAATCCTTTACAAAAATGCAGTGATCATAGGAATTATTAGTTTTTTTCTCTACACTGAATACAAATTCTTTTATTGTCTTAACTAAGCTCCCCCACCTCCTGCTTAGTCTCTCTTTAGGCTCAGCCTCCCAGTGATTGACACAACCAGAAGGCACACATTCAGAAATAAGACTCCTTGAGGAAGCTGAGCAATAGCTCATTTAAATGCTGGAAAGTGTTCCTCCATCATATCAAACACAAAATATATGTAACCTCATACTAATACTAACAAATGAAGTAGGACAAACTAGAAGTGCACACAAAGAAAGCAAAAGCTTCCCAAAACTGTCCTATGGATAAGTTTTTTTACCAGCATGCAGTTTAGGCTTCACTCAAGTTGGCAATTCCAAAAAACACATATGGTCAAGCTCCATAAATCAAGTTAGAATCTGTTATCTGAAATATTTTGGTACTGCAGAGATATTAATAACAAAAATGCCTTCAAGATAAAAAAGGAAAACAGCTTCAGCAAGAAACTAAGATAAGGCTTGTGCAGCTTTGGGTTTTTGGCACAAGACTGTTCAACACATATACAAGCTGTATTCAAGTTACTTAAGTACAAGATGCTGGTCACTTTTAGTGTGTCATATCTATAGTTTTTTTGTATGTCTATAAGGTTTTTCAGTCAGAACAGCTAGACTTGTTGTAAACTAAAATACAAAGCTGTTTTACTGTAAACACTCAGACCAGCAGCAGATAACACTATGTCACTTTTGCATAAAATCTCTTGAGTTGAGCCATACTGAATTTAGAAGTTTTAATGATAACTACTCTCACCAGGAGATCATGCAGTAACATTTGTCAGTCTGTAGAGAGAGACTGCAGCCAAGCTGAGACAACACCTCCAATAGAGCTTTCTGCATCTTTGCTTCACACTTTAAAGAGACATCTTCTTTCACACAGTTTACCTGTTAAGTATATCCTACCAATAAGGGTAGGATATAGTATAGTATAGTATCGTATCGTATAGTATAGTACAGTATAGTATATCCTACCAATAAAGCAAGAACTTCTCTCCTGGATTTTAAAATAAACAGTGTACTTTTGTAATCATTCTGTGTACCACAATGTAATAAAATAAATGTTGAAAAAATATAAATTATTCCCAGCACATTACTTACTGCCAAACACTGAAAAAACACAAAAACAGTGATGGTAGATATGCAGTAACTGCTATTTACTACTCAGAGCCTTCATACTAGATTTCTGCCAAAATTTAAGTTAATTTTCAAAGCTTGACATTCTTGAAAACCCAGAAGCAGTACTGAGAGTTTTCTGACTCCTCTGAATATTGGATTATACTATGCATATGCAACTGGCCCTGAAAAATGGAAACAGTACTCTTTATACTTGAGTAAGACCAAAAAGTGTATACAGTAAACACTTCTGAGAAAATCAGGACTGCTCTTGAATAAGCATCCTATGGAACTGGAGTGGAAAGGGTGAGCTCATCTTCACCTCCTGTAGAGAAGCTAGTAACCAGCCTTTCCAGAGCAGAATGAGGACTGGAAAGATCTAGAGGAAGCACAAAGCAAGTGAAAAAATGAGGCTTCAGAATGTGACTACTGACACCCAACCTCTTGAGTCTGCAGGACTCTCCAGAGGTATTTTCTTAGCTTTTATCACCCAACACTTAACATGAAGAGGGTCCCAGGCTGTCCTACACACAGCAGAGGCGATAGCAGTAACATGGGTCACTTCCCAGTAATAAACAGCCCAGCTAACTGCCAGAGGCACTAGTAAGTGTACACCTCACTATAAACTCAACAGTTAGAGCCACCAAAAAAAGGAATTCTAAGTTAGGCACCATCAGCAGACAGGTAAGACTGTTACCAGATTCAGAAGATACTGTAACTCTCTCTTTCCAGAAGTTACACTGTAAGAACCCGCTGCATGGTGCAGAAGCAACAATGAAGGAGAGGCAGTGCCTGCAGCAGGATGGCAGGAGTGTCACCAGCCGCACCAAGTGTTTGGGGCTTTAATCCTCATTAATGATATTCTTATTTAAAATCCCTAGGGGAAACAAAAGTAGATTTCCCCCTAGGTTTCCAGTTCCTACATTGTGAATGGAAGCATATAAAAAGTTTTACTTCTAATTTCTAACAGTCCTGCACTGACACTTTTACATCTGTCTTAGGAAAAGATACCATGCAACATATGTCAGCATGCCAAGGCTCTGCCCACCTCAGCACACCACAGATCTTTCCAAGACATACTTAATACATGCATCGATATGGTTTAAAACATATTAAGTGATCATGTTTGCTTGTTTGTCTTCAGAACCTATATCTGTGTCCTAGTCCTTCCCCAGTGAATCCCTTCATCTCATACTGAGTAACCAGTTCTCTGGCATGAAAGGAGGCAGGGCTGCTCAGCTGTGACTTCAACAGCTGATTTAATTTCCTTAACATCCACACTGTGCACATCTAGATTTGAAGATGGCACAAGTAAGACTGGTCATAGCAAAAGCTGGGAATTATTCCAACTGAGGGTATTTTGAGTTAGGTGGAAGTGCAAAGTTCAGACCTCACATGGCCACAAGCCCTGGACCAACACTTTGCCTCACTACGCATTGCTGCAATGCAAAGCTTAAATGAATTGCATGTAAGAGTACACACAGCTGTGTAAATCTGCACCCTCTGGGCATGCAGTCCTTACAGCTCTGAATACCTGGAATAAAATATAGATGCCCAAAGTACGCATGGGCAATGAGGTATACACTTGCTTGACCTGAGATACTGCTCAGAGTAACTGAAGACAGCAGAGCTTAGATTTTACCAAGCAAGGAACACATTTGATGTGGAGAGCATTATTCAGTGTGTTCTGGAAGTCATTAAGTGTAAATCTACAGTAATACTGTTAGAGATGCTGGAATAACACACATTTTTAAAAGGTGAGATTTAGAAGAGAGTTAGAAATTATTTAGAAATAATCTCATTGTTCTGTTCTGCATGGACTAATTAACAATAACTGCAAACTGCACTAATGAGGCAGGCTTTATCTAAGTGTAAGCAGCAAAAAAAAAAAACCCTCCTAAGCTATTCCCTTTCTAAACACTAGAAAGCACATTCCATAGCAATTTATTTTAATTACCCCTAAGCAACACAACAGGGGAGGAAACTACTCAATTCCTAGACATTTAAGGCCAAATTTCACTTTTACACAGATGAGTTACAAAGACCTCCAGAATATATCTCAGGATGGAAACACTGACATGCTGTTGAATCTAATGATGCAATAGAGAGATTAAATATACCTTACAAACCATTCAAATCCAGGCAGTGACAGATGGAGAAAGTGTATCAGATGTTGGTATTTCAGGGGCAAAATTTGAAATAGTGAAAATGTAATTACAAAATCAATTTAGGAAACATAAAATCTACTAAGGCCTGAATCCTCTAGTCCACAGAGGTCTCATTTTCAACTGCTGAAAGACCAATGCTACAATTTAATTCTGCAGATATTCTGAATATGTACATTACAAATAATAGATGCTTTTACCCAGCTGCTCTGTCTCCCATGAAAAGAGTGCCTACCCTTATTGTCCTTCGTCAGGACCTGGCTTCAAATGCCGGCTTCAAATCTTGGCTCTGATTCCATTCCTTTCTGACACTCTGGGAAAATAATTTAACTCCTAATGACCAGGTACTGATGCTAACTAATTTTGCACAAATCCTCTGATTCATCAAGGTTTGACCACGCCGTTTAAACTGATGCTACTTTCCTCTTGTCCACTGAGATAGTAAAAGTTCAGCCACTAAAGAGTCCTCTGTCATCTCCCAAGAGGTAATCTTGAGCAGCCACAAAGTCATCATCTCAGCTCTACCCACCTGCCCTTCCCCTGTTCCCTGGGAAGACTTGGACCCTGGCAGTCAGCACTTTACCCTCACTGCTCCATCAGGCAGGCACAAGTTCAGGCAAACCAGATTGCAGAGCCACCTGCAGCTCTCTTGATTAAACATTGTATGAGAAAAACTCAAATAAATTTCCATTTTCTCAATCTCCCCCTTTTGCAAAGTGAACTTAAAATTGCTTTTCTTTATCCACTGGACAACTATGAAGCCATGTTATTTAACAAATAGGAACTGTACATCACAAATCTGTACTGCTATCCTATTCTTCTCACTGCATGCAAAGTGATAGAGACCCAAGAAAAAATGAGTGAAATTCTAGCAACACTGTCTAACTGCATGCAACATGAAAACCAGGTGAAAAACTCCTCTCCCTCAGCACTGCCCCTGGCTCTCAGCAGGATGTTGGCTCTCACCAGGACACCCTTTACTAATCCATAACGAGATGCCCACCTAACAGGATTGATCCTCCTTATCTCGCTGGCTTTACAATTAGCATCTTTCGTAAAAGCTACAGAAAACAGCAGATATTGCTGGGCTCAAAAATTCCATTTTCCCAACTGATGCTTTCTTCCTGAAGTAGGTTATAGTTCCATGAGCAACACATTTTTCAGGTGACAGAAGGGTATCAAGACACTACTACACATTTACCGGCTGGTTGGGGATAAGGTGGGAATTAGAATAGAGAAGACAGAAGGACATACAAAACAGTGATGATTATGACCCAGCTGTATCATTTACAAGCCAACACACACAGCTGTCAAATGGTTCACAGAAGATGAGATGGCAGCCCTGACTGTACCACATGCTGTACTGGATTATGCAGGTCTTTTGAACAGTCCCCTTGACGTGGTCAGACAAAACCTTTCTCTGCAACACTCCTGGCTCCTCCAGCTCAGCATGCAGGATGCCATAGAGGAGAAACTCACCAAGCTGCCAAAAATACGTTTCACGGATTCTAACTTTAAGACGAGGTCTGCTCAGATACGTCATTTGCTTCCCTTCTGATAGAATGGAGTACACAAAACCCTGAAACCTTACAATTCCATCCAGCTATATCTTTTAGAAAACCATCCTACCCATTTGAGACATGAAAGGATGGAGATATAGCAGCATTTCCTGATAGTCCCTACAGATGAGACCACACACACACACAACCCTTGGAAAAACCTGTGCTTTTACCTTTTGTTTGAACTTGTCTAGCTTCAGTTTCCAGCCCCTCCATCTTGCCCTGCCTTTGACACCTGTGCTGAAGATCCCTCTTCTCTCAAAAATTATTCCCTGTGTGAATAATTATAGTCATCACACTACTCAGAAACATACTAGATGTTCTCACTACAACCATAGTAATTTAACAAGTAGAACTAGTCGACTATCGTCAAAGTAGGTGTTTGTAGACAAAAATGTACTTTTCTGTGATTAAAAATACAGAAGGGACAAAACCAAAACATTTTGGAAGAGATGTCTGTAGATCTTGTTAAAGTACTTTGACCAAACCTCCTCCACGTTCTCTCATTAAATTTTATTCCTGCAATTAAAATACTTAAAAATGCATTTTTGAAGGAGCGTTCCCCTCTGCTATCCATTCTCTGCAATGTTCTTTGCCTCCTCTCTTTTCCTAATTTTTCTTCCATTTTCATTGTTCATGAGCTTCTACAGTCAGTTCTTTTGTTGTTTTAAGAATGTTTAAAGAAAAACATTCAAATGCCACTGAAGTATAAAATGTGTATAAAAAAACAATCACGAGCAGTATAAATTTATTACTTCTAGCTGTATAAGATGACCTTATTTGCAATGTATCATATTTATTGGCTCTTAGGGTGTCTTTCTGAATTTGTTAACTTTGCAATAACAGATTAATAAAGCAAGCTCTGTGAATTTCATAGCATATACATTATCTCATGCATTGATATAACTTCTCATTACAGCATCTCCTAACTCCTACATCCCCATCTGACAAACATTTAAACAATTTTACCTCCTATTTTAAAGAATGTCTGATAAATGCAGGAGATGAATACTTGGAGGAAAATAGGGAAATACTAATGAATATGCTTTTTATCTATGACATAGCATTTTTCTGTTTTCATTGTTCACAATGTTAATACAGCCCAGGGAAGACAGTAGTCATTCAAAATGCAGCTACTGACAGAAGCAATTAATAACGGCACTTTTTTTTTTTAAAGTACCTGCTCCCTTAAATTTGAGTCATTTTAAAAATTAATTAAAAAACCAATCAATAAAAGATAGGTAGGCTTTGTTTTTCCTCGTTGCTCAGCCAGCAAAAGTGACATTTGGTTTCTTTGTGGGGGAAAAAAAAAAAAAATAAAATAAAAAAAAAGAAAAGGAAAGGAAAGGAAAAGGAAAAGGAAAAGAAGCTCTCTTGATAACAGTAACAGGAAGAAAAGAGCTTGATTTTTCCAATCCAAAATTAAATGATAAGACCAGAAAGAAGAGGGAGTGAATAAACATTCAGTCCAAAAAGCTGATTTTGCAGTCACCTTCTGAACTAGACACCCATTTTTCTGGAAATAAAACTACTCCAGTCTAGATTAGAGGTTGACAATGATGTCCCTGTGGTCACAACATTCCATTATATCAGGCAAATAATTTATTTCTTTTATTCATAACGTCCTTGTGCTTTACTGCCCAAAGTCATTCAGGTGAATTAACTGAATATATTTTCACAACAGTAGATCAATTGAAAAAGCTTAGAAACATATAATTATTCCATATTATTGCATTTTACTGCTGTGATGGAATAAAATCATCCAATGGCAGTGGTGGGGGAAAGAGAACATTCCATTCCATAGCACATTCCAGAGCATTCTATTTCTCTTTTTTTTCCCCTCAAATGTCCCTAGCTCTGATAATTTCATAAGCAGAATGATTCACTGCAGGAAATGAAGCATTAATGCAGCTTCACGACATTTTGAAGCTCCAGCTGTTCCAACAGACAAGATTTTTAGCCCTGAATGTACCAGCAGCACTTGGAACTGAAAGCATCTATTGAGTGAAGAAGGGCCTGACCCTTTGCTCAGTGACTTCAAAGTTGTGAGTCATGTGGCCCAGAAAGAATCCCTCAAGTCTTCAGAAATAAAAGTGCAACATAACAATTGTGCTACAAATGGCTTCTGTAAAAAAGCATATTTATCATTATGTACTTAACTACACAAATGAGCCTGAAAATTTTAACCACACTTTTGAAGAGATAAATAGGAAGAAATTGGAAGCTGTGGGCCTGGCCAGTTGAACCTCACTGGTGAGAGAAAAGCTGCTTTGGCTCCCACTGCCTTCTGCAGCACAGGTTGGCTCCGGGCTGTGCTCTCCTCACTTCCCAAGAGGAAACCCAGGCCAGGGGCAGACAGTATGTTCACTGGAGATCTCCATCACTCCAAGAAGACCAGTGTACCTGGTGTACTCATTTATGAACACATGCATAAATTGCTTTTCCAAAAAAAGAGTGAGTAGGAATCACAACTGCCAACAACTTCTTCAGCAAAAATTTGCTTCATTTACCAATTGCAGAATACACTTTGCCTCTTTGCAAAACTTTTTTAATAATTTCAGTAAGAGCTCTCATCTCTCAGAGCCTCAGCCAGGACCAAGGAGCAATGAATGAGTCTCTAAAAAGGAAAGAAATACCTGCAAGTATTAGTGAACAGATGTCCAAGAGGTAACAGCTACTACAAGCACCATCTCATTTCCAGTACAATCAAGGTAGAACAGGTAGAATATTTGAACTATCAGAATAAAATATAATCAAGATGGAGGAAAGAACTTCTCAATAAACCAAAAGTGAAAGCATGGAGAAAAAAAAAAAAAAAAAAAAAAAAAAAAAAAAAAAAAAAAAAAAGTGGGGAATAGGAAAAGAGCTGAGGAAATTAACTAGCTAGTTTCCAATGAAGGAAGGGGGAAATAGCTGAGAAGGAGACAAACCAAAGGACAAAAATACTGCAGGCAGTAACATCAAAGAAGCCAGGAAAATTGATAGGAAACAAGACAAAGGAGAACCTGAAGGAAAAATGGGAATGAATGCTTATTTACCCAAGAGCTGCGAACTATGGGTATTGGTCTAAACAGACAGTTCCAACATTTAGGAAAGAATTTATGTAAGAAATATAGAAAACATTTCTACAAAGAATTAATAAACAGACATGCTTCCATGTTCTCTGGATTTACATAACATCTTCTAAGACCTAAATAGTTAAAAGACATGTCTGTGGGTGATGCAGTATGATTTAGGTTGTACTCTGGAATGACCTGAGGAAAACAACTAAAAGCAAGAAAAGCAAAGTGTTCCAGCAATATAAGGAAAGCAAACATAATGAAATGCACTTTGGAAAGATTCAATTAACCCAAAAATCACCCTTGACTCCCCAGGAAAAGAGATCATCTCTTTATGATAATATGGGCACTTCGATTAAAATCTGTTGCTCACTATTATGGGGGAAATGCACATTGATCTGTCCACAGCCTCCTTCCCAGAGAAGAGGCACTGGTTAACTGTCTCCCAAAGTACCTGAGCACCAAAAGACCCTGAGTAATTCTTGATTCTTCTAAGACACAGAAGAATACTAAAGGATACAACAAAAACTTTGAATTCCTTTAGATGGATGTTTTATTTTAAAAAATCCAGACAAAAATGAGATAAACAAAGATGAATCTGACCTGAAAAGAACTGTTTTGCTGACAGACCATGAATAATAAAACGTTTCCCAGAAGGACTGGTTTGCCAGACATTCAAGGGCCAGATGAACTCTACTGGTGACAGCTCATTCTTAATTTTTCTGCCTACAAGCTAGTGTGACAGTTTCCCATACCTGCAGACTCTAATGGGTTAACTACATGAGGTTTTTTTTCCTATTCAAAACTCTGTGCAACCTATTTCCTTTCCCAGAACATCTCATGCATTGTGCTAGTGCACAATGGAAGTATTCAGAAATTCCGATGATTTAATCTTTTTCCATCGATGGTTTTAAGCTCCTAGCTAGGGAAGTGTTACTGTGGAGTAACACAACTGTCCTGCTTAAAATTACTTTGGGTTTTTCATTTGTCTTTTCCATATTTCAAGTGGCACAAACTGAAGTAGAATCTGGCCCCTTCTATTTCTAATGTCCTTAAAATAAATCCATGAAACATGGCTTCATTACTCTTTTCCTCAAATATAGGAACAATACTGGGTTAGATCATTCATGTCAGATGGTTGCTAAAGCCCAAAGCAATACAATGAATTCAGACAGCTGAGGGAGCAGATATGTTGTTCCTTAATGATTCAATAGGTGATAAATCTTTTCATTCTGAAGGATGCTGTTGTCAAATGTCCATCGGCTTCTTCTGATTTAAACATCAATTTGCATCTGAAAAGATAGTCCTCCTAAATTCTGTGTGTGCTATACATGTAATGTAGTCATCAAATAACAGGGCTAAGGGACTTCTGTGTGCTATACATTGGTCCTTACAGCTACTGATGCCACAAAGATAATCCATCTGCAATTAAATAATAAAAAACTCACTGCAAGCTTCTATGCCCCTAGACAATCTTAGGGACAGAGGTAACACAAGAGCATGGGCAGAGAGGTGTTCCATGGAAAGACAGTTTGTGGCTCCAGCTCAGCTTGCCAGACCTCTGCCTATGACTACACAATCTTGCTCCTGGGTCAAGTACCAACACTAAAGAATAACCTGAACTGTAAGAGCCCGGTTTTATTTTATTTAGAATATGCCAAGACAAAAAAAAAAAAAAAAAAAGAAACTCTTTATAAAAACAAAGCTACAGTGGGTGGAGTTAATTCTTTCCAGATTTGGATTAAGGCTGATCCAACAAGCCTAGCTTTGTCCACATCTGTTGGAAAGACGGGAAATTTGCTTACACTTGCCCTCAGGATGGGCAAATGGAGTCGCAAAGTGTTGGTGGATGAGCAAAATAAGGGGCTTGTGTCCAACTTTTTTCTCAGACTGCAGAAATCAAAGCTCTAAAAGATTATGGTATCTCCTTGCTAGAAGACAAAAATAATGTTTGAGATGCTGGATCACAAAGCATTTGCTGCCACGTTCACACTTCCATTCAATTTTGATGAAAGTTTTATAAATAAAATTGACAAAACTGTCTCTCTCTCTGGCAGGTTATTTTATATTTTACCCAAATTTTTTAACAAGTAGCAATTACCAAGCCACGTTGCCTGTAAGTACACCCAACAGTCAGAGACTACAGGATGACATGGATTATATCCATGAATACCTCACAACTGAAATATATTTTCCCTATGGGACTACATCACTGCTTGATTTAATTTTTCCTGACATTTGACTTAGGGCTTTTTTTAAAGAAATGAACTTAGGATGCCTTTGCTGACAGCAAAGGGCAAACCAGAACTATACACTCAAATCCTACTTAAATCACGCACACTATCCATTTAAAATACTGTATAAATTGCAGGATAGTCACTGAGATCTATTAGTCAGAATTCATCTTCTACTGTTTAAGGATGAACTGTAGGTCCACATAAGCAGTACAAAAGGTCCAGCATAAATCATACAACTGCAAAGGAATAAACACTTGCACCAGTGACAAATTTATCAATGTGGAAGAAGATATGCAAGCTTGTCAGAATCCCTGCTAGCTTTTCTTACAACCTCAGTAGTTCTTACTATGAATCATCCATATTTTGGTTTGGATTGGGTTTTTTTTTCCTTTTTCTCCACAATGTTATCTGAAAAACAGGTACCTAAAAAGATGCCATTTCAAGAGTACTCCTAAGCAAGAGGGGGAAATGGAGCAACTTAATGTAAACTGGGGGAGAGGAGATGGATTAGAAATTAGTATTACAGTGATTCTAATAAATCTCCTCCCTGAAGAGCAGCCAAGCGAGTCTACATTCATTCTCCAATTAGGTTATATCTTTCTCCTTAACATTATGAAGCTGTAATTAATCTTATGAAGTTGTGTGTCTCTCCAAATATTATACTTAATGCCCATTATAAGTGACACATTGACAAGTTCAGGAGGCAAGTGCTCTGGCTGTGATACAGGCACAGTAACCACCTATGCAGTATTTCCAAAGGCTTCCTGAGAGCTCATCTTAATCTTATGCCTGACTATAACCTGCAGCAGTATGATTTTCAGTTCCATTTGAATCCTTCATTTCAGTACTGAGAGGAGCTGTATATATCATAAGGAAGTGAGCTACATAGCTTTAATTGTGTAAAGCTGTAAGAAATCACTTGTAATTTCTTTAATTAAACTTGCACAATAAATTTCTTGTATTTTCTTTAATTTAGTTTCACAAAACCGGATAGAAACACTTCCAAAAGGCTTTATAAAATAGAAATTATGGAAAAATTAAAATTAAGACCAAATTAGGGTTTAGCCCTGCCTCATGTCTCTGAGGACAGTTCTCTCTCTTAGCTTTGCATCTTTATTTCTGAATGGTCTAACAGTAAACGCTCCTTAACACAAACTTAACTTCATCCACAAGACTGTTCACCCAGGAATCAGCAAAACACTGCAGGAAGTCAAAGCAGTACAAATATCCTAAAGTTCCATTATGTTAGATGAGCTCTAGATTTTGCCACTCTTCTCTGACATTTTGAAACACCTCATCCAAACACACACGTTTTTCAGGCTTTGTATAATTTGTCTCATAAAAGTATCATTCAATTCAGTCTTTTTCTCCTTTTATTGTTTTCCCAATCCCCTTTTCTTCCTGCCTTCTAGAGCAACTTGACCACTATCAGCATATATGAACACCTGCATGTAATAACCCACTTGGGGGTTAAAACTAGTTAGTTCATGATTAAAATCGCTCAGGTTGACCAGTCTTTGAATACATGAATCTTTGAATAAACCTCAGAATGCTTAAAAGCAGCTTAGATTTGCCCCACAAATAGCAAAATGGAGAAATGGGGCTCGATATTATCACACTGTCAAATGCCTACTCACATTTTTCATGCTTGTCTGCTTGTTTGTGGAAACGACAGGATAATATACTCCAGGTTTATGCCTTAAGAATCAACTCTTTCTTTTTTCATGCATCTACAGGATTACTTTGGTACCCATTATCAGGGTATCTTTTGCACTCTGAGCAATCTTTAAGAATGTGAAGAAACAATCACAAGTGATTTGAGTTCCTGTTTAGCAGAGAAATCTTGGTTGTTAACTGATCAAACGTACTCATTCAAAACTTGAAATGAAATGCGCTTCATCTACAACAAAGAAAGAAGGGTTTCCTAGATAGAAAAGTTTCCCACACCAACCATGTTTCATACAATGTTGGTGAAATTTATGCTTTGCAAAAAAAGAATTCTCCCAGCCTTCAAAAAGTCTCAATTAACCTCTGAAAAGAGATCCTATTGCAAAGACCAAAAATGCATTTTAAGCACTTAGGTTTGCATAAAATACTAGTCTGAATCTTATCTCTCGTGATCAAATAAAATTTCTTTACAGTTCAAGTGAATGGAATTTTTCCAAAAATCAATTCTTTTTGCTGAGCTCTGACTCTCTGGTCTGTCTCTCTAGCACACCTTATCCAAGTCTCCAATACTGTAACTTAAGCTTCTAGTCTTGTCCTAGGTTTCTTTTCCTTGAGGCAGTCAGAACTAAGACCATCCAGTTTAAGACCCACATTTTTTCCTAGGGAGAAAGAAAATCCTTGATGTGACCAAAGTCATTTAACTCTGTGTCTTTCGTATTTAGGGGACAACATCAGCCAGAGAAAGTCCAGGCACTGCAACTCTTCATGCTTGGTGGAACCATGACTTCATTAAAGGATCCAAAGCTTAATATTTTTGTGTCAGATTTTAAATTTAAACATGTCTTGATTTACAAAATGGTAAGTAATTTTTTTCTTAACAATAACCCCTTTAAATCATGTGTAACCATCAGAATAAAAACCTCTATTGCTAGGACAGAAAAAGTATTCTAGTGCCAACTCTGTTCCATTAGATTTTAAATGGCTCCAGCTGGCAGTCCCATAAACTATAACATGTTTTACCTGAAGCTGAACAGCTGTCCACACAAAAAGAAGAAAAAAAATTCTTAACCAGGAAAAAGAATAAAATATGTTGCATGTAACTTCCTTACAGTATAATACAGGACCAAGTACAGTCAGTGTACCAGATTACACAGCTCTTTCAGAGTTCCTTTTTATACAAAATCCTAATCCTCAAAATCTTAAAATCCAAAATATATTTACACAAGGACAACCAGTCATTCAGACACACTTCTCCAAGGAATCTGTGTAATGCTCTGCTAGTGAGAGAGCTATGTTGTAAATGTTGTAAACTAAAAAATAGCAAAGATCTTTTTTTTCCAAGTTCCTACCTCTGCAGTTTCTACCTGCCTGGATGCACTACAGACTAAAGCATCTCACTGCTTTTTTTTTTTTTTTTTTTTTTTTTTTTTTTTGGCCTACTAGCCTACTAGACTTCCATTGCAGTATTACCTTTTGTTTTCATTTATCTTTCTTTGAGAATAAGTAAGGAGGAAAAAAAAATCAGAATTTCAGCCTGACCTGATCACTCTTTTCAATTGTATCAGTCTCAACAGTATTACTGCTACCAGTGGTAGTCACAAACACAATACTGTCTCCTTCAATGACACAGATAAACATCTTGAATCCCTCGGAGAAGGGTGCTCCAGAGGAGATAGAGCCTTTCAGAAGCCCAGAAGATTTTCCCTGCTTGGGGAGAGCCCAGGAGGATGCAAGGCTTGGCTTTCCATTCTGCTCAGAAATGAGCAGCACTTGCACTGGGGCATCCCTCCCTTCAACACTTGTGCAGGCAATAAAGCAGACAGACAGGGCTATTTAAAAAATTACCCTAATGATGTAAATTAGACAAACATTAATAAACTCAGCAGGTTATTTCCCTACTGGATCCCCCACCATAGATCAGAACAGCTCTCATGTTGGTGATTCATATTGTTATACAAGGCCTGTGTCTGAAAATAAAGGTTCCACATGAGACTTGCATTGAAAACACCTTATCAGCCAGGATCACCTTTATTATTTCTGAACTACAAAGAGGCCAATAAAAGAGCTGTATTAAAACAGGCCCCCTGTTACCAGAATGCTGTGATTAAATGTTTGACTTACAGTTTGCCTTATTAAGCAAAGCAAACACCATCAGCTTTCCAGATTTCTGCACTTTGAGTCATTTTGTAGCATTAGCGCTGACCCAAACCTCCTCACATCCTACAAGCCTGGAAACTGCACATATTATACAAACCTGCAGGTTATAATTTACTCTACTGTAAAGTGTCAGATACCTGATCATATAAGGGTTAATGTCCTGTTAGAGCATCTCTTAAAGCTACACAAAGCCTCTCTTTAGAGGCACTAAAGAATTGTATTCTTTGCTGTTGATGGCTCGTGCCAAACAGCTACAACTTCTCATTTTAAAACACACAATCTTATATTAAAATCTAGTTTAATAATTCTCACATTCCTAATATTATTGGTTAATTGTGTGAAATAATACAACAAAACTAAGGGACTACAGATCAACATCAAAAAGACTGGGAACAGCAAAGTTAGAGTAAGCTTTCTTTTCCTACCTCCATACTGAAGGAAAACAGAAACATGAACAGAAGCTCCTTTAACACCTGCAGCAGAATCAATCAACAAAAGTCTCATGATGGTAGTGGTGAGTGAGGTACTCAAGCATCTCCCAGCCAAGCTCCACCCTTCATGGAATCATAGAATCATTGAACCATAGAATCATTAAGGTTGGAAAAAACTTCTTAGATCATCAAGTCCAACCGTCCCTTACTTCTCCTAATACACTAATATAATGACTTCACAGATATGATGACTATTTCAGCACTGGAGATCTCTCCCAACACTGTCTTCTGCAATGTCTTTGTATGGATAATTAATATTATACAACACAGCTATTTAATTCTATGCTAGCAACAAAAACCATGGAGACAGACCAAACTACCAGTCACTGCTTTTAAATATGATGCCAGTAATCAGTGCACAATGCCAAGGACCAAAATCCTCATAGATATTTAGACATCAATCTGTTTCAGTATCTACATTGATTGTTGAGGTCCTGTAACAGGCTCAAAATCCTTCAGCTCAGTTGTTCCTTCAATGCTACAGGTGTTCAGATTAGAGCCTGAACAAGTCTGTAGGCAGAAAAAAAATCACCTTTGACCCTGGGTTCACCTGACTCTGACAGGGCTATTTCCTCAAACCAAACCTTCTTCATCTGTTGTGCTGCAACTGTCTACTTCATTCCATGGATTATGAAATGGCATAATCTTGCCATAAACTGCACAAAAAGAGGCTTGAATCTAGTTCACAGGGGGGATGGCTAAGTGTAGGTACCAACACACAGGGGGTTCACATGTGAAGAAGTCACCTGAAGACTCATTACAATCAACAGTGCTCAGCTCAGCCTAAAACTTCACTCACTTATTTTTTGATTAACTGAACAGCCCTAGACTATATTTTTTTAGAAGCTGAATAGCTTTAGGCTCTTATAATGAGATCTTTACCGACTTTGTAACAGAAGCTTAGGCTCCTACTCCACATGTAGACAACTTCATTATGACACTCAAATTCACAAACAGAATCTTACCCTGAAGTCTACAAAAACACTGCAGGTTCAGATATTACTGAAAGTTTGCTGTCTGGTCTTTTCCACCCCAAAGGGATGAATGCCCCCATGAGCTGTGTGGAAAATTTACACTAGAGGCAGATTTTACAATATAGCGATTTGTTAGTTATAAAGAAAAATAATGGGTGCTGTTCCTTTGGCCTGCAACTTATAAGTATAAACTGAATTTTAGCTATGTAATTTAGCCATTGTTCCTCACTCCAGGTATGGCTGTTCTCTTTCACTGCATCACTCAGTACCATCAAACTTGTGAGGCCAAAAAGGATTTAAATGTCATTTAATCATTCTCCAAATGGCAAGCTGAACAATGTCACATCTTTATCATTACATATGGCATCACTTACCCTGATAGCTGTAAAAGCAAGAATCACTGTTAAGCATTTAATCCTGTCAGGCAGGGATATTAACCTGCTATTTTAGAAGCCATTGCCATCTGATCTGTGCAGTACTGACAATGATGACTTCCCAAAGAACAATTCTTGCTGCCAAAAGAAAGAACACCACAAATAGCTTTGCCTGAGATGAAACTCTAGACCCGGTGGAGAAAACTTCTGACGGAAGTTATTCTGAAGAAGACAGTGTGTGGGAAGAAAAATAAGGTTTTTTTAAATATTCATTAACTTTCTGTAATACATAACAAATTAATCTCCATCCCTCATTTGTAGGTATACAGGCATACATTATTAACTTACACAGTTAATATCCTAGCAAAGATTTCCACCCTAAAGTACATTTTGAGGGGAAGAAAGTGAATAAACAGAAGATTTCAAATCACAAATCAGACATCTGCTTGAAGAAGTACTGCCCTGAGACTAAGCACAACAACTGATGGCAGCAACTGGACTCTGGGCAGAGTACAGCCATACCAGCTGGGCTCAGTTGACAATGACTCTTTCAAACATGAGATGTTTCATTCATATTTCACACAATGGCTACATGAGTAATGAGCAGATGGTTTTGCTATTTGCACCACTTAGTGGAGCATGAAATGATGCACTGACAGGTAGGAGAGAGGAGAAACTGAAGCAGGTGTTGTATTAATACTATGGCAACACAAAGTATGTCAAAATCCAGGGTACAAAACACTTAACCAAAATGTATTCAGAGGTTTCAAAATTAGAGGTATTATCAGCTAATTTATTATATATATACGTATTTTTAATGCTCAGAGGGCAAAAATTTTTAAAAGCAAGGACATTTTAGAGTGAACTCACTAACTAATTCATTCTGCATGTTCTTCTGTCCTAATGAAATAGAGACAAGGATTGTTCATACCCATCTGACCTCCAAGGCTAACTGCTGTGGTGCACAGAGCAAGGGACTGGGAGCTAGAGGCCTAACCAAACTCCAGCTGGTGGAATAAGCAGCTGCAAAATTAGTAATGGATTCACTGTCTCACAGACACATTGATGTTGTGGTCCCTGTACTGGCTGACAAGAATTAATAAAAAAAAAAATTAAAAGTTTTTATCTTAAAATTTAGTCTACTACATGACCCTCAACTGCAAACTCCAGCATTAAGTTTCTGCCATCCCATGATGGTATCTTGGGCTGGAAGTTGACTTGCCTCCTCAAGCTAAAATGCAGGAAACTCAGAGCAGTGTTTAAAGCCGCCTTGGTTTCTCCTGGAGTAATTCAAACCATACAGAACCTCTCATAGAAACCAAAAAACCTCAGCATATATTGTGGATTCTTTTTCAGTCTCATGAGTGAGTTCTTAAGTCTAATTCATTAATTTAGTAATAAAAGTTTTTGCTATATTAACAAGAAATCTAGCAACGCATACCAAATATCACATCTTCCTCAAATATTTTAATAGAATATTAAACATTAAAATTAATATTAGTAAGAAATTTTTTTTATTATTATTACATCAAACACAGTGCAGGTTTTTGCTGCAACTAACAATATTGAATAAAAAATGTGCTTCTATTCCACAAGGATATACGTCTCCATGTTGAGAAGCTGCTCTCAGGAGCAGCACACCTACTCATTGGTTATTTGTCTTTAGGGTTTGACCCATATTGCTTACCTTTGTGGGCTTTTTCTCATATTTTTCAACAAACACCTCGCTAAAGACAACATGCTGTGATCGACCCTGCTTCTACCTCCATACGTGAATGAAGAGCAGCTCCACTGGTTAAGTCATGTCAAGCTGCCTTTAGTGCTACAAGGCTTGGATCTCATGTCTGGATACTTTCTAGACTTGAAGGTATAATAAAAGTAGCAACTTGTTAACTTGGAAAAATGAGCTGTAATCATGAGAGTTACAGCCTAATTGGGGCAGAACACACTTATTTGTAAGAAATCCAGTCCACAAAGCTGACTGACCCGTTGACCTGGGTGTGGGCTGTGTATCTTCTCCAAAAGAGGGCACCTGCAGAACTGCATTGCAGCTCTGGCTCCCCACCTCCCTACGCTGAGTCAGAGGAAGGAGACTACCATCTGCTGAGTTAACCCTTCTATTAGAAAAGAGGAGCTAGAGCAATGAAGAGGAGGTTCATGGTTAAGACAGGGAGGTCAGAGGGTTTCCACAGACGTAAGTGGTTCTCAATTAACATGGATTCAACAGGGAACAACAATTTTAAGTAAGCCTTTTTCTTCTCTTCCCTTCCTTCCCAGCTACTTTCCCTTAGCCAACAAATATTTTCTAATAGGAATTAGTAGTTCAATGTTTACTTTTACAACATCTAACCTCTGTAATTCTTTTGCTCTGAGGAACAGGGATTGCTGTGCCTGCTGCTCTGCTGCACTGAAGCAAAAAGGGGGAGAACTGGAAAAAGAAAAAAGAGAAAAGGATAGTGGCGAGTTGCAAGAAAGGAGGCTTTTGAGCACTCGGAGGTCATCAAAATATTTATATGAAGCACTCAGTAGAAAAGACCAGAGAAAAAAAGTAAAACATATAAATAAAAGGGCATTGCCACAAACAGCTAGTGCTCACGGATATTGCAGTGGGTTTCTATCATTACAGAAGTTTAATAAGCCTTAGCACTTGAATAGCATCTCAAAGCAAAGATCTCAAAGCAATCCCAAATATTAAAATCCCAGCTTGCACCCACTGCTATACATGCTCATTTATTAATATCAATCAGAGCTTCTAATGTTCAACATCTTGCAGTATCCAACTGTAATTGATTAAAAGGCTCAAAAATACTCAATGAGATACGAGTTATTGCCTCCAATTTAATCAAGAAGAAACTAAGAAATGAAAGATGTTATTTCAGAGCATGCCGCATGCCTCTAGGTTCCACTTTTTTTCCTTGCAACCCAGAGACTTCCTACAGCAAAAATGAAGCTGAAATATTCAGTCCCAAATACCTGTATCAATATAAAGTTAATTACACAAAAAGCAAGTGCTGGGAACACTGGGTGTCCAGAATGAAAAGCAGAGTTGTGGGTTTACCCTAAGAAACTAAGTGGCTTATATCATCACCTTGTTATAGAAAAAGTAAATTTAAAACTTCATCCATGTGACTTTCCAAATGTCATGTTGCGAGCTGATATCAAGTTTGGGATAAGAATATGTGACTTCTTATTCCTAGCCAAAAATGTCATCCCATTTCTCTCACTATGGAAAGTGAACCAAAACCAAGAGGGTAATTATTTTATTGCAGGATATCTCTATTTCATTTGGACAACTCTGTCCTGAAGGAAATAACTTTTCTGCTTTACTTCTTCCCAGTGCTGTTACAACAAGCATTACCACAGAATTCCAGCTGGCTGCACCTGTTTTTGACAATGTCACTTTCCAACTGTGCAGAGATTTGGAAATGATTATTAAACACTCATCACAGAATAAAACCAAAATTGAATCTAAATGGACTGTACTACACTCTGTGGAAGAGGGACAGCTGGCAGAGCTGCACTGCACTCTATGGAGGGATCCTGTCAGGCTCCACAAGGAATGCCATCCGGCTCCTATGGTGGCATCACAGCTCTAGTGGCAGACACCCACATTCCAGGCTATCAGCTAAAATTGATTCTCCATAAATAGTAAGAGATGTCTTGCTTGGTTTCTCTCTAACAGTCTGCTAAATATGATCATGCACAAGAGAACCTGAGCAGAATTAATTCAGCTGGTTTGTTAAAATTCAGCTGATTTGTTAAAATTAAGTATGTATACATGTACATACATATATATATATTTATATAAGAATTTCACTGGTCATTTTTTATCTTACGCTGTTCCAAGTAGAATCACCCATTCTCACTCAAAATTCAAGGCAGAAATGCCTGCAATAAAAGTAATCTCCCATTCTATAGACCCACCAGGGAAAAATAATTAGGTTAATGGGAAAGGCCACTATTTGCTTATTACAGCCAAGATTATTTTGATTGAAACAAATCGTCTCTTGCATAGACTCAGAGATGCCACATTTTCCCATCTCCCAGGGAGGTCATGTTGTTGGCTAGGTACTCCAAAGAGCAGTCAGTGAAGTGGCTACAAACAAAGTGCCCCCATTCCCAGCTCCCAGGCGAGTCAGAGCAAGCTCCAGCACCTGGCAGGTTCCATACAGGCCCTGATGTACCTGGTGCTTCCATATGTACGTGTTGCTGGTACTGCCTGCAGCTTTGGTTTGAAAGGCAGCTTCTGGGAAGCCTTTAACAATGCACAGGAACTATAACCACTGCCAGAGAGCAGAAAATAGTAAGATAGAGAGAATTACTTCACTTTTAATTGATCAGATTTCCAAATGCTGCAGTCAGTTCGGAGTTAGTTCCACTCAAATCTGCAGCAGCACCTGCCAGTATTAAAAGGAGTGATTGTAAAACTGTGAGAACCACAAAGGATAGCCCCAAGCAGCCATTTTTTTCTTCACACTAATAAAAATTACGAGAAGAATCTGGCCTACAAGCAGCAAAGATACTGCTCTCAAAGCACGGGAGGTGTAAATATTAGGAAATATGCATTGATAGCCATCTCAACTTGACTGCAAAGCTGCTGGCTACAAATTTTTTCCTTACTGCAGTTCTGCATATTTCTAACCAGTGCCTTGCATGATTTGGAGCTGAAGACTTTTTTTTTTACAAAGATGTTGTGAAAGTTTTCTGCTCAGTTACTGTAAAATATTAGTAAATAACTGATTTCTTCACTATACAAACTATCGAGCTAAAAGTAGAGAGGATGGAGGAGGAAGGGCCTGATCTCATTTCTTAGCAATGGTTCACTTCTGTCAAATGAAGCCATCACAGAAAATACAGAAATCCTTAAACAGTTAAAATTGGAAAGACTGAACATACCCTGGAGAATAGCTAATGGATTACAGAGCTTTTCACCTCCCGGTCACTTGCTCAAATCTGGCTTCTCTCAAGCTATGAGACTGCCAGGCAAGCTCCTCAGCTGGCGTAGAAGGATGCTCTTAAACTAACTGAGGGTTTGCTGCTAGTCAGCAAGTTTTGAAAATAATCCATTGCACACCAGGCCTACTCTTCAGAGGCTGTAACTTCTGCATGCAGAATGTCTTCCTATCACAGTCAAGCCAAGTTATCTTGAGACTGAGGTAGAAATACACTGCCCATGATTCTTATTTAAATTTCAACACTTTCATCTTCTGTCAAAGTTGACAGTTCCAATCCCGTGTTACATACTAAGATCCTTTATTCAAGATTGGTTTGGTTTTGTTTTTTCCTGTTTCTGCTTCTTATAAGCGGTCTGACAAACTTGTATCAAACTATGGAGGAAAGGCAATAAGAAGGAATACAAATTAAAAAGTAGATAAACTTCTATGCTACAGAACAGGGTTTTTTTTCATGCAGTGATATGGAGGAACTGTCTCCCACACACAGCTGTAGATGTCACATTTATAAATGGATTAGAGAAACTAGAGAGAAGAAGTAATCATAAAAGGTTTGGTTTAACGGGCACTGGAACATGAATACAGAGACTCAGAACTTGTCCTAATTCCAACCGAAATAAAAATTAACATCTCTACCTGCTGTAATGGCATGCAGACAGATCTTTTAGTCAGAATTTAGTGCAGTTAGTGGAATAAGAAGTCATCTTCAAATATCTGGTATGTATTTAGAATCGTGGAATAAAAGGGAATAGATCTCTGGGAGTCACCTGCTCCAATATACTTCTGAAAGCTCATGTTAGAGCAAGATACTGAGTGTTTTACCTAGACAAATGATGAAGATCCCACCACTTGTCCACGTGCCTGTTTTAAAACTTAACTACCAATGGTTTTCACGGTGAAAAACTTTTCACTAGTATGTAATGAAGCTTTTAAGTCCTTGTAAGCAGCAAAGGATTGAGAATGTCCCTGAATTGTTGCTTGTCCCACCTCAATGGCATGGAGGTGTCCCAATCAGATTTTATGACATACCATATCCTTTCCTCTTTTTTAGTCCTCTTTAGCCCTTTAAAAACAAAACAAATAAACAAACAAACCACAAACCAAAATAAAAACAGCTAAAGAAGGGGGAGAAAATCTACTTATTTGGCATCTCAGAATTTAAGATATACACTGCTGTGATTCTTTCTTGAACAACAATGTAAAATCCATGTAAATGGTCAATAATACCAGCATCAGATTTACACATGGTGAAGCTGTCTCTGGATACCTTCTTCTCAAGAGGCACACGGGTATCTAATCCCATTAATAACTATACTAGGGTTTGAGAAATTTTCATTCTGATGTTCTACTCCTGATATTCAAGAAACCACATAAATTATGTCTGACAGCATGATTTTGGTGGCAACACTGTTTGTCACAGGTGATAAGATATAAAATCTCTGCTACATTAACTCCATCTTGGTAGTCCCTTGGGATACTTTACTGGAGTGCTTTCTTACTATAAAACTCCATTTTAAAATAAAAATTACCAAAACTATATCTAGTTCCCTGTTCTAACTGATCAGCTTAACATGCTGTTAGAACTATGTCTCCAATGTGTTCAGGAATTTGGTACTTAGCAGTAACACACAGAAGAGCATGCACATGACAAAATATAGTCCTGAGAGAGCATTTGATGGAATATAAAGTAGCAACATCTCCCTCAAACTAGAATGTTACAGTATTAATGATTTAGCTGTTCAAAAGCTTTCAACTAACACTCAGGCAACACAGTAGAACATAATGTCAATATTTATAAATAAATGAATACATTAAAATAACAGCAGTGAGTGTTCTCTCCTCCTAACTTACTCCTTTCCAATAGACTTAGCGTGAACTGCAGGTCTGCTTTGAAAAAAATGTTCTCTGATAGAAAGATACACTTATTTGCAGGCAAATTCAGTGTTACTGTGGGGTAGGAGGGGGTATTTTGTCAAAAGGGAAGTTTTGGTTTTTTTTGTAAATGCATTGAGATTTACCACCAAACCAAACTAACCCAGTAATAGTTGAATTTCTTTTGAAAGCTTAAATTTTCCAAAATAACAGGTGATTTCACATGATTAATTTAAGTTTAGAAATACTGAAAGGACTCAATGTTTGGTAAATGTTGAGGACGTGCTCTCTCACAACTGGATGTTTTTATGGGGTGATAAGATACACATGTAAAATCAGTTATTTTTTCAAAGGGTATTATCATCAGTCTGCTCCTACAAACATGGGCCCAGGAGACCAAGCAACTAATATTACACAGTCATGTAGGAGAGGACTTGAATACAATACCTTAGCCAGCAGATGCTGCGAGACAGCACATAATTACCCAAGATGGAATTTTGCCCAGTTATCCAAGTTTAAAACCTAGAACATACATACCGTGGATCTTTAATTACCACTAGAACTCACTGCCTAAGTTTTATGTATCATCTGAAGTCTGCCTGGGCAAATAAGCAGAGCCTCCAGAATATATGATTGAGTGAAGAACAGTAAAGATTTTAGTCACTCCTAGGGAAAAGTGCTGGTCAGATCTGCAAAGATCTCTCAAGGAAGGTAATATAGATATAGAATATGATTTTTGTCTTAAATGCTTTGCAATTAGCAAACTATCTTGGAGAGCAAAGGGGCTGGACAAACACCCCTTTATACTCAAACACCCCTTTTCTTTCATCAGGCAAAACAATTTTGATGATGTTGTGTCTTGATTTAATGTTGCTCTACCCAGGTATGAAAGGGGGTTTGAAAGCTACAGCACTATTTAAAGAAATACTTACTCCCTTAAAGCTTTTAGAGAATATACTGACTGTATTATCACAAGACAAGAAACACCAGCTTTTAAAGAAATTCTGTTATTACCATCTTCATGTGAGTTTGATTTTCTACCATTTTTCATTTTCTTGTGTGTTGTGATACTTAAGAACAACAGTGTTAGATGTAATTCCATTGTTGAAAATGGCTTTCTTTGTTCATGTGTCTTAAAATAAATGTTGAAACATTCTTCTTAACATGAGTCGAATTGCGTTATGTAAAACGCTGTTTAGAAAGGACATCTACCAGAGAGAGTATGAAAGGCAGAACAAAACTAGGTTTTTTTCTTTAGTATCTACTGTAATTATTCAGGGATCTAGTTACTTTTTAATCAGATGTGACTATTCTGTCACTACCTGTCTACACCATCCCACTGCAACAGTAACCACACATCCCTGACTTTGTTCTCACATGAAAGTAGGGAAACAAGGGGCAGGGAAAAAAATATCAATGGCTTTAAAGTGGTTTAAAACATTTTATTAGGTATCCAATTTTTTAATTCATTTTAGACATGAAATTGGGAAAATAATTATAATTAATTCAGATTCACTCATAAGACAGAGATGATGTCAGTCACAAGCCTGTCCATCTTACATGTGCCAGAGTTTATGAGGTAGCAAACCAGGCACTGGTTTAACCATGCACACCCATCCTAGAGTCTGTCCCAGTTCTCTGACATTGTAGTAAGTTACACAAGCTACAAGGTAAAACAATGTGTTAATTTTCTTACCTTTTCCTTGTTAATGTGCCATTTTCAAATTATTTTTCTCAGTATATTTTGGCTACAGCACAGATGACCCATTATAATTTCCCTGCAAAGTCTTACTTTGAAGGTCTCATGTTTGGTTTTACTCAGAAATGTGACTGTATAAAAACTTCACATTTTTTAATGCTAGTTTTCTTCTGTTCTCCTGGACATGTAGAGTCCGAGTGAAATCTGTTCAGTGAATGGAATCTGGTCAGTGCAATAACACGAGCAGGGCATGCTGCTTTCTGCTTCTGTTTGTCCTGCATATCTCACTTGGAAAACTGAAGAAGAATTGGACTTTTTTCTGGTTCACACTTCATCAGCAGGACTGTTAATGAAGTCCCAGCATTTTCACCTGCACCACCACATTAACAGAAACTTGTTTAGCACTATAGCAACAAAGAGCAAAGGTACAGTAGAAACTCATAGGCTGCTCTGGTATTCACTTTATCCTCCAGTTCTCTTTGAAGGAAGGATTAAATTCACAGATGAAATAAACAACTCCCTTGAAAAAAAAAATTTAAAAAGCAGCCAAAAACCCCAACACACAGAATCCCTCTTAGCTGTGTTAAATCCGGCTTTTCAGGATCTGCAAATTGCAGTAATTCCTAAAAAAAAAGGAGATTTGTTAGTTGTTAGTTGATTATGATTTGCACTCCTATTCAGAAATACACTCTGTCAAAATACAAAGCTGGCAGGTTTGACTATGCAAAGTTTTTTTATGTTACTGGCTATGCAAACAAACAATAAATCACAAGATGGCAAATAATCTGATTAACTTCAGGCAACATTTTAATAGGATCTTAAGGAGGTTTGTTTGGTTGGTTGGTTTTTTTTCAGGGTTTTGGTTTGTTGGTGAGCTGGTATTTTTCTTAGGATTTCTATAGCAAACCATGGTATGGGTGACAGATCTATTCTGGTACTTAGCAGGCAAAACTTTGATCTGAATTAAGACACAAGAACACAACTAATATCAAAGAAGATACCTGTGATATAAAAGCTGAATGCAAGTTTAAAAGCAATCAGACTGACAAATTTCTCTTATGTATGAACAAAGGGACAGGAAAAAAAAATCTGGTAATTATAAAGTCACCTATCACCAAACTCGCTGAAGTGCTTGTACAGGCAGTTAGAGATCTAGTAAGCAACTAGTAGCAACTGAATTAGTACCATAATTCTGATACCCTCTTTGGCTTTCATGCACATATTAGAAGCTTAAAGTTTTTGTGAGGGTTTTCCCTACAATAGGCCTTAACATCTGCAAGCTGTGTTCAAAATCCTATTCATTACCAGTGCCAAGAATATGAAAGGACATTACCCAGCACACACAGGCAGGAGTCAATTCATCTAAACTCAGCATGAAAATGTGTTGTTACTATTCAAACCAGAGGGCATGCTAGGCAATGAGGCACTGGCTGGCCTTTGTTGGTGCAGTGCTGATCAAATTATCAATATACATTCTGATAAAAAAAAAAAAAAAAAAAAAACAAAAAGACAGATGAATCTTAAATTTAACAAAAAGCTTCAAAAAGCTTCCTCCAAGACTGGAAACTGATTTAAAAGTTCAAGCACATTTTGGACTCGGGATTACTAATACATTATTGAAAAGCAAAAAGCATCGATAGAAGCTAGTGCAGTCAATTAAATCACTAAGATCTGTCCAGAGATGTCTGTGAAGCAATTAATGCACACTTAAGACTGAGACTCACGATAAAGCACTCACCATGGCTCAACCTATCTACAGCAACTGGTTAAGCAGCAATGCCAATGGGGAGTTTGAGTCCTCTGGAGGACTATGCAAAGAAAAAAGAAATTCAATTCCCAGAAGGCCTAAATCTTGAAGTCATCGGTTAAATATCTGCAAAAGAGCCTGGAATAGTTAGGTACCTATACAGATAGGTACCTATCCTTCTCTCACCCTGAAGCAAGACTCCTGGGGAGACATTCACAAAGCAAATTATGAGAAGTCAACTTTGAACATATCCATGGATGGTAGTTTCCAGAAGAGAAATGAGAAACAAAGCTTCCAGAAGTAATCCAGAACCAAAACCTGTTGCATTTTGAAAAAGGTCGACAGCCTGAAAATCTGTCTCCTCAGGATCAAGTTAGCTCATTAATATCTCTTAATAACCACATATCTCTTTAATATCTCTTCAATAACCTGTGGCCTAACTGCAGGGCCACCGACACGCAGTGACACATCACAGCACCAGTGTCACTCCCAGTCAGGAGGCCAGAGAAACCCCTCCCCTCAGGCAACCCACACTTCAGATAGATGCCAGAGCAACCAAAACAAAAAATAATGAAATAATCTTCAGCAATCAGAAGCTTATTTTTAGCCCTAATTGACCAGAACATTGTATGCAATCCGCAGTTTTATCCTGATGAACATTGTGTGTCAGGAGCCTCTGCTCCCAGCTCTGCTATCGGCAAAGCCAGGCACTGCAGTCCCTCGCTCTGAAGTTACTGAAAATTAATCCTAGCTCCACAACTGGCCCAGTAGCCACAGCATATCACTTACCCTTCCTTCGATTCAGATAATTCACCTATGCATTATTTATAGTACAAAACTATATCTTGTATATATAATCTTTAGCTAATGTAACTAAAACAGTTACCCTTAGATGTAAGTTGATAATCATGTAATTTACATTTACATCATATTTATATACATCATATATACTACTCTCATTGTGCTTTCATTAGATAATCCAAATATAAAACAACAGTTTAGCTGGGCAGTGAATTTAACCCCTTGTTTCATTCCTTCCTGTAGTAATTTTTTACCCTGAAGTTTGCCTGGGATTTTTTCTTCTTTTTGTCCTTTTTTTTTGCTCCTCGTTATCTTGGCAGCCCAAAGGAAACAGAGTTTGGATTCATTTTCAGAAACTCAATGAAGAAAGTATAAAATATTAGAAATTGTCCATCCCAATACCTGTTTCAATTAATGTTAACCTGAATATTTATAGTTTACAGCATTTTGTTGAGTGTGAGACTGTATGCAAGGACACTCAATCTTGTAAAAAAAACAAAACAAAAACATGCTCAGGATAAGGACATCAGTTTGGATACACCGTATTCATACAGTGTTTTTTTTTCAAACCATTAACATTAACATTCACATATTTGTGTCCTACTAGCAATTACTTCAATGGCCAAAGAATACAGGAAAATAGAGACAGCACATAAAAAAACAATCTCATTTTGTTTTGCAAATCATTATTAAAAAGTCACTCTTTAAAAATAAAAGAAAAAGCAGGAAGGAGGTCAGGTGTAAGGTAAGCTGCTGCTCAGAAGGAAAATTCCCATGTTGACTGCAATGTCAAATCACCGAAGCTTACCAAATTTTAAAGAGGAGTCTTTACAGTTACTTCTCCATAAAGTAATTGAAACATGTTTTTGCAGCACCCTCTCCCCTTGCCTTCCTTTTCTCTTTGTTCTTCTGAGAAAGAGCTGTGGAAGATGATTTGGTAGAAACAGGGGATTAGTTTCTCATTGCTCACTCCCCATTTGCTCTGTTTTGGCAGTGCAGCCCATTACTAAAGCAGTACACAAACACAATTCTGTTTGACTTCACAGTACACAGGGGCCACAGGTACATTTACTTATAGAAATTGAAGCAGAAAGGGATGATCAGCAAGCAAGGTCATTCCCAGCTTCTATTTCAATCCTCAAAAGCCAGAAGTAGGGTACAAAGATAATGAATTCTTTTATGCAGGGCTTTCTTCCTCTGCACAGTGGAGCTGTGCCAGATCAGCATCACCCACTGTGCCGGGTCCCAGGGGCAGGAAGGAAAGGGTCATGGCACTGCTCTCCATTCCATGGACCCATGCACAGGGCATGCAACAACCACATGCCTGTTCATAGAAGCAGATTGCTTGTTAATGCTGCCTTTGAAATTTTCTAACTTCATGATACAGCTCCAGCTGAGCTGTAATGCTACTGCTAAGTCCAAGGAATTCAGAAAATTAATACGTTTTCATAAATCATGTCAACTTTTCAAATTCTCCCCCCTGCACTCAGCCTAGTCTTGAAAACAACAATCAGGTCAATTTTGAAGGTTGGGCACAGCTGTTTGTGCTGTATATGTCCACATATAAAGCACATTTATCCACATAAATCTGGATATGTCCATATCGCTCTAGATTTACACCACTAGAAACAAGAGCAGAATCCAGCCCTACAGTTTCACCCTTTCAAGTGTTTTCTGGAATATTCCATTTTGCTGAACTCCTTTAGACTTTGGATTTCCAGTGCCACAAAGACTCAGACAAACAAAATAGAGCATTTAGCAAAATTTCTAATTATCTTGGGTTTCATATCACCCTCTTTTCTTTTCATACCTACTTGCTGAAAAATGCCTACATTTAGGAGCTAGGCTGTGTGGTCTAAAGATGCAAGTGAAGAATCCTACTGGTACTTAAAACCATTTTCACAAGTGCAAGGTGAACAGAATTTGGTCCAGAATCTCTACTGGTAGGAGAGGCTGAGGCAAAGAAACTGAAAATAAGAAATTGAATTCCCCAAGGCTCAGTGTCACCATGTCAGCATCAATGTGGGCACTGCTCCATTTTATTTTACACAGAGATGTGAACTTTAGCTACATTAAAAGCCAGCTCTATCTACAGCTGTTCTTTGATGTCTAAGGCCAGATGGTTTCCAAAAAAGACTTATTCAAGCAATTGTAATGCACACCAAAATGGAAGCTGGTAATGCTAATAGTCAGATAACGAGAGAGAACGTGCAGTGAGAAATGGGAAAGAAAAAGCAAAGCTGATCATACTCAGTTCCTATGCTCCATCTGTTTCATGTATGGTTGCTGTTAGCCATCAAAAGTTCTGTTACAACATTTTCCCTCAGTGCAATTCCTGTTTGTTTGGGTTTTTTCCTAATAATTTAGGCTGTGAAGGCCCAACTTAATCATTTCCCTGCAGTAAATAGCATTTTGTCCAATTATCACTGATATTCTGACAACAAAGGAAGATATTAGCTCCTGACAGCATCACACTTACTGAGCTGGACTCAGTAATTTGTTTGACTTCCCCCTTGTCCTTCCAACTTCAATTTTTATTCTCTTGAATATTCAGCAACATGCTTTACAAAATGTCGTGTTTCCCCCTCTGCTTTCTAACCAAGCTTTGACAGTGTTCATTGCTAATCCAACAGTTTGCTCAAGTCTGTAGCACAAGGTCAAGTCTAATTATTTTCTCCACTTTTCCCCCACTCCCTCAAGGCAATAATAGCTTCAGGGAATTAAATACAGGATCAAAAATGAAAACTCTGCCCCTGTTAATTGACCTGCATTTTCAGCAGCACTAGAAGGGTCTCAGGTGCAGCAGAATAAAGACATTAGCACCCGCTGTCATATGTTAGGCCTCCTTATTCTATTTGTAATGTTTGGAGCCCAGAGAGTATTTTTTAGCAGGAGCTGCAAGAAGTTTTAAGCTTCATACCAGATGCAGAGTTATGCCTAGATGAGCCTTCATTTGATAAATTTTTTTCAGTCCAACTTTGTTCCACATATTCTGTTCCATCTCTCTCTGCATACATGCAATTCCTCATTTTCCTTGCTCAAACCCTCAAACCCTTCTTACACAGACGGTTACAAGGCATCCAAAGTTCACTGAGTACCTTAAAAAAGACAAAAAGACAAAGCTAACATTCTTACTCTGACATGGTTCATATAAAAAGACAGCGTTGGGAGAAAGACACACTTAGAAGAAGTTAAATGAAATTAAGCAAGGTCAGATTTTCAAGATTATGAGTTTCCTTTTTTATTCTGGAGGCAGCTCATGTTCTGCCAGAAGCATGCCTTAACCTATTTCACAGTGTTAGGATTAGAATTCATGTTTAAAGAGTAGCAGAATGTATTAAAGACAGCAAGTAGTTCTTTTTTATTAAAAATCGAGACACAAAACCCCCTAAAAGCAGCCAACAAGTTAAATTTAGGAAAGTAGCTGCTCATTTATCTGCAACTATAGAACAATGACTGTAGGATATCTCCTTACAGATTTCAGCAAATAAGTTAAAGTAGGAAATGTTCCCCAGATCTTCTGTTGCCATACTCTGCCACATATTGCATCCTCCCCCTCGTGGAGAAGGAATATGCACCCAGCATACATACTTGCCATCTTCATAACACATAGCCCATCTTCATGAGGACAACTATAAAGCCCTGACACATGGTTCTTATTGTTGAAGTCTCTCCACTGGCTCTCATTCCAGGTCACCTTCCTTGTCCCCTACAGTAAGCATTTGTGCTTTCACACTTGTTTCACTCCAGGACACTGACATACCAGTAATGGCAATTTCTCATAGCCATTTGTCCTCTGCTGCCTCAGACTCTCTCCAGCACATCTAGCCCTACAAACACTGTCTCAGGACAAACTGAAAAGACTGCTCTTTAGGATCTACTTTTACAGGTTAATTGTGCCCAGATTCCATCTCCTGCTTACCCTTGTAGGTCCTGATTTTCAGCCAGCCAGCCATGGGCCGTATCATTTTTGCCATCACCATTTTCCAGAACTTCATGTGCTTTGAAACATCTTACCTTGACCAATAACATAAAGTCTCTGGAACATAATTTCTCATTTATTATGTGTTTGAACAATTCCCAGAACACGACTGACCAGATCTGACTAAGAATGCTCAGTGCAACTATAATATAATACAACAGCAACAACATTTTTCAATTCCTGTTTGCATTAAGAGAACAGAAATGCCATACAGTCTTCATTTGAATAAACAAATGAACATGTTTTTTCTATTATCCTCAATTATCATGCAACCACTCTGAATGACTCGATCCATGCTGAAGGCAGAATTTCTGCTATCTTACTCTGCTCTACTTTGAAAGGTTTGTCTCACACTGGCTGGGGACAATCAGCACTCCTCTTTCTGTTCCTGAAGTATAAGAGTCCCACCACTGCCCTCTCTGATCAGTTCTTGCTGAACCCAGGCATCAGGGAGGAAACAGACAAATGCTAAAATCTCTGTTTACAAGAGCAGACACAAAGCTGCTGCACTGCACAGGGCTGGGATACAGGAGAGGGAGGGAGTTTCATGCTCTTCTCACACCGACACTAACAAAACCATAGCAGAACAGAAGACAGTTCTGTTCCGTGGACACAGACTCAGCTGCTGCTTCTGTCCCCAAAGTATTCATCTATAAGACAGAGAAACTGCTGGACCAAGCCCAGTGCAACCTGCACAGCCAGGAGCCTGACGAATTATCTACAGAGGGAAGGCTGGACATCAGCATTTGTTTTGCACAGCTTTTGCTCACAACAAGCTTTGCCTGAGACAGGCTGTTAGCCCCCTGATGCTACAGTCCCCAGAGGACACATGGGGCAGTGGTGTGGAAGGAGTTAAGATAAGGAAAGCCATTAAAGCTACAGGGGACTCTTTCAAATTGCTTCTTGTGGGGCAAAACACAAATGTTAAAATACACATTGATTTTCTTCCCCCTAGCAGGAGATTTCCAGATATTGACAACTCTCTCAGGATGAAGCTTATGGCAGCTGCAGTAATTTATACTACTGAGCTATAATGCTTTTAATTTATTTTCTAATTTGCTTCACATCCCCAAATTCCCTAAACTGCTTCTGCCTGTTTAATACAAAGGTTAGCCAAGGCTCCACCAGATAAATCCACCTTAAGGCTATCAGAAACCTTTTGTGAAGCAAGAGCATTCTCCTTCCAAACAGGCCTTTCTTCTGTTCATGAAAAGACTATTAATAACACAATTATTCCTGTTGAAAGAAAAGGCCATAATTAATAGACTCAAGAGCAAAACATCCATCCTACAGGAAAACAGACTTTCTGCTCCTGGAGGCAGTATTTTAAATCCAGAATACTGCTTTGGATTTAAAAGCAGCTAAATCTAGAGAATAATGGAAAATAATAGAGACAAAAAGAAAAAAAGAATGTTGCAGATTCCATTAATAGTTCAACACTGAAAGCAGAAAATGAGAGGCTACACTTCCTATTTCCCAGCAGTCAACTAGAATTACCTTTCACACCATGGACTGAGCTAAACGATCTGCAAATATATTTTTCACATTATACCAAGGATCAGCA
Source organism: Phaethornis superciliosus (assembly GCA_023637945.1). Classification (NCBI taxonomy): domain Eukaryota; kingdom Metazoa; phylum Chordata; class Aves; order Apodiformes; family Trochilidae; genus Phaethornis; species Phaethornis superciliosus. Next base: position 10,192,104 of record JAJQWJ010000011.1, read on the forward strand.
TTTTAAGTGTATAGGTATATATTTTTAAGGATACAGCTACTTCAGGAAAAGCATTTCCCTTATTTGCAACCTCATTCTCGTTAGCTGGTAGCTGAACAAAATATTAACAAGCTTTCTGTACATGGGTAAGAGAGAAAAAGCATGGAAAAGACAGACAAGATAAATGAAGAGCAGAAAGCTCAGAAGACACCAGTATTTATTGCAATCTGGTGGTCTCCAAACTTAAGTAGCTCTTAACTCGTCAGCATCTCGCTTGTACAGTGATAGCCTATCCAGTCTCAGTTGTGCTTGAGGAGTACAGCTTGTGTCTGCTCCACACTTCACCACCTTATAAAACACAGGCTTCCACAAATGGAGCCCCACTTTGATTTAAAGTGAACCTAATTAAATGGGATGCATGCAGGGAGAGAGAAGGACTCATTGACTGGGTGAAAAGTAAGAGCCTGGAGCAGCAGCGACAAAAGTGACATACAAGGGGTGGCACCCTAACCGGCTGTAAGTTCATTTCAATTCCATAACATTTTATTGACATGTCAGCTGTTTGTCTGTGGTGCTTCTAATCAGCTGCAAATGTCTAGGGGGCTGTCGTGTGTCCATTTGTCATCACTGTCTCCCGATTCAAATACAGGAATGCCAGAGTCTCTGGTTTTTTGCCATGCTAATCACCATGTGGATTTTTATTTCATTTTTCTGTTTGTTACGGTTTTGTTTCATTTCTCCCATGTTTCCTTATAGCTTTGGAACTGGAGAAAAGATATGTTTCATTTTCTCTCCTATCCTAGACAATGATTTACCATTATTGTTTTACCATGTGCAGTGTTTTGGCTATCCCACTTTCCACCATAACTGGATGCTTATGCTAATAGACACTACAAAATAAAACCAGTCAAGAAGTTAATGTCATCTAATCTCATGGAGTCGCTGGATTTCTCCAGGGCAGACAGTGATTCAGCATCTTTCTTCATCAAAAATGTAACAGGGTGTTCTGCTCCTCTCTGCCTGAGCCCCTCCTGTGGCATATGTCGTACAACCCTTTAAAAATTGGAACCATGCAAAGTCACATCAAAAGTGCCACAAATCAGTATGTAAACTAGGACAAAACACTTCACTTGTGCTGCCAAAATAAAGCTGCAGCTCTCAACTTTTAACTGCCCAGTGTACAGAGTAGGAAAAGTATTGCCTCCATCTTTACAGTAAAAGATTCCTATAATGTTCTACAGAGACTCCAAAACCAGAGTCTTTGGTGGTGAAACTGCTGTGTCAATATTAGTAATTGTAGAGACAGACACATGCCCATGCATAGACTGCTATGCAAATATACTGAAGGATACTGTAGCACATAAGCCTTTAAATTAAGTTAGGTAGTTACCGATTTCATTCCTATACTACAATTTTATCAGGTTCTATAGGATCAAAACCAAATCAACACAGAGTACTGCAGTAATTACTCTGGGACAACAGAAACTAAGAAAACAATCCAAGAGATAAGAATAGGCCTTAAGACAAGTCTGGTTTTGAGCATATATTTTGTGAGGACTGATGATTTAATATTTATAAAGTGGTTTGTATGTAAAGACACGTAACTGTAGATATTTTTTGTAGTTTTCTAAAGCAAAAAGTCAAAAAGCAGTGATAATACTTCTGGGTCTGTTCCTGGTTTGGTTGTACCAAAAATGCATGCCTCACTTGCAAAATCTCATATGACAACCACTATCATTGAAATCTGCTTATTATTTATAATGAAGTATTGCTGCAGTCTTAGAGCATATCCTCTGAAGCAACAAGCTACATGGGCACCCTTAAGGGAAAAACCTGCAGAGTATTAATACATTTTGATAGCCAGGCTTAAGAAGAAAACACTCATCAGTATAAGCTTGTTTGTTAGCTTATAAATCTGCTACTGTTTGCAATAAAGCTACAATAGCTCCTTAGAGGAGTTCAAAAGATGTACACTGAACTCAGAGGACAGCATCTATCATAGGAAAAGGTAGGGGAAACACATTTTGCATTAATTCAGCACACAGTCCCCACAGACTTGCTTGGCAGGAGCTATTCTGCCATCAACCCAGGGGGCATAATGGCAAAACAGGCATCCCAAGCTTGCTATGTGCTCTCCATCTCTCCCTCACAGACACACATCTGCCATTAACCTCATTATGCAACTCAATGCCCTGTTGCTGTGGGACAGGGCAGCAAACCAGAGTAATGGAAACACATGGAGGTTGTCCATGCCTTACCTTTGGCAATTCCATCCTTTGCATTTCCAATTGCAAAACTTTCACCTCTCTCCCTACAGCTCCTGGCTGTCTTTTGAGGGATATGACATCTTCATTTTCCACATGCAAGTACATGCAAGCCAAGCATTTATAGCTCATGATCTTTCTTTCCCAGGTCTTTTCAGAATTCTGACTATCTTCTACTAGAAGTCTGTGAAATATTTATTTGCCATCAGGAGGAAAATGAGAAAAAAGAAATCCCAAACGTATCTGCCTCTGCTAGATTAACTCCTGTAGATTTGTCCTTCCATGGAATTTCAGTGAATTTATATACATATAAATCAAGAGACCACTGTTGTTAGCCCTCTATGAAAGAATGAGCCTCTTTTATTTTTCACCCATGGGTTGGCAAGACATTCTGATGTCGCTAGTTTTCCCACTTCCAATGTGAGTGCAGCCGACCGCATTGAGGTCAGAGCTTTGCTCACCTCAGCTACATCTAAGAATCTAATACAAGAGTGCTCCTTTGACTGGCAAAAAAAAGATGGAAAACAGCACCAAGAAGAAGGAAAATAATCTTTCGTTTTATATTCTAATTTTTAGTCATTGGAAGCTGCTTCTCTATGGTGATGTTATTTTTTTTTTTTAAATGAGAATCCCCCCCTGCGATGAAAATCCCCTCAGAGGGCTCTGGCCTTTTGTTTCAAATTCCTTGTGAAGTCCTCAGGGTTGAAAATGTGGCTGCTGCTTAATACATTCAGTTTTCCATGCATTAGGGTCAGTAATCCAGTCCCATGCAGAGAAGGATCTCCCAGTTGGCTTTGAGCTTCCATGACGACAGTAAGCAGGGAGATAAACATGATGGAGACACACAGAGCCCCTATCAGCAGCACCTCCTGAAAACACTGCCCAGCCTGCCTTTCCCTCTTTTTTTTTTTTAAACAAACCAATTGTGACTATCTGATTTGTGATTACACTCCTCTGAGCAGTGATCTGACAAACCATAATTAAAAAATGTATGAAAAATCATTCACCATATTTTTAATATCTGCTTATAAATCCCCTTTTAGACTTTTCTACTTATTTTGAGTGTGCAGTGTATGTAAAACCTGGCATGCTACGGGCAAAGCATTTATCTCATACCACTTTATCTTTGAAGTGCTGACAAGAGGCCCAAAAGATGCTAATACATTTGGAAATTACCCACAGAGTCATAATGAACATATCTATATAAACTTCAGTATTCTATCACTGTCTCAGGTGTGAGTTTTCTTGATTAAAAGCAATTTTCTTCCTCATCTGTGATGCAGGCCTTAGACAACAAGCAATTAGAAATGCAATGCTTTACAAAATCTACTTTTACCCTCGCTATCTGCATGTATGCATAAGAGATTATGTTTAAATTCATACAGCCCACCATGAATTGTCCAGTTGCCATACTACTGAGAAATAAAGCATAAGTTAATTCAACTTCAGCTCAGTAGAGAGCAGTCATCCAAGCAAGTACAAATGTGAGAGAAAGTGGATCAGCATAACCTGAGAGTACCATGCAACTTCCTAGCAACCACAAGCAGCAGATGGCTTTTTCATCCCCCTCTCTCTGCCTTACAAAGGGTAGCAAAGTTGTCTAGTGACTAAAGCTGCTGTGCTGCTTTGACCATTGAGCAAGATATATCATCTCCAAGAAGAATGTTACTCCTCACAGATTCTCTGTTGCTACATCTGTAAAACAGAGATAATACTATCCTCCAATCTTTACAAAGTGGAAAATCAGAGCCTGCTTCGTACTTATGAATATCTCAAACCCTAAATTCCCATCCCTCTGGTTCTGGTCACTGACAGGGATAGGTACATCAAGGATCTATCTACAAGTCATTTGGGTACCTAAGAGAAAATAATAGATCCTGAAAGGGCAGGATAAACATATCTATTTGTTTAAATTTCTCTTAGTTCATTTTAGGGTTATTCTCAGATCACATAGTTATAAATGCCTGAGCAGGGAGATAAACACATGGGCTGTCTGCTGACTCAGACTTCTGCAGAGCAAAACTGCATTAGCTCTACTGCATTAAGGCTTTACACAACTGCCCGAGTGGCCTTGGGATTATGTCTTATGGGAAGTGAAAACAAAAGTAAAATACTTGACTGCAAAACTAAATCAATAACCCTAAAGCTTTTTATTCCTCTCAGTCAGGAGTCAAATGAAAGACAATCAATACAATTATTGTAACTTCTTCTTGAAAAAGCAACAGATCATCTATTCTGTGGAGCTGGAGGAACCCAAAGCACAGTGCAAAGGAGCAGTCCTCTTCATCATGAAAACAGCAAAGGATGCTCAGTGATTTTCTAGCCTTTTCTACCAAACTCACGAGAAATAGAAACAAATTCCAGATTAGCACCATTATCATCAATGGCTGCTGTCTGGAAGAGACAGCATTTCTCCAGATTGTTTATATCTGCGAGCCAAATGAAAAAGCTTGAGTGCACCAAGATCAAAACAGATTTTCTGCAGAGTAAAACGTTCATCAATAATTATTTTATACTGCAGAACAAGGAATGTTGAACAATCCAGTTTATCCATTCACATTCACAACATCTTCGATTTCTTCACCACCTCCCCATTTTTTTAAATGCACACCTACAGCCACCCATGCAGAATTCCCTTCCCACAAATGGCAGCTGAACTAACAAGAATTAAGCATCTCACATTACTAGACCTGTTTCTGCTACAGGTCCTTTATAGAGACTAAATAGCCTCCAAGCAACATACAGCAAGGAAATGTAAGCAACCATGGCAGAGAAGGGGGAAAAACAAAGCCTCAAAAAAAAGGAACTGAAGAGAAAATCTGGGAGTTTTGAGCAGAGATGCTTCTTCACTGAATGCAGTTGGTAAACTTTGATTTCTATGAACAGCACAGCTTGGAATTGTAAAATTATAAAACTGCTTAAGTTGGAAAAAGCCCTTAATATCAAGTTCAGTCATTAACCTAACACTTCCAAATCCACCACTAAGCACTGTATCTACATGTCTTTTAATCACCTCCAGAGACAGTGATGCAACCACACTCCTGGGCAGCTGTTCCAGTGCTTGACAAGTCTCTTGGTGAAGAATTTTTCCTAATATCCAATCTAAGCCTTCCTGGGCCCAACCTGTGGTGATTTCCTCTTGTCCTATCACTAGGACCTTACCTGGGAAAAGAGACCAATACCTGCCTCCACACATCCTTCTCTCAGGTAGCTGCAGAGAGCAATAATGTTTCCCTTCAGCCTCCTTTTCTCCAAATTAAACAGCCTCAGTTCCCTCAGATGCTCCTGACAAGACTCATTCTCCAAACCCTTCAACACCTTTGTTGCTCTTCCTTGGACATGCTCCAGCACTTCAATGTCCTTGTCATGGTGAGGGACTCAAAACCAAACACAGTATTCAAGGTGCAGCCTCACCAGTGCCAAGTACAAGGATAATCACTTCCCTGGTCCTGCTGGCCACACTATTTCTGATACAAGCCAGCATGGTGGTGGCCTTTTTGAACACTCTCAGATCCTTTCCACCAGACAGCTTTCCAGACCCTCTTCCCCAAGCCTGTAGCTTTGTATGGGGTTGTTGTGACACAAGTGCAGGACCTGACACGTGGCTTTGTTAAGCCTCGTACAACTGGCCTCAGCTCATCAATCCACAATCCACAGTCACAGCAAGGTTTAATTAGGTTTGGCCCCTGAATTTTCTCTCTGTATGACCTCATGACATGTTTGCAGTCTTGCTGAGTTGCCTGTTCCTTCTTCAAAGATCATAAGCTTTTTTTTTTTTTTTTTTTTTTTTTTTCCTGAGTTCCAGCTACAGCTCTCTGTTAGAGCCAGGCCAGTCTTCTTCCCTGCCAGCTTGTCTTCCAGCACATAGGAACAGCCTGCACCTAAATCTTTAAGATTTCCTTCTTTAAGTATGTCCAGCCTTCCCTGGATCCCCTTGCCCTTCAGGGCTGCTTCCCATGGGGCTCTGTTAACAGGCCCCTAAACAGGCCACAGGTTCACCTCTGCTTCTGTATTTTCAGCAACAAACTATTGTGATTGATATTCTGTGTTAATACATTAAGCTATCACTTCTCAAAATAGTCTAGAGGACCTACATTGGTTTGAAAAGATGCGTGATTAGAAACTAATGTATTATGGTAAACAAGAGATAAACCACACTGATTTAGACCCAAGTCTACCAAAACAAAGACAGAATGTGCATGAGACTCAGAATAATTCACTGCCTTCTTGATATACACATAGTTTCCATTTGCTCACTATTTTCACACAAAGATCCAAAGCCTGAAGTATCTCTAACGCTTCAGGGTTTCATTGTAAGAGTCCAGGCTTTGACTTTATCCTTGCACTATTTTCAAAATAATATGAATGAGGAACAACATATAATTTTGTGCTTGGAAGCAGATGAAATCAGAAATGTGTCCCTGTGCTTTAACATACAATGGGAACAGATCTATGAGCTAGTCACACACAGTGCAGTATCAGCAGTAATATTTATCCAGTTTTTCTCCCAGGAATTAAACTGGCTATTTGATTCTGGATAGGTAACTAAAAGGGGTTTATCATAGACCAAAATCTTGACTTTGAGAACTACACCTCAAAGTCTCCTCTTCTCCAATGCCAGAAGGTTTATTTCTGAAATACTGACAGCTTTTCTTTTTTTTAAAGCAAAACCAAAAAAAAGTTAATAACAGACAACTTACTTATAGAAACACTTTAGTCATAACGAACAAATTATAAGTAAAAATAGGCTGCAGGTTCACTAAATTACAGGGCTATAACTACATGTGGAATTTTACTGTTGATTCACTGTCAAATTCCACAGTTTTTCATGCTGGGAAATTTTCATGGACTAAAACAAAATATTACAACTTCTCCAAATATAAGAACAGAAGGAATACAAGGAGAATGTATGTATCAATCTCAGGTCCATACACCAGACTCAAGTGTTTTCCTTTATCAGAGATGAATTATGCCTTACGCTATCTTGCTTCTTTAATACAAACCTATTTTGAGACAATTAAAAGACCCACAATATCAGTTTGTATTGAAAAATTAATACAATTAACTAATTATTGCAACTATGATTCTCCTCAGAAGGCAGTTCATTGGAGTTTCCCTTCTTTTGAAACTGATATAAGAACTCATCCAGAATGGCAGAGCACTCCTCTAAATAGCACTCCCTTAAAGTCACAGCTGAAATAGGAAAAGACTGCAAACGTTTGTGTAATACAGAAATGTATTTGCCAATATACTATTGACCAAATTTAACTGTATTAGCATAGTAACACAACAAGAACGTTTTAAATCACTTACTAGCAGGCAATATTAACTCATACCAATTTGGCTAAGCAGCACTCCTGGGCATACCACTATTTGAAAGAAGTAGATAAACTGGAGAGCTCCTTACAAAACATGATAAGATCTGAAGTGTCTTGCCTACAAAGAAATAATCAAGTGAGCTAAACCTACGAGCTGAAGGCAAGAAAAGGTAACATGAATGTAGTTGATGATTAACTACAGGAAAAGTAAAAAGGAAAGAAGGGAAGGATTTAGTTCACCTAAAACTGAGTAATTGGATGAATAAATGTTGAATGATCGTATATAAATGACAGTGGATGTGACTTTTTAGCTTTCCAAAAGTACTGTTCTGTTCTGAAGAGCTTCAAAATAAAATGACACCTTCTTTTTTATGGCATCAGTTCCTTGCAGAGATACATCTGATAAGAAAGAAATATTGCTTTCACTCCTCATAGACTTGACTGTTTTCACTGCACAGTCCCACTGCCTTCAGTGGGTGAAGTCACTAAAGGCATAATCTGAAAAGAAGTTGAATTTTTTTTTTTTTTTTTTTTTTTTTTTAAATGTGTCAATGAACCTTCTGTCTGAAGAAGCTTCTCCCTCACTGGAGACAGATTTATGCATATATATACACATGTACACACACAGAAAAGGAGAAGAAACACAACTTAATTCTCACATTTCAGATGGAGTTAACGGGTGACAGAAAAAAAAAAAAAATAGAGCTTTTCACTAGCAAATTTGATACTTAAAGAACTCAGAATTTGCAAATGTAGAACCCCAGGATGTACTGACTAAGACATTATTTGAGAGAGGAATTTAGGAATAAACAAATTTCAAAAGTAACATACCATGTTAGAGCAAACATTCACAAGAAACTGCAGTGCTCAGATAATATCCTCAATGGTATAAAACCAGTTACAACAAGGAGCATATAATAAACAAAGTCAACATTCATGACAGCAGCTCCTTTCAGCACACTAACAGCGGTTCTCAGGCGTACTACAACAACATACATAAACAATATGACAGCATATAAATAGACAAGAGAATGTATTAAAAGAAAAAAAAAAAAAAAGAGTTCTAAACCCATTTTCTTAAGTAGCCTTAAGATACTTGTTTTCACTTGAAACACAAAATACCAATGTATAAAATTGTTTTCTTAGAATAATACTATCAGCAGAGTCCAAAGAGTTGGACTTGATGATCTCACAGGTCCTTTCCAACCCAGATAATTCAGTGATAATTTAATAAAACAGACTTATAGCCTGTGGCAGATTATCACAGAACAATTATTTCTTATATTAAGAGTTTGCAGCACATTTCAAGCTGATATAAATTTACAAGGTTATGTTTATGAGTAAAATCTAGGGTTCTTTTAATTGGGATTGCTATTAAGGGAAGTTTATTAAAATAAATTTAATAGCCTGAAATTACATCAAGTAGGTATCAGTCACATTCCACAATTAATGCTCTGCTCAAAAAGGCCACTTGGAATCCTATTGCCTAACTGGAGAGTCTGTATTTGGAGTGCCACAAATGTCAATTTAAAAACTTAAAAAAACCTAATAAACCAATAAAACCAAACAGCCAGAATTCTAACTCCTCATGGTATTGATTCTCATGCCACATTTAAAAAAAAATTAAGAGGAAGAAGATATTGGTGATGATATTGACACACTTGAAAATCTAGTCTGTATGCCACTAACAACAAAACCATAATTTAAACCAAAGTGTGCATTTTAAGTAAGTTAACATAAACTGGAGCCAAGGCTTTCCCAACAATTCTGCTGGTATTAGAGTGGGATATGGAAAGTCATAAATGAAATATAAAGTTACTGTTATCTGGTTTTGCAACCAGAAGTGACAGGGGATCATTTCTAGATTGGTTTTTTTGTTTTTTGTTTTTTGCTTGCTGCTTGTCATTATTGCTCCTGATTATTTGTTCCAAAAATATGCTGTATGTAGAGAGGAGAATGAAAAGAAATGAATGGCTAGACAATTATACTTCATCAAATGTACTTGAAATCAATCACAATGCAGTTTACTCAGGCTGTTTTTCTGAGCTTGCTGTCTCTATGAACTGTTCAAGGGAAAACCTCAGTAATGATCTGGCTTTCTGCTCATTGATTTCTCCCAGCGTTGTCATTTCAGACAATAGAACTCAGGTAAAGACTAAGTGAAAATGTTTTCTTTAACTGGGGGAACATATAGGAATTTCCCCACAAAATACAAAAGGAAAAAAAAAAAAAAGAGGTTTCTACTCAGAAAATTACTGGGCAGACTATCAGTGAAAAAGATATTTCTTTTTTTTATTAATGAGGTTCTTAAATGTTGCAATTTTTGCTTACATTTTTTGTATATATGAAGCATTCTCCAGACAGTAATTAAAAATCTTATCAGTCAGAGTATTTCTCTTCCTGTTCAACAGCTACATAAAGTTAATCCATTGGGTTCCAATAGAGTACTGTAGTATGGTTCAGTTATTGCTCATAACTACATGAAAATTTAGTGACAACAAGAAAACATTACTAAATTTAATTTGCAGATAAAATAATTCTGTGTTTATTTTTTCATTAAAGAAAGCCTTTTGAAAAAAAAAAAAAAAAAAAAAAAAAGTGTCTTTTAAAACCTTTTTCCAGTTGAATAATTTAAGTTACAGACTTAAAACCACAAGAAAATATTAATTTAAACTACTTCGTCTATATTTAACACCAAAAGCAATCCCTTCTAATAAAAGTGGGGGTTAGGGACAGGAGAGGAAGATGTCCACTTCACCAACTGATCTAGTTTAACTATTTTAATAACCAATAAACTCAAATTGCCTTACGATGCTAATCCAGCAAGTAAAACTCTTCAGGAAGCTGCATACTCCAGTGAGAGCCTTGCAATGCAATGGGGGACACTCTCCCAGTTTTCTGAGTCTGACATTTCACTAATTGCAAAACAGATTCTATACCTTGAGGGCTTTACTGATCACATCTTTACTTCCGAGTACAAACATTCAGAAACTTTGCACATTTTACTCATAAAGATTATTGAACTCAACAGTAATATGATTACCAGAGGAAACACCGGTAGTGCATGAGCCTGACTTTATATTTGACAGGTGAAATATCGGGATGACTGACGTAATGTACATAACCTAGATCTAGACAATCCATCTACTTCATTTTGAGTGTGCAAATTAAATTGATTTGGGTTTTACACAGTATTATTAGCATCTAGACACTCCCAAGTCCTAATCTGATGATGATTCTGCCATCTCAGTTTCAGTAAAACAGGGATAAAGCTTACCTTCCCCACTCAGTGGATGTATGTATTAGATAGAGGCTGAAAACCCTTCGAAGAAGAAAAGTGCTCACCATTATTATTATCCAATGGCAACATTCCAATTTCAGTCTCTCATCCTTCTTCCCTTAAAAACTGTCAAACACAATATACTGTTCCATGTGTCACAGAGATTAAATATGTCTAATACGATAGATTTAAGATGGACAGGATATTATCTTAACAAGGTTACATGCAAATACAATCACTTCTTTGTTAATTCATTTCATTTAACCTACAAATGCTGCCATTCTGCTTTCTGCAAAGAAGGACCCCAGAGTTCTGCCACTAAGAGGACCTTTTTCTTTAGAGGATATGTGAAACAAACTCTTCATTACCTATCCACTATCTCAGACCTATGTATTTCATACTGGTCTTAGAAAGGTGTTGTGAGAATTTTGCATTTCTTGGAAGCTATTTTGTCTTCACCACACTATTCAGCTGCTACACATTGTCCATGAGTGAATTAATCCTGATGATCTATTCATTTTACTGGAGAAATATCTAGAGTAGAGGAGACACAGGGCTGTTTTAAAAGTATTTAGGCACCTGCAGTAACTGCAGGCTAAGAGTAGGTTGCTTTTTAAAATTTCACAGGGTCTCTGCCTAAATATTCAAATATCTACACATCCTTTAAAAATCTTTTCTTCTTTAAATCAGAGAAAAAACATCTAAATAATAAGTAGAGTTCATGTGTTTCAGTATCAGCAGGATGTATCTTCTGAAGAGTCCTCCAGACAACTGATTCATTAAACTGACTTCCAGAGGAACAACTATAACTTCATGACAGCAAAAAAGGTACTGTCTCCAGCTAAGTATCCATACTCCCACAGGGTCCTTCTGCACAAATGTGCTGCCTTCAGGAAACAGCTTTTGTGTCCTCACAAGCTTGTATATGGTGACTTGTTTCTGCACAGCCTGTGTGTGCAAAGCTAGGCTTAGTAGCTCCATCACTTGTGGCCTTCCTACTTCCCTCCCTCCCTTGCTACTGGCAGCTATTGCTCTTCTGGACACCCCCAAGAGGAGCAGAGCACCAGCAGCACAGTCCCATCAATACCCTCATTAGCAGCAAAATGAGGCCACACAGCCAGGTGGCCTGCAATGCTAAGTGACAGACAGGGAAGCTTGATTTTGCAACGTAATGAAGGAAGCTGAGTAAATCAGAAGACCACAAAGGGCACATGAACAGGATACAGAAAATTTTTCATTGCGTTTTCTCAAAATTTTAATGTCAGCCTAAGTCAAGACAAATGCACCAGCTGACAATCCTACTCCAAGCTGAGTTTTACAAGTTAAAGAGTGTTTTAGAAACCCACTGGATTCATTATAGCAAACCAATATTACTAAAGAGTTCCCAAACATACTATAGCTTTGAAAAAACATGTGATGGCAGCCCTATCTTCTGAATTAGATACTTATATTTACTAGAACAGAATTTACAAAAAGCTCTGTAAAAGGTACTGGTCTTCCAATTATTTTAAGCAATAAAGAATGGGATTTTTAAGCCTCACTTTGCCATGAAACTACAACCATGCTCTTTTATATGTCTCTGTAGGTCTATCCTTTAGCAAGGGAACAGGCAGTCAAGACCTCTCTTGGCTATGAGACTCACAAACCCAGAGGTTGCCCTCTCAAAAATGGTAAGCAATACAGCATTTTAACCTGTCTTGGAAATTTCTGCTACACTGCTGAGCAAATCAATTCTATAGAAATTTTCTTTACAATAAGGACAGCTTTCTCTAGAAACCTGGGTAAAAAATAGGTTTGGAGTCTCAGGGGGATGGTTGCATTTTTTTTGTAGAGAAGGATACTTAAGATCCATTCTTCTCTGTTAACAAATACAATTTTTAAAAACCAATTTCAAAACCAAGTTTAATTTTTGTTCATACCTTTATAAAGACACAAAGTGTTATGGGTAAAGGAGAATGCTCATTGAAATTAGTTTCCAAACCATTTGAAACCTATTTTTGCAGAGACGCAAACACATGCACTTAAAAGTTTGGTGTTCAGACCTTCAGTTAATTTGCTATCACCTCATGATAGCAAAAAAAGAGGCTGGGAAACGATTGATAAATTATACTTCAGAAAAAAGACTGATGTCTGTTTGAGCAACTTATCGTCATCTTGTCAGTTACTTTGCCAGAGACTGACCTTTTCAATTCCCATATGAAACTGAAGCTAACTTAGAGCAGAAAAGGCCTGCTACACCCACTGCACTGACAGCTAGAAATACTTTTTTTTTTTTTTTTTTCGTTCATACTAGAACACACATTCCTTTATCTTAGATTCTTCAAGGGTGAGGCACTTAGGATTCAGCCAAAAGAGAGATTGCTGGGATGGTGGCAGCAGCCCTGGGGCTACAGCAGCAGCAGTATCAGTATGGCCAAAGCAGAGCACAGTTCCTCTGCACGCATCCTGCTCACCCCAGTGCAGCTCAGCAAGGCTGAAGATCCAATTTCACAGTCATCCATCTTGTTCTGATCAATGAAGGTAGAGTCCCCTGCAACTGCAAGCCCCAACAGGCCATACAGCATTCTGATTTAAGTAACTTCCAACTCTGAGCAGCTGTCTCAGTGATCACATCTCTATATTAGAGACAGCAGAACAGTACAACTCCAAGGCATGTATTTGGCAGAAAGCCAAATACAGTAATGCCATAACTATACACATTTATATCTATTCTTATGTTTTAATTTCCTTAACAGCTTAAATATCTTCTTTGTGTCAGATAACTGTGTAACCTAGATTCCATGTTTGCATAAACTGGAAGCTTCTTTACTGGTATGCACACATCAAAAGTAATATTTGCAAATGTCTAACAAATGAAAAAGCAACAAAGGCAGCACAGTATAATCTGAAATTTTTGCTATTCCCCTGAAATACAGAGTGGCTACTTCTCTTTAACCAGCTGCTCCACCCACCTTAAACTAATCCTAATCCTCTATCTGATCTGAAAACAACTTTGTGTGGTATAAAAACTCTGCTACACCAAGCAATAGGTGGAATAGATTTTCACCACCACACTATCTGCCACCATTAAGACCCATTTGCCTGGACTACTCAAATAGAGCAGCTGACTTGCTTTAGTATCTCCAGCCCAGCCCAGCCCTGATCAGAGGAGCCTCAGAAAACTGGCAGAATATTTAGTTATTCCAATAATGAAGCCATACCACATGCTTTAGAAGTCTATTGTCAAAGCATAATTGCCACTGCTCCTATACCTTAGGACCTCCGGACTGGATTACTGTATTGATTTTTACATGGAGCAGCTGTGGATCACTTAAATACTGCAAGCAATGGAGAAAGCAGCTATCCACAAGGAACATAACAATTTTTCAGGCCATTAAGACTGCCTTGTTAACCCTAATACACTTCAAGATGTTGATGCTGAGCTATGCAAATCTTTATGACGGTCAGGTCCAAATTAACTTTAAGATCACCCTCTACTGAGTGCCATATCTGTGAAGGGAATCCTTCTAACTTTAATTAATAATGCCAAGAGAAGGAAATCTTTATTGAAGCAAATTTGACAAGAGGGCTATTGTTCCCCTATAGAGCTGATACAGCCTTATTGGTCTAGATTTACAAGGTATATCACTATGAAGACACAGACAGCAAACATGAGTCAATACAAACATATCTCACCAGTACATAAAGGCTTCTTTTGAATTTCAGAAGTATTCTAATGCCTTGACTTAAATTAGCAAAGCCTTTAACCAAGCTGCCTCTACAATATCTTCATTTTCTGTTAACTTGCATGATAGTTTTGCCCTCAAGAAACAATGCAGCTCTAAGGTAAGCAGCAAGGATTGTGTATTTTCAATGTCTGCATGACAAATATTAAATCATTTGTTAAAAGAAATTTGCCAAAGCCTGCTGTACAACTGCAAATGTGAACTACATTTTTGGAGAAAACTTTTGCAGGGTGAAGCATCAATAAAGATCATCACCACAAGTGGAAAAAGCAATGTTTCATCCATATGCTTGTAAATGCAAAGAAATAATAATCTGGATCTGGATGGGAATTTCATGTTGATTTTTTTTTAAAATAAAGACTTATAAATATTATTGATCTTCATACTCATTGGAAACTAAATTGGACTTCTAAAACTCAACCTATAAATCTTTGAAAGTACTCAGTGTCTGATGACAGGAGATCTACTATTCAGTGCCTTTGAAACTGAAACTATGTGTATTTCAAAGACAAAAGAAGATTTCAGAAGGTAAGTTAAAAAAAAAGAGAGACCATTAACCGGAAAACCCAAGAAAACCTTGAAAATCTAACCTTCAATCACATATACCTAAAGAAAGAAAGAATCGTCTTAACCCTGGCATGTGTACAGGTATTTCTACTGCCTTTGATCAATAAGAAGTAGAAATCCATGCGCCTGGGAAGTTAAAACAGAAATCAAAACCTGACTCATCAGTTTCTCCCCTACACTAAGCTGTACTTCTCGAGAGTGCCCTGCTGAGTCAGGATTACACACAGGAAAGGACTGCTCAGCAAGGGAGAAGGCTATGGGATCAGGATCAGGACCAATGTATCACTTGGTGCAAACAGCAGCACCCAGTATAAGATGAGAAGAACTTGGTTTATATGTGTCTCCATGGGTGGGTCATAATATAATTACTTATAGCACAGTAAAAATTATATGAACCACTAAAAAGTAATGGACTGCTACCATCTCTGGCTACTTAGTGGCTTTACACACTGTATCTGTATTTGGTTTGCATGGCAAAGTCGTTTGGGTTTTAACATAAGGGGAGGGGGGGGGTGGGAAGAGTAGGGCTACAGAGGTAGCTTTTGTGAGAAACTGCTAGAAACTTCCCCCATGTCCAATACCACCAATGCCAAACAGCTCCAAGCTCAAGCCAAGCCCATCAGTGACTGTGGCAGCACCTCTGGGATAACATTAATAAGGGGGAAAAGTGTCTGTGCAACAGCAAATGCATCTGGAGAGAAGAGTGAGAGTATGTGAGAAAAACAGGTCTGCAGACACCAAGGGCAGTAAAGGAGAGGGAGGAGGTATTCCAGGGGCTGGAGCAGACATTCCCCTGCAGCCTGTGGTGAAGACCATGGTGAGTCAGGCTGTACCCTGCAGCCCACTGAGGTTAATAGTGGAGCAGATATCCACCCACAGCCTGGGGAGGACTCCATGCCAGAGCAGATGGATGCCTGAAGAAGGCTGTGACCCTATGGGAAGCCCACCCTGGAGTAGGCTCCTCAAGGGACCTGTGAACCTCTGGGGAGAGGAGCCCATGCTGGAGCAGGTTTGCTAGCAGGACTTCTAACCCCACAGGGGACCCAAACTGAAGCAGCCTGATCCTGAAAGACTGCACCCTGTGGAAGTAACCCAAGCTGGAGTAGTTCATAAAGAACTGCAACCTGTGGAAAGGACTCACGTCAGAGAAGTTCATAGAGGGCTCCCTCCCATGGGAGGAACACCATGCTAGAACAAGGGAAGTGAGTAAGGAGTTCTCCCCCTGGGAAGGCAGGAGTGGCAGAGACAATGTGTTATAAAATTGATTGCAAGCTTCATTCCCCATCCCCCTGTGCTGCTTCCAGGAGGCAGAGAATAACAGGAGTAAAGTTAAGCCCAGGAAGAAGCCAGGAATGGCGGGAAGGTCTTTTTAAGATTTGGTTTTGTTTCTCATTGTCCCCTTCTGATTTGATGGGTAACAAATTCAACTAATTACCCCAAGTCAAGTCTGTTTTGCCTGTGTTGGTAATTGACAAGTGATCTCTCCCTTATCTCAACCCACAACCTTTTATTTTCTCTCCCCTTTTCAGCTGTGCAGGGGAGTTACTGACTGGCCTTGGTGGGTCCCTGGCATCCACCCAGGGTCAACCCACCACACATGCTCAACCTTTTCCCATACACTGAAAAATAAACAAGTACAGGTGTAAAGGAGAAAAAGCAAAGCTTACCTAACAGCTGCTTTCTTGGCTATCTCAGATCATACTGCAAACGGAAGCCTTAACTAGTTAATCCAACTGCTGTAATAAAAAGGCTGATGCTGTCATTTTTCTAATCACTTTATATACAGAAAGTGACTATTACATACACTCTGCTTCTTTGCTTGCAGAAAACTGATTGTCCTATTGATTGCAGCTTTATATTTAGATTCCAACAATGACAGTGTCTTAAGCTTAGAAAGCAGTAGCTTGGCCTTCTGGTGGAGTAGTTCCCTATCAGATAATTAGTAGAGGCAGTGAGAAAATAAGCATTCTGTATCTACATTGGTATCTATAGTTCAGAAAATCTATCTAGAAAATACCTGCCTTCAAAAATTTCCATTCTGGACAGCTATACAGTGTTTCTACTAAGAAGTACAATATGAGACCCACGATTCCTTCATCTCCACCCAGGACAGAAGCAGCTGCATTTCCAGTCACAAGCCTTACAGATACACCAGTGCCCCATCAGCACACCCAGAAGCAGCATTATGACAATTGCATAATTCTGTTCCTTAAGGAAGAAAACAGTTTGACTTAACAGACATGACTGAGAGACCTCAATGCTACTGAAGAAAAAGAAAAGAGAAGTCATGCTCATGCTCTGAAGCTGGTATTTTAACAATTGCTTTACCTTTGCAGTTCGATGACATCAGATCCCAAATGCCACAAACCACAGACCTGAAATGGTGTGGGGAACAGCTGCAGGCTTGCCTCAAGTACAGTCAGCACTCCCAACATGAGACCAAGCAATATGAGATGACCCTAGTTGCTTTTTAATAGAAATTTAATATTTATTCCTCCAAAACATTGTGTTTATTTGAGGGTGTTGGGGAAATACATTAGACAGGAATGTATAAGATAAAAAGAAATCTGTAAAACCCTTGGTATAACCCCCGGGTGAAAACAGCAAGTTTATATTCTACTTTTTTTTTTTTTTTTTTTTTTTTTAAATTCTACTGTTTTCTATTATGTTCCTCCCAAACAGTAGCTATTACATGAACCTGACATTGCAAGTGTGCAGCACAAGCCTCTCCACTATGAAGGCATTATAGAATTACATAAACTAAATAATTTAATTGAAATAATAAACAAATTACTGATTAGAATTTAAGCCAAACATGAACAGAACTCAACTTTCCTCCAACATGTACTAGCAACAATATCCCAAACTTGTTGCAAGTTTTCGTATAGGCAAGAGATCACAAGATGAATAGTTTCCTTTCTTTTTGCAGTACACAAATCATGTACTTATTCAATAAGTACCAAATCTTTCACAGACATCTTGAAGCTTACTTTCTATGAGCACACTAGGCTGTCTAATAAATAAAGTATTTTCCATGAATGAACTAAATTCCAATTGAGGCTTATGGAGATCATCACAAAGTGAGTTAAGCAAAGCTACAGAAAACATTAACACTCAGTCAATAAAATTCAACTGTTTTGCAAAATTCACATAGGATTTGATGAATGTATTTGAAACACCCCTTTTTTTGGTAATGAGCATGAAAGAGTTAATCCTCAACATTATTTGTTCTGTTAACAATTAGTATAAATTTAATAAGGTCGTAGGCACTATGTAGCACCGACACATACAAAGAACACAAGAAATCGTCTACTTCAATGAATCAGGCCAGGCCTGCACTCTTGCTTACACAACACAAATGCTGTGTTAGCAATTTTGCAGATAAAAAACCTTGTGTTCTCCACCTTAAAAGATTGAGCCAGCTAGGGTGTCTACGGAAAGGTCTCCTTGCAAACAGAAATCACCAGAGTACATAACGTAGTCATGCAAGCCATCCACAGGGCAAGAAGCAAAAGCATACAAAGACATCACTGTATTCTGAACCTTAGAAATGACCATTGCTTCCAAATAACAGCCTCAGCCTCCAAACACAGGCAGAGGCACAATAGCATGGAGCTGCTGGAGCTCTGAAAGACAGTGATACATCATCTAAGTGCATCTATTCACAGATGTTCAGATCATCCCCCTTCTCTTCATGGAAGTCCTCGATAACAGAGTAAAATTTGGGAGGGGGGAAATCACAGTTATCTGTTCATTTGCAAGTATTCACTATGGCTGTCTCAGAATAATGAAAGAACAGCAGCTGTAACTGCTCAGGGGATTGTAGAAGAGAGGGATAGGAGGAGGAGGGCAGGGAGGTAAGGGCAGGCAAAGAGAGGATGGATCTAAAAGACCATTCCAGAAAACTGCACTGAAGCCTACCATCAAGTCATTGCCATAAAGGCTAAAGTAATGAAAGCTTCATCCTGAAGCTGGAAAATATTTATCCAAGTAACTTGTTTCCAAATCATGAACACCATGAAACTTCTGAAAGTTACCAGAGGCTACAGGTGTTGAAGGAGATTGGGCCACTTGGTTTACTGGAGTGATAAAACTATATATGAGGGACTACACCTCCCAGATTTGGGGGTGTTCTCATAGGCCAGTATGATGCAAGAGTAACAGATCTGAGTGCCTTTCAATGTACCAGAGGAACTAATCCCTGATTCTTCTCTGATTCCTCTCTGGGAAACAGAAAGAAAGCAGTAGAAGTAGTCCAAGAACTACCAAATAGATTATGCTGATTTAAAGATGAATCTTTAAATGTGCCTGGAATTTGAAAATTTTGTTTGCTGTTGCTTTATGCATGAGCAAAAGCATTCCTCTATCCAACCCCTCAGGACAGAATAAAAAAACTTGCAAATCAATAGCTGCCATTAAATACAAAACAATTTCTGAATCCTCATGGTACATAAAGAAACCATGTCTTATCTAGCCCTCAATATAAAAAGATACCAAATTATTGAGGTCATATTTTACATTCCCCTGACAGCACACAGTACAATTTATTAGCTGGTGGACAGCAAAGAATATCTTATGATATATTAGTGTAGGCAGAGAATAACCCACCTCCACCTATTAGACCCAGGAGGCACTCGGAAGTTTATTTTCCTCTGGTGTCTTCCATTCTGAAGATCTGGAAAACCGTGAATCTAACTGATCCTACTGACTCATCTTCTCCATGTAAACAGCAATTTAGGAGACAGAAATGTTAAAAGGCTGCTGACTGCTGAGCTCAATATATAACAACTTGAGAGAAAACCATTATTGACCTGATAAATTGTAACTGACAAATCATGGTCTGTATTCACATCATGAGAAAACCATAATGTTATATTACATTTCCCTTACCTCCAGCAATATACTTAAAAATGTAAGTTTCAGGAACTAAATACGAACTATTCAGCAACCTCTATTGTGACTGGAAAGGACTGCTCTGCTTCCAAAAAATGACTATAACGTGTACATCACAAGAGGAATGAAAATTCTGAGAGTTTATGCAGTATTTAAATATTGCTGAACTACAAATGTAATGGCCAATTCAAGACAAAAAGAGTCATCTATTTCCTCAAGACACAGCATTCATAAGGAACTTGACTGCTTTGAATTACCAAAAACTACAGCAGAAGTGTTTCTCTTGAGCAGTACAGTTAACACATCATCTGCTTTGCAGAGTAAAAAGCTACAGGCTATATTACCCAGGAAAAATATACTCTTATATGTTCTCTAATTCTCCTGCACATTTCTGTATTAAAAGATTGCTTCCCTACAGATTTTTCCACCCTTTATTTCACATCCATTAACAGTGTTCTCAGTGTTCCTTTTTTCATCAGTAAAATACACCTATGATAGCACATTTTACAAATACTGAGTCATGGAGGGCAACCATATTGTGAAACATATCCAGCACTTAAGAATTCAAAATATCAACTATAAATACAGCCAGCAAGCAAACCCTAAGAATGTACAAGTTGGATAAAATCCTGTTCCTAGAACTAAAATGCAGTGCTGACATGTTCTTAAGACTTCAATTACAGAAGTAATACCAGGCCAAAGCCAACCAAAGCCTGTTAAGCCAGTAAACCCCAGAAGCTGTATCATATTAAGAAGAGTGTATGTTTGAAAGAGCTGGGCAGAATGTTTGGAAAGGCATCTCAGCACTAAGCTGGCACTCTGCTCACATGAAATCTTGGTGTAAGTTTAACAGAGACTGATGTAAACATAAACCATTGGACTGAAGAATTTTCACCTAGGAAGGAAGCTTCTCATTCTTGATAGGGACACCCAAGAAATACCCCTTACTTCCTTCAAGGAAAGGTTACAACATCTGGATAGCACTGGCTCTATTTGCCTCAAACAGGCTGAAGTTACTTAATAAAGAGAGTACAGAGTCAGACCTGAAATCACTCTACCACATTAACTTCTGATTGCAGATGGATACAAGTTTTGGGAAATGAGCCTGGTCAGATCCAAAAGATAACTGCCAGGAAAAAGAGTGTCATTAAGCCAAAACAGAGAAACTAGCCAGACATTTGTCTTCTCTCCCTTCCTATTCAACAACAAATTCTTTCAGTTTAAGTTTGCTTGGTTGTTTTGGATGATTGGTTTGCTTTGGTTTTTATTTTCATTTAGAAGTATCTCTACAACTTTCAAATAAACTTGCTGAAGTAGAGAACAACAGAAGGCACACAGCTGTAAGAGCCAACAACTGAGATACCATCACTACAGTATCTTTTCATAGTTTTTAATATTCTCTTCCTCCTGCTGTTTTTTCAGAAACAGAAAAATCCTAAAGCCATAATTATCACAACAAATGAAAAAATATTGTCCAGTTCTTCATACATATATTCAACCTTGCTATGCCCCCAAGGCCTTCTGGCCTGCAAGAAGCCATGAATTTCATCTCTGCCACCATCAAGAGCTCTATTATTAAAATAAATACTAGTGCAGGGGGAAGGACTCCTATGACGGTCATCTCATCGTAACCCCTCTTCTGATCCTTGCCCTTGGTTCAGCTTCACAGGTGACTTTTATCCACATCAAGAAAAGCATGAACAAGCGAAAAAGCCACATAGTGTTCATTATGCAAAAAATAAAAAAGTATCTTTTTTTTTTTTTTTTGAGTCTGCAGGGTAAGATTTATCCCTCTGCTAGTGAGGAGAACAGGACACCGGAGTAGTCTCCCCCACTGGAGACTGGAAGGGATAGAAGCATCAGTTTCTGGTGGTACAATCATTCAAATTTCAAAATATGTAAAAAATCATTCATTCTGTACACTTGTGTTGTCTCAACTAATTTATGTTGCTATTTTAAAAAAAAAGTGTTTCACATGTCTGCTTCAGTGAGCAAACTCTCCAAATTCAAAACACACACAGGAAGAGAGGTCCTCCCCTTGGCTGGTTTACATCATCGTAATTAATTTAGGTACTACATCTCACCAGTTGAGCACCTGGTATATAAAATAATTTTAATTTCATGGATGGATTTAATTTCATGGCCCAGATAGATACAGCTGCCACTGATACACAAATATTTGTGAGTTTAACTAAGTCTGCTCCTTTCTGGGTTGCAGGTGAGTGCCAGGGAGCACCAGGATACTCAGCATCCCTCCTCATACGTCCATCAGTGTGGGAACAGCCACAGCTTTCAGCAGTTGCTCAAGAGTGCCCAGGAGGCAACTATGGGACCTGAAGTCCAAACTGAGATCTACAGTGTGAAGCAAAGCAGGGCTGCTGGTTGAACTTCCAGCACATTCAATCCTCCCTGCTCAGTTCATTCCAATAAAAAAAAAAAACCTTGCCATTTTACCCAGGTGGTTATGTAATGAGAGACTGTCTCACGAGAGATGAAGGTTCTGAGTATTAAGGAATCTGTTGCTGTGGAGATGTTGATGATTCATCCTTACTCTGTGGCTTTACACCTACCTGCCATGGCACAAACGTCACATACACAATGCTATCAGACTCTTGCACTTTTTTGTGGAACAGACTC
The DNA here is from genome assembly GCA_023637945.1 of Phaethornis superciliosus. NCBI lineage: Eukaryota > Metazoa > Chordata > Aves > Apodiformes > Trochilidae > Phaethornis > Phaethornis superciliosus. The sequence goes on from JAJQWJ010000011.1 coordinate 10,214,767, forward strand.
TAATTCAGCAAAGCATGTACACTCATGTTGGCCTCTCACTGTGATGCAGTGGCACTTAGTCCATGCACTCAAGTGACGTGATTAGAAATGGACTAAAGCCATGTCTGTAGTCAAATGTATACTGAAGTTGTCTGTAGTCAAATGTATACTGAAGTGTTTGGCTGAAGAAGGACATAAATCTTAAAAAAGCAAGTTTGATTTGCTTTACTTCCTTCATCTGTGCAGATTTGTGGTTGTAGTACATTTTACAGATGTGTAGACAGAGGGATAAAGTTCTTCTTTAAAGTTCTTCTCTCTGTGTTATAACATCTTCAAGGACTAGCTGGAATAGAGTGCACCAGTGATACAAACCACAAATCATTATCAGAGTTTTGCAAAATGCATTAAAATTAGCTTACACAATTTTATTTTTCAAAATAGCACTGCTCAAAGACAGGAAAGACTCACAAACCATGAAGCAATACTTGCTTAGGCTCCCTTGAAAATTTTCAAGCAACTGAATATGGTTAGATGAATTCCAGGAAAGAAAAAAAACAAAAAGGTTCCAAGCACCAATGCCCTGACTATGAGGTTACTTAGTCAGGTGTAAATGGAAAGGAACTCCACTGAAGTCACTAGGATGAAAGCACTATTATGTCCTTAATTGCAGTACACTACACAAACAAAATTCAGTATTTGTCAAGGACTTAACTAGAAGAGTGCAGAACTTGGCCTGGAGAATCCAAATTATATTCACAAAAAAGACTATTAAGCAAATATACAAAAAAAACCCCCACAAGAGTTGCACTACTGCCCAGCACAATCATTATTTTGTGGACAGTTACAATGGCAAGCAACAGCCTGATGTTCATATATTTAGAATCCAAATGGAGCAACATTAAGAAAGTTGATGTTAAGGTGACAGAGTCCACATATTCTATTGCCCACATCCCAAAAAAAGAATTACATGTTGTCATTCTTATGTAGTGCATAATAATACATGATTCACTCCATCAACTGCAACAGTTTTTGACATTCATCACAACAAAAAAAGTAGGCAAAGTGTTCAGCAGTAATTCTGGACATAAATTACTAGTGAAAAGGCTTGCTTTGTATTGAGTGGTTTCTAATATGTCCACTATGAGAAGACTTTGGCAGCACCCTCTACAAACTACCTTGAAGAGCCTGCTCCCAAGCAAAGATTTAAAGGATCTTTAAGAAGAAGTAAACAGACAGACCAGTACAAACCATGACAGTTTTGATTCTGGATTGTTGCCAGTGTTCAGAACAGCTTTTATATTATGATACACAAATTTTTTCTTCATGTAGATTTTATGTGTTTCTTACTCATGAGATCCATACATCTCACTCTGACATATATAATACAAAAAAAGATGCAAATCTTTTTTTCCAGGAAGGAAATGTAAACTGCCTTTCGCACATAACAAATCCCCTGATTATACACAGGTCTGCTGCACAGGACATTTCTGCTTCAGTCTCATAATCTGAAAACATTTAAGGAGAGAGGGGTTTGCACATGTGTGCTTTCATTTGTTCCCAAGGAGCTTGTTCACTGCTAAGAAATGCTGATGAAATAGAGATTTTTATTGATCAGTTTCATGCTTCATCTAACATACTAATATGATTGGTGCCTGATCCACAGTAATTGAATAATCAATTTCCTGGTTTCTTAATAAATTAATTTATTACATGCAAAATATGTACAGCTAGTATTTCAAGGAGCTTATTTGCAAATTAAGGCAATGGTGGAATTCTTAATGAAGATGAGCACTTTCAGGACTCTATGGAGATGTTGTAAAGGCAGAGTAGCCAACAAAATAATAAAATATTTTAAATATTGCTTGAATTTAGATAACATAATTTTAATATTTACCTTAGAAAAACTAGCCTGAAAAAATTAATAAAGAATGGAATTTTTTTTTTGCCTATTTCTTAGTTTCAATATGTGTGTTAGCCAATCCTCCCCTGCATTCTCAGAACTGTCAGCAGTTTTATTTTTTAACTGTAAACCACAGAATGAAAGGATAATACAACACTCTCTATATAACAAGAGTAAACCCATCAACTGTTACCATCATCACATCTGGATTAGTGTTTATCCTTCTGAAAACAGAAGAGAAAATCCTAACTTCCAAGTTGTTTTAAATTGGGGAGGATAAGTGAGGTTACCATAATTGTCTTTTTTTCTTTTTTAAACCCTTGCCAAGAGATTCCACCCACAGCTCTCTCTAGCAGATCTCAAATGCACTGGCATATCTAATAACACTTGCTGGAATTATGCCAGCAGGTACGTGTCCTCCAAAAAAATACAACCCAGCTTCTCACTGGAGGAGAACCTTGCACAAAAATGGACTGGCTGGAGGGCTGGGGGGAAGGAAGAGTTTTAAAGCCTGTTATCTGAATGAAAAGGTTCTTATAGAGATGCCATAGGCACTAAAATATCATTGCAAATTCAGCTACTAGAGAACAGATAAATACCTCCAGGGCAAGCAGTGGTTACAATCTCTGCAGTAACTTGCTGGTAATCTATTTAAATGGTCTCTGCTCCTCTTCATCTGTGTTTGGCCATAACCACCTAGCCCCTGTCTGAACTCTGTTATCAACCCATTTTGAAGAAGAAACTTGGTCACATCTGCTATGCTAGAAGACAGTCTCACATCTTGATGCCAGCAGTGCTTACAGCAGACCAGAACATGAGGGAGAGCCTTTGCACCAGCAGAAGAGTACCAAACCCACCAGAGTGACTGAAGATGCTGCCTTGCTTTTGGCAGAACAACTAGCAATGCAATTTCCCCTATCTTCTGTGTTAGCCCAGAGCCTTAACATAGTGATAACTGCAGTCTGCACTTCTTCCAAACAGCCATGCAGTTAATCATCAGAAGGGATGAAAGTAAAACTTGAGGACTGCCATTTGCAAAAATACACATTTGCAAATGGTATATTTGCAATTTAAAAAAATATCTTTTAGGGTTTTTTTCAAAATTACATTTGCAAATATACCTTTTTTTCTAAAAGAAGATACAGTTATTCCAAATCTGTCCCTGCTGTCTGCTCTTGTTCTCACAGAGACTCATGAAGAAATCATCACCCCAGCAAGAGCAGGTAGAAGTGACAAAGACAGAGGAGACAGACTGGTGTGTAACTGCTTCTTAATCTGTCCCTGCCAACAGAAACAGTGTGTCTTCACACTGTATCAGTCTAACAAGCATGACAGAAAACCCAGAGTACCTAGATACTGTAAACTGCTGAAAATATCTAAGCTTAGTCCAAGATAGAATATTGGTGCTTTAATGAAGAGCAGACACTTAATGAACACATGGGGCAGACTTAGCACTCTCAGTCCAGCATGGGAGCTGACAGTGCCCTCCTACTCCTTTGCAAAGCAGAATGAAACAAAGACATTTAAAGCAACTTCACAGAAAGCTTTTAAAATATGACTACTTGATTGCTTGCAAATAGTTGTTCTTCATGTGGGAATACTTCCTCTAGGATTGGAAAGAATATTTCAAATTAGTCAAAAATTTAATTTCTCAGTGAAAAAAAGAAAAAGAAAAAAGAGAGAGAGAGAGGGAGGAAAACATCATTGTAGAATACAGATACTCCCTACAGGGACCTAGAGCAGTAAAACTGCAATTGTTTGAAATCCCACTTTTAGTATTCCAGAAAAGTTTTTTACAGGCTATATCAGTAGTTAGCAATGTACAAGAAACTGAGTGGCCAGACGGTAACAAATTATAAGACACTGAAATATAGTAATAATAAATTAATACAGACACTGCTTAATTCACCATGATTCACTTTTTCCCGTAGAATAAGAGTAATTTGAAAAAACGTGGAGAAACATTGACAATCACAAGAACTGTGAGTTCTCCCAAGGCATTAACCAGCCAGGAAAACCAAAAATTTGGAGGAAATTTATTCCAACATTCCTGGCATATATTTGTGTAACAAAACTGGAGTTCAGGGGGATACTCCTTATTTATGTGTCCCATTAAAATATCCTTATAACATGGAACTAGAATAATTTTGATCAAACTCCAAGCAAAAAGAAGTTGAGTTTTCTTAGGATGAGAAAAACATGTATTAGCTGTGCAGGACAGATTATATCCATCAGTTGGTATGGCACCCAAATAAATAGTCCAGGCAAAAGTTTGCAGGAGGCTTCCTGCAGGAAAAAAAAAAAAAATTTCCAATTCCACCCTTCCTGTTTCTTCTCCATTTATACCAACTGCTCTCCTATTACATTCTCTTTTGTAGAAAACAAAAATGTCAAATTATTTTTTAAAATGCTGAAACAGAACTTTGTAAGTATATTTAGGAATAAATCTCAGAAGAATTACACTGTTTCAGCACTTTTGTGTCAATTTTATTTTATTTGTACAGATATCATTAAGCATTCTATCTGGCAGAATTTAAAAGTAAGCAATTCACAACAGAACATTTTGAAATAAGGTAATGTAACACATTAACTAGAACTTTCAGTTACACCATACAATTTGTCAAACTGCCAACAGAACAACTCATTTTAAAAGACAGATTGCTGCTTATTCTTAGGCTGTCACTTGTGTTACTTCAATTCAGCTACTTTTGCCTGACACTTGGCACAGAGTGAGTCAATCATACTGATGGCTGCCTGATAATCTCTGATAAAATGCACAAACAAAACAGAGATTCCAGTGACTCATCCATCAGTCCAGAGAGTAACTTGATACCCCAGATCATGGCTTCAGGGAAGAAACCCCTGCTGGCCACAGATGCTGGTAGGTATTACTGACACAATGTAGTCATGGCATCCTTCCCAAGACTGGTAAATTACTGGGATGAACTGCTTGGATTTGCCAGATTAAAAAATAACTTGAAATTCTGAACCTACAAATCTTCCGAGTATTTTTGCTATCTCTGCCCGCTAAGGCCATCTTTTGAAGTTAGGGCATTTTAAAACAACTATCCAATATCAAGAAAAAAAAAAAAAAAAAAAACCAAACAAATCCACAAACTAAACCAAAAATCTCTACAGAATGTGTAGAGACTCTCTGGGCTTAGTCCAAACACTTCTGGAGATCCAACCAGAGATGTTCTGCCAGGGATTTCATGGAAAACAACACCAATTTTTTATTAGCCACCTAAAAGTTACAATGCAACATGAGCATCCTGCCACTCTCCCTTCTCAGAGGCTCAATTTTCCTCACATGTGTTTAACTCATCCATATATTTTTATATCCTGCCTGGTGTTCCACAAGTGGAGCACAAATAAGACCTTATAAAATGATGACATTACAGAAATAAGAGCACATCCACTGCCTGCCACTTTCCCTCTCATATGCACATGCACAGCAATAACCTTCATGCATCTCAAAGTTGCAACTGCTCACTCATGTGTGAAAATGAACCCCAGAACCTATGATAAGGACAGAAGCCTAATGGTTTCATCCAAATTAGCTCTTGAATTGGGTCATATATATTTTAATGAAGTAGAATCTAATGTGGGGGCTGGAGTCAGGACTCTGGATGCTAGATGAGCGTCTGATTGCTTTTGTCCTTGGTTTGATTAGTTTGGCAATCAAAATAATTTATATAAATTGTAAAATTCTTACAAAGGGGGAATCACATGCCACAGGGACAGGAGAAAGGAATGTACAGCCTATTCATGAAAAGATTTTAATGTGCAAATAAATGCCAGGTAATTTTATCCTCTGCCTGTGTGTTCCTCATGACTAAGCAACTTTGGTGGCTCGGGCAGCATCACACCGATCAGGACTGCTTCATAGGCCTAAGCATGGATTATCATGAGAAACATGATTAACACCAAATTAAAAGATAGAGAGTGTGTACATTCCAGCAACAATTATAATGCCTATCACACACAACATTAAACTAGCATTTAAAGTTTGCCCTAGTTTGTCAACACAGCCTTGTCTCAGTGGATTCATTCATCTCCAGTACCATTGCAATTTGCTGACTTGGTCACAAAACACAGATGTGCACAGAAAATTATGGTATCCAGAGTTCTCCAGTTTATAATCTAGCATGAATCCCAGTGGAATTAGACAAGTTTTAGGATGTAAAAAAGTTTTCATTTTCCCACAAAACTGATGCAGGCTGCAAGCTTTTCCACTGGCTGGTGTGTTTTTGGATACAAACTCAACCCATCCACCTCAGAAGAGAACACACAGCATGAACTCAGCTCCTCCTTCTTGTTCAGTCTGGCTGAGCACAACAAATAACTTGATTATCCTTTCCTTGCTAATGGAAAGGGTCCTTTCACCTCTTTCTTTTACCTACTGGGCTGACACAACTAAAACATTTAGTCTTCACAGAACAGCAGCCAGCACGTGTCACCAACTTCATGAAACTTCCAATTCTCATTAAAAATATACTAATAAAAATAATTATAGCAGTCATAGATCACTGGACTAGGTTTTAAACTTGACTCAGTGGAGTTATCCATTTAAGCACATTAAACAAAAACTATCATCTCCTCTAGGAAATGATCATCCTCTGGAAACCCTGAAAGGTTAAAAATGCTGATTTAGGACTAACCCAATGAAATCAGTCCACACATTTCACTGATGATATCTTGGCTGCACATTCTTCTTTAAATTGAAGAGCACCAGGGAACAAACAATCCTGAGAAGCAGAACTCACCCGACCATGCTGGAAGACACTGCAGGTCCCCAAACTTACTTGGCTCATATCAGCAAGGCCAACAATCCCTAGACACAGCCTGAAAGCCATGATCAGACAGGGACCAGTCCAACTCCAGGCAGAGTAGTTGGAGCTACCCTGGTTTGGAGGGGACACTCACTGAGCAGAGGTCTGCCAGCCCTGAACTGCTCCCCCAGCTGTCACCCTCCACACTGGCATGGTCCCAGGCCTGCTCATGTTGGTACTATAGGTCTGTCCTGCTTATGGACTTCATGATTATTCCAAATAGGAAAGTTGTGGGACTCCTTGCCAAACAATGTTATGAACACCGTGATTTTACATGGCCTTCAGGGGAGTACTTGACTTGCACAAGTACTTAAGAGACCCATTGAGAGTTACTGTGTGAATGAACCATATCAGGTTCAAGAAATCCCCTGAGCTAAACATTGTTTGAGGCTGAGAGAACACTAATGCAAGTATCAGACATGCTTGTCCCCTTCTTGCCCCCTGGGTCTGCTTATTATGGCCACTGTTGGAGTCAGGATATTGGACTAGATGAAGCCTTTGTCTGAACCAGTACAGCTGTTATGTTATTATGCAGAAGTGGTAACATCCATAAGAGTTTACTGTGACAGAGCAGATGTGTGGAAGTGTTCAGGAAAAAAAAAAAAAAAAAGAAAAAGGAGCTGAGAAGTAATTTGGCAAGTAATATTTTGGCAGCAATGCTGGCTTAAATAGCCTCCCTTCTCTCTGACCTCACCCATATATTCCCACCACTCTTTTCTTTGTGCTTGTACAGTTGTTTGTGTAGCCACACAGTGAACCAGGCTACAAAACCTCATTGGATGAGACACCTCTCTTTTCTTCCCCCCAACCCCACACACTTTTTCTGGGTTATTTTTCAGACAGATTGGTATCCAGATTTAGCTGCTGTACAGCTGAGCAAACAGTTTGCCAGGACAACACATGAAACAGCACAAATGGAGAACATGTGTCCAAGGCCAAGCGGTGGTTATGCTCAGCATAAGCAAAGCTTAAGTGGGACCATCACCACCACCAACCCACAGCCTGATTCCCTTCAGGGCAATGGAAGCAGTGGCTCTGCCCAGAACAGGAGCAGGGATCATTATCCAGCTACAGAAATGACGAGGAGGACACTGCCTACGTGATCTCGAAATGATAACGCTTCAATACAAGTAAGACTGGGAGAGAAGTTTTATTTACAAACACCCCCTGTATCATAACTCAGGCAAAAGTAAGAGCTCCCCTAAGAAAAATGAGACCAAGTACAGTTTTAAAATGGGATATGGCCTACGTACCTGTAAATCACCTGAGGATGTCCCTGGTAAGCAGAATTATACTGTCTCTTAAACAGTAGTTATTGAGTACATTTGGCTTTAATTACTTCTCCAGGCAATTTTCCGATTAGGAACATCCTGATTAAGTGGAAAATGATACACTGCCTTTGCATTCTCTATAAACAACATATGGTAGTTTACTACCTAGGTGAACACAGAGGCTAAGCAGAACACAAACCAGAGGAGGGATTTAGGTACTACTAATGGCTGCTTTCTGAACATGAGCAGTATATGACAACTTGGCCTCCATCTCCTTGAACAATGCAGACTGACACCTTTGCCTCACAGGAAACAAGAATAATGCATTAGGGAACAGCAAGATGCCATAAAAAGCACTTGCCTTTTCTTTCTCATGTACACAGCATTTAGAGGCAGGTTCCATCACTCACGTTACTTTCCTAACAAGCTGCCAGCTGAACCAGCTCCTGACAGAGGTTGTGTTACTTTGATACAGATGGACCAACAGAAGAAAATGCAATATTCAAAGGAATACCTTTAGTGCCTTAAAGTAACAATGGCAGCCACTGAACAGTGGCACGAGCACCAGCAGCCAGGTTATGCAGCCTGAATAAACGGAGCGCTCTGACTGCATGTACTAAACTCTTCTCACACTACATGTTACCACATCTACCTGGGTTCTGTTTCCCATGTCAGCTACAAGAAACCAGCAGAGGCTATGCAGGGATGAATTAACAAATGAACTGGGACGCTGCAGAGACCTCAAACTCTAGACTTGATGATGTTCAAAACACAAACACAAGTCAAACACATACCAAACAAGCATCAATCAAAAGTATTGATGTTGCCACTCTAGATAGTCTACTTCTGATAAACTCTTCAAAGGTGAAGGAATAGAGTTTGAACAGAAAAGTCATATAACTATAAAACCAGAAGAGAAGAAACAGAATTCACACACAAAAGTTGATTTCTAAGAAGGCCTGAAACTAAATTCACTTCACCTCTCTCAACCCTTGAGATGCAACTGTCTCTGGTAGTTTCTCCCAATAAATACCAGCTAAAATTAGGCTCATTATTGTGACTCATCCAAGTGGCTGCCAGTCTCTTAGTTAAAAAAAGAAACAATTCCAGCAGTTGTGTACAAGACACAGCCCTGTGCTGCTTCAACCCAAATTGGAGCAAAGCAGTCTCATGGCTTCGAAATGAAAAAACAACAGCCAGTGTCTTTCTGAAAAGTCAGGATCCTTTCTGATACATTATTTAAAACTGCAGAAAATGCAATTGTCTGTGCTCAACAGATGGATTTTGAAAGATTGATCAAGTATCTGATAACCTTGTTTGCTTGAAGAAGTTTTTTCTGCTAATCAAAATTATTCTGTGTTAGTATTGGTTCTTTACCTGTTAAACTGCACCATGTTAATGAAAACAGACAGCGCTTTCAGTGTTAACCCACTTACGTGAGAAGCACTGTCACACCTTTCCATCGGAGCACAGCAAGCCAAACCAAGCCTGACTTAAAAGACAGTCTCATCGGGAGCCAAGGGAAAAATTGTTTCTGAGCAATTATGTCTGTTTAAACTGGAATCTTCTGCAGCAAAGAAGCCCACCTTCCAAGGGTGATAAGCATTCAGCTCATGTTTAAACCACTCAAAGCAAAAGGCAGCCAGTACTTCTGGACATAAACTTCTTAAAGAATAAATTATAACAGAAGGAATCCAGCGGGGCTGCCACTACATTTAAAGACAAAATTCTCATTGAATTCAGCAAGACAAAAGCAGGCTTTGATACACGTTCCACATACAAGTTGCAGCAGACTTTGGTCTGTCCCCAAAAGGGGCAGAGTTGCCACAGCACTCGTGAAACAGAAGGGAAAGCGATATCAGACTTGAGGATGCTTCTGCTCACAAAGAGTACTACATTCACTTGAAACTTCTTTCTTAACATGCACACTCTGGAACTTAAATCTGTAACAAGCTGAAAGCTGCAGTTGCAGCTACTACCCCTTTAAAGTATGCCATAGAACCCTCTATTAATTACAAAGCAAGATTAACATGCCCTTGTCACTGTAAACACGGATGAGAAGAATTTAGAAGGAGATCGCTATGAGTTGGTCCCAATGTGATGAAACGGAAGTTAGCTCTTGGTGTAGCTGTAAGCTATTCTGGTCTCTATGCCATAAATATGTGACTAAAATGAGATGGAATGTGGCCCCAGTACTTCGCAAAAACAGTGGAAAATGTATATTTATTTATTTATAATAAAATGCTCCAACATTCTGCTCTAGCTTGTGAAGCCAGCATGTTTATGAATCCAGAGTAACACAAAGAAGCCCTTATCTCATCAGTACGATACTGCATATGTCTCTAAGATGCAATCTAACTTCTCATTAAGAAACTGCAGTTCATCTGTTTTGATGGAGAGTGGATCAAACTAGGCTGTGTTTAACAGTACACTCTTGATATTCAACAATGTATTAGATTGCTACATTTGTACATGACATCTGAACCATACTTAGGCAATGAGTCTGAAGAAATCTCTCTTGTAAGAAATATCTCCTGAAAAAATACCTGGTTTTATTGATAAACCAGAATATATCAGCTACTAATAGATCAAAACACTTTCATAATCAGAAAACTTGGTGTCCATCAGTCCTCCAGGCATCCTCTTCAGCCAAGTAAGCCTTGATAGATTAGCTTAACAGAGGGGCAAAATTAAGTTTGTGTATATCAAGGCTGACATTCTCAAACTGGGCTGTCTTACACCATGTACCTAAACCAACATTTAGTTTTCAGTAATGCTGCAAACCCCCACACAATATAACACATAAAGACACCATGGGAGTCAGTGTCTATAAAAATCAGAGCAGTCCTACTTACATGCTTAACAACAAAATCTGGATATCTAACTTCATACACTGACATTCAAAAATTGTTGGCCTAAGATATTTATTTAAGGCTGCAATGACAGTCAGTGTTATGGACTGGATATGAAACCAGGTGACCCCACTTACAGTGCCTACCCAAAGCCTTCTCCATGTGCAAATGGAGTTATCAGTGACCTTCTAGCACAGAACTAAGAGTTACTGAAAAGTCAGACAGCAGTGGAGAAAGGTTTCCAATCTGCATTAAAAGTATCATACACAGAAAATTCTCTTTCGTTCTGTACAGATGCTTAATAAGGAGGGTCCTAAAATTAATATATCCACTTCTCAGAGGCAATTACATTCATTTTTTCAAGCAATAAACTTGCAGAGGATGCTTTACTCACTAAGCTACCACAACATGCAACCTGCATTAGGAGATGCACCCAACTCCAGCATCCAAAAGAAAAGAAACCACACCACAGTTACCATTCAGCATGTTCTTCACTCTGTATTTTATCAACTTCTAGAAAGACAATAACAACTAATAAATTCGTGATCTGGATGGTCTGCAGAAAAGATGGTCATGAATAGCTGCTGGAGCATAAGCCTGTGAAGTGCTGCTGCTTGCAAGCCCTGCCCTGCTCCGCAGGTGGCTGCAGCTTCAAGGAGAACTGGGGAAACCCTGATGCCCTCCCTCTCAGAATCCATAATATGCAAATGTGAATCAGCACCAAAAATTGCACATTGTCTATCAAAAAAACATGGAAAATTCAAATTTAAGGCCATAACTCTGCCTGTGCCAGTGCCACTGTGTGTGCTTGAGGTGTGTGTTGTGTATCACATTTGATCACTGTGGTGCTCTCAGGGACATCAGCAAAAGCCAGGCATAAGAAAGGGGGTGAAAAGCCATGCATTTCTGATACACCACAGAACATTTTCACTTCTTGGACTTCTAATTTGGATCTACATTGTTTCCCTAGCATTGTCTATTATTTCCCAGGCTCCAGAAGGTAGGGTGGGGCTCAGCCCACTGGCAAACTAGCCAACCCCCCCCCCCCCACAGAAGGACTCACAGCTTAATGTTACGATCCAACAGAGAATCAGGAAAGAGAGGAGATCTGTGGATAAAAATGACAGCATGATGCTTCTTTTGGCTGAACAGTCTTTAACAACACCTATTTCTCATAAGTATATGCAGATGAATTACAGATATTTCATAAACTGGTAATGTTTTGCTTGAATGGCTTCTGGCAAGCATTGTGATATGCTTGAGTTTTTAGGGGATAAGGTAATTAAAAATATTGCCGGTATCAGGTTCAGTACAGGAAAAGGCCAGCAGAAGAACAGCCAAACAACACAGCTTAAAGAGAGAAGATGGGAGAAATGTAATAGGAAGAGTCAAATGCTTTTCTTATTATTTTAAGGTAGTAACATGAGGTTTGTTTCTTCAGGAGATGAGATTGTTTCTCAAGGAACTAAGCCAAATCCAACAAAAAACTAACAAGACACAGACAATAAAGTACTGCCAGTGAGCACAACTGCTGGTTTTCAGCTTAATTTAACCTGTCCTTGCCTTTGGCAGAAGACTTTTGATTTTAGCAAGACAACGAGGATTTCACAGCAATGCTGAACAAACATTTTAGAGAGAACATAGAGAAAAAATGTTTCTACATTCTCTGTGCTCAACTGATCCAAGATGGACACTGGGTGTTTCTCTCATCCTCCTCCATTTGAAGTGAAGGGCAAAATTTGCAAAGCAGAATTAAGTCACTGCAAAAGTGCTTCTGAAAATCTCACCCTCAGTATGTTCCAGTGTGTCTCTCTACACTACCCTGAGGTGGTAATTTATTTTATCAAGCAGACAGTCTACACAGTAACTAAAACAACTTATCACAGGTAATTCTAAATCAGCTTCATCAAGCTCAAGTGAAAAAATATTCAGCTTGTGTTAAAGAGTTCCAATATTTGCATCTAGAGGATTATTAAGAAAGAATTAAGTGACGTTCCTGATGTATCTGGGATTTGACTAATAAGCAATAAAAATGTCTACTTTATATCTTAACAAAATGTAGAGATGTTGCCCTAATAAAATAGCAACATGCAATTTAAGCTTGGACAATATTTTGTTGATTTTAAAATCCCATGCTCAGTCCTTGTGCTGGATACGCATTGAATCACAAGATAAATATTATTTTCTCCTGAAAAGTAAGATAAGAGGGGCAGCTGAGCTAATGTAAGAGTCATCTGGTCACAGAAGCAGAAAAGCAGAATATTGCCCTGGAATTCTGGAGCTCCTCCACAGCTCAATGCTTCTTCTGGTGTCAATAAAGGGAGGATGTGTCACAAGGGGAACGTCTGCCACTTCAGTTGTAATTAAACTTGTTGCTGCGTATGATCCACACAGAAGTAATTCTTGAGCCACTTCAGCTGGTGATTATTTCCCCATGGAAAAATGAAGGACTTTTAGCAGGCAGTGGTGAAGGCATGAGGTTGAATACAAGAACAAAAGAGCCACTTGGATGGGAACAAGCATGTTGGAGGTTTTAATCTTTACAAGTGTTTTATAGCAGAGTACAAGGACCTGCCTCCTTGTAAGATTACTTTCAAAATAAGTCAACAGAACCTTCTTACCAGGGTTGAAATTTCATCTTTCCTATGGCTTTTTGCTGATAACTGGCATTTACCACATTATTTATCACACAAAACCATTCCTTCTTGTACAACTTGCTGCATATAATTTCTAAATGTGCTTACTAAAAGGTCAGTGAGCTTGGTATCTTTCCCAAGCACAGGTGTGCATCCAGGTATGAGCTAACTGTCCATAGATGGAGCCAGTAGAGTTCCAGGCATTACAACTGAAATTAAAATAAGCATTCAGTGCAATTTCAGATGCCTCAGTGTACCACCCCTGGCTGACCAAAAGGCATGTATTTTTCCCAGGTCCAGTAATTTGCCAGTTTCATGTACATTCACAGGAGAGGAGGGTTTCAGACAGCCAAAGTAGCATTAGGTCAATATGTTAAATACCTGAATTGCTCCCCAGTGTTTAGGCACATGTATTTCTGTTCATCCTCATGCCGGGCTCCACATCTCCCTGCAAACCCTGACAGCAAAGAGGAGGCCGAGAGGAGGTGGGATGGGCTGGAAGTGATAAACCATTGTGATGTGACTGAGTGCAGCCCCAGGCAAAAGGCTATCCCACACAGGAGCAACAGTGGGCTGTCCATGTTGGCAATTTTCCTTATAAGCCTGATGCACTCTCTCTTCAGCTACTCAGCTGGAGATTTCTGCCATTATATGCAAAGCCCTTGACCCAAAGTCAAGAAAGGACACAAAGCCCCTATCTGCACCACACCACAGTGTCACAAGCATCTGGAAGCTCCTCACAACCATGGACAAGGGAACTTGGCAATGCCCACTTGTGCTATACAAAGCTCTCCTCAAAATGAAGTTTCTGACTTATGAGGAAAAAATACAACCACCATATTTGTGGTGAATGAGCTACATCTGGCTGGTGACAACCCACCAGCAGTGTTCCTTAGCTTTCAATTCTAGAGCCAGTTCTGTTCAATAACCAATAATCTAGATGCAGAATTTGAATACAGCATTAGCAAGTCTGCTAATGATACCAAACTGGAAGGTGCTGTTGACTCTCTTAGGGGACAGGAGGCCTTGCAGAGGGATCTAGATAGACTGGAGTGCTGGGTTATGATTAATAGGATGAACTTTAGCAAACTGAAATGCCAAATTCCGCACCTAGGATGGAGTAATACCAGGTACATCCATAAATTGTAAGTGATGTGGCTGGAGAACAGCCCTGTAGAAAAGGGATCTGGGGTTGCTGATTCACAGCAGGCTCAAGATGATTCAGATGTGTGCCCTGGCAGCCAAGGCAGCACACCACATCCCGGGGTGCACCAAACACAGCATGACCAGCTGGTTAAAAGAGGTAATTGTCCAGCTGGATTCAGTGCTGGTGGGGCCTCACCTTGAATATTGTGTGCAGTTTTGGGACCCACAATTTAAAAAGGTTAAGAAGGTCCTTGAACGTGTCCAGAGGACAACAAAGCTGGTAAAATGGATGGAAGAAATGTCAAGGGAGAAGCAGATGAGAACTTTGGGGTTGTCTACTGAGGTAAAGAAAGTGTTAAATACCTCAGCCTTTTCCTCATCTTTGGTAACTATGTTTCCCCCCATGTCCAACAAAGAAGGGAGGTTTTCCCTGCCCTTCCTTTTGCCCTTGATGAATCTTTAGAAAGACTTTTTGTTATCCTTAATAGAAGTGGCAAGATTGAGTTCAAATTGTGCCTTTCTCTCTCTAATTTTCTTTCTGCATGACCTAGCTATATTCCTAAACTCTTCCTGAGTAGCCATCCCTTTTTTCCATAGAGTGTAAGCTCTCTTTTTACCCCGAATTTCCTTCCATACCTCCCTGCTCAGCCAGACAGGTCATCTTCCCTGCCAGGTTGCCTTTTGGCACACAGGGACAGACACAGGGACAAAGGAATGCTCCTGTGCATTCAGGACTTGCTCCTTCAAGTACTCCCATCCCTCCTGGACCCCTTTGTTTCCAAGAGCTGTTTCCCAGGGTACACTCTGACTCAGTCTTCCGAAAAGGCCAAAATCTGCCCTCCTGAAGTCCAGCACAGAGGTTTTATTCTTGGCCCTCCTTTCATCCCTGAATATTGAAAACTCTATTATTTCATGGTCACTGTGCCCCAGACAGCTTCTGACCACTCCATCTCCCACCAGCTCTTCTCTGTTTGTGAACAGAAGGTCTAGTGGGGACCCATCCCTGGTAGGCTCATTTACCAGCTGGAGTAGGAAATTATCCTCTACATGCTCCAGGAATCTCCTCGACTGCCTCTTCTCTGCTGTGTGGAGTTCCCAGCAGACATCCAGCAGGTTAAGGTCACCCATGAGAACAAGGGCTGGTGATTTTGAGACATCTGCTAACTGATTGTAGAATAATTCATCACGCTCATCATCCTGGTTGGGTGGTCTGTAACAGACTCCCACGAGGATGTCAGCCTTGTTGGCCTTCTCCCTGATTTTGACTCACAGGCACTCAACTTTAAGTTCTACAGAGTCAAGACATTCTCTAACATACAGAGCCCTCCACCTCTCCGACCTTGTCTGTCCCTTCTGAAGAGCTTACAGCTACCCATGGCAGCACTCCAGTCATGGGAATCATCCCACCACGTTTCTGTGACGGTGACTAAATCAGAGCTTTCCTGCTGCACAATGGCTTCCAGCTCCTCTTGTTTGTTTCCCATACTGCTTGCATTGGCATACATGCACTTCAGCTGGGCTGCTGATTTTACTCTTAACTCAGGCTTTCCTTCCTTGGGCTCATCTTTGGAGGGCCTGGTTTCAATCCCCTCCCCCTTCAAACATAGTTCAAAGCCCTCCTGATCAGCCCCACCATCTTATGGGCTAGAGTCCTTTTGTCCCTGCTAGACAGATGAAGCCCATCTGATTTGAGAACAGATTTATTCTTACAGATATTCTCTTACAGAACATTAGTTCATTAGGACTTATAAAAGACACATTAGCCAAAGGTGAGGAACACATCACTAGAAGACATCAACAAACTTCCATGCTTCAACATTCCTACTGCCCAGTGGGCATCTTCCCCCCTCCGACCCTTTGTCCAGAAAACTACTGAGGACATTTCACCTCTCCTCGTTCTATCAAGCATATTGCACAACTTCAGGCTTTGCTCAATCTCCTAACTATTGTTTCACTATCACACTTTTATTAATACTCTCCTAATTTAAACAGAGAGAGACCAGATGGTTATGGAAAAAGTGACTTTCTGGTAATGCCATAAGTGTATCAAGCCCTAGTTCTATAGATTTCTTGTGGAAAACCCAACATCTTGCTCTATGAGTTTGGTCTATCAGTATTTGTGTAAGGGAACAGTGAAATGTAAGTTATGCTAAATTAGCAGACATTATGGCCATGGGGACAAGCAAGTACCCACAATACACAAGTAAGAGATGAAGCACAAAGCATATGAGAAATGGCTTCTAATCATATATTGTAATTTCTGGCAAAATAGGTCAGACAAACATCTGGGAAATGAAAAGTAGAACGTGAATAAAACATATTTGGAATTGTTTTGACTGCTATTGCTTGTGCTAATTGCTTTTTAAAAAAACGATTTTGTTTGCTGTTTAGATAGCATTTTAGGAGAGTAAAATCCAGCACTGAGACAGGTCTTTGAGCACTGAAACATTTCTAGAGGGACTTACAGACAAAATCTTTGGTGACCAAGAACAATAAAATACAATCCAAGTCCTGAATCAAAACACTAGCCTACTTAGGTCTTTTCATCTCCCTTGAGAAACCATGGTCGCTTGAAAGAGTCTGGCAGACCTGGCTGGATGCTTTGGTACTTAATATGCAACAGCAAGAGCGAACAAGCTTGTGAACAGCCATTAAATCACAATCAAGGATAGAGTCTAATCAAGTCCAAAAAGAGCAACATTACGTTTCAGCATGCAGTTTGTTATCATCTGAACACATTAAACCATTAAAAGCATTCACACAGAAATCTGATGCATAATTTCATAGATAGATGATACCAAAATTTGAATATGAATACAAGCCACAAACTCGCTCTGGGTTGAAATGCCTGCACCTCTCAGCTGCACTGCAGCACCAGATATAACGCAGGGAAGAAATGTGATGTTAATAGGAATATTTTACAAAGGAGGCATCAAGATGAGAGAGGGCTTAAAATTTCAGCTTCAGGGGACAGCAGTGTGCCAGAGCAAACACTTAACTGACAAAACATGCAAAGGGGGAGCTCATCAGGATTTCCTGCTTCCACCAACTGGTTTCCATTCCCCACAGGAAAAATGTAGCTTAGTATCAAATAACACCATTGCCCATTGTGTTATTTGTGTGTGCTCATTTAGAGAGATATAAATACAGAGAGACTTAGTATATCTCCATCAGGTGAAACAATAATAAATACTTCTGAGGTGTAATATGTCAAGTATTCAGAGTGTTGCAAAAGTATTAACTTTGACAGCAACAAGATGAAGTGTATTTCTTTTAGTCCCCTGTACAGGGAGATTAAATGAAGCTAAAGAAAAAATATTGCATCAATGTTTCCAAACAGGGACTTCAAATCAGGCTCCGCAACATTAAATAGTCATAGATATTCAAAAGTGACTGGTGAGCTGACTCCCACTCATCTTCATTTAGGCAACCCTCACTAGAATTCATTTTCACAATATACAGTGTCCCTAGTCCTTTCAAATGATCCTTTTTTAAAATAAAACATCAAAATGGGTATCAAAAATTCTTAAATATTTAAAATTATTAAATAGCTGTATATATATAATTAATTTTCACAGAATCACAGAATTGTCATGGTTGGAAAAGACCATGAAGATCACCATGGCCAACTGTCAACATCCTCCTCCCCAAATAAATAAATTTTTTAAAATAATACATATATACATATATACATATCACCCTGCCCACTAGAGCATGTGCTGAAGTACCATATCTACATGGTTTTTAAACACCTTCAGGGACTGTGACTCGACTGCCTCCCTCAGCAGCCCATTCCAGTGCATGACTACTCTTTTGATAAGGAAATTCTTCTTCATATCTAGTCTAAACTTCCTCCCCTGGAGCAACTTCAGGACACTTCCTCTAGTACTGTCATTAGTTACTTGAGAAAAGAGGCCAATACCCACCTCACTACAACCTCCTTTCAGGTAGCTGAAGAGAGCAAGGTCTCCTCTCAGCTTCCTTTTTTCAAAGCTAAGACATCCATGTTCCCTCAGCTTCTCCTCACAGGACTTGTTCTCCAGACCCTTCCCCAGCTTGGTTGCCCTTCTCTGAACTCACTCCAGCAGCTCAATGTCTTTCTGTAGTGAGGGGCCCAGAACTGAACACGGTACTTGAGGTGCAGCCTCACCAGTGCTGAGTACAGGGGAACACTCACCTTCCTAGTCCTGCTGGCCACATTATTCCTGATACAAACCAGGATGCAAGGCAGAAAGGCGAGGCAGGAAGGAAAGCAGGAAGGCAAGCAGGAAGGCAAGCAGGAAGGCAAGCAGGAAGGTCCTGCACTTTGGCCACAGCAACCCCATGCAGCGCTACAGACTGGGGACAGAGTGGTTGGAGAGCAGCCAGGCAGAAAGGGACCTGGGAGTCTGGATTGACAGGAAGCTGAACATGAGCCAGCAGTGTGCCCAGGCGGCCAAGAAGGCCAGTGGCATCCTGGCCTGTACCAGAAACAGTGTCACCAGCAGGTCCAAGGAGGTGATTCTGCCCCTGTACTCAGCCCTGGTGAGGCCACACCTCGAGTACTGTGTTCAGTTCTGGGCCCCTCAGTTCAAGAAGGATATTGAGGTCCTCGAACAGGTCCAGAGGAGGGCAACCAAGCTGGTGAAGGGACTCGAACACAGATCCTACGAGGAGAGGCTGAGGGAGCTGGGGCTGTTCAGCCTGGAGAAGAGGAGGCTCAGGGGAGACCTCATTGCACTCTACAACTACCTGAAAGGAGGCTGGAGCCAGGCGGGGGTTGGTCTCTTTTCCCAGGCAACTCTCAGTAAGACAAGAGGGCATGGTCTTAAATTGTGCCGGGGTAAGTTCAGACTGGATATTAGAAAGAATTTTTTCACAGAAAGGGTGATCAGACATTGGAACGGGCTGCCTGGGGAGGTGGTGGACTCTTCGTCCCTGGATATATTTAAAAAGAGACTCGATATGGCACTCAGTGCCGTGGTCTAGTGACTGTGGTGGTAATTGATCAAGGGTTGGACTCGATGATCTCTGAGGTCCCTTCCAACCCAGCCTATTCTATGATTCTATGATTCTATGAAAGCAGGAAGGCAAGCAGGAAGGCAGGCAGGAAGGAAAGCAGGAAGGAAGGCAGGAAGGAAAGCAGGAAGGAAGGCAGGAAGGAAGGCAGGAAGGAAGGCAGGAAGGAAGGCAGGAAGGAAGGCAGGAAGGAAGGCAGGAAGGAAGGCAGGAAGGAAAGCAGGAAGGCAAGCAGGAAGGCAAGCAGGAAGGCAAGCAGGAAGGAAGGCAGGAAGGAAGGCAGGCAGGCAGGCAGGCAGGCAGGAAGGAAGGAAGGAAGGAAGGAAGGAAGGAAGGAAGGAAGGAAGGAAGGCAGGAAGGAAGGAAGGAAGGAAGGAAGGCAGGAGTAATGAAAATATCAATACTGAGCATAACAATGTGTTTCAACTTGCTTGCATCATCCTACAGGTCACACTGAATACTCTAAGGGGCAAGGGCACTGAGAACTGTCAGGAGTGTCTGGCACACTGCAGGACTGAGCTTTCTAACACAAACCAGAGCTATTGCGATTGCATGAGTTCTATACAGTAATCAGGGCATAGGTACATATCAAATGAATGTCCAGTGTTTCCTGGGAGACAATGGAAAACATTATTTTCCTTTTGTTTTAATCTCAACTGTGGCTGGAAAGAGCAAATACTCAGGTACCAAATAAAGTATGATCAGACAGTTTTGAAGGAAAACAAGAATTTCAATTCCACTTTTGTCCTCATGTCAGTGTAGTTCACAGCAATAATCTTTAGAAATCCTTCAAAAATATCACTATGTATTCCATGCAATCAAAGCAGAAATTCAAGAGCCCAGAGACTCGCCATTATTATCTGGTTCTGTTGACCTAGAACTATGACATCCATAATCAAACACAAAAGATCGCTATTAGTATGACTTAAATGATTCCTTTTAAGTCACACTCTAACCAAAATTCTCAAGAAACTCCATATAAATACTTCAGGAAAAAATGAATACACTTTATGGCACAGTCCAAACTTGGAATATTCTGCAGTTGTTCTACAGGATTGTTAAACTCATCCCCGATTTTTTGTTTCATTCTCCTTGTAGAAGATGCAGTCCTAATGCAGTCACTCTGTAGATCAATAAATGTAGACACTGCCTGCGATCCCAGGACTAAAGAAGCTTCAGCTTAAATTCATACTTCTTAATTGTTTTGGGGACTTTTTGGCAGTAGGTTTATATATAAACATCACAAGACAGGAAGCTACTGCAATGACAACTAAATGACCCAAAAAAAAGTTATTAGTATTCAGGCTAGAACCAAAGACAGAATGGATGCATCTAAAACCGCCACTTGTGAAAATTCTGTCCTACAGTCCCTAGCCAGAGAGACAGTGGATCACTTCATTTGAGACAAGTATCAACACCACAACTGTAGACACTGAATCCCCATTTATGCACCTAAGCCAAGGGAAAGAGATATAAATAAGAATCATTAACTTTGCTCTCCCAGCATCCATGTTCTTACACCACCCTGCCTCCTCTTGCTCCATCTGGCCCCCTTAAACCTCTTTACTCAGCATCAAAAGCTCAGCCAGGGGATGTTGAGCAGCCTCTTCCCAACCTCATCTATTACTAGATTAGGAAGTATCTGGCACTGAATGAAGCTGGATACTTGTCAAAGAGCAAGTATGCTGAAAGTACTCAATACAGTAAATTACAGGCATATTTACTTTAATTTTATCCTTATGCATCTCCTTAAATCAGGAGGTGGGAAGCATAAGCTTTCTATGTTCAAAGTATTCACAATGGTTTCTCATCATCGTTCTAATAAAATAACAGTGGGCTCGTGGAAGGTATTTCTTGTCTACTTATCTATGTCTACTCATATTCATCATATTCATTTGGTCACCATTCCCCCTTTTCCCAATTAAGCTTAGGTCACACAAAATATAAAAAGTTTACTGTCTTTTAATAGGCAGCACAGACAAATGTTTCTATTACTCTGCAAATAATCACTTTTTTAATAAATGCTATGCAATATAAAAGACAAGACAATCAGCTGGCTACTGAGCCAAGAGCAGTTGTTGGGCTTTTTCTGTGAAATGATGCAAAGATAGAAAAATTAAGCTAAATGGCAAAAGCAAGAGCCAGACCATCTCCTCTAATTAACATCACACTAGCTTTCTGGCTTCCTGGCAACTTCAGAGTTTCAGCCTTGTCAGATGGAAAGTATTTCCTTGATAAAATGTTATGAAATTCTCATCACTCTAGTTTGCCAGTAAAACAGATTTTTACAGGGAGGAGAAAAGGAAATCCAATTAGATCCTGTTTTCTTCTTTAATCAAAGTGATTATAAAAAAACAAAAAACCCAAAGAAACTGCTAAAATTTTTGCCAATTCCCTCATTTATCTAAAACCTACTCCTCATTCTACATGAAAGACCCAGTGGTTTGACCTGGGTGTATACAGTCCCTTGAAAATACTGTAATAAGATCTTAATCTGCATGACTGAATTTAACTCCTTGGTTTTGCCAAAAAATCTGTACACCCATTTGTGAATGTAACAACAAGCATTTAATGTCTCAGAGATTGGTACAGTAATGAGAAATGCCCTTTCCACTTGGCTGTTAGGAAGCTTGTAAACTTCTGAGCAACAACACTAATGTAACTCCACACAGATGGTCCAAATTTAGAGTAGCACAATCAAAAAAGATTACAAGAGGCCAGCCTCATAATACAGCCAGACACTTTGCTGTCATATAGAAGGAATTCATTCAGTCCAGTTCAGATTACTATCCTGCATTTAGTACAACATCTGAGCATTTCTGCATCATTAAATGGTAGTAAGTCCACTGCTGTTACGTAGAGTTAGAATGCTGGAGAAAACCCTTCACAATCCCCATGTTCTGGTTCTGTGCCAGATGGCCCAACTCACATCACAGTTTAATAAATGTGAGACTATGTGATCCCTTTGGTCTCTGAATAATCAGGCTCTGCATCCAGAAGTTCCCATCTTGCAACAGGATGAAAACAAATCTGTTTGAAAAACCTTTTGGAAAGAGCATGATGACTCCCAATTTCTGCCACTCAGCTTATCCATGTTCACTCCAGTAAAAGCACAGCATATCTGGGCCAAATCCCATGAAAAGGTGCTCCTGGAATTGTATCAAAACTCATTTTGTGGTAATCCAGGCACAAATCATGCTGTTAAAAATGGGGTGCTCTAAGATGACTTTGTTAAATAGATCTTCTACCAGTATCTAAGTACTGCTAAGAGAACCTGAATGTTAGTTTC
This sequence comes from Phaethornis superciliosus, assembly GCA_023637945.1. Taxonomy (NCBI): domain Eukaryota; kingdom Metazoa; phylum Chordata; class Aves; order Apodiformes; family Trochilidae; genus Phaethornis; species Phaethornis superciliosus. Next base: position 10,237,670 of record JAJQWJ010000011.1, read on the forward strand.
ATACCATTATGTGGAGGTTTAGTTGTGATCAAAGTCCTCTATTTTTTCAGAATAATATTATTAAATGGGCATAATATTCTACAGGTGCTTTTGAAGCTTTACAGCTTATTAGCCCAGCATATACTATCACTGGTAAAAATATTAAGGATCCTTCTACCAGACACAGAACGATGAGCTATTCTCATTTCAATTACCCCGATGGCCAAATCTTTTCTTTGTTTTGTTCTGTTTCCCAGATACAAAGAGCAAAACGTGTCCTTTCAGTCTGGCTGACTTTCATCAGGGATTAAGGAGGAAAAGCAGAAAGCCTATCATATCTAAGGGACATGAAGCAAAAGCCAAAATGTTCATTCTCTAGTGCCATGCTTGGACACGACCACTCAGTGCCATGGCAGCCTACCAGCTTTCATACCACACTGTCTAGGGGAACTGCTGAAATCTGAACAATGCCAGAAACACAGGGAGGGCAGAGACGCAGTATCACTTGCTCCTGGCAAGGCAGCAGCCTCTGCTCTTACAGGCACTGTTTGGTGCAGAAAGACAATCTTCCCAAAGATGAGGTAAGAATGAGCAAGACTGCAGCAGGAGGCAGCTTGCTCTCAGGAGGCCAGAGGAGGAGGGAGCTGCTGCCCCAGCAGAACACATTCAGAGAGAGATTTCTGCCTTTCCACAATTTCTGTCTTTCAGCTCCCTAACAGTTCACAGGCCAATGCTCCACATTCTTATTTTGGAACTTTGAGTATCACTCAACTATGAGCAATCTTTCGGGGGGGAAGTGAAAGGGAAGAAACTATTCTTATACATATGGAATGTAAAAACTGGAATCATACGGAAATCACTTTCCAGCTGTCCTTGTTCTCTCATTCATAGGACAGTTTTCTTATTCTTCTGGATTTCTGCTTATTCTAACTGCTGGCCACTTTAACTGAGCAAGCAAACTTGGCATCCATCACTGACCTGCAGAAAAGATATCCTCTGATAAACATACAGTTGCTCTAAGAAATCCATCAAAGCTAAAGAGATTCAAAGCATCATTGCTCCTGCAATTTTTCTTTTTCAACTAGTATGTTTGCTTTCGTTTCTTTATTTATCGCAGAAAACTGGATCCTGCATAGTTAGGAGAATGGCAACTTCCCTTTAATTTATCCCACACAGCACAGACATTCAAACTGGTTGCTCAGCAGAAAGGAAGTCAATGTACTAAAGGAATCAATAAACTTAAGTGTGATGAAGCAACTGCCACTTCAATTACTGTATAAATCGTAAATCATTTTTGAACTCAATAAATGGCCTCCTATCAACAAAATATCTGTTTAAGCAATTGTTTGAAAATCAAAGTGTGATCCTGTAAATATTTGGGGGATTGGTTACACTGTATGTCTTAATCATAATTTCAGCTTATTCCTCATTGCTTATTCCTTACTGACTCTGATTCAGAACAGAGTAAAGACAAACTGAAGGAGTATTTGCAATTAGAAATTACACTAAAAGCTTCTTTCTCCCCACATTTCCCTCTACTTCTTAGTCACAATGTGATGCTGTGCTAATAAACATTTCTCCCAAGAAATGGTGCCAAACCTATGCCCACTCCAAGCCACTGGTGGTGTCCAGACTCAGAGAGTACCACCTTCAAACAAGCTCTCTGCAAGCCACCATCAAGTTAGCACAAACTCTACAGGCTGATCTCCTGTGTGGTGGAATGGACCACTGACTCAGTACTCCTGTTAAGCTCCAGATGGTGCATGGTCATGTATGATATGTCTCTAACTCAGACAGCAAAGGCACAGGCATTTTTTTCAAACCCTGGAAGTTTATTATGTGCTCACTTAGTTGACAGGAAGTCTTGTCTGCCCAACTTAAAGATAAAGAAATACCGTAGCATGATAAAGCATGACCTCCTCTTAAGAGTCCTCATTCCCCAGTGAAGTGGATACCCACTCACTCTCTCTCTCTAATCCTGAAAGGTGCTTACTGACATGGAGAAGAGGAAGTCCAGAGAGAGATTATTACTGTTTAAACAGTGTATATGCAGTGGCATGAGGATGTACAGTAACCCTTAGATGGACTAGAAGCTTATAACCCTCTAGTCCAGGACAGATATGTGCTATTACACAGAAAGTGATAAGCACTGGCAACTTTAATTATCTACCCTGAAGCAGAACATATGTGGGATCACAAGCTACTGACACACAGATGATTAGACAAGTGGAGCCAACGTTCTCTCTGTAAACTTCTTCTAGATCTGCTGCAGCCCAGCAGGCAAAATAATTTGCATCAGCCTTGCTTTTCGTGTACTTCTGCCTACACTGTAGAACTTCAAAACCCTGTTCAAATTCATGACTCCTTTTCACTCTGAGCTGCAGAAATGCATGGAACAAAACTTCCTTTTTCATGAAGTTCTATCTGAATAGACAAAAGGATAAAAATGAAAATAAAAGGTAGATTATCAATGTCAAAAAAGGGACTGATTACAGGACTTGTTCAAAAATCAAATCCGGTTCTACTAAAGCCAAAGTGAAAAACTGAGCCTGAAGGCCATAACACAGTACAGCTTTTCCTCATCACAGAACTCCCACATCTCTAAATATACTCACACCTTTAATAAGACCCTGCACTATCTTAGAGCTCTCAGAGAGATGGAAGATTTAACAATGGCAAATGTTAAGCAACAATGGCAACTCCCACTGGCACAGTGTCTTTTGTTGTCTGTTTTTAAAGTTCCCACAAATTATTTTCAGAGCCTTTGTTATGTATTCACAAACTTCACCTTTTGTTTCTTCCTACAGCAAGAACACCACGAGATCCAAAAACTCAGTGGCTCTATTAAAAAGTAGTCCAAGCAGTAACAACGTCGAATTCAGAGCCTTCTTTAATATTCAGTGAAACTACCCAACACCAAGTATTTTACAATGTCTTTTGAAGACCCGATTTCTCTCTTTTCTGGCATTCTAAGACTTCCTTCAATACTCTTCTAAAGAACACTGGCTTTGTACAATCCTCAGCTAGTGAAGTCCTACCAGTGGTAATACTCATATTACAGCTCTTAGTGCTTCTTTACAGCACAGGTCCCCCAGGACAGTTACACAACTCCTGACAAAGCTTCACTGAGCTCTCTAGAAATACTTGGGAAATACACAGTTCCCTACCTTCAGCATTTCAGTTTCTTCATGCTTAGAGGCAAGCCTCTGACCATTTTTAGCCTTTTCTATCTACAGAAATGTAGTTAGTAGTTTACGAAACCTACTTAACTTGTAATGTAGAACATGCAAGACAGTGAAGCATTTTGACACCAATGAAGTGCACCAGAAACAGTCATCTAATGTGTGCAACTACCATACCATTCCTGTCTGCAGAGCAGACAAACCTTGCTCACTGGTGTCCCCTGTACCACTGGTTAATCTTCTAAAGACTGTCCTCAACTGCTTCATCTCACTGCCTGTTGCTACAGCTTTGTATGAAAACCAACAAGGTTTCTTCTTTGTTCTGTCCAGCAAGCTTTGCATTTCTCTTTATCTGAAAAATCCATATAGTTCTTGTAGACATGAATCTCATTAACATTCTGATATTTTTCTTCTGCTGTCTGAATGTTTCAGTTTGAGAGCTTAACAGAACACTTGGCTTTACTGTAACTCACCGTGACTGGCCTTGGGCATAACTTAATTTTATATTTCTCTCAAAAAGTTCTTTTGGATTCACCAGCAAGAAGGGTATCATGCAACTGTCAATGTTATCAAGTCACATTTTTCACTTCTTCCTGTAAAAACCCAGAAGGAATTTACTCCACTCTGTAAATTTCAGATAGGTGCCTAGGAGGACCCAGGGACACTTAAAAACAGAGAAGTAATAATAATAGATCTGGGATTCTGCCTATGTTTAACACATAAACACCTGCTGAATGACACTGCCTGCTTTACCACAGCACCTATATGCCCTACTCCATGATCAAAATCAAAATTATGTTAAGGGACATTTGTCCCAGAAGAGATCTCACACTGGCCACATGGGCAAATGGACAGGGAAAAAAGTAAACATATGACCAAGGAAACAGAGGTCATTATTTGTAAATATTTCCATTATTTTCATGGGAGAAAAAAAATGAAAGGTTAATCTACAAAATATATCAAGTGAGATATAAATAACTATATTTACATGTACATGGAGCTCCTGATCCACCCCTGATTTTAAAAGACCTTTTATCTACTATTTTTATCAGATGTATATTTTGTTCATACAAAATTTACCTGTAAATGTTGATAAACCAGTAATGTATTATGAAACTTATGCAGGTTGAAGAATTAAGGATGCATAGGGAGAGGAAAAACCCCAGCAGTGTCAGAAGAGTAAAGAAAAAGAAAGAAAAAGCAAATTACAGTAGACCAGGAGACTGCCCAACAATAAAAGTAGAGTGAAGCAGAGGTGGGAGGACATACACTGTGTGCCCATTTGCCAGTGTGGAAGAATATCAAGGCAATGGCATGCCAAACCAAATGGACACTATCCAGGCCTTGAAGCAGCTGCACTAATTCAAAGTAGAGTTGCCATGTAAAGTAATAGAGATATGGAAAATCATGTTTTTATAAAAAATTCTTGCCATTTAAAATTATTTTAATCAGCGAGAAGAAGAATTTATCTCATTGGAGTTTACCAATGAAGTGAGGAAAGCTACCCAACCATGTTTTGGAAAAGGGACACAGCAGGATACACCATCTCCCTGAAGTTCCTGTTAATTGCTTCTGGACACAGACTGAACCATGTGTGATGGAACTAATGTGCACTGATTGGAAAGAGTGTGGAAAAATGTCATAAAAATTATGAGAGGTCTAGAAAAGCAGCACCAGGTGAGCAGCAAGGAAAGGATGATGAAGCTGAGGTTATTAAATCTAAAGAACTCACAACATAGAAGCAGCATAAGAAAGGCTTTCAGATACATTAAAGTGTGATGAAAAGATAAGGAATGCACTTTTCTCCATATCCCTAGTGGGTAGGGAAAGAAGTAAACTGAAGGAAGACAGATTTAAATCAGACATTAAAGAAAATAAACTAACCCAGCTGTCTGTGTTCTTCTTACCATGGTCAGTTCTCCAGTTCTCCACAAACAACTGCACTGACACCATCAGAGAGGCTTTGTACAGGCCTGGAAATACTCTTTGCTTAAGACAGAACTGACACCCAGAGAAAAACAGGTAGCAAACTACATGTAAAGGGATCTCCTTTACAATACACTGATTCAGTAGTGAAGCTACTTCCTGAAGTTCCCATTCCCCTACTGATCCGGCCACTTGTCAGCACTGCCTGTGCCTGATGCTGGTTGTGTCAGTGCAATGGTTGCAGTGCTACACCATTCACAGGTACAGTGAAACAAGCCAACTTAAAAACAGCCCTGGTTTGGGTAATGTGTGTTTTCATAGGGCTATAACCTGGAAGAATGTAAAATCAGCATACTGCAAAGAATCTAAACCCATACCAGGTGAGCCTGGGTCACTCACATAAATGGGGCATGTATACCACTTTTTCCCCTCAGAAGTAGCTTACACCCAAATCCACATCCAAACCTCTCACCATGCAAAACTGAGCTGGGGATTATAAACCCACCACAAGCATCCATGTTTTCTTATGGCTTTTATCACTGATACCTACAGCACTCATTCCTGTCCTATACTTCTCTACTGAGACCAAATGACTGTAATGGACACATATGGCTATAATGACATTTTCTAAAGTTAAAACAGTAATGTGTCTATCTCCTAGATACTCCCGCTTCACTATTCTGCAGTAAATTTCAAAGCAGGTATCCCTTGAAACTAAACACATTGTGACCACTAATAATGCTAATGCAACGCCCATTAAATACATGCATTTTCTGCAGATCATAAATAAAAATCCATGTCAAAAAATAGAAAGATATCAATACTAATACTGAGGTTTGTTTGGGTTATAGTTATAAGCAGAGGATTAGCACTATCTAAATATTTAACCTTATGGAATTCATAGCTGGAGTACAATGGTCAATGTACAACTCATGTAGATCCCAGGCCTTCCAGAGTACCTGTTACAGTGATTAAAAGCAGGTAGATTAAATATGTTGCCTAAGTAGCTTAGCAATTGACCCTGAAATTAACTAAATATGAAGGCGCAATTACTTTTAAAGACACACAGACTACTTGCTAGTACAGCTCTAACAACTGGAACAGGAACAAAGAGAATTGCCCCAAATTACAGTGACAGTCATGTGACAGATTCAGGATCTACACACTACAGATATCCCTCATTATATCTTGACGACCTCATATGGCAATTATTTTAGCCCAAAGAAAAAATCCACAGCGCTCCACTGCTTTGTAGTTCTTCTGCTCTGGAGGAATAGTCATATTCCTTCACAAACGGTTTAAATACTAATTATTTCCTTGCTGAACCCTGCAGTGAAGCTCATATCTACAAGGAGCCATGTAAAAGCACTTCTAATATTTCTGCTGCTCAAAGAGCAATACTCTTCATCCGTTTCAGTGATTTTCTACCCACCAGGTACAACATTGGAGTAATGACCGTTATAAAACTTAATACAGTGCCATATATATTTTATGGCTCTGTAGATCCAGATCAGAGAACATCCAGATTGTTTTTGCAGAACTACTGCCAGACACGTTTCGAATTATTATGTATGCAATGATTCTAAGAAGTTTATAACTTTTACCAAATTAAAATTTAAAAAACACAGAGTTGAGAAAAAGAGTTTAAAAGATCCCATGCGATCTTTAGATTAGTAAGGTAAAATTTCCCAATGATTTTTTAAGTAGGTGTTATTATGAAAGAAAATATATATCAAAATAAAAAGTGGCTTGGTAAGGAGCATATTTCACTAATGCAAGTATCAGGCCTTAAAAAAATACGTAAATGAAAAAACATACATAATACTATACTGTTTTTACAGGACGGCATTTAAAAAGCAGTATCTTGTGGGACTTAAAGCCACATGAAAGCTCTAGATAAGGGACTGTAAAACTAGATTCCCTTATATCAGACTAACATCAGAAAAATAACTCTCCTGTGTAACTTGCCTCTCCCTTCCCTTCTGTTTACCTGTGGTAACATGATCATGCAAATTTCTGAAGTACCCAAACATTTCACGATCTTTGATGTTGCCCTTATAATCAAAGAGGCAGAACAAGACTTCCGTACGTGACTTTTTTGTATAGGAAGAGTCAAGTTACCCGCTCAAGGTTGAATAGAAAGCCTCTGACAGCTCCACAAACCAGAAGTGTTTCTCCTGAAGCCCAAGAGATGCAAAAACAACTGGACCCACTTCTGCAGGAACTGTATCATATTGCAACCACTGAAAGTCCTCTGTAGAGAAATCACAATTCACCTGGAGTTTGCCTTTGAACTGACACAGAAATTATGAAAACAGAAGCTCACACTGTTGGCAATCTGAGCAAAAATATCCTACTTTAGGAATGTGCTCAGGAGGAGAAAGAATGGCTTTGGATCAGTTCCAGACTAAATGGTTTGTAAAAAGTACTCGATGCTAAAGCATCTTGATTAGAAAGCTGTTCAGAGTTTGTTCGACACTGTTCATTTCCATCAAACACTACATTTTCTCTTTATTCATTTTTCCTTCCTTAGCAGCAAGTTACAGCCTGGTATAATCATGAAGTAATAGCTCAACATTGGCCAAGAAGAGTTCACACGAGCCAGGTTCTGACAGTAGTGGTACAATTAAAGCTGGCAGAAAGTGGACAGGTTCTCCCCTGGAGAGGACTCGTCCAGGGACCTATCCAAGCCTCACTTAGAAAATTTTCCAAGAGAACAAACAATATTTTGTTTATATTTACATATGTTTTCAAAGAACAATAGCTCAAACTTCTGCTTTAAATCTACAATCTATATAGGCAGAGGAAGTGCTCAAAACCGCTTGCATATACAGTTTCACCGAGAGTACATACACAAAACCAAGTTGTGGCAAAACAAAGTTGAGTATATAGACTTGGAAGGCAGAAATTTCATCATAACTTTAGGCAAATTAATGGAAAGTAGTTACATACAAAAATCATTCATCTGAAGTTCAGTTTAGAATGAGCAGGCAGCTCTTCAAGAAGGGAGGGCAGGATACTGCCTGCTACAGCTATTGTATTTTGCTTTTCTGACCAACATTTGACAGAATAAGCCTGCAAGTCACCACAACCCCACAGTACAACTAGGCCTATCTGAGACCAAATTTCATCATTTAATCCAGTAACATGTCACTTACAAAGCAAACCCATCATTTAATTATGTCTATGCTAAGACAATTTTCCAGTGCATCTATTTCTACAGAAGCAAAAATCTATTTCCACAGAAAAAGCTGTGGCCTTCAGTTCTTCAAGAATATTCCCTTCACATTCAAGAAACCCAATGAACATTCTCAAAGGTTCTGATCTCAGTGCAAGTTACAATTTTATTTAAAATGTCTGTAGTCTAGAAATTTCTACACATTCTCTCCTTTGATTTCTTACAGTATGTCTCAGGCATATATGGGGCTCTGCCCAGGAATACACTGTCATACAAAATACAGTTCTGGTTTAGTTTAGTTGTGTTAACAGAGCACACCCATCCCAGCTGAATTTTCCTTGCAGATAAGATCCAAGTAGCACTGTTTGGTATGCTTCACAATTGCCTCTAAGAAGGTTTGAATGAAGGATAAAACAATTACAAGCAAAATAATCTTGTTTCCTACTGCATGTAAGTTTTGACAGACTGTAAAGTTCCCAAATTCTTCCACTATTTTGTGGTTAAAATAGGAAAACCCAATATGCTGCAAAAGGAGAACCGTCCAATTAAACACATTAGCTGCTGAGGAATTGTCAACTCTGAAGGTGCCTTGAAGCATGATGAGTCAACAAAGTTACCTGCTAAGGAAGCATCATGTATATAATGACTAAAATTCGTGACATTAGCAAAGATCCTTCAAGATTTAGAAGTGATATAAATTGCTGCAAGCTTTGCTTCCTAAACTTCTGATTGTTCCTAAATATGACACAAGTAAAAACAGTCTAAACCAATTCATTTTTCTAACCTCCATTAAGGTGTTAAAAAGTCTACCCTTAGGGGCAATTTGTCACATCAAAAAATTATGACATTTGCACCACAACATTTGTACCACCACTGACATTATACTATTCCATCAATAAGCAAATGTCAAATTTGTGACATAAACCCTGCCCTATTACAACCCTTCATTAGCCTCAATGATACCATATGCAAATATCTGTGTAACGAAAATAGAATCAATGGCACCTTTGGGGCGAAAGGAGAGCAAGTCTGTTCCTTTGTGTAAGCCAATGTCAGCCTATTTGCTCCTAATTCTATGGTCAAGAAGAAAAAGTTACAAATGCTGCATGCTCTGATCCAGTGACACAAAAACCCCACTTCCTATCTGAACAAGAACAGTCTGCTGCAATGGAGTGTGGTCACTGCAATAGTCAGGCTAAATGAAGCAGTAACAGAACTCTACAATCAACATCTTTAAGCAGTTACAGGGAAGGGTGAACCCAAATTAGCCTTCTAATTATTTTCTCTTCAACCTAACTATTTAAGCCATTACCAAAGTTACACATTATAGTGCCCTGAAAATTTTTATTATAGAACAGACCTGCTTTGCTGCACTACTGTTCCCACATCAAAAGAGTGAGGGAGAAGAATAAAAGTAACATTTTTTTTTCACATGTAGATGTAATATTGATGTCTACCAAAACTGTGTATCATTCTTCAGAATTACTAGCAGGCATATGGTTCAGAAGCTAAAAAAAGCAGCTACAAAATTACAACTAAAATTGGTCCTGCTTTGTTATGAGGACAAGCCTCATGCTGTTAGCAATGAAATATACCTTCTAAAGCATTTGGGGCTTAAACATCTCTTAGCTAATATGGTGACTAGTATGGATGCAGCACTAGCCCAAGGTTATGATCCAAAACACACTGAAGCCTACTGTTGCTTATTACAGGCTTTGGGTTCAGTAGTAGTGTATGGAGTACCATCACTCTCATGGTGAAGTCTTAGAAGAGTGCTATCCAGAATTTAGAAAAATGGGACTCAGCATTAGGGAGCCTTCCACAACAGGAAAGTGGTGAGGACTCGGGTCTCGATTCTCTCAGTTGAATTGATTACCTGTGCAAGAAGACTGATGCTGAAATCAATTCACTCATGACAGCTGGTTTCCCTCTCCCTGCAGTGGGGGTAAGTTGATTGGGATATTAGTTTCCTCCAGCTGGTGTGCCTTTCATAAGTAATATGCAGACCCTCGTGATGCTGAACAAACCAATACAGCAGCTAGAAAGATTAAATTAACCAATAAACAGCAGAAGACTAAGAGAGAGCAAGAAGACAAAGAAAGGAGAAAAAAAAAACAACACACAACACAAAAAAACCCAAAAAACAAAATCAAGAAAAACCACCAAAAACATCTGCTCCAGATAATAATCTTGCTTCTTCTAGATAAATTTGGTAATATAAAAACGTTTAGGGAAATAATTGAAGCAAAAAGCAGTAAGAAGGGCAGTGTGGAATTCAACATTCAAAACACAATTACTATTTTTCTCCTTACTCTTCCCCATTTCATAGACTCCTGCATCTCTTCTTTTTCATTAATGTGAACATTCCACTAGCTGGAAGGCTAATCAAAGCTAAGAATCCTTCCACAGTGGCTGAAGTATAAGTCAGTGAAATGGTGCTGCTCTTCTCTTGTTGAGAAAACTCATCAGCGCTTGGGTTCCCAGGAATATAGACAGTCCACTATAATAATGATATACTTCAATACAATATTAAAAATTTAAAGAGAGAACTAGAAATCTTTATTTTTAAATCCTGAACTATTTGTGGGTAAGAATGAACAAAAAGATGTTCAAAATTAGCCTTCACCACTTCTTGAAAACTAGGAAACTTCATCATGTCTGTTGAGTAATTGGCCTTGAAGTAACTTAACAGAAAAGGATTGATTTTCATTTTAATAGAATAATCAATTTTTACTAAAAAAAAAAACACAACCTAGCTTAATTACGCCATACAAACCTGGAACAAGCTAACAATATTTCTTGTATGTATCAAAACAACTGTATTATACAGTACACCAGAAGATCACCTGTTTTGAAGTCAAATGTTGGGACAGACATTTTTTAATATTTGGAAAGGACGAAATATTTGAATATTCTCAAGTAACCTTTCATAAATTAAAACTTAGACTCACTTGTTGATAAGAATATATACAGTGTCGATTATGTAACAAGATAATAATGGCTTGAATTTAAAATTAATCTTGATGAGATTTTTTTATTTAATGAAATCTTACCCAATTTTTAACAACCAAGTAAACCAGTCAGGATACTTAGTACTTTTTCCATGTGATGGTACCATTATCCAACACTTCTAAAAAGATTCTTTAATGAATTCCACAAAAAACAAAAAGACATCTAAAAACTACTGTTGCTGTGCATCTTTCTTTCAAGAAACAACACTCACTCAAGAAGCACAGTACCCTTTAAACTTCCCAAATGGGTGAGAAAATAATCATATTTCAAAAGGAATACTTTGTAAATTGTGTTGAGAGGTCTACTTGTTATTTTATATAATTTGTTGGAATTTTAGAAATATTTACATAAATCTAGTAAAAAATGGTTTTGAGATTCTAAAATGTAGCTACAGAGCCACAAAATTTAAATCACTCGGAGAACATTTTCTATTCATTTGAACAATTTGAACTCATTTAGGTTTGGGGAAAGGATGATGTAATCAACAAACTCAGTAGTAGCAATTTTGTATAACTGCTGCATTTAAGTACATAAGCTCATTTTTCCTCACATTTTCATGTTTATAAACAAGGGACATTTCTTGCACCTGAAACATTTTACAGTTTCTCCTGAGCCACAAATTGCTGTTGGCCAGAAAAGCTGTCTGGCATCTGAGTCTGATGCTCTTCCTTAGATACCCACTGGCCTAGCCTTGTACAAACTTCCTTATGTTCTTCTTAGAAACCATTCCCAGAGGACAGTATCAATTTCATGTTAGATAAAAGCACTCTAAATCTTACCATCTTCTTTCAGCCCATGAACTGCAGTGACTGCACAGCAAGTGCATTTGTATCAGAGAAACAGTTATGCCATAAACCAAGACCTTAGCACTTTGCTGCTTTTGACTCCCATGTTTTTAAAGGCTCAGCTAAATCCACAGAGCTTGCAGGTATGAACTGCAGTTTGCCTGCTATGACAGTGCCACCCGATCTAGTGGGAGGTGTCCCTGCCCAAGCAGGGGTGTTTGAATTAGATGATTTTTAAGGTCCCTTTCAAGCCAAACCATTCTATGATTCTACAATTTGCTGTCTTCCCTTTCCTTAATTTGCATTTTTTTTCAAAAGAAGTGTCATTCATTTAAATTCCTGCAATAAGCAAGAGCTTGTAAATATTTTCTTTCATTTAGAGGAAAAACAATTAATTGCCTAGAGGTTGCAAAGAGTAATAATTAGGTACACTTGGCAAAGTCACATATCAGAATGACATCACCCAAACACCAGAATGACACGCACTTATATCTGAAAATAATGCAGACAGTAAAATCCACAGTAATAGACACATCAGAAGTTGTTTTGCTCACAATACCTCATTTCTGCATGAAATCTATCACTGGACAGATTATGATTATTTTTCAATTAAAACTGGATGTGCAGCAGCATAGTTCCAGTGAAGGGCGGTATACAAAATCTTATTAGGTGGCATGTGCAGATTACAGATCTGAGTGGCTGGAAACATGATTTTGCATCTTTTGTATCTAATTACACTCACTTAAATTTACCCAGCAACTTGACACAGAAGTGGTGTATTTCACTTCAATTCCCCAATCCAAAACTAACCCTAGGTGAGTATGAGGTCACTCCACAAGCTATGCTGGGGCATGAAGTGAAATACACTGCTCCTGGGCCAGTTTCAGTTTAGATGATGTATTTTGGAGACAGTGGTCTTTTTTAATATCTGCTATTTTTGTCATCTAGAGCTACAGATACCGCTATGAATACAAGATTTCCTTAAGCAAAGCCATGCTGTCTGTCCAAACCTGCAGACACCATGTGACCAAGTGTGAACATCTATATTTAGTGGAATGGGAACTCCAAAACCAATGACATATCTGTGTCATTATTAACCATGTCTTTGAAGATCATTTTTTCCAGATGGAATCAGGAAGATGATGCTACTTCAGCCCTCAGGGGTGGGAAAGGTGATTTAATACAGAGAAGGAAATGAAGGGAGAATAACAAAGAAGACACACAGAGACAGAGAAAAGAAAGAAAGATGGGAGGAGGAATGAGAGACAGAAAAATGCAGACAGAAAAGTAACAAAGGACTGACATAGAAGTTGCTTAAAGGGGAGCAGAGTTTCTAACTGATTGATAGTGACTGTGACAATCAGGTTCAGTTAATAAATACAAGTGTATTTAGTTGTTTCAGAAATAAAAAGCTTGCATATTTTGTGCAAACCGTCTATATACAACATACTGTGGATCAAAGACTGTGAGCTTTTTGTATTATTTCCTGGCACACAGTCTATGCCTAAATGTGAATTTCAGTGCTCTCATCTCTATGGTCTTGACTTCTGAGCTACTGACCTCTGTGAAACATCACACTGGACTGAATCCTGCTCCCTCAGGGAGACTTGATATTTATCACAAAATACAGCAATGCAATAACCAGGCTTGCTGGCAGTTTCTGCAAACAAGATAAAGATTATAACCTTCTCTAGCCTCACATTCCCATCTTCAGGAACAGGCTCTTCGCAGTCATGAACATTAGAGCCAAGATGTAATCCCTCACAATAATACAGACATTGACTGAAACAGGAAGGAGAGGGTCCTCTTTTCATGCAGCTTCAGTGTTCATAAAATGTCTCTTGCCTCAGTAGCACACACAAAAGCTGCTCAAACATTCCTGAGTGTTTACTGACTGATCACGCCGAACCAAGTCCACCCGCTGACCAAGAAGTTTGCCTTTCATTCAGTTCTTAAGTTCTGACAGCTCATGGCAGTTTAATAAGTTTTAGTTTGATAAGGTTTTTTTCTGCAGTTTTAGTTAATTAAAAAAGTAATTATTTTATGTTGATAATTTAATAGCTAAAAACCTAGCTCTCACATTCATTACATATGGCAGCCTGATACCAATCACCTCCATCCTCTCCTCCAAGGTTTTTTTACAATAGAGAAATTAAACATGGGGCACATGGTGCTTATACAGTGAATTTTTAGAATTTTTTTACAGTGTCTCTTAGAGTTCTCCAAGAGCAATAAGATTATTCAAAGGAATACCAAGATTCAAGGCTTCCACAGTGTAGCCCACTCTATAAAAAAAACATTTGTTTTAAAGCAGTTGGAAGAGGAGGAAGGAAGGAAGAGGAGATATTATTAGTGGCCCTCAGTGCTCCACACAGTAGCCTCTAAGATGCTGCATAAAGATGAACATATACATTTCATTATGAACTGAAAACAGGTTCACCAAGACACATTTTAGTTTTTAAGCAGAGGTGCCTGACTCAGCCTATAGGCAGGGAAATGTATTCCTTCTGTATCTTCCTTCACAGAAACTGGTGGGAGCCAACAGCTTAATCAGTGAATCACAAAGTGGGTTTCACAGAGCTATAAAAATGCTGTTCAGCTGTTGTGCAACATACTTTCTAGCATCTCATATTTACAGTGGTTTTAGACAGTTTAGAATACATCACGGTAGCTGGTGCTTGTAAATTCACCTCTCCAACACTTCATACAGTTTTCCCTTTTCCTTCCAAAGATCATGAAAGAAACAAATTTCATTAAGCAAATGGCAAAAACCCACAAACATTAAATACATCTACATCATCTACTTAAACAAAGTTTTATTACTGTTGCTGCACAGAAACCAGAGAAATCAGATTGTTTGCTAATGACCAAATTAAAGTATTATGAATTATCTTTCAAAAATAACCAACTATCTACTGTTCTGTAATTTTCTTGTTAGAAAACACCAATAATCACAATGACTATAGAGAGATTAAAGGGAAGCCAGAAATTAACAATAATCTCTGTGTATGGACGTTACTAAAACTGTGCCAGTCAAATAGGTAGCTATGATTGTATGTAGGTATTTTCCTATCCATATGCTGTAATTAAAGAACTAGTGAAACTGAGTTATAAAAGAAAACTCCAAAGGCCAAAATAAATGTTAGTGAAATAATTACTAGTCAGTAAAATGAAGAAAGGTACAAACACAAAGATTATTTTAGTATACCAGTAAGCAAGGACAGAAAAAATTGTGTTAAATACAGGTTACATTTCACTGAAAATGTTTTCAGTCTCATAACGTCAAGCCAGTTCAATGATCTTGAAGTGACAGACTCCAGTCTTTTAAATTACACTGGACTACACATTAAAAGGAACCCTGATCAAAACAAACATCAGAATAAGCAGAGTGTTTGCATGACCTCTGAGAACCTTTTCTTCTCTAATTCCTAGGCTGTATAGTCAAAGGAACAAAGAAATGAGAGATGTGACTTTCTATCGTCCTGTCTCTTTTACTTTAATATCAAAGTGCCCATCCTATTTAGGGCAACAGCAGTCCTAAGAGACAGGGAAATACTGCTGTACTCACACTGCAGGGAGGAAACTGAGGCACAAAATCACCTGTGGGATGCAAGTGCAGTGGATATTGGTGAGGTAATTAGCAAAGTTCCTTGGTATCAGCTTCAATTTAACCCAAATAGCTGTTAATTTAGAACCTCACACTTTGCCTCTGACCAAGCTTCAGATTTCCACAAGGTACCACTGAGAACATGGCAGGGCTGCTTCAGAGCTCCCAGAGGTGGTGATGGGGCTGTGCAGAGCATCACCAGCCCTGCAAGGCTGCACTGCACCTCTGCATCTCTCCTCTTCCCACAGCAGCCTCACCCAGAGCTGACCAATAGTATCCATAAACATGGGACTTCTCCATTTCATCTTATGAAAGGCAGTGAGTCCAGCAGACGTGCCAGCACACACCTTCAGCACTGAGCATTTCCTAGAGCACAATGACAACTGCTTTTGAAACATGGATTCTCACAGGAGAGGACACTGCTCTCCTCACCCATGCAGAACAGCATCAGGGTTAAAGCACTCACCCAGCAGAATGGTCTAATTCCCCCTTCTGCACAAATACCAGAAACACACGTCCTACCAGAACACAGACTCACAACCCTTACTGCTAAAACTGTTGCATATTTTCTCTGCACACTACAGATCTAACAGATCTGCTGGTTTGGGAATTTTGGGGAAAATTTTAGGCATAGCCCCAATGACTGTTTCCAGTCATTTCCAAGTTAGCAAAAAATATACTTAAACAGCTGTTGTAGAAGCCTTTGGTCTGAAACTTCTGTCAATGTACATCTTTTAGCCATTTAATTTGTCTTCTCAGGGATGTATGTAGGTAAAGCTCTAATTATAAAATCTTTAGAGCTGCAACTATAGTTTTGCATTGGGGTTGTGCAATACTCAGGACAACAGAGTCCTAATCCATAATTGAAACTCCAACAGCCATGGTACCATAGGTAAAAAGGAAGTAGCTACAGCAGCAATAAACTCCAGATACTTGGGTTAGGGATAACTTTAAATAAATCATGTGCTTCACCAAAGTTTCTTACCAAGCCCCTCTACGATGAAGTGAGAGATACAAGCTTTCAGAAGTCAACTCAAAGAAGGTTTTTTAAGTGCAGATGTTAACTTTGCCAGGGGAAGAAAGATCAGTCCGGGGACCATTTCTGACTCCTTCTAAATGCAGAAGTCCAAGCAAGAATTTGAAAGCTGAAGTTAGACACAGCAAAGGATCTCCACTATTTCATCCTAAAGTGGGTTTGTCTTTGGTGATTTGTTACGGTTTAAATTATTATTACTGGGAAAGGGAGTTGGGGATGGGAATGCTTGGTAAAGAATGTGATACTATGAGAATAAAAATGGTGAAGGATTATTGCAAGTCAAGTTTCCTCCTGAGCTACTGTGAGCAGTCACATACTGCAGACTGCTAACAACCAACACTTTCAGCTTCTGCTTAAATGAATTTGCAGTTTCAGAAACTTGAGGATCTCACCTACAGTGTACTGCAGATTCTCTCTCCTCATGCTATCATCCCGTGTTCTTAATTTACAGAACCATAAAAATACTTCCTTTGGATATGCAGAGGGCTTGGCATAAAAACTTTCTAATCCAGGCAGTTTCAGGTTTTAAATTCATAAATCAGTACACACCTCACAGAACTTCCCAGTTCAGCAGAACACTTAAGTGTTTTTCTGAAAAGCTCATAATTTTCCCCTTGTGTTCCTTTAAAAAGAACCTACTAGTCTATTAAATTTTAATAAAATCAAAACGGATGTCCTCATCAGTAGATTTCTAACATTGTCAAGTTTAGGAAGAATGCGTTATGTTCCCACTGTGATCTGTACACCTGCCATCAACAGCCTAAACTTATATCTAATGATTGTTATTAAGCCAGATTTGGTTTATCAGTCATCTAATACATCAGCAGTATCAGAGATAGGATTTCAATCTAGTATCTGTCTTTAGTGTTCACTGCTATATTTCCTCTTGGATTTAAACTTTGGGAGCCCATCCCAATGTTGACACAGTAGTGCCTACTCACACTAAGGCTGCTTCTAAGCAAACTAGGTAACAACAGTTAAACCAGCTAACCAGGTATGACTGCAGGAGGATTTTCAAGCATGTTTGGAACACACACGTACTATTAAGTGTGTATCAATTTTAAGTGTCTTGTAGAGGACGAGAAGAAATGCTCTCTCTTTTCTTCTGCATCTGAAAATTGCACAGATGTGGAGGGAGAAAGCTCAACAGGCAACATGACTAGGAAGCTGTATGGCTGGAAGAGGGAAAATAGGGAAAAACAAACAAAGCAAGCCATAAACTTTGTATGATAAAAAAAAAAAAGTTCCACATGCAATCCTGATGCTCCACTCAAATATGATTATCTGGTTTGGTTTCTGTTTGTTTTTTATTGCACTATCATGTTCAGGAATTAGAAAAAAAATCTTCCTATGGGAAATCTGCCTTTCACTTTACAATATATCTGCCATTTAGCAAAGGTCTGAACCACTAGGATTTTTGACCTCATGCCCTCCCTTATCTTCATAAAAAGTAGTGCAGCTACTCTGGAGACACATCATCAAAACATTACCACAAACAGACTTTTGCCCAATTTGAATAGATAATTACAATTACTCATTCAGCTACAGTAATGCTGAAGTCAATGCTTTTTATAGATCCCCTCAGAAAAATTTATTGCCAACTGAACAAAACATAAATCCAATTAAATAAAATAACTACCAGAAGGATCCATTTGGTGATCACTGGGTTCTATAAATCATATACGGTGAAAACTATGTCACAAAGAGTGAGCTATCTGTACATCAAATATAGAAGAGTCCAGAGCAGCTAAAACTTTTGTGTGTAGTGATTTCTGTAGATGTGCAACAAACCTTACTTTCTGATAAGGTGTTGCTAAATATTAAGTCTGGAAAAAAATGTATATATTTATGTTTATTTTTCATAACAGAAAACTACATGTTTATGAGGGATTATGACAACAACTTAGTCAACAAAAAACTGCCAGCCTTGACTTCATTTTTTTTACAACAAACAAAAAAGGAAATACTGGCACCATGAAACTGCATACTTTGAACAAGTTGGCCCAAGTCCTGTTCACAACACTTTAGCAGTCTAAACACAGCGTGAAGAGCAGCTCATGAATCAAAACCAATTGTGAATACAAGTCTTATTCTCCCTGTATTTCTCTTTTTGCTTTGATTCTATTTATTTTTTTAATCAGCTATTTTAATGCACAATAGGAATTTCTAGGAGGGTCAAAAGGAATATAGTTTTGCAAAGAAAGTTGTTGACCTAGCAAAAACACATCTCCTGGGATGAATATAAGGTCTCTTCCAAGGAAAAGTAGTTTTTTTAAAAGCTGTCATCAGTTGACTATCCTACCCCAAATCTGAAAGAGTAGTGTATTTATAATAAATCTGGGAGCATACATATTCAACTTAACACAGTAAGAGGCTATTTCTGTATGCACATTACCTGTACCTAGTCTGGTGCACAACTCCATGTTATTTATCAGTTATGGTCATGTCAGTCCCTAGCCCTTACCAGAGCAAATGGTGCACTGCACCACCCACCTGTCACATCTTCACCTTATGATATTTTAAGACTAGAAAGGAAATTAGTTCCACTTGCATGAACCTTTGTTTGGAAGTAACAATACACAACAGATTTCTGTGAGCATAAGGGACAGAGAGCAGAAATACTAATTGTAGGAATTCACTAACCAGATAACTCTTGATGTTACAAGGACCACCTTTGCAAGACCTGTATCACTGGTGATGATTTAACTATGCATCCACTGTCAGTAAAGGCAGGGGACATGCTTACCATTTATGGTATTTGTACATAATTATTAGAGTATAAAATAAAAGTATCAAGGACACAAAACAGGAAGAAATCTACATACCTCCCTGCACATCTATCTCTAGACAAAATGAGGAAGTGTACCACAATCTTTTCAGTTACTGAAGCTCACTTTACAATCAGTGCAATCATACACCCTGCTGAGCTATCAAAACCACCATTTCTCTAATTCCCAAAACTAACAGCATTATAAGAGGATAATAAAGTACATGTCAGACTTCTACAGTTCAGAAGAGAAGGGAGAGGAGAAAGGACCAATTTAATTTATAGCCTCCTTAGTTTCTTTCAAGGTATCTGATGCCACTAAAAAATCACATGCTCCTATTATTGTGACACAGTAGGATTTACAAGATGTAAGTACGTTTTTCTAAGATCCATATGCACATCAACCTAACCTCTGCCCCTTTCAAATGTATTTACTTGCCCTTGATCCACACATGAGTATTCCATGGTGGTAACTTCAATGAACTATATTCATGCAGGTGAACATCTCTCAAAGAAGCATCTGCCCTCTCTACTTTTATGGTTACTAATCTCTCTATCATGGAGCTCAAAGGAATAATCCCACTGCATATTTCTTCTTCATTTATTTTACTGGGTGAGGTGTTTAAGAGGACATATGGTCATCTGGAGCTCATCACTGTCAAATTTTCATCCATGCAGCTGTAAAGGGTAAAGGAACTAGTTTGGATCCTTTCGCTTACAAACTGCTGAGTATCTCCAATGAGGTACCAAATGTGTGTGGTGACACTTTAAGATTGCTTAGTGCCTCTGGACATTTGCAGGGCCTGATCCAAAAGCACACAGTTACAAATGACAGTCCTCCCCTTGACCCTAATGCAGTTGGGGCAGAATAGCATTTCATGGCTCAAGCCTGTGCTTCTGAGGCAAGGCAAGATTTACCACAGCATTAAGAATGCAGAGTAAGGTGCCAGATTTGAGAAGCACTGGATCTTTGTGTTCTTACCTCCAAGTACTTAACACAGAGTTAAATAAATAAATATACAAACAAACATTCAAGACTAACCTAAGTATGTTTTGGATCAAGTATGTATTTCCAATTGTTTTAAACTCTCATACATACAGGCAGCAAAATTCTCGCCAAACCCTTTAAGCCCATTGCACTTCCATTTGGCTTCATGTATTTCTTTTATTTATTTAAAAAAGTAGAATACCGTAAAATAAAAATCTACAGACTGTCTTCACAAATCATTTTTCTCGGGAAGCCTTTGTTAAAATCAGCTCTTCAACTGGAAGCCTGCAATAAAACAAAACTAACAAGAAAAGAAGGTACAAAAAATGCTGACAGTCATACTATAAAACATCCAGTGCAAAAAGACCAGTTGTTCTCATCTGGGTTAAGGCAGCAAAGAGTCTTTCATTACCAAGACATCACTTGTTCAAATACAGGCTTGCTTGACAGTAGTCACCTTATGGCAGGCAGAATAAGCAACATCCTTTTCAAGTAACTCTACCAAAATATTTTATACTCAATGTGTAAGTACTGTAGAGAATGTTTGCAGGTATTCATGATTAAATTATCATTCTGCAAGACTGAATTAGGAGATACTACCTACGGCAAAACAAAACAAAAACAAACAAACAAACAAAAAGAAAAACTAAGTTGCAGCATGCAAAAGCTGTAACCATTTTCATTTACTCAGACAGTTGCCACTTCTTTTCACTTTTGAAGAGACTACTTGGTAGTATTTTAGCAAGTGAACTGTAGCATACTGTGAAAAAATAATAACATAGCAACACAAGCCCCAACTGCATCATCTGTTATTAAATCTATGCAGAGAGGTGAGGAGAGACCACTAGTTATAAATGTGGATTAGCAAGGTTCTACTCCATTCATCTTAGAGTAGAGACCTCTGCATAAAAGCTGTTGCTTGCCTTTTATATAAAAAAAATGAAGACTTCAAGGAAGTAGTCCTAACAGTCTGTAAGCACTATCCACAAAACGGTAGCAATCTAAATGCAGAGAAATGGAGGAAGGACAGAATCAGAATAGCTGATGCTGCTGATTTGCAACATTTTCTTTTCAAAGAAAATGGTCATCACCTTACACTTCCTTCCTGAGCAAATCAAAAACTGCCTTTGAAAGTGTCAAGGTTTTTGTTGCTGACTCCTGCTCCAACACTTGATTACACAAGAACATTAACACAAGTGCTCAGCCTGTCCTAGGGAATCACTGCATCCTTACTCTTGCAGTCTGAGCAGCTCCACATCCTGGGGGATTCCCTAACAGAACAGGCAAAAAACAAGACTTGATAACCTAAGGGAAGGATGATAATTCACATACTTAGAAGAAGTACAACATAAGGTCTCTGAACTGAGCCAAGTTTAAATAAACTTTATGCTAAATTCACAAAGTTCAAGCGGAGTTGGAGCTTAGCTGAACTGTAGTAAAAACACTCAAGGGCTTCCCACAAACACTAAAATCCTCCAGGAGAAAGGTGATCTTGAGCCTTCATAATGATATATTCCTGTCTATGAAGTTACACAGGCAGCGCAAGCTGCTATGTAATATTTACCTATGACGGCTGCTGTTATGATATAATGTTTCAGTGAAGGATAAGTTACAAGCAGCAAAACCCTGAAACCATCCGTGCAAGTACACAAACATTAATGGGTCTATACCCAAAGAAATTAAGACTTGATGAAACTGAAAATGAGTTTAAAATAATTGATGGGTGTTCACCAAGAGAGCTGCTGTCTAACACAGACAATAATAAAGGCCAGGCACAGTGCTCTACCTGAGAAGAGTTGTTAACACTGATGCTCTTGTGCAAAAAACACTTGCCCCAGCGCGTGATTTTTATCTATCGATGAGGCAGCAAAAATCCTCAGAGAGCTGCTGCTCCTATTCCCAGACTTGTAGGGAAATCGCTCTTTCCCCTTTCCCCCGCTCCCCAGGGCGGAATGAAGCCCCGGGCCATGCCGGAGTGGAGCCCTCCCGGCCCCAGCCCCCTCCCGCCACCGCCCGCGCCTTGGCGGAGGATCCGCCGCTCCGGCCCCTCTCATCCATCTCAAGCCTGGGGCTGCGCTTTATTTGGTTTTTGTTTTGTTTTGGGGTTTTCTTTCCCCGGCGCTTCAGAAAGCAGAGCGCGGCGCGAGCGAGATTACAGAATGGGAATGACCGAATCGAAGTGAATCGATTAAGCCTCGACTCTTTAAAGCGGGACTTTATGCGGGGCTGGAGGAGATCAGCTCCGCGCCGCAGCTCGCTCCCTGCCTCTCCTTTCCCCGGAGCCCCTCTCCCAGCCCTTGGAGCAGCAGCCTATGGCACACGGACACCGCCTGCTCGCTCCGGGGCCGAGCTGCTCCTCACAGCGCGGAGCACCCCGCGCACCCCGCCCGCTGCAACATGCGCGCTCACAAACTTTCCAAACTTCTGAGGAGCTGTCAGAGGCTGCGCGGGGACAGCCAGACCCCGCCAGCGCACCTCACCGCCCGTCGGGCCGCCGCTCTTCCCCAGCGCAACCCGCGGGGATCCCCGCGCCCCAAGCGCCCCAACACCGCGCAGCGACAGCAGCGCGCCCCGGCCGCACCTAGCGCGACGGAGAGCAGGCGGCAGCGGGAAGCTGCGCCCCGGGAGCGGGGACAGCAACGCAATGATAAGGGCAGGGGTAAGGGTCGGGACCCCTCCAACCCGCCCGCACTGCCCCTCGCACTCACGCTGCTGTTCTCGCCCGTCCAGTGCACCATCGCTTGGTTGTGAGACGCGTCCCCTTTGAGCACGAAGGAGGTGCTGATGAGGGAGACCTGCTCCCGGCCCGCAGCCGAGGATGCTCTCCTGGAGCGGCTGCCCTCCGCCGCCGCCCCGCCGCCGTGCCGCGGCTCGGGAGGGCTGCGCGCCCCGCGGGTCAGGGCTCCGGGGCTCGGGCGGCCGCAGGGCTCCGCGCAGCGCAGCGCGGCGGCGGCGCCCACCAGCAGCAGCGGCGGCAGCAGCAGCAGCAGCGGCGGCGGCGGCAAACGGGCGGCCCCGCGCGGAGCGGCAGCGGCGGACACGCGTGGCCCGCCGTGCGCCATGGTCGCTCTCCGGCGTGGTAGTGACAGGCGGGGAGGGAGACACCGCGGCGGAGGGCGGGGGCGAGGGAGGGAGGGAGGGAGGGAAGGAGGGAAGGAGGGTTGTAACCGGAGCGGGGCTCGGGCGGCAGCGGCGTGCGCGGGGCTCCGCGCCCAACCGGGGCGGCGCCGCCATCTGCTGGCCCGCACCGAAACGCCGTGCGGTGGAGCGGGGAGGGGGTCTGGTAGACATGCAGGGTCACGGGGAGGAGAGGCTTTCCAAAGCGCCCCGAGAAAAATTCGCGCAGCTCCTCAGGGCGGGTGCGCTGCCAGCCGGCTGAGAGTCGCTGGGGGCGATCAGGAAACCTCTGCCCCTGCCGGCACCGAGTAGCTCTGTTGTGGCCCTGACTCCCAGGTGGCTGCAGTGAGAAAGTCAGAAGTGTCTGTCAGGTGCTGGCAGCTGGGGAGCAAATGAGGCAGGTGCACAAGCACAGTTCTTGTGATTTGACTTCCAAAGAGGACGGGAGCCCGTCCTTCCTCCTGCCCCTCAGTTCCTAAGAGGCTGTCACCTGCAGTGGCCATAGCCGATCCCTAATCCCGTGTGGCCCGCCCTGAGGATGTGAACCTTGTCACCTGTGACTGATCATAGCAGCACAAGGAACCGCTCAGGGCAGTGTGGTCACGGCCAGGAGGGGCGATAGCTGGGTCTGTGCCGTCTGAGGGAACTCACAACAGAGGGGTAAAGCTTGGGAAGAAGGCTTGGGCATCACAGACGGGATGCTCTTCCTGCTCCGCTGCCGCGTAACTGTGAATAAATTAGGGCTTGTAAAGCGGCTTCGTGCTGTGTGAGAAAGCAGCTTAGAGTCCTCGGGTAACTGGGGTTGGCAGGGACCTCAGAACTTTTCCTGGTTCAACCAGCTGTGCAGTCCAGTTCTGACTCTGCAGCTGAATATAACTTCACAGTAAGATAATGCTGAGCAGGTCTAAATGTCAGAAAACACTCTTGAAAGACTTTCAAGGGTAGTAATGACAACATCTACAGGCAAGATGCTAGCTGAGACCTAATAGAAAAGATTTGGGATGGGCAAAACCAAGGTGAGTCAAGTTAGTAAACCAGCTTTAGTTGTAATCTGCTTTTACCCCGATGGCCTAGAAAATTAGGATTACAAAGGCTTTTCTAGGAAGATTAATTGGAAAAATAGAACCCACTGTTTACAGGACTGGGATGGCTACCATAATGACCTAAAGTAACCAGGTCATCCTAAATTAATGTAAAAACGACTTTCAGCATGCTACCTGATTACACTGTAATTAGATATACACCTTCAATACTAGCAGACCTATGGTAACTTGCCCTGTTATTACAGTAATGTCTGAAACTCTAAGGAAGCTTCAAATTCAGTATGACTCCCTTATTTCAAAAGGAATAAATCTTAAAAAAAAAAAAGTTTTTAAAAACTAATCCACATGCTTTTTGCACAGCCCCCATTAACATCCTCTTTCAGAGTACCAAGTGCAGCCCCACAGGTTCAAAACAGCCTCTGCACACTCTTCCCCTCTCATCCCTTCGGTGCAGTGCCTTAATTAACAGAATAAATTGCCCCTCCTCTGAGAACTTCCAATTGCTGGTTGTGGAGATCCTGCCCCAAACACCCTGCCAACAGTAAGACCTGGCCCAGGTCACCAGAAGCTTTCCCTGGGACTCTTGCGAGAGGCTGTACATGAAATTCAGTCCCCAAGCACTTCACATCTTATGCAAAAAGCAACTTAGTAATTTTTTTCTCCCAAATCTTGGATTTCTGGAGACAATACTGAAAGCTCAGAAGGCCTAGGAGAAGTTAGAGGGAGCTATCTAAAGGAAGTAAAATATGAGCATGAGATGGGAATGATCTTTGCATGCAGCTTGTTTCCTCAGTCTTATCCCTATGAAACCCTTATTATTATTGGGAAGTCAATAATGTTCATTCTGACATCATGGCCTATCTCCCATGAAACTGTGAAGATTATTCAACATCTGAAGAACAGCCTGAAAATACCTCAAGTAGATGGAAGGGTCTGAGTCCCTAACAGATCAAAACTGGCATACAAGCACTAATACTTCTCTGGAATTAATGCAGTTGGATTTTGTCATGCTTGTCTCATTTGCATTCACCATTGTGTTCAAAGGGTAGGGCTCCCAGTAAGCTGCAGATAACAGGTAGCATCCATACTACTAAGAATCAAACTCTTATCAAACTCTTTGGATACATCAGTAACTGTCACTTCACACAATAAGACTGAAAACCAAGTAGCTCTAGAACTATTGAAAGATGATTTTCTCCAGTCTTGAATCTCATAGTGAACTGCAAGGTCTGCTGGAATCGTTTTCTACAGACAGAATATTCTGCCCATGTATCTTCACAGGAACCTAACAAATTCACTGATAAAGTCCTCCTTGTGTGCCCAATTACAAATCTTACCATTTTTTTTTTTGTGACCTCCATGTGTTTGCCAATAGTTGAAATTGCCTTACAGGTTCATCAAGGTGGATGGATAGAAATACAGCCAAACTGATTGCACAGGCCTTTCGTTCTTAGGAAAGTCAATTAAAAATCTCACCTCAAGGTTGCTAAACTGGAGATAAATGGATGTAATTCCTATGCCTCTGAATGAATTGTGAGATTTCAGTACATGGGGATGATTCATTCAACCTACCACTGCACTTTTCACTAATTGAAGCCCTTACTACCAGGCTCTTAAGAGGTCAAGGACTAAGTGAAAACAATGCCAAGTGTTTTTCCTCCTTTAGAGATGATCATAACAAAGACAGATATGTGAGCAAAGCCATCAAAGTAGTTGCAACATCTCCTGTGCCTGCAATAGACATTCTCTGGATAGAAAGAGAACTTCTTCCACTGAGTGAAAGGGTTTCACCTGACCACTTCTTCAATGGCTTTTGAAGCTGTTTTTACATCAACCAGATAAATACACACTGACTGAATCTTCCAGTCTAACAATTAACGCACATTTAATATATCAGTAATTGATGATAATAAAATGTAGCTGTAGGCTAGTGATAAGATAACAACAATACCTGTGTTGCATTAGATTATTACTGTGTACACTTAATGACAGTAAAGTTTCAAAATACAAGTTTTGAGCAGATTGGATGAGAATGCTGAAGTTTACAAACTTGGAAAGAAAATTTAATTGTATAACTCCCACTAATGTAATTTAAGGTCCTGTAGCTAAATCACCTAAGAGGTAAAACCATGTATATTTATTGTCTAAAGTCACAGGACCACATCACAGATCAGGGTCCAATTGCTTTAGGTAGGTACTGTACAAAAAGGGAGAACAAAGATCAATCAAGCTTCACATAAATCCTTGGTTATGCAAATGATAATCAAAATAACATATTCAGAATCCAAAGCATAGCCAGAATATTTATTAATTTTACTCTGTTGAGCCTATTCCAGCTGAAATGCTAAGAGAAGATAACAGAATTGCTGCTGATTTTTTTAAGTTTGTTACATCAAGTATGTTAATAAATGAAGGAGGCTGATTTACAGACCAATGTGCATAAATTTGTCTAGAAAGCCCAAACATGCTAAGCAATGTGAGACCAAATCTGAGAGATGAAAAGGTTTCCCAGTTTCAAAGCTTTTTTAATTGGAACTTCTTAAGTGTTGCCAAAAAGCTTGTTTAGAGTTGAAGGACTCCTAAAACAGAGACTTCCCTAAATTTCTGTCACCTGTAAACTGGCTCAGCAAATACACACAGGCAAAGAAAAAGACAATAACCTAGTATTTAACACCTCTAAGAATAGAAATAGAAAAAGCTTGACAAAGAATTAGTATGTTGTAAATCCAAGGCAAGTTTTTTTTTGTTAATGTCAGAATTATTAGTGCTATTTTAATAAGTCTTACATTTTTATTGACTGTCAGATTATATTAAGATTTAAAAAGCTTCAATTAACTTCATATTTACCAGGTTCATTTCTGATCAAACCCAGAAAGTATTACAGAAAGCTGTGAGTTTGGCTTAAGCAGTAACCAAGATGCAATGCTAATGTTTCTTTTGCTACAGGGTGTCCAAAGTACTTTTGCAAAAAAATATACTGATAGGTTTATGTTTCATACTCACAGCATTCTTAGGTTGATGACTGCAGATGCACAACATAGTAGAAAATCACACAAGAATTGTCCATTTAAGCACTCTCCTTATGGATTTCTTACCTTTTTTTTTTTTTTTTTTTTTTTTTTTTTTTAAATTATTGTATCAAGATGCATTTGGGATACCTTATTCTATCATTAGATATAAACCAATTTCCATTTCCATTGTGTTTGTTAACAGCATCATTAAGAACACAGTGACCTGCAGGGTTTTAGACAAAATACGCATGCATGAATAAAACTTAATCTCACATGTCTTTTCAAAATGCCTGACACCAAAATAGCCTTATTACTCACTTTAACCACATTGTAAGATAAGTTAATAAATGGAAAAGCTTTATTGCTTTGTTACCTAGTTAAAAAAAACAAAAAAACTTCTTTTGTGTTAAATGCATATTACACATAATGCCATACCCTGATTTCCCCTATACCAAACAGCACTGTTTATTTAGCTAGGCCTCTTGGTATTCAAACTCATTCCTATTTGATACTTCAATTATTAAAAAAAAAAACAAAACACATTTTTCTATAGTCAACAAATCGAGGTATCTAAACACTTCTCAATAATTGTTCCTTTTGAGAGACTAAAGAATCAAGCATGTCAGATTTATTTTCTTTTCAGAATAATTCACAGATGCATTGCTGTCAGCAGCTAGCCCAGATGCCCACAGAAGAAAGCCCAATTAGTAGGAAGCAATACTTGTCACTGGAAATACAAAACTATTCTGTGGGCAGTTATGAAGTCAAAAAAGTGAGCAGCAGCCTTTGTTCTATGAAGGACTGACTAAGCTACAAAATAGACATTCAATTATCCTATTCAAATTTGAATATAAAAGAAGATTTCAGTATAAGGTATTATCTTTGCTTATTACAGAGAGCTGTATTCAGGCATGAGCATACTAACCGGTGTGCACCTGTGAGAAGAAATTTGGAAAAGCTGTAACTGATTTGAAGGAAAGCTGAAAAGGTTCTAATTTTACCAGTATCAAGCTAGCAAACAGAGTATATGCAGAAAAACCCGATACAACCCCCCACCTTTGTAAGGGCCAGTGGCTTACAATCAAGAAGTCACTGAGGTTGTCTAGAAACATCACCATTTGAACATCTTCAGCTCTCATCTACTTCATTGGAAGTAACCGAACACCTCACCATTTTTGCATTATTTTTACTCATAGATCAATATACACAAAAATTTTCTCTACTTCTAGCTCATAAAATGAAAGAGAAAAAAAGTTGTGAAAATACTGTTGCAAAACAGGCTGACAATGAAAACATCTGTCTTGACCCCAAATTTTGTCTTTCATCAATGAGAAAAAAAAACAAAACAGCAACTAACCTGTGTACATTTGTTATGCCACAGAGCCTGAAACAATGGCTTGGTCTCAAATTGAAAGCATATGGTGAGGCATCACGTGCTGGCTGTTGTAAGCTTATATGCCTTCAGCCTTCATATTTTTGTAACAGCAATTAATGGTGAGAGTTCTGAAAACATGACAGAGCTGGATTAATTGCCTACACCTTAAGAGCTCAAAACAACAAGAAGAGCTTTTTCCTTCATGTGTCTAGCTAGATCGTGGGAGTTTGTTTTTCACAAAATAGTTTGCATTCATGATTCTTCTGCTCTAAAACTTCATTAAGCTCATTTGAGAAAATACAGAGAGCTAGGAAATATTTGTGTATTTAGATAAGTAAAATGTAGTATGAAGGATATAATTCTGAGTTTCACTTTTATCTTCATACACATATGAATATGGACAGATACGTAGTTCCTTTTATTTAAAAATATTTTAAATCACTTACATTATGCTTTAATCTTACCAGTACTTTTACTGGTGTTATTTGTTTAATCAGTCGCTAATATGGTTGCATTTTGGAGAAAACAGCACAAGAAAAATAAATAAATATTAAGCTCATCTAAGACAAATCCAGTTTATATCTGTCTTTTGGTTTTTTGCAGAGGATCCCTGAAGGCACCATCTTTCTAATAGGACATCTTCCCATCTAAAAAAATTTAGGAGGCAGTCAGAAGGACATTTACAGCTACCTCAATCCTCTCAGAATCTTCGTGGAAAGAGCTTAGCAAGGAATGCAGATAGAAGTAGGCTCCAATTTATTGTTTATAGATTTTTACCAGCAGAGCAAGTCCTTTCTATTTCAAGCATACAAGCTTAAGTTGGTGTGGGACTAAATGTGTGGTCTTGACTGTCTATTTGAAAGGATGAGGAAGGATTTTGCTCTATGTTTTCAAGGGAGTTTGCTGAATTTGTCTCATGACTGAGGTCTGCAGATACAGCAGTAGCTAGTTCAAAGCCAAACCAACAAAGATGAGTTTTCTTTAGAAGACATACTCAACTGAAACATCAGAGAAGACTACATTATTTTCAGTCTGTGAAATAGATTTATTTAAATTACAACATTCAGAAACAGATGCTTTAAATAACAGAATCATACATTAATTTTCTTTAGGTAGTACTATTTTTTGAGCTGGCTTATTCTTCTCCATGTCTTTCCACTCCCCTCCCCCTGTTTGTTTTCAACATCGATTTGCATGGCCTAGATGAATGGATAAAGTCTTCCTCCCCCTTCTCCCCACAGAAAAGCAAGTTACTGAAAATAAAATAGCACAATGTGAAAAATGTATACGATCAGATGCCAGGGAACCTGACAACCACACATTTTGGAGAAGACCAACAAGGCATATGGATAATAGGGAAAATTATGGTAATAGGAACATTAAAAAGACAACTGGCACCAATTCCTCTCCTACAAGCTATTGTTCCTGAAAATGGAACAGCTGAAGGCAGATGTTTTGTGTAACTAAAAAGCTGGAAGGTGTTCGAATCACAAGCTGGAGAAATACAAAGGACTTCATACTTTTCAAGACTCCTCTTATCAGTTCTATTTCTACATTTAAACATTATTTTCTTTTAAATTATTCTTGCTTTTGCCTTAAAGCCTTGTTTTATCCACCAAGCTAGGTTGCTTTTATCAAGACAACATACTACTTTCCCTGCAGGAAAGATAACTTTTAGTATTATACTAGGAGTATAGGATGACCTAACTCAATAAAAATGGCCAATTCATGCATAATTATTAAACTGTTTTCAAAGGCTCTCTATAAATTCCATTATCAGTTCCTGATAAACACACAGGATGAAAAAGCATCTGGAAGAAGCATATTTTCTATGTTTTTTATTTTCTATGCAATATTTTCTCTTCAATCCCAGACAAGTTCCTTTTGATCTAGAGTCTTGAAAGAGCCCAGATTTATAAAGATGCAGGTAGGCATTTTCAGTGCTTTTTGGCAACCTACTTCTGGAGTCATCAACAAAGACCAATAGCACCTAAGGACCAAAAAGCTTCAGAAAATTATTTTGCCTTTAGAAATCCGGCACGAGCAGCTGTTTCAGTTTGCTTTGTGATTATCAAAAAACAGAGAACTCTAGGAATCTTGTATGTTTTTCCATATACGTGCAATATCATTCACTGGGAATAAGTACATTGTGAAAAGTAAACAAGAGCAAATGTGTATCCATAGGAAAACAAAAGATTTCCAAAGCAACATATAAATTCACAAAATTTTTCTTATATCTCCAGCTTTTGGATGACATCAGGAGATGACATAAAAATTTCAGTTGGCATTTAGGAAGTGTGATAGCCTTCGTGTTTTCAAAGAAAGACTGAAAACACAGAATAAATTAATCCTCTAGACTCAGAATTGTTGGAAGACAAAGAATGTGGAGTAAAGAATTAAATTTTAATGTCACATTCTTGTTATTTTTCAACTTTTAGGGGTTTTTTTGCAATGCTGTGGCTTAAAAGTCTAGCATGATTTTCTCACGATCTTCTGCCTGACTAAACTTGCAAAAACATTTAGTAGTTATTACATTACTGGACTTGAGCTGATTTCTTCTTGCTTTGAAACGAAAAATAATTTTTAGGAAAAAAGGAAATTAACTAGTTTTGGGGTTTTTTTTTTCATCTTTAGTTTGGTAATTCTGTATCCCTGATCTACAGAGAATGAAACCAGAGATCTGGGAAAGGGGGATATTAGAAACCCCTAAAAATAAGCTCAGAGCTTATAAAAGAGCATATGAAATCTGAATTTCTACCACCTAAACTGTAAAAATTGACAAGTAACCAGAGAATGACTTTTATATCTATTTAAGTGACAAAGCTATTGCTAAATTCCCATGCTTCTCTCTACCTTCATTTACAATTCAGACTGTGGCACCCAGAAAAGTAGTACATTTATCAAGCAAGATAGTTAAAATAAATACAACTGGGGAAAAAAAAATCTATCAAACAGAATGATCAGATCTTTTCTCCCAAGACAACTTGCTCAAGAAAAACAAGGCTACATATTTCTTTCTGCTTTTGTAAAGATTCTGCAGTTTTAGTCTGCTGTAATAATATCAATTAATCCATCAATAAAAATAAGAACTCTAAGTCTTATTCAAGAAAGTCCATTAAAAATACCTGAATGATCGAGCAAAGATAGCAGTCTGAAAAATCAAACATACTGTCCACAGCTATTTTTATAAGACCTAAAACACCTACACTATAGTGTCAAAAATTACTTCTTCCCATGAATTTTAAAACTGTTTCATGTGGCAAAAATAATCACTCTTTGTGCCTATGGTGCAGTGTTAATGTGTTTTTCCTTGTTCAGCTTTCAACCTAGGAAAAAATTGTTGTTGTTGTAATTTTCCAGCAGTGCTCTAGTAGTTTCAGCCTGCACAGAACTGCATTAGAGGACACAAATCTTCTGGTTTGGGAAGGAAAACAAACGAAAAAAAGAGGTCTCATAGGGTCTCTGTTGTCAGCAGCAAAACATATTAGTGAAGATATTCAGTTGTAGCTGGTTTGATGCAGAATTTTTCTCATCCTCAGTTTATTTATACCACTTTACTTTCAAAGCACTTCATTTTCTAGCTTTTCCACCCTAGTTGCATTGGTGGTTATTCCTATATAAATGACTATTACTGTGAATCAGGTGCATACTTGACCTTTTTCATATACTGGCTGAGTCTCCCCACATCTCCACAGTCTACTTATTTGTCAAGCAGTGGAATATTGCACGTGGCCCATGGGCTTTATTAGTTCAAGCAATCTCTACAGCAGCATTTGATACAGTGATTGTCACTGCTGGATTTTAAATTATAGAAAATATGTTGAATACATTACTGACATTGCAATGACAAAAAAGAGCAATAAAGGAAGGTCCTATGCCAAGGCTCAAACCTTGCAGAAACCTTGAGCACACATTAACTTCAGTCATGCAAGTGGATCCACTGATTTTACTGGGACTCTCCCTTTTTATCCCTTGAAGCAAACAAACAAAAAAATAGTGCATTTTAAAAAGTGTTAAATATGAACAAAGTGCTAACTTCATTCCATTGCATCCCCTCAGCACTAGCATTTCAACAGAGAGGGACTTACTTTATAGTACTCTTTCATAGAATCATAGAATCATAGAATCCTAGGGGTTGGAAGGGACCTCGAAAGATCATCTAGTCCAACCCCCCCTGCCAGAGCAGGGCCACCTAGAGTACATCTCCCAGGAACGTGTCCAGGCGGGTTTTGAATGTCTCCAGTGAAGGAGACTCCACAACCCCCCTGGGCAGCCTGTTCCAGGGCTCTGTCACCCTCACAGTAAAGAAATTTTTTCTGATATTCAACTTGAACCTCCTATGCTTCAATTTACACCCATTATCCCTTGTCCTATCGCTGGTCACCACTGAGAAAAGCCTAACTCCATCTCCCTGGCACTCACCCCTTACATATTTGAAAACATTGATGAGGTCACCCCTCAGTCTCCTTTTCTCCAAGCTAAAGAGACCCAGCTCCCGCAGCCTATCCTCATAAGGGAGATGTTCCACTCCCTTAATCATCTTAGTAGCCCTGCGCTGGACTCTTTCAAGCACTTCCCTGTCCTTCTTGAACTGAGGGGCCCAGAACTGGACACAATACTCCAGGTGCGGCCTCACCAATGCAGAATAGAGGGGGAGGAGAACCTCTCTTGACCTACTAACCACACCCTTTCTAATGCACCCCAGGATGCCATTGGCCTTCTTGGCCACAAGGGCACATTGCTGGCTCATGGTCATCTTCTTGTCTACCAGGACCCCCAGGTCTCTTTCACCTACACTGCTCTCCAGCAGGTCAGCCCCCAACCTATACTGGGACATAGTGTTGTTCTTCCCCAAATGCAAAACTCTACACTTTCCCTTGTTAAATTTCATCTTGTTAAATTTCATTCATTTCATATATCATCTTTGATGATATATGTCTCAATGTAAGCTGTCATATTTGTCATCAGGACTTTCTATTTCCAGCTTACTCAAGTCTTATTCATACTGTGACCCCCAGCCTAGGTTGGAAACTAACATCTTAAAAAATGTGTAACAAGCAGTGTTCATAGTACGTTTTCTTACAAAAACCTGAATGTATTAATACCAGATTTTTCATTTTTCCATATTTTGCTATGCTGATTTTAAACTATGCATTTATAACTTCACATAATTTATATAACTTCACACAAATCAGTAGAGTAACATGCCACTTACTCCAGTAGTTGTTTTGACCTTGTAATTTTGACTGTTAAAAAAATGTAAACCTACAATAAAATTGTAGGAGGCAGGCGGAAGTGTTAAGTGTCTTGCTTAAAAAAAAAGAAGAAAGGAGATATTTGCAAAGATATTTGCAAAGATTGGAAGTTCTTGTATGTGAACTACAGACTAATAAAATATTGTCAAGAGATGACCCAATAATGACAAGAACATTGTCATTTAGACCAGAGGGAGTAAGATAAGGTTTTTTTGATACTTATATACCAGTCTATTGAGCCAGACTCTGCAGGTAATCAAATACCTGTTCTGTTCTGATGAGCATAAGCCGATCACATCAACTGAAATATGCATACTTTACACGTCTTGTGTAAGGTAAAGGGTAGGGAATCCTTAGAAAATATTTTGTATGAGCTTTTGTAGGCTCAGTATGTTTTCCAAAATCATGCGAGTGTGAGAGGCAGAAAGGTTTGACTTTTAAAGCCAAAACATTCCTTATTTGTACACCTCCACTTCTGGCTACAGATCAAAATGCTGAGAGCCTGTAAGTGGCGCTATGATTAAAATTAATAATTAACATTCACTAGCTCAGTGCATTGACTAAGATAATCGAAACTAAAAAAATGTGGCACTATCCAACTGGCTAAAACCAAAGCAAACTACATCAAATTCTTATCCTTTTTGGAGTCAGCAGTTAATTGTTCCAAACACCACATGTGTTGAGAAGCTCAGGTTTGGTTATAGACCAAGTAGCACTGACCAGTACAGAAAAGGCATTCATCCATCATGTTGTCTGAACATCCCTCTAAATCCTCAAGGAACCATGTTTTGTTTGGATGAGATACTTAAAAACAATCTTCTCCTCAACCAAAATGTCAACATAGCATCTGCTGTGTTACTGTATTCAACAGCAGGCAGCTGATCAACAGACACCAAAGCTGGGAAACCTCTACAGAACTCCCTTGTGGTACCCACATGAAACACGGACTTACTCACTCAGTATACTTTGTCATGTGGCTGGACTGTGGTGCTAAGTTTTCATCTTAGAGCACTTTTTGCTGCTAAAGAAACCTTTGAAGACTTATCTAGTCCTAGAAAAGCATTGGGAACAACTTTATCAGTTTTTTGTTCTATATGAGAACTGAAATTGACTCTCTGCTATTTTTATTATATATTTCTCAAATGACTCTCAGTAAGCAGTCCATCGACAGAGCACTTAGATCAAACACACTCAAATTAGAACTCACTGGCTCTGAATGTTTTCTCCCCAGGTTGTATTCCCATGGATTTCTCTAAGATGTGTTCTCCTTTTCAAGGCAGGGTTTTCTTCCAGGCTTCATTTGGAGGACTCATGCTTGTGATTAGCTGCTAGATATTCAATGTATCTTCCAAACTATTAGTTACTAGTAGCTAGCAGGCCAATGTGTAAATATTTCTGTTCAAAATACCTTATACAGAAATACAGCATCTGCACCATTTTGTCAATGACCCAAGTTCCCTGTCTACAGGGGTGACCAGGTCACTCCAGACTAGACCTTGAGGGTATCATACAGACATCAGGGATGACTGTGGGAGCAGAGGACTGAAGCTTGAGATTCAAGCTAGTACAGGAGCAAGATCTCATTCTTGTCAGCTGAAGATATGGCTAGAAGTAAAGGGTCCAAAATGCAGAAAGAAATATTAGGGTGAGGTGTCAGGATAAGTTCCCCAAGGTGAATTAGCCACACCTGGAAGAAAATGTCTCTGGTGACTGCAGAACCCTTTGTAGTTTTTTAAGGACCAGTAGAACAAGGCTTTGTAAGAATGGCTGCGGAACAGCTGATCCTGTTTTGGAGCCAAGAGGTTTACCTGATAACTATCACCAGCTACATTTGGTATGTGTACAGGCCTAACTTTAAATCAAAACACCAGAAATAGGAATTTAGCCCTCAGCTGCATGGATGCCATGCATCCAGAGCAAAAGCACTCAGTAACACCTTTGGCTCAGCTTTTCCTTGACCTCTTTTCAACCAGATATTCCTTTTATTCCTTTCAAACTACAGTCCTTAATATATATATTAGTTTCCCGTCACATTTGCATAGAGTTTTTCAAAGCTCTTGTATGCTTTAGGCTTATATTATCATTTAGTTTTCCAGTCACTCTGCTTGCCAGCTTCTTTACCCTCCATTACCTTGTCTGATAGAGTTTAGATTGCTGTTTCAGTATCTACTTCACCAAACCATTTAAAAGTCATTCTTAAGCACTCTTATATTATTTCTATAGCAACGTTCATTTATTAGTCTCAAAAACCTTTACATGTTGTATATAAAGGTCTAAGATAGCATCTTAATTTAAGATACTATAAAAAACTAGGATCAGAAAAGTGTATCTTAGGTAGAAGTTTGTTAGTGGTAGAATAATTTGCAGCATTTTTTTTTTAAAGCAGATGATTCATTTGTCAATAATAGCTTTTTATGATGTCATGGGTACAAATTACTTCCTGTGCATAAAAACATGAATGCAACACTACAGTGGGGAGTGCTTGCTATTAACCTTACAGTGTATTAATGTTTTTATTTAGTGTTTTTATTGCTGCACTTGCAGAGACTTTTTTTAAAGCCTTCACTTGAACACGGGGCTGAGGCACAAGAAAATATTGTCTCCATTTTAACACTCTTTTACCTTAGTGTTTAGTGGTATCTGAATAAAAGGTTTGATTCTGCCATTTATAAAACCTAGCACTATTCCTTCCACAGCACATTTCCATACTGTAGACCTCCAGGTTACTTTTGGACCTATGTCTACTTTTAGTGCCATTGTGACTACTTTTAAAGTTCACTGTTCAGCTCTATTTCCCTTGTCATTCCTTTAACTTCTGTAGTAAGATCTTACGAGCCAAGATTACCCTTTTTTATGAAGTTTGCAGCTGCACCACAAAATGGAACACAGAAATCCAATTTCCCATATTAAAGCTTCAACATTGACTTCTAAAGAAGATGAGAAAGGGAAAATAATACAAGCAAAGTGATGTAGAAGCAGAAGTCCCTGAAAGGAGAGCAGGTAGTAAAGGATGAACATCAGATTCCATCCATGTTAAAGCAATAAGAAGAGACATATAAACAAAGCAAGCAGAAAGAGACTACTGCCATGTATAAGCTGGGAAGAACCTCTGTGTACTTAACACAGGGAGCAGCAGTTACCTCAAGCAAGCAGCCAGCAGTAGATGTTTTTGAAGCTCAGAAGTGAAAGAAACTGCAAAAACAGTTTTTACTGTCATATATATATATATGTATATATATGGTGTGCCTACACTTTAAATAACATGAGAAGTGTTTATTTTAACCATCTCAGAAAGGATGTAAAAACCAGAAGACTCAAATGTGAAACAATGATGACAGAAGTATGAGCAAGATCTGTGAGAGGAGAGGCTAGTCAGACTCTTGAGCTTGGATGAAGGATGCCTGGAGAGAAGTATAGTTCTATGAAATAATCAGTATAAAGAAAGTAGCTTATGAATATAGCATGCAGAGGGTCTAAATCATACAAAATGAAACACTTTTAAACATAATTAAATTCCAAATGAGATGTTGTGGAAGCTGGAAGTATAAAGTGACATTAGAAGTAATGGAGCACCAAGGCTTTTGAACATCATGGTACAGATGAAACATCCAGGTCTGAAAGTCCTCCAGTTGCCTTTTATAGAAAGGTCAGATGGCACCAGGGAAAAATTATTCTGTATTTGCCCTGTTTCTTTTATTTTTCCAGAAACATCTGTTACTGGATATTAAGAGACAGTGTTCTATTTAAACCTCTTTGCTCTGCTTGTATCACCATTCTAACTTAGTAAATGCAAAGAAGCTTAACTATAAAAGGAGAGAGCAGCAGCAAGTACAACTATCTCTGTGAACCAACACTCAGGTATGGAGCAACAGCAACAAAATAACACAGGCATGTGAAATTCAATTACTTACATGTCACTTTCCTCTACTTTCAGATGGCATTATCAAATTAGCCAAACAACTACCAGAATTACATCCTATTTCTATTAATTTCAAGAAACAGAATTTTTGCAAGACACTTTTGAAGGCATTAAGCAAGTCAGCCATGTGAACACCAGGGTCACAAGAAACTTGGTACAAAACGCAAGGCTTAGTTAAAGTCTCAGTCTTATTGAATGTTACTTCAGTGAGGGGAATAGTGCACAACTACAACTACTCATCATCTAGTCACAGAGGGATTTAGGGAAATGAAATGATTCAATGCTTCTGAAATTGATAGGGTGGATAGGAGTATGTGTTCTGCACAAATAGGATTAAAGACATAATGGCAAAAACAGAACTGCGGAGAGTAAGTCTGTATCTGTTGGATAGATTACTATTAGTTACTGGACATTTTCAGCAATTTGGGTTAAAATGTATTTAATTCTTCCTAGTGCATAGTGATGGTAAATTTATTGTAATGCTCATTAGGGAAAAGGACTTGTAAACTTTTAACTTTCTGAACCATCAGTTCCAGACCCATGCAGGGTGTCAACTGCAGTTTTAGAGTTTTTGCTTGGCATTGATCTCTATATTGCCTACTGTTCTAGAACATCATGTGACACTTGCCCTGTTGTTTTATGATAAGGTAACAAGAGAAATTAAGGTCTCTACCATATAATACTTGTTAAAAATCCTAGCTCTACAACATGATAAAGGTGTAATTAATGTCATAGAAAGGAAGCACATTCTACTAAAATTAAGTGCATTATAGCACTTGTGAATGCTCTGTTACTTATGGTCTGCATATGACAACATTTAGGTGATCCTTGATACTGAATTTTTAATTATCCTAACTTACAGTCTCAACATAGAAAAAATGTTGGAAGCTTTGATTTTACACTGTTTAATGACTACTCCTTATTAAATGTTCTGGAAAACGTCTGCTTCAGTGTTTGAATTACAGCTTCTGTGTACAAAGTCCAGATTTTCCCCTTCATTCACATTTAGACCCTTCACTTACCTGGTGAAAGACTGAAGAGTAAGTTACAGAGTGCAGTCTGTGTCAATAATGAAACCAACCACACAGTGTTTCAACAAGGAGACAAAAGGAGGCTGAGAAACTGAGTTACATAAACTACAGTCCTTGTGATATGGAGTTTAGTCAGGTCATTCAGCATAAATGGAAAGAGAACTACAAAAAAACATGAAGGATAGTTTTAAAATTCCAGAGAGACAAATGATAAAGCTGTAAAGATTAAGAGCATGGGATCAATATGGTTCAGTCTCCTCAAAGAAGTCTGTATTAAATATTTACATTCTGAAAGCATCATGATGTACCTGATTTTTATCAGTTTGAAAAATGGATCAAACATAAGGATCGCAGTGCTTTATCTGCTGTTAAAGTATTTGAGAGGTGATAAGCACAGGATTCCAAAGGAGTCTGAGGTAACTGCCCTGGGCTTCTACAGTAGAAACACTTTACAAATAATCAAATTAGAATTATAATTTTCAATAGTTTTTAAGGGTATTAACATCCTTTATAAATTCTCCAATATTTAACTGTTTTCAAAAGATTATCCAGTTTATAAAGAAGTAATTAGGAAGTTATCCCTGCATAGACAAAGCCTTCTAATAATAAATTGCAGTCAAAATAAACTACCATTTAGTGAGTCCCCCTATTTTAAAACATGGACTTCTACAATTACTAGCATTAAGAAAACCTAATACTCAAGATGGGATGACACTGATGCCTGAACACATTTGAATAAAAAGTATTCCAGCACTAAGTTTCACCTTCACCAACCAACCTGCTCTCACAAAACATGAAGGAATAGAATACTTTCTGCCAGCTCTACACCTTGCAAATTCAGGTGGTTTAAAGATTACTGTTGGTGAAACCAGATCCAGCTGTGTCATTTCCCTAAGAAAGCAGCCT
Source organism: Phaethornis superciliosus (assembly GCA_023637945.1). Taxonomy (NCBI): domain Eukaryota; kingdom Metazoa; phylum Chordata; class Aves; order Apodiformes; family Trochilidae; genus Phaethornis; species Phaethornis superciliosus. Next base: position 10,277,787 of record JAJQWJ010000011.1, read on the forward strand.
GGGACTCTTTAGTGTCACTAATTGTCTCACAGATTTCTTGATGCTGCTCTGAGGACAAAGGAAACTTAAACCACAAGTGGTACACCCATCTGCATAAACACCCTTTAGGGTTAGGGTTTAGGGTTAGAGTTAGGTTTTAGGGATAGGGTTAGAGTTAGGGTTAGGTTTTAGGGATAGGATTAGGGTTTAGGGTTTAGGGTTAGGGTTGGGGTTGGGGTTAGGTTTTAGGGATAGGGTTAGGGTTTAGGGTTAGAGTTAGGGTTAGGTTTTGGTTTTGGGGATAGGGTTAGGGTTATTGTTAGGGTTTAGGATTAGGGTTAGTGTTATGGTTTGGGTTAGATTGAGGATTTAATGTTAGGGTTAGGATTAGTGTTTAGGGTTTAGGGTTAGGGTTGGGTTTGGGGTTACAGTTAGGGTTAGGGTTTGTGTTATCATCATGGTTAGGGTTAGGGCTATGGTAATTGTCTAGAAAAATAGAAGGCACATAGCTACTGGGGGTGGGTGAGTGTGGTGTTGAGAGGTAATGCAAACATTCCTAATATCTCAGCATCTGTCCTTAAAGCAAGGAGCTTCTTTTCATACTGATACTGGCTGTGGAGAAAAGTCAGAGTATGGTATTTGACTCTCATCTCTCTCCCTACACTTCACCAAGGTAGTTCTCCTCCTGTGTGTGGAAAGGAGGGATCAAATGGGGCACACAGTATTAGGTAGGTGATACAGAAACAGTCACCAGGAGCATCCCTTCTGTCACATTATGGATGCATCTGATACTGGCTTTCTGCTATGGTATATTGAGAGTATTCTGCTGTCCTTTAAAATCTGAATTATAGCAAAATATTTTCAGCAGTTCCAAAATAAGAGAAACACTTCTCATCTCGATTGTACCTACTGAAATCAAAAGCAACTTTATTGGAAGTACACCAGGTGTCTGCAGGAGAAAAGTGGAAATGCAACTCACTAACACCTTAAGAACTTCACACTGTGATAAGGAAAAGTGGAACATAATAAATAACTCATATCCAGCAGAAAACTGGAATGGAATTTGAATTTTTTCCTACAAATTTCAGATGAATGTTATTTTTAAATCCCTGGTTTCTCAATATAAGGTATAGTAAATTCTGTATTTTATAAACATAACTGAAGACATAGTAAACAAAACAGAAACAAAATTCTCCTGAGGTTTTATGTCCTTCTTATAAAAACAGTGATACATGCAGAACGTTATAAGCAGAAACAAGTAGTCTGAAAAGATGAAAACTGCTCAAGTGATGCCATATGTTGGCCTTATGCAGACAACCACTGAGTGATGAGACTGCTATCATCAATTTGACAGTCTGCAGACATATGGAGCAGTAGCAAGGCTGAATTAGAATTTTTAAATATATCACTAGAAACCGTGTCTACAGCATTCACTGTACAGTAAACCAATCTAAAGATGAACTCATAACAACCAAGACACTATTAGCTGGCTGATGCCACAGCAGCTACACAAATAATGCAAGGGGCAGAAGGAACTGAGAAAGAGAGCTTCACTTGGTTTACTCAGTAGGCTGAATCAATCTTTCAGCCGTATTAAAAATTACCAGTTCAGACACCTATGCTTCTCCTAATTAGGATGAGCAGAAGGCATGAAGTTAAACCAATGAAAGAATCTCAGTTTGGGTGATGAGTGACAGTATAGCCAGGTCCCTCTGTGAGTTCAAACCCAGAGAAGACTGCGGCAAGGGAGTAACACTGAGAACCTCTAGAGGTTTACTGCAATACAGTTGTTTTATGATTCTAGAATTTGTCTGTCTGACAGAGATTTAAACTCCCACCAGGCTAGAGCAGCAGCACCTGGACCAACTCTTTGTCATTACCCACCTCTGCCTGGAAGAAATGCATGAACATGAAAGTAAACTAAATGGTTTGTTTCCCTACTTAAACTTGAAAAGATGTCTGCTCTGATACATGATATTTAAGGGTCATTTGTTTGGGGTATTTATGTGCTTTTCCTTTGGCAACTGCAGCCTTAGGTGGACACTTTCCTACCAGTGTTACCCAACTTTAGACAGAAACACTCTGATCCTCTTCAGGTCCTCTAAGTGAGAGAAACATTATTAATGATGGGTTTCAGTGGCAGAGTTCTGAACCCCAGTACCAGACAGAGTAATGTCTTTCTAATGCCATATGTCTAGGATGAGTTCTGCATGGACTATTACCATAAGGAGGGAATTCTTGGAAGGAGTGCTGAACTTGAAATGATCTCTGGTAAGACTTGTCATGACTAATGTAATACTTGAAGATTCTTTCATAATCACAGATAATAAGTATTTAACTCCCAGATTTATTATTGCTTTGCACTTGAAACTTCTGGCAGGAATACATTCTTTTTCCATCACACATGTTTAGATACAATTTGTGTAATTTATAAGATTTCAGACATATACTAGGCATTCCTCCATCTAATAAATGTAGTAGATATATCCCTACTACATGTCTACTATCTATATCAGTGTAAAATTATATACTGATAATTCCTCTACCCAGTATGTTATGTCTCTTTCTCTCTTTGAACAGCTTGTGCATAATTTTGCCATGAAATGATATTTCCATATCTATATGCATGTCAGGACTCAGCCAGGTAACAGGCTGTACACTGTATTGCTCCTGTGCAGACACACATTTATTGTCCATTTTAAGTGTTTTGAGGTGATGGGATGTAAATGGTAATTTTCTTCTTATTCAGATAATGAAGCTATAGGCCTCAGGCATAGGTGCCTCTTAATCAGGATATATTTTTCTTGCCAGATCCTTTGAGTTTGATTAGGTTATTAAAGTACTGATATAAGATGGTTGTATAAGTTGTATAACAGAAGTTGTCTTATTGACCAGTCTGTTCAACAATCCAGCACAAGTACTTTAATCCAGACTGTTGACAACACATTAATCCTATCTAAATTATCAGACACTGATAAATTCTAAATTAATTAGAACCTTTTAGGAAAGAGGCAGGAGCACTACTGTAAACGGACTGAATACAAAATCTTCTGGTCAACACACAACTGCCAATATAAAGGCAAACAATGTGCTAGGATTATGGGAGAAAGAAGGAAAAGGTGATTTCTTGAGATTCTCAGCCTTAATTTCCATAAAGGAATATTACAGAAAAAAAAATAACATTATTATGCCACTTTATTTATTATGTCTTCAGGTAAAATACAGCATTCCCTTCTGGACTCCTATTTTCAAAGCTAATGGAGGAAACTAAGTGCTTCCTCAAGATGCCAACAAGATGACTTATGATGGTGATACATAAAATGATCAACGGTATAGCCACAGTCAGGGTTTGGTATACTTTCACTCAGTAAAATTGCAAAGGTAAATGGCAGAACTATTTAAAACATTAAAATTGTCAGGTTAACCTCTGAAATTCATCACTGTAAGGCATTAAATGCAAAACTTAAATGTTTATGTAAACAGGATAGACACACAAGTTATATAGCAAGAATAAAAAAAAAAATAAACTTCATGTCTGGGTGAATTTCTGACAGTCATTACAAAAATGCCTCCCAAGGGCACATCACTGTGTGATGATGCAGAAGAGAGTATCTTAAAACTCACTGTGGAACAGGACATTGTCAAACCTAGGATACTGGGCTAGACACACAATATTTGAGCTACCTGGCAATTCTTGTGGTCATATGCTTCATAGTTCACTAAACTGATACTTCATTTAGGCTAGGGCCTTATTCATCTTCAGTTACCTGGTAGAAAATGAAATAAATATCAGCCATTTTATATTTTTTTAACCTATTGTCAAATAGGCACAGAGCTGCACCAGGCTGTCAAAGGGATTATATGATCAAATTGGCTGCACAACCAGGGGACATGATTTACTGATGAGCTAGGACCATTCTGGTCATAAATTACTAAATGTATATTGTGCTGGAAAAGTTAGGAGTTTCAGGATTTTTCCATTAGGACCATAATTGCCATTCAAGAAAATCAACATCAGTTATGCCTGAGTACCAACCAGTCTGAGTCTGCATGCCAGGCACATACATAGAAAGGACTCTTTACCTTCATGTCTGAGTCCACCAAAAGTGATGCAGTGATGCTTGACAGTAATGCTTAGAGCCTAAGTTACTGGCAAGATATCTGTGCTTATTAAAAACAAGAAAATATGAAATTCATATTTTTTAAAAGAATTTGAATTTCATAGTGTTATGTTTGTTCAGATTTTGATTCATCTGTTATCCGAAACCACCAATATTTTATTCATCACATACCATTTAAATCCATTGAGAAACAACACCAATTTACAGCACAGAGTTTAAAAGTGCTACTATTAAAAATACAGGTAAGCCTTTTCAGTCCAAATAGATGGCCTTTTGAGAGCTTTTGGTGTTGTCTCCCCATTAAGTTCATATCCAATGGTAAACTGCTTTTGTTGGCTCTGTTTCCATATGGTGGTCAGTTTATTTTTATATACTTACAGTTAAAAATAAAGAAAAAGCATTACCAGGAATAAGAAAGAATAAACTAAAAAAGGAAAAGACCATTTGTAGTCTTTGACTGACTAACCACTGTATTACTGAACAAGAGGCTGTGACTTCATGTAGAGTAAGTCATTTCAATATAAAACCATTTCAATTCAGCTATAAATGCTGAATAAGCATTTTACCACTGAGGAATTACAGAAACCATAATCATCAGTCTCTTTCAAAAGAATCTCTTTAATTTCCCATCTTGCTGCAGAAATTTCTGAATACTCAGACTGAACAGTAAAGTTCTGTTGCTGTCTTTGAATTACTGATACTTTGTAGCTATGCTGACAGCTACAGGCCTTAATGGAAATTTGAATTACCAGGTAGAAAACATTAAATAATTATTACTTTTGTTTTGCAATTGTATTCCTTGCTTAATTAATTTTCACTGGTGGTTTGCATTGTATTTTCTCTTTGATAGCAAAAGACTTTGAGTGATACAGAAATATTTTGACTCCTCAGGGTCTTAAGAGTTGGACTCGTGAACAGCAACTGTCTTGTTCAGTAAATGTTTGTTTTTGTGTAACTTCTGTTAATCTGAAATAGGTTAAAAATTATAATTCACCCCAAATGCATAACCAGAATATGAAGATATTTTATAAGTTAAAACTCTTCAAACTTCTCTATACCTGAAGAAAAATGTTTGACAACTCACATTTCCTTTTGAAAATTTTTCTAATTGATAACAAAGGCTTTACTAATCTAAAATTAGCAAACTTATCTGACTGTCTATTACAGGTGTTGTCTCCACGTGTTTCATTAGTAGAACCTCCCATCCCAACAAGAGTTTGAGAGAAAACCAACTTTTTCTGCTTTTTCAGCAGAGGTCATAACTCTCCCCAATAACCCTCACATCACCACCGAGGCTGCAGGGCAGCCCTGGGAAAGTCCAGGGTGGAATCCTGGAGTCAGCAGCAGTCGGGAGCTGGGGTTGTTTAGTTTGGAGAAAAGGAGTCTGAGAGGAGACCACCTTACTCCTCACAGTTACCTGAAAGGAGGTTGCAGGAACACACAGATTCAGGCTGGCACGGATCAGGACCACAGGCAGAGGAACGGATGGAATCCTCCCAGGATGCCAAATCAAAACAGGGAACAGGCGAGGAAGGGAAGCAGGAAGGGCAGGAAGGGGTTTGACCCTTGTGATCCCTCAAATTTATACTGAGTATGACGTGTATGGGATGGAATACTCTGTTTGGTCACTTCTGGCATCTATCTTACCTGGTCCTCCCCAGAGGAGGGTTTCAGGTGGGACCTCCTTACTCCTTCTGGAAGGCAAAATGTTCCTCAGAGCTGAGCAGTGTCCTTGGCTCTGCACACCAGTCTCTGGCAGTAACTATAAACATGGAGTGTTATCAGTCCTAGAAGCAGACAGTGTCCGAGAAACTTGCTGTTAATTTCAGCAAGTGCAACTACTTACAAGAGACTTAGCTGAAAGCAAAAGTACAAAACAGAAAATCACCTTTATCCTGGCCCAAACCATGACATTCCACTCCTTATTCCATACCATTTGCCTCATGCTCTAATCATTACTGTCACTTATCCCTAAATACATCTATACACAAATTGTTACTAACTCTCTGTACTAATGGTTTCCGTCCTTATTATGATGAATTACAGCATATTTGGTACATATCCTCAACAGATCTTCCAATTTAGTTTCCTATGAAAGCAATTTAGCTCGTCCAAACTGTAACTGCCCCATGAAACAAATGAATAAATAGCAAGTGCTGACAGCTGGGAGATCTGCTTCAAACCTACTCTCCTGCTGTGAAGTTGGCTAGCAGTGAATCCATGAAATGAGATGTCATTGAGCCCAGATCTTCTTTCCACCACAACATCATGCTGGTGCTGCCACGTGGTAGGATGTCACCATAAGGACAGACAATGCTTAACATACAACAACATACAGAGGCTTAATTCCCTATTTCATATATTGGAAGTCCTTCACATCAGGGCTGCATGTGACTCCTGGGCCAGGCAATATTCATTCTGGTATTTCCTGAACTGAACTTTCAGAAGCCATTAATAATATTTGTGTGTTTAATTAAACACATTTGCACAATTCCACAAATGCATAGTGATACTAATCCAAAGCAAATCATCTACAGACAGATGAGGCAATACAAGAGCAGTATGGTAACACTGATCTGCACAATAAGCAGCTTGCTGCAGAGTGGAAACCAGAGACACAAAATACAGACTACACTTACGATAATGTTCCTTTTATAAATATTTTATAAAGGTTAAATGACTATAACATTTTAAAGACAGCTTAGTTCTAAGATTTATGTATTAAGCTTACAAATAATCAGAAGGTTTAATGGATAGTTAAAGTCAATGATCAAAAGCAACCTCTTGGACTGTAATCACTGATTTGCCTTTTACACAAGTATCTATTAAGGCTTTTATTAACCCTATGTATGACCTTCACTATGAATGATGATTTCTAGTGGGTCCAATCTACTTGACAATTCCCAACCAATTTCCCTAGCTTAGAAAACCCATTTTAGACAATGCTTGTAAATAGGTGTTATCAATACACTATGTTATGTCATTAGAAGAAAACCTAAGTTTATTGCAGTTCTTCTCAATAGTTAAGCTCTTTGCCACTAGAGAAGACAGTATTGCTTACAGAATACATGTTTCAAAGCAGCTCAAACTTAGTTCCTTATTTCTGCTATTATAGTTTACTGTCACTTTTTCTTTTCTCTTTTCCTTTCACTATGTTCCCCTTGGGATAGATGGAGTGAGTAACAGTGAATAAAATGATACAATTAAATTAAATGCAGCAAGCTTCAGCAGGCACAGTCCCTGATCCTGCAAGATGCTAAGTACTCTCAAGTCAAGATCAGGTACTTAAAGCTCAACTCTAAGTGAAACAAGCATAAAAGATTAAGTATGAAATCATTAATACACAACAGGCACCAAGGAAGCCACCTCTTCCCTTACCCACAGAACGACTGCCGAATCACTTAAATGGTCAATTACCCAGGACATCACTGCAATATCAATTTCCATTTCTGACTCCCATAGTCTTATGAAAATCAATGACTGTACCATTGGTGCATATTGCCTTTCATGTACTTTGACACTCCTGTTTCCAAAACTGCTGAAGCCAGTAATTGATATTACAGGATGATCTTTACAGGCTGCTTAATAACAAAATATGTTTTTAATGAGGCCAGTCATACTCCATTGTTTTTGGTTTTTTTTTTCATAAAGCCAAGTAATGATAAGGGAGTGACCTAAAAGAACTTGATGAGCCACATTCAAAGCAATGCCTGTTTTTCCTGGTATTGCCAAAGCTTTTCTCTTCTACAGTACCCTTCATACATGATTTCAAGGCACTTGACAAACACCAATAACACCTCCCATTAGTTAATCAAACAATTAAATAGAAACACAGACATCACAAACAAACATGGAGTGGGACACAGAAGCTGATTAGCAGCACACAGCTATGCTATTCTATGTCAAAGCTTAGGACAGTATTCATGTCAAACTGCACAAGGAAGTTAAGTGCATTGCACTATTTCAGAATCAACATACAGACACTAAGCCCATAAAAAATTTTTACTTTTGTGGCAAATTCCACTGGAATTGACTGGACCACCTGTAAAATAGTATAAGTAAGGTGTTATCCTTGTGGGGTGTGAATATTTCGAGGACACTAAGGTTAGAACCTCTTCTCAAATCCACCCTTTATCAGCACAAATTTCAATTAATTAGAAGGACAGGCATGTAAAGGTAACAGAATTATAAGTTTAAGGAAAAATTTTTGCTTAGCCTTTTCTATGCTACAGGTCAATCCACTAACCCTATATGCTTTTAAGAAAACTACAAAATACAGAAAAACAGAAACTTTAAAGGCTTACTTAAAAACCATCATACCAAAGCAAGCATATTCAGGAATCAGAATTCTCTATACTGAAGGTAAATAGACCTGTGACTTCACCAGACAGTCTCAAATCATTATAGGTAAAGTGATAAAAAGAGACAAAGATCAGTTTATGTTCCTCTCTTTATCACATAAAAATGCACTACTCATGTGAGTCAAACTAAATTTTATGGAAGTATGTGAACAGCTATTTCTTCTTCCACCAAGATAACAAATTATCACAAATGAGTTTAAAAAAAAAAAGGAGAAATGATAGATTAGTCTCTTGACTCAGGTATTTTCCAGGTGTCACCATGCACAGCAGTTATAGTCTACATCAGAATGAACCAAACAGACAAATGTGAAATAAGGCTACCTTTAATCTACGATATTTTCCTAATGCCTTTGAATTTTCTACCTAGCAACTTGTATCCATTGCATCTTCTCCCTTTCCAGTTCAATTTTGGTTCCATCCTCTCTATTGCCCTCATCAGGGCAGTGGAAAATGGTGGTTATATCCTGCCTTAGCCTTTACTTGTCCAAGGCAAATAACCACAGTGGTCTCAACTTTTCCCTTCACTGCCTCAGCTTTCCTTAATTTCCCTACGCTGCAGCTACCCACCTGCTTTGGTTTAGTCAGATCTCTCTTGCACAGGAGGTGAAAGCTCACACTCTTGTAAGTAATGAATAGAGGAGAATAACCACTTGGCTTGCTGGCTACAGTTTTTATAAGCCAGGGCAGTATGCAATGGGCTTTCATCACTCTGGCAATGTTCCTCCTGACTCATGATCACTTCATTGCCCACCAAGGCCTTTGTCTTGGTAAATCTGTGCTGTTCTCAACTATCTTCTTGCTCTTCCCATGTCTGGGAAGTGGCTTCCAACATGACTTGCTCCATGATCTCTTCAGAGACTGAGTTAAGCCTGAAGTTGAAATAGTCCTCCTCATATTTTTGTAGAACCTCCTTCATTTAAGAAAATTGTTGCGAGACAAATGGGAAGTAAAATAGGAGTAACAGGAATGAAAATTAGCACAGCGGAACATGAAGCCACAAAATCTTTACATTTGCTGTGCTTGATTCGATAGCGCAGGGAGGAAGAATTCTGAATATCCTGAGCTGACACCTGCTTTGCCAATTTTCCATGTGAAATACTATTTTACAGCTGAATTACACAGCTTTCAAAACAGAGTTATTAGCCACTAGCTCTTTTCTGTGGTGTCATACAGAAGAATGCTATAATCAAGCATTAGCACAGAATCAAGACAAAATATTTCTGCTACTTTAACTCCTGTTGTAGATTTAAAGATGGTTCTTTAAAGTTTCACAAATTCACAAAAAAAGTCATGAAACATACTTAAAATTGGAGAAAGGAAACTGGATGCCATTTTTTGATCTCAGAGGATAATTTTATTTTTCTTTGAGAAGTCCAGCTCCTATTAATTAAGAGAATACCTCCTACTACCTTCAGTATGCTTTAGTCTGAGCTGTTGATTGAACTTAGTACCTGAGTAGCATGAAGGAAGATACGAGACCAGCACATGTAAGATTAACATTCCAATCTGATATTGTTTATTCTGACAGAACCAGAAAAACAACTCTCCACCAGAAAACAAGCTGCAATTCAAACTTATCAAGAAAGTATTGTACAATCAGCAGAGTTTAGAGAGAGGATAAACTGGAAAACATTGTGTTCAGCTCAATAAATTAAATGTTTATTTTAGCATAAATGCAGCTTCAGTGAAATATTTCCTAGTAAATTATAAGTGTATATCAAGTCTTTCAGACCTGAACTACACTTACGAGCTGCAAATACGTTTTCTTCTGTTAGCAACATTCCTTGGTTTCTTTGCCATATATATTTACTAGGTATTAGGGTCACATTTAGTTGAAAAGCCATTTTTTCTCTCAGACCTCATGCAGGGGTATCAGTGTTTTAAGAATCAAAAAATCAGAAATGGATGGCCAGGGGGGGAATGCTGTTTTCACTGGCATTAGTTTAATCTAAATAATTTCCCAAGAAGATTCAGTAACATGTACAAAGTGAGTCACTATTTAGTACAGAGCATGACATTTAAAATAACATAGGTTACCCAGGAGCAAAGTCTGATTGACTTTCTATGACATTTATTCTTTCCAGTGCCCAAGCTGATTTAGACAGTGGTGTTTAATAATTTTTGCAATGTTCTACCCTTTCTTCCCTCCAAATCTTTCTGTAACTTGCAAGGGCTTAATGAATATTACTTTAAAAAGTGTTACATATTAATATTATGACATTCTTGCCTTACATCCAATCTGCCTTACACCTGTGTAGTTTGCATCTGCTTCTTTGAGTTTGTATCTACATTTTTATGGCACAAGACTAACAAATAAAAACTAGATTTTCAGCAGGTGTCTGGAGCAGTTACAGCCCTAACTCTGGCCTAGGCAGTCACTGCCCTAAAGCTGCACGTTGCCATCTCTTGGCTGGCAGTTACTCCCTCCGCATCAGATCCAAAAGCCAGAATGTCTAAAATCCTCCTCATTTCTTCAGGACAAGGTAAAATCTCACCTTTAAACATGCCAGTTGTTGCTGGAGCTACACTGGCTGATTTTGCACATCACACGTTGACCAACCTCTAGCTAAATAGTAGATTTTTTTACCCACCTTCTAGATAACAGGTCTCCCCACACCTCATCATGTACAGACTACCACTGATTAAATACTGGCTCAACAGGGCCCTTTTAAGTCAAGCCAAAACTGACAAAGCAAGTGGACCAGTTCTTGTGCAAAAGTCAACGCTTCAAAAAGCATGATGATAATTACTTGTAAATCTTACCTTAAAACCAAACATAATTACATCTGCTACAGAAAAACAAGCTGTGTACATACCATATAAACATTAGTTTTCACGTTAGTTATCACACAGTTAGCTCAAGTACTTCTTGAGGAAGGCCTCAAGCCCCCTATAGTCCGTAGCGCGACATAATTTTCAGCAATTTAAAAAAAGGCAAAAGTATTCAGTGTTATTTACTGAAAGTGATTTGCCTTCACATTACACTGCTACAGCCAATCAGCATCACAAGTCATTCTGCAAACTCACAGAAAAAATGAGCATATTTGTATTACTCAAAGTTGTTCTTCTACTCCAAAGTAAGACCACATTATCATTGAACAAACAAAATGGAAGTTCAGGTCATGATTCACATTCATGTTACAAGCAAGCATGCTAGGACAGGTATCCATGATTTACAGTGGTCTCTTACTACCCCTTGCTAATAGGGTACTCCCCACAAGTCTTTGCTAGCAGAAGAAACAAGTAAATGTTTCTCCTTTTTATCAATGCCAAGCTGTCTGTCTCAGCTGACTTTCCCACAGCATGGCTTGAGAGCACCTGCAGAAGGCAGAGCACAGGACACAGCACTGCCATTTCCCATTTCCAGGGGCTGTGATGATGACTTCAAGTGATGCAGCTTGATCCAGATAACCAGAACTAACAAGCAATAGCACTACATTCTTGTTGTCCATGATACATCTCTCAAGAATAAACACAGTATTTTGCCTATAAGGTCACCAACATTTGTAAACATTAATTTAATTAAGGAAAGATACCTAAGTTAAAAGTGGTGATTAAAATTTCTGTAAAGAAAGAGAGCCTGTAAAACTCTTTAAGCAGCAGCAAATCTATTAAAGCAATTCATATCAGAAGGCAAGTTAAGTGAAAGAAATAAGCTGAGTAAGATGTACCCTTCTCTGTAATATCTGGATTGCTTTCAAGTGAACTCTTCATGACATTTGACATAATTCGGAAGTTCCACACTGTAATTCAATATTCAAGACATGAAAAAAATCAGGTGTCTATTGTATATAATTTCTAGAATTTAAATGAAAGTGGTAGAATATCAATTTAGGTCTCAGATTGGTTACTGTAAAAGTGCTGAGGGATTCTGCTGCTATTTTACAACCAGAAAGTCATTTCACATGGAGATACTGGCAGTAAGCACAATAATATTTCTGGATTTGTTGTTGCTGTGTCACATGCTAGGAGAGACCTCCATTTTTATTAAGTGGGTAGGGGACTGCTCACTGAAATTTTGCTGTTCCATTTCTTTACAGTCTAATTAAGATATAAAAATATACATTGTCTCTACCCTTCACAAGTTGCGTGATGCTTTATTGACTTATTTTTGCTGCTTTATTGAGCTCAAGAAGCGTTTGGCTGATGCTCTCAGGCACATGGTGTGATTCTTGGAGTGCCTTACACTGGGACAGGATTTGGACTTGATGATTCCGATTGGTTCCCTCCAACTTGGCAGATCCTATGATTCTATAATTTCTTCATCTAGAAAGAGAATAGGGAAAAGTTAGACTGCTCTTTAACTATATCTAAAATTAATGGTTTTAGAGCTTAGTTTAAGCACGTTTATTGATTTGTCAACTACAAAGAGCACAACACTATCAGGTCGCATATAACATTCTTCTGTTGTAAGATATTGCTGGAATCATTAAAGTAATAAATTAACACAAAGCCAGATCAGAACCTTGTGAAAAACCGAATGTGAGTCTGTTAGAATTCAAGTCACTTAGGCCATAACTTTTGTGTATTGACAAAAGAAGAATGTGAAATATTGTCGCTTCTTATCAAGTACAACCCACAGAAATAAAAGAAACCTACTGGTTTTGTGAAATGTTTTAAGACAAGAATTTAACCAGTGTCACACAATCAAAATGAACTTTAGTTCTAGATACACAGTAAGTCAGAACACATAGAAGTTGAGCCTGCAAAACTAACTCTCTCATGTGGAAATGCACAGAACCAACAAAAAGACCTGGGCCTTTGGGAGCCCTCTCAAAAGGCATGGGACAGTAACAGTAAAGGTTATATTCCTAGAGGCTACAAACCAGCAAAATCTAAGTAGCTTTTCATACTAATGGCAGAATAGAAGTCTTCTTACCTTTGAAATCACTACTGAAAAACATCAAGGAGAAAAGCAGACTGTAGAGTGAACAGAGTATGGAGGAGAGACACATCCAAAATCAGCTTTCCTAAGTCCTGTTCTTGTGAATGGGCTGTAAGATTTCAGTCTGAACCAGAAACGTTGAACTATTTGAACTGTTTATATCTGTATTAAATAAATAAAAAAGCCCTAACACAACATGACTCAAACCAAGGAATTAACATTCTGAAAGTGTAAAATCTAATTCTACAGTCACTAAAGTGCACTATATCGTAGTATCTGTGACACATTTGGTGTCTTAGTAGTGTCCAAGATGACCAGAGGTGAGAGGGCTTTCTTTTCAAAAAGTTATGCAGTTCTGTTTTCTTTTAATAAATGGAACTTCAGACCTCTCAAAAGAAGGGATCAGAAAGCTTTCCTTAAAAGTATGAAGCTTCACTAGTCTCCTGTCATACTGCTAGCAGCACTGTTAGAGCAAAGGGTGAATTAAGCTGTTAAATCAGTGTATATGTACATGCAACCTTCAGGATGGAGTGTTTTTTACAGCAACCATGAACTGTCTACAGCAGTGACAAGTTATTTTGAGTAATCTTGTGTGTGTATATGTATCACAAAATGATAAGATTTCATGTAGTAATCTTACTCTGCTCAGTGGAGTTAGCGTGACATATGCTGCTTTGTGATACAGAACGAAGTAAAATTGAGTTTTATATTATAAGTCCTGACAAAAATTGAAAGTGAAATACCAGTAGTGCAATGAAGACAAGGCAAACAGAGACAGTGTTATGGGCTTCGTAATATCTTAAGACACAGACCTTGATTTTTAGGACTAATTTCACTGGGAAATGGAATGTCTGACAAGACATAGTGGTGATTTTTAAGAGGGCCATTGACAGAAGCGACCTCAATTTAACATACCAGCTGAAAAATAGTACCTCTCAGCACTGCAGCTTCTTCTAAAATCAGTCTTCGGTGACAGCATCAAATACAAGTAGAAGTCCCAAGACAAGACAACAAATAAGCTCATAACATTCTGCTCAAAAACTGAGTCCACAGTAAAAAACTGACTCTGTCTTAACACCAAGGCCTTCATGGATGAGTAGAAATTCATGAGGAATCCCAGGTTATGTAGAAAGAAAAAATTCCATGGAACAAAACTAATACCTATCCAAAAATACTTTGGTTTCTTCTGCCAAGAACCCAAGAAGTTTCTGACTCATGTCATAAATAATCTAACAGAGGCCTCAGGACATACGTTTAAAAGAGACAGTATTTCACCTTTCTAGAACTTTCAAGAGCTTCCTGGCAGGTTCCTTCTGTTGAGCTCAATGAAATTGGGTAGCCAGGAGTTTTCAAAAATCTGCCTAGAGGTAATTTTTTTGTGCAGCAACTTAGATGAAAAGTCATAAATGAAATTTCAGGAGGCCAGTCCTATGCCCCTCCCTGCTTCAAAGTTGACCATGTCTCTTCACTCTTTTTCTTTGTTTTCTTTTAGTATTGATTCAGCTGAGCCAGTGGGTGATATTATGATGCAAAGCACTGGCTACAAATGCTCTGGAAAGTAAGTATGGAGTTTAAAACTTGAACCTTGGTTTCATATCATTCATGGTATTAACTTACAGCAGCTTATGTCTGACCTCCTATTGTCTCTGCTTCACAGTCCAAATAGCCTACTTCTGTGCCCTCATTTCTGTGCCCTTAGGCTGCTACACTATCACTACAGGACCTCCTTCCCAAGACATTTTTCTTTTCACAATTTTAACCCCTTATATAATTTCTCTCACCTCAGAAGCAGCAAAACCTGCAAAGCAGTTTTAACATCTCAGTTACCAGCTTCTCATATTTGAAATTGACATTTACAATTTTAATTAAAAATTTGTATTTACTATGGCAACCTGTATCAACATATACACTACTGATGAGAGTGAGAGAATCCATTAAAAATACATAAAAATATGCAGGCACAGAAATGAACCACATAAATTTCTGGACAAATTATATCTCCAAGGGAAAGAAAAAAACAATCATTTAGGTTAAAAATCCAGATTTTCACGCCAAAACAAAGGAGACTGGAACATGAAATGAAAGGAGTGAATTATGAATTTTCAGTTTACAGAGAACTTGGCTCAATTTGCATCTCTACAGCCTAGTAGGGAGAAAATTAATAGTCCCAAAATAGGAACTGAATGTCAAATCTCGGCTTGGTCCTACTTCTGTGTAAATCTCATATTCCTCTATTCCTTTCTGATACGTTTATTTCATTAAAACAGAAGCTTTGGGAGCACTCTCATCAGCCTGTTTTCTTTTGTACTACCTGTGTTGTGTGGGTTTTTTTGTTTGGTTGGTTGTTTTTTGTTTGTTTTTGTATGTTTGTTTTGGGTTTTGTTTGAAAAGAAAAACAACAAAGCACAACAAAAATATCTCTTTACATCTCTCAGAGCTCTCTCTGAAGCCTCAATTTCTTGTTTGTACATCTTTTATTCACTTGGTGTTGTACCAAGGTATTAACAATTGTTACTGAAAAACAACAACCATCAGCCCAGACTCACTCCTTCTGTTCCAAATAACAGAAAAGCCATCAAATCAGCCTGGAAGACATTCAGTGTAGAGCTCAATGACAGACAAGCTGCCTCATACAGGAGTTGCTTCCTAGAAGCACAGCCAGCTCAGAGCTAATGACAATGTATTGTGCACTCCAGCAGGTTTTCATCCACAGCCAGAATTCTCTGGTATTTCCCTGTCAGCATCCAGCTGCTGCAAAGTTGGTTTGGGTGGATCTGTCCTCCAGAGCAAATATCACTGTAGTGATACAGATACACCCTTTGATTTATGTGCATAATGTGGAATTAGGATGGTCAACACATTAACAGTTTGTACCTGCAAAATAATTTTATTAACATTTTTACTAGGTATTTATCCTATTTTAATCAAATTAACTCCAAGGTTACTCTATTTATTTTCTTCAGCTTCTTGTAACTTGCAGAAGGGAGTTAATTTTTACAGCTATAATGTGGCAGTAATGTTATTCATTCAAGCTTTGTCAGCCAAGTCACTTAGGGAGTCATAGAAAAGCAATAAACACATTTGAAAAGACACAATAGAAATACCATTGTTAAAATAGACTTAACATACAAATTAAGCAAGCAAAAAAAGGTGAGCTAAAACTACAGACAGCACTAGTCATAAAAAAACTATAAGCTCCCTGAATTGGAAGAATCTTCTTTGTTCAGTAATATTGTATTGTATATTAATTAAAAGAGAAGCCACAGTAGGGCAGGGATTCTCCACCTTAATGCCTTACAACAACACAAGTGTAATTTTCAACCAACACCAATATGATGAATCAGTGCAGAGCTCACACCATTTCTAGAAATGAACACAGAGCTGTTGAAACCATGTTTAATATCAAAAAGGTGAAGGTGCTCTTGATCACAAATTCTGATGAGACCTTAAGCAAGGATAGATTCAGCAAAACCCAGGAATGAGTAAGCAGAGATGGAAGCAGCGTGTTAAAGAGGCTCTTCCACTATAAATAGAGCAGATATAGTGATGCAAAGTACAGAGCAGAAGGTAAAAGAGGAAGAAGAAAGAACAGCATAAGCTTGGGCAAAGTCCAAGGAACCACCACAGGCTTGTAGAGAATTGCTTGTCAGAGCAGCAAGAGGTTTTTCAGCCAGAGGGCAGCTGAGCACAGGAACAAGGTCCCCAGGGAAGTGGTCACAGCACCAAACCTGCTTGAGTTCAGGAAGTGTTTGGATGACAGCCTCAGGCACATGGTGTGATTCTGGGGGTGTCCTACACAGGGACAGGAATTGGACTTGGTGATCCTGATGGGTCCCTTCCAACTCAGCAGATTCTATGATTCTGTGGTCAAAGAACAGTGCAGAGACTAGAAGCTGGTACTGGAGTCTGAGGGAAAGACTATGTGGTTTCAGCTACAGCATCAGAATTCCTATTTTACACATAGCATGAAAGCACAGATTCCCTTCCACGTATTTAATTTTATATTATTGTACTGTATTTATTTTCATCTAGAAAAAGAGCATTCATAGCACTCAACCAATAATTTTCAACTGGTTTCTGACTGCTTAGTAAAACATTAACTTGAGGTGATTCATAAATCTGAGATGACCTTTAAGAAAAGCAGTGAAAGTACTTTGGATGACAGCTATAGGAAGACTTTAAGTAGACACACTCTTGCTTTCTGAACAAGCTGCAGATAATGTGGGTATAAAGCAAGGACTTTTAATCAGTTCTGTCTGGACCTGCCTGGAACAAGTTTTACATTCAAGCAAAGTCCAAAAATTGCAATTATGCCATAGATATCAGAAAAAGAACCCAACTGATTTTGAGGTAAATTCTGACAAAAAAACCCCAAACACCACACACCCCTTGAAGGCCCCAGTCTAATTTTAATGATGAGAGGAGATCCTATAACAGGGTTGAAGTTGTGCCTTCCCAGATGCTTTGTGAAAAGTACGAAGCACTCGTTTTAGAGGCAGGCTTAAATCTACATTCAGAGACTGTGACCTCTACACAAAGCAACAAAAATGTGTTAGGCAGATTTATCTATGTGAAAATCATACTTTTGAAAGTTTTTTATTTGTTCCTACTCCAGCTATTTTAAGATGAACTCTCTGTCCCCATTCTGGCCCAGACTCACCTAGCCAGATAAGGATTGAACACAGCACAGTAATAGTCCCACAGGAGGGTTCACCCACTTAATAATTACTCATGGAAATAATTAAAAGCTCTTGCTGCTTTCTAGGGGAGTTGAATAAAAGAGGATGATAACTCTTAAATTTTGATTTATGCTTCTTGTATTCATAGCTTTTCAATACCCTTGCATAACATCAGCAGAATGAGAATTCCTCTTTTAGCCAGTTGTGTGCAGAAAGAACAACCTGCCGAGGAGACTGAATTGTGAAGCTGAGCACTAAAACATTGTCCCTAAACAGAGCTCCATGCACTAGCCTGACCCGCCGTGTCATTCAGCTTCCTGCCAGTCACCACAAAAAAAAATAAAGATGTAAAAAGCGAGAGAGAAACATTGGCACAAGTCACACTGGAGAAAAAAAACCTCAGGCCTCAAGGTTTCACAGCTCTGCTGGAGCTTTATATGCCTAGTGCCTGGCTTGGCAGCCCTTCAGCATACAACATCCCCTGTGACTAACACGGATCACTTGGACACAAGGGCTGCAGAAACACGCGCACAGCAATTACTTCATCAAATATAAAAGCAAAATAAAGAACAAATGCAGGCCTTAATGTCAAAATACCATTCCAATAAAAGCACTTCCATCATTAGCCTTTGTACAGAAATGGATCCCAACTGCTGTCCTCTCAGCAAATCTAAATGTGACAAAAGAGAGCTGACATCATTTTCTATCAACTTGTTCTGGTAAGTTGAAAGGCAACCAATTGTTTTTAAGAAAACTATTAAGAAAATGCATGACACCACACTTAGCAAATCACAATTGATTTGGAAACTCTTCTCTCAAAGCTCAATAAATTTGTCTCAAGGTGGAAAGCCACATCAGCATGACAGAAGACTGTTTCCATGCATTTGAACAGCCTGGTTCTGTCTGGTAACAAAGCTAAAGACAGACAATGTTTGATTGATAGAATTTTTCCATTTTTATATCTCCAGGAATGTTTCAAAACATATATGAGTGCCCCCGATAACATGAGAAATAAGGAAACAAATGGTTAATAACCAGATTCATAAATCCTTGGGATACCAGATGATTTATGCCAGAATATTACAATATATTGTCTGAAATTGTGGCATGCTGCTTTGGGGAACCAAGTCTTCAGTGTCCTCCCAGGAGCAGAACTTTTGTTATTCTAAATTGCTCTGATTAGCTCTCTTCAGAGCCCTGTGGCTATAGCTATTAGATTTCCAACACAGCAACAACATTCTCCAGGCAACAAGATGGTTACAAAATGTACCTTTCAAACCATTTAGCAAAAAGCTGTGGAACCCAAAGGGTACTCTTTATAATCAGAGCAAGATGTATGATTCCATATCTTCAGCCTGAGGAGAAACTTGGCAGAAAGTAGGTATTGCATATTCTCTCTTGGGAGAGATTTATTAAAATGTTTGCATTAAAAATTATAAATTCTTAACAAACAGATCAACCATCTTAGTACTGCTCTAACTAAAAGAAAGTAGACCCCCCCAGCTGGCATTTCAGTAGTTTAAGGTTTCTGTATTCAAGTTGAGATTTAACCTTTATTGTCCTCTGTCTGAAACATATCCGGGGTGTAGCCAATCCCAAGGCTCAATAATCCTTAAAGAGGAAATTTTATTTTATACACAAGGATCAGTCCCTTAATCTGACACTAGACATCTTCCCACAAAGACTATGGAATATCATGGCTAAGTGGACCCATCTGCAATCTTTTCTAAATAGCACAGGTATGAATAATAAGTTTGCTTTCACTGCTGTTCACTAACAGCCTTAAAGCTAAATTAACATCTTTAAATTTGATTTAGGTTGTCCCTTGTAAATGGCCTGAAAGGTCACTGCTAGAATATTTAGAAAGCTGGTTTTTTTGTTGTTGTTGTGTTTTGTTTTGGTGTTGTTTTTTTTTTTTCCCACTTGCCTCCACCATAGCTCAATATTTGGTTTTGATTGGTATGTCATATGACATCTCAGCCGATACGATACCCTTTTGCTTTTACCCTCAAACATCAATAATACAGATCATATTTAAAACAGAAATGTAATGGCACTTTGTTTACTGGTTGAATAACAGTAGACTATATTTTAGCATTATGAGATAGAACTAGCTCTTTTCATTTTTATTTTTTTTTAGAAAAACAGAAATGCCTTTTCATTTAAACTTTCAAGCACAAATCTTGCATTTTTCATCTCAAAGAATTACAATTCCCTTCACTATGTGCAATGTTAATAATGAAAAAAGAGAGAGACTTACTCAGTTAACATTCTGATTTTTCAAAATATAAATGAAATTCCCTCATGCTCTCTTAACTACTTTCTTTTATGGTACTGAAAGATTACTACCCTTAATTTGTAGCAGTAGAAATGTGGAAAACAGGTTGAATAGCAGCATAGGACCACAAAGAGAATCCCTAGAGAAAACAGAAATTGTATCAAGACTACCTGATTTTATCACTACTCCACAGAAATTAGTAATTTTTAACCACGTCAAGTTGAAAAGCAGCAGCTAATTAGTGGTTTAGAACTCAGGATGAGCATTTCTTATAATCTGGCCCTGTTAAAACATGGTATTTATGTGAAGAGCAAGAGACCACTCGTCACAGAGAGGCCTGCTGAGGAACAGAACTGCTGGTTACTGAACATCTCTGATGCTAACCAGGGCAAGCAAGAGATGCCGAGTACTTAGTTGAGTTTAAAAAACCCAGCTCACTAGATGGCACTACGACTGAAACAGAACCGGCTACAGGTCAACCAGGTCCCTGTGTCTCATTCCTTCCCGGCTTTCTGTGGGTATCATTCTTTTATGCCTATTCCAAATTTTTGCATATTATCTCTGATACTTCCTCAGCATTATCAGCATCTTTACCAGATTTCCTCAAATACTGCTTTCAGTATTTCTGAGGATGAAGCTTGGAATTTGTGGCTTATCTATTTTCCAGAAAGCAGATACAGACAGCACTACAGCCACTCTGGGTATGAACAGCACACGGCTTAAGCCCTTTTTCTTTGCTTTCTGTACAGAAAGCTGTGGGACTGTGCTGTAGTGTTTCATCACAAAACAGCAGTCACCAAAGTATAAAAACCATGGACTGCAAAACCATTTGCCTGTTGTAGTCCAAGAGTGTTGATTGGTATGTTTCTAGCTTTTGCAAATCTTTTCACTGAAAGAGAAATCTACATCCACATAAACTGTAAGGGAGAGCAAGACCCCTTAGGATTTCTCAAGTTGCCACAGCACAGGCCACTATCCCCATGCTGCTTGCCAGCTGTGAAGTAACACATCACAGATAAGCAAACCTGCCCCAAAAGGCCATGCTGAAAACTTAGTGCACTCTGCCAAAGTGTGATTGAACTTAGCAAGGTCCTAGTTCTGCAGGATTCTTATGTGGTAAGCCAGAGATGTCTCCTGTAGCTTTTTTTTTTTTTTTTTTTTTTTTTTTTTTAACAAAATACTTTATAAAATTGAATGTAATATTTACCAAATTTGCATTATGGAATCTGCATCTTCTCTGTCCTTCAGATTTCATTTGTAAAGGGCACAAGTGCATGCAAAAATCAGGTTAACAGCTGGTGTTCAGGCATCTGTGAATAATCTAGCACTCACTTTGGGACCATATGACAAATGCATGACCTTGTTGGCTTTTTTTTCCCTTTAAACAGGATAATGACAAACAAACTGACAACACTATTGAAGTTAAGATGTCACCCAAGTATCACCAAAGAGAGTTTCTATTGCCTCACAGGACACATGCACAAACAGGCTGCAACAAGCAGGGGGCCAAATTTGGAAGCAGTAGATTAGCAGCATTATATCTTTTAATGGAAGATAAGATTTTAGATCATGATTTCCCAATGAGAGTGTACAGAGAAGTCATAGGGTGAATACACACATGACAAAAAGCTCTACTTGGAGGTTTACAGGCAAACTATTGGCAGATGCTACCAGATTATTCACTAGTTAAAAAGATTTGCTGCAATCTTCAAACTTTTTCAGTCACAACATGGAAAAGATGCGGATCCTTGGACTGGTCCACCTGTAGCCACAAAACTATCTCCAACTTGTGTTAATCATTTTTTACATGAAAATACTGATACCTCACCTTAGCTGGTGCCTGGCTAACTATCACAGGCTCTTGTTGCTCACATTATGCTGTAACACCCTGTGGAGAGTCAGCAAGGACCAGGGCAAAAGTGGGGTTGCTGGTAGCAGGCAAGGCAGGAGGCAGCAGGGAGGGGACTCAGGGACAGCTCAGTTCCCCCCAGTATCACTGATCTCTAAGGCAAAAGATAGGAGGATAAGGATGGCACCATGGTTCTGCCACCAGCAACCTCCTGTGTCCTGGCCATGGGCTGCTGCCTGCCCTGCCAGTCTCAGCCTTTTTCATTCACCAGCAGACCTTGTCTTTCAATAAAAACCAAAGAGAAGTGTTAATCAGCAGGCCTGAGTAATTAATAATTAAGAATAAAAGAAACCATAATCAAGGAATTAATCAATAATTATTCAGGGAATTAATTAATAATAATAAAAGTAAACATCATGCTCCCGGTGCCAGATGGATTTCTCCAGGACTTAGTATTACTGTCTCCAGTGTTGCATGCAAAAAGGGGGGTGCAACGAAAATAAAATGTGTAAAAACTGCTAGAACCTTTCAGAGGGCAGATCACCGCCCCCCAACCTCCCCCTCGCAGCTTTCTCTGGGCAGTCTCTGACATTGTACAAGAGTTTTGTTCAAAAGCCACTAGAGTGCAGCAAATCCTCGGGGTTTAACAGAAAAGCCACCAGAACCCCCAGGAAGTTTTTCAAGTCAAACACCCGAGTAGCGCCAGCATCTCCCCCACCCCTCATCCCAAATTCCAGAGCTTCAAGTACGTGTGTATTCTGTGTACACAAAACCACAGAGCTCTCCCCTACAACAGCAATGGCATAAGCCAGGCAAAACACAGCCACGATACGGGGAGCGGCGTGCTAAGGAAACACCTAAATATTTTGCTTAAACAGAGCTGACATTCCATCCGCCCTCAGCCACGGCTGCCTGGCCACCCCCTCGCATCCCCCCCAGGAGTTCGGTATCACACACCACACGGCACGCCTGCCTGTCACAAACACGCCTCTGCTGCTGGAGACAGCGGGTTCATTTTCCCCGATTTTTTCTTTCCCCGATTTCCCAGCTTCGGGTGCTCCCCGCCCGGTGACGCCGGTGACACAGATAACGAGGGCCCCGTGGGCAGGGCCGTGCCTGTAACCACCCGGGGACGGGGCTAGGCCCGAGAGAGACCGTGGAGCGGGACGGGGTTTTCCTGCTCGGCTCTTCCCTCCCTCTCGGGGCTGGCGAGGAATGAAGCCCAAGGACCCGGGACTGGCGTCCCTGTCCCCGCCGGGGCTGCAAACCGCGGGGGGGGCTGCTGTGGGGCCGGCCCAGCAGGGAGCAGGGAGCAGGGAACAGGGAACAGGGAACAGGGAGCAGGGAGCAGGGAACAGGGAGCAGGGAGCAGGGAGCAGGGAACAGGGAACAGGGAACAGGGAACAGGGAGCAGGGAGCAGGGAGCAGGGAGCAGGGAACAGGGAACAGGGAACAGGGAGCAGGGAACAGGGAACAGGGAGCAGGGAACAGGGAACAGGGAGCAGGGAGCAGGGAGCAGGGAGCAGGGAGCAGGGAGCAGGGAGCAGGGAACAGGGAACAGGGAACAGGGAGCCGGGAGCGGGGAGCGGGGAGCGGGGAGCGGGGAGCGGGGAGCGGGGAGCAGGGAGCCGGGAGCCGGGAGCAGGGAGCCGGGCCCGGCCCCAGCTATCGGGTATTGGGGTCAACGCAGATCCAGCCCAGGTGTGTTCGGTGCTGGAGCGATCCCGGGATTTTCCCCTCCCGGCCCGGATGGTGGACAGGGGGCACGGGGATCCAATGGGATGTTCCGTGTCATGAAGTGCTGAGGATGTGGGGAGGAACGGCCGGGAAGCGCACGGTCTCTTGTGGTTTCGGGGCTGGGCACGGCTCCGCGGGGGCAGCGTGTGGTATATTACGTTGTCATTTGTTATAATTCGGTTATTTAATTGTTTGTACCTGAACACAAGAGTCTATTTCCCTTCCCGATTCGCTCCCGCGTTCCCGGAGGAGAGGGACAAGCGAGTGGCTGCAGCACACAGAAGTTACCGACTGGGGAAAAGCCCAAATCCGTGGTGGTGCTTGGGGTGGGACGGGGCCTGAAGGCTGTGGCCTGGGGCTCAAAGCCAGAAACTCAAGTCCTTTATCTGAGGGCTTCAATCAGACAACAAGTCCCATGTGCTTGGTCTCTCTAAGTCCTATAGTTTTGAGGTCCACAGAGAGACCAAATGGGTGCCTTTTGGGGGCTCAAAACCCAGACTCAGTTGGTCAGCGTTAGAGCTCAGGGACATTACATCCTGCAACAAGGGCTGAGGCAGCTACACATGATCAAGTCTTTGGAAATGACATTGGAAAGAGACCAAACTCATCTGTTTTGGGCTCAGAAATTAAGACTACGACCCATGTCTTGGGGGCTAAAGCCAAATTCATGCAGTCATGGTTTTTTTTAGCTTACAGAGCTGCATTTTGAAGTCTTCGAACCAGGCTTATTTGGCCAGGAAGTGCTCGGAAGTGGACACCGGTGTCTGGGGGACTTGAAGCAGAGCCCAAGTCTCTTGTGTTTGTGCTCACAAACAGACCAAATCCAGAAGCAGAGGCTCAGTCCTCCACGTTGCGGACCTTAAAACCGGCCCGTTTAACCAGTGTTTGGGCTCACAGCCCACGTCCTGTGCTGGCTCCCCACCCGGAGCCCCGGCCCTGCGTGGACACACCCAGGGGGCCCCAGGGTCGAGTTGGCAGCGCCTGCAGCCCCGAGAAGGGCCCCGGGGAGAGTGAGGCCGGGCTGCTCCGGGTGGGGAAACGGGGTCCGAGGCAGACGGTGCCTGCCCGTGCCGCTCCCTTTTTCCAGCCTTTACTCGGCGCCCGCACGAAGCTGCCGCCTTTATTCCGCCAGCCCAGCGCCCGCGGAACCCCAGCAGGACACCGGCTCCCCCAGCTCACTGAAGTCGGCACCGCGGGACTTGTGCCCCCAGGTCCAGCCGCCGATCCCCGATCCCACCCGATGCCCCGGAACGCGGCTCCTCCTGCCCGCGGCGCCGGGGGCGGGCGGTGGTGGTTGTGGGGGAGGCAAGCAGCGAGGCCTGGGCCCGGGCGAGACCAGGCCCGGTACTGCCGCAGCCCTCCGGCCGCAGCGGACACGGGCCAGAGCCGGCAAAGCCGTCCCCGGGGTGCCTCACCACCCCTGGGCTCCGCTCCCCGCCCCCGGGCAGTGCCGGGCCTGGCGACACCGCCGCTCTGAGGCGGGACGGGCGGGGCCTCAGGGCGCGTGCGCGGGGCTGTCCCAGCTGGGGCCGGGGGTGCAGGGAGGGCGCGGCGGGCGGGGCCGGGGCTGGGGCCGGGAATCTGGAACCGAACCTGGGGAGCGGGGCAGCGGCTCCGGGTTGTCTCAGAGCCGGTCTGGGTGGAGGCGGCTCTGGAGCCGCGTCTCTCGGGGAGGTGTGGAATAAAGCCCCGAGGGGCGGAGCCGGCGCTCCCCGTCCTCGGCTGCGCCGTTCGCGGCCACACGGGGTCGGTCTCGCCCAGCGGGTCCCCTCGGCCCGATCTCCAGCACTGCCCGAGCTCCCCCGACTCCCGGTCCCGTCCCCACCTCCCGCCCCTTGGTTGGCACCTGATGGGGTTGGGGTTCCGCCGGCGGCTTGTGGGGCCGATTCCATGGGTGGACAGCACAGAGCCGCCCCGGCCTTTCCCGGAGACGTGGTCCCGAGATTGTGAGGCCGGGAAGGGGCCCCGGGGCTGAGCAGTGTCTCGGGAAGAGGAGTCCGGTGTTGATTCCTGGGGTCAGAGCCAGGGGCCGGTGTGGCCGCGGTGCAGGGGGGGCTGGGGCAGCGGGAGAGGGGTGGGAGCTGCACAGGGATCTGAGGTGGGTGTGTGGGACCCCGACTGAGGTGGGGGTCCCGTCCCATTGCCATTTCTGCACCCACTGAGAAAAAATTGACGCATGATACAGTCTCCTATATCTGAAATGCCTATTTAACAGCTGTCCACCAGCTAAACCCCACATTTGGGTAGTGAAGTCAAATGCTGAAGGTCTCAAGTGTCTGAGATAAAATTCTTCTGAGGTTCTGCTGTCACGGTCCATCTTGCATCCTAAACACACACCTGTCTACAGGGCTGAGCTTCCAAACTCAGTTCCTAGAAGAAATGTTTCCCCCCTCAACATTTCTGTACTCCCCGGGCACCAGCAAAGCCACACCAGGCCCATCCTCCACTCAAGCCTGAACAACCTGTCTGACTCACAATAAATCGCCAGTTAAGCTGTTATCACTTGCCATAGAAAATTATTGTGGACAAAATAATTTCCTTTTAAATTCTCACCTAATAAAAGAGGGAGAGAAAGGGCTCTTATGCCACACTGGGAGGAAGGGCAACGTGAAGTGCAAAAGCTGGCTGGTTTGGTCTGTGAAATGCCATTCAGGCAACCTTTTCCAGTGTTCTCTCTTTTCTTGTCTGTCCAGGCCACAGTGTATTTGCTTGCACCCAGCGAATGTCACCATGTCAGAATGTCTGCCCAGGAATCTGGCTGGCTTTACTTAGAGCTTAGAATTGCCAGGGAACATTTCTTTTAAGGTGAAAAACATTAAAAATCTAATTAAAATATTTATAAAAAAATTAATACATATGTACACATGAAGAAGATTTTGAGGTACTTTTTTTTGTTGTTGTTTTGTTTTTTTGTTTTTTTGTTTTGGTTTTTTTTTTCCCCTATGAAAAAGCTTTCAAAATTCCAACTTGGCTTTATTTGAAGCTAAACATGTGGGGTTTGTTTCCCGGGACTTACTTCTGTGATTCAAGGACAGTGAACAATGTGATCTTGCCTCATTCTGTGCTGTTCAGGCTGCACAATGGGCAGCTTTCTGCAACTCCTTTCCTGCCAAGGGCATCCTTGTCCAGCCCTTCAGCAGCATCTCTGTAATCATGTTGTAAATTAACTTATCCTGAATGCCTGGGCTTTCTAACACAGACTATTCAAGGTCAAGGCTTTCTAATACTCTGGATTAAGGACCTAAAGGAACAAAACCAAGCCTATAACCACAAGCCCAAGCATAGCTAATCTCCTGCACAGTAACTTCCCCTTTAACGTTAAACAAAAACCTTCCAAATTAGAAGCTGGCCACAAGATGGTCCCACCACGCACAGGCACTTGGTGAACTATCCTAAGGAAAAAAACCAAAGGCTGACACTATTGCATCCCAGGACACACCTCAGAACCCTGCTCTGCTGGGGACACACTGGTGCCCGAGGCAGCCGTGCACCTCACTGCACATACACACACAGCACTTCCAGCAGACTGGGGACATTTCATTTTTTTCCTGGTGGACAAGGATTATGTTGAATGAACATTTCAAATTCCAGATGATTTCTTCATGAGGGCAGCTGTGACTGTTCCAAGCCTCATGTGGTGTTCTGAGATGCATAACAAAATGTACACACTTCACCTAAGTGTGAGAGCAGCACTGCCATCCCTCTGCAGGACCCACGGAGACCTCCTCCCCTCTACTGCAGCCATCCCTGTTGCAAATCGGGCCACATCCTAAATTAAGATTATATTCCTGCCTCCTCCCACACCCTGAAGGGTGCTGACAGCCTGCTGAGAAGCCAAAACTGAACGTATCAGTGGAAATCTCAGAGCTGTTTGGTCTCAGCTGCTGCTAGAGGCATTGTCACTGCCTCACCAGGTCCCCATGCTCCTGCTGGACTCTCCTGGAACCTCACCCACCCACCCTTCCCCATTGGTCCCAGCTCTGCATTTAAGCTCAGGCCAGGGGCAGCATTTGGTTCCTGCTCAGGTGCTGTACAAGTGGATCTGGTTTCTTGTTGTCATTAGCTTTAAGTTTGTCCATGTTCCCGTTTTACTGTAACCTTTTGGTGTTTTCTGGCTGATAACATAAGGCTGGAACATGTTTTGTTCAAGCATTCCATGTAATGCAGACTTGATGCATGTGGGTGGGCTGGGATTTTTTATTAAGCTTTGCTTATTGCACAGTGAGGGGCCATTTATGTTCCAGTCATGGCCTTCTGAATAAAAGATAATATTATTTTTAAAAAACAAATTTATGATTTTAGTATTTCAGTTGTGTTGCACAGAATTCGGGTAAGGAAGGAGAGACTTATTTTAAAGGTTGTGGAAGAGATTTTAAGTTTAGCTGTAAGAGGAGGTAGGAAGCTCTTGATGGTGGGATGAACAGTATCAGCCTTAGCCATGGATTGTAGAAAGGCAGAAACAAGTGAGGCAAAAGCCACCATCGAGGTGGGTACAAGGGCCAAGTTGTTTAACCTGGGCTGTACACTCTGTTGTTTCCCCTTGTTCCTGTTGATTTAAACGCTGCCTCCTACCCAGAGAGTTTGGATCTAAAAGCTGTAGCTTAGTAGCAGGTTCAGAGCCCAAGAGCCTGTGCTGAGCTGGGGAGCACCTGGAGCTTTGGGGATGGCTCTTGGCTGAAGTGGCTGTGGACAGTGTGGCCAAGGGTTGGTGGAATCTGTAGAGGTAATCATTAGTCCCTGACCCTGATACCCAGCTTCTAAAAGCAAAGGGATTCCTCAGCTTACTCCAGGTTTGTATTTGGGATTATGCAGCAATACAATCCTCAACATCATGAGCTGTGAAGGCCTTTTAATAACAACAATGTTGTCTTTATTTCTCTTGCTCCTCCATTCTCCAACATTTTTTTTGGCAGGCAGTGTGAGTCCTGTGGGATGTAAAATAGCTCTGCCTTGATGGGGTGTGAAAAGCTAGTCTGAACTGGGAAATGGTGCTTAAGAGGTGTGAGTGTGGTGAGGTTCCAACACCAACAGCCCCAGTTTGACTGCAGAGGAGATTAAATACTGTCCTGTGCTGTTTTCTTGGTGTACCTCAGGGTTCTCATCTTGAGAAAGAAGAGCAAAGCACCAAGGACTTAAAAGCCTTTGTTATCTGCATCTGTTCACATACTGAAATCATCAAATGCATCCATTTGCCTAAATGAATACACTTGTAATGCTTCCTGCCCTCAGCTGTGTGTTAATTCTCATTGCATTTGTCAGCCTTTGTGACACTTTCAGGTGACAAGTGCCCAGGGAAAGGTGTCCTTTCTGCTGTTGTCATTGGGGTTCAGACCTTGCAGTTATTCTGAGCTTCACTGAAACACAAACTAGATCCTTCGTTACTGATGGTAAGTGAAAGCCCAGTTCATGTGTGCTGTGGGGATGTCTAGAAAAAAAAACAAATGTGTGAAGCTTTGTCTTCCAAATTGTTTTTCTGCAATTATAATTAACCTACTGTTAGGAAACAATATTGGAATTTAATGGCAGTCAATAACTGAGAGAGGAACCATTGATTTTCATCACTTTCCAAGAAGACACATAAGTGTGTGCTGTTAACTTTTAAGTTGTTCACTGCTCGGGCTTCTTGGCTGCAAACTAGTGTTTTGGTAGATATGCTGCAGTCAGCTGATTCAGAAATAATTGGATGTACATCCTCTCTAGTGGTAGAAGTGGTTTAAGAATCCTCTCCTTTTCCACTCAAAGCTTACTCTATAGAAGTCCTGTGTTATGCTGATGCAACCTCTTATCAGATACTGCAAAACCAGACTAATAAATTATTTTTTTTTTTAAATCCTTAATAAATAAATAAATACCAGCTATTAGCTGTGATTAAAAGTGAGACTAAGTAACTGGGGTGGAAAGAGGAGGCACATTTTGAAGTAGCATTGTCCTGGAGAAAAATGTAGGACTGCAATGTGAGCATCAACATTTGAGTGTAGCAGACTCTGGATCAAACCTTTGGAACAAAATGGGAATTCAGATATCAGTCCTGGAGCTGAACTCTTCCATCTTGCTCTGATATTTACTCTCTCTCCAGGGTACAGGATGTGGCAAAAGTTTTATATGATGTGTAACTTGATGTCTTGCTGCAACTTGACAGAGATGTGTGTTTGTGAGTACTCTGATTTTCATTAAGGGTTTGTCTGCTGTTTATGTACCAGCATTCAGCAATCACTTCTTTAACCCATTTTCCTACAGCTGCCTTTATTTTAACAATCACTTATCAGAAGAATAACCTCCTGAAGCAATTTAGATCAGTTCTCCAATAATAAAATTAACTAATTAACTTTTTGACTAATGGTCTAAGGGGAGTTATGTATAAAGTACGACTATACAAGTTTAAGAAAGAAAAGCCCTGAGAATGAAATAATTGTCTTCTGCAATCACACTGTCCAAGGAGAGGATACATTACAAACGAATAATATCATGTTGAAGAAACAGTGAAGCTTAGCTTTGAAACAATGAACTCTGGATTTAAGCATTTATCTCCTACAGTTGTATGTTATTTTCTTTACTGTGTCCTGGGAGCCCATTTTCAGAAAACAGAATCAATCTAATTCCTTCAGGCATGTGTATAGCTTATTATTCAAGCAAATGTATATCTTTAGCCTCTGGAATACTGTGTTCCATTACCCACATTAAAAAAGTGAATGCATGAAAGTGCTGGCTCCCTTTCTGCTCAGAACAAATAGCATCCTATGAGCTCTTAAATAGAAAGCACCACCACAGAAGCCGCCAGGAGGCAGCACATTAAAACATTTGTGCAACAATCCACACATCACAACATTAAACCTCCCCCCCGCCCAGAAAAAAAAAAGACCCTTCCCTCTTCCAAATCTTCAACCTTGGTATTTAGCAAATGTGTTCTCCCCACCCCCCTCCTTGTCATGCTTTACAATATCTCTACATACCTGAAATAATCAGCAATTCTACTGCTGGAAAACAGCTTACTGCAGGCTCGCAGTAAAAATGGAAGTCAAATTGATTTCTGGAATAGCATTTAAGTGGAAAAAATGAGTAAACAAAGTAGTTAGAAGTGATATGAAAAAATATAAAACCTCCCAACAGAGTAAACCTCCTTTGCTTCCTCTCGGGTTTACCAAAACATTCCAAACCTCTGAGCTCTCTCCTAACTATTTTTTCTTTTTGTCCTTTGCTGGTGCAAAAGGCTCTTCTCATTTGTGGCTCAGCATACGATAAGAGAGTCCAAAATCACTATAGATATATATGACAGCTTTTTAAATGCTACTTATTTTTGATTTTACATTATTCATGGACTTCTATGTATCTTGCAGTCTGCAATGGTAGATGTAGAGTAACTGTTCTTACAGCATCTTGTGTTGCAGGCTGAGCATATGAAACAGTAAGGTGGCTACAGAGATGTGCCAACTACCTGCAACATTTCTAAACATAGACCCTAGAATACAAAGTATGTGTGAAATTGATCAGCACAGTACAGCATAAATGGTATACAACTGGGTCCTTAGAAAAGGAATATAAGTAGTAATTAAAAGACAAACCAGGAAAGCAAACACTCCTACTTCCAAGCTGAAAATTTGGCTGGTAAAAAACTACATTTGTGCTTCTGACTGGTTAATTCAAACAGAGGCTCCATTTTCCAGTGCAAAAATCATGATTAATTGGGAAATCAACACACAAGCACAGTGTCAGCAGAAATCACAAATTTATTAATTCTTAAATATATCAATCATTTACCATTATGGCAAGAAATATGTACACTGTGTCCCATGATAAACTGCAGTGTTCCAAAATGACAGAGGTGTATAATTCCATTGTGGTGGAGAGAACAAATCACAATTTCCTCACGTCTTGGTGTGGAAGACAAACTTGGTCTACAGTAATACGTCAACACCACATGCTATGTTAGAAATATAAAAAAAACACCCTACACCTAACTTGTTAATTTTAAATACAGTTATGCCACTTATAGCTGCTTCACAAAAAAAAAAAAAAAAAAAAAAAAAAAGTAAAGAAATTAATGAGAAAAAAAATTAGGCCATTACTTTTTTCACAGATCCCATTGGCAGGTTAATATGGCTCAACACATTTATTGTAGATGCTTATTTTAAATATAGTTTATAGTTTAAAATCATGTAGTAATTATCAGAGAAGCTTAAATCCATCTACTATATATCCACTAGTAACATCAAAATGTTTAAGAACTGCTTTTGATTAGTAATCAACACAGAAAGGTGAAATGGTACAAATTAGGAAGTGTTTCCCATTTTAAAAACTTTGTAAATTTTTAAGTGCTAAAAAGGACACTGATTGAGATCTCATGCACTATCCAGCGCTGCAGCAAACAGTGAGCCCTGTTGGTAACAGAACAGTTAACAAATGGAGAAGAAATAACCAATGCCTGTATCTTTCTGTTAAAATTGGAAAGGAATAAACCTTGCTTGCAAGGATGTTTTCAGAGCAACCCAAGGGAAACAAAACTAGTCCCTGCTAAAAAGTTTGTGTTCTGAAGTGCCACTGAGAGCGTTCCCTGCGCAGCAGCCAGGGATTGGCAACAAGCAGAGCAGGCGATGCTGCCAACGTGGTCGTCCTTGATCCTGTTTGCTGCGTGAGGATTTACAGAAACTAAGAGCAGATTGGAGGGAGGGGGGATCAAATCTGCGATAAAGTGTTAAGAGTCTTACTAGAAAACCAGTGTATCCAGAATACATTTCCAGAGAAGCAACAGCAGCAGTGTAAAGTACGTAAACTCTTTATACTAAGCTTTTAAGGCCTATATTTCTTGAGTGCATTAACAACTGGTCTAGAGCCTAACCAGAATTTTGTATTTTTTAAAGCCTCCTTAAAAAATTTACAGTACACACTAATAGTGATAAAAAAAAAATAAATCTGTCTCTATTCTTCCATTTTAATCCTCAAAACCTGCCCCTCGGTCTCACTTAGTTTCTCACAATTTATAATTTTGCTTAATCAGCCAATAATTTTTGTTTAACATAGTAAGAAAACAAAGGTAAAAACTCAAACAAACAAAAAAAGCAGCTGCTGGCACACCAGAACATCGGCAGTTAATTCTGCAGCGACTAAGCCAGCAAATGATAAGATTTTTCCAGTTTACACAGACTAATAAACTAAAAAGGCTTCAGCTGGTACAAAGCCAAGATATTATCACTTCCATATTTATCAGTGATTTTGTCTGTCTGCATGCTATAATAAAAATCTGTTTTAGAGTAACAGAGCTGCCAGCAGAAATCCTAGCCATTCCTACCAGAGCCAAAGCAAAATCCTGGGACTCAGAAGAGGGCAAAAAGGAGAAGTCATAAAACAGTTCTTAAAAAGAAATGTAAAATGTACTTTTTCTTTTTTTTTCCTTTTTTTAATAAACAGGATAGATTTTAAAGTTGTCTGTCAAAACTTGGCATAAATGGAGAAAGTGACAAATGTATTCTGTATCTACTGCTGTCCATCAAACATCTTTCTTTTGTCTCTTATGCCTTGTTATTCTCTATTTGCGTGGAACATCACCTTCATTGAAATGTTAACAGTGTACAGATGGAATATACAGCAACATGGTGCATCACAAATGCGTTACATGAAGAACCTTCACGACTTCATGCACTCAGAAACATGCATGAAGAGAACGGGATGGCCAAGATGGTTATCAACCAGGTGCATTGGGTACAGAAAATGCAAGAGCAGCACCGCTGATGTTTTTTAGCTAGGAGGAAGGAGAAAAAAAAACAACATTGCCATTACTGAAGCAATATCACCACCAGGTAACAGTATATGCTTAAGTGTTAGCCAGTACTATTAAAATCTTGTCAAGGTCAATTAACATAATATTGTAAAGGAAACCAAGGGGAAAAAAATTCAAATGTTCAGGCAAAGCATTCTCTTTTACTTTTCAAATGACTTTACAGACATTTCTCATCTTTACAACATGCCAGAGAGGCTGTTAAATTAAACAGGAAACTGAGGTAGGAAGCCAAAGTGCCTTAATTGACGCCTTAGAGAAGGGAGGACAGAATTCAGATGTGAATCTCTTGAGATGAACTTACTTCCTTGGCATGTACATTACAGCCACTGCCATGGCGTGAGATTCCCACACAAAAACTGAACTGAGGAACAAGGAAGAATCAGATGTCATTTACATGCGAGACATGCTAGAGCTGTATGTAAGGAGAAAATGCAAGAAAAGGAATGTGTAAGAAAGTAGTTAACTAACTTGGTTTATAATATCATTTGTATTACCGTATCATCTAGGGGCTGAAGTCATGGTGGGGATCCCGCTGTGCTAGGCACTGTACAAACACAGAACAAACACTTCATTCAAGTTTTCCTGCTGTCTGCTATTTAACTTATGAAAACATATGAAGGTGTAAGGTGTGATAAGCAAGGGAATATAAGCTTGGGAGCCTCAGGTCTGAATTTAGGTTTAGGAGTCAGTTTTAGGTCTGACTGCCCTTTGACAGTTTAGCCCTTTGACTGCCTGTATCACACAGGTCCATTCTCTGTGCATGTGCAGACCTGGCTCTGCAGGAACACATCTGCACAGGTTCTTAAGATCATGGAATACAGAACAAAATATTCTACCATCAATCTCATCACTCAGAGAGAAACAAAGAACAAGACAAAAACAAAGTTTGTCTTTTCTGACTTGCAGCAAAAGCTGCAAATAAAATTTATTCATAAAGTAATTATACATTTGTGCTTATATTATTTTAAAAATAAATTATCTGCCATCAGGCAACACTTCCATATCCATAGGTACCAAAGATGAGTTGTCTCCTTAGGTTTATGGATGCTCCTTACTGTAGTCCCCAAAACATGCTACTGTGCTCACAGCAACTGATCTGAAATACCCTACCATACAAAGTTTGCAAAACCAGATCTGTAATTGCACAACTGTAATTGCTTTTGCAAGTTTATTAGATTTTTAATTCTTTCCAGACATTATGGGTAAGCTACTCTTTTATTACAGAAGTCCCATCGTTACTGTGTATGTGTAATCATTCAATAAATAGTAGCAGACTATACACATTTCAAATATGACACAAGAAAGAAAGAAAGGATAATCTTGAACAGTATATTAATTACATTTCTCCTGTAGTTTTCCGAAGTGTAGCTATTGGTATCCTGCTGCTCTGACTGGGAAAAGTAAAGGTGAAGCTCTAGGCAGTCCAAAAGATCATCAGGATGGGTTAGAGAAGGTGAGTTCTGGCATGGTGCTACATGGGAAGCTACCAGTTAAACTTCATAAGATGGTGATTAGAGAAATATGTAAAATAAGGAAAATGGCAATGCTTGATCAGCCTGGAGGAAACTCACTGGCCTTTACCAATGACCTGAGCACAAGCAGCAGGACTGGGCTCATGGAGTATACTTACACTTGGGTGCAAGGCACTGTAAACACAAAGGAAAACTGGAGTATTGTGCAAGAAGAACCAGACAACCTTGAGGGCTGGGTAATGTTCTGTGTATGTTAACAGAAATGTTATGTGTAATAATAGGAAGCACAAAGCTGCACACTCAGAAGTAAGTTTCAATAAGCTCACTGGTTGGAAATGGCAGCTGAGGATCAATGCACAGCTGTCTTACATGATCTGCTGATGTGATCTAGATAACAAGAAGTATAAAAATCATGCCAGAAAACAGCAGATCTAGCATTCTCAACAGGGAAAAGAAAGACATGGTGAAGTTAAATAAAGCCCTGACCACAACTGTACACAGTATTTCAGAAGAATCCAAGCTAAAAGACAAACCTCAAACCAAAAAAGACAGTGAAGAGCTATTAAGGTGGCCAGGAAAATGGAGATCCTACAAGAAAAAGCCAGTCAAGTTAGCTGTGTTTACTTACCTGATAAAAATGGAAGGTGGGAAGTGATCTAACCAACCTTCATAGTAAACAGCTCATGTCTGCATGGCTATCCCCAGTATGGAACAATGATGGAATAAGAATAATCAAGGATAAATTGAAATACAACCAAAATTTAGGCTGGGAAGTAAGGCTTCTATCCATCAGACTAATGATCCTTCAGAATAGTGTGATTTGAGCAACTCTAATAAATCCCCCTCTGAATTCCAGATGAGGGCCAAGTAAGGGATTTATATGATATTGGTTCCAGTGATCCGAAGGAGTTACACATCTAGGGCTCTACTGCAATCTCAGAGCACCTCTTCTTAAGCCCTAGCTGTGCTCTAAGGCTTTGAGCTGCTACTCCTCAGGCTGGCCACCTGCACTCTTTTCTGTCTAACCCCTCAGGCTCAGAACACTCAACTGACACAGGCACAACCCTGGTTTCTCAAAAAATTACCTCTCAGCCTCTTCTCTTCCCATCCTCAGCAGTCCCCCAAATCTATACCTTTATTAGAAAGCAGAAGCAGCCATGAAGAACTGACATTACACAGGTCCTAAATAGTGGCACTGCTTCTGAGGGTCAAATCTCAGATCCGTATGTACGCCTGCTTTCCCTTGAGATGTGCAGTCTCAAGAGAACGTTGGTAGGAGCAGCACATTTCCCAACCCACATCAGCCCATCACATGTGCAAACTTTACATGGAATCAGTAGTGAGGCTCCTGTTACAACACTGGGCTTCACTTCAAAAAGAAAGAGCTGCCGTAGCTATTCAGTATATAAAAAGTCTCACTGAAAGAATTATTGGGCAAATTCTATAATCTTCCATGAAAACAATAAAAGAATGGCTATTTTGTTGCCTTCTGGTTTTGTTTTCTAATTATGAGTGCAATAAATTAACTTTTCTCTTTAGGATTTTTTCTGTTAACATGGTTAAGTTAAAAAAATTGATACTGACCTCCTTCAAAAAAACTTCTCTCAATAAAAAAGCAGTGAAAAAAAATCTCAAAGGAAAATATGAATTCTAGTCCAATTTATGTCATTCTGCTATAAACACTTCCTGTCCAGGATGCATTGGGACAGATGAACCTGTTTCACTTTTGCTTTCTGTCTCTTCACATACTCAAGTTAGATCCCTTGACAAAACACTCCCTTATGAAAAGCTTGATAAACTACATAACACTGCATTTCAATATTATCTGTTTAAACACTGGAAGTGCAGCTGGAATGTGAAAAATAAAGGATGACATGGCTCCTGCTCCCACTGGTTTCACATTTGTAAATTAAATGCAATAGTTATCACTAAGTAATGAAATTACTTTTTCCTAAACAAACAAACAAAAATATTCATCCCCACTTAAGTTTAACACTTTCTTCTATCATGTTCTTTACTTTATCAAGTATTATTTCATATGGGAGAATGGTGTTGCAAGAAGTAAAGTATGGGACATGATTAAGTTTGAAGGATGAATTCTAAGCTCTTATCACCCACACCAGGAAATTCAGACACTATCTGTGTTAAGACACCTCACAAAACCATAATTATATCCCATACAGAGGAATGCACCTGAGCAAACCAAGGCTGCAAACAGCCTCACCTAACTCAGAAGTCAGCGCAGTTGGGCTCTGAGACACAGCAGCATTGGTGAAGGCTGCAAGCAAAAGAAAAGCAAAGGGCCTGGGCAGAAGCTCTTGAAGCTTGATGACTCTTGTTGCTGCAATGATGAGCATGCTGTAACAGGCACTGTTGGAAATGTGGCTCAGGGAATTCAGGTTTGTGCACGCTGAGTCATGGCATGACTGAGGGGATGAGAGGGTGAGCAGAGATGCCCAAGTGAACAAGAGAAAAATGATGAGGGGGGAGATCTGGGCTTACTCACACAGATGTCCTGACTATCAGTGACTATGCCACAGTTAAGCAAAGAGAGTGTGGGAAAAGAGATAAGAATGTGACAGCTACTTGTATGACTTAATTTACAAAGTAAATACATAAACTGGCTCAAAATTAACTTGCAGTGGTCAGAAGTGGGCCTCAGTAAACACAGAGAGCTGGATATCACAAGAAATATTACTCAAAACTCAGTCTTTCAGAACGGTGATACTTTTTTCCCTTGAAACTTTCTCATCAGCTCTGACAGCTACATGAATCCTATTGTTTTTTAGTTTTTCAGGTTTTCCTGAAATTCTGTATCAGGGCTTCCAATTTTATTGTGTGTGGCTTATCTCAGGCCTTATCTACATTAAAACATTTTTCTGTTCTTCAAGCAGGGACTGAGCTGGATCAGTGGGAATCAAAGTTGAAAACAACAACCAAATAAGCATTTTAAAAATATTTGCACCAATACTATATGCACATTACTGAATATAATATACACTCAACAAATGACCACAAGAAATTACATCATTAAGAAGATGGTTTCGTAGTTTTTAAGGCCGAAAGCAGCTATTTGACTGTTTGGTCTGGCCAATATAGTTTAAGCTTGTGGTCAAAATTGTTTCTTACTTGATAGGTACTGTTGGTGACCCTGAACGGTGAAAATGAACATTCTGCCATTTCCCATCCCGGCGGTGCCAGACCCGCGTCTCCTCGGACTGCATCGTCTTTGGCATCCCGCTCCCATCCATGTACTGTGTCAGCCGGATGTACGCAATGCACGCGGCATCCTCGCCCACCAGGTGGACATGAGGATTGAGGATAATGGTGTGGATTGGCTTATTACTTTTAGATAAAGCTAGGAAACAAACACACACAAACACACACGGGATAAATTACGTTTTCTCTACGTAAGCCAAAATAACTCATCTTGCCCCATTTTACAAACCAAAAATCTCGAGCTTAGCAGACACAAAATAGTAATTCTTATTTACTGATAATCATGACTGACAGCCAGCTCACGTCCACTGTAAAAATGAGAACAGTTACAGCATAAAGTAAGTTTTCCCTTGTCCCATAAGGACACCAGTTAAATGCATATTATTTAATCCATATACATACATGGATTAAATACAGTGGTAGCCAACATCTGGAGTTTCCACTTGACTTTTCCCTATATTCCACTTTTATTGCTATGTCTAATGACAGCTGTACTTAGTATTTTCAGTTATAATAATTCAGCTTTCAGCTCACTCTAGTGACAAGTTATCATGCTGTTTTGGAGATAACGAGAATTTAGGAATACAATAATCCCATTTTATGCTCAGACATTTCTCAGGAATTACTGGAGAAACTCGTCTCTTAGTTTACAATATTTTATTACCTTTTCAGTTAAGTCTGCTCTAATATTATCACCTACTGGACTTGATCCTCTGAAACTTTACTAGATACACTCTATGGGTATTTTTTCTTTCTTATAGCTGACATGATTGTAATATATAAGGTGTATATATATATATATTGATATTTTAATATGTGAAAGACAGCTTATCAGATCATCAGCAATAATTATACTTACAGCATGATTTTCTCTTTTCCCTAATGAAAAAAAATGAATGAGAATGACATATCTAGCGCTTGCTTTTTTCTTTTGTACATTTTGATTTTCTCCTTCCAAATATTTGAAACTTTCCTTTGCCACCCAAGGTGCCCTCTGACACTTGAATACGTGCAGCAGGAATAGGAGGAAGAAACACATACAGCAGAACTCTGAATGAAGAAAATAATAGGCCCTTCACTTGCCCAAATCAATTAACTCCCAAATCAAAATGCTAATTTTGGAGAAGCACTATCACAAGGAACAGATGAAGATTCAGAGATGAAAAAGGAAGTGTTTACCATTTTCAAAGTAAAACCGGTGAAAGTCCATCCCTTCTACCAGATTACCCAGAGCTTCAGGTTCAAAGGACGTAAGACCTGGATCACAGATTTTTCTGTGGAAAAGAAGAAATTCTGTAATAAACACATTAAGTTATCCAATACAGCTTTGGAAAGACTTTCTTTTAAATGTTTCCTTTATTCCAGCTGGACATGTTACTTACCTGTGCCATCGCATTGGAAAAGAACAAAATCTAAATGGGGATAAGTAGCAGAGTTCTGGTTTCACCTAAATTAGTAAATTTGGCAGCT
Organism: Phaethornis superciliosus; assembly: GCA_023637945.1. NCBI lineage: Eukaryota > Metazoa > Chordata > Aves > Apodiformes > Trochilidae > Phaethornis > Phaethornis superciliosus. Next base: position 10,317,609 of record JAJQWJ010000011.1, read on the forward strand.
TATTAGCTTATTCAGTGAATTAGCTTTCACATAAATAACCTCTTGACAAAAAAAAAAAAAAAAAAAAAAAAAAAGATTGCCAAAGAAGGCCTCACAAGTTGATGTCATCAACAAGAAGGAAATTTTAACTGTGACTCTGAGAACTGCTTCTGTGCAATTTTTAATTTTTTTTTTTATCTGACAAAATTTAGGTAATAATTTTCAGTAGGTTCCCCCTTACATCTGTACAATGAACGTTTTAATGTGATTGCACCAAACCAAGGTTTACTGCTGGTTAATTCTGGAAACAGGACAAGCAGTGTCACTGTTGAACTGTGAGACCTGTGCTGCAATAGGATAGCATCCACTCAGAGAAACACAGGGGACCAAAAGAAATGCTGAGGAATGTTTTTGAAGTAGCCAGAGAAGAGAAGCAGTGATGGAATTGTGTCTTTGCAGAGAGAAGTCCACTTCTCCCCCCCATAAATTTTTGCACAGTACTCAATAGAGCCTTGTGGAACCTAAATTCCATGTGGTCTTTAAGGCTCTGAAATAAAAATGGGATCCTAGCTAATAATAACCTGTATGTACAATAGAATTTTCTTCTAAGGCTTTTAATGTGTTTTTTGTATCCTAAATCATAAATATGACTTTACTTTTGTACCTCAAAATAGACCACTGCATCTGGCCTGTATCAGGAACAGTGTGGCCAACAGGTCCAAGGAAGTGATTCTGCCCCTGTACTCAGCCCTGGTGAGGCCACAGCTCGAGTCCTGTGTCCAGTTCTGGGCCCCTCAGTTCAGGAAGGAGATTGAGGTCCTGGAGCAGGTCCAAAGGAGGGCAACCAGGCTGGTGAAGGGATCCAGCACAAGTCCTGTGAGGAGAGGCTGAGGGAGCTGGGGGTGTTCAGCCTGGAGAAGAGGAGGCTCAGGGGAGACCTCATCGCTCTCTACAACTCCCTGAAAGGAGGCTGGAGCCAGGGGGTGTTAGGCTCTTTTCCCAGGCAGCTATCAGCAAGACAAGAGGGCATGGTCTCAAGTTGTGCCAGGGGAGGTTTAGGTTGGATATTAGAAAGAATTTCTTCATGGAGAGGGTGATCAGACATTGGAATGGGCTGCCCAGGGAAGTAGTGGATTCTCCATCCCTGGAGATATTTAAAAAGAGACTGGATGTGGCACTCAGTGCCATGGGCTGGGAACCACAGTGGTAGTGGATCAAGGGTTGGACTTGATGATCTCAGAGGTCCCTTCCAACCCAGCTGATTCCATGATTCTAAGAGAGCAGTACATTGGGGGCATCTGAGAATGAACTTCAATAATACATGGATATAAACACATATACACTTATATGTAAATAAGCATATTTATAAATATAGTGTGAAATACATGAATTCTGCTGCAATGAGAAAACTTACGTGTAAGCTTCGAAGTCCCCATTGTTGATAGCTTCAATCAACTGCTCAGTGACTTTGATAATCTCCTGCTTACGAGCTAGGGAGAGATACAAATACCACTCTTAAAATGGAAGGCAAAGTGGAAGGTGAGAGCTGAAAGGCTGTCAAAAGGACAGCCGTAACAAAGGTTTCCTGTCATTCATCAGTTGGTGCAAGGACATGATGTTACAGTACAGTTTTGCACTGTTTTGGCAGTGTAAAGCACTCCTGTACTCAATGAGGAAACAGCACATGGCAAAATCAATCCAGTGTCCTACCATGCTTCTGATCTTTTTTCTTCACTAAAGGATCTGCTATTTAAAAAGCAAAACAAACCCAAATGCAAACTCCAACCCTTAACTTCCAATTAAAGGAAACCAATTATTGTGTTACAAGCAATGCTCTAATGGTTCAAATCCACATGGAGCCTTTACATTTTAAGTGCCTAATACTGATTTTCATGAGTCTTTCTAACACTTGGTGTTCACTGTAGCTTTCTGTGGTTGTGCCTGTCCTGCACCTGTAAAATGCTTATCACATTTGTATTACAATAAACCTCAATTAGATCATTTGGAGATGGAGCAGTACACCTACTAATGACTAATGGTAAATGTTAAATAGTAACATAATGGTATGTGGAAACCACAAGCAGAATATGTATTTCAAGTAAGAATATTCAAAATCAAGAAGCGTTTGCATAAACCTCAAAAGGCAAATGTAAAACAGTTTCACCTTTACCAGTCACAAAATAAGCCCACAGTTCACTATTTGTTAATGTTGATAGGAGATACACTGAAACAGTGCACAGCAAACAAATGTCAGCACAGTGGTATGGTTATTACTAATATCACCTATGAGAGAAGGGCAAAGCTTAAGAGACGTTATCAAGATGGAAAATCTGACTTCACTTTGAAAATTCTGACTTTGCTTCTGCTTTCAGAGAGGTTTTTGAGGAACAGAGTTTTATATTTTTACACTCTATATTCATCATTTGGTAAAGTTCAACCTCTTACTGATTAAGTTCAACCAGAGTAGCACTGCTCTCAGATTCAGATTTTTGTGAGTTTAGTGCTAAATGGCTAAGCGAGACAGATTTTACCGATATATTCGCAAGGATATAACTTACACTGAACTCCTTATAAAAGCTCAGAAAATCCTTTTGGAAGATCAAGCTTGAAATAAAAAGAAATGCAAGCAACTAGGCTGCTGTAGCTCTTGTACAATCAATAGTTGTATTTCTTATGCACACTCCTACACACAGACAAGACTAATAGCATACACACACACACACAAATACGCCTGGAATGTTAGAACGGAAGAAAGCTCACATTCTTCTTCAAAAAGAAAAAGTTGGGGCTCGTAGGCAGAAGGCAAGTCTCCAGTGCTGTACTGCAATACCTGGCATCATGGTGTTAAAGAACCTTTCAATTTCTTGTATGATCCACCAGCTCACTTAGTAAGTAGATATCTAATATACTCAGATAAAAAGCAGCAAAAAGAAACCAGCAAGGAAAGAAGTAATGGAGAAAAAAAATAGTGGACATAAAGGTGTACCAAGGCTTCTTTTTCAGTTCTTGACTACTAGGTGGCATGATGGGTAAGAATATTCCAAGTATGAATTGCCTTATTTTTCACAAAGATTGTGGAAAGGACAAAGAATTATAATGAAGAGAAGTTTTGACTGCAGCTGGGCAATGGCTCCATTGTCATATGGTTAAACAACACAGACCAAACTGTGGCTGTTGTATGGCAATGTCAGCACGAGCCAAGTCGTGGGATGGCTGAGTACAAAAGAATGGTGCAGTGTTAGAAAAGCTGTCAAAAAGAAATGCAGAATATGCAGGCTTCGTGCAGTGAGGAAATCATAAGTTTTCCATGCTACATCTCATATACATAGAACTAAAGGGTTTGTCTAAATAACCAGGTCACATATTCCAATCAGACACTAACAATTACAGACTATTATGTCAGACAGTGGAAAATGATGTAGAAACCTCTGATGGCTGCTACATAGTCATGAGATCAGGTTATTGGGTAACAATGTAAGCAATGAAAACTTTTACAAAGGTACTGTAGCTTCCACGTAAAACACGTGGAGATGCCTGTTTGCTTTCACTTGGCTAGAGACAATTAGTTAAAGGTGGCCAGAGATCTGTGTGCTCCATCACAGTGTGATGAGATGATGGACTGCACAAGAACACACTGTTTCTTTGGCATTAGGAGCTATGAGTGTTATGGCTGCCTATTCTCTCCCATTAAAATCTCATCACACAAGGACTGCATCCAGACTCACATCAGGGAAGAGTTTGTTTGGTACATGACAAAAATACTCTAAGATACAGGAGTAAAACTCAAAAATTCTAATGGAATTCTGGTAAGACAAATCGTCTTAATTTTTCAATTAATTAAAAGTATTTGGAAGCCAGGGAAATGCATTTCCCTTACTACTCTTTGCTTTCAAAGTGTGATGACATCTCTGCTAAGCAGTGAAGCACCTTTCCAGAAAAGGGAGGCAGCCTGTTCACAGATTAGCACATGAATTTGAAGATGACTAAAATTATTCCACTTCTTACTCACTCACATATTGTTTCTTGAGGAAAAAAACCCTAAACCCTTAAAACTTTTCACCTCAGTACTGTTGGTGCACATCAGACTCGATTAATCTCACAGCAATTTGTACATGTATAAGTACAGACAAGTGAGTTTGTTCTCTCAGCTCCTCTCCCTGAAAGCCAATGGAGAGAAATAAGCACTTTCAGGGCACGATTCATCATAGCCTAAAATAGACCTTTAAGACAAGTGTGACTCATCTGACCTATTTGCGTTGACTAAAGAAAGTCTAGACAACCAGCTCAAATATAGATACCTACATTATGGAGGATGTCTGCATCTGGGGAGATGAATCCCACCCATTGTGCTATCGTTTTCAAGTAGTCCAGTCCTTATCAAGGTGACATTGCTCTGCTAAAATTGAATGGCACAGTATGGGGGAACCTATTTTTCTTTATAATCAGAACTTCATATAGCAATTAGATGGAAAGCATACACCCACTAATGTTATTTCTATCCTCTGAAAATGACAAAAAGTTTGAAAAGAAAGAGGAAGAGACTAGAAATGTTATCCTGTTCCAGCTATGATGTACCAGATGCTGTTCAAATTGACAGCGTGGAAAGCTGCTTCACAAGCAGAGAAATACTGCAAAAGTCATAAAATCTTTTTCAAAACCATTTTCTTCACACCAATATTTGCAAATTCTCTTATATTTTCTCCTACAATTATTTGATAAATATTCCAAGAAAATAGTTTCTGTGAAGAAAAGGAGGTGCTGCATGAATAAACGAATGATTGAATCTATATTAAAAATATGTAGAACCTCAGGGACAAGACATGCTTCAAGAGCTCTGCATTGCAGAATTTACCAACACTTAGTGTACATAAGATATAAGATCAGAGCTTGCCTATCTCCTCACTGCTTAATCTTCAGGCGATATGAACTGAGACACCTGAGCTGTCACCTTACATGTAACATCTCTTTCCTAGCACCTGCTGATTACATAGGTTCACTCTTATTCATCATATTATGTATGGGTAGGCAATGTCCAGGATGGATTGTTTTTTTTTTTTTTTTCTTTATCAGGCTATCAACTGTCATTCACCTGTCTGAAAACCTGTAAACCTACTACTTGCCCAATGAAAAAAATTTAATTCATCAGATACATAAGTAAATATCTGAAAAACTACCCCAGTGCTTTTCCACTCTATACTGACAAAGAACTTCAAACAAAATGAATGCATCTCCTATTTAAACCTGTACCATAATGTGATGTTAAGCAACTTGTCATTGTGCCCTACATAGTTTCTTTTGATTTATATGAAGCTGTTTATTTCTAAAGATGCTCTCTCCTTGGAGCTACCCAACAATTCTACTAATATTTATACTGCATGACAAATAATGGCAAATGTTTTCTAATGACAAATCACCTGTTGTCTCAGAACAAAGCTATGTCATGGTCAATGCACTTTCAAGACACTGCACTATCGTTCCCCAACATGTTACATTAATCACAGAATCTGGTGACTGTCTCAAGAAATTACATTTAAACTCTTGATAACTGAGACATTAACAAGGTTTGCTGCTGGGTAAATTTTTATTTAAACTGTTCTCCTACTTAATCATTTTACCAATTCAGAGAAATCTTCACATTGTCCACCAGTTTTAAAATGGAAAATCAATAATAACCTTCAATTCTACATCTCTTCCCTTTTGAATAAACTTTAAAAAGCAATGACATGTGTTGAGATAACAGCAGTAGCAACAATATTTCCCAAACAATAATTCTAAAGAAAGGAGAATTTGCCTATTTTACTCATAGGAAAACTGTAATACCTTCAAAAATCTATTCCTCAGGACCTCAAAACCCCTGGGCTGGAATGGAGATGTTTTATTCTACAGGACTTAATTATACAATATCCTCCCTTGACTTGTCTTTTCTCACCACACCACATTCACATCATCATTTTCCCATGTATATGAAAGCAGATCAAAACCCATCAAGCTTACCAGCTAAGAAATCAGTATTTTTCTTGTTGAAAATTATAATGTATACTGAGAATTATAATAATTGCTACTTACCAACAAACGCAGAGTGAATTCAGCCTCCTACTAGCCAGGGCTAACATCATAGCCAGATGGAGTAGTACCATCTTGGCTTCACCAAGAAGCTTTACCAGAACAGTTTCAGCTATTACTTTTCCTGCCTCAGAGCAGACAGTTACTTAAATTGATTGTTGATCCATTCCTTAAAATGGATGCTACCTGCCCTTTTTAACTGGATTTTTCAGAGGCTTATTTGTTGGAACATAGAGGCAAAGAAATGTGCTTGTTTCTATAGTTTAATTCACAGAATTAATAGAATAAATACAAGATTGTTAATTTTCTTAAAACGTACTGTACATAGGCATACTTATGCAACATACTCTTTCAGGGAAACTAAAATGATCTGCTTTTTCAAAGCTAGTAGTATTATCCAAGATGCATCTGTTCCTAAATTTAGTAACAAAATAAGAAATGAACACTTACAGTTAAACATTAACAGTGGTCTGAGCTCTATTAACTACCCAATGAAGCAGGAAATGTGAGGCTGCTTGCAGTCAAATCTGAAAACCTTAGGTACCTAATTGGTTTTCTGGGGATACATTCCACACGAGGAATAAAAGCCTTATGATGTGTTACTGATGTATTAGTTTTGAATGTTAGACAGGTCTACGTCTTCCCTATTATTTTCTCTCTTCTTTAAGCTTCTGTGTGGTTTGTGCTGTCAGTATTTGTAGCTCAAGTTTGATATACAGGCATCTACATATTGACATATGCTTTCCTGCTCCTCCCTCTGAATGCAGCTTTCAACATTACCTGTCAGCAGCTCTGACAGGAGACAGCCCATCACCTGTCTCATTCCCCTGAGACTGATTCCCCTCTCACCTGCACTATTGCACCTAGCAAAAATCCCACTTGGGTTTAAAATAAAGTTTGGACCAAATACATGCAGCTTGTGTTTCCAAGGCCCTGTTTGGAGCTCACCTTTGCTGGTGCAACTACCCTAACACGGGACTGGGATGTGCAAGCAGAGCCAGCATTCCCTGTTTCAACTCACAAGGTCTCTCCACTCGAAAGAATTTCAGCGTTAATTTATAAACAAGAAACGCATCTACCTGGGCCTTTTATCTTCTACCAATAGACAAGTTACTAAACACAATTTTATTTTCCTCTCATATTTAAACTGCTCATACATAGTCTCTTCACCCTAAAGATCTGCTTTACAGTTAACTGGCCACTGATCACTAGAGATCTCCTCCTAAGCAAAGCATTAAGTAGCCTTTCCCAACAAGAGAACAGCTTTCTACCTGTAGTCCTAAAAAAAAAAAAAAAAAAAAAATCTACACCCAGAAATCAAGCTTGTAATAGCTGTCAGGGCTGCAGGACTGCTTATTCCCTGAATTATTCCAGAAATTAGACCCTATGGGTACTGTTAGCTTTAATTTTTAATTAAAAAAATCTGAAAATCAGCCTCTGGTGGAAAGACTAGAAGTGTGAGAGGAATACTAAAAAGTGAAAAACCAGGCAAGCATTCAAGAAATTAATGACAGGAAGATTATATTTGTTTTTTAAATAAATATCAAATGAAATCCCTAAATACTGGAATAAAATGTGCACCAGGTGTCTGGTGAACAAAGCAGTGGGACCTGCATGGACCTGATGCTGAAACATCATGATCATCACAGATATTAGCAACGGGTCAGGAACCTACAAGCAACAGAAAACTTCATCTGCCTGAGCATTTGACATCTGTCACTAAGCTGCACCAAGGAGAAGGACACAACCAGCATCTCGTCTCAGACCTGTGATGACTGCAAGATCCCTTTTTCTGCTATGGGAATGGAGTTCCTCATGCCCAGCCAAATCTGTACTCCCTTGTTATTCTATAGATTCATGTAAAAGAATCAGGTAAAAAAGTTACATGTATTATTTTTTCTTATACTTTTATTCTAAGATGTAATTTTGTGAGCTAAGTTTCCAACAGAATTCTAAAAATCCTACTGTTTTAACATGATGCTATATCATCACACAGGTTGGATAATTAAATTATTAATTTAATGAGCTTAGTTGCTAAACTACACATAATGGTTTGAAGGAAGAAACACAAAGTGCTATGAATAAATGTAAATTACACTGTATTTTCCTCTGCAAGAGATGCAAATACCTGTAATTGTTCATCATGCCATTCCTTCGCATAAATTCAAACCATTATCACTAGGCTGTTACTTCAAGTGAGTGGGTACAGGCTGGTAATGAGCCCCACACTTTGTACAAGTGGAGATGAAATGATTCACAAAAACTCTGAGAAAAGAGTGCCAATATCAGCGACTTAATTAGAGCTAAGTGCAGCTCACACAGTAATCTCAGTCACAATTCCCAGCTGCAGTGCTGCTTTCTTTTGAGGGAAAACCAACTATACAAACACAGAGGAAGCATTGCAGCAGGGCAGGCTGCAGATACCACCAGCCTGTGCACCAGCTGAGCTCCTCGGTCTTTCTGAAAGCCAATCAGAAACAAAAAGTTAGATAATTTTGCTGGAATTCTAGCTGCTTTATTTCTGAATCTCTTCTGAATTCTAAAAATCTCCCACTGCTCTTCAGAGGTGAAGGAAGCTCTTTATGAGATTCATGTCTGTGTTTTAGGGCACAATGATTCTAATACATGTTTTTACCTGTGACCATGGCATTACATTAATGTCAGCATAGAGCAAACCTCATATTTCAGTGGTTCACTAAGAATCCTCTTTTCCATTCGCCACATTTTACTTTTCTACCCTCTCTGGATTGTGTTTCAGGTGTACCTATAACATCATTCTTTGAGGTTTAAAAGCAATCTTTTCTGTGAACTAGAGGTACATAAACTTAGTACTCTCTTTTTTCTAAAAACCCTTTGTTAGAAAACAATGCATAAAACATTAAAAACTAATGCTACTGAAGTATGAATAACATCATATTACAGGAGAAAAAATGGAAACAAAACCAGTGTCTGTGAAGTTACAGAACCGATTTTACTAAAAAATCATTGCTTCTATTTTTTTAAAGGATAAGAGAAGTTGAAAACAAGTGTATGGACAGAAGAAAAGAGAAATAAGAAAAAACACTGGCATTTGAATAGAATAAAAACTAAAATGGTGACATTAAAAAAGCAAACCCCAAACTCTTATCCATGCTAAAACAACATAAAGAGTTACACAGCACTGACTTACGCATTTTTAATCTGCTACAGTTATAATTAGAATCTTAGTTATTAAGTAGTAATTTCATATGCTCCATTGCAAAATATCAGGGCAAATAGTTTGGGAAAATAAAAAGTCAAAGGTACACATTCTGAAACATGTCAGAAGGAATACAGAAGAGGAAAAAAGCAATTTATTTTAAACCAGGAAAAATAGTATTCTCTAATAAATTTCATTAGAATTAAATGCTTAAGGAGTGTTTAATGACCAGATGAAATACATTCACATAACTCATGTTATTGCCTGTCCAAATGTTTCCAGCTTAAAATCATACCTTTCACATCCTCATCTTCAATGGTTGTATTAGAACTCTCTGTTGATTCCTGTTGAGAAGTAAATGAAAACAGAATGTATAAAACAAGCCCAGCCATATCTGCATGCCTTTGATACTGTTAGTTACAGAGATTCATGCAAAGCCTTGAAGCAGGGTGGGATGTAAATCACAAACAAATGGTCACACACACGCATTAAGACATTTCCACCTGCAACTGATGTCAAACACTGACATTCTCTACAGTAGGAAACAGAAATATGTTCCCTGCTGTCTAATGCTTTTACTTCACAGGAATGTAAAGGGAACTTCTCTTCTCTTTAGCATCCCAAGTTCATCTGAAATGGTATGTCAATTACCTCAGCCAAGGAGGAGAGCTTGCCATTTTAAGCTTTAGTGATTAAACCAACTGTGCAAAATAAGTCATTCCGTTCCAACTTTTAAACATGATCACTTCTCCATGCTACAATTTGTAACTGGTTTTCTGTTCGTGTGACTTAGGCAGAGCGGGTTAGAAGTCTCCCAGTGATTTTCGTGATACCAGAAGCAGATTTTTATACTGGCTTTGTGCTTTAAGAATTTTTCAGAGTAGATGGAGAATTGATAAACATATGATAACAACTTGGACGAAGGTGTCTTTGTAGTGTTATTGTTAACCAATAGGCCATGAAGAGGAATGACTCATCTATCAGGTAGTTTATACTTCAGCCACCACATAGTTAAAAAGGCAAAGCTATTGTATCTCAGACTTTCATGAATTACCAGAAACATGAAATATTGTGGGCAAATTCAACGAGGCACTGTCAAATCTAATTTGTAGGTACACAGTTTTTGAAAGCCAGTAAGTCTTTAAACATGATTTTTAAAAATCTGTATACTTTCTTGAAAAGTAGTATCAATATAATTTCTTTTTTTTTTTTTTAATTCAAAACTCAGTAGTGAAAAGGATTAACCGGTCTGTTTTTATCTGAGAGACAGAAGATATGACTGGTATTTAACTTTTATTTAGCAATTAAATACCAAAAGGTAAATTTGACAGTGCCCTTTATTTACTGTGTCCTCACAAGGCTGAGCCAAAGGAATAATGCATTACTCAGACCTTAAAAAAACAAACCGTATGTGCATCCATAAATAAAACTACATGAATTAATTCACACACGAAAACTGAACAAGTCACCATGCTCTTCCTGAAATAGTTGGTGTTATATGTTTTGCCCTACACAGATGTATCATGCTCCATTACTTAAAATACTAGATAAAAGTATTTGTCAGAAAACAAAGCTCACACACACACACAAGTGGTGAACACCATGCACAAGCTCACACAGCAGACGTAGCCAGCAATATTGAAGCATCCACTCCAGTTGCCATACTACAACGATCAGTCTTTCAGACAAATTTAGGAGCAACTCTCTGCTTTAAGTGGTTTGCTTGTTTGTTGTAACCTTTTGGGACACTGAATATCTTAATTGCTCTGATTAGAAAGTCAAGTAGATGTAGTCACGCCAATATTTTATCTGGGTTTTCTGTCTTTAGTGGACTTCAGTGATAAAGATTAGTGTTTCAAGCACAGGCTGATCGGTGCCTGTGAGTCTAAACCTGGGGAGGCGAAAAAGTAGTAACATGAAAAGCTCTATGTTTGACAGATGCAAGGTATGTAAAGGAATGGGATTCAAAAGCACAACACACACCATCACACTTTCATGCTTGAGAAATGTCTGCATGCATTTTTTTTTTTCACTCAGATTCAATCCTTCTCATAGGAAATAAGCACAAGTAGTTAAGACTAGATAAACAAAATGTCAATTCTTTAAATCAACACTGTAAAGAGCAAAAATGTTTTTGAAGAGTAAATTCTTTCCAGGAAACCTAGGAACATGTGTTATATGTAAATGATGATATTTCCTGGCCTTTTTCAAGTCCATGCATGAAAAAAAACAAACAAACCGAAACACGTTTTAGGACTCAGCTGCCAAATGCAAACAGCACAATACATACAAAAAATGAAAAGAGGATGAAGAAAATAAATACAAATCAAAAGACTTGGAATGCTGAAATGTTTGATACTGCTAAGTGATGTTATGGAAGAAAACCAAAGTCCTGTGAAAAAGACACGTTGCAACACAGTGTGGAGGCATGCTGAGAAACAGCAGATGTGATCAATTCAAATGATGTCTTTATCTAAGGTGATGACTGCACAAAAAAGTCAGTGTAATCTCACCATGCTCTGTGTTCTTTGGTCTTACTTAGACTGCAGCAGCATTTTTTGGTTGAAACAAGAGAGGACCCCAACCCACCCACCAAACCTGGCTGCACAGGGGATTGAACTCTGCTGAGTGCCACCCACTCCCCCCCGAGCTGCAGCAGCTCAGCAACCAGCAGGACACATGGAGCAGATGAACACAGGTGGAAACAGGCTCAAGACACACCAGGGGTAACAAATGCAGGAACGAGATTTTCCTTGAACAATTCCTTTATGTCCCTATTTTGCTGCAGAATAGTGGATGGAATGTGTAGTGTGAAAAAGGGAGGATGGAATTGATTCTTTCTGAATACCTTATTTCCATCAGGGTTGTGGATTACTGTAGTTTGGGGCTCCTGAGCAAGAACAAAATAAAGAGAAAAAGAGTTCCCATTGGTAAATACATTCTCATTAGTGTGAGGGAGTGCAAGAAGAGCCAGCTCACAAATGCTGAACACTGACAAGAGCTAAAACAAATGTTAACTGTTGCCAGGGGGTGAAACTGGATGTCTGTAATACAGCTTTCCTCAACAGCAAGCCAGCAAAAAAAAAAAAAAAAAAAAAAAAAGACCATCTCACCTAATGCAGCAGCATGCAGAGACCTTATTCAGGACCAATGTACACAGGGCTTTGAAGCTCTGGAGACCTGCAGAGGCTTTCTTTGCCACAAGGACATATCAAGAATTTTGTGCATTTTCCTGTCTGAGTCAAGCCAGGTAAGAAGGCCAGAAATCACCTCTTTTTTTGTTTGTATTTGTACTAAATGATCAAATGAAAATACAGATGAATCCATGAGAATTAAGGATGAATTAACTACCTCTAAGAACTGACATATTTTGGGGAGCATAGATTACTACCAATTGCTGCCCTGAAAGAGAATCATAAATGTGAGACAGTGAGATCTTAGTGTAATTTTTAAGTGTAATTTCCCCAAATCCTTTTCCCTTAAAAATAGATTAAGGCAGTTAGCCAGCATACCTTCAGCATGGACTACTGTGCATGGTGATGTCTGGGAACAGACTGCCACATACTCCTGCATGAAACCTGTTAACTGACCCTTAGCAATGGCTTAGCAGTGTATGATTCCATGCCAGACTCACAAAAAAACGCCAGGGGAATAGATGTCTTCCAATGCCTGTGAATTATCCACATTTTCAAAGTTATATATGCAGGCATACAGGAAACAATAATCACAAAATTAGGTACTTATGCACTGCATTTATATTTTTGAGCCCTGTGATACATATATGCCTAAGAAATAGGAACTACTCATAAAAGCAAGACTGTAACAGAAATGTTTACAAACAGCAGTCTGATTACTAATATGTTCCTAGCAGAGCTTATCAATCAGCAATGTCTCCTGCAGATTTAAATGTAAGAGAAACAAGCAAAACCATTTAGCACTAGGTGCCTCTTGATCCCAGTGAAGACTTACAAAGTCCTGTTGATTTTTAGGAAATATGGGATGAAAATCTGAATAAGGTCTATGTTACAGTTGCCTAGCAATAATCCTGTTAGCTCTCCTTGATATCAATACTTATATAGAGACAAAGCAGAGAAAATAGTACAGCATTTGCCCTTTTTTTTTTTTTTTTGGTGAAAGGTTAGCATTAAAAAGATGGAAACAGTCATCAGGCAAAGAGCCAAGAGCAACACAAAATGCATTCTACTCACTTTCTGGCACAGCATGCAAAAAATTCCACTACAGTAACAAATGCTATGACTCTACCGCATCCAGCTTCCATGTAGCATTTTCTATTAATAAACACGCTCTAATGGACTTCCTCACAAAAAAAAAAAAAAAAAGCGCATAATAAAACCAAAAAGTTTTTCCAAAAACCTGTTTTAGAAAGCAAACAGAGTAAATGCATGAAAAAGCATAAAAAGAAGAAGAACAAACAGAAGACAGTTAAAAACTTCAAGACAGCATGAGAAGGAAGATTCCAGGTATACCAGCGCCGGGGTAGGAATATTTTCCTTGGGGCTGGTTACCACGTTGGTTTTGTTGTTTATCTGTAGGTATGCAGAAAATAGAAACAGACAGGCCTTAGAACTTGTGGTAGGCACCGTATCTATATCTCTCTGTATAGAGCATCTATATACAGATATAGATATCTAGATATAGATATAGATATGGAAATAAAGAATCACAGAAAGATGAACTTATGAACTTCCAAGAACACTAACAATAGATCCAGTAGCTGGCTGCAACTCTTCCCAATGTGTTATCTATGGGTTTTCAGATTTACTGTACGAAGGTCAATATATGGTTATAGATGACTTCAGCTGTGACATTTAGAAGAAACGAGAGCCTTCAAGTAGCATCTCATCACATGTAGGAAGAACAAATATGAGTTTGAAGAAAGTCCTAAATAGCCATTGCCATTTCTTGACATGAAACAGTATTGAATAATTGACCCCGCTTTTCTTTATTTCTCTTTACCTATCACTACCAAAAGCAATATTTGATTAATTATAGCTCTCCAGAAATCCTTAGATTTGTTCTATTGGCTTCTGGGAACAGATCTGAATAATTAACACTGATTCCAGAATACAATTGATGCTAGAAACAGACTGTTGTGCCTTTAGCTTTTTTTGTGTGTGTGTGTGTCATTTTAGACAAAAATAAGTGGCAATTGTGATTTTTTGCAACCACAAGAATTCTGCAGCAACTGTGCATCAGCCTTTCAATTTTGATATTTTAAGCTGAAAGTTTAAGATTCCGCACTACAGAATCTGCAGTCTCACTCTATGAATCAGTACAGATCTGCTTAACTGTGTATGTAGGTCATCACATTCATTCTTTAGCTTAGCACAGTACTACACCTTCGCACGACTCTTGGCTTTTACTTACACAAAATTTTAATTATAATTAAACTGTTGATCAATAAGTTTAAAGGCACCTGATTCTTTAAATCCATTTTTAAGATTCAGCTTTCATAAACAGCATGGTATGAAAAGAACAGAAATACTAAGAAAAATGTACTGAGCCACTCTTTTACATGCACTAAGAAGCAAAATTGAAGTATAGTGAAAGAAATTTGAAATATGAATTTTTTTTCTTTCATAATAATTACTAAAAAGATATTATGTACACTTTCATTATGTCTAATTTTAACAAGAGCAGTCCAAAGCAGCCCGCAGAGCTGGGTGTATAGATATATGTTGTCTGGAAAGGCTTTGATCCACACAAAAAATATTTCCACTGAACCTTCTAATCACAGTACTTAATAACAAATACACAAAAGACAAGAAAAAAGTCTGAAGTTTTGCCATTAATGGATTTTTGTTAAAAATGTAATTAACTGCTTCATCCAAACAAACTCCAGCAATTTTGGGGTGTAAAATTTAAAGCCTTTCTAAACCAGTTAGAAAATGGTGATATAAGCTAAGCAACACACATGAAGAAAAGAAAGAAGAAATCCTAGAACAGTGGCCCAAATTGAGCTGAGTACGGAACATCTGACTTCTGATTTAAACTTCTGAGTTCTCTGTAGTCTCAGATGAAGCACTCAACTTTGCAGCCACACAGGCTAACATTTCAGTTTTGTCTATGCCAAGGGCTTGGTGAAATTCCAGCCTTCAGAAGTTAGCACCACCAGGGGAACTTGTTGAATGTCACGTCCTCAGCAGTTTGTGATGATTATTTTACTTTGGTTCAGACGAGGCAGCTGTTGATTGCTGGAATTAAGCCTGCATTAACTGAATCTGATTTAGGATATGTCTACAGTATGGAAATGTCAACAGGTCAGGGTTAGGGGCAAATTTCCTTATCTTAGCCAACATTTATTGGCTTTAAAGAATATAAAGCAACCTTGTTAGTTAATGTGAGGGAATGTTATTTCAACACTAAATGTTGTTAAGTAATATTTGTGATAGGAACCATTCTCTCATTTAGAATAAAAATAACTGTATTGGATTTGTAATCAAAGTTCAGAGTACTCTACAGCAAGAGGATGGGAATTTTTTTATTTTTTAACAATGATTTTCTTACAGAAACAGTCATTAAAAGAAACCACGAGTAATTACTGAGTGTTAAATGTTTATTTTATGCCCCAACTTGGCCTAGTTATTGTCATGGGACTAATTATATTCATGGGACTGTGAGATATGTGAAACTTGAACTCCTTACTTTTAGGAAAAAAACCTTTTTTTAAAAAAGCCCAACCACTTCAGTAAATCAAAATTATAAAGGAGAATTGTGGTATAGAACATGTACAATGCTGACAGCAACCTGAATCTTCCAAAACAAGAGAAAAGTCACAGATTAAGTTGTATAACCCCAAGTTCATATCTTTATGCCAGTGTAGTCATCAAGAGACTAATAATAGAAAGGCCCTAACAAAAGGCAGACAGACATAAAGCAAAAACATGAGGAAAGAAATGAAGATTTCACCAGTTTTCATATAGCCCTATTCAGTAGTAGCTTCATACAAAAAAGCCAAGTTTTATGTCATACAAATGCTTGCAGTCAAATACACAGTTAAACCAGGATAATAAAATTTCATTTCCAATTTTGCCTGAGTAAGGAGAGTAGGCTTGGGTCCCTTGGGGGCAGTCCTATAAAAATAAACAAAATCCACTACAGCTACCACTGAAAACTGCAGGAAATATAGTCTGAACTTCTCAGTAAGATGTTGAGAATATAGCATTCATTAGTAAAAGCAGAAAGAGATAATGTAATTCAAAATACAATTATTTTGTCAGCGTAAAACTCATTGAAACTTGAGAGAAAACAGCAATAAGCCTGTACGCTTTCTCTCTCTTGTAGAACGTATACATGTGCTTTTATTTATGTATCATAGAATCAGAGAACACCAGCTTGCAAGAAAGCTCAAGGATCATCTGATCCAACCTTTCTATGCAAAAACATGGTCTATATTAACACACATAGTGTTGTCTGCATTTAGTTTTAAGAGCAAAGAGAAATTATAGCAAAAAGTAAAATATTTTCATATGAAACAGTTATTCTGAAGTTGAATCATGCTGAAGTGGTGATCTTCTATTTGTATCAAAGGAGGGAAGCTCTTATACTAATACATTGTTTGTTTAAAGCCACTCTTAGTAGTGCAGTAGTACTACTCCCAAGAGCTGTAACATTAGTAGTGGTCTATTCAACATATTACAAAAATACTCTAAGCAACAAAAACTGCATCTTAGGACTTAATATTTCACCTGGTATTTCTATTTAAAAAAAAATAATTAAAGCACACTCCCCATTTGGGACACTGGACACCATCCCCTTTCTGGTGACCCTTAGCTGGATGTTGCTGCCACTGATTTTCTGGCACTGAAATTCTGTGCTCCCCCCAAAGAACAAACTATTGACCATGTCTGTTCAGACCTAACCAGCAATTTTTGCTTTTCAAGGACAGCAAAAGGTGGGGACGAGGGATATTTGCCTTCTTGCTACTAGCAGCAGCAACAGATGACATCCCAGCTGATCATCACAAAGATCTCAAAAGTCAGATTCAAAACTGTAATAAACAGAAATAGTGGTAAACTGTTGTGTGGGATCAGAGAGGGCAAATAAATGCAAGATTGTAGAGCAGGCTGAGGAGAAAGAACAGTTACTAAGACTGACTCTCAGTTGGGATATTTGGCAGCCAAGCCTTAAGCTGGGAAGGAAGTTAGCTGGGAAACTGGGGTATGGAAAGGCTGGGAAAGTGTGGGGTTTTTACCCTTGAGTGTTTAGCATGGCAACTTGCTCTACAGTGGCTCAATAAAAGTGATGCTATTTACTGGGCACTGTGGTTTGTGTTATATTTTATGATATTAATATTATTAGCTTTTAAATAAGGCGGTATTAAAAATTAATAGAAGGCTGTTGCAGGATTACTATTTTCTTTGTATTTTTATTCACTAAGAACAGCTGCATTGGCCAATGTTACATCTACTTTCTTGTTTTTGCATGTCCCCAGGTTAAAAAAAATAAAGAACTTGCTTGAAAGAACTGTGGAACAATTCACTGTGGATGGTATATAGCAACTGCAGGCTTAAAATTCACGACGTACTTTCAAGTCTTGCAGCTTCTCACAGTATGTTAACAGAACTAAATGCAACTGTTTGATTTCTAAGTGTGAACATTTCACAGGAGGAAAAAGAAAAAAAAAAAGTCTGTCGATAAAGATCCTCACCATCATCTGAACACTCGAACTGGACTTCCTTTTCTGAATTGACCAGTCAGAGAGAAAGGAAAAGAAGAAAATGTGACTGGTTGGATTTGAAATATCAATGCATGGAGTACAGTATATTTCTGCTTTGGTTTTTTTTTTGTTTGTTTGTTTTTTCTTTTGTTTGTTTGTTTTTTATTTTTTTATTTTTAATTTTTTTTAAGAAAAGGACATCTTAGGCTGCAGGAAGGGGTGGAAAAATGCTATGGATTATATAGTATCTCAGTAACAGCAATGACAAAAATCAACTTTCACAGATGCAAATTTACTCCGTTACTCCTTTTGCTCCACATGACCCTGCAGACAAACAGCAGAGACATAAAATGTGCTGGAAACCAAAGTATCAAACCCCAACACATGTAATTTAGGCAAAATTTTGGCAACAATTGCTTCGAATACTATAATCAAAACTGAGAGATAACAAATATCATCGTAGACCTGTAGGAGGAATGATATTTAAAAAGAAAATGCTGGTCAGGTAAGAGTACATAAAATTCATATATTCTACAAGGAAAATTGTTAAGGGTTTTCCTCAGGGAAATTTCCTCAGTACTGAATGTGTCCTTTTCCATATAACTATGTTATCTACTACTTGGCAGTGAGAAGCATTGAAATCATAGTGCTCTGACTTCATTTTAAATCAGTCTCATGATTTCTTTGATAGGACAAGTATGCATATATGGGAGAACAGGAACAATTATACTATGAATCTCATATATAAGTATAAAATGTTTTCTTAAAGTAAGAAGTTAAGATTTAATAGAAAATTAAAATTCAGGTCAAAGACACACTTCTGAGTAAATAACACAGAGCACAGAAGAATATGTTTTGATTCATATAATGAAAGATTGAGGTACTTATTTTAGTGTTCAGGAGCCCTCTGAGAAAAAAAATGTATTTTTTATTGGTGAATGTTTTGGTTATTTTCTGGCTTTAAAAAAAAAAAGTATTTATCCAGAATGTTCATTTGTGAAACATCTCTCCTCCTGCAGGATCTGTTGACATTAGAACAGGAGCTCTAAATCATGTATAAAAGCTGCCAAAATGTTCCCTTCTTAGCAAGGTCTAATAGTCAGGAAGAGCTGATTTGCTGCGATAGTAAACCCCTCCAGTTCTGCCAAATATAGCAAGTACATCTGGCAGAATATACCTCATGTGGAGCCAAGCCTACCAGTAAAATTTGGGTCTTTCATGAAGTCTAGTGAAAAGTCAAGGGGAAATACAGAGGCAACAGAACTGCAGATAGACACTGACACCTAAAAAGCTAACATGCCCACCACCAAACCATTATTTACATGTATATGCAAATTAATAACATAATTACACAATCATCCTTCATTAAAACAGCAAGAAAAAACTTTCTCCAGAAGTTTTATATCTCTTGCTAATTAAAAGGCTTTTTTTTTCCAAATTTTTAAAATTTATTTTGGTTTTTAAGCTTCACCTACCAACTTTTTATCAATTCAAATATACAGTAAGAAGCACTTGAAAACAAATCCTATAAAGCAAAGAAAGAACAAAAACAAATTCTAACAACTAGCCAAAGTTACAGATAGGTGGTGACTAATAAAATTCATTTTAAAGCACATGTTTAACTTACCTTAACACCATCCGGCTTTTTCAGTAAACTCTTGGCTGCTGTAAAATGAGACAAATAATTTTAGTGTTAGGTGGTTATCACTGAGGTTCAACTAACTGTGCTAGTAAACCCCCATTGCCTCCCACCTGCAGACACATTTTCAGCTTTTATTTCCTCCTTTTGCTGCTCTGAGTATAGGAAATAAGTCATTTAAGAATGACAGATACTTTAAGAATATCATGTATTTCTTCAGCCATTGTTTAAAGCTGTAAATTAACTGTAGTTAGAGGAGAGACCTCCATGGGTGGCACAGAGGAAATGGAAGCAGGGCAGGTGGAAAAGCAGCAGCACCAACCACGTGTTTCTAGAGCCCACTGGCATCCTAATGCCGATATTCATATGACATGACTGAAAAGTAACCAATCAAGGAGGTACCTACAGAGAACTGTGGGGCACAATTCTACCTATTCCACCTAATAAAAAGCAAACTGGGTTTTAAAAAAGCACTAATGGGCAATGCTTCTTTGGGGATTTCTCACTGTGACAGCACCAGTCACCTTGTGTGAAAGGTCAGGAAAGCTGTCAATAAGAAAGGGAGAACAATCTGCTAGCAAAGTGTTGCTTTGGAGTTGTGCTTCCTAGGGGTCAATAATAACACAGCAGGCTTTGCTTCAACTTCTCATGAAGAACACCTGTTATTACACTGATCAAATTTCTTCAACATGGTGGGGACAGCTTTCATGTATTGTTACCTATGCCTTGAAATTTCACCACTTAAACCTTGCACCACGAACGGGGCCAAATCATTACAGATGACCAAATTTAGATGGTGAATGTGCAACCGAGCACACAACAGCTCTGAGCCCGACAGCATTTACAGCAGAAACACATTCTGGGTGACCTGGCACATTGAAATAAACTATTCACTATTGTATAAATGCTTTGTGAGTCACTGCCAAAGACTTGAAGAACAATAAATAACAAACGAAGCCTGGTGTTTTGGGGTTTTATTGTTATGACCCAGTCTTCCCATGAGAAAGTGTATCATGGCTTAGGTTTTAAAAAAATACTGTTCTATATATGCTGTTCATCTTGGAAGTAGGGATGCTTTTTGAAAGGGAACTGCTGCAGCTAACAACCTGGGATCAGAGACCATCCTGCCATGGAGCTCACACCATTATCACCATCTTTCTCTTAAAATCAGAATAAACCCACCACAATTGGACCTGGCAAGCTGAAGGTTGCCCAAACTGCCTGAAGATATTTGAGTTATTGAGTATGGCATGTAAACCTGAAATTAAATTTTGTATTTGTGGCTTATTCTCTGGATGCATTTGCACTAAATTCTGATTTAGCTCTGGTTCAGCATACAGAAAACGTAAGATTACCTCAAAAAGTGTACAGAAATAACTAACGTTATCGTGTTGTTTACATTTTTAAAAAATGGGAAATGAAGCCAGGTTGATGTTTATTATTTCATTAATTTATCAGCTCTCCAAAGCCAGATTTACGATTATGAACATCAGCTGGTACTATCATTAAAACTCTCACAAGGACCATAATTTCCAGCTAAAATGCTAAAAAAAAAAAATTGCCTGTTTTATACAGCAGGATCATCACATATTTTTATCAACAGAAACACATAACTTAATATTGAAAACAAATTGCTTTAGATCTATATTTGAGGCAGGATACATCCAATTGCAGTGTGTGCTTACAGGACCTGATGCAACATGGCCTTAAGTTTTTATACAACCACAAATACTGGAGGCACTCCATTAACTTCAGGAATTCATTTAGGGAATGCAAAGAGGGGGAGCTATTTCTAAAACCTAAGGCCAGAAGAACCAGACATTCATTGCTTTCAAAGCCTGTTTTATATGATTAGCCCGTTAAAAAAATACAAGAAAACATAAATGAATTCTTGGAGGCTGCTGTTCATAATAAACTAGGTCCTTTTGCTAGATTTAAGCATAAAACCTCTGAGTTCTTTTAATGCTGGACAAATGTTACACGTAAAGAGTTAAATGAAAGCCAATAAAATGAGGGCACCAAAAGCAATAACTACAAGTACCATGTCTGTGGCATTGCCAGTGTGTTCTGTGAAATGTGCCTAGTAAGGGTTATTTTGCAGAATTTTATGTTAAAGACATCTTCCATACTCAACTGCCTTTGTTGGTTTTATCTTGGATTGTATTTTTAATAATATTTTCACACAGCTTTCTGGAAGGGCAGATACTGCATCCAAACCAAGTATTTAAAGATTTTGCAGGAGCAAAGCAATTAGCATATTCTAAATTAAGCCCACAATGAAAGATTTCTTGCAACTACAAGCAATAGCTATAAATAAAACCCAAGGCAGTGCTAATAGGACAGAAAGCAGACTGAAAAGAAATGGTGTTTTGACAACATGTGGAAATTGAAGTGATTTAGGAGCCAGAGCAATTCTGAAAAGAGAAAAAAATGTTCCTTTCACGTGCTGAGAGTCTTACCTCACAAGAAATATAAATTCCACATAAAAGAAAGAAAGAAAAAGGAAAATAAAACACTTTTATAAGCACATTGCTATGGACAAATGACCTTCAAAACAGCATGCTTTGCAATGAAACACAATAAATGAGCAACTTAAAAAAATAAAATGTCATCAGTGAAAAATATGGGTCATTATGGGACGTTATGTGAAAAAAATACAAAAAGCCAAAACCCCTATTTCCCTCCCAGGCTGGAATACTAATTTTAAAAAATTATTTCTGCTTTTTCTTGTTCGTGAATGTTGAAATTGACCCGTACATACATGTACACAGTGACAGCTATGAAAATGATGAGAAATGATGTACTTGTTTGATATTTAATAAGAATTCATTTTTAAAAGATATGCAGCTGCAGCATTCCCACCTTAAAAATGAATAGGCAGGTACTGGCCATTCCTTAAACACTAACACAATGTCATTTTCATAAATGCAATATTCTGTGGAATAGGTGTTAAATTAAATACAGGAACTTAACTAGGAAATTGTATTTTAAGTACTACGCAAATTGAACAAGTTGTTCTTGCATTCATGATTATGTAATTTATTTTGGATGATTCAGTGCTTATTATTGCTCAAAATATGCCCAATATGCTACCATGTTTTTGTCTTTAAATTAACTGATGTTACAATCCAGCAATTATATCACAAAGTAGGATATGTAAAATTACTGATTTTTAAATTTGGCCTTCTTTTTCAGTATTCACTTGAAATTTCAAATGGCAAAATGATAAACTGAGAATAGCATAGCATGTTTTGGCAATACTACTACCACGGACAATTCTAACTCTACTAACAGAAATATGGGGTTTTTTAGTTTTTTCTATTAACACTTGGTTAGTATAAGGACTAAAGCCTCCAGGGATATCACTATAAAATTATTTCACAAATAAATAATATTCCTTGTTGATTCAAGCTAGGTGTTAGAAGAATGAAAAGCAGGACTCATGCTACTATGTTTCTGATTCCTTAGCAAAGCAATAGAATATATAAAATAGATTTTTTTAATGTTATGCTTATATTGTTAGGCATTATTATATTATATTAGGCATTTTTAAAATTTTCCTTCACCAAACCAGACAAGAAAACATTCTTTTGACAGATATCACTAAATAAGAGAAGGCACTCACATTCTACTGAAAAATTATACTATGATCTAAAAGAGATTCTATTTGTCCCAAATAGTGTAAATTCTTGTTTGCTTCTGAAAACATTCTTCTATCATGTTCAGATGCTCCTGAATAACAAAGATCTTTCTGTACTACTTAATCCCAATCAGATCTCATTCAGGACAGACATCAAAATAGAAAGACTGTATTAAGCTGGGGCTCAATGAACATACCTGAGAAATTTCTGGTAGCCAGCATAGTTGTCAAAATGGCCCCCTGTGTACACATACATTTTCTCAAGTTAGCATCACACTTTTGTAAAATTCTGAATGTAAACATGACACAACAAAAAGAGAAACACATGAGTAAATGACAGCAATTATTAAATTTACCCTGAAAGAATGGTGTCTGTGTATTATCTATTATACATGAGGGCAAAAATTGTAATTTAATCTCAATTATACCCGTCTGCAAACCTGATCCCTCTCAAATATTTACCAGTTGTGAACATATAATACACAAACCACAAGTACTCACAAGCACAGTGATCAGCAGCAAAATATACAGCTGGATATGAAACAGAATTATGACTGTGCTTACATTCTTTTTAGGTAGGAAGAGTTTACTTTTACTGCACTAAGTAGAAAAGTTCACAATTATCCTGTCTGTTCAGAAAACAAAGATTAATCTTAAACAATAACCTTAAGAATTTTCCTTCCATTAAATTTTTTTTATGTGTATAAATGAAGATTATTGTTATTATTCTGAATCCAACCATATTATGCTATGTTCTACTCAATTCCATGAAAAGTTTAAGATCCTCATGCCAAAAGCTGAGCATCCATCAAATAGCTCACTTAAGCATAGTATTCAAGTAAAAATTTTCTTAGGGATCTTTTGTTTTACACATGGATCACAAGCAAACATTCTTTTATCTTTCTGTCATTAGCTACCCATCCGTGCAGGAATCTTCATTCTTACCTTTAGTTTTCTTCTTGCATTGAATTTCTTCAGGCAATCTACAGTCTCCTGTCTGTGCATCATAGAGGCAACAGTAGAACGTTGCTAAGAGAAGAAAAGAATCATTTTAAGGCACCCAGCCAGACGTCTAGTGTTTTATTTATTCTACAACATACATATTACAACCCACATGGTCCAAAACTTAGGCCTTTAATTTCTACTCTGACTGACTAACCCTTTGTGAAGGTTTCTACACATTTGGAAAACTTCCAAATCAACAAAACTAAGGTCTCATTTTACTCAGCCTTTCCCATGTGTAAAGTCCTCTTGACAGAAACAGAGACTAAGAAAAAAACAGTACAATAATCATAGAATAATGATAATGAATTATCATTTTGGAAAATATATTTTACAAAAAAAAGGAAACTTTTATTTACCATTAGTGATAATAGGTGAGGTACTGCAGCAGGAAATATTTCAGAGGAAATTCAGTGGTGCCTGCATTTTCCCTGTCGGTCAGCTTAATTTACAACACAATTTTAAAGGAAAGATAATGCAGAATAATGGAGTGAGTGAAAAGCTGAGAACCAGCTGGATGTCTCGCTGTGACTTTCAAAGTACCAGCCCAGACTACCTGCAATGTCTTGGCAGAATACCCATTGAGAACTGGAAATTGATCATGGATCCAGTAACAGATAGGCAGCCTCTGCCACCTACAAAATAACTTTAAAATTCTCTTAATTCCCCACCTTTATATTTCATGCTTATCATAAAAGTTAGAAGGAAATTGACATGTAAAGCATTATTAAACTCAAAGTTACCTTCTTGTACCTTTTTTTTTTTTTTTTTTAATTTGAGAATTTAAAATAATGCTCTAAGTTTGGATCTTCTGGATCACAAAGTCAAGACAAAGGAATTCGTTTCTGCAAAAATCTTATCCTAGGCTGAGACTTCAATATATGACAATAATGACTGTATCTGCATGGGTAAGGACAAAAGTAATTCCCTAAATACTTTCACTATATTTGGAGGCAAGCCATAAGCTGATTTATCTTTCAAATTATCTCATTAAATTTGGGGAAATTACTTACACAGATCCATGGGTGCTTTAGTGCTTCTGATGCTGTGATACGCTTTGCTGGGTTGATGGTAAGCATTTTATTGATAAGGTCTTTTGCTTCAGGAGTCACTGTATCCCATTCTGGTGAGGGAAACTTAAGAGAAAATAAGTATGTGTTTAGTACTTTATATAATCTTTATACAAGTTCACCTAATAATTTTTATATTTCTGAAAAATTAATTGGTAGCAAAACTAAGCTTAAGGGGAAAAATGCAGTTTGCTACAATTAGAAAAGTCGGAATTAGCTAATCTTATAAAGAGTGTTTTCTTCTTTGTCCTGCATTTATTTGTCTCAAATGTCTATCATTACAATAACATTATGCCAACTGAAATTCATAGCATAAAATAACAAGTTCCAGTCATCCGAGAGGCATATGGTCATAACAGCACTTAGGGCAGTTCTAGTTTCTATTTTAATAAAGACAAAACCTATTATTTTTGCTTATTATGTAAACTCCTTGTTTGCTTCTTTCACCTTAAATCTTAATGCTAACTGTAAAGTTATGGTATATAAATCTAACTGGTTATGGATTAATACCTCCCTGCTCAGCTATATATATACATGCACTCAAACATCTGCTCAAACACAAATGTAATGAATAAAACAGAAATTATTGTGTTTGTTTTGGCTGGGACAGAGTTAATTTATAGGTAAAGATGAGGGGGAAGCCAAATGAGGAGGATACTCTGTTGGGTGTCTGTTTAAGACCACCCAATCAGATGCAGAGGCATTCTGCAAGTGTCTGTCAGAGGGCTCACAGTTGCTGGCCCTTGTTCTGGTGAGGGACTTCCAGGTTGAAATCTGCTGGAACTACAGTGTAGCAGAGAGGAGACAGGCTAGAAGGTTCCTCACAGGTATGGAAGATAACATCCTGACACAGCTGGTAAGCAAGCCTAGAGAAGAGATGCCTCCCTAGACCTCCTGTTCACAAACAGGGAAGGATTGGTGGGGCATGGAGTTGTTGGGGGTTCTCTTGGGCTTAGTGACCACAAAATGGTCAAGTTCTCAATCCTAGCTAAAGTAAGGAGGGGGGGGTAGCAAAACCTGTACCGTGGACTTCCAAAGGGCAGACTTCAGCCTGCTCAGGACACTGGTTGAGAGAGTGCCTTGGGAGGCAGTCCCAAAGGACAAAGGTGTGCAGGAAGGCTGGACACTGTTCAAGAAGGAAATCCTACAGGTGCAGCACTGGGATTTCCCTATGTGCTGTATGACAAAAAATGGTAGGGAAGGTGACCAGCCTGGATGAACAGGGAGATTTTGCTGGGACTTGGGAAAAAAAAGAAGGATTTACCTCCTTTGGAAAAAGGATCAGGCAACTCAGGGTGAGTACAGGGATCAAGTGCAGTCATGGAAAGAAAAAATTAGGAAGGCAAAAGCCCAGATGGAACTCAATCTGGCTTCTGACATGAAGGACAACAAAAGAAGTTTTTCCAGAGACATCAGCAACAAAGAGAGCCAGGGAGAATCTCTATCACTTATTGGATGTGGGGGGAAACATTGCAACCAAGGATGAGGAAAAGGCTGAAATACTTATTGCCACCTTTGCTTCAGTGTTCATTAATCAGACCAGACACTCCCAGGGTATCCAGCCCCCTGAGCTGGAAGATGAGGATGGCAGCACAACCCCCAATAATCCGGGAGGAAGCAGTTAATGACCTGCTACAGCAACTGAACACTCACAAGTCCATGGGTCCAGATGGGATCTACCCAAGAGTATTGAGGGAGTATTGCTGTCTGTAATTCCAAAAGTGGTCAATGCAACACATGAATCAAGGTGCATATTCAGGAAGCTCAAAACTTCCTAAACTCAATTTAAAGTAACTGATTGGTTGAACTCATAAAACCACAAGAAAAACCAACGCCCATTGGGAGTTCACAGAGGATAACATAAGCTTGCATGATTCATGCAAGGAACAGACAACAAATGCTTGGAGCCAAAGAATTAGCATAGAATGTTCCTATCCCAACAAGATTAATGTTTTAACTTTGAGTTTACTACATTTACTAGACTGATTGGCTCATAAAACAACCACTAGAATGAATATTTAGGAAATAATTCTAATTTCACTTTTCACTCTAAAAGTCCTATTTAGAGGTACAATTATAAATAATTGCCTAGACAGAGTTGGTACATACATCATAAGCACCAGCCTTGATCTGCTGGTAAAGCCTGTGCTGGTCTTCATCCCAGAAAGGAGGATATCCCACCAGGAGGATATAAAGAATGACACCTGCAGGGAATTCACAACAGTATTAAGTGATTTTAAGAAACAAATTCCAGAAATTTGTTTTGTGCCTGACAACCATGTACAACAAAAGATTCAAGAGTATTAGTAAAGCTACCAGAAAACACTGCCTTCTATACTGGAGAAAAAACTAAACGTAGGGTTCACAAGATAACTTCATATGCAGAGTGTGGGAAAAAATTAATACCCAACACCACATCATATCAGGAACACTGAAAATGTCTAGCTAGATGGAGAAATAATTTTCAGCGATCATGGATGTTCTAGGAAAATGTATTTTTCACCTCTGGTTTTATCATGACTTGTACTGGTGTCTGTAAGATTGTGTTTTAACTAGTCTAATGCAAAGAAAATCTGGGCAATTCAATTTATCTATATAAATATATGGTCAAAAGGAAACTATCAAAAGGTCCATCTGCTAGTCTTACAGAGATGATTTACTCTGACTAAAGAAAAGTGCCTTCATAAATATAACCAAATAAGCGTGGGTTGAAGTAAAATAAGGAAATCACTAGTTGTTCTCAGCCAGGTAGCTGCCACTTGCCAGTACCTTAAACCACACTATTTTGAGAACTGGGTGATAAAGTAATTGCTCTGTACTCCACAGAACATTTAGTTTCATAGTTTATAACTACAGTTCTAGTGTATCAGTCACATCAAGTTTTAGTGTGCTCAACAACCAAAACTGAAGTCCATCACACATTAGGAATTGTTCTAGTTTTTAACTAGCCAGGCATTACGCACCTCAGCTGTTTTTCCAATACTACGTGAAAGGGTGTTGTGTAGCCATGGCCAAGAATACTGTGACAGCACAGCTCCACGAATAATAATAATTTTAAAGAAATGAAGTTGGTAGAATAGCAAAAGATCTGCTGACTTCTTCTAAAAATCAGTATTGAAATTTAATAAGCATATTATCTAATGAAGATTATTGTGTATTCTGGATATTAGGCCGCTCCCTAAAAAAATACTTGATGGTTAACTGAACATTGTCATGCAGAATAATTTCTTACCACACGCCCACATATCCACAGGTTTTCCATAAGGATCTTTTCGTAACACTTCTGGAGAAAGGTATCCTGGAGTGCCAGCAAAGCCTGTTCAAAGACAAGGCAACTATTCTCAAAAACTGTATGTGCTGCTCCACAAAAATTAAGTGATTATCATCTCAGCTCACAAGACACCATTTCCCAAATCATCAACCACTAACTGCTTCATTTTGAACTTTTCTTTCTATGGTGAATCACTTAGGGATAACAATAATGGGAATGCTGATGCAAACTTGCCTTTCTGCCACCATGTTTGGTAGAGCTGAGAGGACAGCAAAAAGCCAGCTGGTTCCCTACCAACACTAGCACTCCAGATTCAACAGTAGTGTCAAGGATCTGGTGACAGTGCAGCAGAGGAAGGTTTCCAGGATGGTTACAAGATAGCTGATGACATTTCATTCACAACTACTGCATGTAGAGAGATACCCAGTATCAAGGTGCAAATACGTTTGGCTCATGGTGAAGGTCAAAAAAGTTAGCAGAACAGGAGAAGCACTGCAGAGTGAGTGATCCCCTTGGAGATACTAACTAAAAGATAGAAAATTCATGTCCAAGACTGCTATTAGGGTTATTATTATTATTATTATTAGCCTAATTTAGGCCATTTAAAAATATCCCCAAACTATAAAATTTAGACTGTAAACATGACTTGCATGGCATTTCTGGAAGTCCATCATCTGTGAGGGCTGTTATCACACAGAAGCTTCCACTGATATTTATGAAGTGCTAAACAAAACAGAGGGGCAGCTAAGCTACAGCATTTTAAATATAAGGAGCATTTGACAAGCCCTGCTCAGTCTTACAGGAGTGCAGATTTCTGAGTAAGCTTCCATATGGAGAAGAAAGTAAAATCACTGCTCAACTTTCTTTACACAGAAGTGCAAACCTAATTTAGCCAATGACAGATGGTGGCAAAGTAAATGTTTAGAGATGTTCAGGATTAACTTTCACAAGAACACAGCTGGCAACTAAGTATGAAGACCATCAACTTAGGGCTCAGCTTTCCGACAGATTTTGTTCATATTTCACACAGCTACATTAATACCATCTTTCCACTGCAAAACTGATTTCTGTTAAGTCATCTCACTTCAGGAAACCTTACAAAAGTTCACAGAAAGCATCTCTGAAGTAATTCTGCCTTTAAAATTTATATGTTCTTCATTCTTTATGCATACCAGCAGTGCTGCTTTCTCTTAGGAGAAATGCAAAATGTAGGTATAAATGTAGACTTCCTTCCAACACTGTAAATGATAAAAACTTAATAACCAATAACATTCTGTACCATTTCAGTTAGTAGGTCTGTTCTTTCGAGAATCTTTGCCGAAAATAAAAGCCTGAGAATTTTTGAAAGGTGAGAATTTGGTGGCTTTCATGAAGGACCATGTCATTTCTGAAATGCCACATGGGATTCCACAAAAATTCTGCAAGACAGTGATAATGTACAAAGTGCACAGCTACAGAAAAAGGAAGCCTTTGCCATGCAGCTGGCAATTATTTTAGGGTGGGAGAAGTAAATGAAGGAACACATTTGGTATATTCTACTGAGAACATAGCTAAAATATTTTCATGAAAAATGGGCAGCCTCCTGATATGAGAGTTATGAATTGTTAGAGTACTATCATACAGGAAACACATCTTAAGCTCCTTAGGGAAGCTGAAAAATACATGTTCTAAGTAGCTTTCAATAGAATAATGTTTCATATCTCTTCTTGGCTGTAATGCTCTACAGTAATATTTTTGTTCATTTTAAAGGGGAAGTAAAGTCTTAACTTTCAAACATACCATATTTCCTAAAGATAACTATGCATCTCTTGAAACTATTTTTTTTTTTTTTTAGCACTTGGCCAACCTTATCTCTTGATGAAGATACAGAATGGGTCTTAACTGAAACAACTGGTATGGCTTTAGTACATACTCTGAAGCTGTTTAAAGCAGGAAACACAGAAGAATATAGTCATGGTTTCAGTAAAAAAAGAAAAACATACTGAAATTATTGACTGTTATTTATCAGGTAATTCTATAACTGGTCAGAGGGATCACAGCATAAGCTTTTCAGAAAGCTTGTGTACTTTTCAGAAAACTATTGCTATGTCAGCTAAATAGCTAAAACAACTCACAAAGTTGGAGTTGGAAACAGGTTTTAATTGCATAGTTTCTAGAAAAGACACTAACACCTTATACTCCTATCATTGCACATTTTAAACCACTATCCTGAGGCTCAAGATAAGCACCATGCTTTGCTGACTCTGGTGGTGCACAGGTACATAAGATGGCATGTTGATCAGCCTAAACAGCTTACAGTCTCCAAACCTCTTATGTGAAGATTATATGTATACTTCATAAATGGTGAGCACATAAGCCAAACCTGGATTGAGGGTTAAATATAATACCACAACACAAACTTAAATAAACAGAGAAGTGTATTTTAAAAACACAGAAGAAGAGACCAGTGCTCCAAGACCTGCCCTATGCTTTCATTCCCCCCCTGCCAGTCTGACAGCCTTCTTGACATTATTCATACAAGGATTCAAAAAAAAAAAAAAAAAAAAAGAATAAACCCTGTTAGTTTAAAAAGTGTAAGTCATCTATCTCTTCTAACATACCCCTCTTTTGACTCAAGATCCAGAAAACTAACTGTAAAAAACCTAAATTTAATGCAACTAGCAAAGTCATTCAGTCAAGTTACTCAACTGACTTAAGTGCTGAATATTTCAGTCCTAGTTGCAGAGCTGGACTTAATTTGATGCAGATAGGATTAAATCCAGCTAGCAGTGAGTTAACTGCAACTCCTTCCACTAACTCCAGTGAGGGACAGTAAGTCAACTGCCTGGGTGAGGCAGGGGATGGACCCTTTCCCAGTGTATTCAGCACTGCTTGCAGGATGAGGTGTTTTATTTAATTCCAGGAACATTTTCTACAAATAGGCAAATATCAGGTGATCTTTTTTTTGTTTGTTTGTTTTACAACCAAGGAAAGTATACTTTGTAGCCAAACCCACAGAGCTCTAGGCAGTTTTCTGCTGAGCCATTGAGTAAGCAGAAAAGTGAGTATTACACCAAGGGCCTCCACCCCCCCCCAAAAAAAAATCCCAACCCAAAACATCTGATGAAGAGGTATATATAGCATCATGCCAGGAGTCACTAAGTGCCACAGAATCTAGTGGGAAAAAAAAATAGGGAGGCAGAGGGGAATGAATGAAGGAAGGAAGGGAGGGAAAATCCAAACTGTTGAGCGTGTGGGAGTTCATATTTTGTCTTGTTAAAGCAGGTGTAAAAAGATGAAGGAAGGCACTTGGGCCATTATGGTAAGGTTTTGCAGAGGATTGCCA
Organism: Phaethornis superciliosus; assembly: GCA_023637945.1. Taxonomy (NCBI): domain Eukaryota; kingdom Metazoa; phylum Chordata; class Aves; order Apodiformes; family Trochilidae; genus Phaethornis; species Phaethornis superciliosus. The sequence continues at coordinate 10,349,456 of JAJQWJ010000011.1, forward strand.
GAAATAGTATTGCAGAGGAGTTCTCGGAAAAGGTCCCAGAAAAGAACCATACAGATTTATTACCTAGAGCAAATACCCCTAAATTCAAGTTCATTCTTCTCATTTTTTTCCTTGAGATGCTTTCTGTTTACCTGATATTTTTGTCATTCTAATAAGTCAGTTGTGTTTTGTCTTATTTCTATTCCCCTCCTTTTGTACTGCTTTTTTGTAAGAGCACTCTTCCCTGTCTTTTGTGGATTACTGAAATCCATTTATATAAAAGCTGGTATTTAAAACAACAAGCTAGCTTATAAAGCTACTAACATATGTCCATATGTCTGTGCATCCACGTGCCGTTACATCCTAGATTTCAAAGACTCAAATTTCTCAGCCTCCTTTGTACTTTTATTCTAAGCTTTGACAGCAATCTCACAGTTTCTTTGTTCAGTTTGGAACTGCACTTTTTAGCTGCTGTAAGTGAGAATAAGAAGCAGCTACAAATATTTTATGCTGTATTTTTTCCTTCTGTGATTTACAGTAAATTTTGTCCTGGGCTTCACATAAGTTCCAAAAGGGTGGTATGTGAGAAAGATGTGTTGTGTTTGTACATGTCCAATTATTTAAAACAACCACTATTATTTTTTTTCCCCATTTTCCTTTGGGCATCTGTTAACTGTAACAAATAACCTGTAAATTAGCATTTTTTTTTAAAATCACACAAATACTGAATACTTTACTGGAACTGGAGAGAAGTGCATAATATTTCACTCAGTATCCCCCTTCCTCTTCTCACAACCTGGAGTGAAGTCCTGGAGAACTGGTTTACATTGTCAATTCCCACCTTTAGGAGGGCAGACATTTCATGAGCAGGTCTGAAGAACAGAACAAGCTCTCTTTTAGTGGTCACATGCACACATGAATTTTGCTTCCACACTCCCATACATCTTTGTCAGCTTCACCATCAAGCAAGCATACTCTTGATCCCTTCCAGATGAAGAAATTTTTTCAAAATCACTGAAGTGGCTGAGAAACTCCAGACCCAATTTCTGAAGATGTCTCAAAGCTGTGAATAGACAACTCTTTCCAGACTATCATGTAAGGCTGCAATGCTTTTGATTGCAGGTTCATGGTCTCCACGATCTACTATGGGAGTTGCTTATATACTAACAACTCTACATTTGAGTTGCTATATACTAACTGTACATTTTTAATAAGTCAACTTATTTTGACCACAGTGGATCAAAGAACAGTTATATCAACAGTTTTACTTGCATATATGAAGGGGCAGTCACCTCTAGGACAGAAATATGAACAGCTGAGTCAGATAGCTTATACTGTCGAAGCAACAGCTGGACATGGATGGCTGTCTTTTTTTCATGAAGGTCACCTTACAAAGTGCTTCAGAGTAACATTTTCAGGTACTTTCAGCTGACAAACAACTGTTTTGACCACTAAGCAGGTATATTTACTGGTATTAGCCTACAGTTTTAATCTACAGTTATCTGAGCTCTTGACTGGTAACACCCCATCTCCTTCCTGGACTCTACACACATATTTCCCTTCCTCCAGGCACACAGGTGAAAGTGGGGTAGAAGGAAATTGTGAGCACCCAAGTCAAATTTATAAACTGATGAAAGCTTGGACAAGGCAGGATTAAGGAAATCTAAATTTCAGCATCAAGAAATGCCAATGGTATTTAGAGTACATGCAAGATGGACATTTGCAAAGCTATATTTACTAGAAGCATGAATTAAAAAACCCTCTCCCTCCATCCTCTGCCGTACAAGTACTGATGTGTTAGAAAAATAAAAATCCCCAGTATGAACACAGTTGTGCCAACAACTTTTGCCGATTTATTTTATGTCACTCAGTAAGGTAATTCACCTTTGCTAGTGCAGAGGAGGCTCTGAGGCAGAGCCACTTCCTGCCTAAACAAGATCTGAGATTTGGAAAACATGGCCATATGTCACTTCTGATGTCATGGGGAATTATTGTTTGTGGCTTTTTTTTTTTTTTTTTTTAACAAATAACCTTTGCTGCTGAGCTCTGATTAATTTCATGAGAATTAGAGATAATATTCTTCCTGAAGAAGTTTTAAAGTATAGTCCAGAGCAGAGACTGAACTATGAACTAAACGCCCCATAAATCTGTACATCAAGTAGTCACACAGCCGTGTGTTTTACACTAGGGCAAGAGCTGGGTGGTTTGAGTGATGGTAATGGCAATGCTGAATAGTGAGAAAAACAAAATAATATTTACTTACCAAACCAAGCTTGTTGCTCTCCTTGGACTTCTATAGCCAGACCAAAGTCCGCCAGTTTTACTGCTGCTCCCTTGGATTTGCTAGCTAAAAGTAAGTTCTCAGGCTTTATTCAGAGGGAGAGAAAAAATTGAGTTGAAAAGATAAGTAAATCTATTTGAGACAGGTTTTCAGTTTCTTTTACTTGAGGCAGTCTAGAAAAGAACATGTACTTAGAGGAGTGAAAAAGAGAAAAAAACCATGCATTTTCTCCAAGAAATTGAGAAAATTGCACTTCCCATTTCTGCTAGAAAAGACCTTCAAGGCCTGTACAGCCTTCATGATCCCATGACAGCAAGACTATGGACAGCATGCAGATCTGCTCAAGCAGGAGGTCAGCAGGAACAACAGAATCTCAAAACCTGTTTGTGTGATAGGACCATTCAGAGACCTCTTAAGAGCTTGATACTGGAAAAATGCTGCAGAACCCCCCCCCAAAGACACCTATCCTTTGATTACTAGTCAAACTGACATAGTTTGCAGGATTAGGCATCTGTAACTATCAAACATAAATATATTTTGCATGACAATTTAACAATAACAGACATATTAGTAAGTATTTTGACGGCAGGTGTATTTACATTGCAAATCTTTCAGCAAAACGAGCATGTCCACATTTGTGCTTGCAGAGAACCTATTGCAAAAACTATGTAAGTTTGAAAAAGCTCCCACTTCGCTTTTTTTCATTTTGGTATGCCAGTCACATCTGAAATCAAATGCTGCAGTATGGTCACACAATTAAAAGTAAAGCATTTGAACTAGCAACTGTGTTCATTCTACTGTTCATTACACATTATTTTAGCTTTATTTATCAAATATATCAACTCCATGTTGTCCAAAGATAACTTTATTCTTTGACTCTTAATTTCCTTTTATTTTAAAAATAATTTACAAAATAATGTAAAATTCAACAGATTATTTCAGAGAACTGTGACCTCGATTGTATTTTCTTGCCATTTCTTTCTTGTCTATCCCCAATATTTTTTGAAAAAGGTTTTGTTCTGCATTTACATAATAACAAAACCTCACTTTCAAGGGTATTGCCCCGACTCTTCCAGGAACACTTTTTGTAGTGATCTACCACAAGGGAATTCACTATATCATGTCTGCTTCTGGGGACTTAATTCTGCCAACTCTGAAAAAAACACAGAATCATAGAATGTCAGGTTGGAAGGGACCTCAAGGATCATCTGGTCCAACCCTGCTAATATGATTGTTTATATGATGTGTCTCAGTACCCTGTTGAGCTGAGACTTAAGACTTCCCAAAGTGGGAGAATCCACCACTTCCCCTGGGAGACCATACCAATGTCTAACTGCTTTCATAGCGAAAAATTTTCCTCTTGTGTTTAAACAAAATATTTCACTTTAAATCCATGAGCTTCCATGGGACTATTTATGTGATTACAGTTAATCCCATGCAGGTACTAAGCTTGGAGACATAAAAGATCATAAGCTTCTTTCAGCAAGGCTATCTTTAATATATGTCAAGTATCCAGCAAAATATGCTTAAGACCTTAACCACAGTGATTCTTCTGTTAATTAACAATACTTGAAAAACTTGTCAGTCTAAAGTTGTTTAGCTGTAAAGGAACATTTTTTCAGCAATTTACAAACACCATTCTCTTACTCATTCCTTTGTTGCTACGTCATAGAAAAGATGATAATAAAAACCTTTCAACAATACTTACTTGATGACTCTTCTATTTCTGCATTTTCAAAAACAGAGATTAAGGAACCTCAATAAATCTCAACATTTATAGTCACTTCAGTTACCAGTAACCACTTCAACCACATTATATCAAACATTGACCAAATAGCTGAGGACTCGTCTAGGATGAGTGGCTAGGATGCCATGTCATCCTGCTTGTCATTTAACTAAACTGATCTCAACATACAGTCTCATAGTTCTTCAAGGTTTTCTATCAGAGTGAGAGAAATTCACAGTAATTCCTTCTTTGAATGCACACCTCGTATATATCTCTTAGAACAATGGGCTATCCCATTTGGCTGTGGCCTTCAGCAAGGCAAAGGCAGAGATCATTTGGGTAAACTGAACATTCACAAACCCATGTGCCCCGATGGGATGCACCCATGACTACTTAGAGCTGGCTGATGTTGTTGTTCCACCTCTCTCCAACATTTCCGAAAGATCGTGGAAAACAGGAGAGGTGCCAGAGAACTGGAGGAAAGCCAACGTCAGTTCAGTCTTCAAAAAGGCCACGGAGTAAGATCGAGGAAACTACAGACCAGTCAACCTCACCTCCATCCCTCAAAAGGTGATGGAGCAGCTTTACTTCTTTACTGTGAGTGTGACAGAGAACTGGAACATGAATGCCCAGAGAGGTGTGCAATCTCCTTCTCTAGAGACTTCCAAGACCCAGCTAGATGTGTTCCTGTGTGACCTGCCCAAGGTGGTGCTGCTTTGTCAGATCTAAGATCCCTGTGATCTCCAGAGGTCTCTTCCAATCTCCATCATTTTATGATTCTATGAAATTCCTCACTGTCTTGGTTAAGACACAAGCACTAACCAATCAAGTGCATATCACTTCACAACACATCATTCCATTTAAAATAGGTTGGGTTGGTTTAATTTTACCTTGGGATTTTTTAAATTTTTTTTTTATTTTTAATTCCACCCTGTGTCTTTCCTCTGCCAATCCCAGTGCTCCTCAGAAACACAAGCATCATCATGAAGACCTTTCAAGGGAATCCAAAGCAGATTTCCTGATTTACTCCCTTGCCAAATTCAACCGCCTTTTGGGCAATACTGTGCAGGGCTACGTGCTTCAGCACCACAGAGCTGTCATTTCAGGATGATGAGAGGCATACTAGGTGATTATCATGCATTACCTTAGAATGACTGCAATTACTTGGAAAACATTAACAGCCTGGCATGGAGTGCCCAGGACTGGTACTTGGGATTCAGTAGTGTCACTTTGTTCTACTGGTAGACTGGCTGAAGTCCAAGCATGTAGAATGGCAGTGTTAACTACTAGAATTACTTAACAAATAAATTTACAGGATTTATGCCTTATTTTTCCAAAGGTCTTAAATTCTTAAGAGATCAAGTACTTATGCATCTGTGTATTTTTCCTTGGCTATAGAGCATCAGGTTCTTTGCTTTCAGTGGAGAACACAAGAGGGTCATAATAATAGAATTTCACTAAAGCAGCAATACTGCTGACTGCCAAGAACTGAATTCCCACATGGAAGTGCACTCTAACCATCAGCTAAAGACAGAGTGCCAGTAACAAGTTAATTTTTTCTGGATCTAGGATCTACCACTATTCCAGATACCAAGGTTTACAAACAGAGCAGCAACAAGCACTTCTGCAGCTCATGAGTCTGCAAAAGCTCCTCTTTGTTTGCTACTGAATTATCCTAAAAGGGAAGCTAAATAAAATGAGATTGACTCAAGTCTCCTCCTCTCCTTGCCCTACCCACTCCAAAAGTTGTGGTCTGAGTTACTAGAAAAAAAAAAGAAACAACAAAACACACACAAAAAAAATCCAACCAATTTGTGCAGTTTAAGGATCTATGCCAGGCCATAACCATCTTGTATGTTATGTACCATGTCTGGTAGCTCTTATCTTAGGCGTCATTATCCTCTTTTTGGTACAGAGACTTCTGCTGGGATTTCACCACAGTCTTTCATTTCACTCTCTGGTTTTTCTCTTTTTCCACAAAGCAGTAACTCGAGAAGGCTGCTTCCTCAAGTTTTCACTTTCAGGAATGAAACTGGGTACTAGAACTTGGCAGAAATAATGTTTCTTACACTGTTTTCCCAATTCATCTTGGATTTACCAGAGTAAGAAATATACGCATGGTCAGGAGCAGTAAACAGCTGGGTTTAATACATTTTTGCAAAGAGAAAGATATTCTGTGTCAATGTACGAAGAGTTCTAAAAAGCATTCCTTGTTCTATCAGCCTGCATGGCTAAAATCTTTTTTTCCCCCCCCCCCAATTCCTTTCCATGCTAGAAGCATAGTACTGAGTGTACAGTGCAGACCATAATCGCCAGAGCAGCTGGACAAATCTGACATCCTTTCATTCCAACTTGTTCCCTGTTATCTGGCTGCCATGCAAGACTTATGGATGGGATCAAGACTTCTCAGTCTCCTACTGTACAACTGTGACAAAGGACAACCAAGACACACAAAACGAGTAGAGAATATTTTGGATGTGCCTTTTCAATCCATCCCGCTCCCTGAGCTTTGACCCTTTGGTCTTACAGGACAAAATCAGAACCTTTGTATAAGACCAGAACTAGAAGAGTTGTTTACTTAGTAGCCGAGGATGGGAAGAAAGATGACAGTATTCTGATTCCAATGTTATTACTAATGATAACCACTAGAAAACTCCTGTCCTGGCAGGAAATGACTGTTACCTGTAACTTCAAGTAACTTCAGAAAGGAAAATAAGAAACAAAGATGCTGTGCTAGCAGGAATCAGCATGTTCCACTGCCTTAGCCCCCACACCTACCAGTTTTGAGACAGACTTGTCTCCCTGAGCTGAGCTTCCCAGTAACAGAATATTATCTTTACTTGTTTTCTCTGCCAACAAACTTTAAATACAGGCAGCATTTCTACAGCAGATATCTCCAGCTGTTTGGATATCTACCCAGTTAAGAGAGAGGTAATGCCCTTCCCAACACATGAGTTTTCTTTCTGAAGCTTCTATCCCAATGCTATCATTTGTCTGGAAGAAATTCAACTCCTCAGGTGGTCACAGGGAGAACACTGTAGAAATTTCCACTTCCTAAAGATGTTCTGTAGCGCAGTCATCTGGAGGAGAAAGAGGTCTTGTGCCAACAGCTGGCCTTGCATCACAAAAACACATGATGTGCAAAAAGCTAGTGTCCTTCCCAGAAGCACTCTGATAAAAGATGGGAAGTTCTCCCCCACCCTGCCCCAAAAGTTCCGATCATGGAGAAGGAGATTGTGTATTTGATGAATACACCAAATGCTTGAGGATCAACTCCTGTTCTCCCATGAGACTGGAAGTCCTCCACAGCATCAAGGCTGTCTCTTCAACATTGCCCCCAAGTAGGCTGAGGGTGGGCAAGATCTCTGCAATGGACATAGACAAGACAGCTGATCCAAACTGACCAAAGGGATATTCCATACCATAGGCCTTCAGCACAGCAACAAAAGCTGGGAGAAAGGAGGGGGAAGGGGAGTGCATTTGTTATTTATGATATTTATTCTTTTAAGCAAACAGTACACATACTGAAGTCCTGTTTCCCAGGAAGTGGCTGGATATCGCCTGCTGCTAGAAAGCTGAAAATAAAACCTTGTTTTCCTTTCCTTTCATGTGTGGTCTTTGCTTTTGCGTTATTACAATGCTTTTATCTTGACCCATGAGCTTTCATACATTGTTATTTTCTGCCCTGCCAAGGAAGGGAGTGAAAGGGTGGCTCGGTGGGCACCTGGTGTCCAGCCAAGATCAACCCATCACCATTGAGTGCTAATGGCTGGTTCTCGTGCACACATAAAGTGAAAGATAAGAAAGAGGAACAAAAACAGAAAAAGAAAATGGTTTACATTTCCACCGATCAAGGCTCTGTTTCAGTAGCGCCTGCTGCTCTCCACATAGCAGCACTCACTCACCTTCAGGTCACGATGGACAACGCCCATCTGATGGCAGTGCAGCACAGCCTCCAGGATCTGCTGAATGCAATGACTGCATGCAAACACGGGGCGCGGGTTAGTTCCAAGCGTGCACCAGCTGCCAACAGCTGGGTGGCGGCGCGGTGCCGGTGGCGGGGCCATGGTGGTGGTCGCGCTCCCGCCGCCCCGTTCCACACCGCCCCGCGCTGCTCAGAGCACGACAGCCTCAGGCACCACCAAGGTGGGACCCTGCACAGTGCCAGCGGCAAGGGGCCGGCCCTGGAGCTATGCCTGGGGCCAGCTGCTGGTTTATTTGGCTTTCATTTAATTTTGGAGTTGTTTTGTTTTGGTTTGCTTTAAATAGCAGTTTTAAAAAGGAAATTTGTTGGAAGAGTGTATCGATTTTTCACCATTAATTTGCTGATAAGGTTATAATTAAATATTTGCATCCTTTGCACTTTTTCCTCCTTTTCTTACTAGAAATCGTAGCAGCCATTGTGGTAACAAACCCAGTTCAAGTGAAACGGTTTAGGTCAATTATTAACTTCTTGAGGTCTAATTTAGCTGGCAATTAGCATCACTTTTCTTAGGGTTTGTCAAACTCCTGTGCAGCAGTGTGCAACCAGTTGTTGTGCTACTGCAACCCGGGGTCTCAGAACAGAAGTGGTGTTTAAATCTGCAAGCTGACATACATCACAGCCAAAAATCACCTCCATATGCATACACAGCGATACATGGACAGCCTTAGTAGAACACCAGACACATTTGACAGCATGGGACAAATCCAGCACCTTGGAAGGAGACCGTTTGTTTGGCAACCATTCCCCCTTTTGCCATGATGTATATTAGGCCTGTAGACTTGCAAACTGGAAAGAGGCATCATGCATTATTTGTTCAGCTGGTTGTTTTGAGGGTGAGTAGGATAGGCAAGGGAACATCGCAGACAACCCACCCTCTGCCCCTGCCCAGTGGAAAAAAAAAAATACCCCCAAACTCTCATATCCAATTGATGGGCACCAGATACTGACCTTCAGGTCTCTGTGAACTATGCCATTTAGATGACAATGATTAACACTTTCTAGAATCTGCTGTATACAATGACTGCAAAGATACAAGGGCAGAATGGAAGGGAGAACATTTTAAAGGCACATAATCACATTAAATACAAAATAAAATAAAATTAAAAAGTATAGAACAAAACCAATTTTACACCTCCTGATAAGTCTTTATTGCACATTGAACTGGAACAAAACAGTATCGAATATAGAGGTATTTCCAGCTCCAACACATCCAAAAAACAAAGCAAACAAAAAAATAAACAAAACCAAAACGACATTTAATGTGGAACATATGAAACCCATGAGACAGAATCATTAGATTTAATTTTCATTTAGCAGGCAGGAATCTTTTTCCAGTTTCCAAAAAAATGCTATAGCAAAACCAAAGTGGAGGCAATAAAGCAATTAGTCACATAGGTTGTTTTTTAAAAATTTTTAAAGTGAAGTCAACATTACAAGTTTCGAAACAAGAAAATGTTCAGAAATGATGTGATATACAGAAAAACAAATGGAACAAAGTCAATATCTAAGGAGAAGAAAAACATTACTCATTTTGCATCTAATGGTTTCTTAAAAACTGTTAGCAGAAGAAAGCCAAGAAATTAAAAAACTGGCATTCATTTTCATGTAAATTATCATCAAGTTCGTGTTTAGTTAGGAATCATTCATGAAATGGAAATCCACATTAAAAATGTAAAATAAATGCTTGATTTTGGTGCTTCAAATAATTAATTAGCACCTATTTTTCTATGCCCAGGTTTGCAAGTATTGGCCAGCCTATGATGCCAAAAAGCACAACTAAAGTATTCATCTGTTAGAACATGGGAACTTTTTCGGATGTTTTTTGGGCACCACAAGAGTTTATACATTTTTAAAAAAAATATATCCTTGTGGCAAAAGTCAGTGACTGTAAGCAATACAGACCAGTCACGGGCCAAGGATTTTATACCGCTCATCCTAAATGTTTTGACCATGGAATTCAGAAGGAATGGTCATAAATCAGTAACTGGAGCCCAAGCCTGAAAACCCTTTCTTTTGCGAGTAGTTCACAACTCATGGAGCTGGACTGCTTGTATGAGTAAAGACTACTCGTGTGAGTAAGGGCTTGCAGGAGCAGAGCAGTATTAACAGTCCCAGGACACATATCTATAAAGTCCATTAACTATTTCTACAAGGATGCACACACTATATATATATCTATATATATATACGTGTACATACACATACACAGAGAAATATATATATATATAGATATATTAAAAATACAGAGATGCATGATAAATATTTTCCTTATTTTGTCAGGGTTTTACTGAATATATAAATGCATACATATATATATTTATACCATATATATATGCACAGCCCCTTCCAATATGTCATAATTCTACAACAGAAACAAAAAAAATCACTGCAATTTTTCCTTTTAAATCACAAGTATTTTAAAAACACACACTGACACCATGTGCTGGCCTTTGGCATCAATATTAGTTTTTCTTGAATCACACCAGGCAAAATAATTCAAATTTTTTTAAACATAGCTCCTCTCTTTCTAGCCCATCTAAATTACTAATTTTGTTTTCTTTTCTGTGGTATGTTTTGCTACATGGTGTTCCACATTTAAACACTTAAGGTAATGATATTTCCTACTATTCATACAGAAATTACTAAGAGCAATATACAGTGGAAGCTTCCTAACATTCAGAGTAACTTCTTGTTTCTTCGTTATTATCCTACACTCAGTTGCTAGGGGCATTTCATGCTTTCCAATCTGCTAATTAATTACAAACATAAAGTAATAACTGAAAGTTATATTTACTGAATACGTATCAATGATGGTGTGGGACTATGAACACACAAAAAAATGAGGATTCCTTAAATTTACTTTGAGATAAATCTTCTGAGAAGGGTGTAGTTGTAAAACTTATTTTCTTAAAGATAGTTAACTAAAATGCTTAAGATGCATAATTACATGAGAATATTTTAATACCTATTTTTATAGGAGAGCAAACAGATTCTGAGAGGGAAAAATGGCCCTGACACTTTCTGTCAGCATGCAAATTATGAAAATTGTCAACTTCAAGTTTTTCAACAAGCACTTGCAGAAAAATGCTAGAGATTTTGTATTTGAGCTCAGACTATGAGATGCACATTATAATTGCTTATTGATGAAACACAAGAAAAATATTTAAATATGAAAAGGAAATTAGTACTTCTGGACCAAGAACAAAAATTGTATTAAATGTAAAATTTTCTCAAGACCAACATACATTGCAAACTTTGATCATCATATGTAAGAATACTAAGATGACATAGCTGAAATGTTATGCCCAGTTTGCAGAGGAGAAAACAGGGTAAGATTTCAACAACTTAGTGTTTACAAAGATTTTAGCAAACTGAGATCAAATTTCAGCTTTTTCAGATCAGCAGATGCCCAGACTTCATACAAGTTCTCCACCACAGAGTCATGAGCTCAAAATACCAAACTGTGCCCCCTATATCCCAGAGAATGCTATAAGAAATCACAGACTGTGCTAGTTAAACTGATGCCAAACACCAGAAGATATTTCAATACCTACCCTAGAACAACTAAAGGCAACATAAGAAAAACAACTGACTTACCTGGCATCTGCTTCACTATAATATTCTCTTGCAACTATATCTTCAAATAATTCACCTCCAGTGACTCTGTTAGAAAAAAGCAAGATGAGAAAAGAGATTTCAGAAGTGAAAATGTGCATCTTAAATTAATTTGACAGGGAGAAGTCAGAGAGGGATAACTGAAATATTTATACAGAAATGCAAAAGGTCTTGACCAGCACAGTGAAGCAACTAAAGCGGAAGGTTTGTCAATCCAAATCATTACAGGAATAAAATGGATGTGAAAGAAGAGCAATCATAACTGGTAAATAAAGCAAAGAGCAGGAGCTTATTGGGCAAGAAGCCATCAGTTAAAGCTCTCAAGAGTAAGTAATAAAGCTACAGGAAGAAAGAGAACTGACCAGCAAGGAAAATTGTGCCTGAAGTTCAGAACAGTTCAGGATATATTAAGAATGCAACATAAGAAATATAAGAATGGAGACTATCATAATGCTAAAAAGGAAAAAGGGTTCTTACGTGTAGGTCACAACACAATAGATTTGTACCCATGTGCCACGGCAGATTGTTTTTTGTTCTTTTGCTAAAAGGAGGATTACTAAGAAGGAGAGTATCAGTAGAAGAGTAACCTAAGGAGTTTAATGGCAGATTCATTTTCTAGAAATTTTTCAGTTATCTCTGTCGAGAAAGTAGGAACTTTAGTGAAAGTGCCATTTAATAGTACTGATTTAATAGGAAGAAGTGGTTGAAAGGAAAGAAAACTATGCTATCTTAACCCGAAAATGCCACTCCAGAATAAGTCACCATTAGGATTCTGCCACAGTCTTGCAATGCATTTGAAGTAGGGTGACAGCAATGCCCTTACTCATAGCAGGAAAATCCTCTCTCATAGTACACAGTTCCGGTCACACACATTTAGAAAAGGCAAATGAAACAGAAATATGAGCAGAAAATTTCTACCAGGCTATCTGTTCATTTACTTATATCTTCTCAGAGAGGCAAAGTCAGTTTAGCATGGCCAAACAGATTTTAAAAGGGCTGAAAATAAATATTGAGCACAAAGAGCATAAGCTGCTGTCTTCAAAGGGAGAAGCTTTAAAGGACAGTAATAGGTACAACAATAAATAAGCATCTTATACCTGTGAATATAAAAAGGTTAAAATCAGGAGTTTTCTAACAATCAAAAAACTGGTATAATTAAACAGTTTTTGGTAAAGTAACTGAGACTGATGTTCTATTTTTAAGATGAAGATTGATGAGGTTTTTAATGAAATTATAAAACCTGTCTGCCTGGATCAACGACTGTAGTCAAAGAAACAGGAAGACCCTTCCTGTGCTATACCCTTAACATTTCTCTTTTTGGGATATACTGTCACAATTTCAAAGCTCCATTCAAATCTTCATATATTACAGTGTTGTAATAAACAGCTAAAAACAGCTGCAAGCCTTGAAAATGCACACAATGTGCAGCACCCCAGTGCACAGCTTAACCAGAGCCCCTAAACACAGCCTCAATGGGATACTAGTTTGTTCAATTCCTGCTTTCCAAAACATTGATCCCACTGAAAGCCAACATAAATAATTCCTAAGTGGGAGATCAATTTCATCAGTGTTGAATATAGTAAATTTTAATACAGCACATTATAGCCTCAATAAATTCCCAAATGCAAAAGCTAGAATGGGCTACAATATGCTTAAAGATAAAGATGCTTAAAAATCTATACTACAATGAATACAATTATTGCTGAACACAATCAAATGCAATAGGATTAAAATATTAAAAGTCAGGATACCTGGAATATTCAGGATCATAACATTCATTTACAAAATTGCTGCACTAATTGTCTGTTTTAGAGCCCAGTTATTCAGCCACATCAGATGACAACAGAAATTATCTGCTCAACCAACAGCACAACTCCTCTCTTGGAGAAGGACAGTTAAAGACCTTTATTTTCATGTTTCCATTCACATTTGGTCTACAGCATTCTTTTCCTGAGTTTGAACCTTACTGACTTTGAAATTTATCACTTTCAGGTAATAGAATGCTATTTCGTATAAAAATTTGTGATAAAATCTGGAGGATGTAAAATAGTTATTTTCCTGAATTGTATTCTCATTCTTTTTCTTTTTTTGTCTTCTACCTTCCAGAAACTGCCTTTGGTTCCTGTAGCACAAAATGTTTGTTTGATGCAGATTTTGACAGTATTTCGTATCTCCTGTTTGCATCTACATTTGTCTACCACAGTTCTGGCAACGAGGAATAATTCTCACTTTGTTGAGAATGAATGTTGAGAATGAAAACAGCAGAGCATCCTTTGATCTTATTCTTCTCTAAACACTTATTTTTGATCCAAGTGAAAAAAGAAAAGAAAAAGCTTTTGTTATCAAAGTGTGCTTCAGTGGGAAGGAACACCAAGCTAATGCTTGTTCTTCTCACTCACACAGAAAAGAAGGGGATATACTTTCTTATTTGCTGACACTAAACATTTGCTTGGCATTCATAACTGCTATTGAATGATGAAAAAAAAAAAAAAGAACAGAGCAGGTAAATTTCAATGACAATCAAAAAAGAAGGTAGCAATTCCCACACTCCATCAGTCCAAAGGATACAGTAGGAATAATTCTCAGAAGGCACCTAAACAGCAGTAATGAAGAAAAGCAGTGCAGAGAACTAAGACAGCCCAGAACTTGCCTGCATCTTCTGAGCCTCTGACCCTGAGAAAATGATTAGCTGCACTGGTGGCTTTGGCTCACTGAGCATCCATGAGCAATGTACCAGGACAGCCTGAAGGCTGAAGAAAACTATTTTTTCCTTGCATTTGGCACATGTGAGATAGCACCTGGAATCTTGTTCCCCTTTGCGCTTCCCAGTGCACCAACACTGACACAGTGAACTGTGTCTAATGGAGGGCTACCAAGCCAGATGGAGTTGGAAGCATGTTGAAATGCTGAGATAGCAGGGTTTGCTCACTGTTAAGATAAGAATGCTCAGGGGGGATCTCATCGCTGTCTTCAACTCCCTACTGGGTGAATATGCAGAGACAATATAAACCTAAACCTCCCCTGGCACAACTCGAGACCATGCCCTCTTGTCTTGTTGATAGCTGCCTGGGAAAAGAGCCCAACCCCCCCCTGGCTCCTCTTCTCCAGGCTGAACACCCCCAGCTCCCTCAGCCTCTCCTCACAGGACTTGTGCTGGATCCCTTCACAGCCTCCTTGCTCTTCTCTGGACCTGCTCCAGGACCTCAATCTCCTTCCTGAACTGAGGGGCCCAGAACTGAACTGAACTCTTGCAGGTTTTGCTGATCAACAGAAATATTTAGACTGATCTCTGAATATAGCAGGAATTGAACAAACTCTGGCATCCCATTGAGGCTGTGTTTAGGGGCTCTGGTTAGGCTGTGCACTGGGGTGCTGCACATTGTGTGCATTTTCAAGGCTTGCAGCTGGTTTTAGCTGTTTATTACAGCACTAGAATATATCAAGATGTACATGTAGTTGTGAAATTATATAAGGAAATGAAAACAGAGGACTTGCCCAGAGTTTGCTGCTTCTTTTAAACTTTCTCCTTCCCCCAGGCTAAAATAATGGAAAACAGATAAATTGTACCACTTGGGTGGGAATCGTACATGGATTCTGGTCTGTATGCTTAAATTAGAACTACCATAATAGTTAGATCTATAAAAATATATTCAGGTAGGCAACGTAGAGGGTAAACAGTAATAAAATAACTCCCAGTAATAAAAAAACCCCACAACTCTAGTCTTTTACTATAAAGCTACATAAACAGTTGTCAAGCTACTTTCTCCCCACAAGATTAAAATGGGAAGTAAATGGATGGATCTCCATGTCCTCCTGATACAGATAAATCGTTGCCTTCACTGAGGGCCCTCTTTCATGACAGGGCACTCATGATACCGAGCTCTTGCAGCTCTCAGGATAGAAATTAAATGCCACTGGTTCCTATGAATTATTATTTTTTCTTAATTTTCTGAAGAGCATACTAAAATGTCAACAGATAAAGCACATGGATTTGTTTAAGGAAAAGCACAAGCAACATGTAGAAACACAACCCTTTGCACCAGGCATGTCTTCCAGTCAGACCATGGAGTAAAAGGAAAGCAGGATTCCATACACAAAGGATGCTATTTCTATTTATATCTCAGAACAGGTACACTAAGAAGCAGTTTTTATATGCTTCATCCAACAGACACTACTAAAATAAATTACTATTTCCAGTGTTTAAGTGCCAAATTTTTTTTTTTGCAACCTTTCATAATAGCATATATAAAAATATTCAATTTCATCTATTAAATTTATTAGTAAAATGTATAAATATATGCAGATATTTAGAAGAAACTCTCAGATTAGTAAAGCTGGCTCAAAAAGCCACTGGTGATGATCACACTGCTGGTGTTTCACCCTTGGTTACACTTCTTCTTTCTTAAATTGCTTCCACAATGAAAGTGCAAGGAAGTAGTCTTACAAAATTACAGTAGCCATGCACATTTTATGTTTATCTGTGACATTTCTGATTCTGGGAAAGGAAGGTTCAGGTACTAAGCCTATGCAAAGATTGTTCTGCAGTTAGATTTTTTTGGGCATTACACAGTACAGTCACTCCACTTTCAATTCAACAGCAACACCAGGGTTCTGAACATACCAATTGTTGCATCTCATCAAATCCATTAAAATGGGAGACACTGAAAAAGAAGAATCTCATTGACTTGCACACGAGAGCCTTCAAGTGCTACAGCTGTTTCCATTCAGATACAGCAATTAATACTGACAGAACTGATTGGATTTAAACTCAGATAACGTCATTAGCACTGAGGACAATCTCATTTGTCCTTAGCAACTGCAATGGGCTGATTGACAAAAATCCTAACTACAGATGCCTTAACCATTAAGAAACTTCATGAAGTCCATTACAGACCTTACTATGCACATTCTACTGATCTGAGAGATACTTCAGTGTACCTGGTGAGAGAAATGTAACAGAAGGAAGCCCTTTGTTTGGGAGAAGTATCACAGAAGGGCTATCTTAGTTGTTTTCTAAAAAAACATAGCAACAATACTGGTAGATCAGTAAGATGCCTCTGCTTCTCAGCAGCAGCATCAACAAGACTTTGAAAATCACTGCTGTGATACTTCAGTGTGTCCATCTCTCTCATACACAGGACTTCCCACAGGAAGACCCCAATATGGCACTTTATTAGAAATTGTAACTTTCATTGTTCCATGTCCAGTTTCCACACTGGACAATTCTGAAAGATTTCCACCTGCCCTAAAACACTTCATCCAAATGCACACCTGTAGCAGAGCACATTAATTATTTTTTTCTCCAGATAAAAGCACAGCCATCACTGAAGTATACAAGTGAGGCAACAGGCTTCTCTTTCAGATAGTAGACATCTCAATGACATTAATTCATAAGCAATTATTAAAAATGCAAAACAGAAAGTGACAATGATGGCTTTTTTTCTGTTCACAGAAAAAGCAGTCTTCCTTTTCACTTTCTTATGTGGGATGCAGGCTAGAAGAAATTTCTAAAGAAACAGTCATACTGAATCCCACACAGTCTGAAAGAAATTGTTAAGATAATGACATGATGGGAGGTGTGGGTGGAGTGAAAGTGTTACACCACAGTCAAGCTCCTGTTGAGTAAAAATTAAATAAATTTTCAAAGGCATGTACTTGTCCTTAATATTACAGAAGTGCATTTTTTGTGGCAGTTAATTTATGTGCATTAAAACCACTAAAAGCAACTAACCCATAGATTTGTTAGTGCAGAAAAAGATAAAAGTTTCACTAACGAATAGAGGGCATTAAAGCAGTAATTTCTTAATCAGAGTGAAAAATTAACTGCGGATAGCCATCCTTACTAATTAGCCATAAGTTCTTCAAGGACACAACATGTTGCTTTTCCAAAGACAGCTGTCAGTCTGTATAGTCACACAAGCAAAACATTAAAAACTGTGTATGGTGAAGCCTTCTTTCTTTGAAGAGGATGGAAAACAAAACCATGCTGACTGTTCTAGATAAGCAACTTATATTTGATTCTGCTCCTCTGTTTGTCTTGAATGAAGCCAAGGGGGAAAAAGAGAGCAACTTCCAACCAGTGCAGAATGCTTCCTGCAGAAATGAGGTTTCTGCCAAGATAGGATGTCTGTCTGAGGTACTAATTTTTATTGCAGAATACAGGCTTCTACTTCTTCTGTTACTATCAAGATACAGATACTGGTATCTACAACTACAAAGGCCTTTGCAATCATAATCTTCTGAGATCTCTCTCAAACTATATATCCCCTTTAAGGCAGAAACAGACTAACTGCAATTTGAGTATTTTCTAACAGTCCAGAAGTACTATAATAAAGAAAAAAAAATCCTCAGTTTATAAGTGAGATATTGTCTGTAGAACTAAGAATTCTGCTTCCACTTATTGAAAATGTTCAAGATTGAAAGATTCTAAGATTTTTTCAATTCCACATAGAAAGATTTCATTTGTATCCATTAAAAAAAACAAAGACAAAACCAAAAAAATTAACCCACATTAGAGAAAAAGTATGCCTGTTTTCCCCTAGAGCCATTTCCAAGCCAACAGTTAGAGCACCTACCTGGGATAAAGACAAATTAGATACAAATTCCTGTTGAGCCCAGATAGGATTTGAGTACTGAAACCTGAATGCCTAAAGGCAGACAGACTATTTAATATTTTTGCCAGGCTAGTCTTAAATTTAGTCTTGAAGACTTCACAGATTTCTTTAAAAAATTTAAGTCAGAAATTAAACCAGAATGTAACCTGAACATGAAAGCTCATGATTGTGGAAGATTCAGGTTTTAACATACCTATGCTGGATGCAGATATTTCAGTTTGTATGCTCAGAAATTCATTATTTCACATTTTTAGGGTAAATTCTCATTCTAACCAACAAAACCATGTTGGGCCTAAGCAAGCTCTTGTTGATGAGGGGAGTCATTTGGCAAAACTACTAACTTCCCCAGAAAAATCTGCATCTGAAATAGGTAATTTTACCTACATAAGTCAGTTTTGCAAGGGAATTCATGTCTGCCCATATCCAGCACCAAAAGCAATCACTTTTCAAGTGAGTAGAAAAGATTGCCTCTCCTAGGGAGGAATGAAAAACATCAGTGTCTCTGAGAGTCTGAGACACATAGTTCATGTTGTCTCCATCCCTTCTTCCACCCTGATCTACACCTACACATAGTCACTACATGAACAGGCCACAGGACTGAATTTCCTGAAGCAAAACACAGAATAACTAGGAAACTTCCATTCTATATGAGGCATTTTACAGTCTGAATGAAGTAAAAATGCAACATTTTATATATCAGTAAGATATCAATTGGGAATAAGTCTTCACACTAAACTCTGGCTTACCTTTCTATCTAGCAATGGAGATTTTCTGTAGAGAAACTACTCTTCCATGTGTTTTTTTGTTTCACTTACAGACATCTGACTTGCAGCAAATTACTTTTTCTAAGTCATCTGTTTGCTTAACTTTGGCAGATACCATGTGACTTTTACTTACATTTTATATTAATATCCTTTTCAACAGTGGCCCTATTTATTGAAAGTTTAATTTCAGTTTCATTGATTGACACTCACAAATTAGCTCTTCCATATGCAAATGACCAAACATGTTACTGTCCTTCCAGCCCTATTTACATCTATTTGTTCAACTCACTGCACCAGAACCATTTATTTATCTCGTGAGCTTGTATTTACATCTAAAAGTTTGAATACTGCATCCCCAACATGCTGAACATATGCAAAACACATACTTACAAGTCAAAGACTAAGTAATGGAATCCTTCTTCTGATATGCTGTCATGAAGTCGCACTATTGAAAGGAGGAAAAAAAGATAAACACCAGTCATCTTTTCCATGTCTTTAATGACTGTCTTTGATCTAGGGGGGAAGGGAGGATTTTAATTCTACAATAGAGCTGGTAGTGCAATATGTTTTCTCATCTGTGTGGTATTTTTGTTTTTTGTTTTTAAACTTCCTACCTTCAGAATTATCTTTTTCATAAGGTGAGCTAACCACCCAAAAGACTGTATGTGCAGCTCATCATACAGTTATTTTTAAAGATTCTCTGTTCATGCTATTCTACAGAGGGCTGCAGGCATTTCCTACCACACCACAGACTGCCTGTGCCCTTCCTGCTGAATCATGACTGAACCAGTGATAAAAGTACTGTCAGTCTTCATATTAATAGATTCTATTAATATGATTAAAATCCCCTTATCCTTGGCAAACCCTCCAATCAATCTTATAAATAGACTGGAGACCACAGGGGTCTGCAATCAGTGGACTTTTATTATCTTAAGCAGTACACTTATTGCAATACAACTGTTTTCTCAGCCGTGTTACATCTTAAGAGTTGGAAACAAAACAAACTGGGGAAAAAAGCACCACAATTAATCATAGAATTCAACAGAATAACAAACTGTAAGGGCTGTGTTAACAAATTCCATGACCAGACAAAAAGTGCTGATTTTGAAAGAGAAGGCATCATTGCAAACTGAAAGCATTCGACTATAGCTAAAATAAATGAAAAGCAAAAGGGCACATTCACTTAATAATTCAAGATTCTTACTTAACTAAGTAACTTAAATTAAAAATGAAATCACTGTTTGCAGTCCCTATAGTAATTTGCCCTTTATTAGTCTCACCTCCTTGTTCCAGCTTTTAATTAGATGTCTGCAATTTTAGAGATAAAATAGTCAAATATTTAAACAAGTTAACTACTGAGACAAGGACTAATTTCACTGTAACAAAGTCAGCTTCAGCAGTATAATAATATACTACTTATCCCTTTGAAAGCCAGTTTTCTGCTCATTGAATACATTATCATAATAATAATAATATGTGCTTGTAGGTAAAAAAAAGAAACAACTTGCATATGATTGATTTATATTCCCTTAAAACAAACAAACAAAAGAATGCAAACCTCACAAAACAAATTGCTTATCCTCTATCAAATAAGGACAAGCAGGTAAAATCCATACCACACCACTGAGAATAGTCTTCCAGAAGAACAACCCAAGCCCACGTTTTTTGTTAATACTCCTTAAGCAAAGTGCAAACACACCAAACAAGATGGTTACAAACATTTTAACAGGAATATGGATGAGAGGCTGTGAGGGAGCTAATGCCTCTAGAATTACAAACTACATCAGTCTGGGGAAAAAACAAACAAACAAACAAACCAAAACAAAAAAACCAACCCTGACTGAAAAGGCTGGCAGACTTTGGGCTTTTTTTTTCTCCCAAAAGAGATGAAAAAAAATTGTCTGCATCAAACAGCTACCAGCTCCATCATTAGCTTCTGTCTCTTTAACTGACACTTCTCAGTGTGGTCAAAAAGGGAACAAGCTGTATTCTTGCATATAATTTTTAATACATTCAAATATATATATGTGTGTGTATATATATATACACACTCACAGATACACATACACACATATACATGTATTCCTCTAATCTTACCTGTCATCCACTTTAATAATATAAATGGTGAAGGGTTGCGAAGAGATCAAAAAAACTTAAAGCACCCCAATGATTAAAACTCCATTTCAAGTTTACATACACCTAGCACCTAGGTATCCATATCTAAAGTTGTCTCCTAGAATGCACCAGTCACAGCTGCAGAACTTATTCATTTTAAGATTTCAAATCACATCATGATACAACTATGCACTGAGTTTTTCTTAATTACTTTAAAGGAAATAGAAATTTCCCAAACTAATTTTCTCACACTACATGAAACTTTGTCACTAGCTTGATTCAATTCATTATCACTTACAGACCAAATAAAAAAAAATTTACAAAAATTAAAAAAAAAAATAATCAGGCTACCCTGAAGCTGCTTCATGTTCGAAATTGACCAGATGAAGAAAATGCAAAAGAAATGGATTTTCAGTTTCCCCCAGATGTTATCTTTATGTATTAATCATTTTTCACACAATAAGTGACATTTGAAAAAAGAAAAAAACACATGCAAACACAACTTCTTAAACTTAATATTTAGCCCAGGGAAACATCTTGTGTTTACACAATACCAAAGAGAAAACCAGCTCTTGGCTGACTCACTACTCAGAGCTCGTGATGAGTCTGAAGAGCCAAGTAGGTCTAAATCAGAATTTATAGTTTTGGCTGCTTGTATATTCTATATTTGTCCAAGTTTTTACAAAATGTAAGACTTGAGCACAAAAGGCCATCTCTGCTCTGGTAAAAGATACCCTATTTATATATAGACATTTGAGGCTCATAGAGTGTAGGATTCTGTAACCAAATACTATAGATATCAGATAGCATAAAATGTAATTGATCATAGTTAAAGCACACCAAAAGTGTAATAAAAATTAATCAAATAATAACAGTGTAGGAAAAGCAAGAAATAGAAATCTCCCAGATCTAGGCTGAGATTTCTAGCTCAGAGAAGACACCCTTAAACCATCTGGCTTTTGAGTACACCACTTCCTATGGTAGCATCCAAGACACTATTAATCAAACCACGCTCAAAAATAAGCAATGTTGTTTAGCAGAGCTGCTTGCACAGACGTGCAACATAATCCTAAAATAATAAATTTTGGAGTGTAGCTAGTAAGTTTTTCAGATGCCTCTCCAAAATTATTTGAAACTTTTGAAGATTTAATACACAATAAATTATACCTCTTACGTTTTGGTAGAAACTGCCTGTTCCTGAAATAGATTTGTAAGAACTCAAAGTGTGGTTTTCCTGTGAACATATTTTTTTAATCAAAGCAGCATTCCCCTCCCCGCTGCTCACTAACAGCATTACAGACTTTGACTTTGTTCTGAACTATCATATTTTGTGTCTGCTCTACAGAAAACAGCTTGATATAATGGCCAAGCAACCTTATTATCTCCTTTCTCAATGTCTTACTTTAAAGGAAAAAAGGAATCAAAATAATAGTATTTCACATACTTTCAATGAAAACCAAATTCCTCCAGGCAAGGATACAAGTCAAATGGTAGATAAAGTCAGATAAAAAATTATTTGGGGTAAAGATATTTAATCACATCTAAAATTGTTGCCCAAAATATTTACTTTTGTGAAATTGCTACAATGATAATATTTGAGAAGTATGAACTTTAAACAGAAGTTTATGTAATCATGATTCATGATTAGTGCAACAGCTGGACAAACATGTCCAAAGGGAGGTGTCAAACTGCCAGAGTGCTGTGTGCTCTTTCCATGCAATCCCATTCATCATGTTTATTAAAAGAGCATGGAAAGGGATAATGTTTTTAATGACAATATAGTTAAAGACACCCATTTTCCCCTTGGTGCTATATTTTGGTGCTTCTGGAGTCTCAGAAGCTAGATGCCTTAAACAATGCATTGTGAGAAAGGGGTCATAATATAGTATAACAGAATATATCTTGAATAATGCATTTTTAGGGGTCATTCATCAATAGTTCAGGTTTAAACATGGTTGGAAAGACACAGATATGTTGCATTTGCTGAAATATGCAGATTATTTCTTTAAGTTCCTGCAAGAAGAGTGAAAAAGGGGCAGTCACTCTTTTCCTCTCTATTCACTTCCAAAAGCATCTTAAAATATCTATGCAGATCTTATGCTGATCACTCTTAAAAGAAAGAAAAAAACCCAAACAAACCAAACAAAAAAGCAAAATAAACAATGAAAAACCCAATAAAAAAACCTAAAACCCCAACCAATTAAAAATGGACTTAACTACTTAGCGGAAGGAACCTAATAGAATATCTTAATGTAATCTCTCTTGGAATGTCTAACTGCCTGCCACTGGGCAGAAGCTGTTGTATTTGAAGATACAATCACCCCAAAACCTCAGTAACTGAAGCAGTATAACCAGGCATGGGTTTTGGTAATATTTGAACCACTCTATTTGTTTTTCAAAGCACTTGTCTATCTGCATTTTCAGTTCTCTTGTCTCTGACAATGAATGCCTTGCACTCAACAAAACTGTTTGGCTGAGACATGGACAATCTGTAGTGGCTCAGCACTGCTGGGGCTTGGATCTCCCTGCAAAGTCACCCTGTGTCATCATTCTTGTTCTACACAATAAACACAGGGAGGAGAGAAAGAAAATAAAGCTACTGTTAGAACTTCAGAAACTCACAAGGGTGCCAGTGCAAAAGACACTAGAACAGTGTCAAGCAAAGCCAAAATTCATCCTAGTCCAGATCCCAAGCTAAATGTTTCAAACACAAAACCCCATATGGGTGCAGAGCTCTGGATGCAAAGGCCTGCGACCACTGCTCAGGACTGCTGCTGTTTGCACTGACCAGACATCTACTTCCTTCAAAAAAAAAAAACCAAACCCAAAACCAAATCACAAACCAACCCATCTTCACTGCACCCTCATCCTGTACCTCAATGCTCCACATTTTTCCATCACCATCACTATTTTCTCTCTTTTGAGGCATGGTATAAAAAAATCTCTGCTGAGCAACCAAGCTCCTTGAACCAGTGGTGCATAACTCAGTCACAACCATAGCCTCCAGGCATCAAACAATACAAAACAACCTTGCTGAATCAAGTCTATGCTGCAGTTACTGCTATGGCTGTAACTCCTGTTTTGTGCAGCTTAGATGCTTCTTTGAAAACAACCAATTATAAATATCACTCAAACCTAGTACTAAAGGTGGATAAACACTCAGGTACTTGGCACTGAATCTCTACTACTATTAACAGCCAATGTCCAATGCTTAAGTCGTAAAATCACAGACCTGTTGGGTTGGAAGGGACCTTAAAGATCATCTCATTCCAATCCCCTGTGCCTGTGGACATGGACACCTCCCGTTAGACCAGGTTGCAGAGGTACACAGCCATCTGATGAGCCATGAGACAAGGGATGCCCAAATCACAGAGCAGCACTTGGGTCCTGCCATGATGATGGGCACTGGTCCTCCATGTGCAGGGAAGTATCCTTTCCCCTGCTCCCATTGCAAGAGCTCAGTCACAGATTTTGGAGGTACTGTTAAAGCTGACCTTGCTTGCACTTATCCTTGCACTTCCTCATATACAAAAAAATTATTCTGAGACGATGAGAGTCTGAGGGCCTTTATAATAAAGCTGCCTAGTGACAGCAGAAAGAACCTTGCAAATATTAATGAGAGCCATTAAGCTAACAATCTGAAATATCTAGAGGCTAATCTGGTAAATTTACTACAGTAGCAATGCTCAAGGGCAGCAGATTTCTGAAAGATGTTAAACACAAAGAATTGCTTCACATATCTGAGAAGGTAATCCTACCCCCTGCTGTTAAAAACACAAGCAGTGTACTATAATACTCACTATCACTGAATGAGTTTATGCAAGTCAGCAGTGCTGGGCATGCTTTTAACAGGTCTATATTCAGCAACAGTGAATGAAAACAATATAGCTTCCAAATCCATTCAAAAGACAAACAAGTTTTTATTGCAGAACAAATTTGCAGTTATTTAGGGTCAATAACTTGGAAAAAAAAATCCTATTAATCTGCATTTGTACTGGTATAATGAAAAATGACAGGAAAAATAATTAGGCAATTTAATATCTGGAAAGAATGCATTTGTCCCCAAGGCACTCTAACAGTGTTAACTAGAATGAACAAAATGGCATATATTCTAAAAATACCCATTTGTGACCAATACACTGTCCCATCAAGGCCCTCACAAAATAAAATTCTGTGTTCTGATTAAATGCCACGAACATTTACATTCACTGCCTTCATTAAATCCCCTCAGGTCTAATGCATGCTTGGAAGTCAGACTGCCAAACCATTAACTTTGGTAAAAGATCCTTGCTACAAAAAAAAATAGCCAAAGTATAATAAAGACCAAATTTTGAAATGAGACTAAGTAGGTCCAGGTACTGATGTCAAAGCAGATGGCCTCAGAAGACCAACCCTTTTGACATGATGAGACTTGCTTAAATTCTGCTGGATGAAGACTGACAGTTTAAACAGGTCATCAATAGATGTGATGGGAAATGTCAGGAAGAGAGAAAAAAGAAAGGAAAAGCTTTAGAAAAAGTTACTCTGTTATTTGGTTTAATTGCTAGGCCAGTGCTAAACCGTGACAGTTTTGCGATCAGAGGTGGCTCATTGAGCTACTAAATGCCCTAAAAAACCTGAACAGCTTCTCAAATCTAAGCCAGTGATATCTAAGCACAGACCCTCAGGTCTAGCTTCTACAGATGCTTCAGGCACTTAATACTAACAAATGGAAATTAAAATTGCTTCAGCCTAAACATCAGAAATTTAGTTTCTAAAAATAACCTACCAAATATGTGATTAAAAAAAAAACCAAAAAAAACAGGTATTCCAAAACATATTCTGTATTAGGAGTCTCCAGGGAGAGCAACTGTAATAGCTCTGACATTTATTTTGAACAGAAGATTTTTGCTGCTTTTCAGTGCACCCTAACTCAGGTGAGTGTGCATTTCTGTGTGTACACAAGCACAGAAGAATACAGTGGAATCATGTGGTATTCTTGAAGGTAAAAAGAACAGCTGGAGTTACACACTTTCACATATATGAAAATAGTACCATTCTATGTAGCTGTTTAAAGAAAGAACACAGTATGAAAATGTATGCCTGTATCTTTACATCTTTATATAATATATAAACGTGATATAGTGAAAATCCTGTGTTTTAGATTAATTCTTTTTCACAGTTAAAGCCCTGATTTTGTAAGTTTAACGAGATTTTTTAAAACACAACAAAAAAGCCTTATAAATATAATCAGATTAAGCCTTATGAGCTGCATGGTTTAAAAGAAAATCTGACACAGTTTTTTGCTAAGAGCAAACTGATATCTTAGCTGCCAGTGTTGATGCATTAAGCACTTATACTTTTTAACCATCTTAGCATTTATCAGAACATGTAAGAATGACAATCCACAGAGAAAGTAATGGAGTGTTAACTATTAAAAGGACACAGCTGTAACAAAGATGTGATATTATTAAAATTAATAGGTTTAGAAAAAAGAATACTTCAACTTCCCTCTCTTCCAACACTTTTAACACAAAACCATAAACAATTTATATAATGAGCACTCAGAGAAGTATGTTTATTTTTAAATGCTCCCCTTTCATAAGAAGGAAGCCCCAAGGTATCTCTAGGGGATCCACTTATAAAAACAAACTCACTCTACTGAAACAGAAAGGAGAGCAGAAAACTGTAATCCTGTGGCGTAACTCAAGAATGCCACAGAAATTCTGCCTGCTCTTCTAGACCCTCTCATGAAGGGGAAAGGCCTGCCCCAAGCAGCTTTTCCAGTTGCATTTTTATATTCCAGGGGGTTGTATGGCTAACAGAGATTTTGGACAACAGGCAACATCCTCTCAGCCTTATTCTGTTTGCATAGTCACAGGCAGCTCCTCAGTGCGTCAACAGAGATGACAACTCAGATGTTCACATCTTTGAAAACCCCCTAAAGTGGTTCAGAAGAACATATATCCAACTGCCATTTGTCTTGTTACCTTCATAAAAATGGTGTTCCCTCTGGTTGCTGTATAAATCAGCTTACCATGACCCACGGGTCAGTAAGTCTATTAAATGAACTTCCACAGTAGCTTATGATCTAAGTGCTAATCATGCATACAAATGTGTGTTTCTATATAACAACTTCCATCCTAGACATAAAACACTGCTCCACAAATTCAACTCCCAGCAACATCCCAAGGGGGGATGGAAAAGGGGGGGGGGGGGGAAGAAAAAAAGCATTTATTGGGTTGCTGAATTTTCTCATTTGCCTTTAAATATTTAACTTATTCTCAAATCAGCTTGTCTTGGGGAATATTTGCCATCCCTCTTTGTGGGAAGATTACAATAGAATATACGAAGAAACTATATTTCTCCTTATTTCTTACTAGAGGCTGTAGAGTGGGTATTACAAATATTACTTAGGACCTTTGTCTACAAAAGACAAATGCTCTAGTTTATATTATTCATTTGGCCTAAAAGGTAAGTTTATATTCTTTTAATTCATCTTAATGTATCAGGTAATTTAAATTAAAGCAATTCAATTTCCCAGTTTACAAACAGTAGAAGGCCACGAAAACCCAGCTACATCAGTATAATAATATATCAGCTTTTGCTTAAGTTGGGGTTACTTTTATATGCACAGCCCTCAAATTCTACCCCCTTTGAACTAAGTTTGACATTAAATTTAACATTGGTACATATAGCACAGTAGTGCTTGAAACATTACACCAAACATAAAGTATCATCTTTTAAGGGCACCTGGAATTTTATGTGCAGTAGTCCTCAGAGATCAGAAAATGCTGTGTTCTGAAATGCTGGCTGCAGGCCTAGGATCTGCTCCAGCCAAAAACTTAGTTCTACGACAATAAAACAAACTTCATAGGAGACCCACACTGCTACCAAAACACATACAAGATTTTATTTCCTTAGGAAGTTCTTGACCTGCCATTATGGGAGACCAGGGAAGTATTCCAGGCAAATACTACTACATGCACCTCCACAGCCTTTCCCAGGCCTCCACAACTGAGGCACCACTCAGACTGGCTGTTGCTCCAACCCAACACAGATGTTCCTACACATCTCACGTGAGTAAAAGGACCAAATGCAAACAATACATTCCCATCTTGTCACATTGTGCAATTGTTCACACCTACTTGGCCAAATCTTTCTGTTCTGTGGACTGCTTAATCACATATTTACATACGGCAATACTTCTTCTTTGCAGATGATGAAACTTGTCTAAAGATTTCCATAAGATGACCTTTTCCTTCACAAAATGTGCATCTTCCAAGTCAACGAAGACAACAGGAAGCACCTTTTAGCTCTATAATTGTTTCACATTCTGTATTTTACAGAATAAACCTTTTAAATTTTTGTTACACAGTAGCACTGTAAATCTAGCTTATCTGTGTTTTCATCTGAGAGTTTTTTTTTTACATCTGTGCCTGAAAATAATGCTGAAGTAAATTTCATAGGATCTGGCCCTCAAATTTTTCATTACCAGCTTTGACAAAAAAGACCTAAACTGGATGCAACAGACCTAAAACATGACCACACCTCTATCCCTAGTGTCCTCTTTCACCAGCATCAGTCCTAAATATCATGAATGTGAGCAACATGATCAACCCAGAGAACAGCTACATGCACACCACTGCAAACCATATAACTCAGATGTCCCTTCAGATTTAGGATTACCCATTTCTTAGAGGTGGCAGAGACTTCCTCCTCTAAACAAGCAGCCAGACTAGAGCTTCTCAGACAGACAACAGCAGAAAGAGGCAGCTCCCAGAATGGAAGGCTTCTGGCTAACACTGACTAGTTTAAGATGTTTCCAAAGATTATTGACTTCACAGGATTTCCACTGCTATTTCCCCCTATTTTAGCTGGGCATGGTTTATCACACAACAATTACAGATAAATACTTTTATGTGTAATTGTCACAGCTACAGCACCTTTCCTAGGGTATGTCTTTACTACAAATAGGAATATGGTGTAGAGATGTCCAAACTGACTTTTCAAGCTGGTGTGTGCACCTCTTAGTTTAATTGTATCATCATGACTCATTTAACCTATGTATCTTTACCCTATGCTGGAAGTTACAGTGAAAATGCAAAGGAGTCTGTTTCTTATACTCGCCACAAATGTGGAAAAGCAGATTGCCTGAACTTTCTCAAGGAAAAAAAGTAAGGTTTCATAATCTTAGCTAATGGTGTGATGCTGCTGAAATCCATACAGCATCAACCACAGTGAACAAAAAATCGCAGAAAATTTGCACCTAGAAAGCAACTGCTGCTACAATTAACCAAGACAACACATAAGCAGTAGAAGCTTTCAGTAAGTTAAGAGAGTGTAAGACTGAGAGATTCAAAATACTATACCAAGACAGAGTGTTTCCATAATAATCCCACTCCATCTCTAATGGTGGTTTGGGCTGGTCTCAAAACCATCATCAAAACCAGTATTATTTTCTGAGTGAATGTGGCTTCCCCCTCTATCAATTAACTATCACAGTAAGTCCTGCTACCAGAACTGAAGACAACTATAAATTACTATCATTTGCCTAATGTTCAAGTTTACAAGTGAATGATGATCCTCAATGATTGAAAGGGTGTGTTTTACAAAAAGCATGGAATGCATATTAACTTAATAGATGACAAACTTGAAGCTGCCATTGTGTTTTAATCACAGGCTCACAGTAAGTGGAAATCAGAGTGTTTGTTCTGCCCCATGGGACCACTTGTATGATTGCAATTAGCTCAGTGAAAACCCACACAAACTTGGACAGAAGAGAAGCTGCAGAGATCTGGAAGACAGTCTGTATTTACAAAACCAGCCTCCTAGTTGCAGTTGAAGCATCTGTCTAAATATTCTTTTTTTTTAGTATATCCAGTAACTCCCCAAATATATATCCTACAGAAGGTAGATGCAAGCCATTCAGTTGCAATTACAACTTTAGAACATCAATAAATCTTCTCCCAGCAAGACTGCATGGCCAAATTCAACATAATCCTATCAATAACACCATCAATATTACAGCAAGTATAAATCAATAGAACACAATTAAGTAATGTTCAAGGTCACCTCATAAATAAATGTGAAACAAAAGAGTTAATTAAAAAGCACTACTTGGATGATACAATTGCTGATGCACACAAGTGCTATTCATTGCTGAGCAGCACAGGAGCAGAACTGTGGATCTAATTACAATACAATAACATCACATCTTCAAAACACAAGTCTCAGGAGCAGAGTAACATGCTTGGCACAGTGCAGCTGTAACGAGAAGCTGGATGTATTTAAAGGAGACAGACATCTAGAGGACAAACTAAAATTAGAAGCACATTCCCATAGACAGTACATGTGCGCTGGCAAAGCCACCATAAAAAGAACTTCCAAATTTGGAAGGTGACTGGGAGGAGAGAGGTATCATTAAACCTCTATCAACTGGAAAAAATCCTGTATCAGCAGTTTTGTAAAAAGAAAGTCTTCAGATCTGAAATCTGCAAAAAACAGACTGAACTGAGCAATTAGGAGATATTATTCCATTTCCAGCCACTCGTCTTATGGGGCTTTGACAGATCCTTCCAGGAACAGAGGAACACAACAGCCTCCCTTCCTGACAAAAAGTGAGTGTGTGACTTTTTAAAGGCAAATGTTTGAAGGAACTAGGAATATCCTGAAGGACACCTGAAACATTTGCATGGTTAGCAGGACAGCTACCAACCTGGAACTGAGACATGGACTGATGTTCAGCCTCCTGGTGCCACACCAGTATACAGCTAGTGCTTTGTAAATTATCTTCTATGTGAAATTTTACATTTTCAATAAGTAAGCAGATTTCCACGTGCTCTTCTCAATATATAATATCTAAGATATAACAGAGTCTCTTACTGAATGGGCATTCCATTGACTGAGATGCAGAAGATGCACATGAAAAGCGAGAGGAAAAGGGATGTCTGTATGTGGCATGATACAAATTGAGCCTATAAAATCTACTTCCAAATGCACACCTTGCAACTAATTAAAATCTTCATTCTAAAAAGCCAGGCATTGTTTACAGTTTTCAGTCAAATTATGCATTCATTAGGAATTTATGTCACAATACTGAAACATGAAAGAGAAACGAACAAAACCTTCCACATAGGGTTGAAGCTCTATTCATGAAGATCCTCTTTTCCTTCCAGTATCCTATTTGCTGTTCAGCAGGAAAGATTTTCAAAGAACAAAATATTGTAAATGGCTTGCTCCTTGAGTGTGATTCTCCCCCTCTCTCTTGAGTACTGCACCACCTAGAGTACTGCATCCAGTTCTGGAGCCCCTCTTACAAGAAAGACATGGACATGCTGTAGAGTATCCAGAGAAGGGCCCCGGGGATGCTCAGAGGACTGGAGCACCTCTCCTATCAAGGCAGACTGAGAGAGTTGGGGTTGTTCAGTCTGGAGAGGAGAAGGTTGCAAGTTCTTATTGTAGCATTTCAGTATCTGATGGGGGCTACAAGAAAGCTGGGGAGGGAGTTTTTAGGATGTCAGGTAGTGACAGGACATGGGGGAATGGATTCAAACTAGAGGAGGGGAGATTTAAATTGGAAGTTAGGAAGAAGTTCTACACCATGAGGGTGGTGAGACACTGGAAAATGTTGCCCAGAGAGGTGGTGGAAGCCCCATACCTGGATGTTTTTAAGGTCAGGCTGGATAGGGCTCTGAGCAACTGATCTAGTGGGAGGTGTCCCTGCCCATGGCAGAGGGATTGGAACTAGATGATCTTAAAGGTTCTTTCCAACCCTGAAAATTCTATGGTCATGAAGGAAAGCATCCTCAGAACAGACAAATCCAATGTTCAGACCTAAAATTATGAGCACAAAAAGAGACCATACATTGAATTACATCATATCTTGTGCCTTTGAAGTACTCTGTGACATGAACTTTTTATTTATATTTTTATTTTATTAGTTTAAGTATTTATTAGGACAGCTTAACTTGTTGCTATCTCTCTCGGGTGCTCTCCAGTGGAGAGCCATCCACAGTGTTTAGAGGGCCATGTAGCTGTCCCATTCCACACCAGGGAGGCTGTCAAGATGGCAGAGACAGCCTTCTCCAGGGTGCAAGTGGCAAGCCAAGAAGCAACACACACATGCTGGAGTGTGGAAAATCCCAGCTAGGCACCAAGACATTCTCAGTTATTATTGATGTTGACAAGAAGGTGGTCAAACACTGGAGAAGGGCACAGAGAGACTGTGCAACCCCCTTTCTGGGAGGTTCAGCAAGACAGGCTTGAGAAACCTCATTTTGCTGGATATGGCTTGAACAGGAGGTTGGGACTGGAAAACCTCCAGAGATCACTTTCAACCTGCACAGCTCTCATGATTTATGATGCTGTTTTTCAAGAGAAGGGTATGTAAGTAAAGCAAAATGTCTGGGCAGATAGGAGTAGTCCTGAGAATTGCCTCTCCTAATGAGGTCCCTGGGTTTGTGCCATCGTTGGAAAGGCAGCAAAGACATTTTTAAGCTCTACAGAGAGCTCCCAAAGCACCACTCCTGATTTATGATGGCTTAAGTCAACACATGATCCATGATCCGAAGTCAGGAGACTTTGCTTTAGCCTCTGACTGCTCCCAACTCAGACCCTCAGCCTTCCCTAATTCTCTCACTCTGGTACTTAATCCTCCCCACCAGTTCTGCCACCCTTCCTCTTTTCCCTCCCTGTTTCCATCTCTGAATTTACTCTTTTCTGCATGCCAATAATGTTTGTCTGTACAAAACAATGGGAACAAAACTAAAAACTATCAAAACTATCTAAAAACTAACAAAACTCTCTAAAAACTAACGAAACTATCCCCCTAAAAATGCTCTAAAAATGTCTGCTAGCTTTACTGAAAGAAAAAGCTTACTTTAGCTTAAGTAGTAGAGATCTATGTTTTTGGAGGAAAGGGTCCAGAGGAAAATTACATATTTGTGGTTTAGCTGGGAGTCATGATGTCTATCCGTATGCATAACACGTGGTTGCAGATTCATAATAAACAAAGCTTTCAAACAACAACAACAAAAAAGTAAGTTCTCAAAGAGTCATCTCATGTGTATAAAAAGAGAGCAATTCATTTTAATCTAGCTTATTTATATGGTTCTTGAAGTCAGCAATGCAATTATGAAATTCTTCCTTCCAGAAAGCATGTATGAGAAAGCAAAACAGAACAAGGAATCAAAATACAAATGGGAAACATGGCAGCCATCCTAGGACACCCCCTGCAGCAAGTTCCTCAAGAGATGTTTAAATTCCACTTCCTTTCTGTGGATTGCTCTATTTTACACTTACAATGACTGGCCACACAAATCTAACTGACTTCATTGAAAGAAAAAATGTTTAGAAGAATGTGGACGCACTATAAAAAAAGAGTTTTCATGCACTTAAGTACAAAACCAGCTGTAAGCAGGCAAGGAAAATCCTCCAAGGTCAGGTTCACACTTGATTTATACCTTATCGTTACCTATTCTGGTGCAAATTAAGCATATACTTTCTGAGGAAAAAAAATGATAAAATTTGTAGCAGATCTTAGTGAAACCTCAACCCCTCAGCATATTATGGATGTAGCTACAGTTATCAGGGCTATTACAGCCAGCAATGCTTCACTTGAGCTAGAATAATTTTGTCCTGCAGTAAGAGGAAAGAGAATTAAACTAGTGTGGCAAACAGTAATGTCATTGTCTCTACTAAAAGAGATTTTTGTACTCCACAGTAACTCAGAATAGAAAGACCTAATGATTCAATGCCACTCTTACCAGAATAAAAGGATTATTCTGAAACCAAAAGAGAGACAAACACTTTAACACCTAATAAAACTGTCTTTGGACTCTTTGCTTTAGCACTCAAGCAGACCACATAATCTGACACATAATGTGTTACATTTTGAAACTTACTGACATTTTGAATAGCACTAAACAACTTAGTGTATTTTACCTATGTTATGTTATTTTTTTTTAAATTTCACTCACCGTAAGGGCTTCCAATAGCTCTACAGAAAGCTCTTTCCCCACCAAATTCTTACATTTTAAGTAAAAACTTTGTTTCTTCATCTTAAATATCTACCAGGCATTCACAATTTCACTGATTACAAGAAATTAAATAGACAGTAATAACAAAATCTGCTGATCATGAGAAAGACTGCAGAAAAGCCAGTTGCAGCAAAACCCATGATGCTCTCTTCATGTGTTCTTGCCTGGTTCAGTTACAGTACATTTAATTTCACAAACAGCTACTTCAAAGTCAGCTTCTGTATTCCATTGTTGCACTTCAACACACAGCTACACACTGAAGCCACAGCGGAGTTTAAGCACTGATTCTCTTATTTTACAGTTTTCACCAAATTAGCTTTTACATTATGTATGAAATCATGTTATATCACTGGCTTATTTGGTTTCTTAATGTTCTATTTTAATTCTCTTAAGATCTATGGTTCACCTTATTCATCAGGAGAATTATAAATTTAATTAATTAGATAGAATGGATGAGATTTAAATTTGTTGAAATTATCAGCTAATCTAAGCAATAAAAATAAATAAGGGAAGCAAGATATTCTGCATGCACCAGTCCCACAGACTTCTCGTTCTCCTGGAGGTCAGCAGAAGCATATATATACATATATATATATACACACACATACACTGAAGTAAAGAGTGAAACCAGCTCAGAAAAAATCTTGTGCTAAAAAACTACATCCACCAAACCTGAACAGGCCTCCCTTTTATTCGATATTAGGTTTATTGAGTAACTTAACTAATACTAGCTTGACTCTTGACCCTCTGCAAAGCTACGCCCTTCCTTAGAAAGATGCTGCTCCATATTCCTCTATGCTGACTCCTGCTTGGCAGTCCTACTTACCTCTAAATATCCTGACTTACAAAGCCATGCAGGGACAACCTGTCCTGTTGCCAAAAGGACTTCATTCATCACCTGAAGGGCTGCCACATGTCAGTAAAATCTTCTGTGGCCTTTCAGGAAGGGATGAAGATTCACCGGAGTCTGACTTGAGCCTGCTGTAGTTGGCTAATGGAACCTGTCTGCTTGCCACCTCTTATACACCAGCTCAAAAGCAAAAGAAGGAGGCAGCATGGGGAGTTTCTGGTTATGTACCTGACCCTATTACACTACACGTTACCATTCTGCTGCATTCAGCTTTTAACAACTGGGAATGTAAAGACAGCAAAAGCCCTTCCAGTGGCTGTAGACACTAACTGATTTAGAGAAACCCAACACAAACAATGCAAGAGCAAACCCAGCCTGGGAAAAAAGCCCCACATTTTTACCAGGTTTGAATCAGCAGTTTTCTAGACTGGGTCAGGACTTTCATCATCAGGCTAATGCATTTTTTGTCATCTGTTGGGAGCTCATAAGCCAAATTTAGCAAAGCAGGCTCTAAATTAATACCAAAAGCAGTAAGAAGATGGTGCAACAATGTTTCACCATCAAAAATACATGGACTGCTAGTGTCAGAGTGCTAAAATATAACTTTATCTAAAGATAAAAGAGGACCAAATTTACCAAAAGAATCACCAAATGGTTTGAGTTGGAAGGGACCTTAAAGATCACCTGCTTCCAGCCTCCCTCATAGGCAGAGAACACTTACTACTGAAGTCCAGAACACAGGACCATGACAGTGCATTTCTTGGTGAAGAGATTATTGTTTTCCTTATACCCCTCAGCATCATACCCCCAAGCAATTCTCATACTTTCATTGTCAAAGAATGAACACCTATGTTTACTCTCACCCCTACAGTGATGTACTTCTGGCCTTTTTCTTGATAAATAACCTTTTTTTGAGAAACCATCCTGAGAGACCTCCCCAAATCACCCCTTTTGCCTATATCATACTTACTGATACTTGAATAACAAAGATCAGCACAGTACTCTATAAGTGACTTCTGTTGGCAGATACAAAATAAATACTATTTTCCTCTTTCTCACTGATCCCTCCATCTGAGAATGGTATCTTGCCTGAGTGTTACAGCATCCCAATGGGATTTGTGTCCAAGAAATTATTTCCTGTCATCACAGGCTTTGACAAGTCAACCTTTTCCAAGACACAGATGCTCCACTTTGAAGGCTGACATACTGTTCTTACATATGTGAGCTCATATCTGCTGACTCTGAGGCTCCTTAGTCCCACCATATCAAAAGGATACCATTTCCATACTTTTTCTGTAAATCTGTTAATAAAAATATCAACTTAGACTTCTTTCGAACTCTGACATGTATAATCCCATCACATGAGAATTACTGCCTTACACTTTTATTGCAGTTATCTGCTTTCCTAATATTCCTAAATAAAGAATATGATGATTTTCCATAATAAAAAAATTATCACATAACGCAGCAGTACCACAAAAGCCTTCTGGAAAGAAGGCAGTCGACATTAGTAGCTACAATATAACTTCATTAAAAGGGTATCAAGTACACTTGGCAAGACCTATATCTAAAAAAATTCCTGCATTTAAAAATAATTTTTCAAATGATTGTATGCTTCTACAGGCTTAGATATGCATAAGTATTTGTATCCATATCAATCAACACAACATCTGTGTATTACAGTGAATAACCATGGAATTCTGCAACTTGTAAG
This sequence comes from Phaethornis superciliosus, assembly GCA_023637945.1. NCBI lineage: Eukaryota > Metazoa > Chordata > Aves > Apodiformes > Trochilidae > Phaethornis > Phaethornis superciliosus. The sequence goes on from JAJQWJ010000011.1 coordinate 10,386,118, forward strand.
GATTTGGAAGTGCCAAATATTTGGATTTTGATTTAGTTGCCTTCTGTTCCTGACACTTATCTAGGGAGAGTAATCATTCATTAGCAATCTAAATTTTCATACATCAAGTCAGAATGTGCTATCCTACTCTATTTCAAAATAATTATTTGAGTAGAAATGCCTAGTAGACAATCTGAATGAAGAATTAAGCTCCCTACAGACATACTTAAATTTTTCTTTTGTGTAGATTTGGTTGATTCCCGAAATAGTCATCTGATGCTGTAAATATTTCCGAAAAGGCATCAGGAACTATAGCTGTTTCCTCTCCTTTTTTTGTGTGTGTGTTTAACACTTTAGAATGACTACTTGAAGAGGTTCAAATCAAGAACTGAAATGAAAATATTTTGATATGTATCTGTTTAATCTCTAGATTTCCAAGTTTGGTCATTTTGAAAGAAAGTATTCTGATTTAGCTTTCTCCTATTTTTCCCATATGCTGGCCTTGGCCAAATCTTTTTGTTAAAATTCTACATTAAAAAAAAAATAAATTAAAACATTCAAGTCTGATTTTAAGACTGCTCTGCCAATAGCAGAGTAGCTTCTCTCGTTTGTTGCATACGAAAACAGACTAAAACCAAAAGCCTTCTTTTACATGTCATCTTAACATTTCCTAAATGCATAACAGCACTCATTAAAGAAAATCACCAACAAATAAGATATGGAATTATATAAAAATAGGATTGTAGGGAAGCTAAAAATAGGTATGTTGATTATTAGGAAATTTAATCCTAAATTCTTTCTTATCCTGATGAAATAACTAAATACTAAATATTTTTCTAGTTGGGTACTAACTGGACACCTACCTTGGAAATACAAAATCTGTAAGTGTTTTTGATAATTCTCTAGAAAGATAGCTGGAGCGTATTTCCAGTGGTTTAGGTATTTTTAAACCACCATTTCTCCAAAGAACAAAAAAAACCTTGCTCATATGAAAACTACATTGTGTTAACTTACAGGCTGAAATCTAAAAATGTGATTCACCACAGCTGTACTGCTTTACTCTGACTGGAGGGAAAGTATGAAAAAAAGTAATTTAAAAGGTTTTATTCACCCTAAAGTACCTGATGACAGTTTTAAGCCTTGAGAGAGAATTAACTTAAGTGACGATACAACACTCTGAAAAGGAGTACTATTATATATTCATTATTTTTAAGTTAACCTCTAAATGATGCCTTTATAGCAAGTCACTTTCAGGAGGGGGATTTAATGAAGCTAACTAGGAAGAATACAGAATACGACTGAAAGATCTGAATTTTAGAAATCTGCTGCCCTGCAATGAATGTGTAATTCAAAAAGAAAAGTAACTAAAAAAATATATTGGCAGAATATAAAGAAAACCGCTCAGAACATCTTTAAGAAAATGCCCTATCAGTTAAATTAGATCTCTGCTTTCCTGGAGAGAGCACATTTGAAAAAATATTTGTTATGGGGTTTTTTTGCAGTGTTCTTAAACCTATACATATTTACTGTTAACATGACAAATTCCTTTTAAATTTTTTATTTTTATTTTTCTTGGCTATTAGAAATCAGTCAATAGCAGTAAATTATAGATAAGGAGAAAAGCAGGAATTGCACATTGATGGACTTGCTAATATTTTTAAACATGCACACTCTTTATCATGCATGTAGTAAAACTTCTTTGCAAGGGATAATCTTAACATTTTTTGATATATAAAACACCCAATATTCTCCACTGTTTCAGCTGAGTTACCTTGCTCTGGTATATTTCCTTTTTCACTATTTGGGCTTTCTAGTGTGTATCGTACTATTACCCACTAGAAGTGACTTTTTAAAAAAATGATGTGACAGTGACTCACAGAATAAGACATTTTGTCAGGTACAGGTAGCACACACCTAGCATGATTTTAGGGTTAACATTTAGCTGGCTGAGGACCTGACTGCAGGAAAAGGAGTGAAGTCAAACCCCTGCCAGGGGGGCAGTCTCCTGCTGTTGATCCCAAGTCATGAAAACCCTCTCTCTGACAGATTTAGAACATGGTGTCTCTGAAACAGGAGTAGAAGAATTTCTCTATAATCCTTTGACTGCACCACGCACCTTGGTACAGGTAGGCATGCGTCGAATTTGTTCTGACTTACAGAGCCCTACCTGCCTGTCACCAAAGCTGTCACTGCAAATCTGCATTTCAAGTCATACTTTTGCAAATATAAAGTTTGTACGTGGAATAGCTGGCCTGCCATAGAGGGTCTAGACTATATTCTAGTGTTGATCCAAGCTGCTAAACAAACTGAAGACACAGGATCACAAGAAATCAATTTAGACACTTGATTCCACTGACGTGTTCTGTGTACTTCAGCTCTTCCACTTCATCAGATTATTACCGCTTTTTATTAATTTCTGATGGCTTGTTCAAACTCAAAAAATGTACAGCAGGGCACAGGGAAATTACTCTGGAGTCAGACTGGCACCACACGTCTAACCACTGTTTTCCATGACTGCAGACCCCACAAGTACATTCCTTTGTCTTGTATCACTTTACAATGCAAAAACTCTGGCTGGGATAAAATAACACAGATAACACTATACCTCCTCTCTAACCAAATTTGCATGGTAAACCTCTAATATTTGACACTCCAAAGACAGCTCTTCAGAGATTCTATGATAACGGTTGCATGTTTGTTTTCAATTACTGCTTATTATTGAAAGGATCTGATTCTTTCCAGGCATGAAACAATTTTATTAGTCTAAAAACATGAATACCAACATCTCAACATCTGTTAGTTAAAATTAAAAGGAGGAAAACTAAGCAGAAGGAAGAACAAGCAGACTGCTAGCTGCTTTTGGAGTCTCAAGCATGGGTGTCTATTTGAAACATTCAGTGAGATTATTAGTTTTTATAATGACAATTTTTAAGAACATGCATGGGGAAAAAGGAACAGGATGGACAGGAAAATCCCACCCTCCTGCAGAAGTCTTAGGTACAGCAAATATTCCTGTGAGAGATGTCCTTGGCATATGATTCAGTGCCTGAAAAACACGGACACCGTTCCTTAAAGAACAAGGTACTCCTCTGTTTCTGCTGTTTCTAAAGCAAGGAAACAGATATACCACACCTCCAAAAATATTTTTCTTTTGTTTTCTGGGAAGCTTGATTAAAAAACATACAGTTCTGGAAATAAAAGGAGCAGAGCTTTCTGCATCTACCCATCTTTTTTACAGAACAGAACCTCAAACACAAAATAAAACAGGATGAAACAGTATCTCAGTAAAGACAACACTAATGATCAACATTGGTCTGTCTCACTCGGCAACATATGCTGTTAAGAGGAAATTCTCCTGCAGGTCTCAAAAAGCCATGAGCAGTACTGGAAATAACTCCTCCTACACAATGCTCAAAAAGCCCCCAAACACCTGGCACAGACAGCTCATTGATGGCAGAGCCACAGCTCAGAGAAGATAAGAACAATTCGTGTTGATTTAGGTTATCTATTGGGATATTACACCCACAGTAGAATTAGAAAGGAGCACCATACTATAAAGAAAGAGTCTTGCCTGGGGATATTTATAGTTGACTTCTCCAAGCTGCTATTTGTAGTTGTTATTTTGTATTTTCCCTCAATTTTCTAAACTGGTATCTACCCTATAAAGCAAGTGAGAGTTCCTACCAATATTGGGATGCTTCAAGAGGCGACAGATTCTAGCTTCTCTTTCCAGTTTCTGGTGGTCTGCAACAAAAAAGAAAACAAAACCGTTGCTTTTAGTATGAAAGTTAACATAGTTCAGTGTATTTGCTTTACAGAAGTAAAAACATACATCATTTGATTTGATCTTTAAAAAATACCTCCTTTATTTACACCCATTAAGATTTTACATTCACATTGTTTGTAGCATTGAACTGAGTTATCTCATCTAATCACTTTTTTGATGGATTACCACATGCACTGTCCCATTGCAAAAAATCAAGCTGCCCATTTACTGGGGAGAACAGGAAATATTCACTCCATGGCCTATAATTATCAGGTGATAAATCATATTACAACATTAATCATAAATAAGAACAACATGAACCTCTAGGTTTGCCTTAAGTCCTACCTGTCAAGTGCTTTAATGCTACCTAGGACCAGGTACACAGCTGGACATGTGGCAGCATTCCTGACAATGTCAGCATTCCTGCCAACACCCAATCCCACTGCAATAGTTTCCACAGGAACCTCACATCACTAATGGCCAGCAGTCATCAGTTTCCCAGCAGGGCTAATCTCTCTTGCAGGCTGATTATTCATTAACCTGACTATACTCTGCACACACAGGCCCAGGTATACCATCTGTCAGCTCGCCCTTGCCCAGCCATTTGATTCTCTTTAACCTTCGGTGAGAGCAGAAGGCTGAGATCTGAACTTGGGCATCACAGAGCCCTAAGGACACTTCTGGAGATCAAACAGTACCACTTGTGTCAAGCTCCATTTTGCTTAAGCTGCTTTCCTTACGCTATTATACTATTTGTGCTAAACACCACTGTTAATGCTATTTCTATATTTTGGTTACCATGAAGTAAGTCAGTACTTTTTAAATAAAATATATGAGAGTATTGGAGGAGAGCAAATTATTTATGCTGGAAATACCTGAATATCTACAGGTATGCTAAAATGTCTGTGTCAGGCAAAATAAAACACACAGGGGTAACTCAATTGATAAAATATATAATTTGGAAATTGTAAAAATAGCCAACTACTGCCTACTGTGATGCTGTAATTCTAACAGATTTCTAGTGCCTTTAGCCTCACTTTTCTACAAAATTTCTGTGGCTATTAAGTACACTAAGCTTTTGTCAAGAGGCAGAAAAGCAGCACAGATTCAATTTTATAATATTAGCTAAAAATATTTTTTTCAAAATTTAGGAGAGCAAAAATTTTTGGAGATGAGGCTGTTTTGGTATTAACTAGCTTCTATTTGACATTCAAGAATATGATCATAATCAATCCTTGATAGGGACTCAAACTTCAAGCTTCACATGTTATCTGGGTTGTGCTATTGCTGCAGTCCTACTTATTTGCGGACAGTCCTAACATGAAAAAGGAAATTGTTAACTGTCCTCCCATCCCATAAGAACATTAAATTTAGAGTTGAATAAGCAGCATTTAGAGAAAATAAGAAGTTCAATCTAACAGAATAGGGAGGGACACAATGTCAATATCCAATGAATTTCGTGATTTAAAACCAAGCAAATCTTGGTATTTGTGACACAAGGACTGATGTGCCCCTCCAGCAGAAGAGATACTGGAAGGGAGATGCCAAAGCTTTGTTTTGAGAGGGAACACACTACCACAGGTCATATACCAACTGGCTGGCAACTCATCAACACAGACCTGAAGTGTAAAGAAAAACACACAAAAAAGGCAAATCCAAGCAGTAACCATCATCAGATTGCTCGGACAAATAATTTTTTTTGCAGAAACTACAAGTAGCATTTGTATAATCAAGAGGGAATGTAAATCAGAACTACTGACTGCAAGAATAAAAAGAGAGCAGAAACTGTGTTTGGTGTGGCATCAAAGTGTCCTGAGCACAGCTGTCAGTAACACTTAAATAATATAATAACACCACCAACAAAAAAAGAAATATGAGGACCTTCTGCTGAGGTTTTATGTTAGGATTTTTAAATACAGTTGCAGCAAGTTCAGAACCTAAGCTCAGACATATACTATTACAGCACCTTAATGCCCATCAGCTTGGGCTGTAACTTAATCAGGGGTTGACCAATCACCATATTATACACCACACACAGGGAGATGGTCTGAAATACAAATGAAACTAAGTTTGTTTTAGAAGAAAGATGGAAATTCAACCAGTGTCTCAGGAAGGAAAGCAAATTAAACAACAAAACAAAACCAACAAAAAACCTAGGAACTATTGGTCATTTGGCACAAAATCTTGATCTCTGGCACACTATCAGCACTGCTTTAAAAGGCTATTCTGTACTGCCTCAATCTGTCTTTACAGGATTAGCCACCATTGCTAGAAACCTGGAAGGTATTTAAGAGTCTCCTCTGAAGTGCTAAGTACATCCCATGTTGACTCTTCAGGAATAACACAGATATAACAGAGCCCTTCATCTCTGACTTTAAATAAAGTATAAACACTTGAAATATCTTTTCTATTTTCACAGCTTCTGAACCGACACTGTATATAATTAATTTTTCACATGCACTAAACATGTTCACTGCTTGTTTAACTGTTACCATGCTACACCCGAGGGCACCCTGAACCCGCAGGGCTGGTGGGCACCACCTGGGTAAGGCAGTCTGGAGTACTAACCCATGATATAAATGTTTCTCCCTCTTTGGTGGACAGAAAGCAATTTAAATAAGATTTTAAAAAAAAAAAAGCAACTAAACATGACTTCACAATTTACTAGGTGAAATGAACTCTCAAATGATAGGCCACAAACCAGATGGAGCTCTTTCATTTTACTGAAAACAACTTACAAAGTCTAAACCTACAACAGGATAATTCATGAAACGGTCCTGATCTAGTACAAGGATTAGTGGCACAGGATGATGAGATGGCATTAATATTCAGCTCTAATTTATAGTCACTACAGTGTGCTCAGATAACAACTACTAGAGCTGAACACGCTCAGGTATGAAGAAAGGCTAACTTGTTATTGCACAATTAAGAACAATAACTGTACTGATTAAAAAACACACCCGATGTTTTTGTAAATCACAACAAAAGCATCTTATGATACGCTGCTGAATGGACTGCAGTGTGTGACAGTAACACCATCATCCTAATAATTATTGTTATTGACTGGACTATAAATATTCCCAGACTTTCACCCCAAACTTAAACAGCATATTGACTGATGCCATTTAGGTGATATATGGTGTTGCATAAATCTTAGTACCGAGCTCTCTGCATTTAGCCCATTCAGCTGCTTATGTCAGAGTGGCTGTTCTTATACCTGTTATAAAAGGAAAGGTGAAGTGGATTGAGATACCTCACACCATGCACATTGTGCCATGTGGCAGCAGAAAGAGCATTAAATACTCCCCAAATCAGCGATTTTAGTGGACATTAAGGTCTGGAAGATGAAAACTACACTTCTAAAGAAATAAGGTAATCCTTAGTGGTAGGGGAGTTTGAGAAACCTTCTGAGTAAATCTGTAATATCTAATTTTTTGTGGGGGGAAACTTAACAGGGATTTTATCTTGTGGGATACCCAGGACTATGACCCATTTTTAAAGTCTTCCCCACCTTCCAGGAAATGCTGTTTTCCTTCCTTCCTCCACCCAGCTTATTTACAAGTACATCCAACTGCAAATGCTGTACGTAAATATCTATTTCTGTTAGGCTGTTTTCAGCCAGGTTTCAGTTACTGGTGAGCTGAAGGTGAATGTCAAAGGGCAGGTCACACCGAAATACTTTGAGCACTCAGCTCCCAGACATCTGAAGCATAAGAAGGTGTGTTTCTGCACCAGGAGCTGATCGGGAAACAAGTGTTCTGCCATGACAAATACAGTCAGAGGAATACTTAGCAGGCAGAAAAAGCCCATGAATCCCGAGAAAGTCTGTGAAAGTCTCTAGCATAAAACATTTGTGCTACAACAGCATTAAAGGAAAGCTCTTAAAAAATTAAATTCACCAGTAGACTATTTATTAAAAAGAAAAAGTTAATTTCTCTCGTTTGTGACAATATATCATTCATCATCTATAACTGTGTTCACCTGTCAGTATGAAAAGGAAAAAATGTTCATCATTTTTCCATAAGAGGAAGCCAAGCTTCAAAGCTGAACATAAAAAGGGAACAGGCAAGGACATACATATACTTGCTTCTTTTGCTCTCAAATAATTACCTATACTTGATTACAAGAAGTCTCCTACAATATCGACATAAGAAACTAAGTGAATTAAATTAAAAATGCATACAAGATGCTCAAACAAGCAACCAAGTGAATGCAGGAAGGAATGGTCTACCTTTAGATTATTTCATTAAAGCAAGTCTCTAATTGTGAGCAATAACATCTTTCACAGCAACAACTTGTTATCAAGATTGGAAAAAGATCACTGCCTGTGAAATACTGGTACAATCATACAATTAAAAGGTAGGAATGAGAATAATACAATTTTAAAGTGAAAAAAACTCTTCAGCCAGCTACAAATAACGTCAATGCGACACGTAGCAAAGAAAAAAAAATATCTAACACATGGAACCATTAAAATTCAGCCTCTACTACTCTAATGAAATTCTGTGAAACTTGAAGCAAACAGAATCAGGATGTGTAAAATCTGGGGTACTGACAGGCAGTATGAATGTTAAATCTTGAATTAACCGTAACTCAATATTCTGATAGATCAAAATCTCCTATTACAATTTATGACATCTGCATCAGAAAACTAGACTGTCTGTATAGATTTTATTACATAGGCAAATAAAGCAACAAATTGTTGAAGTGGCATCAAAATTTACTTTCTTACAAAAACTTACATACATAGACTATACTGATTTCTTGGATTAAGTCTTAATACATTTATAATTAAAGAGGGGTATAATTAATGACTTCAGCATAAATCTCTTCTAGTACAGCATTATGATTCCTAATCCAAAATGTTGATCCTTCATGACCACTCAAATTGGATTTATCACCATGGCAGAAACGTCTACTGCCCATGACCAATTAACAAAATTCAAACTTCTCTAAAGCAAAGCCTCTTCCTAAAAATAATCCGTCATAGATTTTGGTTTTTTACCATTAGAGCTTGCAGTCCATAGCAAACTATATAAGTGTCTGTCCCAGTGCTTTTATATCTTTAGTCCCTTGCATTGTGTGTACATAGCTTTTCTCACCCGGTATGAGATGATACATGTCTTCTCACACGTGCTTCTTTCAGATCACTGTCTTTACAAACTGCTTCCTACTCTGTGCAGTACAGTATAAAACTTTCCATTTTTTTCATATTTTTCTTTAGAAAGCTGCAGTATGTGACAGTAACACTATCATCATCATAATAATTATTGATTGAATTATAATATTCCCAGACTTTCACCCCAAATTTAAACAGCATATTGTCTGATGCCAAGTAGGTGATATATGGTATCGTGTAAATCTTAACTAGCTGAAGTAAGAGAAAACAAGGAGCTATACATCCCAAGAAGCTCTTAGGATTGCACCATAGCTTACCTTAAAGCCTACCCCAAACCACCTTGGCCCTGTTACATGGAAATCAGAAGACAACTTCAGAAATCCTGACAACAGGATGTGCTAGGACACAGCTGTAATTTTTCTAGTATTATTTTGACTAAAAAAAAGACTTTCTTTAGCTCAGTCCCCTTCATAGGAAAACAAAGCTCCTGTTAAAAGTGAATACATTAAAATCTCCCTCTTTTCTTCATGCTTTTTTTTGTCCCTATTAGAATTTAGACCTTAACTGGCACTGAACATAACCTTTGGGCATCTAAAACCTCACCAGAATAAGCTCTTCTGTCTTAACAAGAGAGATCAAGAGACTGCTCCCCAAGACAAAAGGTGTTAGAGGTCTTTGAACTAATAGCAAACCAAGTCTTGGAGAGCTTTGAGCCTGCTTATGAAATTAAACCCTTTGCTGGACCTTGCTCCATGTAATTTCCAGGCAGTACAGTTGCCAAGTAGGACTTAGCCATCTAACCTAGCTGTGCAAGGACATACCTAACACCTGGTAATACTTAGACAGCTGCAGGAATGTTCATGGGCACAACACTGGTGTGAAGCTCCTGAGGTCTGCTTATGCCCTGACCTTTTCTCACTATATACAGTACATTTGTAAGATGAAAGGCTCAATACAGAAAACAACTAAGTGAATCTCTGAATCTCTCACTGAGGAACAAAACCCTTTTCTAGAGCTGCTACAGACTTCCAAACCAGAACCTCTTCTACTCTGCACAGTTTCCCTGTATTCTTATTTTTGTATTAATCATTCAAAAGAATGTATCTACCCGAAGTAGAAGTTCTGGGGCCATTTCACAGGCTGCACTGACACCATTAAGTCCCAAGAGAAGGCAGCCTTGCAGCAATATTGCCCTCTTCCCACAGCAGTGGAAAAGCCATGGGAACAGCAGGCAGACCACACTTCCTGAGAGAATCACAGGTTGTCCAAACCAACCTTCCTCTCTCTCTTTTGAGGAACAAAAAGGACTGACTGGAACCAGTTTATGGGTGATGTCACTAGAATACAGTACCACTGATGATGATAATTGAGCTGTCCCAAGAGAAAGAAATGTGCTGTCTCTAGTAAAAATACATAAAATTTAAATGTTAAGACCATGATAAACCCTTCCATGTGTGCAGACTCTAGGCCAAAGAAACCCCACAGAGCTGAAAAATTTTATGTGGGGAAAAAAATAAATTGCCAAAGAAAACATATTATTCAGTACTACCAAAATGTCAAATGTGATGCCACTTTCTTCAAGTGTTTCCCTGGCAGTTATAGACAACAATTCTTCAAAACTCAGCAGGAGAAACATGCAGATTAATAGAGAAATACAACCTCTTCCCTTGTTTTTTTTATCTCCCTGTTTTTTTCAACTTCTCTGACAACTATATAGAGCACAGTGAAGTAGTCTAGGTACCATGGAATATAAATATTTGTGGTTTAAGGGTATATTGTGTAAGAGGAATAGTGTTGCAACAGTGACCTTCTTTAAGTCTAGGAATGCAGTTATACACAATCTAGCTGCATCAAATACATTTTAAAATCTCTCTCTGAGGAAGTATTAAGGATCTGGGAGCAGTTCAGTTTCATTTTTCAGACCCGATCATTTCTGGAAGCTGAAGTCATTAGTGGGAACCAACAATATTACTAAGCCCCAGATTGAGCTGGTTCTTACAAAATATAATTTCCAGACCTTCAGCAGTTTGCAACCTAGTTCTTTTCAGCCTGTGAGAGAGAAAACAAGAACCACAATTATTCACACAACAGTACATCATGTAGCCCTTTGAATTTTCCATTACTGAGTGCATGCTGCAAAAGTGCTCACAGGTAAACCTCGCTTACTCCCTCCACTACTTTTAGAGAAAGTAAATGCTAAGGGATACAGTCCTAACTCCCAAAAGCACTTTTTTCAAAACAATCCAGCCATTCACTACCTGCTCCTGGGGAAACATTTGAAAACACACTGCTTACTTATTCCTCTCTCCCTAGCATTTACAGCTAAAAAAGCGGGACATTCTTATAATAAACAATTAGGACATGAATAATACTGGTCTGACACACCCTTCCTAATGTTTCCTGAACAGAAGCACGTGCCAGGTGTTCATTGTTATAAAGACATCTTTTCCATGGATACCCAGGTGGGTAATGGATAAGAGTATGCAACAACAATAGCAGAGCCAATTCTTTTATTAGGCCATTGGTGAAAAGCGTCACCAGAGCAGAAATGAGGGCACAGAGTATGCCTCCAGTTATTCCTCTCTGTGTCTATGTTAGTATACATACTTGTAACAGGCTTCTGAATATCAAGAAAAAGCAAAATATATTAATCCAAGACACTGTAAAATAATGAATAAACCCCACACCTGTTGATTTTCAAATTCTGCCACAGGGCAGTAAGAAAACAAAAGGCACATTTGTGCTCAGCTTTGAAGGTTGCCAACAATAGCAGCTGTCTGTTTGCTAATGTTCCTGTAGGGCTTTCTTCCACTTCCCACCCACATTCTGTGTTAATATTTTAGTGTTCACAGTGTGCAAATTTAATAAAGAGATGTAGAGACTTCATTCCTACCTGCAAAGCATGGATTACACTGTCAGAAATGGTACAAGAAACTTCAGGCCACTTTAGTCCTGATTCCTATGACAACTATGACCAAAAAAAGAAAAAAATCCTCAAACCAACAACTGAGGATATTCCTGCATTTCTTATGCTTTTAGCACTGCTGCTGAAATTGGGTAGCAGATGATTTACTTAAAAAAAAAAAAAGAGTTAAAGGAGGGCAAGAGGAGTAAAGAGGACATGTCACCATTAACAGCAAAGCACTGAACCGATAAGATTTTATCTTTTTATATGATTTATGTTTAATGATGTTCCAAATGGACAGAAGCATATGGTGAAAAGAACAAAGACTGGATTTTAGTCAAATGTTGGAAACCTTTAAGTGGTCCATATAAGCAAACATTCACACAATGCTAAGTTCAAGCTAATAAATCCTCATTCCCCCCCTTTCCCCATTTTATACTCTCGTTTTCTGTGGATTTAAACAGCCAGCTGGTGATTGACTCACTTCACTCTTCTGAAAGGAAATAACTTAGAGGAGACCACGCAATGAGAGTGTTAGTAAAGGTCTGGATCTGCAGCTTTGTCCCAGCAAGCCACAGTGGCACAAATGAAAACAAATCTAAAAAACAGTTCCTAGAATAGAGAACAAAAGTAGATGCTGATTTAATGCATTTTTCCTATTTCTAGGTTAAAACTCTCATAATGTGAGAGGAGATAAATATGCACTTTTTAAAATTATATATAATATGCCATAAATGTACATGCCCATGTACATAGACAGACCCTGAGAACCAGTAAGTGCTCCAGTAAGACCACCACCTACAGCTGCTCCCCAGCCAATCTTCACCTGACAGTTAACTCTGTTAAATCTCCCCAGTACATCTGCACACAAGACTGACAATTGCCATAAGAGGAAAACCTGAATGCACTGTTCATCTGGAATCTTCTCCTTACTACCTCTTTCTGTCCTTATACCAGGATACTCTCCTTTATGACAAAAATTCTTACAACTGATTGAGTAAGCCAAATCTTCTGCAACCCTACTTCTTTTGGAACTGCAATTTATTTTTGGCAAAAACTGTATGCAAGACCTCAGAATATTTAAAAGAAGGACAAGAAGGCTTGTTTGGTAACTGACCACTTTTGTTCCAGATTGACTCAGTTTCCCACTTCTGTTACTTCACACAGGGCAGCCTCCCAGAACCCTTCTCTTCCCTCATTTGGCACCTCAAACCTGCTGCTCCCCACCACTTTTACCAGATGACCCTCCTGGAGTCCCTGAATTGACTCAATACACACTAGGTTTTGAAAGCTCTTCACATCAGCCTTTTGCTCTCCACATTTTCCCCTTCGGTCTGAAAACAAATGGACATCCTTCATCTTGCCTGCTGGGAACTCCTCCTTTACTTCCCTTGTCCTACTTTTGATTCTCAGTTTTAGACTGCATGCCTTCTACCTATTTTATTTTATTTTTGTGGGTTGTTTTTTTTTTTTTCAGGTGTTTTTGTTTGTTTATTTGTTTTTTTATTCCTGCTGACAAATATCTGATTATTTCTAGTTTTGTCCTGTTTTCTGCTGGGCTGTTTAAATTTTTCTTGGCTCAGTCATGATACATATTTGAGTAGTTCAGACATTAAACATGACAAATTATATTCCGGGACACACAAGCTCACTCCAGTTAGCCTCAGCAGGATTTAAAGCAAAGCACGTATCTAAATGGACCAAAAGCAACAAGACTGCTTTAGCACAACACATTTCAGCCAAACTTCAGCTTCCACTCCTCACATTTCACAGAGCAGTATGTACCACCTTTTTGCACAGTAAGATTTGACAGGTGTGGAAAACACGATTAAAGAAGAGCCATTTGAAGAACACTCTAAATGCTTCATACATTGAGCTTCTGAAACTACTCCTGAAATAATTTTTAGTTATAAAATGCTGGTGAATTAGCACTTCAGCTCCATGATTCATCTGAAAGCCTTTTACATAGTCCCTTGTGCTAATAGGTGTGAAAGCTATATGGTGAATTCACAAAAAATCACAAATTTCCTTTACTGACGCAGTCCTAAATGGCTGAATCCCACTGAGTCTGTGCAGCAGTGAGTGAGTCAGCATGTAGGGCTGGGGTAGAGCTCCAGGGAAGCACAGCCTCACCCCACCCCAGGGGACACTTCCAACACGGCGAGCAGTTAAATGACTGGCAGCTTTTAAATCTGATAAATTTATTAGATTTGTATAACATAGTCATCTGAAGGCTGTGTTATACAAAATGTAGAGGTTTCATTTTCCAGTCCTATGTTCCAACAAGTTAAAATGAAGAAAAGTCAGTCTGCAAACCACTAAATCCTTGAGTATTTGCTCCCACACGTTTTTACATACCCTGTTTATAACACCAAAACATAAACTGCTCCTAAATGAACAGCTCTAAACCATAATTAGGGAAATACTTTTTCCATTTCTTAACTCATTTCCTGTGGAAAGTTGCAGTAAGTTTGCAGGAAAAAAACAACATTTGGAAAAAATGCCTAGGAATTGAAAATAAATTCAGAAAAATACATCATATATAAAAGATGCCTGGAATTTCAGGCGTCAACTCAGAAGTCTAACAAGCACGAAAGCATCTGCTTGCCCTCAAATATTTTAATAGAGATGAATGGGGTTAAGTACATACTGGAATGCCTTGCTGAACTGCAGTCCTGCAGACCTCATCTTAAAAAGGAATAGTTTCACCCATTAAATCCAGTAAGAGTATTACAAACTCTTAAGTCTGAACAGACTTCTGTTTGACAACTACAAGTTTGAAGGCACTTTCAAGTACCTAGGTTTCAAAAATAATGCTACAAGACACTCATTTTTCCTTCAAAAGTTGATGAAACAATATTGTCAAATTAGTAGAAAGAAAAAAATGCAGCTTAATATAAACAAAAAGCCCCAATGCACTGTCAGTTGCAGCAATAGGTTAACTATGGTAACAAATCATATTTTAACTTGAAGTAAATCATGACCTACTGATTGACATTAGCTGATTTTAATGTAAAAGAGTTATTAGTAAAAGTAAGATACCAAGTCTAGATGACTACCCACTTGGCTTGCATAGACATTAGTAAGTTACCGATTTTGAAACTGCTGCAAAGAACAACTTCTGAACTCTGACTAAGTTCTTCACTTTGGCAATTTTTATTTTTAGAAAGCATATCAATGATCACCATCTTTAGCTTTGATGTCATTTCTAGAACAAGATACTACTATGGAGGGAGAAAATTTTCTATTTTTTCAAACAGAAGATGAGCAGCAAAGACATTCAGATCATTGAGAGTTAGATATACTACAGGATTCCCTATTTAATGAAAAGGGAAAAAGAGTAGTCGAAGGCAGAAATGCCATTGTGCAGAAAAGGTCAACAACTTTTATTATTTCTAACATTTCCTGTAGTCACTGTTACTTTAAAACTAAACATTACACATGAATTATTCTAACAGAGACTGCTTCTTTTATGCAAATTGAAATCACTGACATTTATCTTCATAAAAGCTCATGGACTTTAACCTCCTAGGAGGAAACAAATGTAGAACTAGAATAAAGTCCAAAAAGAACAAAAACAATGGTTTGGCAACTGTTGCTATGACTCAGAGGAAATATATTAAGCACATCAAAGTCAAAGCTTTTCATAACAAAAAGAAATGCTAAGTATACATAAGCACATACCTACAGGAATATTTCTTCCAAAGTAACAGTAGACTGTACTAGTCCTATATGGCTAAATACACTATTGCATTAATAAAAATCTCCTAGTTACTAAACCTCAGTATTTACCAACTGGTAGATCATAAGCAAAGAAAGTACTTATTTCTACATGGCCCATAAAAATTAAACCAGTAATAAACTCAAAAAGGATTTCCACATTAAACAGCAAGTTCATTACCTTCCTTCCATTAACTTATTTTAAAATAAAAGTGGTTTATGACTAACTCACCATAATAATCTTTTTCTGCTCTGCCAAGTTGCTAGGTCTTTGCTCATAAGAATAACAAATCTCCTCCTCAAATACCAAGGGCATGAATAGATTTTAACCATCTGAAGCTTTATATTACAGCAATATTTGATGCCAGGATTCTGATTCCTTGACCTCCAGACTACATCAGCAGGGTCTTATTTTGAAAGTGGATCATCTTGACAGTATTTTTAGATTCACTTTCTTGTAACTTAATTCACTGAGTTTGTAAAAAAAATATTTAAAAAAACCCCAACCTATTACTCTTGCAAACACATACTACTAAAATATAGTTACCAAACAGAGTCTTTTCTCATTAAAAAAAGGTACATCTTAGAGGATTATGGCTTAAGTACCACCACAAAAATTTCAGTCAACAGTACATTGTGAATTCTTTATTGAAGGCTAGTGGTCTAACTTGTATTAGCCTTGAGTTTTGTGAATGATTTTGATTAGAACTCTTATTCTTTCAATACGATTTTCTAACAACACAAGCCCATCATAGCTGACTGAACCATGAAAATACAAAAGCCTCTAATACTTGAAACAAAGGGCAGCAAATGCACAGATCCTCCTAATTATTTTGGGAGTTTTGCCATGATTCCTTGTTCATCTTGTTTCAATAAGACAGTTACTCATAAATATCTTGCCTGATTCAGCAGTTGCCATCATTTCCCTCTTCCTACAGAGGGTAAAGATGAAGACAATAGAATAAAGAGGATTTTTAAAAACAGATACAAATAAAAGCAAGCATCACCAAGTATTTGAGCTTTAATTTTTGACACATTTCTGATGTTTACTGTGTAAACAAACTATCCTCTTGAAATGTGTGCTTTCACTAGTCTCATTGCTTTGTGCCATACATTATATCCAGAAAATTATAGGAGGAACTTTAAGTATATAGAAATCCTGTATGAGAATAAGCCATCCCGTGCTGCAAGCAGGGAGTCCCATAAGGCAAGTGAGCCTCTAATCACCAGTGTTTGCACAAAACCTGCCCAAAGGGATGTGAGCTATTTCCCCACTATTAGAGCAACAAATCCCTGTGTATTCAGAGAAACTATCACCTGGGTATTCAAAGGTGTAGCACTAATTCCCAAGCTGATGGCCTTTTCCCTAGCTGCTGAGCTGCTTGGGAAACATTTTAAAACTGGGTTATCTCATTTTTGGCAACAGGAACAGGGTAGAATAAATTATTCTGGACCTCTGGAAAATAAAAGGACCCCAGGCTACATCAAGAGAGAAATTGAACTATGTGGAAAAGCTGTCAAAAGGAGAAGAAAAAAAAAAAAAAACACAAAACCAATCCTACAATGTAAAAGCAGACTTGATGCATTTCAGTTTCTCACAGTGTCAGGTTCATCCCCAGTACAACTTCAGCATTAAAAGTAAGATCAGTGTTTTGAAACCACAAGCAACTTTCAGAGATAAACCAACCAGTCAATAGGCCATTCTAGATAATGAATGTTTATCCCTTCTTTCTGTAAACAAAGACCCCAGGGAAGATATTCTAATATTCTGGAAAGTCCAAATGCTGTCACAGGGACTACTCTTAGCTGTCTGAAATGATAAAACTGAAACTTTGGTTGTACAGTATTACAATGATATTACAAAAGACAACAAGGAAGTAACCAATATAATTGGGAAATTACTGAATTTGAATAGCCTGATTATTTAGAGAAAACAAGTACCTATGAACTTATTTACAGCAACATGATTTGTTCAGAATATCCAGGCCATTACTTTAAGTCAAGAATTTTATTATTATGATCAGAAATGGTGTGCTTGAGGTGTTCTATTGCCAACCCCTCATCACTGATACAAGTATGTCTGAGAAATCACACTACAGGGCTCTAGCAAAAAAGGAAACACCAGGAACCCCTCAAAAAATGCAGCTCAGACCACATCTAAACAAGAACAATAAAATGTAAATTGGAGTAAAATGTAAGAATTTCAATGTTCTTAGCAGAAAAACTCTTTGTCTAGATAGAGGTTATTTCCAACAAGAAGAACTGGTTTTATTCCCTTTAAGATATCAGCCTCTGATATTGTTTTTCCTAGGATCTGTTCCTTTTCTGAAAAAGCTATTTAGTGGAAATATTTTACACTATGAATGTTACATACCTCTATTTTTAACAACTGCATTTATTGTGTTTTCTATGGTACAGCTGAATATTCTGCTTACCATATACACTTTAGTTCTCAATCTACTGTAGAAAATCTTTTTTTCTTTTTTCTTTTTTTTTTTTTCTTTTTTTTTTTTGACAGAGGGAGAATGGGAGGAAGGAAATAACCCAGCCTCCAGTTGTGTTATTTAACTAAAATTGCCACTTCTAATTAAATTGCTGGCAAAGAGCTGGATAAATAGTACCACAGTTACACCAGATTTATAAAACAAAGTCATTGCTCATATACTGTATTTTCCCACAGCCTTTTTAGATAATTCCAGGAGCTCAGGGCCAGTACGTACATTGAGCAGGTTTGGGAGATGGAAACACTTTGTAGTTCAGCACAGAAAAAGGACGATGATACTTTCATTCTCCTAAAACATCCAAGAGAGCCAACACAGAAAGCACTGCTAAGGCACAAAAGAAAATCTCTGTCATATCTGGTTCTTCCCAACACAGCTCATCAGTTTCAAAACCCAATCCGCATTTTATTGCCTTCTACCAGCAGTCACACAGCTGGATGTGTCCCAGTTTCTAGGGCAGAGAAACACGAGGCAGTATTTTTACAGCTGCCTGTGGCCTTTGAGAGAAATAGTCTGTGACAGGAAGGTAGCTTATAAATTCTTCACAATAATTCATTAACAGACTCCTTTACCTCCATTAACCTGGAGTGCTGTGTCCAGTTGTGGGCTCCTCAGTATGAGAGGTAAGGGGCTATTACCAAGATTACAGTGAAAGGCCACAGAGAAGACAGAGGAACTGGATCATCACTTCTACAGGGAAAGGGATGCCCATCTATAAGAAGGGTCAAAAGGAGGATCCAGAGAACTACAGGCCTGTCAGCCTGACCATAGTGCCAGGGAAAGTTATGGAGCAGATCAGCTTGAGGCACATGCAAGACAACAAGGCAATAAGGTTCAGCAAGCACAAGTTTATGAAAAACAGGTCCTGCTTCACTGACCTGATCTCATTCTATGACAAAGTGGCACACTTAGAGGATGAGAGAAAGGCTGTGTGCTTTAGCAAAATCTTTGGCACAGTTTCCCAAAGCATTCTCCTGGAGAAACTGGCTGCTTATGGCTTGGACAGCTGTCCACTTTGCTGGATAAAAACCTGTCTGGATGGCTCAGCCCAAAGAATTGTAATCAATGGAGTTAAATCCAGCTGGTGGCAGGGCACCAGTGATGTTTCCCCAGGGCTCAGTGTTGAGGCCAGTTCTCTGTAATGCCTTTATCAGTGATCTGGACAAGGGGATCAAGTGCACCCGCAGTAAGTTTGCAGATGACACCAAACTGTGTGGGAGAGTTGGTCTGCTTGAGGGTAAAAAGACTGCAGAGGGACCTGGACAGGATGGGTCAAGGCCGATTCCAAGAGATTCAGCAAAGGCGAGTGTCAGGTCCTGCACCAGGGTCACAGCCACCCCATGCAATGGTACACGCCTGGGGGCAGGAGGGCAGAAAAGGACCTGGGGCTGTTGGTTGACAGCAGCTGAACATGAGCCAGCAGTATGCCAAGGTGGCTAAAAAGACCAACAGCATCTTGGCTTGTATCAGGAATAATGTGGCCAGCAGGACTAGAGAAGCAGTTGTGCCCCTGTACTCAGCATTCGTGAGGCTGCACTTAAAACAGTGGGTTCAGTTTTGGGCTCCTTGTTACAAGAATGGAAGAAATGCATTCACTGAAAGGGTTATAGAATCATAGAGAATCATAGAACTGTTGTAGTTGGCAAAGACCTTTGAAACCAAGTCAAGCCAGGGCTTGAATGGATTGTCAGGCACTGGAACAGGCTGCCCAGGGAAGTGGTCAAGCCACCACTCCTGAAGGTATTTAAATAATGTGTAGACATAGTGTTTAGGGACATGGTTTGGTGGTGGAACTGGCAGTGTGGTGGGTTTAGAGCTGGACTTGATGATCTTAAAGAACTTTTCTAACCAAAATGACTCTGTGAAAAGCTGGGAGAACCAGGGCTGCTTGAGCTAGAGAAGCAGCAGCTCTAGGGATGATTTCTCAATGTGCACAAGGAAAGGTACAAAGAAGATCACAGAGTCATAGAATTGCTTTGGTTGGAACAGACCTTCAAGACCATCAAGCTCTTTTCAGGAGTGCCCAGTGACTGGCATTAGGCACAAACTGAAACACAGGAGGTGATCTCTGAACATCAGGAAACACTCTTTTACTGTGGAGGTGACTAAGCACTGGCACAGGTTGTCCAGAGAGGTTGTGGAGTCTTCTCCATCACTGGAGATGTTCAAAAGCCTTTTGAACACGGCCATATCATTGCCCACAGCTAGGTGGCCCTTCTTGAGCAGGGGCACCAGATGACCTCCAGCAGTACTGTCCATCCTTAGCTGTTTTGTTCCTGTTTCATTCTGTGAATCTGCATTACAAAGAAAGCTAAGGGGTGGGATATCACACTCAAGCTGATGTGAACTGTTGGCTTCAACATATTCAAACCCAAGTGTTTCAAATCGAGATTGTGATCCTCATTCCTTGACTGAACAGTTTTAGACATTTTCCAGACAGGGCTCTGAAGTCTGCATTGACATTAAACCAAGCTCTTCAATACCCATTTCAAAAGACATTGACCCATTTATTGTCAGGACAGGCACTAAGAGCATATGCATGCCTAAAGCCCTCTTGCCTTCTGGTACACCAGGATTCCACTTGTGCAACCTAGTAGATATTTGCCATGTTAAGAATGCAAAGAACTTCCCTGCTAAGATAATTTTTTATTAACAACACCCTGACTAATCTGCCATGAACTTCCTGCTCCAAGATTTGCAAATTAATTGCAACCACTCCAGACCTTTTACACATCATACAGTTTTCTGATTGCTTAGATAACTGCATGTGAAAGCAAACTATCTGGTAGCTAAACAAGGTGACCATCGTGACAAGAATCTCATTGTCAGGACGCCCAGGCCCAGGATTAGGCAGACAGCAGAAAAACACGTAATACCCCTGACTGTGGTATGGACAAAAGTTGGTTTCTGCTACTTACTGTTGCACATATTGATTGCAATATGCAACAATATCTGCTGCAAATACAGCTGAACAGATTTTCTCCTTAAATCTGTCCCCATCTTGCCCCTCAGTCAACATCAAGAGGAAAGTGTCTGCAAAGAAGCAGAAAATTTCTTTCTAAAAAGGGAAATGTCTGATCCATCTTTGCTGCAAATGTTCACTTAAATGACTATCAGTTATGAGAAAGTATTACACTGAAGAAGAAGCTGTGCAGCATCACCATAGCTCAGATACCCCTTTAAGCTAGCCACCTTTAAAGCACACTAGGGCTAAAGCAGCTCTCACAATTAACAAGTCCTAAATAGCTAGCTTCCTTGCATCACCTATATGCAGCATAGTATGACAAACTCCCTTACACTATGCAACAGAATTGAGTGATAGTGCAATAGAAAACATGACTCTGAATTTCTCACCTTTCACATTCTTAAAGTCTGATTCATAAACCATATCACTGCTGAACTGCGTGTAATATTATTACACACCAGGTATGAACACACTTGCCTCCAGTCTTCATCCACCCAGCTCCAACACGTACAACACTGCAAGAGAAATCTGTGCTACGCAAGGTAAATACTAAGAACCCAACTGTGGCCTGGCAGTATGATAGAGCACCAGCATCTTGATTACCACTGGAAACATTAGTAGCACAGGTATCTCTTCCACAGCAATGTCCATAGGTATCTGCACATTCCTGTATTAAGTCCTGAACAAGGATGAACACTCTTCAAAAAGGTGGATTTTTATCAAATTAAGAATTTAGAGGAGCTCATACTCAGAA
This sequence comes from Phaethornis superciliosus, assembly GCA_023637945.1. NCBI lineage: Eukaryota > Metazoa > Chordata > Aves > Apodiformes > Trochilidae > Phaethornis > Phaethornis superciliosus. The sequence continues at coordinate 10,407,827 of JAJQWJ010000011.1, forward strand.
AAAAGTTAGCAGGCAGCTCAGTAAACATAGAAAGCTGGATACTCAAACCCTTCCTGGCAGATAGCCAGTCACTGTAGTCATTATTTTGGGAGGACTCTCACTGATGGAACTGCTCCACAGCACACAAATTATGAGTCATGCTACAAAAACTTGGCTCCTGGAGTTGTTTCCCATCTAATTAAAATTCACTCAAACATCCTACAATCTGGCTTTTACCATAACAATATCAATATCTGTGTCTGCTGCCAAAAGACTGTTCAACCACAAACTGGCTCTAGAGGTAGGGCGCACACACACACATTACTGAAAGAGACACCAAGTCATCTAATTTTGCGGACTCTCTCCTCAAGAGACCCAATTACAGGCAACCAGAATTCAGGTTGCTGCTTCTTTTAAGAATCAACTAAAGCAGCAGTAGTACAGTGTAAAAGAAACACATACGCACAAAGTAAACAGTTTCCATATATATAAAAAGAGTTCTATTGCATATGGCTTACCTTCTCTTCTTCCTCCTACAGAGTTTGTTAGAACATTTCTGTTGTCTTATATTTTTAATTGGATGTTTTGAAGCAATGTTAACTCATTTATCTTTATTGTGTTTATTTCTGTTTTAACTCTCTCGAGAATTTCCTTAACTGCTATTCCTCTTTTTAAAATGACAAAGATACCAGCGAAGATTTGGTGTCCTGCACAACTATCAAGCACACAAAGATAATAAAACATACTACATGATTTTTCTCTTGCAAGATTCCTTGGATTTGTCTCTTTAAGTAACCCTGTGAATCAGGCAACAACCAAAGTCAATATTATTGTTACATAAAATTATCAGATTGCTGCTAAATTACGTTAGACCTAGAACTTCTTCAGCATACCCTAGCTACTAACAAAAGAGATGAAAATACTTAAAATTATTGACTTGTCATTTGAAGAAAAAAAAATAATAATCCAGTCATCATTATCAGAATACACAAGAAATAGTAACATTCCTATTGAGTACAAAAACATAGACCAATCTTTTTAGCTGTAATATAACCAAAGCATATAAGATTTAGAAAAAAAAATAATCTTTAAATCTCAAATCAATAGAAGTTTCTCTTAAGCCCATGTGCTCACTGAGGTCGTTTTGCCTTTAAAAACAGACTAGTGTCCTACTATTTTAAATTAACATTCTGTGTTATCAGAGAATTAACGAATAAAGTAATTACAATTCCACTCCATGAACACCTCCTACTTAATGTTAAAAACACAAAAATGAAAATCCTCAAACTACCCAAAGATATGGGGATGTGGTGAACATCTCGGCACCAAAAGCAACATGGAAGAAGACAAGTTGGTAATTACACATTCTGCACCATGTCTGCAATTCTGCTTCCCACCACTACACAGGCAAGCAGTAGATGAAGGTTCATCAAGATGCCTGAAGCTACAAACACTCAAGTAACTCTTTGTTGCAAGTTACTTAAGAGACATGATGGAGAAAAACCAGATTGAATATTTCATTTATAGTCTTCCACTGGGTAGATGACAGCAACACAGAGAATTAATTTTCAGCAACCTCATAGTGCCACATAGCACCTAACCAAAATTTACTTGAAGCTAGGAGCATAATATTGCACTATGATGTAAACATTAGCAAAATACCGGGTGTAGTGTCACTGATTTCTGTAACAAATCTTCTTCAGTTCACAAACAGCAAATTTAACATTTAGATCTCCAAGCTGGCAAGCTGAGTTATAACTTTGCCACCTTGCTGACTGCTGTAACACTTAAACACTAAGTTGAACTTCATCTTTCCTCAGCTGTCCCAGTTTTAATGCAATCCAGAAAAAAAGGTAACGCCAATAAATGTGTCACAGCTTCAATACTAGATACAAATGCCAAAACCAAAAAGCCATTCTCAAACCAAGAACATGGAAAAGAAGACTTTTGCTACACAGAGGCAATTACTTCCAACTTAGGCAGAATAAAATACTTGTGTATAACATCTTCTCTCACAATGGTGGAATTTCCCTGGAAAAAAGACTTTCGATTTACAGTCTCATTCATTTATCTTGTAGAATGGAATTCCATGCTCTCAGAAAGTAAATGACATCTCATAATTTGTACTTTATAAGGATTAACTACAGCAGGAAAAGAAATAAAATTCAACCTTGAAAATACTCTCCTCTTTAAGTGCATTTTAGAACATCACAGTGATACAGGCATGAGGCAGCTACAGATGTGGAATTTGCAAAGATGAAATGACTGAGCCAGGGTGAAGTATTAACTGAAACAACAGAAGTAGGAAATAAAAGGGGGAGGAGGGGGGGGGGGGAGCAAACCACATACTTATGAATAGCACAGTGTATATGAACAAATCTAAAAAGTGCTTGACAGCATTGCTGAAGTAGTAACCTCTGAATGGCTTCAGCTTCACCTACGCACCTCAAGCTAGAATTGGAGCAGTATCAAAAAGAATATTTTAAGGCACTACAGACTCTGCATCCATTGGGAAACTGGCTTCTCATTGTGCAAGCTTAAACACTTCCCAACTGCCTGCAGTGACAGAGATACTCTGCTGTTATCTGGCACTAGTCTGACAACTTGTTACTAAAGCCATCCCACAACTTAAGAGTTTTCAGATAGCAAATTCCACAAATCCACTTAGTTGTACTAAAGGACAACATAACTCTGTTCCAACCATCTGGTACAGCAAGTTTTCCAGCTTTAGTAAAATTGGCTTTCTTGTTGTCCCAGCTAATAGTGCTGAGCAAGCCTTTTGGAGTCAGGCTTCAGTGCTAACATGATAAATGCATAAGTATAATCAGGGAACGTGCATCCTCCCCAGATACTACAGAGGCTTGATCAAAATTATTAAGGATAATAAAATCCAGACTACGTCTTCAAAATTTAAAGTCACTTTAGACAAACAGCTTTTGTGAAGCATTTAGAAGGAACCGTAGAAAGCTACAAACACAATTATCACTCTAACTTAATTGTAGAGTATGCAGTAAAATACCTCAGCTTCTAATTTTGAAAATACCTGCAATAGCTTTTGACTCAGTCCACTGGCAAACATGTAGAGAACATCTAAATCACTATGAATTTGAAGGGAAAAAGCTGGGTTTACATATGCATGTATATATAGAGAGATCCACAGACTAACAAACATGTACCCCCCTCCTGTTTTCACAGCATAGTAGATATATGTAGTTACAATCTTACAAAAAGAAAGGCCTGGCCTTTAAGTTATTTCAACATGACTTTTCTCTCAGGGAAATTAATCTATAAAAACTCAAGCAAAAACTTAAAATAGAAACAGTAACTGCAAACCTAAATTACTTCAGTGACACAAACAACTTAGACTGCCAGTGGCACTAAGTGGTCCTTTAAAAATGCATTATTCAAGGGCTTTTTCATCAACCCTGGTGGAGTTTTGGTAATTACGTGACATTTCTTTCCTACTTTTTTTCAATTTTTTGCAATAAAATAAATATTTTCCCCTAAGGTGTAATTTTTGGTATATATTTTAAATAAGGCTGCACCACTCAACATTGGAGTTTCCATACTAAAAGCATCTGATTGCAGTATTCATGAATGAGTGAATTATGCAATAAAATACAAAATTTTCCAAACACCAGTGATTTATAAGCCTGACTTTGAAAACAGACTCTTAAAAGAGCGATTTTACAGCTCCAGGTGTAAGCAAAATGTGTTTTAAGAAACTGCCACCCACTGTGCACATTTTTAGCAACTCATCTTTCAAGATTAAGAGACATTTATTTTTATCCACTCAGCATCTTCGACTGATTATGAAAATTAGCAGCTTGGCTGCAAGCAGCATATTACTGAAATGTGCAATAGCTTTGTCAAAAAAGCAAAACAAAATGTGTTAATGAGGCTTGTGGTTTGAGTAGCTATATGCCCATAGGAACACTTTAAAACACCAAAAAGCTGAAACAGAAACACTGAAATACTTCAGTAGGATATGTAAGAGTGCATAGCTTGAAGAGTCAAGCAAATTAAACTGGAAGAGAATCAAGGGAAAGGGATGGTCACAGCCCTTGCTGAGCATTCTGACTCAGAAAACACATCTGCTTATGAGTCGTCAGGACAAGAGACCTGGTTGGATTTAGGATATGAGAGGCACCAAAGTATCTATGACACTAGAGTCTCATTTAAAAAAAAAAAAATGAGCCTTCATTTAATCTTGGGTTGACAATTTTATTCCAAAACATGGTATTTTAGGCAAGTTAGATATTATGCAAGTGATCTTTGAAACCCAACACCCACTACTTTTGAAAAAACAAGAGAGATTTAGAAAAAATATTGCCAACCACATCAAAATCTTATCCAGATTCCACAACCTTATGTAGCAGTGTTCTCCATTATCTGAGGCTAAACCACCCCTCTTGCTCCCTTTCTCCTGCTCCTTCCACCTTTTTAACCAGTGACTGCTTTTCAGGTTTTTACTCTGCTCTTGCCAACTAGATCTCAAAAAAATCCTCAAAATCTTCATTCACAAAATATTTTTTTTCTTCCCATCAAGTGGTATATTATTTGCTGTATACACATCCAAAATTCAGAATGAAAAAGTGGAAAAGTGAGACTGTTCTTTTTCTTACTGTTTTGGGAGGTTCCTCCCTCTTATTTACTCTACTCACATGATGGTTTTCAGCAAAGAACCATCCAGCAGCAGCTTCCCTCCAGTGCCCCAGCATTTTCTCTCTCATTGTACACCCCAGAGTTTAGTTAAAATGTGTATCAGTGGTTGTTCACATTAACAAGCAAAGTTTGTGGCTTCATACAGGCACACTGACACACCATACTCTCACAGTAACACCTGGCAATATGTAAATACTCAAAAATGAAAGCACCAATTAATAAATTCAAGAGTTAATGCCAGAAATAAGGCATTCAAGCCAGTAATTTTCTGTGTTAAGTATAACCAGGATCGCACTCCACTCGGTAGTGTAACAACTTGAATTATGGCACACTGCATTTTATTGCTTTGATCCTACATCCAGAAGAGTTTTATATGAATAATGGAACTAAACAATTTGCATTCCCCTGGCTTCTATATCCATGCAGTCTTTGTAGCAGAATTAGTATTTTTCTGAAATCCAATCTTATCCCAGAATTCAAAAACCAAGGTGCATTATTACTCACAACAAAACTTCAAATTAAATTGTGTTTTGATTTATATTTCTGCCTGAAAATAACAATCTCTGTGCAAATGACTCCCTATAATGTAAGGAATCAGGCCAGCATTTTTCCTGCTGATATACAGAAGAAAATTGGAGAAAAGGGTTTGAATATAATTCCCTATAGTAAAAACAGAAGTGAAAAGCAACAGAGTTTTTATCGCCCCTTGAAATTTCATTCTTGATGCCTTACTCAAAACTGACTGATTTTAATCAATCATTCATCAACTTCAAAAGTACCCAGAGTGAGTTATGTATGCCAAGTCTCCCTCTGAATAATCCAACTGGGAAACCAGTAAGACTAGTTATTCCCTTGGGTTTTTTTCAATATTGAAAGATGAGATGGGCTTCAAGTGGTGATTTTAAATGCAGCCTCTCGCAAATAGCCACTTAGAGTACTCCATTTTAAAAAATAACTAAACACAGCTATTTATAATATGAAATAAGGTGAGTCATTCAACTTGTGTGCTCTGGGGCTGCCTGACCCAGCCATTCTTCTCATCCCAAGAATGAATCCTCCCATCAGCTATAAAGTAAACTTCCTGCACTGCACCACCACCAGTGCACAACTTCCTTACCCAGCAGCACTGACAAGGAAAAAACCTAATAACTAAATGTAGTTCTAGTTTGTAATGACTGGTGAGGTCAGAAGACAGCAGATGAAAAAAACCCTATGGTGCCTCTTGGGAGATTAAGGATCAGCTCTAAGCAATCAAATCCAACTAATAATTATTTATAGACTAATCCAAATGCATGACAGCATCTCTCCACCAGGATACTGAAGTACTTTAATATTTTGGGCCTGATTCCTTTCAGTAAACATCCCATAAACATAAATTTGCAATGCTATGGTAGTAACAAGAGCTGAATTCTCATATTCCCAGAATGTCGCCCTCTCCAAGGATGCTGCAAAGGGGTGTCACACTTCTGAGTTACTGGGTAGCACCTGAAACAGCATCTATCCAAGTTTTTTATTCATGGCACAAACTTCTAGGCATCACTGTCTTTGCGCAGCTTTTCATCTGTGGTTCCCTTCCCATTTTTCATCCTAAGGAAAAGAAGGAAGTCTGCAGCAATTACAGCTGGTTTCATCTTCACAATGAAAAACTACTCAGCTTTTTTGCCAGCAAAGAAAAGGATCCAGTATCCCCAGCTCACCTCTTCCAAACAACCTTTGAATCCACTCCTGACTGGCCACTAATCCCATCACAGCAGGCATCAGAACTCTTCCACATATAGAGAATACTTCAGCTCTAAGACACCTCACAAAATAAAAAGTTATTTTAAACCAGAAAATTCATGCGTCACACTTTCAACTAATAAGCATTTTCTCAAAAAAATAACACCACCAGCAAATTTATGGCCAGGTGCACCTGAAGATCTCAAGCTGAAGTATGAAACAAGCTTAGTTAGTATGTAACTTGCTGACCACACCTCCCATGCTGTCATTTCACTACAGTATACAATCTCTTCTAACAATTACTAGACTTCAGTTAAGAAAGACAGGCAGGGAGTGGGGAAACACTTCTGGACTGCTTCAGGGATGACACAACTTGTAATTCAAGTAATTCACATACTAAATATTCGAAGTTCATAGCTTCTCTAAAAAAGTTCCCTTACAAGAGGCAGTCTGATACAAGTTACCTGTTCCGATGATAATACTAACTAAGGAGTGTGTCTTTTTCAGTGAGGTATGAAAGTTAACTATGAAGACTTAAGAGTTTCATGAAGGAAACAAAGAGTGTGTGTGGATGTATATACATGTATGTGTATATTGTTTCTCCAACCACACTGACAGGCATTTCCCCTTCGCATCTTTGATGAACAGTGCACTCATTTACAACACCACAGCAGAAAAAGGATGTGTCCTAGGGAACACTTCAGCCTGGTAACAGCACCAAACACACCAAGCTGATGTTACCAAGATCACACACAAGATTTTGGTTCAAGGTAAGCTTGTACGCCAGGGGATGTCACAGAAGAAAAGGACCTCCTCAGTTTCAGAGATAGATTAAGCAGCTAACTGGCTAACCATGAGCTAAGAATTAGGAACTGTAACTATTCTATTTATGCCTGGAAGCATTAGTATAGTAGACGAGACTGTTTGATGCCATGCAATATAATGTTATTGCTGGAAAAAAAAATATCTTAACAGCTATAAATTAGTTTTAAAACATTATGCTGAAAAAGTAACACACAGTTGACCTGTAGTAAGTACTTGAATCCAAACTTGATTACCAAGGACATGCCCCTTGCAAAATCACACAGTAACACAAACAGCTGTTCTATTTTCATTTAAAAAGTAGTAAGACCAACATTCAACTGGAACAAAATATACTTCTTACTCATTTTTTATTGCAAAATAAGGTGATCAAACAACAATTAAAAAGTCATAAGGCCTAGCCAATTAGAATTTGCAGTCAGAATGTCACCTAAAGTATGCATTGTGTTCTATCACCACTAGTAAATAAGAAACCTGTTATAAATCAGGGACATCAGCTAAGCACAGATTTATATCTAATTAATCAGACAAATTATTCAGATGACTTTGCTCTGGCAGAAGATGAAAATTAACTGTGTTACTAAACAGGGGGAGAGGGAGAACCATTACCAGGAGCTGAAAAGACAAACAGCTACAGGTTTCAAATGAACTTCTCTGCTAACAAAAGTGGGAAAGACCAAAATGTTGTGCAATGTTGGCAACGGGCCCCTGTGCAGACAAGGTCCGTGGAAAGTAATCTGTGAAAACAGGCAACTTTCACCAGAACTAGGCCAGCAAGTATTCAACATACTGACATTTTCCAGACAAATGCTACGGAGTCATAAAAAGGTCTCATTTCTCACTGTATAAAAGATATGACTGTTCTGACTGCAAGTTTCAATTCTTTGCCTGAAGCAGGTTCTGACTTCCATCCATTTTACTCCTCAGAAAAGAGTTCGGAAAGTTTTCTTTGACATTTAGCTGTAACATTTCAGTAAGAGGCTGAATAGAAGACTACTGGTTAGCTGCTATCTGTATTGTTAACTTCAAACAAAACAAAAAGCCCAACAACTGCTTTTCCTTTGGAAAGACCTCTTCAGTTCATACAGAAAAAAAAAAAAAAAGAACAAGGATGATCCTCTTAATTATCTGAAGATACTTTCAGCCCATTTGATATATTAATCATTCCACTTGCTAACACAAATCAGAGACATTAATCCTTCACAATGAGTGTATTACTAACATTAACAGTATACCTATAAACTGCTGCTCATCAGTTAAAATTACTATTTCTCGGTGTTTCAGAAAAACTTTTAACTAGTTAAAACCTGCCTGAAAAGTTAATGATGTGTGTTTGTATGCAAATACAGGTTAATCTAAGTAATCAACAAAATTAAAATGAATAACAAACATATTGAGAACTTTAGAAATGTATAAACTTAACTATACCAATCAAGTAGAACTCAGCTACTAAAGCATTAATTAGGAGTGATTCATCATATCATGGTTCACAGTTCAGAAATCCCATTCAATTTACTGTCAACTGAGCCAACCATTTCTTGGGTAAGTTAAAGATGAGAATTTACATATAATTAAGTTTCTCCCCAGCTACCCTTTCAAAAGGGTTTTTTAATATAATTTTAATATACTGACACAGCATTTATAATACTGGTGAAATAACAGAATTTTTAACAAGTTATTTATTTGTTGTTTGAATTAAAAGGCAGTAGTTAGAAGGTGCTTAAATTATTAACTCTGCTACAAAGGACCTTTGATAATTAGTTTGTCCCAGACTTCTAATTCTAGAATAGATTTGAATAAATGGCATAAACAGTCCTAGCATTCTATTGCTTTATAAATTTAACTGGTAGCCAATAAGGATACAAATTCACAGATCCATAATTCCTAGCTGAAGAACCATGGTAGAAAAATAAGACTTGAACTTCTCTAAATTACATATATACTTACATCACTTATAAGTAACCAGTCTTCGCTCATACTTCTATTAATTTAAATTTTCTTTTATGCACTAAATAACTTCTTAAATATTTTTTCAGTATTTAATTTTGGGGGCTAGCTTACTCCATCTAAACAGCAGTTAAAATGCTCACTTCTTCCAAACTACAAAATAATTTTTCATCAAGTATTTTACAGTGTAGTAAAACCTAGAAATGCTTAAAGAAATTGTTTGAGAGGTTCATCATTTTTCTCCATGAAGCCAACAAACATTGCTGGAAGTGAAAACAGCAACTGGACGCTAAAGAGCTGCCTGCATGCCAAAACATGCCTGAAACTCATTCCTGTGCACAACTGAGTGCAAATTGCTGGCTACTGCCCGAAGACCCTCCAGCTGAGTACACACTGTATTACTGTTGCATGCAGTAGTTCATAGATAACACAGAGAATCAGATGCTGTATATAAACTGCAGTTCTTGTGTAACCTTTTAGCCTCACAGGCTACTTTCACACACTTAAGGGCTTACAATTAATTTTTTTTCTATTATTTAAATAAAGTATTGTCAAAGGTTTTCCAGTTAATCTGGCAATCCTCATGCAAAAAAGCTGTCTGTAACCTGCTAAGCCTGTAGCACTGATCAGTATTTTCCTTATTTACAAAATTAATACTTCTAATTCATGAAGCCAGACAATGTTCCACGGTTTGATTATACAATGGTAATTTATTCTAAGGTATATATGTAACTAGATATTATTAAATTAATTTTCCTCATCACTCTCACTCTCCCAAAAGCTGAGAAGTTAGGGCACCTTTGGCACTGCACCAGTGTTGTTACATCTGATCTGATGTTTGCTGTACATAAACAGAAGACTATCACAAAGAAACATTAGCTGACCTCTTGCCCCAAGTAAGTAAGTGAAAATGCTGTAGAAAAAAAAAATTAATAGGTTTACACAATGTAACATCATCTAGTGAAACAAATGAGTTCTTAAAATTCAATTCAATGGAATTATATAAGTAGTTTATATGAACAGCATTTTATTCATGTCCCCACTTGACATGTTCATGGGTATTTTAAATACAAACTTAAACAAAACATATGGTAGTTATTGTTTGCTTTGATGTTGTTAAGCAACTAAAAGTTTACCAGGTTCCTACAGACAATTAATTGTTCATCCTAATTTAGCAGAATGCAATATCAATGGGTCAAATACTCAAATAGCTTTAAGTTCTGCACACAAGGCTTGGCTTTGCTAGCTGCTACTAAGGACAGCTCTGATAACTCTCACAGGGAAAATGAAACCACCCCACACACTTATTCAGAATTCCCTCTGCATTTGTATTTCATCTTCTTTAGTGGACAATCTAATTTCTTTCAATGTTGGACTCCATCAACAGATCCAAGCAGAAATAGCAGCAAGTCCATGATCATTCACCATGTTCTGCCACAGAACAGTCAGATCAAACAGAGGAAATCACTCTGTCCAGTACCAACGTAGCTGGGGCTGCTTTATGTTAGAGTGTGTGTGAGTGCCAGTAATTAGTGACAGCTTTGTGAGCTTTATTTTTACTTTGTTAAACTACGGAGGGAGAGGATCCATCACTATATATAACACATAAGTATAGCTTAGGAAAGCAAAGCAGGAAATAAGGTTTGTTCGTTTTAATTGGAACGAACTTTACCAGTGAGTCACTAAACACACTTCAGTCCACAGAGCCCATTTTCTCACACTTTTCATAAAAGATTACAATTAGAGCAACATTTTAAAAAACACATTAAGACTACATGTTTTTTAAAATTATGTATGCACCATTAGGTATATTAGAAAAAACCCTTAGCTCTACAAGTCTAAGGAAACCAAGCCTCTGCACCTAACAAAAAAGCAGCTTGCAGCTGAACAGGAATACAGCCTCATCCTGAATACATCTGAGTTCTCCAGATCCCTTGTAACTTTTCAGGTAAACTCACATCATCCAGTACTTTCCAATTTCCAGGATGTTATTTCTGAACCACTAGAGCACTACATGGGATACAACTCTACCTCTGTCACTTAGCTAAATTTATCCAACATCATAAAGCATCCTGAAAGAGATAGAGAATTCACTGTGCAGGACATTGAACCTACAAATCAGGCGCAGCATGTAAGACCACAGAATCATCTCTTCATGGTTAAACTCGAATAAAATGAATAAAACTTCTCCCCAATCCTTAAGTACTGGTTCCAAGTACAATAATGTGATACAATATCACCCATTGCACAAAGAAGACGAAGTTCAGTCTTTCACTTCAAAATTACTTCAATAAACACGAGAAATTTAAGCATACCTACCTTTTTCAAACATCTTCTTCCACCGTCCTTATCCCCAAATTCATTTTCTTCACTATTAAACTACTAGAAGTATTTTAATTTCCAATTTCCCTCAGCAAAGAGAACCTTAGGCTACAGTCCGACAGTTTGCTTAATGGGATGGATACTGTATAGATATCACATCTATTTAAAGATACATTTTAATTTTCCACTCATATCTCAACATAGCTACAGTTAGAGGTCATGTGTCAATATTTCTGCTTACAGATCAAATTAGACAGTTCAAAAGGTTTAATGGGATGCAGAAGAATGGATTGCAGACTGGAAAAGATTGCCCATTCATCAACAACAATGACATTTTGCTCCTTTATCTCTTTTATAATGGCTGCAAAAATGCGAAATAAAAATCTCAATTTTAACAGATAAAAATAAAATGTATATCCTAATGGCAATTAAATAGTGCACATCCATGAATTTTAAACCTCTCCATCTACTATACAATTATTTGTGAACTAAATCCTCAGCGCATCCAAATGGTCTCAAAATGGTCTTCACAAAGTGGCTACATTTGGCTTTCAGTGCACTGGGCTCATCTAACTTTGGCTTTAGACCAAATCTCTCTGACAATTCCCTGGTACAAATGCTGTATCAGATACACTCATTTTTGGAAATGACACACCATAGGCTATCAAAAACTACTCTGATATCCCATTAAAGTAGGAAGTTGTCTTCTTCCCTCCATCTAGGAGACTGAGGAGAGAGAATCTACACCACAGAAAGGAAGAACAGTGCCTTACTGTCATCTTCCATTGAGTGATCTACAGAAAGTTTTAACTGTAAAATTGTAAAAGGTATTTGGAGTCAACAGCTGCAGAAAAAACCCTGAAAGGACTGATCATGCCCACTACTATACAGTAGGTAAACCCAACTGTGGAAGAAAATAACAAAGACACGAAGGGAAAATATCTGGAGAAAGTGTTTCAAATTTGGACTCAATGGAGATGACTCAAGTATCCCAAGAATTCAAACCATGGTTGAAACATTGACTTTTATGCTTGGAAGCTATTCCAGAAGCCACCAAGAAAATGTCTTTTGAAGAATGAGTTAAACTTTGACCAGAAAAGTTCGTCTAACTTGTGTTGTTTCAGTGTTAAAAATCCTTGGCTTTCCTGGCGACTCTTCAGGTTAGCACATCAGTGAGCAGCCAGTACACTGAATATTTCAAGCATTTTTCATGAGAGATAGAATACTACTTAAGTTATCATTCTTGAAAAACATATTATGAACACACACAGAAGAGGAAAACCCAAACAACCAATCCAATTAAAAAAAAAATAAATCCATCTCTAAGCAATAATCATAGAAATACTACTGTATTTTCTTAATGTTCACAAGCCACCGTTGTCCCACATAGACAACTGAAATCCAGGAAGAGGGGTGGAAAAACCTAGTAGGGTCATTGCTTACAAGAAAAAAATATTCCATAGGATTCTACAGGAACATTTTGCAAAATTTAAAAACACACTATAGCCAAATTTCCTTAGCAGCCAAATGAACCTGTGAAAGCCTGTAGAAAAATCTATTTCAGCCCTATAAGAAGGCATATGTGGCTAATGCTGTCTCTATAAATATCTTGAGAGAATAGCTGTAAAAGAAAAAGCCTGTGCAGAGCAACTAAGTAGCTTATCAGACATAGATAATCCCTCTCAGGAAGGCACAAAGACATTAAGAAAGGTGAACAAGCATTACAAGACCTGTATTTCGTGAAGAACGTGTGGCAACCCTGTAAACAGTAGATCTGAAAACCAGGAACCATGGCGAGCATCCTAGGTCAGACTTTCATTAAGAGGAGCTCAATTTGGTAATTACCTCTTCATGACACCTTCTTCACTAACAGCAATTGTATCACTTACAAATCTCACTGCAAACAGGAATACATCATGCCTGGAAGAAGCACAGTTCTTGAACAAGTAATTTTGCAGAAGAAAAGCTGCACATTATTCCCTGGCTCTCAAGAAAAACTCCATCACAAACAATATTGTCTAAAGAACACTGTAGATGTTTTATGTTCATGTGATCAAGCAATCTTTTAAATAAAGTTTTTTTAAATACAGTGTGCCAAATGCGAATAAAATTAGAACAAAGAGCAAAACAGCATTTCACCTTTCATCACCATTACCTTTCTGCACTTAGTAAAAAGAACAAAAACCAAACCCCAAACACAAAACAAAAACCACAACTTCTATATTCTCAACAGCAATTGTTCCTAGTTCTTCGTTGTTTTTAATACTGATCAAAAGATTTAATCCTCTGAGTCTTAAAATGTTGACTCTTGCTTCAGGCTATTTGTAGTCAACTAATGGTATAAAAACTATTCCACCTAAGGAACGTTTTATTAAGGTGTATGAAAATAAAAACGAAGAAGTAATACAAGTTAATGCAGTACTACATGGACACCTGAAATTGTTCATTTATTGAGATAAAAAGACTTTCTAATCCTTGGTTTTGAAGCATCTTAAAAGTAAAGCAGAAGCCTCCATTTCCCTCCTGCATGTCATTAAAACTATGAGAGCCTAATCCAAAGCAAGACATTCTGTACTGTACACCTCAGCCCCTTCAAATTTTTGATGGATTTTATAGAACAGTGTTTATGTCTAAAGCTTAAAGAGACTGTCATGATTGTGCCATTTGAGTAGCAAGAGAATGCTGCTACTCGTGGTATCACTGTAGAAGACCCTTAGCATAAGTACAAGGTGCCTGCAGAAGCTGCAACAGGCAAGCAGAGTACAAGCAAGGTGCCAAACATTCATGCCTTGCTTGTTATTCTGCTAAAGACTACACAACTGCTTAAATATCTTAGTCTGCTTCCGGTGCTACCTGCAAAGGATTTTCCCTTCTCTGTGTCTCAAATGAAAGGCAAGAAAGAGACAGAAGAGTTTAACAGGAAAATTACTTAATCAAGCCAGTAATCAGTTTAATGCTTGCAGGGAGAGTTCACACAACAGCATGTGAAAAGCACAAGTTAGCTATGTTAAAATCCAAGGACAGAAATCTCATTTCTCTTCTCTCCTCTCCACAGCAAACCTGCCACATGGCTTTTTAACCAAGGGCCACATTCTACTAAGATTTTCAGTACTACTATAACAAAAAATAGTAGAGATGCTCAGTTCTATCATTAATAAATTGCACACCTGCTTTCTTTGTCTCTTCATTTTTATAGTAAACATAAATATCCATGAAGTCTAAATTGTCCTGGTAATCGTTCCACATATTAGAGACATATATAAATACATAAAGTGTCACATTTCAAATTACTCAAACAACCAATGGGCATTATTTGTTAAATCTATCACATACATTAATTACCCATGCTACTAACACACGTTTGTTTTTATTAGAACTATGCAATCACTGAACAATCCACGATGGTCACTATTTTGGGTTTGAAATGGATTTGAATTGACTTAGCCGAGTATGGAAACACAAGCAGATTTAAGGCATGTCTAGTCCCATGGATTAATCACAGGTTCAAGACATGTAATTATTATGCTGAACCAGGACTTAAAGCTTCCTAAAGAACAGAGGTTTATCTCCTTACAATTTCATTTTAATTACTATGTAATAACAAATATCACTAATACTACAAGCACTACCACCAAAGAAAATATGTACCTTTTTCTGGAATAAGCCTTCTTTCCAAGCTGCTACTGATTATCTCATAGAACAGAAGTTTTCTACTTTACTACTATTATAAATTGGGAAGATATTAGCTCTGGTTCTTCACTTCAAAATTAAAATATCTTATTGGGAAACTCTATGCAAATCATTAATCAAATAGTCTGGTTGCAAAAATTTCAAAAACCTAAAACCTACTGCTGTTCAAGAAGCAGAAAGTATATAGTAATTCTGTGATCTATCAACAAGCGGATGAATAGAAACCAGATACTGGTGGAAAAAAGTCACTTGGTAAATTACCTTTGATTTTCATCACTGCATAAAATAAATCAGGTGCCTCATTTTAAATTTGTCAGCATGACTTCAATAAGAATTAAAAAAAAAAAAAAAAATCCAAAATACTTGTTTTCTCCATCTAATAGAGCACCATGACTTACACTAGAAAACCAGACATCTGAGAAAAAAAAAGCTTACATTAGCAAAAGCTTTCTTCCCAGGAAAGGTCAACGGACTTCTAAAGAAATAAGTATTTATATCTAAGGGTAAATAAGATCTAAAGAAAGCTTTCATTGCAACTACTGAATCATGGAAGTACAAAACAGTTTCAGGTGCTATTTTAAATCTATCAAGTAGGTTATGTATTAATCAAATTATTATCTGACAAGACTTGTAAAACTGCTCTGATACTCCACAATAGAAACACTTGTATTTGCTGAAGAAGCATCAGCAAGAAAACACTACATAGCAGTGGGTGCAAAGGAGTATGAGAAGGCAGTTTTGAGCAGACTATCTGAAAACACTTTCCAGAGTCCATTTACTAGAATCAGTGACCATGCTTGACTGAGCAGAACACTTAACAGTTATCTTTATTTGTCTTGATGTTGATGAGTGGCACAAATGCTATACATATATAAAATGTGACATACTCTGCAATTTTTCTGTTGGCTTCATTGTTAACAGGGATACAACACTGACAGACTACCTGAAGTGGCCACTTGCTGCGGAACATCAGTCAAAATCTGAAAAATGTACAAGTAATTGGTAAAGTTGTACACCTCGTTTTATAGACAAGTGGCAATTTTATGGGCTGTCACTTGTCAACATCACAGTACAGATTTCACCCACCCATTCTGACCAATTTAAATTCTCCCTGAATTCAGCTGAAGGTGAAGGAATCACCTTCAGAACTCTATGCTTGATTTGATGCAAAAAAAATTACTAAGGGCATATCAATTATTTGCACATTTTTTGAAAGACAAAAGAAATCTGATATCAGCCCTCTATACCTCTCTCTATATTTTTGAAGTTTTCCCAAGGGCAATTCCCTGGTTCCCAGTTTAGTTCCTGATGGTCAAGGGGAATGACTGGAGAAGTACACAAGAGTGAAAAATAATATCATGTTTCCTAAAAGAAACATCAAAAATCAAAAGTTAAAGGAAATACTTGGTCTTTTACTGTTATTTCTTTGTCAGAGGGTACACGAGAGCCACCTGCAATTTTAATACCATCTCCTTGGCACTGTGCAGTTGTATAAATCCAACAGTTTCACAATCTTTGTGAAGTTTCACAATCTTTGAAGTTAATTCTGCTGAGACAACTATTTAGAAAAACCTGCTTCAGAGGAATTATGAATCATCATGTTTACATCAAACACAGCTCTCCAAAAGAGTACGACAGATATGCAGTATGAAATCACTGGTGATGAACACAGCAAAGAGCTGTCATTGCAGGAAACAACCACCCTTTGGCTCTGACAGACATGGGGGATTGGGCTGAGGCACACAAAGATCAGATAAAGGAAAGTTTGTCATGGATTTTTCTCTACCTTTCTGTGCTCTCAAAGCTTCACAGGTTTTTCCCACAGATGATTATTAGAACATTAAAAGAAGTTCTAACTAAGCTGTTGAACACTTTAGCTTTTTAACTACTACCTCTTCAATAAAGGGAAACCTAAGATTAAAAAAAAAAATAAAAGTTTCAAAAATTTTTTAAGTTTTCAACCTGCTGTCAGTGAAATGCTACAATGATTGCTGTTTGCAATTTGTCAAAGCACTAAAAGTTTCAATTTCTGACTTCTCTATTAGGGGGCTGGGTTTCTTTTACCTGTTGTTGACAAGAAAACCAGCAAGAATCCAGCAAGAAAACCAGCAAGAAAACCAGTGACATTCAGGTAATAATGGACTCACACCAAATAATTTAATAGAAGACTTTTAAAAACAACCAGACACTCTCAAAGGACTGTAAAAATTTCAGTAAGTTACTTAGTTCTGTTAAAAAAAAAACAAAACAAAACAAAAAACCAACCTCAAGCTGATGAAGGTTTATGCTTCAACCAAGCGCTATCAGCAGGAAAAAAACACGTAAGTAATTATTTATGCCTTTGCACAGTTAAGTATGAAGCTAAAATTTTCCACCTTCTTTAAAAATTGTTTTTCCCCTTTTATACTCAGCCTTTGCAAGTTTCCAAGTCAATTAAAGAAAAAACATTTCAAGTACTCAAACCAACTCATAGAACCTGATGACAGATTTGACAACACTGCTCACTCCTGCACAGGCTTTCATTTTAATATTAGGCAAGAAAGCTTTGGTCATTAAGGAAAACTTCAAATGCATTTGCAATGCTTGTCACTCAACAATCCACCACAATCAGCTTATTAATGAGAATCAGGCTGAAGTAGTGGCAGACCATTTTACTCAGCTGCTTCACTGAGTCTCATGAAAACATGAATACTCTTCTGACATGAATAAGGTAAAGGTATTGCTGTATATATGTAATTAAAAGATAACTATATTGCAAAGTCACATTCTGCTTTATATTTTGACGTGAGATCATTCAACATAAACCTTTAAAAGTTTACTCTACTGAATATTTGTAGCAGACATGATCTCTTTGTACATTTTTTTAACACTTTTACTAGAATGACAGGATACTAGATGATAGAGAACCTCTCCTCTATTTGGCAGGTAGTCCATACCCACAACACAAACATTACAGCTCCTGGTACACCAAAACATCCTGGCTAGTTACCCACATATTTTTACATTATTATAGATATTTTCAAACTGAAGTTGAGAAAGCTGAACTATCATTAAAGCCACACAGATTTCTGGTAAGAATGGCTAAGTGTTACTCTGAAAGAAAAGCAACTTTCAGAGACCTACCACAGGCTACCAAGATGTTTTCTGTATTGCAGCAGACTGGAATTCAAGAAAGAATGTGCAAAATAAAACCAAAGCAAACCCTCAGCTCAGAAACATATTTGTAGTTACTAAGAGTTCTGATATAAGAGTTCTGATATAAGCAAGTGTACAGTTTGCAATGATACAAATTGCACAATTATGGTGCTTAAATGCTGTACATGAAATTATTTTGAACATAAATGTATGCCAGAATTGAAATATATCCAAAATCTAAGCACATTGAATTCAAATAAGCCTACATTTTAAAATACAATGTGCTAGAATTATAAGAACTTCTTGAGTAACACAGAAAAGGAATACAAGCACATTTCAAGCAAAAGCAACAATATGAAAAAGACAGGGTTCAAAATAATCAGATGACCTTGTAATGAGGTTATAAGGGCACCATCTCTGAAATGGGATGTAAAAATTTCCACCCAAAAAAGCCCAAACATAGAACTTACCAAAACAAACCAAATCCCACCAAATCTACAGAAGATAAGCTCAGAGGCCTATTTTTATGAACTGTCTCAAGCATCAGACTTAATAACATTGGCTCTCAAATAGAAGCTATTTAATACCATAAGAAAACTGGTGGAGTAAGTGTGCATGAGGAGGATATATGAGAAGTAAAGACTGAAACAATTCATATCCTTCTTTTATATCAGCAACAATTGCTAAAGATACAGGTACTAAACACAATCAGGTTATAGCAGCTGAAAAAAATTATTTCCCAGAAGTGGCATTTCCTGACTGTGTGCAGTTAAGTGTGTCACAGATGCTAAGTAAAGCACATTAGCTTAAACATCACCTACTGTGGCTCTCAGACCAAGCTATATGCACCTTTTCTTTGGTGGTTCCTTCATACACTCTATTCTTGGCAAAGAAATTATCAGCATCTTAAGGAGATGGGGAGGGTAAAATCTTTCAAAGACAAAACAAGAATGCCTCTTTCAAAACTAGAGGCAGATCTAGTCTTCAAATACTGAAAAATCACATGGATAATTTTATATAGCTACATATCATGAGGTCATAAAAAAACCTTTTGGGCAAATTTAGAAGTAAAATTCCCAAAGGAGTTGACAATCTCTGCTTAATAAGAGAATTGTTGGGGTTCTTTTAACTCACATTTTGGAGTCACTGAGAGTAATTCAGGTAAATGTTGTATATGCCATTCTGTCACTGAAAATGCATTTATATAATACAATTAGATTTTTATTCTTTTCTTTTCTTCTTTTTTTCCACATCTGAGAATACTGAGTAACTGTGCGATGAAATGCAAGTTCAGGTTGGTTAACTTCTGATATGCAAACTTTGATGTGTTCTTGAGATTTCTGAGAGGAATCTGATTGTAGCATTAGCATCAGCTTCTGAGACACCTGCATTGGTCTGCAGCACAGCTGGAGAGGTCACAGTGCAAACTATTGCCATTCACAAGGGGCCTCCCTCCAACCCTGATGGAGTAGCAGTATTAAACACCAGCCAGGCAGCTGGCACCAAATTCTTGTGGCTTTTTTTTAATTGGTTGGAATCAGAAGTGATGAGGTACTAACAAGTGGACTTCTGTTCTTATTTCTGTTGTCAGAGTGTTTCCAAAGAAAGTTTATCATTAGGGTGATGTGTACTTTATATATATAAATATGTAATTATATATATGAATATATATATAGGTCTGTTCACATTCCCATAATACTTTTTGCTATATAGAATTTGCTGAATATTTAAGAGATGTAAAGAATAAACATCACATTCAGTTGATTTCTGCTCCTGAAGTATGATAATATGATTAACTTGGTATGATTACAGAATTATATTATTTACTCAAGAAGCCAATACTAATTCTGAATTACCATAGGATTGTTTCATACTTTTTGTTTATATTTCAATACTGGAAATAAGCTTTTATATTTTCCTTTACTTTTTTTTCCCTTTCTGTAGAGCTATGTAAAATGTCATACAAGAGAGCACTATTGTCTCTGTAGAGATCTCTGAAAAAAAAACCAACCAACGAACCAAAAGGCCATGCAATGCGCTCAGAAATACCCTCAAAATCCATCTTGAACTAGTTAGACATTTTTCCACACTATATTTTATTGACTGAACTAGTAAACAACAGTTAACACCATTCTGAAAGGGCTTTAGTTTATTCAGCGTGTGAATTAATAGAACTTCCCTTTAAACAAACAATGAACTAAGCTGCTGTAAGTAGATTTGCTTTAGTTTTCATGACATGTCATTGAATAGATGATCATATGTAGTTGCAGAAATTAAAGTCAACACTCAGGAACAGAAACTATTCCTAATTTAGGTTCATTTCATGGAGCTATTTTCACAGCAGTTTCCTTGCACAAGTGTGAGAGTAATGGCAGGCTATAGGAGAGCTATGATGTCAGAAACCAAATGACATGCCTATGATGCAAAGAATTGGTTTTTTGACTTAGGTCTCAAGTATAAATGATATGAAGAAGTTGTATCAAAAAAATAAAAAGGCATCTACCTACATCTATGCATATCACTGACGGTCTGCATACAGTGAGTGCTCTAAAACACTGCTCTGGGGAATTTTCCAGGCAGGAATCAATGCCCACTGAAAGGGTCCAGTGCTTAAAATGTAGAAACAGTGAAGGAACAATGGGCATTCCCAAACTAGCTTTAAAATTGGTAGGAAACTGGTAAAAGAGGTTACAGGAAGTATAGTGATTAAAGCGAAATTACTAAAAAAGTTCCTACTTTATCAGTCTCAGAATCAGTCTTAGTCTGTAGTACATTTATTACAAAGGTGAACAAGCATGACAACTGCAAGATTTTATTAACACACAGTAGGAACTGGATGAATCTGAAGACTGAAAGAAAATAAATGTGGCACAAAATTTAATAGCAAGAGTCTCAGGTCAGTAACTTATTCTGTGGCTTAATTAACACTATGCTGTTAGGTGGAGACTTCTCAGCTTCAGAGAAGAGAGATGAATGACAAGGGAATCCCTCAATCAGAAGAATGACCACAAGCAACCACCCAGACACATCTGTCAAATGCATATGCAAATCAACACTGAAATTTACCACAGACAATCCTCCCAGATGATTAGTAAAGCTACTTGTAAGAATGATTTTATTTTCACATGATTTTTTTTTCTAAATTCCAATCCTCCTTTACAAGCATCCATATAGCTATAGGTAGACAGACCCATAATTAGAGCATACATAAGGAAGAATGGCCATAATAGTGCAGGTCTACCACAGAGTAAGAAACAAAAGGAAGATGGCTGTTAAAAAATGGAAACAAAATTGTCCTTGATAAATACACTGATAAAAGATGAAGAATTCCCTGATTCCCTGAAGGACAAACAAGGCACAGACAAAAAAACTGTCAGTGAAAAAAATTGGGGGTAAACATGAAAAATTTTCAAAGCAAATCAGTGCAGCACTGAAATGTGTCTTCAGCAAAGAACAAAGCCACTCCCCTCACTGATTACCCAATGACATTGCTTACTCCAATAAAGATTCAACTTCACCCTGGCTACACTTTAATTTACTCCCCATTGTTCAGCTACAGCCAGAAACTCTAAGTGATAGATGTTCAAACATTGTCTTATCCTGTAGAAGTCTGACAGTGGATAAATGTTATTTGTATATGGAAGGTATACATTTTAGCTAAACTGTATCTGTTAAATTAATAGGAAAACCAAGGAAAGGCCATAGGGCATTCAAAATCTGATTCAATTTGACTTCCATTTTGAGCACTGGTAAATAATCAAACTCTACCATTCAAAACTATATAAGCAAGAAGATAGCTGGGTTCAGAGGGGAATCATCCCTACTTAAAGCAGGTGAAAACTGATTATACTTAAAGGACAACGGAAGTGCTTTCTCACATATTTTTACTTCAAAGACTATAAATTTTACTGAGATGTAATTACTTGATGGAATTTATATGGCTACAGGAACATCCTACCACCAAAATAACACTAATTCAAAAAGTATGAATAGAATATTATACCTCATGAATTTGAGATTTTAAAAAATTCTACCTATTGTAGACCTGAAACAGACCTGAGCTGTGAATCCTTGTCCTCTTAACTACACATTTTCTAAAGACACCTTCTGAGATATGTGGAGTTTACCACCACTAGTATGAAAGGCTAGCTGTGTCATCAATCTGGTCCCCAAAACATCTGTGACATTAACACACATTACCTAGGAGCGGGTTTGGACCACACATAAGCAACTTCTCCTCTGGGAAAATAAATCTCATTAATTAACATGTTTTGATTAACATGGCATTGAAAGCAATTTATTATTTAATTTAGATGAGTCACATTAATCACAAATAAACAAGTAAGTAAAGGCACCAATTCTTGCCCCCCCTACAAGTAAAATTAGCTAATAGGTCTTTCAGTATGAAATATTTTCCTACAGCAAACAATCTGGCTGAGTACACACAAGCTCTGCCAAGTTCTGCTGGACCTTTTTCCCCCATCAAATGTGTGCATGTGCACAAACACAGAGTGCCACACCAGTGGCCTTTTTTTCCTTACTTCTCCCCCCAAAATTCAACAGCTATGAAGGATCAAAAAGTGATGTAGGTATAAAAGAAATGTCACCGGGTTTGGAAACTGTCTTCTGGTACCAACACAGATCATCTTGTAAATCAGACATTTTCTCCAGTATTAAATGACTACTACAAGGCTTTGATTGAAAGAGTGAAAAACTAAAAATGGTTCTAACATGCTAAAATTTACTAAGTATAAATGATGGATATTGGCAAAAACACAATGGAAAGATGCCGAAATTTGACAGAAAACCTTCCACTCCCCTCCCCTTTTTGGAGTGGTGGTACTAATAAGCCCTGAAAACATCTTTGTTCGGGGGTTTTTTTGTGCCATGATGAGCAGGGTATTTAGTCCTATGTGCATGCATCAATGCCATGCTAAACAAAATTTCAGCACTGGGTCCATGCCCTGTAGAGAAAGCAAATTCTAAGCAAGCTTACACTCAAGTTTCATTCTTTTAAAAGCAGCATGCACAGTATAAAAAGCACCAAGGTGAGCTTTATATTTTCATAACTATAATGCTTCACAAATAATTTTTAAAATGTGTTTTTTTAAGTTGGCTTGATGCACTACAATTTACTTGCATCTTGGAGACAATATTTGTGACACGTTTCTATAAAAAAAGAAAGGTGGAAAACAAGTCTTCAAGTGAGTTTTATAACCAAAGTTCAGCAGCACTTGGAGATGCCCCAAGGGAAACCCAAGGTCATCTGCCCCACAGTCTGTAATCCTCTCTGCAAGACAGCACCACAGCAAGAGAACTCTGTCCATGTTAGAGAATGTATTACCTGAATATAAAACACATCTTCACTTATGGAAAGGGTATGAATAAAATCAAGAAAATGAATAAGGTTTCAAAAGAAATCTCTGAATTTGGTGACTATTTAATCTAATGAGCAACCGCTTATTAAAACCATTCCTACAAGAAGTCTCCCTAACCAAAAGCATACCTAAGCTTGAAATCTGCTCTACAATACAAATAGCATCAAGACCTCCCTTGACTGATTAAATCACAAACCTATCTCTCCAAGAGGTTAAAATTTAAACGAAAGCTTAGGCTTTGCAAATCCCATCAGATTGTCAAATATGGACATTATGTAGGAACCCCATCTGTTCATGCAGCAACATGAATATGCAACGTGACTGATGCTGCAACACTTCCATTCACATTGTGGAAAATTTACAAGTAAGCAGTTCCTGACTGTAATTAAATCAGGAACAAGGTTCTGAAAACACATTCAATACATTGCTTGCTGCAAATATGAGCCTCAACACTAAGTTTGTTTCTCCTCCTCTCACATGCTGAGATAATTAAACTTTACAGCAGAGGTGAGCTATCCTTATCATTTACACCAAAGTTTGTTATTCTTTCTGTTGGGCGAGGTGTCCTGTTCCTCACAGTGCAACTGTCAACCAACTTTAATAGCAGGGATTGATACATTCTTCAATCTATCTTACATCTGTCAATATTCATGCACATGCTCACTCAATCCAGCAAACATCTGGTTCATACCATCTTTTTTTTTATAGAGCAGATTCTCAAGCTTTTATCTCTGCACATAATAACCTCTGACGAAAGACGGGATTGGGCCAATTCTACATCCAGTAGACCATAACCACAGCCATCCCTTCCACAGCACTAACAACTGCGTGTCAGCAGAGTGAAAACTGATGCACAAATCACCACTGTACATAGCAAGATTAGGATGGGAGGAGAGGTTTTCTAACTGCCAATCCAGCTGACTGATCTGGTTACAACTGAGCAAAAGAAACCTCAGGACCAGTAGTGAATTTTTTTGACAGTGACTGCCAAAATATGAACTAATTGTGTTTTTATGGATGTCAGACAGCTCTCTTGGAAAATATCACCAGGATGTTAACTTATTGCAGTAGTATACAAGTTATTGATTAGCATTAAGATTAAATTTTAAAAATTCCTTCCATCACCAGATGAAATGTTTCGTCTTGACCAGTAAATCTCCATGGCATCATATTTCCATTATTAAATAACATCTGTTAATTTTGAGAGGTCTGAGGTTGTTGTTGTTTTGTTTTTTTTTAAATTACACCTGCATATTTTACTTTCCAAATTTTCCGTTCAGTACTTGCTACTTACAAAAGGTCAGGAATTCCTGTAATGGCTGCCTCAAATCATCTAGTAGGCAAAGACTCTTTCTCACAAACACAAGCAACTCAAACTAATGTAGAGACTTCTCTGCAGTAGCTCACTCAGAATATTAATAATCATTCTCTATGCTTAAAAACCTAACTACAAAAAATAAATATATGCTGTAGCACAAATTATGCCTCTCAATTTCCACTAATGAGGCCCTGGATTAGAATATAAACTTAACAAGGGAGAAGATATATTTGTAAATTTGCCTAAATTCTTTCTCCCCATTTTTTTAGTATATTAAGCTTGGCTATGGCTAGTACTTCTATCCAGTGGCATTTAAAAAAACAGATTCAAGAGTAAGAAACTTCAGCAGAATACATAAACATATATATAAATAACAGGGCTGCAAAGCTTTAAAACAAATTTTCTAATTCAAACAACTGAAATACAATGCATTTCAGAACAAGCTGACCACAACCTAGAAAATAGCATTAGACATCATCTGTCTCCCTGGGAAGCAAGTATTAAAACCATGTCACAAAAATTCTTCACTTTCTGATACCATGCACAAGACCTTTCTCATAACACTAGGATTAAACAGAAGTTTACACCAACATGCATACCAAGATATGTACAGAGCTGAACACATACAGGGAATACACAGACTGGGTTTCTGCATCTCTCCAAAGCATAGCAGATGTGTCTCCAAATTCACGCCATAATTATTTTCATTAAAGAATTAAACAAAAGGAACTACCATCTTCAAGTTCATGTTTTTTTTCTCCTTTAACCTTCTTCAATGAAGACAGGAAGCTATGTTTTCTACATAACCTTTTAAAAATACCAGCAATACCCTTACAAGGCATTTGACAAATGTGCAATAAACATATACACAGGAGGAAGCTGGACCCTGACACATGAAACACCCTGGGCTAGATTTTTCTGGAGGTCAAATGAAAGACAGATACACGAAAAGCACTATCTTGGCGGTATTTACATTTGTAAAGGAAAATATTTACCTAACTTTAATTTCCATCTCTCAAATCAAGAACTTCCCAATTTAACTAAAAACAAACAAACAAACAAATTAAAATTTCAGCCTTCCATTATCTTCCAAGAAATATCCAAATGGTCACCATCAAAAAAAACCAAAAGAAAATCACCACCAGAAACCAACCTACAAAAACCCCATCACAAAAAAAACCCCCAAAACAAGCAAACAACCCCAAAACACACCAAAGCAAAAAAGAACAGACTTCGGAATTATAAAGTGCAAATAAAAGCAGCAGAGATTACTTAACATACCACTAACGATAACCATGGAAAGTGACTAGAGTAATTATTAGTATATGTAGTTATATATTTCTTCAAATAGTAGAATCTTTACAACGTAATACCATTTTTATTTTAAATAGTTTTTAAGAGGCTGTTGAAATAAGATGCAGAACCAACTCAGAAACTCAGTCTCGTCTCTTCCAGAAACAAGTATTTTTCTACCCTGCTCTCAATGAGGACAGATGCAAGTCTCCTGCATACTGCACCTGACCTGTAGTTTTAGATTACAATAGACATAAACAAATGTTTTCTGTGAACAGTATCATGCACAAACTGATAGAACCAATCTACAACAGGGGTTAAGTGTTTATCACTGCTTGTTTCCTTATTTTCATATTTGGCTGAAACCTTTCATTTGGTAGCAGGACTTGGACATAAGTAGTAAACATTTCCATAAGAAGTAAAACAACCTCTCTTGGGCCAGGAGGAAAGATGAGGAAGGTGAGTAAAGGTACTCAGTTCAGGTTTTCCCCTAGGTTTATTTCTCCGTTCTCTCCCAACAGAGGCAGTTCAGGAAGTGAAGCTGTTCAAATGAACAGTTAAGTCTTTAATGTGTCATGAGTGAACTCACAAAACAGGAGTGTACATTGGTGCCAGAATTAGCAGCTTCTGACAGAAAATTGCAGGAAGTGGCAGCCAAAGAAATCCCTAAGATACCCTGCACTGGTAATAATTCAGTGGAAGTGATCTGAAAGCAGGCAAGGGTGAAGGCCAAAGCAGTGGTGAAACCGAGTGAGAAAAATGGGCAGCTCCCAAGAGGGACAGATGCATTCAACCGATTTATGATTTTAGGCAAGGTTAATAATCTTGCAATTTGGACAGATAAACCTCTCATGTACTTCTCTCTCCCTCCACACTGTGCTTGGTCAAACTCGTATGATGACCTTTTTAATTCTCCATGCCTGCTCCCAAGTTACTTTACATATTGGCTTTGGGTCATGTGTCCACTGCTATCAGTAGCTACACTTCCACAGACTTCAACTTTCAGGATAACATCTTCAAAGTCTGATGTAATTTGTTTAAGGTACGTAAGTGTAAGAGCTATAAAGATAATATCCCTTCAGAAGAGCAACCACAGCCACAATGGCGAGGGAAAACAAATCCTTTGGAAAGAAAAACTAAAGTGACTGAATAATGTAATATTTGTTATGGATAATTTAACTATGAACTACAAGGAAAAAAAATAATTTCAAATCTCATTTAAACTGTCAGAATAAATTACTACCAACAGACATTCAACACAATGAATTTCAAAGTCCTCATTCTCACTGGTATTTGAAAGCTCTTCAGATTTTCACTGAACACAAAACATAGTGAAAGCTCCAAACCTTCAGAACAAAACACAAAACCAAACTGGTTTTTTGGAGGGTTTTGTTGGTTTTCTTTAAGACTCTCACAAGTGCCCTCTACTACTCTATGAATTGACTGAATGAATGGACACAGTTTTAAAACTGATAGAACTAGTAGCCTGGTAAATTATGGCAAATTACAACTGAAACAAAACCACAGATAAATATGCAAACATCTATGTTAAATGCCAACATCTATGTCAAACTGAAAAGAACACCATGACTAAGCCAAAGGATGCAAAGAGCACAAACATTGAAAAAGGAAAACCACCTGCTAGCAGACAAGCCTTCTTACATACTAGGGAAAAACACTTAAAAAAAACATTCTTAACATATGGAAGAAGAAAACTGTACTGCTTCTTGGGAGGTAATTAACCTGAGAAACAGAGCAGAGCAAGATACTGAAGAAAATAGCTAAAATACCAAGCTTAATTCTTGTCTCACATAGACAAATGCCCTCAAGGACAGTATTCTCTGCCTGGGACTAATTTAATGCATACGTAAGAACAGAAATCAGCATTAAGAATATATGTGCTATAATATACTTGCACAGGTAAATGTATGCCTCTGACATTAACATCTTTATAGCTAGGATTAGGAAGGGTTATTTTCTCCTCCTGTGGAGTTGCAGGAATCCTTATTAGAGCTTGGCTTCCTGTAAAACATCTGGCGCTGACACAAGCTACCTGACTACAGGAAATGCTGTTCTAGTGATACAACAAAAAAGGTTTCTCTCTGTGTCATGAAAAAACAGACTGAAAAAGGCCACCCTATATGCTTTACATTTTATTTATCTCCCTAATCTATTTGAAATTATAAAGGTGACCATAAGGAAACCATAAGCTGCTGTACTTGGACAGCTTTAGATACATAAATACTCTTCCCACAGTAAGAGTATTTGATGCTGCCACTAAAATTATGTTCCAGAAGGGTGGGGTTTTCAGTCTCCTCACCCATAAGAGCTTGTCACAGAGAAGTGCAATTGCTCTCATTACCTCTGGTTATGCCTTGCATCTGTGGTCACAAGGTCACAGGAAAAACTGTCTTCTCTGAAGAATAGGAAGATGATAACAAAAGGTTTGGAAAATTTCCTGCTAAGAGGGACGTGAAGATTTTTTTCCTCCTAAAAGTGAAGCCTCCAAGGCTTAAAGCTCTAAAACTCACTGAGGCTAGCAGAATGGTGGGTCCCTGCAAGTTCATAAGAATGACAAAAAGTGATAACCTCCAGACAATTCTTACTCCTAGTAACAAGTGTGCCCATAAACAAAGCAGTTCCTATTTCTGCTGCAGCAACCGAAGGGTGGAGAGAGGTGTGGGTGGGCAGCACTGAAAAAAGCACCCTAGAAAGAAAATGAACCAGAACACCATTTTCATCTCACAGATGCCAAATTGACATAAAAGGCACAGTGCTTTTGGTCACTGCAGAGAAAATGAATTATCAGCAAAAATTGCACTAAAAGAAAATATATTAGTAGCTGATCTTTTCAAGTATAATCAGAGACCCTTCTCTCATTTCATTTTTTCTAAACTCAGAAAATGAGGCCCAAACCTGTTAAGAAAATGGGATCTGTTCATATGAAAACAATTTGAATCAAAGCCAGAAAACTCGCAGAAGCTGAAAAATGTACATATAAAGAAAAAATGAAAAAGAAATTTTTAATTATTTAGTAATGGGAACACTCAGGGGAAAAAAATAAAGTCACCTCATAGAAGTTTTAGTTTTATCTACGTAGCTTTCAACACAAGCAAAACAGAGAGAAGCCCAGAGCCACACATTTCAGAAACTGAATAAGAAAATCCCAGCAGCTTCATCAGATGAAATGATGCAGAACCCTGAACTAGTTCACTAATATGTAGTTTTCTGTATGCCTGTTCACTTAATTCCAGAGATGTCTGTTACATACCTTTGCTTTCCCCTTTTTAAAAATCATCAGCACAACCAAATCATGCAAGCTTGCCTAGAACATACTTCACTGATACAAAACTAGCTGTTGATATTCTAATATCAATTTAATACTTAGGCTCACTTAGTAAATGCCAAGTCAAAGCTCATAACTCCAATGCTGCTTAAGAATACATTAAGAGAATATATGTAATTCTTATATGTGAAAGCATTTTTGCTATATTGAAATAAAGATACTTAAATTGCAAATATTTATTATTTCTAACATTGGGAAAACATGGAATTGGAATTGCCACGTTGAAAATCATAGTATCTTTTAAAGTGTCTATATTCCATTTTTACTACAGTTTGTAAGAGCATTGCAGATATAAATAACTGATCATCAACTTGAAAGTACACAAGTTACTTCTCTGGAACCAGAAGTACAGCTTCTTTTTCCCTCCAAATTAAAAACGAAGCCCACACATCCAATTAATCTTAATGCAACTATACAAGGAAAAAGACAAGAACACACTTTCACCAGTGTAGAAAGTCTATGACCAGATCGCTTCTTCAGATTAGAAGTACTACTAAAGAAAGGATTTGGATAAATCTCCAAGAACATTTACAGCTGAGGTGAAGGAGCAGTGGGGAGACAAGTACTGTTACAGCTGGGCTGAAGCTAGCTAAATAATATTTTTTTTCAAAGATAACTGAAGTTTTATTTAGTCTTGACTCCCCCATATTATACACTGTAACTGCTCTTCTTCAATCTTGCAAGCAAGAAGTCCCAAATTCAACACAGTGCTTAGAAGACTTCCAAAGCTTCCAAGTTGGCTTCCAACCCAACTCTGCTTCTGCTCGCAGATGAAGCTTGCCCCACGAACAGTCCTTCAGATTTACATTGTAAATGATATTTCAAGTAAAAAGTATGAAACACAGAAGTTAATTACTACCTCATCATACAGCACTTCAGATGCTAATAGAACGAAACTTGCAATTTAGGTCTGAAAAACAGTGTCTTAGGTATAAGCTGTATACCTATTATCAACCATGAGAAAGCATCACAGTTTGAAGTTTTTTAATGTTTAGTTTTTGCTCCCCAAGGGCAATTAAAGCACATTTTCCTGCAATTAAAGAACTGCCTAAAAAGACTCTGAAGATTGCTCTAGGAAGCTTTCTCTTCAAAAGCTGTTCAGCAAATTTCAAAAACCTAAAAACCAAAACAGCTACCAGAAAAATAACCAAGTAAGTAAAACCCTCAAATATTTCTGGCATCTCTAAGAGGAGACAGAAATGCATTCCCTGCACTCATGGAAATGGCATGATGGCATCACACATGTTCTGGTAAGAAAGGGTCCAGCTCTGAAGTGTAATCCCTTCCTTTGCAGGTCTATATGCTAAACAGAAATATCTGTGTGAATTCTGCCTCATTACATCTCCTGAGCTGAATTCACACACATTTGCTTCCATTCATTAATGGACTAGATCAAGGACATCAAGGACCAACTTGGTCCTGCCTGAAAAATCAACGCAGCACAAAAATTAAAGCTTGAAATAGACTACATTCCAAATTATGATTTTTAAGACAAAGTATTTATTAATTTAACCTTGAATGTCAAGATTTATCCCCTCACACATAAAACCAACAGCACATAAGTAACCTTGTGCTGATCTTGCTACAGCTTCTCATGTTGAACAATACAATCACTGTAAAAATCACACAGGACGTGGCAATGTAATTTAAGCACCAAAATTAAACAGATTACAGTATTGTCTTAACAAAAGAAAAAAGGAAGATCTGTTTTAAGCAAATTTGTGAAAATAATTTATCTCAAGTATTATCATTTCCTTCACCTCTCCCTTTAAATCCGTAACTCTACAAAAGATTTTTAATTTAAGCACCTTTTCACAAATAAAGGAAAAAAAAGTCTCACAATGAGAGCATGAAGACTAAAATTCAGCAAAAGCTTTAAAGTAAATTTTCACACAACTTTCATCAGCTGAAAACAAGAGTACTAACAGACAGAAGTAATTACCAGAACACGCCATTATGTCATATGTAGTATTTTAAATTAAATGAATTAATTCAAACTGTTGTTCAACTGTAGTGATTCCTTTGCACCAAAAAACAAAACAACCAACAGGCAATAAACCACGTTTACACTCTTGACAATGTTTGCTGATTCAGTTCCATGTTCTTTACCACAAAAACTCATAATAAAACACAGGTATCATTAAGCGACAGTAATCAGTAATCCTCAACAGCCCAGCACAAGCACTGGGACTTGAATTTAATAAGCAACTGATGTATCACCACTAAGGCTTGCTTTCTGCAACAGTAACACAGAGTATGCTTATATTTACCTTAAATGTATGACGAATGTATCAACTGATACTGAAATCATCTAGAAAACATACACAGCAGACGAAAACCATAGGCAAGCTCTACAGCAGGTATTGTGTTTCAGTAGTAAACGTGTAGCAATTCATCAGTTTATCAGAATTACTTGCTTCACAAAAGGCTAGTTCAGAAAACGATCATTTTCTTAACATCGTTTTCTGCTCATAATAAAGTTTAGTATCAGGTAGAAGTACACTTTTTCTCATGCATTCATAGTCAGGCCTTGATGTTTACGTGCCACGGAAATGCAGAATTCAGTAACCTTGCAGTATTTCAAATAAAAGCTATAGCACAAGTTTTTTTCCCCCAAAAAATTTAGCTTGCAAAATGCTTGCAATTTGACATTCAAAGTTCACTTATTCAGATACAAAACTGAAAAGGTTGCAGAATGTTGTTTTAGCATTTATTCATTTACACAGCAACCTCAAGACCTCCGTGTAGTCAATCCACAATACACTTGACACAGAAAAAAAAAAAAAAGCACAAAAGAAAAAAAATTACTAAAAAAGGAATAATTTAATAATTTTTATTATTTTTAACACTTGCCACAAGAACGAAAAAAATGGGGAGAAGGCATCATGAATACTAGGTTAAAATATACCCACCCCTAGCTGAAAGCTTTTTGGTGTTGATAATTTTGGCGGCGTACTCCTGTCCTGTGGTGATTTTCATGCATCTCCTCACTACGGAGAACGCCCCTCTGCAAACCAAGAAGGGGACACTGTAAGCCCGAGGGAAACACTTCACTGTCATTACCAGGGCTCTAAAGGGTTTCAGGGAGAGGTGTGATTAAGGCAAAATTAAAATTTAAAAAAAAAAAAAAAAAAAAAAAAAAAAAAAGATTTTCAGAGAGTAACAGTCAACACTGATTTTATTCATCTAAAGGTAAACTCTGGTCAGAAGGGGTGGGTACGACCGG
The DNA here is from genome assembly GCA_023637945.1 of Phaethornis superciliosus. Lineage (NCBI taxonomy): Eukaryota > Metazoa > Chordata > Aves > Apodiformes > Trochilidae > Phaethornis > Phaethornis superciliosus. Next base: position 10,440,667 of record JAJQWJ010000011.1, read on the forward strand.
ACCCACGCCTGGCTGTCACCGCCGGAGGCCAGGCGGAGGGAGAATACGTTTCCACTTACCACACGGCCGACACACACTGTGGCGACAGCGTGGCTGTGCCCCTATCCCCGTGTGTCCCCCCTCCCCGGTGACACCGGCGCCCCCCGGCCCGCCCCGCCGGGCCGCCAAACATGGCGATCGGGCTGAGAGCCCTCTGGCCCCGGCCTCGCGCCGCTTCCCGCCCCGCCGCTAGGGGGTGCCGCGCGCCAGCCCCTCACCCACGGCCCCATCCTGCACCGCCTTAATAATTAAGAATAATTAATAATCATAAGGCAGCTCCTGCACCAGAGGGTGTGCGACGGCAGCTCCCCGCCGCCCGCACGGAACCTCTCGCCGCCCCGGTGCCGCACACACCCGGGGGAACGGGCAGGCGCGCAGCCCAATCTCCCACCCAGCAGATAACGCCCGGGCGCAGGGCTGGAGCAGGGGCGCACCCCCTGGGCTTTTGGGAGACCCCCGGTCGCGGCACCCCCCACCGGGGCTCCGTAAGTCAGCACCGAGACCTTAAGACAGCCTGCGGTGCCTTCTCCACCCATTCCCCCCGGCCCCAGCCACGCCGGTTCCCCAGTCCCGAGCCGCTCCCCCGCCGGCGAGCCGCGCCCGGCGGGCTCTGCTCTTACTTCCCGAGCTCCTCGAAGAGCTGATACTCGTCGGTGAACCGGGTGCAGGGGGTGGTTGAGGCCATCATGAGGACGGGTGGCCGCCGGTAGCTCCGGCGGCCAGGGACGGGTGAGGCGGTGACGGCGGAGGGGCTATGAGGCGAGGCGAGGTTCCGCGCCGGCTGCTGCTGCTGCTTCTTCTCCTCCTCCCGTGACGGGGCTGCCTCCGCCAGCTGGCGCGCCCTCTCCGCGCAGGTCTCCGGTCTTCCCCCGCCCTTCAGGGAAACAAATAAATATATAAGTAACGTCCTTCGCTCTCTCTCACACGCCGGCGCCAAAAGGGAAAGCAAAACCGGGGAGGGGTCGTGGTGCCGCCGGCCACGGGCTGCCTCCGCCTCCCGCTCCCCCCCGCGGTGACCAGCTGTGGCCGCCGCGCCTCGGGCCCCTCTGCCGGTGCCGTGCCTCCCCCTAGCGACCCCGGCCCGCTCGTCGGGGGCACCGCACCGTGCGACCTCTCACTCTGCGACCGGGGCCCGGCGCTACACCGGCAGCGGGGCAGGGGAGAGCAGGACCCTGAACCGGAGCCTTTCCCTCCGCGGGGGGCAGCGGGGGGCGCTCGCGCCCGGCCCTCCTGGCCCGGAGGAAACGGATGCACCTGCGACCCGTTCCTCGGCGACCGCCTGACGTCACCAACCGCCTGGCCGCCCCGGGGGGGGATTGAAACGGGGGGGAGACGAGGGGGACGGGCGGGGGGTGTGCGGTGGCACATGGCGGGAGGCGCGAGGGGCGGGCAGAGGCCTCTGCAGGGGTGGTGGTGGTGATGGTGATAGTGGTGATGGTGATAGTGGTGATGGTGATAGTGGTGATGGTGATGGTGCTGGGTGACAGCCCCCCCGGTCCCGTGGCGTCACGGCTGCCCCGGCCGCGTGCGGGAGGGGGTGTGTGACACGCGCGTGCGCGGGGTCGCGCGCTGTGTTGCGGGTCCCCGTGGCTGTCACAGCGCGGAAGGGCTTCGTGACATTTAGAGATCTCCTGAGGCGCGGGTCACCGCCGGACGCTGTTGTGCCCTGACGCCAAAGGGAGCTGTTGTCTGTGGGTCTCTGCCGCCGCTCCTTGCTGCCGCAGCTCCCTCAAAGCAGCCACGGCGGGTCTAGGGGGGGAATCCCGTCTCAGGTGGAGCAGCCAAGGGAGAACGGGTGATGGGGAAAAGCGTGAGAGGGAAATCAAGATGTAGATGTTGGCCGTTACATCAAGGAGATGTCAGGACCTGTGTGCTGTGGAAGGAGCACGGTGTGTACCAAACTCGGCACTGCCAGGGAATACCAGTTGTGCTTTGGAGACTGGAAGGGCTGAGAGCAGAAAGCAGCGCACGTACACATGGGTGATGACCAAGAAAAAACATCATAGTCAACAGCTGCCTCCGTGCTTTGACCTTGGGCTAATTTCTGTCCCAAATAAGGCAGACATCTCCATTTACACAGCACGCAACCACATCAGAAAATCATAGAGCGCATTGGGTTGTAAGGAACCTTTAAAGGTCATCTGGTCCAACCCCCTGCAGTAAGAAGGGACATCTTCAACTAGATCAGGTTGCTTAGGGCCCCATCAATCCTGACCTTAAATGTCTCCAGGGATGGGGTCTCCACCACCTCTCTGAGCAACCTGTTCCAGCGTTTCACCGCCATAATAGTAAAGAACTTCTGATGTCTAAATCTACTCTGCTTTAGTTAAAGACCATTGCCCCTCATCCTATCTCTACAGGCTCTTGTAAAAAGTTCATCCCTAGCTTGCTTGTAGGCCCCCTTCAATACTGGAAGGTCACGATCAAGTTTCCCTGGAGACCTCTGTCCAGGCCGAACAACCCCAGCTCTCTCAGCCTGCCTTCATAGGAGACATGAGGAGGAGTGTTCCATCCCTCTGATCAATTTTGTGGCCCTCCTCTGGGCCTGGTCTCACAGGTCTGTATCCTTCTTGTGTTGGGGGCTCCAGAGCCGGACACAGTACTCCAGGTGCAGTCTCATCAGAGCAGAATAGTGACCACATATGAACACAAAATGGGGTCTTCTCAGGCCATCTGAACTGTAATAAAACTCCAGAGGGGATTCTGCAGGATGCTGGATTTTGGGGTGCTGGCAAGGTAATTGCTTTCATATCTTGGAAATCAAAAACAATGCTGAAATAAAAAAATTGTGCATTGGAATTTTGGAGGATAAGTGAAAAATGTGGGCAGGTTTACCGTTGGTTTGTCCATGGGATTTCCTTCTCTGAAATTAAGTTAAAATACTAATGACAGATGAAGAAATGCTCATTGTTGGAACTCTTTAACAGTTTTCAAAACCAAAACTCACCATCTTTTTCCTTTAGAAAGTTTTTCAAACATGCTGCCAGTGCCCTGGTAACGTCACCTTTCTGGACCAGGCTTTGCTGCTGCTGATGTGCTTCACTTTGGGCAAGTCATGTCCTTTTGCTTTTCTTCCTTTCTGATAAACTACATGGTAGTGAGATAATGAGTTAATTTAACATCTGCACAGTGCTGCAAGCATTGAAAGAGTTGAAGATGTCAGCTGGCAATGCATGAGCATCACTATGAATGTAACTAGAGTTTAAGTAGGCAGCCTAAAGCTTCTACATTTTTACTTGAGACAGCAATGTGTGCTTGTAGCTCGAAAAGCATGCATGAGAAGCAGTGTGGCCAGCGAGTCAGGGTGCATTCTCCTCCTCTGCTGACAGCCCCTGAAGTGCTGTGTCCAGTCTAAGGTCACCAACGTAAGAACAGGGAGCTGTTGGGGCAAGTCCAGAGGAGGCCACAAAGATGGTCAGAGCACCTCTGCTATGGAGACAGGATGAGTGAGTTGGGGTTGTTCAGGCTGGAGAAGAGATGGTTCCAGGGAGACCTTAGAGCACCTTCCAGTACCTGAAGGGGCTACAGAAAAGCTGGAGAGGGACTTGTTACAAAGGCCTGTAGCGATAGGACAAGGGAGTATGGCTTTAAACTGGGAGGAGTGGAGATTTAGGTTAGACATTAGGAAGAAACTATTCCCTATGAGAGAGGTGAAACACTGGCTCAGGTTGCTCAGAGGATCTGTGTATGACCCATGTCTGGAAGACTTCAAGTCCAGTTTGGATGGGGCTTGGAGCAACCTGATCTAGAGGGAAGTGTGCCTGCCCATGGCAAAGAAGTTGGAACTAGGTGATCTTTAAGGTCCTTTCCAATAGAAACCATTTTGTGATGTTATGATTATTACCACCTGTGAGAAGACACACATACAAAATACATTCACAAGGGTTTATTTTACTTTAAAGCTCCAGAGTTTCTTGACACAGGATCCAGAGCTTGGATCTTGTTGGAAGAGTTAAAAAAACTCTTCCAGCTCTTGCCTAAACCAACACTAATACCTTCATCCCTGCAATGGGAATGCATACACTGATGGATGAGGGTCTTTCTCCTCTGGGTATGCACCTTGTACAGATACAACAAACTGATGGCAGCAAAGAAAGTCTTTAAGACTTGGGAGCATTTACTCCATGAGTCTCTCTCCAGGGAAATGTTTTGCATCAGCATTAGGATGAAAAGGCTGGAGGATGTTTCAATTTAGAGCAGCAAATTTACTCTGAAGCAAGAATTAATCTATTCTCAGATCAGTGAAGGGAAAAGTATTCAAATGGGAGCATATTTTGTAGTTCCTTCTAACAAAAATATAACATGCTAGCTGTGCATAATTTTGTATATATCTGTATAATAAAACAATCAGCAGTGCTGAAACCCCAGAGTGGTCTGATGATTGTGAGTATTTTCAGGGGCAGATCTGCAGGGTTCCTTTTCTAAATATACATAGACAGTCAAAAATTAAACATATTGCCCTGTGTGATGTCATTTTTTCCTCATAGTATTTTCTGATAATGAGCATTTGGCCAAGTCTCTTCATACTGTGCCATAAGCTTATTATTTAATTTAAAGATGTTCAGAAGAAATTATTCAAATCAATTAACTTGCTTTTCATGTTGGTTTTTTTTGTGGCTTTGTTTGGTTTGCTTTTTTTTAAAATTATATTAGGATCCAAACTCTAAAAAAAAAAAAAAAAAAAAAAAATCCTTTTGTTTTTTCTCTCATTTCCCAATCTGGAAAAAATTAAAACTGTCCAAGAAGGGGCCAAGAAGCTCTGACAGAAGTATCAAGGATTAATTTTATTATAGGAGCCAAGGAAAGAAAATAATTGTTTACAAGATTAGTATCATGGAACTTGGAGACATTCCATAAGGAGAGAGAGTCTGGAAGTGATAAATAGCTTGGAAACATTTCTGTTCAGGTTTTTTTTTTTGTTGTTTTTGTTCTGGTTACAACAATCATCTCTTTAATGTTGCTCACTATTGAGCTGAAACAAATCCATAATTTGTAGCTGCCATTGAAGCTACACTGAAGTCCATCCGTTCTCCAAATTCTTCCAGAGTGGAGGAAAGCAGCCAGGATGGCAGCCAACGACTGCCCATTGACTTCCAAAACCTGGTTAGAGCCTCAGGTTTCCCTTAGGGCGGAGAAACAATTAATCTGAGGTTTATCTAGTGGATGGAGAAAGTCAGATCTCAACAAAGAACTAAAAAAAACACTTAAAAAACATCCCAGAGCATGTTTCTCTTTTCCATAAGTTTTTCTAGGAGCACAGTAAGCAGTTAAATCTGTAAGAAATCGAATGAGGTGTTCCACTGAAGTTCATGAAGTTTAACAAAATTTTGCAGCTCAGTGGAATGAATTCTTTATTCAACTTTCACATCTGAAAGAACATTTATTATGGCAAAGGAAATTGTGCTTATTTTAATTATACTTATTTTTATTTCCTTTGTTTGGGTTTGTTTTCATACAGCCAAAGTGAGGTTTTAATTTTATTTTGGACCTTGCAAACAGAGATTTTCAAGTTGCTTATGTTTCGAAGGAGTAAGAGGGCTTTCTGAAGGTCATTCTTGTAGACTTCTCATAGTCTATATAGTTCACGAATAAATGCAACAGCAATTTACAGCCATGGTCTAGACAGAAAATGAGTAATCTTGGGTTTAGATAAACACTAGTTTTATGACCAGATGGTCTTGAGCAGGAATCATTGGTCCTTCTGAAGGTTGCACATATTCCTGTGGCAAAGCACTTACTGCCTTGGGTTAACTGTTGGAGAACATTGAAGCAGTTACAGGTACATTATTGTAGCTAATCTGAAAAACTATAATTTGATCAATAAAACAGCCTTGTCTTGATTTAAAATGTGATCTGATGCCTCCTTTATAGCACACTGAAAGTATATATTTTTTTTTTCCATGGAAGCTCATGCTGATAATGCATAACAAACAACCCTGAGCTGGCCGAGGTGGTGGTTGTGGGCATGATCTAAAGAGCATCAAGGAGGTGAAGGAGACTGAGATCTAAAGGATAAAGCCCAAAAGCTCAACATTTCTACTCACTGGTAGAAGTACCAGTGGAAGTGGAAGTGGTGGAAAAGTCAGAGAAGAGATGTCAAACTAGGAACAAAACAAAAAAGCAGGAGGAAGGAAGAAGTGTTAGCAGATGGAACAGGGAACTTAGATCAGGGGACCTGAGTCTGATGGAGTTATGTGGCTTGTGTAGGGGGAGATGAGAAGAGAGAGAGAGTAAATGAGTTTTTATAATAGGAATGAAGAATCACAGAAACATAACAACTGAAGAGGACAGGGGACAAAGGGATAAAACTTTTTCAAAGAAAAAGTAAGCTAAGGGAAGTTGAAAGTAAGTAAAGCAGTTGTTAGGGTAAGAAACAAAAAGGAATCAATTTGAAAGTGGATAGGAAAATGGGTATCTGAAGACAGGGAAAACAGAGGCTGATCAATGAAAAGACCAAACAGCTTTGTGGGAACAACAATGTGAGTAAAAAAGGGATCAACTGAGAAAGACAAGACAATATATGAGCTTGCAGTTCTTTGTAAGAGTCTGAAACTGCAAGTAAGCTTGCAGGTCAGTACTGAATTATCCATTTCATCATATGTCTTCTCTCTCTTTTATTTTCTCCTTGGAGCTGTTCCACTTTTCTGCATAACATGCTTTTGGGCAGAAGCACTAGTAACATCACCTGGTTGGCATGCCAGAGACACATTCGTTGTAGCTTGCTATTTCCAAGTGATGACAGTGGCCTAATGTGTCCTGATGTCCTCTTCTGGAGCAGCTCCTTCCCAAACACCTTCTGATCCATGCTGACTCCAGAAACTGGAGCCAGTCCTACTCATCCCAGGTCTCCAGTGAGTTGTAAATAGTCATGGTGGAGCTGCAGAGCAGCTCACCCTTGGTCTCATTTTCTTTCTTTCCATGGAGAATTTCTCTTGCTCAGTCCCTCACTGCTGTTGTTCCACCATGTGTGCATAAGCACTCAGGGAAGTAGATCCTTGAAGGTACCCCAAAGAAAATGAATTATTTAGCTATTATTTACACTCCTGGCAAGCACCTTACTACCTGACTATGGCAATGTGCATGCTTGCTCTTATTCTCCTGCTAGAGCACTCTTATGGAGGATTAATTTACTCTTCAGTGAACCAGAAAGATGCTGGCAGAATTACTGATTTGATAGCTGAGTGATTTTGTAATGCACTTGGTATGCAAGGGACCAAGGCTTCTCTCCATCCTAAAAAAAGCATTGCTCCTGATAGACTAGGAGGCATTGCTGGCCATTTAACTCCAACCTCGAGGACCACTACAAGGAAAGCTAGGTGAAAAATTAATGTGGGGGTTTTGTTTTGTTTTGTGTAATCTTTGTGTGTGTGTGGCAAGGACAAAAATACAGGATTGTTGGAAAATAAACAGAAATGCTCTACTAAGAGACAAGTTTCATCTCAGAACTTCAAAAAATACACTTTTCATCTTATTTGAAGTAATTTTTAATTAAGAATTTAATTAATTAAGACAGCAATTTCTTTTTAATGCACTTGAATTTTGAGCTGAATAATTTTTTGTTATTTAATAGCAAATAAAATATTACATTGTTCACACAGGTCTTACAAGCAAGTAGCAGAGTCAGCAGCACACCAAGAATTATACCTTCGTCCACTGACTTGCATGACATTAGTTTTAACAATGGGTATTATTAAAAAAAGATACTTCAAGATGTGAATTAATTAGTCAATGGGAGAAGGACTGAAAAGTGACAAGAAAGAGCAGAGCACAGAAAAGCATACAGAAGGTTGTTATTTTCTGCACTTAATGACTGAAACCGTGTCATGGGATGCCATGTGGCAAAGTCAGCAAACACCACTGCTATAAGCAATACCATTTTGAATGCTCAGATTTAACTGAGACCAGTGATTAATTTAAAGTGTCCAGAATAGTTCAGTAAAGGAAGTAGAAAATGTAACATTTAGGAGCATTACTGCATAGTTACAGTGTATTTTTAAAAAGGGAACTGCATATAGGCTAATAGTTTACATTTTAAAATGATAAGGCTTTCTTTATTCAGAACTGCGAACATTAACAACATTAACAAAAAACCTGCTCTGGTCTGAAATATAGATGTGACAAATACAGAAATAACTGAAACTCATATGGACCCAGACCTCATTAAATTAATCCTTGCTCTCCTCACAAATTAGCTTGTGGTTGGACTTGATGATCTTAAAGGTCTTGATGGAACCTTCAAGTTCCAACCAGAACCTTTCTGTGATTATATGATTGAAGTAACTTCACATACTGTATGTTTTCAATTCAGAACATCCTTTTTGTGAAGAAAGTTAAAGAAGGAAATAAATAGCAATGTCCCTTGCATTCCCAGCACTGGAGAGTAAAAGTCTTTCCAAGAGGCGGTGAGGCTGAAACCAAGCAGTAATGGAGCTGATCATAGAGAAAAGAGGCAGGCTTGAATTTTAGGAGGGAAATAAGTCAGTATTGAAGTTTTATAATTAGAGGCACGTTCTCAGGAGAATGGAAAAGGAAATATTTCTAGGGCAATAGTTTGGGCAGTTTGAAAGGAAGAGAGGAGAAAAGATTTGATCAGAAAAGGGGAAGATCTTGAAAGAACCAGTGCATAGGCGAGTGTTGAGACAGTGTTGCCTGGGAAGAAGGCTGACTTTTCAGAAAAACAAACAAACAAACAAACAAAAAAACATCTATAAGGTTTGCAGAGGCTTTAAATTTAAGTAGAGGAGAAATGCAATAATTGGTTTCATGACCTAAACAACAGACAGTGTTAACAGTAAGAGAAAAATGAAAGGAAGAACAAAGATACATACAACTTCCCAACAGCTAGCCTGTATCCTAATTTAACTGTCAGAATGACATTTCTTACATCTTTACATGTTTCATTCAGAATACTCCAAAACACTCAAGAGAACCAAATATATTATTTACTGGCCAAAAGATATCAAGTAGAAATTATTCCTTGAATTAAGTGCAAATGGTCTAAATCAGTTCTCTGGAACAAAACTATTTGAATATGGGAAGTTTTGGTTTCCTTTTCAAGTGGAATTACTTTGCAAAATGTCAACTGGTAATACGAGAAAGCCTTTTAACTTTATTTTTGCTTTTGTTTTAATCATTTGCAAGAGTACCAGCTTTTCTCAACATTTCCATTACCTTGTTATCTTGAGCTACACAGAATGTTTATTGTTGTAGCACGACTGATCTTGATGAGGGCACAGCAGTGAATGAGACTGCTGTGTTTCAGTTATATGTAACATGATGTTTGTTCTCCCTGCTTTTGTGGCACAAAAGGCTATTGTGATGTTCTTTACCATTCCCTGTTACTGAGAAAATTAACATGATCCTCTCAGTTCTCTGCCTACATTCTCTCCAGATACACATGAAAATGCAAATGCTTCTTGATTAACTTTTAACTAGTTATTTTGTCTATAAGTACGGAATTAACACATTAATCATCAGAATCAATAAACTACTTTTTTTTTTAAATCTATATCTTTCTTTTTTCTCCCTGTTTATATTTACCACACCTCGTCATATTGGTTATTGGCACAGAGTGCTACCAGAAGTGCAATGATGGCCACAGGCTGTACTGCAGGAGCTTGGTAGTTTAAGATGAATGCGAATTACTCATGAACAGCCTGGTTTTTACCCTCACTAATGATATATGAATATTCATCACCTTCTCCTTCAGCTGACACAAGCTATGGGTAAGCTTCTTCATCTTGACTTCTGTCTCGAGAATCTTTCTGATTCGGAACTGCAGGAGGTCTTCCATTTATAAAAATAACCCAAAAAACAAAAAAACAAAAAACCCACCCTAAAACCTGGTAAACAAAGTAGAAAATGGTAATTCCTTTATGATATCCTGCAGAGAAGTAGCTACATGGTTTCTCCATTGGAAACCCATCTTTCCTTCAGCTCATATTTTCCCTCTGTGATTCCACCTTCCACGGCTAAGTACCACAAAGGAGAAAAGAGCACTGAAAAAGCTTAATCACCCTGGAAGGCTTTTCTGTCCCAGCTTTAGTCATGCTGTAGTCACGACCTAGCTAAGTGTTTCTTCCTTTGAGCAATGATCCCAAACCCAGGAACACTTTGGGTTTTTAACACTTTGGCTGCTGGGTTCCCAAAATAGGATCTAAGTGGTGTCACAAACAAACTCCTTCTCTGTGCACACAAGTAGTCTGACTGCAAAATTATAATTGGAAGTGACTGGTCCATTCACTTCTCTTCTGAAATTTAGCCATCAGCATTAAATGCCAGGAATGAATTAAAATATGTCCAGCACAGGAAACGAAGTATATAAGCCCAATAGAAAATGGTTACAGATGTTAATGGACTATAGGCAGACAATAATACATGCACTCACCAATGAGAAAGCTTTGGTTGACACTTCTTAGGAAAAACAGGGACTGCCAGTATATAAAGAGTTGTAGCTAGATGTGATGTCACTGCAAGTTGGCCGTACAAAGAGTATAAAAAAATACTATTACAGAGGGAAAAAAAAAGAAGTATCAGACACAGGAAATTTTTTCCATATTTAAACATAATTTCAAAGTAACTTTCAAACTTTTTACAGTATTTAAAATGTAAACAACATTTGAAGGTTTAGACAGTATTTAAATAGTTCTTGAAGTATTGTAAAAGTATAAATTTATAGCAGTATAAAGTCAGGAAAATCAAGACTTAAGAAATCATGGGACTGCAAATGAATTTTGTAGGTATGATGAGCTCTGTCTTAACAGGGCAATGGGTGACAAAGGATGAGAACCCTTCAGTAATATCACAATAGAAATTTGAAATGTCATTACTATTCAGAAGAGCTGCCATATACCTCTTCCTTCTCAGGCAAGGGAGATTACAGATGAGTAGTGACAATTCTGGTATTATTTTCCACATTGTTATTCCGAAATATTCTAATAAAGTTAATAGTTTGGAGGTACTTATATATATGCATACTGAAATATATGTACACACACCTATATAATAGATGAGAGATTCTAGTTCTTGATAATGAACTGGATATATGCAGAAAATATCTGGACCACCGAAATTCCTGCTTGTTTTTTCTAATGCCTCGCTGAAGCCTAAGTTATCACAGCTTCTTAGGCTGTCATTACTGTGGTGCTGAGACATCATGCATCAAATCTCTGCAGGCCCTTTGGCTGCTTCCTCTGGATGATTTAACAATAAAGGACCTGAAGCAGAGTTTTCCTTTATTGATATAAACCTTTCATAACAAACCATTCTGGATAAATCAGGGGTTTTAGCATCACATAGACAATGTAAAAATGACAAGGAGCAAAAACCAACATGGAGTCAGCATGGGTGAGCACAGTATCTGTTGCCAGATAAAAAGCAATTAAAAAGAGCATAGAACCTAAAATATCCTACCAATTGCAAAACTGCTGCAGATGACAGAGGCAATGCATGTGCTGGCGTGCCTATAGCTGCACATATGTAGGCTGTGCCTGGCTCCTGCATGCTCCTATACCCACTCTCAGAGTCAGGGGCTGAATTCCTTTACATGCAGGTCATGATGCTGCCACCCCACCCTGCTCTCTTCCCACACTGCTGTTACTGTGCCCAGAGATTCCTGAAATTTAAGAGGTGACTCAGTTGGAAGCAACTTCATGTATTTTCCTGCACAAATATGAGGATAATCTAATTGAATATGTCGCTGCTCACTGAAGGTTCATTGGAATAGAGAATCTCTTTAATGGACCCTTCCAAACCAAAATGTTTCATAATTCTATGATTCTATGTGTGTTTGTAGATAGGCAGCTGAAGGGTTCATAAGATTACTTGTGTGAGAATCTTAATTAAGGAATCCGTTCTGGAATGACAGCCTTGATTTACCTCAGCAATGAAAGGTTATAGATAACACTGATCAAAGGACAATCATGGGTAGTGTGCATGGGGAGAGGTAATTTCATGGTCAAAGATTAAATGAAGAGTCATCAGAGCTCTGCAGTGTTTACCAAGAATTTTAATCTCTTTAAATATTAATGTATACATATAGCTACACACCTCTGGAAGGATCCTTCTTCCTACAGGCTGTGTGCTGCAGCATTTGAGGTACCACAAGGAAAATAACCTTACAAGTAGAGGACAGTAATTGGGTTTCATTGGGAGAATTTTCCAGTGCTGCACATTACATTAGTGATGTTCCAGCCTTCAGAATAACCAAGAATAGAACCCTGCAAAGGGCCATCCAAGATAAAAGCTTCTCTCCCAATGGAGTGTAATTTTCTCTCCTTTTGCTTGGCAGGGAAGAAAATGTCATCCCTATTTGTTTCACTCTCCTTTATTTTTTTATTTTAAAGTTACTTCTAAAATGTCGAACTGTATAGGTACATCTGCATTATCATTTACAGGGGTAAAGATCTGTGCCTAACACTAGTACATGGTTAATATCAGTGTGTCAAAGAGATCTTTTCTGATCACTTTTTCTCTTTAAACTATATTCTGTTCATGCACATTCAAAGCCTATTTTTTCATAACAAAAAAGTAAACTTTCTGAGATTTCACAAGTTGGAGAGACAAGCCACTTTGAATTCTTTGTCAGTATTTCCAGGTAAGGTATTAGAGAAAGTTACTTTCAAGTATCCCTTTGAGAAGCAGGTCTCTCAAATGATTCACTTCCACTTCATTTCTACTAGAATTCAGATAAATTAATTGTCTTTGTTTTTTTTTACTTTTTAATCCTTTTTGAGTTTCGAAAGATGGGTAATTACTTAGTCTTTGGTTTATGTCATTGAAAACTGTGGATTTGTTTGGGGTTTTCAATGCTATTTTTCAAAAACAGAAGGTGTCAAAACCAAACTCAGTTTCATAACAATGCCATTACATAAGTGTCCAATTAGGAGCTCATTCTCTGCTATTAATAGTATCATCTCCATCTAAATCTCTTTGTGTAGTGCTACAATAACTAGCAAGAAGAGTCTTCACATTGGTTATTTATTCTCAGGAGAGAATAAATTAACTTCTTGGAGATGGATGAGGTGTAGAATAATGTGCTGTTTATTTATCACCAGGTTGCTGCCTGTCCAGATGCCATTTCTTTTCCTAACTCACAAGAGATGGCCAAACCCAGTGGACTCTCGTTGCAAATCTTCTCTGTACAGATATATCTCACAGGCTACCAGAGACAGAGCTTAGACCAGATGAACTCTTTGAAGGCTTTTCTTTGGAATAGTATCTCTAACATGGTATAATTTCATGTTTACATTGACTGAGACAATGTAATTAATTCTCCAGTGATGGTGATGTCTTACTGTGGTTCAACAGGAATTTTACCCCAAAGTGGGCTGTCATTATTCTCCATTTCAGCTCTTCCATATCATTGGCTATTGCTGCTTGGACCTCTGTCATGCTGTGACCACTGGAGCACAGACACATCTAAACTATCTTTCAAAAAAAACTTTACTGGAGCTTTTATCATATTGAGCTGCTGACCACAGAATCTGGTTCAGATTTTTTTGTAGCTTTCTGTATGATACCTCTTGGTTTTGTTTTTGTTTGTTGTTTTTTTTTTTTTTTCAAAGGATAGCTCAGATATGATTTCTGTTTTTTCAAAAAGCTACTTTAAGCTTCATGTGAGGTGGTTTTATCTGATATTTCTCTGGTCCTGTATTCCATCATGGAAGTAATGAATTTGTGAAGAGATTTTTCCATGGTGTGATGACAACTTTGCACTCTTCAGAAGTTTCCTTCTATATTCAGTTTTATAAACCTGATTTATACAGATTTATACATTTGATATAAATATGGGTCAAATTCATATACATACATACTTCTAAAATAATTTCTTCTCCTGAGGTCCATCTTCTCCTCTCTTTGGCCATCTCTATTGCTCCTGAATTTAAGACTGTTTGAGGTTTTTGCATCTCCATCTTTTCACTGTATCATGCTCATTTTCAGCTGTCTACAGGGACATAACAGTCTCTTTAGCTCCTTTTCTGTAGACACAAGTTGCTTCAAAATTAAGAACCTACTTATGCCAATACAAGATGAGTTGCATAATTAATGATCTTGACCAAACTTTGATTTGGTTTTCTGTTTTTGTGTTGCTTCCTTGCTGACACAGTTCTTCAGACACTCTTTAGTTGACCTACAGATACACGTATTCCCCGGAGGAAAAAAAACCAAATAAAACAGATTTCCAGTATCATTTCCATGAGTGAGTTAAAGCCCAAAAAGAACACATTCTTTCATGGTCGTATTGAGTCATAAAGTTTAAATCACTAATAACATTTTTTCTTTGCTCTGGTCATTTAATTTTTCCCTGCTCTCCATGTTACTGTTTTCTACTTTCACTGTAAATTATTTACAGATAATAACCAATATAAAATATAAAACTGAAATATGATTATGTAAATAGAATAAAATCTAGAATTCTGCACAAGTATAATCATAATATTTTTCTTGCATTTTTCTTGCAATCATGACAATGTATTAATTTTCTATTCTCATATACAATCATAAATTTCAATGCAATTCACAATATATCTGGCCATTTCTTACACTGCAGGTATATAAAACAGAACACACAAAGTCCCAAACAACTTGCCTTCCATGATGGCATAAAATGTAGACTCTTCACCTTTCATATTTATGGCTTTTATGAAGCAAGTCATGGCTCTTTTGGGTTGCTGGTGGGAAAGCAGAGAAAAACTGGTTAGGCTTAAGATGAGATCATAGCACTTCTTGTACTTTCACACTGAAGGTACAACTACTCCAATGTGTGAAGATGAACACATGTACAATTGGCAAGCTGAAAATCTGCTGCTGCCATTAATGGAATTATATTTTTTGGTATGTAATGGAGACAAAGCTACCTTGTAGAATAAAACTACTGCCTTGCCTCCTTATAGAAGAGAACTAAATGCTGACTTCTTACCTACTGTTTCTGTCTTCCTGACTTCAGGACTAGGTAGAAAACAGTAGTCAATTTTTCTTTTTGAAAAGAATTCAAAAGATATTTTGACCAATTTCATGTAAAACAGAGGAGAAAACTAAATTAAAAGGAAAGAAAGATTTGAATAATAGATTTTCAAAACTTGGCAAGCCATTCGGAACATTAATGGTCTAACAGCCCTGAATCCTGTCTGTTTCATTGCAGAGATTGCATTAAATGAGGCTGCTATTCCCCCATTTTAGAAAAAAAAAAATAATATATATATTTATATTATTTACATTTATATATGTATATTATATATACATATAAAATATATATATTATAATTTTTGTGTAGAATACCCTGGTATAATAAACTTTAAAAATGGCGAGCAAAATACTTGGCATAGAAAAGCTGGCTTCCCACTTAAACTCAGTGAAGCAGAATTTATCAATGTATCTTTGGTGTAGATCTGTTAAGTGAGAGACTTACAGAAAAACAACTGTGACCCATTTTGTTTTATAGAAAATGTTGATCTGATGCTCAGCTAAAGAATCATCTATTTTCTGAGTGCTCAAAGCTACTTATAATAGAGAAGATTGCTTTAGAAGTGAGGATTTGTAGGATCAAACTAGAATAAGAGCATAAGAAATGCCCTGCTACATCAAACATCAGCCCATCTAGCTTCACATTTTGTAAATCACATCAGCAGAAGGAAAAGCCATGCAGGCACTGGAGTACAGAGCCTGGTCTAGTACCATCCCCAAACCATATGCACAGCTCATTTTTATAACAGTATATATTCTATATTGTATATATAGTGATAGAATGTAATCATAGATTTGTTTGAGTTTGGAAAGACCTTTAAGATCATCAAGTCTAACCATTAACCCACCACTGCCAAGACCACCACCAAACCACGTCCCTCAGCACCACATGTACGTACGTGGCTTTTAAATCCCTCCAGGGATGAAGACTCTACCATTTCCCTGGGCAACCTGTCCCAGGGCCTAACAACCCTTTTTGTGACAAAATTGCTCCAAATATTCAATCTAAACCTTCCTGGCACAACTTGAAGCATTTCCTCTAGTCCTACTACCTTTTACCTGGGAAAGGAAACCAACACTCACATTGGAGATGGGAAGAAAGCCAGAGTATGGTGTGAAATATTCCTGTTTGTAGAGATCTATAGTGTGTCTTAGCATATGGAAACCATGCAAAGCACTCACAAATAGTTCATGTGATGGTTTACGGACCTCTTCATATGAAGGGACCTTTAGTCAATGTCATAGCTGCCAATTTGGTAAAACATACTGGTATTTGGCAGTAGCCATCACGTATATGTGTTTAATTGCTTGGCTGAATAAATTAATTTATTTTTCCACAGTGGTTCTGTTTGCCAGCCATCACTAATAGGCTCCTTAGTGGGAAATGCAAGTGACAGGCTCCTCAACCACAACTTTTCTGAGCGGTAACAGGTCAGCTGGGTATCTTGCCAATGAAAGAGGCATCAAGTAAGCTTCTGGATGCCTTGACACTGGCTTTATCTCCTTTGTGTACATTAATGCCAGTATTTCAGACAATTAAAAAAATATCAAATAATTCAAACTGCTTTTCATCTGACAAACCTACAAGTGAAGGATTAATATGGCCCAAGAGATTTTGAGAGATAAAAGCTTTGTGTTTAGTTCAACAGCCCTGCCAAAGGGTTTAGAAAAGCTGATTCATGAGCGTTGAAGTACAGCCCTCATCTGCATTTATGTTTTAACATCTCTGGAAGCATGAACAACAATAGCCATGAAAAACTCAGCCATCATCTGTGAAAGAATAAGTTTACCCAGGATATAAGATTGACTCTTTGCTTCAGGATGGGGAGATGAGGCTCTAGTTGTATTCTTTCTTTTATCACCTTCCCAATCTCATCTGAAAAATAATAAGGAACCTGTTTGACCTTGAAACCTCTGACCTGAGGAAAATATATTTTCTAGATTATTAAAAATAAACAGTTCCATGCGGTTCTGTGTTCTCCCTGTGGTCATTTTCAAGGTTTACTCAAAAAAAAAAACAAGAAAAAGGATTAAAAGCATGAGGTATCAGTGGCGGTGCTGGGCTTACCAATTACCCCCATTTTGGGAAGCTCACAGAGAAATTACAAGTTTCTGTTATGACAAAGACACTTACTACTAATAATAAGGAAATTATTTCTGTTGAGTCTTTGGCATTTTCTCACAGTGTGTTGTCTGTAACAAGTAGAGCTGAACACCAGTCTAGTATTTTTCTCAGTACAACAGGTTTGCTTTGCCTTTCAGATTTGTTGTTGTTGTTTTTTTTGTTTTTGTTTTTTTGTTTTTAGGTGAATGATTAATTTAATAACTGAACCACTTGCAAGGGAATCATCTCTTGTGTCTCTAGAAGTAACTCACATGTTTTAATTCAATTTTTTAATAGGTGAATGCCATAGTTGAAGTCATGGGCATCATGGATACTTGCAAGTAGAAAAAACCTTGATCAGGTTGAAAAGTTAAGTTACAGTAAGCCGGGGAATCAAATAACATGAACCAGGGAGATTCAAAGTGAAAGCATCTCCTGGCTTTCCCAATGACTAAAGAGGGGGCAAACTGCTCAATATCCAAATTTTTATCTTTCAGTGCTTCTTAGTTGACACCAACTCCCTTCTCAAAGGGATTCTTACTGCATCAGATTTTCTGTGTGTAGTTCAGAGCTGACTGCATGAAATGTAATGGTCTGGTTTATGGAAGGAGCCAGGCACGATGATGTATTGATCTTTTCTGACTCTAATAGCTGGGACCAGAGAATTTAAATGCTGCCAGCAGGTAATGAGCTTATCACAGAGAAGCTGGCTTTTTAGGGGAGCCTGGGTTCAGTCCTGTCTGTGATTAATCACTGGCTTTTCAGGCAAGCCTTTTGGAGAGATTGCCTGCTGAGAGCTTGAAAACTACTTGGTCATCATTAGAACTGAAAAAGCTTATTTAGAAAGATAGTGGTAGAAAATTAAGGGGCCCCCACTGGAAAGCCTGGGTTGGAGAAAACAATCCATTTGATGGTATGCAATCTTCAAGGATAATCACGTAGAAAACAGATAACCCCAGCCACAGATGTGAAGCCAAAAGATGATTGGCATGTTAAGCCAAAATTGTTAAAAATTAATAATAATAAAACCTTAAAAAGAATTTAAAAAAAAAAAAAAAAAAGTGATGTAAAAAAGGTAGGCTCTTTTTTATTTTTTTCTGTACAGTCAGAAAAAGGTTTTAGTATTTCTTGATAAAAAACAGGAAATAAGTGAAGAAACACTGAGGGTAGTGCTGTACAGAAAAACATGTTTATAAGGTCATTGTAAATCTGTTTAAAAGGCTATTTTCAGCTTATGAGTTTCATATTCAGATAAGTTTTTTGAGCAAAGAATCATCCTAATATTCTTGATAGGTTTTTTTCAATTTTTTTTAAAATATTATCTCTTACAGATTTTACACTGAAAAAACATGAATTGATAAAAATTGATGAAAATAATCTATAGCAGAATAAAAGAAAAAGATGGCTTGCCCCCTACAATGCACAAATGCACAAGATGCTACCAAATTAATGGCCCCTGAGAGGGAAAATGGGAAACAGGTGGATGAGAGCAAAGCTTTTAGAACAGAAGTAGTTCTGCTACATGTCACCAGCAGTCTGCATTTGCTCCCTGTCTCGTCTTTAATTATACTTTGAAATAGGTTTGCTTCACTGAGTATTTGCTAGCTTGTTTCTTTTTGATCAGATTCATAAAAGTGAACAGAACAGATTGAAGCTAAGAAATTGTCACGTGGATGACATCATTTAAGGCAATGGGAAATCTCAAAAAGAAAATCATGAGCCACTAGGATTTCTTCCCTTTTTTTCTTATCTGATTCCTCTGCAGGCAAGCCTGCCCAAAGGCCTTGTTCTAGGCACACCACAGGGAAGAGTTAAGCATACAAAACTAGAAGGATGCTTCTGGATCATTTTAGTCTTTTATGTGGCTAAGCTTCACCTCCCATCTTCCTCTGCTAATCAGATTAAAATTCTGCTCCATGCCAATACAACATTAATGGTTAGAAAACTTTGCTTAATATCCAGCCTACACATATCCATATTCAGCTTGGAGCCATTTGTTCTGTTCTAATGTTGTCCTTTAATTTCCATTAAGCTTGTCCCCAAATGCTATTAATACTACTTCTGTGTTGAGAGTGTAACTGCATCCTCTTTCAGCCTTTGTTTTTAACCTCTGATCTGAAGATAGGTTTTGCTTTTCTCTGTCATTCTCAGATCTTCTCCTGGCAGCTGTTCAGACTTGGTTTTGTCTTTCTCAAATATGGTAAAGCAAAATTTTACACATTACTTACAATTACTTACAATTACATGTCTAAACCTCATTATAAATATTATTTGGGTGGACATCTCACCAGTTCCACTCTATTTCTGCTTAAAATGGAAAAACATATTTTTTTTTTTTCTGATAAATCCTAGCACCACAAATCCTGTATAATCATAACCTGATTAAGGTAAAGCCAAACTTCTCTCCAAATGGTTGTTTCTGAGTGATGAAGGAAACTAGATCCGCAGACACCCAGGTACAGACAGCTAGGATTCAATGGGAGATTATTCCAAAGGAGGAGACTTTCCCCTCCCCATGAAAGAAAAGAGAGTTTGGAGTGGGGCATGAGGAGGATAGAGAAGAGTAGACCAGACCAGACCAGACCAGACTAGGTTTTAGATCCATCCAAGTTTTATCTTTTATCTGTGTTCTCCTTTCACTTGTGATAGGTGATAGAAATAAATTGTTTCTGTGGGAAACAGTTTTGTTTCTGTACTTCTCTTTGTTTAAAAAAATACAATTTCCAGACTTTTGTTTTCCATTCAGTGAACTAGTAGACTGCTTCGCTATACATATATTGCACACTGATATACATCTTCAAAATAGTCTCAAGTTTCTGCTGTAAAGATTGTAATGGGCCCCAAATCCCATTTTTTCTGACTTTAGCAGCCTATTACTGTATTTCCAGGGGAGATAGATGTGAGTTACACAGTCTGATTGTGCAATAACAGCTGTTCAGGGATTTACAACCCTTGCTATCCCTTTGTTACAAAGGTACCTGCCAAATATGTGAGGTTTTCTTTCAGGAAAAATGATTAGCCATGCACAATGAAATAGAGGATTATTGGTATTTTAGAACTCTTCAGAACTCTTGGCAAGGTTGCTCTGGAGAGCCATATAGCCTCTTGCTGCAAGCCTCTTGATGATTGGGACCCTATAAATATCAAGGTCAAGAGCAATCTCTGCTTATAATTGTCCAAAGAAAAACGTTTCTGGCTCTTTTCATGATATCATTAACCTTGAGAAAAATAAATGCCAAGGTTAAAACGTTTCTTGGTGATCTGTTGAGTAGCAAAATCGCTTACTCACAGTTGTGAAAATCCCCCTTGGGGCCAGTGTTTGTGACCTGCCAAAAGCCTGATTGCAACCATTAGTTTTGGAGGTAATTTTCAAATGCTGATGATTATTCACGAGATGAAAATAATCACTAATTCCTTGCAGCAGCAGATTTTTCTTATTTATAATGAACATCATTGTTCAGAAATAACTCCCAAAATATCTCATTTGCTTCCCCCAAAAGGTAGGAAATGTGATCAATGTGTTCATCAAACAAATGACAGAAAATTAGTCCATAGCAACAGGCTGACTAATAGGAGATTTGCATGGAATGAAGGGATGCACAGAGCAAGTTTACTTTCTTGACTTGGCTTTAGGCTGTGCAGAAAATATTTCAGCAGGCTGACCCAGGGACTGGAGTGCAGGGATTGATAATGTGCAACCATGGACTGCTGAGCATCCCAACCTGAAACAGCTGAGGATGTCTTACAAGGAAATGAGATTCCTTTTACATTTTGCAGTAAAAAATAAACCATCAGTAGTATGAATGGTCTTCCTTGAAAAAGGACACATGGCCAGTGTGGAGGAGTGTGAAGTTTCTGGAGCTAGAAGGCAAATCTATATCAATGATGGTCAGTGTGAGCATTTAGGACCTCATCATTACCTCATAAAATTTCATACAGACAGAAAAACATGGGGTAAAAGAATATTTAAAGGATCCTATTAGAAATCCTTCCTGTCCCACTGGGAGACAGATAATACATAAGTTTACCACTGCCGTGTAAAAAGTTTTAGAGCAATTTTCATAGTTCTTATGTTAGGGGGAATCAAGAGTACACTTGTAAGGAGACCCTGAAATCATCACAGAATGGAAAAGTAGAAACAGGAAAGAGATAGCAAAAATCCCTCAGCAGAAGTCAAGATGACAATAAAAATATCAAGGAATCACTTAGCAAAAGTGAAGTCCTTTAAATCTATAAAATAGCAATAAATAAAACAATTGGAACTATAGAATAGTTAGCATGCATCCATCTTGGCTCATATCACTTGCATCTGCTGAGGGTCTGGAGGCTTGTTTGATTGGTTTTGTTCGTCACAAATCAACTGTTTAATCACTGGCTGGAGACAGAATGAAGTGGGTAAAAAGAAAGCAAGATCAGTACCCTAAAAAAAAATGTAAGTAATTACATCTTGAGATGACAGCAAACTGGACACTTACTCTCTTGAACAGAGCTCCATGAACTGAAGCACAAAGAGGAATCCATCATTCATTTCTGCACTAAGAACATACTTGAGCATTATGAGTAGAGTAAGTACTCATATACAGTTTAATGGCAGTGCTGAAACAGCCTTAGGATTTCTACAAATTACAGAAGAATCCCTAAACCCAAGAAGCCATTTCCAACACTGAATAATTACTTTGTGGTTAAAAGACAGTTTTGCAAGCCAAAATCAATTTTGCTGCAAACTGAGATGTGAGAAAAAGGATTAAACTGAAGGAAGTGACAAACAATTGAGAACTTACTAGAAAAAACATTCTAGTATATGCCCCTAAAGCCCCAAGCTTGGGCTGAATAAAGAAAACTGCAGTTTAAAAGGTAGCCTGGTTTTGAAAGAAATGAAAGTCAAAGTAAAGCAAGATAAATATTGCTACTTTCCTTTCCCTGGAAGTCAGACTGCTCCTTTAAACAGCACATCTCTGTATTCCCAAGCATAGGCTAACCCACAGCATAGAAGGAGAAAGTGAGAGTAATGAATATAAGGCTAGAACTTGCACTTTAGAGAAAGGGAGGAAAAAGACAGGAATCTGTGGCAAGCAGAAAGCTTAAAAAATGTACTTTTGGCCCTATGCTAACCATGGCAGTTTCAGAACATTTTGGAAAACAGCAACCATAGTTATCACTCAAACCACCCCAAAAGCACTTTGTTTCCAGGAGGTAAGGATTTGGCAAGCTGAGGAGTCATGAAATACCAGGACAGGCTGAATATTAGAAAGCATAGAACTGCAGGCTTCCTCTTCTGAAAAGTAAAGGTGGAAATGTCATTTTGAATACAGAAAAACTATAAACAATTTTAGTACAATTTCATATCTGACAGATGCCTGCATGAAACTCATTAATGCTGGTGGCAGGTTTTTGAATCTGACAATGAGTGAAGACACTCCTTTTCTGGGTTGATGTAAGGATCTGTCCCTTAGATAGAGTAAAATTTTACAGCAACGCCATGGCATGACTTTCAAATCTGTCCTTCCCTGAAAGAAATGTAGAGGATCATCTGGTACAGCAGCCTCAAGTACAAGGTTAGCAGGAAAGCAAAGTGCACAGTGCTTGGCCCAAACTCCTTCCCCTTTGCCCAAGTCCATTATATATAAATTAAGATGAACTTATGTGTTCTCAGTTCTTCTCATAGTCTTCCATCAGTTATTTAAAATAAATATTTCCTTCCTCCATCACTTGCTAATGTGCATTGGTACTAAGTGAAGTTTTCAGCCCAAGGCAAGAGTAGGCTAAGAGAAAGAACCTCAGAGCAGGATCACAGGGCTGCCCGTTTCTTCTGAAATTGATGTTTTATTTTTGCAGTTCTGCCTGATCCTACCCTTTATACCTTTACATTTCTTGACAGCTCCAAGGCTCCAACTGCAACATTTTCTTTACAGTAACTCCTAGATGTGGCAAGCCAAATGTACATAGTTTTCAACACAGATAAAACCCTCTCACTCGCATCTGAGAATAAGACTAAAGTGAGCATTCAATACAATTTACTATTAACGTGGACACAAACAAGGCAGCCAAGTCAATAAATTACATGAGATAGGCTTCTCCCAGAGGATGAGAAAGAAGTGAATGAATAAAGGTACATATGTTAGGTGAGGCCAAGTCCCTTACAAAACATCTGTAGATGGGAGGAAGAGAATTTATCTTTCCTTATTCTCAGTGGAACTGCATTCATCTTGCTCAATTAGGCTTTTCTTGCCTATTGCTTTTCCCCCATGAGCAAGCAAATAAAAACTGTAGTAAGGAAGAAGAAAGTTAAAAAAAAGATGTAAGAACATTAGTCTTTTAGGGCAGGAGACAGGTAAGATATTTATTGTGATTAAGCAGAGCACAGCTCCTCTCTGAGCGGTGCATTATTAAAATTTTTATTCTTCCCTCCCACTCTATTCACTTTGGGTGTCTGAAGAAGAACCATGTTCCTTTTTTACTCATGCAGTATACAGATTGTACCATGTTCAGGAACAGAAAGACACAGTCACTTCTTGTGTTCAGGGTTCCGTTTCACTCTTAGGCATTAGAATCTCTGGTGGTCTGTGTAATGCAAACATTTCCTCATTGTGGAATTCTCTTCATAAGATACTGACAATTAGTGATCTGCTAAGCTAATGATAAAAGAGGGGATGTTTGCACCCCCATAGTAGAGCAGGTGAGAAGACCAAGGCGTATGTGCCTTAAATGTATGGACCTGCATGGATCTTCACCTGTCCATCCAACTATCCGTCGTATTTTCATACATCATTGGACCACAAATCCCTAGATCCGTCATTGGACTAAGAGCAATCACACCAGGTAGGAATCAGCTAGTACTTTCCTTCCTCATCATCACACATCCCCTAGGAAAGCCTGAGCCTGAAGCCAGGCAAGTTCCCAGCCCCAGAGGCAGCCACACTCCTGGCCAAGCTGGGGCTCTGGGCGTTTGGCATATTCCTGCAGCCCTGACTGAATGAGCCCTTGCCAGCTCGGGACAGTCAGCCATTTCCTTCTGCCTTGCTCTGCAATTCCCACAGCCTTTTCTCTCAGTCCTCTGCTGTGGTCCCAGTCTTATCTTCCTTTCTCATTTTATAGAATCACAGAATCATAGAATAATTTGGGTTGGAAGGGACCTCTAAAGATCATCTAGCCTAGCCGCCCTGCAGTAAACAGGGACATCCTCAACTAGATCAGGTTGGCCAGAGCTTTGTCAAGCCTCACCTTTAATATCTTCAGGAACAAGGCCTCAGCTACCTCCCTGGGCCCTTCCATTGCATCACATTCCACACATCCCCTCCCCCACCCCACCCCTCCAGGTAAAATGCCCTGGAGCAGAGGAAATCAGGCCAAACAGCATTGATTTTCCTGCTACACCACTATTTGCCTTGAACTGGCCCTCTACCAACTTCCCCACCCAATCTCTAGTTACACCTGAAACTCTTTGAGGCAGGACCTGTCCCAAAGTATATTTTCACACTGCCTCACACAGTAGTGATCTATTTTGTGGACTTCAACTGATCTTTTTTGTATTAATTTTTTGTTTCTTTGCTTATATAATGCATATGATTCCTTAATATGAAGCCTCCCATAACACAGAACATCTGGCTTTATTTTTTTTTTCCTTATTCTGTGAAGCTATCAGGCACCCTCAGGATATTTTGTCTAAACTTGATCCTTAGAAAGTTGCTGTAACAAGGATGGGAAATCCTTTCCAGTTTCATATTTTGGGGATAATCCCATGTTGATACACACTATTTCCTGATTAGATGTTTGTGTTAGAACATTTTTCTTCATAGCTGTGTCTTTAGTTTAGTTTTGGAAAAGATAATCCTTGGTTTGTTAACACTTTCTATGATCCTGTTGAGCTTGGCAGAGTTTTCTTTCCTTATATTTCAAAGCAATTTTCCCCCCTATGTATATTCCCTTGAAAAGTTTCCTCCATCTGCTTTGTATTTTAATGCTTGGATGAGGCTCTCTATCTTGGGTGATGTGGCCATTTCTATATAGGGCATTATCCATTTTTCCTTTTAAAATGTACCAGCTTTGCAAATTAGAGGCTAATGATTGCCAATGCAATGCAGACCAAATGCTGCTAACAGTCTCATTATTGGTCAAACAATGACTTTTCCAAATGTCAGGTAACAGATGGTGAAGAGAAATTTTATTTCCTCTTCTTCCTGATCTACCATTTGAGCTACCAGGGAAAATGTGAGAAGAGGGGAGTGCCGGATACATGCCTCAAATTTTAAATGTATTTTGATTCAATCAGCATTTGACAATAGAACTACTCAGGTTTAGATGTTAATTGATTTTTTTCCATTTTGTTCAAAATTTCATACTTCAAAATCTGATTCAAAATTGACAAACTGTTTACAACTTCTTTAAAGTTAATTTCTTTTTGTCTTTAAGACTTAATGATATCCAAATACAATTGCTAAGTTATTCTAAGTTTTTAATCTTGAAAAATAAATTCAGATACATCATAAAAAATGTGTTTGCTTTTTCTTAGCAAGGAACTGATATTGCTACAACCTTCTTCTAGCAAAGTGTTCTGTTCTAGGCAGCTGAGACAAATAGCTGAGAAATGTCTATGGGGTACACTGCATAATCTAGGATTTCATGTATGATCTACAAATATCACCTAATATTTAAACCCTCCATCATGCAGGATATATTTAGTACTTATATTTGATCCATACAAATAGCTAAATATATTTTTGTCCATTGTCTGTGTACTGCTGGTGGTATATCAGGTATGACATACTTGAGAAGTACAGTTTGTGGCAGACATGAAATGGTGGGTGAAATTTAAGTCAGACTAAGCCCTGTTTTATTTGGACATGAGTGGTACTTCTGAAGGACTGAAACATAAAAAGATGTTTCTTCTTGCTACAAGAAAGTTGCAACAGCTTTTTTTTTATATGTCTGTGTGGTGTTCTGAATACATGCAAGGAGTAATACACTGTTTTCAGCTGGGGTAAACAACATCTACTGCTTTATTCTCTGCATGTCCATGATTTGGTCCAATTAGATGATAAGATGAAATGTGTTTCTGCTAATCAAAATTATTACACTTCATGAAATCTGTATAATAAACATGAGAATTTTAAGCCCTTATCTCTGTTGATAATTAGGTTATTAGTAATTTTGCTTGACTATATATTGAGCAGTTGTTAAATACTGGACATTTATACTCAATGCTGAAAGTAACTACATATTTTATTGGGAAGCAAAGTAATTAATGGTGATAATAACCACAACAACTATGTAACTTATTATGTAGTAAAAGATATCTTAATGTACATATCATGCTACCACAAAGAAAATTGTATGTAGACAAGAAGAAGAATAGCAGAAAAGTCCCATCTAAGAAATGCACATAATTGGTATGCTACAAGCTACAAGGTTCAGAATACATGGAATTCCCCAGAGAGATTGAAGACTGAACATATTATTCATCTGCCCTTTTTGATGTATTTTGAAAAAACATGGAAGATGTTTGTTTTATTCTTATAGTTGGAGATTTCTATGTAGGTTTTCATTTTTATAGCAAAGCTCACTTGTGACTTCAAAGGCACCCACCTGTTGCATATTCTCAATAAATATCCCTCAGAAGTAGTGAAAATGTTCTGTATTGGTGTTGAGCAAACCATGGCAATATCTCCCGCTCACTTCTGTTCCAGATCTTTCCTTTAGTGGATTGTGAATCCCTTATTTGCTACCTGATAGAAAAAAAACACAGGAAAAAATTTAAGTCATTTAAAAAACAGCAGCAATTTTTCATCCTTCTCAGCTCCTTCAGCCAAAGTGTATCCTAATGCTCCTTCAAATACTTGTATTCTCCATTGCATATTTAGCTGATGCTAGCAGCCTACATGTCAGCCCTCCGGGGAAGGAGCCATAAATGTCTTCCTCCAAACTGCATTGAGCACAGTTCCCCTTGCAGCAAAACTGAATGACTTCACATCGAAATCAAAAAAGCAAATAAGGCCTCTCACTAAGAGGAATTCAAGTTATGGTTTGCTTTCTTATCCTTACTTGAACTCAGCTTTCTGCAAGCCCTGAAAGCTTTCTCTCTTCAAAATTCATGTATTCTGTGGATGGTGCTCATAGCATCTTACTACCATGGATGAAAGGCAACAGGGCAAAACCAAGCCCTGAACAACCATTTTATTTGGTCACCTTGTATAGAGTGGCTCTGGGACCAAAACAGGGAATGACTTTCCATTAAACTGAAGGTAGACAAAAATAAGAGGAGTAAATAAAATAAGGCTCACCAATATGAAATGAATGGCCTCCTCTTTTTGAAAGCAGAGAGTTACATTTATAGCAGCTGGCATATGATTGTGTAAGAATCATGGTGTTAAGTGTTTTATCAGTGTTACGGGTTGGTGCAATGCTTAAAATGTGCTAGAAAGCAGAGGAAAAATGAAATGGCTTGGGTTTGTTGTGAGGCACTGTGTTTTGTTTTGTTTTGTTTTCCCTAAAAAATCAGTTTTAGAGCTGATCCTATGCTTTGTGAGAACCTGATTCAAGATTTCTGCATGACTAGCTTTGGCAGGACTCAATATTTGTTACCAGCACAGTGTTGCTGTGAAAGCTGCTAACAGCATCTAGAGCAGTAAAACACAAAAAGATGAATGATATGTTCTGAAGACCAAAAATTTACTAAGAAAATTTGACATCTTTTCTATTCCTTTTGGTAACATAGATGAATATGAAATGCAGGAGGAAAAAAGTTTGTTTTGCAAGGCTGGATACTCTGTTAAGAAAAAGGAAAACAAAACAAAACACCAAACATTATAAATACCAGATCGTCATGTAATGTAATTAACTTCCCTTCCATTGATTTAAGCAAGTATTAAATTGACTTAAAGGCAGCTGTGTCAATATTATCACCAAGGGGTTTGGTTCTAAGTATTTAAAACCTGATATCTGAAAGTCATTTTTATTTATCATTCCCATACTGCATAGAGAGGCTAATCATATGTCAGCAAAGCACAGTCTGCCAAGCAACTGAAAAAATCTAAAATCCCTTACCACATGACCTTGGTTTGGAACATTATGTGTGGGGACATGTATGGATATAGAAATAAATTTTGAATATGTATATATGTACAAAGAAACAAAATTATATAAAGTATAAAATTGCTTATATTAAACCACATTCAAACAAAAATCACACATTCATTATGATGAACTTGACCCCATGCCTTGTCTTTGCTCATTTACTCTTTGTGCTCGCTTGCCTGTAAAGTAAGAAAGCCGATAATCAGAAAGAGTTACTTCTCTATATCTCAAAGTACAGGAATCTGGGATTTAAAAAGTGAAGTGGTACCATTACAGGGGATAGTTCTAACTCTGGAGAAACAGGACAGAGCTTCAGTTCACCTCAACACTGCTACCAATATATAAGGTTGGGTTTTACTTTATTTTATCATTCTGTGGCAGTGAAAGAAGAAACTTTCTCTTCTGTATAGATAAAAGTACCCCAGTTCCGAGAAGCAACACAAAAAGATAAAGAGTAGAATGGTCTGCATGGCCTTAGGTATCCAGTGTCTTCTCAAAGAGTGTTTCTGCTGAAGGTTTCTGATCCTTCCCTTTGTGCCTTACACGCAGCATGTGCACAAGTACCTCTCCTTATGCTTTGTTTAATATTTCTTATAAAATGACAGACATTGTTGTTGTTTAGTAGCATACAGCATGCATGAAACTATGATAGCATTTTCCAAATATCCTCAGTGTAAAGAAGGATTAACACACAGGCTCATCGTTAGCATTCTCTGTCACTCTGTGCCCATGCCTTAGCTACCTATTAAAGACAAGTTGTCTCTACAGAACTACTGAAGGAAATTAAAACCATGATCCCAGAATTTTCTTTAATTGCTTTAATGGAACGCAGCCATTCAAGAAGGAATTGTGCACAGCAGGTAAACGCGGTGAACCTCCAAAAAAATACAGATTTCCTATAAATTCTCTAGGATCCCTGAGGAAACCTCAGGAAACAAGCTATTGCAATGCAGGTTTGCATGGCTCCCTGAAGAATTCTGCACTTCCACAAATCCTTCCCTGAAGAGATTTAGCTTTTCAACTGTTTGTGAGTACAATTAATTTTGATGGCCCTTGTGAGCTTACAAGCCTGATATTTAGATTTCAAATATATTACCACACGAGTCTCTCCTCTTGGATCACTACTTGGTGAGCTACTATGGCTTTACTTACTTTGTAGCTATCTTCATCCACTGTGCAAACTATAAGCTTGAAGCACACAGGTCTTTCTAAACCAGCTGATATGTAAAGAAAAAGCCAATAAGCAGTCAGTTAAGGTTTTTCTTGTCAAATATTAAAACATGGAAGAAATACATCCACACCTCTGTCCTACATCACGACGCAAATTCATTTTTGATTCAAATAACAGAACTTGTGCCTCTTTCTGTTAATGTAAATAATATGACTCATTTTGCAAAAGCACAGGTGAATCCCTGCCAGAGTCTGGTTTGCAAGCATTTACTAATACATGCTTTTTGTTAATGTCAGGTATTTGGGCAGATGTTAGTATTTACGCAAGTAGTTGTGATTAGCAAAAATCTGACCAGCTTGTGCCGGAAGCTGTTAATTACTTTCTGATTAAAAATATTTGTTGTATCAGGAACCATGGAAGTTTGCAGGCAGGGTTTTTTAAGTTTTCTGCTTCAACATCTACCTAGATATATACATCACTTATTAAATATTTACAGATGAAACATCTTAAAACAATGAAATATAAATGAGTCATTTGGTGGAGGCAATGCATTTTGCTGCCAAGTCTTATCCAGACTTGTATTTGGGGGATTTTATGTAGACTAATGACACTGGCAAAGGGTAAACAATATGAGAATAATTAATTTAACGTTCTCTTCTTATTTTTCTAAGTGACAGATTGATGAAGGGTCATGAAAAATACTAAGCATTATCATTTTGCTTCTATAATGAGAACTGCTCTGAAGCCTCTTCCTATCTGACACATGGATCTTTCTACAAAATGTTACAGAAGCTTCCCAGTGAAAATAACAATGACATTTAAAAAAGTAACTATTTACACTTCATGAATGTGTAGATTGTAAAGTGGAAACATAACATATCAA
The DNA here is from genome assembly GCA_023637945.1 of Phaethornis superciliosus. Classification (NCBI taxonomy): domain Eukaryota; kingdom Metazoa; phylum Chordata; class Aves; order Apodiformes; family Trochilidae; genus Phaethornis; species Phaethornis superciliosus. The sequence goes on from JAJQWJ010000011.1 coordinate 10,470,898, forward strand.
TGACTTCATACTTAATTGTCTATATAGATTTCATGAACTGTGGTTGAATTTTGTGATTCAATACTGGAGTGTGTTGGTCAGAAAAGAGATTTCTAACATAAGGGAAAATGTGTGACTGAGCAAGTAAGAACTGCAGTCAAGCAGGGTTGTTTATCTGATTGCCCTGAGCAATTAGGGAGGAGCTACCACCAAGTGACAGCTGTCACCAGTAATAATCATAGCATGTGGGGTACCTCCCAGAAAAAGCCAGAGACATTAAACTGTAAAACTACAGAACAATAAGGGCATGTTATACTGGGTATGGTTCTTTAAAATTCTTTTTAATTGATCTGATTTCAGACACAACTGATTTGCTGTACTCAGAAAGTGTTATTACTTTGTCTACAGCTTCAATTTTTTAATTTTTTCTTTTTTCTCTTTTCTTTTTTCTTCTTTTTTCTTTTTCCTTTCTTCTTTTTCTTTTCTTTTCTTCTTTTTTATATATATATATATATTTATTTTTTTTTTTTCCCCCAAATACTCTTCTCTTCCTTTTCTCCTTTCCTTTTAATGTAAATAAATAATGGAAGGAGTGTAACAACCACACTGGCTGCTGAAATTTGCTGCCTGTTTGTAGAGGAGCTAAAATAAAAGCGCAAGAAATGCAGCTCACCTTGTTAGCCTCTAGTGGAAAGAATGCCACTGACTCCTTGGGATAAGGAAATTTAACACTGAGTCAGGAAACATAAATTACTGGTATTACTATACTTTACTATATTTCTAGTATTTTCATAGCCACCATCCAACAAAACGATGTCTGTTCTTACCATTTGCTGTGTCTTACTCAGGAGATAAACATCATTGCCATTTTCCTGTTTTACAAATCAGAAGCAAACGTCAGCTGTGTTAGAAATGGCATAACCACATCTCCAGGAGCACTCAGGCCTGGAAGGAAAAACATTATCACATTGTTGAAAATTCAGAATGCAGCATAATTATACTGGGGCTTTAGTCAATGTTCTTGGTCTCAAACATGAGTGAAGATACCCATACGCTTTAAGACTCAGTAAAAACAATATTTAGATATGTTCCTGAATTAACTATGGAAATCAAAGCAATAAATGAGTGTTTAAGCCACCACTTGTATATTCATTCTCTCCCTTGCTATAAAGATACTAAGTTTCTGACATTCTAAATATTATATAGTATCTTTACCCTTGACTATAAGTATTGCAAAAGTTCCCTTTAGCTTTAGGCTTCGACAACTCAATCACTAATACTATGAAAACTAGAAAGTCTAATAACCCTCAATAGTTCACATAAATTCAATAGACGTTCCACCCAAACTTGATAGAAAACCTTGCCATCACAATATTTGAATCACCAAATGAATTAAACAAGGGTTTGATTCAATTTCTAGAAATAAAATGTACAATAGTCAATTTCCTGAAGAAGTGCAAAGATAGTAAACTAGGGATGGTTTAAACTTTCAGATTTTATTTTTAATAGTAATTTCCCCACCTCCTTGGTCAAATTAAAACAAATATTAAAGTTCATGAACAACTGTGGTAATTTCAGTTTAGATCACTTCAGTTTTGTGGACACTGGACACTCTCAATTTAAAATTCATGCTCAAGTGAGTTCTCTCAACCAAATGCACAATACTTTCCTTTGCAGCTGCCCAGAATAATAATGGGTCTGAGCTCTCTTAACTCTTACACTTCAAACTTCAAGGGGAAAATATTATTGCATTCTGAGACTCATTATCATGGTTCTATCCAAGTTAGGAAAAAAAAACGAGTTTTACTACTCCATACCAATACTTTCTGAGCAATAACGGAGATTTTGGAAGTTGTTGAAGAGAACAATTTATTTTCAAAACTGAAGAGATGCCTGTGAGGTCTTTTGCAAGCTTATGGGTAACCACATCCAACTGCAGCATTTTGTCCCTAACACACGGTCTGGAGAAATCATTTATAACTCTGTTTATTGCAAAGGGTTTTCATGTTTGCAGGAGGTAAAATGGCTTTCTAAGAGGACAGGAAGCGCCTGTTCTTGAGTAGTGCTAAGGTATTGCTGTAGGAAAGCAGAATGTAACCTTTTGAAGACGGAAAACTGCCTTTTGGCTGCAGTGTACGTATTCAGCTGAAGTCTCATAACATTTTAGTAATGCATGATCAGAGTTTATATTCTTGCAAGTGCCTTTACATCTTGCCTGCCTAGAAATTTCTCAGCCTTACAGCTGGGTAGGCCAACTTTTTTCCAAACATTTCTCCTCCTAGGAATGAGTGACTCTGTTGAAAACTACCACCAATCCCAACTTACAACTCCCATACCTCCCTGGGAAAAAACAATTGATTAGATGCAACATATGAAAACAATATTAGACTACACTTACCATATGTGGAGGATACAAAGGCTTGCTAATTTTTGCCTCTCACAACTCATTCCCTTGGCTACTGCACTTGATAATATCAAAACCTGCCTTGTTGTCTGGAGCATTTGGTAGGCTAAGATGCTGCTTTTGCTTTGTACCTGAATTCTCTTTGCTTCCATATTTGCCAAGCTTTTGGTTTAGACCTGAACTGGGAAGTCACAATTAGCAACTGATATTATGAATAGGAGTACAGCTCATTGAGATCTGATTCTTGGCTCATCAGCATCTTTCTATGGGTTTCAAACTCACAGCAATATAAATGGTACATAATAAACCTTTCCTATAGTTATAAGGAAATGGTCTATAATTTTGTATCATCAGTAATGTGGGAGTACCTATACAAATCAAGAAGTTACAACAATGTAAAGTGACATAAATAACACTCAAGACATTTCTTAAAACAAAATAAATAATCTAGACCCCTCTAATAAGTTCTGAGGGCACCATTCAGACAACTCTGTCTTTACACTGCCTGCTGTATGATTAGAAGTTTTCAGTACTTAACACAATTGCTGTTCATTTTCTGCAGAGATGACTTATTTTACAGACCAGGAAAACAAAGGAAAAAAGAAAAAAAAGGAAAACCATAGCAAAGATGAAAGTGTGTGTTTCCTCTTTGCAACTTTGTAACCACTCTGAGATCAAAAGAGGTTATTAAATCTTTTTTATCTGGAATACATTTAGCAAATTTCTATTCAGTGAACCATTTTTATACTTTACAATAAACTTTACTGAAGTCTTTGGAAAACGTGCAGCTGTGCAAAAAGCATTAGTAAGATGGTAGGATGTATGAAAAATAATAAATAAGAACAAATAAGATGAAAATTGCGAATCCTTTGTAGGAAACAACCACAAAGCCTCTGCAGCCAGCACTTGAAACCAAACATAATGAAGGGTAATACAGAAACAGAAGGATTAAGAAAACAAAGGTGATTAAGGGGCTATAAAACCTCTGGCATGACGATGGACAGAAGGCTCTCTGCTTTCTGAAGAGAAACCCACAAGATAGATATATTAAAGTAAATCAAATAAAGGTGACTTGGGAGCTTCTGGCTCTGCACCTCATCATCCAGGAACAAGCTGATATTCAACAAAATTAAGGGTGTGAAAACCAAGACTGGCATAAAAATACCTCTCCATAGTAACTAAACTTTGGAACTCACTGCTAACAGAAGTCACCAAATCCAACAGCTTTGCACACCTCACAAGGAGGGACTAGGCATCAGGATAATCTTAATTTTTTTTTTTTATATTAAATGCTACAGTGATTCAGGCCAATACATAACTTGCAAATTGCAGCAAGAACAAGCATGGAAAGCCAAAGGTAGTTTCTTTCTTCTTGTCCTGAATCATCTGGCATGGATACCACAGGAGAAAGAACAGAATTTGAAGTTAGATGAATCAAAGAAAGGCACAAAGACATTGCATTTTTCTTTTAACCCTAACACATAACTTCACTTATTTTCCTTGCCATATCAGTTCAGTTATAAAAAATATAGTCACATAGAATAATTATTTCTTCTATTTTGGAACACTTTGATCAATATGGCGTAATTCAAAGATTTAATTTGTATTTTTAAAAATGTAGGGAAAGCTAATATCAACAAAAGAAGTTGATGGTGCTCTGTGCATGTGTGCACAGTCTACAGGAAATAAATTTATTTGCGTGCTGAAATTTTTATAGAATCTTTTTTTTTTTCCATGAGTCAGTTTTACTAACATAGTATTCATGTGTGACTGTTTTTTTGTAAGATAGTATAACAAGTGGAAAAAATGTATATTCTCTCTTCCCAATCTTTTCCCTAGTGCTCTATATAGCTTGCTATGTTATTTCCTTAATAGCAAGTACTGTTGTTGTAGCATAGCTATATTCTAACTGTCATATGTTTTTACTTAAGTCATTTTGAAAGAATGTTTTTAGTTTTACACCCAATTCAACCAGTAACTCATAACATGCAGATCAGCTAAGTGAGAAAAAAAGAAAAGGTCATGAAAATCAGGAAAATTTTTAAAGAGGATTATTTAGTACAATAAAATACTTGTTAATGTTTTCCCCTTCTATATAATTCTCTCTTTGAAAGTCATCTGTTGCAAGAAAATTATATGTCCTATTCCTGTAATAACTTAGGTTTAATCAATTTGGAAATGTTGCCTCAGAAGTGCATTAGTTGACCCATATTCCATTTTGACTTAGTTATGCAGTTTGACACAGCCTTTTGATGTATCTATAATTAAACACTATTAGTTAACTTCCACCTGAATGGAACTGGAGCTGGGGCATCACAAAATAAAGGCAGACTCCAGGATGCCTTCTTGGAGTTGCTGCTGTATCCTCAAAAGTTGGAACAGAACTGTACCAAAATTCTATTTCTAGACATGATTTATTCTTAATGCTGAAGCCAGCTTTTAATTTCTGAAGTCCAACACAGATAGACTTTAGCCCATCAACAGTCATTCTTACTTAGAGACTACAATAAATTTACCAGACTAGAATTTTTGTCAGCAGCTGAAAAACAAGGACACATGTTAGAGTTGTCTCTGGAAGTGCTGCTGAATTCATATATGTGCTATGCTTCATGCCAAAGAGTTAGAGCTCTTGGGCCCCACATGCAATATTGTTGGTAGAGTAACCATGAGAACAGCCTCCAAGCCTGGCAGATTTAATGAGTCTGAGCACACTTCTCACATCTCAAAGCAGAGCAGCTGGAACCTGAAACAAATATTCAAAGCTTTGCTGTCTAAGGACTGTATGGATAGAGAAGGCCTAATGCTAGGGAAAACCACTCAGAAGCCATAGATTTAGTAGACTTTATGAATGGAAATGTAAAGGTGCCCAAATTCCATGCCCAAGTTGCTTCATACAATTATTTGTCTTGCTGTGAGATTAACTTTGTTGACATCATATGATGATGCTTGCAAGTCTCCTGGCTTATCTTTTATTGTCTAATTATATTTTATTCACTAAGTAAACACGTAGGCAGTGATTTGAGAACAGGAATTTTAAACAGCCATCTGTTGGTATAAAAATCCAGATGAATGCTTCTGTTATCTGAAGGTTTTCATTCAAACACAGATGAAGAACTGGATGAAGCATCAATGTCCTTCCTGAATACAGAAGCCAATTACACCTGTGCAGTCACTGAGATATCTTTATTGAGAGGCTGAGTGCATAATGCCATGGCCTTCATTTGCAGAGAAATGAAGGGAACCCTGTAGATATCTTCCATCTCTTGCTTCTCTAACTTTGTTATTCTGCATTTTGTATCCCATAAATTTTAAGGTCCAGCTGAACAATTCTTGAAACATATTTCCTTTTGCCACCAGCTGATTAATTGCTCTGCAAGACCTGCAAAGAGTTGGTTCCAGATATAATACCAGCTTTTGTCTCATGCTCCTCAGGTGCTTCTTCTTTCAGGAGCTGCTGCTGAACTTCTCTGTGAGAAACACAGGAAAAAGAAGTCACAGCCACAGTAGTCATGGAACATAAGGAAAGAAATATTGTACTTTCAGGGAAGAACACTGTTTTGGAGGTGATGAAAATGAATCATAGTGAATAATTTTCACTCACTGACCATAGTATAGAAATGGAGTGTGGGGGGGTGGAAGGAGTGTGAATATTGTTGCCTCTCTCATTTTAGAAAGCAACAGCTAAATCTTCTCAGGACACCTTTAGAAACTGTATGAAACATATAGATGTACAGCTGTACAAAAATTAAAGGTCTTTATTTAATGCAAATATCCTATGCATGCCTTGACTGGATTAACTTCTGCAGAACTTTCCGTAAAACAAGAAATATGTCTCATTTTCCTGTATTTTTATTTTAAAGAATGTTGCTTTTAATTTAAGAATTTTATAAAATCATTCAAATAAAGTACGTTTTGATCAAAATTAATGAAGTCATTCTGGAAACAAAATACATTCAAGATAAAAAGGTAATCTGGCACCCCTCTAAACTAGAAATCTTTTTAAGAGAATGTGTCCTGGTTTGGGCCAGGATAAAGGTGATTTTCTGTCTTGTAATTTTGCTTTCAGCTAACTTTCTTGTAGGTAGCTGTACTTGCTGAAATTAACAGCAAGTTTCTCAGTCAGTGTCTGATTCTAGGACTGGTAATACTGGATGTTTATAGTTACAGCCAGAGACTGGTATGGAGAACCAAGGGCAGTGCTTAGTTCTGAGGAACATTTTGCCCTCCAGAAGGAGAAAAGGAGTAAGGAGGTCACACCTGAAACCCTCCTTTGGGGAGGAACGGACAAAATAGATGGCCAAAATTGACCAAAGAGAGTATTCCATCCCATACACTTCATACTCAGCATAAATTTGAGGGATCATGAGGGTCAAACCCCTTCCTGCTTCCCCTTCTTCACCTGTCCCTGTTTCCTTCAGCATCCCGGGAGGATTCCACCCATGCCTCTGCCTGTGGTCCTGATCCCTGCCAGCCTGAATCTGTGTGTTCCTGCCTCCAGCTCCCAACTGCTGCTGACTCCAGGATTCCAGCCTGGACTTTCCCAGGGCTGCCCTGCAGCCTTGGTGGTGACGTGAGAGTTATTAGGGGAAAGGGGGGAGGAAAGTTGTATCACTTTTCCTGTATATTTGTATATATTTAGTAATTTTTCCTATTTATCATTACTGTTTCATTAAAGTTCTGTAGCTTAGGTTCCAACCCATAAGTCTCTCTCCCTTATTCTCTCTCCTTCCTTTATCAGGGAGGAGAGGGGGATTAATAGAGAGCATCTGTCATTCGGTTTAATTGACAGGCCAGTGTTAAACCTTGACACCGGGCCGGTGTTAAACCATGACAATGAGTTAAATTCTTTTTCAGAAATGGTTGTGATGACATGCACCAACAGGTGATGATGATGATGATTGATGATGATGATGAGAGATGGGAACTGAAATTTACAGGGGTACAAGTTCTGAGGAGAAGACCAACACATACTCTAGGATTTCAATTAGGAGCATTCAAATACCCCATCTCAGTGGTTCTTGGATGAAAAAATAAATTCAAGATGTCTCTGGAGACAAAGCAGATATTTCTGTAACCTCAGTTAACAGTGTTTACCTTAAATGCATTTTTGACTGACTCATCTCCATGCTGTGTTTCTACAAGTTGGCCTCAGCATGGGAAGACAGATTGGCAGAAAAAAAATTCCTCTGCTTGCTCGAGTTCTTACTGACTATCACAGGCCAGGTTTTCCAGTGGAGCAGGAAAATGTGCCAAGAAATGTAACTCGGTTTGTTTTCCTTTTCTTAGTCAAAAAAAGGAACTGCTGTCCTGCACCACAGAAGATACAAGTTAGAACAGTCCTACGAATCACACTGGGTAGGCAGAAGAGAAAAGTACGTGCTGGATGCACAGGGCACTTTGGCCAGCCCAGCTAGAACAAACCAAATGGTCTGGTGACAATGTGAATGAAAAGGAAGCAGCTCTAACAGGAAGAAGAAGGATAGCTCCCCCTCTGCCTCCCCTTCTCCCTCCCCCTCCAAATACAAGATGAAAGCAAAGAGCTCCAGAGAAGATCTTAGCACTAGAAAAGAGTCCCCTGACACCCCCCCAGATCTCTGTTTCCTTCTCTTTGCCCCCCACTTATTTTAAACAACAACAAAAAAAGAATTACTGCACTCTTTCTTTGACCAAAAAAAAAAAAAAAAAAAAAATTCTCCAAAGCACTTTAATCCTCACTGAGATGGATTCTTTGTTGGAGAACAGTACCTGAAGGTTTTGTGTTTCCTCTCAATCTACATGCTCCGCCATGGGGGAACATGAATATATATATTATAATATGATCTGAGGGCTAGACCATGAAATTGGGAAAAGATAATTAGAAAGAGGGTGCACAACTATGATCTGGGTAATTAAACATAGGAACAATTTATCAAGATTGGGGTGGATCTTCCATATGGTTTAACATGTTTTTTGTACTTAGACTGCTTCATAACATGGTATCTTGCAGAAAATTTGTAAACACTGTTTGCCAACAGAGACTTTTGCTTCAACCTCAGCAACTGCATAAATAACTTTAAAACCATTAACAGGAAGGCTAGGAAAAACATAATGAAATCACACTATCAGCCACTCTGGTAACACCACTCACCTTTCCTTCAATACAGTGAGATTTCAAGCAATCTCCAAAAGGGCATATTGGGTCATAAAGGAAAAATAATATTTGTAAGAGATTTATAATTAAAGCCAAAAATTCATTTCCATTTGAAACAGATGGTCAAGCATTCTGGATAATTTAGCAAAAGCCTGTGCTTCAACTAGCTAACAAAAGCATGGATTTAATCTTCTATCTAGTTGCACAGGGTAACCTGTTTATTGCGTTTAATGGATCAGGAGATATCTACATTGCTTAAAAACTAACATGCTTATAAGACCCATGCAGATTACTGAACAGCCTTACTGCTTTGAATGAAAATAAATTAAAACTACAAGCGAAGAGAAAGACAATCAAGCCTTATCAAATTCCAGAAAAGCACAAGAGATTGAGGGCTGAATGAATCAGGATAAACCTCACATGATTAAAAAGTAGATATCTAAAGTATCACTGAGTCATTACAGCGGAAGCAGTGTTGGCAAAACGCAGTACATTTGAGCCAATAAAAAGTAACTTTGTTTCTTTAAGTTAAAAAAAAAAAGTACTGTAATATGACACAGTTACAATATTGGATGGATAAATCTCCACAACAGTACTAGAAACTTGCTTCCCAACCTCCAGAAGTCTGCTGTGTCAGGAGACAATGCAGAGGGGAGTCACTAACATGTCTTTTCCTCGGGGAATAAAAGAGAGTGTTACTCAACATTATACTTACAGTGTTTTTAATTCCATCTGCCCTACCTGTAATAAACAAATGCCAATTTTGGTTTACTGTTGTCACATCTGCCATGGCAATTCACAAAATGTCCATTTAAGTCAGTAAGCATCTCACCTGGACTGATAAACAGCAGTACCTTCAAACTCTCCCACCTGCCCTGTTGTCATTATCAAAGCTGTTCAGGAGTACTGATGGTCTTGCAATGGAAATCTACTTCTGTTTATATTTGCAGGTATTGGTGAAAAAAAATAAACTAATGATCTTTGGGGATATAATATCACTAGGCAACTAGAGACTGAATTAATTCTGGAATTAGAAGACTGTTCTACAAATGTATTTGGTATTGTAGGGAAAATATCACTCATCTTGTTGGATGCAGGAAAAGATTTTAGGATGCAAATTAGTGTTAGCCTGAGTGTTCTACTATCCTCTGCACCTCCAGCTGAACTCTGGGTACAGCTGGTAGCTGATTTTAGAATGTGACCTTTGCCTCCCCAATCCACTGGGATGATGGTGAGAACATCCAAACTTGTTCTTTGTCTTCAAATATCATCCCCAGGCAACTCGGGATGGGTATCACAGTAGTGTCTCAGGGAGATGGAGGGAATTGCACCATGATAAACTAGTGTGTTGCACTCAGAAGAAGGAAAATCAGAATGAGGATTTGTGCCTAGGAATGGAAATGGAGTAACTTTCTGACACTGATTATTCACCTACTCTATCTTCAACATGTTGGGAAAATGTAACCGCTAAAACACTACAATTATGTATGCTACCCTGAAGGCTATATCTGAATAAATATAATATATCTGATTTATATAGTGTGAGTTAAACAGTGTGTACCTTCTGGACTCATGAGGTGTGAAAAAAAGACTTTTGAAAATTTACTCCTTGGAGGAGGATATCCATATTTTTCCTGAATTGGACATCATAGGCTTAGCTGCTGTTAGTATATTTTGTAATATAAAAAACTGATTAGAGTTTGTTCTGTATCCTCTTTATTTTATACCTTTTCCTCTTCTATTTTTCACAGGAGGCTTTTGGACTATGGCTGTAGAAGTTGAGACAAGGAATTACTGTGAGAAAACATCAAATCCTTTTTCCAGGAGACTTTCAAGCTTGCTTTTAATTTTATTCTTTTTCTGTGCAAGAGTAAACAATACCTAACAAGCAAAAGGTTGCCTCACATGGAACAACCAAAATAAATAGAAACTACACAGCCAGTTCCCCACGTGGGCTCCTTGTCTGGGAGTGCCATCCCAAGACAGAAGCAGCAGGGGATGCTCTAGGCTCAGTGCAGCCTGCAGGGCAGAGTTGGAACACTACAGCTCCCTTCCAGCTCAGCAGATTTAGGCTTTCAAGATTCCTGGATGTCAATTTCTTTTTGCTACCGGACCCAAGAAATCAACAGGTTAAAATAATTCTGATAGCACAAGCAGAACATACACCAACTTGCACTGGCAATGGCTACTACCTGCTAGGCCTCCCATGTAGCTGTTCAGAAGACATCCTACAACAAGGAGGAGAGGCCAAGTGCAAAGTCATGCATAAAACCTGAAAAAAAGCACAGATTTTGTGTACTGAATTTTATGTAACAGGGACTGTACCAGTAGCAAACTTAAATAATTTTGAGAGGCACAAAGGAGATGCAATTCAGTAGAGGTAGAGGAGTTCTTCTTTCTTCTCAGGAGGTGATATTTCTTCCTTTATATGGTTTGAGTGAAACTTGTACTGGAACACTGCATTTACTTTTGATGTCCAGATTTTTCCTAGTCTACAGGAAAACAGTAGAAAGTCTGCAAAAAAGCTTCATCACCTGTCCAGGAACTGGAGAACATGCCATAGAGTGATTAGACCTTAGGAACCCAACTTGTTCAGCTTCTAAAAAAAATTGAGATTGGAATACAGATATACAAGCATAAAAGGAGAACACCAGGTACCACAGGACTCTTACTCTTGGGGATAAATGTAACATGATGCTGGAATCTCACAAAAAACCAAACTAGATAGAAAGCATATATACTTTTAACTGAGAAATTTACTATTGCAAGAGATTTTTAAATTAATTTATTGTTATTTTTCTTTCTGCTTTAAATCAGAACTGGATGCTTATCTTCATGTTTATTCAAGTAACATTTATCTTCTAGATAAACAGAATGAAATGGGCATTAAAAGGTTTAGGAAATAGCAACCTGGCAAGCTTGTGCCATTAGCTAGACACTGTATGTTTAACAAGTCTAGTTTATAGGCAGACAGGATAATAAGAACAGTTATTCTCTGTTTATGAATTTAGCTGAATTTAGTATTATCTTATATGAAATGCTTTTCTGTTTGCTTCTGAGGAAAAACCATGACAAATATGAAAAAGACATGATTTTAGCTGGCCTTCAAGGACTGTCTTCTAGTACAAGCCCTCATGCTGGTCTTTGCTGGCATGGACTAGAAAGAAACAGATGCCAGTGGGATCTCAGCCTACTGAATCTGTAATAGAGAATATAACCATCCCACAGTGTGTGGAAGTAAGAAAGTGATTGGAAAGAAAGGACAAGATCCAGAAAGGGCAGCATTTCAGCTAAAATTATTGATTATCTGGGGATAAATATCGGATCTTGGCATACTCACATGCTAAAAAGCTTAATGACTTTCCTGTTACTCACTTGGCAGCTGGAGCTGTGGGAGGCTGAGGAGAGCAGTGGAAACAGCATGGTGTGCTCCTCCTCATGCACACACCAGGCACTTCTTGTTCTTGTGCTACCTTTCTATGCAGGGGGTTTCCAAGAAGACTCCCACATCTGATGTCAAAAGCAAAATTAGTCATTTAGCCTTTTCCCTTTCAAAAAGAAACAAACCAGAAAGCTAGTGGCAATAAAGATCTCCAAGAAATCATGTTTGAGGACAAAAGGTTGTGAGTTGCTGAAGTCATGGGGCCTCCAAGCCAGCACTCTGTGCTCCCTCTGCATCTCTGCAAGCCTTTCTTTGTGAAGGTTACCTTTAATTAATTTCAGATACTTTCCTCTACTGCTCAAACAGAATGGAGATGATATAAATATAGTTTTCATCTCCTCAAGAGCCATAGAATAATTAGAAATCAATTAATTAAGTATATTAGAAATAGGTCTTGCTAAGATATTGCAATTTGGTAAACACCAACGAAAAAGCTCCAATATGTTCTTCATCAACACTAACTATATGCACTCTGTCCAGAGTGACAACATGTAATGAAATCTGCTCATGGAAACACCAATAAAACTGGAACCAAACACTACAAAAAAGGTATGCTCACAGAGAAAGACTTAAGAGGGTTGCCCAAAGGCAAGACATTGCTAGTTACATCCCTGGTCATAAAATAGGGCCAATATTCAGAGCTTTGAAGGGCGGGGATTTAAAAAATATAACAGATTATGAGAGGTGAAGTATTTGTTTTATGACATTCAGTTCCTTCTCTTAAAATGCTCCTTTTAAGCAACTCATAATTTCTTCATTCCATGTGCAATGCCAGTCACAGTGTAGTACTCTGCATTTTCTCACAGGGCCACATTTCCCCTCCTTCTCCAGCCCACCTCCAAAAATAAAAAAGTATCTTGATTATGTAAAAGAATGAATTAGTCTATCTCATTAGATTTTGGCAAGTCTCTCCAAATTGGTCTCTGGATTCCAAATAGATACTGGATTCTGATAATACTGATGTCCTTTTCCAAAATGTGCTGTATATACTGAGACTGGAATACCATTCTTAATTTTAGAGCCCCTTTTTGACTGTCTCCCGCAGTGATGGTTAATCTTAACAGGCAAAAGCAGAAAAAAACTTTGCAAAAGCAAAGTTGCATTTCAAAGAGGAATAAACACAGCCTTGCCAAGTAATTCTCTAAAGCAATCTTTAGAGATTTGCTCTAGAGAAATCTAGGGAATAACACCAAACATCATGAACTGGGCTAATTTTAGGTGATTAAATACTTGACTTTTACTAAGACTGATGTTTATAAAGAATTTTTAAAACACGTTTTTCAGGATCTATTGGTGTGACATTTCAGGACCCTGTTCTCCATTTTTAATGTTACTTCAGTCAGAACTTTAGCAATGTTGTCCTGATTATAAATGAAACAAATGGAACTCACGAAATAATTTTTAACCATATGATAGAAAATACCTTTGCTGCAACATTAATTCAACTCCAGGCACTTAATTAGATCTTCTCTTATGCTGTTAACTATATTTATATCTATTGTTATTAATTTACTTGGCAGAGGCAAAACCCAGTGTAATTCAGGGAAAGAGAAAATTCTTGTATTTTCATCCAGGCCTGCCTTTTACACAATGCCTTCACTTCATCAAGACCTTGACACATGCATTCTCTGCCCATTCTTGGAAACAAGAAAATAAAAGACTAAATGCAGCAAAAGGAAGCCTACTGCTCCCCAGAGGGTACAGTTCATTAAGTCAGTAGCCACAAGGTATATTCTATACTCCAGCATCTTTGTGCTAACATTATCTTTTGGAAAAGTGAACCTAATATTGATAGTATAATTTATGTTATATGTTACATGAAATAAACTAATTTTACTTGCTGTGCTTCAACATCAGTCATGGGTTTAAGCCAGATGACAAAAGGAAGCTGTAGTTTGTGTTAGTCTGTCTATGTGTTACATACTGAAAACTACTGGTATTTTTTCCAGAACTGGTGCACAATGAACTACTGGCAGCAAATGAGAGGAAGTCAGTATCTCCTTGCAGCTCATGGAGAACTCATAAATACTCATTTGTCTAATTACATTTTGAAAAGTCCTCTTACTCTTTGCTACCAACCAAATTGGAAACTCCTTCAACTGAAAGATGTTTCAAAAGCAAGTCCATTCCTGGTTTAATTCCTAAATACTGCAGCCCAGTATCTGACCTAATACTTTTTTACCTTTGTTGCTGTCTCACTATTTGTTGCAGAAAGCTAATGCTTTTTATAAAAGGCAACTTTCAAAATGTGGATGGCTGCGTAAAAGTGTGCATGTTGTTGGTGGTGAACATGCACTGCACAAAACACTGACAAAGAAAAAGAAGCTTATTCTGTGCAGTGTCATTACAAAACCCCAAGTTTCAATGTTGTCTGGACAATACCCCAGATAATACATTATGCATAATCTTGCCCAGATGGAAACACAAGAGCTCTTTCAGCAGCTTGAAATCAAATCAGCACCTATTACTTCTAGGGAGAAAAAGAAAGTTGCTGGCTTTAATGGTCTATTTCACTTTCCAAAAAGCCTCATGCTCCAGCAGATAGAGGAACCTTTCGCATGTCTTCAGACACTAATGACTCCGTTAGTTATGATGATTCATATTCTATGCCTGAGCTTCACAACCACATGGACTCACATCTTACTACATGACCCATACGTAAACCCTGCCATTTTAGATTTATTTACTATTCATAGCACTTCCTTCCACTGGTGTTTGTAGCCAGGATAATCTCCCATTTATGTCAGACTAAATGACAACAAAAAACCATCAATAACAACAACAACATTAACATGATACAATTATGTAACCAGTAGGAAAGTAATTCAAAGAGTTAGGACAAAGCTGAAAAAACTTGAAAAGAACAGAACAAATCTTTTTTACTCCTAGAAGATGTTAAAAACCAATTCAGCATGACATACAGTGTTCAGGGAGCGCAGATCATAAGTCAAGGCTTTCTTGCTTCTGGTTTCCTTGAGGGTTTTTTCTTTCTCAAATGCTTCTCTCTTCCTCTCTTCTCTGCAGTTATCCTTCTCACTTTTCAGGTTGCCTTGGTGTAGAAATGACAACACAGGGTCACAGCTATCAACAATACATGGAAAAAGAAGAGATACTGTCTCCCTGCTCAGCATGGTCCACCCAAAAGTGTGGATGTCACTAAGACCAGATGAGAGAGTTACTATCAGACCTGCATCTTCCTTCTTCCCATACAGCACAGGGCAAATAGAAGACTTGAGACAACTTAAAAACAATAAGCAAATCCTCCTCAGCCTTCCTTTCCCCCATAAAGTCTTTTTTTAGATCTCCTAAAAACACATCAAATTGGTCTTCAAGCGTGTTTTCTCACACATAGAGCTGGAGTGAAATGAGAACTCCCCTGTAATGTCCGCCCAGCAGCCAAGACTGATGGGTTTTCTTCAGAGTAGAGGATCTGTGGTTTCAATAAGCCTGGTAGCCTTTTTTGAGTTGTTTTCAGAGTTTACCTCTCATACCTTCCCCAAGCCTGGGTATGTATCCCATTCTGAGGCAAAAATAACCTGTAAAATCCTGCTGATAGAATGTATGAACTACTCACAGCTCTGTAAACAGAAAGTTTGAGAGCTACACAGTTATCACCAGAAACTAAGAGACTACTCTTTTGCTGCAGTGAAAAGAGAAGTATTGCAGGAGCACAGACACAAAAACTGCCATACGGTATTTTCCCAGATTCATGAAGGCTTCCAAACTGTGGGTATTTTCTGACCTACTCTAATCCAACTTTTGCCCTGTAACAGAGTATTGATTTCAATGGAATCAAGCCTAACAAGAAGTCACTGCAGCCTCAGAAAACATATTCCCATTGTGTACTCTACAAACACTGACTCTTGTGGTGCACTTATTTAATATTCAGGCATGCAAAAACTGCTCCACTGTTCTGCTTTGCCCCGATTACTTTCAAGGACTCACATTTTGCCTGAGAGAGAACAGATATAAATAGTTATAAAATAAAATGTTGCCAGAGAATAATGCTTTCTTGTTGCATCAGTCCAATAGAAGCCAAAGCAATCATAAAACTTCCATGGAAAAGGCCGCTCACTGATTCTAACACTTTATTATAGTGCCTTGTTTCTATTATGCCAAAATAAATTAAAATATTTTACATTATGTTGCTGGACCAAGTTCAGAGAAGGGCGAGAAAGCTGGTGAGGGGTCTAGAAAACAAGGCCTACAAGAAGAGGCTAATGAAATTGGGAATGTTTAATTTGGAGAAAAGGAGGCTGAGGGGAGACCTTATTGCTCTCTACAACTACCTGAGAGGAGGTTATAGGGAGGTGGGTGATGGCCTCATCTCTCAAGTGAACAATGATAGGAGTAGAGTGAATAGCCTAAAAAAAGTTGCACCAGGGGAGGTTGAGACTAGATCTGAGAAAGAATTTCTTTACTGAAAGAGTGGTCAGGTGTTGGAACAGGGTGCCTGGGGAAGTGGTGGAGTCACCATCCCTGGAGGTATTTAAAAACCATGATATAAGGTTACAAAAACCCATGATATAAGATCCATGTAAACAGATGAGGCACTTCAGAACATGCTCTAATGGGGCACAGTGGTTTTGTTTGGGTTTTTTTGAGAAAGTGTTGATGGTTGGACACTGTGATCTTAGAGGTCTTTTCCAACTGTGGCAGTTCTGTGATCTTAGTGCTTCTTTATGTATAGTTTAGCTTACACATCTAATTTTGGCCTTTTAAAAATGACCTTGGAAAATCAGAATCATTACTATTCCTTTCTAGCGATGAACTAATGCAACAAAAGTATTTCAAACATAAACATCATAGTTTATGTGTTAAGACAGAATATTGTTCCAAAATCATTTCCTGTTTCCTTCACTTCTCTTCCAATGTGTATTACTAAAATGTAGATTCTTTCCCAAAATACAAAAGACACATCATAAAAAGTCATAATTCCTGCATTTCTCAAATCCTGTGTACTGATTGCAGATCCAGACTAACTTCAAAATTCTCACCTCTTCTCAAAGACAAAAGAAAAAAAAGATGTATTCTCAAATGCGTGGATTTTATACATCACATTTTGGAGTATATCTCAAGATGCTATGAACATTTATTTTAAGGACATCAATGGCACATTAAAAAAAAAAAAGTGACAAATTTGAGAAAATTTGCATTCCTGATTACTCACTGAATAATCTAAATCTTAAGGAAAGTTAGACAGATTTTGAAGAAAATTAATTAGTCCTCTTAAAAGCCACACAATCTGAAAAATAGCAGTGACAATATTAAACACACAGGTAAACATAATCCTTACATGATTATTATTTATAGGTAAGTATCCAGTAAGTCAATTTCTATTTCTCATAGCATCTTCACTGAAAAAGTATCTCTAAATTATGAGTAACTTGTTTCTAAATGTTTGTAAATAACCGCTTTATTCTGCTTTTTAGAAAAAAATAAGCTATTTACTAGGTTTTAGCAGTATATGTCTGCAGTTAATTTCATTTTTTAAAAAATCAGGGGATTTTGGAGCACTGGACATGATTCAGATTTCAGTGTCCACTGATTTACAAATATTTAATTGTTAACATTAATCCATTTATATAAATCTGATTTCTGGGTCAAGCAATATGTAGTTGAAAAGCATGCTTGTTTTAAATTTTCCCAAAATATTTTGCAGCTTTCTAACACATGAATCATCAATTTTACTTAACATAATCCATCTTGAAACTTAAATGTGCATCTGGATTGCATCCATTATCACAGATCACCAAGAATATGCAGTCAGTAAATCCATTAATCATCCACACAGACACCTTGGGAAAGGGTAAAGTTTGAATATCTCAAATGATAGACATATTGGAAGAAAAAATTCTGTTTCAGAAGCTAAATGTCATCAAGTCATCCCTGCACCAAAAATAATAGCAATAAAAATTGTACTGAATTATTTTAAAATAAACAAGGATGTAATTGTTATCTTTGATGGAAAAAAAGAAAAAAAAAAGAAAAAAGAAAAAAAAAAGAAAAGAAAAAGAAGCAGATAACTTTTATGAATGCCATAAAAATAAACTATTTTAATAGATATATAAATAAAAGGTTTAAAGTAGAATTTTCTCCCAAACATAAAATGGCCTAGCTTCTGTACAGAAACTGAACAATATTCACGTGACTACTAAATTAAATAATCACTGTTACATTCAAAATAATTGGAGGCAAATACATAAGGAAATTATTCTCCTTTCTCATCGTAGCAGTGTATACAGCATTTTCTTGTTTTACAGTACTCTGAGGATATCAATCTGTTAAATAAAACTCTGATTGATAGAGTGGAAATAAAATTAGAAATCAAAGAGAAAAAAAACCCAAACAACCCTAGCACCCAAAAGGGTACCTTGCATCACCCAGTAATTAAAGTTTTAATGGAAGTGCTGTAAAATAAATTATGCCTTTTACATATTTTTATCTAGTTATCTTAAAGTGTTTAAATATTACATTCACTTTGGCAATCTGTTTTTGTCTATGCCTATAATAAATTATATGTTGTGTGCTGGCTGTTCACATATGTTGAATAACAACCTTCTGGTTTCACTACAAATCAGGGAAGCTTAGCACATTAAGGGAATTTTAAAAATATTTCTGATTTATGTAAGACAGGTGAAGTCAAATTCAAAGCAGCTTTCCTCCTATCATGTCCCCCTCCACAGCACCTCTAAGAAGTTATCCTGATGGCTTTATGTTGGTGTGTTGTATCAAAAAGTGTCATAGGTTGATGACTAATGCCTTATGACCCAGAGAGATTCTCAAGTTTTATTTTTTCTTTCTATGAATCATCTGTCAATTCAAGAACATCTGCCATTAACATCTCTGTACTCTCTGAATATTCCAATTTATCTAGGCAAGGAACCACCATTTGTTCATCAAAAATGAGTTTAGGAGTTATCGCAATTGTTATCTGAAATGTAGCTGTGATTGGTGTGCACCATTCACCCTCTAGAGGAGAAAGTTTGTCATGGGAAAACTCAAGGAAGAGCACTGATTTATCTTGAGAGAAAAAATTAAAAGATGACAACTTCCATCCATAGTGCAGAGATAGCATTTCTAGTGTATTCTGTCCAAAGTTCAAGAAAGTTGGGCCAAGCTGACCTATGCTTGGCAGGAGAGCATGCTTAGAGACTATCCACCAGCAAGATGTGAATGACAGTGGAATGATTGCCTTTTTTTTGATTGCCCTTTTTTTCTATTGGCTTTTTTCTTTTTCTTGTTCTTCTTTTCCTTATTTGCACCTTTACTTTTATCTGATTTCTTTTTCTTTTCGTCCTCTTTAAACCATGGACCCCAGACTCCTCCATTCAGCTTTGGGTTACTCCGAGGGTCCTTAGGTGGGTATCGAACAGGAACTGCCGTCTTGTTGAACTGGGAAAGCCTCTGCAGCAACTGCTTCACAACATCAGGATACCTTGTGGAGAGGTCCACTCGTTCATAGGGATCAGCAGTGATGTTGAAAAGCCACACAGTTTTGCCAGCTGACCAAGAAACGCGTTCGTTGTGCCAGCGGTTGGGGCCTGCGTTACTGAAGGCCTGGGGAGGCACCCAATCGCTATACCCCGGGTTTCCCGTCAGTAGTTTCCAGTGATTCACTCTGATGGCAGATTGAATTGCAGTGTTCCAGATCCCATAGCCAGCTGCCCAGGACCCATTTTTGGCTTTGGTGTAAATGGGGTCAATGTTGTGCAAGATATCCACCCGTGGAGAACGCCTGCCTTCACTAATCGTTTCCCATATATCGTAGCCATCCAGCTGGGTATCTTCATCGATTTGCCCTTCTGCCAGTGTGATCAAGGTGGGGAACCAGTCTGTGATGTGCACAAGCTCCTTACACACAGACCCTTTGTTTTTCAGAAGGGGGCTATGGACAAACCCAACAGCACGGATACCTCCTTCCCAATAAGTCCCTTTGCTTCCTCGGAGAGGCCAGTTACTTCCGCCAGCCATTGGCTGCCCACCATTATCTGAAGAATATATGATAATGCTGTTCTCATAGTAACCATAATTCTTTAAAGCAAGGGTTACATTGTTTATGGCTTCATCCAAACAAGCAAGCATTGCAGCATATCTTCGCCTGTTGATGTTATTTATTGATCGATAATGTTCAAAATACTTGCCTGGAGCCTGAAGAGGTGAATGAACAGCTTGGTATGCAATATATAAAAACAGAGGTTTCCTGGGGTTATGAGAAGCCAGGATTTTTTGTACCTTTTGGGTGTACATCTGCGTTGAGTAGATACCATTATCATGATCCCAAGCCGCGTTGTCATTCTCGTACAGGTCATAGCCACAAATCCCAGGGCTGTCGCATTTGAAGTGAGTGTAATAGTCCCCACTGCCTAAAAGCGAGCCAAAGAAAGTGTCAAATCCTCTCTGGGTGGGCATGCATTCTTTGCGATAAAATCCCAAGTGCCATTTGCCAACCATGTGTGTTGAATACCCAACCTCCTTCAGCTTCTGAGGTAGCGTGACATTATCCAGAGGTAAACAGTTGGGCTGGGTTGGTCGAATGATGGAGTGCTGAAGGCCAGTGTGGATCTGGTACCTGGAGGCAGGGAGGAGACAGGCATCAGATGTGGGGAGCTCAGAATATCAATGTGCATAACTCTAGCAGACACATCCCTATGCATGCAGAAACTTTGAAGATATTTTGTCTTGTGTATGTCAAAAACTAATAAGGTCAGACTATAAAATCTGCTGAAACAGGTGAATGGCATTTGTTTCATTTCAAAAATGATTCAGAGCAGTTCCCCCACCTCCTCTGGCCAGGGGGCAACAATAGTGAACAAGAATCACGACACAGCAGCATCACACTCTCCTCTCCCTGTTGGCCTCATTTTTAATGTTTTTATCTCCATGTAGCTGTAAGCAATGTCAAATCAGGATCTCAGAGGCACTGTGCTGCCTGTGAACTGTTATTTTGGTACTACTGCTTTCAGCTGAACAGTCAAACGTGCAGACCTTTCTGGTCTCCCTTATGTATAAATATAACCCCTTTTATAATTTTTTAATTATTTTTTCCCCCTGAGCATCAACATGTACTACAGCACTGACTTGGGGCGAGCTTCCACGGCACGTGCAACACTGACAGTCCAAGGGTCTGATTTCTGGTCATCCATCATGTGACATGCTGATGGACTATGACTTTGCAAAGGTATTACTAATATTATAATAACCGAATCAATTGTCACTGTGCACATGATGGTTGTGGCTCTGCTCTCTCCAGGAACACCTACAGCTCCAGAGGTGTAATGGATTTAAACTGGAAAAGGGGAGTTTTTTTTGTTAGACATTAGGAAGAAATTCTTCCCTGCGAGGGTGGTAAGACACTGGTCCAGGTTGCCCAAAGAATTACAGAATCAGAGCTGCAAGGGATAGCTACAGATCATCTAGTCCACCCCCCTTGCTAGAGCAGGATCACCTAGAGCATAGTACACATGACTGCATCCAGGTGGGTTCTGAATGTCTCCAGAGAAGGACACTCCCCAACCCCTATGGGCAGCCTGTTCCAGTGCTTTCTCACCCTCACAGTAAAGAAGTTTTTCATGTTTATATTTACCTTCTGTGTTGCAGTTTATGCCCATTGATCCTCATCCTGCTGCAGGGCACTTCTGAAAAGAGTATGGCTCCATGCTCTACCCTTGCCCTTTAGATATCTATACACTTTGGTAAGGTCTTGCCTCAGTCTTCTCTCCAGGCTAAACAGTCCCATCTCTCTCAACCTTTCTTGGTAAGAGAGATGCTCCAGTTCCTCAGTCATCTTTGTTGCCCTTCATTGGACTCTCTCCAGAAGTTCCCTTGCTTTCTTGAAGTGGGGAGCCCAGAACTGAACACAGTATTCCAGCTGTGGCAACACTAGGGAAGAATAGACAGGGAGGATGATCTCCCTCTACATACTGGCCACACTCTTCCTAATGCATCCCAGTATACCATTGGTCTTCTTAGCCACAAGGGCATAATGCTGGCTCAAAGTTGTGGAATGTCATGGATGCCTCATCCCTGGAAGAGTTCAAGGCCAGGCTGGAGGAGGCTTGGAGCAACCCGGTCTAGTGGGAGATGTCCCTGCCCACACAGGAGTTGGAAGTAAAAGATCTTTAAGGTCCTTTCCAATCCAAACCATTCCATGATACCATGATGCTACAATTTGTTTCTGAGTGACAGGCATGAGTACGTGTGGACAGGCATGAGTACATGACGGTGACCACTCAGAAGGAAGGGCTCACTTAATCCCTGCATCTTTTGGGCAGCCATCTTCTTCTGTCCCTGCCTAACTGTTCAATGAAACATTTCCCTTCATAAGCCAAAATTCCTACATATACATAGTCATAATATCTACATATAGAGAAGCACAGGTATTTTGTAGTAGTTTCTTTTTCTCCACAGGAAGCCTTCACACGTCCCCATTTAATAATTATTATAGCAGAACACATAGATGCAATTTTTAACAATACCTTGTAATTTGCTAGTGTAAGCAGATCTGAAGCATATTAATATGCACTGACACCCTTAGGCACCTGGTGTGATCCTGGGTGTGCCTTATACAGGAACAGGAGCTGGACTTCATGATCCTGATGGGTCCCTTCCAACTTGGCATAGTCTAGGATTCTGATTCTATGTAACAGCAGTATATTTAAAGGACACGATAATAAATTCTGCAGTACAATCTATGTGTAAAGAATACATACGGCCTCCATATGATTACAAAATTAATTCTGCATGTGCAGCAGTATCAAAAATCAAGGACAAATCCATTTATATCAGTTTGTCACTAAAATCTAAAATGTAATAGCACATTATAAACCAAAGAAGACTTCTTCCTGAGTATGAGAATAGATCAAATTCCCAGCCATGAATAGAATAGCTAGGTCAACCAATACTGCCACCTTCCCCCCAAACCACTTTTTTTTTATTAACTTGTGGTAGTAGGAACTGGGACTTCCAGACATATTCTGCTAGCATTGCCAATATGATGGGCCTCCTGAGCTATCTAGACAGTTAA
Source organism: Phaethornis superciliosus (assembly GCA_023637945.1). Classification (NCBI taxonomy): domain Eukaryota; kingdom Metazoa; phylum Chordata; class Aves; order Apodiformes; family Trochilidae; genus Phaethornis; species Phaethornis superciliosus. Next base: position 10,493,879 of record JAJQWJ010000011.1, read on the forward strand.
AAACATTAGGCTCTGCCTGTCCATAAATAAAAATCTGCTTTTATATGATGTCTTCCTTGCCAAGATCTTAGAAGACACCACAGATTTCTTTAATGCCTGCCAATATGTAATCATAGTGCAACTCTTGTTTTACTTTGGAACTTATTTCCCCTGAACCAGAAGCTTTAGTCTAATTTATTGCAGAAGCTTTGAGTGTTGGGTTCATCTGCTTTAAGCTAGCCTGGACTCAGTATACTGCACAACTGCTGCTTTTCTTTGTCTCTCTGGTATTTTTTTAGCACATTGTCTCTCCCAGAGTTTGTGGATCTGGAACCCAGCTACCCATTTGTCCCCACACTCACAGACTGGTGCTGACACAGGAGATACTGCAGTAGGTAAAGCACACTCTCTAAATTAGGGATTTTGCTTTTGTAAAAGAAATGTAATGAACACAGAGATGCCTTCATCTTCCCCATGATTCAGGTGTATTATTCTTCTCCTTTTAAAACAGGTAAACTAAAACAAGAAAACCACACTAACTAACGTTAGTGTCCCAATCTTCAGTTCACTCCATCCTTGGAATCCTCAAAGAATTATTTTCACATTTTGTTTTCTTTCCCTTCTCCTTCCACTGCCTTGTTAAACTCTTCCATTCCCCATATTTGACCCAGATGTAAAAGTCCTTGCCCTGATTCAGCTACTTCAGTAATAGCTTCTGCTTTCCTAAACCTTAACAGCCTCCTCTATCCTGAGATCAACCCCCAGTCCCAGACGGACATTTTTGCCCCTGATATCCTAATATTGCTGGAAGTCAGAACTTTCTCTAAAGCCATGTTGTTGTAATAGAGATCCTCCCACCTTTCTCCTCAACAGAAGCTGAGCCTGGTAAAGGGGAAGAGGCAACAAAATTTGGAGTACATTGCAAACCAGCCTGCCTCTTGATAAGTTTACCCAGAAGGTATAATATTCGCAATAGTTAATTGTCATGAAGAATTCCTAAACAACATGTAGATTCTCTACAAAGAGAAAAGCTGGGGCTTTGCAATTATACATCCAAACATGAAACTCCTACACTGTTAAGGTGAAAAATGCCAAACCAAAAAATATCAAGAATTAACCTCAGTTATACACATTGTCCTTAGGAAAATATCTTCCTCTTATTTCAGCAGTTCCCTCAGTAAGTTTTTCAATATGGTGGTTACAGTGCACAACTCCTGCCTCAATTCTCTGCTGCTGCCTTTTTTTTCCCCAAGATTTTGGTGTGTTTCCCATACACGTGTGTGGATGCTATCTATGGCATAGCTCTGTTTCTGAATATACATACCTGTGCACACACAAATATCTATACATGTAAAATTTGATCTGCAAAATAATATTTTTTTCCATAAGAATATAGAAACTGTAGAATTGTATCAAAGATATATTAACCTCTAATTATCAGAAGATTCCTCTCTATGACAAAAGTAGTCAGGATTTGTTCACTTTTCTGTACCATAAGCCTTCTTACTGGATCCGCTATGTTCCAATACTACTTTTTCAGTGAAAAGTATTTTGTTTTCAAAGGACATGCAGACCATTCATGGGGAAAGAAAGCAATCTGAGCAAAAACCTAGTGATTATACAGAAGTAAGAGGCATTGACAGGAATATAAAAAGTGTCTCAACATTACTGTTTTGAAACTGTATGTAGGCTGTGCAAAAGAAGAAAAACTCTAAACAAGGCAAAATAAAGGAACTAAGAGACAGATGCTGATTTGGGGTAAGCTCTCTAGAACATAAACTCATGAGCCCATTAACTGTCATGAAATGTCTGTGAAATACAGTCAATAGTCTTCATCACTTTTCACCACAAGACCAGCCAACTATTCAGAATAAACTGCTTGAATCTAATCTCAAATGCAAAAAGCAAGTTATGCTCATGAATAGTCTGGAATTCATTATGATAATTACAACACTAGTAACCAGTTAAATACATGCAAATGCTGACAAGCCATAGAATCTAATTTCATAGTTTTTTAGACTTTGATCTTTATGGGTCTTTATGGATAATAGACTGATAATATTCTGTACAAAGCACTGGGGTTCAAGACCCAAGATGCATTTTGCATCACTCTCTCTCTCTCCCTACTCATCCAAGTTTCTCGATCATGTTTATCTCTGTTGGCTACTTGAAATCTGAAATCTGAAGAACAACATACTAAGTAAAATTTATGTGAAATGTTCAGATAATAATATGAATATAGAAAATTAATTTATAATGAGGATGGTCTTTTGTATGTTTTTTTTTTGTACTGTGATAACGGTTCCAGCTAAGGAATTTAATATTAATTGACTGTTACACCATTTTTTTACTTGTTTGTAGAGGAAACTTTAAAGCAACATACTCCCAGTGGGATTATCTCAATGACTTCATAGGTCTTTTGCTTCTTCAGTGCTGAGAGAAATATTTCAGAGCTTTCTTAAAACAAATAAACAAATAAATCCTCCATGTGAATTTGAGTCCAGCATGACTTCCCTTCCTTTCTTTATCTAAAAAGACACAAAGCTAAGTCAGCGGCTTGCCTTCGGTCTGAAGGTACAGAAACCATTAGGATGTTAAAGGTCAACTGTACATTCAAGTGCTAGATGTAATCACCACAGGGACTAAAGTCAATTTGACCTGAGCTAGGGGAACACATTAACATTTGGAAGCTTAATTTCCCCTTTCTAATATCCTTAGTAGAGCTAAATTAGTTTCCCAGTTCTCATCTGAAGAGCAAACCAAAGTAAAGAAGTGGATCAATGACATTTTCACTACTATTCCCTTGAAACAGAAAGCAAGACTCAATGTCTGTGTGGTAGAAACAATTCTCCTGGCATGTCTCATGTCCCCATTTTGCTTATGCTGTCTTATACATACGAAAGCCAAACCAGTTTTCCTTAAAAAAGTTTCCCTAAGGAGTTACCTACTGAGTATTTTCCTCCTTAACTTCAGTGTGGGTTGTATGAGAAAGAAGCTTGGATGTTTCTAATTTTGTAATGTGCATGTACAAAACTATTGATTTTAAGCTCTCATAATTTTAAAATACTACTTAATTGTCTTCAAACTGAGCTTTTTTTAAGTCTCTCTGAAGATCAAAAAAGAAGAGCAGCTTGAAGTTTCTAATTTCAGGAACTTTTGCTAGCGCAGTTCTAGTTTGTATGTGTGGAAAATGTATTTTTATTCTGCTTGCATAACAAATTGAACAATTTTTCCCAATTTTTAAAATAATAAATTCTAGCCTAGAAATTAAGAAAAAAATATTTTAAATTAATAAATCATCTGCCAGAAGAAGTTGCAAACAGAATGCTAGTACTGAGGTGTGCATGTCACATAAATTAAAGCGATCATTATAGATGATTAGGTTAAAAGATTATGATTATTGTTAACAATAATAAAATACAGCGAGTCCCTGCCAGTCTATAAAAGAGGTTTAGGGACTGCTAAAGAACAGTCTTTTGACATCTTGCCAGAAGATACTTATACATCACAACAGAAATATAGAAATATAGTTATTTCAGATGGGTAAATGATATAGAATTCTATGACTGTCTTTTCTTGGAAGTTCCTGGTCCTCAGAGGTCCAGGTCAGTGGGGAGGAAAAAAACCCAAAATAATATACAACTTGGTGCCAGCAAATAATTAGAAGAAAGACTCAATGACCATTAAGTAAAAATAGATATAATAGAGACTTCTTTATAGTGAAATGAGGCTTTAGCATGGAGTCCACAAACGCTAATCATTTGCAAAAGCTTCGGCAGATATGTTTACTCCTATAAACCTCAAAGATGTTTTGAGCTCTAAAAGATGCTCATGGTGGAACCTCTTCTTCTTTTAACCCTTCAAACAGGCTGGTGAAGAGCACAGCAGAGAGACTCAAAGTTCCTGGGCAGACATCGATGAACATGAAAGAATCACGCCTCAATGACTTTGCACCTGAAATATTTGCCATGAACCCTAAATGTTTTATGCTGAATCTGCTAAGGTTTTTAAAACTAGAATCAGAGAGTACATCTAAAAAAAAAAAAAAAAGAAAAAAAAAAAAAGATGTGGGGGGGTGCAGCCAGGTTTATATGGAAGACACTGGGTCAAAGAGATAGAGCTAAGCTGATTGAAATGAAGTGCACATAAACCTACCACAGCCTGCTGCAAAGTAGTCAGCCAGTATCAATCCATAGCCTTCAGATTGATGGCAACAAAGCCACAGCCTGTAGCCACAGTGCCTTTTTCTCATTTTGTACTCAGTAAATTTACTCATAGGCAAAATGCTTTTCTGTAATAGTCTATGTGATAGATTTTCTAAACACTAGCATAAAATTTTTGGTTTCTGTGCAATATATACTTCTCAGAAACAATCCTAAGGATCCTTGAGCCTATACTCTATAAGTTACAGTTTCTTTCAAAAATATCAGCTATGCAGCAGTGCGTCAGAAATTTTCTTTCTGGATACCTGGTTCCAAAGTAAAGTTAAAGCTATGGCTTCACTTCAACTTTGAGTTTAAATAAGAATGTGATTTCAGCCAGGTAGTTGGCTGAAACAGGACCAAAGTAAGCAATCAAAGTTTGTTCCATTAACATGAGTGATGCTATAGGTATTGGAAATAACTCTCAAGTCAGACATGAACCATTTTGTCCTGGTTAAAAATCAGGTTGCCTCAGGTTTCCTGATCTCCTTGAGAAAGAAATCAAGGGGTACAAGCAGGGAAGCCTGACCAAATCTGAACAAGCCCCTGGGAACATCCTCTCTTCTCAATTCTTCTGGCAATGTTAAATATATGCTACAAAAAACCCTCAGTGAATCTACCATTTAACCATTTTTATCTTCTAGTTTTTAACTTCTAAGACTTTGAGACGGAAGATGGGTTATGAATGTAGATACATCAGAAAAGCCAATACAATATTAAAGGCTAAAAGTGAACTCCAAACCTCTGCAGACTTTCACTGTGTCAACCCACATCACACAAAGCTGAAGTTTTCACACATAGACATACACACACATTCACTTAATCTTCGGCTGTATGCCTTGACTTTTTACATGCAGAAAAATATCTACTTCCAAACCAAGGGTTTACATAAAACGTCTAATTCATATTATTTACTGTTTTATCATCCTGGCAGTGTAAACATTTCACTTGAAAGATCCTGAATCTTTCCCAACTTTCAAGTTTTTTGGGGGTGGTGATGTGGCTTGTCAGTGTTTTTAACTCCTTCACCAAGTACATAAAATAAAAAATAGTAAAGCCAACTATTGATGGACTAATTAACAATGTTAGTATTTTTGTTTTAAGTACCTTTTTTCCAAGGACCTACAGGAGTGGAGGTATCCTTGTCTAACCAAATGCCATTTGGATTTTGATGCATTACTTGAACCTCAAAGTCATTTGTAAGTTCTGATCTCATGCAAGCTCTGACATCCAGTTCTGTAATGTCCTCAAACCACTGTATTGCTTATACTGCAGATGTATTTTTATCATCTGGCACCTAGAAATGCCACCCAGATTTATATTAACAAAAATAGACATTTATCAATAGCAAGAACCAGAAGGACTTCCAATGAAAACTTCATGGTAGTTCAGAAGCTTTGGTACAGTAACAGATCCTGTTGCTTGAAAGCTGGAGAACCAACCCAGAGGATATTTTTCTTTCTGGCTCTATCTTCTCACCAATTTTGCATCTCAAAGACATGCACCAGCTCTGATTTCTTTAGTCTTCCCAACTCCTGCCAATACAACTGGCACCCCAGAGGTGAGGTTAAGCTTGGTGACCAGTGGGAAAGAAGCTTGCCTGGAGAGTTGCTAGCGTTAAAGGAAAAGTAGCTGACTGTGGAAACAAGCTGGGACAGAAAAGAAAATATCTGCCTTTTCTTGAGGTGCTCTCCCTGGCTGCAAAGGGTGGTTAGTACAGAGGAAATCCAAAAATCATATAATGAAGCCCAAGCAGAAGTTTCAACTTTCGATCACCCTACAGATTAAGTTGCAATTAATATTTTCAGACACTAATTCCATTTTTTTTACAAGACATTATTAAACTGGCAGCATAGCTGCTCCTAACCTTTCCTGTCATTGAGAGAACTTATTTGCTCAAATGGGAAGACAAAAAGGACAAAAGAGAATGTGGGAGTCAGCAGCAGATGGAATGCAGATGTGTATACGGAGCCATTGTTTTCTTTGCTCTGAGTTCACTGCAGCTGTGGAAACAGAGCCCAACATTTACAACTTTATCACTGCGTATTATTAATTGGAAAAAAAAAATAGGGGGAAAACATGAGATTGCATAATCAGCACTTTTGGCTTCATGTCCACATGTAAGTGACATGAGCAGAAAACAATTCAACTAAATATTTTGCACATCAACCACAAATCCAGACATTGCCCCCAAGTTCTGGGCTCTCAGCAAAACCAGATCCCGTTGTATATTACACCTAATCAACATTTTACAAGGAAAAGAAATGCACTGCTCTGAGTTGAAGACTATCTTGGACATACACTGCCAAAAAGAGAAGTTCACATAAACAGCCTTTCCCTGAGCATTTTCCTTAGTTACAGCAAGCAAATGGCAAAGCAAACCCAACTAATTTTTTAAAATTATTTTTTTAGTCCTGCTTTGGCCACTTTCACAGGAGGAAAATGAGATAAATGGAGTCTAAAAGGCATAAAGTAGCATGCAGAAGAATTGCCCCCCTTTGGGTACTTCAAAACCTGCCCTGCAGGCCCTGTTGCAAGCACTGCAGGAGGCTGGAGCAAGGGCTGCGTGCCAGGACAGGGACACGGCACACACCAGCTTGGAAAGGCTGCTCTGTGTCATACAGCACATAGCTCCTCAGCACTGAAAATGTGTAAAAGTGGCTTTCATTGTAACCTGCGTGTTCACAGTTGGGCTGGAAAGAATACCAGCTCAGACACTATTAATATCCTAGACTGGTCATTCTTACAGAAGGGGCAAATTTCAACATGTCTCATTGAAGTATTTTGCCTAAAAGAATATATTATTTGGTAATAGCAATACAATTTTCACATGACCAGGAAAAAAAAAAAAGCAAGCCATGTGTACATACAAAATATTTTTCAGCTAAAATCTCAAGGTTGAGACTCAATTCTGTGACACTTTGGGAAAACTACTTCATCTTTATAAAAGAAGAATTTATTCAGTGAGTGCACCTAAGGGATATGAAAGAAATTAATTAAATTGTTGCTTTTCACAAGATGACATCTTTAATAAAAATGACATATTCAAGAGCAGATCTTAAGGTGGCAGCTGAACAGTTATTTTCTTACCTTACACTTTAATTAAAGTACCCATTTTGACCATTTATTACTATTTTTGCATTAATATTTTCCTTATGTATTATTCATATATACACCGCTTAGAGTTTGTATCAATCTAAATGCTGTACACTGACCTTAAATTGACAGCAAGGATGACTGAAGACAAAATGACAAGATGTAAAACAGGTTAACTAATACCACAGCAAGGTTTTATATGTTATAATTTGAGAAAGGTAATTGCTTTATAATTAAAAAACATTATGACATTGAAAAAAATCAGAAACATCCCAAGTGTTTTACATACCTTCATACTGCACTCAAACTTTGTGAAAGCAATAATTTTCTACTACACACTGAATAACCACATAAACATACAATTTCTGAGTGTGACATTGGAGAACGTCATAGTTTCATCATTTCACAGAACTTAAGTGTATCATATACCATTAAGTTTCTCTTGAAACCTTAGATTAGTCTTTAAGACTAATTTAAACATAGAGATAAATTATTATTGAGAGTATGCTAATCAAGTGGTAATGGCCACAAACTCTCTTTAATGTTTATAATATTCCCATTGAGCTCTACGATATAGCTCAAACAGAAATGTGTCAAAGCAGCTCTTACAGGAAAGAGAGAACAGATTCTAGCCTTAATCAATATGTAGCCACATGAATAGAAGTATCAATTCCATCAATTTCAATTGAATACTCTTTTAGATAAATTTTTGTTCAGTTTTATCAAAATCTCAAAATGATCCCCTGAATTAATGCCTGAAATTCCTTTTCTAGTGCAGAGATTCATTGTAAATTCTGATTAATTAAAAAATATTCTTGGATTATTTTTTCTGTTTCATCTCTACTTTGCTCTTCTATTTGTTCTACTTAATGTGGTCTGTTTTATAACATTATTGCAAAACACGTATATTTGCATAAAAAAATAATTATTAACTCTCATACATTGCACATCAATTAAACATAGCAGGATATCCACCTAGAGCAACATAACATTGCTGAGCATTTGCGTTCAAAACTTAATTACAAATTTCTAGACACTTGTACTTGATATGGCTGACACTGCACATTAAGTGATAAACTTACTCAAAACTAACACAGCGAGTGCACAAAATGCTTTATCCACTTAAGCAACTTTGAGCTTCACAAAGACTGCAGTGCTCACCCAGACACCTCCTGTTCAACATCTTTATCACCAGCATTATGGTCATTGAGATGCCCTTTGCTACAAATATCCTGGGACAGACAAATGCCAGAAATAATTTCATACCACTCCAGAGCTTTTGCTAGAACTGAAGTAATTTCCCAAGAAAAGCTACAGCCCTGCTAATCTGAACAACTTTATCTGGGTGGAAGAAAAAAGGCATTTTGAGTTTTCAGCAACACAGTCAGTTTTCTGGGCTGATATTTCATGGCAATAGCAGTGGCACTGAATCACTAGCCAAAGGAATAACCTTGACTTGAAAGAGGGCTGGGAGCCAACAGACATGCTGTCTTTTGAGCTTGGTGTAGTTTTTAGCATGAGCATTGCAACTGAACTTGAATTCTTTTGTCCTTTTGACATGTTCATATTAATGTCAGTCTTTTTTGTTTCTCATCCCTGTAAGTGGGGACAGTGCTGTGTCCCTCAGATAGCACAGGTAACACTTTTTCGTCTTCTGACAAGAAACATCAGCAGGATGCAAAGGAGCATCACCCTCATGCTAACACCAGTTTGCAGCTGCATTTGGTAAAACACAGCACTTACAAGCATCTACTTATTTATACTGATTGCAGGTAGTTACCTGGGAATTCAGTAACATATTGCTGCCTTCTGAACTAGTACTACTTCATTAAATTCAGACTGTTGTTAGCACTACTGGATTTTCTTTCCTCCTTGCCAATTCACTTGAGAAATACAATACTAAGATCCCTTTTTCAGAACCGACCACAACATTCAAGTTCATTTTTTGGTTAAGATAACAACTGGTGTTGAAGGCCCTGTGTGCAATTCCCAAATAAATCTTGTGCTGGCACAGTGAAGTATTTTATTAACCTGGCTCCCAGATGAAAGGTTCCTGATTGACAACACGGGGAAATGAAACTTCTTTGTTTATTCACAGGAGGGATTCAACATGGAAATGCTTTCACTGCTGTCATCCAAGTGGATGTAGGTGTAGGTGTGCTTCAGTAGCAAAGGAAGGAAGGAGTGGGGAGCTGTGTTTCAGGGCTGTCAGTCATTTATGTGACAATTTTTAACAAACACATCAGAGATATTACATACTGGCTAATGTGGCATAAAAAGGAAACTAATGTCTGCATTCAAAGCACAATGTCTTTATTACTCTAGAGAATTTCAAATTTCTGTAAAGCAATGTAAGTGTGAAGGTAAATTGAACTCTTCTCCCACGTATCCTTAAGTGTTGTGGTTATCAGTTTCTTTCTCTCTTAAAAGCTCCCTATATTGGAACACAGAAGGAACAGAATAACTTCAGGAGGTATTGTGTCCAGCTCACTGCAACCCATACTCTTTAATAGGAATAAATACTAAAATGCCCTGAGATTCAGCTCCCACAACTACCTCCAAGGCAGCATGACTGCAGAAGCTCGGTACTTTACCAGCCTGTTTTCTGCACCTGTTTCCACAACCAAGGGCTTAAAGCTTCTACCTCTGCATTCTGCCCAAATTAGGCAAAGGTTAGGAAAAAATGTAAGGCTTATATGGGAAGCAGGAGTGTAGTGAAATTCTCTGTTTCAATGAAAGAAAATGGAATTAGAAAGCTTTCCATTTTAGTACCTGAAGAGAGCCTATAAGAAAACTAGGGAAGGACTTGTTACAAGGTGGTGTAGCAATAGGACAAGCGGTAATGGCTTTTAACTGGAAGAGGGGAGATTTAGGTTAGATATTAGGAAGAATTTCTTTCCTGTGAGGGTGGTGAGACACTGGCCCAGGTTTGCCCAGGGAAACTGTAAATGCCCCATCTCTGCATATATTTAAGGCTTGGTTGGATGGGGCTTGAAGCAAGCTGGTCTAGTGGGAGGGGTCCAGGCCCATGGTAGGGGATTGGAACTAAATGGTGCTCAAGGTACCTTCCAACCCAAGCCATTCTACAATCCTATGATTAATGCCACACATTTGATGGTTGCAAGATGCCAGGGCATGATGAAACCCTCTCACACCATTCTAATACACTTTTCCTTTTCCTTCAGTCTCCTACACCATGGAAAAGAACTAATAGAGTTAATAAGGGATGGAGGTTAACAGCATATCTGTTTTCAAGGCCTCCAAATGACTGAATAAGAAAGTGATTTCTATAAATGCTTCTTTATTTCCCTTTTAAATTTATCTGAACAAAACTATTAGTAAGATCTTGCATGTTACTGCTGCACACTCTTAATCCTTTCTAACATTCAGTAATTTCTCATTTATACTGCTCCTCACTGCTATGTTGCTTTACTCTTTGTGCTGCAGGAGTGTCCAAAAGCCTAACAGAATCTGAGACTACTGTGCAATAGGCATGGAAATAAAATGGAACATAAGATAGGAGGTAAATGGAAACAAGTGCCTAGTCATTGTTAGTCCAACAAAAATATAGAAACTATGTATCTCACATGTATTATATTATAGCATTTGTGTCTAAAACCAGACAAAGCATACATAAAATATTTGCTATAATATGTAAACATAGTAATTAAACCATGCCTTATTTAAGATGCTAGTAGGCTTTGATCCCAGACAGTATTCAGTAAGAATGACTCGTGTAATGTTCTAAGTTGGATAAGCTTAAGTGAAGTGTAAATTACACACAAAGTTGTCAGTATGCATTTAATATATCAAACAATTAAATCCTAGCACATTCCTGGAGCCCATGTATCAATGCCATCAATGTTGTATCCCTGACTTCTGTGGGGCTTTCTTCCCACAGAAGAGACCTTTTTTAATAGCGTCTTATTAGCATCACTTTCCCTATGATAAATTATTTAAGGACAGATAGTCTCTTGAAAATGTGGATCACTCATACTGAGGTAGGAAGTATACTGCTCTCTCTATCTAATATTGTATACTATACTATAAAAGAATTTCAAGGCAAAGAGTAACTTGGCAGAGGTGGACAGAATTATCAGCCTGATTCAGACATCAAAACTCAAGATGAAATTTTCACTGAATTCACAAGGCACTTGTTCACGTCTCTTATTTTTATATTTTGAACATAGTTGCCCTTTTCATACTCAAAGGCACTCAGCTGAGTCACTGCCAGATGGAGACTTGATAGTAACTGTTCTACAGCAAACGAAAAGGCTCATTCAATCATATGTCTCCTGTTCAGCTGAACACTGGTCTTATTTTTTAAGTTCACTACATCTGACTCATGTATATTTTATGGAAAGACTGAGCACAAAGTAAGGTGTTGTGTATATTTTCATAGCCCATGAATTTCCATGAATAACTTCAACATCTGAAAAACCAAACCACCAATATATTGTAAATTAAAAGCAATTAATAAAAACTGAATTTAAATTGTGATCTTTCAGAATGTGAGGCATTGATTTTTGAAGATTTCCTTTGGACCTGTGCGAAATAAAGTCCTCTTCAAAAGTGAAAATAAAAGGTAGAAGTAGTGATTCTTTGAGAAACATTAGATGTTTAAGACAAAGGGAAACACATTTAGTATTCATTTAAGTGTTTGTTTCATTAAATATAGAGCTTTGACTCCGGAAGATTCCTTTGTATGGACAGATGTACACCAGCTTCAGTTCCTTGGAGGTAGGAGACCTTCCTTGATTGTGATGGGTTTAAACAACTGATCATCCTTGGAGTGATGCTTAAGTGTACTTCCAGTCTTTGCAACATGACAATTTTAGAAACCAGTCTATAAATGATTTTACAGCTAAAGACACTAATAGGTACCCAATGGGATTCTCAAAAACCAGTCTCTAAATCTCCATGAAATCAATCAAGTCACAGCAACTAAACACAGACCACTGATTCCTAATCAGCATTATCAGCCTTTCTTTAATGCACAGGAAAATATTGAAGAACCAACTGTTTCTCATGCAGCCTGGCCAGGGCAACTGACTTTGTTATGTGGGTACAAACTTATGTATACTTATGTGCATGGGGAGGTCTAATATGACATCTAAATCCTTAGAGTAGCATGGCAGCTTTTTTATTAGGACAAAATATGTGCACTGTCCTAAATGCTTATTTTGACAGAGAAGAACAGTAAATTGTTCTCTATTTTGACTTGTGATCCCCTTGCTCCAGTAGAACTGTATAATGTGTAAGTCAATACATGAATGATGTAATTCTCCCCTCTTTTTTTTTTTTTTCTTTTGTAAAAGTGAAATTAAAAGGGCATACTCTGTTTTCTCAGAGGCTCCAAACCAAAATTATCATCACCACATAAAAGCACCTCCTACACATTTGATCTTCAAACCTTATGGTTCCTTGTGGGAGCCAAGCATTTGTTTAAAAAGACAACAGTAAGACCAGAACCCATCACTCTTTTTCAAGCACAATTACTAAGTGGAACATTACTCAGTCAGTGGCATGTAACTTGTGGCTCCCAAATCCTTTACTGTCTTTCAAGCTTGTGAAATTATGGATCTCAGTGGTTAATAATCATGGCACTAATGTCAAAACCAACACAATGCCGTAATGCCAGACAACTGAAATATAATTTAGAGTCTGTTCTTATTATTTTCATCATTCATCTCAGTATGGGGAGAGTCAGAGATTGTGAAGGGAAAAATAGGGAAGAAGAAGAAATCAGGAGTGCTTCTTGTCTGCCATGAATGAAAGGACAAACTATTACCTTCCTTTTCAGGAACCAAGAGAGTTAAAAGGACAAGATAATCAGCACAAATGAATGCATGCACAGTAATTTGCTGATATTGTATACTATTGTTTGCATTCCCACTGTACAATACCACAGAGAGTTGATGAGTTGTGACAATGCCACAGAGCAATCATCATTTGGGAGCACATAAAGATGTTAATAAAACTGCCAAGTATCAGAACACCACATCTGTTTTGATTTGTTTGTATGAGATGCTTGCATCCACTAAGCAAATCTGTCTTCTCAGTGTAGCTCTAATGGGTCATATCAGAGGGAACCAGCCCAGAAAAAGCTGCAAACCCTTCAGGGAGCCTGTCAGCTAACTCAGTAGCTTCTTATCTGAATTTTCCAATTAATAGTAACAAGATATAACTCATTTGCACAGATTTTCCTCTAAAACCCTGAGTTTCCTGCAAAACAGATAATCAACAGCCCTCTTTTATATATAGGCACTTTGACAGAGAGAAATTATTCATCTCACAGAATTATAGAATCTAGAACCATGGAATGGTTTGGGTTGGAAGGGACCTTTAAAGGTGCAACCCCCCTGCAGTGAGCAGGGTCATTTTCAGCCAGATCAGGTTGGTCAGAGCCCTGTCCAACCTGACTTTGAAAGTTTCCAGGGATGGGACATCTACTACCTCTCTGGGCAACCTGTGGCACTGTTTCACCACCCTCAGTGTTAAAATTTGCTTCTTTACATCTAGTCTTAATCTCCCCTTTTTTAGTTTAAAACCATTACTCCTTGTTCTGTCACAACAGATCCTGCTAAGAGGTTAGTTCTGATCTTTCCTATAGGTCCCCATTAAGTACCTAAAGGCCACAATAAGGTCTCCAAGTAACCCAGCACCGAAGGCATCATTGTAGAGATAGCACTGATCTTCCCAGTCTAGCCCTGGGGCTCCACAAAAGCATAAATCCAGGATTATGTTCAGTGTCCCAAAGATGGAAAACAAAAGCTCTTCAAAAGGCAGCCTCACCCAAGGGAAGATTAGAAAATCAAGAATATCATTGAATGCACGATGCAAACTGATTTTCAGTTACAAAGTAGATCAGGTTTGAGTCTTGAAAATTTTCTCTACAGATTTTTATCCAGCTACATTAACCAAACATGAAACTTCCTCTACTGCATTTTCCCACTATCTACAAATGAGCTTAATAAACCATTGCCAACTTCAAAAATACTGTCTGACAGCAAGGGGCTTGTCAGGGATCAATTAATCAGGTTTCTCACCAGAGATGTTGCACAGTATAAAGCACATTTTCACCTTGTTGTGAGGCTGTGCCCCTGCAACTTAACCACACTACCTAAATGCAGCAGTTCTTCACTAAAAGTCCCGGATGACTAGTTCAATATTCAGCACATAATATATTATGAATTCTGGCAAAATTTGAATTCTGGTAATCTGGATGAATGACTGTAAAAGTCCTCAACAGTCCATTATATGTGCACCTTTTCATGTGCTCTAGAAACTGCAGGACCAACTTCTTAGCTTTTATTTTATTAAAATCAAACATCTGCTTTTCAAAACCAGGTTCACATATGCACATTCAACATCAAACTGCAAGGGAAGTGACTAAAGAGTCAGCAGCAACAAGATGGCAATAAGAGTGAAAGTTCTGCACCACCTAAGATCACATTCCTTGGCCAACTAAGAGTCTGGCCTAAACATGCATTTTGTCTCTGGCTAGGGAAAATGAAGTTTCTTCTATCTTTCTGCTGTCATCTGTTTAACCAACAGGGAATCAGTATTAATGGTCGTTTGGAGAAGCTGCATCAATCTCTTCTGGTAAGAATGGTGACTGCAGCACCATATTAGGAAGAAAGGAGATGAAAGAGAGAAGGGGAAGATGAAAAATCCATGGAAACCACTTTAGAATCAGAATGGAACTTATTAGTATCTTTGGTGCTTGATCTGGTTATTAACAGTACCCAAAACTTTGTCTTTCATAACTTTTAGTACACTTTTCTTTATATTTCCAGTTAGTATTTTAGACTTGAAGCCAGTAGTAAGTATTTTTATATAAACGCAGAGGTTTTTTTCTAAAAAAAAATATAGCTACTTATCTAAACTCAAAAGAAATCTGAAAAGTTTCAAATGTAGACGTGACAATATATAACAAGAGTGTGAAGGACTCTATGACCTAGCCAACAGACAACAAAAATTACTTCTCAGGCTTTTATTTCCTGGAAGACAAGAACTTTTTTCTGCTTTGGCAAGGGGGGCCAGGGGTGGGTTTTTTTGTAATGTCATTCAAGTTTCAGCAGTCCAGTAACTTTTCTGATATTTCTATCCTTCTGCCTTTTTCATTTACAGTTTGCATAATTTGGTAAAAAAAAAAAAAAGCGTGTTACAAACTAGTTTTCCGCGCTTTGTCCAAATGAGCATAGTTTGTAAATGCTGCCTCAGCATAAGAACAATAGAATAGCAAAGAACTGAATTATTATATTTAGAAATGGCATACACCCTGAGCCAGATGTGGAAAATCCTTAGCTGGACACACTGCCTCTTGAAATACATATGTTGGGTTCAGCTGTGGAACATGAAAGAAAGTTTTATGGTGGCTCATCCATTCTTTGGAACATTGCATAAGCTCCTTTCCCCTTTATTTTCATAATAGCACATAATTTTTTATGAACTATGGGTTTTTGAACCCTGTTTCTCTGACCCATTTACTGATTCTCATTTGCTTCTTTGAAATTGTATCTCATACACGAGGACTAATTCATGATCCTCATCTGTCAAGAAAAACTAACCAACAAAAACCCTATGGCAGTAACATACTATTTGTTACCAATGCAACAGGTCAACTCAAAAGACAAGTTTCCACTGAATGTTAATATCGGGGTTACATGGAGACAATTGTATTCTGACATATTAGAAGCAGTAAAGCTCAAAGAGCTTTTAATTGATTTTTTATATACCTTAGCCACTCCCAAATATACAATAGAAAAGGAACAAGAGAATAATATCTTCTCTTTCAGTGTGGGTTAATGCAAATCCTAATTTCCACCAGAAAAATAAAAACATAGCTTTATATGCCTATGCATCTTACTGCATATCTGGAATTAGGGATGACAGTGGAACACAGGCTGTTCTGAGGCTAGTCCAGGCTGTCAGTACTTCATAGTCTGCACAAGGTTTTGTAGTATTATGGAAAAACAAATATCTAATGCAAGGCATTTCATACAGCCCCTGAATATGGCTCAGTCCAACATAGCTAAATGGGCCTGCATTAAGTACAGTTCCTAGAATCCTCCAGATTTTTCCAGTTTCTAGTGTCTTTCCCCCCCTCCACTGTTTCCCATATGTCTTCATCCTCATTCCTGTGGGATGAAAGAAAAATCCCCATGCTGGAAGATGCAGCTGCAATTCTAGAACCTAAAGTAGTATGATTGGTTTGACAAGGAAACATCTACTTTTCCTCTGAGATTACCTGCATTATCTGTACAAGATCTGAAGTAGCAATGCTAGCAACTCAAAATTAAGACATTAGCTTCACTATGATTTAGAGCACTTGCTTATGAACAAACCTCCTTTTTATTTCATTTACTGCAGAAAAATCTCTCACCAGTATTCCTATAGAGAATATAAATATCCCTTGCATCAACTACACTTACAGATACTATGCACTGGAGGAAAAGCTTTGCTGAGTTACTGGAGTTCCTTACTGGGTTCACTGGGACCAAACTAATAAAAGACACATAGATTCGCCTACAAGAAGTTCTGATTTGCCTTCTACTCTGGATTATATGGTTTTCTTCAGCATATTTGCTGCATCTTCTACAGGTTTCCCACATTTCAAACAGCTTATAACTAGACAGCCAGATGGATACTCACATTGCTAACTTTTTCCGCTGCATGTTAGACTTCTCCAGTAAACTAAAAGCTCTTTAGTAAAGTCAGAGTAATTAAATTTGGTCAGCTTTCCAGTGAAATAATATTTCCATTAAAAAAAAAACCATTAGACTACCCCATGAAATCCAACCTTTTAGTGGAAAAAGTACTATCAAAAATTTAAATTGGAAAATATCTTTGAAGAGACAAACAGGTCAGCCTTTATCATTAGCACCATGGCCTGAAACCTGAGGAAGCCAGCATCTCTTATAAGGTGCTCTTTTTAATATGTTCACTGACAAGGGCCTCAAACTACACTGCAAATGAGAATTCTAACTCTTGCTCTGCAGACACAGTCTCCAAGTTCAAGAACTTTACAGCACATTCAGCAGAGAAACAGAGAGACTCATTTTAATCACAGCTACAGTATTTACAAGGGACAATGGACAGATAGGGTCAAGTTCCTACATTCAGGTTCTCAGTTCTGATCACAGTCTCAAAACCAGGTTCTTTAACATTAGAAGTTAAATGGTTTGTGAGAAATGACCACCACCACCTGAAACTCCTGTTTTTTTCTGTGTCTCATGCGTCATTACAAGGTGGGAGACTTTCCAATGTCCAAAAAAAAAAAAAAAAAGAGAAAACGATCTCTATCTCTAATATGACAGAAAGACATAAACAGAAATGGTAAAATAGAAGTTCAGTGACGTAGGAAGAGTTCAGAGGTTTACACAACCTCTAATACAGTTACAGATATTCCACTGACAAAAACCAAAGAGCCAACAAAATAAAAATCACTGTATTTTGCTCATCCACCTGTTTTTCCTTTGCTTTTCTAACTGAAAAAAAAAAAAAAGTTATGTTAAAAATGTCAAGTGTTTGACTATTACGGAGCTCCTGATTAGCCTATAGATGGAGAAAAAAAAGATGGAAATTAGATTGCTGAAAAAGTGGATTCATGCAAAGCATACTATACCTTTTAATAAACCCTCAAAATGCATGTACATTATTTCATGCTCTCACCAGAAAGAACTTTTTCTCCCACTCACTCCCCTGGGGAATGTTTTTACAAAATTGCACTTCTCAATAACTCCTACTTCAAAAGTTTTCCCTATAATTTTCATGTTTTTTCAGCTGTTTGTTTTAAAAGCACTTGATGTCCTTTTACTACCTGCACGTAGTTTTTTTTTTTTCTAGAAAAGAACCACCCTAAAATTAAACACTACACCTGCATATTGCACTTTTCCTTCCTAAAGTAAACTGGTAGATAATGGAGCAAAATACGGATTCAGGAAAGGTGGAATTTCTCTGTTTTCTGTCTCAAGCTTCCTCTGAGATGCATGACAAAGTATAAAGGACTCATTTAAAAAGGGCCATCCTCTTTATGTCTTGATACTGTGTTGAGTTTTAGGTCCTTCACTATAAGAAAGCTGCTGAGTTTCTGGAGCATGTCTAGAGAAGGGGAATGAAACTGCTGCAGGGTCTAGAGCAAAAGCTTTATGAGGAGCAGATGAGGGAACTGGGATTGCTCAGTCTGGAGGAGGCTGAGGTGGGACCTTATTGTTCTCTACAACCACCTGAAAGGAGGTTATAGTGAGGTGAGGCTTGGTCTTTCAAGTAACTACTAATAGAAAGATAGGAAACGTCTTCAAGTTTCTCCAGGAGAAGTTTAGATTGGATATCAGGAAAAAATTCTTCACTGAAAGTGTGAGCAAGCATTGGAACAGGCTGTCCAGAGAAGTGGTGGAATCAGCATCCCTTGGAGGTATTAAAAAAATGTGTGGATGTGACACTTCAGGAATCATTGAGTGGAAATGGTAGTCTGGAGTTGACAGTTGAACTTGACTATCTTAGAGGTCTTTTCCAAACTTAATTATTCTGTGATCTTGTTCTCCCTACCTTCTGTCTACCTTTTCTGCCCATGGCAGAGAAAATTTGCCTCAGTCCTAGGAGAAACCTAGCTTCAATGATATTTAATATAATACCCCAGATTGTGGCCAAAGTTGGCAAGACAAAATTATATTCCCTTTTTCTCCCTCTGGCACCTGTACAGTAATCTCTGCCTTCACAAAGGTGTGAGATCTGAGCAAGGCACAGGTATCTAAAGCCACATAGCTAAGCTAAAATGAATTTATCTGCAACAGCTCTCTCTTCATTTTAGCAAACCACAATAATAATTAAGTTCTCCTCCTCTCGCAGAGCACTGTGAACCCAATGTCTCCAAGGCTGTGGGAAATCCTTGGACAGAAGCAGCTACCACGGGCCAGCACTTTAAGACTGAAGAAGCTGCAGTGTCCATGGTTCATTGACTTTCCCAAATGTCTGTGATGAGTGTTACAGATACTGATTTCTCATCCTTTATGGCTCTGAAAATGACTCTCCTAGAGTGAGTCCAAGGTGGGAGGGTAGGTTACAACAAAGAAGGAGAAAATGGGGAAGTCAGACCCATCTTTCCTATTTCTTTCCTTTTGCCATCTACCTGCATCACCAACCAGTGTCTTGGTACTATTGGGGCTCTTTTTCAGCATGAGGACAGCACACTCTCTGTCCTAGAAACTGTTTTTCTCGTAGCTCAATGGCAGGTTGAACTCTTGCTTCACTGGCTCTTGCACCTACACATCATCCACCTACACAAACCAAGACACAATTTCTCTCCTTCCTTAAATAAGGGGTTGATGAGGTGCACATTTACAAGCAAGCGGTAAAACACACAGCCTGTGAAGATTTTTTTTCTTAAAGTCTAACAACTGTGTGCCATTGATAGTAAATAGGTTAAATCATCTATGTCCTTGAAGGGGAAAAATCTGTTCTCTCCTTATCATGTTTTCTGGCATGCCAATCTCTAGTTGTACTAGGCAAATTGAGAAAACTCAGGTTTTTTGCCAGGATCCTCAGTCCCAACACAGGACAGAAAGCAGGAGGGGTCATGCAGTTAATTGCTGTGTGTTTGTGTGTGTAAATTTCTCTGGTTTTTCCGTATTAGCTGTCTCCTAGTGCCCTAAATGGACTATCTGAGTTTATTTAGATTTATTTAACTAAACAACTCATTTAAGAAAATCCACATTGTTATTTCTAAAGAGAATTTCAAATTATGGCTTTAAGGGAATGATATTTTATGTTTAACAAATTATTCACATTTTAATAAGTCATATCTTTTCCTCTAATCATAGCTAAATCATGTGTGTGTATTAAAGCCTTCACTGGCTTCTAAATTTATGTTCATTTAGCTAGCAAAATAAAGACATAGCAATGCAAAAATACACCAAAGGAAAAATGATGCTTCCAAAGTGTACACTGAATACGAGGAAAAACAGTCTTTAACAGTTAGGAAAATTAGTAAATCATCTACTTGGGACTTCCACTCTGGAGACAGAAGTTCTAGAACTGGTTAGGTCATCTGTTTGCTTTGTTTTCTGTTTGTGCCACACAACACATGGCCCCACATCTGTGACTTCATCAACATACCATGGTGGATCTCTGGCTCTTGACCAGCTTTATAAGGCTGACCTGAGCATTTGAAGAGTCATGATGAGTATAGAAAATGTAATAGTCTCCTATATGGTTGTATATCACCTTCTTCCTGCAGCCATGGAGAAGACATTGCCATGAGAGGAGGTGGCACATTGAGCCATATACTCAGCACAAGGGTGGGAGATGGAATAGAGTCACTGGTTGTCTTTGACAAAAAGAAGAAAATAAAAAATGTAAAATAAATTTTTGAAATAAAATTTTTTAACTGCAAGAACCACTAAAAGAAGCCTTTGTTTATACAGACTTATATTTACAGTAAACTTTTGTAAAGTTCATTTCTTTTGCTAAGGTTGCCTAAAAGAAATGATTGAAATTTATTATATGAAGTCTGCGGTGTTTGGACCATTTGCATTAAATATTTTAGTATGACTTTAAAGGATGTGAAGTTAAATTTATGCTCTGTGTTTAGTTCATTTAGACTCAGAATTTGAATACTTTCCAATATGAAGTCACTAACTAGTCTGCACTGGACCACTGTAAACCCAGCATATTTCCATTCATGTCAATGCAATTGATGTTAAGTTATTAATTGTGAAGGGCAGTTGATTTTGATGCACTGGAGGTTTTGGGGCAAGACAAATTGACTGCAATTAAACCATGGTTGTTAAAGCCCAAGCTGCTGAAAGATTTCTTTGAAAAGAAAACTGCTTATGCAGGAAAATATTTTTAGTTTGGATCAGCATACTATAGACAGACACAGTTTCTGTATGGCATTAGCAGCTGATAAGCTTGAAGCAGATGGTGGAGGGGAAATATTTTAATTCCATTCCTGCCTGGCCAGTGTTGTACCAGCACCAACTATTTCAGACATTTTTGCAGCATGGTAATATTTGCAAGTGTTTTCTTCAAAAATGTGCAAAACGTAATGCTAAGTACATAGGACTGTTTTGACAGAACTTATCAACTGCTACCAAACAGAGCAGATTCAGATCACACTTATTCCGTTTGCTAAATTCAGAATTTCCCACATGCAAGCCAAGGGTGTTATGCTAGACAAGAGTGAGGGGGTTGTACACTTGGTTTTTTTGTTGTTTTTTTTTTAAGCCAGCTACTATGGCCACGTACATTTTTTGCCAGATCAAAAGTTTGAGTGAGAAAACAAATTTATTTTCCACAGAAGATTGGTGGTAGAGAAAGTTAAATCTTTTTTATCTCCCTTGTTATCTTATTGTAGATACCAAACTTTACTTGGCATTTAGTATGCCATCATTTTCCCTTTTATATGGGAGACAAGACAGTTCTTTTAAAATCTACTTCCAATTATGTACATGATCATTTGGTATAAATCATTTTATAAATCATTTTAAAACTGGAACTTTTCTACCATCATTTTCATTTGGATGATTATTCCTAATACAGTAGTTGCACTTCACAAAAAAATTAGGTCGGGCAATACATTAAGAAGGCCAACAGACATCTATTCTACAGACTGTTCTATCAGCACTGCAGGGAAATTACAGTATTTATTTTTAGGACTAATGTATTTTTGAGTATGGAAGTTTTTCTGCTAGGAAGCCTTTTTAAAAGCTGGAAACTTCTTTAGAGCTTACTATTTTGAATACTGGAAGTTTAAAATCTTAAGCACCGTCTTATGAAAATTATGAGTAACATTGAATTTTACTGAAATAAAGGATTGTGCATAGAATCTTCCTAATTCAAAAGGATGCTTTAATATGAAAGAAGAAAGACAACAAAACCTGCTCATAAACCATAAACAAGAATCCCTGGCTGAGCGATAGATCTTGACCTTTCCAGTAATGCCATTTTAAATGAAGAAACTGACAACTTCAAATTTTTGTGATATAATCTTGATGGTTTCAGTCTAGTAAGGGATTATTTTCCCTATCTTCATCATAATCCATGTACTTTGGAGAAGAGAAGAATCCCCTATGAACATCTATGAACACGCATGGTTTATTCCTGAAACCAAAATCCAATATTGGTAATAAGTGACAAATCCATTTTGCTGGACATGATTCAGAATAAAATAAAGGTAATTTTACTAATAAAACCAGGTATCAGCTATAGTAGAAGAAACACCAGCATGCCTGATTGGTCATCTCTAATCTTTAACACCTAATAATGCCCCAACAGTAATCTTGTAGGCAATGTCCTTGCTTTAAACACCATATATCTACGTCAAAATACCTGAAAGCTCTAAACAGTCTTTAAAGAAAATGCCTTTATATGTCAGTGTCCATCAATTAGTGAAATTCTCAGCAGAGAAATAAAGCAATGAGAATATTAAAGAGCACACATGTACTTGTATTATTAAATACAGGGGCTGCACATGCATATTAGCTTTCTTGAAATACATCTGTGAGGAATAAGTAAAAACAATTGAGTTAATTGCATTTAGACTGATTATTTTCATATGGGTTGTAAATACATTATTAAGGTGAAATTTAGACACAGTACATGTCATTACCTCTGCAGACTGTGAATTTGTGCTAATTGCCTTTGGGAGAGGAGAGCAGAAAGTCAAAACTAACTTGAATTAGTGGAATAGCCTGAACTGAAGAGAAGGCAATTCATAACAACCACAGAGCAGTGCTACTAGGAAGGGAAAAAAAAACCCCAAAATCCAAAAAACCCAACTGCACAAACTTATTTTCTCACAGAATAAAAAGATATAGAGCTTACTGACAACTCATTCTGAAGATGAGTCAGCAATGATTTGTTGCTGTGAAAAAGTGTCATCTTATTGGGATGTCTAAAAGTGGCTAAGTAAAACAGATGGCATCCTGTTTAAAGTAAGGCAATAAAACAGCTGACAAAGGGGTTTCAGGTCCACTAGAGGAAAAAGAAATGCATTTGCTTCATATCCAACCATTCAGACCCAAGAGGAGACATACCTCAAACTTGGCTTTTATCTTATGATGTTTTAGGGTGGTTTGAGGGCACTTTGACCTGCACTGCACCAGTACATGGGTGTTCTAGCAGGAACAAACCCATTAGAATATTCATCTTGGTTGCAGATCACAGCTTAATGGCTAAAAATAGTAGGACAACACAATAGTGCGTTGTTCTTGAGACATTTCCTACCCATTAGGAGTGGAAAAAAAGTCATACACTCTTTGATGCACAGATGCTTTGGCTAGTTTTTCTGCTGAGGTAAATTTATGCCAGTAAAGGAGTTGCTGTACTGCCTTTCAATTACTCAACAGTGAAAATATTTCAGAAAACCTGGGGTTTAGAACAAAATATTTTAGGAAGCACTAGTCAAACTTCAGCTGGAACATTGTGTGCTGTTTTGGGCATCACTTTTCATGAAAAGTAGGCACAAATATAAAAATCTAGGTGGAAAGATGGAAAGAATGGATTTTGCTCAGGCTAGAGAGGGTAAGAGCAGACACATGATAATAGGCTTCAGATTTACAGATTTATAGATCTATAGCCTTTTTGTAACAATGTAGGAATTGTCAGAGATCATAGGCTTAAACCGCAGCAAGGAAGATGTAGGTTAGACAATTTAAAAGCCAAATAACTGGAATTACAACTAAGACTGGGTAGGGAAAGTGTGGAAATCTTTGTTGAAGGTATCTGTATCTGAACCAGAGCCATGGAAGACAACTGAGAAAAACCAACGTGAGCAGCACAGCATTTAACTTATTCCTTTAGCACAAAGAGGGCAAGTTCCTCCTTAAGGGAATCAGCTCCAGCAACATCAGCCATCCTGAACTGGGGCTGAACACAGGGTGTTGTTGTCATAAAAGAACATCTGCTTTTCAGAAAACACCTTGTTCTCATCTCAGATTGCAAACCAAAGTGTAACAAATTTTCCTGCTCTGCTAAGACAAGCTGGCAGTAGCAGAAAACTAAATTCCACAATTTGTAGTAAATGAATGAGGCAGAGTCTGGTGATATTAGAGAGGGTGATATTAGAATCTTGTATGAATAATCTTTCATATTTATCATATCACATCACTTATCATATCACATCATATCTAATTAGAAACTCATAAACTGTTTCCAAGTTCCTTAGGTTTGCTTCCTTTTTCAACACACTTAGGAATAGCACAGCCTTTTTGTAAAGCTTCCTCTTCTCTCTGGTAGTTTCACCTTTTCTCTTCCAATTTGAAAATAATTTCCTGATGGCAGGCTATGGGGTAAGAATAAATATTTATTAGAAAACTCTCCTTTGACAACAGTCTTTTAAAGTGCTTTAACTATTTTCAGAACTGTGCAGGGAGTATTAGCTATTATACTCCTCAAAGTATCCTAACTACTGTAAGCAACGATAATTAATCCAGTCTTAAAATACTCTGACAAGGCAGGTATAAATACTTTTACCTTAAAAATACAAAAACTGCATCCATGCATGTCAGTAGCTTATTATCATGAACATGAATTCTGATTGTGTCTGAAAGATACACAAAGATACTATTCAGACAAAAATACCTAAAGGATTAGAGAGATAATTAAAAGACAGGATGATATGATTCATTGCTGAGGACAAGACTTGATTTGGCTCCACTTTGTCTTGGTGCCAGAGACAAGGTAAGGACAGAAAGGAAGAAAATGGATTTAAAACTTGGTAGCTGAATTGGCCTGGGAAGCAGACCCAAAAGGACAACCTGCTGGGCTGGTATTCAGGAAAGCCTGGATGATGTTTGGCAGGGTGCAAAGGTTTAAGACTGATTCTAGTACAACCTGAAAGGCTCAAATATCTGGGGGGAGATAGTGTGAAAAACATGAAGTTGGCATCCTGATGGATAAATGCTGGTATTTTTTCCCAAGTAACAAGAGGAAACAATTTCAAGTTGCCCAGGGGAGGTTTAGTTAGGATGTTAGGAAAAACGCCTTCACAAAAAGGCCTGTCAGGGACTGGAATGGGCTGGCCATCAAAGCAGTGGAGTCATCATCCTTGGAGGGGATGACATCCCTGGAGAGGATGACATGTAGATGTGGTGCTGAGGGACATGGTTTAGTGGTGGACTTGGCAGTGCTGGGTTAGCAGTTAAATTGCATGATCATAAAGGTCTTTTCCAACAAAAATGATTCTGTGATTCTGTGAATGGAGGGAAGCATTGCACAGAGACCCAGTATTACTATGGATATAATAATTTCCTCTGCTTTTCCCCTAGATAGATGAGAGATGACAGAAGGAACTGGTCTGATTACATTTCAGAGACCTCCCCACTCCAAACCTGTAAGAGCAATGTCATCAGAAGATTCATTGATGCAGATGTGCAAATTGAAGCTTGGACAAGTTATGCTGCTTGCCCACAGCCATAAAGGCAATCCAAGAGAAGATTTAGACCAGGACAGATGTGGTAATTGTTGTAGTATGCTCTAACTACTCCCCAGCTCTCTCCAGCCCCAGTAAATAAACTTGCCATTGTCCTTGAAAGAAAAGCCAATAGAACTCTGGTGGACACAACTCCACATTTGTTATTTATTTCTCTAGCTTTCAGAAAGCATGCATAGTAAGGCTCAATGAATTTTATTCAAATTTTACACACAGGGGGAGCAGCCAGACATTTTAAGTACCAAACTAAGGCATCTTGAATCTCCTCATAAATGTCCATTTATCTCCCCTGACTGTCTCTTTATACATGTCCATACAGGGTAGTGGCAGGATTAGGGTATGTATTACTTGATTACTCCCCGGGGGGGGTACCTGCATTAAAAAGCGGCTTTTTGTGGTGCCAGCCATACTATTTTCACCTACTGCTGTTTTTCTTACACAAAACTTTGCATTATGAATACCAAAATTAATGTCTGGCATGAATACCTGAATCTGAAGACATTCAAACTGTTTGACTTTTTGTCTTCCATCCTTATATTCTATTAAATCAATTATTTTAACACAGAAACTTATTCTTTATTTATAATTACTATCGACTGACCTGCATTCAATTAGAAAATTTCTCTCTTCTCACACAAGCATCCCTACCATCACAGTTATGTTACTCTAATCTGATTTTCTGAAGCACACATACATCACAAGAAACACAGTTCAGGACACAGCTTCCTCCTAGTTAAAAAGGAAGGAAAAGAGATTGTTTACCATTTTCCCTCTTATGTGACAGGTGCCCTGATCCTGCACACATGAACCTGGGCAAATGATTCCAAGGTCAGAAAGTAAAATCTTTGTCATTGGACTGACTGCTTACTTTTTTTTTTCTTTTTTCTTCTCCTATATCTTGTTTTAACCCTAAATAAATTTATTACGAAGAAGAAAAATTTACTAAGGGGCAGAAATGTCCCCTAAGCTCTCTCTGCAAAAAACCCCCACCCATCTGTGACATGAAATAGTTTCACTCAGAACTATGTTACTCTGATTTTTCTTCTTTTAGGATGTCTTAGACTCCAACTTGTTTATCAAAAAAAAAAAAAAAAAAAAAGGAAAGTAGCCAGACTTAATTTTGCCTTACCTAAGCTCTGACTCACTATAGTTAGTGGTACAAAACCGTATGGTTTTGCTCCTGAAGTAAGCGAGTGGGTATGATTCAGTTATGTGGAGGAAGCACATTGAATAATGAAGTGTCACCCTGACATGACAGTCTTTCAGATTCAAAAGCACTATAAGGACTTGCACTAAAAAGCTACATCTATACCAACAACATAGTTAAACCAGCTTACTGGTAAAAATTATGCCTGGTTAACAAACACAGTGTTGGAAATAATAGCAAGAATTCAGAGTATTGATCTGGAGTGCACGTCAAGGTGACATTTGGTAGCAGAAGAGAATATCAAAAGGATGTTGAAGAAAGCCATTTGGCTTCTAGGAACAACACAGGTTAAAGCCTTGAGGTCAGTGTAGAAGACACTAACACACTACTTGAGCTACATTTCCCCGATGGAAAACAGCCTATGTTTTGCTTGGCAGAAATTTAATGTACTATAGAGAAAACTCTGAGCTCCAAGCAAGCAGAAACATTTTTTCAGCAAATGTCTATGAGAATATTTGACTCCCCCAAACAGAGGCAAAAAAGCCTCCTGCTGCTGGCGTCGAGTCTGCAACCAATCCAACCCTGGCAAGATTCATTCTGCAAATCCTTGACACAGCTGGATGAAGTAATCCCAAAACTTCAAGTTGATACCAAGAAGATGAAAACAGGAGCCGGTGACAATGGAAATACAATACACAAGCCACGTAATTATCTCCAGTGGCAAAAACATACAAAACATTGAAATCAGCAGAGAACCTTAAAACTCTGCAAGATGCTCCTTGCAGTTGCACCATGGGAAACACATTACTGCCAAAGGTTTTAAAAGGAAATCTGCTACAGAATAAAGACTCAACAGGCCTTTAACAGTGCCAAACAGCATTACCTAAGCTCTTAATCATGACTTAATAATGCATCACTTACACCATCTTTACCTAATATTACCAAGATGGCCAAATATTTCTCAGTTTATTGCAGAGGTTCATTCTTTTTAATCTTAAATTAAGGTTTTGCAATGTAAAAGGGCCAAAATTGTATGGTTACAAACAAAAAACCAAGGAAATGTTGTTCCCCTTCTGAACTTTATATAGGATTGAATTCTCATCTTCCTATTAAAATAAATCCCATATTGTAACAGCAGCAACAATGAAGAAGACAGGAATAAATCTGACAAACTGTAAAGCCACTGTGTACAGGTTTGGTAGAAGTGCAGGCAATTGCTCAGAATTTGAGCAAAGCTAAATTTAGTGGTGTTACATTCTTGCCAGTATTCTGCATTCTTAAAGAAACAAGACATTAAGGGGGATGTAATCTTATAATCTTAGTGTCTGAGGTTCAGACTGGTTATGAGGTCCATACACCAAACAGGCAAACACTCCAAATATTTTATTTTTCACTTGGAGTACTTCTGCAGGGGAGGAACAACATAGAAGTAAGTGGGTCCTTCCTCCTCTCCACAAGGAATTTTATTGAGATAAATAAAAATAATAAAATAATTTGAGTTGGAAGCAATTTGTGACTGCTGCTTGGTCCCCCCAGAGAAAGGCTAATTCCAAGCTAAACCAGGCTGCTTGGAGCATTCTCCAGTTGACTTCAAATTTTGCCAGGAATGGAAATGGCACAACCTCTGTGAGCAGCCTGATCTAGCCCTGATGCAACCAGTGCCCATTGCCTTTTTTCCTTTCCCTGGGCACCTCTGAAAGAACCTATTTCTGCCTCCTGTGCTCCTCCCAAGAGGTAGATGAACAGGGGGATGAGATTCCCCTCAGCCTTGTCTTTTGCAGAAACTCCTAGTGTATCAGGTGATGAGAAAATGGAAGTGTCCTGCAGGAGAGCAAATGGTAGCAGCAGGCTGCAAATCATTAGCTGGTTCTTTAAAAGAAAAAAAATATTCTATTGAAATACATGATGGAAATATAAAAAAAAAAAACATAAACAGTTTTCTTCAGTTCACCAAAATTGCTAACTTGGTAAACCGAGGAAACTTCCTGAAAAGAGTCTAGAATCCAATTCTTGATAATTTCACAGTTATTTTCTTATTTCCAGGAAGAAAACAAAGAACAAAAGAGAGCTGATAAAGTCAATGTGTCCCTGCTATGTAATATAGGTTGGCAGGAAGCCTAATTAGACAACCTCCAGAGGTCCCCTCAAATGAAGTTTTCTATGATTCTATGAATTACAATAAACAACAAGTAACACTGAGTATTTACAATGTGATGACAGTATTGTTTTTATGAAGTTTATTAAATTCAGAGGTGCATAATTTGTGAGGTAGCAGTCTATCTATGAGAGTATATTTAATCTAAAGACACTACATAGCTTCCCTCTACCCGGAGACTGATTTTCCCCACTCCCTCCAAATTCACATTTTCCTTAAATTGCAATGTTTCTGCAGATTTGTTATTTTCTTCTTCTTCAAAACAGAAGGCAACTCAATTCTCATGAGAGCTTATCACATGGATTGCCTCTACAGTAGTACTTTGATACCCACTCATGTTCCATAAATGTTAAGAAAAATTACATGCTATCTCATAACGATATAATTCTATCAGGGAAGAAACTCTTTTAAAAAATGTATAAATGAAAAGAAAGATTGATTGAATCTGAAAAGAGACACAAAAAAATTATTTATAAAATAGTTAATATTCTGATAAATTGATGTATTAGAATCAAGATGTCCTCCAAAAAGTTGAATTAATATTTCAATTTTTTTTTCAGTAAGTAAAAACAAAAGCAAAATAAAAGACAGTCATTTACCCACAATCCTACATCTCTCTATCAGATCAAAATGACATCAACAAGGGAGGACACTGTTTTGGTTTTAGTACTAGATATCAGGAATTTTTAATTATTAGGAAAAACATGTTTGATTCTTTGGAATATCTTAATGTTCACAAACAGGAAATTTTGGTTTTCCACTGTTCACCAGAGAAACTGCCTGCATGCCATCACTCTGTGCCTTAACACAATAAACATTTAAGAGGAAGAAAACTTGGGAGCATTAATAAATTATGTGTTGAAATATCTTTATAGTGTAGATCTCTATGGAACAAAATGATCAGACCATGCAATAGGGACAACAGAAGCTAGAAACCCATAAACTAGGAACGAATACTGCAAAAATCTGTCACTTCATGTCATAAACAGAGACAGAAGATAATTTTATATTTGAATTATGTTAGAAAGTATTTATTTATCCCAGATTTGCTTCCTAACTCTAGTCTTTCTGTGAAATGTAAAGTAGTGTAATGATAATACGTATTTAATTTGCCTGAATTTTAAAGTCCCATCTAACTAGATTGTCTTGGTCTAAATCCTTTCACATTAAAGTAAACCCCATAGTTTTGCAATGGAGCTTTATTTCCAGACACCCATCTCAGTTTCTTGTCTTTATTCACCTAAGGGGTGTCATGAAGGAAGACTAACACTGAAAAGAGAGAGTTGGAACAGGAGTCCACCACTACCAATCATTCATGTTATTGTTATAGGCAGTGATATGCATCATCTATTACAAAGCAAACATAACAGGAACAATGCTGAATGAGCAAAATTCCTTATTTATGCTTAATTTTTCCATGGAATATAATTTCTCTTTTCCAGTTAAAAAAAAACAAAACAAAAACCAAACCAAACCAAAACAAACACACACACACACACACACACAAAACCCCACACCAAGAAAGAAACAAATATACACAAAACCCCAAAAACCCACAAAAAACCACAAACCACAAGCTACAATCTGTAGCTTAAACTGCTCAGAGTACTGATAATTTACAAACACAGATTTCGTATAAATTGGATAATGAAAAAAAAATGTCCATCATCTCACTGGTTGTGTATATCAGATAATCCTACGTTTCTCTTATAGGCAGCTGACCTAAAGTATTGAAAAAAATTCTTAAATTTTACCAGAAACTGATGCAAAAAAAAGTTATCACAACCTGTCTTACACTCTGCTACTTCTTTCATGTTCAGGTTTCTTTATCTTTATCATTTGCATGTGGTTTCCTTTCCAACTTTTCCCTCCAAATGCTCAGTGCATTAGCAATTATTGTGTTATGACCAGATTTCTTACAGCTTGAGACCATAGAGCAGCTCAACCTGGATCTAATTTTCTGCCGAACAGAGAAGAGCACAGAGACAGAAAAAGCAAGAAAAGGAAGTTCTTGGATTTAATTATTTTTTAATTAGCTGTCTATGCTGCACACACACATATATATGTCATCTTAAGTGAAAGACATAACAAGAACATGGAAAAAGATAGTTCAACATCTTTGGCAGCAGTCCCACAAATTGTCCTGAAAGTAGTAAGCAGAAATAAGTAATTACATATCACAAGAGTTATGAAGGCCTAGGGGGAGAAAGCCTTGAAAATTTTCAGAGAAAATGAGGATAGAGAAACCAGGAATTTCTAGGAGGAAACTGAAATGAAAGATTCACACAGGCTATTTTCTCTCAGAATGAACACTGAAATAATTTCTAGTGTTTAAAAATATTTTATGAACACTCTCCTGCAGACGCCTTCTGTAGCTCATATGTACTTCAAATGAGCCACAGATGAATTCAAGCTGGAAGAGAAGCCATCCAGTTCTACCCTTTCCCCCAAGACAGATTCAACTACATTATGTCATTCCTGACATATTTGTCATGTCTGTTCGTAATCACTGCCAATGAATAAACTCAGCAATTTCCCAAAGCCAGCTATTCCAGTGTTTCACAATCTTTAGGATTTGAAAGCTTTCCCTACTATCTAATCTGAAGTTTTTTCTCTACACAGGAAAGCCCCTCATCCCCTCATTTCTTGTACCATCCGTCGTGATACTGAAACACTGCCCTTTAACTTTGAATAGCTCTTAAAATACTGAACACTCATCATGTCCTTTCTCATTTCTCTCTTCTTTGGGCTGAGCAATTTCATTTCTTCTGATCTTTTCTCCACACTTATCTTTCTAATATATCTGATCACTCTTAGCTGGAGACTTTCCAGTGACACACATTGCTCTTAGAGAGAGATGCCCAAGTTTGGGCACATGGGCTCCAGCTGTAGAGTAGGACTGCCTGACACATCTACCAGGCTCCTTGGTTTATACAAACTGGTACGATCCTTGCCTTTTTTGTAACAGTGTGACACTGTTGGCTTTCTATTCAGTGCACGATTCACCCTAATTCCAGCTACTTTTCTACAGAAAGGCTGTATAAGCAATTGTTCACCATACTCTTCTTTTGAAGCTTTTCCTGATTTATCACAGTGTCTTCTATTTATCACCAGTGATTCCGCTTTTTTCCAAATGATTTCTCCAATTTGTCAAAATTACTTCCAGTATCACAACAGTCCCTTAATGCTGGCAGCCCTTTCTATCCTAGTGGCATATTTACCAGAACATTTTATTTCATCATCCAGCTTTTTAATGGAAACACTGACCAGACTAAACTCAGGGCCAATGACTGCCAAGTGTCTTTGCTTCAGAGCAGATAAAGCATCAGTCTACTTCTTAATATCTAAGACTGATATTCTGCAGCCCTTCATATTTTAACCACAAAACAGGGAATATATACAGTAGAGTGTTATGTACATTTCCCAGTATTTATTCTCTAGTATTATAAATTTCTTCTATATACTACTTTAAAACATTAGATTTTCCTCTCTGCATGACTAGATTACCCATCCTAAACCTGTAAGTGGATGTGGTAAAGTATATGACAATTGCAAAGTCCTTCGCCTTTTCAATCACAAGTGACTATGACATTCTTGGGTGGAGGAATGGTGGAAGTGGGTTGCCAGGAGGACCACCTTCTACCCCTTGAAAGCACAGGAAGCAGAGATCACTGATGCTGCTGCAATAGGGTGGTGTCAGCAAGCTGCAGCCACTATGCACCCAGGAGGCAGGGAAAGAGAAAGCTTACCAAGAAGTCTGACCCACGAGAATTCAGTATTTAATCTTTGATATAAATCAAAGTATGTGAAGTTTATTCTATTTCTATTTGTCAAAGTTTGTCTAGTTTGCCAAGACACTGTAACAGTAACATATGTAATGTTGCACAGGGATGCCCTCAAGAGAATACATACTAACTAGCTATATGTAGCTATATCAATTTATAAATGTCTAATATTTTTATTAGAAAACAGATAGAATTATTTATATTAAAATAACACTGTAAATATGGCTACTAATTATACAGCCTATATGTGTATGCTTTGAATAACAAAATTCTCATTATTTCCTTTTATCTCAAGGGTAAAAAAAGACTTTAATTCCCCAGATCTTCAATATTTCTGAACATCTTCAATCTGCACATTCTATCCATTATGCAAAGCTCATTCTTGAGATTAATGTAGGTCTTCCATGACTCATAAACATTCCCTGCAAGATGGAGTTCAGATTCCTTAGTGATCTGTAACCCTAGCTATGCATTGGTTTCTACAGAGATCCTTTCCCCTGGGAAGGTCAGGAACTTTTCTGCTGCTCAAAGGCATTCCAGTGCACAGAATGGTCCTAAATTTACAGGTCTGATAGGCAGCAGAAAACCAGCAGCCTAAAGAATGAAGTAGATGCCTGTTACCCACATAATGACAAAAAAACCCAACAACATGTCATACTACATCTTGATTACTTCTTTTCTTATCTGTGAGTCTTATTTCTCAGATTTCTTTTCTAAATTAAGTATTACTCCAGCAAATACAACTACACGACATAATGCCCTCTATAGAATTGGGTCAGCTACCCCAACAGATGTTCATCTAAGCTTATAGTCTTTTTGTCTCATTATCTCAAAGGAATACTCCTCCTTTGAGGAGTTATTATTTTGGTAATAGACTTTCAAAATTTCTTAAAAATCTCTGGGAAACTGTCAACACACTATGTTTCAACAGCTACTCATTTAAAAGGGAGATGAATCTTCATTATAATGTAACTTAAAAAGACATCTAAATAAGCAATACCACATGTGACCATGACAGATTCATCTTATACTCTCTACACCTCATCTCAATCCACTTACATAAACGCACATGCAGAAAACTTCAAGCGTTGATAACCTTAGATTTTCGTAGTATGTTACCAGGTCCTGCACTTTGGCCACAACAACCCCATGGGGAGCTCCAGGCTGGGCACAGAGTGGCTGAGAGCAGCCAGGCAGAGAGGGACCTGGGAGTCTGGATTGACAGGAAGCTGAACAGGAGCCAGCAGTGTGCCCAGGTGGCCAAGAAGGCCAATGGCATCCTGGCCTGGATCAGGAACAGCGTGGCCAGCAGGTCCAGGGAAGGGATTCTGCCCCTGTACTCAGCCCTGGTGAGGCCACAGCTCGAGTCCTGTGTCCAGTTCTGGGCCCCTCAGTTCAGGAAGGAGATTGAGGTCCTGGAGCAGGTCCAAAGGAGGGCAACCAGGCTGGTGAAGGGATCCAGCACAAGTCCTGTGAGGAGAGGCTGAGGGAGCTGGGGGTGTTCAGCCTGGAGAAGAGGAGGCTCAGGGGGACCTCATCGCTCTCTACAACTCCCTGAAAGGAGGCTGGAGCCAGGGGGGGGTTGGTCTTTTTTCCCAGGCAGCTATCAGCAGGACAAGAGGGCATGGTCTCAAGTTGTGTCAGGGAAGGTTTAGGTTAGATATTGGAAAGAATTTCTTCCTGGAGAGGGTAATCAGACATTGGAATGGGCTGCCCAGTGAAGTAGTGGATTCTCCATCCCTGGAGATATTTAAAAGAGACTGGATGTGGCACTCAGTGCCATGGGCTGGTAACTGCAGCGGTAGTGGTCAAGGGTTGGACTTGATGATTTCTGAGGTCCCTTCCAACCCAGCCGATTCTATGATTCTAAGATTCTATGATTAATCAAAATGTTCTTAAACTGGTCTACAAGACTATCTCTGCAATGCAAAATCATCAAGGCTATTAAGCACACAGATACAACAGCTACCACGGTAAGTCCTTGGCCAGCCAGCTGCTAGGCACAGGCTGAGTATCCTTGTGTGCTCTTAACCCCATTTCCAAGAGGGAAGAACTTGAAGACTTGAAGTCTGAGCCACTACTTTTTATGTTCTTCTATGTACATTATAAACAACAGAAACATGTATATTTTCCATTTCTTTCATGGATGAGTTAAAAAGTAGCATTTTAGTTTAGCTACATCATGTATCACATTCATGTCCTAATGATCTTAAGGATACTCCAGTATGGTTGATATACACACACATAAAAATTTCTTCTCACCTTACTCAGTAGCTGTGTAAAATAGGTTTTGCCTCAGCAGAAAAGCTAGATATCTTGAGCTATTCTGCATCAACTGTGCAGTTTATTGAGCCATGCCTATTCATTGCAAGGAGAAAACAAAAAGATAATGTATCTTACAATATAATTGGTTTGGAGGACAACTTATGCTCCCTTCCTTTAGGAGAAAAAGACTAACAAAACCCAACAGTTTTTCTCCACTTTATCAGCAGGTCAAAAACCTCTTGAGTACATGCAGGCCACTGCCCTGCTCAACCAGTACAGAGTAACACTAGGATAACTCTCTAAAAGCCACTGATTATCAAATTTTCAGTCCAGCTGTACGAGCTCAGGCAGGAACTGCAGTGGTCCCAGGAGCAGCATGAGCCAGAACAAACTCTCTTGCCGGGGTCACTAGTGCTGTGTCGGTTGTGCAGCTGTGGAGCATGGGCTGAGCCACATCCCAAGAGCCACGTTCCTTCCCTCACCTCCCTGCCTAGGCCCCTGCTCAGCCGGCTGGGAGAGCACATCACATGTGGCACTCAGCCCACTGGCTCACACTTTTCTTCTTGGTTCCCAAGATTCAGATCAGCTGCAGCCCCCTCCCCACACATCAATAAAGCCCAAAAAGAAAAAAACTGTGGAAGCTTGCCTTGCTATTAGCCTAAAAGCAACAGCTTTTGTGAGAGTGAAGGGGGAAAGAGGTAACCTCCTCCTTCTCTATACTCATCCACTAGCTACTAACAGAAGGGTCTCTACTAGCACAAGCCTTGAAGAGACTGACTGGAGACCCATGAAGAATCTGGAGCAGTCCAAGTCTCTTTGGTTGAAGTCAAACTTCCATCTGGCAACACGAGTCAGTGCCCCCTAATGAGTCTGGTGTACACAAGTCCCCCTCTCTTTCGTAGATCAATCAGGTAATGTTTGGAACATGCTAAGCACAGTTACGTGTATTGAGAAGCATGGAGCATCCCGGTGACCCTTCAGTGGACCAGCAACCTTTTAGCCATTTGGGAGTTCAAGAAATACCAGTACTTCTCCTGCATTAGAATTTTCTGAGTCCTGGCATTTTAGTTAGGCCGCCTCTACTTCAGAAGCCTTAAAAGTAGTTATCACTTCCATTTATCTGCAGCCAGAATGGATAATGGTATCCTCTCAATCTGCCTTGTTAATACTCTATCCAAGCCTGCTAATCCCTCACCCATTTTTCTCAGTCATGTGAGGCAGTTCTTTCTCTTCACTGCTCTTTTTTCCCCAAAACAGGACATGAAAAAAAAATGTTCTAAAGGTTTTAAACCAGCAAACTAATAAAATAAAAATGAAATATAAGCAAATTTCTTTTTTCCTGTAAAAGGTTCCAAAACCAAAGTAGGCAGATTTGCAGAGCCATTTTTGCCTGGTGAGCCAATGAAAAAGGTCCTCGGAACATGTCTGTCTTTTTTTATTAGTATATATTCACTCACAAACTGCTCCATCTTTAACCAAGAACTAAAATAGTTAAACTGACTAATCGTAACTCCTTACGATTAGTCAACACAGAGCCAACACAGCACCCTGGTCCCCCTGGAACCCAGTTGTCCCATTCCTCCAGCCACTACATGAGTCATTGTTGTACAGCATGATATTCCCTTTGGAAAGCACTGGTTCCCAAACCACTGTCCTCAGAAAGCTGGCTGGCTACACACTGCTGGCACAGGTCCTTGCTTCCAACTGCTGCACAGCTTTAAAGGCAACCAAGACACATTAAACACTATCCTGATACACATTTCTCTGGTAAGCTGTTAATTTATTTTCCGCAGGGCAACAACCTTCTTGTGAATGAACAAGTAGGTGTCTCAAAACAATTTATGATCACTTCACATAAAGAAAAAACAAACAAAACCAAACCTGCACAGAGGAAGTCTTGCTCTAGATAACGTGTCAGCTCTCCGTGCAAATCTTGCAAGTAGCCTGGGAACTACGCCGAGACCAGGAATCATCTCCAGCTCTACCATATGGAGATGCAAGACACCAGGCCAGTCACTTGTTTTACTTAAACATGTGTTTCTTTTACCAGCAGTATTAACATTCCCTTGCTCCTGTTTATACTTAAGCTAAGTAACTTTTTCCCTTTCATTTTGTTTTTGCTTTTTTAAGAGTTCTCTGTTCCTGTCAAAGGGAGTTAAGCTAAGCAGAAACAAGGTGCGTGTGTGGGTTTATTACAGAGTAAATGTGTCCTCACTTGGAGAGACTGGGGAACCATTCCTACAGTTCATATGCATACCCCCCCATCCCCTTAATCCTTACTAACCTTCACATGTAAGATGGCACTTGGTTTGGGTAACTGGTTGTTTACTTAATAGACTACAATAAAGCACAATTTACCTGAGACAGCAAAGTACACAACACCAACCCATGGCTTTTACCATTTGTAAAAGGCACCTATTTTTGTAACTTAAGACAGACGTTTCTAATAATTTGCAAAGCAGCAATAACATCATGGCATGAGAGATCCTGCAACTGATCCTGAAAGAGCCTGGATTCCCTGCACTCATCCCCAAGTGACACTCTGGGGAATTGTTTCATAAATTCAATATAATGCTCAGAGAGAACTCATGTTAAGTCAAAGTTCATTGAGACCTGTGACCCAATGGGCAGACTGCAAGGAATGTTATCAGAAGAAAAGAAACACTTTCAGTTCCCTGAGATGGTCTCCTCCTATAAGGCACTCTGAAATTGCACAGAAAATCTAAGCTGATCCCTTCCTTGTAAGAGCAGAAGCACTTGACAACCAGCACGTATGTTAGCAGTAAAATACATGTACCACAGCAGGGGTAGCTCATAGCACTGACTCCTTATTGGCTCCTTATTTTTACTTCACTATTTCAAACTAAGTGAATCAGAAGGTCACCTCTCTGGCCACAGGCTAAGACAGAAGTGTACCTAGCCAAGTTCAACCCAAACTCTCTTCAACAGGGACAGTGTTTAAGCTGGTGAGTGAATGATGAAGTAGTAGTAAACTTACTTTCCAGTGATAAATTGGCTTCTGGATGGTGTGCACATAGGCTGAACATAATAGTTCTCCAGTTTAACCCCTTCAGCAGCTAGCTTGTCCAGAGTGGGTGTCCTGATCTCCGATCCGTGGTACCCTACGTCTCTGAATCCCTGATCATCAGCCAGGATGAAGATGATGTGAGGCTGTGAGCTGGGGGCGCCGACCCCCAGCTCCTCTCCCAGCTCGCTCCTCGTCGCCTCTCTCTCTCCGGGGCCGAGACCGAGGCTGTCCCAGGACAAGTAGCCGTAAGCGAGGAGGCTGAGCAGCGAGAGGCCGGCCAGAACTCCCACAGCCAGCATTTTCCCTTTGCAGAGGCGGTGAGGCCAGCTGCACCCACCGCGGGCCATTCACCTCGGCTGGAGCAAGAGCGAGTCAGAAAAGAAAAAGAATAATAATAATAAAAACCCCCAAAAAACACCCCAAAACCAAACCAAAAAAAAAAACAAAAAAACAAACCCCACCAACAACCAACCAACAAACCGAAGCGGTCTCTGAGGCGGAGGCAGGGACCTCAGGGGTCCCGCCGTGCCGGGTAGGGCACAGGAGCCGCTCTCATCGCAGCTACCGCCAACTTCCAAACTTCAGCCGCTGCCGCGGGAGAAGCGGCGGGGGCCGCCCTGCCCGGGGCTGGCTCTGCAGCCGCTGCCGGTGCCGGCCGGGTGGGCAGGGCCCCGCCGGGGATCACAGCATCCTCGGCCCGCCTCCGGCCCCGCACCGGGGCGCCGTTGCTTGCCCGTCCCGGGGCCGGTGCCCATGGCGGGGGGGAGAGAGTCGGGGCCTTCCGGCGGCGACAGGCACCCGACGGGTCGGGTCGGGACGGGTCGGTCGGTGCCGGGCCACCTTCCCCGCCCGCCCCGCGCCCCTCAGCGCACACCGTCCCGCCCCCTCCGGCTCTGCCGGGCCCCTGCAGGGCCGCTCCCGCCCCTCCCCTCCTCTCTCCGCCCCCTCCCAGCGCACGGCCCCGCCGGCGGGCAGGGCACCGCGGCCCCAGGGGCAACCCCAGCCTCGTTCAGCCCTGCCAGACCCCCGCAAACCCATCTCCGGCCCGCGCCTGCCCCCCGGCAACTTCTGTCGTGCTTTCTTTCCTCCTCCCTGCCTCTCATCCCCTCTCCTTCCCACGCCGTAGCAGCCCCTGCTGCCCCCCGCATTTCGGAAGGGGACCCTCCGCCCGCTGCAAAGGGTAGCAAAGGGTAGCAAAGGGTAGCAAAGGGTAGCAAAGGGTAGCTTTCCCTGCCATCCTCGGTGGTCGTTTGGCACGCACACACACACCGAAATATTAAGTTTTTCTGAAATGGCCACAAACATCTGGAAGGCTGGAATGGACCGGATTTGTTTTCAGCCACAAACCAGTCCTGAATCCCCAACCTTCCAGTTCTTGTAAGGCTGAGGGAAATGCGAGGAATGTGCCTTTTCAAAGTTCTATCATTCAAAAAAAAAACAAAAAAAAAAAGGTTAAAATATGAGAATGTGCTGCAGTTGCAAAGTACAACTTCACTCAGTCCTGAAAGATGCTGCAGCAAGCAGAAACGAGCATTCATGCACCAGTGAGGCTAAACCGAAGTAAAAGCACAGGTTTGACCTGCCTAACATGAGTCATCATGACAGGAACAACTTTTACTCAAACTAGATTTTCTAAAGCGTTAACTCTTAAACAGCTGCTTGGACAAAATTCATAATGTGCCTTTTAGCTTTCAAATGTTGGCTTACACACATTAAGTATCTCCAGTAACATTCTGTAATGTGAGAGGCTGGATTTTGCCTGCTTAGATGTCTGAAAATATAATACAGTTAGTAACAATGCTTTGTGTCCTTGTCCTGGAGAGAAAAAAATCAGTCATGCTGTCTTGAAGGAACTTCAAGTTTAATCTAAGTTATTTTGTGTGACCTAATGTGAACAGAAATGTCCCTGTTCTGTCCCTGTGATCAGAAACGTCCATTGAAGAAGAGATGTTTGGAGATAGCTAAGCCTCATGCTGCATTTTACAATGCTGCAGCAGGGATTATGTGGAAGTAAAAGTAAATTTAGTGATTTTAACATGCTATTGAAGGGCTTTGCCACAATGGAAAGTGATACTGGTAACATTGCATCTGCTTTTCAGAAGCTACACAGTTTAGCTCCTGAGGTAAAACATCTTTCCTGAAATCAGAGAAACTTTACAGCACATATAACTCGAGCTCTTTTCTGCAAAAACAAAACAAAACAAAACAAACCTCCAAACCCTTAAACTGAAGAAAACCTTAAATTTTCATATATTGAAATGACATTCCCTCTAAAAGAATTCTCTACATTCTTTTAAATCCTCTCTAAAACTACCAATGCAAATTGGATTAGTAATGCTGTTTTGTCTTTAACCCATCAGTTACCGAATGGCAACCAAAACCTGATGTCCTTTCCATATAAACTGTAATTGCACCAGGGACCCAGAAAAACATTAAAGCATCACACTGAACATATGATCAAATGTATTCCTATTTTCAAGTAGTTATTGTTATTGTTATTGTTATTTTTTAAAATAATGTTGGTTTTCTGTTTTTAAAAATATCAAACACCAGCTGTCACAGTACATGTATGATATCCACATAAAATTATCTGTAACTAGCTATATATGATTTTGCTTATTTAATCAAAATACGTTCAACACATCCAAGATTCAGCTTGGCGGGAGACTGGCCAAAGGGGCTCATTCCTGAATAAGTGACCAACATCAGTAAGCAGAACTATAGAATCATCTCAAAGAGAGTTTAGAAACTGTTTGAATAGTAAATGAAACAAACAGAACAACACAGCCTTTGATTTTCCAGTGCTGCCTTATGGCAGTGCCTGTTAGCTGTACTAAACCCTGTCAGTCACCACCGAACTGCCATGGAAAACTGTCAAGGGCAATCTCTATCAGGCATCTATAAACTTGCCCTTCTTTCCTTATAGGCCCAATGAAACTTTTTATTTGATTGATTTTTTCCACTTTTGCAAAAACCGTGTAGGCTTATTTCAGCAAAATATTCTGCTGACCTTCAAGTAAAGAGGTCTTGGAAGATAATGTGCTGGAAGATAGCATGTTATTAATGTTCCAATTAAGAAAATACTTGTGCAGTTCAGGAAATGCGAGAATGACTTATATAGCCCATTCAGGGTGCTCAGTGAAAGGCATAGGTTTGTGAAAGCTGAGGGAAGTGCATTTCCCTTAAGGAGAAAAAAGAACATAGAATTTCCATAAATATTTAAACCTGAGGGCAGTGAATATATTAATTCAAATATACAGTAGTTAAAATTGAATTTATTAAACCATTAGAAAATTTTGAAGTTTCAGTAGTTGTTAAGCAATCTCAGCATGTGTTGAGAATGTAATGATACCTCAGCTAAACATGGGCAGAGAGGATGAGTTAGCTGAAGGCTCACCTTAGATGTCTTCAGTCCAAATAAGGGCTGTTAAACATGCCCTTTTCTAGTTGGTTCAGAGGAGACTGACATTTAACTTCTATTTCTGAGACACATTTGACACACATATAAACTCAAGAACAGAGCAGCTTTAGAAAGTTGAAAAATTAAACTGTTCCTTCAAAGCCAGTCAGGACAGAGAGCAAAGAGCACAACAAAGAATTGTTGAAGAAGCTTCTGTCCCAAGCTTAGATTCTGAGGGATGGCCCCAGGAGCTGGGATTCAGGGCAATATCTCGGGGTCACAGCTCTGCTTCTGTTCCCTCCACACTACCAGGCTGCTTGTTGCTGGGCTGCATAAGGTTGAGGGAACAGGGACTCTAAAGACATTTTGTCTTGTTTTGTTGGTTTTTTTTGGGGGGGAAAGCTGTTTTAAAATGAGACACACCTTGGAGGAAGCAGATAAAAATGTTTTCAAAAAAGGAAGATAACACATGTTCTGTTTTCTTCCTCTGCCCTACCTAGTCCTGAATGCCAACAGCTCTGGAAACAAGACACTCCTGTGGTGAGGGAGGAGATTGACACATGGCTGCAGTGGGAGCAGCGTGTCAAGTCTGAAAGGTGCCATCTGTCATTTTTTGTGCCACTGCACATCCTGAGAGAGAAACTTTCTCTGAGTTCAAGAGAAGCAGGAATAGTGGTATATGAGGTCTTGGGAACAAGAGTTTGTAGGAAAAAATAGCTTCAAGTGCTAACACTCCTGTGCTGACATTGTAACTGTTCTTCTAACAGTTAGTTGAATCATAGAAAGATAATTCTTACTAGTTGGAGACTACACGTTTCTTCTTGCCTTCCAGTCAAAGCTATCAGTAAGAAGAAAGGTTGCAGTCCAGGATGTGCATTACAGTGCTCTTCCTGGTTATGCCTGAGGCCAGAAATCTTTGCATGCTTCAGAAACTGCTTTTTGCGCTGTTATTTTTATTTAAATAGATACAACCATAGCAAGAGCAAAGCAGGCTTTGGCCAACACACAAGTTTATATTCCTCTTGTTTCCAAGAGCAGGAAATGTAATCAGGCATTTCCTTTCACCCTAGTTAATTTTTCTCACCCTTGTCCTCAGTGTACCTTCCTAGCAGGGAAGGGAAAAAGCAGGACTTCACTGCATTCTGCTTCCCAGGTGGATGTGCTTTTGCCAGGCACTCATCACTGAAAACAGAGTATTAGAAAAATGAATAAAAACCTAATGAGTCATGGGACTGACATCATTCCCTTTGCTTTCATTGGTGGACCCTGGTAATTACTTTACAGACACGCTACTTGCAAATTATCAGACTCCACCCATGACTTACTCACTGCATTATGATGACATAACCAGAACTTCACTGTTAAATTATTCTATATTTAACACAGATTTTCCTCAACCCCTGCCATATTTCATAGGCAAAGGGCCAGATTCTGATCTCAGCTGCCTGCAGTGATGTAAACATGCAGCCACTCAACCGATGCCAATAAAGTCACTCTGGAAATTTAGGGCTTGACCTTAGATATAAAACTCATGTCCATCTCTGTAATGACTGAAACAATAGATCTTTAGAGCTGGTGTTTGCCTTCCCAGAGGACCCTATTATTGCCCAGTTATGTAAAGTTCATGATTCCAAATGAATCAGAATCAAGCCTTTATATTTGTATAGTCCTGCTGAAACCACTGCTTCTGGAAACAGACAGTGGAGGATATGCTACCTAGTGTGATTCCTGAGGAAAAGAAGATGGCTTAGTAGCAGGTTCCAGGGAAGGTCCTTGATGAAAAAACCACAGTCGCACAGTTCTCACTCACATTAAGGATGATATAACCCCTCCCAACATGATGTGACTATGCCACTATGTGGTAGTTAGATCTACTTATCAGTTATGAAGCAAGGGAGCTGCATTTGCTGCATTTATACCTCTGTTCACTCATTAGTTTTCATAGCAAAATAGAATTTTGCTGCCCCAAGGTTGAGGACATAATTTATTTTGCATGGACAATGGAACAGCTCCCTGACACATGTTCCTGAACACTATCCCAGACACTGCTCAGGACTGAGCAGTGAGCAAGATTTATGGACCTCGCTTGTCTGTGGACCCTTATCTCTGATATGGTCATCAACACACACAGGAAGCCTCCTTGGCCGGAGACGATTCCCCTACCACTGACACAAGCACTGCTGGTGGGTTTCTATTCAACAATGCTAGTTCTCAGTTAAGGTTGCTTTTAACCTCAAAAACAAATGTAGACACAAAATCTCCTTTGTTTGGTTTTTTTTGTTGTTGTTGTTGTTTGTTTTTTTTTCTCTTAGTCTGGATGTTAGTGAGTAGGGAGTGTGGACATTTTTCTGGCTTTAGTAAGTTCCTGAAGAGCCAAACAATCTGGCCAGGTTACAGTGTGTATTTAGAGGCTGCCATAGCCATCAATATGTTACTTGCTTGGAAGCTTTGGCATGCCAATGTTAAAAACTTTTTCTCACAGAGCAGCTATACTCTCAAACATGGTTTCCTTGCCACAAACACTACACAGGGAATGGTCTCATTTGTTTGCAGATCACAAGTTTTTACCCCAAGGGTCACCTGTCTTGTTTAAATCTTATCTTAATTTTAGTGCAGTTAAAAAGGGCAGAGCAGGACAACTGGGACAAAGCATGACCCTGAGATGCAACATGAATCTAGAAAATTTATACAGTCTGGATCTTCTCAAAGTAAAGTTAAAAAAAATAAAACTAAAGTTTTACAGTGGAATGAAATTTTTCTATTTGTAAAGGAAAACCCCACAGTCCTTCTCTGATATATGAGGGGTAATACTGCCACAAGTGTTTTACCAACCACCTGTCAGTCACAAAATATTTTTTCAGATATCAGCTTGGGAAAAAGGGTACAAGTGCAGCAAAACGGAATTCTCAGCATTGCTTTTGGCCTTGTGAAATGTTTGATTTCAAGGTTATGGGAGTACAGCTGCAACAAAGCTGTCCCTTTCTAATGGTGATACTTTCAACTTGGAATAGTGCATAGTCTTCAGAAGGAAGAATGTGTTTGTAAGGCTCAGGGTGTTTTAAACAGCTGTTAAATGCTAGAAATGGCATTTGGATGACTCACTGATGTACCAAATACAAGTTCAGGTCATGCATAGAAAATTTT
The DNA here is from genome assembly GCA_023637945.1 of Phaethornis superciliosus. Taxonomy (NCBI): domain Eukaryota; kingdom Metazoa; phylum Chordata; class Aves; order Apodiformes; family Trochilidae; genus Phaethornis; species Phaethornis superciliosus. The sequence goes on from JAJQWJ010000011.1 coordinate 10,538,516, forward strand.
ACACATATCAGAGATTACTTTGGTAATAATTTTTAATTATACCTTATGATGATTAACAAATAAAAAAAAAATAAATGCAGAGGGTCCCATAGTTCAACCATCTGTGCATGCCCAAAAGGGAGGTTACAAGATAATTATATCATATTACAATATGTTTGGATACACTTACAAGTACTTCCTATAGTAACTGTCCTGAACTCACCTGGAAGGAAATGGGAAAGATTTTTCACAGATGTGTTTATCACAATCTTCATTCTTTGTTCTCATAGTGTAACGTTACACTTCTCTCTGTGGTTCTCCTTAGTTCTTTTGGAAATACAGCCAATAATGGTTTCAGCCTTTCAGATGTGTCTAAAAATGGTGACAATTTTTATGCTTTGAAATAAATACCTCTTTGATATTCATAGTTTTGTCCTGCCTCAAAATGTTTTGGCAGTTGCTCTCCTCTTAGGAATCTACAGAATTTTCAGGCTATGCAACTGCTGGAACTCCTGTTAAAGAAGATACTGAGTTCAAAGCCTCTGGAAGTTTCCCTTTTCTTACTATATTGCTTTCTATGAATAACCACTACATGTGCCTTTTTTGATGCAGGCAGTATTTTTTTAGGATCTTGGATGAAAATCCCCAATTCTCAAAAATTAATACAGCTGTTATATATGTAAGTGGCATTTAACAATTTTTACATTGATTTTTACATTGATCCGAGCCTGGAAACCTTTTTGAAAAAAATATCCTTGTAACACTAAAATGTTACATCATTCAGCAGAGTTAGTGTATATTTTGTGTCATAGAGCATAAGATAAAGAGATAACTAATTTGGCAGACAAGTGCTGCTTAAGAACCGAAGGTAACAAAGATAAATAACACATTCATCAAATTATACTACAAAAGTTGTCCAGAATGAAATTCACTGTACCATGAAGAAACATAAAATCTGTAGGCAGAAGCGTGTTGTGGACACCAGGACAATAAAAAATTGCTGATTAAGTTCAATTATTAATTAAAAAGCATAAAATAGGACCTCCTGGGTTCTACAGAGGGTAATAAGTTCCAGCTGAAATGCTGTGTAATAGCATGTCATGCAAATTAGACCATGCTAGTGGTTGGACCACTGTGTCCAACCATCAAGGTGTTATTACAGTGTCAGAAATAACAATGAGATTAAGTTCTGCAGGTAGGGGTTTCTATCTCTTGCACTGAGGATTCATGTGCATTATGAAAGTTTAATATGGAGAATATAGCTCCATAAGTTAAATAGGATTTCAGAGAGGGCTGGATGATTTCCAGAATTTATGAAAACGTACCATTCCTTGCTTTGCAAAACTGAACATGTAATAAATTAAGAATTTTCTGATTACTCTTTATAGTGTTCTGCTTTGGTAATATAGCACATACCACTGCTTGGATTAATTAGATACAGCCACAGCACTGTCTCAGACTCATTGCTGAAACACTACTGATTGTCTCTTCTATGTTGCACCTTCCTCTCCAAATTCTTGTCAAGCATGTTTAATGGCTCATATTTGGCTGTCTTTTCAATTACATGCAAGTCTTTTGAAACATCTCGACAAGTAAGCAAACACAGTGGGGAAAGAGGAAACTTAAATCCTATTCCAGGAAAATCACAGAAAGAAAGTTTTCCTTTCCTATAAAAATAAACTTGAGATTCATCAATATGGTGTTATCTTGCCCTCTAACCTCACCACAGATCAGTTCTTATATGTTCTCAGTAGTTGCTGATTCCTTCATCCTCTTTCCAAGTAAACAGCATTGTGCAAGACTCATATATCCACTGGTCAGCTCCTGTGAGAGGACTTCAGGCAGACATGGTCCTGCAATAAAACCAAGTTGCTCTCCCCAGTGGGTTGGAGTTTCCTCTGTCACAGGTAGGGAGTAATTGAAATGAAAACCTCATGTCTCCTTGCTTCCCCATTTGGGATGAATTACCCATGCAGACATTCATTGCCAGCTCTGCACTATTGACAGTATCATTAAGCTCAGCTCCACCAGGGACAAATCTTTTTATACATTGAACAGTAATACTTTTATGCTACCGAATGAGTTTTGTGGTGTTGCATGTTATGTAAGGGAGCAAATACCTACCCTGTGCAGCAAAACTGATGGTCAGAGTGTTCAAAGCATACACTGTTTAAAGTATGTATGTATTTCTACAGAACAACCATTTTCTTTTCTTTAGGAATTGCTTGCAAAGTATAACAGGCATCTCCTATTTCTTTGCGATTACCTTAGAGTTTGTAATAAATATTTAGAGTTCACAATCCCTAGTTTGCACCACAAGCTGCAGATGGGTTGAGATTTTGTGCAAATATCCTCATGTGAGCAGATATAGGCATACTGACAACTTCAGGTACCTTTCTAAAGACAGTCTCAGATAAAAAATCTTTAACTTTGCAGCGTGCAGCTCAACTAGGTTATCGCACAGTGCCCACAGATAGAAGGAACATATTTTGACTAAGGAATGGTTGATGAGTCTAGTCCTGAAAAAACCTGAAGTAAAATCCATTGAAGTCTGTGGAAATGTCCTTTCTCAGGTGAGCTATGGCTTAAGCCCTCGTAATGACACAAGGCACAGGAGCCTCATGATTTCGAAGCTGTTAAAACAATTGCCAGGGCTTAGAGGGAATTTTACTGCTTTTGTTTTCTCCCTTCCCCAGTCATAGGCCAGTCAAATGCTGTGAAATAGAAACTATCACCACATGTAAGAGGAAATAGAAGAAGAAAAAAATGCTGAGGATGTGGAATTTTCTCAACTGAGTGCCATTAGTTTCAGTATCAAACTACTAAAGTCTTCAGTTATTTGACCTACAAGCTACATTTCTTCCCTAGGAGTAGATTTACTATATATTGTATATATTTGTTAAACTCAGTTCTTAAATCTTAAATAATTTGCACCTTCTGGTAGGTCAATGTTTCACAAAATCACGGAATTGTCCTTTAAGATCACTGTGTCCAACCATTAACATTCCTCCCCCACCAAAAAAAAATAGATATTTATCAATATCTGTATCACACTACCCACTAGAGAACACCCTGAAGTGCCTTATCTACCCTGTTTGTAAGTACTTCCAGAGATGGTGATTTCACAGCCTCCCTGGACAGTTTGTTCCAAAGCCTGACTACTCTCTCAGTAAGGAAATTCTTCCTAATATCTATTCTAATTGGAAGAACATATAAATAATGAAGATTTAAGATCTCCATAAGTTTAAAATTACCTTAATTTGATTTAGATTGGTCCAAGACTGTTTAGATGTACACCAAGATCTGAAGACTGCCAAGATGCCTTTGTGTAACTCACTCCTAACTGTTTGCCCTAGAGACCCTATCTCTACTTCTTCTCCTGTGTAGTCAGTTAACAGTGTTCAGATAGATTATGTTGATGTGTTGCACTTGACTAGCGAGAAAAAAATTATAGGTAGGTTTATTTTTTTAATTAGAAGTGACAGGACTCCAAACATTTTCTGCCAGATATTCCCTTGTGTCATTTCTATACCTTGTAGAGAGCCATTTGTTACCAATTAGGCTCCTGGATCTCTGTTATTTGCCAAAGAAAATTAAGAAATGCAAGTCCAAAAAAGCTGTGATATAGCAAGCTGTGTGCTGGGGACATGGACTGCTTGCTTGGACAAAGATTTAGGGTTGGAAGGGACCTTTAATGGTTTTGTCTGATAGTAGCACAAAACAGATTCAGAAGTGTCTTCTCATAAACTGTTCATCTGGGTCCCATCCAATTACACTTTAGGAATAGTTCTGTCCGAACAACTTTCCCAGGGGGATTTCACTGAGAGTGAGGCTATTCCATGACCTTCAGGGTAGTCTCATAGATCTAGGTTATTTTGCATTTTGGAGAACCCAGGTCATTACAACAGATCTAAGAAAACCAAGTATGTTCTACATTTATGATCCTTTTTTCCACCTTCTGCATTTTCAGTAATGTTCCTTAATGATTTTTTGCCAGCTGTTCACTTATACGGAGGGTGAACTATAAAAGTAGTTTCAAACTGTAGATGGTTTTGTAATCATACCGAGCTAAGGGCAGCAGCTAGGGACAGTAGCACTCAATAAAACTTAACTAGTTAAAGTAAACCTGGCACAAATATTTTCTCTGTTAATATGATTACCCCTTTGGAAATTACTCCATGCCACATAGTGCTTCAAGCAATCTGTCTCCTTTTTTGCTATTGCACTGGTGGTAAAGATTTGCTTAAGGACATATTTATTACTTTTAGAAATTCTTCAGGATGAAAGTGTAACTGAACACTGGTGCAAATTGCTGTAATACCATGTACTGAACTGATTTTAGTGTCTGTATGAATATTGCTGTTGCTATGGTAATTGAGCATCAGTTTCTGGATACAAAACCTAACTTCTTACAGGCAAAGAAATCCAAGCACAAACACACACACATGCACACTTGCTCAATGCTTTTGGAATCAATTCAGGATGATTTCTTTTCCAATAGTAAATTTCCTACCCATGTTACACTCACTAGACACTGTGAGTACCATGTACAAGACTTTACAGGCTGAAATGCACCCCAGGAAGTTTTTTATGCTAGGATAGAAGAATGTCTGCCAAAAGGTAAAACTGAGGGAAGAAACCCCACCCACATTTCAGCTTTCGAGCACAGATGTTCTCCTTTGTAGAGATGGAAAAATAAAACAGGTGTGCATATAAATAATTTATTAGTTTATATCTATATATACATACATCATTAGTTAATATATATAAATAACTTAATAATGCTTAGTAGGAGCATTAGGAACAAATAAACAATTTGAAGTGAAAAAAAAACCAGGAAACCCACTTAAGCAAGAGAAATCTGCTGGCAGAACAACACAGCTAAAAACAATCATGTAATTTCTAATGCTCTCTCTAGAATGACAAAAACTGTATGATAGGTACAATTGCATACAACAGAGATGTGATTTTGCTACTGCATTTTTTAATGGTGCAATGTCAGATGGTGGGGGTTCTTCTAGAATATCCAATGGATGTTTTAAGAAAAGAGATAGATTTTTCCTTACACTGAAATTGGTAGAAAAGCTCCACAAGAAGATGAAAACAGGTAATCTTGAAACTGGTTCCTTGCTAAACTTCAGCAATTTAGTTTCTGGTTTTGCTTTTCCCAAGCAGCAGCGCTGCTCTATCTCTGTACCACTCATTGTGTGCTTTCTGATTGAGTCACATCACAGACTTGTTACCTAGCCTGACAAGCTAATTATTTGGGAATTACTGCGGTGAGTAATGTGAGTGGAACTTGCTTTATTGCCTCAGTATATTTGAGCTGGTAGATGTATTATGATTACATCTAATTCTGTGAAGACAAAAAGGTTTCTATCATTAACATAGGTTGTAAATGCTACACATACTCGTTTGTAGAAATCCTTATAGGCGTTGCAGAAACCCATTACAACTTATATGGAATATAATACACAAATGTAATCTCTTAATTTTATAAATAGGAAAGCAGAAACACTGATGCAATCAGAAAACACATTTCTGTTGTGCAGAAATGTAATAATTTCATATAATTCACTACATGTGTAACCATGGGGTAAGTCTGTCAGCATAATAAGGATATTCACAGGTTATGAGTGCTGCCTCAAGGCATTTGGAAACACCTTCTCCTTGCTGGCTCCTAACAGTGCCTGGGAATGTAATGAAATGGAATCTGCATTCTGCACCATCTCCTTTACCATAAGCTGACCATGACCCTGGCCCTGCAAATACTTGCAAAAATGCTGAAAATTCCTGTCATAAACAGTCCTGTTACTTGTGTGAGGCAAGCAAAATGTACAAAATTTTTGTCAGCAGTGGAAATCTCTTTAGAGTTACCACTGAACTGCTGATGGGTGAGAAATCAGTTGGGTCCTTTGACATTTTACAATACAGAAGAAAGTGAGGTAAAAACAAATCGCAGAATCTATATCTGCATAATCAGGTTTCATGCCAGCCCCAATGCTCACACTAAGCAGTAAAGATCTCTTAGAAAAAGGCTTAATAAAACAGAGAGCATGTCATAGGAGAAAGATCCAAATAGTACTGCTTAATTAAAGCAGAGCAGGTCATGCTTTCCTCTGCTTTGTATGGATGCGAAGTTGTGTAACACAGGCAGAAGTTAATATTGGACAATCATTGGTCTTATTCTTAAATTTATTTTCTGTCAGGCCGAAATCATGTCAATGTGATCTCTTTCTGCTTTTCCAAACACAGTCTTGGTCTTGGAGACCATATTTGACAAAGGTGAGAAAAAAAGGAATGTAAAAAAAGTGCAAAGGGAGTGGTTTGCTTTATAAAACAATCATGTTTCTCCCCCTTACTTTTCTCCCTTTACTGTTTCTCCAGCCTATGGTACTGAAAAAAAGCTGTGGCTGAAAAACTGAGCTAGGGTTTAATGTGAGCCATTAGATATTAAAACAGTGCAAGCTAGCAAGTAAATAAATGTAAATAATTTTGTTCACACATTCTGTTAAAAAAAACACAGTCAGATGGAAAAGATCTTAGGGTTTTCCTAGTTTTTAAATATTTTAAGAGAGAAATAATGATTTGAAGTAATCAGTGGCATCATGCAAAAAGAAAGGGCAAATTTGGCACACAATATGATGCTCAAATATGGTGCAAAAGGCAAACAGGTGTGTAAACCAAAAGCAAGGAAAAAACCATCAGAGTTCCTCAAATAAGAAGTTATATTCTTGTACTAAAAAAATAACTTTAGAACCAGGCAAAATTTATGGAAAATACATGTCTAATGAGAGAAAAATGCCATGAGAATGTTCAGATGCTTACCAAGTATTATGGCAAGAATAGAAAAAGCAGGTTTAATGACTAGAGAAGGAGAAAAAGTGGATCAGTTATAAAGGAAAGGAAGTTTTGAGTTGATACAGTTCCATTTCTGGAAACAGTAAGAGCCTTTTAATTTACCAAATAAATTAGTAAATGAATATAGAATTGCAGAGTTTTCCTGGTCTCTAGAGAAAAATCAGTAGCACTGGCTGGTACTGCCAGCTGTTAAAACTTGTTTGGGGATTCTGCTAGAAACACAAGTAATTGCTTTCCATTTTCAAGGGTAACCAAAGAAACTGGAATAATTAATATGGTTCATATTCATACGCTTAATTCATAGATGTCAAGCATTACCTCTGCCATGTCCCACTTTTAGTGTATATTTAATATGCCATGTGACGCCCACTGAGTCACAATGAGATCCACAGACTTGCAGTTTGTCATGGGTGGCTGCAGCATGAGGTTCATTGACCTAAAAGAGATTTTTTAGCAAAGGGTGGTTTCTTTTCCTTTTGGAGTTGCTGTAGTACTCTGGAATAAAGACAGAGTCACAGCATCATTCTGAACCTGCAAGGTAATTCCTGCCATGTGGTTCTGCCTTCTGTATGCCTAAAACTATGACTGGGCTCAAATAAAAGTTTCAGAGAACATGTTAGGAAGAAGACCAAGGTGGAAAGGGAGGGTCAATTAGGACATGAACAATGGGATCTCCATAAACAAGGAGAGAGAGGAAAAGGAAGGCTCATTGGTCACTATCCAGAAAAAGTAAATTCTACTTTAAGTGTAGCAACTCCCATGCTGTTTCTGGAGTTAGCCCTTCTGACATAATTTTTTCCCATAGATTTCAAATTTCCTTCTTACTTCACTGTGCACAGGCCCTCACACATAACAACTCCATCACCAAGCTGTCAAAAGCCTCTCTGTAATTTTAGCAACCTGTATCTCTGTAGGAAATAACTCACAAATCTCTCCTTACTCCTGAGGGCTCCCTGCTTACTAGGATACCTATGTGCAGTTTCATGTTACTCTGAAAGTAAGGCTGAATTAAAAAGGGTCTTTGGTTTTTCTGACGATTATCATTATTAGCAGAAAACCACAGGAACTGAGTCTTTGACATTTTTTCTCTTTACAGCAGTCACTTAATATCAACATGTTTAATTTCCCTGTGAACAGTGGGGAAGCTTGGACCTCTACCTGTTGATACATGAACAGCTGAAAATTTGTGAGGAAGAGAGAGTGTTAAATAGTCTGACAAAGTACAACAATGAATGCCATGTATTCTGTTATGCAAAACCTTATTAGGCTGAATATGTGAAGGGTCTTACTTTGCAAAGAAGCTTTTGAGGGGTTCCCTCCTGGATTTCCTTCATTCCAGACTGCCTAGTAATATGTGTGAGACAGCACAAGAATGAGTTTTTAATCTCTGAAAAGCACAAATATAGATATCCTATTTTTAAAAGTCAAAGATACTATAATTTTTAAAAATTAATAATTAGGTTTTCTTTGCATCTTTCTTATTCCCAAAGAATTTTCAAAATGAGATAAAGAAAACTCTGTACAGTATGAATTAATATTTTCAATTTACTATCACAGCTGTTAAAATATGGACAACCTCCTCAAATGAAAATACATACATTAACATGAAGAGAGCAGGGATAAGAACAAAAGAAAAGATAAAGAAGTTCAAGTACTGTCACCTAGCTTTGCAGCTCAGGGTCTTATTTTAGTTCAGGTGTCTGAAATGAGTACTATTCCTTTGCAAGCAGACACCGAAGCTCTCAGAAAGGATTTGGAGAAAATGCTTGGCTGAGGGCAAGAGATGCTTCTCTACACCTGTGCTCACTTGCCTTTTGTCAATTGCCTTTAAGTCACACAGTATCTTGACTACTCATGGAGAGGAGGGGATGCCCAGCAGGTAGCCAGTGTCTTGTCCCAGCCCCAAGGCTCCTGGATGACCTTAGTATATCTCTTCTTCCAGGTGCATTTGAAAGGAAAGTATGCTACAAGAAAGGCCATTAGACCTCACGTACTGGATTTGCTTTACAGCATTATCATTACAAAATATACAAGACTACCAAAACAGAGGTGTATATGTTCCTTTTTCCACCAGCCCTTTGCAACCTATTTAGCAAAGATACTGACATTTGCTTCACTTTATAGGAGATCCTTTTAGTAACTGCCCAAATGCTTGTGTAATCCCATTTATAATCATCACCATGGACACGAAGAGATAACTTACCCTCTTACTACCCTGTTCTGCTTTGAAAAAAGGTTAAACATGAAAATCTGATTTATTAACAGACTCTGAAGCTCCACCCAATTAGGATGGCATAAACCTGGTGCAGCAGCCTACGGTGTCTCCTTATTGCTGTTTGTATCATTGGGCAGTGGCTCATTGCACTTTTATAAGCCCACAATCCCTGGCCATTGGAGCATCCTGCAGAGGCTATTTCAGCTGAGAGGATTTCTGCTGGGATCTGATACTGCTCTAAGTTTTCCTGGGTTCCAAACTAGCCTCAGTGCTGAATTTATACTATTAGATTACACTGTCCAACATAACCTGTCCAGAAGTCTAAACTGCACACATTTGTGGATGTTGTTTGCAAGTTATCTTTGATCACATGAAGTTGAAAACCTTGAATAATTGCATCAGCATTTACCCCACCCCAACCTAAAATCTCTAGGAAAAAAAATCTCTAGTATTTACCACAAGAAGGGGAAATGATACAGTAAATACAAAGAAAATACCCAGTTAATACACTAGAACAAGCCTTGGAACACCCTAAGATAAAACAGAGAACAGTGGTTTTGTTGTGAGTTTTTTTGTTTGGTTGGTTTTTTTGTTTAGTTGAGGGTTTTTTGGTTTCTTGTTTGTTGTTTTTTTTTTTTAATTTACAAGGATAGCTGCATTTAATGGAAATGTTAGCCCAGGCTGCATATTTATGTTACAGAAAGTTTGGTGATAATTCCCACCTTTTCCCCTGCCACTCATTTTCAACTTCAAGTTCCAGGATACCTTGCCTGTGACAGTTTGAAAGGCTGAATTGTTTTAGAGAAGTTTTTTGGGATAGAAAATCCAGATTTTAAGTCACATCATCTCATTTATATCACAGAGAGAGCCTGCAGACAAATTAGATTGTATTGGCACAAGTCAGGAATGGTGAGCTACAGCTTTGAGGGCACAGTGCCATCAAGTCTGATTACCACCAGAGTTTGGGTGTTGTGAAACCAGAGATTCAGCTGATAGAAATCAATGTGTGTAAATTCAGATGTAGGCCACTGAAATTGCTGCACCTCTTTGTTCAGATGGCACCATAATTGAATTAAGTGTTGATATGTTCTGGATGGAAGCCCCTCAGCAGCACTGCTTCTGAATAAGCCATTTAATTTATAAAAGGTATGGAAAAAGAGGCCTCTCCCATACTACAGAAATGTTTTGGAACTGAATTTGCATTCCACTTATCACTGTTTTCATAGTAGTTATATTTAAACACAAAGGGAAAAAAAATTCACAACAAATTATGTTCCTGTCACTCATTAAGGATGATCCCAAAATCAGTGGAAACACTATTATCAACTTTCCCTTTACTGTAGGAGTACTGGTTTGTTTTGCCTTTCCTTTCCAGGTTTATAGAAGGGCAAATGTGGCTTAGTCTTCACTTGCTACATGTTAGATGGTCTCTGGTTGGCAGAGGGAGAACTCTTGCTATAGGGGATGTCCTTTTTTCCCCGACAAAATTGTTATGGTTTACATCTCAGCAATCCTCTGGAGTAAATTAAAAATAAGTGTGAAAAAATAAGATACAAGTTCACAGCTACTTCATTATATGTTTCTTCCTCTAAAAAAGAGAAATCACCCCTCTCTCCTCTGTGCGTATATCTTAGAGTCTATCAAATGCAGGCCAAATGAACATATGGCAGTTAGATTTCTTCTGGATGAGGTCATTGTGAAATGAGGTGGGTTTTTTTTTTCTCCCTCTACAGACATTTACATGCTGTCCTCAGAATTTGGCCATGACATTCCAGATAAAATTATCACTTTACCAGTCCTTATAATCTTCTAAATTGTGTTTTTTAAGTCTGTGCTGGGTGGAATGCTGTATCACTGCAAAATAACTAACAGATTTATTCGATTATAGCCAAAATACTGTTTTGTAACTGCTTTTTGCTAAGTTTTGGTTTTATTTCACCCCTTAAACTATCAGTGTACTTGGAGTTTTTTGAATATTTTCAGGAGTAATTTTTATAAGAGTATAAAATTACTTCTATAGTACAATTATTCACAGGTTTGGGAAAATTCAGGCAGCTCTTTTTAGAAAAAGATAAATTAAAGTAGTATTGCAGGAATTCAGTTTATAATTAAGTGCACTCCTCAGCAATAACAATATATCTCAGCCAGATACCATGTAAGCCTTGCTTTGGACAGGCTGCTCTCAGGTTGGTCTATATCATCTACAGCAAGTGGTGATGAAATTGCATATTAACATCGATTGTACTGGCATATGTTTTGTACCAAAAATACCAGGTATTGCATACAGGGAATGAAGAACTTTTCTGTGCAAGCACAAATTATGAAGTCTGGATTAGAACTAAAACTGGGAAAGAAAAAGAGACTATCAACAAAGATGAAGTTATTATGATTGAGAAAAGGGTAAAAAGACAGTAGACCAATCTACTAATAACATAAATTATTTCTTTTCTCTTGTTAGAAGAGATCCTCTGTTTTCACATTTCTGTAAACAGAAGTGAACAGTCAATGTAGACATAAAAAATACCAAAGATTTAACTTAGTTATTATTACTTTTAATTTTAAAAGTCAGAATTAGCAATAAAAGACATCATTACTTAAATCCAGGTGATCTCTTTAGCTCCAGAGATCTTCTATTGAATTGTACACTAGCTCACATTCATGGGGAAAAGTTGCTCCACAAGGGCAGCTACATCAAGGGATAAAGCCAAGAGATCAGCACTCTGCTGTAAGGGGAGTGTTATCTGTGGATTTAGAGAAGTCATTTAGCTCTCGCTATCTTATCACTCCTGCTTCTGGAGCACTGACCTGCCCTAGGTGCTGTGAGGCTCAGCCAGTGTTCCTTTGAAATACTGAGGTTTTCAGCTCAAAAGCACTACTAAAAATATTTGTGTTTCCATAGTAACGGACCGTGCAATACAATAGAATGGCTCTTTGCAGGATATTGCCAAAAGATCATAGATGAGAAACTCTGACTTCAGCTGCCATGGCTGCAATAGAGCAAAGGACCCACAAAACCCATTGCTTTTTATGTAACCACGTGGTTGTCTGGTTTGTTACCTTTGTGCAAACCTCTTTATTCCAAAGACAAACTTTCCATGACCAAAGAATAATAATCGCAGCAGTAATATCTAATACAGCGTATAGAGGTCTCCCATAACTTTCATATTAGTTATCAAATTCTTTCATTTTAATATGATTCCAACACCAAAGAGCAGTATCGATATTTAAACAGGAATTATAACAAAATGTTGAAGCTACAGAGGGGCTGCCTTCACTTACCTTCAATAACAGTATCATTGGGATTGTGTGGGTTAAAAGATTTCATAAATCTGCACCCACAGATAAGTTTAGAAATCCTAAATAGAAGTTGACTATTTTAGAATTGTTGAATGCTCTGCAGTCCTTGGGATTGTAGAGAGGGATTTAATGGGAATTACGGGGACACAAGTCATTATTGCAATCAGAGCATTATCTTTTGACAGCCTAAGTTAGACTTAACTTTCATTCCCATTCTCAAACCTATGCAAAAAAAAACCAGAAATAAGCTAAGAAATCTACTATCTTGGCCCCTGGCCTTTATGAGAGCTGTGCTGGCTCATTATCTCTGACTTGAACAACCATTGTTTTATATGTCTCTTTGTGAATAGCCTATCTGGAAGAGAATTTAAGGAAGCTGGCTTCCAGTCCTTTTCTCTAAATTGTCCAATTGTCATCTCTAAAAATTGTTAATGTGCCAAACCTTCATGTAAAAATAAAGGGAAAATAGAGCTAAACAAGGATATTTCTTGTAAATTCATCTTTTTTTAATGATTAAAACAAGACACCATTTGAATTAAAGTGCATCCACTGTTTATTCTTTGTATAGAGTGACTACATGCAGAATGAGCCTCAGTTTACATTAGTCTGTCTGGAACTGAGTAACTGTGGGCCAGTGTGATGTGTTCAGCTATTCAAAAAACATCATTAAGCAAATTTTTCCTGCAAATATCTAATTGGCATCTCATGCTAATGTGATTAAATTAGTTTCAAACATTCACTTGATTGCCAATTTGATTGAAGTACAGTAGAACACAAAGATATTGCCAGGAAAATGTGGATTAACAAAAGAAAGAAATTTAAAACTTAAAGACTAAAAATAGCAGAATCATTGTACTAAAGAATTCAATTAAGTAAGGCTTGATCACTTAACAGCTGATATTTAAAATCATGAAATCTCTATGGCTACACTGACACAGAGAGAGGGTAATGTTAGCTGTACCCTGTGAAGAATCTAACTGCAATTATTTTGAATTTTGTGTCAGGTCAAAAGTTCTGGATTTCAGCATCCAAAGTTCAGAGCCAAAGTCCCCACCTGAGTTCTCAGACAAAAAAAGGTGCCTTCTCAAAAAAATGTAGTAATTCTGTGACTTGAGGAAAAGTTTTCTTTAAGAACAACCAAAAAAGCAAAACTTCCAGCTTTGAAACAGCAAAGCAGATGAGGAAAGACCTGAAATTGATGGGTGCATGAAGAATGTAAGATTTTGTCATTAAAAGCCAGTTAGGTATTCAAAAGAGGAACTCTATGGTGACAGTAACGATGTACCTGTAATCCCTCAGTGATACATACTTTCTGTCCTTGCAAAATACTATATTAGTTGACTCACTATAGTTGTGAGTAATCTACATTCACCAAAGCATTTAATCATATGATGTCAATGGAATGTAAGCATGTACTTAAAGTTAAGCCCATGGAAATCCTTTGGTAGAAAGGGATAAGAGTAAGCATATTCTAAGATGCTCATTGAATTGCAATCTACTCTCCTTCAGCATTGTGCCAGTGCTCCAGCATTTGTTTCCTTCACCTACATGTGATTCAGTGCCTGTCTGGGGCAAAGCACCTGTCCAATTAACATGCAGATTGCAACATCAAGTTTAAAAAACAAAGTGTAAAATAATAAAGGTCATGTTTTAAAAAGTTTTTAAAATTTGACATCACCGAACCAAACTCCAAACCCAAGGTTAGGGTTAGCATAAGGGTTAGGGTTTAGGATTAGAGTAAGATTTAGGGTTAGGGCTAGGGTTAGGGTTTGGGTTACATTAAGGTTAGGGTATAGGGACAGTGTTAGCGTTAGGTTAGGGGTTAGGGTTTGGGTTATTTTTAGAGGTACCAAACTTCACATGCAGAATTATATCGATATTTTTCTTTATCTTTATGAACAATGATTATCAATGATCACATTTTGTCTGAAGGTACACCGTCGTCTTCCTTCTATTTCATTCTACAGAAATCATTTTTTTGACTGAGACTAGAGAAGACCTGCCTCACCATTTGACCTATTTTATTTTTGTTCCCCCAGGATTACCATTGGTTTGCATTTTGAGACACATCCCTCCTGTCTTTCACATTTTACTGATTCTGGTGAAGGAATTTTGTAGTAAAATTTTGCAGCAGACTAGGTTGCAATAAATGCTCCTGACCCTAAAACAAAGGAGTCAGTTAAATTATTTTTGTTCCATTTCTCTGTAGGAATTTACTCTCAAAGGTAGAAGTGCACTAGTTATGATCCAACAGAAAGAATTTTGAACTATTTTGTTGTAAATGGCATAGGAGTATAGAAGAAGAGATTAAGAATTTTATGTATGTTCTTAATGTAAATATGCTACCAAAAGAAAAAAAAAAAGCAGTTTCAAATTGTTGAAGGATCATCAACATAGTAAAAATAAAAAACAGGAGAACAAAATATTTTATAAAAATACTGAAAATTTAATTTTGATCAATTGAAGCAGTCTGAGAGCTGAAAAAACCCAGCATCTCTGAAAATTGAGCTTGCAAACAAAGTTGGAATCTAAGTGTGGTTTGACAGGTTGTTCAAGGAATTAAGAAACACAGAGTCAATGCATTTTTTTTTATATTTTTATTCAAAGAAACATCCTTTGTGAAGACTTAATTTGCCAGTTTTCAGCTTAGGCAGAATTTTTATAGCTGAATTTGAAACTTCAAAATAAGGGTTTATGTAATGGAAAGGCTGACACAACCTTGACTTCAGTGGTGAGAACCATGCCATCATAATTTCCTCTCTTGATGGAGAAATAAGAATGGTTTCAAGTAAACTTGTCTTAAAGAGAAGATAAAAAATGATCAGTAGCTTTTTAGATGCATCTTGAAGAAACTTTTGAGTGGCAAATAATATCAGATATAAAACAGGATACAGAATAGTGCATAAAATAAATGTTTCCCAGTATCATGGGAGAGAACAGAAAAATATTTTCCTTTTTCTTAAGGCAAGTTTCTATGAACTTGCACTGGGAGTGAAATTCAACTCAGGAGCGGTAAAGCTATCCTAAATAAAACTAGGTGATGGTCATGAGAGAGAAAGAAGAAATGTCCTCTTTCAATCATCTTTTCAGCATCTTTTCAGATGCTATATGATATAAACCAGAAGTCAGTTCCCTGGAAATTCTGTAACATCATCATTACTCTCAGGATGTCAGCAAACATCTCTAAGCTTCCTTGCAATTTCTTACAAAATTAGAAACACTGCAACACTTCAGCAGCTGTATTTCTGCAATAATGTAGCAAAATTGGATATTACTTCTGAGCTCTCATTTTTTAATGAGTGTTTACAAAACCTTAATTTCTTTATGAAATATAGTCTACCACTTTGGAATGATTCTTTGATCTTAGAATACACTTTTGGAATGATTCTTTTGAAACAAAGCAAAACAAAACCCAACCTACAACTATTTTATTAAACTTTTCCTTTCTGTTCACAATTGTCTTGCACTCCTTGAGGAAATGAATGTGTCAGGTTGGTTATTTTGTGAGTGAAAAACTTTGTATTCAGGTGGGCTACTTATGCATGCTTGTGAGGAAAAGACTCAAGGCCACAAGGTAAATGAGACACAACTGAAAGCAAAGAAGCAATAGAAAAGCTCTTGGGGAAACTGCTCTACTGTTGTTAGTTAGAAAATTCGAGTCCACCACAATCAGGTCTACAAGCCAGGACCTGTCTAGTAAGGCACGGTGGGCAGGGAGACACTGCATTCAAGATCTATTTAAAACCAATTTTATTTTTATTTTTAAAAATCTTTTCAGTTTCAGCAAAATCATCTTTGTCTCCTTTTAAGGAATTCACTACAGAAGACTTGAAGGTCTTCCACTGCAATATTCTGCCTGGCTTTGGATGTTCAGAGTCTCAGACTGGGAGATCATAGAGTCATAGAGATCTTCATTGCTATCTTCATTCCCCAAATCAACAGTGGTGTTGATTTTCAGAGAAGCAACTGAGTGACTGAATGGAAATTGAGAAGTTTTGTTTTTAAATTTTGGACAGGAGTTGAGCAAATAAACAAATGCTATAGAACAGAACATTTAAACTGGTGCCAAAATAAACCCAGATAAATGCTATAGTATTTCAGGCTCTGGAATTATATATACAAGAGTGATCTCAAATGTTTTTACTCTTAAAACAATAACAACAAAAGAAAGTTGCCAAAAGCAGTCTGACTTATCTCACAGGTAAGTCTTTAAAATAGTAACAGCATAAACAATGGTTATGTTATGTTAACATCAAATACAAGAACTCCTCTTTCATTCCTTACTCTCTTTAGTAACTACAAAATAATGTAAGGACAAACCTAGCCTGTTTAAAATATGTGGATTAAATAGGACGGTTCTTATAAATATATTCTAATTTTTGATTTTCTAAATATATTTATTTCAAGCAGGCTTCCATGTGTAGCTGCTGAGAAATGGACAACTGACTAATAGGAAGTACTGGGGCAAGAGGTGAAAAAATTCCAAAATTATGTAAAAAGGGTTGGACAAACTTGAAAATCCTGCTGCTCCTAGTCCATGTAACTTATCAACTAATCTAAACTATTACAAAAATACAACAATCAAATTTTTCTCAGATTCAAAACCTGCATTGCCTTTTCCCTCTCTGTTATTTTAAGCTTTTCTACAGCTCTGCACTTTCTTCGCCTGGTCAAGTCTGTGAGCAAAATATTGACCTTTGCCATAAAAACCCTGTTGTAACAGGATTTCCAGTACACTTTTGACAGGTGCTAAAGATCTGTGAATATCTGTCTGCATATCCAGTTAAAGTGAAGTTACAAAGCCCATAGAGATTTCTTCAGTGTGAGTAGGAATATGAGCCTAAAGCAATTTCCTTCCTTTTATGGAAGAATCAGGGTCACCTTGAAGTTGGGTAAAATCCAGGAAGATTTTTAAGTCTAGGTTTATTTCTTGTAATTTCTATTTCCTTAGACCCCTTTCTGTCATTTAACAATTACAAAATTAGCTACAGTTTATCACAGCATAAAAGTGCAATCAAATATAAGAACCTATGTTCATAATATTAATAATTTAAAAATATCTGATTCTGTTTTTTATTTTCGGTTTATGAGAAAATCTGTCTTACATATCTACACTAAGAACTGACAATCATTAATCACAGCAATCCTTATTTTCCTAAGGACTAAATATCTCATACTGCTTTCTAATGTATTTATGATTTCTTTGTTTTTTAAGAACAGCATTCAGCTTTCTCTGTTATTGCTACAGGCTGGATAAGCACCTGCATACAGAAATACTCTTGAAAAAATGCCAAGCTGAGTGAAAAAAATAAAACCATGTGTAAAATACATACTTTTGTGTGAAATCACCGAGTCTACAGATCTCACTTAATTATAAATCACTTATAAAATATCCTTTTCAAGGGGATTTTCCATCTCATTATTTATTCTGGTTTTCTGTTTGTTTTGGATTTTTTTTCCAGTGGCACAGAAATCCTTCAGCAATGTCCCATAAAGTTAGAGCAGGTGGTTTTCTTCCTGAAAAAAAGGTGTATAAGGCATGTTTTTTCAGGTTTCAGTATCTCTCTTCTACTTCAAAGAGTGCTTTAGTAACCTTATAAAATACAAAAGTAATCAATTTGCTGGGAGGTTCTTATACTGAAAAATAAATTACTCAATATTGCAGTCCTTGTTTTCAGTTGCTAAGAAGCTGGATTTTAGATTTTCTGGGGTTAGGTTTAATGCTTCACTGACTGGTTAACTCAAAAGAGAGTTCTTAAATATATTACTAAGGGAAGAGGTGAACTGCAAGAGGATTATATATTGTCTACTTTGTAATTTAATAGGGCCTGTCTTACCTCCTGGAATATCACAATCTGTTTATTATTAGAATGATAGACATAAATATTAGATAAAGTGTCTGTCCACATGTGTAAGATGTGTATACAAAACATTGTGGGAAACAGATTAGCATGTTTAAGACTTCATTAGCAATAAGTATGTTAATGTTAAGAGCAGCAGAAAATACCATTCCACTTGTATCACTAACATACAAAAATGATGTGTCTTTTAAAAGGTACATTTATAAAAGATGTAACTCATAATATTCCTGTTTTTCACTTTACTTCCTAAAATAAGCCATTTCTAATTTACAACCTATTTTAGACAGTGAACATGCTAAATGTGAGTTTCACTGGGAAACATAATTTCTGTATGCAATAAAGGAATTCTAAAAGCAAATCTTATAATAAAATACACTTAAATGATTGTGAAATTATTTTTCTGGCCTTTTTGGTTGGCAACCAGTTATGGCTGTAATATAACTTGATTTCAAATACTACTTCCAGTATTAGTAAAATCATTTGATAGATCTAAATATAATTCTGGGAGGGTGCATCACAAAGTGTAAGTGGTTTACTTGTTGTTGTTTTAAACCTACAGGTTATAAAAGGAATAAAACTGGGAACAATATTAGGAAGCAATCCCTGTGAATTAGGACTATAGTAAAGCAAGTAGATATGAAGGATCATTCAGGTTATTACATATTTCTAGTCTCCAGGGGTGGCGGCTGCAAAGATGTAGATTGCTTGGGACCACTCACATGGCATTATATCACAGGACAAACCAAATCATTTTACAGCAGTGATTAGAGCAAGAAATATCTTCTATGCATCATGTGTAAAAAAGCAATGGAAAGTTTAGTGAGTCCTTCAAAGCATTCACAAAAGGGACCCAGGAGTCCAAAATCTCTTGGGGTCTAGAGCTTAACATTTTTTACTCCTCTATGCCCAATCTTGTAGTCACCAAATCTGACAGAGAATGCTCCCTGAATTGAAGAGCCCTATGGTTCTTGCACACTCCTCACAACTGATTTTTTTTTTACCCTAATCACAGAATCACGACAGTTGGAAAAGATCTTTAAGCTCACCACATCCAACTGTCAACATCCCTCTGAATAAAGTATTTATATATCACTATCTGTATCACCCCCTAGAACATGTCTTGAAGTGCCTCATCTACATGTTTTTTAAATATCTCCAGGAATGGTGATTCTAAGACTTCCCTGGGCAGCTCATTCCAATGCCTGACTACTCTCTCAGTAAAGAATTTCTTCCTCAGATTGAGTCTAAACCTCCCCTGGTGCAACTTCAGGCCATTTCCTCTAGCCCTACCAAAAGAGGTCTGCACCCACTGCCCTACAATCTCCTTTCAGGTAGTTGTAGAGAGCAATAAGGTCTCCTCTCTGCCTCCTCTTGTCCAAACTAAACATTCCCAGTTCTCTCAGCCTCTCCTCACAGGACTTGTTCTCCAGACCCTTCCCCAGCTTGGTTGCCCTTCTCTGAACTCACTCCAGCAGCTCAATGCCTTTATTGTAGTGAGGGGCCCAGAACTGAACACAGTACTCGAGGTGCAGCCTCATCAGAGCTGAGTACAGGGGCTCCATCCCTGCCCTTCTCCTTCTGGCCACTCTATTTCTGATACAAGCCAGAATGTTGTTGGCCTTCTTAGCCTACTGAATCTTATTCAGCTGGGTGTTGACCAACACCCCCAGGTCCTTTTCTGCCTGTCAGTTTTCCAGTTGCTTTTCTCAAGGTCTGAAACATTGCCTGGGGTTGTTTTGCTCAAAGTGCTGGACCTGTCACTTGGCGTTGTTGAACCTCATTTCGTGGACTGGTCCAACCTGTCCATGTCCCTTTGCAGAGCCTTCCTACCCTCAGGCAGATCAACATGCCTACCCAACTTGGTATCATTTGCTTAGTAAAGCCCTCAATCCCCTCTTCTAGATCATTAATGAAGATAATGAACAGGACTGGACCCAAAACCGAGCCCTGGGGACCACCACTGGTGAGTGGCCACCAGGTGGATTGAAGTCTGCTGACTGCCACTCTCTGGGCCCTGCTATGCAGCCACTTTTCCCTCAAGACTCTTGGGTGGATCCCATCCAGCCCCATAGACTTGTGAGTGCCCAGGTCCAGGTGCCATAGCAATAATTTATTGCTTCCTCTTGGATTATGGAATGTTGTGGGAGTGGGATGTTTCTGCTCTCCATCCTCATCTTCCAGCTCAGGGGGCTGAATACCCTGGGACTGGCTGGTTTGATTAATGAAGACTGAGGTAATGGAAACCCTCCAGTAAGAAATCTATGTTCAGAACTGCACTTGCACTTGAAAGCTACAACTTTCACATCTGCAGGTGTCACAAGCCACGTTCATCTCCTTGAGTCCATCTGGGGTGCACTCTCAATGTACATTTATTCACACATACAGTGCTTTCATAGCTGGCCTAAATTTTTGCTCCCGCTTTTTTATCGATGTTCATCACAATGCTTCTCCTCAAACACCATTTTCTCTGTATTGCAGCCATCCCACACTCTGTTTTGTGCCTCCCCTTTCTTAGCCTTTCTCCTCTCAAGCTTCTTGTCCATTTCTGTACACTCTCTGTAGCTCACCCCTTTCCATCAGCAATATGCACCTCTTCAGTAGCAGAAGCACATCACTTTAAATAAAAGGAAAAAAAAAAAAAAAAAGGTGTTTTGCAAGTTATTAGGAGAGAAATATTCCAGAAGTAATTAAATGACTGGGTTAAGAAATATAATAAAAACAACAAGGACAAATGCTGGGAATTTGATCCTTACTAAAAACAACAAACTGCTTAGTAAAAAAGCCTTTTGTTCAGAGACACAAGTTCCTAAGAAAAACTAAGCACTAAAATCTAACTGACATAAATGTAGCTAGGTCTCCAACTGTAAAGTTGATTTTCCAGTGAAAACAAGTTTGGCTGTGAGTTGAAGCTGACTGTCAGCTCTGTACAATATTTAAAAATTACAGTGAACCTACAAGTAAACCTAGAAACTCCCTCCCTCATGGCATTAGCTGGGTGGAGGCTTTTCTATTCAGACCTGAGCTTTGCCACTGTACATTCAACAGAGATTTTGTTAAAAGAGAGGAAGGAAACAAAATGGGTGTAACTTGTTTGGAATTTGCCTTTTTTCTGGGTGGTAAAAAGCTGAGGGCAAAGCTTGGAGACTTGTGAAATGAACTGAAAGCTGAGCCCAGCTTTTTCCCAGTTTCAAGAAGAAGAAAAGAGGAAAGAAAAGCAATGACTTTATGCTCCTGACATGAACCCAAACTGCTTGCAGCATTTAGGTGATCTACTTCAAGGGAAGGCTCAGAAATGGCTGAGGCAATCAGAACTTCTGCCACCACAGATGGTGGCTTTCACCCTGCTGCATGGGTCTCACCTCTTCCTAGGCTTGCTGAGAAAAATGTGGCAGTGCAAGGCAAAGAGGAAGAAGGTACAGTGCTAAGGGAGGGGCCTGAGGGCAAATTTCCCTTTCAGTAGCAATGAACATTGAGATGAGCTCAGCATCCTTCAACAGAATTTCTGCCTTAGTTGAAATAATTCAGAAAAGCATATATACCTTTGAGAATCCAGACCAAGACCTTTAGGATCTTTCCTATTTCCTAAAGACCCATTATCAGAAAGCTGGAATGGGAATGAAATCTGCCTCAGAAAACACAGAAGATTCCAATCCATTCAACGGCTATGGAAACCACCTATTAAAGGGTGAATTGACTACCATATCAGCTTAATAAAACCTCTCTGGTTCCAGTGCCCAGCTCATTTATAAGAACTGCCTGTTCTGTGAGAAAAAACTACCTAGTCCTACAACATTTCACTGGTATCTTTCTCTATTGCAGTAGGCTCAGAGCAACCGTACCTATTCAAACAAACATTGTTTTATTTCAGTAGCAAAATATCCACATTATTCTGGATAGGAAATTAATCTTAGATATTTAGTCTTGTCCAGGAAACATCAACTCAGTGGCAAGAACTTGTGTTAATAATAAATTATATTTAATCTACCCCTTTTTACATTCTCTTATTTACAATTTTTATCTTTGCCTTTTGCCTGATTTACGTAAAATGCTTCTGTTTGTATTTTTACCAAGTTCACATTCATTAATACTTCCAGTGTTAAACAAATTCCTCTAAAAGTTTGGGGAAATCCAATAGAACAGATACAGAGCAGGTGTTTCACTAGTCAAAATAACTATTAACTTCAGTAAATATATTGCAGTACCAGCACCAAAAAGCAGACTCCTTCTTCAGGGGAGATATCACATGTTGATTTAGCTCATATTTGAACAACAGTTTTGAAATTTTCCTTCCCTCAACAATCTGGGCTGCTCTCATAGCCTAGATTGCCCAAGGATGGTTGCACGGCACATAGCAGCCCTAGCCAAAATGATGTATCTGGATGTCTCATGAGCAAAGCCTTGATGTCTCATGTTTGGAAGAAGCCCGATTTTGAAATCCTTAAAAAGAAACCAAAAGGCATTCTGCTTTTGCAGACAGTAACTCACAGCAATTTGTTTCACTTCATAATCATATTCTGGTTCTGGTGCATCAACAAAGAAACTGTCTCGGGTTGTTACTGGGTAATTTAGGCACAAGACAGTGTCAGGTCTGTAGGGTAAAATATGTGGCAAGACTGTCAAGGTAAAATTGAAGCTGGTGTCTAATTTCTATTTGAACACAATGGTTCATTGCTATGTTGAATGCAAAAACATCAATTATTTTTTATATTTGAAAAGCACCACTTAACATTTCATTAACATAGTGCACTTTCTCTGCACAGTAGATCCAGGCATTTAGATTCTTGCAGTAGCAAGAATGGGATGTGCTTTGGGTAATAATTTTAGAAATAGGGAAAGAGAGACAGAACATAAAAGCAGGAAAACTTTTGGAATGTTCACAGTGGCAAGAAAGTCAAGAAAAAACTAAACACGAGAATTTAAAATTTTTTGTTTTGTTGTGGCAGATTTGATTTTCTGGGATTTGGAACAATTGGTCCGAACCCTTCAGAGATATTCAAATGAGTAAATAACATTTTGATTCACAATAGCAGGAGCATAGGAAAGTCAAATACTGAATTCATGAGCTAGAAGAATTTTGCTGCAACCTTGCAATGGCACAGTTTGGATTAGATAATTAGTTTGGATTAGATAATTTCACAAGCTTCATGTTTCTCCTGCTCTGGCAAACCAGTTCAAGCACAGCAATGTCATAAATGTATATTGAGATTTGTTTTACCAAGTGTATATTCACTAGCACAGTATAGTCCTAGGTAAAAATGTGTCAGAAGATTGGTGAAAGATGGCATTAGAATTAATCAGCTATGACAAAAAATATTGTTTCTAGTTCTGTTACTCAGACTGGAAAACTCTTCTGCATCTTAGGGAAAGACTGTGGAAATGAAACATATTAATAGATTAAAAATATATATTTTTAAAATGTACTATTTTTTTCTGTCAAATAGTCTCTTCTCTATTCTTTAAAAATATTTCAGCAAACAAAAATAAACTGTTTATGCCTACCTATTGCCTACAAAAGTCTGACAGTCAGCCATTTATTTTAACTAAATGTTTAGAATTTTGAGGAAGACATTACTAGAAGCAATAAGTAGTTTGAGACAAATTTCTAGTTTTACAGTAATGAATATTTATTAAATCTTTATCAAAGGGATAGCTCTGTTAAAATCCCTGCTCATCCCTGCTCATATTTTTGAATATAAGTTTTTTGCTGAGAAGTTTTTGTTGTTTGTATCATGGAACTCTGATGAAATCATGTATTTTACAACCCAAGCTATTTTCCATTTCATGAGTCAAGCAGCTGAATTGTTTTCAAAAGACAAGACATTTGAGACATAATTCAGCCTGGGTGTTTCTGTAGAAGGACAAGTCAACAGAAAGCTTTATTTTCCCTTCTGAGACAGTGTTCAGCTAAAACCTCAAACTATAGTGCTGATATTAACCAGCCTTTTTGTTCTTACCACTGGCAGGAAGCAGTGGCATCTTATATATGTATCAAAATGCACTGTGAGGAAGCAGAAGAAAACTACCATTTGTGTGTTGAATAGTGGCAGGCAAAGAAAAATTAAATACAGAGCAAACACAGTGCAAGAAAAAGATCACGAGAGAGATTAAAAAGTTTTGAGAGATCTGGTAAGGCCAGTGACATTAAAAGAGAATGGCCTTAGATGAAAATCTTTCCTTAAACTTACATGACAGAATATATAATATCAGTAGAAATTTTCAGTGTCAGAAAATGATCTCAAGTACCAATATACCCTCAAATACATGGTCCTGTAGAGTAAAAGGTACAGGGAAAGACTGTGGGAATGATTCATTTCTAGGAATTTCTGCATCAGAAATGCAGGTAAGAACACTATGAAGAAATCTAACATGCCTATAGGTCTGGTAGAACCAGCTGAATATTTGCTTTTTTAAAAATGAAAATATGCAACTTGTGGGAGCTGAATAAGGATCAGAAAAGTTAAGGATGGAAGGGACTCATGGGGAGCAGAGCTAGCTTCTCATAGATTCAAATCTGTGTTTACTAACACTGGGAGACAGTAAGACACTGGAAGTAGTCTATAACAAACTTGTACAGAGATAAAGAAATAAAGAATTAGAAAGGAAAACTTCAGCTCCAACCTGCACTACTCAATAGTTCGTCTCAATAGATTTGCAGAGTTTAGCATGAGTATATGTGTTTCTCCCCATCTCCCAAGCTGGAAGACTTATGTATATAATTTTCAGGTAGATGGAAAGAGTCCTGATCGTGATGTTGGATTATGTACACAGTGGACTGGCAGGAGACACTTGGTTAAGACTGCAGAAGAAGTTGGTCCCTTCACATCAGAATTCAGGAAATTGGCAAACCACTGTCAGGAAATCAGTCATTGTGGCTGCCCACATGTGGTTGAATGCTGTGTTTTTGGGTTTACTTCCCTCGCCTTTTCATGTCTTTGCTGAACTGTGCCCTGTCTGTGACCATTGAGGAGAGTTAGTGAATCCCTGTGCTTCCAATCCCAAAGGCAGAGAGTCTGTGTAAAGTGAATTCACCTGGGAGCGATGAGCACTCTTGACTCTTTACCTTTATATCCTCTGCACAGAGGCTTTGACATTATCAGCTGTCAGGATCATATCACATACCGCACTGCAACAAATATAACCATGCCACAACATAGTGGTAGAACAGAAAGAGTACCTCACATTGAGGATGAAAAAATACAAATCCCATTGAAACAAAAGAAACAAATGAAATAGTTATTCAGACTGTATTTATTTTCTAATTTTTTTTTTTATGTGAAATCTTAAATGCAGTGATTTTTCCACTTTGAGAGCTGGAGAATCTAAAGCACAGGCAACAGCAAACTCTAGGAGAAGACCAATGATTATGTTCCTCCTTTTTTTTAAATGACAGTAGTATTAAAATATCCTACCTGCTATTTAGATTTTCTGGTAGTAGGAATACCACACAGAATCACGGGCTAATTTCTGAAAATTACCGGAAACATGTTTATTCCTAATTGAATAAGAATCTGATTAAAACAAGAATTTACAGGAAATGGCTTTAAAATTTACAATTATTAATCTCTAAACCACCAAATACCAGACAAAAATTATTTCTTTTTCACTAACTTTGCTCTAAGCATAATTATACCACCCACTGATTAGTGCATGACACACAATGATAAATCATTAAAAATCTTTAACTTAAGTCCTATAAATGATTCAACAGCAGATCATAACTTGCAATGTATTTTAACCATTGCATCTGTGGTGTATTAGGAACTCACAAATGCAGAGCAGGACACATGTACTCCCTCATCGAGTAGATGTACAATGCAGATGAAATAAAATGTAAAAAAATGTGGTGGTAGCTATATGGTAAAATTGCTTCCAAATGTCTAGCTGTGACTTTTAAAAACAATTAGGATAATCTCTCTTACTCTATAAGATAAAAATTACTGATTTTCCTTTTTTTGCTACGTGAGCAGCTTTGTACCTGGCGGCATTTTACATATCTATTTTACATAGATAGATCTGTTTCCCAAAGTTTCAGATCGTCTTGACTGTCCTGTCCCCATAATTATTTTCCATTCCATGGGTCTTTGTCATTGACCTCTTTTATCAGCAAAGACTCAATCTTTGCTTCCAAATAATTTCTGAGAATGTCAATTTTTCTGGCGACTTTCTCTTCTCCATAACCCACATCTTACCTCTTGCACTTAAATAAAGAATTACATTGCTTGAGTAGTCAAGTTGGAAGCTCTTTCTTGTCATTGTATTTGTTTATTGGGACCAGGTTTCATTAGCATTTCTGTAAGACTGAAGACTACATCAACAGATTTAAAGGCTGCCAACACCACAAATTCCAAGGAAGAAAATAACCCCTAAGGGATAAAATGATTCAGTGCCTCTAAAGGCACCAAGTTCTGTTGTCCAGCTCGATTTCTTTTATAGAATTCTTCTCTATAAAGCCACTTACAGCATAATACTGGTACCACTGGGTGAGACCTCATTATCTGAGGGACAACCAAGAAGTTTTACAAGGAGAGGGACAGCTTGGGGCCACTGGCTATGTTAGAATAGTGTTTCATTTGAGAACTGTCAGGTCAAATTGCTTCCACCACTTGTGTTAACCAACTGTGACAAGTATTAGTATGTGTACTTGGAAGAACCACAGGCTAAATAAATAATTTAAAAATAAACAATTAAAATTACAGAACATTAAATAATTAATCTAATTTAATTAATAATTTAATATAATATTTAAAAATAAATTTAAAAATTGTTAGCATAAATAATAACTATAAAATAATTTATAATAATTAAAGTTATCTTCCAAGCTTAGCAGTATCCATCTTTAGCAGTTATAAGACAAGATACCTACTAGGAGAACCTTTCTCATTAAAAGCCAGAACTGAAAGCAAAGCTTGAATGAATTGAGCAATCAATATCCACCACTGTTGCCAGCCATTCTATGCAATACAACACGTTTGCATGGCTGAGACAAACAGAACGGGGTAGGGAGAAGAAAGAATATTGTTGTAAATATTTCTGTTACATCAAAGTATCCTCAGCAGCTTAGGCAGAGGTTCATACCTCATTTCCATACCATGGAAAAAGAAAAGTCCTCCCTTCTGCCACCCCGAGTTTAGCAGAACACGACCAAATAATTTACAGATAATATTAAAAAATTACCTCCTACCCTCATACTTGAAATACAGCAGTCTCTGGACTGAATAGGGGCAGACCTTCATACATTGCAGTTAGAAAGATCCACTTACAGGGAAAAAAAAAATCACTGGTTAGCTACTCTGCTCTTCTGTACAAAATTTATTTTAGGCTCTGTGTTTTTTCAGTATACCTCTGCAGAGCACAAAGGAGATGTATTCCATAAAAATACGATTATTATTACTGACACAGTTCAACATATACATTCTTGTGTGTGCTGCCCAGTATCAATGTGGAGGATATCCATTAGAACTGACAAGAGATCAGAGACGGAAAGTAGCTAGAGAATAAAGTGGCCCATATCTTCCACTACTTTCTTAAACAAGGAAATACCATCACTACTTGGGTCAGTATTAAGAGATAGGGAAAGTCCAGAAAAAGATCTTACAGATTGGAAAATTGTATTGGGTTTATGCTGAGTGCATACATTTTCACACACGAACTGACAGAAATCCCAAACCACTGGAAGCAGGCATTGCCTAGATCAGGCTTTTCATTCAGTAGTTGAGCTCTGTTGGATCTTTCCCTCTCACTACCAAGCAAGAGTTGGTGATCCCTGTCTGGTATATTCTGCCATTCCTAAAAGGACAAAATAGAATGATGATACTTGTAGAGTCTAGATAATGTATCTTGCTGTTCGTTAGTATGTTCATTAACCTTAACAAAACCTGGTTTGTATCACTGTCACCACTCTTCTGAGGGAGTACCAAGGCCATGCCTATAGAGACCTGACTGAGTGACAGGCAGAGAACTTGAGCTCAAGCACATTGCACAAATGCAGCCATACATTGTTCACAGGTTACAGCATGGCCTGAGTTTCAAAGCCTGTTTGCACATGCTCGCTTAGGAAAAGAGTCTATTGTGACAGAACTGACCTGAAGGGAAGCCAGATAGCACAGGGAGCCAGAATTAAGAGTGGAGCAACTGTGTGGAGTGACTGGCACAGCCCCCTCTTACTGCCAGCTCAGGGGAGGTCTGTGTGAAGTGATTTTTGAAAATAGGCACCACTGAGAGGAGAGGAGAAGAGTTTGTTTTCTTTTGGAGTCTGGATTACCAGGTAAAGGGCAAACTCCTTAGGCTCAAATTCCATTAGCTGAATGAGACAGTTAATTAAAACTGTGAAATGGAAAGGAAAAGACTTGTAAGCAAAAAGCTTGTTTTGGAAAGAGCACTTCTGTGAATAAAACTATTCATCCTATACAACAGGATGTTTACCTTTTTCCTTTATTTGAACTGCCTGTTCAAAACTGATCTCCAAACTTGCTTGGTAAAACAACAGAAGTTCTGTAGTGACCTTTGTTCTCACTCCCTGAAAATTGCAGATCAGCTTTTGTAAGTAATAACTCCCAACTAAGCCTTGCTCCTGGGGAAGACTAATTTCTATTCTCCACAGGAAATTATTACAGGAGGTAGCAAGCCTGGGCAGGCATTCACAGCCTGCATTGTGTGCATACAGTGCTACCACGCACCAAGAGTGATTCTGTGGAGGACTGTGCACTTCATGTGGGATGAAAATATGCATGTAAGATTGTATTACACAGTAATTACATGAAGTAAATCCACACCTGTGGTTACTGTGTATGTGCTCTCTTGGGTAAACAAACCCTAGAAGGAAAGTCCAGGCCACTGTAAACAGGTGAGTGGCAGTAATTTCCATTAGGAACAGCATATGTCTTCCTTGGGGTGATTTAATCTGTGGTCAGGTTGAGTTGGCCACAAAATAGGCACAACCTGTAGCTAGATTAACAACCTAATCATAGGGAGTTTGAATAACTGGTCAAAGACAGCAGCTCAGATTGGGGGTAAGGCAAAATAGTGATTTCTAGACACTGCATGTGTAGGCAGAATACCCCCAAATTTTTCTCAAATTGCTCACTAAATCCAATTTACAGTCATATCATCATTACACTTACGCTAAAACTCTTTCATTCTCTTTTTTGGTTGAAGTAACTGAAAAATATTCAGAGTACATAAATATATAAAAAAAGATTTTATATCTGGTTCCTCATAAGAATGTTAAAAATTTCAAAATGTTCTGATTTCTCATTATTATAATCTTCTTGATAGGTTTTCAATCCTTACTTTTTTCTTTGGCACAACTGTGGAAGGTTGCCAAAATTATGAATTTTGACACCTTTGGCACTTCATATATAGCAAAACTAGATAAGCAAAACAAATCTTTTTTGTTTGTTAAATTACAGTGAATATCTAGAAATGCAAACGAGCATGTGGGTACTGTGCCACTGGAACAGAAAGAACATGATGTTCTTCCCTTTAGAACTGAGAAGAAACTGCCTACCTGGCAATAGGAATCAGTGTGTAAACAAACAGCAGCTTCCTGTGTGATTACAGAGGCCATAAAACAAGAAAACTCAGAATCATTATACTTCCAAAACTAAGCTCATAACACAACATCTCACTGAAAAGGTATTTTGTGTTTTTCCTTTCTAGTTTAGGGAGCAATGCACTTTTAATATGCCGGTTACCCTTATAAACCAACTAGTACATTTGTAGAATATCTTCTTTAAATCTTCTTTTTATGAGCATAGCACATACATTTCATTGTATCATTTCCATGAAAAAAAAACCAACCCACATTGTTCTAGAGTTGGATCAGACAACAGTAGCATGTCTGCAACAACAAAGTAATAAAACAAGGACCAGATAACAAAACCCAACAAAAATATGTTAAGCTAATGTAAAGATGTAAAGTAAGAGGGGAAAAAAAAAAAAAGAATATTTATCAGGTTCCACTATCAAATAAAAACACTGTTAAAGGGTTGTGAAGATCTCAACTGTACTGTCTCTGATTGGTATGAGTATGGGTTGGTTGCCCTTCAGAAACTGGCAATGTGAGGGAGAGTGCTATTCAGGAAATGTGTGCCAATTATGTGGGTCACAAGTTTCTAATTTGTACATGAGATTCAAGTCTTCTATTTTTTCTGAAGTGACCCACTGGACAGAAGATGCATTTTCTCCTTTAAAAACCTCTAAAATCTACATCATATCTTACTATTCTTAATTCTATTACTCTTTCTTGTACATTCAATAGCTTTGGAAGGCTACCCAGAACTTTTGTCAGAGTACATACAGAGGTCTACATTTTCTTTTTCCTCTACACTGATGCAAAAGAAAAACAGTGCTATTGATGACAGATATAAATAAGAGGAGAAACAAGCAGAACTTTCAAATAAAAATCAATGGCATACTTTATTAGGAAAAAGAACTCCAAATGTCAGGGTGGATAAACAGGGACTGTAGCCAAAAGAAAGAGATTAATAGAAGTCAGCATGAATTTGTTAGGGAGAAATAATTCCAAGCCAATTCAATTTACTTTTTGAGCAAAGTAACAAGTCCTGTAGAAACAAAAATTTGCACAAGCTTTCAGCCTTTTGGAAATAGTCTTCCTACGAACAAAGAGAAAGAGCCTGAACTAGAGGGCTAACACAGGTGAATGGAGAGACTGTTAGAAAATTTTCCATAGAACTGTTATCAATGCTTCTTTATTAGAAAGGCAGTTTGCATCAAGTAAGCTCTGAAGGGACCAACACTGGATCTAGTACTATTCAGTACTTCTAATGATGATCTCTGTGATGGAACAGAGCACATGTTTATGAAGATGACATCAAAATGGGACTACTGAAGTATGTTGAGAGGACAGAATTAGAATTCCTCTTCTCTGTTATTCATTAGAGACCAGTGAAAGAGATTTCCTCTCTTTAGAAATATTTTATCTTAAAAATATAGAACAAAGAAATGAAAAAGATCTAGGATCAGGCAGATAACATGTTATTCTTGAATTTAAAAGCAGTATCATAGTATTAATGATACATGTAAAAATATTTTAACTTTGCACTCATTAGACCTCAGATAGAGCACTATTATCAGCTTGGATTCTGTGTTTCAGTAAAAAGTTGGAACAACTGGAAAAAGTGGAGAGGAAATCACTAGAAATCATAACAAGTCTGGAAGACATAGCCCCCAGAAAAGATAAATGAAAGTGTTGTAAAAAGAAAGACTATGATTCTTTTTCCCCACATATATGTTGGGTGAGACAAAGAAAAAAGGACTGAACGGGGTCAAGGAAAATTTATTAAAGTCTCCATATTAAAAAAGCCCTGCATCACCAGCATTTTTTCAGGAGGTTTTGTAATAATCACTGGAAGACTAAGAAAGAGGTAGATGACTGTGTCAGGAGTGACAAGTATACTTGGTACATCCTTGGTGGCAAAAGGGAGTGGACTAAATCATCACGTGAAGTTGTTTCCAGCCATGTGATTCTCAGATTTATAGTACATTCCTTTATACCACAGAGCTACGTGTTTAACTTTGTATTGTTTAGAGCAGTTCTCTCAAGAATTTTGTATATTTGTTTTATTTACTCTTACTATAGTGCATTCACTTTATGTTTGGTATATAAGTTGTAAGATTGCATTCTCCTACTTGAGTTTTTTAATCTTATTTAAACAACTCCCTGTGTAAAATACCCTTTTCAATAAAGCACGACATCAATAATGAATGACCCACAGCAAGAGGTGAACTGGAATGGGAATCATATAACAGGAGAAATTCTCCTGTTTCATAGGCATTCAATTAATTTATTTCCAACAGGAGAACTCCATTTCCCTCTTACCAGTGCAAACCCTGGGCCTGTCCCTACAGCTGTGGTTCAGGAAACACTGAAAACAGTACAGACTCAAATAAATACTTCACAATTTCCTCCTGACACTTCCCCTCTAGTAAAAGTGGTTCCTCTGCCAAATGAGTAAAGTCACAGAGTTCAGATTAAATTTCACTATATCTATCAGCAACAAAATGTAGAGTTTCAACATTGTGAGGTGTTTATTGAAACCAAAAAGAATCTTACTGAAACAGTGGCTGTAAGCCCAATATGTGACACCACTTTTCTAAACCAAAGGCACCACCAACTGCTGATTCACCCATAGCTGTTACCATTTCATTCTGGCTGGTATATGTTTACTAACACAACATTTATCTCTTCCAAATGTTCTTGACATTTAGCATCTCACAGGTGAGGTGCTTCTTGTTCCCTCTTTTCACCAAAGAAGTCTCAGTCATAAATTGAAAACTGTTGATTAGCACAATCTGAAAACTTTCATTACATAAGGACTGAATTTTGAAACATTTGTACACAACATAGTTTTTGCAATATTTATATACCTTGACTTTTTATGCTTTTGATAGTGAAACACTGCACACTGGAAAAGAGAAAGTTCTCTAAGGCTGATCTTTTATTATTTCAATATATTTTGTTCAGGGAATGCAAATAATAATGTAAATTTAATAATATTTATGAATGAAGTATCATCATGTCTTTGCATTTTCCCAAAACACAGATCACTGATGAGAAAAAAATAAAGAAGAGGTAAGTGATTTTTCAGAGTTACAGAATGAGCTTATGGGAACACTTAGTTTTAACCACTCATCACCTAGACTCTGCTATTACTGCTGCAGCCCTCTCTGAACATGTGCCTGGGATTCTCAAACTAGCTTTAGCCTGTAAATCCCTTTAACTTTACCACTTTTTATGCAGGCAATCATTCCCTTTCACTGAAATACCACATATACTTTTTTTGCCTGGGTCACTTTACCTCATTCTGTTTCTTGAAGTAAGTTTTCAAGGAGAAGCCTTTAGCAGTCCCTACTGCAGAATCTCTCTTCATAAGGAGCTGGAAGCACTGTTTTCTTTCTGAACAAATTCTCTCTGTCCAAATACAATTTAGTTAATTGCTTTTTTAAATGACACACAGATAATATTAAAAAATACTGGGTTTATTACAATGATGCTAATATTTGCAAAAGAAACTTCTAATTTTTTTTCTGTATTAGGAATACTTAGAGGGAAGGAAGGCTTTTCAGGGGTGTCAGAAAACTGAAATTGTAGTCTCAGATAGGAGATCCAGCTGTAATAATCTACTTTTTTGGTCTGTTTTGATAAAATATTTAGAAATACAATAAGGAGTTTTAAGGGTTCAGGTTATCTAAGTCCTATTGTTGCAACACCTGAATTTTAGACAAGCTCAGAACAGAATCCTTAAACGAGTTCTTGTATTTCCTTCTGTTCAGCCCATGGAGGTAAGGGCTGCCAAAGGCTACCACCATACCAGCTAATGACATATCAAAGGGAGTAATTAAATGGCTCTTCCATTATAAAAAAATTAGATGTCTTATATTAGGCTCATTTCTCCTTCCATTTGAGTTTCACAGCCTTGAAAGCACTGGCTGAGGCAAGTTTTAGCTTTTTCTCTAAAAAATTGTAAACGATATGGGCTTTTTAAGGCAGGAGGAGAAGTGACTGGTTTGATTTGTTGACACAGTTGTCAGAGCTTTCACTCAGATGCTGGAAAGACCACTTGACTTTTATGATAAACCCTTTATCACACTCTGCAACTAGGCTAAGAACTCACCAGTAGGTTCCTGTTGATGATCCATTTTGAGACTATAGAGTAACAGTTTGGGATTTCATTTGGCAGAGGAGAAAGCTGGTAGGCAGTCCTTCCACTATATACTTAATGTTAAGTAGGCAACTAGTATTAAATATGGTGGCAGCCTTATGTGTTCAGGTAAAACATGAAGATCTGATAATTTATTGTCCAGATGGAGCCATTTACAGACCTGGTTTGAAATTAAATGTTAATGTACAAAATACCAGTTAAGGATTCATGTGCTTTTAGAGCACTTCACCAGAACAGCAGAATTTTATTTTCTGTGGTCTAGGGACAATGTCCTAAGTGGAAACTGGTCAGATATCAGGTGTGTGGGTCCTCCTATATATATGCCCTAAAATCTTCTCACTGCAGGACCAAGTTCTTTTGTGTCTCTACACAAAGATCCTTACAATTCAGAAATTGAGTAATGTCAAAAACAGACTAAATAAACATGTCAGGAGTGAGAAATTGGTGCCTATTCTGGAAAATTAACTCAGAGAAGACATGAAGATATTTCCCTGTTTCCTCTATTAGAAGAGGTTCTGCAAGCTTGTTATTTTGCTATCCACAGGGAGAAAGACTAAGAGCTCTGTGAGAGTTCAGATCTTGTGATTTTCATCCTCTACATCTATGGTGCCTTTCTGGTGCTTTTAAGAGTGAATGTCAGCTTTAGTATATTTTTAAAAAGCAGGGAGGTGGTAACTTCAAAGAAGCTTCAGACCATGCTATACTTTATAGCATTTAAGAAAACCTAAGAGATCACTGATTCATTACTCTGATACTTCTAACATTAAAAATAATAATATCCTGAGAGATGAGGGAATAAAGAGCATATAAGTGTCATCCTCTAACCAACACAGCTTCAGTGAAGGAAGATGCTGTTAAAATAATCTTTCTGATTACTTTCAAGAAAGGACATAAATGGTAGAACACATCACATACTTCCCTTAGCCTTCTGGGCAACGGATAAGAAATTCCACATGACAAGCCCCAAGTAAAATATTAACGAAAAAGATACAATAAGTAAAGTGTTCAGATGAAAAGTCCAATTATGCACAAACATCTAGAAAATCTCAAAAATCTCAGAATTACCAGGTTCACTAAGGACTAAGAAAAAACAGGTAAAAAATAGTAAGTAGAAAACCCGTGAAGTTTTATTTAGGTAGCCTGTGGTAATGCAGTAGCTCATGTATATGTGTCAAGTTTTTCTCAGAGCAGTCTGTATTGTCTTACCAGTTCTTCAAACTCAGCTTCATAATAAATAAACTCCCAACTGGGCAGTGAAATTCCTTGTAAATGTCTTTCTCTTTGAAGTCTCTACACTGTGTAACATAACTGATCCTGATCTATAGCTAGAGCTCATCAGGGCTAGGAATGTCCATTTGTAATAATAGAAAACTATCTCAGTCAGATTTAGGAAATGCACATTATTTCAATATTCAGTAGTTTCCATCACTAAAGCTGTTCTAAGATTCTCACAATAATTCTTCAGGTTCTTTCCTTTTTTATTATATCCAGTTGTCTAACAAGTGACTGATTAGCCACATACCTGCCATGACTCTGCTCAGAGGCTGCAGTTCAGTTCTTCGCTCTTTTCCTTAAAGATGTAACATGAGAGGACTCTAAAGAAATATCATTACACCTACAACTCCCGAGGCATTCCATGAGGCATTGGAGAAGCAATCCCAAGAATTCCTGCCACACAGCTCTTTCTTCTGCTATGTCTGCACCAACCTGCTCCTGCCAATATCACACAGAAGGACCCATTATGTTAAGTGCCTGAACTTGAAAAGAGGAGCACAGCCAAAAGTTCTTGAAAATCCTCTGCTCCAAGGATTTTGCTTCATAGCCCATTTCCAAATTGTTGAATTTAATTATATGTCATTATGCTAATGCCTTCACACATAGCTTCTCATCTTGGAGCTAAGGATCAGTTCTAATCTTTGTAGGTAATAAATGGAAAAATGCATTTGGGGCTGACTGTTTGTACAACAACAAAGTTTGCATAAAACAGATGCCTCTCCACATGCTAGATGTTTGACAGGCTGAGCAATCCTCAGAGCAAGGTGGGAGCAAAGATGCTGGTGACGCTTAAGTTCTCTGTAAAAAGAAGGAGTGGAGCTAGGAAGGATCCTGGTGTCATCTTTGATCAGTTTGCCTGTGGTAGCCAAGAATTTCTGTGGCTTAAACATCTTCCCACTGCAGGATGTAGAGGTTTGGTATAAGGACACTAGAGATGAAGAAAAAGGAACAGGTATCTTCATGTTTTTGAAAGATAATTTTTGATTGCAGGTAGAAGAAGTGTTAACATTGTTAAGCTGAATTTTTTTTTTTTTTTTACTACACATCAAAATATAGCTTCACCCTCACTGTCAGACCTGCTTGAGAGCTACTCTCTGAGTCAGCCTCAAAGCTAGAAAGCACAGTCCAGCCTCCAACCAGCTAGAGAAATAGAGGAGCCCTCCA
This sequence comes from Phaethornis superciliosus, assembly GCA_023637945.1. Taxonomy (NCBI): domain Eukaryota; kingdom Metazoa; phylum Chordata; class Aves; order Apodiformes; family Trochilidae; genus Phaethornis; species Phaethornis superciliosus. The sequence continues at coordinate 10,574,851 of JAJQWJ010000011.1, forward strand.
GTGTCCAGAACTGCTTTAGCTGTGACACATTTGCTGTTCCCTTCGTTTAGCTCCCCTTAGAGAACTTAAATGGAAAGAAGCACTATTTTTATCCATTTTGACACTCTTGATGGATGGAGTCTCTGGCAGGACTCAAAAGGATGCAATTTTCTTGGGTCTTCACCTTGCCTTTGAAAATCTCTTGTCCTGCTTTCAAATAACCCAAATCTTTTTACTTGCTGTGCATGTTGGAATGTATTACTTTAGCTGGATTTCTGGCAAATGAGAAAAAGGAATTTTCTCTGATTGTTTCATTAAAAAAAAAAAAAAAAAAAAAAAAAAAAAAGGAAATTCAACTATCAGATAGCTGGAGTATGTTTAGTGGAATTCTATGTTTGGGAACTACCTATTGCATGAAGCTAATATGCATCCTTCCACTCACCAGTCTACCCTCTAGTGTCTCAGAATTTACTGTGTTACTCCCTTTGTCATGATATAATATAAGTTCAATACTGCTTCCACTGAAATGTACAGAATACTTTTATTCCTTACCTTAAGGGAATAGATCTATTAAGAAGACTGAAGACTTCACAGTGCACAAAAAGGCCTCTTTGGTACTCAGGGGTCACCATACCAAAGAACTTTAATAACACATAATCGTTACTTTGAGGAGGATTAGTGGTCTCTTATGACATTCTTTGAATTGTACTTTCCTGTGTGATAGCCTCAGTTATTTCACCAGGTTACTTCCAAAGCAAGGCCCTACCCTTTACAAGACTGTACTTGCTGAGACAACATACCTGTATGTGGAGATGAAAAGAATTGAGCTACATTAGAATGTATCAAAACACGATATAATCTTAGGCACAGTGAAGTGAATGGGGAAGTGTCACTGACCTCAACAGAAGTGAAATTGGTTCCCCCTTCTAGAGCTTCAAGGAATTTAAAAAAAAAAAAAAAGGGAAAGCAAATCTCATTCCTGCTAAGCAGCTCTTTTACTTAATGTTGATGTTGGCAGTTTCGTGCCTAATAATGAGAGACATAATTGCTGCCCGGGGTTTTGGTATGACAATGGCTGAACTCAGAAATTTCTGCATTTCTTTCATACCAACATGAAAATCAAAGGCAACGTGTCAAATATCAGACAACCTTCAACTGCTAAGGATTTTTTTACTTCTGGAAAAGCAGGAGGTAATGTTACGTATTTTTACCACTGGTGTATTACTTTTTAAAACCACCCCACAAATAGAAGACAGATAACATGGCTTGGAATATCTGTAGTTTTATCAGAATCCTATCTGGGTGATTAACTCTTCCAAAGGAACTGGCTGACTTAGACAACTTTATAAGTGACTATAAAGTTGCAATTATACCTTTCCACCTAACTACACATTCCAACTGCAGTACCACAGCCATCTGTGACATCCTTATATATCTTCAGCACACTTGGATTCAGATTCTCAGCTGATATTGACTTTTCACTGCTTTACTAAGCTGCAGACCAAAATGGATGTCTCCTGTTTAACAGGAAATTAAGAATAACATCCTGCTCCCTAGATAAACATCAGACTGGATCAAATTCTATTCCTGGTTATGTTACTCAGGCTCTAAAACGCTCAGATGAGGTTTATAGGGCTTCACAATGTACTCTTAGGGTCAGATTCCACCCACAGCTAAGAAATATCCAACAATTCAACAGAGGCTTTGAACTTAAAATCTGTAATGTTTGTGTGAGTCTTGTTTGACTATTTGCTGTCAGCCAACTAGCCCAGTAATTGTCTAAGAGGGCCATGGTAAATTATTCAAATTATAGACATTCTTTCACCTTTATACAGTCACCCAAAGGAGTTATTTTCAGTAATTTGGAAGAGTTTTGGCAACTACATATATTAAGTAACTACGTAGTATAAACTTTTACACCTCAGAAAACAATTTCCTTACTTTTTACATGAACATTATCAGTTTCTTTTAGCTGAGAAAGACTAACTGATCACTTCCATTCCTCTCACTTCAGATCCTAATTAAACCTCAAGAAAATCACTGATTTTACACTACAGCTCAATTTGCCCTTTCATAATTTGAGACTGCAGAAGAAGAATAGAGAAATATAAAAGTTATTTTTGCTTACAACAATCCACATCATCTGTCCTTGTATTCATGTTAATTAGTATTTTATGAGGTACTAATTTGTTATTCTTGGTCCATATTAGACATTGATGTAACTACAAAGACTTGTATGACAGAAATATTTTTAATCTTTGAAATTAGTATTAGGTTCTCTGCTCACAAACCCAAGAAAATATTATTTCAATTTCAATAACATACTTTTCAGCTCTGCAGAAAAATTTAGCTGAGTTATATAGGTCTTTCTACTTTATAGCATGCAAAGATTATCTGTTTCCAGAGATTACTTGCTTCGAAGTAAATGTACTGGTGCCCTGCTGATAAGACTATTATTTCTTTATTACTGCAAATAAAGCCTGTTCCCCCCTCTAGGTAACTCTGACAAGCTCCTGAAAATATGCTTCATGCAGACACTGCTGGTGAGTGATTGCCTAACTATATTTGAAATGTCTGTACTTTTAAAACTTCTTTCAGAATCACAATCTCTGCACTTCACAGCCTGTAGATTAGGGATAAAAAATGGGTGGAGGAGCAACAAACCTGGCCAGATGTTGCCCAGCAATGGGATGTAAGTGTCAAAGGTGTGTGTGGCCCTATTGAGGAGAGACTTTCACAGCAATCAAATTTTAAATGAAACACCTCTGTCGACCATAACCAGGACAGCAGTTCATGCTACATCATCACTAGTCTGTAACTCTGGGTAATGTTGGGTCTTCTCCAGAGTTATGGAATCTGGCAGGGACCTGAGGAATTCTCTTCCATCACCCCAGGTGCAGCTGGGAAAGAGACCAAGTCTGCCAAGAGTCCAAGAAATGTCAGGGCAGCAAATACTGCAGGTGGCTCTTGAAAGCATTTCATCAAGGGTATTGCTGTCTCATACAGACCCAGATCTGCTGTGTCTGGAATTTGTCAGTGGACAACAGAGATATTCTGAAAGAAAAGCAGGTTATACCTTTTTAAAGGTGCAATAAGAAATACATTTCATTTATACAAGGGCTGTGAAAGCACTTTCTAACATTGCCCAGCTGTAGGTGTGCAGTCTTCTACTACAGCTGCCTCTGGGCCTTTAATGTTTTTGAGTTCATTATCTGTGGGCCTATTTTTGCTAGGGGAGCAGTCTAAAATGCAGCTCCCATGTGAGGCATTCAGCTGACTGGACAATCTAAATTCCTAGGGACTGCTGAAGTTACTTGGCCCTTAGATAGCCTATGATCTGGCTGACCACCCCAGACAGGCCAGAACCATTCTGCAAGACAGGCCAGAACCATTGGCTGCTGGGGGCTGCTGTCATCCATGACTCTTGTATTTTTTTTATCTGATGGCTCTCAGGAGTCCAAAACATAGAGCTGATGAAACTATGATATATGAAAGTGTTCACAGAGCCAGTAGTTTAGCCATACTAGATACAAAGGCGACCATTTACCACATCTCCTGGTGACATCAGCCGCCCCTGAGCTTTCTCAGTCCATCCAAAAATGAGACTTTTGGTTTCCAGATCTGGCCATACACTGAGAGAGAGGGGAAAGGCATAAGTAAACACAGCGATTTTTCACTTTTTTTAACATGAAAAAGCATTTCATGCCAAGCAATGTACTCTTTGTATTAGTTCAATCAAGTTTCTAATGTCTATATAGCAAGACCCAAGAGATAAAACAATCTCCTTTATGTGTGCACATGTGGGAAGGGAAAGGGCTTTCAGAATGTAGATTTTGACTCTGTTGAAAGCACAGCCCTATGGGAATAACTGTATACCATGCTCAGCTGCAATGAGGAAACACTGCTTGAGAGAAGAAACAGGAGAATCTTTGTGAATGCTGCCTTTTCCACTCCATGTCTTTCAATATTTAGCAAGTCCTCCCCTGCATTCTTATTGCTGGAGTTGGAGTGATGTGTTGTCCAAAGGGGAGGGAAAGGATAACTCTTTATTTTAAACACATGGTGAATATAACATGGGGAATTTGCAGCTGGGAACTGGATAGCAAAGGGTATATAGTAATTTAGAAAAAAACCCAACAACTAAATCATAGCTCAAAAAGGGGAGTGGGTAAGCAATAAGGGAAATCTTAGCAGCTGGAATAGTGCAGGAAGATAGGATGGATTTGCACATTCAGTTTATTTGTTAGTCCAAAATAAACTGAAAACAAGGCTAAAATTTGGAAATCTGCAGCTGAGAAGTGGGAGGGTAGGCAGTGGTTGAACAGAATAGAATTTTAAAGATTAGTCATTTTAATATGCACATATATATATATATCTTAAAAATGGACCAGCTTCTCAGTGAGTATAAAAGGGAGTAGTTTATACACTGAATTATTTATACTAGCAGAGAATCTTGCTTACATTTCTACTCCTGGCAAACACAAAAGTATAGAAACTCCACAAAAAACCCCAAAAACAACTACGTAGAGAAGCAAAATGGGGATGAGCAGACCTTGCAAAAAGCGCTTTTCTCTCTGTTAAAAATACATCTTACTTTTTCTTTTTAGTTTAAAAATATTTTGCTCTAGAGGTCTACTTTCCCCCAGCCGTGCAGACGGTTTTGGTGTCTCCCTCATATCGCAAGAGTAAACATTTGTGCCCATCTGCTCATTTGTAATAGGGGTTATTTTTTTTGTTTGTTTTCAAAGAAGCCACCAAGGTGAAACCTATTTGGCAATATTCATCAGTGTACAGAGAAGAAAACCAGCTCTGATACTCATATGTATATTGGTTCCACTGTGGAGACACCCCCACAGTAACCCCGGCTATGATTGTCTGTCATGTATTGGCAGGCTGCGTGTCCTTCTGCAGTGGTTTTGGCCTTTCCCCTGGTTTGTCACTGCTCTCCCTTCTTGAAATTCACTGCTATACATTACCATGAAAAAAAAGCCCTATGCCCTGGTTGCATTCAATGCAAAAGAAATAAAATAAAGACATATAGCAATTATCTCTTTCATTTTTCTAACGTGGCCATGTGAAATAATTCAGTTGAAGTTCAAACCGATGAGCCATCTTAAATGCAGAGCTGTGCTGAGACCCTGCAGAAGAGGTAAGATGTTCTATTAAAATGTTTTGGCACGCCAAGAAATTTCTAGATATTTTACAAGCCAGATGCCATAACTTCAGCTTAGAATAGATCACCTAGGAACTGAGATCAGAACAAAGCAGAAGAGGCTAATATTTAGGTACACAGGAGAAAAGATAGTAATTTTCTTCACATCACAAGATATGGTGATGTAGAGTCCCAACTTTGCCATTCAGAAACTTTTTTTGGCATATTCTTGCTCTTTTGGAAATTCACATTTCCACTTTTAGCTTTTCTGCTTAAAGATAACCATACACATAAAATTCTAAATGCAATTCATTCATCTCTCATCTCAAACTTTCTCCGACTTACCTAGCAACAACCCCAGCTGACAGTTTGCTTTAATTACAGTTAACTAATCTGTTCTGGTATGAATTTTCTTCTTTTCTATTTTTGGCATAACTATAATTTTTTTAGTATTTTTTAGTAAAAGTATTTTTTAGAAAGAACTTTCAAAGGTAATGTAGACACGCTATGCTTCATACACATAGGCTATAAGTAGAGACTGATCTCTTGGGCTTTTTTTGTGTCTTCTGAAAGGGACAGCAGCTATGTAATTTTTAAATAAATGAAACATGAGAACAAATTTACAGTGCAGGACTAAATGAAAAAAAGAACAAACAAAAAAACCCCCAGCAAAACAAAACAAAAAAGGAGGCAGGACCTTCTTCTTACAGTATTCATGCCCATTAAAAATTTGTTGTAATAAGGCAAGGGATTTATTTTTCTAATAAAAATGTAGTATTTTGATCTAATGCAAAACCCTGTTTCTTTGTAGCACACCAATATAAACCTAGAATCATCCAAATATTGATCTCCCAGACTACTCTGTGATATTTTACACCACACTTTAATGAGGTCTGGAGCTACCAATCTTGATGTCAATTAGCAGTGACTTTCAGAACTGAAATTAATTATATATGCAAAGTAGAAGAAAGGAAGATATAAGACAGGTGCAAGAGAGACCTCAAGAATAACAGAGAAGTGAAGGACAGAAAACTGTATGTACACAAACACATGAAGCTTGGGAAACCAGTAAAGCTTTGGCTGTGGCCACAAAACTGACATTGTGGAGGCACGGGATTTGGTGGGGCAACTCACATGACTGGAACGTAGTGATGGAGGTCTTTTGATCTCTAGGTTTCTAAACCTAGACACCTAAGATTTCTGAATACCTTAGTTTTCTAAATTCTAGAATAGACAATTTTATTTTTATTTATTTATTTTCAGTTTTAAGTATTTTACATGAAAAGTGAACTTCTGCATACAGTTGAGCAACTATTCTAGGCTTGAGTCATGAAAAATTAAGAGGTTAAGAAAGAAAGAAGAAAAAGCAGAGCAATAATGCAAACCCCATTAATTGCTCAATATGGCACTTCTTTTTCTTCATGCAGCTGACTTAAAGAAATTGCTTGGTTGTTTGGTTTGATATGGTTGAAGGGATTTTCAGTGTTCTTTCCTTCTTTACATCACTTATTTAGTGTGCTACCTGACATCTTACTTAACAATTACAGGAAGAAATCCTGAAGAATAAAACCACAGCACTAAATAACAGGGAAAACATATAGAATTTTCAGTTAGTATTCTATTTCCCTGGGTGAATATTCCTTGGGTAAATACCATTCCTTATAGAGGAAAAAAATTGTTACATCACTGTAAAAAGCAATTAACATTTTGCAGTGGTAGGAAGTATTCTTTTTACAAAACTTGGAACTTTTGTGCCAGTAGCTACCAAATAAAGCAACTCCTGGCACATAATTCACTTCCTATTTACAGCCATACAACAATCAATCCAAATCCTTCTCAGGAATAAATAATTGAATAGAATTTCAAAATAAATCTATGGGAGATTGCAAACCGGTTTGAAAATCTGCATTATAACCTGAGAGAAAGAATTCTTCTAAATTATTATTACATGGTATTTGGACAGCTGTTCAGCACAACATAAAAATCCTGCTAGATGGGTTATATTATAGTTTCTACCATGCTTCCAGCTGGCTGATGCGTGGTCTAATGGGAATGGAGGCAAGAGCCAAAGATACACATTATTCTGTGCAAGAATCAGAAAGGAAAGGCTGTGAGTCAAATCATCCTCTTCCCCTGCTTCTAGGTACCTTAGGGTTGAATTCATACAAAGACTGACCAGAACCAGCCTGGAATTCTAGAAATATAGACACAGATGTCATACTTCCAGACGTGGTCCACTGCAATTTCTTTGTGACTCTTCGGTCCTACATGCTGATGGATGGCCCTGGGGATGAGGCTCTCTAGCACAGGGATTCTGACCTTCTGTGAAAAACTGAGCTATGCAAGCTTGCCAGGCCTCTGCAAGTGAAAATCGACTTTGACCATCTCATAGGAAACATGGACCCTGAGTCTGTAATAGCAGAATGTTTTGATATAAAAAATTTCATTCATATGTCAATATACAAAAAGGAAAAATACATAACATTATAGGATTGGGTCAAGTCATCGGAAAAGGAAAGTTTATTTGGAAAAAAAAACAGCATTGGAAGTATGTTTTATTTGACTATGCAGATCTACTGCAGTAAAACTGTGAAAACACATGGATTTAATCTTTTTGTGTCAGGACAAAGCAGAAAAAAAAAAGTTGAAATGTATACCACTGTAAAAAAATTACATTTTTATGTTTAAATACACTTTTTTTCTTCATTAAGAATTCTGTGCTAGCAGTTAGTTACACTCTCTAATGTAGCCAGACTTCAAAATTTCTATATCTTCCACTAAAAGAAACTCTGTCTTTGCACATTTCCAGAATTTAGGCTGCCAGTTCCTTAAGTGTTTTACAGTCTATGTCCTGCAACTACAATGGAGCAGAAAGGAGACAGACTGTAAGAATGCCTTGTGACTTATTTCTTGGCCCAGTTGTGCAGCATATACTGACTTTCATTTCTAATAATAGTGCTGCCATGTGACAGAATTCAATATCAGTTCAATCCCGCAGCTCCTTTTACACCTAATCCTTAGAATACTGGGGATGCAGGGAGAAAATGAACAGAAGCAGCACAGAGGACACCTCTAGTTGACTCACCTAGACTCTGTGTATGTTTTAATTACATGTGTTAGCAGTAATGGTATATTAAAACTCAAAACTAGTTCATCCTAATAATGAATAAGGGTTTGCATAGAGATTAATATTGCTTAGCAGTAAAGGAGCTCTGTACATGAAGCTTTTGCTCACCACAGATTTATTCAGAATTCTGTCTGAATACATTTGCCTGATGTCTGAGTCTCTGCATGATACCTTCGTCTTTAATGAATGTCCCACAGAACCTGCTTTCCTGTCTTGTCATCACCTAGAAAGAGGTTTCAGTGAAATGAGAAAACATATCAAACAAGCGTTTAATATAAATCAGGTGGGATTTTATATGTTTCACATGGAAAACTCATTTATTTGAATGTTTGTCAGAGGAGGCCTTGTGAATATTTTGCTGCAGTCCTGGGTATGAGTCACTCACTGCAGGTACAGCCATGGACTCGAGTGCCACTTGTTAAAAGCAGTTGCCCCAGAGATCCATCTAAGTGAATTCATGCTATTCAGTGCACACTTACAATAACTGACCAGATGCCTACACTGTCACAGTCTAACATTTTTTATACAATTATTTGTTCATTTGACAGCAATGAACATTTTGCGGGAAAAAAACATGAAAATTTTGCGGGAGGAATTGTTAAATTAATCACAGTTCAGAAAAAAAGTCATGGTTCTTTTTCTAATTTTTTGTTAATTCCAATACTTTTTTTTTTGCTAACCATTAATGGAAAAATTTTACAACACACTCAATTGCTCCTACAAGTAATTTTTACCTAAACTGTTTCTAAGTATCTGCATTTCAAAGTCTTTTTTTTCTTGCATCTTTGCTTCAAGGGAGTGTAGATTAGTTTTAGCAAAAAACACTATGTACCCACAGGGGTGGCACATTGAACTAGGGCAATTAATATATTAATATATGCCTCATTTTTACAATATATATGTCCTCTCCTTCAGGAAAACACTAAGAAATACATCAAGTTGGAATGCATCCCTATCTAACTGTCATTCTTGTCATCTAGATGTAGGCACAGGACAATTTACTACAACTTCAAAATTACTCTTTAAATTAGTTGATTCAAATTACTTCCATAGTTTTTCTATGAAGTAGGCTCTAGGAGTATCCTTGGATCTACATTACAGGTAGTATAGATGATATCAGAAATAATGTCTACAGAAGAACAAGAAGGGCAAACCATGACTAAAAAAAAAGTTTTGGATGGAAATAATGCTACCAATCAACCTTTCTCTTTTTGCCACCCAGAACAAAAATGTGTTTCTATGCACAAAGCCATTTGTATTGAGAATGCTGTTCAGGCCTTAAAAAGGGAGGCAACAGAATGAGTCTTTTTGTTTGAAAGCAGTAGACAGCCACATGCAGAGGCAAACAGACCCTCAAATACGAGATATGTTTTCTCACAATGAAGGGAACCTCGGGAGGAATATCTACAATGTATCAATGAATGTAACATAAAGCAACAGGGTAAGTGTAACAGGATTGTTACAGAGATCCTATGTGAGACCCATTGCAGATTTTTACAGGGCCTGTCCTTCATAATTTTGGCATAAGCAGCAGAGGTACACGTAAAATTTGGATTTATGGGAAGACAAATAAACAATCAAAGCATGATAAAAATATAAGGATAGTTGTGTCACTTATCTCTTTGATAACTTCAGCAAAACACCAACATCATTAAGGGTGACACAGCAGTAAAAGAATAAGAAGGAGAATAGCATAGAAACCTTTCTTAGTGAAGAAAAGCAAAAAACTACTATTTCCCTTTGGATTTTAGAAGTTGAAGGACAAACCTGATTTGTTTGTTCTGCAGCTCATACACAAATTTGCATGTGTCTGCAAATTCATATAAACTGGGAAGCTGAATACAGTGCACCTGAATCACTATGCAACGAGGTCTACACTTCTCCTTTCTTTTGCTTTAGGCCTTTGATGGAAGCTCTTGTGCTTAATCGCATCTGCAGTGCACCTGAACACACCTGGTGTTCCAGCACCACAAGTCTGTTCTCAATGATTTTCATTCTAGTTTTCTAGTCTCAGCATGCCAGTTTCTGTTTCCCTATCTTTGTTGTCATGGCATAAAGAAATAGGCAAGAGGAACCAAATTTCACAAGTCTCAACTTGTCTTCTGCTTGTATCTGTACAGAGGAGAGTTCTGAAGGAGCACAGCAGTCACCTGGCCTAAGCTGTTGGTGGAGGTTTTGATGTCAAAACAGTTCCTACCTTGCAGTTTCTAAAAACATAAATTCTCTTTTTATTCAGAACATGGTTTTTGCTATGCTGATGCAAAAAGGAGCACAAAGAACCTCATTATTATGAGCACTTTGCTGATAAATGTTTTCTAAACAAGAGAAATATTGTAAAGACAGATTTTCTTGATGATAAAGTGAGGCACCAGAAAACTACTTTGGTAAGGCAGCCTTACTCAGAAAGCTCATTTGTTTTCCTGTAAATCCTTTGGCACGTATAACTATGAACTGGTAGGAGAAAATTAATTGATCTCACAAGGAACAAGAGCAATTTGCTGAAGCCTGAGAGAGACTCATAGCAGCAGAATAACAATATAGACTGAGTCTTACAGTTCTCTGACTTCTGTGTAGGTAACAAGCATAAAACCACTGCTTTATCATGGACCAGGCCAGGCACTCACATTTACTGAAAACTGGACACTACAATTCCTCCACAAATTTTCCTCCTGCACTCCGGATTACTTACAGCATCAGCATCATTTTTGTTCAGCTGACACTTGTGGAAAATGCAACCCTGGTTACTGGCCAGTGGTTTTAATGGTATTTCACTCCAAGTGAAACTCAGCAGTCAAAACTTGGCATTTCCCTGGTATTTTTCAGGTACAAATCATGCAGCAAAAACCTTTTAAAAGCAAACCTCATTCTGTTTGCAAATAAATCACCAAATGTTTCTGGTATCAACACAGTAGCTTCATATTTTTTATAAATATGTGTTAAAGAACGAGAATGTCTCTGAGGGTTGAGAATTCAAAAAAAAAAACCCGCAACCCAATACTCTGAAGAGGCTGAGACTGATTTATTTCTGGGGAAATAAGGAATGGAAGGTAAGAATCAGAGAAGTTGCTTGGGTTAAAATCAAGAGAAATATGGTGCCCAGATAGGATTCTCTAATATCTGATTCTCCTAAGTAATATATGTAGAGCTGCTATTTTTAAATGAAATCAATAAAATTATATAGAAATTAGAAGATTTCCATAATCCTCCATGCTCTTTTTCTGTAGAAATGGTAAACTACCACACAGATATTAGTATAGCATGACTTATCTGTTACAGAATTCCCTAGGACCTCTCTGAAGCTGTTTATCTGATAGAACCTCAAATTTCACATTTTACAAGCTCTAGAGATTGACAGAAACACAATGCTATCAGTGTGCCAACTGTGCTGCTTCTGCAAAGTAATTTCTTGGCATACAACCAACTGGTGTTCCATCACAAAGCCTGCTCAGTTTTGCTGTAACTATCTTTTTTGATCATCATGATAGATTTTACCCTGAAAATGGATGGAAGCTTTTTTAGGTCTGCTGCAGTCCTGTATCAGAATGTTTGGTCTCTGTTTAATGCATCTAGAATGACTTCACCTCTGATTTATACTGCTGTGCTATACTTCAGAGATCTGATAGAAGGACAGAAGGAAAGCACATCCTCACCAAAATTTACAGAGAATTTTAGGGTTAGAGAAACCAATTTAGGACTGACTAGGGTTACTGTACCTTTAAGAATGATTAGGGTTACTACCAAATGACCAAACCGCATTAAATAAACATAACAGGAATGCAAAGAGATGCATGGAATAGTAGCTGAGATTTACAATTCTAGTCTCCAATAGAAAGTGAATAAATTTGTGTTTAAGGAGATGCATTCTGTGTCAGAACTTAGGGATTTGAAGAGATTGCAGAAAAGCATAGCATCGTAAAGCAAGAATAACCTTGGGTAAAAACACTGAAGTACTCTTGCCCAAAGGCTGAGACAAACCAGTTTATTGCAGATGCCTCTTTCAAACACACAAAAAAGTATACTCCCCTCCCCCCTAAACATAGATAATGTGGAAGAAACAGTTTTATATGTTTTAATTGAAACAGAATTACAACACTGTAATAAAGCTGAGATCTACTTAAATAACATACTTTTTTTCTGATGGAATTTTATTACTAGAGAAATTGAACTTTGATTGACATGTCATGAATTTTGTTATTTCACAATGTTTCTTAAAAGTTAAAACACTCTAGTACTCTAATCACTTATATATGTCCTATCTAATGAACACTTTACTGACTCCTTTGTTCTCTGAATGGCATTATTCTCAACATAGCTTAAATAGATGCTTTATATCATTTATCCTAACTTCTCTATATATTAATTTAAGCAGAAAATTATTCAGGAGTTAAAAATCAGAATATCTAAAGTTTTGTTTTCTTTGAGTTGCATTCTGCTTCTGTAAATTATCAGAAGATCCACCTTGATTGACAGTATTCTGCCTTCATCAATCAGAATAAGTTTGCATAGAACAGAAGGTGCTTGAAGGTGGGTGTATTTAACTAAAGGAGAAACTGGCAGATAATAATGACTTGCATGAAAGATTTGTCAAATTCAAGGTGGTACACATTAAACTTTGTTGTTCCTGTGAACCTTCCAGAATAACAGCATACCCACTTGTCAAAAACCATACATCATCTCTCTCCATCTACTTCAGATCCAGGGAAAGAAAAATAATCAAAATATCACTCTTGTTGTCACAATTTTTTCCTTTCATACTTCTAACATATCACTGTTTTTTTTCCTCTTTAAGTCAAGAAACGATAGTGCATAATAATCAACACTTATGAATTATTTATAACAAATCGTAAATTATTAATGTAATTTAAGGAGAAAGTTTAATTTATCTTGTTTCATTACTGTCTCTTGCATCATCTTGTTCTACACAGATAACATGGTATCTATAACTAATGATGTCAATAACTAATTGACATCATTGATGTCAAAGAGACGCCTACCTGAGACAGTATAGTAGATTCAGCATTTCACTTGAAGGTTTTAAATCAAAATCTAAACTAGAAAAATATGCAGAGAAAAACTAATTGTATCTGGGTTGATGTTCACTGTATCCTAGTGTATGTTTATACTGCATTTAAAGCTGAAGCACTGACAAAATTGTATGAAAATAGCTATGCTGATGTTGTGGAGAAGAAAGAAGTTTGTGATGTCTGCAGTTCAGGAAAGAACCGACAGCTGTCAGTACGAATTTTTCTTGTCACTTATAAAATAAATAAAGATCATATTCTGTGGTGGGAAGCAAAAATATAGATTTCAATCTAGAAAAAGCTCTGATTCATATTTAGCCGGGAAGAGGAAGCAAAGGAGAACCCTCAGGAGCAGCAGTTCCTGATCTGTCCTTGTGAATGTACTTTGCTTTTCAAACCTCTTGTTCCTCTTCTAAATAGAGGAAACTGAAGTTGAATGTTTTGCTTTTTGAAAGACAGCTCTTGTGTTTTTGAATAAAAGCTTTTAGGGTTGGAACACTATTAGGAGTCCTCAGGTCTGTAACACAACTCAGAAAAGGGTGTTTTGCCTGTTCTCTAGGGACAGTTGCATAGTCAATAAGTCAGTCTCCAGCAGTCAGAGACAACCATTCCTACAGAACAGGCAAAAACTTCTCTCAGCTCCTGTAAGGTAAGAGACTCCTGACCTTCAGTAAAAAAGACCAGGTCATAAAATTTAAAATGTTCCCATAGCAATGGAAACCATTGAGATCAAGGGCATTACCCATGTACCTACAAGATCTTAGATTGTTCTAAGGATTTAATTAGATTAAAGTGGTAAATTGAGAAGAAAACCCTGTTAGTTAACATGCTGTACTACATATATTTTAAAGAACAGAGGGGAAAATTTATGTATAAGTCTGAGTTAGCTAATTGCTGTCAACTTATAGCTTGAAAGTTATGAACTAGATCAAATGCTCTCCGTTCATTTACAGGTACCTTCATGCCAAAACCTGTTGGACCAATGAAACTTTTACGAAGGAGTTACTTTAAAGAGCTGTTTCTGTCAGCTGCTAGTAAAAGCCATCCTTATCTGCTCAATTTATGACCCCATTTCTAAAGCTCTTGTGAAACCCAGTACATTCTTAATATTGAATTCAAAGTGCTCATAACTCAGTCCAATGAAAACCAAATTTCTCTAGAGAACTTAAAAACCTTTCTTCTTGGTGAGAGCAATTTCCAAGCCATATTTCAAGTTTCAGCTCCCAGTGGTTTGGGCAGTGTTTAAAAAGAAGTTCCTCTCCTTATAAATATAAATGCATATAAATTATATACATATATATTTTATTTTGGTATACAGATTTTTTTTTACCCCTCAGTTTCATCATATTCAGGAATAGCTGAATAAGTTTCACTTAGGACTTTCCAGGCAAAATAAAAATAAAATCAGCTTGAGGAAGAGATGGGGTGGAATACTGGGGAATCACAGGTGAACCTTCAGAAATCTGAGAGACCAAAATGGAAATCTCACTAATATGTCTTTGTCCTGCTTTTTCTGTGACATGACACACCTCCCTTCTAAAACTTTTGGTCAGATATTACATAAGCCTGTCAGTGTTTAGAAGTTTATCCAAATTCACATAGGTCAGAAATACTCCTGCATAAATATTTGATACACGGCATGTTGTATTGTGCTATATGCATGTGCAGTCTATGCTGTGTGTGTTATCTAATCTGCACTCTACATGTAGCCTTAACTGTACAATGTAGCATGTATAATTCACATTGAAAATGGATAGGTTTTCTCTGTGCAGTCAAATGAAACTCTATTTTATTCCACCAGTATTGATGGAACAACAGCTTTATTTCCAGTGTACTTTAATACATTTAGTGTACAAAACATGGAGAAGAAAACAAACATTTACTTTAAGTACTCCAAAAGATTGCCTTCCTCAGCAGATTAGTTTCTATATTAGTTTCTTACTTCACTACATGCAACATATATAATAGACCCCTGCTTCTATGTTATTTTACAACACCTTTTCATTTTAGATTTACCTTTTAGATTTTGCTGAAATTATGTTGGGTTCTAACTCATAGCAGTTTTGTGCATTTAAATCCTTCCTAAGTCCTTCCTGGATATGCTTTATACTGGCTCATCAAAAAGGAGCATGCTTTACTTGTGGAAAAAACCCAAATCAAAACAAAACTAACAAGTACTTGGGCTGGAAGTCAGCCTAGTCATGAAATATTCAGATGACTGATTTAGAATGACACCTGTAATGTGCTGCTGTAAGCTTGGCTACTTCAATCTAGATTTTTGTCCAAACTGAACTTGACTGCTTATGTATGAAATGAAGCAACAGTAGGTAACAGTGTTGCCCAAGGAACTACATAAAAGTGAAGAAATTTGAGTAGATGAAGAACACCTTCAATAAAACTAGGAAAAAACAGACAATGGAAAGAATACATCAACAAGATATATCAGAGTGAGAGGGAAAGAGGTGTAGAACAATAAGAAAGAGATGTCAAATGTTGACAGACTTGCAAAATCTCAGGAAGACTTCAAGAGGTATATTTCCCTTGACTGGAAAGCAGGAACAAACGTGGTAGATGCAGCACCGTTACATTTTGCAGTTGTCAACACCACTCAGTTTTTACTTCATTTTTGTAAGCTTGAGTGCATGTGTACTTTATGTAACATATAACACTCACCATTGAATACCCTATTAATTACATTTCCTTAATCATTCAGTGATTAAAGAGTTGCAGGCCAGCTTTACTGTCCATACCTCTCTGGCAGACATGGAGGAGGAAGTGATAGAGCTAAAGTGGGTCAGTGCAAGTCAAATCTCCAGGTCTGTAATAAACTTATTTCCTACCCCATCTTCCTCTTAGGATTTAGAGAGTTTTGATGAGCAGAGAGTAAAGATAGGAACAATGTTAAGACTGAACCCTTTGTGCTCCTGAGAATCCTCTGCCAATTTAAGAAATTCTTCACATTATTTCAGCGTCTTTTACATATAATAACAACCGCCACATGCAAATAATGCATTAATGATTAAATCATGATTTTATATCTGAAAACAAATGACAAAAGTTCAGGAGCTAAGCCCCATAAGTTTAATAAAGTTTGGGACAATATTAGAGGTACCAGCTAGGTTTACTTATTCTTGCAGCCTCCTACAGGTACTGTGGTCACTTTGATAGTTTATGAAATATTAATCTAAGCAAAGAAAATCACATCTCCTTTATGTCTCAGAAAAATAATTTATCACATGTTCAATAAAACCAAGCTGGATGTAATAATAAGGATGTAATTCTCTCAAAGGTCGTTATAGTTTGGAAGTTAAAATTTAGATTTTTTAATACCAGTAGATTTTTCATTGGATCAAATTATTTTTGGTGTGTGTGAACACAAATCACTCTCTTTCCATGATAAATAAATAAATAAATAAATATCAACAAATTATTTATGCCATTGTCACTGAGCCCTCACAGGTTTTTAAATTGATCATATTTAAACGTAAGAGCTGGAATATTCCCTTCAGTCATCATCTTGGTTTTGAACCTTGAAATGTGTCTTTGACTCTTGCATACAAAACCACACTAGAAGCATCTGCATGCAGCAGCATTTCTTTCAGACAGAAAACCAGGCTAAAGGCAGACTTTACTGGAAAATACACAAGACAACTGTAAACTCTTGCACTGCAGCTGAAAATGAGTATTTTTCAAAGACTTAAATTTAGCACACCAAAGCAAGCAGAATTAGAGGTCATATCTGAATAGTATTAAGTGGTTAATTCTCCAGTTTTACACTTATCTGTTCTTACAGACAGGAATAAAAAACATCTGCATTTATATGAGGTCTTACCAACTTGATCATACTGATTTACATAGGCAAGGCATGGATGAAAAAGCCTTCTCTCATTTCACTTGTCAAAGATAGATTATTGCAATTGACATTTGTAAGAACAAATACAAAGCTGAAAACAAAAATAAACAGATCAAAACACACATAAGCATATTCTCCTCTTCCATACTGCTTAGTTCTCTGCCAAAACTACAGATTTACATTAGATATTGTCTTTAACCTCATAAACATATGGAAAGCAGGCCCACTAAGAAATTCTTTAATTATATACGTTTGATGTCAGGACTATCTGATGGAAGAGGTAAGATAGGAGAAAGAGTTTTACAGGAATTACATTTCTCAGAATGATTTCTGATACTCAAAACTGACATTAACTTGTAGGTGACAGCAAAATAATAGTACAAACTAGAAGCATTTTCTTTAAAAAAGCATTACAGTGCAGCCTAGTAAAATGTTCTTTCAATGTATTTGTCATTTTAAAAACAGGATGGACAACTTTAAGTAGTCTATAACAACGCAAATTAATCATCAGAAATTACTCACATTCAAGGGTAGCAGAAAATGCAAATGCTATTTCTACCCTGAATGCATTTTCAAGTGTTTCCTCTTGTTTGTGGAAACTTCAATATAAAGTGGAGTGGTTGCTGCTGAATAAAACACAAAAGTCATGGGTGATACCAAGGAGTGTATAGCCTAAAGGTCAGTTCTTGTAAGCAGAATCCAAGTATTTTTGTAGGCTAAATATAAAACCGGTTTTGAGTTCAAAAGAACTTGCATAAAGTTGTCACACTATAGATGCTGTTAGAATTAATACCTCTTCCCACTGAAGTCAGTGGCAATATTACCACTGAAGTCGGTGAGATTAGGTCTGGAATTTCAAACTTTCCCTGCAACATCTGTACTTGCTCTTCTGACATTTTGTAGGTATGTTCTTAAATTTTACTGCACCTAAAAGAACACAGAAGCATTTTAAAACTCTCCTATTTTTTAATTGGTATCCTTGACTGGACAAAGTATTTTGTATTCTTTCAGATTATAAAATCACTAACCAAAGATCTTGCTGAAATTTTATAAAAAATAAAATAGCTCTATTTTGCTAACAGAGTGGATGAACTAATTTTTAAAAAATGGGTTTTTTTATGCAATTAATATTGCATAATCTCCTTGGATGTGTTTTATCAAATTAATAAATGTATATCTATGGTTTCCTTTTGCCCATGCCTTGCAAATAATGTGCTTAACTGTAAAATACAGAACCGGAAAAGTGTAATTATCCTTGATAGCAATATATGGAGAACAAGATACACAAACAAGTTAATGTATTAGAAAGTGATACTTATAATTTGACTGTAAAAAGCCTGTGTGATGTTTTTGCGCAGACATGATTATATATCCTCTGTAGGACTGACCAAACACTCTAACACAGGTTTTTTGTTTTTTTTTTTCATAGCAGGGGACCCCAGGCTGAGTCAGTCAGATTCTTCTGTAGAGCTCCTCTGAGTTTACCATTAAGCAGACAAATGATTCAAAATTAAAAATTATTATTTAACAACGCAAACTGTACATGGGACCATTATAATAAGCGTTGATCAGAAAAGCTGAAACACAATAAAACTCATTAGTGAAAAAAACTTAGTACTCAGACTAGTTACTTTAAAACATCAAATGTAGTGTTTTATCACATCTGTATTAAAAAACATTAACACTGTGTATGTATATAGGTCTTGTGACAATTTTTTATTTATCTGAAAACTACTTCTTAATGTCAAGTATCACATCCTAAGCACAAAAAATCCCGCAATCACTTCACAAATTATCAGAAACCACTTTAAAGCATAACTGTTTGGTTCAGTTTATCCAGCATAAATTTAGCTTTGTCAGTATCATCAAAGAATTTATCTCACACAGATGTTTTATATTGTTTGATAAGGAAAAATTAATCCAAGGTTATAGCTTATATTTTTAGCAAGATTTTGTGAAAACTCATGACTATGTCGGAATGCTTTTGGCAGTGACCAGTGCATCTGGCTATGCTTTGTGTGAACTAATGCCTCATTTGAGAAAGAAACAAAACAAAAAACCAGAACTAGATCTCTTTAGAGAACCATGTATCTTCTCAAAAAGGCAACATATGCTCTTTCTAAAAGATCCAATAATGAAACAATTAGGAATTTCTAATATTTTATTTTTATTTTTATGGACAGCCTGTAAATAATCCATTTAAAGCATGACACAATTTATTAAATGACTCTACCTGCAATTGACAGATCGCAGCATTAGCATCAGATGGCAGCAGCTGGCTGATGCCAGTAAATCCCATCTGAATTTTTGTCATTCTCCAGGGAATGTCAGTATTAAAAGCCTAAAAAAGAGATTAGGTCAAAGAGCTGACCCAAAGAACTGAAGATTTAACAATTAATTGAAAGCTATGTATTTGTAAGTCCACCACAGTTGAATTTGTCCCACTTTATTCCATAGTTAAAAAAATATGAAGAGCCTAAGTGACCACACCAAAAAATATTTCATTTGCAGAACAATGGCATAAAAAATGGTGCACTGCGTGGCAGGAATGTGACAATTGCTGGGTACTAGTGAAAATGTCTCAGTTTTTATTAACAGATTCCAAAAAGCTGTGGTATATTATGTTTGCACAATCATACCCTAAATATATTATTGCTATTACTTTTTTGCATTTCCCTTTCTATGCTCTTTTACATTTTGATAAGGGGAAAATCCTTAGGTTAGTTGTAAAATTCAATTTATATGTGGCACCCTATGATTTAAAATTGCTGCAGTTTTCTGTATTAATTGATGACAAGCTCATGAATCAACAGGCATCAAATAGTTTTATTTGGCTTAAGTGCCAAAACTCACCATGCAATTCTATGTAGTTGTTACACAAAAAGCTTTGAATACATTTGTTTCAGTTTTTAAACTTGTCATAGTTTGAAATGTGAGACTAATGAGAAATATAAAAGGATGACTCCAGTCTTAAAGGGAAAGGTAAATGGCAGCATTGCCTACTGCCTGGGCTATGGACTGCTTGGCAGGTACCTTCTAACTGCTCATTTTATTTATGGACAAGATTACACCTGACAGGGCTGTCACCTACCACATCCACATCCCTGAACAAGGATGTCCTAGAAGCCTGAGCTTCATTCTGAAATGTCCCAAAGATTCATTTTCCTCCTGGTTTCAGTTAATAGCCCCTGGAATTATAAAAACACATGTATATTATAATTATTGATAAGAGTAAATGAAGCCATTACTGTCTGTTATGCTTTGAAAATCTAATTATGATTACATGCAGCCAAAACACATCTTTCAGATTTATTAGTATAGATATTAGTTTTTTAAATGTTTAGTCTGGATATTAATTTCTAAAATATTTTAAGATCCTATAAATCAATATAATACCAATTAGTAATTATCAAAAAGACATTCAAACTATTCTTTTATGGGAATGAGTTTTTATTTTCACTTCTCCAGTACCATAAGCCCTGTCCAGATGAACAGAAGACAAGACACCATTTTCAGAAATCTCAAGTGGGGCCTCCAGTGGTCCTACACACCTTCAAGGAGAAGAAACTAAAAATCAAAAAGTACTTTGAAAACACTGGTTCTTATATCAGAGGAACTGGTGAAAATAGAAAAATAAATATATTTTTGCAAAGAGAAAGCAGCTAAGTCAACAGTTAAGCATGCCAACTCTTCATCTTGCTGTTAGACTAAAATCAGTAGCAACTGTGATGATCCAGCTTGTGGTCTGGAGGAAGGAAAAGCTCAAAGTCTGGTTCTCCAAAGCCCCCATAGATTTGCCATTACTATCACTGGTGATAAAGCTTGCTCATTTCATTTTTCAGTAAAATGGTTTTTCCTCCAACATTTTAAAAATTACTTTCCCCCCCGCCCCCCTCCCCCCCCAAAAAAAAATTTCATTTATAAGCAAGGCTTAATTTGTAGCATTTAAAATTTTAACAATTTTAGGTGATTTTTAGATTTAGCAGTCATAACTTTACCTGATTTTAGGCAAAACAAGGAGATCTTTATAGTATTTTTGTTGCCTTAAACTTTTCCACATGATTTAAAAAACAGGCCTAGTTTTTGTTGCCTTGCACAATTTAAAGTGAATACAAATTTCTGAATTCTCAGAATTCAGAATATTTCCACCATTTACCATAATTTTAAATACAAGAAAATATTGCTAATGATTAGATGGAAAAATTCTACTGCTTTATGCATCATGTTACATCACAACAACAACAACAAAAAAAAATTATTTGCTTAATATTTGGCCCAGATTTCAAAATTAAGGTTTTAGATCTGACAAAAATAGAGTTACTATAGGCCACATCCAGCCAATAAATCTTAGCTAATATCTGCAGTTTGACTTATTATGGAAGTAAAGCAGAACACGGTAATGTTATTTTCCATAGCAATTTAGTTATTTTAAAACATTAGCAGGCAGTTTTAAAGTGCTCCATAGACACACAAATGCATTCAAAATAATATTAGTTTTAATTACACCCCACAAGGGAAATACAAGAGAATTGGAAATAGACAGAAATGTTTTAGTAGTTACCTACCCAGACTGAAAAAAAAAGACTCAAAGTGAAGCATTAAATCAGCAGAGGCAACTCAACAGGACAACCACATCTACACCTTCCCTCCTCCCCACCATGTATCTACAGATATACAGCATCTCCAGCTGATAAAGTCGACAAATAAATAAAAATGGAAAAAAATAATAATCAGTTTACTCCTTGTTTGTGCTGTATCTCCATGAATACCTTGATTTTCTTTCCCCAAAACATTAATATAAGGATTGGTGTTGGTTTTAAGTCCTTCTTGATCCATTATAGAAATGTTTTGTTTCAGGCTTTTTACATACACACACAAAAGTGCATTATAATATAAAGCATATTTTCTATTCTGGCGTCCTATAAGCATGCAAATGCCTTCAATACAATTACATGGACAATCATTACATCCATAGAAACTAGCACCATGTACTTTTAGTTATCATTTTTCACTCAAACAACTTTCAGTTTTAGTACTTATTTGAAATAATTTTAAGTAGAATTCATGCCAGTTTAATATTGCACTACTTTAAAATTGTACCTGGCCTCTAAGTATGTTACTTTACCATTACAATCTTATATCAACAACCTTTTAGTTTCTCATGATGATACCAAGTTAGATTTGTAAAAAACTTGTCCTCAGGTTCCTCCATTCATTGTTATTAATTTTCTTTTATGCAAGTCAGTATCAATAACCCTATTATTTACATTAGACTGATAGTCGTAAAATACATGTGTT
This sequence comes from Phaethornis superciliosus, assembly GCA_023637945.1. NCBI lineage: Eukaryota > Metazoa > Chordata > Aves > Apodiformes > Trochilidae > Phaethornis > Phaethornis superciliosus. Next base: position 10,597,281 of record JAJQWJ010000011.1, read on the forward strand.
AGCTCATTTTCTGATCCCAAGATTGCTCTGAAACATTCTAATGAAGATCTATTCAAATAAATGTTACCAGCAGGGACAGATCTGCAGCCAATTGTTCCAAAGCTCTTGGACAGGACCAGACTAGATTTAAGATCATCTAATTACAAAAAATATATAGCAATATTTTCAAAAATGATAGCTTTCCAAAATCCAACCCCAAATTTCCAGAATAGCCTCTTCAAGAGCTTCTTGTCTTGAAATGAATCTTGTTGATTCATTTAAAAAAAATTAAAATTGGCCATGAAGAAACATGCAGCAATTTTGTAGTAATTCAAGCTATCGTTAAATTTTGGAGGTTGTAGGGTGCATTCCCACATTTGTATTCCCACCTTTGAATCCACAGGAACACAAACAGTACAACAGTCTTTGCCAAACAATAGCTGGAAATGAAGTTTTGGTTAAACAATCATCTAATCATTTCAGTGTCAAATCATAGGCCCAATGAACCATAATTTATCCTGTTTGATAGGCTGCAAGGTCTCTGTGACCAGTCATTTTTGTCAGATATGAAACAGTCAGTGTAGGCTGGGTGACAGTAAAAGCACAATGTCACACCCCATAGAAGCAGGTTTGCCCCTTGGAAATCTCATGTACAGCTAGGCTGTGTGCTCAATGTGAATCACACACATTTCTGAACACTACTGCTATCTGTACTGAAACTAATGACAAAATCCCCTTGATTTGTTTATCTAACATGAATCTTGAACTGGCATTCTTCCTCTATTTCAACTTTTGGGCTTAAAGAGGACATTGAATGTTGTTGGACTTGTGATTGCTCTTACTGTTGTATACAAATAATACTACTAGAAAGCAAAGTTGTCTAAAATGCTTTGCTTCAAAAAACTTCCCTATTATGATGGTTTTGGAAATATTGTCAGCTTAAAATATCACTTTAAATTTCTGAGCTTTGGTGTCTATTACATTTAATATTTAAATATTTATGCAATACTTAAGTCACTAAAAGCTGCGAAAGAGCATTTCAGCTTTTATCCTGCACTAGCATTTTCCTCACCTTTTTCTTCTGAGTTGCAAATGGGTTATTTTACTTTGAAGAAAAATACATAACAATATAAGTTTCACAAGAAAATAATATATGACATTTGCTCTTAAAAATTTTATTTAAAACTGTTGTTCCTGAAAGGAACAAAGATTTGAATTTCTGCTTTTATACTGGAGAAGTTCTCCTGTACAGGAGAGGAAGTGTGCATTATTTTATTTTTTTTTAATTAGTATATTTTGATGGAATTTTAAGTGAGAAATTCTATGGAGATTTTATCTAACTAACAAAAGATCCTGGGAAGGGAAAGCATATTTCTAATACCACAATTGAAGTACTGTGGGATTCTAAAATAATTTAAAATATCATCAGATAATGGAAAGCCTGCAGAGAAAAAGAAGCCAAATAGATGCTTATGCTTCTACACTAAATTAATGGTTTTATCAGCCTAACAGTATCTGTGCCTTTAAAAATCTTGTCATAAAGCTCTATTGCGTTTTTGTTATTAATGTCATTTCACTCAGATTCTTTTCATTTCATGAAGTAAAATAATTTCCATGATGGATTTTTCAAATAAAGGGAGGTAGTGGATGTTGAATTGGAGTCCAAAGTTCAAGAATTTGTAATATTGAGGAAGTTTATATTATTGAGTTGGATTTATACACAGTACTTCAATAAGAACTGCATTTTAACAACAAAATTTTGCCTCTGGAATGATGCAAAAGGTAAAAAATCTATACTAATTTTAATGATACATTTTAAGCCTGCTTATCTGTTTTAAGGCATATAACTTCATCTCCTCCCATAATATATCTTATCATCATATTTATACAGTATAATGTAAGCCCTTGGTGCTATGTAAACAATGGATAACTAAAAGGATGTATATAAGCAGAATCCAACAGTTATAGTATGATTTCAGTAGTTACCTGGAAACCACCCTGGAAAACATCTCTGCAGAAATGCAGTCAAGAAGACCTGTAGAAATTATATTTCCTTTTCCCCTAATTAGAGCTCATCAGATCTTCATCTCTTTTTCAGAACATAATAAAATCTCATTAGAAACAGAATCTTTGTTTAACAGTAATGATGAATCTTTTTTGATATACAACATAGACTGCAGATGTCTCCTAGGTCTGGTGGGAGCCTGCCAGATTTTGTTCAGCAGAAACAAAACTATTGTTTGGGTGGTATTTTTGCTTTTGTTAGTCTTTCAACAGAAAATATTTATATTTTTAAAGGAGTATTTTTGGTTGATAGGTATTCATCTATATTGATGTATTATGTAAGTGCTGAAACATTCTGAAAACTACAAAACATATGTAATAATTACATGTAACCTACTCACAAAACCAAGGACAAATATCAAACTGTTGATAGTATTATGTTCACAAACATTTGCATTTCAAGGCATCTCAGCACAAGTCCATCCTAAAAAAGATATTTACTAAAGGTTAAGATTTTAAAGCTCAATGCAGATGTCACAGGTCTTAAAAACTTAGTCCCCAGCTGATTTATTACAATGGTTGCACAAATGAAAATAGCCTTATGAGACAAAGATGAGATCAGCACCCAAGATTTCTGTTTTTGTCTCTCAAAAGTGATTATCAAACTACTTACTTAGTTTAGGCTGCTTTCTGTTGCCCTTGAGAAATATAGGACTTTCCATCTGAATCACTACTGGTTTTCCTCACCACTTCCATTGGCTGCTGTGAACGTTTTAGATGGTTTTGTTTTAGCAAGTCAAGTGTGCTTAGTGGAGAGTGATGGCCCATGATCCATTCACTCTCTGTGCCCCTGTTTCAGGTGAAATTGTTATTAAGTAACAAGCTCACAATACAGAATTTACAGTGTAAACAAATACACCAGGAGGATAGATAGAAGGGCACATAATACAAGCAAAATACTGAAATAGAATTCTTATGTTTATTTATTGCATGTGCTTTTATTTCCCTCCCCCCTCTCATTTGTTGTTTTTTGGGGGTTTGTTTGTTTGTGTGGGGTTTTTTTGTTCATACAGTTTTTTGTTTTCTTGCTGAACCACTGGACTCAATTTGGGATGTAAAACATAAGAGGCCTAATGATTATTCAGTTGTGAAATGCCTTGAAATACCTGCCTATGTAAAAAGCTGCACCTCAGACTGATGGGGGTACCATTTTCATTGCACTCTCCCCTTTATTTTCTCTCTCTATGCAGAATAACAAGCAGATGTAATATATTCAGAGCAACCATTATTGTTGTGGCCCCAGCATTCTTGTGAATAAGAACACCTGGGTTATGTTACACAGCTTATTTTTGAGGTATATGGGAGCTGATTGAGTCTGCATGCAGAATAACAACTGTGCCACTCTCCTTCAACTACTATAGCACAAAAGCACCTTAACAGTTTTTTTCTTTCTGGAGATAGATCAATTCTGTTTCTGTAGAAAATGGAAGTACCTCTCAATTTTGTACAATCACTCTTGTACCTCAACTGAACAGACATACATCTTTTTTTTTTTGGAATACTGTTATTGCTGCATTACATATCTGAAACCAGACTGATCAGGCTAATAATTTTTCAGGGAGTACATGTTTTTTTATTAATAATTTCCTGGGTCTACAGCAAAGCAAACTAAATACCTTGCAGTCTGCAAAGATTTCAGGTGCACAGCCTGGGAAAATGGCTGATGTAGCACAGCAGAACTTGAACTCTGAGGTTTTTAACATCAATTTGTGTGTAATGCTAACAGTGTAAAAATACAGTGCAATTCAGAGCATTCCTTTGATAGCAGAAGGAATAATTAATGCAAGAAGTTGCTAGGGAGGAACACAGCCAGTCTCATTTGCATCAACAGCACTCTACCAGACTCTTCACATTTGTGATAAATCCTAATTTTCAGGCCATTTGAAATTTCCATTCATGAAATCGCTGAAAGAACCCCTGAAATGCTGTTCTGGTTTGATTACTATGTAAACCTGTCCCTCAAAAAAAGACCAAAGATAGTTGATGCCGAAGCTACTGAAGATCTGCCCATAATGTAATGAAAAACATTTCATTATCTTTCACTTTCTTGGAACTCTGTGATCAAAGTGAGTTAAACCATTAATCCTGCTTTTTGTAAGAAAACATGTGAGACATCTGCTGGCACATTAAAAAATGCAGCTTCCTTTTTTCTAGCAGCTAATATAAGAGCAGGTATTGAAGTCTAGTTCAAAACCCAGTGAGATTAGTGCAGTCAGTCCTTCTAGCTTCAGTAGATTTAGGGTTTTTTTAAAATCAGATCCCTAATATGGAAGAGGTTCAAAAGACAGTGAGTGTTCTTGTCATCTTTATATTTTCCTTTTTATTTTTTTCTATTCAGATATACCAGATGCCTTCCTTTCTCTGTAGTGACCAAGCACAAAACAAAGACTTGCAGTAGTACCACAATGAGCCAAAGAGAAACAGCTGAAGAATACACAAGCAAACAGATTTTTCAAAAGACACAAACAAGAGCTCTGAAAGGAAATTTCAAATATATACTTCTCCTGTTCTGCAATGCACATTTTGTCAGAATTTGCCTTTATAGATCACAAAATAATATAGTCTTAAAGCTTCAGCTAATGATCTCAAATTTTGGTGATTTTAAGTTTGTTTTTCTCTAACACTCAGAAGTCATTATAGTGGAAAATAGAGCTGATTCACTGCAGTTTCAGATGGGAATTCAACTTGAAAGAAGAGATTTCCCAGTTTATATCTGCTCTCTGCATATATGATACTGAGACGTACACATGGAGATAGAGATTAAAAAAAAGAAAATTCCACCTCTCCACACTTTTTAGTTTTCTAGACTACTAATTTAATCTAATTACTGTTTGCATAACAGCCAGTGGAAGATTTAACTAATTATTTCAAAACCATATAAAATGAAATATTCTGTGTATGTTCTATTGAATAGTATTCTGTGTGTGCTAATGACAACAGAAAACCTCTAACCGGGTGGAGACGCTTCAGTCTATCAGCAATCAATGGGAAATCACCACCTAAATTATGACCATATGTTTTACTGTAGATGCCAGATAAAAGTTCATAATGAGAATTGCTTCCTGATGGCAAACAGAAGAAAAGCTAGTACACACCCACCTAGAAATATCTACCAGAGGACACCCTGAAATATTTTCTCTTATGGTTTTGTCCATCCTTAAGACACAGGAATGTGTGGGGTATATCTTCTACTTATTAACATTAGAGCGAGTAAATTTGCAAATGTGGAGATGTTCAGCCAGACATTCTTGAAAGCTGTAATACAGGCATCTATGCCAACATGAAATGCTCAGTGTTTTTTCACAAAAATTTAACATTCTTTCTTCTCAGATCAAGCATCCCACATTGACCTTTTAATTCCTTTGGTTTACTGAAGTATTCAGCATAGATTTCTTTGAGAAAGTGAAAGCAACGTAATGTATTTACAAGTGGCACTTACACACAGAAGAAATAAAATAATGGAGCCCAACATACGTAGGAAAGGACATTTCACAAAATTCAATAGTTATGGGTTTTCTACACCCTTCTTTCTATTGAGGTCTGTTTAGAGTCAAAATCCCTTGGTGGCAGAAGATGAGAATAGGTACTGACAACACAACATATGGTATCAATAATTAACATGACTGAATAGATAGGAAAAATGGAAGTTTAAGTACTCCATATAACCTGTGTTTCTATATTGACTTGCTGCACAGCTCATGATTCCAAATAATTTGCAGGGGTTCTGCAGTTACTTATTTTAACAGAAGACAAATAAGCAATTCCTCCTTATCACCTACACTAGTAATTCCCAGTCCCCAGTAAGCATCCAACACAAGGGTCAATTTTGAGCCTGAAGCCATTACAGAAAATTTACAAAACCATTCCAAAATCTCCAAACTCCAAAACTCAAAACCTTCCACAAAATGGTATTTAAAACTATCAGATTTGTCTCAGCCATTATTTCATACTGTGCACATTTTATGCTATTGTTGATCTGCCTTTCTAATGAAAGATGTTATTTTATTACAACTGTGAAGAACTACTGCCACCTCAGTCAGATAGAGCAAACTGTTGGTCAAACAATAGTGTTTGAATTTGTCAGGTTTACTTCTACAGAAGTCAGATGCACTTTAATGACAGAAGAGAGCCCTGACGGTATATATCCCTGTGTCAAATAAACAGACTTCTCTGTTTAAACCTCTGACTATTGTGTTGCTTCATATGGAATACTTCAAAACACCTCATCAATTTCACACATTACAAGGAAGAAATAACACATAAGAAGAATGAAAGGATTTCAAATGGTTCTGCTGTGTAGAAACAACATTTAAATTTAAAAATTAAAAATGCTTGCCAGTAAGCTTTGTGAAGGAAAAACAAACAGAAAACATTTCAGTAGACTGTTATTACAGACAATAAGGTGTTCAATTCTGCCAGCTGCTTTTACCTCATCACTGGAGACAGTGAATGAAATGTTCATAAGTCTTCAACTATTGGCAGTCTCATTCCTGTCTGCAAACAGACCCTAAACATACTATATATATATATATAATTCTTGCTTGTGCCTTCCTGCAAAGAGTAATTTAAAAGCACTGTGTCCAGATGTTCCAAATAGTGTTTTCAGTTTAATTCTATTTTTAAACCAAATGCCTTGGAGATGACTCGTACATCCCTGTATATACTTTTACATATGGCCTACTCCATACAGATTTGTATTGCATGAAGAATGTTTTGCCAAGAGGATTACCCTAAGCATGAAAAATTAAAATTTCAGACCATCTTTGAACAATTTCTATAATAAAAAATGTTTTCTTGATTTACATTTTTATACATGGAGTACTGTGAAAGCAGTGTAACCATGCTCCCAGGACAGCATGCTTTTAATTGGTTACATTTTTGTTCTCTCATATCGTCATGATTTTTTCTCCATTGAGAAGACTGGCTCTGGCTCTGTCTCCTGTCCTCTCTTGGGGCTTGGTGCAAAGACAGCTTCCCAAATTACCTACCTACTTGACTTTTCCATCTCAACCTATGATTAAGCATAGTCTAGTTTATACGGTTTCATTCCTTATTCAACGAAACACCAACCAAACCAACAACCAGTATTTGTAGGTTTTAAGAATGTAAAACTCATATGAGGCATTATAGAACTTGTAACCAGCAGCAGAGGAGAGGCTGTTGAGGAGTTCAGAGTAAGAGATTAATTTGACTTTCTTTGAACTTGACAGCACCTTCACTTGTTTGAGAATGAATCCTTTCACTCATTAAGGCTTGGGAAATGTTCAGGGAAGCTGTATTTACACAGAATCTTTGCTGACTAACTGCAACTAACCTCAGCCCTCAGCTCTGCTGTGACAAAAATTCTTGATGAGCTTTCCTACTCGCACTCTGACTTTGGCCAGATGTGTTTGACTGTACAAGTGATGCTGCCTACAGATTTACTGATTCTTTGGCAGGCACCGAGGCAGCAGAGGTAGATCAAAGGCTGTAGTATGTGCCATTGGCATTTAGAAAGAAACTCCCAAACCAGAAAAGGGAGGGAAGGGGGAGGGTGTGTGTGTGGGGGGGGTGGGGGTGGGGGTGGGGGTAGGGGTAGGAGGGGCTGGAACTGAATCCAGGACAGGTGGGGAGCAGAAAGAAAACAAATTCATGTATTGAAAAATAATAATTTTCAGAAGCAGTTCCAGTGTGTTAGGATCAAAGGGGCTGGTAAATTAAGGACATTTTATAGCAGTGAAATACATTAGTAGTGCCATATAATGCAATGATATATATATATATTTTTTTTTTTACTGGGATAGCAGATCTCTCTGCATCCCAAATACTGAATCCCAATACAAAGAATAATTAATATTAATTTTTCTTCAGAGATACCATCATGCCTACACAAGATGCACACATATATGAATAATCATACTTGATCTATGTGGCCACAGATCTCTTTCTTACTCTGAGAGAGACCTGATGTGTTTGAGTGTTAGATAAATTGTAGCTTTAAATAATGCCCACATAGTTCTCTTCAATTACAGTTCTGAGCTTTTCACTTCCCACTTTATCTTCTGGGATAAAGACAAAGGAACATTTATTTGTGTGCTAAGTTCATCTGATATTTGCCTAAACTTTAAAGCCATCAGCTTTTCATGCTGAGAAACCACAGATAGCTTATAAAAGCTCTCTCTCTTTTAGGAATAGATGGATCATCCCTCCCTGATGTGAAATGAATTTTGAAGTGAGCTATCTTTCTAAATCCTTTGCTTCCCACTGTTATTTTGTCTGTCACAGGAATCTAACAGAGTGAAATGGTGAAAAGTACACTCCACAAAGTTAAGATGTCAGAATATTTATTCTTTTTTCCTAAAAGACAGTAAAACTACAGTGAGCAAACCATACTGCTAGGTGGAAAACATAGCAGAGAGAATAATTTAGAACACTCAAGGGCTTGCAGAGGTAACTTTTGCTATTGATTATGATGGAAAGCTGGGGTGAAAGCAGACAGGTAGCTTGTGCAAAGTGGGTTTGTGGCTATACCAAGAAAGGGAAGGTCAGGCAGCTACAATGAGGTAACCTTCTACTCTTACAAAGTATATAATATGATAATGTTTGTTGTTTTTTTTTTTAATTTGGGGTACATAAAAAGCTAAGCTTTCCTGCCTGGATAATAAAGTTTAAAAAAAAAAAAAAAATCCAAAAAATCACCAAACCCCAGTGACCTTTATTAAAGCTGCTGATATTTTCTGCATAAGAGGACACTAACCTCTAATGTTATATTGCAAGCTTAAGAAGCAATTCATATCACAATATGACCTAGACCTACAAAGCTGAGGCTGTACAGCCCAATTAACTGCTGAGATTGCCAAGGATTTCATAAAGTGAAACAAAATCCTGTGAGGCATTTCAGTGCTACAAAAATTCTGTACTTTTTGACTTTTCATCTAGATTCAGGGTTTTCTGCTCTTTCAAACTGTAGCTGTTCAGCATCAGACATTCAGGTTTTCCAGGCAGTTATATATGCAGAAACTCATGTGGACATAATTATCATGAACAGGTCAAGTAATCAAAACCACTATCTAAAAAAAGGGAGCAACTGCCATGTATTTTAATTTCTACCCAGGTCTTTTTTCTTTTCCTAAATATGTTTTCATTTTCCAAATGATCAAAGTAACACACATAGAACACTCAAAGGTAGGTAACCAGGGATATGGACACTGACTAAAGAGAAGAAAATACAAGATAAAACATCAGCCCAACTCATGATCTTTACATGACTCAACTTTGGTGGCATTTTTCCAGAATTTTCCTGACTTTAAAGATCAACCTTAATCACCACATCTCATTACAGTTACTTAACAAATATTGAAGAAAAGATACTGAATAAAAGGCTTGTTCTAATAGCCTCTGAGATGAATGGGAAAAAAAAAAATTTTTGTGTGCTTGAATCAGGGTTTACATAAAAGCATGTATATATTAGCAAACATGGCTTCAAACATGGCATAAGTACATCCCGGACAATCTCATTCACTATTTTATTGATGTAAATCAAAAGTATTCACACAAATGTTAATGTACCAGCAGAGTCTGGTCTCTGAGACCAGAACAGTGAAGATTTGTGAAGTTTATTTCTTTGACTTGTCAAAACAGCAGCTAAGTCTCCTTACTCTCATAGTCCCATCACATCTGATTACAAGTAAACCCAAGTAGACAACCAAATAGGTCTTACATGGATGAACTTTTGGCTGTAGCATGTGCAATGTTTAAACCAACTTTGGAAGTTAGCACAATGTGTGTGGTATTACCTTGAAAAACTGCATGGTTTTTAGGTGGTTTTGTGGTTTTTTTTTTCTTTGTTTGTTTTGTTTTTGTTGGGTGTTTTTGTTTGCGTTTTTTTGTTTTGGTTTGGTTTTTAGTTGTGTTTCTTTTCTTTCTGTGTTGTAAGGGTTTTTTGCACTTGGGGAATTTGGTACTTGGGGAATGGGATGCTATCTTTTTCTATCAAAGATACATTTTGGAACTTGTATTTGTTTAGCAGATGTCTTCATTTTCTCTCACTTTCAGACCTGCAATTTTTATTTTTTATACAGCTGCAACCCTTAATTTATTTCCTGTCAACAGGGCTATCCTGGGGTCTTTATAGACTGTCTCTGGTTGTTCAAACACTCCTATCCACACACCGCAAACTGACCATGCCTTTTCCTGTAACAGGAAACTTAAAGGGAACACTTAATGGCATGCAGTTGGAAGCTGAGAAGAGACAAGGCCACTACCTGTAAATAATTCACTAGGTGCAAAGTGTATAAAAATTATGCAGACACAAGAGATAGTTGAAAACTGATGTTTATTACATATTGGCAGGTAATTAGAAAATCTGAAATTATTCAAGAAATCAAAATCCATATTAAGCTTTCTCAAAGATTCACAGGATCCTGAGGGAGAAACAGTCAGGTACAAATCTGTGTTGCACACAATGAGATGGCTTTAACCTCATAACCTAAAGCCATCCCTGTTCGTTTTCTGTTTTATGTGTCTCGTTTAGGACTTATCTTTTAATGATTGATGCATGTATTTGAAGATCTGCTGTTTTTTTAAAAATTTCTAAGAGAGTTTTTTATGGTAAAAAAATCTAGCTATCTTCTACTATAAATATTCTGAAGGCCTTCCACAAAGTTTAGCTTTTTCTTTAAGTCCGCAGATAGTAAAGTGAATAGGGAAGTGCATTCTTAAGTTTATCTTGACAAAAATTGATATATTTAATAGAAAATAATTTTGATTGAAAAAACCTGTAACTTTATGCATAACAAGTAAAATATTAATCTGTATTTTATCAATTAAAATATTAATTTTCAATTTAAAAATCATTGTAATTCTTAACACAGTAACATAAACCAACCTACTGATGAGTTGACTCTATCCATGTTGCTGGAGTGTCACCTACTGGACACTGTTGGTACAGTTGGATTGGCTGTACTCACCTAGCTGAAAAGAGGGGACCAGGAAGGAAAAAAAGAATCTCTGCTAATTTCTTATCTTCATTATAATAGGAGCACTGTTTAATTTTGAAGAGGAGAGGGAGAATCTGAGTTCTCAGAACAAGTTCTACACCAGTGACTTCACCTTTAATTTTCAGTTTTCATATTATTGAAGCAAAAGGGATAACTCACATCATTGTTTGGTCTTATGAGAACACAACAACTGAGCAGACATGGAAAATATATTCCATGTTTGGTAACAATTCACTGCTCCACATATGGAAACCACCTCCTTAGAAACAGCATTGTTTGCAAAAGAGAGGCTGCACACTGAAGCAAAAACTGAATCTTCTCCCTTACTTCAGTGGGACTGACTGATGACCATGATTATTCTTTCTTTACCTTTTCTGTAAATCTGAGGAGCCATGGATGGCTACATGCAATGCCAAATTATACTGATTTTCCAGCTGTCTAAAGAATGGAAGTAATAATATTTGTATCTTGTATCATAAAAATTAATTTAGATAACTGTATGAAAATGTCCTTTGAACTAAGGCTTAAATGAAGGAAATCTAGGTTGCATTTGCTCTGCACTGCCTATGTCAATACTCTTCCTCAGTTCTACCATGAGATGTTTTAACAAAGTGACATGCTGCTTGGTAGCTCATTATCTTCAAGAACTTGACAGATTTCATAAAATGCTTCAGAGCAGCCTGACAGATTTGCTTCTCCCCTTCCAAGTTGTTTAGCTTTTATATAATTTCAGATTATCAAATATATTTAGTGGGTGGCTAAATCAACTTAATTTCTGCTTTTTAAAACTTAATACCAAAATGTTCTCTTAAAGCAAATTAAATTAAAATTATTATTAAAAAGAATATAACTTCAAAGAGGAATAATTTAACCAGTAGTAGGTTGTAGTAGGTTTCTCTTGAGAACACGGAGTATATTAAAATTAAAGTATTAGTCATTTATTTTGACAAGAATACTTTTCAGGGCTCTAATGTTTTATCATAATCTATTTCACTAGGGTTTAGTTCAACAAGTGAAATACTGATACCTTCAGGGGGAAAAGCTATTGATGTACATAAATAAAGGATAAGGTGAATATAAAACATTCAAATTAGAAATAATTCTTGAAACAGGAGAAGTCCTCCTTAGAGATTTTTTTAATTTGGGTCTTTTATCTTTGAATGAATTATATAAATTTTCAAAATCTTAACAAATAAATGAAAATGACTGCAGCCTTTCCAATATGTAATTCAAGTAATGTTTTAAATAGGTGTAAAAGAACATGAACTTTCTTAACAAAATATCCTTGGAAAATGGTGGTAAAATCAACAGTTCTTTATGAAGTTTTTTTTCAAAGGATTTACATTTTATGGGAAAGCCTTTTTCTAATCAACTCAAACTTGGTAGAAGTGAACAGCATGTAGTATTCCTTTTAATACTTAACTTCATCTTCCATCTCCAAATCTGTATCTGTCAGGTAACACTAATTTCAGGATAGCGAAGGGACTGCTAATAGAGACTTCTGACATTTGTTCTCAGTACACAAATGTTTATCTGACATTTCAGGCAGAAGTTATTAGGGAAAATAGTAGATTTTTCATAATTTGGACTTTTGGTGAGTTTTACTCAGAATTTGAAGGCAATAATTATCTAGGAAAGTGAATTCTCAGGTGTCTCTGTAACAGGCAGTACAAGAAAAGTTAATCTATTTGAGAAATTAAAGACAAGTTATTGTCCAGTGTTAAGCCTATTGTAAAGCCCTGACAAGTTTACTCAAAGCATTTTAATATTTAATCTGTTTACCTATAAAGTATTAGCACAAAAAACATTTTGTTAAAACAACAAACAAGTGTTCATCTCTGATTAAAACTACCACAAACCAAGTATAGGAACATATAGACACAGATATTGAAGATATCTGATTAAACATAATAGTATTAGTGAAAAACCTAGTTAAATATTCTCCGTATCTAGAAACAGTTAATCCCAAAGTATAGTTTTGACTCCATGTTAAGTACGACAGAAGAATAATAAAATGGGCAGAATATGTAAGAAAAGCAAGAAAATGCAGAATACTGACTCTTCCCACCAGAGGGGGTTGAATGGCACAATACCTGCTGGAGGAGCTCACCTCCCTGCAGCATCTCACCTCTGCCACAGCAGCTGCACAGTGGGGCTTGGAACAAACAATGCTCCAGTGAATCAACCTCTTTAAACTTTTAACAGGCCTTGTTTTCTCCCTTCTGAGGAATCAAGTAGCCTATTGGCTTTCCCGCCTAGATGATGCAATTCCTCTGAATGCAGCATGAGGTCAGTGAACCACAGGCTCAGACCATCCTGGAAGACCCTGCATTGGACCAAAGGCTCTCTGCTGACCAATGGCTTCAATTTACAGTTGACAAGAGAATAAAACACTTCATTTCTAATCACATGGTCCATGAATTTCAACCAGGAAAGCTCCAGTTGCACACACTAAAGCTAAATCACTATGAAGATGAGACATGATTAGTCTGCTTATTCTTCCAAAAGACATCAACATCAAAAATCACTCAAATATAACCAGTGCCCCTACATCTATTCCCATTCATCTTTTTCCAAATGCTTTGCTTCTATTTCTTAATGTGAAAGAGGAGGAAAAAGAAACCAAATCAAAACCACTTTCACACATGGAGTTAGTTACACACAGTAAAACATTTCAGAGCTCTTTTATTCAGAGCATCCTTGCACTATTTTTCAGTTAATTGTTCAGAAAGCCTATTGTTAGACTATTGGTGATGCTTAAGACTTTGTAGTTCACGTAAATAAAGTCAAGTTGAAACTGTGGCTGCACAATCCACAGCATTTCAGTTGTTTTATAATAATTAATGCTTTTTTATAAGAATTTCTATAAGAACGTATAAATTAAAAGGATGAGCATATTGTTCACTTTCCTATATAAAACAAAGCAAACAAACAAAACAAACCAACCAAACAAAGAAACCAACTGAGGGAGTTGAAACAGGCATGTTAAAGACTGAGAAAGAGCTCAAATACAAGAATTCTTGGTTAGGTATGCAATGCAGTAGGTAGTATTCCTGTGTGTTCTGCAAAAATTAATTCTATCAAACCCCCAAGGCAGCAATATAAATGAAAAAATGATGGTTATTAAATGGCAATTAGATGATAGTGGTTACTGTAAATTTTAATTTCACTGATATCTTTGAGCATTTACTATGCAATTGTGAACTTCAGCCAAAAATGAAGATGAATTTTAAGTACAGGTCATCTACCATTCAGATTCTTGAAAAAACACAATACAAAGCTAAGGAAAAAAAGTTATTTATGTGCTCACTTTATTAATTTTAAATTAATTAAAAATTTGCATGAATGTTGCAACTGTAAAAATAAGGTTTAGACAAGGAGGTTCAACCTATGTAAATACAAAAAACCTTCAACACCTGTGGATTTCTTATCGTGATAGTACTGTGCATCCTGGCTCACTGTTCCATGTACTGTGCAAACACAGGACAGTAAGACATGACTCATTTCCTCTCTAAAAGAATGACAACACACTACTTTTAACATAAGTTACCATTTCTCTGCATTCATGCAAACAAATACTCATCACACTTGCATTTTAATAAGTGACCATTTGTAAGGCTATGGTGGCAATGACTATCATGGTTCACCCCCATAGGTATGTCCCAAACTATCTGTTATTATTAATAAAGAAGACAGTTCATCAAACTCCAGTTCAACAGTGGAATGTGCTTCCTGGTCCTGCCTTGCTGCTTTGTCTTTGGCAATGAGAGCACAAAGCAGCCCCAAATAAATACAGTCATGCTGTGCTAATACTGTTGGGGGGGAAAAAAAAAAAAAAGCATTGAAAACCAGAAGTTTTTTCTGAATTAATTTCAACAGGCGTGCATGAGGGTATATACAGCAAAGATAGAAGGAAAAAGTAAATATAAATTTGTTCTCCCAATAAAAACTGGAAAGGAGGTTATGAGAAATGCAACAAAGATAAAAGCCTCCATGAATATTATCTGACAACTGCAGTCATTTGATCAACAGCAGATGATAAACAAATTAAATTCCCTTTTTCCCTTTTGGTATTTTGTCAAATGTTCTCCTTTCATAATAGCTGTAGTGCTATCTAAACAGAGTTTTAGTTATTTCTAAGATTACTCATTATTTCTTTTCATTTTGTAGTTTCAGATATCAGAATCTTTTGTTGTTCTTGTGCATGTTTGGGATGTGTTGATCAAACCTCATCTTAAGATTACAGAGACAACACAGATATTCAGTAACTACCACATCTGATACCAACAGGAACTTGTAGTAAACAACTTGCTGTGGCAGGACATAGTCCACCTAAGCACAAATACCTCCAAAAAAATAGCCTAGGTGTGATGCCTCCTTTCTGTTAAGAAGCTGATTAAACTATGCTAGCTTGCTGTAACATTCTGTTCTTCAGCATCACTAATTCAGTAGAAATAAGTGGGACTGAATGATCATTTTAAAGGCAATGCATAGCTTCATTAACTTAAAACTACTAATTTAAAGTTTTGTATATAACAAGACACAGAGAAAAAAATGAAGTTTCAGAAAGCGAGGCTTGATGCATAGGAGCAGTCCTCTTGAACCATGGAAGTACAATAGTAATTTAACATTTTTCACTCTACTTCTCTGGAATTTAAAGTTCTAATCTCACACTCTCTAAAGTTTTCTTCCCCACTGATAGTTTGCTTCATTCATAGCAGCATAGCAGGAGTCCTGCTTCAGCTCTTTGAGTACCAGGTCTTTAAAGTCATTAGAGTTACTGTTTGCACTTGAACACTTCTGCCCTGGAATGATGGTATGGCACCTCTTCCCTGCCACCAACTTGAGAAATGGGCATCTTGGAAAAGAAAGAAGTTCTGCTTTGGTCAGCTGGCAGAGTTTTCATACTGCCCTTCTTCTTGGGTGGTGAGGTAGACATTCCTTGGGCCTGTTTTTGCTAATAGTCATCATAATTACAGCCTTTGGCTCCATGCACAAGGGTAACATAACCCAATCATTTTGTCAGTTGCTCTTATCTTCAGGCTCATCTTGCCCACCTATAATGTGTCGTACATAATTTCTAAATAGATGGGAAATACCTGAAAGCAGGACTGTGTCTCTCCATGTACAAGAGCCTGCACAGTAGGATCTCAGTGTTGATTTTTAGATGTCACTGCAACACAAATGATAATTTAGGTTTCCAATTAAACACTAATTAACACTATTTAAAATAAACACTACTTATAATATAACCTCCATTTAATAGATATGTGAATGGAGTGTTTACTGGATGTCATGTGCTGTTAGCATGAAGAGCTGTATTTTATTTTTGAAGCAGGTTCTCATAAGTATTTGCTTGTGAAATATAAAATATTTCATGCAAGACTGAAAAACTGATAAAATATTATGCAAATAAGGGAAAAAATATCCAAACTTTGATTTCTTTTCTATGTAGTTACTAAATTAACCTCAACTGTTACACTGGAAGATTCTAGCCCTGATTACTACGAGAGAGTTCAATAGAGTATAAAGTAGGGGATTTAGACCAAATGTCTTCAGGAAGATTTCAATGTAAAGAATTAGTTCTGCACTGCATCCTCACTATGACTCTTCTGGAAGAACCAGAAGTCCACTTTAGCTCTATTGGCAGTTCTTCCCTCCCTATTCACATGTACCACCTAAAGAAAAAAAATCACAACAAAACAGCATGAGAATAATCCCACAATGAAAGATCAGGATCATTTTCATTTGATTAATTCAGGATTTCTTTCCCCTTTTTCCATCATGTTAACTTTCAAATAAATCATAAAAAATTAAATGACTTGGGTTTTTCTGAAGCTTTTTTATTTTTATTATTTTTATATTTTTATTTATTATTTTTATATTTTTATTTTTTATTATTTTTATTGACAAGAGCACCAATTTATATTCATATGAAATTATAACTATATAAAAATATGACAAATACATGTAGATTAAAATTATACAAAGTGTTGACTGAGGCCTGCAAAAACTTTTTGTGACTATTCAAATTTAATGATACCATTGAAAGGTTTAAACATTAGCCCTACAAACATTGCATTCTGTGAAGGCTCTGTTCAAGGCTTCAACAAGATTTGTCAAACTGCTCAAAGTCATCCCTTGCAGCAAAGCTTTTAGATGGGGGAAGTTAAAAAGGATAAAGAAGTGGGGAAAGCACCATGTGAAAACAGATCCAGAGTGTTGGAAGGGCTGTCTCTTTTAGGAACGTGTTCATACTGAAAAGACATCTTAATTGTCAGTTAGTTCATGTGTGCTTATCAGGTTATCTAACCAAAACACTGCAAGTTTGAAAAGCCAGCCTCAGAAAGAGGCACAGAAGAAACAATTAGGATATGCAAACTTGCATAACACACCAGTAAGGATTCTTGGCTTATTTTTCTTCTTCTTTCTTACAGAAATGCTGTACTGACAAAACTCTAACCTGGTTTGAGAACAAGAAAAAAACCCCACTCTTTCTGTCTCTTGCTGCCTGACATGTCTGGAACTACACTGAAGTTAATTTTGAAATGCAGAGTATCTTGATGCATCTTTTTCCAGAGGCTGGCCCATAGTGTTACAAGTTGGAGTATTCTGTAGTAAGAGGTCAGAGTTACTTATCTTAAATATATACTGTGAAACCTGTTCTAGCAGCTAAGATATGCAACAAGCCACCTAAAAGCAACTACAACAAGAAATTCTAATTAATTTTTCTCATGTGCTATCAAAAGAGAGGTTCACTGTCATTGAAAACTGATCTGAAGGACACACCTATCTTACCCAACCAGTGTACATAGGAGCCAGAGCCTCATTCTATATCTCTTTGAAATTAATTACCCTTACTATTTAGCAGAGCAAAATCTTGCTCTCCTAGAAGACATCTGATACCCTCAAGCAGTTTGACTTTGTCATTTATTTCTGAATTGGAGAATATCTAGAAAAATTCCAAGAAATAGATGACAAAACAGAATCAGTTATTGTCACAAATAAGCTTTCTTTTGTGTAGCATGGGGGTGTAAAATATTTGCAATGTTAACACTTGTGACTTTGTAAAATTCAAACTGGACACTTTGTACTATAGCCTACTCAGCGGGATTTCTCTGTACTTACTATTCAAAACCAGATACGAAAGGCACAACTGGATATCAGAGCTGAAAATTCAAAGCAGGGTAGGGTAGCTGAAACTGTTACCTTCTACATGAGTAGCGTGAATAATACAAGTATACAAGAGGTCTGTAGAAATAGTAGTTGGCATAGGATAATTTGAATGCTTCTCCATTAATTACATATGAAGATCAGAATGAAGTTTTATCACAAGTTTATATAAGACTTATTATATAATCTAGTCGAGCACCAGGACAAGGACCAGTTAAAAGTATTAAGAGGTCAAAGTTGGTTCTTCTGCTGGTATTTTATGTATGGATTTCAATATTCCTGAAAATAACAACAATATTTTCCAAGATTCAATCTAAACAATGGCAGGAATCAGAAAAATACTTGGGCATTGATTTTTAGGTTGAAAGATACTTAGTTAACACTAACTTTAAAAAGTTCAATGCTGTCATCTACTGCAACTACAGCAGACCTCTTCTTGGATGATGCTGAGTCTGTTCCTCTTTATGAAGACATGTAGGACACTTTTCTTAAAAATGAGGAAATATTTTTCCAATTTTTTACAGCCTTTGTGCAAACTGAGCTCTTTCCTATCTTTTGTACTGAAACTTCCCAAATCTACTGCACTTTTTACATGAACAGGTCCCCTCTTAAAACAAAACTACAGAAAAAGTGTGATTTGTTTCTTCACATTCATAGTTCACATCCCAGTAGAGGACTATGAAAATGATGAGGATTAAAAATACACATATAGGAGAACACACACACTTTCCACCAGTAGGATGAATCTCATGATGTTTAATTTGTTTGCCTCTTGGAAAAAAAAAAAAAAAAAAAAAAAACAAAACAAAAAACCAAACCAAACCAAAACAACAACAACAAAAAACAAAATGCCAAAACAAATGCCAAAAACAAATGCCTTTCAACAGTTCTGATTACCATATTTACCTATAAGGTAAATCCCATTCTTTTCAAGAGTATGAATATTCAATTTTTTATATGGGGTATGGAACTCATAACAGGTCTACAATTATATAATCATACCCATCCATACACAGCCCTCTCAGGGTAATCTGGAAAATACCACATTTATGTATTGAAGGAACACAAAAAGAAAGATTTTTGTACTTGTTTCTTCAGTGGAAAAGCAATTTGGGGAGAAAGGGGCCACTTCTGAAGAATGTGTGTGTATTTGAGACAATATGCACATGCTCTTATATATATGTTAGGGCTGCAGATCATACTTAAAGTAAATTCATAAATGTTTGAAGTTTCCGTTCAAACCTGTTCTTAAATACTGTATAAACTGGCATGTATTCAACAATGTTACTAGAGATTAATTTGATAGTTATACATTCTTCTTCCTACTGGAAATATGAGAAAAGAGATGAAAAGTGAATAAGGAGATGAAAAAGAAAACAGAATGCAAAAATAACTTCTCTACATTTTCATGTTTTTTCATTAGCAGTTTAGGATTTACTGTCTTCACTAGAGGTAATTTCAGGAATAATGAACTATTCCCCAGGGTTAGAATTTTCCTTCTTACGTAGTAGTGCTTTTGGAGTGGCTTATGACACATTTTGTAACACTCAATGTTGATTAAATCACCATATTAGTTCCTTTCACCATTCTCCTACACATAAATAAATCAGTCTTTGTTCTTGGATGGATGGAGATTTGTTCCTATTGTCTCTCCTGCTGCTTTATGACACGCTGCCTTCTGCTCTGACATCTGCAAGTATCAACAGTTGTCTTTCTGATACTCCACCCATGGCTCACTGGCCTGCATCCCAGTCTGCTGTACACCTGAGCACACACAGATTTCTGCACACCCAGAGAACATACAGATTTCTGACACTTCCTGCATCTTTTTTCCAAAAGGTAAAAACCTCCAGATTGAATCTTCATTGGAGGGTCTCTTCTCCAATGACCAGGTTGCACTAAACATATGGTAATTTGTTTGGCTGAGTTGTGACCATGTCATTCCTTTTCTATGACATCACCTAGATCAAGGAATTTGGGAGTGTTTGCAGATTCCCTGGATACTGGATGCACACCCTGACAGCATCCCAACTTTGTGTTGTAATCTGACCTCATTACGTATGCTGTGTGACCTCTGTGCAAAACAAACAAATGAACAAATGGCCAGACACGTAAGATGAGGGAAGAAACAGTACTCTGAGACAAGCATCTTATCTGGATGACCTGGAAATCAGATCACAGGAGGTTACCAGACAGTAGGCAAAGGCTGTTATACTTCAATCTCTTCCAAGCATCACTGGTACTACTCTGCAGATTGCAGCCAGTGAAAAAAAAAAACAAAAATCTGAGACCACCAATATTCTTACATAATCATTTTAACTCTTCCTTGGATGTTCATTCTGGGTGATAGCTGGAGTGTGATTCAGACTCTCCTTACCTAATTCTAAAGTTATTATTTGGCATTTTCAAAAATATTTGCAGTAAAAATTACTTCCCAACTTGGAGAGATAGCGTACTGAATTACAAACTGTTCAGCATGTCCACTGTGGTGTTTTGCTGCAGCTCACTGTTTGCTCTAGTGGCAGCACACTTCTATTTATTTCTTCAACATCTATTTTAATAGGGACTTTTCTTACAGAAGCTGCATTGCTTCTGTCATGAAGCAGCAAAAACAACAGATGATCTTACTGACGGGCAAGAAAGGCAATATGAAGTACTAAATAACAGAACAAATACCCGATTCCCTTATTGTATTTGCCCCTATCAAAATTAGTTTAACAATGCAGCTGTATTTGAACCCAGAAATGAGTCACTGCTAGGTAAGCCTTGGCCCTTGTTTGAAAATGCAGTAGAGTACTTGAATATGAGTAGTACAACAGAACATACAATTCCGTAAGAGACACTGTTGGGTTCTTGAGTCACTGTTCAGTGTCCCTAAAAGCCACAATGGGGAACATCAAGTATTTTCTCTCCTTCTTTCTACCCCTAGGGACTTAAGTAGTAAATTTGATAAGTGGGTTAATATCAGATAGAAGAGGACAGACATCACCAGCCCCAAAGACAACGACAGCTGGAGTGACAGCAAAAGTTATTTCCAGCAATATAGTAACTATGCAGCTTCAGAAACAAACTGCTCTACCTCCCCACAGTGAAATAAATAGCAAATAGGCAGTTGACCTAATCAACTTTTCAACCTACTACAGGATTGGATCTGTCCAGTCCACTGACGTAAGGCTTTCCAGGGGAACAGATAGAATACCTAGCTCTTCCCCTTTGCTTCTCTTTCCCCCGTCTATCCATTTCAGTTCCTTTCCTGTGCTTATCATAATGATCTTTTAATTCTCCAGGCTTCAAGAAGCAAATGGAATCTCATAAATGCCTGATTATATCAGCTGTTTGTAATATTTCATCCTGCTGACAGAACAATTTTTTTATGATACAGATAACAGAGCAACACAGAAAGACTAAGAAAAATAAAAACAAACCCTCAGATGATCATGTGGCCTTCATACATTTTTTTTTAGTTCATTTACTCCAGTCTGGACATTGGCATAAAATTTCTTTCCAGGACACTTACTCTTTTGTTTTGTTTTGGTTTGGTTTGGTTTGGGTTTTTTGTTTGATTGGTTGGTTTTGGGTTTTTTGTACAACTAAACAATTAGCTCAAACTCCAGGATTCGTAACATTTTTTTTAGTAAACAGCAGAAATATTCCATAAAGAGTTATTACTGGATAGTATAGAGCTTTACCCCTACAACTACGGGCATACATTGCTTTCTTTCCTCCTATCTTTTTTTATTTTAAAGTTAAAACAAATGCCTTCAGCCCACTTGCTGCAGTGGGCATCTTTTTATGGCAACTAAAGCTACTAAAAGGCATTTTAAACAAATTCAAAGAATACCCTCACAGATTGATATATGCAGCCTGTTAAAATATGAAACAGGATACAAGGTCCTGATCTTAAAATAAATTCCTAAGTTTTGAAAATGTAACCACTCCCTTTATAAAAGACAACTTGTGCCTAATTATGTGAGTTATCTCCAATACAGACATTGTGTATTCTCTGGAAGATAGAGGGGCAGGGGAGGTTTGCATACATTCCTGTAGAAGCCCACTCTGACTGTCTGGGAGGGAATGCATGTTGCTAAGACATTCTTTAGTCTTCTGGGAGTCATCTACAGCCTACTGCAATGAACTGCAGAAGAATGACAGGCATCTCAGTAGAAGTCTTTGTGCGTGCGCGCATGCATGCAAATGTGTCGAAATGCAAATGTAGTCAGTCTGGAGTTATTTGAGGTTCTGGTCTTAGTTCTCCAAATATTCTACACTGATTTCTTTTTCTGGGTGATAGAATCCTATACTGTGTGAAAGCAGAAATACAGCAAGTAAGGATAGTTACTCTATATGCACAGTGGGCTGGTCACAGCCTGAAGTGGGTTACAGAATTCTGAATTCAGACTCTACCAATTTCTGAGGGAATATAAACCCACTCCTCAGGGCAAGAATGTTTTCACCACATTTCCCCAAAGGTATTTAGTTCAACAATGATATTATTGAGGTCACTAACCAACTTTTAAAATTAGAACCACACTTGACTGTTTTGATTCAGTGGCAACCCAGCAAGCTCCCCATAACTGAGTGCACCATGGGACCTTGAAGCTGTTTGTAAAATATACCCAGCATGGGCAATTCATGTCATTTCATATTAAGTGCAAGCACTGGTGTATTTTCAAAAAACCTACTTTCTACAGAAATAGGACAGTGTTGCAATATGAATGCCAAGAAGATTTGTCCTTTTCTCAGGAATGTTACTTCCTTGTGAAATGAAATTCTGAAGCCACAATAAGCCTTCTCTAATACATATGAAAATAGCAAACAAACAGAAAGAAAATAAATTTTTCCTCACAAACACTTAATTTATGTATCAATAGGAACTACATACTCTTGAGAAGTTTGAGCTTATGCACAGGCTACCTTCCCAATGAACAGTAACACAACAAAGTGCTATGTGGTTCAAGAGTGTGAAGGGTCTCCTTGGTACCACAGCTACTCAGTGAATCAAGTAGATATAAACTCCCTTTAAAGTAAAACCAGGAGAGACTGATTTCAGCAAACATTCGTATAAAGCCTCTTGGAACAGCCTAGACAGACTTGATTGTTGTGAAAGTGTCAGATCCACAGATGGCACTGAGTTTATCATCACCTTTTTGGATAACACCTCTGCTCCCACTTGTTTTGGCAAACTGCTTAGGAAGGTAAAAAAACCCAAACTTGTTGCACTTGTTAATGAGCTGGGAAGAAAAGAATTCACAACAAATTTATTTGCTGAACACAACACCCTGTTCATGACCTAAGACAGCTCTGAAGGGTTCAGATTGAGAATATAATTATAGGATATTAAAAATTGTGCTACATCTTGTTTGGTGTAAGAATATGAATGTGATTTAGCTGTAGCCTATCCCTTATCAGCATTGGCACCTCCACATTTTCTTTGATATACAATTTAAGCTTCATAATAATAAACTCTACCACTGTATTTTCCATTCCATAAAAGCTCAGGAAACAAGAAAGAAAAGAAGAACTTCAAGCTGAGTGATGAGTAAGTTCATCAAGAAGTACACCCTCCCTATAAATGTCTTATGACCATTCTGTACTTCAGCCACACAACCTTTGGCTTGCATTTCTGCAAAATAGCTCAAGTAGTTAACAAACCAAAGATGATTATTTTTAGACAGTGTTGGTCAGGGCCTCACTAGTTTCCCATAATAAATGAGGAAAAAAAAATTAAGCAACATCAAACAAGCCCTAAGAAATATATGCCTAATTCATTTTCAATAAAATATGTTCCTGCACTTAGAGCATTTTTATTATCTTCTCAGTGTACATGGTAGCTAAGAAATCACTCCCCAAAACGTACCAAAGATTTCAAATCATAATTTACTTTTTAGAATCTGAATTGATTCCTGAAGTCATCTCAAACTTTATCATCACATGAAATAAAGTTTTTTGATATGGGCATTTTTAAACCTCGGCAAGTCCACAAAGAATGGAATTCTCAATGGTCTTGAGAATGCAGATTTGTCCCAGACACTGTTCATCTGGGATGAGGAGGAGGAGATCTAGACCCCAAAAGTCACAGATCTCTGTCTTTCCTTGCTTTCTTCTACAGAAGTGTTTTGTTTACAGTGTTAAACTCAGTTTAGTGTTTTTGCCAGGTGTGTGTGATTGTATATATATTCCCTGTCTGCAGGGATGTGGAATATAAGGACATTGAGGTTCAGATTAGGTATTAGGCAAAATTTCTTTACCAGAAGAGTGGTGAAGCATTGGAACAGGTTGCCCAGGGAGGTGGTGGAGTTGCCATCCCTAGGGGTATTAAAAATCTGGGCAGATGTGGCAGTTTGGGAGATAATTTACTGGTTCAGGTGGTATAGGACTGATGGTTGGACACTATGATCTTGAAGGTCCTTTCCATCCATGATGATTCTGTGATTCTGTGACACGACGGACATGGGGTAGAAATGGGATTGATGCACACAGGATAGAAAGAATGTAGGATCTGAGAACAAAAGTGGAGTTTTCAACAATTAAGGTGTAAGACAGAAGTGATGCCTTCATAGCACTAAATCTCCACAGCAGTCCAGGAAGCAAAGCTGATGTGACATCGATGACACATGCTATAGCTCTGATTTCCCAGATGTCAGTATATATCTTGGATCACTGCAAGGGAGAAGGAAAGTCTTATCCCCATTCCAGGTTGGGGAACATACAGATCTCAATTCTGGGATGTGATTTCACACCTCACATAATAAGCATAGTTCTGTATGGAGGCATGATGAAGAGAAATATAACTCCTTTGCAAATTATCTCACCATTACATCAATAAGGGCTGCAACTGCAAGACTAACAGAGCCTAAAATCTGATGTGCTACAGAAAACACAGTGCTTATTTTTCCTAGACTGATTAGGTAATTCAGACATTACTTGAATATCTGGCAAAGATAACAGGACCTGAAGTATCTGGCTATGCACCTACATAAAAAGTGATATGCCATAGCTCGATAAGCTTGTGACGCAGTTGGGAGCTCTGTTCCCCTAATAACAAATGAATCTGTGGCTTATAAAACCACACAGATACCACATCCCTAACTACAAGGTTGGCAATTAGACATCAAGTTCGTCAGGTTGGGTAAAGAATTATACACAGAAGAATTGTGATTTGCTTGTGTGTAAATGAAAAAACCTTGATTCATTTTCCCCATCACCACATAACTCCAGCGATAGATCCCATGGATAGCTCTGAGTTCCAGACAAGATCAGCTGTGCACATATTCTGTGCCTTGTCTTCTTCCCTGGGGCACTATTCAGGTGAAATCAAGTAGGCCTGTCCTAATCCATGATAATTTCAGCTTTAGTGCATTGCACAATCCCAGTTTTGCCTCTCCCATTTTCCCAAGATAACACTTTTCCTTTGCTGCATTCCCATGGAAGTCTGCCTGCCATCTCTCTTCTGACTCCTGTTTTCTGATCTTGCAATTTTATGATTTTTTTGGCTAATGTCATCTGTCCTTACTTTTTATCCCTGTCCAGTGATAGAAAACACTGGATCAATGTTTTCTGGATCAGATTGGTGTGGTATGTCATTCCTTGCTTCTCCAACACATTTTTCCAGAAGTCTTGGACTGTCCTTTAGACACTTTATCAGTTGATTTACTCCCATCTCAGCCCTGTTGTATATGTATTACTGTATTCTCTCAAACATTCCCCCTCTCAGAGAACATCATCTATTTTGGTCACTGCAAACTGCTGATTGGATCATTAAAATCAGCAAATAATTATTGTTCTGCATTATTAAGAATAAGTTAGAAGTTAAGGCTCCATACTATCCACAACACCCTTTCCTGTCACAAAGGGCAGACTGTGCTAGTGCTCAACTGCATCTGGCTTTAATCAGTAACTCCACAATGGTGCTTACATTTCAGAGATCTCGCTTGCTGATACACAAGAAGCAGCCAGAGATTTGCATAATGTATTCCATCAAGTTCAACTGGGTACAATAGTGCAACAGAATACAATGTTGGGTACTAATATGAGGATAAAAAAGAGAGCCACATACCAATCAGAGGAACAATTCCAATTCAGGTGATGACTGTATAAAGCTAACAATAATAGTTACCATTTAATTATGTAATAAACACTAGGTAGTCATGAAGAATATGAATAAAATTTGTGTCTTATAAAAATTCTTGAATGTCAGGCGGTATTTGTTATACAGTCACAACACAGGATACGTTTAGGTTTGAGAACAATCTTTCATTGTTGTAAGTGTTTAAATACTTAAATAGAAAAGGAAGGAAGTACAAAGATTTCCAGTATTTGGCACACAGAAAAAAGCTCTGCAACACTGATCTACCCCAGCATAGGTCTCATTGAGGAGCACGAAGGCTTCTGCATTCACTCTTTCCTTGTGACACTGCAAGGATGGGGACTGAGTAAGCAGGGCCAGGAGCACAGGATACAGCGTGTGGGGTCCAGCTCCACCTTATCCTGATGGCAGGGTAAGCTTACTGGTACCATAGACTCAGCTTCAAGGCTGAATCTCACTTGCATCTAGCTGCCATGCAGACCAGCTTTTGTTCCTCTGCAGCTGGTGTAAACCTGTCCTGCATTACCTTTATGCTTTACTACACTATTCTGACTTCCATTTATTCATTCTCATTTTCTCCTGAATGCCTAACAGCCTCACTTATATTTCCTTAGGTTAAATTAATTATTTTTTTATAATAAAATGGCATTTCATTCAAAGGGAAAAAAAGTAAGTTAAGATGTAAATCATACAGTTTCTATACTGTAACATCTTACCAAAAATCATACATGTGAATGAGCTTTCCAAAGAAAGCGCATGTTTCAGATGTGAATGTGGTCAACTCCCTAATGATCTTTATTAACTCTTAGCATCTCAGAGTTTACTGGACATAGTCTAATTTTCATTCCTTTACACCCTTTTTTAATGTGTCAGGAGGAGAAGGTACAGTATGACCTCCCAGATAGAATAAGCTACAGAATTTCATACGAGAACAGACTATGCTTGTAGTTCAAACATATCTTCACACTGACATAATCTACAAATTCCAAATATAAAAGATAAAGTCTACACACACACTCAGTAGTAAAATTCAGCTGCGATTAAAATACATTTGGTTTCGCTAACAATATGAATGAATCATTAGTGCTAGTTAATCCTTTGATATGTCTGGAGAAACCTCATTGGCTGGGATATGAATGTGTACTTTCATAGGAAGTGCTTGGGGGATACATATCTTTAAGACAGATGAACCTGTTCTAAACTATTCTGTGTACAAGTTTTGGAAGAGAAAGTCACCATTCAAAACCCTGCTGTAAAAGAAAAGCTAGTTAATTGCCTCTAGACATAACAATAAACTTTGTGTATTTAGTTATTTTACTATTAATTTGATTAGTTGGTATTTGGAACATTACACAAAACCACAGGGAACAGTACTAGAGGCAGTGGGCAGTACAGGGAGAACAGTCACCAAGTGCCACCCATAGCTATAGCTATAGGCTATAAAGAAAATTTTCCTTAGCAAAACCTCACGAAAGATAATAATTTCTGGGAAACGATGACAAATGCCTGTGTCATGCCTACTCAATTTCTTTTTCATTTCTCCACTTGGAAAAGAGAGCTTTTGTCACTGGGTTCCTGATATTAATTGCACTAAAGTATCAGCAAGAGAGTGAATGACACTGGTAATAACAGGGAAAGATCTTGGCAACTTCCATTTTTTCTTCGACCTTTTGACTTCCTCCTATTTTTTAAAACTCCCTCCTTTTCTTGCTGTCACTTTCCTTAGCATACCAATGACAGAGTACAACAAGTACACACCTGATAATACATGCATTAGTGCCAGAAAGTAGTTAGGTTAATATTAACATTGCGTAGTCAAAGATGAATTTTAGAGAACTGAAGTTAATTTTGCACCTATGTATGCATACACTCCAGTACAGTCTTCAGTTAGAGGCAGAAACTGATTCCTGGGGTTCTCAGTTCCAGAAATAATCAGTGCCACAATCACCTCTATCTGTTGGGAGATTACATTGCAGGAAAGAATTTCTTAATGGTTGCAGTTCTGGACTATGCTACACACAACACACAAACTTAGCAGAATTTAATTTCCAAACTAACAAGAAGGCCAAGATCTGTCATGTTTCTGAAATGTGTTTATTTTTCCAATAAAGTATTTCCTACATTAAATGCCAGATTCATGCTTTTCAGAATAGAGACAGTAAAGCTTTAAAACATTGTCAAAGTAGGGCATTCTTCCCAATCTCTCTTTTTAAATGGCATACATATCATAGTCAAAATTATATCATCACTAGCCACAGGCAGGTAAAAAATAAATGCAGAGTTTCAGATTAAGTTGTTGAAATGCTGTTATAATGTACTTAGGATGCAAAGCACCAAGAAGTTATAACAATAGATGGCACTGTAACTTTTTTTCTGTAATCAATACTTGTGATCTATGTATACTCATTATTACATTATGCAGGACAAAAAGATATGGAGTTTTCATACTTTTAGACTTTTTTGTTGCTACATAGAACAACTTCAGCATCTTCAGTAAAGGATTAGACAAAGTTTATTTAAACATATCTTAAAAGAAGAGAAAATTAAATGTAGGGAATACCTTTTTTTTTTTTTTTTAAACTACATGTGTACTGAACAGAGTAAACCAGAAATAGAGAGAAAACACAACATCATTTTCAACAGGCAAAAAGATAGCAAAAACAGTTACTATTTCACTGATGAAGAACTGAAAAGAAGTTTGTCTTAAGTTACTGCAGTGACTGAAGTGATTAAGTAACCTTTGTGGCATAAGCCTAAAATGTAGGAAGAACTACCTGATGTAAAGCTGGAAGGCTGTGCCTCTCATTCAAGACTCACATTTCCTGTTCTACTGAAAGCATCACCCAAAAGTTCATTCCTCTGTGCTGGTACTATAGAACAAAATTGGCAATGTTTTGGAGAACATACATAAAAATGTAAATTTAATAGATTCTTTAAAGAAGTATGGAATAATTGCAAGTTGCACATGTTAAGAAAATACTAAACAACAGAGAACACTTCTACTGGTAGGACAAAATGGCATGTCATAGAATAGACCCAGGTTGTAACAGGTTTGCAGTGGGTATCATGGTACCAGTGCCAGTAGTGAAAAAAATGCCATTAATTTTTAATTTCAGATCAAATTCCTTAAATTAATCAAAATTTCTGAAATACTCTGTATCACACTTAATTTTCCATTGATTCTTTAAAAAAAATTGCATGTTTCTCATT
The DNA here is from genome assembly GCA_023637945.1 of Phaethornis superciliosus. Taxonomy (NCBI): domain Eukaryota; kingdom Metazoa; phylum Chordata; class Aves; order Apodiformes; family Trochilidae; genus Phaethornis; species Phaethornis superciliosus. The sequence continues at coordinate 10,626,771 of JAJQWJ010000011.1, forward strand.
CTCTAAAAGCCCATCATCTTGATACTCTGTTTTGTCAGATGCTGTTTCACAGAATAAATTTTTTATTATTCCTGCCCACATATTTTTAACAATACTTGGTATACGCTGTCACTGTTGTGGGGTTTTGTGTTTGGTTTTTTTTGCAGGGTTGTTGTCGTCGTTGTTGTTTTTACCTCAAGAAGTAGACTGCGCTAATTCAAATTTGAGAAAACAGCTGTCAAGAGTATATAAGTACTTTCTAGCACTTTCCACATGATTTTAAAATGTATTCATCATTTCTATATAATCCTATCATTGTATATTATATCTCCAGAGGGATATTGCTTTTTAATAACTAGATGACAAATCTGAAAGTAGATCATACCCACAGCACAAACTTTCTTTGTAACCAATGATATATTCTAGTGAAGGAAGTATGCTCTTTAGAAAAGAAGCTTCAGATTCACAAAAATTCTTTGCTTTACAGTTCCTAGGAAACTGCCTGTAACGACTCTTCTCATCAGTTCAGTATTGCTTTATAAAAAAAATGATCAGCCTTTGTGTATTTATGATCCCTATTGCTTCAGGATCATTCCAAGTGGGTATCATCTCCCCTGTGATGAGAGGCAACAGTCATTTTGCCTGCCTGCTAAAGCCACCCCTCTTCTCCTCCTGTTCTTACCATTCTGTAATGAGAATTATTCCCAGCCTTGGCTGTTCTCTCTGGAGTCCTTCCAGCTCAATCCCAGGCATAGACAACTCACTGTATCCGGGTATTTCCAAGCTAGTGTTCAGCAAACAAAAGAGATGCCACTTAACTGCTTCTAACAATAAGTCACTGAAAGGAGCTCTGGCAGTAGTAGCAGAGGTCAAGATGTTAAGAGGATCCCTACCATCATTGCAGTTTTGTGATCAGCACCAATATGGAGCAGAATGATGCAAGGGTCAGTTATTCACACAGATGTCCAGATAACAGCAAAAATCTGCGTCTGCTAAGAAACCCTTTAGTGTCATGGTGTCTAAACAGAAGATTTCAAAAGGGCTTCATTCCCTGTGCTCCAACAGTTGCATGAACTTCTGGTAAGGAGGGTCAGCAGGCAACTTCGAAATGACGCTCCAGGGAGGTGTGCCCATTTGTGTTATGTGCTGTATTTGCAATCACATGCATAAAGCAGTTAAAAGTATTTTACCCCTCTCCTATTTGAACAGTCTTCCTCCTACCAGTCTATATAGATTTATGACTCTGTCTTTGTATGACTTAACCTCTTTCCTCCTCATGACTACACTCAGAATGGGTTTTAGAGACTCACAAACTGAAAATTTATTTTTCTGCTCTGTCAAATCAACAGACACCAGTGGCCATTAACATCTCTAGCCCTGTTCATTCTCTAAGCTGTATTTTGTTTGTTCTCCTTCCATCTGCCTCTTGAAGCTCTTCCCTTAACATTGCCATTACAAAGATGGAGTAAATAAAACATGTTCCATGATGGACGTCTACTATATTAGCCATTAAAGAAGAGTATGAGGAAGCCTACATTCATTTTACAGTTTCATCTTCAACTACATGTCAGCAAGACTGATGAAAAATTAACCCAGTAAGAATCAAATAACCAGTCAAGAGAGTTAAATGAATTTTCACCCCAAAATGACATCGCCAGTTGGGTTTACTCCATTTCTAAACCATGAAAATAATTACACCAAACACAGGCTTTCTTGAAAATTACTCTGAACCAGTTACCGTAAACTTGATTCTCCTTTTTCATATTACTAGGTATTAAAATATTCTAAAATTGCATCACTATGCCTACTTGATGCAACTTCAACAATGCCAACTTTTATTGGTATTCACTGCTGGAAGAAAAGCATCAGCTACATATCTTCACCTGTGCTGAACATCTGTTTGAAATTAACCCAGACAAAATGCAAAACAAGGAATGTGAGAGTTTAGTAGCCTAATTACCAGATCCAGACTCTTATACTTTCAGAGAAGAAAAGTTTTTTCTAAATAAAGTCAGTGACAGGGACACTTTGGAAAACATCCTGCCCTGTAATAGTGGCTTAGAATTCTGAAAAAATAATTTAGTGGATGCACAGAAACATGTGGATATATACACAGGGGGAAAAAAAAAAGGGTGTGGGAAAGCAATATGTACTTAAGTAACTCATAACTAGTGTATCTGGTGCCTAAAGCAAGGAACACAGTTCTCATTCTTGCATCAATTTCACCAACTAAAGTCTGATTTACAGACTGAATCCTATTTTAAAAAAGAGTAGTAAATAGAAATGCACATTGCCATAGGCAGAATAAAATTACCCATGTGCCCCACTGATTTTTAAAACTGTGCCACAGTATTCATTCCAGAGGAGCTGTATGAATGCCACTAGAATGCTGTCTGCCTCACAGAATGGGCAGACTCTTTCTGGACATGTCTTGTACTGTTGTTAACATTTAAACACCAAGAATGCTTAGCGTAAGGAAGCAGTGTGAGAATTACGTTATTTTGCAGTATTAGAAGTACATAAATCTGCAATAATAGATACACATCTCACTGATCTATGGCAGGTGTTCTCACTGCTGCACACTTCCAAACACAACATACCTTCTTTGTATACTTACAAGAAATGTCAAACTGGTAAATCCTGTTTTATATAATAAACTGTGAAGTGCCACTGATGAAGCATTCCTATGACATAGTATTATTTACATAATCATATCAGATCATCCTTGTTAATTCTCACTCAGAAATACCCCCTCACTGGGAACTGTATTTGATAGCAATAGCCTATTAAAAGACAGATGATAATTATTTACAACGCAAGTTGCACCCAACTTCACTCAGCTGTATATGAAATATTCAATACCCATCACTCAGGAACTGTGCAAAATTGTTGTTTACCTGTCAAACTTGCAATCCTTGTTTCTGGAGATGACATTAACTAGCAGTGTTACCTCCCATTAGACTGCAAAACATTAATCCCAGAATTGCCTTTCATGTATAAGAAGGTGCATTCATAAAAGATTATTTCTGGATTTTGCCTCCTCTGTTTAAGAATGCATTTATCATTTGGGATTTGCAGAAAGTTATGAATGAAACACCTCACAAAAAAATTCAGCTGGAAAACAGCCATGGATGAAATTCAATGGAAGAGTTTGGACCAGATGGGGATTTAAACAGGATTAGCTTCTGACATGTAAGCTGTCATGCTTTCTTTTGTGATCACTGATGACATCTGAACTGGATTGTCTATGTCTGCAGTTGTAGTATGGCAGGGACTTGCACATACATAGGTTTAAATTTTACACACAACACGCAAAGCAGAGAATAAGGAATTAAACCCAATGATGCAGTGAGAGAAGGAATAGCCTTATCAGTAAAGTAACTTTGAAATGAAAGACAAAGGAATAAAAGAAAACAATGGAGTATACTTTTGTGTTAAATTTGTATTTTCCCCTTCTCTGTAGGGCTTGGATGCTTAGTGCTGCTATTTTAATGTTCAGGCTATCATTTTCCAAATGTACTTGAATGAACACCCGAGGACAAAGGTATCAGACTGAAGGGCAGAGCTGCAAGATGTGAGGTAGCCCTAAGATCTTCATTCTGTTGATTCAGTGTCTCTTCAGATCAGATGGGTGATAGGAAGTGCATCTGTCAGCAACTTTGCAACTTCATCTTTTTCACATGATCCTATGCCAAAACAAAGAGGTCAACAGTGTCTTAATGTAACCCACAAAGGGTGCAGGCATAAAAGGAAGTACTATTTAATGAGCTAGAAAATGTCTCATACCCACCCACATACCTGTGATGAAGCCTTCTTTAATGTCCTAAATTTCGTCTTTGAAAGAAAACTGGAAGGGAACGTACTTTCTGACATCCAGATGCTTTATTGTTTAGATGACCCCCATTGTGTTCTAAACACAACTGTCCATCTGAGCTATGAACTGTCTGATTTGGGGAAAAATAATTATGCAGACAGAGCATTAAGACCAATTAGAAGATGCCTCATTTCATTCCCAAATTGAGAGAAGTCCTGTAATACTAAGAAAAACTGGTCAGAGAGATCAAAGGAGAAGGGAAGGCAATTAATTATCAGAGTAGTACTAATCCCTCTTCAAAAGAACCGTTTTTGCAGCTTTTGTTGATAAGAACATATCACTACCATATTTTAAGAGACTCTTAACAAATCATTGTAAATGACCAGGGCATCCGTTTCAGGCTTGCGAAAGACATCTTCTTATTTCAAAATCTAAATTGATGAGAAATATTTACCTATTATTGTGAGGGAAGAAACTCAGCATTCAATAACTCAATGTTACAAATCCTATAAAGCAGTGTAAGCCCCTTAGGTACCATTCAAAAAGAGAAGAGGCTGCAAAGACACACATTGACTAAATGCAAATATTACAGAGTGATAAAGCAGGAACAGATGCACAGTCCTAACACAGGAAGTTTTATGTGGATGCATGAAATACCATGGAATTTGGAACAGAACGTTACAGTTGCTGCTTCTGTTCTTGTTGAGAGTTCTCAGCACTATTAAATGAATATTGATACCACAGCCAGGAGGCAGTCTTGGGTGAGTTTTACTTTATCCTCAAAGGATTCAGAAGTGTCCTCAAGCAAAAAAAATTTGATTCAGTAAGATAAAAAAAGTTAATTGAAGCCCAACTATAACTACCCCTTACTAGCTAAATGTCTTATCTCAAAGTATATACAAGGAAATGAAGTCCCTAATTACCTCATTGAGATTTGTCACCAAGAGGGGCTCTGTGGATACACTGGATCAAAGTATTCTAAGGAAATGGGTGAAATTGCTGCATTTCCATTATGGAGGGCTGGAAAAGGCAACATAGAAGGCAGATGAGGATGGCATTTGCAGTCTCTACGCACTGGAAAGCATCACATATTATAGAAGGCTGTGAGAGCTTTCAGATAAAGAGAACTGCACTCTCAAATAAAAGAATGGTAAGAGTTTGTGATGCTAGGTGCAACAGGGAAAGCAGAAATTATTTGGTATAAGTACTCAGTACTGAAGGTGTTATCAACAGAAAGCTGTAGTTACTGGGTATCAAGTGGTCACTTCCAGAGTATGGAATACATCTACAACTAAACCTCAAGAAAAAGCAGACCACAAGGGATGTGGAAAATGCACTGCAAGTGCATCCAAGGCTTCTCAGAAAAAGAAAAAACAAACCCAAACAAATACAAAAGAACAAAAAAACCAAGAAAACATACCAAAACCCCACAACAAAAAAACACTCAAAACAATAAGAGAAAATCCATGTGGTTTCAGTCAAGTTGCTGTTTTATTCATCAAGTTGTTGTTTGCGAAATGTCCTTTTTTATTTGTATAGACTTTTAATGTGTCAGGAGGAAAGGCAGCTTTTCAGTCAGCCCTCCACGCTTGCAGGGAACAGGCAGCATGAGCTTTGACTTGACAAAAAGTGCTGTGAAGCCTAAAGGGATCACAGATTTAACATTCTGTCCTCAGGTATCTGGATGATGCAAAGAACAGTGTCAGTACCAGAGCATTTTTGCTCATACATGACAGATTTTGTGGGACAGGTGAGGTGCCAGTGCATAATTTATGGGCAATGATTAAGAAATCACTTGTGAGAATGAAAGGAAAAAAAAAAAAAAAAGATAGGACAGGTAATTTGATATTATCACCTTAGGACTGACCAACACCCTTTATAGCAAGAGAATTATGTCCAAAGGGTGGGGGAGAGGAAGTGGCCCATTCCTTGATGTCTGAGACTGACTCAGGCTATTGAAGTTTACTCCACCTTAATATAGTGGCTAAAAAGATCACAGCCTGATCCATCCCTTTGAGTGAGTATTCTCTTTGCTCCCATTCTGCTCCTAAAGTGTCCTAGTTCCATCAAAAAAATGTGACGTACAGGTGGCCAAAAATTACTTGTTTACTTAAAAACCAACATACAGACTCATTCTAGGAGCACAATGGATCTTCTCACCAAACAACACCACGTAAAGTATTTACAGCAGATGATTCTTTCCTCTGGCTTATGCAATAATCAAGGAAATCATACAAAGACATAAATCAAGGACCGGTCCAACTTGGCGCTATGAACTCCCAACATAAGCACATTGTATCTCATAGCACTGACAACAAACAAGTGACATTCTGCAGAGTTTACTCATTAAGGTATGAACACAAATAACTCCACCAAACAATAACAACCTCAATCACATCCGTACTAGTAATGTTCATGAATAATTGTAGTAAACCAGTATTAATAATAGCATGACTGAAATGCACCTAGATTTTCCAGAATGAGAAGACAGGGTTAAGTGGGTTTCCCAATGGCTATCACTACTACTTTGGTGATTTTTCTATGGAGGGAATGATTAATGTGAAGTTTGTTTCGGCTGTTTTAAAAAGGGATAGGAAGTAAATGTGTTCTCCTGCTCCACACAAACTGCAGGGACAGATGCAGAATTATTGCTGAGAAGCCACCAGCAGATCTTGCCTTAAAGCTCCAGTCTGACAGAAGCGTGCAGGTGCCTACACTGCTTCCCTACCCCAAACCATATCATTACAAGCAACTGTATCTAAAGAGATGACACTATGTCTGATTTCCAATTTTTCTTGGAGATTTTAAGCTCTTCCACTCAGCAGCAACTGAAGAAAACCTCCACATCTACATTTATAGAGACAAGGAAAGCAGGGCTTATTCTGGGGCTCAAGGACATCCGAAATGACTGATCGACCTGAGGAAGCCTCATGGTTTGACATTCAACACTAAACAACAACTGTCACAGAACCTCCAAAGACAAATATTTCCAGCTTTGGGGCTTGTAATCACTGCTACTTGGACAGAGCAATATTCAGATGGGATCTGGGTGTTATTTTTTTCCTTATGCCATCTGAAGATGTGAAGCCTTCACTTGGAAAGTAAAATATTACATCAGAAAAATTACAGTATCTGAATGGAGATGCACCAGCAGCAAGTTCTGAACTCATGACAGCATTCAAAACTGTCAGGTGGAGAATTTTAAAGAACAATAAGCAGGTTGTTCAAGAGAGACATGGAAAAGCCAAGGTAGCATAGAGATCATTCTCATTAAGTTTTTGAAATGGGCTATCCTAGAGGGATAACGTGTTTGTTATAGGAAATCCAACAACAAATAGATTTATGGACTGCTAGCTGAAATGCAGGTGTTACTGCATTTTCAGTCAAAGTGTTATCTTCTAGTTACAAATGAATTAGAACAATGTAGGGTTTGTTTAGAGGCCCATACTGGGAGAACTGACGAGCTACGAAAGCTCAAACAGGCAATAAAAAATTTAGTATCCCACTTATATTGTAGGCCCTGCCCACCTACAGGATACATATAATTTGCATCTGCTGCTGATAGTGGTCTTTTCAGTTTAAGGTATCTAGTTTAAGGATCAGTAGACAATTAAGTATTAATAACCAGATCAAATAGCTCACTTGATATCTCTGCTGCATACTCCTACACTGTCAGTTCACTCTCTCAGCTACACTGAACAATAGCTCTAAATCAAAACAGAGGCAGCTGCACTAACGATGTCAGTAAGAAAAAGTTTTCAGTGCTGCCACAGAAAATAAAATAATTCAGCATGTATTGGTTACATTTCCTTTAACACTGAAGTCTTATAACATGCTCTTAGAAACATATTTTTAAAAGTAGATAATACTGTTTCATAATTCTTGTGAACTGTTGCTTAAGTGGATTTTAATAATTGAGAATGGAAAACCATATCATTGTGCACAAAAACTTTGTCAGATTGAAATCCTGAGGAGCTGAATTTTCCTTTAGTTTGGCATTTTATTTTCATTTCAGTAGGATTAGAGGGAATTTGGGGTCTTTGGTTTCTTCTAATTAAATTATTTAAACTATCTAATAGGCTTTTAAATTTTTCAAGGGCAACAGACAAGGTAAGAAGCAATTTGGTTAAAAAAAACCTAACAGTCAGGTTGCTACATAAATCACATTAGGAACAAATCAAAAGGCAGTATGTGCATCCATCACAGTCACAGTTCAGGAAATGGTAGACTGTATGGTGTGCCAAGTGCCTTGGAGGTCATGGCATCCACCACATATACCTCCTTCCTTCCTGCTTGATGGAATTGGTGTTTTTGTCATTAAAAAGATGCAGGTAAGGCCTGTGTAACCTCAGGGTCGTGTTTCCAGGGAAAAAGTTTAAGAAATAGCTCTCCCGATGGGAAATAGTAAAGCACAAGAATTTTCTCCTGATGTATAATTTTTTGCTCTTCACCCATCATCATTTTAAGTTTTGTTAATACATATTTCCTATCTTTCTTACATGTGAACTCTTTGTTAGAGGCAGAGGTCAGTTACAATGTAGAAAATCAAAAAGCAAGTGATATGAGTGTTGGTGGTGATAATGAGAAAAAAAAATGCAGTTTAAAAATACAACCTGGTCTGAGTATAAATTACTCTGAATACACATCCCCTTAGTATTTCTCATTCATTTTCTTTTCTTCACGAACATTTTCCTATGAATCTTTCTATTTCATGAGGTAAGAATCATCCCTTTTAGAAAAGAAATTTAAAAAGATAAATACTTGTATTAGCCAAGATTTACTGACCTTCCTTTGTGGATAAACAATGAGCTTTTCCAGAACTGTGAGAGAAATTCATTATACACAGTCAATGTCTTTCTTTGTTGTTAGACACACCAAAAAAAAAAGAAAAAAAAAAATCTATCAGAGTAGTATCAAAGCACTTGTAGTATCAAAGTATCAAACTATCAAAGCACTTTGTTCTATGTTACTTTCAACTAGCACACTGCCGAACTTCTGGACAGAGGAATTAACCCTGCCAGGCAATGTACTCTGAACATCCATGACATACAAGTCTCAACAATTACACTGAAATGCAGCACATTTGTCTTGCTGGAGCTCAACTCAGGGGTGCCTTTAAAATAATGAGAAAACACCTATTTTTTTTTTTTTTCCCTCCTAGATTTGGAGCTTTCAAAGAAAACTCAAATCTTTCATGGAGAATACATGAAGACATACATACTTTCAATGAGCATTTCTTCACAAAGGAAACAATGAGGTCCACCCTATCACGAGGCAACAAGATCTACAAGAACATATTCCAAGGCTATCTCCCACCAGGACCTATAGCCTCACCTTCTACCTCCGTACTTGACATTTATTTTCAAGAGAAAAATGTCTTTTCCCTACTTTTTGAGGGAGGAATAGCTGAGAGGTGGTATGGGGAAGGACTAAAGAAATATACCATCCTGTTCTAGAGGAACCTCATGCTGCTGTTATTCCTTCTTACAACATCTAAGGAATAGGAACCACAATCTTAAGCCATACTTAGTGTGTGAATCACAAGCGTCAATCAACTGATTAGACAGTAATCCAGACGCCTCGGTGAGTACCAGGGTGGACCAGCTTCTCACAGAATGCACTTCCTGTTCTACTTATATTACTCAGTGCTTGATGTGTTTTACTACTAAATAATTAGTACTACTGACCTGCCATGCTTAAGGAAATAATAAGGTTAATAAACAATACCATGATGAAAAGTGAACCTGCAGGTTACAAAGTACAATATACAAAATATATATATACAATATACATTTATATATATATTTATATATATATACAATATACATATATATATACAATATACATTTCTATACAAAATTTCTTCAGCTAATGAGCTATATTTGGACAATGCAGGTCAAAGTCACAGCATAAATGAGTAGGGAAATGAAGACAATCTACTGAAATATGGTTGCCTAAAAATCAAACAAATCAGATTAGAATTACAGACAGCATGTATTGTATCAGAAAACACACAGAAAACCTACCTCTCTGTTGCTCCTAAATAACAGCAACTTTTATGGGGAAAAACCTGCATCTTTCCTTTACACCACTTTTATCTGCAGGTTTCTGCTTTTCCCAGGCCATTCACTATCCATGACTCTTCTTGGTATACCTTTTTCTCCCTATAAAAAGATCTGAAGTTTGTGAATTCTGACTCCTTTCACACAGTCATGCATCTTAGTACACCTCCATCATGAAAGCAGGCATCTTTTTTCTTTTTAACATTGAACTGAGCCCTTTTCTAAGAACTACATACAAATATGTAATAAACATTAATGTGGCTGTCCTGTTGATGGTGTGTATGTCATGGCTTTAAAGATCCCTGGAGGAAAGTTAAATGCTCTTAAGATGACACTTATGGCACTAAGACAAGCCATTTCCTAATGCACTTCTTCAGCATGTAACTACATAACCAAGAAATGTTGGGCAAATGTGCCTCTCAGGCATATTTGAAGTTAACATTTCTCACTTTTAGTGAAAGAATACAACCAGCTAAAGACAGTCAACTGAATGCAACTCCTTTTTGCCATCAGTTTGCATGTTAGGCTTTTGTGTTCAACGCAGATACTCACAAGAGGGTACAAGAGTGTTAGCTCTGCAATGAAAGCATTTTTTTGGAAGGAAGAAAGAGCTGCATCTGCTATTACTACTCTAGGAATATTCATTAGCAGAATTAGAAGAAAAAAATATCTAAAAAGGTGTTAAAAATAATTAAGAAACTGTAGAAAAATTTACATTGATAAAGTATTTTCATAGAATCATAGAATTGGCTGGGTTGGAAAGGACCTCTGAGATCATCAAGTCCAACCCTTGACCACTACAACTGTGGTTACCAGACCATGGCACTGAATCCAGTCTTTTTTTAAATATCTCCAGGGACAGAGAATCCACTACTTCCCTCGGCAGCCCATTCCAATGTCTGATCACCCTCTCCGGGAAGAAATTCTTTCTAATATGCAACCTAAACCTCCCCTGGCACAACTTAAGACCATGCCCTCTTGTCTTGCTGATATTTGCCTGGGAAAAAAGACCAACCCCCCCTGGCTCCAGCCTCCTTTCAGGGAGTTGTAGAGAGCGATGAGGTCTCCCCTGAGCCTCCTCTTCTCCAGGCTGAACACCCCCAGCTCCCTCAGCCTCTCCTCACAGGACTTGTGCTGGATCCCTTCACCAGCCTGGTTGCCCTCCTTTGGACCTGCTCCAGGACCTCAATCTCCTTCCTGAACTGAGGGGCCCAGAACTGGACACAGGACTCGAGCTGTGGCCTCACCAGGGCTGAGTACAGGGGCAGAATCCCTTCCCTGGACCTGCTGGCCACGCTGTTCCTGATCCAGGCCAGGATGCCATTGGCCTTCTTGGCCACCTGGGCACACTGCTGGCTCCTGTTCAGCTTCCTGTCAATCCAGACTCCCAGGTCCCTCTCTGCCTGGCTGCTCTCAGCCACTCTGTGCCCAGCCTGGAGCTCCCCATGGGGTTGTTGTGGCCAAAGTGCAGGACCCGGCACTTGGCCGTGTTGAACCTCATCCCCTTGGAATCAGCCCAACTCTCCAGTCTGTCCAGGTCCCTCTGCAGAGCCCTCCTGCCTTCCAGCTGATCCACACTCCCCCCCAGCTTAGTGTCATCTGCAAATTTGCTGATGATGGACTCAATCCCCTCATCTAAATCATCAATGAAGATATTAAACAGGACTGGGCCCAACACTGATCCCTGGGGGACACCACTGTATACAACTTCATCATAATGCCTCAGTCCTTTAAGTTTTTTAAAGATAAACTAGGCCAGCTTATTTCTCAAATAGTATTTTTTTTTAAGACTGAAATGAATATACAGATCATACCTTTGCTTTTCTAAGACTAAGTAGCAATGCATAATTTGCTTTCATTTGCATTTTCAGGTACCTTCCAGAACCAAACCAATAATGCTTTAAGATACATAATCACAGTGGTGAAGCAATACTTCTGACTATTTTAGGGTCTGAATTTTATTAAGAAGTAACACTGCCCACTTAATTACAGGGAAAATAATTTCCATTTAATTGTTACCTTGTGACTTCACATGTCCTTAATACTACATAAGTGTGATTAATGCATAAGTTAGCTGTATCAGCAGTAATTACTGACGTAGTTGCATTTAATTATTTCTGTAATTTTGATCTATCCCAAGTATCTGATATTGGACCGTGGCAAGAATTATAAACAAAACACAGAAAATTCTCTTTCAGAGGGGCAGCACATAGGCTCGATGGAGACACCCGGAGTAACAGAATAGTTTGGGTTTGAAGGGGCCTTTAAAGATTGCCTAATCCAACCCTATGCCATGGGCTGGAACATCTTCCACTAGACTAGGCTGTGCAAAGCCTTGTCCAGCTTGTCTTCAAACACTTCCAATGATGGGACAAATTCTGTTCTAGCACCAGAGTGAAACCAGTGGACAGAAAAGGTATGATTCAATTAAGCATCCTAAAGCAATTTTGGGAGTTCTTATTCCACTTGTAGAAAATTTCCATCTTTCTACCTTCGCCATAAAAACTTTTCTTCCAAATTAAATTGGTACTTATAATTGTCATTCAGTTTAAAATTGTTGTCCCTTGTTCTGTCAGTACCCTGTCTGTGCCCTGGTAATAAGTCTGTCTGTTTTGTAAGTGCTTTTGTAAATGAAGAGCAGCTTTAAGGTCCTCATTGAATTCTGATATTAAGCCTTAGACCCCATGTAAGAAGAAAGACAAAAGACAAAAGAATTCCATTTGTATATAAACATGACTGTGGATTGTAAAACTTTACAGTAAAACATATGTAGCTACAGCTATCAAAAACTAGTAGAAACGATTTTTTTCTTTTTCTTATTCATCCATCATTCTCTATTTTGAGGCTAGCAGCATTTTTTCAGCATTTCTGATCTAAAAATATTACATGGTATGCTGCCTCTGAGTACCACAAAACACAGAAAGGGCACCATAGTTTTTGTAGGCAAAACCAGAATTGTTGAATAGAAGTGCTTTATAGTCAGAACTGATTTGGCTGAAAAAAGGGTGAATGCTTCCAATAAATTCTTGCATTCTTTCATTATTTTCAAAATATCACCACATGCCTGCTGCTGAGCTTTGGAAGATTACAGTTCATTATTTTTTGAAAGGACTTTAAGACAACAAGCATTTTAAACTGTATTTTTAAAGTTTTCTGTATACTGTTAATATAGGTAATATAAAAAAGCTTTGCTACCCATCAGAATTCCCTGAAACAAAAAAGAACTAAACAAAATGCTGCTGTGAGACCTTGAGAGGACTGACCTACAGTCTGCTGCAATGCTGCAAGCAATCATGCTACCCAAGCTGTTCAAATTAGGCTCTTCCTGCTGTGACAGCAGTTCCTGGGTGCATGCATGACTGCACTTTCAGAATGAATGTTTTTGGGCTTCAATGTGGAGCATTTAGGAACAACTAGGATTTAAAAATCCAGTATACATCATTTTTGTACTATCCTACATGTGACTAGTTGTGCTTGGAACAAGAGTGCAAATATCTATAATTTCCTATTAACCTAGCACAAGTTTTTAGGATAGCAATACGATATTAAAGAAACTTTCTGGACCGTAAATTGAGGTAAATAGCTCTGAAGCTAACCTGCTCACACTAGAAGAAAAATAAAGCATCCTTTAATATCCTCATCTGGGATCATACAGCAATTTCTTACTCATGATACTTAATATATTCCACCTAGGCCCATTCAGTCTTTATTTCTCTCTGCTAATTAGAAGCAAAATACAGTACCTCAGATAGGGTCCAAATGTATCCCAAAGGAAGCAAACTATGAAGTGGTGACATTTATATAGGTTGGTTTTATGGGACCATAATGTAAAATATTGAAGATGCATCCCTGACCTGGAACAGAGCTCTGAAAAACTAAAATATTGACCAAAATAGGACACAACAAGAATGAAAGCCTTGTTTAAATATTTGGATACCCACCTATCTGAAACCAGTGGACAGTATATATATAATTCAAATAGGCATTTTTGGGAGTTGCTGCTCCACTTCCAGATTTCACTGTAAAAAAAGTACACTTTTTTCTACGTCTTGTGCCATCTGCCAGCCCTATTAAATGACTTTAATACCCTAGGCAATTTCAAGTTGTAATCAGTACCTGCTTTTAAGCACATTAGTATCTCTCAGTATTCTCATTTTCATTTCAAATGTGGCTCCTATTGTCTGCTTTTTTACTTGTTCCCTCCACCCCCTGGTAATAGTAATTTTTAGGCAGTGTAGCAACACAATCAAGTGGTGAGGATGGCCTGTTCTTCCCTTCAGGCAATCCTCTCAAAATTTCTTATAAAACTCAGACCACTGCAGATTCTTTTTGGAGCAGCCAAAATTCCAAAGGGCATCCTTAACCACATTGGACCTAGTGACTAAATTAACATAACTCAAGTACAATCTATGAATTTATCAAACATCCCCATATCAAAACTTTCCTCCTGAAATAAAAGTTTTGCCACTCAGGCCTAAAATCTACTGTTTACCAGAAAATTGTTTGATTTGTCACAAGGATGACATGATCAATACAGTATTATATGAGTCAGTTTAGAGCTACTCTCCTTTGAGCCCAAACCTAAGAGGGGTGGCATCCCAGGGAGGAGGCTCAAAGTTAACAATCTTCAAAGAGACACAGTGAGAAAGAGCTTCCAGGTAAACCTTCAAACTAGACTTTTAGATCATCCCATAGATTCCTCTCCTGAAACACTTTGTCAGCACATTAAAAATAGCATCCTGCAGTTCTCTGAAGAATCCCTAGGGTTCTCCTCAAAGAAACTAACAAACAAACAAAATACTGGTTTGATGAAAACAACCAAGAGACCCAAGAATTGTTGACAAAGCAGAGAACTGCTCACCAAGCACACCTCGCTCAGCCATCTTGCCATGTCAGAAAAGCAGCCTTTTGTCTGGCATGGAGTAAGCTCCAACAGAAACTTCGGGACATCCAGAATAAGTGATGGATCAACCCAGCAGAAAAGACTGAACCATGTGCAGCTATGGGTGACCACAGAGGGCTCTGTGAAGTGCTGAAAGCAGTGTATGGACCCACACGCCAGGTCCAAAGCTCCCGAATCAGCGCAGATGTCCAAATGTTTCTGACAGACAAAACCTCCATCCTGAACCGATGGTCTGAACATTTTCAGACTCCCTTCAGTGCCAGCCATGTAGTCCAAGGCTCAGCAATACAGCACATTGGTAAAAACTGAGTTGGGCATAGCTCCTACTTTGGGAGAGACTCTTAAGGCCCTTACAGCAACTGAAAACTGGCAAGGCAGCTGGGGTTGATGGAATTCCATCAGAAGTCTGGAAGCATGGAGGCCAAGAACTCCATGCTAAATTTCACGAGCCCCTTGTGAGTTGCTGGGAACAAGGCAAATTACCACCAGGTCTCAGTGATGCAGTCATCATCACCCTGTACAAGAAGAAAGGAGAAAAGTCAAACTCCTCCAACTACCAAGGTATAACTCTGCTCTCCATTGATGGAAAAATCCTTGCAAGAATACTTTTGAACAGATTAGTACCTCCTACAGCAGAAGAAGTTCTACCTGAAAGCCAGTGTGGTTTCAGAGCCAATAGGAGTACCACAGTCATGGTATTTGTTCTCAGACAACTGCAAGAGAAGTGTAGGGAACTTATGTGACACTCTTAGTGAATGAACTTAGGGGCTTTATGTGACATTCGCTGACCTCACAAAAGCTTTGGACACTGTGACTAGAAAGAGCCTGTGGCAAATCTTGGAATGACTAGGATGCCCCCCAAGTTCCTCAAAATGGTCATCCTGCTACATGAGGATCAGTGGGACCAAGTCAGATATGGTGATGCACTCTCTGAATCCTTCACAATAATCAATGGTGTGAAGCAGGGCTGCGTTCTCACACCCACTCTATTCACAGTCTTCTTCAGCACGATGCTCCAAAGGGCCATGGCAGACTTTGGTGAAGAAAATGGCATTTACATCCAATATGGTACTGATGGGAGCCTATTCAACCTAAGGTGACTGCAGGCCCACACCAAGACCTTAAATCACCAGGTCCCAGAGCTGCTTTTTGCTGATGATGCTGCCCTCATTGCTCACACAAAAGTAGCTCTGCAGTGCTTAACATCCTGCTCTGCAGGAGGCTGCAGATCTTTTGGGGCTGGAAGTCAACTTGAAGAAGACAGAAATTCTCTACCAGCCTGCACCACAGGAAGACTTCCATCATAGGTGAATCAGAGCTTAAGACAGTCCAGCAGTTCAGCTACCTGGGAATGCATTATTTCCTCAGATGCTAAGATCGACAAAGAGATAGACAACAGAATAGCAAAGGCATACAAAGCATTTGGAAGACTTTATAAGAGAGTCTGGAGCAATAAACACTGAAGAAAAGTACAAAGATTAGTGTCTACAGAGACATTGTACTGTTTACTTTTTTCTATGGGTCTGAATCATGGGTCATCTACTGCCACCACCTGCAACTCCTTGAACGCTTCCATTAGTGCTGCCTCTGTACAATCCTAAACATCCACTGGACTGACTGCATCCAATGTCACTGTCCTTGAACAGGCAGGGGTCACCAGTATTGGGGCCATGCTGCTGAGGACGCAGCTGTGCCTGGCAGGGCACTTCTCCAGGATGGAGGATCACCACCTCCCTAAGACTGCTCTGTGGTAAACTTTCCACTGGCTGCCACAACAGAGGAGCCCCAAAGAGGAGATACAAGGACTCCCTGAAACAATCCCTCAGCTTTGGCCATACTGACTGCCATCCGTGCTCCACTCTGGCCTCCAATAAAGAGACATGGAGACACCATCCATAACACTGCTGCCTGTTTGAGAACACACATAGAATCAGTCTGGAGGAGAAAAGACAGCACAGAAAGACCCGTGCCTTGGCTATCCCCTCACAGGAGCCTTTCTGCTGTGCCTTCTGCAACAGCACTGCCTGTCCCGCATTGGCCTTATCAGCCATCAGCCCTTATCAGCCATAAGCGCGCTTGCAGCAAGTGTGGGTAAAACCCCTCTGAAATCTTTGTTCACAAAGCCAAGCCATGATATGATATGATTAGTGCTAACATCCTTAGAGTAAACACAGGCAGAATAGCTGCAGTCGTCCAAAGAGTCATGCTTCTGCTAATACAATCAACTAAATCCAGGATTTTTACCAGCCTACTTGTCTAAATGACCGCTAACCTACCTGCCTACCATTTGGCAGCACTAGTAACTTAAGTTACTAGTAGTTAAACTTCAGTTACTTTTGTAACAGAAACTGAGTTAACTCTGCCACGATGAAATGAATTCTGGTTGGAGAATGTCAGGTTCACCAAAACTGAATATACTAGACAGCGGTGGTTGTAGAAATAAAGAAAATGACACTTTCAGAATAATTTTTCAAAGGAGAAACACACATATTTTGGATTAACACCTAAGAAATGTGTATACTGATCAATAAAAAAAATTGGAAGTCAGAGAGCAGAGATGCATAGCTGTCATATACACAGGAGTTGTACTTTGGATTTTTGATGGATAGGTTAATCTGCTAATGTTCATCAAGCGTACAGTAAGTTACTCATTAAAACGTGATCTTAAGGTCAGAATTTTATTCTCCACTCATTAATTTCTGTGCACTAACATAAACAGAAATGCAAACATCCCAAACTTACCCAGTGCAGAAAAATACCCTAAAAGTCTATCCAACAGAAAACTTGCCAAGTTGAAGTAGTTCTAGTTTTTCCGTGATTAATCATCTTTAGAATTATCTTCCTCATTTCTTCTTCCTTCCCCTGCCCCTTTCTCCTCTAAACAAACAAATAAGTAAATTAGGGAAAACATTTACATATGATATATTTACAAGTTTACAAATGAAAACCATGCAACCCATCTTAAGAAGGAAAAATGCCTTGATACAGTTCACCTGTTCTTTATCACTAAACCCCATAACTTCGTTCCCCCTGGTTATTTTCTGTTTGGTGGGTTTTTTGTTTTGCTGGTTTGGGGTTTCTGGTTCATGTTTTCCTGTGTTTTGTTATCTTCATGTTGGCAACATAATTTCACTCTAATTAAGCTAAACAACTGCTTTCCCCATAGAAGAAAACTGCAGACAGACCTATCTTCCCTATGAGGAAGGGGCTGCCTTTGATTTGCCAAGGCCGGGCATGCAGCAGCAGTGTTTCACACTGCTTTCTCACACCTAAAATAACACCTCGGAGTTTTATCATTGTTGCTCCATTGGATCAGCAATACCAAGAGTCTGGAAATACCACAGAGGATCACATAGGCAGAGCCTATGTACATAGCTTTGTCCTGGGCTAGTTGCATACCCTACATCAGCCCTGGCACCTCAGATGAACGCATCAACTCCCAAAGTTGCAGCTTATATTCCCTTGTGTCCTGTGATGATGTTTGCTGCTCTGTACAGACAGAAGAGTAGATTGCAAGTCCCAGTTGTTCACATATAAGGAATTAAGCAGGTTTTTTTGTTTTGGTCTTTTTTCATGCCCTCATCACCTCCCCAACATTATTGTACCTCAGCCTTGCCCGGGTATGTCTCTGTTAGACAATAAAGGCAGTAAGAACAAACATCTCCCAGATAGGGACAGATGAGGCCTGGCTTCAGTCAGCAATATCCTGCTGCTTAGCAGAGTTTTAAAAACAGCTTGTGGTACCAGAAGAGTCACCATCTTTTTAGAAAACAGACTGAGCATATTCACAGGCAGTAAATAACCATCATCAGATGACCTTTCCACAAACAAGTAAAGCTAGAAGTTCACTTTCATTCCTACTAAATATCTTATGTAATTCTGCCTCTTTCTTTTTAATGTTTTGGTTTTTGGCCTGCCCCACCTAATACAGTACCTAGAAAGACAATTTTCCAACAGCTTGGTACTCATAGGAGCCCATTAGCACCTTCCTGGCCACCACAAACCTTCAGCAGCATGTACATCCTTTAAAAGGCTTTGTTCACATCTTCTAACAGGAATAGGAGACTAAGAAATAGCTTGTACAACATAAACAATATTTTCTGTTTGCATGGAAACAAGACATAAAATGAAAGAAGTGTTATTCAGAAAGTTAAGCATGTACACCTTATTCTGCTATATATGACTGTCCTGCTCATCAGGTCAATATTAATTCTTTTTTTAAAAAAATGTTTTTAGGACCACATAAAAAATAATTAAAAAAAAAAACATCTTCAGCCATTACAGGTGTAACAGCAAAACAGTGCAAGTCAAGAACACATTAAACATCTTACCTAAACTGTGTTGAAAAGAAAAGCACTCAGTAGCTTGTTGATTTACTACTTAGCAAGTCAGATGGGACTAAAGTGCCTGATTCCTTCACCTGTATATAATATCTTACTTCTACTGGTGATAGCATAGTCTCTGTAGTGTCACTTCATCTCTAACCAACCACTTCACCAACGCCCCAGAGGGTTTACTCTGCCCTGCTGCACAAGGTCAGGTTTCACAAAAAAATACCTTATGCACATATATAAAAAAATGAAAAGTTCTGTCTTAGTGGGACTATTCCTATGTAGAAGTATATGCAGACTGGATTCTTGGCTCTTGTGAAATCTTGGTGTCGCACAACCTCACATCTCTTCAGGGCTTGTTCCTGCTATGACACACCTGGTTACCAGGTGTCAGGTGAACAACTACAGATAGGTGAGGCAACTTCTGGCCTAATTCCAGAATCCTTAAATCCATGAGAAAGTCATCATGCATATATATGATACTATGAGGAAGTTAACATGACATACAATGAGATTTGCAAGGTAACCAGGTCAGAATGTCAATTACTTTGTAGGGAGGAATGCAAAAGAATCAGGAGCACAGCAAGGCTCCAAGTCACTAACTGTAATGAAACACTTTTTTTTAAAAATAACATAAGTGAAAGTAACATCAACATTTTATTATCAATATCTACTTTTTAATCTTTAAACTGGATTTACAAATAATTGTATCTGAAAAACTTCCAGAACCAGACCTTAAACAGAAAGCTATGCAACACGGAGCTGAAATACAGTTTAAGAATGAAACACGAGAATGAAATCCCCCTAGGGATTTGTTCAGCTGTATAGTGGCAACACCCATGAAAGTACAGTTTATGAATAATCAAATTCAGTCTACACCTTTGAAATGAGATTTTTATTTGCTTACTTCCATTAGCTGAAAACCCTGGATAGGGCAGGGTAACTGAACTATTCAGTCATTTGCAATAGCACTCTCTCAAAAATGCTGTAACACATAAAGATAGAGCATTAGAAGACTTAAATTAAACAGAAACTTCCTTCCCACTTTCCACCTATGCTTGCCTCCTCCTCTTGCTTGCTTCTAGTTACAGCTTAAAGAGCAGATACCAAACTCAACTTCAGACATCAGCAGTCAAGGAGGACAACACCCAGAAGACACCGATGCCCTCTCTCTGCTTGGTTAACTAGTCAGAGTGACAGCAGAAGAAATAACAGGCTTCAACATGGGATGCACAGAGGCTTTGGAAGGAGGCAGGATTATTCAGTGGCAGTTCTGAACATGCAGAGAACCTGCCTAGCCTTGCAAGGCAGGGTCCAACACACTGGGTATTGCAGAGCAGTAGCAAAGTATTTTTGAGAGTTGGAATGTCTGAGTTGATTAAAATTGTTAAAATATCTCCCGTTATTTTAAGCCACATTTTAGTGCTTTTTAAATGAGATTTTTTTTAGCTGTTTAGATAATTCCCAAGCTAGTACTTTTATTACAAGCATACCATCCCTAGCCTGTTATTCTTTAAAGAACATTTATCAAAGGTACCAAACCTTGCCCCAAACATATATAATACCTTAATTATAAAGACACCTATTCATAAAGACTTCATATGAGAATCTAATTTGGTCAGGAGAATTATGAAGATGTTTCTATTTTTATTTGTTTGAAACTTGACCAACATCATTTTCCAATTTTAAATGTCTTTCACTAGTATTATTTACCGCAAATATTCCTTGAGCACATCCAGAGTATTTGAAATCACAGTACTGGAATCTAGATTTAGGTGACTTTGTGATAGTTGTAAGAGTCTTGTTAAACTGAGTGGTGGGAGGGAGGTTGAATAGGTGGCTAGAGATGGAATATGCTGTTCTCTGGTGCTGCATGGCTGTGGACTTCTTGAAAGCTTCCTGGCAGAACATGAACTAACTTCACTGAGTGCCCTTGAGAAGGGAAACAGGAAAGAGGGCAGTGGAAGACCCTGGAGTTCTTTTAGTTATTTTGGATCACAGAGGATCATTTGGACTCATTCATCCATGAATCTCTGAGTCCATATATTCCAAGCGGCAAACTTTTTTCTGTCTCTGTACAGGCTGATATACAATATATGATTTTAATGTATCAACATTCTTAGCTGGCTCTCACTACGACTGTGTTAACTGGAAAGCAGTTGACACAAGGTGAGAGAGATGTAAAATTGCACAGCATAGACCTAAAAAATTTTAAAAATTAAATATTATTTGACACCTCTCCCTCTGATCCTTGCTGCTAAAATCAATTTTCATCTTTATGTAAAAAAAATGTAATCCACTGCAAACATTTTTATGTGACCTGCCCTAGGTGATCCTGCTTTGGCAGAAGGGTTGGGCTTGACCTCCAGAGGTCCCTTCCAGCCCCTACCATTCTATGATCTATCCTCTCACTTTCTGAGTGTAGCTTTCAAACTGAATAAAGTTTGAAGAAGCTACTAAGTATCTTGTCTGCATTCACATTCATTTGGAAATCTTCAGAGCTGCTGTTTTACAGATGATCCATGAAGCAATTATTTCAGACCACCTGAATGAGAGTTCATTAATATTTTTTAATCCCAGAAAGAAAGAAAGAAAGACACACTAAACTTCCTTTTCTCTCATAATACCACAACAAGATACTGCTATATACACTTTCAGAGAAGAGACAAGCACCCACAGTTTGGGGTCTGAGTGTGAAGTTCTTCCTTTAATAAATATGAAAAATCAGTTCTTTGAAATTCATAAGTTAGTTGCATATAACAGAGAAGCCCATTGCATAAGCAGCAATGTCAGCATGAAATCATGAAACCAGGCACCCGAGGCAGCAGTACCACTATGCTCCTTATACAAACCACTACACTAATGAAAACTGAACAATAGCCTTCATTGTTTACAAACAGCCTGGCAAAATAGTGCTTTCTGGGGCTCTCTTAATCATAATACCTATTATTCCCTAAGGATATGAATGAAAATTCACCTTTCCTTCACTGATCAATATGTTTAATAGAACATTTTCACATTTAGTATTATTGCAATTACCATAAAACAGATCTGGAATAATCAATACTGAACAAAAAACAGCAAAAGCAACCCAGAAAACACATTGAAATTCTCTGTGTGACCCTTTTAATGAAAAGATAATAACTATAGAGATGGTGCTCAAAAATTGTATTTTAAAAATGAGAGAACTGACTAAACCCTGGCTTGAGAAGAAAAGTTGAGAGAAGTATTGAAAGGTGAGAAATCTGTATAGATTCTGACTTTAAAGAAAAAGTTGAGGGCATCCTAGGAATGAACACTTGTGAGTGGTTACCTGTTCTGTTATGTATGCCATTTGGATCCTGTTATAAATCAGAGCAGCAAGTAGATAACTAATATATACTAATAGCAAATTTTTATTTCATAACACTAATACTTACCAATCTTGTGGATACATATTTAAGACCTCAATGATAGAAAATAAAAACCTTTGTAAGTCCCTTCCAACCCAAACTATTTAATGAAACATCATTAAGTATATTTATTTTCACAAATATATTTAGAGCTGTAGTCTTTGCTTAATCTTTCATTGAACAAACACCATGTACTTATTCCATACAGCCATAGCAGGGCTTCTGTAGTCCTTCTAGGGAGGAACAGAACCATGTAAATGGGTAGTGGGCATTTAATAGCTCATATGACTAATTAATAAGTGACACTGCAGTAAGTCTGCTGTTGGTAAAACCTTGAAAAGCGCAACTTTCTGCTACCTATTATGGAGTGCACAGTGTCTGATGAGAGAGTGAAGCCAGAGACAAGAAAGAGCCAATAAAAGGGTATTTTATCTAAACTAAAAATTATATTTTTCTGTTATAATGTGATAGTATTAAATAGGTGGGGCTTTATAATTCAAATGCTTGTTGAATTATTAGATTCTTATGATAATTCTTTAGCGACAAAGAGAGCTCATATAATTTATACTAGCAGCAAGAACAGTTAGACTTCTCACTGTAAGTTAATCAAAGAGAAAGCTTATAGAGCTCTAAAAAAGCAACTAGGGATTTAGTTCTGTTGCCCTGACGTAAGCCCTGTCCTTTTTTCATGTCATAAGCATCACACACATACACACAATGTTTCTCCGTAAACAAAGTAACTTTAGAAAAAAAGACTATAATGATTAGAACATACAAAGAAGGTGAAACAAAGCGGTTTCTTGATTTTGAACTAGATTTTCCAAAGAGCATTTTAAAGGTCCTACAGAGTAAAAAACCATCCAGTTTTTCCATATATTTTATTTGTCTTGGGATGCATCTAAACTGTGGAGTGGGTTGTTCACTGCTCCTGACAAACTTTGCAGTTCTGCTCTCCTAATTGCTAATCTGTATCCTCTAGGACCACCTTCCTGTTTCCATGCCCTAATGATCCTTAAGCAGGGAGTTGGGGTTTTTCCACAGGGCTGTTGTTTCTTCTGGGCCTGTCTTGATGTGCACATGGATGTGCCCTACAGAGTGTTGGACTAAGGTGCCAAGTTCCCCCTGCTGTTACAGCATCAACAACTCAGGATTTTGCCTTTTAAATATTAAGAGGCCAAACTACATGTCTGGACAAACTATTGACTTACACGTATGCAGAAAAGTGATATAATGTAATTAGAAGTTTCTACTACTGTTTTAACTATGCATGTAACAGCTAAGTCTCTCTTCCCTACACAAATGCATCAATTCACTACCAAGAGTCAGATCCTAAAGCATTAAAGCATAGCTAATTTGGTCAACTTCTCTTAAGCACTCTAGCACAGAGAGGGTTTCCCAATACCAAAGATGGCAGGTTTTAGCTTAAAAGAATATCTTTGACCACATTCCCAACCCAGATTTTAAATATGGCTAAGATAAACTGTTCTTTCACTGTATTATTAAACAAAGCATAACTGAAAAATAACACTAAAACAGTTTCTTCCAATAAAAGAACTTCCAAATCCCTGTAATTTTAGTTTTGGCCACCTTATATTTTAAGCAAATAAACACAAGCTCATAGTGAGAATATGAAGTTGTTACATATCTAAAACCATCTCCTAATGCTGAAAGCAGACACTGAAAAGGTTAATTCAATAAACTTTACATAGATTTTGACTGTGTAGGGATCTCTTTGGGATGTCAGACGCTGGTCAGAAACAATATTTAATGCACAGATATCAATACAGCTCTACTTTCAGACAGAACCCTTTGTGTTTTTTCTCTCTCAACAGCTTTTCTGGATGGCACTGCAAAACTGATGGCTTTCCATTCTAATCCTGATAAGGAGAACATTTAAAGCCAGTAATTATCTTTTATGCCTCAGTGATGAGTGGATAAAGTTTAGGGAAGAAATAACTGGGTTTATGTTAATTTCAAAGGCACTCTCTTGAGACAGCAAAAGAGCAAGTAATCTGAATGAGGTCACAAAAATCTGGCAAAGGAGAAAACTATATCCTGAATTCTGACCTGGAGCCTTTTGAACTTAAGTTGTGAATTTGCTCATTTTACTGATGATTTACATACACAAGTACCCAGAGTCAGCAAACAGAGATTATGCATGATAATGTAGTTTCTATCAGAAGTAGATTAGGACTTTCCTAAGATATGATTCCATTGTAGTAGCACTTTTTTGTGGAGTGGTGGAGTAGGAAGGTGCAATTCCTATGTGAAATACTTTCAAACATACACTGTTGGAGCACTTTCTAAAGTTATTTAATATACTACATTTTGCAGAGGTGAACCAAAAAGCCAGTATAAATCCAATATGGCTAATTCAGTATTGATAACAACATACTTATGGCACACGATTTCAGTTTTACTTGATGAATACTGATGTGGATTATAAACTTATAAGAGCTTGACATGACTAAGCAAATGGCAGCATGCTAGGAAGACAGTCTCAGCTACAGCTAGCCTGATTTATCACATTACTCTAATTAGTCATTGTTAGGATCATTTTTCTGTTGTGGAAACTTGAGGCAGCCTCAAGCTTGGAAGTCTTTAATAAGCATGTGAGTACTAACTTAATACATAATTAAACTTCGGAGTCCAGTGCCTTTTAAAAACATCAGTAGCAAAGCTTTACATAAATTAATATACACTGGGAATATGTAATGCTAGGGATTCTCACTCATTTTATTCTCATATTAATTTCTTATTAATCAAACTTTGCCTCACAGAAGTTATATAGTATTCTTACAAACCACTATTTATTTTCAGATTGTTCTAAGTGTAAAAAAAAAAAAAAAATTACAGACTGAATTTTGCTGTAATCCTACTAACTAAAATCTTTGTTCATTGACTTTTTCATAGGCCAATAATTTCAATGTTGTGCTTACATATTTTACTTTTATTTAGAGAACTGCCTTTGCTTTTCTGTTTTACATTCTTGTGGTGAGGAAGGCAGCCTTTATCTGACTTCTCTGCCTGATTAGGGTAGATCTGTAACAAGTTTGCTTCAATAGAATGAAAAGGAGTCAGAGAGAATGGTTTGATCTGTCCTGATCTTATCAGCCTTGCCATCAGTTATAACCTCTGAAGCTCTGAAGGTATGATGTAAAATACCACATTTCCTAATATGATTTAAAGTGCCCCCTTTCCCAATATTATGTAATATTTTAATTACATATGTTCAACATACAATATTTTTTGAGATACATTCACTTATTAATAGGCAAGAAATGACTTGGTGATTCTTCCCATTGGAAGCCTTAGCAGACACATGAGCTTCTTCTAGCACTTGAAGACACTCAGAAAACAGAAAGATCCCTAGCTGATCTTGCAGTGCTTACAAAGTTGTGTGATAAGAGGACAGGGCATTCATGTTCTAAGCCAAAATTCAGATGGTGCTCTCTTCTAATGTATAGCTTTTGGAACATTCTGCTTCAAAGATCCCCAGTTCACCTCTTCTGCCTTTTCAAGATGTATCTCAAGAGACAGACAGCAGCCAATTTCCTGTCAAGGAAGGCAAGAAAGATGTTATTTTTTCCCAGGGAAAACATACTAGAAAATCATGTTTTCTGAAAACTTCAACTTCTTATAGACTACTTAAATTATTATAGATTACTGAAATTATTGTCATGCAGCTGTGATGGTCTATGGCATTATTATTTTCATACATAATCTATATGCCCCCCATATCTCCAGAAAAACATCCTTTGCTGGAAAGCAATTACATATATATTGTTCCCCACCTCCTCCTCCTCCAAGTACTCAAACAAAGAATAAATAGTGAATCTTTGACTTCTGCTCTTCAAGCCCTCAAAATATTTGCCACGCAAATATTTTCCAAAGTGTCATGAGTCCAGTAGTCCACATGCAGGCAAAACCCAGTGCCTCTGAAACTGATGACACTTTAGTGAGATATGCATCTAGCATAGATGCAAATCAGTGCACTAACATTTACAGACCTATCTGGAGGAGAATCCAGCCCAGCCACCCTACACAGATGAGTATGGAATTGATTGCTAAAGCAAATATCAGCCTATGACACAAGCCAGTGATTTTTGCCTAAGAGTATGCATGTCAAGCACAAATATTAAGAAGGGAATTGTCTTTACTAAGCATTAGTTATTATACCACTAATAAGGGGAATTGAAATATTTGTTCAGATCTTCCTTGGGGTTTGGAATTAGTGTCTCTATATGGAAGACTGGGAGCCTAGATGACCCGGAGGATTATTTAAAATCCAGATAAAGTTATGTGGTATTGAGTGCCTGGTGTCCTTGAATATTGTACTGGAAATCTGAATGCTCAGCATAGCTCACATAACACAAGAGTGTGTCACTGTGAGATACCTTACACAGTATCACATATCAGCAACCCTTTCCTTCCCCTGCCAAGTCTAAGAGGTAATGTTTGAAACGATGGATTATAAGCAAGAAGTTTGCCCCTGTGCAGGGCACCAGTGTTAAACTCGTATTTAAGCCTCAATCAAGTCCATGCAGTACCTTACAAACAAAAAAATCACTACTGATTTCATGGTCCTATGCTTAAATTTTCATCCTAATTTCATCAGAATGTTTCAGAATGAAGGGGAGAGAAACAGTGAATATTTGGGTTATCTTAATGAAGATTCTCTTAAATATATATATTAATACTTACATATATGATAAATTTATAATTTACAAGTGACAGAGAAACTGTAAATTAAACAAATTAAAATGGAATCAAATAAAAGCAAAATGTGTAGAGCTGGAAGAAGAGTAAATAAAAACAGAACAAGTAAAATGCAGGTGGCACAGAGATAGTTTTAGTATATCAAAAAGAGAGAAATTGCATAGGTTTTAAAAAACATCCATGGACATTGCATAGCATTTGTGATTACTACTTAAAAGATTTTTGTAAAAATATCTCACAGTGCTTTCATCACAGCTTATCTGCCTTGAAGGAAAACAAGATGAAGATTTTCCTCATTTATGCCAAGATAATACCAATAAGGCTGTCTAAAGTAATTCTAAATTAAAGAATGTGAAAAATTATTAAAAACTTGCCTTTGTGTATGTAGATATATAAACACATGTAAGTATCTCATGCCAAAGATATTGGGAGCACGGACTTGCAACCTACCTGAAGAATTTCATGCTGGAAATACTCTGTAATATATAATCTTACCTCAGTAAATCCACTTCACTGTTCTGTTCCTGAAATAAATGCATTTATTTCATTATTTATTATGGGAAGTGCATTCTCAAAAAGTTATCCAGCTCATCTTCTCCAAAATCACAGAATAATCACAGCTGGAAAAGACCTTCAAGATCATCAAAGCCAACCACAACCTAACTCTATGAACCACTAATTTAACTCTACCAAGTCCACTGCTTAAACCTTTAAGTTGAACCAAGTAAAATTGCTAAAATAGTAACTAATAGCTGCCATGTGTTTCTGAGGCACTGCCTCATATGGTCAGTAGTTTTTTTTGAAACAAGATACACAAGTACTTGTTAAAAAAGATATGCTGATCAAATATTTTCTCAATAAATTAGCAATTTATTTTGCTAAAAAATTGCTAAAGACAGCAATTCTGTTGCTGTGATAGACTAGGGATATAAGTGACACAGGGCTTGTAGGGAAGTTAGGCAAACCTGTCACCTATGTGCATTCGCACCAACTGGGAAGTACCAGAATAAGGTGACTGAGCATGCAAAAATGGCTTTCCTGATGTGAAGTTTTTATAATGGAGACACAAGAATTCTTCCCAATATGGAGAAAGAATGTTAGTCTGCTTAGGATAGGTTCCCTTTTCCTTAGAGCTAATCTACAAACTACTATACATAAGTGATTTGCAAGTTAAAAAACTAAGTAATTTTCATACAAGGATGTATGTGCAAAACCTCATGTATCTGATGAGGTGTTCAAATACAGAAGCAGAAACTGAAACTACTTCACGATCTTACGATTTAGACGATATTTTGTTCCCATGTAATTTCTTCCAGCAGAAAGACCTGCTATCTTTCCTGGCACATAAGAGTTTTCAGTGCATTATATGGCAGTTAATTTTGATGTAGTTATGGAGGTTCATCTTCTTTTTCCTGGGGAAACTCTCTCCAAAATATCAATATATTTTTTAATATAATCCTGTTCTAAAAAAAAAAACAAACCAAAACTCACCACATTTGGGAAGATCTTTGCAAATAAATCTGCTCTTCTGAAAGCCATCACCTAAGGTAGTTAGATCAGCAGACAGTCAACATTTTTTAGCTGAGCTGCAATATAGTGGAATCAGAATCACGGGAATGTGTCACAACCTTGACTTCTAATGGAAGATTAGCAGCACTCTGGAAAATAAAATAACTTAATCTGACAGCCATTACACGGAACAAGCCAAGTAAAAACAAACAGAAAAATGGAGAATCAGTACAGCTGCAATTGGGAAATTAGGTTATTCATCAAACACCACATCATGGCACAAGTATCGGGTATTGCAAACACCACCTCAGAGATTAAAATCAACTCAGCCAGCGTAAGAAATTGCACAAAATTAATTGACTGACTTGCAGAATTGAAGAGAGCAACAATCATTACTCCATCTCTACCTTGCTGGCACACAAATCCTTTATTTAAGGATTTGCTTTTATTTAGTCTAACTTGATCAGAACCTGCAGCTGTATGAAATGTTAGATTCAACAAAAGATTCAGCTTTACAAATCCAGGTTTTGTCTGGAGTTTTTTGTTGCTTTTGTTATGGGTTTGGTGCTTGGTTTTGGTTTGGTTTGTTTTGGAGAAGACTTCTGTTAATTTTCAATTAGGTTTTTTGTTTGTTTGTGGGGTTTTTTATAGGTTTGTTCCTTTCCTTGATTTTCAGGGCTAATCTGCATTTGCTGAAGTCCCAAAATGAGCTCAGACTTCACCAAATAAATATAACCTCTAAAATGCAAGGAATTAGTCTACAACAGGGATGTCATAGTAGCATACCTACCTCATACTGTAGGTTCCCATCTCATATAGCTGTTACAAGTATTATTTTTCTAGGACATCATGTCATTGCAACACTATATAACGTAAGCCTTTAAATGCAAATTTTTAAAATAGTATGAGATTATATCTTTCTAGCTTTTAACATTATTTTTTTTTCTAATGGCGTTATTATTGCCTAAAGGCTTCATCTAATTGGATGCTGCAATCTTGGAATAGGATTACTATTCTTCTTGGCAAGATATAAGTACTTATATTTTACTTGCACTCTTCTTGCCTCAGTAATGTTCTAGGTATAATGCATCTCCACAATCAGTTTTGCTTACTATTCTTTTATCTTCCCTGGTTCAGTCTGAGATTTTAATACTTCATTTCCTTTCATGGCATATACAGTAATGAGATTAGATGCGATGGGATGCAATTTATGTTGCTGATTCCATTAGCTAAATGGTGGTGCTCTGCATTGCATACACACACAGAAACTACAATTACAGTCATATAATCAATCATAGAATCAGCTGGGTTGGAAAGGACCTCTGAGATCATCAAGTCCAACCCTTGATCCACTACTGTGGTTACCAGACCATGGCACTGAGTGTCACATTCAGTCTCTTTTTAAAAACGTCCAGGGATGGAGAATCCACCACATCCCTGGGCAGCCCGTTCCAATGCTTGATCACCCGCTCTGTAAAGATTTTTTTTCTAATATCTAACCTAAACCTCCCCTGGCAGAACTTATGCCCATGCCCTCTTGTCTTACTGGTAGCTACTTGGGAGAAGAGACCAACCCCCCCCTGGCTCCAGCCTCCTTTCAAGGAGTTGTAGAGAGCGATGAGGTCTCCCCTGAGCCTCCTCTTCTCCAGGCTGAACACCCCCAGCTCCCTCAGCCTCTCCTCATAGTGCCTGTGCTCGAGTCCCTTCACAGCCTCCTTGCTCTTCTCTGGACCTGCTCCAGGACCTCAATCTCCTTCCTGAACTGAGGGGCCCAGAACTGGACACAGGACTCGAGCTGTGGCCTCACCAGGGCTGAGTACAGGGGCAGAATCCCTTCCCTGGACCTGCTGGCCACGCTGTTCCTGATCCAGGCCAGGATGCCATTGGCCTTCTTGGCCACCTGGGCACACTGCTGGCTCCTGTTCAGCTTCCTGTCAATCCAGACTCCCAGGTCCCTTTGAATTACAGTCATTTAATCTTTATCAATCATACCCCTCTCTGTAGAGTCAAAGCAGTTGGTGTATCTTGCTTGTTTAAACATGTCTTTGAAAATAAGTTCTATTTAAAAAACCTTGGCTCTGCTGAGTGGAATGCTTTCCTGAAGAGTAAATCACATTACCTACAGCACCAAGAAACAGAGTTTGTTGTTTTCTGAGCCAAAGTAAATTTCCTCGAGAGTTGTATTTTCTGGCAACTGGATGATAATGATCAAGAACTATCCTCTGAGGACTCTGCTTGGCAGATCTTTAGTGAAAGGACATGAGAACTAACAGAAATCTAGTTTGGCTGAGTTTTGTAGCCTAAGCCTGCTGGAAGACAAAATGTGTCATGTTGTACAATTTTTCTCTATCATATGCACTGTAAATATGAATTCACCAAAATTTCAGACCTTTATAGTAATTTTTTTTTAGACCTATGCCAGAAGTAATTTATTATGTCTTGTGAAACAACTGTGATGCTATTGTCAGTCCATAGCTGGAAGTGACAAATCCTTTGTACTAGACAGAGCCCACATATTTTTTCTACTAGAAAGTTCAGTGGTCTAACAAAACTTGCAATATAATTTTCAAGCAGGCCTAAAAATGACTGTGTGTGGTTGGACTGGGCAGTATACCCACACAGTAAGCACACACAATATAGGGGTGCTACTATCTGCAAATATTTCCAGCTAAGTAAGAGCAGAACACTTGCTGTGCAGGAATCTCATCACTGACATCACAAAACAGCAATGGTTTCTTACGGTCTGCACTTGTTGCTCAACTCCGCATAAGGCATTTGATCAATGTAAGCCATAACCATGCATTATATATCAGAAGTAACAGGTAATACAAGTTTAATTTTGTGTGTGTTAACTATTTAACAGGAAAGCATTTCAGCAATGCTTGCATACAATTCATAATTGCAGTTTGCTACACAGTCACATTAATTACCACACTCACACACTGTTTCACAGAGGCCATAAGGTTTGTATGATAATTCCCACCTAATTATAATTTGGAGTCATGTTTTTGGGGGTTATTTCTAATCAAGACTTTCAGTGCATCATGGTTTGCAAAAGAACATGAGTCACTATCAGTATCATGTCCTTACTTGTCACAGATTGTGAAGACATTGTTCCATTATCTGCTTTGCTAATTCAGCCCAACTCCTACAAGTACCTTTTGCCTCTGTCTCATCTGCTCTGGCAAGAAAGGAGTAATTTTTTCTGATGGCTAAGCCAAGAATTAAGATCTGGTGACAGCTCAAAGTTTCACACTGTGAGGATACACCCTCTTTTATGACCCTCTTTATGTATGAGCTTTTTATCCCGCAGTCCCACAGCAGAAAGAAATTGGCCTGCTAGTAATGTTTCCCTTGCTGTGTATTTTAAAGCCAAGTAACGGCACCTTACTCACCCAGAGGAGGTACCTATAGCTGCCTTTCATTCTTTTCACATCTCTGTCTGAAAGATATATGGCAAGACAATCTTACAGTATTATGGCTTAACTTAGTGAAGTCTTCATACTGACAAAGAATCCTAGAATCCTTTGTCCAATTTAACATATATCCATATATCTATGTGTTATACCTTGCTGGTAACAAATAGCTATAAAAAGCATAAAAATGAAGTTTTGGCTCCCTACATTTTGTGTCTTGAGTGCAGCACAACAATGAGAACACAACAACTTTTTTCTTTCATTGTTAATGCTTGATTATACCAGAAACATGTTATCAAGGTTGGTTCAAAACTAAATTCAGGTTAGGCAGAAGATTATATCTAGAATGAATAACATTAAAGCTCTTGTTTTAGTCTTAGCAATTATGTGCCATTTTTCTGGGTTACAAAAAGAGGATTTTGAAACCATTCTTGTTTTAAGCAGCTTACGGTCATATTTTTCTTCCTGAAATACTCAAAAAAAATCAGGTCATACCATCCTGTAGCACAAGTTTTTCATTATTTATCTGTTAGGATGCTGAACTTGTCTATTTGAATACTCACTGATAAGCAGAAAACACTTTTTCCTTATATTTTTAATGAAATTGAAAGACACCTCTGGTAGTCTATAACATGGTGACAATAAGAAAAGAAAGAAAGTATAGTGTTATTCTAAAGAGATAAATTTTCAGCAACTTATTACTCAGAGGAAGTATTTGATCCAGGCAAGACAGCAAGGTGTGACACCATCTGTTCATCACTGTGGTTGTCAATGATAATGTTCATAAGCTGTTCATAAACATTTCTTCTGTTTTGTTAGAAGAATTCAAATTTTTGTTATTTAAGTAGTCAAAATAAGATACTGTACATTTCATTGAGCTGCATATATTTGTTTTATTAATTGACCAGAACAAAACAATTATTTGTGAAGACATAATGACAATCATGTGGTTGAAACCAGATTGTCACATGGATACAATAAGGTAACTATTTCCAACCTTTTCATAAACATGTGCAAGCCATTGAACTAATTCTTTGATGGCTTGCCCTGACTTCTTAATGAACTCTTCACACATAAGCACTGCTTTATTAGATGCTTTTAATTCACTAGCTTCACATTTATATTCTCTACGATTTATCATTCGCCTAGTTCCTTACTTCCCTGTTGTTGCTTATTTCTATCTCAGACTTGTTGCTTTTACAGTAGATGACAGGACCTGTTTCTCCCCTGACCAAAACCCTTGCCCTTTTTTAACATCTTGCTTCTCAACCGTGCACACACTCTTCCTTGGAAGCTACCCTTCTGGTATTGTCTTTCTGCCAGGGAGATCGCAATATCTGGCCTGATATTGCAAGGGCCCCATATGCCAGCCAGACTCATCCCACAGGGAAGTCTGCTGCCTCCCTGGGGCCCAGGTTAGATATCTGCTCTCTGATTACTACCCACTAGAGGTTATGTAGATGGGCAGTGATGAGCTTGCTGAAAAGTTCTTAGGCAATAAAAAGGGACTTTAGGGTGCTGGGCAGAATGATGGAGGGATCAGGAGAGCAGGGAGTGTTTTCCTCTATTTTTTCAGTGGCAGGGAATGCTGAAAGGAATAGGAAAGCACACCTGATCAATGCATGGCTCTAAGGCTGGTACCATCAACTGAATTTTGGTTTCACTAATCACAAGGATGTTTACACAGCACCAGTCCTGCTGGCAGGAGATGGAGTAAACTATCTATAAAGGAGACAATTTTGATCAGGAGCTGGCAGGGCTAATTGAGAAGGTTTTAATCTAGTTTTAAAGGAGATAAAACCAGGCCCATTAGAGATGAGCCTAGGGGTGGCATGCCAATGTTAGGGGCGAAACTGATAGCCCAGCTTATGTGCATGTACTGGTGTACACACAGTAAACAGGAGGATCTGGAAACCATTGTACAAGACAGCTATGATGTAGTTGCATCACAGATACATGGTGGGATGACTCTCATTACTGGAATGCTACAATGAATGGATAGCTATAAGCTCTTCAGAAAAGACAGATAAGGGAGGAGAGGCAGTGAATGGTCTCTGTATGTTAGGGAGTGTTTTGATTGTATGGAGCTCAATAATAGTGATAAGGTCAAGTGTTTATGGGGAAGGATGAAGAGGAAGTCAAATAAGGAGGGTATTCTGTTGGGTGTCTGTTATAGACCACCCAACCAGGATGAGGAGGCAGACAAAGCATTCTGCAAGTGGCTGGCAGGGGGCTCACAATCACTAGTCTTTGTTCTGGTGGGGAACTTCAACTTGCCAGATGTCTGCTGGAAATATAACAGAGAGGAGACATGGAAGGAGGTTCCTCAAGTATAGAGAATAACTTCCTGACACAAGTGGCAATTCTGCCATGGGAGGTGACTTGCTAGATCTCCCATTCACAAATAGGGAAGGACTAGTGGGAGATGTAGGAAGAGGCTGTCTTGTGCTTAGCAACTACAAAAGGGTTAAGCTTGGAGTACTTGGTGAAGTAAGGAGGGGAGTTAGCAAAACCTCCATCATGGACTTCAAGAGGGCAGACTTTGGCCTGTTCAGGGCATTGGTTGAGAGAGTCCCTTGGAAGGCAGTCTCAAAGGACAAAGGGGTCTGGCAAGGCTGGACACTTCTCAAGCAGAAAATCTTAAAAGCATTGGAGCAGGCTTGTCTCCATGCACCTGAAAACAAAATGAAAGGCAAGACAAGTGGTATGGCTGAGACAGGAGCTTTTGCTAGGACTCAGGAAAAAAAGGAGAGTTAATTCCATTGGAAGAAGGGGCAGGCATCTCAGGATGACTACAGAGATCTCATTAGGTAACGCAGCAAAAGAATTATAAAAGCAAAAACTCAGATTGCGCTAAAACTGGCCACTGACAATGAAAGTTTTTACAAATAATTAACAATAGAGAGACTTGGAGAATCTACATCCTTTATTGGCTACACAGGGGAACACTGCAACCAAGTGTAAGGATGAGGCTGAGATACTTAGTGCTGTCTTTGCCTTTTTTTCTTTCTATTTCTGTCTTTAATAGTCAGACCATCTACCCCCACCCAGGGTATTTAGCCTTCTGATCTGGAAGATAAGGATGGAGAGCAGCACAGCCCTTCCATAATATAGGAGGAAGAAGTTAACAGCCTGCTAGACCAGCTAGATGTTCACAAGTCTATGGGGCCAGATGGAATAACCCCAAGAGCATTGAGGGAGCTTGTGGAGGAGCTCACCAAGTCTCCCTCCATTATCTACCAAGTCTTGGTTAACAGAGGAGGTCCCAGAAGACTGAAGACTTGACAACATGATTCCCACCTATAATAAGGGCTGGAATGAGGGTTCAGGGAACTACAGGCCTGTCAGACTGACCTCAGCAACCAGAAAAATTATGGAGAGGTTTATTTTGAGTGTGCTCACATGGCAAGTGCAGGACAGCCCGGGGATCAGACCCAGACAGCATGAGTTCAGGAAAGGCAGATCATGCTTGACTGACCTGATCTCCATCTATGACCACATACGCTGCATAGTGGACAAAGGAAAGGATGAGGACATTGTCTACCATTACTTCAGTAAAGTCTTTGATACCATCTCTCACAGAATTCTCCTAGAGAAGCTGGCAGCTCTTGGCATAGACAAGTGCACTCTTCTTTGAGTTAAAAACTCACTGCAAGGCCAGGCCCACAGGGCTGTAGTGAATAGAGTTAAATCCATCTGGCAGCCAGTCACCAGTGGTGTTCCCCAGGACTCAGTCTTAGGGCCGGTCTTGTTCAGTATCTTCAGTAATAATCTTGATGAGGGTATTGAGGGCTTCCTCAGTAAGTCTGTGGATGACACCAAGTTGGGTCAGAGAATTTATCTGCTCAGGTGTAGGAAGGTTCTGCAGAAGGACCTGGACAAGCTGAATCTATGGATCAAGGCCAATTTTATGAGGTTTAACTAGGCCAAGTGATGGGTCCTGCACTTCAGTCACAACAACCCCAGGCAACACTACAGGCTTGGGGAAGAGTGGATGGAAAGCTGCCTGGCAGAAAATAATGTGGTTGACACCTGGCTGAATAAGATCCAGCAGTGTGGCCAGGAGGCCAAGAGGGCCAACAGCATCCTGTCTTGTATCAGAAATAGAGTGGCCATCAGGAGAAGGGAAGTGATTGTACCCTTGTACTCAGCACTGGTGAGGCTGCATCTCAAGTACCATGTTCAGTTCTGGGCCCCTCACTGCAAGAAAGACATTGAGCTGCTGGAGTGAGTTCAGAGAAGGGCAACCAAGCTGGGGAAGGGTCTGGAGAACAAGTCCTGTGAGGAGAAGCTGACAGAAGTGAGATTTTTCCTTAGAAGAGAACACTGAGGGGAGACCTTATTGCTCACTACAACTACCTGAAAGGAGGTTGCACGGAGGTGGGTTCTGGTCTCTTATCTTAAGTAAATAATGATAGGACTAGAGGAAATGTTGCACCAGGGGAGGTTCAGATGAGATATTAGCAAGAATTTCTTCACTAAAAGAGTAGTTAGGCTCTGGAACAGACTTCCCAGGGAGGTGGTGGAGTCACTATCCCTGGTGGTATTAAAAAAACATGTAGATGTGGCACTTCAGGACATGTTCTAGTGGGCATGATGTTATTTTCTGGATTGATGGTTGGACTCTGATCTTACCTGTATTTTCATATATGAAAATAATGAAAATATATGAAAAAAATATATGTCAATCACTTTACTAAAAAAAATCCAAACATTGGCAAAAGAGAAGCTCCCCTCCATTTGGCCCTGCTGCAGATCAGTCTGCCTCTAAAGAAGACACATGGTTCCATTGGCACAGAAGCACCTGCTTCTCTGACTATAATACAGCAACCACCTTTTTTACTTATCACAGACAATTTCTTGGTGATTATTCCCTTTGACTTAAAGCTTCCAGCAAAAATAAAAAACACAGAGGTAGGATGCAACCAATTAATTTCCAATTAATTTCCAATTTCCAATTAATTTCTAAATGTGAGCTAGACTGGAGAGAAATTTGGGAAACTGCTCTTCAACCTTATTTTTAGCCAAGGAAAAACAAGAGGCAGATTTACTATTGAAAGCAAGCACTGAAGCAGAAATAGCCCTTGCCTAAATCTCCTTGTGGGTTTTTACCACTAGATGGTGCTTTCAAAAAGACTCAAAAAACAAACGTCAAATACCTGCCAAGGTAAACAAACCTCCACGGAGGGGAAAGTACAACTCCTCAACTAGAAGCATATTCTGTACACCATTAGACTACCAGTCCTAAACTTTTGCCATGACCTGGCCACATTGAGAATCTGTTACAGAGAAAGCAAGCCTTTACAGTCACCACAACAGAGAGACGACCAAAACCAATGTATTAGTAAACATTCTTAGCCCTTAATTGCTTCCATTAAGCAATACTGGGGCATGGAGAAAAGAAAATGAACTAGTGCAGCCTCTAGGCAAGCAGATGTCATTCTGAAAACATAGATTTATTACACGGAAAGTGACCTAAAGCCATCCCAGTTATCGTCTGTCATATTCCCTCCAAGTAGAACTCTGTGGCTCTGTGGTCCAGGAAAACAGGAAAAAGTTGGTGTTTCTCCTTGTAAACAGATATAAATTGAGAGTTTTGCTGGTTATTTCCAACATTTAAAACCTCAAACAAGCATTATGAAAGCTTTTTGAATTATGTTGCATTTTGTTTTAAAAAAGTATCTAACATTGCTGTATAGAGACTACTTATCTGGTTGGGACCCTCAAGTAATACTGTTTTGTCTTATGCTTTAATCAGGTAATGAGCAGAACATGGCACAGAAAAATATATACATTTTAATTTCAGCCTTTGCACTGTCTTACTGTTTGTTTAAGCCTGCCCAACTGAGACTCCTTGCACTATACGCCTCTGGTTGCATTCCATTTGAAACAAAGGCATATTTCAGGGAAGTACCTCTCACAAAGAGGTATTGATGAACCAGAAATCGGAGTCTGGACAAATGACCATTTTTCTATAAACACTGCTCTATTCTTCCAGCTTTTCTTCTCCCAGGGAATAAATATTTCATTATTCAAAGCAACTGCTGAAAAGCAAATGACTCCTCCCCCTTCTCCCAATAATCTTCCCCAGCTGCTCTCGAGAAATGCAGCTCCATGATTTCCATGACTACTCCCTTGCAATATTTGCCTTTTTTTTTCTCTCATCCACAAATAAATTACAGTAGTTAAGGGGAAAAAAAAAAAAAAAAGTTTCATGTCCCTCTATGACTTAAATCCATGAAAGCTCAAGTGTGTTGATCTATACAGCAATTTCTGCAACCATTTGCCCAGCATACAGTAGTTCCAGTTTACTCTTTGCATCATCTATGCTTAACTTTTGGTCGAGCCCTGCTACTATCATTGCCTTCATTTTCACTTATCCCATCTCTTCTTTTTTGTTTTTTATTGCATCCTTCAAAATGCCTTCTCTGCAATGAGTACCTTTAGGAGTACTTTCTCTGCTCTTTCGCAGATATAAAATAAATTAAAAGAAGAAAATAATTCTGTCTTTCCTTCAGCCTCTGCACATGTCAAGATTTGATCTGAGTCTGGCACATAGGATTTAAATTCAGTCTGCAAACATTGTCCTTCTGGGATTCACTGCTTCTGTTCCACAAAACCCCATCTTGCTCCCAGATTTACAAAACAGGCCCAAGAGCTGAGCAGGTATGGAGTGATATATATGCACTCTGCCACCCAAAATCCACACTCAAGTGAGAATGGAGAGAATACAGTTAGCTTCTCTAATGTCCTGTATCTCAAGGCTGGAAGGAGATCTTCCTGCTACCTCCAGATTTCTAATGGGATGGTATAAAGAAGGAGCTGGGCTCTTTTGGGAAGTGTACAGTGGTAGTAGGAAAGCCAACAGACACAAAAGCCAACACAGGAAAATTTTATTAGATACATGGAAAAGCCCATTACCATGAGAATGGTCAAACAATGGAAAAGGTTGCCCACACATAGGTTACAGAATCTCCATCGTTGGCAATATTCAAAACTCAAAGTAGTCAGTCCCTAAGCACCTACATATTAGTATGATCTGCTCTGGGCAGTTGTTGGACTAGATGACTTCCAGACATACCTTTCAACCTGGATTATTCTATGATTCCCATGCTCAAGGGTCCCCGTTACTGACTATAGCTACTCTGGATACATAGAATTTCCAAAATTATTCCAACGCTTCTTCAGGGGCAACATTAAGCAGCACACAGGAAGAAGATTATTTAAGGCTTCCAAATGTTCAAATCCAGATGTGAAACGTTTCTGTAATGCATTTTTGATACAATTCTCCATCCACAGCACACAAAAATCAGTTGCTTATCATGTGTAGAAAAAAAAAAAAAATCAAAACATGTCTCACCACAAAGAAAGGAAAAATTACATTAACTGCAAATGGATCAGGCTTTATACAATATATAGAACCAATACAAGAACCACCCTTTCAAAACTTCTAGTATATCTACAGTATAGAAGTGGAGATTATTCATTAAATAAGATTTTCTTCCCTGAATGTACACTTTTGATTGACTGGTGTTCAGTCATTCCTACTAGATGAACAGGATAATGGGACAGATGAAAGTATAAGAGGTCACTCAAAGACCCTCATCCTCTTGCATATATTCAGCACAGTCTTGGAATGAGACTAAGAAGAGTCCATTTCCCTTTGCAAAACATTCCTAGGAGTTTTAATATAGACAGTGAGAAAGACTAACTAGCTTCACTTAAATCATTTGAAGTTCAGTAATGAACAAGGCACTGCAGAAGATGAACATTGATATGAGGAGGAAACACAGGGAAGGTGTCATTATACAACAGCATCACCACAGGACTGCAGAGGAGCTAGAATTCTGTACTGAGAAATGGTGTGTCTGCTTTCCCCTTCAACACAATTTAGGGACAACATCTCTGTCAGCAATTTATCTATCCATGCTACTATTTCTGTTCAACTTTGGTTTCCCTGTAGTTCGTAAGTACAGATGGGGTTACATAAGAACTGACTCTCTAAGCAGAGGTGTTAGTGTTGGGTAGAAAATAGTCTTCTCCATTCCTCATTTCATTTAAAACAAATGAAAATATAGCTCAGATTTCCTGGTTCTAGATCTTGAAGAACTTGAAATTTAAAATGTAAGCCTTCACTGCATTCAAATAAATCCATCTTATTATAGGAATATTTTTCTGCAAGGAACAGAAGATATATATTTGTGTCGTCTTTAGAAGGAAAAAAATGACATAAACCTCTAGCAATCTTACCATCAATAGAACTATGACAATTTCAACACAGATTCTTGCTAGGAGTCTTGATTACATGGTCACAACAATTAATTGTAAAGTTGTAGGAAAGCAACTGCAGTTTCAAGAAAATTTTAAGTATAAATCTGTGTAGGAGTTAGAGTGATACTTATTTAAAGTGATTAAATTCTCCATAGGTCATAGATACAAGCAAAATACTTCCATATCCAGATAACTACAATTGAGAATGTAGTAATGGAAAGACAACACAAAGAAAATTAAGAGACTTAATACCAGAAAAGATTCCCACCCAGGAGGGAGAAGAAAGAAAAGATACCTGGAAAATAAGAAAAAACAAAATGTTTATTTAAAAAGGAGGGATAGCACTTTTCAGTGCAAAATAGTCATTATTTTCTGCAATTTAAAAAAAAAAAACAAACTGTTTTCTAGAGTTAGTTTGTATAGAGTAGCAGTGATGAATAAATTCCACTTGCTTAAATATAAAATAAGAGTATTAAATGGAACAAGGAAGTTAATCCAGTCTTTTGACATTATGCTCCATCCTACATCAAAACTATTAAACATATGAAATAAGTCCAAAGGGCACAGGACATTCATAAAAAGCCCACAGATAAATATACACACAGTTACTTATCTGAGATCTTTGACCCGAAAGAAAAACTCTATGCATGCTATCATTAGGGCAAGAACCAATAAATATTGAGCGTTTATACATGTTAGGCATATAATTAAAATTTTCAGTTCTCTTTATAAGCCTATCCTTTTCTCTGGATATGAGGGAAATAGAAATGGAACCTTGATCTTCTTAGAAGTTTGTTTCCCATCCTTCTGCAGGCACTTAGTTCACCTCTTATATGAGGGCAGCTACACTGAATATCAAATTAATGAGGACAGTTTGGAGAAAAAAGGACTTTCAAAGGACTTGTTCCAAAGCAGGAAGCTCCAGCTCTCAAAGAACCATCCTACACATTCAGTCTTATGAACTTTTTGGCTGCAAAAAAAAGTTGAAAGAGGAACTGAAAAAAAACCTAACATGTTCGGTAACTCATAGAAACAAAGCAATACAGAATAATTATTTGAGTAATTATATTATTAATAATTATAAGAAATTGTAAAGCCATTTTTACAGACAGGGCAAGGTGAAATTGCACCATGCCCTTATTACAGAAGGGGTAGTTATAAAAACAAGAGATAGCCTTAGTTGCAAATGGCTGTGGTTCATAAAACAAATTTTGATGGTGCAATTGCAGAGTGTGGATGTATATCTTAGATGCAAGTCAAAGAAATGACAACTGCTATGATGTCTGAAGTGAAGAAAGAGGGACTGATATTTGGTGCAAGATTAAAACAAGGCTTCTGTAGCAATCAGGAGAACTTGGCAGAATGCTTTTATTACCAAGGTTGCTTGAAAGCAACGAAGATGGCAATA
The DNA here is from genome assembly GCA_023637945.1 of Phaethornis superciliosus. Classification (NCBI taxonomy): domain Eukaryota; kingdom Metazoa; phylum Chordata; class Aves; order Apodiformes; family Trochilidae; genus Phaethornis; species Phaethornis superciliosus. The sequence continues at coordinate 10,668,575 of JAJQWJ010000011.1, forward strand.
TAGTTCATGAGATGTACAGAGATGCATAAAGATGAGACAGGGACAAGGATGATCTATGAAGATGGTATTACTCTAGAAACTTAATAACAAGGAATAACTTTCTGGAAAAACTAATCCTCTAGAAGAAACATTGAAAACGTACTGATTTTTTAAAATGGTGGATGCTGGTGATTTTAGCATGACATTCTGAGAGTATATAATCATAAATGCAGAATGGAACACAGGCATACATACAAGTGAGGAATTTGTTTGGAGTATCTGTCATGAGGATGTGGTAGTGGCTACCCAAACACTGGGAAACAACTTAGTATGTGGTAGGTACACAGTGATTTTGGCATGCTTCCCATCACACCCAACATAAAAGTTGTAACAAGATTAACAGGCATTGCTAATGAAGGCCCATAGCTGTTACAGGGAATTTTATACTAGAACTACTGATTTACCAAAGTGCTGCAGAGTTGCTGCAATATGCTCACTTGAAACACCATATTCTCTGTGCTATGCCAAACAGGCTTGCCACAGTGGCCACGCTGGCTTACTTAAGCAGGCTTGATTAGTCATGCTGTTGGGTTATTTTGTTTCAGATCAATCACTGGAAGTCAGTTTCCCTTTCCTCCCTCAACTTTGTGTATAAAAAAAGACAGTGAATTATATTAAATAATGGCCTGGCACTGGACCCTGAATTCACAATCTTTGTCGTGTATTCCTTGCAAATATCCTTAAAAGAAGGCTGAAGAGTTCATTCTGGCTTTATTGTTTGCTTTGTTTTCTATTCTCTCTTGAGTCTTACAAGTCTCCAATCGGCAATTTAGGATTGAAAGAGACCTCCTGGGTTGAGACTGTTACCCTGCTATTGCAGGAAACCAGTCCTACAATGTCTTTCATAGACTTATCAAGCTCATCTTAAAAATGGTACTTTTTATGAAAAGTGGAAAAGGTACAAAAGGTAATAGTCATTATTAGTTTACCACATGTTAAGCTGGTAACTAGAACACCAGCAGACAGAAGATGTGTATTCAGATATCTAAGGAAGGAAGGATATGAATTGTTTTCTGCAAACTCCAGGAAACCTTTCAAACTACTTCTTAGTGACTACAAAGCCATAAAAACACTGAGCCAAACATGGCCTGTTAATCTTACCTCTGACAACACGAGGGAAAAATAGAAAAATTAGGAAGAAAGAAAACTACCCACCTGCATGAGACCAAGCAAATGAAGAAATCCCTTTAAAGGAGATTAATAACTATTTGTTTTGTAAGTTTTGCCACTCTATAATTAAGGCCCTCTTAACAACCATTTATAAAACAGAAAACTCAATACACACACTCTAACACACCCCTGTCAATTAACCTGTATTGAATGACCAGCTAGATCTCAATTCAATTAACCACTTCCTTGAGTCCCTGTTGAGGTTCTACATTGTAATTCTATTCATTACTCTTGCCTTTTCAAATGAAGTAAGGAGAACAAACAAGATGCACAGAGCTTTTTGGGTTTGGTGTTTTTTTAAGTAGGTGTGGTAAGACTGTGGTCTTGTTATTAAGATGTTGCAAGAACTAAATATAATAAAATACTGATAGAGTAATGCATTTATTTCTTTTATTGCCTTTTTTTTTTTCTTCAAACAGCAAAACATTTTAGTACACTGTCCAAGTACTATTAATTAACTTATTTATGGTCATACACCACTAACCTTTTCTGCTTATAAAGGAAAACTAGATAAACTGCAGCATACTATCATACATGATTTAAGTTATAACTAGATCTGCAAGTCTAATCAGTATTTCCTAAAGTCACTTATTCAAGGAATTATAAATAAAATATATATTCAGGCATCTTGTTTTACTGATTTGCTCTGCTGACAAATTCTGAATTCAGTTCTTGTTACAGTATATTGATAATACAAATCAGAAGAATGTCAGTTAGTTCTGAAAAAGCAGCTTGGTTAAGTACAAAACCAGTACTACCTCCAAGCTTTGCTAAGTATTTAAAAGATTGTTTTTTCCCCTTCTAAAAGAAGAATTTATTGTACTACCAGTTTGTAGTTACTTCTTCATGTCTAATAAACTTATTAGATTAAGGAAGCTCCAACAGATAATAGACATTAAACAACTTTTGATATTTTAAAATTAAATAGGACTTACTACCAATATCTGTTACATGTTGCACTCCTCATGCTTACAGAGATAAAACTGCAGCCCTTATGTTCTTTCAGAAGGATAAGGATGGCTATGCATGGCACGATTTGCATGCAATCTAGAAATCTGCAAAATAGTAAGTTACAATTGTAGAAAGCAAAACATTTGGAATTACAACTAAACATACAATCTTTCAATAAGGTTAAATCCACCAAGATAGTTTGTGAGTTTATACAAACCACCTTATATAAAACAACTGTGAGAGGTAACAATCACCTGCCATTTGAACTTTCATCTGAATGATACTAACAGCTTTTCAATTTTTAGCTTTAATTTCAGCTCTCAAAGAATTAAAGAAAATATCATAACTGAAAAGATAAGTTTATAGATAGAAACAATAAGAATAATTAAATCCTCATACCTGGTTTTTCTGGTGCATTTTTTAATATACTTAATGACTTTTCTTTAGAAATTGAATTTAAACAACTTTTTTCAAAATGTGAGCACACGCTTCTCTGTCTGTTTCTATATTTTTTAAAAAAAAGCATGATGTGGAAATGGTTATTTCATTATTCAAGAAGCAACTGAATGGGAGATTTCAGAAAAGTAATATTAGAACATGACAAGGATACTGAGTTGCGTAAGTTTTTAGACGACTTCAGTGAATCTGAGTTATGCTTAGAAGAAATGAATAACAACAACAGCAAAACAAAAACCAAATCACTACAGTAGTTAACATAAACAAAATCCTGCTCAGTCAAAAACAAGCTACACCACACCTGGAACTTCTTGCCTGCTTATGAAATTTCAACCTACTACCTAGATCACCTTTGGCCTTTAAAGTGCTCAGCCATAGTCTCTAGTGAGTAGCAGCTGTGTATCTGTCATCCATCACTACTGTCTTTGTGGTTTTGCAGATCTTGACCACTTTTCCCTTCATCCTTTCCTATCCACATAAAAGAGTTCCAGCTTCTTTAGTCTCCACACATAAAGTGCCCACTAAAGCCCCTTAAACACCTTCAGTGCTCCTCCCTGCACCTTCTCTAACCACAGTATGTCCTTTATAATGAGGCACAGTGAAGTAGCATTAATGGTTTTAACACTTTTCTACATGGAAGTGTTTAGAGTCTGGGGTCAACAAACACTCAGGACAAAAACATCCTCAGAAAGTTACAGTAGTGCCAGAAAAGGAATAATAAAATATGAGATCTCACTTAAGGTTGTTCATAAATTATTCCTTCTTCCTTTGGTAAAAGTTATTCTCAAGGAAATATAACATACAGGCTGCACTGAGAGAACAACTGCAGGTGAATCACAGGTTTCTTCTCTAAGTGGGAAGCTCATTGAGCTGCCCCATGCTCTGCTGCTACCCAGCTATATATGACTTAAATAGAAATTATCATTTTGCACTTATAAGGTCCACAAAACATAGTGTCACCACACAGGTTATTTTCTGTTGGGAACCACCATTCATAGCTCTAATGTGTAGTTATGGGAGTTACCCATACAGGTAGAATAAATGTCACTTTTGTGTTAGTGTCAATTACATGAGATAATAAGGACAACAGCTGTCTACAGCATACTCTTCTGTATACCTTTATTGCATAAAGGTGATCTGTGAACAAGGTCACAAGACATGTCAAGCAGACCTTGTGAGATGTTTTTCTGACAACACCGCAGTTAAATTAGTTAATATACACTTCAGATGTTCCATCTTGCAGATTGGTAAGGCAGCACAACTAGACCCTTATTTAAATAAATAAAAGTGGCTTCTTATGATCTCATACCAATAAACAAGCAAAATTAGCTAACATCTTCAATGACTCAGAAAGAAGTTTATAATTCTATTTTGCTCTGTAGAAATGCTTGAAGTAGTGCATACATATTCAAAATAATCAAGGCACTAGGAATTAAACACCTAAAGACCTGTGTGTGAATTGTCATGAAACAGAAATCTACTGGAGAAATTACTTTCCCTTTTTCCAACAGACAAGTGCAAATCAGAAGAGTTCAAGGGACATAATCATCAGTTTAGCTTACATGCATTGTCCAGTCCAATTGAGTAGGTTTGAAAAAACACAAATCTGGGTTTAACAGTTTAATATTTCTATATTCTTACAAGTATTATCAAAAACTGTAGTGGTAAGAAAATGCAATAGCAAACTGCTCTGCAGCTGTTGCACTCTTGCCTTCATCCAATAGAATCAAGTTCTATATCCCTCAGAGAAACTTCATGTTCATACATTTCTGGTTCCTCAGTTAGTAAATATAATGTTAATGACATCCATGTCCAACTTCAACACAAATTATATAAATTTTTCTCTTATAAAATCATATGAAGCTGTCCCTTTGGACACGATAGAAAGTTCTACAAAAACACTCCCAAAGAGTTTATTAGTTCTGTAGAACCTTAATGACAATTAAAAATGCCTCAAATTAATAGCATTTGTTGAATTTGCATTATTTCCTGATCACAAATAGGAATACCAAGATTCCAGAATTTTATCAACACAAAATTTTTGTCGGATATTCTAGAATTTACTGGAGAACAAAAATTCCTTGCTTCTGTATTGAGCTGTATGCCTTATGTACTTTCGATTTATAATAATAGCGTAAATAATAATCAATACTTTATTTTTACTGTTTCCACAGCTGGCTGTTGTAAGTATGGAGCGAGTAACAACTAGAACAAAGAGTTAAACATAGAAAAAAATGAAGTGCTTTGCATTGTGCACACATATTCTGAAAAAAATCTACAGTTAACTTATATTCCTGTAAGGAGAAAAGCAATATATAAAAATCCCTCTATTTTTAATCAAAATAGCATGTGAGGCAAGTTTGTATCATGTACAAGACATTGATATACCAGAGTAAAATATTACTTTATGTGTTAAGAGCCCATAATTTGAGTCTCTTAAGAGTCAACATTCCAAAAGATACAAAATTGTAACACAATGAAACTTAGTATTACACATTTATAATTCTGGTCTCAATTACTTTGGAAAATTATTGTGATATGAAACTTCAGAAGGTTTCACAGCAAGCTGCACTGTATTGCCATACTTAAAACTTACACTGAAAACAAGTCAATCAATATTTAGTATTTCCTGGACTAGTCAAAGAAAACCAAAAAATCATTACAGGATTAGCTGCCTAGAAAGCAGTAAATTGAAGTTATACTGAGTGTTCATGTCTGAAGATACTCCTTCAATCAAAAAGTCAGTCTCTCTGAAAGTAGCTGCTATTGTAACATTACATACCATATATTTCAGTACTTCCCTTAAGGGAAAAAATATCATATTTGAAAGAAATACAAAATTGAAAATTGGTAATTACAAAATTATATAGAAATCTGGAGTTTGTAAGAAAACAATTTTGCAATAGCATGTAGCCATAATATGCAAAGACAGGACAATACCATGTACTTTGAGTTAAATATTTGCACCAAAGGAAGGTCACTACTTTCTGTTACAATACATGTACAATATCTCAGGGAAGTCTGAACAAAATTTATGGTTGGTTCCAATCTAGACTTAAGTCCACATTTATGCTGAGAATGATTTTTATTTGTGTTTTATTGCACTAGTTACTACTGGAACAAGAAGTTAATTTAGATATTCAGAGGAGCTTAATTGATTCAGCTATTACCTGTTGTCTTCTGTTGGCTTTGCAGTTTGAATTTTTATTCTCCCTGGAAGTATCTAAAACTTTCAACACAATAGTGATTCTATATACTTGATTTTTGGACACTGAACTTCAGAACTTCAATTTTAGATGCTCAATACTTACCTCAGAGCCAAAGGCCACTATTATCTTATAGGATCTGAGTATCACTCACTAAAGCCTAATACCTGATTTAATGTTAACAAGATGTCAAATGGAGTACAAGATCTGGGAAATTTTATTATTTGTTTCATATGTGAGAAACAGAATAGTTTTCAAAAGGCTCTGTAATGAGTATCCTAAGAAATTCTATGTCTCAAATAAATTGCATTAATTTGAAGGAAAATTAAGTTTCTTTTGTCTATCTTTTCCAAGCCATCTTTGCTAGAAAGGACAGAAGGTTAAAGCTTCTGTTCAGTTTTTTTCTCAAGCATTTCATTAATTTCTGATCTGCCAAATCAGAAAGACCGAAACTTATTTTCCTTTTAAAAACTCACTACAAAAACTACAATGAAATAAGCAATTGCTTTGGTGGGCCCATGAAACATTTTTTACTTAAAAATTTTTTACTTTTAAATCAAGCAGAGGGAAAATTTGGATTTTAAAATGTATGGCAAGTGTGTGTTGGAAAAAATCTTGTTCCTTCAAAGAGCTTTATGGTCTGTTAGCTGTGAAATTACACTTTTATTATATAACATGTGAATAACACACACACACAAAGAAGAACACTAAACAAAAAAATAACCCCCCCCAAAAAGACAAGAGACCCTGCACACACACACCCCGTTAGTAATAAGCTTTGTCAAGTGAGGCCTTGGAAGGCTCCTGGAACCTCTCTCCCGGGATGATGGAAGAAAGGTGTGTTACATCCCTTACCCTAAAGCAGGGACCAAAGCGGCAAAGAACTGAGAGCTTTTTTTCTGTAGAAAGTAATAAAGGGCCGTATATCACCTGAGTAGCCAGGATAATTAAACTGCTGCATTTTGCTCTAATGACTGGAGGGGGGAGGAGATGCTTTTGAGCTCTTGTGTGTTTCGTTTTTCACCAAAACAATCTGGCAACGAAAAAAGAGGGCCGATGTGAGTGCACAGCTCAGTTATGAAATCCCCCTTCTCCCTTGAGATGAAGATTCCCGCAGGGCTGCCAGTAAATCCTTCACGCTTCGCAGCGCGTCCTTGAGAGCACGAACAGCAAGCGTGCTCGGCTTTCGGCGAACATGAGAAGCCAACGTAGCACCGAAGGAGCAGAACCACGTCCCGGAGCACCCCGACCGCACCCGGGGGGGGCAGGGCCTCCTCTGCCTCCCGCAGCCGCCGCGGGCGGGCCCGGCGGTGCCTCCCGCGGCTTTGCCGCCGTGCCCGGACTGATTGGCGGAGGGAGGCTCCGGTCCCACCCGCCAGAGGCGGGCACAGGGGACCTGCCCCGCAGGGCGCTTCCAGCTGTCCTGGGAGCTGGGGCAGTGTATGGGGTGGGAGGGTGCCTGGGCAGCCGGACGGCATTTCTTAGCGCCGGCGAGGGGCGTGGGAAAAAGGGGTGAGGGAAACCTTTCCTTGTCTAGCCGAGGGGACCCAGTAGCAGCATCTCCCCGGGGGTGAACGGCAGCGCCAGTGTATGCGTCCGGCGGGTGGAGGGGTGCTGGGGCGGAAGCGCGACGGAGAGGAGCGAGGGCACAGGAAAGTGATGAGAAGTTGAGGGAGGACGGAGCCAGGTTGCTCTCTCCTCGGCCCGCGCCGCAGGGACAAGCCCAGCCCCACAGCAGGTGCAGCAGAGCCCGGGCGGAGAGGACAGGCGGGCCCGGCGCTCCCGGCGCCGCAGCAGGGGGGGAGCAGAGCCTCAGACCGGGCCGGACAGATCCGCACAGCCCCCGCGCCCGCTTGATTGAAGGAAAAAAGCGGCAAACGGAGCGCCAAGCAGTGGCAAGCAGATCGCTCCCCTCTTCATCTCGTTACCAGAGGAAACGACGCGGAGAAACGGCCCTGAAGGGAAAGCGGTGAGGGAGCTCGGGAATAACCCCTGAGGGCAGTAGGGGAGGAGGGCGAGGAGGTCCCGGCTCCGCCGACCCCCTCTGAAGCGGCGAGGTGCGGAGGGTCCCTGTCCGGGGTGGGAAGCTCTCGTTTCACCTTGCTGCTTTTTGCAGTTTCGTTCCTTCCTCCTTCCCTCCTGTAACGTATAAGGAAGCTCGGGGTTCCTTTCATCACCTCGTGGCGGGGGGCCTGGAGGAAAGGGTGGGGTGGGAGGAGGGAGAGCGATGGCGGGGCGGGGGGGGAGCCGCGGACTTGACCAGAAAGAAGCCGCAGGGGAACAGGAGGCGGTGGCGTTGCGGTGTCCCTGAGTGAGGGGACAGTGTGACCTGAGAGCGGGAGGGGGAAGAGCGCCGCGTCCTTACGGAGTGCTGAGGGACGTCATTTTTAGGCGAAAAGTCCCCTTTTCCTGCCCTTATACTGAGGTGAGCTCGTACTGGTGCTGTGGGGTGAAGGGGGCTTTGGGGGCTGCAGGGCGTTCGACTGTCCCTAGGAGAAGGTTTCTGCACACCGGGCACCGCACCTGTGTGGCACGGCCTCTCGGGGTAGGTGGGAAGGAGTCGGGCGGTCTCTGGCTGGACACCCGCCGGCGCCGTAGAGGTGAGTGCCGGGGGTTTGTGGGGACGGTGCCGGGTCGCCCGGCGCTGGAGGTTGGGCCGCGCCCGGCAGGTGCGTGCTCTGCGCCTTGAGGAAGTTGAGTCGTGTGAGGAGGAGGGGGCCGCAGCGCTGTCACCGCCAAGGCGAACGTGCTGTGCCTCAGCTGAGGACCGGTACTTGGGAGAAGTTCGGGGGGGATGAAGCCGGCGGTGACCGTACGTGCCGGGAGGGCGCCGACCGTTGAGGGTGACCGTTGGGCGCGGCTGCCGCGTTACCTGGTGGCAGCCGGTAGCGGGAGGGGTGTGTGTGTGTTTGTGTGTGTGTTTGTGTGTGTGTTTGTGTGTGTGTTTGTGTGTGTGTTTGCATGTGTTTGCATGTGGGGGGGGCAGGTGCTGCCGCAGGCCTGGGGGTGGGAGGGCTGTGTTTCGGGCACCGGCTTTGGCTTGCTTCAGTCCGTCAGTCGGCTTTACGTTCTTCATTAATTGGAGCCTCCTACATTAATTGGAGAGGTTACTCGACCCTTTCGGTGCCGGCGTGAGGGGCTGTCGCCGACAGCCGTCGCACAAGTTATGTAAGTCGGTCAGCCACACTCTGTCCGTGGACGTCTGGGAAATACCCTGTTACCCGGCTGCACACGGGGACAGGTTTAACGTGAGAGACCTCGGTGTGAGTACTTGGCCTGGGACGGGTGTGGGGTGTTGCTGCGCTTTCCGTGAACGCGAACCAAGTTTCGATCAAAGCTGCCTTGCCTCTGAAGGAAGGATATTGCATAATTGCTGCTGTGCCTCCCCTGTGGACTTAAAAATAAGGGAAAACGGTTAAGCATAACCTTTAAAGGGGGATATGTCAATATACTTGTGGTATTTAAACAAATACTGAATGGGATCTTGTCTTTTTATGACTTTTTTTACATACTCGTTTTAGAACTGACTAAGAACTGATAGGAAATAATTAAAAATTGCACATCAAATCATTTGGCATGCTCATCAGAGTTGCCTGAGGATGAACAGCAGAGAGTAACTAATCGAGATCCTCGAAGGTCTTTCCTATCTCCCAAAGCAAATACCTTAAATACTACTTGAAGTTTTTATTACTACTTGAAGTAGTATTTATGCTTTTAATGTTATGACTAGATGACTTTGTTCTAGTATTAATTCACACAATATCACTTTTTTTCTAGACATTTATTCTAAAAATTGTCTTGTTTACATTTCATATCTAAAGCTGCCTGCCTGGTTTTCCAAACAATTATCATGCAAAGTCACTTACATATTTTTGTTGAGCTGGTTTTATAGCACCAACACAACGTAGTATGAAGTTAACTTCACATTTCCTTGTTTTTGTTCTTTTGTTTTGGTCTTTGATCCAAGCTGAACACTGGATACTGCAGTGTCTTTTTTTTCAAAACTATCTAGTTCATGTTAGAGTCTTATATTCTTTTGGATGGCTTTGATACTATTGTGAAAATGTTTGTTGAAATACAAGGAAATGAGTATGTGGCCTGAAATGCTTGCATTTTTTTACTTTTGCACAACATTTGCAATCAAATAAAGCTCTTTGTGAGAGGCAAGAAAATTTACATTGTCCTATGTGTCTAAGTATAGAGACTCTAAGCTGAGAGTCGTGTTGGAGTACGGTGTAAATGCCCCTTATATTTTATATTCTTGGTGTGCTCTAAGCATTCAGGTTGTTCTGAAGCAGGATATGGATGGAGAAACCTATGGGACTAACCAGGGCTTGAGGAGAGGATGTCTGAGACAATCCTGGCATCCTTATTCTGTACAGGGTGGTGTCACCTGAGCTCACTTGTGCTAGTGGAGTTGAGGCTAGCTGATTTATTACCAAAGTGGTAACAAAGCAATAGATTGTTTTCATGCTGTGATGGCAACTTCAGTGTAGTGAATGGCTACTACCTCTTGCAATTCATGAGCAGTCAGTGCAGCTACAGCTTGGGTTTGTCCTGTCATCAAGTCAGGACAGTGTCATAACTCCAGATTGGTAGGTACCCTGTGATAAACTTAGATATAGTTATTGTTGAGAGAAGCTGAAGGTAGCCAGAACTACCATGTTAATGAAATTTTAATGTCATGTTTATTGTATCTAGAACATTTCAGAAGCTGTTATCCATGCCAAACCGTTGGAATGGTAACTGTTAGTTCACTTGGCAGAACTGATTGGGTTAATAAGCAAGGGCCAAGGGCGCTGTGGATCATGACATTGTCTGATTACTTTGTGAAGAAAAAGTAAGAGACCCTGCCATAATTCTCCACTGTGTGTAATTTCTAACAAATTGACTAGATTGGTTTCTATCAATATGTTTTATTTACAGGAATGGGGGGGGTGGAGGAAACAAATTTATATATATATTTTTTTTTTTTATTTTTTTCCTGTGTGGTAGGTGTGTTCCTACATGTGCAGATATTGGGTTCAAAGGTAATGTGGTAAGTGTTGTCACCCATAAAACCATACCACCGAGTGTAGCTTTGCTTATGGCCTTTCCTGTACGTGTTCAGACTAGTATAGAAGGTGTCTGTTGCTGCAGCACTCCTACCACTTCAGAAGTGCTGCAATTAATTATACTAAACTGTAACAACAGTGCCTATCCTGACTCGATCATTTTTATATTGACCTTCCTGAGCATGAGCTATGCTATTTCTGACTTCAGCTACTGAGTATTTTATTACTCATCCCTATTTTCCTTTGGGTTTTCTGCTTTGGGATTTTTAAAGTGCTTCCTTCAAGTCACTGTTTTAGTCAGGTTTCTTCCTTTAGACTATTAGTATGTTTAATGTTTACTTCATCTTGGTTGAGTTCCTTGTTTGTTACTTACTAGAAAAATCACACTACAATATTAAAAGATATTTTTGTTTGTTGTGAGATCATATTCAGGGAGCATTTGAGAAATGCTCATGAAATGAAATACTAGGTCCTGACCCGTAACAGAAGTGCCTTTATTTCTGTTTAAGTATTAGACTGATAATTAAGAAGACAATAGGATTGTTGTTGAGAATGCTAATAGGTTAGAAGCAGCTGAAATAATCCATCTTTTATTGGGATTTTTATTCTTGAAAATTTTTCAGCTAGGTTTATCTTGGTTTGCTTTAGCAAGTACCTTTGGTAGAGCTCAAAGTGTTTGTGAGTGGGCGTTACAGAAGGCTGTTGCTCTGATGTTCCTGAAAGTAAAATACACCAGAACCATTCAATGTAACGCTCTGTCCGGAAATGTGTGGTGGTTTTTTCATTTCTCCCCTGCCCCAGAACTACTGTACTTGAAGTGAATTTCCATCACTTTTGACATGAGGTTGCTTTATCTCTTCGACAAAATATTGCTAGTATTTTATAACACTTAGGATGGATGTATCTTAAATGCTCAATGTGTGAGGTTCTTTTAATAGTCCATGTAGGATGATGTCTTTACATTGTCTTTAGCTTTGTGAAGAAAGCCTGTCAGGAGCTGGTCACTATTTTTCATTGCAAGTCTGTTAAAATATTTTCCTTCGCAGTTTTTATCGTCTAATTATATGTCTAAGTCTTGAACTGTTTAATGAGAAGGCCATTTTTAAGAAAAATAGCTACTAGTCCAGTTCAAAAAGATGCATTGCATATGGAAGTGTTTGTAAATGGAAAATATACCACCAAACTTCCTTTTTACAAACTAAATATAACAATTATTATTTAAAGGGTTTAAAAGACAATGTAGATAACTTTTCTAAATTTTACAGGTCAGAGTTGCAATAAGTAGTTATAACCACATTTGCTATGACAATTTCTCTTAAGGGACACAATTGTCATGCACGTAATTTTAATAAGAGAATAAGTGTAGCTTTCTTCTTTGGTATATGCTGTTCTTTTCTCCTATGAATTGGTGGCTCAACTAAATGAGAAAAGGAACTTAAGACTATTTTCCCTTCATACTCAACTACAGAAGGGAGGGTTAATGGGGAATCTTGGGTCACCTTCAGAATCTGAACGGAACTGGAAATGAGCCTTGATGCCCTGCTTGAAACATTCTGCTTTTAAAAAATGAAGTGTTATAAAGGTTGTCTCTCAGCGTACTTCAGGGTAGACAGCAGTGTGAACATCAAAAGTGGAGTACCTTCTGAGTTCCTTAATTTAAGGCATATTTCATTAGAGAAATTGTTTTCACCCATACATCAACACCAGTGCTAAAAATTATTTCATTTGCTGCACGTGAGGATTGAGTGCAGCTCTGTAGCACAACCTTCAGCATTAAATTCTGAAATTCAAGGCTTTAGGGGCGAGGATACTGATAAAAATGCAGTTACACAAGTTGATTTTGGAAATTCCCCCCCCTGAAGTTACTTGGCTTAAGTCAAATGATTAAGGCTTTATAATTTAGTGCCAAGAACACAAAATACCAAAATAAAGGTATTTTTAAATGAACTGTGAAAAAAAAAGTGGCTGGTATGCACGTGCTGTTATTTACTTGCCTTTAACTTTTGAGGGCATCGTTGTCGTCTCCAATTAAATAATATGAGAAATTCTCAAATTCTGGTGACAGGTATTTCTTAGTTTACACTAGGAACAGAATCAAAGAAGCATATATTTCTGAACGGAATCTGGTTTATAAACTAGAATTTTGTCCTGAATACTGCTTAATGGCATATAGATGTGCAGCTTGCTTCTGAGGGGAAGTGGGAAGTGTGGCTGAGGAGCCCACTGTGGCTGTCAGATCCAGCAGTGTAGCAGAATGTGCTTTCTGCAGCCTGCTGTGCCTGGAGACGGAATCTGCTCTTCTGAAAGCAGTTGTACATAGCTCCTGTTGGCTTCACCTGGCACTGAACTGACTGAGAATGCAGATTAACTTATTGCTTTGAATCAGTTTTATTTTGTAGAAAATAAAGTTCTTCCTTCCCCTTCCTCCCACAGTTTGATTAAATATTTTTGTCTAAGATGAAACATGGGAAATAGATGTAAGCAAACAGTATAAACATAAGAGCTGTTGTGCCAAGTACATAAACTTTTTGTGCTGCTGAAAGTTATATAATGAATTATTCTTTCAAGCGAGCCCTTAATTTTTCTCCCTTCTTGCTTTAACTGTTACTGAGCTGTGGTAATAGTCTGCCTTGTATTTGTTACAGATTAATGAAATTTAGTGCTTTCTTTAATGGGATAGTTGTTAGTGAATGTAGATACTCCGTGCAAGTAGTTAAATGTTCGTTTTGTAAGTTTGCTTGGGAAGCCAGTTCTGCCAACTTACCATAATGTAAACAGGTGCTTTAAATATAGTATGGGTGTGCTGAGATGTTCAACTTGGACCTTGGCAGTATCTTTCTGAAGCGCTCTGTTGACTAGAAGGCTGCTGCTGGTGAAGAGCTTGCAGATGATGTTTGGCTTGGGGCAGTACTCAGGATAGAGTGTGTGCTGCAGGCAGCACTGCCTCAGCAGGGGTTTTCCTTGGGAAGAATAAAGGGTTAACTAGCTCTAGTGCCTGCAGAGTTAGCAGGTCAGAAATGTTGCATAGAAACATCTCTGGAAGGTCTTGTACAAATTTTCACTTAATACAGAGTTGTTGGCAACTTAAGATCAGGTCAGCTGTGTCTCTTTTTTGTTGAAGTCCTTTTTATCATTCCTGCTGGAAGCCTGCTGTGCTGGTTCTTCATGAAGTGAGCTACAGACCGTGTGAGTCTTGCTGCTGCTCCATACCTTGCTGGCAAACCAGATCTCCATTATCTTCATCTCTTTTCTAGGTTTCTGTGCTGTTAGGCCTCTTACGCTTCTAGCCTCAACTTGGAGGAGACTGTCCCAATGGTCTATATAAAACTTACACACCAGTGTATTTTAAATACTGAGAAAGAGATTTGTGGGACAGTTAGACCCTGTATTAAGCCTGGTCCTTGGGAGAATGGGATTTCTTGTTCCTGGGTTCAAAGAAACTGAATTTTGAGATGTGTATGTTGATATGTATGGTGTTTGGTCTCCAGGCAGAGAAGTTTCTCCCAAGAAATCAAGCATGAAATGCTTATGGGAAGTTTTGTTTACACATTTTTCTTCACAGCAGTTTAAAGTAGAAAATTTCAGTTGGTTTTCAGTAACATGACTAGATTGTTTGGGACATCTATGGCTTGTGGGGCCTCAAAGTCTGTAATTATGAGCTGTTGGTCTGAGTCCTGTGAGGGCTTGTGTGGAAACTTGCCCAAGGACTGTCAAAGTCATGAATCTTGTCTGATGTACAATGTGTCAAATTTAAGTGTAACCTGAAGCTGCCATATTTCTTTAACCATTCATAGTAACGAATCTTTATGCTTTGTGATACTTTGATAATTTTTTTTTCTGATGGATCAATTAGCTTTATTTTCATGAAATTGCACTCTAGAAGATAGGAGTATTCCAAATAATTTAATCTCAGACTACATCTTTTTACTGAAGTCAATGTTGCATTAAGCTATTTACTAATGAAATAACTTGGGAGCTCATGCAGGACTGTAGTTAGGAGAACATATTTCTGTTATAAACCTCCATTAAATATTTATTATTACATAGTAATATTGTTCATAAATTTTTTTGTTGCTGTCTAGAATTGGAGGAAGGCCTCATCTCTTAGTTCGTTTTAGTCAGTAGGAACAAACATGTGCATATGTAGAAGCACTCGCTATGGGGCTGGTTTATTTTTATTTTGGTTTTACTCCCAAATCATCCTCCTAGAGCTGTGATACATCTTTATTTTGACTTTCTGCAACCTTTGACTTTCTGCAAACCTATGTGGTTTTTTTGCTTAATATTTTTAAATTAGTAAGTGTACTTAAGTCTCAAATTGCTTTGAAAATCCCCAAACCCTATCATTAGACCCTTTTCTGAAATTATAATCCAGTTTTAGTCAACTACTGATTACTACGTATTGGCAGGAAGCTTCTGTGCATTTAAAAATCTTTATGCAGCTACTCCAGAAAACCCTTGTCTTAAATCTTACTGGAATGTAGGCTGCATCTTTTAGAGGGTTCCTGAATTGATTTCTGCCCCCTTTTCCTTTGGTAAGTGATGTGGTCTTGCTGTTAAAATCAGAGCTGAAGGATTAAACTGCATAGAGAGAAAAGTTACAGACAGTACTATAATCCTCATTTTAACAACTGAATTCTGCTAGAAGGTTGTTTAGAGAAAACACAAATCTGAAAGAAAAAGACAATTTACTTGAAATTTACAGGTAGGGTTTTGGTTTTTTTTTTTTAAATAGTACCTAATGACAAACAGACTGAACAAGCTGAATATTTGAGTGTATTGTTGTGGTACACAGTCTTGAGCAATTCAGTTGTTTTAGTTGAACTAAATAAAAGCAAAAAGAAAAAAAAGTTGAAATATTTTACCTTTGAATAAAGTTGTATTTTCCATTGCAGAAACTATAGTTTCCCTTGTGATTCTGTTTGTATGGCTTGTTAAAATATAGCTGTTTGCTATAGGATGGAGTTAGAAACTGAACAAAGAAATTCATTCAATGTTTCTAGGTGTCATGTGATGGCATGACCAGGGAGAGAGCTTGTACCAAGCTGAATCTATCTGGAGTCAAAAATAAAGTATCCCCCCAACAGTTATTTAAGTTAAAATAAAACTTGTTTAAGTTTAAAACTGATATTGTTTCAAATCCTGAGGTTCATTCATAAGGCAAAATTCATGCTTGTGTGATGGTAGAATATAACTGTAGGCTACATTTATTGCACCAACATATTAAAGCTTACTGCAAAGTTGTGCTCTGCAATTTCTTCTGGCCCATTCTTTGAAGAGTCATCTTATCAAAAGAGAATCTGTCACTGATGAAAGTGCTTAAACTAATGTAGAATCAGCATTTTTCTTTTTTTCTTTTTGGTACTTCATTCAACTTGTACTTCAATCTTGTCCTTTGATGCTGGTGTGGAAGAGAACGCTTCCTGGGCAGCTTCCACCCCTCTGTGGTGGCATCCATCAGCTGCTGCAGCACTTGTGTCCCCTGCTCTTTGCGGGGAGATGGTTTCCTTCTTTTGGGTTCTGCTCTTACTCCTGTAACTTTTGTGTCAGCGAGATGCAGAGTAAAGGTCTCCAGAAGTTGAGGGGACTCTGTCAAGGGACTTCTGTGTTGGTGCCAAACTACTCTCTCTTCTGTAAAAACATTGTATCTGTGAGGAAGACGTATAGCTTCTCAGGAAATAATTTCACATTGTTTTAAATGAACCAGACAAAACTCTCCACAAGGAATGAATTTGTCTCCTTTTCTAGTAAGATGGCTTTTCCTGTTCTGTGTAGTCAGCATTTATCTTTCCAAAGTAGTGGGGGTGCAGTAACCACAGGCAGCACGACAGAAGCATGGCAGAGCACCAATGTGGAGAGATCCAGGTTACTTGCACAGGGGGACTGCATTTTGTTGAAGGTGCACAGGTTTTGGAGCAGGTTTTTGTTTCACAGGTTTCTGTATTGCACTTCCTTTCTGTCCTGAGTTCCAGGACCATGTAAGCTCTGTTGCAACATCAAATGAATGCGTGGTCAGCTTGAAGAAGCACAGCCCGACCCGAGCAGTTTCAGGGATATGTGTCTGCACCATCTCCCCCTGCTCCCCGTCGGGGGGATACAGTGCTGGGAGCCTGTTCTGGTCTCACTGTCATGCTTTGGACCCAGGCCAGCAGCAGGAAGGACAGAATGTTTCTTCATGCAGTGTTTCTAGGTCTGGCTAAGCTTTTCATGGTGCTTGGCTTGACCAAAACACTGATAGTTTAGTATTTGAAAATGCTGATCCCCACTATGTGAGGTAAAAGATTTACAGATATAAAGATCTTAAAATACTCTGTTTGTATTGCCCAGTGCACAGCAAGACAAAAGAGAATGTGCTGTTCTTGCCCTTTTTACTTTTGTTCGGGATGCTAAAACATATTTTTTAGGTAGTTTGAGTTTTTTAACTTAATTTATCTGGTAGGAATGTAAAGATTAGTATTTCATGGGGTGTAAAATCTTCATGGAACTCACTTCCATTAAGTTTGGTAGGCTGAATCTTGAAAATCATGGAATCATAGAATATGAGGTTAGAAGGGACCTCGAGGATCACCTGGCTCAACCTTTCTTGGGGAAAAAAGCACAGTCTAGAGTTTTGCCCAGCACTTTGTCCAAGTAAATCTCTAAAGGGGATACTGGTACAATAGTGGCATTCAAAGTACACATTTTTAACTGAATACTGTTTGCTCAGATCTAGAGCACAGAGTGTTAAGAAGTGTAAGTTGTGTGAAGAGAAATGAACCTTTTCCCTCCTATAGTATGCTTCATGTTACAAAAGCATTTAATTAGACCATAATCCTTTACCCTCAGGTAAATCTCTTCTTGACTGATACTGTCAGTACTGCAATATTAGTACACCAAAGTATGTGGGCCTTGCTTTGGCTTTAAGTGACATCAATTAAAAAATTAAAATAGAAGGTGATCTTTGTAAGTCTTCAAGGTTTAAAAATGTAATTAATTTAATCTTTTCACAAGGTTAGGATTGTTTTCCATAACTATGAAGACTTTTAAACCAGTTCATTCAGAAAGCTGGGGCAAAGTGTTAGCAAGAAGTTACAGCTCTGTAAGTTGCCATAAATCCATTGTAACAGGATGTTGTCTTGTATAAGAGTTCTATTTCTGTATAACTTCTTAAAGCTCTATCTGCTAGTGTATCTCTTGAAAATGTTTATTGACTCTAAAATCTATTTATTAAAAGAGAAATACCTCATCAACCTTTCTACCTCCTGAGGAAGAATTTTAAAAATATTTTTTTCCATAACTCTCAAGTACAAAAGCTTAAGTAAAACCCTTCAGTGTTGAATAAAATCTTTTAAACACACACACACATACACAAAGCTTTTAGTAAAAGGGGTTTCATAAATTGCATATCCTTTTGACTTCCTCTTGGCTCTCTGCTGTTCACATAACTGATGAGTAAGTCTCTTACAGATGATTTCAGTGACATTGTAATCTTCAGCTTTTTTCTCTATGGATGTGATATTCTTGTACTCAGTGAAACACTTCAGTCATTTGATAGAAGAACGTAATTGTTGTTCAAGAAACTGTACAAAGTAAACATAAAAGCCTGCCCTTGTTTAGTAAGAAATACATGTGGGTAATTTCTACTAATTTCTTAATTTTGTTGAAACAGGACCCTGTAGTTGAAAGCTAAATCTTGCCACTTACCTAAATGATTGCAACATGATTCAGTCATAGCATGTCCTACCTCAGCAATTAGTAAAAAAATGTTATAGGAGGAGCTTAACATAAACCCAAAGGTTGTGCAAGTTCTGTCATCAGAGTCTCTTCTTATATAATGTAGTAGTTTGCTGCTCCAAGTCTCTGCATTCACACATTTGTGATGCTTTCATCTGTTTTACAGCACATGGGTTGTGTAGTAGCAACTACTTTGTAATCTTAAAGTTTGCTGCCTGAAGTCAGCAGGCCTGATTCACCCTAATGCTCCTAAAGGATTATGGAGTAGTATTTCCTACTGCCTACAGAATACATGCAGTACAGTAAACAGTATTATTGGTTAAGAACGTATTTGACAGTTGCCAGAATAAAGGGTTTAGAAGTCACTTTGTACTTTGAGCTTAGAAGAACATGGCCTTTTTTACTGTCATCTATTATAATGCTAATTAAAATCTTCCTGTGTCAGATAATTTGATCATCATTTGAGATTCGCTGTTCTACATAATTTGGTCTGTAGATTTCATCACATAAGTAGCATTTACTCAGAACACATAACAGCCTAACTGTGCTTGGCAAAAAATACTGATGTGGACTGGTATTAAATTTTCAAATATTTGGAGGAAACTTGAAAAATTACTTGTATTATTTCAAGAGATGTTTGAAGGGCATCACAAATAGAAAGACTTCCCCATTTTTGAGTCAGTGTACTACATTTAATACCAGGTGCTTACATATGGCTGATAAAGCTAAGATTTGTTTTGGGTACTTGTATTTTTATCACTGAATCATCCTGTAAGCAATGATAGAGAATGTTTTATTTGTCTTGGAATATTTTCTTCCTCTTTCAGCTTTTTATTTTAAGTGCTTTTTGTTAGTCATTCCATGCTATCTTAGGCTTGATAAAATGCTTTGCTTACAGAGCCAATGGACATGCAACCAGTGGTGTAGGGCTTGGTTGTATTTGTTTAACTGAAATGTTTACAAGCTTGTGAAGGTTGGATACCATGCTTTATCGATAAAACTGTGTTTAATAACAGCTAAAGCAAACAGATTTGCACATAAAATAAGTCAAAGCCAATGGGATTTTGAGTAGGCATGTCAGAACTGGGGCTTCAGTACATCGGGTAACATGGATAACATCAGGTAACAATCTGATCTCTCTTTTTTTTTTCTTCTCTTCCATGCTTCCTTTTTATTATTGTTATTAGTAAACCATAGCTATTAGCTGCTTATGTGCTTGTCAGAGGGAGTTCAGTGTTGTTCTTGTCATATTTTTGACCACTTATTTCTTCTTATGGCTACAATTCTTTCTCTTTTAGAAAAAATAAATCCATTACAAATGTTTACCTGTGGTAAATACTGCTATTGGGCATGGTAAGGTGGGATTGGCTGATGAGGTGATACTGCACTGCTTCTGGATCTGTTTTTATGGATCCTGACCTTGGATGGAGACAGGAGCAGGTGGAATAAAGTGATACGGAGTTTGGCTTGGTGAAAGAAAAGCAACTTGCTCAGCAGCAGCCCTGTCTGGAGCCACCATAAGCTGTTGTCATATCTAGCTGGTCATGATCCTCTCTCCTTTGTGGAACTTGCATCAGATTTGCAACTTCCATTTCAATAATTAATTTCTGGTAAAATGCACCTTTTTGATTTTGTTCAAAAAGGTTTTCTGTTTCTCTGCCCTTTTTTTTTTTTTTTTCCAGTTGACTCAAATTTTGGAGAGTTTACAGTTCTTAGAGTAGGGTTTGTGTTCTCCCATTTAAAACAGTTTTATGTAGAACTGACAGTAAAGAGAGCACAGTACTGTGAGCAAGATGAAGTAACTCCACGTTACCAGAGCTATGGTGGCAGTTTGCACTATGCACGGTTTATTGAAAGGCATAGAAATCTCTAATTTCTCTCCTTTTTGATAATTTTACTTCTGTGATGCATATAAATGGCTTTCAATCCAATTTGGTCACCTTGGTGTTAACCAGTACGCGTGCTTGTTTTTGCAGAGGTGGAAGTCTAGTTGGTAAGGCTGCTCCTTTTAATGTGTGCTGGTATCTGTTAAAAATGTAATGAGTAATTTGAGCCCTTTGGATGAGGTGAAAGTGATTAGCAGCTGTAAAGATTGTTCCTTTGCTATCCGTACAGGGTTGCCCCTAAGAATGAAGGACACCTTTCTGTGGCATAAGTCCTGATATTCCAATCAAAACACTTGGGTAAACTTAGCAAATCTAAAGAAGGGTTGAAAGGAAGGGTAGACCTTTAAAAAGTTAATAGTATCACTGAACTTGAGATCCATAAAACCTCATTTTTGGCTGTAGAAGTCAGGAGCATTGTCTTACTAGTGAATAAAAGGAACTCTTTTTATATCATTTACGTTCTTAAGAACTGTTTACTTTTTGGAGAAGTGATAAATATTTGCAGTTTTGACTCAAGATGAGCTGTTCATGGAAGTTTTTGAGAGCCTCTTCTGCTTCTGGATCTTCCTACAGTGTACGAAGACACTGACAATGGTATTGCTGGCTTGAAAAGGCTCAAATCTCACAGAAATAACCAACACCGTTCTAATGGGAGTTGTACCTGTTTATGGCAGGGGAGGTTGGAACTAGATGGTCTTTAGGGTCCCTTCTGGTCCTAACCATTCTAGGATTCAAAAAAAGTAGGTTGGGAACCAGTGCTATAAAGCAAAGTAAAACCTAACATGCCTGTACACTTTAATTACAGCACAATTAGCAGATTGTTAAGGATGGACAATAAATCTAGTCTTGGATATGTATTCTAGTACTATAATTGACTGTGATGTAAATTATCATCTAATTATTTAAAAAGTGTTTTAAGACTGAAATACAACCGAAGCATTCAGTTTTATCTTAAAGTTTAAGACTTTTTCAAATAATATATACAAGTGTAAACGTCTTTTGGTTTCTTTCTGTGTTGCCCAATTTTCAAACAACTAGCTTTTGTGAACAATAGGAGGAAAGGATATTTCCATTTTTTTCTCTGAAAGTCAGTAATTTCTGTGTAGTAACACTTCTTGTTCTAGATCCCTGCTTGGTCTTTCTCATTGCATGGAAAAACTCTTCTTTGAAAGAATACATCAGTGTTTAGGATTGTTCAGACTAGCTGAAAACAATTCCTCTAGCAGTCTTCTGTGAATTTACTTGGTTTTCTGTAACACACCTTGACTTGTACTTTCACTTTCATCTGAAAAAAACCCCAAAACTTTTAGGTTGTTAACTTTACTAGAAGCCGTTGGAATAGGTTTAATGTTTAACCTCTTGGTATTTCTTTAATCTTTAACTTGCTGCACTCCAATAGTTGAATTCTTTACAGAGTGGTTTCCCTTGTACAAAGCCACTCTGAATACTTTTTTTTTTCATTGTACCCAGTTTTGCTTTTAGGGCTTTTTGGCTGAAAGTAGTAATGGTGTCGATTCAGTGATAATTTTGTGGTGTGATTTCTATTTGTTTTATAGGTTTTTTTAAAATATTAGATTTTTTTTTTCTCCCTCTGTCATGAGAGGATGTGGAATACCAGCCCAGACACCAAAGCCATCTTATATAATGGAGGCAATTCTTAAGTGAAAGGACATAGGGTAAAGGTGGAAAATGGTTTTATGTTGTTTAACTATCTTGCAGAAATGTGTCATCCTGAGACTGCATCATTTTGCCTCTTTTCTGTCAGGACACTTAATCCTATTTCAGGCTCCTGCTATTCAGAAACAGGAAGCAGTTGCATTGGGTTTTGGTCCTTTTTATTTATTTTGGCAAGTGATTTATTCTGGGAGTTCATCTCTGCAGTATGTCTGGAAGTTACTAGGAGAAATCCTGTGCTGTGATTTTGGGGCTTCCATGTGGGCACCATCTTTAATTCTCCTCACCTCTGAAAATCCCCCTTTGTCTAATGCTGCTCATTGCTTACGAAGATGTGCTAAATCATTAATTCCCATTGAAACAGGCAAGCCTCTGAATCTCTCCCTGTTTTGGTGGAATTTCCCAAGCTTCTGGACAAGTTCATTGCTGAGGACAGTTAGACTGAAGGGGCATCTGGAGCTGAGCTTGCATAGTTGCATGTGGTTGCCCTGCTGATGGCATCAAGCACCAAGCACTTCCCCTCTCAGCTTCCAGTTTGCCAAATGGAAATTATACTCGTGATTAATTGGCTTATAAAGTGCTGTTACATACTGCCCTTGTTCCTGCCAAATACAAACCTTCCAGGCTCCCTGCTTCTGTCTGCCTGGGGGATGAAATTACGAGGCTTCATCCTGCAGGTTCCTGACAGAGGTTCAATATAAGGTCAATGTCATTTTTCTCAGTAAAAATACTACCTAATTAGCATTTTCCTAATAGCGTAATGTTTAGTATCTCTATGGCTTGGCAGGTCCTGTAGATATTTTTCTCGGTCTCTGTAGAAGATCCTTGCCTTGAAAAGGGGAGTTGTATAATTTTTTCAGCAGTAATGATTGTTTGCTCAGTTCTGAAGACACTGCAAGCTACAGACTCCCAGACCAGTGTATTACCTCCTGATGCTGACATACCACCAGAAAAGGAAAACTAATACTTAGTAGAATGATTGCAGTTAAACTGACAGATTTTCATGTTGGGTAGTCCTTTGGTAGTACCTTTGTAGAAAATAAAATATCCAATGCTTTTACAATTTAAAACATTGCTACTGTGTGAGGTAGGAGCTAGGAAGTGGAGCGGGACTGTCATCATCCCAGGGAAGCAGGGCTTTACTTCCCATGGCTTTTGGTGGCATGTGCATAATCACAGCTGTGGAAAATAGGCTTCAGGGCTAAGGATTTTATCTTGTGCTGTGCTCTGGGCCTGTGTCTGGTCAGGAGATCACAGTACTGCCTGATACACCTTCATCTGGCAACCTGTTGGATCATGTCCACCTTAGACACGTGGTACCTTTGATTTATACTGCTGCTAGAAATGTTAAATATTTCTCAGTTTCCCAATCCTACACCTCCATTTATGTCTTTTTAATATTGGTGTTGTTGACAGGAGTAATAACCAAAACTGTGGAAATGCTTATGGTATGGGAAGATATAATCAGTAATAGCTAATAGCTTTTTTCCAAGTTGTATTAATCGATTTTCTTGGGTACTTCTGCAGTTGCACAACCCTCTTTTACAACTCAAAACCTGCAAGTTTTATGGATGGAAGTGGGATAGTGAGCTGGGCTCTGTATTGGCATGCCTGTTGAACAGAAGCTCTGGGGAGGGCAGCTGAGCTCTGTGGGGTGCTGTGCTTTTCTAGAAACCCTCCAGTGAAAGCAAAGGGCTAAAGAAAAATAAATTTATTACCTTAATCTTTGAGAGGTAAGGTGCTTCCCACATAGTAAGAACGCTTTTTATAACTGTACTGGAGAGTGGCTAAGATTGCTGTTTAGTTCAATTTGACTGCTACTACTTGTTGAGAAGGAGATCTTTTAGGCTAATCTCCAACAGTCTAATTGAGGCAGCATAAAAAACCCCAAATAATCTCTCTCGATGTCAGGTCATTGTGCAGTGTAGGGAAGATTTCTTATGCCACTGGTAGTATTTGCAGTGAGTAATTTCCTCCCTCTTCTCCTGGAATGTTAAATCTAAAATTGAGCTCTGTGCCTAGAAACAGTGAAATCTGTGAGTGGTTCCCAGAATGCTTTGTAAGTCTGTGATTGTGGAGATTACAGTAATTATCTTTGTTTCTTCCTTGCTACTTGCCAGTGGGTACCATAAGGTTTTGCTGTGCATCTTCATACTTTGGGCTTTGTCTCAGGAAAAAAAAAACCATACTCTTCAAAAATGTGTCTCTACCTGGATCCATTTCTTGTGCACAAACTACTGCTGGTGATAATTAGTTTTAAATTGATAGATTTCTGTAAGTGATGGTTGCAAATCTCCTAGGCAGAGGCTAGCACTTTCT
Organism: Phaethornis superciliosus; assembly: GCA_023637945.1. Taxonomy (NCBI): domain Eukaryota; kingdom Metazoa; phylum Chordata; class Aves; order Apodiformes; family Trochilidae; genus Phaethornis; species Phaethornis superciliosus. The sequence goes on from JAJQWJ010000011.1 coordinate 10,693,043, forward strand.
GAAGATTAATGTGAAGGAGGGTTCAAAACCACTAAGAGAAATTTTTATGTGAGAAACATTATTTAATTAATAGTCAATGTACCTTGTAGAAATTTTCCAGTATTCTTTTGTCTTGGTGCATGCTTCTAAATGGTTCAAAGTCAACCCCCTTGCAGAAGCTGGAGCAGAAGAAAATTTGGCTATCTTTCAGAAAACTCACTATTACACAGTAAAAATACAAATCTGAGATGCTTTATTAATGGGCTGTTAACCCACATTACATTAAAAAAAATCAGAAACAAAGTCCTGGGAGGGATAAAGTCATAGAGAAGCTTTCTGGCATGCCCTCCATGTGCTTTCTAGTATGCTTTGCTTTCATCTGGTGCATTTAGCATGATATTGGCTTTATTCACCAAAACTTGGAGGGAGATAAAAGTATTTATTTGTTGGTATCACCTTTTTGCCAGATTTTGTTGACAGGACTTTCTACCCCAATGTGTCTAAAGAAACACATCACATGAATTTGCATGCCCTTTTAGGAGAGAAAAAAAATCTCATTAGCATATAAGAAAACCAAATGGCAGAAAATTTTATCCTTCAATTAGAATAGAGAGTTGCAGTTTGAAGAGGGTGTCTTGAAAGCCGCAGGTGACTATCAGCCAAGACCTTGTGTTAGAAATCCTCCTAACCATGTTAACAATAGTATGAAATATGGTGTTAGAAGTTCCAGTTGAGGGAGCAAGACTGAATTGTATTTGTAATAGTTATCTTCCCATGCACTGAAACTCACTGGTACTGCATCTTTTTGGTTGCATGTTTGAATAAATCTAGGATGTTAGCCTTTGAGTCTTTGAACTTAGCATCTTTCTTAGTCACTTATTATGATGATAGTAATGAAGTTGTGCTTTTAAAAATATAATCCTAAACATAGAAAGAGCTGCATTTCAGAGCAGACTTCTAGATTTTTCAGTTTTTGGATGTCATGTATGATTTGTAAGTGTCGCACGTGTTATTTCCATGGAGGGCAGCATCTTCATTGTCTCAGTTGGTTTTCCTGCCATTTAATGAGGGTGCCATCTGAGTATCTGTGTAGGAAGAAGTCTCTTGTCTAACGTTGATGCCAGATGAAAGGGGAAGGGAAAAGGCACATCTTTCTGGAAATCAAGCACTAAGGAATGCACTCTGAAGCTGAGTGTCTCACTAGTTCCCTGTGACCACTGCAAAGATCTCCTTGAAACTGGGAGATGTGATTAGCTTTCATGGAACAGCCACATAATAACTTTTCTTTTAAAATTCCCAGGTAGCATGTTTTCTGTTGATGTAATGCTTTTGTTTCTCATTTCAGCTATGAAGCCGTACGGTCCAGCTTTCGTTCTCCTGTGGAGTGCTGTCGGGATAGTGAGGGCTGCCAAAATCGTTGTTGTGCCGCCAATTATGTTTGAAAGCCATCTTTATATTTTCAAGACTCTGGCCTCTGCTTTGCATGACCAAGGTCACCAGACAGTGTTTCTCCTCTCTGAGGGCAGAGAGATTCCTCCATCTAATCACTATAGACTTCAGCGCTACCCAGGGATCTTTAACAGCAGCACCTCAGATGATTTTCTCCAGTCCAAGATGAGGAGTATCTTCTCTGGGAGACTGACAGCACTTGAACTGTTCGATATCCTGGACCACTATTCCAAGAACTGTGACATGATTGTTGGCAACCGGAACCTTATGCATGCCCTGAAACAGCAAAAATTTGACCTGCTCCTGGTAGATCCCAACGAGATGTGTGGATTTGTTATAGCTCATCTTTTAGGGGTTAAGTATGCAGTCTTCTCCACTGGCCTCTGGTATCCAGCAGAAGTGGGTGCTCCAGCTCCGCTCTCTTATGTTCCAGAATTTAACTCACTGCTTACAGATCACATGAACCTATTTGAGAGGATTAAAAATACTTTTGTTTATCTTATTTCAAGATTTGGAGTCAGTTTTTTGGTTCTGCCAAAATATGAAAGGATAATGCAGAAATACAAGGTTCTGCCAGAACGGTCCATGTATGACTTAGTTCATGGATCCAGCCTGTGGATGCTTTGTACTGATGTAGCACTGGAGTTTCCAAGACCTACGCTACCCAATGTTGTTTATGTGGGAGGAATTCTAACCAAACCGGCCAGCCCTCTGCCAGAAGTAAGGTTTGCTGAGCTTTAAAGTAATTTTTGTGGTATCTGGATGACCTCATACAATGAGTGTCAGTTTATAAAAGTGATTTTCAAATGGGATCTGGTGTCTTTTGTTGTTGCCTGGTGAAATATACTTTTGAAGTCACTGTAAGTAGCTTGGGGTGGTGGTGAGGGGAACTAGCAGACAAACTCATCAAAATGAGTTTTTGGTGGTTGCAAGAAGTATTTTGCTTTTGAGTGAAGTGCTTATTGGTACAGTGGAGAAAAAAAAATAATGCAAACTATCATGGGAATTACATTAGTAGCTTTTAACCAACTATGGGAAATGTTGGTTGGGAAATGTTGTTGGGAAGGAGAACAGATTAATTTTTCTTACACTTTAAGGAATCCTGCTGATAGATTGTAATATCTAATTTCATGGTATTAGTGTTTTTATGGAGAGCACACTTTCCCTTGGTGTTTGGTAGGTTAAACTGTCTTTTAAACTGGGTGTATATAAGCATGAAGAAACTGTTTATAGGCCAAGAAATTTACATGAGTTGACTTAAATGGTACTACTGTACTCCGATACCAATTTTTACTGTGCACTCACTGGCCATCAGGTGTTAAACTTCAGATTGAAACAGTGATAGTGACTGGATTGATTCCAGAAATCCTGACTGCACAGATTAATAATTAATTTTGATTACTGACAATGTGATCTTTGATACCCGATATCCAAGAATACCTCTGTTCAGCAACACAATGGTGAGTAACAGGCAGAACAAAATTTCACAGAAAACTGGGCCATTTACACTTCTATTTCTGGATAAGTAAGCAAATACATCTTGAATTTGAGAGGATTATTGATGGATGCTTCTGGCTGGGTGATAAATAGGTGGACTGGCAGTGCTCAACAATTAACTGCTAAAAATGCCTAATTCAAGTCTTTGCTTTTTGCATGAAAACTGGCAGGCCCCCTTTTCATCTGTTTTAACCTGAAAACTGGTCATGGAAAACTGGAAGATTTTTATTCTTCACCCTCTTGGTAGTGTCTTGACTTAGCAGTACTTTTATTTTCACCAACTCAGAAAACATCAGAAAATTCTTTTATTGGGACTGCAGGATGCTGAGTGCTGAGCCAATTTGCTCATCGTTTTTTTCCTCCCACGTTAAACTTTAAATGTGTCTGAGCTGAATGAGAACAGGCACTTGGATCGTACTCTGAACATGTGGTTAGACCCCAACATGTACTGTGGTCTGTTCTGCAAGGTGTCATCAGAGATGACCATAACAGTGCTGCTTCTAACTGGTTCTTCCTCTATTCAGATTACTGTCTTTGGAAAGGGTCAGGCTACAGAGATATCAATAAAGCAGACTAAAGGTAGTCCTGAGCTGTCTAACCAAAGTTCAGCCCTATTCTCTCCTGAAAAAACCTTGATAGCTGGATTGAGGTTCAGTTCTTCATTTTCCAAAGCAGTATGTTCTTGTTCTGTGAGAAGAAAATTGTCTGTCTTGTGTGGTAAATTTGGGCACATCAACATTGTCTCTTTTTTGTCTCTGCAGATTGGTCTTTAGGGTAAAAAAAAGTTGTCCTTGAAACTAAATACTTTCTTTGCTATAAAACTGAGTGGAAGAAAATGGAAGGAGTAGTTTTATTTAAGTGTTTTGCTGTAGGGATGTATGTGTATAGAGATACATATTTGTACGTACACACACACACACACACACACATATATATATATATATATATATATATTTGGAGCCTTTTGAGAACATGTTCTCTGTACTTTCTACATTTACTCTGGAACCGTAGCTGTTAACCTGTTAGAGTATCTTATGATCCAAGAAGGTGGAACAATAAGTAAAATGTTAAATATAACCAGACAGACAGTGACCTTGAAATAGAAATGTATTGAAAATAGACCTGTAGTTAGAGGACATGCTGACAAATACTTATTATAGTGGGAGTGGGGGGAAACTCAGACTGTAATTATTTGTGAACTGAGACATTATTCATCTTAATTTTTGTTGGGCAATTCATTCTTTCAATGTTCTAAGTGTGTAATTTGATGAAATGTGAGAGACGTAGTGAATATGTTCATCTTTTATCGTGCATTTTATCCATGCCTAAGATATTATGATTAAGCCACTGTAGTATGCATTGTAGGCAAGCTACTGGGCAATCACTTTGGTTTTACACAACAGTTAGGTTAAATTGGTAACTATCACTGTATTCTGGCAGATTAAAATTGGACAGGTAGCACTGCTCCTGCTTTCAGCTATTGCTGCATCTTGAAGGCAGAAGCCTTCGCTACTTAATTTTCTGCACCTTGTAGCCTGGTGCATTAAAGTAGCCAGAAGCAGAGCTGGTTTGGAGATGGTGATGCTTCAGGAGCCATCTCATAAACAAAAGCAATGTTGTTGTCTGGAGATGATCATCAGAAAAGAGAGGGTTGTGTGGTGGGAAGTCTTTAAGCTACTATTATAAGCCATTCAGGACTTACATTATCCAAAATTGTTTATAAGTAGACTGAGAGTCCACTTTTTCTGATAAAGTATTCAAGGGGAAAAAAAAAAATTTTTTTTTTTTTTTTTTTTTTTTTTTTTTTTTTTTTTTTTTTTTTTTCCCCCAAGTCCAAAATACTTGCTCAGCACAAAAAAATACCCAGTCACCTCAGCAGTAGAACTGCTGCTTTGTAAGCAAGAGTTTAGGGTCTGGGGGAATGAAAAAGGAAGAAAGTAGTTTGTGTAACCAAATCAGAATTACTATACATAACTGAAATGCTGTAGTTTTCTGCTGATAGGTAATATCTTAAAAAGAGAAGGCAGAGACTAATCAGCAATCAAGCAGACACAAAGGTCGGGGCCTTTTAAATTGTTACGAGATGGCTGCTGTTTAATTCTAGGGGATGTGGTAGCTCTGTTTAGTGGTTGCTTGGAACCTGCATGTGTGTCTTCCTTAAAGAGAAAAGTTAGAAAAGCACAGGTTTAAGGGTAGCATGTAGCAGGGGTTGCTGAGTATCTGTCATGTAACAGTACATGCGTGAGAGGAAACAAACCCAACTCTGCTTTGCTCTGTCCCTGCCCTATCTCTGCATCAGTATTTTGGGTCAGGAAAGTTAAAGGGTTTTGTAAATCCCCCAGTCATCCTCAGTGCATGCAGGTTCCCTTTAGAGAGTATTTTTTCTGCAGTAAACTAGATATATTTTGGAGGATGTTAAGTTGGAAGCTTTATTTCACCTGTGAACCAAATGCTTGCTGGTGTGACAGAAGACGTAAAGGTCTTTAGTAGTACTGATATTCTGGAGGGCTTTCAGTGGTGTGCTTCGGGGGTGGGGGGAGGGGGACGGTGGGGCTGCTCGGATCAGCGACCACAGTGGATGTAGCCAAAGTCAAGCTGCTGGAGTGTGCCCGGTGTAGGTGCAGAGTCCCCGCTGTGCTGGCACGGTGCTCAGGTGTAGGGCAGGCTGCGGTCCCTGCAGGGATGGGACGTTACCCGTGCATCCCCTGGGAAGGGAACTGGCCTTACCGGGCGTCTCCTCCTTACCCGGCACAGGTCAGCAGCAGCCGGCGGTGCTGTCAGCTCCTGCGGCGGTCGGGGTGCGGAGCTGCCGTGGAGCTCTACAGCAACTGCGGCTGCAGCGCTATGCAAGCCGCAAGCGTCTTGGGGTTGCAGCCTGCCCGGATGCCTCGGGCCGCCTTCGCCAAGCCCTCAGCCTCCTTTCTGCGCTCCCTCTGAACAGCGCTCTGAGGCCGGGCTGCGCTTGGCGCAGTGTCCCTCGGCGCGGTTGCAGTGCTCAGCGTGCTGAGGAGCGGGAGCCAAGAGCGAGCGAGGAGCCAGCGGGTCCTCTGGAGGTCATTCCTCTGCCCTGCTGCTGCGGGGCCTTGCGGCACGGCGCAGACAGCCGGGAGCTTTCTCCTTGGCGTAGCAGGGTTAGTCTTGTCCTTTACAGAGAGGCAGCATCAGTTTCAGTCAAGGACTGAAATTCTCCATGGTTTCGTCTTGTACTCTTCTGATCTCTGCTGCAGGTGGATGAAGTGGAGTGTAACTTGTGTCACTCTGGTGCACCGTGGTGGCAGGATCACTGCTTTGCAAAGCTCAGCATAGACAATAGGTAATACAGAGTTAAGTGATTTTCTGTGGCAGCTATGGTGTTATTTTTGCTTGACTTAGAATGTGCTCTTGCATAAATAGTATGCTGTGTAAGAGACAGCGAGGTGGTTTATGCAGCTGCCCCCATTACTGAATAAAATCTTAGATGCAGGTGGGAAAGACTCCAGGGTTTGTGTAGTTAACTCCAAAAAGAGTGTATTTTTGAATTGCATAGAGGGCAGTATCAGTGGCATTAGCCTTAAAAGATCAAAAGCTGGAGACAGATTGAATATCAAGTCTTTAAGGTCATTGCTGACTTAAACTATTAAGTGTCTGCTGTTACCTGGCAGTAGTTTCCAGATAACTGTCAGTGGCCATTAGGAGTGTAAAAAGCTCTTGCCTCTTTCTTATTATCCTTCTCTGGAGGGATCCTATGGAGCTGAATGAAGCTGGCATTTTAGAGTAATATGCATTTTAAAAACTATAGGGAAACTTCTGCTATGTTATTTCTGTCCTGTGACTAGGCTGATGAGTTGTCAGGCAATAATCAGCCTGATATATCCTTGAATCAGGATTTGGCTGCCTTGGGGAATACTGGATCCCTGGTGAGGGGGGAGAGAGAGAACAGTGGAAAGGAGCAGACATCTTCTCTGAAAGAAAAGCAGCTGAATAGTATTTCAGGTGGTCTCCTTTCTATCAAGTAGCTGATGATGTAGGGTTGTTAAGACATAGGTCACATCCTATTTTGTAAGCTGAGCTGCTTTTTTTCCACATATGCACAATTTTTAAACTTTCGTAACTACTACAGTGTGTTACACAATGCTCTGTTTCAACGCTGAGCTTGAGGTGGTGCTTTGGTCTGAATGCTATTTGGTTTTGATAGGAGTAGAGAAACAAATGACAGGGTTTTTTTTCTTAATTCTTCCCTACCTGAGTGAACTGAATTTATGCTGCATAGGAAGGCATTCATGTTTCAGAAGGTGTCCTCTGAGCCACAGCTGTCAACAAATAGTAATTACAGTAACTTACTCGCTCCACCCTGTAGATCTCTTATCTAGTCTTGTTATTATATAGATCTAGATCTATGTAACAAATTATTGACTTTGAAATATCTTCACTAAGAAGTCTTGTGTTTTCCTGAGTCTTCCTGGCAGTTTTATTCTAGGAGTGTGTATAGCTAGTACTGGTATTTCTAATTAGGTGGAAGAATAAAGGCACATTTTATTTCTTGTATATGATTTTTCTTTGTTCAAATCCAAGGGCATCATCTACAGACTCTTGCAGAGTGTAGCAGTAGATTTTTGTGCATGGCATAGCACCATAATCTTAATATTATTATTTAAGTATGGGGAATAGTTCTTGAGAGCTGTTTTGACAGTAGATTTCTGGTGATGTGAAGCAACTCTAAAGCTATTGTAAAACACATGTGGTTGTCAGCTGGGGAGGGAAAAAGTCTTTTAAGGATGATAGAGATCATGGGGCACTGTGTAAATTCTGTTCTGTACTATATGACTCTGTAATTTGGCTCTGAAATATCTGTTCAAATAAAGCTTCCCCCAACAATCCATCTTTTGATTCACAGGTAACCTTGCCTGAGCTCTTCAGGTCACAAAAGGGCCCTGGTTTTCAGTCTCAGATGCTCCCTTGGTGCTAGGTTCATCAACCATCTCTATATCCTATTTTTAATTCAGGAAGGCATGTGACTCAGCATCTACCTGTACTATGTAAGACATGGGGAGCGGGATGCAGGGCTGAGTTCAGAAGTCATTTAACTGTCTCCAATAAAACTTTCTCAGAAATGCAGTCCCTCCAAGCGCACGTGCCAAACATAAGCTGGCATAAAGTGATCTGATAAGTGAACACCAAAGCCTTTCAGCAAGCTTGTGCTTTCTATCAAAGAGAAAGGTTACTCGGTTCATAGTAGTATGAAGTACTTATTTCTTCTGTCTGAATGACTGTGTGTATTGTGAATGGAAAATACCAGATTGAGACCTTGAATGTTGCATAGGTCAGATTATGAAAGTTGAAAGCAACAGAAGGTATTTTACTATTTTTCTTTTTTTTACAAATAGGTAAGCATAAGCTACTTTTATAAATAGCTTTTCGGGTTTTAAATGCTTGTATTTGTATTAAAATACAAACCATCAAGATTTATTTACTTTTTTAATGTCCTCTGCTTTAACTGAGAATGTGACTTCCGAGATATTAAGACTGGCCTGTACTTAGGGCAAATAATAAGCTAGTATTTTTTCCATGTATTGCTTCCCTAGCATACTGGAGGATAATTTCTAACATTGTATAGAGAAATAGAACTTATTTCCAAAGGCATACTGTTTTCTGTAGTATTTGAAACATGCTTGAGTTTGAACACCATGACACTGGGATGTGTTCAAAGTATTAGGCAGCAAGCCTAATTAATAATATGAACTTAAAAAATAATCTTTGTATTCAAGCCAACTTTTCAGATGTCCTAGTTAGTAAAGGTTGCTTAAGCAAACTGGATAAACTTCTGGTTGGCTAATAATCTGCTGGAGCATTTCTGGATCCTGTGGCTAGGTTGGCATTAGGCAGCAGCTATTGTGTGGGGTGGTAAGGTGTCAGTGGCAGGGCCTTCAGGAGAAGATGAGGGCTTCTGAGGAAGAACTGAACGTGTGATGGATGGAGAGTAGAAGGAGCAGTCTCACACCTGCCCCCCTGCCCCAGTGTGAGTAGCTGAGCAGGTGGTATGTAACCTCTTCTGTGGTATGGTTGTAAGCAGCTCTTACCTGACCTTTTGAAGAGTGCTGGGAAAATCTGTATGTATGTGTATCTTCAGTTTCTCTGCCTAAAACAGCATCAGTCCTCTAAATAATACTTGGTGTTCAGTAATTTTTTTTAGTGCCCAGGTTCAGTGATGTACTTTAGTTAAGGTAGTCTGTAAAGTTTTCTTTCATAGCCCAGGTGAACAGTCGTGACAATGAGACTGCAGGTAATAACAGCCCCTTGAACAGAAGTTTTGTTGTTGACAGTATTGTCCTAATATTTATCCTAGGTTATCCTAATGTTGAGTGTTATCCTAATTACTCAATGTACACTGCTGTGGTGCTTTTTGCACAAAGGTGAGGAGGGACACACGTCAATGGGGCCTTCCTAAGGGCTTGAGTGTACTTCTGGTCATTCCAAAGAAGCGGAGGGAAGAGCAGAAGCAGAGATTAGACAGATCTTATTGAACAATGTGAGATCCTATCACTTAAATACAAGCTCAGAAGCCAGCTAATCTTAAGTTTATTAAGATGTTTAAAATAAATGCCTGTTCAAAATAAAGATTATATTAAATATATAAATATTATGTTGTTATTTATAAATATTAAAATGTGTTATTTATAAGTATAAACAAAAAGGAGGTAAGCTTTAGGGACAAAGAAATGCTATTTAATCTGAAATGATGAAGAACTTGCCATCATTAAATCAAAGCTGCAGGTTAGAATCGTATCTTCTACCATCCACAGAGCACAGTGTTGTAGTGGAACAATGAAAGACAAAATTTGCTACCTAAATTGGTGGCATATCCACATTTTTGTAACGTGGATTTATGGATAGTGCTGTATGTCTGTATCATTAGTGCAGAGGTCTGGATTTAAATTCAGTTTCATTTCAATTTTTTTCTTACCATATTTACTAAAATATAATTTGACCTGATGTTCTGTAGATGGAATAAGTAAAAATAGTCCCCATGCTTAAAACTGTCTATTCCTAACTGTTACCTGTACATCTTTTTTGCACATGTGCAGCTGCTGATTCTGTAAGAGGGATGGCAAAACCTTAATTTGCATTTACATTTAATAACCATACACTTTTCTTTGCGTGATTACAGTCATATGATGGGGCTTCATGCTTAGTGAATGGGTTTTTTTGGTATTTTTTGACAGAATATTGCCTCTGGGGCAACATCAACAAGGTTTTTAATTTGAATCCTGGATTTGAGGATACCTCTGCTGTACCTGCTACTCTCTGAAGTGATTTTAGTAACCTCTCTTGAAGGGCAAGCTTCTTATTTTCCACTACCTTCCATTCATTGGAAAGGCAAGGTTGCTTTCCCAGGGTGCTTGCCAAAGGTCCGGTGAGTAATGGATTTTTGACGAAGAGTGTTGCATCAGGGAAGTACTTGTGCGGCAGTTTTCTGGTTGACCTCTAGTTTTAGGTAGTCTGTGTTCTCAGAGGCTTCATTGGATATGCCTGTAACTCTAGAGAGGGCTGAGCTACAGGAGAAAAGACAAAGGCTTGTGGTACTGTATTTGTTACTTGTGTTTTTGAGTCTGAATTTCATTCCTCTTTAAAGTTAAATTGGCTTAAACTTTTCTTCCAGTACTTGATGTTAAAAAGGAAAAGGCAGGAGAGATCAGGCACAAGAAAAAACAACATTTTAAACATTGAAATGTTTCATAAGTCATGAAAGACATTTTTCACCCATTGCATTTTGATAATCCAAATATGCAATATATATAACAAATAATTAACCAGCCAGAAGATAAAGGAATTTAGTCTGATGTAGTCATCTGACTATGCCTTTTTGACTGCAGAGTATTGGTTTCAGAATTATCTTACTCTATGCTAATATAGACTACAAAATATGGAGGAATATTGTGAATGCTACCTTCATGGACTTTGTAAATGATAGATGTAATTAACAGAATGAGAATTGTCAGCTTCTTAATAATATGTGGTGCAGGCCAGCCATTGTCTGTATATTTGGGGAAGATAGAAAGCTTGTTGGGAGTTCACAAATACCCCACCTTTTCTATTTAGGTTTTAGAAGTTTGGGGTTGATTTCAGACAGCAGAATGAATGAAGGGAGAGGAGAGGGGGAGATAACATAGAAAATACATTTAGTTACAGGTTTACAACAGAAGGGAGGGTGGTGACCGACAGTGACTTGTACCAGAGGAAGAGAACAATTAACTTGCAATTAATTCAGAGGGATAAGGTGGGGTGGACAAGCACCTTGTCCTGGTTGGGAGCCAGCATGGTTGCTGTAATTGAACTGAATGAGCCTGATGATATGGAGAGAAACAAACCCTGATAAAATGGGATGAGCACACTTGTTTTGTGGCCATCACTTTTAAAAGGCAGGGATTTAATTAGTGGAAAAATACCCTTTGGCGTCTGACAGAGGCAGCATCCACTGCGGAGGTGTTGGGCTGAGCCAGCAGCAGGCAGTGGGATGTGTTGAGTCAGGGAGGTGCAAGCCACACTCTGCTTGGAGCAGTTGGGTCTTTGCTGTGCTTTGCTTGTTACATGTCCTTTGCTTGCTACAGCAAATTTAAAAAAGAACACACTTTTGTTTGTTAACTGGTTTACAAATCCATGACAATTAAAGATGAGCAGCATGTTTTGCCTAAAGGGATGGCATTTCTCTGGGTTTGCTGTAACCTGGTATGTTATTTTGACTTCCAGCTTATACCAGAGAACCATCTTTGTTCAGTGATAGTCAGGGTCATGTAATGACATCTGTATGACCTTTAACTGACAGTGATGAAACAGTTTAGTAAAATTTGAAATTAGGTTAAAAATGTATAAATAGAGCATTTAAATATTTCATGTGAAAGAAGTACTATTTAGGAGATTCCAGAAAAGTTAGGACACTAATAAAAATCATGTGTTTACCTTTCTGTTTGTTTATCAGTGAGTATCTTCTTTCTAAAGATCACTTCAGGTGGCTTCTTATTCATTTATTTTGAAATAGATCTTGTTTTATGTACTCTAAGCAGCATTTGGTAGAAGTAGTTGGATAATATGCCTGTGGTCTCCATTTGGGAGTGGTAGTTTGCAACCATATTCAAAGAACAGACATTTGTACTATCACACATTTGAATTGAGCAGCTGAACAGGGAAGTCTTCAGATATTAAACCCGGTTATGTTTGTATTTGTGTACTTTGTTTATCTGAAACAAAGCTCAGTATTAGGCACTACTGGTTACTGCCAGCTGGGTCCTCACTCTATAGTCACAGCTGTGCATTTAGCATCTAAGCCTGCTAAGAATAGCTGATTAGAAAATCAAACAGAACAAAGCTCACACAGTAGGGTTGGTACAATAACATTCCTGTCTGAGAATGGTAAAAAGATTTATTTCTCTCCCGCCTCCCCCCTCATGCCTATAGTACAGCATAGATCAATAAAGACTTATTCTCTCTGTGCAAGTACAGGGACAGCCTCAGAAAAAAAAAACTAGTACATATTCCAAAAACCTTCATTCTTCAGTAACATAGTGGCACTGACATCTTTGCTCATAGGAAAAGTCAGAAAAGAGAAGAAGGTGAGGTTGTATAGTGTCTGCTCTTGTGCAAAGCTTGGGTTGCAATGAACATTTATCCGTGTGGCAAAAGGAGAAGCTGGCTTAGGCAGCCTGAGAACAGTGTGTGTGGCAATCCTAAGGCAGCATCCTAAAAGAAAGCATGCAATTCTGAGAGGAATGAAATGGCCACAAGACCAGTCCACTTCTGTGTTGAAAGCTTTCTACCTAGGGAAGGAAGGGAATATTGTCTGTCTGACTGTCTTGTCCTTCTCTGAGCAAGTGCCATTACCTCCCTGTGAGACCTTAATTATCTCACACTAAGAGGGTTAAAAAGCCCTTCTGATGTGGAACATGGTTGAAGATGAATTGGTACCTCCACTGGGATTCTGTGTGCCAGGAGGTCAGTCAGTCAACATAGGTGAAATAAGATATTTGGAGGAATAGGTAGGGAGATTCAAAAGAAGTTTATAATTTCAGTCTTACCCTTTTATTTTGCCCAGAGATTATATGTTTGCACAGAAGTTAACATGAAAATAGGCAGAAACCTGATGGGGTGTGATACTCTGTTGTAACTGGGGCTTCTTTAAGCATTTTGTACTTTAATATGCATTGATTATTCTTTTTTAAAATTACTTAACTCAAGTGAAAATTGTAATGAATGTACATGTTAGATCATATTTTCTTGAGCATGTATCTACAGCTATAACTGGATGCAAACAAAAATTTAGTTAGAAAATGTAGTTCACAGTGCAGTTCAGAAACTGAGCATGTACTGTCGTAGCCTTTATGTGTTTTTTTCTTTCACATGGGCTAGCCTCACCTGTGGTGGTACTATGCCTGGTAAGGAGATAGGAATGGTCAAGAAGGAATGACATGTCTAGCTGTATGTGCTCAGATTTATCCTTTGGATAAGGCTCTCCCCTGGCTGTTGGGATGGCCTGGGGAAAATAGCCTCCCCTATTCAGTCCTTTTTGTGGGCACCTCTCCAATCCCAGGCTTTTCAGCTAAGTTTGTGCCTTAAAATTTCTGCAAAATTCCAGTATTCAGCTTAATACTTCATTAATGTCAACTTGTTTTCCGTGTGAATTTACAAAGAAGAATAATTATAGTTAGCTCTTTTTCAACTACAAGCTATGTAAGTGCCTGGTCTAAGGCTTTTTCAGAAATTCTACTGAAAAATTTGATTTCAAATTCATCAAGTTTTGGGCTTATAATAGTTGTAATTGTTGGAGGTTTGTCTGCTAGTTTGGAAGGATAAAGCCAGGTCTGTTTCTAAGCTTGTGGTCAGTTTGTCAAGTTTGCAGGGCCATCTCAGCAAAGCAACGCTGTCTGCTGGGTATGCTGAGACTTCAGGTAATTGAGGCAGGGGTTTTTCTTTCTACACAACAAAACCTGAAAATACTTGTATTTGTGGGAAAAAGTGATCAAGTGCTCTGTTATGGCCACTTAAAGAGAACTATTTTAAAGAAGCACTTGTTTTGTGACGTATATGTGAAGTTTTCATTAATTGCAAAAATTAAAGGTGTTCCTTCTCAATTCTGCATCCAGTTGAAATTTGAGGAGTTTGAGAAGGCTCAATAATACAGCTTATCATGTAATAAACTCCCTCATCAGACCGATGCTGTAGGTTTAGACCTCAAAGGTTGTAATTTCAAATATTAAGTGTCCTTTCCTTACATTAAAGAAATCACACAACTTACAGCAAAGCTGACCACTGTTTAAATTGAAAATGAAGTGACTTTCTTGCTGCAAGCAGGGAGCTGTAAAATGCATCCTGAACAGGGAATTCTGCTTTTAATGAAGACAGCTTTAATGACTCATCCTGACTCAGTAAGTTTTCATGCAGAGCGTAATTAGATCAGGAAGCAAGAACGTGCTGGAGGTCAAAAGTGTAAGTGGATTTAAGAAAAACAAAGGAGTGAATTCATAGGAGGTGAGCGTAGGTGTCTGAGAAATATTTTAGCATATGATGTGGCAGTGGTGGTTTCACTGAAACTGGTACTTGGGGTGTTAAGGCTAATATGGCCCCCGTAAATGGGAAGGTAGGAAGGTGACTAAAGGCTACAGTGGCTGGTTATGCTGAAATTGTAGACAGACAAAATTGTCTTGTAGCATCAGTCAGTTCTATGACTCAGGTTTTGCAAGAATTGCTCAAAACTTTCTATTTTGCCTTGCTTGTCCTGCATCACAGGCACTTCAGTGTGGTTGTAAAATAAGCATTTGCGATGTGTATGTGTGAATTAAGTGAGGTACAATGCTGATGAAGTATTTACTCTCATGTGCCAAGATCATAGTCTGCTTTTTATATACTGGAAGTATCCCTTCTGTACCTTGTATGCCACATAACTATGGAGGAAATACAAGAAAATACTGAGCCCTTGTGCCATGGCCCAGCTAAATGTACCAGGATGTTTAGAGCTATTTTGCAACCAAAGACCTATGAAGCCCACTCACTTGGATACAATTTCTCTACATCTTCGGTTTAGAAAGTCTGTACTAAAATGCTGTCAGGAAAAATAATTAGAAGAAGTTAAAGTAACCTGATAATAGCAGACTTCTTCAGGTCATGAACTCAAGCAGATCTGAAAGGAAGCAGTTTTAAGTCCCAGGTCCTTATTCTTTTTTTTTTTTTTTTTAACCCAATCACATTTTTAGCAATGTGTAGTGATCCCATTTAATTGAGGCTGTGCTATGCCAGGAATTACCCAGATGTATGCAAGGAGAACCTTTGTCTTGAAAAATCTGTAGTTCATTTTCTGCAGCCCATGCTTCGTACTGATCTGCAGCGGAGATCTCTCTGCTGAAGAGGGGCTGCAGATCAGAAGACAAGCAAGCAATGCCTCTTGTTGCCAGCACAATGTAAAACTTACATAAAATCAGGACAAATTTTGGGGGTGGGGAATCTTTGAGTTGATGTTAAAATACAACAAGTTGAGTTGAAACGTTTCTGGATCTTCTTGAGGTTGGTACAGGACAAGTGTATGATGAATCAAAATTGTCTTATTTCTAATTTAGCATCCTAAAAGTAACCCCAATGACAGCTCCAAGTTCCTTTTCTTCTTATTTGGGTTGGCCAGGCATCATCCAGTGCTGGTGTGGCAGCCCACTGCAGCCATGGGGGTTTTTGTTCTGTCTGAGCTAAGACCTTGCCTGTTGCACTGGCATTAATAGTTACATAGTTGTTGGATCAGAGTTTATTTGCTCTTGACCAGTTCTGAGCATGGAAAACCTCATTTCACTTGTCTCTTCCACAGTGTGGACCTGTCTGTAGGGGAAGCATGCCCAGTTTCTGAAGTTAATTAAAATCTTTCCATACAAATATTTGTTGCTTGGATCCCCCTTGAGAGCTTGTGAGTGTGTGCTTGTGTGTTGCTGCACTTTGGAAGTGGGATCAGGAGAGACAACAAGCAGATAGTAAGCTTCAGTTTTTACAGAAGAAAACAGTTCATATTGCATTGATTTTTATTTGTTAATACAATCCCATTTAATATGGCAAACATTCTTTCTTTTGGGCCTGTTGTCAAGATTTTGTTTTGCCTGTCAGACAGATCTTAAGTTCCCCTTGTACATGTTATGTTACACTGAATCAGTGGGATTATTTTCAAAGGGAAAGATTTGAAAAGTTTGGCTATGAAATCAGCCACAATAATGTTATTGCACAACAATAACATGCAAGAAGCCTGTAGGTAGTGTGACTCTAATTCCATGATATGTAGTAAATTTCCTTTTGTTTTTCCTCTACATAAAATTCTAAGTACTTAATAGCTATTCATTATTATACATGGGGATTTTTGAATGCTGTTTTAGAAATTGCATTATAAGGAAATATTTTATACCTCCTTTATGTTTAAATAATGGCATATAATTCTTATTATGTGAATACATCAGAGTTATGACGTTTCACAGAATTTCAAATTATGCACAGAGGAGCAGTAGCCTTGGGATCTCCAGCAACAGAAACCACATGCCTGTCCAAGCAAATGTAGTCATGGGTAGGACTTCCCCATGCTGAATGACAAATATTGAACAGTAGTGACAACTATCCCAATTTCAACCTTACTAAAAAACAAGCATGCCTCCATCTGGACTTTATACCACTGAACACAACCAACTGGGCTCTGAAGTTCAGCCAGTTTTCAGTCCCTCCTCATTTGTGTAGCCAGTACCTCATCAATATGTCTGTGGCCACCTCCTTGTTGCCTACTGGCACTTCTGGGTGCGTCCTATTAGATCCTGTATACTTGTGTACGTCCAGTTCATTTGAAAATAGCCTAGCACAATCTTCCACTGAGTCTTTGATCCAGACTTTCCCTCTGGTCTGAGAGACCTGGGATTGCCAACGGGACAGACTTACTAGTAATGGCTGAGTGAAGAAACCACTAAATACCCTGGCTTTAGTTGTATTTTGGTTTTGTCACCAGGTTTCTTGTCCCATTCAGAAGTGGGCCTAGGTGTCCCCTGGTCTTCATTTTGCTACTCACGTACCTTGCTGCCTTTCATATCCCTATTATCAGATTCAGCTGCAAACAGACTTTGGATTTCCAAATCCTATTCCTGCAAGCTGAGTCAGTGCCTGTTTATTCCTCCCAGGCCACCTGTCTCTACCTCATCTGTGCTTGCTTTATTCATCTGAGTCTTGCCACCTGTCTTTTGTTCCTCCTCCTGTCATCTTTGCTCAACTTCCTGCTCATCAACATGGAGTGTGCTTGAGCTCAGAGGAGGTGATGCTTGAATATCAACCAGCTCTCCTGCAACCCTCTTCTCTCCAGGGCTGTATCCCACAGGATTCTTCCAGGCACATCTCTGAAGAGGCCAGAGTCAGTTCATCTTAAGTCCAGGAGATGCTGCTGTTGTCTCCCTTGTCCTCTTGGTATCCTGAACTCCCTAATCTCATGGTTACTGCAGCCAAGGCTGCCCTTGACCTTTGCATCCAGGACAAGGTCTTTCTTATTCTATTTGTGAGGTCCAGTAGTGCATCTGCTCTTGTTTGCTTCTTGAGCACTTGTGTCATGGGGTTGTCATCAAGAAGGCATTCCTGAAACCTTCAGGTACTTGCCCTTCCAGCAGGTGTCAGGGTGGATGAGTACCCTATAAAGGGGAGAGCCTGTGAATGTTGGGCTTCTTCTAGTTGTTGGAATGAAATCACCTTCTAACAGGTGAATTCAACTCTTAGATTATAACTTGATAAAATGTCACAAAGGGGCAGAGATCTGTCTTTACAGGATGATACTCGATTGCTTTTCAGAATAGAGCCCAAAAAAGGTTATTTTCTTCTAAGTTTTAATCAACAGATAGGAAATAGTTGAAGCTGTAACTAGCTGTAGCACTAAGTAAAAGTGACTGTAATATAATTACATTTTCAGCATGGGCTTAGGTCCTTAAGTAATATTGAAGGACAAATTTGAAATACATCACAAAACCTCTTGGAAGCTTCCATGTCAGAAGTTCAGCAAGTAAAGAATTATTCATCTTTGAGGCAGGTCACAGACATTTCCTCTTCTTTCCCTCCTTTCCTCTTCCTCCACAGATGTAGAAAGTGAAATGGAAAAGAAAATGCACTGGGAAATACTTTCTAGAGAAAGTGGAAATCCCTTTTTCACTGCGTAGCAGAGACTATTGTACAAGCCCCAGTGTAATGTGAAAGTCTTCATTACACCTCCTGGGTTTTGTGTGATGGGACAGGATTATTCTACTATTGTCTGACCTCCTATTTATTACCAGGACAAGAGGTGCATTGTGAACAGGGCTTTGAGTTTTCCTTTTACTCATTTCCTATTGCTGTACTGGTGTGGAGCAGGCTTAAATTTTCTGAGACCACAATTAAGCCATATACTGGGAAAGAAAATATATTCTTCAGCAGACTGACATATCTTGTTGCTCACTCCCTGAAAGTGGAAACTGAATGTGTGTTTTGAAACTCTGGTTTCTTCCAAGTTGTGCTTATTATTTTTATGTAAATGCAAGAAAACTGCTCTTTTTGAAGTACTCTCACTTTCTTTAAGGCTAGGAATTACACGTTTAACTCCCAGATGTCATTTATGTATTTCCTGTGCTGTATTTACAGGCTGATACTAGGAGATCTGTTTATATTGTGCTGAGTTCAAATGTAATGTGTTATGTTGTGAATTTGTATCAATAGATCAGTTAAGAAAGGACAAAGTCTCATAAAACTGATATTAATACAGAAGCTAAAAAAGTTGGAAAATTTTTGCTGTTTGTAGCTTGTGGTATGGTTATTCCTGAAATGTTTGTGACTGGAAATTTGGTTTGGGAAGTAATGTAGGAGCCAACAACTGTTCTTCCTAAGAAATGTGTATTTAATCTGTTCCTGTGGTTTACCTATGTTTCTGTAGTGCTCAGTATAAATTTTCTTTTTCACAGGATCTCCAAACATGGGTGAATGGTGCTAATGAAAATGGCTTTGTCCTTGTCTCATTTGGAGCTGGAGTGAAATACCTGTCAGAAGATATAGCCAATAAGTTAGCACATGCCCTGGCAAGACTGCCTCAGAGGGTTATTTGGAGGTAAGTGCCATCATAGATACAACTGGGGTGATCTGAAGCATGCATTTCCTGTTGTGCCATCTTGTCCTAGAGTTGCAGAAGCTAAAATTGAGACAGTTTGGGTGGCACAGAGAACCTTTCTCTTTCGAAAGACTTTCTTTGCAGAAATGTTGCAGTCCCTGGTAATAAGGGGAAACAATTATTTTGTGGCAAATTAAGGTATATACTCCTGTGCTGCATTTGCATCCTAGAAGAATTGGGGACAGTGAAAAGAGTCTGAGGTTACAACATTTGTGACATTCTGCCATTATTTCTTCTGGGAGGAAGAATGCCATCCTGCTGATTTAGCTACAGGTTCTCTTTTTTCATCTTTTTCCTTCACTTTTTCAGGCCCCTTCTCCTCTTTTATCATTAAACATAGACTTTCATAATTGCTCTTCTCATTTGTCTCTTTTTCTGTGAGAAATTGTGGAAGGAAAATCTGCAGGATTGAAAATTGGTGATAAGCCTTCTCAGCTCTAAAAACATCTCAAGTGGTGCTCTCAAGTTTCTGCATAAATCCAAGTACTGTTTAGTCATCTCTGCTTCATGTTGAGATTGCTCTCAAATATATTTTAGAGAAGGTTGTGTGAACCATTGGATTCCAAATAATCAGGGTCTTACAATTAGTTACCACTGTCTCTGCACTTTTGGAATTGTATTAGCAGTCTATTTAGTATCCTGTTCCCTGCTATATCTTAGGACTGTTCTAGCTGCTGTGTGTAGTTGAACTGTGAACCCCAGTAATGTACAGGAAAATGGAAGATCTTCAGGCTGTGGCACAGAAACTTTGGTAGTCGTAGTAAAGGTCTGAGCAGTTTTTGTTTAGGGTAGAACCCTCCTATATGTGTGGTTTTTATAAAGCCTGCAATACTGCTTGGCTTGCAATTAATTATTAGTCCCTGTTAATCTTAATGCTTTTCATTTATCTTTTCTTTAATTGTGTTTTCCCTGGAATATTTTTGTGTAGGAAAACATGATCTATGATTCTTTGAAGTTATAGTTCTAATGGTGTTCTAACAAGCAGAATATTTTAAAGCCATTTGATGGAGCTGTTGCAAAACAGATATTAGGTAGTAGTCACTGTAAATTTTGTCCCTCCTTCTATTCAGCCAGAGTTTTCAGTAAAGCAGTTGACTCAGAACTATAGAGAAGTTATAAAACGTCTTATCAGTCACAGTGATATATATGCTCTCAGAAGAACCTATGTTGTCATTATATTAATAGAAAACATTGAATGGCAAGGAAACTGAATTATGAAAACATGAAATTGGAAGTAACTGGCTATTTACAGCATTTTGTTTGACCCTTTTTTGTTGCCTTATCATAGTGAGTAAACAGTGTCCCCTTGTAACTGGGGATCTGCTTAGGGCTCATGGATCAGTTTATTGATTTTGGAGGTCTTGATAAGTCAACTTCATTTGTTTTCATTGTTTTAGGTTTTCGGGAAACAAACCAAGGAATTTAGGAAACAATACGAAGCTTATAGAATGGTTACCCCAAAATGACCTCCTCGGTAAGTATCTATTTTGGTCACATGTCACTTACTCTCATTCAATTTCAATTGCTTTTCCAACAATATTCTAATGAATCAGCAATCATTATGAGACTAGGATAATTTCTGTTGTGGTAGGCATGGAATGAGAATATAGAGTTTTTCTGAATTTCAAGCTGATGAAATCAAACACCTTTCTGATACTGATTATCTTTCCTTGGTACTACTTTTTTTTCCTGAAATTAATAGGGTGGAAGGATATAGTTACTCGAAAGACTATTTCATCTAATAAATGGGAAATTTTTTTGTATTGTCCATACCATGAAAGCTATGCAGCTTGAGAAAAGCTAATAATTAAAGATAAATAAGTAGAGTTTTTCTAGAATCTGCTGTTTTAGAGAAGTGATGACTGTAACTGTTAATTTCTCTTATGAAAAAGCATTGCTTGCTGGTCTCCTAATAGAAGAGACGGAAAACTGAACATACAAAATTTGTTCACATTCATGAGGTCTGCACATACTGCTTATTTTTATACTGTTTATTTTTCTTCTTCAAAGAAAGCTCTAAGATAACCCAAGGACTTACGTTATTAGTGCAAGCTGATGATGACTTTTCTGTTTACCTCCACGTTCTCAGGTGTAGAGATGAAACTTGATAGCCTTCCATCTCCTACTAAAGACTATGTTAGAGTCAGTGTTTTGTTTGATTTCCTGCCACCCCTCTTCTTTGTCAAAGGGTAGCTGAATACCATGCAGATCCAAGGAGCTACAGAATATTTATGGTTGTCTCTGGGATACATGGATATTGATGTGCTGCAATGGGCTCTGATGAATGAGTTAAGCATGTGTGTGCATCTGTGTATGGATGGAGTATTTTACCTTACTGTAGTGACTAGGCAAAAAACTTATAAACAGGTAGATTTCTTTTGGTTACTAAATTGCTCTGAGGCAGTCTCATTTTTCCATTACATGAGGTTGTTATCATTATTGTCAGATCTTGCTAGCCTGAAGTGAGGCATGTGAAGCTTTACAGGGAATGTAACCTCAGTTGTCCTGTCATTAAACAGCTTGCATTTCATATGAATAATGAGCAAAACTGCTCTCTTCCTGGCTCATTTGTATTGCTAAACAGATGGGAGTCACCACCTGCAGCTACTCAGGAGTAAATGGTGTATATTAACTACTCTATTAATAATTCTACATACTGTATGCATGAGAATTTTCTTTGCGTTGGCCATTCCCTCTCTCTTGGTGTATAAGGAAATAATCTAATGAGTGGGAAATGTCAGCAGAGTGGGTTTGAGGAGGAGAACTTCAGAACAAGTTGCATTCATTTTTGCCTTCCTGAACTGCAGTCACAGAAACATGGTGACAAACATGTTGTACCCAGTTGCTTCAAAAACTTTGCCTTGAGTGGATGTGAATGTTTTTTTAATCTTTGTGCCTCTTCTGTTTTCAGGTCACTCGAACATTAAAGCTTTTCTTAGTCATGGGGGTTTGAACAGCATTTTTGAAACCATGTACCATGGGGTTCCAGTGGTGGGGATCCCCCTTTTTGGCGACCATTATGATACTATGACTCGTGTGCAGGCCAAAGGCATGGGAATATTGTTGAACTGGAAAACCGTCACTGAGACCGAATTGTATGAAGCCCTAGTAAAAGTTATTAATGATCCCAGGTATGGAATGAGCAATTCTTTCTTGCTTTTATATTGTTTTTTTGTTGTGAAATAAATATGCATGTACTTTGTGCAATGAAAAAAAAAATCCAATCCCAAAAAAACCCCCAAACCAAACCCCAAAACACAACAGACATATTTGCTTTCATTTGTGTGCAGTTGGGTCAAGTGTTTTGATGGCTGTCCCATTTCACACCATTACTTATTTAATTGGGTTTCTGTGTATGGGCTAAGCTTGTTGCTCAGCATACCAAAACTCAAGTGCTGTGCTTGATTTTTGTGACAGTTGCTGTGTGAAGGGCAGAGAGGTTATAGAAACAAACCTGTCCTGACATATTCCTTGTTGCAGACCAAGGTCTCTGTGTGTCTTGATTGCTCCATATTTATCCCTTTACCTGATGTGCTTCCTAAGGGGCTTGGAACAACATACATCTATAGGTTGTAGAATGGCATATTAAGGTATTCAAGAAGAGGGACTCTTCCAAAGATTCATGATTTGATTTAAAAAAAACAAAACAAAACAAAACCAAACCAAAAAACCCCCGCAACACAGTTATTTTCCTGTTCTGGCCAGTAATACTTATCATAGCATGAGGAAGTCATTTGCATGTGTTGCTATGACAATGTTCTAATAAATCATTATGAATATGAGGACTCCAGTCTTCTGTGTAATTTTTCTGTCATTACTCAAGTGGAGTAAGTAAAAATCCATGAACTGAACTTTGTAACTCTTTCTGACTCCAGAAAACTAAGTTTCTCAAGAATATCAAAGTGCAAAGAGAATCCCTTTACAAGTTTGTTCTGAACTGATCTGTTTTAACATCTTTAATGTTCAGGTCATCTTCAGATTAAAAACAGTGAAATGTTAGCTGGCTGTAGTTTTGGTGTATGATGCCAATAATGTTTCTTCCTTTGATGGAAGCAAATTCTTTAAGTGGAGCTTGCCTTTGGAAAGAAGAAACCCATAAAGAGCAAGCAGCAGAACACTGGAGAAGGGGAATGTTGCTAGAGAGATCTCGATAACATCAATTTCATCACCTTTCCCTTGTGCAGGTATCCTTTGCAGAGAGGCGAGTCTTGCATAAATAACCTGTCAGCCCTGCAGCTGCAGGGGAAGAGGAGAGAAGGAATTTGCTACAATTGGCAGCTGGGGGCAGCCTGCTGAGAAACAAAGTTCTAAACTGAACTGTGGACCCAAGTGAAAATATTCTACTGCACAATCAAAAATTACTTACTTGATTTGTTCTCTGTGTCTCTAGTAATTCAGTTGCACAATAACATAAATTACTGATGTCTTAGGGTATGTTGCCACTCTACAGTGAAGGAAGGGAGAATGTATATCGCTTAATAGGATTAATTTTGGATTTAGATAAGATTCCCCGCTGGCAACAGATCAGCTTGGCTCTTCATCACTTTGCTGGAGGGTGTATATCTGTTTTTCTAGTCATTTTTCATCAGTGAGCTGTAAGAATGTTTTTAAGGTCAGATTTATCTGCCATGTCTATCTCACTCCGCATGCTGCTGGTTGCAAGAGTCCTGAACTAATATGCTTTTTGATCTGAAGAGGCTCAAATATATTTATAAATTTGCAGACCTTCATTGCTCAGAGCCCTGACAATGATTTTTCCTTTCTGCCATTTTCTTTCTCTTTCTCTCTCGCAGCTACCGGCAGCGGGCCCAGAGGCTGTCTGAGATTCACAGAGACCAACCCGGTCATCCCGTTAACCGGACTGTGTACTGGATTAATTACATCCTGCGTCACAACGGAGCCCAACATCTACGTGCCGCTGTTTACAGCATCTCTTTATATCAGTATTTCTTACTGGATATTGCCTTTGTTGTACTAGTGGGTCCTGCCTTACTTTATTATATTTTGGCCAGGATAACAAAATTTATTCGCAAACAAAGCAAACATCTTTGTGCAAATGACGAACATAGCACTGTTAATGGACATTACCAGAATGGGATCCCAAATGGCAAGTATAGAAGAAATGGCCACATTAAGCATGAAAAAAAGGTGAAATGAGCCAACTGCCCCATGTAAAGTAGTAACGAATCAGATCAGTAATCAAATTTTATCGCTGTAACTTAGTCTAACAACTACTTAAAACCTCAATAAGCAGTTCTAACACTCCCCTTCAGTATGTAATATTATGTGACAAAATTCTGTGGAACTAGGAGAAGTCTTTAAAGAAGAAAAAGCAAGCACAACCTAAAACGGAAAATATTTTATTCTTAATGCTGATGCAGAGAAGTTATTCTTGCACTGAGGTTTTTAGAAGCCTTTAATCTCTAATGTCATAAAGTGATAATATTTATAATTTTTTCAGTTTTTAAAAGCTAAATGTGTGTCCCCCAGAAGAGGAAGGGTTACTTTTTATTTGCAGGGTTTTTTTCTTTATATTTGTATTATTTTAATACATCCATCTTTTAGGTGAGAGTACTTTATTGCTAGCTCTATTTCATTTGTTGAAATTTCAACATGTTGTGTAAGAATGCTGTTTAAAAATATGTATTTTTCCAGTTTTTGTGCAAGAAATATCAAATTGACGAATGATAACACAGACATTAAAAAATAATAATCTGAATGAGCACTGAAGAAAAATAGCAAAAATGTGGTAATTTTACTGATAAGCTGCATGACTCTTCTGCTCAGTACCAGTACTTTGAAGAAAAGGATCTTGAGCAGTTTTACAATATGTCTTAATTTTTTATTTATACCCAATTTTATTTGTTGCCTTTCTCTGCATATATAATTTATGCCATGAAAATATTAGGGAGTGCTGTTTCAGTTTAAAATGTGGCTGTATGGGAAGTAGATTTGCATAATTAAGAAAAATAAATGAAACAAACAACAACAAGTAATAAAAGCTAGCCCTGTGCTTAATGCAGAAGGTTTTGTAATGGCCCAGAGTGGTGCAGAATCAAACCACTATTTGAGGTTTTTTTTTAAAAAAAACCCAAACAAAAAACCAAAAAGACCCAACAAACAGCTCCTCCACCCCAAAGTTGAATGTCCTTATTAATTATTCTTAATAATAAGTTCTTTCTAAATCGCAGTGTTGTAGATGTTCTCTTTCTTTGTATCTGGAAAAAAATATTTTGCCTTCTATTATTCTGGGCCACGCAATCCATGTTTCACATAGTTGCCGATATGAATTTCTCAGAGGCGAGAAGGGAGGCTGCTCCCCACGTGGGTCACCAGCCTTCCTCCCCACCTCTGCCAGAATGTGTAGGGTGAAGCCCGGCCACTCCGGCTCAAGGTTTGCAGAGGTGGTTGTCTGCCCCTTCCCCTGCTATGGCCCCTTCTCACAACAATCTTGTTCAATCATTGTTGCCGACCCGGGATGCTGGTGATGGTGTGCACCAAGGGTGGGGATGCAAGGTGTAAAATCAGAGCTGCCCTGAGAACCAGAGTTGGCAACTATGAATTTATTTCCACGTCATTCTGTTTACTTGGAATTTGCACTACACATGTTGTGAGTGTATGCTTTATTTATTTGTAGTTTGAAATCCCATGCCTGAAAGAGAAAGGAAAGAAATCTATTTACCTGGTGATGTTCACTAACAACGGGGAGAGCTGTGATGATAACAGCATGCTGAGATCATCTTCATACACAGTGATACAATATTTCACTATCATTCCATCAGGAGCCTCTATCCTATAGCAATAATAACAGTACAGATGTTTCTAATATGCAGTACAGCTACTTGTACTGCTTTCTGAATACTTGAAGAAAATGATATTATAAGTAAGTCTATTAGCTATACCTTTTTACAATCTTGCAGTTTGTGGCACCTAAAGGAGCATACAGAGGCAATGAATGGTGGGATGGTAATAAAACTTCGAGTGTATGAATGACTTGGTTTAAATGTTTTTCTTTTTTTGGCATTGAAGAAGGTAAAAAAGCACTGACCGGATGATTAAGCATAATTTAATCTCCACTGTGATAAAACTTAAGCAATAAACATGGATTTAATTGAGAAATTCTGTTGTTGGAAGTATATTTTTATTCAAATGAATGCTGTATATTTCAAAGTACTCAGTATGTGTGGGTCTGTATAAATTGATGCTTATTAGAATTCACAGCTTCTTTTCTCTCAGTATATACCCTGATGCATGATAAGTGTTTGAAATCAAAAATCACTATCTTTTGTGACTGCATACCTATTTCTTGTAGGTGTTGAGTCAATTGAAAGATGGAATGCTTAGCCAAGTTTCTTTTTTAAGGTAGTTTATGTAAATATTGCTGGTAAAGTGTGAGGTTTTTTGTATGCATTTATTTATACCCATTCCTTAAAAAGTAAAATGATTTTTTGCAGTGATAAGAAATGAAATTATTGATTTCTGAATAGTTTCTTTAGAAATAAATTTGCTGCATTTCAGTTGTAAAAAGGGGAAGTTGCTGCATTATTAATTGCATTATCAAAATTCTAGATGAGCCTTGACCCACCTAAAGTATAGAAATACCTGTTGTCTTTAAAGTTACCTTCTGGTAAGTTCAAATGTGATCTGCTAATGTAGCTGGTTTTCATTTCAGGCCCCTGCAGTATTGCAGGAATCTCTATTAGACAAAGTGGGTGATAATGGTGTGGGGGGAACACTTCTGTGAAACATGTCTGACAGGAGGGGAGTAAAACTGTTGCAAAATTAGTCACTTGGCTGTCCTGGGGCATACAAGCAGAAGTTCCTAGGCAGGGCAGCACAGATGTGGAATCTTCATCCCTCACTGCTCTCCCAAGTACCTTTGTATAAAAAGAAAGGTAACTGGAGCAAACCAGACAAACTCTTCTGTGGGCAAAAGTTGCAGACAAGAAATAGCCACAATAGGAAGTGTGGAAGGTGCATGCCACTTGAGTAAAGATTTTCAAAATATCCTGAGACGCTTGTGTGCTCACTGTAGGTTTTGGTATTCAGCTTTCTGATTTCCTTTGAACAGCTCAGTGATTCAAGAAGAAAGCAGCCATAAAAACAAGACAGTTTAATTATTACCTCCAGAAATACTTTCTGGAGAATGGTTATCAAGTATTTGGCATCTAAGGAAATCAATTAATATGCTGGCAGTTTTTTCTTACTCCCCAGATCACTTGAAAAATCAGGTTTCTAGTACTATTCTGTGTTCATCTCTTTTTTTGATGCCCTTGAAAAACACTGCTTTTCATTAAATTGTGTTCTGATTTTATTTGACGGCACACTAAGAACACAGGTTTTGCTGTCTGATCTGTACACCTGTAATGAAGAGACAATTAAAATACTGGTATGGATGCATGCGTTTAAGGAGAATTCTAGGCCTGTTGTTTATAGTATACTAAACTTCCCTCTTAATTTGCATGGGTTCTTATAAGTCAGTTTATTTGTTTATGAAATCTAATGCATGTGAGCATCTGTATAGGTAAAAAACAGAAGGTGGCCATATGACTTCTGCAAGTGAGCTGTGCTTTGTTTGCTTTGACTTTTCAAAAGACACTTTTACTGGATTTTGTTTGGTCTTGGGTTGGTTTGTGTGGGTTTGGGTTTTTTGGTTTTTTTTGGTTTTGGCTTTTTCTGTCTTGACAAATGACTTATCTTTCTTGCCATACAACACTAGAGATGGCTCATGGCCAACAAGTGCGAGGTGTGATTTTTCTTTCAAGAGACATTTTCAACATAAATAGTGCAATTTTTCTGCAATGAGATCACACCTTCTTTTCTTCTTTTGGAGGGCACGGGGAATCTCTGTTCAAAGATAGATCCAAGAAATCCATTATAAGAGATTGCCCGTGGTGTTTTAATTGGTGTATTGGGATAAGGAGAGCACATGCTTGCAAAAAGAAGTGGGCTGTCATACTATGCAATACTTTCCTTTGTCGTTCCCTGCTGTGGTGGTACTCTTGATTTTCAAGAATGAAGGCAGCACCTCTAATGAGTAGGCTCTATAAGTATGAGAGAAGCGTCTCTGAAGTCATATTGCTGCTGCTGTTATTTTATAGGTCCGGGTGTGTTACAGAAAACAATGAAAGCTACCCTGTTGCACTTGGGTTTTGAAGAACAGCGTTCAGGTTTAACAGCTCACAAGTAGGATGAAGGATTAGGATTAATATTTTTTGGAAGAAATGGGAAGAGGAGGAATTTTCCTTGTGGAAGTTTCATGTTTGCTTTCTATGAATTGTTTTATTACTGAGTTATAAAGACAGACAAATAATACATTTATTTATTTGTTTGTTTGTTTAAATTCCAGTCCAGTAGCACAGGTAGGCAGCAGCAGCTTTATTCAAGAATTCTGAAACTTTCATTTGGGAACTGATAGCATTTTAGCCAGGAAATTCAAGCACCAAAAAAAGAAAAATTAAAAACAGCAATACCTCAACAACCAGCCTCCCTTAGATATGTTTTGATATTTTTTGTAAATACACACTGTGGGTTAACAATGGGAAAACTTGCCTCTTTGCCATAGCAAGCATATGTTCTTGTGTTTCAAAATGAAGAATCAAGTGAGGGGTTGGTGTTGGTGCTAAGCCAGCATTGAAACCAGCAGATTGTTGAAGGGACATTAAAAACACATGTTTAGAAATAAATATGTCACACCAGACTGCATGCTGAATCATGATAGGAAGCCTAAGATTTTATTCCCCTGTTTCATCAATACTGTTTATTATGCAGTTGAACAGAGGAAATGGTCTTAAAAGAAGATGAATCAATCTTCCAAAACAGTCTTCTGTCATTGTTTGGTAAATACCATAGACCAGATTAGGCTTATTTATAGCCTAATGTAAATCTTACCTTTTGGTGTGGTATATAACCAATTTATCTAGGGATATGTTTGCTCTTGTAAAAAAAAACCAAACCCAAACCAAAACAAGTACAGTGCTAAATTTTATTTCATTGTAAAAAATAGCAAGAATCAGAACATGTCATGCATTTTTTTCTTGGTTGCTCTGTAATGAAACACACATTGGTTAGAAAATGTGGTATTTCACATATGTTGAGGGGACAGGAAGCTGAACAATAATTAGGGAAATCTCAGAGTTTGCTGGAAGTTACTCTTGTCTTCACATATTCCTTGTGGCAAAAAGGATACATTAGGCTTATATTATTTAGCTATTATATAGAAGTTATATATGGGAGATGAGAAATACCAGAACTTCTTGGGTGTCATTGTGAACCCATTTAGGAATTGCTCCACAGAACAGCACTGCATTTCGGTATGAGTTGGGGAAATACAGATTGCAGGGTCTCTTGATGAAAGTGTATCCAACTGGTTTTTTTGAACCACAAATAGCAGCCCTCAATGAGATCAGAAGTGTTGCCATGAAAGTAGTGGTATGTGAAAAATCACAGATAAAAGCATCAACTTACAAACAAAGCAGAATTGCACTGTGTGGAACAGCAACTGGCTTTTTAATGTTGGTATGGTTATATGTTAATGAAATAACTGTTCATAAGGTGTAAGAAATGAGGCTGGTAAGCAGTGATTACTAAAATGAGAATACAGACTAAAACTACTAAAATAAGAAAAATAACTTCTTGCAAATGAGCATGAGGATTTTTGGCAAATAGTTGTGTGGAAATAAACTTTTTACTACATTCATGTATATGTAAGAATAACCTAGGATAAGATCAAGGTCAAAATAATAATTTATAATCAATGTTTCTATATTTTGTTATGAAAAGAGAAAATCTTGCCAGATCTCATAAAACTGAGAGATTACTTGAAAGGACTGTGGGACAATGCAACTAAATAAGTAGGTATGGGCAGTTTTCTCCCTTATAGAGAAACTTTTCACTATGGAAAACCTAAACAGGTAAAGCTGAAATTAGGAAACCATGAAGAGGGGGTGGGGGTAAAAACTAAACTTTCTTTCAAAATCAGGGAGAATTCCTTGTACCTCTTTGCCTGACACAGTGTAGCACTGACTGGGCTGTATAGTGTAATAATTAACTTGGGAGAGAGAGAAACAATAGTTTGTGTTTATCTGTTCTGGTACTATAAGAAAATGCAGAATTGCATCAATTCAAAACCAGAATGGGCAAAGGTGATGTAGGAACTGCTAACTCCACTCAGTAATTTGGACATAATGGTGTAGTAGGAGAGAGGAAACTTAATTGGAACTGTAGCCATTTAATGTAAGACTTCAGCAATAACCAAGAATCATAGAATGGTTTGGATTAAAGTGACTCCTAGAGGTCATCAAGTCCCACCATGTCCCCTGCCATGGGCAGTGACATCTTCAACTATATCAGGTTACTCCAAGACCCATCCAACCTGTCCTTGACACTAAGAGTTAGGGTTGGAAGGGACAACTCTTGATAGATGCCTATTGTGTTGTAGAGATATGGTGAATACACAAGGTTAGATGTTCTGGCTGATGTTAAGAGATTGAGCACCTGCCTGTCTGCTCAAGACATAAGAAAAGCAATAGATAATCACAACTGGGAAGCAAGCTTTACTTCAAGACTTGGTCCTTTTCTCTGGTATCTTGGGTATCACTTGGCTTGAGACAAACTGCTCAGCTTGGCTTTTAAATTTCAGTTACAGGATGAATCTGCAGTGGGATTGTATTGGGCTTTAAAGATCATTACTCAGGTTTTTGCATGGCAAGTTTGGACAAAATATTATACCCCATAAAGTGAGGAAAGGGGTGCTATATATCCACTTAAGATACTTTTATTTCTTTGTCGTTTGTTTCTGTTACTTCTCATAGGTAGCTAAAGCTTACAGAGTAATTTTCAAAGTTCAGTACAGAAAGATGCACTGAATTCCTTAGGCAGCTTCACAGACAGAAAATGGTCTCATTCAAAATACAACTTGTTTACTTCTTGAAATGAAGAAGCAGATATATGATAATCTCAGATACAGGCTTGGAATAAATTCCCTTCTTTGATTCCTGTGGGAATCACAGCAAAAAAAAAGATTTTTCAGCTCTAGGAGATGCCCACTGAAAAAGCTCTTTATAAAAAAAGCCAGCAAATGTATCCAGAAAAAAAACCAAAAACTCTATGAGGAATCAAAATATCTGTCTATATTTATTAGAGGTTCTTATATCTTGTGCACTGGTTTTCTAGTCTTCTAGCCTCTCTTTATGTTTCTCTGTCTTCTCTTTCTAGTGCATCAACCTTTCTCACTAGAATTTTAGTGTGTCTAGTTTTTGTGTTTGGTAAGAACAAAAAGTATTGATTTGCCACTTTGCTGGAGGTCCTTGGCATTTACCAATGGTACTGCATTCCTGGGGAACATTCCTGGTGGTGCCAGAACTATGCCAGAGGCTCCCCCCAGTAGCTCCATCCCAATTCTGCCCACAGAAATTGAAGGTTTAGGTAGAACCTACATCCCCCTTATCCTGGCTAGGGTTAGTTGGCTTTCTGGTAGCGAGAGAATGGCACCTCATGGAATGTTTCTAAACTCAAATGTAAGATCCTAAGTTTGGTTTCGTTGCAGATAATGCCTTTCAACACCAGGAGCCTCACCTATATGCTTCCTGATGAAAGAAATGTTTATTTTGCTTCGCCTTTCTGTTGCTTTTGGCTCTGCGGATGCTGTCTGATAGTCCAGGACAAGGTGCAATGTTGGGTCTTTTGGTGACCCTGAAAAAAGCATGGCAAGACAGGGAAGGATTAAAATTAAAAATCAACATTACTGTGAAAAGAAAAGATGTTATGGGGTTTTTTTTAGATACGCAATTTGTAACGTGAGTGAATGCAGGGTACAGCAAAGCTGTTTGTTGTTGTTTTGTTGGTGATGGGCTTTTTGATTTTTTTGTTTGATTGGTTTTGGGGGGGTTGGTTTTTGGGGGGTTGGTTTTTTTGTTGTTGTTTGGTTGGTTGGTTTTTTTCCCTTTTTCCTTTTTTTGTTTTTGGTTTTTTCCTGGATGCCATCACTCATTACTTGGGTTCAAGAGCTTTCTATCTTCTTTTTATAAAGACTCCTTGCTGCTGGTACTCCTTCTGCCATGAACTTCAGCCCTCTGCCTTTTCGTTTGTGCACACATCTTTTTTTGTGGAGCTGCAAACAAAACCAGTGAGAAGATCCAGGGTAAAAATAACACTCCAGAAAGAAAACCGAGGTCATTCCCTATTTGTTTCATTCTGAGCAGCATTACGAAAGCAGATGGAGCACAGAGGAAAGCAATGGGTAAGGAATGTCATGTAATGAGGGGCAGGAACTTGTGTTTTGTCAAAAAGGCAAATGAATACACACTTCTGTGTGGCACTTAAGATTCCTGAAAGACTTATCAGCTTTCTTAATTATTTTTTCTTTTATATTTGTAAATAAGTATTTAGTAAATATAAAGGGAAGAGCACCTAGATACATTCCAGCCTATCCATGTGACTACTGATGGGTTTGCTGCAGGAAGTTCAGGGTGAAAAAAAAAAAACAAAACCCAAAAACCCAACACAAAACAACAACTTTTAATTAAGAAAGTTAAAGTAATGGAAGCAATGCAGCTTAATTCATAAATAAATTGTCATCACTGATCAGATGGTATAAAAGTAAATTCCTTTAGGACAGATTAATGCTAGACCTGTGACCAGGTTCCTTTCACAAGGTCATAAGAAAATTCAGAGTATATTGTGTAGATGAGAGACTAAAACTCTTCTTCTTCCACCATGTGCTGGGGTCCTTCAGATTGGGAAGAGCCATAGGCAGCTAATGCCTTTGGGACCCCCCCAGCCTCCTGTGAGCATCTTCTCAGATCACACAAAAGAAGTCAGTGCTTTTCATGGGTATATGTTGGCAGAGCTGACAGCCTGCCAGTGCCAGTGACCTCTGGGTGACTCTGGGGTGAGAAACGGCTATTTAGCCATGACTGCTGCTGCTTTCCTGCTTCTGCCTTTCGTGACAGTGCCCAGTCAGGCCATATGTCAGACCAGGATGGCCATGTGTCATTGTTTTGTGAGTATGTCACGTGAGTACAAGCTTGTCCCAATTGCTGACTGACCTTCTTGTTGGCTTCTTCCATTTGTTTGGTGGGGTAAAGGGAAAGAGTGGACAACCCAAGGTAGTTCCTGTGGTGATAACATGAGCCATAGCTTCTGGGAGGTAGCTTTAGGAAGATCAGTTCTGCCACACCGGGCTTAGTCAGCATCCCCTTTCCAAAAATTTGCTCTCTCATTAGCTTGAGACCAAAGACCCCCTCCTGGTGTCACAGTTTAACACTGATCCCAGCTGCAAAAGCACATATCACATACCCTGAATACCAAAGGTA
Organism: Phaethornis superciliosus; assembly: GCA_023637945.1. NCBI lineage: Eukaryota > Metazoa > Chordata > Aves > Apodiformes > Trochilidae > Phaethornis > Phaethornis superciliosus. The sequence goes on from JAJQWJ010000011.1 coordinate 10,726,430, forward strand.
TGGCCCGACTGGTTTAATCTCCAGCCCTGGGAAATTTCCAAAGAAAGAGGTCTGATTCCCGCTCAGCAAAGCCATATTGGTATCCTCCCACTGGAGCTGGAATTTAAACTATACAAGCAAATTAGTTAAAATTTGAACTGGGCTTTAGCTAATTAGCTCAAGCCCCACGTTGGGCACCAATAAATTTGTCACATTTTTAACACTGGCCTGGCAATCAGACCAAATAACAGATGCTCTCTATGAATCCCCCTCCCCTCCTAGATAAAGAAAGGAGAGAGAATAAGGGAGAGAGACTTATGGGTTGGAAAATAAACTACACAGCTTTAATGAAACAGTAATGATAAATAGGAAAAATTACTAAATATATACAAATATACAGGAAAATTGATATCACGTTCCTCCTCCCTTTCCCCCAATAACTCTCACATCACCACCGAGGCTGCAGGGCAGCCCTGGGAAAGTCCAGGCTGGAATCCTGGAGTCAGCAGCAGTCAGGAGCTGGAGGCAGGAACACACAGATTCAGGCTGGCACAGATCAGGACCACAGGCAGAAGAACGGATGGAATCCTCACAGGATGCTGAAGCAAACAGGGACAGGTGAAGAAGGCTTCAGGAAGGGGTTTGACCCTTATGATCCCTCAAATTTATACTGAGTATGATGTATATGGGATGGAATACTCTGGTCAATTTTGGCCATCTATCTTGTTTCTTCCTCCCCAAAGGAGGGTTTCAGGTATGAATTCTTTACTCCTTTTCTCCTTCCAGAGGGCAAAATGTTCCTCAGAACTAATCAGTGTCTTTGGTTCTCCATACCAGTCTCTAGCTGTAACTATAAACATCGAGCTCTATCAGTCTTAGAAGCAGACACTGACTGAGAAACTTGCTGTTAATTTCAGCAAGTGCAACTACTTACAAGAGACTTAGCTGAAAGCAAAAGTACAAGACAGAAAATCACCTTTATCCTGGCCCAAACCAGGACACATGGGAAATGAATCCAGGGGTTGTAGTCCAGGGGGGAGAATGATCCACTTGGATCACCATCATAGATCACCCTTCCCATCTTTTGCCCATTGTGCAACATTTCTGGGTGGATGTAATCCATATAATTTAGTTGTTATGGATGCTGTTTTGAGGAGGCTTCAGAGCTGGGCCAGGTAAGTGGAGGTGGCAAGGCAGCAACTGAACCTCCATGTCCTCTCAGAAGAGAAAATGTGGAGTCTTATTGCTGGATCTTCTTCTGGAGGGAAACATTTTTCTCCTTTGGTTATGGACGCAAACAACTTCATCAGATCCGTTCTTATGGGCAGTTCTGCTTTCTTGGGTGTGGGGAAAAAAAGGACTATGCTGCTGGGCAAGTTTGATTCTTCTGGTTGTGTAATGTAAGCCAATACATGTTCAGCTTTGTGGCTTCCTGTATTGAGGACAACTGATATATGTGCAACACTGCTGTTGCTGTGAAGAGGGAAAGGTAAAGAGAATTCTTGATGGATGAAGGAGCAAAAGCAAACACCTTCTCCTTCTTTCTCTTTTCTCATCATACAGTCAGGAGCATGTTTGTGAAAGCTCATGAAGCCTGAAGTCTAGGGCTGTCCCACCATGACACTGAGTGTCTTTCTAGTCCTTTCTGCCTCATGCTCTTCCTATGTCCTTGAAGCCTTTTTCAAGTCTTTGTACTCCAAAAAAAGTGCACCTTGTAGCTCTCCTGTGCCCAAGCTGTTTCAGAGCCCAATCTTCATCAGAGTACAGAATTTTTCCCATTCTCCAGGATAGAAGGGACTATTTCAAGTTATTTCAGGTTGGATGGGATTTGGAACAAACTTATTTATTTAAGCATTATATAATTTTTGCCACTCTCAAGATTATCTTCCTAAACCACTAGCCCTCTAACTGTAAAATACCAGCTTCAATTATATAATTTCTATATTATATAATTATATAAGGCTGAGTTACCTGAAACCCCATGATCTTCACTAAAGAAGGCAAAGTTTTAGGTCCACCTTTATTGTCTGCTGGAAGAGCTGGGTGTCAAGAAATAGGTCATTAAGCCGTATCTGTGTAGTTTTGAAATTTCTTAGTACAGAACAATTAGTTCTCGGGCTGGGAGATCTGCAAGAACATGATGTCCAGTCCCTGCCAAATACAGGACCACAAACAGGTATTCTGTGTGTTGTGTGATTATTATCTATTTCAAAATACCAGCCGTGCAAAGCGAACCAGTATGCTCCTTATTTGCAATCTTTGTGTGTGTCAACCCTCTTCAATACCGTTGAGCTGAATACCAACATTCCTACAAACCCTGAAGCATTGCTTTGCTCTCCTTGCTGCCTTTTATTTGGGTTTTCCTCCTCATACTTGTCCTCAATCTGTAAGAAAACTGGAGATGCAATGACCTGCCACAAAGTCTCTGCTCAGTGGGAGTTCACCTCCCCAGCTGTGAAATGCCTATGGGGAAAAAAAGCAACCCGAGAGGTTGGGTTGGGAAGGGGGAGGAAAGGGTGTTGCCTTGATCTGTTAGGTTGTGAAATGAGGTGTTGAATACTGAGGACATCTCTTGAGCTGCTGGAGTTTTATGGTTAGATTGATCAGTATCCGAGGAAGTGCGTGACAAATATTTAGCTCCACAGGAAGGATTATCAACAGAGATGCATGAGAAAATTTTTTTATGTATTTACTGGAATTACAAGAGGAAGGAGTTGTCAGGGGAGGATCCATAGTAATCCTCAGTGAATAGAGATGAAAAGGGGGCTGTGTGGTCTAGGGCTGATGGCTGGGGAGTTATGGTATCTCAGGTATTTTTAAGAGTTGAGATGGCTCATATCTCCAGAAAGTGCTTCTGCTCAGAACAGGTGGGCTGTGAGATAGTAGCTTTTAAATCTGAAGACATCAGACCTGACTGCTCTTTTGGGATCAAGACTGCCTTGTTTTCATAGAATCATAGAATCGGCTGGGTTGGAAGGGACCTCAGAGATCGTCAGGTCCAACCCTTGACTACTACCACTGCAGTTACCAGCCCACGGCACTGAGTGCCACATCCAGTCTCTTTTTAAATATCTCCAGGGATGGAGAATCCACTACTTCCCTGGGCAGCCCATTCCAATGTCTGATCACCCTCTCCATAAAGAAATTCTTTCTAATATCCAACCTAAACTTCCCCTGGCACAACTTAAGTCCATGCCCTCTTGTCTTGTTGAAAGTTGCCTGGTAAAAAGAGATCAACCCCACCCCGGCTCCAGCCTCCTTTCAGGGAGTTGTAGAGAGTGATGAGGTCTCCCCTGAGCCTCCTCTTCTCCAGGCTGAACACCCCCAGCTCCCTCAGCCTCTCCTCACAGGACTTGTGCTGGATCCCTTCCCCAGCCTGGTTGCCCTCCTTTGGACCTGCTCCAGGACCTCAGTCTCCTTCCTGAACTGAGGGGCCCAGAACTGGAGACAGGACTCGAGGTGTGGCCTCACCAGGGCTGATTTGCACAACTGTTGCATGTTTCCCAGTGTTTGAATGATGCTCTTTGTCCAGGCGTTGCTGAAATGCTTGATTTGGCAGGTGGTGACAGCCATGGGTCCACCTCATCCCTCTGTGCTCTCTATCAGGGCCAGAATGAGATAGGCTACCTCCAGTCACAGGAGTGCCTGAGGCAGGAGCTGGCAAGAAACTTGCAACTGAGCATTTTGTGAAAGAAAAGCAAATTTGTTGACACTGAAGGTGTCAGTCGGGCGAAAGTCTCATTTTTGCTTGGTCAATCCAGCTTAAGACAAAGGCTTAGGAGGAGTGAAAATTTTACAGTAGGGAAATGCTTCAGCCAAAGAATGATGTTGAGACAAATCCAGATGGTTAGAAGGTGACCAGAAGTATATTTAGGATGGTAATTTTCTGTTTTTATTGTTAGGACCAGAACAGTCTTCCAGATTCAGTTAGGGGAGGAAAATGCTGCTTGGTTGCACTCTGAGGCTTGATAAACTTGAAGCCTGTGCCTCCTACCACACAGACCAATTGGAAAATCCTTTTCACTTGACTTGTGGGCATTTCTGGATCTGGAAATAAGATAGCAACAGGTTTTCAGCGCTGAAACAGTCCAATTCTGAATTTTCTTAGCAGAACCCTTGCATCTCTCTCATAACAGTTCTGAAGGATACCTTTCCTTGGCAATACCTGTTATTTCACTTTAAAAAGACTTTTTTAAAAGTCTAAAACTAAAAAAAAAAAATGTGCTGATCATCTGAAGTTGGTATTTTTATTTGAAATCCCAGTTTATAGCATTTTTTTGGAAATTTTTCTTGCCCACTAGAAATAAGTTGTTTGGGTTTTCTGGGAGGGGGATGAAGAGGAACAACAGATTTTTGTATCTGTGTCCGTGCATTTGTGTCCTCTGTGCCAGCCCCTCTGCACTGCAGCTCCTCTCTTCAGGGACTGGAAACAGGAGCATCCTACGGGGGGCTTTTCTCGCTGCAAGGCTGCTTTCCCCGCAGACAGCTTGTTAGAAACCCGCGGCTTTTTTTCCTTCATCTTTCTTTCCCCCCACACTTCTCTTCCTTCTCCTCTCCCCCTTGGCTGGGGCTGCGCTGCCACCTGGCGACAGCGGCGGCGGGCGGGAGCCGGGCAGAGGGATCCCGCTATCCCTGGGAAAAGTGGGGTTTTTTCCTACCACTCATTGCCTACAAAAAACAAAAAACAAATAAACAAAAACAAACAAACAAACAAAAATGAAACCCAACCAAAAACACTACCAACAAACAAATGCTCCCCACCTCAGAAAAAAAAAAAAAAAAAAATAAAAAAATTGAAGCAGAATGACATTGTTAGCATCTCCCAGACTCCCAGAGAGCTGGACCTGTCTCAGTCGGAGGAGCTTTTCATTAGACTTTATTATGTATTAGAATTTTAGGATTTGAGCCCTGCTTTAGGAATATTCCATCTCATTCTCCCCCTCATCTGTTCCCTCTGCCCCCCTCATTTTGCCAAATATCCTACCCCCTTTGCAGACATCCTGACTGCATCCCCCATCTGGAGCCATCCCAGCTGTAGAACAAGATGCTGTAGGTTTTAGGGGGGTGTGGTGTGTGTCCAAATCTGGTGGAAAAAAATGCCCCTACGGGCAGTGGAACAGACAGCACTTTCTTCCTTCTTTGGCTTTGGGTCAGTAATGATTTTTAGAGTTAATAGGATTGTGAAGTGTACATAAAATGAAATACAGACATAATTAATGATATCCCTAGTTAATAACATAGATCATTTCATGTCCCTGTGTTACCTTTCTGCCAAAGGATTCCTGTATTACAATAACTCAATAGTTTCACATATTTGCATCAACTGGGTTGTGTGAGTCTCTGAGGCCTCTGTCATTAGGCCTGTGTTCCTGGAGGCAAAAATCATAGACTGACTTTGGAGTTGAAGGCTTCTCAAAGATAAGTAAAACGTTTTTCTTTACCAAAATATGAAATTATTTTACAAGAAATGTGCCTCATAAATTCTAAGGTACTGACTTTAGGTCTTGTTTGTTTCTGGGGTAGTACCATGTTTCCAAAGAGCAAATGACCCTCTTAGGAAATCTTGGTGGAGCCTTGCTCCCGAGTAATCACTGCTCAGGGTGTACTCTCAGGACAGCGGGATGAATCACAACCCTGTTTGTAAAGCACAAACTTAACACTATGCATACCTTTTCCCAGTTTGTTTCATTTTAACCAGCCCAGAACCCCAGGACACATTGTGACAGACACTGTTAGAGCTGTGACACCCCCGGCTGTGGTTTGAATGAGCACTGCCACTGCTGCAGCGGAAGTTTGGGGACTAAATAATACCGATTCTGCAAAAATAAAGAATAGCATTGCTTACTCCTCCAACCCTTTCCAGGCTTTTCTGCCCAGCACACTGGGGGTACGTTCAGAGATTCTGTTTTGCAAAAAAAGCCAGATAATACCCAGTGCTGTCTGTAACTGAATACAAGGCGGTGATTCAGGGAGATGTTTCTGTTGATGCCACAAAACACAAAAGCACATTCAAGTGGAGCAGTCGCATCTTGGGGATGAAATTGCATCCCTTGTATTGTGCTGAGTCTGGGGGCCTTGTTTTACTAATCTATGGCAGCTCTGCTGCATTTTCAATTTTAAACCTGAAGAAAAGAAAATCTGGTTGTAAATGCATCTGTGAAAGGAGTTACTGATGGCAAAGAAATGTGATAAAAAATACAGCCAGGATGTACTGGCAGAGATTTGTTTTGGACAGGGTAATTGTGTCCACACATGGGAGCATGAACCCAATTACCAGTTTACCAGTGAAGTGAGTACTGGAGGACATGTTGCCATTTCAACATTTGGAGGGTTGGACAGACAGAAACCTAATGAGTTTCAAGGGTAAATGTAAGGTCACGTACCTGGGGTGGAACAGCCTCATGCAGCATTACAGCTTAGGGATTGACCTGCTGGAAAGCTGTCCTGAGGAGAAAGATCTTGGAGTCCTGGTAGAAAATAAGTTAACCATGAGCCAACATTGTGCCAAAGAAGGCCATGGTATCCTGGGATGCATTAGGAAAGGCACAGCTAGTAGGTTGAGGGAGATCATTCTCCCTCTCTATTCTGTGCTGATGACACCACATCTTGAATATTGTGTTCCATTCTGGGGCCCTCAGTTCAAGGCAGGGGACTACTGGAGAGCCTGGAAGAGGGCAACAAAGATGTCTGGGGGACCGGAGCATCCCTCTTATGAGGAAAGTTTGATAGAGCTTGAACTTTTTAGCCTGGGCAGAAGACAAGACTGAGAGGAGATGACAAGACAGAGGAGACCTTATGTCTATGAATATCTAAAGGGCCAGCGTAAGGAGAAGAGTCAGGTTTCTTTTTCTAGGTGTTGCACAGTGACAGGACAAGGGGCAATGGGCACAATCTGAAAGACAGTAAGTTCCATCTCAACATGAGGAAAAGCTGCTTTACTGTGATGGTGACCAATTTGACTGGAACAGGCTGCCCAGAGAGGTTGTGGGAGTCTCCTCTGGAGACATTAAAAACCTGCCTGGATGCAATAATGTGTAATGTTCTCTAGGTGATCCTGGTCTACCAGGGGGCTTGGATTAGATGATCTCTAGGCATCCTTCCCATCTCTGATGATTCTCTGTGATTCAAGACATACATATGTTAATTTCCTCTATCCTTAGAAAGGATGCAAGTGAGTCACAGAGAAAGTAATTGAATATTGAAAAAAATATTTTGTTTCTGATAAATTAAGACACTAACTTCTTTCTTCAAGGGAACTTTGAAGGTTGTTCAGAACATCAGTGGCTTCTGGGACATTAATCTTCAACCCAAATAGATTCTGGAATAATTTAAAAAAAAAAAAAAAAGTGAGTTGATAATTAAAAAGGCCTTCTCTAAAGGCTGCATCCCAAATGCTGCTGCAGAACTTGGCTGCTGAGTCAGGATGTTCCTTGGGTGGTTCAGAACAGGATGCTGCACTCCAGGCCTTGATCCCAGCAGCCAGAATTTTGTGAGATCCTCTTTTTGAGATGGAATGGGGAAAATCTTCTTTAATGAACAATTCTTCTGAGATTTCAAATGCATTTAAATCTACCATGTGAGGGGAAAGTACTCCTGGTTTTATAGTTTAAGTGACACCTCAGGTGCTTTAGCAGCAGAGTTGAATCCAGCCACAACAGTATGAAGTTACTTTGATTTAACCAGTGTAACAAACTGTGGTACTGTATCAGTGCAGTACAGTGTGAGGTGATTCATATGGCAGGTGGGATTCAACCCTGGAAACCTTCCCCCTTAATTTTGTTTGTAAATATATGGGTTTCTCCTAGCACTTTTTTTTTTCTTCAAGCTTCATTAATACAATGGGTTATTTAGGAAACATGCTATTTGACTGCTTTTATATAGGAAGAAAATATTTCAAAGGAGTTGAAAACATATCTTAGGTATAGCCTGAAGCTTGAGAGGCTGGCTTCTGCTCAAAAAAAAAGAAAAGAAAAGAAAAGAAAAGAAAACAAAACAAAACCAAACCCAAACAACCAAAAACCCACAAAACACACACACACACACAAAAACCCAAAAAGAAACAAAACAAAAACCAACCAACCAAACAAAAAACCAAATCCAAACCCAAATATTGAGCCTATTAGAAAAACTGCAGGGCAGAGACAGAAGCTTCAAATGTGCAGGTCCAATGCTGCATCTTGGAGAGGATAAAAAGGTCTGGGAAAACACAGGAGTCTAATTCTCATGCTGCAGCATTGTTCTGAGGCCTCGGTGGAGTTATTCCTTGGTGACACAAGTGAAATCCTTGCCCTTCTGAAGGGAAATCAAACTTCAGAAATTTCTAGGTGCAGATACTGTCTGTGTGTATTGAACTGCTGTTACTAAATGTTTGTTACCTGAAGTGAAACTGCATGGGGCCAGGTGATTGGTGATACAAGGTTTTTAAAAAACTCTTAATAAATTTGGCATTGTCAGTTGCCATTTTAATAGGCTTCAGGCTGAAAGTTTAATCTGTAAAAATGCATGTGGGGTGGCTGATGAGTACAAATTGCTGAACAGTGTAGTGCTGTGAGGCTGGAGGCTGCATGAGAGACATTTATGTCTTCCATATTGAGGAACTGGACTGTGAAATTAAGCACATGGTTTTGCAACCTTGTTATTTCGCCTTTCATTTCTTGGAGGTGCATTGCTGTGGATGTATTCAATTTATAGATACCCAAAGAGATAAGAAATCCTGCATGACAAATGCAAAAAGCAAGCAAACAAATGGGAAAGCTATAGGATGGACATTAAAGAGTGCAGGAATATGGCATAGATTTAGAAAAGTTTGTGAAAAATCCACATTATCTGAATGGCATGTAGGATACTGCATCTTTTTCATCTTTAAGATGGATAAATAAATTCTGTTCTTTAAGAAAGAAAACATCACCTCTGGGTAGAGGTGAAAATAAAGCACAGTTTGGAGAAGCTAGTCACATATACTAAACTAATGTAATTGTGATGTTTTCCATGCAGAAAGCTAAACCTAGGCCTGGCTAAATTTCTGATTAACAGTAGTAGTCTGTAGCCAAAGCTTTGGGGGAAAAAAACTGTAACAGGCAATCCTGCTCAGGCCATATCCATTCAAACTATAATTTAACATCTTTCTAGGCATTAAGTCACATGTGCCCCAGTGCATTTACCTCTGGCTAGTGCCTCCCCTGATAGTTGTGTGCCTCCTGCTTGACTCTATCAATATTTTTTTCTGGAGTAGCATGACTTCCACTGATCCCATGAGATTGTTTGTGAAGAAATGCTGCATGGTATTTCTAACCTGCAAATGGCTCTTTCACAAGTTCTCTCCCAGTCCCTGTGTTACAAAATACTCTGTGGGCATTTCCTCCCTTGCCATCTTCTCTGGACTGTGGAAGTCCTGTTTGCCCACTGAAACATTACCTCTGGGCTTTCTTCTAAGCCAGGGAATCCTGCTTTGCTTTGTTCCTCTTTGAATGGAAACTGATCAATTCTGCTTTTGGCACTTGTCCTTTTGTCTCTATTTTCTTCTTCTCTGCCCTGTTTTTGAGACTTTTTGCAAGAGCTTCCTGCCTCTTTGGGTGGCATTCAGGAGGAGACAAGTGTTGAGATGGACACCTGAGCAGTTGTGGGAGGACAGACTCTGTTCTGGACACTATCCATTCATCCCAGAATTATATTGTACTTCAGATGAGCAAAATTTGTTTATACCATGTAGGGAAACCTGCTTTTCACAGGCTTTGAACTTTGGCATTTAGCATTTTATCAAAGCAAATGAGATGTATAATAAACAGAAATGCACAGAGGCTTTTCTGGTCACTAGGCTAGGAAAATAGCCCATCTTTCACCACTTGACTGAAATCTTGATGGCTTAAATAATTCTACTGGCCAGAGGCTTTGACAAAAATATTTTGTCAAAATCCTGATTATAACAAAGAAGTAGAACAGGCTGCATTCCTCAGTTGCAGAAGTAATTTTTTTGCCTCTTTGTCTACAAAAGGAGTGCTTAGAAAAACAGCTGAATCCAAAATGTAACCCAAAGATTTCATATTGCTCGTGAAACTGAAGCCTGCGGTGTTCACAGCTGAGGCACATGAGGGAATACAAACCTTTGGACATTGAGGATGGTTTTGGCAACGTCCCCATTTACCATTTGCCACCTCTTGGAGATGGACCAAATAGATTGCGAAAGAAAAGGTTCATTTCCTCTGGATGGATGGCAGTTTCTAAAATAAAATGCCATCAGATAGATTTTCTCTGACATGGAAGCTACCTTGTAGACAAGGTCTTCATGATGGATGAATTCAGAGCTCTGAGCAATTTGGCAGGTCTCCCAAGATGACCAGAATGTCACATAATGCATATATTTTCTTGGTGGCTTACCTTGTTCCACAGCTCCAGTGTGAGTGCAACATGTGTGTGCAACATCTGTGCAACACGAGTGTGCTTCTGGGGTCTGATGCCCTCACAGTCTCTTTGAGATTATGTGTCTCATGTTTTCAGTGAGGAGAGATAGCAACATGGGAAGGTACCTGTTCTGTCTCTTCCTTCATTACTCTGGCACTACCAGTTAAATTTGACAGAGCTTGAGACCACTCGGAAAAGAATCTAGAAAATGTGTTCCAAACTTTGTCTTGTATTTTTCTGCATTTAAAGCTTTAACAGAAGTTTTTCAGCCTTTTCAAGCTGGGAGTATGGATCCATTGCATACTTGTCCTCCAGCAGACAAGCAATCCTGCAGCCTTTATGGGGAATACTTATGTGTCTCGGCTCACTTTGACATTTCATCTTTCTAGAAAAGGGTCTGAATTCTCCTTCGTGTAGGAACAAGCCCTAATTTAACGAAGGTTTTATAGTGTGGTGAGGCTAATGAGAAGGGTCTGGAGCACAAGTCTAACAAGGAGCTTCTGAGGAAATAGGGGTTGCTCTGTTCAGAGAAAAGGGGGCTGACCACAACCACCCAAAGAAGAGGTTGGACCGAGGTGGTGGGGTCAGTGTCGTTGCCCTAGCAACAGCTGATAGGACAAGAGGAAATGGCCTCAGGCTGTGCTAGGGGAGGTTTATAATAGATATGAGAAAAAAGTTCTTAATTGAAAGGGTTGTCAGACACTGGAACAGGCTGCCCAAGGCAGTGGTGAAGTCACCATCTGAGGAGGGATTTAAAAGATGTGTAGATGTGGTAGTGAGGGAGACAGTTTTTTTAGTGGTGGACTTGGCAGTACTGTGTGAATTGCTGGACTTGATGATCTTAGAGGTCTTGTCCAATCAAAATAATTCTCTGATTTTATGCAGCTAGCCTAATGTAACACCAGAGATGTGTGAGTGTGAATCCAGTTATTGTTGATAGACTCTGGAAAGGGATCAGTTGAATGGCATTTACTGCATGGTTTAACTTCCTGTTAGTCATAAAACTAATGGAAATTTTTTTTAATTTTTCTTTTTTTTTTTTTTTTTTTTTTCCACCACCGCTTTTCCAGTGCTACTTCCTTAGTAACCCCATTTTCAGTTAAGTTTTGGAGTAAAACACAGGGAAAGCACAACAGGTCTGTGTGGCAGTGAGCCTGTTGAGCATCTGGGAGTGAGGGAAGTGAGGGAAGATAGGATGGGAAAAAGTAGGGGGTTGAATGTAGTGATGAAGAGTAAACTTTATTCTGGCTTTATTAACAGAGAAATTAAGCATAAAAAAACATGAGTCAAAATTTATATATAAATGAGGACAGACACGTCAATTGCATTGGCTTGTGCTTCATGGGTCATTCTCCACCCCCCCCACCATCTTCTGAAGTGTTGTTGCATATACCCTGCTCCCCTGAATCATTGCCCACCAAATGGAGATTCTTCTGATACAAATAATAAACCCATCTGGAGGATGTGGGGATAGGCTGTCAGTCAGAAGGAGGTCAATGCTAACTCTGTCTGTTGAAACCTGTACTTTTCATCTGATTCTGGATCCCCCAGAAGCAGCTGACAGAACAGTGATAGGAAGGTGACAGTCTTTGTTCTTGCTACTACTGACCATCGGGTGATGAAAATGAAAAATGCAAAATAAACAAGCTGCAGTTTGTGGGATGCTTCCTCCTGTTTTCACTTTTGAGGATGTTTACTTGTCAAGAGCCCCACAGTTAGCATAATGGAACCCTGTCAAATTATTATCTGCAATAAACTGGGAACATGAAAGCAAAGCTGCCCTAATTGCAAAAATCACTTCACATGGCAGAAACCTGTCTAATACCTGCAGAACTACTTGGGGAAGACCAAGCCCCCAAGGGGCTACTGTGTTTCATTGAGTGAATCCTTGCTGATAACTTAGAGTAAACAAATATTCTTAAGCGAGGAACTTAGCTTTAGGAAGAAATTCTCTAGTGTAAGGGTGGTGAGACACTGGCCTAGATTGCAGAGTGAAACTGTGGCTGCTCCATCCCTAAAAGGCCAGGTTGGATGGATCTTGGAACAAGCTGGTGTAGGGGGAGGTGTCTCTGCCCATGGCAGGGGCAGTTGGAACTGGATGATACTTTAAGGTCCCTTCCAACCCAAACCAGTCTGCAATTCTATGAATTTCCAAATGTGTTATGCTTGTTAACCTGGAGTCTTCTATCCAAATGAACTCAGAATGCTTGCCATTGGCTCACACTCTGAATTCTTGACATTTTTCTTGGAGCTACCAGAAGAGAACTAATGACTCCAAATACAAAATATTGTGATACCTTTATATCCCAATATATCCAAATATAAAATATTAGGATTTGTGCTTTTTCTGTTTTTCTGAGAGGACTGGTAACAGTGTGGTGAACATGTGAATTTACCAGCTGGAGGGTTATTCCAGCTCTGAAGAATGATACCATGACCTTTTTTAAGAGTGTCTGCAAAAATGGAGAAAAGTAACATTACTTTTTTTTTTTTTTTAATTTTTTTTTTCCCTAATGGCTGGCCAGATAGCTATCTCTATGAATAAATATTTGCAGAAATTATTGGTTTACAAGTAATTAAAAACTGACAGTGCTTGCAAAATGAAATCTATGAATATTTGCAAAATAAATTGCTGTTTGTTCCCAGTGTAACAGCTGCAAAAATTCCTATTAAAATGTTTCTTTATTGCTCACTAAATATATAAAAAACATGTTCAAATCTAAGAAAAATAAGAACACTAGTTGCTCTTTTCCCTTTACTTTGCCTATGTGCCAAGAACATTAAGTTGGAATCAGTCTCTACATTTGAATGCAATCCCAAAGAAGCGTAAATACTGAGTAGGCTTAGGTTTGCACTATGGATAATATGCTTGTAACCACACATTTTGTCCAAATTGTCTAAACTTTGACTTGGAGCTCCTTCCCTCCCTGATCCATTGGCCCCAGTAGCTGGTGCCTGGGCATGTGCCACAATACTGTTTCCCAGCATTTGTTTCAAAGCTGCAGAACTGATTTGTGAACATGGACTTTTATTCTCCTTCTGCCACAATCCCAAGTCTGTCTTCCTTCTTTGCAGTGGGTTTTCTTTTTCCATGGACAAACTCCTAGCTTTTGGAGATAAGATGGAAATTGCTTCTGTACCAATGGCTCTGACAGAGCAGTGCTTGGACTCTTGCATCACTGTGGCTGAAGGTCACACAACCCTCAGGAGGACTGGGATGTGGTGAGGCCGTGGGGTTTGGACCTGCATGGATCTTCTCTATAAACAAAATGAAGGAACAAAATGTGTTAAATCTAGTTACTGTAAACCTCAGTTTATTCCCATTCATCCCTTGCATCCTAATGAAGATGGAAAACACAAGCTATGGGAGGAGGCAAAGGACAGTGTGCTTTTCCTCAGAAAGAAGTTCAAGATATATCTTAAATTAATGGAGGCATTCAAACAAGGATTGGACATCTCATCTGAGCACCCAGCCTGAACTGGTACCACTGATGTGCTTTGGTATAAGAAAACTTTCTATTCAGAGAATAATTTAATAAATGTTGTCACTGAACCCCCTTACAGAAAATAATAAGTGCTTTCATATTTCTTATGCAGTTACAACTGTTGCAGAGGCCTTAAGTCTGTGCGCAAAAATCCGATATTCACCTTTACCTTTTCAAGCTTAGCTCCCTTACTTGCGATTTATTTCCACATCCTCATGGAGGGGCTGTTTTCTCTGTAAAGGGAAACATATCCAATGTGTTTCACATAACCCCTGTCAAATTAGAAGCTGAGTGGGAAATGTTCTGGAAAATGTTCCTCGTAATTCATAAAAGCTGGACAACAAAAATTAGGAATTTATTTAGGGCTTTATTTTCTGCATCTAGAACAACACAAGATAAATCAAAGAAATGACATAATGTCTTCCAAGTGTCTGCATTCAAAGCTTTTGCAATTTTGTGTGCATCTGTATACCAGAAGCTCTATTTCCTTTACATTGAGATGCAGATTTCTCCTGCAATTCAATGGGAAATGAGCATGTCTGATATTTAGTGGGTAAACATTTACAGAACAAAGTATTATAGTTCCCAAAATAATTTCAAAATTGGCCTCTCTGCAAATTACTATTGAGGGATAATCATCCGTGGCCCCAATGAGGTGCAATTACCAGACAGCAAAGTCATCAGAACTTTTGTGAAGGGGCTGGGGAGGACACCTGGGCAAGAGAAGATTTCAATCCACCTCAAAGCCCTCTTAATCTCTCCCAGTGGCTCAGCTTTCCTTGAGTCCCTTGCTGGTTTGCCTGCTAATGATTGCTGAATGCTGCAGTAGGTCCTGGTCATCCACCAAAACATGAGGCTGCTCTGCCTTTTCCCCAGGGACAGTTAATGATGGGTGATTTTCAAACAGTTTTTAAGTCAGTCTGATTAAAGGGTCATGTTACTTTTCTATTGTGTGGTTTACCCAGCATTACTGAGTACTCCAGCCTGACAATATGGGTTAAGTGGGTTGATTTGCCACTCAAGAGAGGGTTATTTGACAAGTTGGACATGACCAAATAGGTGAGAAACCAAGCATTTACCAGTGAGAATAACAGGTCTGTTTATTGCAAACCAAGGTAAGTCATTCAGAGAACAATTTACCCATCCCTTATAATATTTGCTCATCCAACAGCTATGCTGCAAGGATGTGGGAGTCTTTTACTATTACCTTTGAATAGCAATGGCTGTCACAAAATACCTTTGCTGGTACCTTGGCAAGAGTTTATGTTTTTGTTTTATTCACTTAACTGCTGGAAGATAGTTTAGTCATGTTCAGACCTTTGTGACTTTTCCCCTCTGAAGTGTTACTGTGGGATGCATATGGTACTCCCCTGTGGCTGGATCTGCTGGTGGAGACTTTGGGGGAAAAAGCAGCTCTAAATAATTTTAATTGGGATTATAAAATCCTTGAGACTAAGGAAAAATAGTTAAAAATTCAGAAGCCTCTTTTGTGGAAGTGTTTTATGACGTGACAGAATATTGATGGATATAGCTGATGCTAAGCCATTCTCCTAAGCAATGGCAAAGGCAGGAGGTGCTTGGATCAGGATCGAAAATGGGAGCCTCAGGGCTGTGTGGAAAGTTACTTCAACTATAATTCTCTCCATGCTTTTATTCATGTTATCACTTTTATAATTCACTTGTACTGCTAAACTGTCAGCACATTTTTTCTGTTAATAAGTCTGAGTTTTATTTTTCATTTCTGAGGGGAAGCTTGCAGATGATGGTAAAAAAATAGGTCATGAATTTTTTCTCAGAGGAGATTGCCAGATATTGTAATCTTGTATTACAACAGTATTTAAAGGAAGAGAATCATTTACAAGGGAAATAAATATCTAGAAACAAATTCTTTTTCAGAAAATCATCTTTATTTTCAGACATCATGATTCAGGTAGACATCTAGCCATCTAAGTTCAGAAATATTCCACTATCAGATATTCTCTTCCCTAAAGCTAAGCATGTACTTAGAATCCTAAGTTTCTTGATTTGGAGAATGGAGCTAAAACATTGACTGCATGGAAAAAAGAGGTCACTTCAAAAATGTGTGTCAAAATGCTCAGATGAAGATCCAGTGACTCTTAAGAGAAAATGTGCCTATTGAAAACTCTGCTCCCCATGAAGCACTGAGAAGAGGAAGCTCTGATGGAGTCTGGTGGACAGAAGGCAATCTGCTGGCAAGGAATGAGGGAGATGTGGCATCTCCCCAGCACCCTGGTGGTTGTTCTGTAGGCACCATTGACACAGACATGTATTAATATGGAGAGCTGAGAGGGATATAAGACTACAAATCCTACTGCATAGGGGGGAAAAAAAAAAAAAAGGAACAATAAGACTTCTTTTCTCATGGCAATTTTGTTGACCATTTATTAAATTACATCCATTGTATGGTTTGAAAGAAGGTCCTCTTTTTATCTTGACAGCCATCAGGATTGAAATAGTAATAAAACTCTGTTGACAAGTGCCACAAAGGTGACTTTATTTTCAGAGCCACTTAAATTTCTGCTTGATCAGTGAGCAAATAAACCCCATGGGGTTACCACTGGGCAGTTTAGCAAGACGAGAAGTCTTGTAAATACTTATTCCAATTTTGGCTAATTCCACTGGAAGACAAAGGCAGTGCTTTCATGGCAGATTTGGGGTATATGCTAAACCTGTGAAAGTCAGAAGATGAGGTGGGGAGGGTGAGGCACCAATCACAGCTTCAGACAGATGACTCAGACAGTTTGTTAAACCAGCACTGCTGAAAGCTCCTGATATTTAAGCTGTTTTAGACAAACTTCTCACCAGGGCAAGACATGGGGCTGTAGGGTGGTCTGCCCTTTCAACTCCTTGGCTCTGTCTGTGTAAGGGCACAGCAGGAGATGAAGGAACAACCACTGTGCTGTACAAAGAAAGGGCACCATCCAGTCTCTCCCTGGTGCTGACAACAAATGGCATTGGAATACCACTAAAAAATGAAATATTTCATGGATATTTTTTGGTAATTAGCATGATTTCTGGGGGCCATGTATGGGTCTCCTCTTTTCCTCACACATTGCTCCAGTCATCTCCACTGCTCTCCCTGAAGAGGCAGTGATCACACCCTCAAAGCCTGGGGGGCAGGAAAAACATGGGTAAGAGCCAGCAGGGATTTGTCCCCAACCTGCTGTCCTGGTGTTGATGCCACATGGACAATAGCTCAGCTCAGTAGAAGGTGTTTCTGGTGTGCCCTCATCCTTTCCTCCACTGGAGAAGAGGAATCTACATGGGCAAGAATACAGCAAACCAAATGCACCCATATTGCAAGTATCAGAAAATACATTTACATGCATACTTTTAAAATCACAATAAGATCATACGGACAAACCTGTCACAGGCATGAGTAAGGAGAGCAGAATGAGTATCCCCACATCTTGACACTGTCTATGTAAACGCTCTCTATATACCTATCTGAAGTGACTAGACAGTTTATCACATTTTTTTGACAAAGTACAAGACATTTTCTAATGAGATTAGCAGATGGCTCTACAAATGCAAAGCCTCCTACCTGGCAGCATGTAATTAATACATAAAAAATAAAGTCAGGTTCTCTCCTTGGCAGCTTATATGTATTCCAAGCATTGCAATGTCATATAATTTATAACAACTTTGAGCTTAAGGAATTAAAAAAAAAAAATAATTCTAAGCATTTAGAGATTATAAACTCCCAGGGTGAGATTTTCTGCTGCCTTGTGGCTTGTCTGTTTTCTGTGGAAAGCAGGTCTCTGTCTATACCCATCCAGCTCAATAGGGTTCCCCAACTATGGAGGGAAATGTTGACCCCCAAAATGGGTCCTGAGTCTGATTTCCAGTGCTTTGGTGGGAAGTGCAAAGTAGCTTCTAAGAAACTGGTGAGAGCTGGGTCATGGGGAGACCAGAAGGAGTCACTTGGGTAGCTTTGTGTGCCATGATGGGATGCCATCATGCCATCAGGGTCCAGGAGTGGCTCATCAGTATTCTGCTCATGGCAATGATCAAAACACCAGCAGATTTCCTAGTTCAGTGGCTTTCCAAACCAGTGCTGGAAAGCTCCCAGGAGAAACCCAGCGTGACCTTGTGCAATCTCTTTTTGCCAGGGAAAATTGTCTGTCAGTTGCCTTGTTCCTACAGAGGTGACAGGCCAGGGATCAAAGCTCACACACACAGGAGTCAGCTGTGATTCAGCAGATATGAATGGCTTAAATTTAGCTTTTATTTATATTTTAAACATTGAAAGTCCTTTAAAAATTATTTTTAATTATTTTTTATTAAAACCTGAGGAGATACTCTATTATACTGACTGGGATTGCATGAAACCATCAGGTATTTTCAGATGCAACTCTTTAGGAAGCAAAAGCATTAAACTCATATGGGATTCCCTATGTAAATGTTTTGAAATCAGTAAGCTCTTAACCCCATAAGTGGTCTGAGTTATATATTTATTTACTAACTACAAACTGTTAGGGAAACAAGGCAAGATTTTTCTTCTTTGTGGATAGATAATGAGTGCATAGACACATTTGTAGACCTCAGGATGTATGTTGAGATTCATTAACTATCTTGAAGTTCACCAATTTAATGCTATATCATCAAGGAGTTATTTCATTAAATAAGTTTCAAGATTTTACAGCCTTGCTAGTTGTGAAATTTTTATTAAAGGCCATAAAAAGATAGCTATAATCTCCAACATCTTCCCAGAGAATTGACCTTCCTACTGAGAGAGCAATCCTTCAGAAGGAAATGTTTGGGCACATTTTTTCTGCCCTTCAAGTTAATTTTGCTGAGCACATCCATACAGTCTCAAAGCAAGAACAGATTGCTGCTATTAACCTTAAGATGAAACTTGATATTAACATATGTATAAGTAGTGTATAAATTATTAACAGATGTTGTAAGTCTGTAGTGGCTATGCAGCCCGGAGTATCTGCATATTCTAGGTGGGCAGATGCTTTTGTATGCTATTGCTAAGGGCCAGCAAGCCTTCAGTCACCTTTTTGACTTTTTTTTGACTCCAGAGAATGTTGAACCAATGAAGCTGGTAGCAACTTTGAAGAGTCTGGAGAACAAGGCAACAGCTGTCCTCCTAAGGCTTGTTCCTCACAACCTTCACATTTACTCAGCTGCTCCTCCTAAGTCTTGGTCTCCAGACCAACTTCTCTGGTTAAGTGTTCTCTGGATCTGCTCCAACACCTCAATGTCCTCCTTGTAGTGAGGGGCCCAAAACTTACAGTGACTAAGGCAATGGGCACTTCTGATTATGCACCCCCTGTAAAACTGGTAGTCACATAGTTGTCAGTGACATATTTGCAAAACTGTGTTTATATTAAGGATTTTATGAACTGAGTTTTCTCATTACTCTCATTAATCTACCTTGGGTAATGGGGTCTGTGACTGCTATTTTCATCCTGTAAAACTTGTATCAGAGGCAGATCTTGTCCCCAGAAATCCCAGGCAGATGTGCAATGAGGGGAAAGAGGAGCAAGATAGAAGTGACTTGGGAATCAGTACTGGGATAAATTTTCTTATTATCTTCACGCCACCTATTCACTAGAACAGACTGCTTCTACCGGGTATCATGCTCTGCTTAACCTAATGGATAGTGATAAATCTTTTCCAGGTGTAATTCAATGCCTTGGCTGCTTGTCAGCACTAAATTACATTAAGAATGGCCACAAATGACTTTGGTGCCAAGGGATGTAGCAGCGATATATGGGAAAAACCCCAAAACCTATGTCTGGACCAGTGATCACACATGTATGAAGCCTATTGCATGGAGATCACTCTTTTGAAAAGAGAAGCCTGAGTCTCATATTCATCAGTTCATTCTCAGTGTGGGAAATCAAATTTAGAAATTATGGTGAAGGAAAGATTGAAGGAAATAAATTGATTGTTATCAGGGAAAGAGCAAAAGGCAGGGACAAGAGGAAGGCTGGAAGGGATAATGTAGCATAAAAGGCTGTAACAAAATGTGCAAAAATCAGCTGTTTCCACTGAGAACAGTGAGGAATCATGAGATTAGCTTATCAAGAAATTGGAGTGTGAGAGTGGAGGGCTAGTGGCTATGCAATTTTCCCTTGGAGGTCTTCAATAGAAAAGTGGCAGCTGCCCCAGGATACTGCTGGGGGGGCTGGGAGAGCCCTCACACAACCCACCTTCCTGTCATCCCATCAGTTTCCTGGTGAGGTCATAGGGGGGCACTTGCTGGGAGTAATAATGGGCTGCTCAACATCCTTTACTCCTTACAAAAGCAGGAGTAGGAAGCTGTGGCTGCCCCCTCCCTGAAAGTGTTCAGGGCCAGGTTGGATGGGGCTTGAAGAAGCCTGGTCTAGTGGGAGGTGTCCCTGCCCAGACAGCAGGTTTGGAACTAGATGAGCATTAAGGTCCCTTCCAACTTAAAGCAAGGTCCCTTCCAACCTATACCATTCTATAATTTGATGATTCTATGATCTGCTACTGAAAACCACCATGTAGCTTGTCCTGTAGCTAGGGCCATCAGGGCTCTGGCAAGCTGCCCAGGCCCCTTTCAGTGCAAGGTTTCTGATTCTTTGATTGCATGCAAGGAGGCTCGGTGACACGGTAATAGTTTGGGGTTTTTTTGTTGGAGAGCTCGCTATTGCTCCCACATTGAGCTATTGGTAACATCAGTGTACTTGTTTCCCGTTACTCTGCTCTAGGTGCAAGCAGTGTTGCTTTTCACATCTCTGTAGTGCCGAAACCAAAACCCTCGGCTGCGCAGTCCTGGGGATGTCAATATGGAAGGCCTGGAATAAAATTGTTATTAGAAGTCCCATCTAAACCTGGGAAATTCAATGAATACTAGAAATGCTACACTTAATAAACCCAGGAAGCTCCACTGTGCTAATTTTACCCCCAAATGCCACACTGAATCTGTACTGTGTTGAATTCCTCTCCTATGCACCCTTCATCAGCACAGCTTTCTGCTGATATGCAGCCTGCACCTACATCCTGTCTCCCTCTTGTGCACCACATTGGAAAATTGCATTTTTTTCTCTCTTCTTTATGGAAATGAATAACACAGCCTGACCTGTAATTACTTCACTGCCTTGTGCTGCTTTGCTGGGTTTTGATGTTTAACCAGTTCATGCTTTTAGTTCCCAGTTACATACCGAGGAACTATAGGTGCATGGCAGCAGCTTTCAGTGAGGCTGGCAGAGGAGATTTTGGAGGCTGGAGGGAGGTGATGTCTGTGGTGGAAGTCCTGAAATAAACACATTTCTCACCTGAAGAACACATGGAGCCTGCCCATGCCAAGATTTTAGGTAATAAACTGCATGTGGCAGTGTATAGTAATGGCATATTCGGTAGCTCTCTGAGAGTCTCAGTGCTCTTTGCCTCTCTCCTCTCACAGCCCAACACATCATGTGCTTATAACAGGAGAAAGCTTGCTGACAGTAGTGCCTGAAAGCTTGTATAATCCTGGGAACATTCCCCAGGTAATTAATTCCTTGGGGAAAATTTATTGTGTATACTGGGGCTAGTTGGTGGAAAGGTAAGTGCGTTGTTTTTTTGGGGTTTTGTTTTTTTGGGTTTTTGTTTTTTGTTTTTTTTGGATTGGGGAGCTTGTTGTCTTGTTCTTTATTTGGTTTTGTTTAGGTTTCTTTCTTTAAAAATTTTTTATATTATGAAGAGTGGAGTGTGTATAATATATAGTTCTCACTTCAAAGAGATGGTATATGAAAGTTACATCCTGGCTGGTTCAGGAAGGGCAGATCTGTTTTAGAAGTTAGGAACCTGGATCTGTGTACCCAGGATGCTTCTGGGGAAACTGAGGCACATCACCCAGCAAAAGGCATTTATCAAGAATACTATTAACAATTATTATTCTTGTTGCATTGTTCTTCCCAACAATTTTCCCTTCCTTTTGGTGAGGGTGAGTACCCAGAAGTTATAATAGTGGGAAACTTTAGTCCCACGTATGTTTTTGCTGTCTGGGGGCTGACAAGCCTCATGTTTATGCCATGATTGCAACAGTTAGAATGCTTGGGAAGAGTGGAGGAAAATGGTCAAGTTCTCTCATGCCTCTTGCAGCTGCAAAATAAATGGGCAGGGTGGCACTGTGGAGCTTCTCACCCTAAATGCCTGCAAGAGTTGATGAAAGTACAAGGTATATGAGACTTCTTAGCTCTGCTTTTCTGCTTTGCATACTGCTACTGCTCTTATCTTACATGAGATAGATCTAAAATAAAAAATAAAATTAATAAAAAAGCACCGAGGGTATTCAGAGATATTATAGGATATTCAGAACCTATTCAGAACACATTCTTTGCTACTGAGTATTTAAGCCGGAGACAGAAGAGTTAAAGCCCTTCTATGGAAGAAGATGGTGACTTTGCTAACAAGCTAGCTTAGTGTCACAGAGGAATGGAGGAAAAGTCCTCTTTTGAAGGTGTTTTTGCCCTCAGATTTTCGTGATAGTCACAGCTAAATTCCTGCTCATTTCTTATTTCTGCTGGGAAAGGGCTCTGGGCGCTTAATTCACTGAGTGGTCCCTGCCTTTCTACTCATATCCATGTGCCTGTGCACCTATGGGTTTTTTTCACAGATTATATTATTGGGGCCACAGTGGGAGAGATTTTAACCCCCCTGTTGTCCCCATGGCTTTTCTGAAGTCTTGCAACAAGACCGCAGCTTCTGTGGCTCTCTGCAGCCATCCTCTCAAGTCATGAGGATTTCTTTGCCTGAATTGTCATCCTATAATTTGGAACAAGAGCAAAGCTTTTTGGTCAGGGTTACATTCAGTGTTGAATCACTTCTGCCAGGGGGGTAGAGATTTATCCTAGAATGATGCTTAGGATAATGCTGTTGCTCAGTAGAAGCAATATTTGGTGATGCGTATGACAGGGTGGATTTTCTTGAAGCATTGCATGCTGCACTTTCTGGCTCTTCTGGTGCAGGCATAGTCTTATATATTTTAAAGAAAAATTAAAAAACCCAGTGCACATCTGTAGTCACAGTTCAGCCAAGTATTTCAGTGCAAACCTATCTGTATTATTTTGTGGGGAGATGAGATTTTCCTCAACCAGAGGCAGACTGTATCTCACACTCCAAACAAGCTTGCAACAGAAAAATCTGGTCAATAGTCAGTCAGCTAAAATGAGCTGTAGTATTTATTCCCAGAGCTCTACCTTCCCTAATTACTGGATCTCTGTAAGTATCAAAGGTGGTCCCAAGCAAAGTACTATGCCTTTGACATCCATAAAAGACAGGCATCTACGGATAACTCTTCCAAAATGGTTTCATAGCTACTTAATCAATATATCACAACATATTGCCTTTTATTTTCTGTTTATACACCACCTAGGATTCTTGTATGTAGTGTTGATGGCAGCACAAAGATACAAGAGCTTAGGGATCAATATGAAACACTTCTTCGGGTATATTGATTACTAGCTGCTAAGAAAGGGATACCAATAAATTTTGTGTATTACTGTCCTGTCTGGGAGCCTGTTAAAAGGAAAGAAATGCCCCTGTTTTCTAATTCTCTCTTCTGAGATGATGAAAAGAAAGGTGGCAAGAGCTTGGGGATGCTGGGTCTTCTATTTATTTATGGAGTGGGACAATCTAATATATTGTGTATTTGACTTTCTGTCTTTTGTCTTGGGAGGAGACAAAACTGGGCTGACAGCTAAAGGGAAAAAGTCAAAAGAGAAAAAAAACCCCCATAACTGAGAACATAAGTCCTGAAATTCCTTTATTAATTTAATCAGTATTTGGTTTAATATTTAATTACTGAAAAAAGGAATTGAATTAGTTTTATATTTCTATGGAAAGTGGGAGCTGTGTACCACTGACCTCTGTAATACCAGGATCTAACCTTATTTATGTAGGCACTCAAGACCTTTCTTTGGCACTGTTTTCCCCACTCAAGATGCAGAGGTTCTCAGAGCCTGGGCTTGCCGGATGTGCTCAGCATATTGCAGAATTAGGTGAGCAGGAAGGCCACCTTCTCAAGGACACTCATCTCTGATTCATCTCCTGAATTACACTGCAGAATCTTGAAATTTTTCCATCAGAAAGAGTCTCTTGAATTTTGTAGCAGCTCTGTGATAAGTGAAGGACACAAATGGAGGAAGTGGAATATTCCTAATGTAGTATCTTTAATAAAACTTGGTTATTATAGTTTTATAATATTTCAGGGGGGATGTGAAGCTAGGGTTGACACTGAAGCTCTGCACAAACCCAGCACCCTGAAATCTCATCACTGATCACATCCAAGCCACTTCTCTTTATTCCTAGGTGAGATGTTCATAAAGAAAAACAATGGGAGCAGCATGCAAGTGTGGAATCAGGTCCTTAACGTCTGCTTTTCTGCAGAGAAGGGAAAGAAAAGTGAGCTTACTAAAGGACATCTATAAAACAGTGTGCTCTTTGGCTATGGTCTTTGCTTGTGAGCAAGGAATTACCATACTGAACCTTCAAGATTTAGAGTGTTCCACAGCATCGTTTTACTGAAGAAGCTACAATCAGTGCTACCTCCTTTTTCTACAAATACAGTGCATATGCTGAAAATTTCAAAATGATCCAGTGATGTAGATGGAAGTCATAATTTGATTACATTGCTAACAGTTTTTAGCTGTGTTGTTGAATGAGAACTTTTTTGTTTGTTTTTGCTTTAAATAATTTCTTTGGAGTAAGAAAGAAAACCTTGACTGTCTTTTGTCCTTTGAATTATCTGAACTGCCTGGGATGCGCAACAGGCCGGTCCATGCATCCCCAGATTTACAAGCCAAGTTTCAGAAACTGTCCCCTTTTTGGGGAAGAGGCCATCTCTCTTGGCTGTGAGTTTGGTCTTTGTCTATCAAAAAGGAGGACATTTCTGGGAATCATCACTCTGCAGCAATACAAACAGTAAATCAGGTTAGAGAGGAAAGCCCAGGGAAGTAAATGACTTGCATAGTGAGGTCTTAGGAAGGAAAGAGCTGAAACTTCATGCCCTGCTTCCTACTTGCCCATGAAATGCTGGCTTTCACTGATACCTTACCAATGGAAACAAGTCTGGCTGCGTGGCTATTCACTGAGTTACATTTGTTGAAGTATTTGCCCCTGTGGAGAAAATGATGCTTAGTAAAATTAACTATCTGTGACAAGTTACTGAACTTCCTGGCATCATCCCTTGGTGAGGGGACATCACTGAGCCAGCTTGTGCTTCTGGCTAGAGTGAGCCACATTAATCACCTCAGGAAGTAGCAGCCCATACAATGCCTTTCGAGGTTGTTATAGAATGTCCTTAAATTTCATTTTAAAGCCCTGAGCATTGGCTGGCCCTCCTGCCAGTGCTCACCCAGAGCATTCCTGCATCCCTATCCTAGCACCTTAGCCTGGTGCACCAGGTTGGATGTTGTGGACATGCTGCACAGCCTTGGAAAAGATTTTCAGTAAGGGGAGCCACCTGAACCCCAGTCTGGGAACAGGGGGCTGCAGCCAGG
The DNA here is from genome assembly GCA_023637945.1 of Phaethornis superciliosus. Lineage (NCBI taxonomy): Eukaryota > Metazoa > Chordata > Aves > Apodiformes > Trochilidae > Phaethornis > Phaethornis superciliosus. Next base: position 10,751,775 of record JAJQWJ010000011.1, read on the forward strand.
TCTTGCCTGGCCACTGCATCTCCTGGCCACTCTATTCATAATAATTCATAATTCATAATAATTAATGTTGCTCCTGTAAGTGCTCAATGATATGAAGGATGGAGAACCTCTGCTATGGAGAAAAGCTGAGATGGCTGGGGCTGTCAGCCTGCAGAAGAGAAGTTTTCCTTAGAAGCACCTTCCAGTACCTGAAGAGGCTACAGGAAATCTAGTGAAGGGATTTTTAAAAAGGCATTTAGTGATAGGATGCGAGGTAATGACTTTAAACTGAAAGAAGGGAGATTTAGATTAGACATTAGAAAGAAATTCTTTCCTGTGAGGGTGGCAAGACACTGGCCTAGTTTGCCCAGAGAAGCTGTGGACACCCCATCCCTAGAAGTATTCAAGACCAGGTTGGATGGGACTTCGAGCAACCTGGTCCAGTGGAAGGTGTCCCTGGCCATGCGGCAGGTTTGGAACTGTATGATCTTTAAATTCCCTTCCAACACAAACCATTCTATGATTCCGTGATCCTATGAACAGCGTTAGGTATGGCAAAACAGTAAGTCTCACCAAACTATGAATTCCTGCTGGAAGGGTGTCATGGCTGGAGGGTGCGAGGGGAAAGGCATCAGGAAAAGAAAAATCATGCCTGCTGGACCAAAAATAAGTTTCTGCTTTTCCATAGGTTGTGAACAGGGGCTGCCAGCAGTGTTTTCTGTGACTCTGTAATGTCAAAGCTGTCTACCACGTGCCTGGTCTTCTTATAGCTGGTGAAATAACCTCACTGTGGTTTCTACATGCATATGATGAAAATGGTGAAGTGTTAGGAAGACTCACTGTGATTCAGAAAACTGAGTGAATGAGAGGAGGTTGCTGAAGCTGAATGAATCCGTTTGTTTCACTGAGTCAAACTCTGGAATGAAAAGGGAAAACTGGAACCACTCAGGTTCACCTGCTAAAAACATTTACCTTGCAGAGGATAGTCAGTAGTCAACCAAAAGCTAAAAACTCTTCCCCAAACCAGTTTTTAACCTTCAAATTTAAGGTACTGTGAAATCTGATATGTGGTGTTTGTGAGTATTTGTGTATCTGGGGTATTACCACCTGGGTAAAAATCATTTCACAGCATGTGCTCTGTCTGGAGATGGTGGGTTTTTCTTAAATTCCCATTTAAAATAGGTGCTGTTCTCTTCTCTCATAAAAAACATGTGCTGTGATCTTACTTCGGAGTGAAGCTAGTGACCGTGAAGTTCCATGTGCAGCAAGGGAGATGGAGGGTGTGTGGTGTGCTGGTGCAGAGGGCTCAGCTGGCTCAGGGACCTCCCACCTTCTGCAGATCCTGGAGAAGTCTGGCTGTGGGAGGAAGGTGGTGTTGGAGATAGAGCTTGGGAACAATCACAGTTCTCTTTTTTCATCCCATGGAAATTTTCTGAGACACATGACACCCTTGAGATACACCCATCCTCTGCTGGGGTCACAAATAAGCTCTGAATAGTGCTCTGTGTTCACTTTAATCCCCTCACCCTTGCCTTTTTTTCATACTAGAAATACGGAATAAGAAGGTGGCATCTATTTTACATGGCAGGTGATGCAGGATGAATCAGCACAACCCCCCAGGGTGCTTATCCAGGGATGAGGACCGTGCCCCAGGCACTTGGCAGTCCGCCCCACTGGCGTACCTTGACTCCATGGGCAGGAATCCAATTCATCATAGTCTGATCACAGCCGGGCAAGGGGCTTGCTGCTCAAATAATAGCGAGGCAACGCCGTGCTGGAGATGGAAATTATGCAGTCCAGTCTCAGGAAGGCTGCAGGAAAGACAGTCTGTCAAAATGCCATTACGCGGTGGGAACAGCTTGCTGCTGTTGGTGGCTGGGCAGGCAGGTAGCTGCAGACTCTCTTTAATGACAAATTTAATGATGGGCTCCTGAAGAATTACCATCGATTACTTTTCTCATATTCATTTCAACCTTTCTCCTTGTGGACACAGACAGCAACCCTGTTGTAAATCACCCTGCAGCCCCTGGTAAAACAACTCTGAACATCAGCTGGAAATAGTCAGGTACAGCTTTAAAGGGGGGGGGGAGGGAGGGAGAAGAAAAAAGAAAAAAAACGCACACAAAAAAAGGAGAAAAATTATGTATATTAAAGATCCACATCAGGTCTGAGAAGGGAATGTATCTGAAGAGCTAAAGGGGGTAAGGAATGTCTGATGAGAGCAGCGCTGACCATTCTTTGGGGGCTGGAGGATAGAACAGTGTCCCTTTTGCCCTGCCCAAGGCCATTACCAGCTGGGAAGCTCCTGCTCCCCCAGAGTGCAGCCTCAGCATAGGAGAGAGGCTTCAAGAAGGAGCCAAATAAGTGATTTTAGACCACCCTGTCAAAAAACTAAACAAAAAAACCCCCAAAAACCACTAAAAAAACCCAGCTTCCCCCAGAAGAAAGACAAAAAACCCAAACCCAAACCAACCCAAAAAGACAAAAAAAAAAAAAAACCCACAAAAAATTTGAGCTCAGGCACAAAAATGTATATATATGTGTATATTTATATGTGTATTTATATGTATATATATCTGCAATTTAATGAGTGTAGACTTTCCTATTATCCCATGTCCCAAATTCTCTGATTCACAGACAATCCCTCGAATCATCCTTGCTGAAATAAACCTCCTTGTTGCACCATCCCTGCCCAGGACTTTGTCCAAGAGAGGAGAAATGAGGGTGTGTGGGATCACTGGCTCAGGGCACTCGGGGCTGCTCCATGCAGTTTCAGAAATGCATAATGAAAAAGCACCTATGCACACGTTTGAGTGGTGACAGTGTTCATGGCATCACATCTGTGAGAGAAAGGAGAATTTGAGTCATCACATTTCAAGTGACAAAAAGGCTATTAAAAATGAAAGCATTTTTTTAATCCCACAAACATTTTTTTTCTCTCATGGGAAATTGCTCCTCGCACATCTGTCTGAAGTAATTCTCATTTGCTTTGTGCCTTGTGTGTGGGACAGCTTTTGGTGGGATGTGTGCAGCAATCCAGATTATGACTTAACCTCCCCTACTGCCCTCCAAAAAAGGATGAGAAATGTCTGTAATTTCATTAGGATGGTTTGATCTTAAATTGGACTTCGGCCCATGGAGCAGCTGGCTTGAAATTACAGTATCTCCCATTAGAGAGTCCTGTTGAATCTTTATCATCGATGTTCCCAGTGCAAAGTGTTCCTCTTTCCCAGCCCCTCTGAGCTCCCCAGTCTGACCGCTTCAGCTACTAAAAATAAATTGTCTTTGTTATCAGGGAATAAAAGCAGCTGAAGTACCCTGGCAGCTGTTTCTACACTGAAAAGCATTAAGTTAGAAATGGCCTTTTTCAAGACATTAATATTTTTGTTACAATCCATTTCAGACTACGAATTCATTAGTTTCAACACCGAGCACAACACTTAAAAGCACATGTGAGGGCAATGTGGGATGGGATGGTCTCCCTGTTTTCACAGGGACATCAGACTCTGAGTGCCAGAGTGTAGAGCTGGGCCAAAAGTGGTGCCAAGGTGGATCTGAAGCCATCTCAGTAAGGTCCTCCTAACTCGGGTGAGGTACAGGAGCCTGTATTTCACCAGCTCCACCAGGCCAATTGCTTGGGGTGGCTGGCAACTAGAGATGGACACATTTTGGCAAAGTTCTGCTACTTTTCTTCTGGTGTCTAATACTGATGCATTGAGATTATTATTAAGACACAACTAGGAATATAGATTTCAAAACTATGTTATCGTCTGTGCTGCCAGGGTTGTTGACCTTTTTTTTGTGTGTGTGCGTGGTTTTTTTGTTGTTGTTTTGGGGTTTTTTATTGTTTGTTTTTTGTTTTGTTTTGTTGTGGGGTTTTTTTGGGGGGGTTGTTTTCCCTTTTTTTTTGTCTTGAGGAACAGGTTTTTGCTGTTGTTTTATGAATTTTTTTTCACTTTACCTATTTTCTAACTGAATTACAAACATCTCTGTCATCATTTCTTTCCTTCTAAAAAAGTTTGTTTTTTTTTTAAGAAGCTGCAGCATGTCAGATTAATGTGCAAATACCCACTTCAAGGCTCTAACAAGTTCTATGCCACTATGAGCCTTTGATTTCTGCGTTTAATTATGTCTCATTGGATTATAATAATCCCATTCCTCCTTGTTTCTCGATCTCAGTTTTCCATACTTGTCTTGCACTTAATTAAATGTGTCTCCTTTGCTGCTAGGCTGGTTTTGAAATTAAGGCTGACACACAGGGGGAGTTTGCAGCTGGAGGAATCTTATTTTTAACCTCTAAAACTCAGCACCTATAGGGTATTGGTGGGTGAACTTTTATTTTAATATTGTGAAATCTGACAAGAAAACAGTCCCATCTGCATGGTCGAAAGTTTGAAAAAGGTTCCCCAGAGACCTGTCCCAGATGGTTCTCACCTTCCAACAAGATTCAGAAACCCCAGTCCTGTACATCATTGGGCTGGGGTTTGCTCTTTAGACGTGTAATTGCAAATGCAATTCTTTGCCATTCCTGCAGCTTCTCACACACTTACAAAAAGGCTGTCTCTTGTTTGGATGCCCATTATTTTGTTTTTTGGGAGGGAAAATATGTATATTTATCCCAGTTTCCATTCTTCTCTCCTCTAGAGAAATACTCGTTGCAAGCCTAAATAAAATGAAAGGTTATTCTGGAAATCTGATGTTAAATATTTGCAAGGTATTTAGAGGGGCATAGAAAGAAGTAGTTGCATACCATGCTAATTTCTAGCTAAATTTTGCTAAATTCTAGCTAATGTCTTGGTGGAGCTTTCCCCACCTCCCCTTTTTCTTCTAATAGTAGCATTTTATGATTAGTGTGATGAGGCTGGTTTTGACTTTTTTTTTTTTTTTTTTTTTTTTCCTGTGAAATCAGCTTTGTTAGCAGCAGTTGACCCTTTTCTGAAAGCTGGGTGCTTGGGAGAGGAGGGTAGGTGTGCTGGACTTTGTGTAAGGCATAATAAAATGGGGTGGCAGATAAGATTAAAAAAATTTCAGGCAAATGAAAGAACTTCTGTGTCCAAACCTGTGTTGTATTACGGACAGATCTCTGTGTTGGGGTTGGAGAAATTGAAAGTATTTGATATTTCTGTTGAGTAAGGGATACCTCACTGGACAAGAAAACCAGTTTGTGAACAGTGGGACAAACTGGTGCATCGTGCAGCTCTGTTACAGCCAAAGTTACAGCAAGGAACAATGTTGCCTGATGCCTAAGTGCAATGCTGCATGGAAAATATTGACTGTCACCCATGCTAAGTAATGTCTGGACTATGTTATGAAATCCATAGCATGAAGTGTAGTCAAAGTTGGGAGTTAGCCAGTTTGTGTGTCTTGGAAATGCACTGACTACAATGGTTTTATCCAGCCAATATTCAATACTTGAATGCAGAGGAAAGAGCTCAGAGATTTCAGAGAGAGAATTTATGTAGTTATTTCAGAAAATCAGACTAGAATGTTTAGAATGCTGCCTTCAGAAAAATAATAGCTATTGCAGCATAATAAGTAGTTCAGGTAAAGTATTTTCAAACAATTTTTGTCAGAGCTATGTGTTAGGTAGTGTTCTAGTATATTAATTTTACTATTAAAATGTTATTCTTGCACTACCCACCAGTATGAAATGCTATGAGGAAGTGAAGCAAAAAAATAAGTACATTTGGTATTATATATATCATTACATCTTGAGATGGCAGCTCCTTTGAGGCACAATATCTGACTTTGAGGTCTGTTCTGTTTGCATCTACCTTACCTGGTGACTTTGAGCTGAGGCAGTTGAGGAAACTCTTCAAAATTCTCCAAATACATGCAGTTATTTTCAGTTCTAATCATCTTATTTCAGCTTTATTCCATTCATCTCTATTAAGTGGAGTGGATTTAACTCCATGGTCTGTGACTCAAGACCCATGAGTCTTCCTGGCTACTTGGGATCAGCCAAAGGATTTTTGGGCATTATGCTTCTTTTTCCTGAAGAGGTGATTTGGGATTTTTGCGATCACCTCAACTTCTTTCTTTGATCCTTATTTTCTCCTTCTGGTGGTGCTAGAAGTGTGAATCTGGGCATCCTCCTCCTCTGACTCATGTGTCCAGGTTTTTGAGAGGTTCCTTCAAAGTATTTACAGCCCGATCCTGAAGGGATCTGATTGTTGTCTGGCAGCAAAGGGAAAGTGAAGATAAACTAAACTCTGTAACCATAATATGGTTTCACTTTTATACCCTGGATGAGTCAATCTTGAGAGAAACATTTTTAAAATCAGATTTGGACTCCCACAGTCTCTGTTTTGGGAAGCTGGTGAGTGATGGTGCAGTTCATCAAGCTAATTACAGTCAGACATATGTATAGCACAGGTTTCACTCTGGAAGCAGTAGACATTGCTGAGGAGAACCAGCTTTAGCTTTCCCATGAAATCTACAACCAAAACCCTTCAACCTTTTTGAAAGCTTTTGGACAGGTCAGGACACCCAGGGCTGTCCCTTGTCCACAGGTGATGCAGGCAGTGAAGCCCAGGAGACTGAAGAGCAATGGAGGTCCCCAGGGAAGCTGTGTCCAGCTGGTTCTGCTGCTGGCAGGCCAGGCTATGGCTGAAACAAGCTCCTTCCTCCCACACTGTGAGAATATTTAAGTGGGTGTAGCATTTAAACACATCATTTGATTCTCTGATTTAGTCCCCATAAAAGTACCTCTTAAGGTAGGAGATCCAGTTTATCTGCCACTAAACACCCTTTGGTGAGGACTCATACCCCACGCTGTCAAAAATTTTCTCCTACTCTGGCTGGCCAAAATAAGAGATTGCACTCACCATTTAAATTAGACACAAGCTCTAACAAAGCTCCCAAAGCCTATTTGCTATAAGAATAGGATAAAACTTGCTTTTTTATTTGGGAAATACCACCCATATCAGGTCTGTCAGATGACTTTAACTTGGCAATTGGAGGGCTTGGATTTCCTGAGATCATTTGCTAGAGCACAAGGCTTTTCATGATAGACCAGATCCTCTCTTCAAGAAGTGCTTTCCATTTCAGCATGCATTACTCTTTTCCTAGTTATTATGGTTTTCAAAACCTAATTGCTGGTGGTATGGTCTTGTCATCATTAATGCATCTCTAATTGTGGTGAGGATGATTAGCAGAGCAGGAAAGGAAGTGAATGCTCCAAGCTGGATCTCACAGATTTCTTACTCAGGTATGAGAAGATATTCTCCTGTTGTGCTCAGCCTCTGCTGGCAGGACAGTGTTGTGGGAAAGATTTCTGTAATCCAGACACACAAAACCATAGAGTTATTCTTTGCTGGTTTTATACACAGAGGAAGGATGTATACCTGTCCCAGAATTCAACTTGTCTTTCATTTCATCAAGCTACAAAGGAATAAATTATTACGATGATTAACCAACAGGTGGTGAATGAAAAAGGCAGCCAAAAGGGAAGGGAATTATCTATGGACTAATGAGTCAGTTTAAATTGGCTCTGAGCCTTTTAATTGAAGGTGCAAGAGAGCAGAATTTATCATTGGAAGAAAACCAGAAAATGGATGTACTTCAGGTGAGGCATTTATGAAAGTAGTCTTATTGCACATTACCAAATTTTATAATGTCTTCATAGTGTCATCACTAAGTGTCCAGAATTCTTGTTTAATGAGTAAAATAAAAATGTGCTTAATGGGCCAGTATTAAATAGGTCCATAGGAAAGACAAATCTGCCAAGGAAATTTCTAATTTAGTACTCAGTATTTTGTGAAGTGATCTCTTCTAGAACATGTGGAAATGGAAAGCAAAGAATGAGCTGCTGGAAAATGTTTCACTTCACTTTTCTAAGGGCTTAATTCTCCAGGGTGGTGTCTCTGAAGGAGGATAAAAATTAATTTCTCATTTGCAAAGGACCAGTGTAATGACGACCATGAAAATCACATGTCCAGGTCCATGTGCAGGTCTATCTGCAATTGACTGCAGAGAGAAGATAAATTTTACAGCATGGAGCTTTGCCAGTTTCTAATAACTTGAGTTTTTTGACAAGTCAGGGCTGTGCAGCCAGCAAGGTCTTAGTGTAAATATTATAAACACAGCTGAGATTTTCCAAGAGGACAGACAATTATCTTCTTTAAGGATTTCCCTTTAAAATAAGCCTTTTTTTTACTGATTTACAAAATCACCTTCAGAGCATTTTCCTGATTTCTGCTTCTCTTCTAAGGTAATTTCTCTACTCAACCTGTGAAAATCAAAAGTGATACTGAGCAGAGGACCAACTAAACCAGATCTGGGCTTGGGTGTTCCTCTGTGCCAGCCTGGGGTGTGAACACCTTAGGTTCGGCGTTCAGAACTTGTGTGTAGATGCAACTAGTTGCAACTTAAAGGTCGGTTCAGTCCAAAGCCTCTTTTTCCTTTACATTTTCCACTGTTTGGCCACCACACTCACCTCTCCGATGGGGCTGGAGGTTGCTTAATGGTGTGTGATTAGCATGTGGCTGGTAGTGTGTTGTGACTCTGATTTTGTATAGTGCACCTCAGTGCCTGATTAGTGGTTTTATCCACTATATAAATGTGCTAATACTTAAATAGAAGTTGGGAGTTATGAAAATACAGAGCTATTGTAAAAGAAATAAAAAAAAGGGAAGGGAAGGGAAGGAAAGGGAAGGAAAAAGAAAAGAAAAAAGAAAAGAAAAGAGAAGAAAAAGGACAAGAAAAGAGATGAGAGGAGGAGAAAAGGAAAGGAAAGGAAAGGAAAGGAAAGGAAAGGAAAGGAAAGGAAAGGAAAGGAAAGGAAAGGAAAGGAAAGGAAAGGAAAGGAAAGGAAAGGAAAGGAAAGGAAAGGAAAGGAAAGGAAAGGAAAGGAAAGGAAAGGAAAGGAAAGGAAAGGAAAGGAAAGGAAAGGAAAGGAAAGGAAAGGAAAGGAAAGGAAAGGAAAGGAAAGGAAAGGAAAGGAAAGGAAAGGAAAGGAAAGGAAAGGAAAGGAAAGGAAAGGAAAGGAAAGGAAAGGAAAGGAAAGGAAAGGAAAGGAAAGGAAAAGACAGGGAAAAGAGAAAAGAGAAAAGAGAAAAGAGAAAAGAGAAGAGAAGAGAAGAGAAGAGAAGAGAAGAGAAGAGAAGAGAAGAGAAGAGAAGAGAAGAGAAGAGAAGAGAAGAGAAGAGAAGAGAAGAGAAGAGATCTCCAGCACTATAGAAAGGATGATTTCGGATCTGCACTAAAACCTTGAGCTGCCCAGCAGGTTCCTGTGGTCATGAAAAGTCTCTGTTATGCAGATGTTTTCCACACCAGAACAAAAACACTGTTGCAAGATATCACCAATAAAATGCTGTCAAAATTTTGTATCTCAGCTTGTCCCAAGAAGGGGGAGGAACTTCTTCTCATGAAGTGGGCTTTAGAAAGACCAGAACAATAAAGTTGGTGTTATACCACTTACATTACTGCTTCCTACAGGCAAGCCCTGAAAGAATTTCTTCTTCAGCCAGATCTTCTGACAGAGGGAAAGAAAAGAGGTGGCTTCCTGGCTGTGCAGCTGACCTAAATGAGTTTTAGTGTTATGCAAAGGTGCTTGTCCCTTCTGATTATCCTAGCTGCTTTAATCGGCCTCCCTCTGTCTTCTTAAGCTGGAGATGTTTTTATGTTGAGATATGGGGTTGTATCTTTTAAGAAGATTGAAGGGAATTAAATCTCCAGGTTCAAGTCTCTCCTCTTCCAAGCAGATGACAAATTTTAGTATGTTCTGTGTGGCGGTTACTGGAAATAGCTAAAGCCTGCAGAGGATGAACCAGGATCCATAAAAATGTTCTTCCTACTTAAGATGACAATTTATAATTTAGCTGCAGCTCCCGACTTAATGATACACTTTTATGCATGGTGTCATCCCATTCTGCCTTCCTTTTAACCATGTAGTATCTCTGAATCGGTACGGGGCATCTGAACAATGGAAAAAGTGTGAAAATAAGGCAGAAAAAACAGCAGCATCAATTTCTTTTTTCTTTTTGCCTTTTTTCTTTCTTTCTTTTTTCTTTCCTTTTTTATTTTTTTTTCTCTTTATTTAAACCAATTTGCTTATAAAATGTTAAATAATTCACATTGCAGAATTGTTTTTTTTTTTTTGCTTCTTTCGTTTGATTACACAAAGCTCTGTGGGAACATGAGCTGTAATTGCAATGTCGGTAAATAATATTTTCCATTGGTGGGCTTATTCTCTCCTTTGGGAGAATATTTAATTGCCACTGATGCTAATGGGAACTGCATGTCTTTGGGGGTCATGCAGATTAATACTGAGGTGATTCCCTGGCCAAAACAAACACAGGGAAACAAACAAACAAAGAAAAAAATCAAAGAAAAATTCTGTAAATAAATATCTGCCTGACAGTAAATGCTGTAAAACCTCATCCCCCCATATATCCAGCTATTTCTTGTAGTTGAGATCATACAATGAAGTTAAATACCCAACAGGGAACGTGTCTTACCGATAAGTTCTGCAAGACAGCAGAGCATATACCAGTTAGAAAAGTAGCACGTACAAAGTCAATTGAATGGCATGCAATTATTTCCCAAATTACAAAGCACATTTTTCAGCCCCTATAGCATTTTATGGAATTGCAAGTTAGATTAAGGAAGCCCACTCTGTCCGCTGCTGATCTTCCTCTGGCTGAAAATAACCTCTTGAAACCCCCCTAGGATAATTCTAACTACCAACTCATGAAGCTAGTTGACCTTCAATGATGGAAACGGATTTGTGTATTGACATGTAACATTTCTATTCCCAAAGAAACAGGAGTATTACAAAACTAGCCTGTGTTTTGTTAGAGTTAGCTCTATCAGGACAAACAGCTTTATAAACCCAAACTGGCAGATATGGGTTTATTTAGTTATTTTAAATGTTTCTCTTCCCACTCAACAGCTGCTGCAGACTGAAATGCAAATATCAAATTGGTTTCCCTAGGAAGTCTTTAATTCTTCACGACTAGACTTTATACTAGAGTATAAATTGCATGCAGAAATCATTTCTGTAATTCTATAAATCAATTACTAACTGGAATTTGGATATTTGCATGCATGAAAAAGTGGTTTTCCTCTCCTCTCAAAAACTGCCTATAGAAAAAGCCCTTTTCAGAAGTCGATGATCTCAGAAGTTTATTTAGTGCTCCCAGTTTTCCAGTGGATTTGGAGGAAATAGTCTGATTCCAGAAGCTAGAAGAGAAAATACTAAGCTTATGAATTTAATAGAAGTGGTAAATTTTCAGAAGACCTCTGCTATCCTTTTATTAAATCAGACTCAGGGAGGAAGCTCCACTGAGCCTGGAAAGGTTTCTGGTTTAGGCAAAAAACATTCATATTCATTGGTGGGTTTCAGTCACAATTTCTACATGGTTTCCTTTCCCACCAAGGGAATATCAAGGAAATACAAGAGGTGGCCAGGAAAGGACAAGGATCTATGTGTGACAGGAAAAAAAATGGCTATATATATATATATTCTTCTTTTCAGTTATCTCATCATTTAGATGTGTAAAGGCATTTGGGATCCCTGACAGCAGACAGGCAAGTTATCTGTGAGGGCCATTAAAAGGACCTGTTTGATTCAACTGATAACAAATAGTTATGAAAGAAAACCAATTTCTTTTTGATTTCCAAGGATCTACAAGTTATTTAAAATAAAACAAATTCCTAAAAACCCCAGACTTAAAGTCCTAAAATATTTTTTAAATTTTACCCACCCTCTCTCCCTTGTCTGACAGCATCAAGTAGATCTGGAAAGAAGCCAAAACTCGTATTAAGATGTCTGAAATGTCACTTTGAATTTGCTTAACGATAAAAGCTCTAGCAAGGAGTAATTTGCTATTCTGTAAGGTTTGTACTGAGAATCCTTGACTATGCTATGATTTAACCTCATTCTGACATAGATCTGTCAAACAAATGAATATTTTATAATAAAAAGTAGAAGCATTATGATATTGGGGAGGGAGGGAATCAGTATCTTGTAACTCTGAGCTCAGAGTTTGAGATACCTTCAAGGCAATTTGCATGAGCTGAAATCAAGTCCTTTTACAATTCCTCAAACAGAGAAGAGAAAAAAGCCTGGCATGATAATTAGAGAGAGAGCTTATAAAGAGGTGGCTGAATAACCAAACCTCTCACTGAGTGCAGGCAGGTAATACTTTTGTAAAGGCAGGCCCATAAATGTGCATTGTGCAGCGTAGCACACATATAAGTGTCAGACTTGGCAGAATTAATGTTCCCTGCCCAGGAGGAGGAGAGAAGCAGAGGATGAAGTTGATGGCAGTCCCAGTCCTGATGCAGCCAGCGCTGTAAATCCAATGGTGTCGGAGCTGCTGTGTTGAGGGCAGGTGAAAGCCTTGAGTAGCTGCTGAGGCATGAGAAGCTGATTCCATGCACAAGTTAAAATATATGACAGAGCTTATAGAGCAGTCTTTGGCTCAGAAAATGGGAAAGAAGATATAAGGAAAGAAGAAAAGCTCTCTCCATAATACACAATCAGAAGTGTTTATTTTGCAGCAGTGAGAAGAACCAATAATAAGGAGTGTGTACATCAATTATTTAAAACAATTCCAGCAAATACAGACTTTGACCTCCTGCACCGCCACCCCCAACAAAAATACTCTGCATGATCAAAATTTATTTTGATTCCTTTTTTTCCATCACAAAGTATTTGTTCAACTGAGTTTGCTGTCGTCACATAGGACAGGAAAATAAAATGAAAGAAATAAGACCTTGGGTGAGACAGTGAAGTTTTTCCTTGGCTCTATCAAGAGGAGGTCTTTTTTCTTTTTTTTTTTTTTTTTTTTCTTCAAATACTACAGAAATTATAGTAAGTCTTATAAAAGTTATCCAGTCACTGTAGCACCAAATGCTTCAGAATCTGTGTTGCTCGCAAATCCTTAGTTATTCCTGGTAGCTTTTCTAGATAAGATAGCGATGGGGGAATCAAATCTATAGACAGGCCCTCACCTTTGCAGTCACACTAAAAGGATGAACTGGAAGGAAAAAAGAGAAAATAAAACCAGGTAAGAACTGTTGCTTGAAAGGAAAATTCCTGTGCTAAGAACACACACTGAGATATAAAAAAGTCTTTGAAGCAACAATCCTTCAGCTTTATGCAGAAAGTATGAGATAATACAATGATGGACAGACTAACTCTTGAAGTCAAGTTTCCTGATCTGATATCAATGAGTATATAGTGAGGGGATCATATGAGAATTCAGACCTTTGAGAAAGAGATTATGTACTGATAAGACAGATGACATTGCAGTCTGAGACCAAAAAATGTCAAAGCCATGTTGTGGGTGCAAAGACAATTTCTCCTGACACCACCTGCCAACTTCTTCTTAACTACAATAAAACTAGACACTTAGTCTCTCTGATTTGTACCTGTGTTGTACCTGTTTTACACAGCTGTCACACACTCACACGTCTATTATAAACATTAATTTTAAACTCTTAATAAATATAATTTGCTGCTGCTGAAAAGTAAATGTCTAATCTGGACTTGATGTCTAACTTTAAGGTGGCCCAGCTTTGGGGAAATGAGCACCCTGCAGCGAATTCATTCTCAGCTGATCATTCTGGAGATGAATGATGTTCCCCCGTCTAGCGGCCTCTGTCCATCACCTGCTTTTCAGATGCACTACACCAATTCAAAATTTAACAGGAATGGGAAGGAAGAGGAGAAAATACTCAGTTCCTGCTTTTGTATTCAGGGCACATCCCTGCTGGCTTGTTATCACATCAGAGTCTGGACCCATCAACACTTTCATTACTCAACATCTTCCTCCACCAGGAGTTTAAAATTCCTCCATCTTAATTTGTTTTGGGGACACTCAGGCAGTCTGATTCCCTATCAGAGGGAAAAATTGTATTATTAGAAAACATCTATTAGCAGTTAATGTGGAATCTTTATTTTAGACACTGAGAAGTTAATGCATAATTTAGGGGTGTGGATTCTGTTCTGTTCTTGTTCAAAGACAACCTTGATTAGACAAGCTCAGTTTTCTGAGGGCCAAAACCCTACTTTAACCATCAAATATGCTGCCATATAGCTCATCCCATAGGGTTTTCTGTTTCATGTAGCCAGCAAGGCAAGAGGATGCAGTAAAGAGGGACCTGTGTGGTAAGGCACAAGAGGTGGTGGAGGTGGGGTTGATGTGCAGCTTCAACCATGACTGAGAGGGGTGGGGAGAACAAATTGATTCTCAGTAATAGAAATCAAACTGGTGATTGATTTCCAGCAGTGATAGGGACACATGATGCTTGAGCAATGGGGATTTCCTTAGGAAACTGATGTTTTTAGGGTCCAACTGGGGCCTGCTGGAACAAATAGGAAGATTCCCAGTGGTTTCCACAGGCAGTAGGTCAGGTCCTCAGTGCAGCAAGGCTCCTACAAACCTCTTCAAGAATCCATATTTCCAGAGGAATGGCAGCAAGCTGCAGCTCTCCAGTGAAACTTACTGGTTCCCAGCCTGTACCGCATGGAGGGAGTACAGAGATGAATCCTGTAGCTTATGAATTGGAAAGAAGGGCCAGCATTACCTTTCCCAGCTACAGCCCCTTGTCATGAATAAATGTTTCCTTTTTATGGCATTTGTTTTGCTGCTCTTTAAAAATCCAAACAATTATGTGGTCAGCAATATGAAAGCCATAAAAGAAATCAAGATCATTTACAGCTAGTTCACAAAGGCTTCTCTGTGACACTGTGGTCCAGAGAAATTCTATGTTGATGGATCCTATTACAAGTGGAAGGAATGAAACTTTGAAATGTTGTTATTTCATCATATATGACACATAATGAAGTCAATTCAAATGTCAGTTTTCAGTGGAACATGAGATCTTTCAGAAATGGGTTGCCCATTCAAACTTAAAAACTGACAATGAGGTACAAAAATATCCAGTGTGTTTTAGGGACATGATGCTACCACAGAGCTGGGAGTTGGAAAGACTTAATTCTTTTCTTTCCTAAATGAAAAGCTAAGAACAAGCAATAATTTTCCATTTTTTGCAGTATTTATCTCATTTCCTCAAAAAATTCCTGAAAGCAATTTCATGTTTAATTACCTTTTAATCAAGAAGCTATGAAGTCATCTTTTAATTCATGATGAGCCAATTCAAATGCATTTTAACAATATTTAGATATTCTTCTCTAACCAAGCCTCACTTACCCAAAACTCTCACCAGACTAGTAATCCTTGGCATTATCAGTGCTAAAAGTTAAAAGTGTGAATTTGCTTAAAATAATGTGAATTTGCAACTAAGTATGTAAGACTTTAAAAAAAAAAAAAAAAAAAAAAAAAGAAAGAAAAAGGAAAAAAAAGACTATGTGAAGTTCCTTTTATTTGACATTAGCTTGCCCTAGCTCATTTTGATGAGTCCTTCTGATCAAAAGATAGGAACTAGAAAAAATACTTTAGTAAAACAAAACAAAATTAGAACTTTCCCTAAGATCCTTCCAGCTTCCTTGTCTTCAATAACTGTAGCTGTGAGATAAAATGCCATCTCATTTTCAGCTCACCTAATTTTAGACATACACAGCTGAGATGTTTCTCTGAACAAGTTGTCTATTGTCTTTTTACAATCAATACAGAGGAAGAGGCAAGATCAATCACACTCATTTAAAAAGTCAACTTTCTGAGGAGATAACCAACATCCTAGAAGTGCTGTTTCCCTTCTTCCCTTATGTAATAGATGTCTCACTGATGTGAGATAAATTCCATTTCAGTATTTAAAAGCAAACAAAAGACTGGTCTTTTGAGTCTTCATGTATGTGTGTATGCTGATGCAGCACTGGTGGGGTTGGACATGTCATTGGCTGGGGGTACCTGTCCTCGTCCTATTTCCACCCCTGCTCTAGGTCCTCCTGCAAAGGGAGTGAGGACTGAGGTGCATAGCAGGAGGAAAAGGGGGCAGGTTTATCTCTTGAGCTAGGAGGGAAGGACCAAATTCATAGGGAGGACAAAGACCAAAGGTTCTGCAGGACCTGAAATGGTTCATGCCTAGGAACTAGGGAAAGGAAGTCGGGAAACTAAAACTTACCCCATTTTCTGCTGTGTAACGAAAATGTAGCAAAGCTTTGCCACTTTTCATTTTCCTGAGAAAAAGTATCATAAGGCTAAAATGCCTAAAAATTGTTCCCTCAGCTTAAACTTCCCAATGAGTTTCTACCCAATGAGTCTTGTTGACCTTGCCCACACAGATCTGAGAAGAAAGCACAGTTTAAATATCATATTTTTGGTAAACCACTCTTTCATGGTTTACTGTGTGGGCACAAAAAGCAGATATCTAAACCTAAGTGCATGTCTGATCTAGATAAACCGTAGGTAGATATGCAGCATAAAAATATATGCATCATTTATACATATGTGATAAATAGTAGATACGCTGGTGCTTTCAACTCCATTAATGCCTCTAGTAAGAGTTTGTTATTCAACAGATTGTATGTTGTCTTTTTTTCAAAACCTTAACAAATAGCTTTGGTCATTAAAGGTGGGGGTTTTTTCTGTAATCATTTGTAGATCAAGACCGTAAGTGAACAACCCAATCTCACTCTTTGAAGGCTTCAGGGCAAAACCATTGCTTTCCAGATAGAAAAAAAAAAAAAAAAAGTTAATATTAGGTTATTGTCAGTATACTGCTTGCATGGCCTGCTTGGATTTTGAATGCTTTTGTTAGTGTTTTCAAGAGTCCTGCTTCATTGTGACTAAATATTTGATACAATTTTATATCTCAGAACTCTGTCACAGTTACTGGAGGGACACAACATATGTGATGAAAAACCTTATCGGGGTTGCAAAGTAGCCACAACCAAAGGCCAGGCGAAAGATCTTATTAAGGCCTGGTAGGAGAGCCACCTACACCACTTCAGTTAATGAGGACATATCTTGTTTTGAAGGGCAATCCCCCCCCCAACGAAGCAACAGAATAATGAGCCCAGACTGTCATCAGTTATTATGGTAACCCCAAGGAAGAAGGTCAGGTGAGAAATTAGCCCTCCTCTTTCCATGGAGAAAGCAATGATAGTGCACTGACACTACATATATCATAACCATTAGGGATCCTGTTTGCAAAGTGCTGAGCTTCCCCCTATAAAATGACAGAAAAACTTGCAAAGTAAGGGGAAAAAATAGCGAAAAAAAGGTGAAAGAACTCCAGCACATGACCCACCTCACAATCCAGTGAAAGATGTTCCCTTTTCTTGTGTCCTGACAGGCTGAAATTTTTCACATCGACTGAAGTTAATCCATCCTGCACACAGTTTCTGGTCCTTCCTGGTGAACTGAGGAACTAGGATATATTTGAATCCTGGACTGGGTAAAGAGTAATTCCATGGAGCTCCATATTATTTCCTGGAAGCTTACAAAAGGGATCAATGCTAATAGCTGTCAGCACGTGCATATAAAGTTGTTGGTTTTTTTCTTTTGTGTTTGTTTGTTTGTTTGTTTTTTTTTCTTTTTAATAGAAAGAGCATTATTCATGATGTCCTCTACTGATGATCACAAGTGAGTCGGAGAAGCAAGGGGGCTGACAGTGAAGGATATTGTCCTCTTTTGGGTTCCCCCACTCTTGTGTGCTACCTGACCTTCTGCAGCTCTTGTCTCAGCCAGGAGGGCAGGGGCTGCCCCAACTTGTGCAGCAGCTTGGACAACTCCACGTTGTGGTCTCTGTAGTAGCTTGACAGAAATGCTCGAGACTGAGAAGGGTCGGGAAAAAACAACAGTCAAACAAGGAAACCCACTCCAAGACAGGTTTCAGCATGTGCTCCCAACCCAGAGATGTGCTCTGCTCCCAGAGTTCGCCCTCTTAAGAGGGGCTAATTAATTACCTGTCATTCAGAGCTCATGAAAAGTTTCCATTTTTAAAAAATATTAAGTCAGTGGGGAAAAAAAAAAAAGTAATCAATGTGCGTATTTTAGTAGCCAAACACAGCTTCAATATTAAATAACATTAACTGAAATCTCTGGTAAGTCCTTACCTCTTGGTCCATTGGTGGATATTTTCGACCTTTGCTTTTTCCCAGGCACTTTGTTTTCCCTCCTTCCAATAACTGGCACCAAAAGCCTTTCTGAGGGTCAAATCTAAGGAAGATGATATTTTTTGAAAGGCCTCACTCCATAAAAAACTCTCAGCTACTCAGACATTGGTGTTAGCCACCACTGATTGCTGCACATATCTTTCTAGATGACTTAAATACTGAGGACAGAGTAAGAAAGAGATTTCCTCTCTTGTGAAAGCTCTGGGAATTTATTTTTTCCACAAATTTGCCTTGGGAGTGGCTCAGGACAAGATATTTTTCACAATTTGCTTTACCTACACAAGCAAATTTTTGGCATATAAGGTAGAAGTTTTAAATATTGATGGCTTAATGGAGGTAATTGGAAATTGATGATCTCAAAGGTCCCTTCCAACCCAAACCAGTCTCTGATTCCATGATCTCTTAGGTTCCAGTCAAGGTTCTGAGCCCCAGTCTCAAAAATCATGGCCCCTCTCCAAGCTCTGACTCCTATTTTGTTGTCTGGTTTTGGCCAGAGATTTTCTTCATGTTAGACTGTTCCATGTATCCCTGCAGGATGAGAGTGTTTTGATCCACTGACACTTCAACAAAGAATGTTTTGTTGAAACAATTAGATTATCTCTTTTCCTGGAATTAGAAGCTCTATATCCTCAAGGACAGTATTGGCTCTGCTCAAGGAAAGCTCTCTCCATATGACCAACTGGAGCTGATGCTGCTGTAGGTCAGTGCTGTCAAGGTGCGAGGGGTTAAAAGGGGCAAACAGATCTATTTGCTGACTGCAACAGGCATGAGAAGCAATCCATAAATCTATACAGAATAGTGTGAGATTGTGGCTTGATGACAAAAACAATGACAAATATGATACAGAAATATTTTATGGTAATTTCTGAGTGAAATAAGCAGAGTTTAGGTTTACTGATAACATCTGTTTGTTAATAATTTAACTGCACCTGATAAGTTGGTTATTCCATATCATTAGATCTAAATATAATTTTCATTCCAAAGACAGTGTTATAGCGTGAACACTGTCTTCTTAGTAGCCTAATCTGAAATATGCAGTTTGATTTTGATGCCTAAAATTCAAAAGATAAAGGAATTTTAGAATAGGGCATTAAGCAACACATTCACTAAGGAATGAACAACATGCAGAATTAAGTTTGAAATTTATTGCTAAGGGACTTGCAGCATGCATAAAACACTGAAAAGGTTTGCATTTCTGATATTCAGCAGATATTTTAAAAGGAGGAAGTAAAATTGAATGCAACACAGAGTTTATTAGTTACAGACTACCTTTTTGCCCTAGATCTTATCAGTATGCCATGGGTGCACCTGCAATTTCCAGAGATCACCAACTAATTTCCAGAGAAGGGTGAACCTTCTTCATGTTGTTTTTTTTTAATTGCTAAGACTGTTATTGCAGGCTTGATCCTTTTTTCCTAAGTTGTCCCAGTAGCTGTATCAGTTAAAAATAAAGAAATAATTGATTAAATGGATATATAAATGATAGATTAATTTCTGCTTTAGCTTTTTCTTTCTGCTCATTGTATGGGAAAGTACTTTATCAGGCTTACACTTTCCCAAGAGAATTTCCCAAGAGAAGCAAGCAATAGAGTGTGATGGGTAAAAGGAAAACTGCAAAACTATGCCCCAAACAATATATCCACCTCAGAAGGAGCATATAGAACATTATTAAGAGAATGTGTAGACTTGGGTAGGGGAAAAGAGAGTAAGACATCTCAGGATGAATTCAACCCACTGCGTTCAGGTATTACAAAACTCTTGGGATTCATGAAAACATAGTTGAGAACAATGGCAGCATTTATTTAAAAATAGTGATAGCCTTAAAGCACTCAAGTTACAAGTGAGCTTTTTAAAGCAATCAGCAGAAGCCTTTCCCTCCAGGCCTGGTTATCTTTTCTGCCCTTGCAGAGAAAGTCTGTGGGTGATACAGGGTAGAACCTGGACACCCATGAACTCTCCCCAACTCTCAGGGAGTGTAGAGATGCAGAGGGTCTGTCTGCACCCAAAGCCAGACTAGTCTTGTTTTCAAGCTTTTTTCCTTCATGCAAAGAGTTTGGAGGTTTTCCGCATGTTTAGAAATCTGTAGAGAGGAGTTTTGTTGTTGTTTTAGATGCTGTCTGCTGAGAAGAATAAAGAAAAAAGAGAACCACTGACCCATGGTACCCCAGAGCATGATTCATCTGGGAGAATCAGGCATGAAATACATCTTCTTAGCAGTCAGTGGAGCTTTGGTAGGGTCAGCCTGTGATTAAAGGGAGAGGCCTTTTCTAGCTTCAGTCCCATGTGTCCTGTGTATCTGTTAATTGAGTTCAGATACTTAAAAAATTTAAGCCCTTAGTCAATATGAAAGCCCTCTGAAAATGAGATGGTGAGGGAAAGGTGGGAAGCATCTCTTCAGTGTCAAAGTGGGAACTTCCTGAAGACCACAGACTAGTTCCACTCTCCTAGAATTTTTTCTGGGGATCCAGATCTCTTTCTATTGATATCATTATGTGGAAAAGCTTTGCAACATTCCTTGATTTTCCCCCTTGCTTTTCACCACTCTAATAAAAAGTTCATGTCATGGAATGATAGAATTGCCTGGGTTGGAAGGGAGCTTTAAATGTTACCTAGATCAGCCCTCCCACAATATGCAGAGACATCTCCAAGTAGATAGGTTGCTCAGAGCCCCTTCCAACCTGACCCTGCATGCTCCCATGGATGGAGCATCTGACACTTCTCTAGGCAACCTGTGTCAGTGTCTCACCATCCTCAACGTAAAAAATTTCTTCTTTATGTCATTTGAATCTAGGGCCTTTTTAGCAGCATGTGTAAGAATTGACTAGTTGTCCATCTCAGCTGTGGTTCTTACAAGTCTGGTGTGATCCCTTCAAGGTCCAGCCCTGCCTCTGTCTCCCTTCTACTTTCTTTCCATGGCTCTGATTAGTACCTTCCTTCTGCCCGGGTTGATTTTACTCTCCTGTAAGATGTTCATGTAATTACTCATGTTGATGAACTTGTTGCCCACTAGTGCTTGAAGGGCTGGGTCCTTAGGCTGCTTTGTGACAACTTAAAAAATGCAAGACATACACTTATTAGGCAGTAATGGCTAGGAATGATCCTATGCAATCTTTTTTACTTTGACAGTCCTACCATAAAGCATCTACATTGTTTAATACATTTTTCCTTTCCATGTTAAATCCATACAGAAGTCTGCTTCTGCAGCCCATTTGCACACTTGATGCCTCTTAACAGTGAAAGCATAATTTTACAGATATGTTTACAATCCATTTTTCCTGTCCAAATATGAGGGGCCAAATTTTTTTTCCGAGAGTGTGACTCCACTGATTTTAATGTAGCTGCAGAAAGGAAGATCTATGTATGAATGCGTGTATTTTTAAAAATCTAGCAGAAGGCACTGCAGCTGTGCAGCAGCAGTTGTTCAAGCATCAGTAGTTCATCTGTGTGTTCAAACTCCTACTCTGTTTCATCTGCTTTGGAAACCAATGACTTAAAAAATTACATTCTGAAAATCAAGATTTTTCCACAAGAAAAGAAGATTTTGGCTAGCACAGCAACATTCTGAAGACTCAAAGAAGAACGGGCAAGTCTTACTTTATAAATATTATATGAATAAGCATAAACTTTCCATTGGAGGAAACATATAAAGAATAATCATAAGCAGAGAGGAGGCAGCATTGTGTAGGTGCAAAGTCTGTGGTCTCATTTTCCCACAGATTTCCTGATACCAACCTGCGTGGGCTGTGGGAGTAGAAAAGCTTTTACTGCACCTTCCTATTGTTAGTATTATCTAATACTAGCATATACTTTTACCAAACTTGAAATGTACAGACTAAATTCTTTCATGCCACATGTCTTGCTGGGATCTGGTAAAAGCTAGGTAGAATTGACTCAACCACAGATGAAAATGGGAACGTGGAATGATAAATTTGGTCCATGTTAAAAGCAAGCAATCAAAGAAGCCATGTTACCAGATGAATCTTATACTAAGTGCTTCTGACCTGATCTCTGGCATTAGGCTTCTGTGTGGATGGGATAAAAATGGTCAAGCCAAACTTCACACACCTGACACTAAGTGGTCTTCAGCTTCTGGAGACTGGCATAAGGCTCAGCACTCTCATGTGCAAATGTGTGCTGAGCTCTTACATGTCCAGCTCCCATCAACTGTACAGCATTTTGAACCTAGGTACCCTGAGAAAACAAATCCTAGGCATCTCTGATCAAATGCTCAAACTTAGCAGGCGTTTTTACATGAATCTGGGACTTTGATCTGCATTTAACAAAATACTGAACAGTCATTTGTTCTGTGTACTGTGCATAGTAGAGTTTTCACATGGAAAGGTGTGCAATCATGCAATTACATTCTGTAATGCATCATATGTATGCAAGTTGAGGGGAAATTGGTTGAGTGTTAAACACTACTTTAAGAAAACACCAACATTTGCAAAATTATTGGTGTAATGTTTTTTTTGTTTGCTTGATTATTTGTTTGCAATCAGTGATCAGGTGATCTTGGTAGGAAGGGATGTACACCATGATCCTATAGGGCAGATAATAAAGGAACAGACTCACGTTAGGGCTTCAGAGTAATTATAATGAGGAGACACTCCAAGAAACTTCTGCACTTCATCCATCACAGTAGCTGGGTCACTTCTTAGCTGCTGTCCATCGATAATAAGCAACTGTAGGGGTAAATGTAATAGCTCTTTAGAAATAGGGTTAAGGTTAACCAAAGAACATCATTTTCCTTCTTTGACAACATGGATTTAAAGTAGCATGTGACTTTGAACAGTGCTAATAACAATCATAGGATGAACTTCTTTTTAGATTTACTTTTGACTTTGCTACATTATGTTTGGATAGGTGGACAACTTGTAACTCTGAGTGCACACTGTTAAAATTCAAGAGTTAAACCACACAAGCCAAACCCAAGCCTCACAGAATTCTAAGAAATAAAGAAGGAATGTAAAAATACTTCTGAGATTTACAATGTTTCTGTAGAAAATCTGTTACGGAACAAGGAAATAACAAAAAGCTCATAGACTAGAATCATAGAATTGGCTGGGTTGGAAGGGACCTCTGAGATCATCAGGTCCAACCCTTGATCCACTACCACTGTGGTTACCAGCCCATGGCACTGAGTGCCACATCCAGTCTCTTTTTTAATATCTCCAGGGACAGAGAATCCACTACTGCCCTCGGCAGCCCATTCCAATGTCTGATCACCCTCTCCGTAAAGAAATTCTTTCTAATATCCAACCTAAACCTCCCCTGGCACAACTTGAGACCATGCCCTCTTGTCTTGCTGATATTTGCCTGGGAAAAAAGACCAAACCCCCCCCCTGGCTCCAGCCTCCTTTCAGGGAGTTGTAGAGAGCGATGAGGTCTCCCCTGAGCCTCCTCTTCTCCAGGCTGAACACCCCCAGCTCCCTCAGCCTCTCCTCACAGGACTTGTGCTGGATCCCTTCACCAGCCTGGTTGCCCTCCTTTGGACCTGCTCCAGGACCTCAATCTCCTTCCTGAACTGAGGGGCCCAGAACTGGACACAGGACTCGAGCTGTGGCCTCACCAGGGCTGAGTACAGGGGCAGAATCACTTCCCTGGACCTGCTGGCCACACTGTTCCTGATCCAGGCCAGGATGCCATTGGCCTTCTTGGCCACCTGGGCACACTGCTGGCTCCTGTTCAGCTTCCTGTCAATCCAGACTCCCAGGTCCCTCTCTGCCTGGCTGCTCTCAGCCACTCTGTGCCCAGCCTGGAGCTCCCCATGGGGTTGTTGTGGCCAAAGTGCAGGACCCGGCACTTGGCCGTGTTGAACCTCATCCCATTGGAATCAGCCCAACTCTCCAGTCTGTCCAGGTCCCTCTGCAGAGCCCTCCTGCCTTCCAGCTGATCCACACCCCCCCCCAGCTTAGTGTCATCTGCAAATTTGCTGATGATGGACTCAATCCCCTCATCTAAATCATCAATGAAGATATTAAACAGAACTGGGCCCAACACTGATCCCTGGGGGACACCACTGGTGACCGGACGCCAACTGGATCAGCACCGTTCAGCACCACTCTCTGGGCCCGGCCCTCCAGCCAGTTCCTAACCCAGCACAGGGTGCTCCTGTCCAAGCTGTGGGCTGACAGCTTTTTCAGGAGAATGCTGTGGGAGATGGTGTCAAAGGCTTTGCTGAAGTCCAAGTAGACTCCATCCACAGCCTTCCCCTCATCCACCAGGCGGGTCACCCGATCATAAAAGGAGATCAGGTTCGTCAGACAGGACCTGCCCCTCCTGAACCCGTGCTGGCTGGGTCTGATCCCTTGTCCATCCTGTAGGTGCTGTGTGATTGTACTGAGGATGATCTGCTCCATGACCTTGCCAGGCACTGAGGTCAGGCTGACAGGCCTGGAGTTTCCCGGGTCCTCCTTCTGGCCCTTTTTGTGGATTGGCGTGACATTTGCCAACTTCCAGTCATCTGGGATGTATATTTTCAAATTAAATGTTCAAAAACTATATAATTATGTGTTCAAAACTGATACTGAGGCAACTTATTTGAAACTCATCACCACCAACCATATAGGCATGGAAAATGATTAGCAAAGGGTTATTTTTGTTTGTTTTGTTTTTATTTAAAGACTAATGCAATGTAAAGTTACATCGACCTCCACAATCAAATCTTAAGACAATGTATAAAAACTCTACTGGCGTACTAAGCAGTATTACTAATAACTATTCTAGGAACATGTGTTTTATATATTTATTGGGAAGGCTTATTATGAATTATTAAGTTTTTGAGTGCTCAGGCCAAGTGAATGCACATTACCAAGAGTCCATTAGTAAGCACCATGAGTGCACTCTCTGTGTGCACCTTATTAAGAGTGAGTGCATTTTGTTGTGGATCTTGTAAAATTAATCACTATAACTATGAAACATGAGTGGTTTCCAGTTTTACAAGAAATATGCCAATGTGCCCCTGAATGTTTAATAAGAGTGTTGTGCAGAAGAAGGAGAGAAAGCTTCATGAGAGGAGGAAGGGCAGAGAAGGAGCACAGGTAGCAGGGCACAAGATGGTTGGCACCATTTGCAGACTCGGAATTTGCTAGGACATCCTGTGCTCTTTTGGAGATCTAAACTAAGACCTGGTGGCTGATGAAAAGATGAGCACTGTGTGCTCCTAGGGAAACACTGTCCTAGGAGATGCAAGCTCAGCTGCTCTAATCATTGCTCTTTCCCCATTTATGAAAGAGTAGAAAGGGCAGAGATGAAAGCAGAAAGTAAATGACTGATACTTTCTCCTTTCTCTTGGAAATAGGATTGACCTGTTTCTCCTCTTTGGAGTACAGCTGAGACTATATAAAAAGAAAATGTGAAGACTGTGAAAAAATAGATATTCAGTTGCTTTTTCTTCTTCCAGGTCCCTAACTAAGTAGGGAAGACAGTTCCGCCTGCTTTCATCAAAATTCTGCCCCACAAAAAGCTATCTATGGAGATACTTGTTCATTATAATTCCTCATTAAATACCCTATTTATTACAGTAGCTATACATGTGAATTGATCTGTGGACCATGCCCACAGTTAAAGAGTGCCCATAAGTCTGTTTTGTAGTATTAAATGTTTGCTTTAAGTTTATATCTGTACATTTTTTTAGTAATGTTAGCATTTTTTAGGTCTATATGTTGACTTAAATTTTTCAAGGTAAAGATCATAAAAGACAATTCAGTAAAACAGCTGAATCTTCATGGGGCAAAAGAAGGAATTTCTGCTCTAATGCTGAGAAAGGCTAATTCTGTATCAGTTAAACAAATGTGAAAATTTCTATGAAAGTGAGGGAGTAGGAAGTGGAATGAAATTTCTTTTTAGAAAAAGCCCTGGCATTTTATAAATTAATTTGTCAAACCTTCCCACTGTGTCTCATGCTGCAGCTGCTTTGCTTCTTGGGACACAGAAGCCTTGATAACCTTGACTGAACCTGGAAGGACACCCCAAAGCCCCCCATCAGGTCCACATGGCCCCAGTCAACAGCATTTTCTTGTTGCATCTTTTTCATGAGAAAACAGAAAAATCAGCACACTTCTGCCAAATATCCTGATCTTATAAAATCTGCATTTTCTAATAGCTAAGAGTTCCACTGGGAAATATCCAATCACCTCTAATCATTAATCCATACCCATTTGGGGGATTTTCCAAGAGTTGATGAGCTTGGTGAAACAACAGGTTGGAACTTACCTGTGAAGCAGGGTAATGGTTTAACCATCTTTCAATATGGACAGCATACCATCCGGGTGTCAGGCATCTCTTCTGGAGAGCCTTTATTTCAGAGGGTGCCCAGTGGCTGGATGTAATGACTTCATAAAAATTGAATTTCAGGGCAGCAGGGTCCTCGTGGGATCGCTGGTGCTAACAGGAGATATTGAGACAACTATCACAAGAATGCTGAAGATGAAACTGTAAACTTCCTAAGAGTCCCTCAGCTCCCTACTACTGACAATTCTCCTGGGTGGGAGTGAGGATGGGGTAAAATAGGATGGGATCACCATTCAGACAAGGACCCTCTGGAACAGGCTGGAAGGGAGCTGAGGAGCCATAGTAGGCACAATTTTTTTTACTGCTTTGCCTATCACACCAGCAGCTGTAAAGGTGCAAATTAGATGTTAAAAAGGGTTCAAACTACATCTATCAGCCATGTTTTGTTCCTTGCAGAACTCATAACTGTATCAGAAATGGTAGATTTTATGTCTATCTCAACAGTGCACACTACTAATCTGTGTCTGGTTTAGGACTGCTTTTAGTATTTCCTTTATCTATATGACTACTCATATTTTACATGCATGATTAAATGAGCCTTTTAATTTATTTTTTTTTAATAGTGCAGACTTTATTCTGGAATGGTACGGACTCAGTAAAAACTAAGAAAGAGCATCCTAGAGTTTCCTCAGAAAAACAACGTGCTTTCTTCTGTTTCCAAGGAGAGACAAAAGTCCAAACCTTCCAGAATCCTTGGAAACTTTAGAAAATATTGCTCAGGTTGTATTCTGGAGGATGGAATGAGGTACCAGGTTCTCATCATTAGGAGCTCTGATTTTCTAGCTTGGCCATGTTAATTTTCCCCTGTGTAACTCCCTGGCCAAGGACCACTGCTTTTCCTCTATGTGTTGTCAGCTGTAACTGAGATTAAACTGTTTGTTTACGGCTGGTGGCAGCTCTGTGCTGAGACATTTCATCATTTATGACACTGGTGTCACAAGTGCCAACTGCAAAAGTTGGCATTCAGCATCCTTCCACTACTACTGAGTACAAACGCTTCACGATAAATCCCATTCTTGCTCAGGGACACAAATCCCCACTGATGTTGGCCTTCATACCCTGCAATTGATTTCAGTGTCTATTTATTGAAGGCAAGGACTGTACCTGGTACCAGGAATATGCCCGATCAGATGGGTCAATGAGGATAGTGATGATCTTGGCCTTGGGAATGAGGGAAGCAGCTCGCTTAGGGGCTTCCTCAGAATGGAAATAGTTGGCACTTTTCTCAAAGAGGAGGTCGGTGGTGATGTTAGAAGGAGTGGGGAAGAAATCCATGTACCTGGGAGGTGAAGACACTTGTGAGAGTTAGTTGTATCTCTAAAGGGTTGTATCCTCAAGCTTCCCATTCCATGGTAGATAAAAAGGTCAATTTTCAGACGTAATTCTCAAGAAACAAAATTTAATTTCTCAGCTCACTCCAGAACTGGAATAAGGGGAACATGTCTTGGCTCTTACATCATGCTGGTAATAGCTAGAGCCTCCAATGAAGTCAGATAATTAAGTTCTCCTTTGATGGATTATATTTTTGTTAATAAATTCATTGTAGAAGGGATCTTTCACCAGTTTGAAGTGAGTTGTGTTTTAGCTGGAGAAAAAAATGGAAAAGCTTCAAAATGTCAACTGTTTAATTTTAACACTGTTGAAATACTTCATTTTGGAACTGACAAATTTTTTTCTTTTAAACGTTTTCAGAATACAAGATTTGAAATTGGTTTTGTATGGTATTTTCCACTTAAAATGGATTGGAAATGAAAGTAAGTAAACCATAAGGTTCACACAAAGGGTGAAGATTTCAAATGAAGCAAAAGGTGAAATTGTTTTGGAGGCATTTTGAAGCCTCTTTAGCTTTGCTGAGCACTCCGGGAACTTACAGTTTTGGTGAGAGTAACTCTCATTTCTAATCCAGCCTCCTTATCTACATGATGTGAAAAGGTGGGAATCCCCAACCACCACTCCTTCTCCAAATGTGTTATACCATGTATTCTACGATAGCCATGGGTGTTCTCCTTCCCTACACAGTATGGAAAAACAAATGCCAAGCTTTTCTTTCCCTTTATTTTTTGTTACATGTTGAACCAAGAAGCTGGTCTCATAGTTGCTGTTACTGGTCAGCCTTGTTTCCTCTGCACTCTCCCTGTGCCAACTCAGGCAAAGCAAATGTGCTCCAAGATTAATCTATTTCTGTGTACTGTGATGTATGTTTTATATTTGAGTTTCCACAGAAGGATGACAACTACTGTTCCCTGTGGAAGGGAAAGACTGACAAAAACATTTTTCTTAAGCAAAATAGTAAAGGTTATATTTTAAATTGTGATAAGAATACCAGCTGAAATGCTTTATAGTGGTTTGGGTTGAGTTTGGTTTGGTTTGGTTTGATTGGGTGTTTTTTAATTTTTTGTTTTGGTTTTTTGTTCTCAAATTGAATCTTACTTCATAAAAACTGCTTTTGAAGAAAAAGTGTATAATTCAGTCTAGGTACAGTTATGATATACTATTCAGCATGAAGATAGACATCATAA
Source organism: Phaethornis superciliosus (assembly GCA_023637945.1). Taxonomy (NCBI): domain Eukaryota; kingdom Metazoa; phylum Chordata; class Aves; order Apodiformes; family Trochilidae; genus Phaethornis; species Phaethornis superciliosus. Next base: position 10,780,596 of record JAJQWJ010000011.1, read on the forward strand.
CTGACCTGGCTGTTGTATTCATTTGTGAAGAGATAAGAAAATTGTTACTGTAATATTTAAAAAAAATTAAAGAGTTGATTAAATGTCCCATCATTTCACTTCAGTTTCTCTTTCTGTCTAATAATGTCAGAATAACAAATTCATCCAGTAATTATGCCAGAGTCATACATGCTTCTGTAATTGTTCCATTGTGATTTCACGTGTATTAGTAATGAACACTTTTTTTTGATTTTTATTCTCCTTACCAGTCAACTCCCTTGTGATAGTTGTTTCCATTGAAGAACTGAACTTCTTCAAAAGTTTTTGGACTAGGGAGATTGCTGATAATGGAAGGATGCATCAGAAGAAATAAATAAAGTGCTGTTGTTCCTGTGACAACAAAAAGAGATGCTAATGGCATGGAAACAGAAAAAAAAAAAAAAGTCCTTTGATTTAATTCATTCAAGACAGTACTTTAATTCGACATGTGCTGAGATATTACCTTTTGTACGAAAGTTGCATAATAATGAAAGGCCTGTGTAAGCACAAGGGGCTGTCAGAGGGAGGGGGGAAGATGTGTAGACTACTCTGCTCATCAGACTTTTCTCATGTCCAGACTTGGAATTCTGCTCTCTGATGCAAGTGTGATGAAAGCTGATGACATCACTTGCTTGACTGCGTATTTAACTAGGGAGGAAATTTGTTTTCAAACTCTTTATGTTGCACAAAACTTTTCCAAAGCACTAGTTGTGGCATTGGGCATTTGTTGCTCCCAGAACCGCAATTGTGTCCCCTGTATTTTTCCTGGAGGTCTGCTATTGAGGAACAAATTTTCTATTTCAGTGCTAACAAACCCCTATTTTAGAAGGATGCTTTAAAAACCCAGTAATGGCACTTCTTTGTTAATCTCTTGACAAAACCATCTGGAAATAATGTATGGTGATAACTGAAATTTTGCAGTATGTGTCTTTAAACTTGTTCTTCAATGTTTTCATGCAATGGAAGCTCTCATTGGACTATGAATCAAGGACCTGCTGCCTCTCTGTCACTTTTGCAGAATTTCAGTATGACAATGGATTAGTCATTTATTTCCCTGCCTCAACATTTACTTTCTGTATAAAGTCCACAGCAGCAATAGCTACCTTGGGATTGGAATTTGTGGTTTAATTCAAATGATGGCGTGAGACACTCAGAGGCTCCTGCAAGGAGGTAAATGCATTTATTGTCAATTAGGGTCTCAAACGATGTTGAAATAATTTGTCAAATAACTTAATAATCTTAACACAGGACAGCCTGACAGCATGAGGTTTTTTATCACGAATGAATGCAATTTACCAAGAGTTGTTGCTTTCTTTTGTCAGTGAAGGAGTTTCTATCTTAATCATGTAGGGACTGGGACTTCACTGTCTCTAGTATGGAGTTGTCTTCAGTTTATAGGACAAAAAACACAGATACAGAACTGGGAGGCTCACCCCAGTTACAAATTCATTACTTCTTACCTGTTTTTTGGGGTCCTATAACAAGAAATTTGGGTAGGTGATCACAGCTTTTGTCTCTGGACCAAATATCCCTGTGTCGTTTATCATCGCATGGATTCTGAAGAAGAAAGGCATCACACTGGGGTTATCCTAAATGTCTGCCTGAACGTGAGTTGTTGCAGAACCTTACGCTAAGTAGTAAAATTCCAAATTTTCTCCTCAGAGTATACTCTTCACCGATATTTGGAACTCTGGTATAGATCCACAGAAGAATTCAGACACATGGGCACCAAATTCCTGGATATCTTTCATGAGCAATCCTTCCAAGGGTACCAGTGAAGTCAGTAATGCTGCTCAGTTGTGCAAATCTTTGACGGATTGGTGTCAAAATACACACTTTTACACCTTCTTTTACATTTCCATTTCCATCTGTCCATTAGTCAGGCTCATTTCATAAAGTCAGAGGTGTCCATAGGTATGCAGGTAGACATGTATGTGGTCCCTTGTACTAAAATGCTATGTATATATAATGGTTTTGCATGACTGAGGATTAAGTTTGGTCATTAGAAAAAATAAATGAAGAAAAAAAATTTAAAATATTGATTTAATCAAGTTTTCATTTAAGGTTATAATGGAAACCTCTGTTAGAACAGCTTCAAGGCATTACTTTCTTAGGTAACAAAATGGGATGCATAAGACTTAGTGCCAATTTTAATTTATATAAGAATTCAAAAGAAGTGACAAAATAGAAATGTAGGGTATTATTCATCCTCTTACCTTTCTTCTTCCTATGAATGCACAATAAAAATGGGTGAACAAAAGACCCCACAGGAAAGGTGAGGGTTGACTGCTCTTTAAAGCAGTTATTGTATAGATACTGCTTTTTTATAGTATTAGCTGCTAATAGAATATACAATTTGTTAGTGAATAAACCTTAACAAAAGGTAATGGAGATAATCATTAACTGATGTAAATTAGTGCAGCTCCACTGAACCCAATTGAAATATTATATATTTATACTTCTTTTACATCTGGTCCAAAAATAATAGGGTTTCTGTTCCTTTTTTGCCAGTGTAAGACCAGAATAACTGCCTAGGTCTTCATGGTGTCACACTGGATTTATGCTGCCATAGCTAAAAGCACAGCATGTCACATCCTAGTCAGAATAAGAGAAGAGCCAGAAATATGTAACAATGATCAGGAAATTACAACTTTGAGATTACAAGAAGCACTATTGTGCTTTTCAAACAGAGAGAAAACAGACAGTCTTTGCAGAAACCCTTTTTCATTCTTCATTTAGCTGCTCGTTCTGCATTTGCTGATCCCTCCTACCCTCCTTTGTCCTGGTTGTTTCAATGAAAATGGTTCAGAGAGTGGAAAGTCCTCTGTGTACCTGCAGTGATCCCCCATTATTGGTTCCCTATCAAAGGGTGCAATGGACTGGCATCCTTTGGCCAGGATCTAGACCAGCCATCTAGATGGCTGCTGCAAGCATCTTACTGATAGGGCAAAATGATTAGTTAGCACAATGCCATACGTCAGCAAAACTGCAGCCAGGAGTGAGGGGGGGGGAAGTTTTCTCTCATATAAATGGCAATTAGGTGATTTTAGCATGCCTGATATGGGGGGACTGGATTCATTTCCCATTTCCATTCAAAAGCAGAGGTCTCAAGAATATTTAACTAATGTAAGGAGGCATGAAGGAGAAAATCACATATCTGAATATGCAGTGGGTTTTTTTTACTATATATTATATATATAGTATATATATTCTAATTTTTTTTTACAGGAAAACAGTCTTATAGCAACAAGCAATTGTCATAGGAGGAGGAAGAGGATGTGACGTTACCTGCCAAAGAGGGTCCATCTGCTCTGGGAAGAGCTCAAAGTACTTGTGAGCCAGCTGAACTGGGGGCAGTGTCTGCAGTCTCAGGTTAGTCGAGCTCTGAACAAAGTTGGCCAGGTTGGCAAAGGTGTATAAGCCCAGGCGGTCATTCCCATAATTAGACAAATGAGTCATGAAGATGCTGATCTGGGAGGCAAGAGAAACCTCTCAGTCACAGAACAGCAGGAGATGGCAGCATCTGTCTGAGAGAGCAGGCATGGGGACTCCTGGGAGCTTTGCCCAACTGTCTCCCCCACCCAAAAATCAAAAGAAGAAAATGCAAAAATGATAAACTGGCTGCACTTCCTAGCCCTTCTGTGAGAGTTAAATCTTCAAATTTGTCATGTGTGGGCCATTTCTTTAAAATCTATTATCTGAAGGGATGGATCACTTACAGTCTCCCCAGGGACTACCATTTAGAAGATGCTTTCATAGATTTTTTTTTTAATCCTCTGCTTTGATTTAATTTAAAAAATAGCATAAAAATTGTTTCTTGCATGCCTCCTCTTTACTCCAGTGTTCCTTATCCCTGGGCAGGCATCCAGGAGGTGCTGGCATTCAGGAACCCTCACTTCGAAGGCTCTCCACTCCTTGGACATGTAGGTAAAACTTAATTTCAGGGATGCTATTTATGGAATTAACTTGAAAATCAGATTACTATGGGGCAGACATTTTCTGAATGCAGGGCTGGTTAGTTTTTTTCAAACGGCATGGCTGTAAGTAGGTGTAAAAGTTTTGAAATATAAAAATTTCAGGCCTTGGTGAAATATGATATCACTGTATCACTGTCACTGGTTTCTCCTTAAAGCCAGTATCACTTCTGCCTTTTAATCATCTTCGCATTCTCCATTACATGGCATGCTCTGTAGGTGTCATGATTTCTTTCAGATGGATAAAGAGCATTTGTAAGAATAATGTGAATAGTATATTTCCCTATATTTTCTTTATATGAGGTGATCAAATACTGTTCCATGGTTCCCAAGGCTTGTTTTATCTGTAGATTGTCATTATTTAGTTTTATGAATACCCCATCAAACTGAGAGTTGTTTCTTGACTGTTCTACTTGGTATGTTGGCCTAAGATAGAATGCAATGAAATGCAAACGTAATTTAAATACTCTGTCATCAAGAAATATTATAGTGGTCACTAAACAGTGTACACTTTTTTTTCTTTTTCAGGACAATAAATAACATGCAGCGGATCACAAAAATGACTAATTAACTAATGTGACCACAGCAATTAGGAGGGTTTAGGGTATCAGCTATGCAGATTTGGGGGTCTGAAGTCCCTGACTGTGAAAAGCTCAGTCATCAGCATGGAGGACTCTGCTTCACAGGTGAATGCCTTGCTTCACAGGTAGGTATCTCTGTCCAGGTGAGTTTCTTTTGGGATGATCAAGAGTGACATGCTGGGTGGGTGTGAGGGTGAACTTATAGTGATGTGCAGGCAGTATAGAGAGTGCTGTAGGAGCAGAGGCAGTACATGAACCTTCCTCCTTGAGAGCTACAGCAGCTCTGGGTGTCCAGCACCCTTGGTGTGGGCTCATGTCAGTGACTCCCACCCCCCACCCTCTCTCCACCCCCTTGTGTCTCAAAAGAAGATGGGTGTTCTAGTGACACAACCCATACATGGGAGCTGATGCTTAGGCTGCAGTTCTTCAAAGCTTGAAGTATATGATAGAGACACTGGGGGATGTTAAGGTGTCTGCTGTCCTTGGGTTTGGCTGTGGTTGGGAAACAAGGTTAGGTGTCTTGGCACAACCATGCTTCCTAGCAGCTAAAGTGGTGGGAGGTGCTGAGTCTCAAAATCTGGTACCTTCACTCCTAAAGTGGCTGCAGAATGCCCAGGTGTGTCTTGGGAGGGTTGTTATCACTGATCCACCTGTCTTTGTCCTACTGACAGTGAAGAGCTTTCCATAACAAACCTCTAGTACCACCTGACGATGAAGTTTCCCTTTCAGGATGTTGCTGCGGTACTGTCCCAGGCTTGAGTTTTAGCAGTAGGAAGTGTTGCAGATAAAAATATTGTGTAGCACACCATGCTGTCCTAACTTTCAAAATAACCATGGAATAAAAAGCCACAAGCTTTCCACTTTCACTATCATGCTTTGCCAACATGGTGCTTCTGTCAGCATCAGCCCATAATGTATAAAAACATGTCTATTAGGTTAAATTATTGATAAGGTTTTTAGTATTCCTATAAGGTGAAGGTGGATGGAGGTTAGGAGGTGTCCCTTAAGACCCATCTGCAGCGTGTTTGCCTTGTGCCCAGTTTATTCCAGAAAAGATAATTTATTCTTCACTTTTATTCCGTTCAGAGTTTCTGTTGAGCAGATTGGCAACCGTACAAAAGCTTTTTTCTGTCAGCTTGACTTTGTGGATTCCAGAGCCTATGAATTTTGTAACTGAAAGTGTTTGAAATATAACAGGAGTGAACACTAAAATTGCCCTTAACTTTGTGCATGTCCACAGGTAGTGCCCCAGCAGCTTATACACAATGTAATGAATCTTATCCTTTGGGTTTCCAATCTACTGCCCTTCTCCCTCCAAAAAAATACAAATATATCCACTCTAGTTTAGAGTTTTGCTCCTTAAAATGTGACAAGTGCTTCTTGCAAACTATTTTAAAATGATGAAAAAGAAAACACTTATAAGAAAAATTGTCAGAGAATATCATCTTGTCTCTGAAGTGTTGTTTGAGAAGTGCTAGAAGGTCTGTCAATGACACTGAATATTATTGCAACAATTTAATATCATTCCAGCAAATAAAGTTTGCAAGTAAATCTACTTGCTCTCTTTTGCTTTTTTTGCACTTGAGTTTGAACAAGGTTTTTTAAATTTTAAAAGATACTTATAGAAGATGGATATTAGCTTATATTCAGTTTCATTAGACTGCAGTCCAATCCAAAAGATCCAATTGATCACTCTTCATGGAATCGAGGTCTTGGAGCCCTCTCTTGACTTCTTTTGCTCCATTGATCTTTTTTGAAATGGAAAAAAACCTCAAGTATGGCACATCATACATGGCATAAAACAAATCTGATTCTTTGTTCTCTATATTCAAATCAGTTGAGACAAAAGGAGATGGGGATTAACTGTCCTTGGTTATGGCACAGATGGATGCATAAGTTTCTTTTCATCTTGATGCATCAACCCATAGGAAATGCAATAGCCTATAAATGTGTGTAGCTGGCACAACGCTGCCTTGAGGATGGTGTTGGGGTGTACAGCGCTGTCACATAGCTTTGCTGTGCTGTTTTGGTGGACCCAAGGCAGGCTGCAGAACCATGACAAGAGTGAGGAAAGAAATAAAACATAAATATTGTCCCCTCCTGCAGCGCTCTGAGCAGAACTATTGAATTTAAAAGCCTTGTTTTCATACTTTCTGTGACAGTGAGCTACAGTGCCCAGACTATATGTATCTAAATATCTGCTATATATGTGTGTGTGTATATGTATGTGTCTATACAACACACACACACATCTATAGCCAACACTCTTGAGTGTTACTTTGGTGCTGGTCATGTTCCCCCATTGGTGACAGAACACAGACATATTGTAGGATGGCATTGTTAAAATGATGTTGTAGTTTGTATTGAAGTAGTATCTTAGCTTTGGCAGTTTCTTTCTCCCTCCTTTCCCTGTTGCTGTGATAAGTCATATTTTGAGAAGGGGAAAGAATGCTAAAGGTGTGGGTAGGAAAACCCTTTTTTAATCTCTTTTTTTCATCCACCCTCTAATCAAGTTGTTGCCTCCCACTCATAAACAGTAATAAGTTTTTTTTCCCTTTTATGCAGCCAGGGTAGTCTTGTGACAGAAACTTTATTTTTAGTTTGTTTTGTGGGTTATTTTAGACCCCTCTCTTTTTTTATAAGAAACATCCAGAGATTTTAGCTATGGTTTTGCAGCACTTGAACAAAACAAAAGAGAATACAGAGATTTACATTTTGCAAGTGACAAAAGGGAGGCACGGGGAGATGGTGTGATTTGCAAAGAATGAATCTTAGTTATATATGTATTAAGTGAGAATGAATGGATAGCTGTGGGCTATTGTAATGGGTTTTTTTCTCCTGGTTTCTGTTGCCTGTTCTGTATTAGTATTTCAGAGATGTCCACAGTTGTCTGTGATTTCTCCGTTCAAAAGAAGAGGTAGGAGGAGAAAAGTAGTCATAAATTTCTCAGACGACCTGTGCAGTTAATATGCCATGCTGGGTAATAAATCACTTTATTTCCATTAGTCTGGATGGACAGGGGGGAAGAAAAGTTATTTTACATTTCCCCCACCTGTCACAATCCAGAAGAATCTGTATCCTGCATCTGGACACAGCTGTGCTGGGCAGGGGATGTCTCCAGGATGGAGGATCACCATCTCCCTAAGACTGTGCTCTGTGGTGAACTTGCCACCAGCTGCCACAACAGATGAGCCCCAAAGAGGAGATGCAAGGACTCCCTGAAACAATCCCTCAGCTTTGGCCATACTGACTGCCATCAGTGCTCCACTCTGGCCTCCAATTGAGAGACATGGAGACACCATCCATAACACTGCTGCCTCCTTTGAGAACACACAGAGAATCAGTCTGGAGGAGAAAAGGCAGCACAGAAAGACCCGTGCCTTGGCTATCCCCTCACAGGAGTCTTCGCTGTGACTTCTGCAACCGCACTGCCTGTCCCACATTGGCCTTATCAGCCATCAGCCCTTATCAGCCATCAGCAGCCATCTTGCAGCAAGCATGGGGAGAGCCCTTCTGAAATCTTTGTTTGCAAATCCAAGCCACGATATCCAGAAATTACAGGTATACAGCTTATTCTATATATATTATATTATTATATACATGCTTGTGTTATATACATAAAATGAAATATAGATTAGCTAGTAGAGAAAAATAAAGGGATTGTTTCAAAATTAATAGCATATAAGCCATATATAAGCCATCTGTTTGAAATGCCCCCAAACTGCATTCTGTTCTCAGAGCTAATGCACTTTGTCCAGATGCAATGCGCTATGTACCTATTAATGCAGAAGGTAGAGGGTTATTTGCTTCTGTAAGTGCCAAACTTGGTACAGTCTTAACTAAAAGCACTAGTTTTTGGATGAAAGTATCTTTCTGGGATACGTATAAATGTGCTCCACCTCATCCTCTTAGCCATTTAGTAATTAAATAGCCCAGGAGCAGAGATCAGTCTCATGGGTGAATCCTGCTCTTTAAAGAGGAACTTTTTAAAAACTTTTTCTGCACCCCTTGAATAAAATTTGAAAGAAGGGTGGAATTAATGCATGCAAAATAAACCAGGGGTATAGTTCAGCCTTGTGCAAAACAAAGACATGTTGGGAAATACATGGAGCACTTGTAGAAATGTGGTGGTGCATTTACTGCTGTTGTCTGTTCCTTTCTTGAATGAATGTTTCAAAGAAAAATTAATTTTACTATTCTGTCTTTTTCCATTGTGCTCAGAAAATTCTGTTAGGTTGCTCCATGAGCAGACTCTCACAATTGGATCTAGATGGCAGCATGTTGTATTTCTGAACGTGTAAATGGGATGTCAAGGCTGAGAAATGCAGAACTGTCAAGTGTCCATTTACTGATACCAAGTAGCTCTATGCTAGGCTGACCACAGAAATACCTCTCTCATATTCAAGTGTTTAATATATTCCATGTCCTGACAGCCTCCTATTATGTATTACAGACTTTTCTTGTACCTTATGAGCTGGAGTTCCATTCACCAGTAATGAATCCGAGAACACTTGGGCCCTTAATGCAGCTGTTTGTGCAGCAGCAAAGAAAAAGAAACTGGGAGGGAGATTTTTCTGTTGACAAAGCACTAATTTTAATAATGACAGATTGTTTTGATGGAATTCATCACTATTCATATTCATGACCTTTCTGCTACTGAAGGAAAATAATTTATGCGGCTGAAAATCACTTTTTTTTATTTACTATTTCCACTCTGCACATCTTTTCATATTTTAGCATTCTTGACAGGATAATGAAATATTTTCCAAACTTGATATCTCTAAAGCAAGCAAGAAAGGCAGTGTTTGGGAAGAAACATTTTTGTCTATGACTGATGGGGAAACAAAAACACTGAAGGGCGTATTCTTTCCCATGCCTGTACTCCTGGCAGTGTCTGTATTCCTTTCAAAGTGTTCCCAGCACTGGAAGGGGAAGCTACTGTCAATTAGAGGTGGTACATGGCCTTGGGATAGCTATTCAAATGCAATAGTGGTTCTATGGAGTTTTAACATCCCCTATTCAAAGAGAAAAATTTCTTCTCATTTGCCCAGGAATGCTCCCCTTTTTCATTTTTAGTGGATATGATTAAATGAATTCTTTATTATTGACAGAAAAATCCTGTCTTTCCCTCTGAAAATAAAATTGCTATGTTTGATTTTTATTTTCTAATATCTATCCAACTCTCCTAAAATAAGGGCCAGATCATGACCACATTCCAACATGGCAACTGTTACCCATGTCATATACATCTCTGATATCCCTAATGCATGAGGTCCTAGATGAAGAAAGCTAGTTAGAAGGTTTTTTTTTTGGTGGTGTTTTTTTCTTTTGTTTGTGGGTTTGGTTTTTTTTTTGTGTGTGTGTGTGTGTGGTTTTTTGTTTTGTTTTGTGTTTTTTGGTTTTTTTTTTATAAAGCTTGCACTTAAAGTGATGTGGTGGGGTTTTTTTTACTATTAGGGCATGGTTTCGGAGCTCGTTAAAAAAATTACTGCTGCTGTTGATGACTTTATGCAGTCAGTACATAGCTGCCTTAGGGTGGAAAAACTAAATGGATTTTTATGCCTGTTCATTTGTCACACTTGCAGAGGCGATCATCAGTATGTCTAACTGTGGCTAAATTTTAAAGAATTCTGCACAAATAAAGAGCTACCAGTTACATCTGTAGGCGCTATGAAGTTTTTGCAGAGTGTAGAACAATTCAATCCTCCTGTTATAACCAAATATTTGCATTTGTAAGTTAAATTAATAATACAGTTTTGTTGCCATGTGTTTTCTCATTGACAAGGCTTCCTTAGATTACAAACCTCTCTTAAACAAACAAACAAACAAACAAAAAATCAATGCAATTTAGACTGAGGTATCAATGCAACTTCAAATTACACAAATGAACCAGATGAAAAGAGATTGGGGTATTATTGTCTTAAGTCAGACTTGTACACTAACCATTTCTGACAGAATAACAAGTATCATCAAAGAAACAGCTTTGAGAAGTCTTAGATACTTTTGGCCTTTAGTTTTCAAAGATGATCAAAGGAATTTGTATAAGCAGATAGCTACCAATAATCCATTTTCTTGATGATATATGTTTCATCATCCTCATTAACTTCTGTCAAGCCTCTACAAAATACTTGTTGAGGCTGCTTTTTAGGCATAATCCTCTGCAGCTAAAAATCATTTCAGCCTCAATTCTTTTGTGCCAACGAATAATTTGAGTATTCCTTGACATCTGTTCATGGTATCAAATTACATCCCACTCTGGTTGCACCTACAGAAAACTGTGATGCTTTCTCTCTTACTGAAAGACATTTGTACAATACCACAGATACCATCACAGCAGTAGGGATGGCCTGAGCTGGCAGGCAAGTGACCACCACAGGTCACTGCTAGTCCAAGGTGCTCTTCAGTGCCGCTGTGTAGTGCCTTTTATTTTTCACAGCGTGGAAAAATAAAAAATAATTTTATTTGAGAGACTGTACTTCTCCTGTAAAGTAAGTTTTGCTTTTGGGTTTGTGCAAATGAACTAACAATAGCACTGATCATTTGGGCTCTTCATGACAAGAAAGACATTGAAGAGCCTGAGTGTGTCCAGAGGTCAACAAAGCTGGTGAAGGGTCTGGACAGCAAATCCTCTGAGGAGCAACTGAGGGAACCTGGGGGTGTTTAGGCTGGAGGAAAGAAGGCTGAGGGGAGACCTTCTTGCTCCATACAGCTATCTGAAAGGAGGCTGGTGCAAGGTGGGAGCTGGTCTCTTCTTCCAAGTTGCAAGCAAAAAACAAAGGTAAATGGCCTCCAGTTGTGCCAAGGGATGTTTAGATTGGGTATTAGGGAAAATTTCCTTCTTGAGAGATGTTGTCAGACACTGGAAGAGGCTGCCCAAGGCAGTGTTGGAGGCACCATCCCTGGAGAGATTTAGAAGACATTGAAATGTGGTGGTAAGGGACGTGGTTTAGGGGTGAACTTGACAGTGCTGGGTTAATGATTGGACTCTTTGCTTTTAAGGGTCTTTTCCAAATCAAATGATCCTATGGAAATATGTTATGCTGAAATATAGTTTCTAAGATCCAAGAAAGAACAGGAACACTGACTGGAAGGTGAAAGGGACACAGGGCACTTGCAAGATATTTAAGGGTTTTCTCATCTTTAGGACCTGTGTGGCAGATTGCTTGATCCTTGGCACTGCATGGTTTTGCTGTATCTTGTGTCCAGGTGAATGCTGGATCTAAATTTCTCCATATAGAACACAGGGGGACTGTGCTAATTACTGCTGCTCAGAGGAGGTAAGGAAGAGCTGCAGGTCAGCCCTGATCTTTGTGCAGGAGAGTTGGCTGGCATGGGCTGGGGACAGATGAAAGCCCAGATAAGAGGGACTGTGAACAGCCAGGTATGTCACAAACTCTGCTCTGGTGCAGGGCTATAGAGGACCAGGGACATCTAGGCAAGGGTTGTGAGTGACATTAAAACCCACCACTTCAGTAAGTCCTGGATTGCATTTGTATGAAAATATTTTGCTCAGTGCTGCACACCCATGTATGGGGAGGTGACATGAAATATGAGCATTCAGGCTGGAGCCATGACCTTCACTCACCCTGTGTGCTTTGCTGCATCTGTCTTCACCAAGTTTTCCCCCTGTTTGGCCATATTTCTGGGTCAGCTTTGCTCTCTCATTGTGGATGACTTTTCCTGAAAGCCCGATGTAATTAAATAACAACATGCTAGCAGGTAGATATTACAGGAAATCCATGTGGGATCACTTTTTAGTATACGTTAAATATCTTTGCAGCAAAACTAATTACTTTTCCAGAATTTCCAAAATATCTTACGGGGCCTCTTACTTGTGTGAGTGGAAAATAGAAAATTTCCTCCTGAGTTGTATTTTAATGGAAATAAACAGCTTACTCATTACTTGGAGGAAATCTAAATACAACACTTACGGTTTTAAGCAGCATTAAACCTTAGCTATGGAGACCACAGAGGATACAATGAGATACAATTAAGAGAGAATTTGCTCTATGCCTGTGGTACTCACATGGCTGTGGTTCCTGGGGAAGAGAAGGAGATTCTGACACTCAGAATCTGTGTAAACAGCATTCACCCAGGGCAGCCAGCAGTGGCCAGGCTGCTAAGCTGCTAATAACAGTGGAAATAAATATTGATAAACATTGCATTTGAGCCAAGCTGTGTGTCACTCTGCATACACAATGTGGGTCATCTGGAAATACTCTGTCAAATTTTTCTCACCTGTGATGACCTGGGTTTAAATTTTGCCATCCCACAGCTAGGAGATGTCCCCTGGCTACTCCACCAAGTTCTAGTAAAGACAATCTTTCTAGGCAGGATGGAACTAGTCCAGAAAAAAACATGAACTTTAAGTTTGGAGGACTGACTACCTTAAGAACTGAAGCATCGGTTGTGTAGGTGTGTAACACATCTTGCTTGAGGGCTGTCAGTGTGAATACTCATAGAGAAAGCAAAGGATTCACCCATAACCATTTGATATAACAGGCAAAGATGCAAGCTGCCCTGTTCACTTCAGGAGAACTTCAATAACTTCAGCAGCAGCCTGACCTAGTGCCAGTGTTGTTTTTCTTTTAACTGGATCTTCAGTCATTTTTCTATTTATCTGTCCAATCAAGAAGTTAAAATGTAATCCTCTGAGCAGACTGAACTTTGGGAGAAATGTGCCCATGTATCTGCTAAAGGATAGTAATGGTCAAAATTATTATTAATTTGAATAAGTATCCATAAGTAATAGTTTCTCTGACATTTCTCTTTATAGATGTGCTTAAATAAAGCACACTACCTTTGTTTTAAATGATGGAATGAATTATGTTTATTGTCATTACATGACCCTTCATAGTCTCCAGGTAGAGGAAAGCAAAGTCAGAGACACTGGAATGGTCTCTCAGGGGAAGTAGTGGATTCCCCCACTTTGGAAAGTTTTAAGTCTCAGCTTGATGGGGTGCTGAAACATTTCATATAAACGATAATAGAAGGGTTGGGCCAGATAATCCTTGAGATCCCTTCCAACCTGACATTCTATGATTCTATGATTCTCAGAGCAATACTGACATTTCCTATGGAAATTACTGCCTAGGACCCTGCACAGCACACAGAGTTGTAGAACAGCCATAAATCATTCTGTTTACTCTAAGCCCTCTTATAAACACTGAACAGGAGTTTTCACCAGAATGCTTTCTTTCAAACTGCAAAGGAAAAAATGCCAACCAAGTTGATATAGATTGGAGATGCAGGAAATTTATCATTTGGTTTTGTACCTGTTCTACTGTCATGTTGCTATTCTAGCAGTTTTATGAAGAGGTGACTGCTCTATATTATAGAGTATTCACAAATGATGATTAATTAATCCATTTTGGTGGCCTACTCTGAGAAAACAAACCTCAGATTTAATTTAATTCTCCACTCTTGGTTTCAAAAGAAAAAAAAATACAGCATTTTCAGTTCACTAGAGGATATAATATTATCAAATCAGCCACTTCCCAATTAATTTTGAATGGGGAACACAGCAAGGAAATTTTGTTCTTGTCCATTTACTTCTATTAAGGATTCATTTTCAATAATCAGAGAATTCTGAGTCAGCACATTTTTTACCTTAAAGGCTTTCTCCTGACACTTCAAGCCCACACTACATGACAATTTCTTAAAAGTAACAGATTCTTTTTCCCTTTACCTAATAACCCTCTTGTTGACATGCAGTCATTTTTTACTATTTCTGCCATCACCTAACTTGCTGGGAAATAATTCTGATAAAGTACCAAAGCACATGGGGGACAGTATCAGCTTTCATAAGGAAGGCAAAAGTTGAGAAAGGGAGATGTGTTATCCTTGAGATGTTTTCTTCATGCTCTGAGTTTCAAGCTAATTAGTTTCTAAGTATGCTGCTGAAACCTTGAGTTTCTGTGGGATATTTTCTTATACTATCTCTTTGCAGCTGGGGTGGCCATGTGGGATGAGGGGAAAAGGAGTGATTTACAAAGGGCGAAAAAAGATTCAAAAGCCTGAGCAACGTTGGAGTAGATTTAATCATACACTGGGAGTTAGGAGATAAAAGTGTCTTCAACTTTTAAATCTGTGTTATAATGTTTCTACTGTGCTATCAGTACTTGCAGGACTTTTAGTTGAAAAAGGAAACATCTTCAGAAGAAGGGGGGATTGTCCCGTAGATAGCGGCACTGTTGTAATATACTGTCTTTCAAAAGAAATGTATGTGTGTTGTATTAAACCTTAATACATGTTGTGTCAGGAAGAAAATAGAAGTGTTTACAGTGCCATGTGTATAGGATGTAAGTATTTTTCTGAATAAAGAAGAGAGACTACCCTTTTCTTCAGCCAGAAGCTAATGACTACATACTTCACTCATACCCCATGGTCCTCGCTGCAGGGACAAACATCTGGCCACATTCCTGTGTCTTGTTGTAACATTCAGTTACACCCTGTGATAAATTTCTTTACATTGTCCTGGAGCCTAATGGACCCATGTACAAAGGAGAATGAGGCCCAACTCTTATTATGCTATTTTTCTAATTTGATTTGGTATGTTTACTACCATTAAGACAAATTCTGACATAGCTGGTTAATAACAAAATTCCCTTTTAATTTTGTAGAAAGAACATATCCCTCTTCTCACATCAGGGAGGGACATGCCCGTCCCCATAGGCAATAATCTGCTAATTATGGCTCAACAAATATTGACAGTTTTGCTGTTGGGAGGTGGCTTGCTTTCATTTTTGTGTTCCTGAAATGTGTCAAGATGCTCTAGTCACAAAGCCCTTAGCGGAACTGCATTATGAATTGCTTTTGGATTGCAGTGTATTTCCTATAATGCCCAAGGTTATTTTTTCATTCTTTCTACAGTTATGCTCAGAGAAACAAAGCAAATAAAAAGAAAAATATTATTAACACTCAAGATGTTTTATAATAACACTTCCAAATCTCTTGTGGAAGGTATAAATTCGCCTCTCTCTGCATTTACTTTTAATATTCTGAAGCAATAATGTGTGATTCCCATCTGTTTTTGCGATGAGTGAGAGCAGGAATCAAGAACAAAATGTTGGAAGTGTGGCACATGTGGGACATGCAGAGTCTTTACTTACTGGAAATTAACAATAACCCTTTACTAACAGTGAAAGTTTAAAAATGCAAATGCATTTAAGTGGCCTTCAAAATTAAAAGCATCCCATGACACTCAGATAGAATTTGCAGATCTCTGCAATGCATGGTCATGGTTGTTGCAAAGTTAGAATAATAATGTACCTTCTTATGGACTGTCTGTAGCTTCTTCTGAGTTCAGTTCAAAGTTGCTTTTCAATCATGAGTCTTGCTTCACTCTTGGCAACCAAATTCCCACAGAAGAAGCTAATCTTCCTGAAATTCATTTCATCTTAGGTTAAAGCTTCTTAGGGATGTTTGATTGAAGTAGGAAGAGTTTTAAAGTGTTCAAATTTTCCCTTTTTCTGCTACTTTTCTTTTTTTTTATCTTAAAAAATAGCTTGATCTGTACGTTGCAAATATATCTTTTGTTAGCTTTGCAGACAAAAAAAAATGTTTTGTGCAGGATATGTGTGTCTCTACATACCATATGGTGTTGTAGGTGTAAATTTAGAGTAAAGAGATTTATATATATATAATTATTATTATATATTAATAATTATTATAAATATATATATATATAATTCAAGAATGGCCTGTGCAAGCTCTTTATGGTGGAAGTATGATAAGGAGACAGTGCGAGAAGGGGAAAGGAAGAATTATCCCAGCCATGTTCATGTATATAACAAGGCAGAAAAGACACTGGATGTAAGGAATGGTCTGATCTTAAGCAAAGATCTTATATTTAACCACCTCTCTAGGGATATCTGAGCACCTCTGTTCAGGCTACAGAAAATCTTAATAAGCTGTGTTCAGCTATTAACAAGTCAGAGATGAGGAAGTCTCGGGATGGTTGGGCTTCCTAGTAGGTTTCATTTTCTGCAAGATTTTCCACTGTTTGAATGTGGCCAAAAATTGGGTCATACTTGATAAGAAATTTTTCTCTGGCCTATGCAGCAAGGTCTTCAGCTGCTTTGATTTCAGCTTTAATTTGACTGTTGGAAGGCACTGGTGGCTGCAGACCTGAAATGGGGTTGGAGCAGTAGGAAGGACATTGCAGGAAAGGGGGTTATCCAGTAGCTGCTAAAGATGAACAGGTAAGGAGCAAAACATGCACCATGGTAAGTAAATCCAATGAACTGAGTACTGAAATTCTTAATTGGGTCTTCCTCGTTCTTCTTCCCTGATGACTCTTATTTTTGCTTTACTGTTAGACTGAGGTGCCTTTTGTGCTGTCACTTGCTGGCTTGATAAAAAGCTCTCTGGTTTAAAGAGAATTATTTTTTTTTTAAAGAAAAATTACTCTCTCACTCTTGTTTGTAGGGACAATAATATTTAGGACTGTATTTATTAGCTTATCTTGGCTGTTAAATGTTTATGACTGTTCTTTATTGTCTGTGAAGCAAGGGAGTAAAAGAGATGAACTGGAAAACAGCTACTAGAAGACCTTGTGGATGCTGGAGATGTGATATATAGAACAATTTGTAAGAGCAAGCTTTAAAGATGTCAGAGTATTTCCCAGGAGACTGAATGAAGGCCAATGGTCAGAGAACATGGACTGAACCAAATGAGTTTTGATCCTAACATTTGAATGTGGAAAATCTTCATTAAATTTAAGCTTCAAAAGTTCCCTAACTTTTCTTATGAGAAACCTGCTTTTTGCTGTCAAAAGTATTTCAGTTTGTGAACTGTATGTTATGAACTTTTTAAAATTATAAATTGTCATGGTTTACATTTTGAAGCAAAGCAAGTGGTTTGCTCCATTAGTCACAATTGCTCACTCCACCTTCTACTCTGTGTTTGCTCATGATTGCAGATGAAGTGACCATGAGTTTGCATTGGAAAATATATATCTCTGGCTGGCACATCACAGCTTTCATACCACAGCTCTCTTTCAAAAGAAAGAAAGTATCTTAATGCAGATTGATTTTAATGCCAGTTAATTTGTACTCTACCAAGTGTGTCAGAGACAGAAGTCCGTGTAAAGTTGTATGGTGCTTGGAGGGAAAGGGAAAAAAAAAAACTAAAAAAAGAACATGTTGCAGCACTGGTGAAGTGAACAACTATAGTCTGGAGACTTATTCTAAAGGGCAAGTAAGTTATGGAAATAATAAGTAGAATAAAAAGCATGCTGAAAATGACTGCAATGTTGAGCTCTTTGACATGTCAGAAATTTTTTATAGACATGTGGCCCCCAATGAAGCAAACATTCAAATATTTATTTTTTTAAAAGCCCATCAAAGAACCACAAGAAAGGTTGTGTGGAATTGGCAAAGTTTAGAAAGAGAGAGAAGGAAAATATGTTGTTTGAAATAGTCTAAAGAGTAAATATTTATTTTTTAAAGCCATAAATTGACTTTATTTTTTCTGTAGCAGCAGCAGAATTCCACACTCATTGAGAAAACCCAAATATTTTTTCACAAGGGATCAAGTTGCTACAATGCTGGTTAGAGACAGAGAATTTCCTATTGCACTTGCATAGCTGCAGAGTTTTTAATTCAAGATTAGGGATGTAGTATTCTTCTTGTCAGATGCTCTTTGGTATTAAATTCTTGGCTTTAAAGATATGTCTCCAGCAGAATCATAGAAACATAGAATCAGCTGGGTTGGAAGGGACCTCAGAGATCATCAAGTCCAACCCTTGATCCACTACCACTGCGGTTCCCAGCCCATGGCACTGAGTGCCACATCCAGGCTCTTTTTAAATATCTCCAGGGACAGAGAACCCACTACTTCCCTGGGCAGCCCATTCCAATGTCTGATCACCCTCTCCATGAAGAAATTCTTTCTAATATCTAGCCTAGACCTCCCCTGGCACAACTTGAGACCATGCCCTCTTGTCTTGATGATAGTTTAGCCGTACTTGCTTACCTGCTGTTGCAGCACAGTGGAAGAATCCTAGTCTTGCAAAATTTTGATTTTGATTAGGCACAAAAGCAGTTTGAAAACTTATTTTATATTTTTGATTAATGTTTTAGCTATTTTTTTTTTTTTTTTTTTTTTTTTCCTATTATCTTGGTTATTCCTACTGGTTGTGATGGTTTTACTGCTTTATTTTCACCACTGGCATGGAAGTCAGTGCTACAACTTTTAGGAGTTCTCTCCTAATTAGGATTTAGCAAATAGATGTTTTGTTTTATTGTATCGAACATCTAACTTTGGTCAGGAAAGAGAGAAAAAAATAGTTTGATGGGATGTTTCATTGCTTTTCTTGTATCAAATGGTAAAAGAAAACTCCAAGTGCACAGTCATGTATCATTTTCTTTCCTATATTGTATGTGTCTTTCTTAATTTAAAATACGTCTAGAGCTCCTTGTTATTCTGAACCTCCAACTGAACAAAACCCTTCACAGAGGAGGTAGATTGATACCTTTGAAAAGAGTTTCCCTATTTATTTCAAACCCAGTCTGCTTGTTGAGTCTTCTTCCAGCAACTTTAATGAGCTTTGCTTTGGAGTGTTTATGCAAACACTAAGTACCCCAAACTCTAGACTTGAACAACCTTCTCCATTAGCTGGATCCTGGAAAGATCTGGCTGGGATTCTTGTAACCCTCATTAAAACTCAAAGGAAAGTTGGTTTGATTTCTATCTGTTTTGATGGAATTAATCCCTCCTCTGTATCATCTAATTAGTCTCCGCCAGATACAAGCCATCATTAGAATTCATAAATTAGGAAGTTAAAATATGTCTCTCAGCCACAGGGTATTCAGTAAAAACCACTAAAAAAAAAAAATAAAATAATAAAAAAAATCCATGGGATGATCCCTGGGAAGAATCTCTCTGCAAACTCTTTATCCTAATGCAATGTCACTTGGGCATTTCCTAACTTGACTGTTTATGTGGTATTCCTTAATGGAAATGCAAATATTTTTTGTAGATGAGTTAGTATTTATTTGTAATACATTTGCTGAAATAAATAACTCAAACCTGAGTAACTGGTAGGGATTCTGTAAACCACTTGTTTGTCAAGGCTCAGGAGGGAAAAAAAAGTTTGCCAGTAGCCTTCACTGTTGGCATGTTTAAAGGTTCGGAAAGGCAAGCAGATATTCAGTTCTTTCCATTTTCAAAATTTAGTTGCAAGTTCCTTCCTTTGAGCAAAAATTTCATTATTTCCCACCTTCTTTCTGCCCAGGCCACTTTTTCAGCTCCTCATATGTAAAGTACATGGAATATCTGCTCACAGAAGAAACAGAGCTGCATTTAGTGTGCTGCAGTGTCAAAGTTACTGCTTTCCATTAACATTAAAAGCGCTGCAGTCTTACTCTAAATTAGTTGTAAATAAGTTCTTCCTGTCTGATACACTGTCCATATTTAGTAAATTTGCTTCCCCACACTCAATTATTCTTGAAATGCGATTCAGTAATCAAATGTTGAATCAAAACTTGATTATTTGAGTTTCTATTTGCACTTGTTTGCAGGGATGCAATAAAAGATGGTAACCAGATGTTACAACAGCCTGAAAAAACATGGTGAAGAAACATGGACTTCCCTGTGCTATGTTTTACAGCCCATCCTCACTGCTGAAACCCTGTTAAAATCACAACTACAAATCAAATCACTGCTTTGTCCCTGGAAACCCTGAGCTACATCATCCACGTGAGGCATTTTCCTGAACAAAGCAGGATCTTAGTGCAGATGCCATACACATGCACAGCAAAGAACCATGATCTATTAGCTGTTTTTTAACTTTGGGGGCAGTTTGACTTAGATGTGAACTACCCACTCCAAGTATTGATCCCGATGCTGAGAGTAGTTCAGTGGTTTTAGAGTTGCAAAGCAGGCAGTAGTCCTCCTGGAAGCTGATGTTGATGTTGACTTTAGTTCTGTTGGTCTTGGGCTGCTATTCATGCTAAAGTTTATTCATGTACTTATCACGCATCTGTATTCTTCAGAACAACTTGTGTCACAGCTTATACATAGAATTTCAGGTTTCTGTTTCTTTGTGCCTGGTATTTTAAGCTAGGCCAGAAATAGCTGATTTTCAGTTTGTTTTCAGACAGCTAAATATCTGTAATCCACAGTTAAGAGTTGTGTTGTTCTTATTTTAATCAAGACCCTATGATTATTTCTACAATAGGAATCAGTCTGAAAAATTCTGTCTTGAAGGTGTGTGTGTAGAAACCTGTAACAACTTGGTCTTGAACACCTCCAGGGATGAAGCATCCACAACTTCTACAGAAAAGTTCTGCTAGTGTCTTACCACCCTCACAGTTAAGAATTTCTTCCTAATGTCTAGCCTAAATCTACCTTCTCACAGTTTAAAGCCATTACCCCTTGTCCTAGTACTACATGCCCTTTGTTTTTGTAGGGAAAGCATCTAAATTTCCAAGCATCTAACTCCCAAATGTTGTTAAAAACTGCATAAAACTTGGAATTGTTGCCCAACTTTTGTTAAGCTCATTTACAGAAACATACCAATGTGAAAACTGGCAAAGGGAACAAAAAATGTCACAGAGACAGACAGACAATGACCACAAACAAAACAGTTCCAGAATATTCTTTTGACTTCTGGCCTACTTGATTATCAAGAAGGCACCTTGTAAACTGATAAACTGATTACAGAATGGTCATCTGCTATAGTTGTAGAAAGGGCTCTGTGAAACCACATATTTCCTTTTTGTTTCTTTTGTTTGTTTGTTTTTTGTTATTTCCCTGGTACATTTTGAACCAGGCCAGAGTAGCAAACCCCACCATGCACCACAGGGCAGCTAATGAGATGCAGAAGGAATTTCTAACACAGTATTGGACTCTGGAATATGATCTTCTATGGTAATAACACACATAATTCGTACTTCAATTCAGTTGTCATTGTAGCTCTGTAGTGCTGTGAGAGTGCACATGCATACATCCTCTTTCCCCAAGCACAAATAGATTTATACTCTCTTCACCTTCCAGAAGATCCCATGTAGAGGGGTTCCCATTCCTTCTTGCTGCATGCACATAACTCACACTTATGCCATTGGCAATTACACACATTTACTGGAGAACAGAGCTTGGTGAGCAGATTTATGCAACCGCCAGGCAGTAGCATTACTAGAAGCAACTCTGTTCCTCCACATCAGGAAAGAGTCTGGCCAGAGTTTTTAAAGAGTAAACAAAAAATGATTCTAAAAAATTTCAACAATGCAAAAATAAACAATGACATAGGCAATCCCTTTCCTGAAAGACTTGGAGTAAGTGCAACAATGTACAAAGAAGCCTACATGTTAGAGGGGGCAGTGCATTCTGGTTAGGATCCTATTTTATAGATATACTTATCCATGGACTACATTAGGCATCTCATTTGATATGATTCAACAATAAAATATTGAACTGTGGTTTTGGCAAAGCCTTTTTATTCCAGACAGGTGTTCTTTTCCATAATCCATTTGGAGAACATGTGCTGGTTTGCACTGAACTTCTCATGGTAAAGCCCTGAACTGCACAGGTTGATATCCAAATATTAATGAAGCTTAATAATGAGCAGAGATGTGTAAAAAGCTCCTAGCATACCAGACAGGAACTCTCTCATTGCTGTTCCAGTATGCACTGCTGCCAGATTAGAGCATTAGTATCACCTTTTTTCATTCAGTGGAATTTGTGATTGGCCAGCGGAATTGACATTCTAGTGATACTTTTCAGAAGAGAATGTAGATTTTAGATACTATACCAGTGAGCTTTTTGAAATCAACCACCAAAACACTACACCTTCTCTTACACTGAATAAAAGAAAGGTCTTCTCATTTGTTCATTTGTGTGCTGTCAAACTTCATATTTAAAACACAGAAAAATGTATGATTGTAGATTATTTTTTTTCCTACCCAGTTTTTTTCTGATATCAAGCTATATTTTGCTTTTACTGTTGTCAGTCTGTGCATATTTCATAGGCTATTGAACCAGCCTGACTTGAATGATGGTGGGGTTTCTTGGTATATCTTCAACTCACACATGATTAAATTATATTTCTTCCTGTCTGAATAAGCACTATATTGGAACAGATTCATACTTAATTCAGAGTTACTGCATGCCAGTATTCCACTTCTGTTGCATACCTCAGTAAAATATACATTTTGATGAGGTAAAGATAAAAAATTATGAAGAAGGAGGGAGTAATCAAACATTAACAGTATAGAAAATATGTTCTTTTCAAATGCAAGCCAATAATATATATTGCACTCCCAAAGTACTGGAACATGGCTTGCTCAAAACAAGCTATGTACTGAAAAAAATCAAAGAAAATCTTTCCCCTTGTTCCCTTTTCTTTGGAAGATGATCTTCTAACTCTGCTATGAACATGATGGGTTCATTATTAAATCTGATATGCTTTGCCTGTCACTACACATTTCCTGCCTCAGAAAGGTCCTGTTTCTGCTGCATCTCTCCTGAAATGTAAAAGGCAGACAGTAGAACTTCTTCTCTCAAGTATTCTTTCTGTCACATCCAGTGACACACTATGAGCACCAATTTATGCTTCAAGACCAACCTAGAGAGGGATCTGAGCCTTTCCTGGTGGAAGCAATTAGACCTATCTGGGGGAAATCTGTGGGACCAACACAGAAGGAAGATGCTCCAGTAGTTCCAAGGCTGACCCTGCTTGGGAGTTGCCTGAACAGCCCAGGCTAATGAATTATGGAGAGTGCATAAATGGGAGCATAGGCCTATTTGATTTCATTCATAGTTCAATAATAGCTTTTGAAATAATTTTTATACTGATTGAAGACCTGCCCTTCCCCAGTGCCTCAACGTGTCTTCAGAAGGAAAATTTGGATGCAAATATTTAAAAGATCCAGAGGCTGAAATTTCTAATGAGGAAGTGTGAGCTTGAGCCTTCTTCTTTATTTGGTCTCAGTAAGAAAGATAAACCAAAGATTAAGGAAAAGGTGGCTTGTAGAAGAGGAAGTCAGGGTGGCCTGATCATGGTCACATGCATGGTGACTGACTGAGGAATCGGGGCTATTCTAGGACAGTACATACTCTGCTATAGACAGCTCCACTGCCAAATCTGAGGAAATCTTCAGATGAGTAAAAGGTGCACAGGTATAGATCAAAGTATGATAAAGCTAAAGATAAATTCTAGCAGCATCCCAAGTCAGTGATGAGCCAGGTTACACTTAAGAGAACTATGGGAAAAAAAGCCAGACTGAGAGAACTGCAGGTAATGGAGAGACAGGGCAAAGAATTAGGGATATTTTTTATTTGCAAATTAGCTGTCATGTGTTTAGTGCAGAAAAATTCCTGATAGAGACACCCCACTACTTTAAGCCCACTGAATTTTTGACTCAGAAGCCAAGTTAGTGCCCCAGCCAAATTTTTCACCTAATTATATAATATCAAAATCTATATTTAGCTCTCTAAATAGAAGTGACCTGGATTTGAGAGTTAGCTCCACCTGAAGCTTCTATATATCTGCTGAGAAGTCAATGAATACTGCAATTTAAAACCACTGAAAACTGGGCCACCTGGCAAGACATGACACATTTATCTTGTGAGTAGTATAGCTTGTTTGAAGAAGGAAGGAAGGAAGGAGGAAGACAAGAGGACAACGGAAAAAAAATATTTGACATATTTTGTTGTTGTTCTTGTCCTTCCTCCTTTTACCTCTAGGCAATGGCACCAGGCTGCTGTTTACAGGGAAGAGAGCTGTGACTTCAAAAAACAACATTTGCAATCAGGACCCTTTCCTCCTTGATCCATGGTGAGCCAAATCACACCTACTTACCCACCGACATTGGGTTATTGTGTGCATGTGTCCATGTGCGTATTAGCACAACACAGTTTAGCACAGTTTAGGCTGCTGGGAGACAAATCTGGATGGTAGCTCTGCAAGTAATCCCTAAAGCCCAGGGCACCTGTGCTTAAACTATATATGTGTCTGTGTTTATACATATGTAGGTTGCTTATATGTGCACACATACATATGCAGAAAGTTTATAGTTCAGGTAACATTAACAAAGAAAAAGAAATGCAGCACTGAGCAAAGCAAAAAATATTGATTAGAAGGCTATGTGCTGCTTAGGGTATTTTTTAGCTTCACAAATTGTATTTCTAAAAGCCAGCAGCGGGGGAATAGTGCCAGGACTGAGCCCTGAGTTCTCCATCAAGCTGCATCAGGAGTGCCTGAGGATACAGGATTATGGAAAAAAGGGAAAAGCAGAATAAGATCACAGTTTTTTCTACCCTTACTGGTTTCTTTCAGTCTCAGACAAGTCAGCACATTCTTCTCTCAGCGAGACCCAGCTTCAGGCTACAAAACAGTATGGAGCAGGAATGAATGCACTCTCCAGTAACTTGTTGCACATAGCTGTAGTTAGAAATTAGCAGATGTTTTGCTCCTTTCCTCTTAAACTGGTTGTTACCTCTGAGTAAAAAGTCTTGATTTTTATTTCCCAAAAAAGATCAAAGAAAACTGATCTTCTTCCCTTCCTCCCTCTCTCCTCCCCACTGTCAGCTTGTAAAAAAAATAGCAAAAGAAGGTACCTACAGGATTCAGGAGAATGGTGAGGAAGAGTTCACCTCCTCGAATACTTTTGTCCAGCTCCTGAGGACCCCCAGGATACTCCTTGTAAAAAATAGTATGAGTGAAAAGGCCACAGGTCTGTCGAGGGAGCACCTGAGAACAAAACAACAGTGCCATTGTGACATTAATTTCTTTCTGCAAACTTCCCCTGGCACAGCCACCTGATTCCCTCCAGCAACTGAAAAAAACTAAACTTCACCCCTTTCTGCCTCTGTGCTCTGGAGTGTTTATTTATGAGCTCCTTTGTGCCTTCTCTGCTCTCATGGTAAGTGATGAGGAGGTTTCCAGATGCCAGCTTCGAAAAGCTGCAACACATATGCACTGAGTTCAGACACTCATAATAAGTGTTTGTTTCCTGGCATTTAGAAGAAAACAAAAAGCCAAGCTGCTCTTCCCTTAGCAAGGTTAGTTTATTAGCAGATAAATAGTGTTTCCTGGACATCCTTGGTATCTCAGACAATTAATCTTGCTTTTGTTGAGACATTGAACTGAACTCGTATTCAAGGCTATAGACCATAAAAGACCTGTTGTCTTTTTCTCAGTCCACTCCATCCTGAGCCCCATGTTCCTGTCTGTGAAATGTGTGTGGGGCTGATGGGATGCTTGCACGAGACCAGCCCAAGGTCATCTCTGGATCCTAAAGTAAATCAAGCATATCAGAAACAAGACAGCTAAGAAGGCATGGGAAAACAAACTAGTCTTGGAGAACAAGATGGTTTAGTTACATTGTTAGCCAGCTACTATCAAAGCACTCTTGTAACATAAAGACAACAACTATCAGGGTTTATGGATATTGCCTAGTCCAGGCAGAGACATAATTCAACTGGGAAAGGCCTTTTGTTTTCCTCCAGTCAGTGTTCTTGCTTTTCTGCTCTGGTAAAATGACAAATAAAAGCTACATCCAGCACAGCATTTTAATACACGTGTAAATGCACTGCACAACTGGAGCCTATTTTGATAATAACTGGACTCTGTGCAGTAAGTGCTTGGTTTTGGTTAAGATGCTGCTTTTGTCTTATTTTGGAGGTGACAATTTTGAATTTTTATGCACAGGCAATGTTCAAGTCAGCTTGAACTTTAAAGGATTCCAGGGCTTGCCCTTGTAATATTTCTAACTTTACTTACGCGTATTCATTTTTTGTGTTTCACCTATCTATAGGGCTGCACCTGTCTGGTAAGACAGGCTAAATAATTTTATACTTTTTCTTGCCCTTCATGAAGTTGAAGTGTGTATATGAGGAACCTTCTCTTTTCTCATGCATGGTCTGGAGGAGTCAGGAACATGTCCAAACCTCTGGGGAGTTTCAGAAGCAAAGCTTGACATGGAACCTTGGCCTCAGGAAACTGTCATTCTTGCTGAAGGAGATTACTCAGACCTGCTCACTTTCCTAGGTGGTAGATTTCTAATCTTTTTTTGAATAAAGATGAACCAGAGCTTGAAACAGAGGTCTTAGGCAATTTAATGAATTTCAAAGCAGGCATTTATAAATTGGTTGATAGTTGATGGGACTACAAGTTCATTTAGGTTCTGGGGATTACACTTGCGGTTGACTGAGTTTGTGTGACTTTTTGGTTTTTGTTTTTTAAAACTGGCTGCAGAACAAATGCACTATTTTGGCATCCTTACAAATTGTTGATCACAGCGAATTTTAATGATTTCTGTAAACCTTGAAGCATTTGGTAAAAATAGCATACTTTTGAGTCACTTAAAGTACTATC
The DNA here is from genome assembly GCA_023637945.1 of Phaethornis superciliosus. NCBI lineage: Eukaryota > Metazoa > Chordata > Aves > Apodiformes > Trochilidae > Phaethornis > Phaethornis superciliosus. The sequence goes on from JAJQWJ010000011.1 coordinate 10,807,490, forward strand.
ACTATGAAGCATGGAAATGCAGTGTACCATGATGCCATTGTGGATGAAGCCCCGTCTGTACCGTGCAGGTTTCAGGTGTGGGTATTCTTCTGTGCTGGTCACTCGGATGTGCCAGACCTTCTTCCAGGCCTCATAGAGCTGGATGTGAACTGGGTAGACCCCAGAGTGGTGTGGAGCCACTGCGTACCCCATGCCAGTCGGGATGCCATGCTCCTGTGAAAAAGCAGAGGGAGGGATATATTTAGGAATAGAAAAAGAATGTATAATTATTCAAAGCTTACTTTTCTTGCAGACAGCAGCATCAGAGAAGCTGTTGTTCTTGGACAGACCTGTAACTATTTGTATGTAGCACGAGCTAAAAGTGGTAGGGATACAAGGGGAACTGGAATTATAGTTTTGATAACTGCAGAGTGGTAGATAATGCTCTTGGACTATGTTATGTTACCATTATATAGAATAAATTTGCCTTCCTGTTCACTGTGTATTGTGTGCATTTTAATATATTTTGGGTTTGGGTTTTTTTTTGTTTTTTTTTTTAAAAAAAGGTAATCTGGAAAGCGGATGCTGCTTATTTACTAAGCTATCAAAGAGTATTAGAGAAGAGAAAAAAAGTTGTGGTGACATATGTGGGATTTTTCACTTCCTATATGTGCAATAAGAGTAAGATTCCATCCTGATTTAATAAATAAATATCCCCATAGCTTCTGAATCTGCTTATATTTTTTTCTGTGTTATTAAGGTAGTAGGAAGAAAAGCTGGACTTTGATAATTTTAATTTAATGAATATTTATTTAGCTCCACTTTTATGAGGAAATATGTGCATTTTCATATCTACAGGTTATCTTGAAAATACCTTCTGATTGCACAATGAGGCAGTTAATGTGCAGACAGAAGGAATTAAGGAGGAAGCTTAACTGTGAGTGTGTTGGGTGTGTTCCTTTCGTTCCTGATGTTCTTCTGCCTTTGTTCTGCTCCTCATTGCTCCTGCTCCTTACAGTGTGGGTTGTCTGAAAACCCCATCTGATGACGAGGACTGATAATTACATCTATAGTCTGGGATATATTTAAAAGAAAGCAAATTATTTGAAGTATAAGCCATACATATGAAAATGAGGTAATTAGTTTCATTGGTCTGACTGACTGTGCAGAAACACATCCAGTGTTTATTATCATCAGCTGCCAGCAGGAGGAAAGGCTGTTCTCTGATTCTTCTCTGCCCCAGGCTCATTTCCAACAGCTCCATCAGAAGCCCTTTTCAACTCTGCCCCAGCATCCCCAGTTGTCCTGCCACCATGGCTCTCACAGCTTCCTTTCCCATGCTCCAGGGATTTACTGAATTAATTTTACTCTCAACACTACAGAACACAGTTGCTTTCAGTTCATACAAGACTGATGTTCCAAGGGAAATGGTTAACATGTGAGATGATTATTCTTAATTTTTTTTGTCCTTCCTCTTGCCCACATTATCCAAGAATTGCTGACTACTGTAACCAGCAGGCTTTGGTGGGTATCAAGAAGTACTCAGTGAAGAAAAGCTTTTGGTTCAGGGACAAAAATTAAGTTAAATCTGCGGGGAACACTTGTTCATACATCACATAAAGCAGCCCCTTTAAATTACTTATTAGTAAAGATTTTAGGTTATTGACTGATCTTGGAAAAAAAGACATGCAAACTCACTATTGTAAATTACTGTAAATTGTAAATTACTGAGAGCAAAATATAATTTCTGGTTCTTAATTTTGTTACCTAACTGAAAGTCAGAAGTCAGTTTAAGGGCCAGATGAGGAATAGATCTATAATAAGAAGTGTTAAATAACTTTTCTCTATTTTTTGCTGTAAGCATGTATGTGGGAATCATTTACTCTGTCAAATATACTGCATTCAACTGCATTAACTTAAGTATCTTGTATTAACTTGAACCTACTAGCCTTCACTTGACCTGTGTAAGGAAATATACAGACATGTAAATTTAAGGCAAATTTGTCCTGAGCTAAATAATGAACTGTTCTGAATATGTCAAAAAGTAGGAATACATGCAAAATCCTGGTTGCCTACTTAGTCTTTGTTGCTGGCATTGCCACAACAGCAGAATGGTGAAACAGCAATCTGCCACTCAAATAAAATAAGGCAGCTTTTCATAAGTTCTAAATACAAAAAGCTAATCAACCTCTGAATAAAATATGATCACTACACAGTTCATCACACAAATACATCTGTCATTTTGATATCCAGTATTACTTGAAGAAGAAACAACTAGCAAATAACCATATTTTGTTTGTTCAATTCCATTTTCAGTTTGTTTGGCTAAATTAAATATCTTATGTCCTCTTTTAGTGATTTTTGTGGTCTCTCTATCCTTTTTTCCTCACATTTTGTTACTGAATTTGGTTTGGGATCAGGAACTAATGTGTCATAAGAGTAGTACACATTTTAATATAAATGGCAAAATCAGGCAAAATCAGAGATGCCTGTTCTTAATATATATATATTCTAGGGAAAATTTCCTATTAGGTTTTAAGGTGTTATTTTTATATTCCAGACTTCTATTGATGTTGGGGTTTTTGGTTTTTTTTTTTTCATTTCCAAACTCATGGCCTTTTTTGGCACTGAGAACAGCAGCATGATATTCCTTTGCAGGCTTGAGATCCTAGTGAAGGAGAAACACTGTTATAACTTGTGAGATAGAGGGAAGATGATTAAAGCAGTTGTTCCATTTTTGGCAGAACATTCCCTGAGTTGTCACTACTTCCCACGCACTGGTTTGCATCATGGAGTAGTCTGGGAGAGAGTGACATGGGCCAGACCAGGCTGCAGCACATTCTCCAGGTGCACAGCTCATGTCTCCTGGGTGCCAGCAAGCACATGGTGTGTGGATCAGCCTGATACCAGCTCCAAATAACCCTCCTGCTGATGCCTGCCTCTGGCCCCACCACATCTGGCCAGAGGCAGACAGAAGGTTTTTGTCTCACATTGATGCACCTGAGCCAGAGCAATGGGAATTGGAAACTGGCTTTTCTGCTCAGCCCCGAGAATTACATTGCCCAGAGCCCATGTACAGGACAGGTACTTTGAGAGTTGGGCTGAAAGGCTGAAACAATCTGCCAAGGCTGCTTATCTCTTTCAGTTATCAGTCTGGTTCAAGCAAGTGCAGTTTTGCTTGAAGCTCCTAACCTCTTTTGACCTTCCCATTTGTACAGAAATGAGCTGCACTTGCCTTGAGTCAGTGTGTGCTGTGTGTCCTTATTCTGCTTTTGTGAAACAACCCTCTGCTAAAGAAAGGGCAGGTAATGGAAGGTAAAGAAAGGTCAGGAATAAACACTGCTCTCCAGAAGAAGGTAAGTTCCCAACAAATAAGTTTGCACTCCTATAACAGATTTTCTGTGAATAGATGCTGGAAATCTGAATAAAAAACAATCTGGAAGATTGGCTATTTATATCAGAAGGATCTTGTCCAACAGAGAAAACACAGTTTTTCATTGCACCGAGTAGTACAAATCCTTGTTAAAATGCAGTAAGAAATAAAATGAAACCAAAACTAAAACTGTCATAACACAACTGGCATTTTGTTTCTTAAATAGCTCTGGTGATTTGTTTTACAAAAAACCCTAGTATTGGCTATTGTCAGAGAAAGAAAAAAAGACTAACTCTTAATTTATTAAATCCTACTTTTCACACAGGCATTCCCTTTGGTATAAAGAATTTCATTAGATGAAAAAGTTAATACCACCTCAGATAAGCTTGTAAGACTTCTTTACTTTTTTCAGCAGTAGGTGAGAGTAAATTCAGTACTTGTTAAGATGTTACCTTCCAAATCTAAAAGATTTACACAAGCTTTGCATATTTTTAGTACTGAGATATATTTTGAACACAGGAGTAGATGGGTGAGATTTTCAATAACCTATTATATGTTACTATGTCAGTTTAAATTACTTTGTAAAGTTTCTCTTATTTGGAAAATTAATTTGCTACTTTCTTGCCTGTCAGCACACACAAAAAAGTGCTGTTTTTCATCCTTTATGAACATGTAATTTTTTTTGTTCTAAAGGGTTATATTTCTGGAGGATTTTCAACAAATAATATTTCTGCTTTAATTTCAGTTAAATTTTACACATTAAAAATCTGTTTTAAACCTCTCTAGCTAGAGAGGGTAGTTCAGCAAATGAGAGATAATTGTTACTGAGATATAGGGGCTCTATGTGTATTTGCCTTCACCCTTTTTTTTTTTTCATATCTTTGGTATGCCACCTTGCTACATGGCAAGTAGCAAGTAAACTCTTCTTCAAGTTGCACTCAGGTAGGTTTACACTAGACATTAAAAGAATTTCTTTACTGGAAGAGATGGTCAGAAACTGGACCAGGCTGCCCCAGGAGGTGGTGTAGTCACCATTCCTGGAGGTATTCAAAAAACATGTAGATGTGGAACTTCAGGACAAACTCTAGTGGACATGGTGGTTTTTTTCTGTGCTCATGGTTGGACTCATTGATCTTAGATGTCTTTTCCCAGTGTGACAATTCTGTATGATTCTGGGGATGTACAATGCTCCCAGCAGAGAGGAGAGAAAGTCTTAAATTCCTTTGACTGTCTGCCTTTGACTCCAGCTCAAAAGGGGTTTTCTGGTGTCTAAATCAAACCCAGGATTGACAGAGACACAGGAAAAGCCAGCTATTCATCAGTCTTACATAGCAGCCTCCTATATAACACCATAACTCCTGTTGTAGGCATACTATGCAATGTGGCACACTTAAAAGGTACAGTGAAGATGTTGGGGTGGTTCTTAGGTTTCTGAGGATGAGAAATGAAGAATGGTACTAAGGAAGCTATGTAAGACTGTAGGAGAACAGCAGAGGAGCAGGCCTGTGTTGGACACTCACTGACCCTGAAAAATTAAAAAGAGCTGTAAATAACCTAAGAAATTTGCCATCTGGATGATGTTATGTCCTAGTACCAGGTGCCTCCAGTGGGAAAGGGTAGATAAGGTTTTATGTTAGTAGAAAGAGCACTTTGAGATGTAAATTGTAGATCAATCAGTAGAGATTGGGATACTATATAAGTGTGAGAAACCACACAATAAACTGATTCTGATTGTGCACAGCAACTGGGATCCATGCCTTCATGTCTTCAATCATAAGACCAGGCTAATAAATCAAGATGAGAAAGTAGAGGCAGTCTTCAAGATGTGCTGTCAAAGCATACTTCTGATACAGACCCAAAAGCACTAATGAAGATGGACTATTTCAGAATATCGTAAGGTTAGGCAGAATAAATCTCATTCTGCCTGTTCTCAAAAAAGTTATCCTACTTATGCAGACCATTTCCAAAATGTTTTTAAATGATATCTCTAGTAGGCATCTCTCCTTCCCAATGTTAACTACAGATATGAATAGTGGGACAACTTAGACTCTCTGTTCATCACATGTAGATCCTTTGTCTTTGATATGTGGTCATTTGTCTTCATATTTAAATAGTATATTGAAAGTTCCTAGTTTCACTGTGGCTTGGGCAGCTCTGATGTTTTAGGGAGAGGAGGTGTTAATGTGCATCTATAGTTCATTTATAAAGGAGAGATTGGATCCAAAGAACATTACTAGACAGACAATGAATTTGTTTGTTTTGTATATGTGTATCTCTGAATCAATTGGTTTGTTTTGTGTATGTATCTCACTTCTTTATATCAGAACACAGCTTTGTTTTTACAGTCAATGACAGTTCTTGCCCTGTCTCTACTGTGCTTTGGGCACATGTGCTCACAAATGACTACAGAAAATAATCACTGAGCAAACACATCGAGGGACAAAATAAGGACATGCAATATGTACTATCAGAGACTTCTGCTTGTGAAATTTGTTTATGTCTTTGTGTATCAATTGCACTGCCTAGAAATGAGGAGACTCAAACTATTATCAAATTTAATGCAAGGTATAATGCATTAGTGTCTGTAATGTATTTGTGGATCCTTTGATAGGAAGAAAACCCCACAAAATATGTTCCATTCAGACCCAACTGATAACCCAAATAAATATCATTTCCCTTTCCTTAGGCAGGCTCTGAAACGTATCAGCTGTATTTACTGGGGAAGCAAAGTTCTGGGTAATTTTCAACCTACTTTACCAGAGTTCAAATCTCTGGCTTTTTGTTGCTCTGAGTTGAGGATACCACGAGTGCTCAAGAAGAGGTTTGACAGTAAGGGATGTGGAAATGGGGCTGCAGATGAGGGCAGATGATGCCACTCAGGCATATGTGGACTAGGCTTTTGCCAGGCAAAACCTTCCCATCCTTCCTGACAGATCCAGAGCAGTAGGGCAATAAAATTTATGAAAGATGTGAGAAATTTCCTTTCACCAACTAGGTATGAAACAGTAGAAAATATAAATATCCCACTGATGCATAAAATGTAATAATTTGGAGATCTCTTTTTAAGCACAGTCTCCTCATTCACAAGAAATTCACATGTAAGGCAATGTTTTGAAAACTGGTAATCTTACTAAGCCCCAGACACACAGAGGTTTACATACCTGCACTGAAATCAAGGCAATTAAGATACCTAATTAATAATTAGTTCTACGTGCACAAAAATGTTTAGGTACCCAATTTCTACATGTGTTTATGATAGAGCTTTTTGAAACGGGCTGAAATGGCAAGTCCCTGTTTTACAGAGTTTCATTATGACAGATGGATAAATTCATGTAAAACAGAACAAGGTCTTTTATCTGTTTTCCAGCTCTAGCACCTGTATTTCTTGTATGTGTTCAGCAGGCAGTACGAGTACTTGAGCTCCTGCAAACAAAATATTAAGTACCCAATGCAAATAAAAGAGGCAATAAAAATTACACTTATGCACATTTATAGCCCCATGCAGTAATATCCACAAAATACTGCTTCAGGTGCATTGGTTTGTGTTTATTACGCTTCATTTTAACCCACAGAACTAAAGCAAAGGACATTCCTTCAACTGAACCTTTTCCCCTGGTAAATTTCAATCCCAAGCCTGATACTGTCTTGCATGGAGAAACTGCTGACTGGGGTAGAATTTGGGTGCAGTTTTCTGGACAGTGTGATCTGTTTTAGCTTTCTTCTAAAATGATAAAGATAGGAGGAAACAAATGGTATTAATGAACAGAATTTTTATTGTGACATTTGTGATCTTACAGCAACCTTGACTACTCTTCTTAAGTATAATGATGTGCTCTCGTACCCTGAAGACCCTAATAGCCTTTTATCCGTGTTGAAAAAAACAGATGAAGAAATACCATGTAAGATAAAGAATTACTGTGACCATACTTCCAAATAATTATTGTGGCTTTGTTGCAGAAATTGACACAAAGTGTTGTCTCTAATTGTAGCTAAACAGGAGGTGGGGAGACACAATCAATAAATGGGAAATGGTGTCAGCTTCAAGCTGTGTCCCCCTTAGTAAAATAGTAAAGATATTAGAACACAAATAAACTATAACAAGTAAAATATCAGATTTTCTATGTATTGTTATAGATCTCAGTTTTAAATTTGGATTCATGGTGTAAAGCCACAGAATAATGCAAAGAGGGTTGCTTTAGCTTTGGCGGACTTACAATAAGTGCAGCTGTAGAACAGGGAGTTCCTTTCCCAAGTAAGATACAAGACTAAGGATGAGAAAGCATGGAAAGGTACAAAACTACTCTGAAATCATAGCTGGTACCTCTGATAGCTATCAGGAAAGTTGTCATATCAGGAAGATAAATTTCTCCCACAGAGAGAATTTCACAGGAAGCCATTTGAAAAGAAATGTTCTCATAAGTAGATTGTACAACTCGTATAGATTCAAGGTTAAGAGGTTGGTACAAACCCTGTCCAAACGTTAGGAGGAAATAAAACTGTGATAACATCAGCCTTTCACTGACATCAGATCCTTATTTATAGGCACCCTAAGGAATCTCTACCCTTCAGTGATGATAAGAATGTGGGCTTTTTCTTTCTTTAGAATCTGCAAACAAATACTATTACAAGTCTTGTTTTCAGGCTATGCCATAGATTTTACTCCTGATGGTGGTTTAACCTAAAGTAACTCATGTTTCATGAAAATACTTGGAGAATTCCCCTGTAGGTTTAAAGATGAACAGATCAGGTATTTTTGAAACACAGATTATTTTAAAAATTGTGTCTCTGGGCCAGGCTATGCAAAAGGTATGAATAAGGCATGCCAAGAATAAAGACTACCTGTAAAAGTATAATTGCAGAAAGGAAAAGAAGTCATCCAAAATGCTTCTGTACTAATGTCCTGCCAAGGAGGAGATTGGAAGGGTAGAAGTCTGTCAAGAAGGTTAAACAGAGTTAAGCTATTTTTAATGAATTTCCTTTTAAAGGTTGTTAGGAAAATATTTTGTAAATAAGGAGTAATTTTCTTCCAACTGCATTTTCAGGCATCTGCCTGAGCCCGTTTCCTTGGCTCATATGAAGGATGGGAGGAAGAGGCAGCTGCTGGCTTTCCTTTCTGAGCTGGGAAAGGCTGAGGCTTGTGTCCCCTGAGCAGCAGAGAAAGCCCCATGGTGTCACCCTGCTCATTTGAGTGATTCTGGTTGCTTGGTATTTTTTGACCTTGTGAAAGACCACACAGTGTATTTTCAAAAGTGTGTATTCATAGATTTCAGCTTTTCTTTGTCATGCTCTATATGCAAGTAGAATTACCCTAAAAGACTCTAAATGGTTTCCACCTGACCTTGGAGTACAAGTACTCTTGTGTAATGCTAGGAAGGTAGCTCTTGTAATTTAACAACACAGATGAGAAAAAATGAAACATAATTATAAATATTAGCAACAAGTTAGCTATTTAAAAGGATATTTTTAAGGAGGTCATCTAAAATAAGCACAGTGAAATGCAACAGTTTTATTTATTTACTTCACTAGCTGTTCACAAACCATACACAACATTTACGGTTCACTGCAACTTTGCTCCTCCCCTATTGAGGATGTTTGCACCAGTCCTCAGGAAGCTGATAACACCTTCCTAAAGCTTAAAAGGCCAGGTGATATGTGCTTGGATTTCACGGCTTCTGATTCCTCTGGTCTCACAAGGTTGCTTGTGTGAAGGGCTGCTACCTCTCAAGAAAGCTTGTGTCAATGAAAAAGCTGAGAAAAAATTCAGCCCAAGTTTGAGTCAAAGAAAGGATTTTTTGGGGCCAACTTTCCAAAGCTACTGCCTTATTTGTGTATCAATGTAAATATATGTATATAATATGGATAAACAAAAACAGCTTGGAAAGCATAGCTATAATGTGCAAAGGTATTACAGAGAAACTTTTGGTAACTTTTACTCACTATTGCAAATTCTTTGTTAAGGATCATTTGCTCCACCAGTGATGACTCATTATGGAAGAGGTGAGGCTGCATGTGACTCCACATGTGGGGAAACCACCAAAACTCATCCACAGACCTCAACAGCAAGTCATCTCCTTCATCTTCCTCCTCAGTCCCTGCAAAAGAAAAAAAGGAAAAATAAAGCTAATAGAAAAGCCACACCAGAAAATAATAGCTGTAATAAAAAAGGGATTCTGAATGTTTCCTGTGGTTCAGTATTCAATTTTTGCTATGTTTAATCTTGAAGTAAAACCAGTAATTCCTGTGTTAGTGAGGAGTATCTGCTTCAGGTAGAAGCAAATATGTGTGGTTATAACAAAATCTTTATTTTGAGAAATGATACAATGCTACTTCTGCCATCGTTTTCAAACTGGAAAGGCAAAATCACATTTCAGTAAGTTCACCCTCAAACTACTCAACAATATTCAGTTTATTAGTATCATTTCTTCTCGTTCCTTTACCATTTAAATGCTTTCATTGAGTCTGAATCAAAGAAATGTCAAAATCTGTCTAGTTAAGCGAACTGAGATGTTTTCTTTTTAAAATCCTTTCAAAGTTTTACAAAATTCATTGTAAGAAGATGCTCCATGGATGTCACTCTTTAGTTTTGTGGCATGAAGTGGGAACATACAGAGATGGCTGTTTGGGGTGTGCACGTCAGCTCTTTATTTTGATTTTTTTCCATTTCTGCAGTGCTTTTTGAAGACTGCTTATACACAAGGAGAGCATTAATTTGAAACTTTCTCCTGGTGTTACTGAATCACTTCACTCCCTTCTTTGCAGCAAAGTTCTAAGTTGCTCCCACTGATGGGAGTGCTCCTGGAAAAAGAGAACAAACTTGTTTTCCAAGTAATTCCTTATTGAAAAGAAGAGACCAATGGCTGTTCCTTCTGTGAATGTCTGCACCTTTGTGCTAAACTTCTGCATACTGCATAAGTTGAATGAGGACTCACTTGTTTTTTGGGGCACCCAAGCAGATGCAAGGGAAATGTGATTCAGGGAAGAAACTTAACATAGGCCTTCAAGAGAGGACAGAAGAGAAAAGGGATAGGACTTTATGAAGCCAGTGAGGATCTCTTTGATAACCCAGAGGTGGAAAGCAAAATGTAAGGATGAAGAAGAAAAAAGTTGATATTTGAAATATATAAATAACTACAATTATTTGTCATAAAATTTTGTTCAAATTATAATTTAGTGCCTTGTTCACATTCGAAATAAAGTATGGTTCTTGAAATAATTACACTTTTTAAAACTGTATTTTAAGACCCTTTTTTCCCTAGTAATGTCTTTGTAAATTGAAATGCAAGTGATCAAACTTTGCATGGTTTTTTTGGTTTTTTTTTTGTTGTTTTTCTTTTTTTTACCATAATAAAACTCAAATATTATGAAGCATAAAAATTTCCACTTTAAATGAAACCAACCCCATCCTGTGATGGCAGACTTGAAACAGAAAGATTAGAAGCTTAACTTTTGATAGTGGTGTCACTTTTGAAGATAATTTTTTTACAAGCCTTTAAAAAGAGTGTTTGATTTTATAAATTTATAAGTAGCTTTATTTCAAAAAATCTCATGCCAAGGTTTAATGGAGCATTTGGTGTATGCTTAAATTATTTAAATATTTTTACCTAGTTCCTTATTCATAGTGTTGGAGACAAAACAAAGGATCTTGAGGTTTTAGTTTCTTGTGCAATCAAGATCCTCTATATAACTTTGTTATTCTTTCAATGTGAAATTTGAAAAATGCGGTAGACCTACAATCAAGGAGGTGAACATATGAACAGCTTTCATTTGCAGGATGCACTTTACACAAGTAGGTAATAATTCAAAGTTTGTTTGTGCATAACAAAAAATCCCTTATTTTAAAACTGCAACCATGACTTAGAGGTCTCTTGAGCTCAAAACCGCTGCTAAGTTTGAAGTTGCTATCAATATTCTTATAAATCTTAAATGCACGTCCTGATAACTTCTTAATTTCTATCACCACAGTATGAACAAGTAGAAAGTGTTTGCTAAAACTGCATAGATAATAGAGGTTTGTTGTTGTTTGGTTTTTTTTTTGCTAATATCTTTTTGTCTACAGTATATAGTTTACCAGTGTTGCAGAAGGGAGCAGTGGTGATGATGGTGATCAGATGATGGACAGAGAGCCTGCTGTGGCAGCTATTGTGCTTGAATGCAGGCATACCAGCTAGGACTGGTATTTGTAGTACAGATGTCAGCAGCATGTTTCGATGAAAATGTATAACTGCTTCATCTGCCAGTACATTCCTATACTCATCTCTCTCCTGTACTTTTAAAATTATCCAAGTTTTGAAAAGGAGAGCAAGACTGCACATTAAGAAAGTCAGTAAGGCACAACAGTGGCTAATAAGTAGGCTAATAAAACATGTTGGATATCTGATATAAAAAAGCTTCCCTGAGTAAACAAGCCACATTTACAGTAATTAAAGAATAGCTTTCCACATTTTATTTATTGTGAGTCAATGGAGTGTATATTGCATGAAGAATACTTTGAAACCTTTCCACTGAAGCTGATATGACAAAGACCACCACTAAACTCTTCTAAAAACTCAGATGTATTGCCCAGTACAGGCAGGTTCCTTATTGGAGGTAATGACATGCTTCAACTCATTAAGTAGTTCTGTGGTATTTTTGTAAACCTTGAGAGCCTTGGGAGGACAGGCACAGATGTACATTTTCCTAATTGTTTGACAGCAGTAGTAAATCTGAAATTGTTCAGTATTATTTCAGATGGGCAAGAAAGGCTGTGACAACAATATGGAGGCCATTGGGATGGACAAAGAAAAATTTATATTAGCAGGTCAGGGGGTTGATTTTGTGGAAAGGCTGCATGTTTTGTGCAAGACACTGTTCAATACACTCTTGTATTTGCAATAAATTATCCCTTTCTCCACCTTCTGCCCTCCTTGAATTGCCTTTCCCCAAACTGTTCACTGTAATGACTGATAGCAGCTTCACTCTTTAGATGGCCACAGCCACGTAGCATCCAAATTCAGAGCAGCTCAGAGCCTTGGGCTACTTATTTGTTTATTTTCCTGTATTATGCGTGTGTCCAATTCATCTCCAGGAAAAATAACTACACAGGCAGGTCAAGATGAAGTGAGGAGAATACTGAAGTTCTGATTCCGAAGTTGCTCCCCAGTCACAGGTTTGCCACTCACTTGTTATGTGACTTGAGGCAACTAGTTCCAGCTCTCTCTACCTCTCATTTTTCTCCGGCTCTCCAGCCCATATCTTTAGTCAGTACAGTTTCCTGGTCAGCAGTTACTTAGCATTATCTGCTTGCACAAGAGGAAAACATCTTGGACTTTGAAAGCAACAGTGATACAAATACATCATTTTAGTTTCTTTTTCTCTACATATTCATCAAAGGCTTCCTCTTCTCCCTTTCTCCCAGGAACCTCTCTAATCTCCTGATGAGTGATGAAAAGGAGCTGTAAGACCTAGGTAAACTCATCTATTTGGTGTTCAAATTGTGTTCTATTGGTAGTAGTGCTACATCTACACTGAGAGGAGTGACCTGCTTTTCCCTACAGCTGCTTCACGGCCCATGACAGCTGGGACTGCATCGTTCCCAGCTGTTAAACTTCCCTTCCCACTTGTTGCTGGAACAATTCTTCTTCTTCAGATAAGCTTCTCTGCTTCCCTAGCATCGCTCAGTGAGTGTGACTTAAAGAGTGAGCAGCTGAGGATTTTGCATCTGGCCTTGAAAGGTGGGAAGGGTATGGGGATTGCAAAGGAGGACAGGAAGGTGTCTCCTTTGAAGTAAGTCACTGAATATGTCTTTTTTTTTCTCAAGGAGCAGCGTGGCTTGGTGGCAGCAGAAGGAAGCCTGAATGGAATGGCAGCAAATTATTAAGGAAAAGGTAAAAGAGAGGGGAAAAAAATAAAATAAAAAACAATGGGGCATTGTTTTGTGGACAAATGGAGCAAAAAGGAGTCATGAGGAAGAGGAGATGTGAAATCACCTAATCCTTCCACACAAACATAGTGTAAGTGTGCAACTTGTAACTGCACAATGAGTGAAAGAATCAGGGTTTCAATACCAATTTCTTTTAATCTTGTTTTCCTTTTGTCATTCCTCCTGATCTGCAAACCAGTGAGATAGATCACCTTTACTGTCATGACACTGTCATGCATCCCATTCAAACACTTCTGCCTCTTCAGATGTTATGAGACATGATTTTCCCATCTTTTCTGTTTCACATCATACCTATCATACTGGAAAACCCTTAGCTTGTCTTCTGTGCTGTCACAACTTTTGTGGAATTTAAGAGATCTTATCATCTACCTGAGATTTACTACCCCACATCTTTAAGAAAAGCACCTACATGTTTCTGAGAAACTCATTTGTACTGTGCTTTTCTCCTTTTGACACTGCATTAGATACCACATGCTAAAATGGTGGAGAAAATGTGTTTCCCACCACTCCAATGACTCACCATGTTACTTAAAAAGGGCATGTTTAAAGCTAGGTTTAAAATCCTGTCACCTAGTTAACTGAAGCTACCTGAGAGCATGAAGTTCCTTCTTACCTGTATGGTAAAATTTTCCTGAAAATCCAAGGTTGAAGGTAAAATTTGCAACCTGAATGCGCAGTAAATTTTGAGTCTCTAGTAAAGCCTGAAATAAATAAGAAATTAACATGCATTTAGAAAAATTAATATTAATTTTTGGAATGACTCATTTTAAAAGTTGTATCCTGCTGACGAGATACAAAAAAGAATATCCCATTAAATATTTCATGTTTTATTTTAGGCTATTTCTCTATAAGACTGTTACAGTGAGCTTAATTGATTCTATCAGAGTCTGATGATCTAGCAATGTTAGTAATAGCACCTAAGTACCAATATATGTTGTGGTTTAGTAACTTGGCCAAAAATACTATATATTGCTTGCATTGATCTATGGCAGGACTTGGACTCAGTCATTCAGAGGCAGCAATGTACTAAATCACTTAGTTACCCATGGTTTGTGTTATTTCTGGAGCTTGGTGAAATGTGCTTAAAACCCGAATTAAAATTAGGAATACTACTTGCCATCCAGATGTGGAGTCAGTGGGATTTACTTACCTGCAGAAATATTTTTCATTCTGTCTGAATACTAAATTCAGGCTTAAGCGTGAAAGAGCAAAGTTCCAATTTTTGCCTATTGGCAGAGGTAGTGTCCCTTTCAGAAATTACATCCCTGCTTGTTTTGATTCTCTCCTTCAACCAAAATATAAGACTACTCTAAAGGAAATGGAGAAGAAGGGTACTGCTTATAGAAGGAACAGATGTAGTCTTGATCACAAACCCATTTTTTTCATGGACATATTTTCAAAGACCAGTGAAAGAGGAGAGATGGTTCAGAGCTATCTACATTTACTGTTAGTTGTCAACCCTGCACTGCTTCTAAAGATAGTCCTTGCTGCACAGATATCTGTCTGCTTTCAATCACCAGTCCACATAATTTGGATGAGCTACATATGTCAGATGGATATGGCATTTATCTCCCTATTGGTCTTGCCAATGGTGAATAGGTTATAAGCTCTATTTTCATGAATTTTCCATGTCTCCATTATGTGGTCCTTGAGAACTTTTCCTATTATCTATTTATAACATTTCTATTGATTGAACATTCATATTGTTGCACAGTTCAAAGGCAAAATGAATGCACTGGTTTTCACATAGTACAAGTCCAGCTAACTTTTCCTTTAATTTGAAAAATTACGTTTTGGATAGTATTTGGAAATTTTGCCTAACATTAAAGGAAAACAGTTTTACCCTTTTGCTCTGGTCTAAAGGGGTCTAATTAAAAAAAAAAAACAAACCATAACAAACAAAAAAAACAAAAAAAACCAAAACCCAAACCAGCTACAAACTCTACTTGTGACCATAAACCCAAAGTATCACCAGTCCAGAGTAAATTATGAAACCAGGTTTAAGCACCTGAGATGCAGACTGATGATCTGTGTAATCCTAGTCCAGAGCAGAGACCAACTAAGCTGGTCAGGATTCTGTGATCTCATGATTTATCATCTTCCCTTTGCACTCCAATGGGTTGGGGGGTGCTGACAGCTACTGGCAACACTGTAGGACATTAACTTCTCAAAGTTCCAGACTTTTTCCTCTCCATGCAGATATTTGGGCACCGCACACATTGGAGCACATGCCTCCTCTGAATCATTGTTTGCCAACATCCGCCTTCTGAACTCAGGTGCCAGGCAGCTTGGGAGTGTAATACAAAAGACTGCCAGACAGCATGCATCTGCATTCATTTTTGAAATAGAAATATTTGTTGGGTGTTAAGGAAGATGTAAAACAGAGATAGTTGTTATCAGCTACAACAGTCACCAAGCAAATTCTTTTCCTTGATAGAGGAAATGCAGTCTAATGACAGTAAAACTTGTGCTCTAGCATTAAATATTAAGATAGCAGTATGGTTTCCAGCCTATCTTGCCAGATATTTAATAAGTTGATTATTTCAATCGGGTGACAATTTCTCATGTGGGACTATATTTACATAATATATAACAGCTAAATGTTCATTGAAATGTAAAACCTTGGAGATCAATGCCACTGCTAGCTGAGACATTGAGGAAAATTCCCAGTTGGTAGAAACTGGCACTAAATTGACACCATTAAAGTCACAGGCATAGAATATGAGTCATTATATTTTAGAACATAATTTTCCAAGCTATCTAGAGAATTTTATATATGTGGAGAAAGAATGAATGATGGTCTGAGAAAAATCATTTCCATTTTCTATTCAGGAAAGAACATTCTGAGAAATTAAAATTTAACATATTGTTAAATTAAATATCATTAATATGTAACGTATTGTTAAACAAAACAATATCATAACACATTGTTAAACAAACATTGTTATATTGTGTTGGTTTTCCTCTCTGATTTCACTCACACTCACATCTCAATAAGATGACAGAACTGTGAGCTAGGCAGAAGCCTTCCAGCCCAATGAGGTCTCATTAAAAACACAGAGTGAATATTAAGATGTAAATCCAGTAACCTGCAGCATGTCAAGCATTTTTCTCTGTTTAAAGGGCAAATCTGTCATTCAAACTGGATTTGGCTTGGTCCTAAAGATTTTTTTTTTAAAGTGCAATTTCCATATGTGCATATTAATTTATACAACATGTAGCTAAGCTTCATTTTCATGATCTCACCTGATTTTAATACTAAGAAGATATTGTCAGTTAAGTCAGTCCAAACTTATCTTGTAACTTTTTTGCCTTAATTGCCTGTTTTTGGGGGGGGGGGAGGGGGAGGCTAATGTCTTCCATATCTTTAATATAAAAAGCTAATCTCTGTTTAGGCGATTAGGGTCTGCCTTCCTTATTTTTAACAAATATATATTCAAAGAAAATTACTAATAACTGATACTGCCTTCACTGGAAATTTTGCACAGTGAATAAAGAGGACTTCTGTCTTCTGTAGATGCAGACCTTAGCATAGAAAAGTACCATGACAGGAGAAAAGGCAACAACTTCTTGCGTCACCATTGTGGTGGTCTCCCAGGTGGATGAAGTCCTGCTTGTTTGTAGGATAGCTGCAAACACTGCTGCTCCTATATTTCTCCAGATATGGCATGGTACAGGGTGAAGGAGCTGCACATACTTGGCACAGACTGCCAGAAACCTCCCTGGGACTTGTGCAGCCTTCATACCAGGTGGATAGTATTTATTTGATTCTCAGGAGTTTTGCAGGATGGAGATGGGCTATTGAGTTTTAATATCCTAACCAAGGCCAGGTATAAAGACACACTCTGCCTGGTCCTGCTGCACTGTACCCAGCTCCTTTGGCCACCCTCCTGAGGGCTTGCCTGTCCCTGTCCTGTCCCCATCATCAATGTATGGAAACCTCGAGACTTTGCTGCCTTCACTGTGGGAGAAATGGTAGGTGCTGCCCAAAAGGGAAATTCAGGTAGAGGAATGTGTGGTAGTGTTTTTTGTTTTTTTTTAAAGCATGGTAAATCTCATTTTCTAGAGATTTTTCTCCTGGGAATTTCATCTGACCACAGTGTTGAAGTTCTGTCTGACAGTGTGTGCCTTTTCCTCAGAGTCAGCAGTGGGATCACTTTTGCTTTTCATCTGAGTACTGGGTCTAGAAAGAGCTGCAAATGAAGACGAGATGAGCTGATTGCAGGGGAAAATACAGCTGGCATTCCCATTTAACTGGTGTTAAAGCAGCAGCTGGAAATCACTGTTGTTTTATTTTTGTACAGTTAAATAAATCATGCTAAGTAATTATGATTGTCCAGGGAAGGAGCCATGGACCACACCTGTACATGGACAAACAGGCATGTCTCAGTGCCTGGCTGAGCAAAGTGTGGATTATTTAAGGTAATCCAAGCTGTTCTTTCAAATATGAAATGTTAATTGCCTGGAATCTCTCACTGTTTGTTTCAGTTTTTCACCACTTGGGTTTCAGTTATTAATTGATTCTTTTATTTGCCAATGAGGCTTCTTTCCAGGGCACCCACAAAATAGTTTCTTCTTTATATTGTGTTTATATTCAGCTGTCTTTTACACTAATCCATATAATTACCTTTTGTAGATTTGAAATTACCATGTCTTTACTATGTCTTTATTCTTCATAATTGGTGCATCTATTAAGAAGAAGTGGTATTTTCCCTCTATGTCCTTGTTCGTTATAACTCCATCCTTCATTTACATAATAAACTTTTTGGGGCAATTTCTGCAGCAATGTTTCATGCCTAATAGGAAGCAATTTGCTTTCCTTTATTAAGTACATTAAAACTTCATGCCCCAGACATCATTGACTGTAAACATTTGATTCTGCTCAAATTTAATGCACCAGGGCATTTTGCTCTGCCATATTAGGTTTATTTATGTGCTGTGTTCTGGATTGTTAGCTGCTAATGAGACTTTGCCTCTTATTGCTCTAAGGCCTGAACACTAACCTCATTTTAATGAGTTCATTATTTGCTGCCTTCTGAAAGGAAGACAACAAATTTTCCTTTTAATTAAAGGTCAAAACACCTCTGGCTAGGGAAAGTGTAGAGGTTATTAAATCCTTAGAGAAGGTAAAAGAATGACTTTTTTCTGATTTTGATGCCAATCATGAGCAGGCCAGGCTGAGTTAGAGGGTTTTTCTCTGGAGACTAAAACTCCAAGTATAAGCTAAGTGATAACAATGCTAAAATGTGGTACTGGTCTTTCCAAGACATTGTAAAAACAAAACAAAAACAAAAAAACCCTGAAAGTCAGCCAAAGTAATTAAAGAGGCTTTACTCCAACCCAAAGGTCTGTGTGGATCAATACTGCTGCTAAACCACGAGCCCTTCTTTGCATGTGCAATGATTTATAGGGTGCAGAGGAAAGATGCCATATTAATTGAGCCAACAAAAAAATAATCTCATATTTCTTATAGGGTAAAGAGAGGCAAATGTGATCAACACTGGTGGCTGTCATCATACAGAGGTATATTTCACTTGGTGTGAGTGCAAATGCACATAATGGGGGAATGGTAATCCTTTTCTTGTAAAATACAGAGTAGAAACTTCAGTCATATCAAAAAAGGATTAATTAGAGGCATTAATACACAGATCCTTAGCCTTTGTCTAGCATTTTATACCTTGGCTCCATCTTGAAGTCAGCCCTACAAACATCTGTTCATGTGCCTCTTGTTCTAGAAGCTGCTCACATTGTAGGTAATAGAGACAGGAAGGATATTTGTGAAAGAAGGGAATTTATAAGAACAGCTGGTGAAAAGCTAAAGTCTGATTTGGAGGAATATCCTAAATTTGTGAAACATAGACATCGTTTAGAATGAAAACTGGAGTTGTCAAAATGTCCTTATGCAAAATGCTCTGAGCATTCTTTCTGTGAAACTGAACAAAAGTCCCGAATCTACCTGGTGTTACAGGAACCTTTCCAGAAGTTGCTAAACACATCAATAGAGTAGCAGGAGAAGCCTAGGAAGGACTCATGATTAGCAGGACTCAACATTACACCATTGTGGAGTAGGAAATTTGGGCTTCTGGTCATGCATGTGGCCTTCCAGAGGTGATATTGTGAACATGAATTTTGGGATCAAGCAAAAACTTAAGATCTCAGATGTTCTTGACTCTGTGGCAGGCATTTCTGTGGTCATGGCACACAGGGTCCTCAGCCCATGGGGCACTAGGTCAAGATTCCCAAGGAAACATGATCCCAGGTTACTACAGAGCCTGTCCATCAGGACTGCAGATCAGAGAGCAGATGAGATAGGTTATAGTTCTTCACGCATTTTGGAAGGAGATCAAAGGAAGGAGGGGAAGTTAGATATTTCTGCTTCTCAGGGTATCTCTAATTATAATGAATTATTAATCATAATGAATTATTCTATATCCACAAACTCATTCTGGGTTGTACTTCTGGTGTGGAAGGATATGCCAGTGTCTGGCACCACAAGGCTACCTGGTCAAGGTTATGTTGCCCTGACACTGTGTGAGGAATGTGACTGACAAACTTGTCAAAAATGGGCTAGCTTGCCATTACTCAGACTCATAATTTATTTGGCAATGTATCCTAGTGCTAGGCAGTGATTCCACTGATGCAGTTTTGTTCTTTCCTCAATGTGTGTGTGCACAAAATACAGCTATGTTCACTATATACACAAATATATTTATTTGTATGTACTGTAGATATAAAATATGTGCAAATCTATAAATGTAGATATTATTTACAGTATATCTTCCTATACATGATGTTTATATACACTGCTCAGTAAACAGGATTTTTGCCTGGACAGCTTGCCCAGAGGGGCTGAGGAATCTTGGTCCTTTGAGATATAATCTGATATAACTTTAAAGGTACCTCTGTTTTGAGCAGGGGCTTAAACTCGATCACCTCCAGAAGTCTGTCTGCAAACAATTATTTCAAGATTTGATGAAAATTGTCCCTGGATTTTTCACTTCAAGGCAATTTTCTCAGGATTCCTTGTGATTAATACCAAGAAATCTTTCAATCCATTTATCCATTTTTGTTCCTAACATCTGTTCTCAATGCTTTTGCAGTTATATAGCCCTGAGGTTCATTCCTAAGCTCTTCCATGCAGCAATTTAATGGTGGTCTGTGGGAAGTTGGAGGACTACAAAGCAGTAATTTTGTTCTTGATTTCCAGCTGAAAATTTGTAGAGGGGGAAAAAAAAAAAAAAGCTAAGAATACTTTCAACAATATTTCTTTCCACTGCAAACAGCTGCTGACAGGATGTGATTTTTTGATTGCCTTTTCCTGATGCTGCTTCCTTCCTGAAATCTATGCTAAGAAAAAAAAAATCTTATAATGCCTGATGTGGTCTTGGCAATTAATATTCATAGAACAGAAATAGTAGTAATTACAGTAACCATCCTAAGGATGGTAAAAAATAGCTAGTCACTGGTTTTCTTATATATTAAAAAAAAAATTAAAAATAAAAAAATGTCTAGTCTGACATCACTTAAAGGGTCACTGCAACACAGGAGTGTTCAAGTTCATGAGTTCCAGCTTTTAGTTTGGAGCACAAATTTGTGCCATAAGGGGGACAAACAAACCAGCTGAATCTGTACTTTGCAGAACACAACTAGGTAAGGAATCTATAAACGTAGTGAAGCTGAGTCATTGATTTCTGTGTGGCAAGGATTTCATTCCCCTTCACATGCTTATAGAAGAATTTTATTAGAATATTCTTTAATCTGATTGTATAGCAATTATAAAGAATTCACCTTATTTTCTTACTGACTGGAGTTTAAAGAAAGTTTAGAGTTTGAAATTAGTCAAATCCTTATCTGAATTTTAAAATCACTGGTATTATTTACCCTACACCAAAATTGTTTTGAAAAGCTGTTAACGAGGCCCCCAATTAATGGGCAAGTGTCAACTACCACATATTTACATTCACTTTTAAGATCCTTTTCACCCAGTTCATTATAGAAATGCTCTAATTCCGGTGAGGTGAGCAGGGCTTTGACCAGTGCCCTGCCTGCCAAAGAGATGGGACTTAACTTCTCTTCGTATTTATTTCTGTGGAGTACTATGTTAATCTACAGTGCCATATAAATAATGAATAGGAAAGTCTCTGATGGTGCTGAACATATCCATCACTGCCTGCAGATCTATCTTTTATTATACAGCTGCTACGTGAGTCTGTTCAGCAGCTCCCTTGAGTAGCTCTCTTAGTGTGAGGTCTGAGAGGATATGTGGCTTTATTTGAAATAAGAAGAATGTTTTGCTCTCATATGTAATATGTTTATTGCAAACAGAAGAATTTATTTTTTTTCTTTACAACTGACATACCCAATTCATCTAATTTGTTTCTGCTGCTATTCCATAATTCCATCCTGAAATCAGGATACTTTCAGGAGTCTATTTGTATTTAATTCAGTGCAGAGTAATGCAGCCAGTAAAGTTTCAGTTAGCTTCATCTAGATGACGAACCAGATGATAACACCACTTGAGAACTCAGAAGGTGGCTTTTTGTTATGTATTGTAGGAGAGATGATGCTATTACAGTGACGCAGATACCCTTCAATGAGAGCACCTTGACCAGCTGCACATGTGTAGGTGCAAGTATATCATAGAATCAGTAGGAAGAGACGTTAAAGCTCATCTAGTTCCAGACTCCCAGCCTATGCAAATAGCCATGGCAATTATTCAGTCTCTCTTCTGGGAAAAAGAAATTCATAGCCAAACACTTTGTACTTGTTAGAAGATCTAGCAAAAAAAGTCAAAATGAACAGCAAAAGGATAGTCTAATGCAACAAAATGTATAAATTTAAAATATAGATCATTGATAAAAAGCAGGGGTTATTTTAACCAGAATAATATAAATGCATCTGTAGTAATAGTTCAGCTTTCTGGGAAGGAAAAATCACTATTTCCTCCCTCTGTTGTTGCAGACCATGCTGGGAAATATGCTGAAATGTGAGATTTGCCCACTATCTCTTTTAA
The DNA here is from genome assembly GCA_023637945.1 of Phaethornis superciliosus. NCBI lineage: Eukaryota > Metazoa > Chordata > Aves > Apodiformes > Trochilidae > Phaethornis > Phaethornis superciliosus. Next base: position 10,829,774 of record JAJQWJ010000011.1, read on the forward strand.
TCTGTTCATCTGCAATGGCTTGGTTGCCTCCAAGAAGAGACAGTAAAGGCAGCCCTTCGTTAAGAGAAGCTCATCTGAAAAACAGATTGAGTTTGCAACTTTCTCTGCTGGTTTCTTATCATAGACTAATAGAATGACAAAATGGTTTGGGTTGGAAGGGACCTTAAAGATCACCTAGTTTCAACCCCCCTGCATGGGCAGGGACTCTTCCCATTAGACAAGGCTGCTCCAAGCCTCATCCAACCTAGCCTTGGACACTTCTAGGCATGGAGCAGCCAAAACTTCCCTGGGAAACCTGTGCCAGTGTATCACTACCCTCATACTACAGAATTTCTTCCTAGTGTCTCACCTAAATCTCTTTTCTAGTTTAAGTTACCCCTTGTCTGCTTGCTACATGCCCTTGTAAAATGTCCTTCACCAGCTTTCTTGAAGGTTCCCTTCAGGTACTGGAAGGTGGTGCTCTAAGGTCTCCCCAGAGCCTTCTCTCCTCCAGTCTGTACAGCCCCAGCTCTCTCAGCCTGTCTTGCTAGGAGAAGTGCTCCAGCCCTGTGATCAGTGTTGTGGCCTCTCCTGGACTCGCTTCTGCTGATCTGCTTCTCCCCTGGGACATAAGGCTCTAGTTGTCTTGTGCCTGCATCTGCCTTGGAGCTGGGATCCCATACTCTTCCATCACAGACTGAGTTCGTGGTAGATCTCAGTGGCAGGATGCTGCCCTGTTACTATGCTATTTTCTCTTGCTCATAGCCTACATCCAACTAAGCTTTGGAATGCCAGTTTAGAGAAGGAGCTGGTCCATGCTTCCCTCCTCGGTGTAGTGTTCCAGGAGAGCCTTTCCCTTGCCAAGATGAGTGTACCAACTCTTCATGGAGATGAAGGCTGTTTCTCTTTGCAGTCTGATAATTTTGCTGTCTGCTGCCTGGGGAGAACCAATTACAGACATATGCTGCTTTCTGCTCTTTTCCACTCCTTTCAGAGGTTGTGTGGTGTCTAAAAAGAAAAACATCCCCAGCTCCCTTGCTCTCTACAGTTGCAAGTACAAGGCAGTAAAAGGAAAGTTTTCTTACCCCATATCCACATCTACTTGAGGAAGGTATCCTTCTGTAATTCTAGCATGAGAGGCCAGAAAAGCAGAAGCAGACCCATCATCTAGCACTGATCAGTCACAACAAAAAAACCCAAACCAAACTAAAACAATTTAAAAAAACAACTTGAAACCTAAAGTAAGTATTGAATAGGAAAACCACCTTAAGGCTTTAAAGGGACAGCATCAAGGTTTAAAATAGTATGTTGCTAAAAAATTCATGTTCAGTGATTGTGATCCTCTTGCAGCAGCAAACTATTGGTGTCAGTCATTGTGCTGCATGCCAGTAATAGTAGACACAGTGAGTGGTGTTTACAACCCATCTCAAGCAATATTTGGGTCTGTTCCAAAAAATGACCAAAAGTCTCCCCTTCTTTGGTACAGTACAAATACATAGTAAAGGGCAAATATCATGAACAACTGCATTTTCTTTTTGTTGTATGTACTAGCTCTTGTTTCTTGGTTGTTTAGAATTGCTTCTTTAAGCAAAAAATAATAAAAAACACCAATGTAAAGCAGCAACCTGTTATAGGTGGGCACTATGTCGTTATAAATTATTTAAGGACTGTACTAATAGAGACTACCTTGTCTTCTTTAATTTATGGTTTTGGATATACTAAAGTTTTATCAGAGTGTTTTTCTGCTTTTTTAATGCCCTTGGGAATAATTTACTTGGTAGCCTTCTCATAAAATAAAAAAGTCCTTGAAATTCTCATCATGGACATTTATCTGAAAATTATGAACTCCTACCAATCTCAAATCTCTACTTCAAATTTACTACTTAAAAACCAACTGATGTATATGCTTTGTGTTGGAATTAAGTGTTTTTTTTTTTTTTTTTAACACACATTCGGTCATAAAGGAGAGATTGGAACAAAGCTGATATATTAAAAATGCCCATCTGTCCTTCAGTTTTCAGAATGGGCGTGTTTCTGTGATGATGGATATACCTAGTGGCTTTAAGATGGTGCCTCTATATTCTTAAATGAATGGCTTCTAAAGCTTTAGGACTGGAAGGGGAACAAGGAAACCACAGGAGCTGCTAATTTCTCTGTTCCTGTTCCTGCTGTCAGCAGTAAAAAATGGGAATGTCAGAGGAGAAACATGGCTCTCCTTGGCATTTTTTTGTTTGTGAACAATTATTTTAAAACTCATATGCTCAAGGTGCAGACTTTTCCAATTTTTTCATTTTTCTTATCCTCAATAGCTATTTTGCTTTGTAACTCCTAAAGTATGTAATGTGAATCTTAAATCATTCACTAAAATAATTCTGGATACCTTTCACATCCCTTGTAGCACCTATACACCAGCTGTGTCTCTGGTTTGTTATCTTTTCTCTTTTGCAAGTGTGTCCATTAGCCACCCTCCCTGTAAAAATCAGAAACCGTGGGGTCTAGGTTAATAGGATACTGAGGAACACCATAGAATCATTTAGGCTGGAAAAGACCTTAAGAGCATGGAGTCCAATCATTAATCCAACACTACCGAGTCCACCACTAAACCAAGTCCCTGGAAGGGAAGGTAGGTCCTGAACAGGTAGAAGATGTCACATCTAGTTGTACATAAGTGAGAATATACCTTTCAGCAAACTGTTTTCTGGTATTCTTTTGGGGCAAGGTAAATAGTGCCTTATGATTGACATTCCACAATAGTTTTAAATTACTGTGGAATATTTCTCAACCAAGTTACAAGTAACATACTTGTTACGTGACACAGTCTCCTTAGCATCTACTTCCAATAATCTAGGAATGCTTCTGGTTTACAGAAAGCCTAAATTGTAGTTCATTAGCCTATTAGTTTTAGAGGCCCCCTTTTATCCTCAGTGGATTACAATTAGACATTTAGCTGCAGCCCATAAAAAGTGTAACTGTGCTAGCAGTAGAGTCCCTAAAATTTCGTAGACTCACAGAAATCTCACAGAAAATATTTTTCTTTGTTCTTGAACAGAAGGAGGGCTCTCCAGGAAACTCCTATCACTCAGCTGGTGGTGCTGTGGAGAATTCCATGTTTTAGTATGTTATTGTGAAAACTATAGTCTGCAAAATCTTGATAGTTAAGGATGTGCTTTAAAAATAACGAGGATTAAGTGTTGCTCTTTAATATTTCTGTCATGTTTGATACTTCTCTAGAAGAGCTTAACTTCTTTTACCCTTTTGCTTTCTTTGTGACACTATCTTGTTAGCTAGGGAGCTCATGTCAGTGTTTTTATCGTGTTTGTTAGCTGGAATTACTAATTTCTGTAAAATGAAAAAGGAGTTGCAAGAAAAATGTTCTTGCTTTACATCACCCTCATATTTTTCCAGACTGCTTCTGCTACCCCTACGTTCTTCAGATTGTGAAGGCGATAAAGCCTGTTTTGTCCTCAAGGATGGGTTCAAAATCCTTCTGTCATAGAAAATCCTTCTGCTTACCACTGTTTTATTATTCTTGGGTAAGTACTTGGAAACAGCATAGTAGGTTGTCCAGAGAAAGAAGCTGGAAGATCCAAAGCAAAATGGCAATGCCTATGGTAAGTTTCTACTCATTTCCCTTGAATAGGCACATAAAAAAAAAAAAACAAAAAAACAAAGCGGTGTGTTCTCCAATAAAATCAAGACTTCTCTCCAAATGATGCTGACAGATTTTAAACCAATAATTTCAGAGGTTCCAGTAGGTTAATTTTTCATAAATAAAAGTAATTTTAGGTAAAATTGTAAGCAAATCTCCTTAAGCACCTGAGGAAATGCTTCAGGTCATAGATACATGGCCAAAAAGTACCACCACACCCTCCCAAAAAGTGGGAAAATTATACTCAGAGCAAAATTGAAGTACTGCCCTTTTTTAGATAACTTTGAAGAAGTCTTTCAGCCCTTCCAGTGATTTCCTAGTAAGAAAACTTCTGATAACAGTGAGCTTTTCCACCTGTCACCACAACCCAAAGCAGATCCCATGGGATGCAGGTAATTCCAGACTTCTGCTGGTTATTACAGATGAAGCTGGATGGTCAGATCACTGGATAAGCTTCTACATCTTGTGTTATTTAGAATGTCAAACCAAAGTTTCATGGTGGTCCCCTCTAGGTTTTCCAGCTTAACCTTGAGTAGGGGTGCTCATAGCCCAAGACCCCTGAGAAGAGAAGGGGACTGGCTGCCTCACCAGGCTCTAGAGGACACCCTGAGCAAGGGCAATGGCTGCTCCCTCACCACTTCAGTGGGAGATCTGTCAGGGAATTTCAGCCACCAGAGAGAACAAGAGGTTTTGGGTGAATTTCCTACTGTCTGATGGAGCTCATCTCTTTATAGATACGGCTAAATCATTCTTGACAGGGATGACTTATCCTCAGGGCTTCTAAAACTGCTTCTGACAAACCACCTTTTGGGTCTTGGAATGCACTGAATTTCTCCAAGCATTGTGCATCTGCATAGTATTTCCTGGTAGAAAGGTATTATTGCACTCTTTCCAAACTCCTCATGCCCCATTTTCTAAATTACAGAGGACAAGTGATGTGCTATGCTTTAAGTACACAAAGTGACTTAATTGGAAGGGAAAGTAAACATTTCTAGCAAGTATGTTTTAATCAGTGTTTACTGATGTCATTTGTGACATGCTTCTTGGATGTTTGGAATGCAATGGGAATATAATTTTGATGTTTCGTATTCTTTTCCCCAACTTATTATTTATATGAGAACACATTCCTGTGGTATACAGAGCCTTTCACAGGGAACAGGTTTTGGTGATCATGTCTGATAACAATAATAACACAGTGAAAATCAGTGTTTGTAATGTTTGTGGTCCTTTCATAAGTCTCAAAATAGTTGAAATTTTGGGGGTTTTCTCTGTCCTTACATCTGTGAGAACAATCACTGTTAGCCTTTATGGTAAATAAGTTTCTACAAGGTAGGAACAGTGAAGAAAGCTGAGCTTACCAGCACTGTATCTCAGAAAACAAAAGATGCACAGAAAGGTTGAGAAGGTTGAGCTGGGGGGGGAGATTTTTATTTTTTTTTTAGTTTCTTTTATTTTTAAAAAATATTCCTGTTTCAAAGCCATTCACATGCATTTTGGTGGTATGCAGAAAGTGGCATTCCTTATTCATCAAGCAGATAATATTCCTTATTCTTATGGGCTCTTCATTCCCCCTGCTTTGCTCCCTCTCTCTGCTGCTGGGCGTGCCTCAAACCTTTGGTCTCTGTAGCTATAGAACCAGCAACCAGCCACTGAAATTACTAAACCCAGAATATTTCTATACTATGGATATCATCTAGGTTTGATCAGTTTAATGGCAGAAGCCTATTAGAAGGCTGGTTTCAACCTTCTTAACAGTCAGCTTTTTCTGGCCTGTTTGCGTACATGTAGACGTACAGGCACATACCTCTGTTTCTATATATTGAAATGAAATGTAGCTTTTCACAAACTTGTCCTCTTGCACTGGCATAGCACAGAATATTGTCTAGTAAAATAGCAGAGGAAAGTAAGGACAGGAACTTTTGAAAATAGAAGACTGTAAAAAAATTCCCACAACACATGTAGTTAGTTAAACATTTTCAAGTGATTTTACTCTAGCCCTGCCCTATTGTACCCTCATGTCAACAAATGGACTTCTCATTGCCTTTGGCGTATGCTCTGTGCAGTGTACAGGGTTGTTGGCTATACACCAAAAGAGTAATAGTAAAATGGTAATAAACTCCCTTTTCTAAATACAGTTTCTTTTCCCCTGTGGCTTAGTCCACTGTAATACCAGCTCTCATCACATGAGGGAAGAGAAGGAATTTTCTCCAGAAAATTTTGGAATGAGAGACAAAAGGTAAGTTGAATGTACATGATTTTACATCCAAGTCTCAGCTGAGATCCTGATCTGAAATTTCTAATCCTTCCTTTGGCATCTCCCTATGCTGTGAAATCAATGTGTGCATCATAAACTGAAAATGTTTCCTTGTATTATACAAACAAATGAGATGGTGTCACTAGTCGAAGGCTTTGCCCCTTGTTGCTGAGCTTTGAAATGTTCCTTCAGTCTGGAGGCTGATAGCAAATAACCTCTGGTCTTTAACCACAGAGCTGCTCTGTAACACCCACCTTGCAATATTTACAGCAGTGATGGGTAGCTTTTATTTCCTGAAAATGTACTGGCAGCATGTTCCCAGTTACAAAAGAAATAATAATGAAAGCATATGGGAAACCTTATTCCCTTCTCTAATAACAAATACAGAGGAATTACACTTCGTAATGCCACAGACATTTGTTTATGATGCACATAAATCTTGGGATATCTTACTAGGAAAACACATGCAGAGCTTTTATAGTCAAGAATCCACATTGTGCAGCTGAACCTATTTTTAAATTAATGTGTTTTATAATATTATTAACCATGTAGAGTGTATCCTTAGCAGTTTACCTTCCTGGAGCTCCATTAAAGGTTTCCTAAATTAATAATACTGTGGAGTATTTAGTCTCTATTAATTGCAGACACATATAGATTATTTAGCTGATTATAGATAATTTATCCATGTATTAATTTCTAAACATGCGTGCCCATTTTTTTGAAAAAGCTACAGTATCTGTTATTACAAATGAGCTCTTCAGTCTGTAGCCCTTGGAGATTAAATATTGCTGGAAAATGGAGAGAGCATAGCCCTGATCCAGGGGATCCCTTGATCCACACCCCTTGAGCCTCTCTCACCTGTTCTATTATCCACCAGGATGCTTTTCCCCTGGTACAACCTGCTGTCTGTAGCATTTTACATCCCTTCCCCACCTTTGATTCCTGTCTGTTTTCTTCTCCTCCTACATTCACAACAGTAAGCCAGACAGCAGAGGGTCTGGCCTGTCTTCTTCACTTATATCTATTTTATCCATGCCTGTGGCTATAGGAGAGAGCATGGGGGAGGACCCAAGCACCCTAGAGGTGCCCAGCTGTGGCCTCCCTCCTCTCCAAAGCCCTCAGATAAGGGTTGGAGCTGCTCTTGCAGAGAATATTTTGGGGCTAAATCCACTTGATATTGAAATCAATATCAAAACCTCTACTAAATAAAGAAATCCTGATCTTGGTTTTGTATCTACACTGTTAACGAACAGGCTAATGTACAGACCTGCAGACTTCTGAGAAGTTTAAAAACCCAGAAGATGGAAAATTAGGCTGAGATTTACCCTCTTAAAAGACTTGGACTTCAACCAGAAAAGCACTTGGGCTTTCAAGAATCACTGACAGTTTTGAGAGCAAATATTTAATGAGTTTTGGGAAAGGCAAGCAAAGACAGTATGCTGTGAGAAATATGAATTCAAATGTTATTTTTATAGCCTTTATTTGAAGGCCTAATGATTTTGGGGTGAAGAACAGAGGTCCTTGAATCCCATGACTTTTATTTTATCTGATTAATCAAGACAGTTCAAGTATAATATTGAGACAACTTATAGAAATTGCTTAAATAATGAAATTTTAGATATGATATGTAAAGTAAAAGTTACATGCATGATTCTGGCTTTTACATAAAATGAGGAGGCAGTAAAAAGCTGAAATATCAATTTCCTATGATATTCTCCTATTTTAGAAGTGTCTTAGCAGAGTGTGAGTTATTTGCCTTTTTTTTTTTTTTTTTTTTTTTTTTTTTTTTTTCCCCTGGAAGATCAGCAAATTCAAAGCTACATTTAATTATGACTTCAGGAAAACTGCCCACTTTTCCTTCAGCCTGCCAGAGCATATGAGCTTGCAGAACATAATTTAGTTGAAATGACTTTCTTGTGGAACATTTTGCATATAATAAATCAACAATTTGCAATGGAAAACTGTTCTGCAATCCAAACTGCTCAAGCAACAAGAATATAAACTTCATTTTCCCCTACCTAACCACTTTGCCACTTTGGAATAATTTTTTTGCCCGTATAGTCCAAGGATAAATGGCTAAACAAGCTGAAAGGAGTAAAAACTAAAATTCTAATCTCTACTTCTTTGAATTCCACAGTTGCTCAGGAACTACTGGGAAATAGGTACTAGATTTAATCTTCTAAAAACAAATGCAAAAATATCAATTAATTAAGTAATTCAGTTTAAAAATGAAAACTCTCTCCTTTATCTAATTCTGCCTTCTCCAATCAGAAGTGCTAAAAATAACATGGATGTCACCTGCTAGGGAAGCTGAGTGTGTATTACACCACACATCCCACTTCTTGTTTGGGTGCTGTCTGGATGAAAATGATTAAGAGAGTGATGATAATATGGAGAAAGAACAAAAACATAGAAAAGAGTAAAGTTTACAGATATTTACAGATACTGTTCTGGTTTAGCAAATGGTGTTTATAATTTGTGCTCTTAAAGAGGAAAAAAATAATCTGTGGCTTTATTTTATCAGTTGAACATTTTATCAGAGATTAACACTGAAGTGGTGTTTTGCTAATGAGTACATATAAAATAATGCTAATAGGCATTATTTTCTTTCAGGTGGAAGTTAGAACTGCTGGTCACTGGTTCTATTTCTTGCCAGAGCAGGAGGTGAGATAATGTCTTTAGCACTCAAATTTAATGGACTCAGAAAGGACCAGGCTATTCTAATCTTTGCTACTTGGTGGTAAAGGAGAATTTCTTATCTTTTTTTTTCAAGGAATCAAGGATTTAGGAGACCCTGTCTCCAATTAAGAAAAAAATTAATTTCACACAACTTCAAGAATTTCAGCTTTCTGAAACTCCTTTTCTTCCCAAAATGTATCCACGTACACTTCAGCCTATCTGCAGCAGAGCACTTGTCAGCTTTGTGGACTTGGACAACACACCTGGGTAAGACAAAGCCTGAGCTCTAAGCAAAGTTCCTCTCAAAGAAACACTCAGACTTCAAGGACACTACGTTGCCTTGGTAGTCAATCTACGCCAATCTTAGCTGGAAATACAGGAGATTTTCATCCTATGCTGTACTAATTGATGCTAAATGCTGGAGTTCTAAATGAGAAAACGTTAACACATGCAACATACTGTAATAAATCAAATTGTAATGAACAAAACACAGTTCAGAAGCCTCCAGAATGTATTTACTAATAGAGTGGTTATTTGCAGGAAATTATGAATAATTTATCCCTTTATTATCTTAATAATTTTAAAAATTAAACCCTATTTAGGGTAAAAAAAAATTAAAAGGGTTTTTTAGTTTTCATCCTGGCATTTCTTGAGAGAAATTCTTAAGTTATTCTGGATAAAATGTTGTACTTCCTAAAATAATTTATCATATTTAATATTTTCATTACAAGTTTAGAAATTTTATCTACAAGAAATGAGATTTTAAAATCACTAAACAGTGTTACTATACTGTAACTAGTGTTATAGTATAACATAATTGGCTGTGAGACTGAAAAATTCTTTTATACTTTTTCTTAATAAATTCATTAATAGTAAAAAAAAATTTTCTTCTATAACTACTGTAGAACTTATGAGGGTTTTTTAATAATTCAACAGTAAAAAAAAGAATGTGAAAGAAATCCAATTTTAATAAATTAAAATTCACTTATGCTGTAAGACCTTATGCCAGTGAAGCTGATAAACATATAGAAACTCTGAGGACCACTGCATGTGTGGGCACAGACAGAAGACTAATTGTATGGAGAAGTATTACTCTATTAGGTCAATATTTCCAGATAAAAGGTTGCCACCGAAATAAAAATGTCATGCATGGATAGGTTTTAGTCTTACTCAGGAGACTCTCACCTGGAGAGTCAACCATCTGCAGTTTCTTACCATCATCCTTTGAAATCCCAAGCAATCCTGGTCTGGTATACCAGGGTTTGTTATAAATCCAGAGACTGAGAGACACAACTTGGTGCACAAGAATACCAAATGGGTACCTGGTCACAGGAGCTGGCATCACAGCTATGAAAGTTGTACCTACCAGACCTTCCTGAGACATCTATTCAACACTAACAAATAATAAATCCTTTACCCATCACTTGCCATTGGTGCTCTTGGTTTGGAGCTGGGGAGCCTTGATTTGTGTTGGAATAAAAACCTGGAGACTTGCCATGCCAATGGTCATACGTCAAAACCAGACCATCAGGTCTAACTATTTGGTATCTGATGAAAAACCACAGTCCATTGTGTAGTGTTCTATTACAGCTTGTGCTTTCACAGCAAACCCTGACTGCTTTGCATGAATTTGTCTTCTTACGCTTGGCCACTCACCAGAACATTATCTGGACATAAATATAAAAGGCAGGATGATATACTCATCAAACTGGATTCTTGGTTTTTGTTTATGATCATAGCAAAACAGCCCAAGAAACTCTCTGATATTAGAGACATCCTCTTCAGCAGTGAGCTATCTACATCAAACTGTCATATTTTCAAATGTTCAGTGAAATAACTCTCACGGTTTTTGTTTATTTATTAAAGTAGCTACACACAGACCACATGAAATTTCCCAAGTGAAATAGTTTCTTGTGAAATTAATTTCTCTGGATGAAGTGGTAGGTTTGCATGCAAAGCACTATTCTTGGTTGCACTCTGCTGAGAACAATACATGACTCATTCTATTCCAATCTATACATGACTCATGAGCGATGGAGTCAGAAGCTCATTTGTTCTTGTAACTCTGTAAAAGAATTGGGACTCTACAAGTATTGGGACTCTGTATATGTACAGAGGAAAAGGAAACACTTAAGCAAGTTGTCCAGCCCTTTGGGGAAAGCCTAAGTCTTCCCATAGATGAATGCCCAGCTCACTAGAAACAATGGTCAAGTCCTAGGTTTTGATCAAATGCATTTCTTTCCGAAATGAAGCAGGAGGTTTATTTTGAAGCTTATCATAGAACCATAGAATGAGTTTTGTTGGAAAAGCACTGCCACTTTTGCTAAAGTGCTTTCACCACTAAACCATGACCCTCAGCATCACATCTACATGTCTTAATACCCTCAGGGACACTGGATCCACCACTGCCCTGGACAGCCAGTCCCAGTGCCTGATAACCCTTTAGGTGAAGAAATTTTCCTTAATACGCAATTTAAATCTGCCCTTCACAACTATAAGGCCAATAAGGCCATTTCTTCCTGTTCTATTGATTGTTACTGGGGAGACCTACACTTATTAATTGGTATCATAATCTGGTGAAGATTTACTAGTTTTGAAGTTCCACTTGCTGGCAGGTGCTGTTTATTTTCAGGAATGATAATTAATAGACAGTGTCCATCTACTAGAAAGTAGTTTTGTACCAAGGGACACCAAGCCCAGTGTTTGAGGTGCAGCGCTTGCTAAACTCCCATTCTGCCCTCTGCATAAACTGGAATTCAGTAATTTTTACCTAAAAATCCTTGCTTTACTCTGCCAGTTTGGAAAGACTCATGGAAGAGTCATTAAATTTAATTTGTGTGACTATGTGTATAGAAATATAAGTGGTAGGTAGGTAATAGACCCATCAGTCAGTCTAAGAAATTGGAGTCAAGCATAGATGAAGATTTGTTTTCATGCTACATTATGATACAGAGGTGGGCAGAAAATGCCTAGTTAATTATTAATGGATATTTTATCTTTCAAATTTCTCCTTTTGTCTTTGAGATTTTCTCTATCTCATCTACTTGTCCATCCTTCCATCTAGTCACATTTTTTCTGAGCAATGCTATTTTCAAGTAATTTGAGTTGTTGCTGAAAGTGTTGTTTCCTCTGCTCACATTTGGATGACAAACACATATTTAAATTTACTGAAGTAACACTGCTACTCAAGTAACTGTGTTATATGTGGCACTCAGGGTAACGTGTTTATTGAAGCATCAAGTGCTTTTAAGGCAATAATTATGGCTACTGTTTAAGTCTGCATTGACTAGCCTTTATAGAAAGGTATTTAATCATTTCATAGAGTGTTATTTTGCTATACAGGAAGCAATTGTTATTTCTTCTTTTTAACTAATATGCAGTTTGAAATGTCAGGTTAATGTAGGATTCCTGGGAGTCTGATTTAAAGTAGCCGTGGGTTTTCACTCCTATGGATTCCCTAAATGTTATAAAATGAGTAAATTAAGTTAAGATAAATCAAATAGAGTACCATGTATAATCTGTAAATATGCACTAGTATGAAACAAGCTATGGCTTCAAAATTGTTTTGGAGAAATCAGTACAAATCCAGAAAATTAGTGGTAGTGTAGACAAAGGAATGTCACCAGATAGTGATGCTATGCACAGGCTGTAAGCACTAGATATTTCTGGATCCAACCAATAAAAACAATCCCCTGCCCTTTCTGTAGTTTAAAAGGCATTGTGCTATTTTTTACAATTTCAGAATTCTTAATTTTTTTCAAAATTAAGTTTTATCAAGTTCTTACAGGTATTTAAAAAGCTGGAAGGATGACAGGTGTTTTTTCCTCTGGTTGTTTTTGTGACTTATTTAGGTTTGGTTTTTGTTTTCATTTAGTTTTGGGGGTTTTGTGTTTTTTTGTTTTAATTAATTTATATTGATTTGTTAAAGATTAAACTTGGGAAAAAAGAATTCAGATTTTGGATAATTCTGTACTGCTTTCACAAACAATATTGAATTGTGCTGCAGACCAAAACCAATGTACCCTCTGGGATAGGAGAGGTCAGCAAGTTTTCAAACATTCAGGAGAATGGATGTAATAGAGGATATATGGTACATGTGGAAGCGACATAATTGTGTAAACTAACAAAATGAAAGATCTCAAAAATTAGAACCACCAGAATTTGTTTTCTGGCAAGACTGTACAAAACACTGCCAAGACTTACCATATCTTCAGTTGGAAGCCTGGCAGATGAGAGAACACCAAATCTACTATAATTCAGGCAGGGCACTGGAACAGACAGTCCATCAGCCAGGCCGTCAAGGAAAAAAATAAATGTTTTGTGGATGGCAAAGGAGTGTTTTTTAACTACATCAGTACTGAAATTCTGAACGAAAAAGCAGACTTTGTTGGAAAAAAAAAAAAAAAGGGTATGAAACACTATGTGTGATGTATCCTGACAAGGCACTTGAGAAGTATTCAACATTCAAATTATTGCAGAAAGAATTGGGTGGTTCAAGAGATTTGAACAGGGAAAATATTGAATGAACTGTCATCCCTGCTGAAGCGGACTGGAGTAGACACTGCCTTTTTAAAAAGATTGATTATTAAATTTTTCATGTAATGCCTTCTCAGATGCTTTTTAAATTAACTTTTAAAGTATTTAAGACTATCCAAAACTGAGAACTCCAGAAATTTCCCTCCTTGTGTTCTTCACTGACACCCTCAAGGGCTTTAAAGGGAGACATACGGGCAATGCAGCCTGTAGTGCCAAATGCTTGGCTGTTTCTTCTAACTTCCTAGATGAAAATCCACAGATAAACGAAAAAAAAAATTAAAAATGTATTTGTTTCTAGTGCCTGCTAATAGCACTAGGATTTTCAAATTCTACTCGAGAACTGTGGATTTTGAGGCTTGGTATTGGGTACATTTGGAAGTCACTGGATGCAGGTTGATGTATTAGGCTGCTCTATCTTCCATCATAATATTCCCTACAGTTAACTGTGAGTGTAGGACAGGTACAAGAGAGTAGACCATCCAGAGAAACTCTTCATAAACCTAACTTAGAGATCCAAGTTTCCGTTATAATTCTCCATGACTCTTAATTCTGAGCCTACTCCATGAAGGTAGATGACAGATTCTGTGAAGGGATACAGAAACACATTCTTGTCTGCTGTCTAGTAGAGCTCCTCATACACATGCCTGTCTTGTGTCTGTACCTCCAAAGAGAGGTAACGCATCCCAGCAGAAGTGAACAAGCATTGATCTACAAGGTTTTATTAAATTCCTTCTTTCAAAGGCCATTTAGACTTTGCATGGACAGGAAGGAGGAGCTGCACACAGCAGCACGGAGAACTTTACCCACCCTGCACCCGCCCACAGCTTTGTACTGACTATCATTCTGCCATGCCTGCTGATGTGGCCCCAAAATTTCTAATTATTCCACCTGAAAGCAGCTGTCCTTGAAGAAAGCTCAGAAGAAGTACATGCTGGAAAGATTCAGTTATTGAGCTCAGCCTCCTGCTGAGCCACTACTCTTTAATTTGGAATTATCAGAAAAGGTGCAACTCCAACATGAATTTGTGTCTTTAAAATACTAAAAGGAGCAAGAAATCACAGCCTTTAAGTGTTCAAGGCATGTTAATGATGGTGACGGTCAAAGACAAAGTGCAGACTTGTGGAAATGTCAGAGAGTAATGTAATTCTTATTTCCACTGAAGTGGTCTGAAGCTTAGCATGGAAGAAAGGGGGAGAATGAAGATGGGCTGTTTGGTGCTGCAAGGAGAAGGAGGGACTGCAGTTGACAGGCACACAGGGAGCATTCCCAAGCATTGTTCCATCATTTATAGTATCTCAGAAAGCACAGAGATGCTCCTGCCCTTATGGCGGTAATTATAGGGAATACAGAAAAAAACAAGCATAGCTTTTAGAGAAAGGAGCTTTGTGCTATGAAGGTACTGTTATACCAGCCATTTCTCTTATTATCAGCTCCAGCTGGGAGAGTGGGTGAGGAGAGGGAAGCAGGTGGCTCTTGAGAGAGTCCACCTGAAATAAGGCTATAAAGGGAATCTGTGATGCAGTACAGCCACTAGAATTAAGAGGATGATAGAAAATCAAAGACTGTTGCTTTTTGGGGGGGAAGGTTTTTTTTTTTGGTTTTGTGGTTTTTTACTATTACTTAATAAAGACTATGAGCCTTATCTTGTATTGTGATCTTGTAGGGGGGGGGGGGGTTGAGTTAACAATAAGAAGTGTGTTTGTGAGAGGTGCTGTAAAGGCCCTGCTTGCTTTATTGAGTTCTTCCTGGGCAAGTATTGTATTAGCTCATGCTGTAGCAACAAAAATAGGGAAAGACTTCAGCCAGTTTTTACTACCTGTTTGGGTAATGCATCTCTGTCTGTGGTCAGTTATAAAGGAAATTTGAAAGGCAGTTTGTATTCTTCCTGCATGGCAATCCCAGGTACAACATAACCAGAGGTTTTGAGGGCTTAGTTTTTTTTCTAAGTCTCTGATGCCAATAATCTTGGACTTGTTGCGTGGCTGGGAATGGTATATAATTTGTAAGTAATTGGTAATTCTTCCAACTAACTTATGAATTCTTGAGGTTTTTGCCTTCTAAAATTGAGCAGTGAGATAATATATTGGCAGCAGGGAAAAGAAGAAATTCATTTGTAGAGGCTCACTAGGCTCAAGGTAGACCTCTGCAAAGCTCGGGAAAATAGCTTTCTGTGGCTCTGCGGAGTTCCTGTTTAATTACTTATCATGATATGACCTTGCTCATCTTCTATAATACAAGGGACTGGGAGATCTTTTGTGGTAAACAGAACCCATAATAACTCCACTGTCTAATCTCTGTTTCTTTAGCTGATGGCCCTCTTTATAAAACTATATATATCCCTGAAGCACCTAATTGAGAAACAGCTCTGTGAGGGTATAAAAACAATTGAGTTGCAGAAACTAATTATATGGGAGGAGTGTTTGTCTATTTATTGTTAGGTACAAATACTATTATTGCAAGACTCATTTCTGGTCTTGTGTCCTGTGGGCTGGCAGTTACTATATGTTTGGTCACTGGAAGAAAATACCCAAAAGGGTGAACAAAGTGATGTTGTTTAGTTGTATTTATACAGTTTAGAAAGTGTGTAACTTCATTTGCAGTTTTCTTGCATGCACCTGGGGATCTGCCATGTCTGAAGGCATTTCCAAGGTGCACAGGTGTGCCTGGCACCTTAGCCTAATGAAGAGTCCTTGTGGCTCTGTGAAGTGAACCTGTGCTCTTTAGAATCACAAATTTTTGGAACTGAAGGACCTGGTGAAATAGTGATGTGGCATTATGCAGTGGATTGTACTGTGCTGAGAAACTTTTACTACAAGCACTGCTTCAGATGGTTCTCTTGTTTTGTTTTGAAAGCATGATATAAAGAGCAAATATTTTTCCTTTATATTGGTGATGCTGGTGTTTCAAACTTGCATTACAGGGGACAGGATGAAATGAGTATGGAAGTGTTAGGGAGGTGTTAGCTTTGATGGGTTTTTGGGGCAGTTTTTCTTTTGTGCTAAATATACTTGTAACATGCTTTTCATGAAAGAAAGGAGTCTGCATTTTGCCAAGTTCTTGTTGAACAAAATCCAGAGCCTAGGCTAATCCCTCCAGCCACCAGAGCTGTTCACACTGGCACCTTTACTGTATTGCTACACAAGCACAACCTGCCCCAAAATCTCTGGTGGTGCCTCCCTGGGTCAGAAGCAGCGTCTCACCTGCTGTGAAAGAACAACTATCTCTGAGCAGCTGGCTGCAGCCCCTGCTTCAAAATGTATGGCAATACTCTGACATCACTTAAACATCAGCATCTTAATATTGTCTCCTTTTGCTCTTTCTGCCTTTCAACTCCTTCCCCAAGTGACTTAGGAGATGGTTCTCTAACTGGCTGTAATTATCCTTTACTGTAAACTAACCAAAGTACATTCTGAATTCAGCGTTATGTTCACTAGCAATCATCCTGCTTTGAATGTTAATGTATTCTGGGTATGTCCAGTCTATAAGAATAGACCAACTTGTGTACTAAGTCTTTGCAAAAGTCCCTGAGAAACAAATCTGTGCCAGGTTGTGAAACCCATGTCATTAAGGACAGAATATTGATGGATAGTCAATGTGCAGAGTGAATTTGTGTGAATATAATTTAACAAGGAGACAAACTTTTCATTATCCCCAAAAGAGTGCTTGATGGGGAAGTTGGTCCTGACCTTGTGCCTGCAAAATATTTACCCCAGTGGTTAGCGTTTGCGGTATGATTTCTTGTTTGAGGTGAAGAAGGGATTTATCCCATGAGTGGTACTCTTGGTTTTTTGATGGAAATGGAATGCTGATTTAGCACTAGAGAAAAGTGAAAAGAATTAAATCTTCCCTTAATAACTAGACTCAAATGTAATCCATAAAAATAAAACTTTCCACATATTCCTTTAAAAAAAAAAATGAAATCTGAATCCTTGCAGAAGTTTTCTCTTGTTATTTGCAAGATATTCAGCAGTATCACTGCCTGGTTTTCAGATAGATAAATGTATGCAGCATGTAAAAGTGGTGCTGTATAGTCTTAACAGCTATAGTTCTGTCATCTAGCTCCTGCTCAAGCCCCTGGATTTGGACTTCTCTGCAGCATCTCCTATAATGAGCAATGAAGCATAGCTGTTCTGCCAAGTACAGGTGGAAAGGTTTGCCTAAAAATATTGTTGATCACTGGATAATAAAGAAGGTGTCTTAGGTTTTCTGCCTGGTGAGATTATTCATCAAAAGTATGATTTAAATTTCCAAGTGACTCTCTATCGATACTCTTAAAGTAATTGGGAGCTTTTTAACCAGTGCGGAATAATAAACTTCCTTAGCGGAACAAACCACATCAGAAAAGGATGCTCTCAAAAATGTGCAGGCGGAAAGCTATTGCTGAAAACTTGTTCCGCAATTGCCTTTTCAGTTGATTTCCTCTTGTACAGGCTTCTTTTTTCAGAGCATTTTACCATATATTTCCGGAGAGAGTGAGCACTTGATCACGCAGCACAGTGCTTAGATCTCAAGATACCAGGCACTTGGGGTGCCTGGTGCTAGAAATCAGCCCGCATGAGCATTCATATGCCTGGTTTGTTTGATAGAAAAACCCAAACTACTCTGATGTGCAACATTGTTTTAACTATATATAAACCTACTGTTTAGCTGGGTATTTTGATACCTCTCTTCATTATCTGTATGAGGAGGCAGATGAATATACAAGTTGTAGAAATGGAAATAAGAATTAAGAAACAAAATGGAAATCTGTGTTTAAAAACAAAAGGTTTGCTTATTGCTTATGAAAGCATCAGAGTATTTACAGGAAAAAGACCTCTAGAATAAAGGCTTGAGAATATCAATAAGCATGCTTAGGAAGTTCAGTTAATCCTTGAATATGGCAATTCCCACATGTGGAAGATGGCGAAGAAAAAACTGTCATGCTATTGAGTTCTGTATAATCTTTCCAAGTTATACACATCTTCCAAAATTGCTCTGAACAAATCTAATGATGTCCCTGGATACTACAGACTATGAAAGTATGTTTCAAAGAGCCCCTGAAGAAAAGTCTGTGGGCTTTTCACCTTATCAGATGGTTATGTCATTTGCTAAAGTGTAGGTTTTTCTTCCATCCTGTCAGCGGTCACCTTAAATCCTTATCTGCTAGTCTAATGAAAATTTCCCTGTTAATTCTTGTAAATCAAAATGTGATTAACATTTTCAAGGCTTTTTTCCTTTTGCTCTTTTTGTTCTTTTTAAATATAGTGAGAGCTATGTGAGATTAAAAAAGGCAACCATCTTCTATTGTTCTTCCTGCTTTTCAGAAATGGGAAAAGAGAAAATACAGAAAATTACTTTTCCTTTTATTTTGTTTGAAGAAAAATCTCTGTTACATGAGGTATGAAAGTCTCCTTTGTTACCCAAATGCTCGGGGTGAAGCTCTTGAGCAGAGCCTATATAAGTAAGATGCAGCCAGCACATTTGCTCTGCATTTTTGCGTGAAGTCACCTCTGTGGATCAATGTCTGCACATGTACATGAATGCATCTCTGTACGTTTGTGAGTAAACAGACTACTAAAGTACTCCCAAATTATGTTTGCTTTATCTGCTAGCTACACTTGTGTGAGTCCAGACTTACTAGGAACTGTATCTTGCAAGATTGTTAAGCTTTGTTTCTTAAAATACTCATTTGCACATATGTGTGTGGGATGGTATCCCCCAGTTCTTGCCTTACCTTCACATCATTGATGTTCATCCTCGTTCCCTCCTTCCCAACAAAGATGTCATCTATGTCAACCAGAATATACCTATCCAAGGACAGCGTGAGCTTCTTCCCTGATAGGAAAGAGATGGCATCAATAAAGATCAGTTTGTGCAACCAGAAGGTCAAGTTGTTCCCAAAAAGGACTCTCTGAATTCCATCATGAAGCCCCAAGTCTTGGATGACAGTTGCATACAGAGCAGCCTTTGGCAATGCCTCAGGGAGTGGTCTGGAGGTCTGCAGTTCAGTTAAAAGCACAGGTTGATAGGTGGAATGATTAAACTGGAAAACTGTCCAGTCTTCACCAGGCAGTGGACCTTTCTCAACACTTGGTGCTTTGGTAATGCGCAGCAGTGGAGACTGAGGGTTTACCACGCAGTCTTTGAGGGCTACATTATTGTAAAGATGTAATGGCAACCCTTTCAGTTTTGTTGTTGGGGAACTATTCTCGTTGGCTTTATGAAAACCAATTATGCTAACGCTGTATTCCACACAGTATTTTTCCAGAAGGTCTCTATTCCATGAGTCCATGGATACATACTTTAAAATATTCTCATATATAACAAGAGTGTATTTTCCTCTTCCATTGTCTGTGAGGGGAGGAATATCCCCCTTAGCTGTTGCTATGACCATGTGGTACTGAAATCTGCTGGACTCAAGGATGGCTATGATGTCTTGTCCCAGCTGGGAATACTGGCTTTCCACAAACAGGAGAACAATGGGGTCAGTTTTAGATGGATCAATTGGCTTAGCAGTTTTCACCTCCACAGACCTGTATGGTAGAAGCTTGAGGTCTTCACACTCCGCTTCTCCGGTGTTTTCCACAAGGGTCATTTCCTGCTTGTAGCCAGTGTAGAGGTAATAGGCAGAAATGACAATACTTGCCAAGCAGAAGGTCACCAGGAGAATGATCAGTGTTCTGAAACTTCTGCGGAGTTTCACAATTAGGTTCATCTTTTGCAACTTCTATTGGACTTGCTGCTTTTTTTGGTTCTCTCTTCCTAAAGTACCATAGGAATGAGAAGATGGAGAGGTGCCAATTGCCCTCCCAAGACATTCATGTGACCATTGCAGTGCATTCATGAAGCTGCTGGGGAGGTTGTAAAGCAGTTGGAGCAGAAAGTCAAAGGATCTGGAAAACTGAATCGAAAGAGGTTTTCTCTGAATGCATCAGCTGCCAATAATCAGTGAAGAGGACTCCTAACATTATCTGAAGTAAAGAAGTAGTAAAAGAGAAGTAAATAAAATCCATAAAGCAATACAAAATAGACATTAATAAAAATGGTAATTGATACTGGAAATCTGAGTTAAGGGGGAAGGTTGTAACAGTTCAAGGAGAATTGAGTGTTACTTGCTTTTTTTATGTGTTAAGATAAGCTGCGTTAAACAGATCTCTCATATATTTGTGGGGTATGAAAATAAAGTCCAAACAGAACTTTTTGAGGATGTGAGTCACTTCTTTTATGGGGATTTATTATCTGAAAATGCTTAATTGCAAATGTGAAAAACTGAAGACTAAGACAAAATCAGGACAAAGTAAACGTTAAATATTAGGCCGTGTTCCAAACTCAGACTGTGTAAATATTTTGAAAGGGGTAACAAAATGTGTTGACCTGTGAAAGTAATGAAAACAAAAAGACAGGAGAGGTCTGAAGAAAGATTTGTAGGACTTTTCTCTGCAGTGTCCATTCTGTACCTGGAATGATCAGTACTTTACAGACCATTTAAGGAATGATAAAGCTTGTGCATGGATTTTACAAGCAAAAGAGGAGACTACTAAAACTGCAGAGTGCAGCCATGGACGTCCTGGGCTGGGACACCTCCAGCTAAAGGACTGGGACTTTGGTCTGTCCCTGCTGTGCTGTGTGGCTGAAGTCTGACGTGATTAAATCCTATTGCCTGGCCAGCTCTGACACCCTCATGCAATTCCTGGTAGTTCTACATAAATTAATGAAAAATTACCATTCAAAATAACAAAACATATGACTCAGAGAAAATTAAAACAAAAAAATAACCTATGCTGTGCTATGGATTTAAAGAGGTATTAACAAATTTCTGATTTATTTACATTGTTTATTAATATAAGATGAAACAGTGGAACATTTTTGATCTGCAAGGAAGCAGTACTCTTTCCAGGTAGATACTTGACAGCTGATGAATCTTCCTCTATTAACTCAAATTACACTTGATTTTAATTCTGAAATCTATTAATTTAAGATTTACACCTCTAACTAGAAAAATCTTAAAGGTATTGAAGAAATTTGTCTAGCAGCATATTTTATGACTCCAGTATACAGCTCTAAGTAACCTCTTGATTGTGTCAATTCAAGATCTTAGAAATGCAAGCAAAATGTTTTAAATTTGCTTCAAGTGCCTTGTATACCACTCTTGTAGTATTAAAATACTCTACTGCTTTTGGGAGCTGAAGTGTGAATTAGTAGATCTACTTGGTCAGGAGAGGCTTGTTGCTGCATTTACAGAGAGGGAGTTATTGCTGAGGACATTTGTGACTTTGCCAGGTTCAGGTTTTTATCTGCTTTACCTTTTGCAGTTGGGAGCTTGCTGGGAAAATCCATGGCCCTGTACTGTGGACTACTCCATCAGTGACCCTGCTGTGTCCCACAGTAGCTGGCCAAAAGCTGAGCAAAGTGGGTAGTTTATCCACAGACAGAAGGGAATAAAAATGAGGAAAATGTTCTGTATTTAGTAATGTCTTATGAGCAAAGAAATAAAAAAGACATTGCGGCTGTCTCTAGGAAATTAAAATAATTTTGACAATTGTAAAAGTACTTGCCCCACTTTGGTGCTTCCCTTGTCCTGCACTTCCTTCTGCTTGCTGGAATCTTGTTTCTTATTAAACCTCCAATTAAGATTTTATCAAAAGATAAATCTGAATCAAATGGAGCATCCTCTGTGAGGCCATGTTCCAGTTTTGGTGATGCAGATAAGTCACTCAGCCTGACTCGAAGGGTTTATCGGATCCGGAGACTGGATCTCCGGGGTGGGGGATCTGCCCGCATCACAGCTATTTGCAACATGACATGAGATAGGCGGGTAGCTTGGAAACAATATTTAAAACCCCTTCATGGACTCTGCATCCTCTGCTTGCTTTCAGCTCTAGAGGGCAATATTTTCTTGCTTTTCAGCAGACAGTAGCTGCTCCCACCTCGACTTCGAGCAGGCAGGAAAGATCCAGAACTGTCTTAGAAACTGTCGGGGCAGATTAAACACCTTAATAACCTTTGGACACTTGTGTTTGAAAACATATCAAAATATATTTAAAAAAACCCAAAAAACAATACTTCTGCTCTAAGAAGCTTGCCACTAAATGTGAATACTTAGCAAATGTCTCAGCCTCCAGATGTAGCACAAGGGAATCTCATGTAAGGAGACCTGAAATTGCACGTGGTTTTCTTTGCTGCTCTGTCCTGATATATCTCCTACGTACTGGTACTGCCAACTGTCTAATACACACATTTGCGAGCCACATCTTTGCTGCTGCTTTGTTTGTTATTACTAAAATGTGAGAAGCCCTTGGCTTTATACTAGCCAAAGCAAAAATATGGTCCACAACCCAAAGTATGTGATCCAAATAACAATGGTAAAATCTATTTCAGTAAAATATTAATCGGAATTAATGTAAACTAATACATCTGCAGTGTGCAGATGTCATAACTGCAAGTATACACACTTACCTAGGTGTCAAAATATTAAAATTGATAAGGAATTTAAGCTTGCATATAGAAGCCTGGCATTGAAACAGATTTTTTTAACTTGTGTTTAAATGGCTCTGTTGAACTGATGACACTGTTCATTAAAAAAAAAAACAACTGTGAAGTAATTAAAATTTATGAAAATATATTAGCCATTAGTGGGACATTTTCCAACTCATAATTGGAAACTAAGTTCCATTTGTGCCTTTGAAACTCTTCCCCTTAAAGTTCAATAGTTTTATATTCACTCAGAAATTCAAATATCTTTGGAGTATTTCTGTGCTATATTAGTTTGAAAAATATGAAAATAGGCCATATTTCATAATTATCATTAGTAATATAGTTTCCCTTTATAAACCATTCTTTGAGACCCTGTATTCCTGTGGTCGCTGATCTGCATTCAGTGGGGTAAAGCCCAAAGCTGTAGAGATTTGATTAAAAAATCAAGGTTACATTCATGCAGAGTTGGTCCTTCAGTAGATCTTCAATCTTACTTCCTAGGCATGAGGTCCCTGCCCAGAAAGAGAAAACCTGGCAACAGAACTCTGTTGTGATGCCATAATTGTCTGCAGAAACTGTGATTTTTCTGTAATTCAGGCAGTCAAATAAAAACAGGTTTAAAAATTGTTGCCTCCTTGCTAAATAATACTTCCTGCATCCTCTTAAAAAGGCATTTGACTGATGATTGAAGCATACTGATTTTGAAGATGATGGATTGGAAGATTAAGACTCAACAATTTAAAACTGATAGCACAACAGTGAAGGGAAACAGCCTCTTATTAATACCATGTGTTAATATTGAATAAAAAATTAAAGCTGATTCTTTCATCATCCAGTTCCTACCTGCAGACCTTTTCCCAGGGCTTAGTAATGCAACAAGCACTTGACCAAATTAGAGCAACTAGTGGAGGGGGAATACAGACATTGCAGATGTCAGTTGCCTATGATGAAAGTAGCTGCTAATTGCTAATGAGCAATAGCTGAAATAGTGACGTTATTGCCTGGGTGAATAGGG
This sequence comes from Phaethornis superciliosus, assembly GCA_023637945.1. NCBI lineage: Eukaryota > Metazoa > Chordata > Aves > Apodiformes > Trochilidae > Phaethornis > Phaethornis superciliosus. Next base: position 10,853,339 of record JAJQWJ010000011.1, read on the forward strand.
AAAACTCCACTGGGAGTGAAAATTGTTGCCTTCCATCATCCATCAGGAGAAAAGGGTGGTAAGTGAGCAGTTTGGTCCTGGCAGGAGGCCACTGGTGAGCACTGGGCTGTCAGCTTGATCTGCCTCATGGGGCTGATTTGAGCATCTCTCCTTTCCTTCCCTCTCCTTCTAGGTAGGATGAGGATGTCTGATCTGGCTCAGTTTGTGGAAAGCAGAAATAGTGATGCTAAGCAAAAAGTTGTATTTATCCACCTTATGCATCAAGGTAATAAACTGCACATCAGCAGGTGCAGAGCATGTTGCCAGTCACAGTGCTGAGCAGAGGAGCAGGACACTTCTTGTATTACCACAATATTGTCAGTTCTGGTCTCCTGCCTGTATCAGGATGCCAGGCTACCTGGAATGCTCATTAGGGAATTCATCTGAAGGCAGGACAGAGGTTTCATCTTGCCTCATTCCAGCATAAATCAGAAGTCAGAATATCGTTATTTTTTACTATATAAAATTTCCCTTTAAGCCAAGACAATTAATGTAAAAATTTCTTCTTTCCCTTCTAAGCTTGTATGATACCTGTCATTTATTAGCAGCCCAATGATCCGTGATACCTACTTGATGCTCCTTATGTTTGACTGCTCATTCAATATCAAAAGGAGCAAATGTCTGAATGAAAAAATCAGTCCTGTTGACCATCAACAAAAGTTCAGGCAGAAGTAGAAAAAAACAAACCCCAGTAGTTTTGTTTTTCTTAGAAAAGTTTCCAAGAAATTGCGTTACTGGGCTCACAAAACTTGGGTACTGCTTGAATTTAATTTGCTAATTTTTCAAATTTAACAACGTTGTAATGTGTTTTATATTTTTAAAGGTGGCTTTTTCTCACGAGAAGTGTTGATACCACCTGCTTATTGTTTACTACAAGGTTTTATGAAACACTTTTACTAGGGATAAGCTGTTCAGCTGGTAAAAGCTGTTGTAGGTTGCCTAACTTTGTTCTAATGCTTGTTTTGTTACATTCTTAAGTTAAAACAACAGTTTTTCATGATTTTCAGCAGCTTGATCAGTCTATAATTCACATATAATCTTGAGTGATTAGAGAAAGCTAAATGATGCCAGAGTTTGAAGTAAAAAATCAATTGCTATAAAGTAAAATGTTTGAAATATCTTGTGCACTCAAAGGAAGCTGGCATTATCATATGCATGACAGAATCATTGGAAGGAAGGTAGCTATTTGACCCTTTGCCTTTTATCTTTCTTTGGCTTTAAACTTTTACTACTCTCTTGACTGAGCAGGGAAATTGTTATTAGAGAAAGCCATGCAATAATTATTTCTATTCCTTCAGTATTTTCAAAGGTGTGCAGGTAGACACCACTGGCTTGCTACAAGTCCTGCTTTCTTAAACATATCATTTAGATGCACTGCCTTAGGAGGATGTAAGCAGACACTTTTTTCTCATGTGATTGTGTTTTTTCTTAGGTGATCTGAAGTTGCTGACACACCAAGTGTATTACTTTTTTCTTCTTATTGATGCTTTTAGACATATAGCTACAACCTCTGCTAATAAGGTGGTCACCCCCTGCTCCCCAGAGATATACTTGTGTGAATCATTGGGACACCCTCACAAATGTAAACTAATGAGACTATAGGGAAAGTGTTGTTCCTTCTGCAAGTCCTCCCTCAGAATTATTGCCTCTTTTAATTCTCCAACACGTATGTATCTCTTCACATTGCTTAAAGCCTGTTGCAAATTTATTCTAAGACTTAACCATCCCACACTTCTGGTGAATGTTGACTGATGTTCAGGCTCAGCATTTCTTTCTTCTGACCCATTACATTCCAATGGTCCCGCAGTCATTTGGACCACACAGAAAAGCACATAAATATCCTGTCCATGATGTTTCAGTGACATTTCCTCCAGTTGTCAAAATTTATCAATCTCTAATATGTCAGTGTTTTTGAGAATAACTAGTTGTAATATATCCTTAGAAATCACTGAATACTGATTTTTCTTCACTATTGGATATGGGAGCTCCTAGATATCTGCAATAATTTAAGTATAGTCTTAGGAGGACCATTAAGAGAAAAGTTATATATATATATATTTCTTGTTTGTTGACAGAGTGGCTCTAGTCACATTTCCAATGGGTAGTTGTTAATGATCACATTCACCTTTTGTGAAGCTCCGTCTGTGGCAAAAATTTTATGTAGTGATATCAAAATATATTACTTTATCCAAAATATACCTAAATAATATTTTTATGTCATTGGGAAAACATCTAAAAAAAATAATTAAACTGTTTCTCAAAACATTTCAAATAAACATGTCCATGTTACCTGAGTGATTGTAATAAGATCTATCATTTTTCACCCATAACTCCCCAAAAAGTCGAAAGTGCTAAATAGCATTATTTTTGGGTAAAGGCATGACTTTTCCCTGGTCATTTGGCAGACCCATGGATGTGCAGGAAACAATAGCTACTGGCTCTTGTATTAATGACCTTCAACTGACAGCTGTCTTCACACCCCTTATGATACCTGTAGAAAAGTAACTGAACTACCAAAGAGGAAAAGAATGCTTTGAGAGATGATCTAAATGTCAGAAACTTCCTGCTTGAGCCATGATGACAGAGTCAAAATGTCATGGCAGAAAACTGTGGTGGAAATTACAGCAGAGGTTCCCATGGTACAAAGTTGTGTGTGACCTACAGGAAAAGCGTCCTTGGAGCTGATGCTTTCTTTCCAGTTGGGTTAGTGGAGAGGGCAGTACCAAACACCCTATGATTGCCCCTGTACTTTTGAATGAAGTTGGTGAATAAAAGCAGGCTTCACATGTTTTCCAGAGGCAGCCTGCAAAACATCCCTCCTTGTTAGATGCAACAAATACTCTGATCTCACCTGGTTAACAACTCTTCATGACTTTTCAAGTCACAGTTTAGAGCTCCAATGGAAGCCAATTTGAATTTGTTTAACTTCTCAGATAATACTTTTATGAGATTCTGTATCAGATGTTTTATTAAGTCCATCTATTCTGTTACTGTTTTCTACTTTTATAAGTCTGTCAATTAGCTATCCACTTTCAATAGAAAGATTTGTGTTGTGAATTTGGCTGAGAGACAACATTTGTGCAGTATGGTGGCTGCCTAACTAGAACCCTTCAGTTCAGTCAGTGCAATAGTCAAACTCTGAGCATCTTGTTTGGTCATGTATATAAGCTACGGCATAAAAAATATTAAGAAGTCATTTTATATTTCTATTAGCTTCTAAATAACTGCAGATCTTCTGTATCTATTTTGAAAATGTACCAAAGGTTACAGTTCTGCTGGATAGCTATTGAAACTTCTGGTTTTGGAGGTTTCTTACATACAAAAAAAGTTTTAAAAGCTCTTGTTTCAAGGAAGACACCCTCTGCCTACCAGATATAGTCACAGGCTCTAGAACAGCTTATTGGAAGCTGAATTCTTTGGTCTTTATAATTTTATTGTTGGTTTTTGTTTTTTTTTTTTTTAACATTTAAGTGTTTCCCACACTTTCTGGCTTCCTATTGCTTTTACAGGACCTAAAAATGTTTGCCACAATACAAGATAATTAAAATTTCCGCACCCTTATATCAACATCAATACATTTCACTGAATAACATGTTTTGTGGTATCTGTATCCTGTCACAGGGACTAGTTGTGAGAAAGTCTGATGTGGTCACATCTGTGATGGGAATTAAAAGTAGGCCACTAACTTACTTCAGAGAGGCTGCTGCTGTCACATAGAAATTATCTGTTACTACTGCAAAGGAAGTCTATTTAAGCCCAGATAACAAAAAATTTGTACCTAAATCCTTAGAGCAGAATGTTTCCTATATGAAATTTAAACAGAGATTTATTCTGAGTTTACTCAAGTCAGGTTTCTGCCAGCCATAGACTATTTTCAAGCTCTGGATACATTAACCCTTGTCATAATAGCTTCCTTATATTTATTCTTTAAGTAAAATCTACTGGGGTTCCCTGTCCTCATCTCTGTCCTTGTTGGTCAAATGGTTTTGCTATCATTGAGAGAATGATATAGAATACATAGTGACTTTGGTCCCAGCAGCCTCTGATTAGAGCAGGTATGTGGGCTGGAGCATCACTTAAGGCATGAGTGCTGGTCACAGCCTGGCAATCCTTAGGCAGCAAATAGTAGTAATGGCATTTGAACAAAGTAAGGTGAACAGAGTGAATGAAGACAGGATGACCTCCATATGCCTTTTTTTTTTTTTTGGGGGGGGGGGTGGGGTGTGCTTATTTGCCTTCCATAAAAATTGTTCTAAAGAGAAAAGTTCAAACAGACACTCCACCTTGCTCATGTAATATTTGCATTTATCACTACCTTAGTCCATGACAGTTTGGGGGCAGGAAGTTTTAATATCTGTCCTATATGTGTACATATATAAAAATTGTTTGAGTCTTAGTGTTAGACCAGATGCCAGGCAGTCCTGCAAAAAATTCTGGGCCTTATTACTGGTTATTTAAAACTTGAAAAATGAACCTTTCATGGAAACTAGTTAGGGCTGCACATACTACCATTGCCAGTAAAACTAATCTAGACTAATGAAGAGAAACTTCATCACTAACAATATTACAATACCCAACAGGCCACATGTCACTTTAATGTATTTAAGTATTTCAGGCACTGCCAATGTGGACAAGATAGTCCAAGGAAGTTTTATGGAAGACACAAATACAAATTAGCTTTTTTTAAAGCTTGAAATAATTGGATGGTTATTGGCTACCCATTGTTGAAGAATGACACCCGTTAAAAGGGAAAGTACTGAGTAGAGAGACAATAAGACAGGGAGCTGAAACTGTCTCTGCCACAAACATCTCATGTCGTCTTCTCTGATTTTTTTCAGTACTTACATTTTCCTGTCTGCACTGTGGAAATAATACTCTTTTCTACCTTTACACAGACATCAGCTGTGAGATGTTCTAAGATAATTCATGTTTGATTCAAGTGTATATGGCATGCCTAGTGCAAACAGTGCATTTAAGAAAACCAGTGAAAAATTCATACTTCCATGTGCAGTCCAAGGTATTTGCAGTTCTTTCTCTCTTTTTCTTATTTTTCATACCCTGATTAAATTTGTTTATGTTTATTTTTCCAGCTGTTTATGGGGTTTCTCGGAGAGAAGTCACTTTGTCAGTCAAATTGAAGATCTCTTTTGAGATTTCTGATGTGTCATCTGTGACCTATAGACACTGTCTGTCACTTGGTTCAAAATATAAAAAAATGTTTCCTTTCAAAAGACCTATTCTTTGTTTTATCTAGATAAAGTTCAATTTAGAAATGCCACTGTTAGGATATGGGTCCAGCTTGGGAATTCTAGGCATTTTTTGTTGAGTCACATTAAGCTCAGAGGCTGGAACTAGAACTAATAACATTAGAGCGATGTGTTAGAATAGCGAGGCTTTGATTAACCTTTTGTTTTCATGGCAAATCTCTGCTTACTGTACTACTGAGGCAATAACTTATTTTTGGAAGGAGGGGTAGGGATAAAAAAAACAATCCAACCAGTTATCAAAACCTTTCTGCAAATACTGCCCTTGCACCACGCTGGAATTATTTATATTTCTTTATATTCCTATTCTCTCCTGTGGACTGGGTGTACAACTATACCAGCCTGGCTTTCTGGTCTATGGAAGGGACAAGGCCACAAAACCACATCTCATTAGCTAGCACAACAATACAGTATAATCCATAAAGCTCTGGTTTAGACAATATATGCATAGATACTTACTTTTCTGCCTGAAAGTAAATATTTTCCATTGTGATAAAGACTTTTTGGAGATACTTTAGTTAAAAATCTGAATATATAGAATGACTGCTGCTGATTCATGCTGGCACATGGAGCTTGCTACAAAGTTGATGCAGAATTAGTCTTATCAGAGTCTGAGACTGTCAAGTGTTTTGAGGCATGCACTGTTTGCATCTCTTATCATGCGGACAGTACATACTGCAGAGTTCTCTTGATCTTTAATTGAGATTTTTTCAGCTACAAATTATTGTAACATGCACTCCTGCAGGTAATTTAGACATATTGAGGTACGGGGAAATGGACCTCAGTTGATGTTGTGTTAGAAAGCTAAGTTCCAGAAGCACTGTTTTTCAATTACTAATGAGGGAGACCTTAAGAAGGAAGAATTCAAAACAAACGTGGACATGCAGTTGCTTATGGTATTTACTGGCCTGTAGAGTGCTCTGTGCAGGAAGGGATTGTACACTGTATGTGCCTGCACGGTGCCACCCATAACAGTGCAATCGTACGGAGGTAGAACAGTGAAACCTTTCAACTTGGCATAACAAATGCAGCCTACTATATTAAAAAAAATAAATATGAGATCTTTCAAATCAAAAGTGATCAGTAAATTTAAGTTCTGCATCTTACACAAAAGCCTAGATGCTTCCTTTCATTTCCAAAAAATTTCTGTGAATTACTGACCACTTGCCCCCTTCCCCACTAGTGGTTTAGGAGTTATCACATCCCAGTGAGAGAGAATAAATCGAAAGAATAGCCTGAGGCTCTGCAATGTGAGCGCTGGCTTTTTCCCTGCAAAAAAGTGGTCCCATGCAAAAGGAAAGGATGTTGGACAAAATGTTCCCTGAAAGGAGACCATGGAATGTGGGTGCATATTTCATGACAGTCAGCTTTAACTCTCCCAACAGTCACCTCTTTTATGGCCAGCAGCTACTATTAATTATTTATCAGACCACTTATTTATACACTAAAAGCTAAAGGCAATTCTTTCAGTGGAAGCCTGGCAGAGTGCAAGTTGGAATAAGTAGCTGTGAATGATTCTTCAGGAGGACGTGTTTTGTTCACAGGTCTGTTCAAGGAAGAGCCCATGCACATCATTCTGTCTGCTGTGTGTCTGCTAATGATATATACATATGGGAGATTAAAACCCAGCCATTAGTAAAGCTCTGTAGCTGCATCAGCCTGAGCGTAAGCTGTGTGTGTATTCCTCAGGGCTCCTCTTGTCCTGTGGCTGTGTAAGAATTTGTAAGGTTATCCTAGCAGAAATTCTGCAACAGCAGCCTTTGGTGCAAAGTATGCTTAGCTGTCCCATGTCCTGGGAATACCTTGTCTTAGAGTGTAGACTTCATAAGATGTGAAGAAGCAGGGAAAATGAAGACTTCCCTAGGTTGTGAAGAGAAAACAGGAGAGATTCAGCAGATTTTCCTTTGCTCAAGATAAGTAAGCCAAGTACAGTTCTTTTTTGCATCAGCTTCCAAGGAAGAAGAGGGGACCTCTTTCCTTTTTGCTTCTTTTCTCACGGAAGAAGCCCACCCTGCCCTGGCTTCTACTTCCTTACTTGCACTGGCTATGCAAAACCTATCCTTAGAGCAGAGGAGGGAGGATTCGCTCCACTTGGCTGTGCTTGGGGAAAGCAGTTGTGACCCTTTCTGTACCCAGAGGGGAGGAAATAGCTTGAAATACTCTGCTTCTCTCAGAAATGAGTTTAAATCATCTCATCACAATACTACTGGTGCCAATGTGTTTTCTTCATCAAATACTGACATGGTTTCTAGACAGTTTTGCTGTTGCCATGTCATCCTGGTGGCATGACTGTTTAGATAAAATATTGTTGTTTTTCTATAGCAAATGTTAATTTCATTGTAATTATTGCTGACAGTAGTTGTAGTAAGGATTTTGAATTGATATACATGGTTTTAATTTTCTTCCAGATCATGATTTTTTTTTTAAATAGCTCAAATAGTTTTTCTAACTTACATGTTGACTTAGGTGGAAAAAAAGTTTGTATTTCTATCTGTATCTAGCACTGCTCTGTGTCATTTACATTTTAGGAGGGGCATTGCTTTAACATCTCAATAGAAGTAGACTTGTTGCTCTGATATGAGCATTTTTCAGCCTGTCTATGGGACAAACACTTTAACTGAACGTCCCAAGCAATTTCCAGCACATCCTCCTTCTCCCATACTCCAGTCCCTCAGCCTGTTCTAATGGTCCTCAACTGCATCCCAGGCCTGAGGAACTGCTACCTTACACTGTAGTCCTTAATACTTGCAAACTCAGGCCCTCACCTTGGAAAGTGTGGGGAGCCCTTGGCTCATCTTAAGCTCAGCGCCCTGTTCCTGAAAACACTTCACAGGCTTAGGAAATTGCAGCTTTCTGCACAATTTCTAGTTATCTTTTCCTCTAGCCACCCAGACCCCAGCTTGAAATGCTTTGCTGCTCTTAGCCCAGGGTTTGATTTGTTCAGAAAAACACATTTTGCAGGTATGGAAAGCAGTTTATTGGATGCACCTAAGAAGCTGAAGCATTATGAAAACTTTGCAAAGCAAACACTTGATGGAAGCAAACATCAGTGTATACATGTGGCTGAAGCTCAGCCAGCCCTACGGTCATAGAGACAGCCAAGTGAAAATTGTCTGTGGTCCAAATCAGAAAGATTTGGGACAGATTTTTTTTTTTTTTTTTTTTTTTTCTTGAGATCATGATGTTCTTTCTCTTATTGCTCATAGCAAAATATAATAGTGGCATATGCCATTTTCTTTGTTTATCTAACCGAAAAATCAGTCTCAGACACTAGTAATTCATCAGGATTTTTTTTAATCAATATTGCCCTGGGTTTGCAGTATGTGTCCATGTTTTCCTTTAAGTATCTCATGACACCTCTGAGATAATTTCTGTATTGTAAGCCTTCAAAAAACAATCTCTTGACTGAATAATAGTTGAGCTCATAATTCCCTCCACCATGTTGTCACATCAGTTAAGTTTCATCAGTGCCATTATAAAGAACAATATAGTGGATATCACAACATCTAAGCATTGATAAAGTTTTAATAGAGCTTCCAGAACTACTGTGTGAGTTAACAGGGTGTTCACATTGAAATGGGAGTATATGAGGGGCACATACATATACATGTATGTGTGCAAGTTGTCAGACACTCAAACATACTGCACTGTGCTTAAATGTAACCTTTTGAATTTGGTTTACTTGAATAAAATCAATGTTAGAGGAGTATTTCTCCAGCCTTACAGAAAACATAGGTGGCAATGAGACATCAGGATACTCCTGCTTCTGGAGCTTTCAGACAGTAGGCAGTTATTATGAATAAAAAAAAAAAGGCCATGTTCTGAGGAAATTGCACAAAAACTGATACACAGTATTAAACTTCTGCACAGAGCAATGCCATTAGAAGCATCTAGTCTTAATTGAGATCATATTCTTTGAATTTATAAGATTCAGAAGTACCCTGGATGCCAAGAATTTCTTTCGTTAAATGTGACTTGGCATTTCCTCTCTTCCCCTCTTTAAGCTAGTATTTCAGAAAGCAAGTCAGACAGTGCAGCTTTTGGTTGATGGTGAGATGTTTATGCTGAATGTGTACAGACATGATGGGGCAAGACAGGGAAGCACCTGGCACCATTGTCAACTATTTAAACTTTATGAACAAGGGAATTCTGCTATTGTGCCACAAAATGAACATCTAGCAAGAGGATCAAAATGTAAAACTACTAAAGAAACAGGCTGAAAATTATTCAGTTCTCTTTTTATCTCTCTCTGATAACATTTGGAGGTAGAAAAGGCAGAGTAATGTGCTACATGAGGTAGACCAGATTCTGTAGCAATTATTCATAGGGAGGGTCTAATCAGTATGATTAAGAGCTGCAGAAGTTAGCAAAAAATTATATGGTTAATTCCCTGGGGAAAAGAGTACTTAATGAGCATGGGTTTTATATGTATGTGTGGTTACATTGGTGCAGTGCTTGTAGGAATAGACCTATTCTCCTCTAAACCCTTTGAGGGTTTATTCCCAGCAGCAATGACTTGGAGCCAGTGTGCCGGCTGTAAGATAAAAATGCTTGGCTGCTGCTGTGCTCTAACTGTGTAGTCATCTGAAGAGCAAACACTGATTTCTTCAGTTTACTTCTCAGTACCTGAAACAATCCTTGCTTCCACACCATGCATGATCATGATGCTTTAAAAAAAAAGGTTGCTGATGGATGTTTCTTGCTGTCAAGCAGCTGGAAGAGAGCAGATCTGCAGGTGCTGGCTTCCTCACAGTTCAATTACTCTTACTTTAAATGGTGCATGTTTACTATATAACTGTGGAAGGCTTTCACATTGAAATATCAATTAGACTAGTTTTGCTTAACTTTGCTATGTGGTAGGAGATAAAAAAGAAATATATGGAGTAGTCTAAAGAATTGCAACTTTGTCCTCTTTTTTTTTTCTCACATAACTTCCCCTGCTCTAACTTCTGTGGTATTTTATATATTCTGTCAGAAAACTGTTTCCCTTTGGAGGGCACACATCCATTTGCATTGAGGGCACTTACATGCAAACATGGCACAGACTACCTCAAACTTTCAAATAATCCTTCAAATGCCAGGCTCTAGGCAGCTTTGTGAAGCACTTACTCTCCATAATTTGGTTCCAGACAAACCCTTTTACACACGGTGTGGATATATATACCTTCTCAGGGACCTTCTTGTCTCTGAATACAGGCACGATGCGGTTGTATGAATATATCTACATACCCAAAAGTATAGGTTAAAGCAGCAATATGTGAAGAAACAGTACAATAGCTTACCTAGAGAAGAATTTCTCTTCCTAGTGTGCAGGATGAAACATCTGCTATTCAAATCTCTTCACATGGCTCCAGGTAAACTAGGGAGAGTTTTCAATTGAGAGCAGCTGTCTGAGCGGCATCCTGGGGACGATCCTCTTGCTCCAGCCCCAGTAACTGAACTCTACCAGCACAGTCACAGATCATTTATACACAGACTGTCCTTTTCAAAACAAGCAGCCAAATGGAATGATTCAAACCTTTGTTCAGCACACCCGTTCAAAATGCAGCTTCCTTCTTGAACGTGGGGATTACATCGGGGAGTGACCAGGCTACAGCAAAAATGCTGTGAGAACTATTTATTCTCCCAAAACACCAGCAGCTCCCTTTACTCCTGCCAGTGCTGCTGCCGAGCCTCTTGTTTGCTGTAGTCAGCCTCCTTCTCCCTCATATCTACAGGAGTATCGAGGCGGTTTTGCAGGGTGGTGATTGGCAGAAGCGGCCGATTCCTCCAGCTAATCAACCCCCAGTACTTTCAAGGACTCGTAGCTGCTTTGATGTCATTCCAGCTGAGAGGGGATGCTTCACGAGAGGATGAGGACACAGCAACAGAGGCTAATTCGGAGATGAGCTGCATTCCTCTCCCACCGCTGTGATTGATTAGATGCTCTGGGAGGATTTGCATAATCTGTCATTGTGCAGTTGGACCACCTCCCTCTCCCTGCCCGAAATGCAGGAGGAAAATGCCACTTGCAGCTTCTGGTTTTACACCTGAAGTCTGCTCTTGAAAGCCTGGTATAAAAGGAAAAGTTGAAAGAATAATTTTCTGGCAGGAGAATTCTCAAGCCCTCAGCCCCCCCTTTACCATCTCCAGATGCTAAAGGATGCTCAAGAAAAATCTCAGTAGAACTATTTGGAGGAAGGAACACTTTCTGGTTCATACTCTTATTAGGTCACTGATAAGATCACTTGATACAACAAAAGGTGGTTTTTAGTGCATGACCAAAATGAAGCAGAGGTCACCCAGCAAGTCGGTTACAAACAGACACCATGACACCACCTCTGGGTGTCAGACATAGGGTGCTCAGATGTGCAAAGTATTTTCCTACTGCATACAATAAAATCCACCTATTTTTTGCATAATTTCTTATTAAAATCCTTTATCTCATCCAGCTGAAGATGAAAACTGCATCCACAGCCAAGAAATACAATTGTTATGTGGCTTTAAATTGTATTACAGAGGAAAACCTAAACACTTTCTATATAGAAAAAATTAGATTTTACACCAATCTAATTTTCAATTTTTGCCAGCTTGATGCCTTTCACTCCAAAACCATTCTTTTTATGATACACCTTGGAATTGAAATTCAGCCAAATCTGTGCAGCAAATGTGAGGAGAAAATAGTTTTGTTCAAGGAGACTGGAACAAACCCATTCAGAGGTGATGAATGACACTGTAAACTCAGATTTGAATCATAGGAGGGTCAGCTCAACCTTTCATTTTTCCAAAATACTGTAAATAAATGGTTTTCCATGCAGTTTACCATTTCTACCCTTCAGCTGGGACCTTCTACATGAAAAGCTATTTGCTCTCAGTGAATATCCAAGTTTCAAAGATGGTAGATAGTCCTAGCTGGGAACTAATTTGTCCCGTCTGGACAAATTAGAAACTGAGGGAAAATTAAAATTCATAGCATGTCTGAGTCATTTCCTGCAATTTCTAATTACAAAGCATTTACTAAGGGCTTTTAAAAATACCTTTGAACAATGTCTGGCTCTAGTTTTTGGATTTGTTTTCCAAATAAGTTTGCAAAGGTTTACTGTGGGTTCAGCTGGAAACCCCTAGTCAACCTTTGCAAGCAACTGCGTGGTAAGCAGGTGCCTCCTTGCACCCTGTGTGAACAGCAGAATTTGTTAGTCTGTAATCTAAGGCCTCCAAATGAAGTGGGAGAGTCTCTTCCCAGCATAAGAAGATTTTGAATGCGACTGGTAGAAAAATGAAGAAAGAAAAACAAAACAAAACAAAAAACAAAACAAAACAAAAAACAAAACAAACAAAAAACCCAAAAAAACAAAAAAAAACAAAAACAAAAACAAAAACAAAAACAAAAAAAAAAAAAAAAAAAAAAAAAAAAAAAAAAGAAAAAAGCAAAAGTTTCCGGTTACTAATCAGAAGGATCAAAAAGAGCAAGTCCAATTGTTTTGTTCCTCTCTCTACTCATAGGCATGTCTCCTCGCTGTACTTCAAGCACTGGAGCCATCCTGGTGAAGGGAAGGGTTTGGCCCTGGTGTGCTGCAGGACAGCTCTGTGCTGCCTCCAGATGTGGTGGGAACTGCCATCTGTCCCTTTGAACAAGCTGCTGCAGATGTTCCCAGAGCAGGCCAGCAGCCAAAGGGTTACGCATAACATTGAGAATGCATTTTAATTCACATGTTGAAGTTACTCTTTGAACTTAAATCCTTGGCTTAAGAGCGTGACACACTAGATAAAAGAAATGTAAAGAAGCATGGTTCTTAATTTATGCTGTCTAGATATTTGTTTGCTCTGTTAGTGGTTCATTTTAAATGAGGAATCAGGCAACTTACTATGCCTGGGTCTGCCCTTATTAGAAATGTGTGGAAGTCAGCTGGCAGAATTACTCCCTCTCTATATATGTGACAGGAAGAGCATGCCAACCCTTGAGAAGAAGACAGTACAGTTCAAATTTTTACTTCTCTCTTCTTTGGGTAGTTGCAAGAATTGATCACTTCTTGCTCAGACAGAAATGCACACAAGGTACCTAGAATGTCCTTGCAATCATTATATTATCCTCAGGGTCTGCTCTAGGGAAAAATATACAAAATAAAAATAGAACAGCAAGAAACAGAAATGAAGTTGGGATGAAGCGAAAGAGTAAAAAAAAGATAAACTGTGGTATTAAAACAACATATTAATGAGGTAGCACGTTTATGCTGAAATTCTTGCCATAGGATATGTGTTTTTCTGTATCTTACCTGCAGCACAGATTTTGCATTAGCTGGTGGAATTCTGTATGTGTTAATACTTGTATGATTTGATTTCCCCCTGAAGAGGTTGATATTACCTATCCCAAACATGACTTCTTGGTGGGTTTGGGGAAGGAGGTGTTGTTTTGTTTTCATTGGTTTTATTTTTATTTTTATTTCTTCAGACTCCCTAGCAGAAATAAATATTGCTTTATTCTGTGCAAATTTTCATGGACCTTACACAAAAAACATACAAATGCTTTACTTTCCTAATAGGTTCCCTAATAGGTTCTGTGCTCAGCACTTAACTAAGACTTTGAATCAGATCATTATTTTTTTAAGGGGGCATCTGCATTTATGGAAAAGGCAACTACTGAAAATTCAGCATCCTTCTCCCATTTCAATGCTTAAATCCAAGCTCTAATGCTCACAGTTATCTAAGTACTATACTATCGCTACAGTCTGTGTAAGTATTTTTAATATATTTATCTTCACAGCAAGTTGTGAGGTAGAAAAAAACAGCTCCTGCAATTCTGTGCTTAGAAAAATGATCCAGAGCACGCAAATACTTTCAGAAATAAATGCGTATAATATATGGTATCTCCCTGGTTCAGTCTTCTAGACTATTTGAAAACTTTCACTGAAGTATTTGAGCTTGTGTTCTGTTGCTGTTCTGTCAAGCTTTTGTTTTCTCTGACTGCCCCCAGTTTTCTAACCTATTACTGTGTTCTGGTGATACTTCTAACAGCTAGTTCCTAGTTCTCCTCACTGACTATCTTGTAGCATGAAGGCCACACTTCAAAATTAAGTAGACTAAAATGCATATAAACATCTCCTTCATCTGGACAACTTTATGGTCTTTATTGGGATGGCTTTTGACACATATGTTCATAATGAATTTAAAAGAACAAAAACCAACTATTGCTTGACATGACCAGTTTTTCCCTGAGCTATGGAGACTTCTCATTAACTTTCCTGTAAGTAAACAACAGTGTGTCTTTTATTAAACAGATGGTATAAATTGTCAAAACAGACATGGATTTCAAAGCGAATATGACAACTTTAAAGAGTTAATGATTAGTCTCTAATTCTCTAACAGCTCTTCAAGATATTCACAACTTAATTATGTTCACATCAAAAGTGGAAGAAACATAAAGACACAACAGAATTTGAGCTTTCTAAATGATTCAAACATATTTCATTAAGAAAATTCTCTTTTTTTTAATGTCTCAATAAGTTTTTATTTTTAAAAAATTTGAATATTTTGTCTATGACTCAAAATGCATTAGAGGTTTTATATACTCAGCAAAGTAGGGATGAAACATAGACACACTTTGAGCCAGCTTTCCTGCATCATAAGACAGTTAAGGCATTCACATCTTCTAATGAAAGTGTCTGCATTGTCAGCCTGGTTACTCTTGTCTCCCAGATGACAATAGTGTCAGTATGGTGCTACTAGTCCACATAAACATGAAGCACTGATTTGAAACAACATCAACAGTAAAAATTATGCAAGGTCCTTTAAGCAAATTAAAATAATAATATTTTTTTTTCTAAAATGAGGTTTCCTGAATGCTGACTTCCTCTAGCTGCAGTTTCTATTACTCTTCCTAGTGTATGGCTGGACACACTTCTGCAAATGATAAAGGCAAATCTGTGCATACCAGTTCTGTAATGACTTTAATTGTGAACTTTTACTCCTTTGTAAAATACCTTTCATATTCTAGTGTGGTTTTGTTCCTGTAAGGCTTTGGATGTATTCATTTCAGACAGTGTGCTGATATAAACTCATGTTGAAATTTCTGTTAAACCAACATACATTCATTAACTTCTAGCATTTAAACTGCTCCACATCTCTCTAATTACATTACTATTTTATGTCGTAAGTGCTTACTCAACTATAAAAATACAAACTCAAGCCTTTTAAATACTATTATCAAGATATTATTAAAACAAAAAAAAATGAGTTTGTTCTGCTTAATCCACAGCCTGATCTGTGCCGTGTCCTGAGCAACCAGCTTTCTGTGACACTGAGACAAGGATACAAGTTGTGTGAGTGAGAATTTCTTTGTGTATTCAGAAAGCCTTTGGGGCTCTTTCCCACTATTTCTCTTCAGATTCTTTCCTAGGTTCAAGTTACGCTTTAAGTCAGCAGAAAGCTGACTTCAGATAATTCAGTGGGGGTAGGACTGGAGCTTAGAAAGTGGAGAACTTTTTCACAGACTACACTTTAACACAGTGGGAGAACCTGAAGCACCAGAGAAGGTTCATTTTCTGCTCAGCCCCCTTGTCATTTGTGTTTGCACTGGTAGTTCCATAGCAATGTATGGGAGCTCTCTCTTATTTGGTCTGTTTTCATGAACACTTGTGACCTCCTTGCTGGGAAGTGAGTCAAACTAGATTAGGTAGGCCTAATTCACTGAACTGCCTTACTCAAGAAATCTTACTGCTATCTCCACTGTATTGCAAACTCTCACAAACAGGGACACTTGTTGAAATATCTAGAATCTCCTGTAGGATTCTGGTTTCCCCTTTCTGTGGAAGTATGAAGGGTCATTTACTGTATTCTTTCTCCTGTGTGACTCATGAAAGACAACCTTCATCAGAGGTCAGCATATAGTTCCTCTCACCCTTGGTACTGCAGAAGTGGTGTCATCCCATTGTGTATCATCTGTGATGCTGTTCTCTAGTGCCTGCTCACAACACAAAGTGACTTATTTGAATGGGTAACACATTTTGTACAGCTTTGTTTTACAGCAGATTGGGGAGCTCCTTACAAGAAGACTACGTAGTACTCATCTCTTCTTCTACATGAACTATTTATCAGCTTGTGATGATCTTTGGACAACCCACCATGATTTGAGCTGATTTGTAAGATCCATATAATGGAAAGAATCTCTCTTGACTTGAAGAGTATGGTCTGAAAGAGGAATGGGAAAAAATGCCCAATTCCATTCTGCCTCCAATGAGGGAAGAAGACAACCCAACACATCAGGCACAGAGGGACTTGGGTCCCTGCTGTGTCACTCTTCTGCTGAGGTCCTTTAAAGATTTTCTGTTTTCTCCTGGTCCAAATTTAATGGGGCTATTTTTTGAAAAAGAAGTTAGAACTAGGGCAGGAAACCAGAATGTGCTCGAAAGAAAGGTCTGCAACTTGGCCATTGGAGAGTAACTTGGCCATCTCTCCTCTTCCCTTGCATTTTAAAGAGAAAATATCTAACAAATTATGGTATTATTTTGAGAGAGAAGCAGGTAATTCATTCTTGCTGTTCTATCATGACCCTTGGGACCATGTGAACAATTATCTCTGCATAAGATCAACATTCATTCATTCATCCCATGCCAGCTCTGTATCTGAGCCTTGGTGATTTTGAAGATAAAGAGAGAGTAATGGGGTTATATCACTGCAATATGTTCTTTTCCCAATGGATTAATCAGCAAGTCAGTATTTCAAGTCAGTTCTTTGTGGATGCAGTGGTTAACAGCACATGCAAGAGAACAAACAGTAGAAACAGTGAAGTTACAGTAGGGCTGTTAAGAGGAAGATGGCTTCTGATAAAGATGAATTCAAGCCAGCTGTTGGCAAAGCCATTATCCCAAAGAACCTCATCCATAAAACTAAATGAAAGCATAAAACTCTTAAAACTAAGTATCTTTTCCTTGATTATTAAAAATTAAGAAACTTGAACTCTTGGTTTAGTGTGTTATTTTGTAATTTTCATTTTTTCTAAACTGAGTTACTCAAACTGTGGTATGATTCATAACATAGCTTAATTAGACAATAACTCCAATGGGAGTCCCCTTTAATATGTCTGCAGAGGATCTTTAAGTACTCTAATCCAATTCTGAATAAAAGGTGAAACCAAGAATGATACTTCAAAGGAGAAACTACAAAGGACATTTGTCTTTCTCTTTTTACTTTTCTGCCCTTGCAACCTAGACATCAATTCTGTTACATTCTAAGGATAATTTTTTTTTTCACCTTAGCTATCACAAGCATAACTTTTTATATATCCTAATTTAAAACTTAAAAGAAACCCTCGAAGTGAAAAATCCATTACTAGATCACTTTCAAACTGGTATTCTAGTACTACTGTAGTGGATCCAGTTGTACAGAGTGTAACTCATAGCAACGTTCTTTTATTTTAAACAATCCCATTATTGTTTGTTTCCTGCTGAATCTACTCCAGTAGGACGAGGCCTTATGATTATGAGCTACTTCTGCTAATGCTCAAACTAGTGTGGAAAACCTTGATGTTGCACTAGGCCTTTGTAAATAAGTTTCTATTCTCTTCTCTGCCCTTCTCTTTGCAGATTGCCACTGTTCTGAAGCAAGGTAGTTGGAGGGACCTGGTCCTCTGTTTTCTAAGTGAATGGATTTGCTTCTGGTGATTTTTTTTTGGTGCATAAACATTCTGCCTCTGAAAGGTCTACAGAACATATTCTGTATGGCCCTTGTCTTAAGGAATTGTGTTTAAGTGTATGAACATGTTTGTTTCCCAGTACCTCTCTTAGATTCAGTGGGACTGTCTAAATAAAACAAGCGCTCTGGGTCCAATTTTTTAATGTCATAATAAGAACTATTTGTTCATTTTGGGAACAATTTTCTACCATTCTTTAGGGTGAGGGTGGTGAGACACTTCACAGGGAAGTTGTGGCTGCCCCATCCCTGGAAGTGTTCAAGCCCATGTTGGATGGAACTTGGAGCAACCTGGTCTAGTGGGAGGTGTCCCTGCCCATGTGAGAATGTTGGAACTAGGTGATCTTTAAGGTTCCTTCCAACCCAAACCATCTTGTGATTCTATGATCATAACTTTCAAAATTATGATGCAGTTTTAGCATCTCCTCCTGTCCAGCAGAAGCTCTAGTTTACACTGGCACATATTTGGAGTGCTTTCTCCATTTCTCTCATGGGCCTCAACATGCTGTGCTGAACTGCACCACTTGACAAGAACAATCTAAAACCATCAAATGTGATGCATCACACTAAAATGAGAGGGGAGAAGTATTCCCTTGGAAGTCTATTTTTAGACTGATGCAACTATGCTGTGTCTCAAAATTAGAAGAAACAAACCACACAAATCTGGATTCAACAAAAGGGAGGCTAACATACTTTAAGAAATAGTTGTCTGACAAAAGAAAGCAAGATCATGATTTTATCTTTGCATGGCACTGACTTCCTGTAGAAATGTGTAAACTCTGCAGTGTCTGTAAAGAGAACAGATTTGATAAGCTAAAGACATGCTTTTAGTATCCTACTACAATTGATTTGGTTTTATTGAAGGAGGAATTACTTCCAGACTTTCAGTGCCGCACTCTTAAAAAATCGGGGGGCAGCAGAAGGAATGAGTTGGGGAACACCTTTCAGTGGGAACAATGAATAGCCATCATCATTCTTCAAACAATCATCTTTGCACTCAGATTCCTTTTAAAAGTATATTCTGGTTGTGGGAAGAAAATAAAGGTGACTTAATTAAGGTCACCAAAGAAAACCATGGATGGAGTAATCAAGAGTGAGAACACTCCAAGTGATTAAGTTCTTGGTACTCAATTTAATCATTATGTTGTCATAGAATCGGCTGAGTTGGAAGGGACCTCTGAGATCACCAAGTCCAATTCCTTTATCATGCGCATTCCTTCTTTTCTCATGCCACTCATGCTTAGCTGGTTACATTTGAAATTATCTGTTTCTGTCTATAACGATATTTTGTAATTACCTCTTTGTTCCCCAGAGACTTTAGGGCACTTTAGAAAGAATATTCAAAATCTGCCTATTTATACTGCTGATGTGACTGCCGGGTTGTGAGCATTTTTTGTTGTGTTTTTTTTTAAACATGACAACACTTGCATGCTTTAAGCAGTAACTTCATGAACTGAAATTATCATATAAAAGCAAAACACCAGTAATCGATATATTTGTAACAATATGAAATGCAGGCTCAAAAGAAATAGATTAAACAATGAAGAAGGAAATAGGTTGATTTTTCTGACGAGCATAAAGCTTTTAGGTTAAAAACAAAAGCATTTTAAGGAAGTATATATTATACTAAAAAAAATTATTAGGACAAAGAGCAGAAGCATACTTATTTCAAAATGGGTTTATCTTGTGCTCCCATAGAGGGCAATATTGTATAAAAGATAGGTTTCAGCCTTGTATTAAGGATCTGCCAATTCATCTATGTTAACATACTTTAAGGAAATTTGCTGTTACAATAAGTTTGATATTGCATTTCCCTTCAGTAAGGCTATGACTAATTCACACAATAATGCACACCAAACCACATAACAGAACCTCATTAAAGGTGAAAGGAATTACTTTTGTAGATCACCTAATTAAAGGATGTTATGGAAAAAAAAGTCATATTTTGACTTGCAATTTTCTGTCCAGTAACTGTGCCACAGTAAGTGCTTTCTTTATTGTTAAAGTTGGATGACCAAACCCATAAGAAAAAGGACACGGACTTGTGCTGTCAGTCCTGGGAAAAGGATTTGTAAATAGGCATGCTTGGCTATAGTGAAATCATCTGGATTGCAGCTTATATTTTTTTTACTATAGAATGCACAGATGAACGTATCATAACGGTTTGATTTACTCATATATTAAATTTCTCATATACTAAATTAAATTATTAAATTATTAAATTATTAAATTATTATATTATTAAATTAAATTTCTCTCCTATCTTCATTTACCTGCTTCATAAGCACTACTATAGAGTTGCGTTACAACAAGCTGTTCACATTTTCTATCCTGGACATAAATGAGAGTGTGGGAATCTAAGTTCATGTATAGTGAGTTAAGTGAGGCTAGCTCCTCTTTCAGGACAATGGGATTCTCCTATGTCTACAATGAACATGTACTAAGTGTCTCCATTATTTCAGGTAATATTGCTTCAGGCAACGACAATAAAATTCATATAAAGAAAAATCCTTTACGAGTGTCTTTGAAAGAGTCAGTTCAATTGGAGAAGACTGATTAAGTCTCAAGAGGTGATAAGATCACAGGTTTTGACTGAAATCAGATTGGCTGATGTATTGAGAAGGCCTTAGGAATTAAACAGTAGTAAGTATTGCTCTGAATAGTATACTGTTTATTTTTAAAACTCCATTAAAAATTGAGTTTATTTAATGAGAAATACTTGCTCAAGTCTTTGGAGAGCTATTATTTCAATTCACTGCACTTGGCTGACTTAAAGCAGAGAATGTCTTCTTTGAAATGTGTGAAGGTCACTAAGGGCCAGGATTTGGCATTTTTATTTATTTTAGCATGTAGCTCATTCTAAGACTAAAACCACTGGCTGCTCCTAACACCTGGGGTGAGTAGACCTTACCTCAGGGTCCTTTGATCATCGAGATAGAAAAGCTTGCTGGAGTTTGCTAGGTTGCTCACAAGTTTGTTTGAAGCTGAGTTCACAGCACGTGTGTGATTGTATGGGGAAGGGAAGGTGGTACCTTGAGTCTCATCTTGGCATGATACAGCTGAGCTGCAAGGAGGGAAATGAACCCTGCAGTCTGGCTGAATGTGTGTGTGTCCATAAAGCCCATCCAGGAAAAAGATGCTTCTCAGGTGTAAACACAGGTGTCAGAATTTGGGACCAGCTCTTCTACAGTGAAAAATGCCAAGACTTATCCTGCTCCCCAGGAGAGGGAGACACCCCAAAGATAAAATCTGGTTGTCACCTTCTGATCCTCTTTTTTTTCTCCTTCTACCAAGAGTTGTCTGGAAAATTTAATGATATATTAGAAGACCTCAAAGACTAAATAAATACATGAAATAAAATATTTTACTTCTAATAAGTCATAAATAGTTACATTCTAATGCAAAACATGGAAAATGTAAATGTGTCAACAGTATGCATTGAAAAATTACTTAAGCCATAAATACAAGTGCTATGGCAGCAGATATATTTTCCATTAGATATGAATGAAATGTGGAGTAAGGATATTAGTATTTTCTTCAGACCTCTGCTCTGCATAACTACAGCAAATTTGCATAACCTCTGGGCTTTGGGTAATCCTGCTGTAACATGGACATAAGAATAATTTTAAAGGCTTTGCACGGCTTGGTGTATATACTTGGAAGTATATAGCACTACCTCTACAACAGCTGAAATGCTGCCAACAGAATTATAGTTGGAAGAGGAAAACTTAGAGATTGAGTTAGTAGTGGAAAACTAATTTAGTCATGCAAAATATTCAATGAAATTATGTTTGCGTTTTTTGGTATGATTTTTGGGTTTGTTTTGTTTTTATTTTTAGGCCCTAGCAGATTTCTGCCTAAAAATGGTGAGGTAAAACTTCTAATTTTTACTTGCTTTTCATGGAAAATCATGAATAACAAAATTGGTCAGAAAATATTTGGTTTTATGGTATAAGAATATGCAATAATTTTCATTCTGCACAAATCTGGAGATGAAAACACGTTTGGAGGCATTGCAGTAGCTCTCCATCCTGACTCATGGCCCTGCCAGAAGAAAACCACCTGCAACCTTGTGTTGCAGCTCTGGACCTGCTGGCACAGGAGATACTGGGGAATGATAAAACTCCTCGGAGGGGGAGGGGGAAGGTCCTAAGCTCCCTTTTTCCCAGCTGAAGCCCTGCAGGTGGTAAGGAAATTGCATGGGGTCAAGTACAGCAAGCTGTCAGCTCTTGAGACTCTCATTCAAAATGCTGGTGATTGTAAGCCCTCCAGGTGACAGACAAGTGAAGCCATCACATTAACAACCAGAAGGACTGTTCAGTCATTTCCTGCCTTTCTATCCTGATCTTTGTCTTTCAATGGCCTTGCAATATGTCTGACAGAGATCCAGCTTCCACGAACATGTCTCATCGATCTCATGCATTTCCACCTTAGCAACGTGTATGAAGGAATCTGAAAATCACATAATTTGACCACAGATACATTGGAATACTTTAAAGGTATTGGAAACAAGCAAAACAAATTACAAAATGTGTAATGCCATATCTTGGAACTAATTTTTTCTCATATCTAGAAGGCCTCTAGTAGGTTTAGAGGCCTTCTGGTATATGTTTGGGATGCTGACAGCTTGGAATGCAGAACAGGTGAAAATAGCTAAACCTGGCCAATAGATAATTTGTTGTTAACAGCAGTATGAGGATAAAGAGATTCCAATCTGGTAGAAACTGTTTCATTTCAGGATAATTCCCAGTTTAAGGGTATACCTGGTGTGGTATACTTTCTATGATCTTTTGCATCAGTTGCAGTTAATCTATCATCAGGAAAAATCACCCTGACTAAAAATATAATAGAGAATGCAGGAGGATTCCAGATTAATTAAACAAAGATTCAATAAGAGAAACTATTTTAAAATCTCCATTGATTAGTCTCCATTTGTTTTGCTTGTTAAGTGGCTAAACAGGTGTGCCTAGGAGATGTTACTAGCAGGAGATGATATTTAAGTCATCTCAGACACCAAGAACTTGTGAAACAGAGATGCAAATTACAGATGAGACAAAGCCTGAAACTCAGTTCAGGTTAGAAGGAAAAGCCAATGACATGCCAAAACACTGAATTCTCAGTGCCTCAGCTGTCCAGACACAGTTCAGGTTATTGTGCAGACTGGGCACATAGCCTTAAAATGGATTTCAAAAATCACAGTGTTTATAGCTTGGATTTATTTGATGTGATCACTAAAATTTTCCTGGGTCAACAGCTAAAAGTACATTTATTCTCATGCTTACTGTGAAAACCAATTCTGTGTTATAATAAAAAGTCACTTCCATTTTAAGGAAATACTAATTTCATTTTAAAAGTAAATCCTTCACCATACAAAATTCTGCTCGCTATTTGTTGATGACTAGAGAATATTCACACAAAACTGGCTTATTTAATTGTAATTTAGGACTGCCACACACCTTTCTGTTCTAAAAGAATGAAGCAAACAAAATCAGCTGAAATTTCAAGCCCAGAAAGATGCTATGAACATGAAAGCTCTACTATTAGAAAGCAAAAGGCTCATTTTCTCAGTGTTTAAACTTACTTCTTGTGGTTGCTATGCTACCAGCTCTGCACCCATGTTATGATGCTTTGAACCATGGCAAAAGAAGCCTTTTTGGAAAAAAAAAAACAAAAACCTAGGCCTGAACTAAACTGAAAACCATTATGAGAACATCATATAAATTATTTTAGTGGGTGAAACTTAGTATTAGGCAATATTTAAGTCAGTGTGAGGAATCAACTAGCCATTTTCTTTCAGCCCACTGTACCATGTTCATTTTTCCAACAGCCTTTGCATATAATATATTTACTAAGCTTATACTACCAGCATGAACATTATTTGTTTCAGGATATAAGCAAGTTCCAGCAACTGATAAGAGTAATAGCTGATATACCCTTTAGTATACATGAAAATAGATCAATCTCCCATTAAAAAAATATTTGCTTAATAGGAAAAAATAGGCTGCATTCAGATGATATATCACAAGAGGGCTAGGCAAGACAATGGTATTCAGAAAACAGAAAGTCAGTACTAGGCAAATGATCTAAAGACATTTAGATGCTTTAATAAGCATATTGGTGAGACATGAAATATGGGAAAGAAAGGGTTCAAGGAAGTGTCTTTGGAAAACCAGGAAATGTGGCCAGCTCTGACCATAAAATTTGTCATGATAGATTCCTTTTCAGGACATATTTTCAGTAACTATTTTAGGGACAGTACAGGTGACATTAAAAAAGAAGCAAGGGGAGACACATGTGTCTTGATTAAATCTACCTGTGGGGAAATGGTGGTAAAAGACTATGAGCAACCTGATCTAGTGCAAGATGCCCCTGCTTGCTGTGGGGGGGTTGGACTAGATGACCTTTAAATGCCCCTTCCAACCCAAACCATTTCATAAGTCTATGAAACCAAGAGAAATACTAAACTGACCTGCTAGTCACTTGAGTGGTGGAGATGAAGAAGACTAAGAAGGAAAGGGGATGAAACTCAGAGTGGACACTCATGCCTCTCTGCTCCTGGCTCAGCCAGGTAGGAAATAGTTTCAATCATGGTGGCACTCTGCTGGCTTCTAGTGACCTATCTCCTGGAGCCCTGAGGCTTATCCATGGCCCTAGGCTCTCCCAGAGACAAGCAAGGAAATTCTATGGTTTAAGGCTTGTGCAGGTAAATGAAGACAACTTGAAGCATTATTATGCAATCTCTAATGGCAAAGAGGTGGACAGGATCATATCATATACCTTATTTCACCTCCAGGTTGGATGTTTCTGAGAAGTCAAAATAAATAACATTAAGTACTGATGGATCCATCTCATTCAGCACGGAGGAATACTGATCATGGTGAAAATTCTTTCTCTTTTTCCTTCTTCCCTTATACGTCTGTATGCATACACACATGCTTGTACTTGAGATTCATTCCTCTTTATGCCTTTGAAATTCTTCTCCCACATGATTCTTCAATTTATCAAGTAGATCTGCTAATTATCTTATACCTGTGTCTTCTATGCCTTCACATGGAAGAAATAAAGAAGGAATGTACTATTTTACAAATATCTAACTATAGTGACTATCAAGGTTGTGAGGAATTATAAAGGACTTAAGAGATGTAATTGACTGAAATGAAAAAAAAAGAAAAATTGTTTTATACATTAGGATTTTAAAAGGCCTTTTTAAGGGCATATCAGCCTTACAATGGAATAAAAACCTACAGAAAATTAATCATCAGTGCAGAGGTGATGATGTGAATATTAGTTATGATATGTGAGAAAGTAGAAAGGTGTGGAAAAATAAAGCTGGATTAAATATTTTGTAGAAAATGTTAATGCACTGATGAGTAGCTGGAGCACAGAGCCCTGTATCCCTATTCCACACTTATGCTATTTAAGATTCTGCTGTTATGACACTCGCAGTTGTTAATAGCAATGGGATGGGAGGCAGAACAAGTGATCTATAGGGCCCCTTTCGTACCCACAGGATTCATTAGGCTCCCTCTTGGTACAGGAGAAAACTCACCCTACTCTGATTTATATATCCAAAGTTTTTATTTTAATATTCTTGCGTGGAAGGAAAAAATATTACAGTCTGACACCAACTTTTTGAAGTTACTTGCCACATGAAGAAGTACATTCTTGCTGTTGTCACAAGGTATTGCTTATTTTCTGCCCACTGGCCACAAGCACATTAAGCACTCAGTAATGGTAACACCAGTAATAAATAATTATCAGAAGCTGCAATACATATGCTGTGCAAGGCTTTTAGACATCATAAAGATTACTTTCTGTGCTGTCAGATTTCTGTACTGTGGAAGTACAAGGATTTCTTTTACTTAAAAGCAAACTCTGGCTGTTGATAAATTCACATATCAAAAATATGCAAAAAAGGTTCCTTTTACATTTGGCTAAGGCAGGGATTGCTTTCTTCTTCTGCATCCTAATTTGGAAACCCAAAAAGTATAGTGGTGCTAATGTGGAGAGTGCCTCCTTGCTTTCCTTGCATTCAACTACACAGGACCATCTTCTTCCCTTTATAAAGGACAAGGAGAAGGGAAGTAATTTTTATATATGACCACAGCATGCCTTGAGCTAAGATCAGTGTGCAGTCTTGGATACTTGCTCATCTCTGGAAAGATGCAAAAGGCAGAAGTAAAACCTGGTATCTCTTTTAACATGCACAGTGAGCCAAACAAAGAAGAGAATGGGAGGCAGAATAAAGGCAATGTGTCCCTCTGACTTTTCTTGAAAATCTTTGTGGAGTGCACATACTTCCCAAGGGTGAATACCTTACCAATATATTTAGAGAAAGGATTTTCCTTAGGGATAAGAAGGATCTGTTTTAACTCTGATTTCAACAGTAGAAGTGGAATGGGCAATTTTTCTGCACTTGTATTTTTAAGTTCTCCATGTCTGGGAAAAGTAAGAGGTTTGGCTATTAGAGGAGGGGTATCTTCAGGTCTAGGTGATCATACAGTCTTTGACTATATTGTATGAAACAAAAGGCTATGTCATAGGGATTTTGATCTCCCTGTTCTTTCCAGACTTTCCCCTAAGACGGTAAAGAGTAATTATTTGCCCAGTGCAACAGGCACATCCAAGATATTTTATTTCTAGCAAGTGCAAGGCAGCAGGTGTTGATAAATGCTGTTATTTCCTGTTATTTCCTGTTTATTTCTTGATTTCAGACTTTATTTTTCCCAGAAGAACTTTCTTTTTGTGCTTTGTGTTCCTCAGTGATACACAACATTTTATCAGTTTTATCTGCACAAAACAGACCAGACTGTTCCACTTTGTAACATCAGTATACTTGTTTAAAAACTTAGATAGTCAAGAATGCATACAATACAGAATTTCTGAGGTCCTTGCATAGTGACCTTTATATTTAATCTCTTCATCAGTTCCTCTCTAGTCCTTAGACTCTCCACTGTATTACTACTTTATTTCACATTCCTTTCAAAATTATGCAGGGTTCTCAGATTCCTTCCCAAGCATGCAGTAGAGAAGCACAGACAAATATATCTTAGTCTAAATATATTCCAACACTGACTAAACGTTCACAGCTAGGTTTCCTTTTTAATTTGTGCCTTTCCCCCCATTTTTGACGCCAGGTTGTATGAGTGATGTATTTCAGGTGACCTGATGTCTTTCTGAACTCTCAGTCCTTGTATTCCAACCTCCCTTCCCCTCTTCCAAAGCCCTTAACATTGATGGATACAGACAGGTGATCTCATTACAACCTCAGTATACAATTATACCTTGAGGTTTCTCTGGAAGCAAAACTACTTGTTCAGAGCTCCTGATGAAAGCACCTTTCTGCCTAGAGCAATGTATAGGTAATTAATCAGCAGCAATATGCTGGCACAGATAGAGAGGATGCTGCACTTGCCAGGTGAGGCTATGGACAAGTCAGCTCCTTCTGCCTGGAAGTCAGGCTCCTCTTATGTGGAGATGCTGCTGGTTGGCATTTAAGAAACTTAATAATGGGTCAGGAGAAACTGTGAAATAATGGAAATACAAATAAGGGATGAATAAAACAGATGTTGGGTCTGCATTGTAACAGAATGTGTAAACAGAGATATTGTCAAGCCTTTTCAGTGAGATATGCATTTTAAAGGCATGTCAGTCAGTCAATTGCTTTTGTCAATTATAATTTTACAAGGTTTTAAAAGTCATGTTTTCTGAACTAGTAAGATTTCAAATGGAATATCAGCATTCTTATTTCACTGCTTTTCCTATGAATTTGTTTAGAGATCATAAGCTTTTCTCTCCCCATTTACTATTATTGGGTATTTAGAGCTATCAACACAATGTGTCATTCACACAACAACCACATCACCAGCTAAAACATAGCTACAGTCAGCTGCATTGTATGTGATGCTACTACAGGACATTAAGTGGCAGATGCCACTCCAAGCTCATCGTGGAGCAGAGCCTGAGGACTATCGTGCTCCTTCTGTGGCATAACATCTGCAGCTGTAACTGCAGGGACAGTAAATTCCCCTCTCTGATTTGCTGTCATGCTCTGTAGCCAATTTAGAACTCGGGATTTGTCTCAGACAAGGGCCTAAACTTAGGCATGGACTGAATTTTACAGCTGCTTCCTCTCTTAAATCCTAGACTGGCAAGAACAAAAATCCAGAAGTCCAAAAGGAGGTGGAGAGGCAAAGAGATGCTCCAACCAGTTGTTCCCACCATCATCCTTTTCCCAGAAAAAAGGAGCAGGCTGGGAAAACCCTATCACTCTTTCCTTTGCAGAGGGACTGAGTGCTACCAAGCCCCTGCTGCTCCTCCCCACATTCTCTGCTGATGGGTCGCTCTTCCCTGGACTTCAAAGTCTGGCTCAGTTGCTGGCATGGATGACAGCTGAAGCTATCCTACTCATTCAGACTATGTGCAGGTCAGGAAATTTGCTAATGTGTCCAGATCAACATTATGAGGAAGCTGAAGGAAGCAGATATGGCAGCTTATATTTATGTGTTCCTTAACTCTAGTCACTGTAAGTAGGTGTAAATTGCCTACATTTTAAGAACACTTTCTTGTTATTTGACACGCCAGTGAATTTCTGGCAGTTTTCTTAAATGTGCTCATTTTGGGGAAAAAAAGAAAAAAAGAAAAAAGGCTCTTCAAGGGAACCTGCACATCAAATGCAGTTTAAAGTAGTGTTTACAAATTTATTTGGCTTTTATCATTCTTTTTATTCTCTACCACAATGTGTATATTGAGAGCAACAGCCAAATTAATTGAGCAGCATCCCTAGTAAATATAACCGTCGGTTTGATTTATTCCTCTAGATTGAAGCCGAACATCTTGTTTGCAAGTTTGAATTTGTTTCTGAAATGAGCCTATGGTTCTTAAATATTTTTCTATCTTTCTTCCCCTGTTAGCCTGCCTTCAACAGTGACACATAGGATTTTATTATTATTATTATTATTAGGCCTTACTTTACTCCACATTACATAGGAAGATCCCTGTCCAGGCCCACAGCGCTATGAAAATCCTTCTGTTTCTCATGGGTTTGTTCCTTTTTTTTTTTTTTTTTTTTTTTGTGTGTGTGTGTTTGTGATATTTTTCAGTAAATTAGCCCAAAACAATCAAATGAAATGAACATCTTATCTTCATTACAATCATCTCAGCAAGCAACAGCAAACAAAGAATGAAAAATCTCCAGAACTGTGGGGGCATCCTTCAAAACCTGACATCCAAGCTTCTCACCTTTTATAAATACAGAGAGAATGTCAGGTCCTAATGATACATTGGACACAGAAAACAGACACCAGCAGGGGAAATTTTTACCTGCATTATTCTAACAGAGCTTTTGAAAATAATTATGCCTTCTTTATGCTATTTCAATAGATCCTCACACCTACTGTAGTACAGCTGTGAGATTCCAAGTACAAAATCACTAATTAAAATGTATTCACAGCAAGGTTATTTATTGAAATGAAATAGTTGGGGTGGGAAAAGAACACTCTTGAGACTAAATTAGTTTTTCACTTATCAATAAAGCACAATGGAGACTGAGAAGAAAAAGGAAAGAAAAAGAAAGGATCTTGATTAAGAATTGTTCTACTTTACTTGCATGTTTGAAGAGTTATGGGTGAGAAAGTTGAGGTTTACTTCTGTATAGAAAAATTATGTAATGATATTTCACCTTTCCACCAGCTACCCAGTTCATACTAAAAGTCTCAAAAGGGTGGTGGGGGAAATACCAGAAGAGTGGGGGAGGAAAGACACTTGAACAAGTTGCTCAGAGAAGTAGTGGTGCTATTCAAGGCAAGGCTGGTTGGGGCTTTAATCTGATCTAGTGGTAGGTGTCCCTGTCCATGGCAGGCAGCTTGGGTGCAGATGATCTCTAAGGTCCCTTCCATCCCCAACCACTCTATGATTCTACAAAAATGGAGGGAAAGGTAGAGGGGAAAAGGTAGAAACAGTCTTGGAAAACATGAAGCTGAGGAACTGCTGCTGTCCTAGATATGAGGAGTCATGGAAAGCTGCCAGGGGGACACATCAGATGGGAAAAACATGTGCTCACGAGGGAGAAACAGGGTAAATGGGAAAGTAGAGAGAGTACACTTAGAAGTGAATTTCCTCTCAAAGATAAATATGTCCTTGGAGCTGTTGGATATGATTTCCTGTGCTGGCCCTGGTCGATATGACCCTTGGACTTTTACTTTTATTGTAGAAACTTGTCACCCAAATTGATGGATGTTTTTTTTTGTCCTTCACCCTTCTGAGTTCTTTCATATTTGTCCCTCACCCTTCACTGAGTTCTTTCATATTTGAACCAACTGTGTTAGTTCATTTTGTGGGATTATGAGTTAGACAATGAGCATTATTCAAAACAGACTGTTTAAAGCAACAATTGCAGAACAAAGCAATTCAATTTGAAATTGTGAATGCAAGCATCAGGACTCTGAGGCTTGATACAACATCTCACAAATAGGGCATCAGAACTTCTCAGACTCAAAATCATCACTTGCTACAGAAAGTCCTGGTATTTATAAAATGAACATGAACATATTAAGGCAGTATGGAAAATGCCAAGTGTTAGTAAGAGGGGTTTATTTTTACTACAAGGGTCTTCTCTGGTTTGGCATTCCTTGGGAAGCTCATTACTGGCCTTTTTACTTAGAATAGTAGGCAGGAAGGTCTGTTACTCTCCTCAACCTATAACATCATTGCCCTCAAAACAATTTACTTATAATTTTTCCTAGGAGAAAATGGGGCTAAAGTGAAAACATTTCTGTATAGGAGGACCTCTAGCGTTAACTCCAGCTAAAGACATAGCTCCAACTCAACCAGTTTTGTCATTTAAGCTCCACCAATATTTTAAAACCAGTTTAGATATAGAAGACAAGGTAGAAGGGTTCCCTAGTAGATCATAGCTCAAGCATTTAGACAAGCTGCTACCCAAACCCTCATTGCTTTTTCAGAGCACACCCAAGTGAAGGATGGGTGCAATCAGGGGATGCCAACTCAACCCAAGACTGGCTTGATGTGGTGCTTGGAGACATGGTTTAGTGGTGGGTCATCAGAAATATGGTATTAGGGTTAGGACAAGGTTGGACTCAGTGATCTTGGAGGTCTTTTACAGACTGAGCAATTCTATGATTCTGTGTTTTACAGTATGCTGCCCTTTGCATGTGTGTTTTCTGCTGTCAGCGCCTTCCATAATTACTCTCTTATACACAGGTCCCTAAAAATTACTCTGGTCATATATATAATCTCTCATACATAATTCACTAAATATTGTCCTTGCATTTACTCTTTTTATAGCTAATAAATTTTTGGTGGTCACTATGAAATTATTTTGGAGACTACAAAAGCATTTCAAATAACAAAAATATTTTTACAGTGTTACTCAATTTTGTTGAGTATGAGCAGGGAGCCACTGCTTCTACATTAGCTATCATTCTTTGCTTTTAGGTATTTTCCCAGGAACTTAAATGTTAAAAAAATGCTGGTTTCCACCTCTAAATGTCATATGAAACCAGTAATGAGCTGAAATCCCATGGATTACTTGAGAGTCTAAGGTATGGTATGTTATGTTATATTTTTGAACAATGTAGGATCCAATGTTGTTGTTCCTTATCTCCTGAGAAGTGGATAGCATATCTCTTCATCGCATTTAATGTTTTTATTATCCAAATATAAATAAACAAATGTTAACATGGAGTCTCACTCCATGTTAGCAAATCAACATACCTGAATGCAACTCTAGGTGTATATGAATAAAACTTCAGAGCAAAGGTTCTTCAGGATAACTGGAAGACTATTTTTTTTCCTCAGAATTACTTAAAAATACCTGTTGTTTGCAATGGTTAAATGCCTTGGCTACCTTAATAATTTTTTTTACACTAAAAGTTTTTGTTCTTGACCTTTCAACAGGAAAACTATTTAGTCTTCTGCATCTGTCCAGTCTCCTCAGTGCAACCAGGCTTTTGCCCAGCCACACTGTGCTATTATCCAAATGTCACCTGAAACAGCACCTGAAAAGCTGCTCATGGAGGATTTGAATCTAACACTTATGACTCCACACATCCCTTTAGCAGGTAAACAATCATTGCCAGTGATACTTTAATACCCTATTATTCTGCAAAAAGAGGTACTATACCTCTTTTATGTGTGAAGTTCAGAGGGGTTGCTTAATTCTTTTCCTAGATGCTTACATATAATTTTCTAAACTCTAAGGAATATATATTCAATCATGTGACAGTAGTAGTGGTGCGATGCTGACAGAAAAGGCTATAGGTATTCATCTGCGACTGTAATTTTCAATTTACCTTTGTTTACTGTCACATAGTAAGATATCTTTTTTACTCTCCCTTCCCTTTCCTCCCTTTTGTTTTTGTTTCTTTTTTATGGGTATTAATTTGCTTTACTGCTTAAACACTCACTGTGTGTCCAGCTATCCGCTATGCTTAATGTGAACATGTCCTTAATTGTTATTCTAGAATGTGGTTTTATAATAATGACATAGTAGGTGGAGAGGACTAAGGAAAAACAGCACCAAA
Organism: Phaethornis superciliosus; assembly: GCA_023637945.1. Taxonomy (NCBI): domain Eukaryota; kingdom Metazoa; phylum Chordata; class Aves; order Apodiformes; family Trochilidae; genus Phaethornis; species Phaethornis superciliosus. The sequence goes on from JAJQWJ010000011.1 coordinate 10,885,848, forward strand.
AGGGCATAATTATATTCAAAGGAAACAAAAGATAAAAATGAAACTTCAGTTCTCAGTTTCCATTAGCTTTTACTGTTAATTTCTGCATTAGCTCATTCACAGTGATTCTGAGTTTAAAGTTAAATTTTGTTGTCCATTGTAAATTTTGTTGCTCCATGTAAGGAGCTTTAGAACTCAGTTCAGCCAAGTAGGTCTACTTAAATGTTTAAAGTCAAGATGTGCTTAGTTGTACCTTTCATCTAGATTTTTCGTTGGGCTGTACAGTTTCACAAAAATATAATTTACATCTTAGTTTCAATCTTGTTATGTCTTTGCCTGTCCTAAATCAAAGACTTCTGACAGTATCATGTCTTACAAAAAATTAAAAAAAAAAAAATAGCTAACAAACTATTTGTAGCAATACTTCACTGTTGGAGTTGGTTTCAGAGTTTTGATATAATTGTGGTTAATGACTGTATCTGTATAAGATAGATGAAATAACTTTGCTGTTGTTGAAGAATAAATGGCATCTGCAACACAACAGAATAAAAATTACTAATGGCCTATTGTAAAATGCAAAATACAGACCTCAGACTACTGTACCAGTGTGTATGGTATATATTTGCTTTCTAAAGCCCAAAGAGCAGTGTCTGACCATAACTTATTGCCTATACAAAGTGTTCTTATTAAGGGACAAAAAGGCAAAACAAAAAATGTGGTAAAATCTGGAGCTCAGAAAACTCAAATACAGAATATTGAAAGTATTTTTAATATTCTCAGTAATAATTTTTTCTACTCATTTGCAGAATGGTACAGTAATGTACCTGAAATGCTGCTTGAATTAATTTTCTGATGTTTTTGTTTTACTTGTAACAATGAAAGATAAGAAAAATAAAATCAGATATTCTGAATAAAAGTAGAAATGTAGAAATTCTGTAGCACATGAAGAACTTTAAAAAAAAATAATCTGCATTTCTGGAAGTGTGGTTACTGGCTTTGCTCTTATCTAGAAGGAAAAGAATGTGGCAGTCTGATAGATGAAGCCTGCCTTCAGTCTCCTCCCCTCCAAGAACCAGGCAGTACTGCAAATTTACTGATGAAGATGTTACTTGTAAGGTTAACATCTATCTTTCTGTAGAAATGAAGCCCACATACTTTCTGATGTGTATCTAAGTTTTTTAAAATACTTTTCTTCACAGGCCACAGGCCTATGTCTCAGCTGTGTTTGGTTTCTGGTTTGTACAACCAGCTGTCTCCAGGAACGCACACAGAGGTTTTAGGTGCAGAGATCAAGCACAAACTAGTGCCTCTTCTGTGAGGTTCTCTGCCCATACAACCATCTTATTTTTTCCTAGAATGAGGCAGTGAGCCAGAACAGAGACTGTCAGAGACAGGACATCAGGGAATTTAACCTTCAGCTGGAATTCTAGTCCCCAGATCCTCCTGTCAATACATAGGAAAATCCTAGAACACCCTTGTATACATTTCTAAATTTCATGATGCAAGTGGCTGCCATACCAACGGTTTCTAAAACTTGTAAAACAAGGGAATATCAATTCAGCTAAAAGTAATACCAAGAAAGCACAGGATATGCCAAATTCTCATTTGGATTATAGGAATCTCTGTAACACACACACACACAAAAAAAAAAACCCACACAGAGGTAGAAGCAAAAGATCAAAGTGCCTGTGGCTTACTGGCTGTTCTGCCTAAATATAAACTTCAGTTAAATTTTTAATTTATATTTGGAACAGAAATATTCTGAGCATTTCAATAAGCAAACTCTACAGGAATCCAGGTGGTAGCTAGATTTCAATCTGGATGTGACGAAAGATGTAAATTTAGATGCCCAGAGTAGTCTGGAATGTGATTTTTCCCATAAAGGAACATATTTAATGTGGGTGCAGACAGAAACACTAATACAATTGATCCTGCCAACTTGCCACCCAACAGAAGCAAAAAAAGACTACAAGGAACAAGCCTACTACTTTGAGTCATTTGAGAGAATTAATCTTATACTTACCTAGATACAAAAGCCAAAAGGAAAATGAACAAATGTGGTTTATTTTGTCTATTTGGGTCCAAAGCTGTTGTTTAAACCTTCTTCTGTGTTTTAGAAAGAAACATTTGATTATATAGTCTCTCATTCAGAAGGATGCAGGATGTAAGAAGTTTCCCCATGTCTAACTGCAAGTGCTGGGCAACATTCACTTTAGAAGAACAGATGGGCCCTGGCTTAGAAATCATAAACAAGGTGTAATAACAGAGTTATGGTGAGATGGGAAGACTTTTCATCTAGCATTTTTCATAAAGATTAGTTTATAGTATATTCTCATTTAACAGCTTGGGTCATTTATATGTCTGCAGCATTTAAGTTTGATGACTTAACCCTTCACTTGTTTATTGGTTCTAATGCTTTACATGTTTAATTAAAAAACTTAATCTAATTTGCAAATGTAACCCAGTGACTTTTTTATCAGGATGGAGAAATAATGTCAGGTAGGTTCTTTTAGAGGCTTAAAAGTGGTCTAGTTTATCTATGGAAATAGCTAGGTGAGCCTAAAAGCAGTTGAAATACCTGCTAAATTTTACCAAATGGTCTTTTTGATTCCTGTACCAGGCAGAACTTTAACCTTACTGCCTAGACCAGTACCATACCAGCCTAACTTTCAGGAGAGGGATTTTGTTTACGCCAGGGCATGTATTCTGGTTTGAAAACCAAGACAGCAGTATTTCAGTATGAAAATCATTCTTTCTGGAGGATTTTTTGCTTGGTTGGCTGTCTACTTATCTATTTAAATCTAGGTCATGCTTATTTTGTGTATTTAATAGAAGTTAAATGGTTGTTTAATTTTGAGGGCTGACTAGTTTCATATACCCCATTCCTGGGACTGGGAAGAAAAATGTGGAAATTCAGTGGGGTTTTGGGTTTTTTTTTTTAGCTCCTTGTAACTATTTTTTATACTACGTTATTCAGTAATAACAGAATTACTTCTGTTTAGAATATAGATTAACAATCTAAGGCTGATGTGGATGATTGTATTTTGGTAGGAAATAGCTATTGCCTGATGCTCTAAAGAATAGATATCTTTATCCATACATTTTCACTACCGAGGATTATGCATGTCAGGTTTCCTGGGAAAAGATGCTACAGATAAGGCTTCTCAGATTCCTCTATTATTAGTCTTTGGTTGCTAAAAGTTTGTTAGGAAACATCTTAGCAACACAGGACAAAGAGTGAACAGTTCTATTGGTTTTAATAAATATAATATATATTATAATATATATCATCATAACCAATAGATCCAAAACTGAGCTACATGCAATTTGTAGCTTTAATACTGGGAACTTTTGTCTGTGCTTTGGAGGACATATGACTTTTTTATACATTCTTATTAGAAAAAAACCTCTATGGTCGTTGATTTTGTGCAGGCTGCAACTCATTTTAAGGGACACTTCACATGTAGTTAATGTCCCCGCATGACTAGGTGTGAAAAGGATGTGAACATAGGACAAGTTTGAACCAAGTTCAGTACTTGTTATCTTTTGCACCAAAGGGGGAGGGTGGGGTATTTGCTGGATATATTTGTGAGGTCATACAATGCTCAAAATAAACTCTCTCTACAGGATTAAATGTAAATTTTAATTGTTATGTAGCTGATATAATATCCTAATCAACATCTTATCTTGAATTTATAGAAATGTTATTATAAAAAGGCAGCTTTAACCTTCATTGATTTCAAGGACTTTGTCATTAGCCCATTTTCCAGGGTGAGGTGATTTCTAATTGCTGAGCATTCTGGTGCTTAATTTCAAGTGATAAGCCTGAAACTAAGAGGTAAATGGTCTTACTTCATTCTTAGAAGAAATTAATTTTTAGAAAATACAGAAGGTGGAGAAAAGATATTTGAAAAAAAGATCTACAGACAGTACCTATAAACAGACATTTCCCATAACAAAATATTATTTAAACAAGGCTCACCTACAGTTTACTGCTAGGCCACCAAGAAGTTTCTTCTGTGTCTTTTTTATCACAGCGCTAAAAAAATCTCCATGAAAGGAGTTAATAATTTCATCTTTTTAGCTAAGCATCTGGACACAAGGCACACTGCACTAATAGGAAGTTCATTATTTGTTGGGGTGAGATTTTTACACCCCCCGATGATTCACTTTTAAGCAGGCGTGTGGCTTATGATTTCAAAATGCAATTTCTTTATCTCCAGTTGTACTGCACTTGCTAATGTCATCTACCCACACAGTCTCACAATGAATACTTGCTTTTAGCAACAGATGCCAAATTTCTTTCCTACCCTTTTGATTGCATTCTTTTGCTAGGGTGTGTTGGTTACATTCTAAGTGGCTTATCTGCCCTGAAAAGATTAGGCAGGGGTAAAGGTACCAAAAGAAATATATTATTGGGCTGTTGGTGATGAGATGGATGAAACTTTTGAAGTAAACCTTTTGCCATAGTGAAAACATACAAGCTCTTATTTTTTCTATAGCCAACAAGACTTTTAAAGATTTATTTTTTGCAAGTTCTATTTTGTAGCACACACATAGCCAAAACTGGACTCTCTCAAAACAGGTTTTGTGTAACGTCAGTCTAATTCCCATCCTCCATTGCCATTACAAAGGCAGCCAAGTGTCATGCATTTAGCTCATACAGTACTTCTTAGCCCGAAGTATAGATTTTCATCAGTGAAAAATAAAGCTAGATGAACAACAATCAAGGCTTTTTGTTGCAGTTCAAAGCCTCTCTCTCTTTTCTTTGCCCTCTGCCCATGAGCAGCTATGTTTGAAGCAGCTGGTCAGCCTCAGCTTAAGGGGTCTTGGGGACCATTTCTGTCATTACTTTTCATTTTAACCACAAAACGGTATGAATAAATTGCAAACTTAGGGGTGCCAAACTGAGAGTAAATTCCTGATCTGAATTGATATCTCTGCAGATGTCAGCCAGTACAAAACTGCACTCTTACCCGATCCACTTCTCAAGTGCATTGTAATCAAGAGAGTAGCATTGATCTGTCTCACCTCAACATCTGCTGTGTGACATTGCAGAATGCAGAATCCATAGTGCCAGGACTCAGTAGTGGTAAAAAAGGACAGAGACACACATAGATGAAACAAATAATTCTGATCTATGTATCATAGACTCTATTGTACATGAAGTTACAGAAAAATAACACAGTCTTACAGGAAAATCCTCTGACAGTGCATCAGGCTGAATAATCTCTTTGCCCATGAGAAATATCTCCTAACAAGGGACTCTGTTTTTGTGAGACATGTTTTGTCTATATATTCAGTTGGTATCTTCTTTAACTGTTTCTTTATGAAGATGGTTTCATAGTATAATGCACTGGAATTCTATAGGTATTTTGAATTAGTGGAACAACAACAAGGAGCCTCTTCTAGTATATATAAAAGAAACTGTAATTCCAGAAACATAGTTTAGGAACTCCTAGAAGTTATACCAACATTTTATAAGCTTATAAAAATAAACCATCTGGGAAAAGTCCAGAAATATTGTAGTTGTACATATGCTTGAACTGTCTACCTGAACTGAAAACACTTTTAATTCCTTTAGTAAGGATGATAATGGACTCTCTCTGAAAAGTAAAATGCTTTGATGCATATGTATTTATCCTTTACCTCCTATTTTTGTATTCCAGGAAGAGAGAACAGAGACTGTTCTCAGTTCTTAAATACCACAAAGAGTTCTGGGGTTTTTTATTTTGGTTGGTTGGTTTGTTTGGTTTTTTTGTTTTTTTTTTTTATCTATCAAATATTTCCTGGATTTTCTATTAGTGGTGTAGGGCAAGATCAAATGCTTTGCTTAAGAGAGGGGCTGTTATTTCCTGACAGCAGAATGACTGCTGTAGCTCAAGGGGCTAGAAGAAGGATAGGTTCATTCCTCTGTCCCATGATATTCCAGGTGTCTATATAGGATTCTGTAGTTCATTACAGAAAAAAACCCTAAACAAAAAAATACCACCATGAAATCTAAATGTCGCCAGTCCTATATGTTTAAAAAATAACTTGTCTAGCAAAATATGTAATGCTAACAGTGTTCTGGTAAGAGTCTTCCACAGATGTCTGGCCTATGCCAACATGGAATAAGAATGCTTGCAGTGGATGGTTGTGTGAGCTGTCCCTTTAGCTCACATGTTGACAGCAGACTGTTTTTGTTGCTGCAAATCAAGGAGGTGATTCCTTCTGAGCCTGATACAGGTATGCACACAACCAGCAGCTGCCCTCTGTACTCAACTACTCAACTTAGACACGTTTTTACATGCTGTACTCTTTGCATAAATGCACTTAATAATACAGAAATGTAGACCTCTTGTTACGGTCCAGGGTAACATTACATTTCTTTTTTTTTTTTTTTGTTTGGATCCACGAAACAAAGTCTAACTGCAGAAGGGTCAGGTGCAAGCAGACTTTATTTGACAATTGACACAAGCCAAAATTATGGAACCAGGCAAAAGAGGGAGACAGGAAAAGGAAAAGATAGATAGAGAGAAACAGGAGAAAATGGGAGAGAAAAGGGTAAGAAAGTGGGAAGAAAGAATGAGAGAGAGAGAGAGAAAGTCACCACCAGGGGCCCAGCTGTTCAGTGAGTTTCTTCAGGATCCTGATCCTGTACAGGGTCTGATGTGAGATGGGGGGGTGAGGTGTCCAGCACACAGGTCTTATCTCTTCCCAAGCACCACTCCCCACTCTGTTCCAGCCCAGGTGCACCAGCATCAGTACAATCAAGGTGGCTTCCTCCACTCTAGCCAGGGTAATCATGTCTGGATGGCTGCCTGTCCCAGGCATCCCAGCATTGAAGGCTCGCCCTCAGCTCAGCTCTGGCCAGGCTAGGTATATCAGCATCTTCCTCCACCCTAGCCAGGGCTACTCACTTTAAAATTGTCCTTTTGGGACAAATTCCAATCAGTGAGATCAGTGGATCCCTTGCAGCAGGCGAAACCCTTTCCTACATCAGGGCCAGGCTCAGTATAAAAGAGTGGGGAGCATGTGTGCATCAGCAGAATCTTGAGCATAACTTGGATTTGCTATTAATCATTCATCTTTGCATTGAATCTTAAAAAGCAGTTGGACTCTACAATGCCTTGTGTTAGTCATGAGCCTTTGCATTAGCATTCAGAGCTCATCCAGTTTGTCTACGCTTTCTAGACAGTGCAAGGTTACAGTGAAGATGTGCGTGTGCTATGTATCTCAGAGAGATGGGAGCATGAGCCAGGTGCTGTAGTAACATGGATTTTGGCTGACTGTCTAAAGGAATTCAACACTGCCAACAGACCAAAATCCCCTGGAGGAAAACTGTCTCCCACACAATTACTGAGAGCTACCCAAAGTACAGGAGATGCTGAATTTAGTAATGTTGAAGCTATACCTCAAATAAGTGTCCTCTTCCACCGGTGATCCTGGAGGTCATCTTCAGAAGTCTGAGATGATTCCACTCATTTCTTTGTAAAGCATAGCTGCCTAAGGAAGAGGACACTTTAGGGAACCATTCCTCTCCTACTCACCTCTTCACAGTATCTCAATAAGTAAATCACTCAGGCACAAAAAACCAGAATAATTTTAATTTTTTGCTTTAGGTTTTTAAAATATTCATTGTTCTCTACACTTTGAACACAAGTGTCTTTGGTCATCATTGCGAAAATTACTAAAAAATACCCTCCCCTACAAGTTTTATGTCAAAATAAGTGGACCAGAGGGACACTGTAGGCAAAGTAACATTTAGTGGTTCTGGAAGAATTAGGGATGGATTGCACAGTAGTTGGATGAGAAGTCTCTATATTGGTTCTGTTGTAATAAGGAGACTTAGATTCAGTAGCACATGCATTCTTTTAAATAAAAAAATGTTACTTCTGTAAATGTGTTTACTCTGTCTCCATAGGTACAGGAAGCAAGTTCTATATATGTATTTCTATATAAATATTCCAGATATGATGAACACAATTCCTATATATAAAAATTTCAACATGCACATATCAGCATGCACAAACACATGCAGACAGATAGTAAAGTGCTTCAGAATGTTCTAAAATAAGAGGCTGCTATGGTCTGAAGTAACATTAAAATTTATTTTTGTTTTGGATCCACGAAACAAAGTCCAACCGCAAAAGGGACGGGTGCAAGCACACTTTATTTGACAATTGACACAGGCAAAAATATGGAGCCAGGCAGAAGAGGGAGACAGGAAAAGGAAAAGATATAAAAGGGGAGAGAGAAGCGAGAGAAAATGGGAGAGAAAAGGGTAAGAAAGTGGAAGAAAGAAAGAGAGAGAGAGAGAGAGAGAGTCACCACCAGGGGCCCAGCTGTCCAGCGAGTTTCTTCAGGATGGCGCTGAGCCTGGACAGGGCCTGATGCAGAATGGCAGTGGGTCAGGAGACGATGAAACAGCCACAGCATGGACAGCCATATATATACCCCTGAGTTCCTTTTGTTCAGCTGTCAGTCAGCTGCCACAGAAGCCAGGGTCATTGGCATCAGAGCCATTGCAGACAGGCTTGTCTGGAGGGGTGGGGGGAGGGGCTTCATTCTGAAAGGTGTCCAACAGGTTTTATCTCCTTCCAGGCACCAGTCCCCACTTTGTTCCAGCCCCCTTACCCAGGTACATCACAATCAAGGTGGCTTCCTCCAACCTGACCAGGGTAATTGTGCCTGGATGGATGTCCCAGCATTGAAGGACCTCAGAAAAGGGGAGTAGTCTTCACGCAGCTGTTAGTTCTTAGTTCTTATCTCTTTCCGTGTGTCACCCCCTGCTCAGCTCTGGCCAGTTCAGGTGCTCCACCCTAGCCAGGGCTATTCGCTTTAAAATTGCTCTTTTGAGACCATTTAAAATCAGTGAGATCAGACTCTCACATCACCCTGTCTCAAAGACAATTTTAAAGAATCACTGGGTAGTGGTTACAGAGGACTAAAAAGGAAAACAGAACAGGAAAGGGAAGGTGAGAGAGAAGGTTTGAAGAAATAGAAGTGGAAAGAAAATTAATCTTATAGTGCCAACAATTTGACATGATCTGATTATAACAATCAAACACAATTTAAAATCACCCCATGAATAAATTTTACAATATAACAGCACTGAATACAACAATACAATAGTAGTAACAAAAATCCTTCATTGACGAATCACTTGGGTACAGGGTAAGTTGTGGCCTCCACTATAGCTAAATTAGATGTACTTTAGTTTGCCATTAATTTTGTCATAAATTTGGGGCTTTTTTTTTTTTTTTTTTTGGTCATCTCATGTGCATACAGCCAGTCAAGCACCCAGGGCTGAAATCTTAGAATTATGAATATTGTTCAGGCTTGTGTGTGTATTTGCACACAGCTAGAACCTTTTGCTTTTGCACTGTCCTTACATCGTGGGGACCATGGCTCAGGGCCCACTATCGGCATGAAGGATGTCAATAGGATCCTCTTTATTGTGTAAGGGAGTATAACCAGTCAGTTGAACCATGTGCAGGTTGACAATTCCCATTATGGCTGATTTGATACATGATGCTATACCCATCATGATTATGATTGCAATAAACATCAACCCAGATTGTAGCAAGCTCTAGATCCAACCAGTTGCACTGAGGCCAAACCAGCCAAATATTTTTGCCAGTTACAATTTATTGACTATAGGATCTCACGTGTGCCCCTTGCTAGTTGGCTCATCTTCTCTAGTTGTATGTTGAGTTCCATTGTGACATTAGGGATATAAATGCAACAATCAATATGAGAGAGGTTCAGTGTTACGATCCGAGTTATTATTTTATATTTTGATTGTGAGGAAAAATCAGCCACTACTCATAGACATTGCATGAATTTACAAAAATAACAGGCTTTATGATTTAAGCAAATGACAAAGATTTATTTTAGGAAAAAGAGACAATAACGCCACCTTTAAAAGAAAAAACAAGTTTGCAAGAGGAGAGAATTTACACAAATTAGTCACTTTGGGCAGAGGGTTGTTAAGTAATAAAAAGAAAAACAAGAGATCAATTAAGTTTTATCACCGTCCGCCGGCCCTGGCCTCTGGCTGGAGGGAGGATGCGTAGGACCCGCAGTTCCTGCTTGGTGCTGTTCTGCTGGTGCTGTCCCGTAGCTGAAGCCGAAGTGGTGAGAGAGAAGGGGGAGGAGAGAGAGCCCACATCTTCTCCTTTTCTCTTGGAGTTTTTATACAGAAAAAGGAGTTCTGTCTTTCATAAATCACTGGCACACAGACTTGCTAAAGATGATGCACAGATTTTGCCATCCCAAGAACTTCTCTTTTAATTATTGTGATCTTTCAGTCCTTGTTACTCTGCTAAATTTATTGTCTTTGTCTTGAGCATGTACCAGGAGGTGACCTGATTAGCGGTCTTATCTTTAGGTGCCTGTCAGGCATGATACAAAACAGAAGCTAGTTAAGTTTGGGGTAAAAATCTGTTATTGAGAATATGTTTTGTATATTTTTAAAAGAGCAGAAAAAAATACTGATTCGAGAGACATATTTCATATTTTCAGAGTGTTTATGTCATCCAGGTAGCCACAAAGACCATTTTTGTGTAATAACATGAGATCAAGTGCCATGTGGTTCTGGAAGGCTATTTTTGAGGTAGACTGTAAATTTTGATTAGGCAACACTGTACTCACTTCAGTAGCACTAGCTAATTTTTCCACTTGAAAGGCTAATTTACTTAACCCTAATCGTGTTCGTGTGGTGGCACTCCCAAAACACCAGAACCCTTCTATTCCCCAGGCTATACAGGCCTCTGGGTCTTGCCACCCTTCCACTGTTCCATCCAGGGTCATCCTTCCCCTCTTTATATGAGTTATCCAATGGGGCTGAATAGCAGTTTGCTTCCATAAGGGACAAAGTGTTGGGAGGCCTAATGTACATTGGAGATTGGGTAACTCAGCCCATAAGGAGGTATACATATTCCCATCATTACAGGCCCAGATCAAACCAGTCAGAGCATCACCGGATGCAACGTGGCAGTCATTGTGAGGTGTGAACTTTTCGCTCATGGTCATGCAGATTCCTATGGTTTCAGCACAAACAGCCCATTTTTAAAGTGATATAAACTGGCCAATAATATTTCACCCAATTGTGCTGTTCCCAGTTTGAACAATTTATTACCCTTTGGCAAGACCAAATTAATGACTGGTTTGATACAGTGCCAAAAGAAAGACCAGACCCAAATGGTGTAAAATCTTGAGCATCTGGCCCAAACCAGGCACAATTATGAGAAGAGGCATTTTTAGGGGGGCAATCTTGTCCTCCGTCCCGTTGTATACACCAGGTTGTATTAATAGGTTGTTCATATTGCATGTTGTTAATGTATTGCTGGTAAAAACCTTGTGTCCTAATATGACTTGTTCAATGCTCATATTTTTAAGCCATGCCTGTAATTTTCCACTGTGATTAAACTAGGTGGCCACTTAACCACAAAATAGCATAGTGTTAGTGCTCTGCACTATTTATTAGCAAAACATGCATATGCACGTTTAGCTGTAAGTGCCGAAGTACTTAATTTATTCTTGTAATGTGCAACCAAGAGTTTGACCAGAGCTAAAATATTGAACTCAGACTCTAATTTTGATTAGTGGCATTTACTTGCTGAGGCAGAGACATTTCATATTATATGATCTACATTATAACTGCATTTGACTTAAAGGTAGGATCTTTTTTTCTTCTGTAAAAAAATGTAAATCTGGTAAGAACTGATTATATTTGTTGTTTTAATGAAGTAAGATAGTGGATTTCTGACTAATGCATTGGGAAGTATTTATATAATTGAGAGTCCTGCCATCATAAATCACTTTGTGGTGAATGCAACTATTTTTTTTATTGGAGGTTACTAGAATTAGCAGCAAAATCAGTTCAAACCAAATCAAATCACAGAGCTGCTATGTACACGAGAAGACTGCAAAGGAATTAATACACTTATATATTTGCTCACCATGCATGTCTATATTAAATATTAACGGTTTGTGTGAAAATGAAGATGTCTTGCATTGCAGCCAGTTAATACGCTGTTATGCCAGGCAGTCCAGGCATAGTCCAGGCTCAGTAGAGACTGGCTAGACTTTACATTTTAAAAAGCAAAATATGTCCTTTTGGCTAATGAATACATTGATAATGTTTTCTTCTATAGAGACCGGGATACAGTTTTGAAAGTCTGAATAATTTTTTGCACAGTTAAATTACTTCTTTGAGCAAGAAAAGTTCAGTTCTGAACTTTCAGATATTTTTTTCTTGATGTCTACATTTATATCCATGGAGCGCAATTGCTGCAGTGAGTGTTGTTAAAGCCATTTCTGCTTCTCCTATAGCTCAGGTTCAGAGTCTACTGTCTCATAATTATGTTTAATGAGCAAATTCTAAAATACAAGAATATTTTCCTTTTTTTTTGTTTTGAAAAAACCTGGCATAAGTATACATTGCTCAGAGAGAGAATGATGGATTTTAAAGTTCTTTTTTTTCAGTAAAACCTGCACCACTTCTCTGAGGCTGAAAATTCCTATGTAGTTATGAAGTAAAACCTTAACAAGTCTGTTTCTTCTGATATCTTTTTCCTTAGAAATAAATGATGAAAATAAGTGGACCTATATTATTCAATTTATCCGAGGAAAAGGATCATGCATGTTTGCCTTTCTTCCCTCTGTTATCTTCTTTTAGGTCATAGTAATTGATGCAAAATGCCAAATAAGTTGGGTTTTTTAAAGATTCTTTTCCTAGTTTTAAATTATTTGAAGTTTTTTGTGTCCACTTGGACACAGGACTCAGAAGAGATGATCCCATTAGAAAAGTAGCAAGACCTGTGAGACTATTTTATATCCTTCAGGATCTTATGGTTAGTTTAGAGATCAAAGTACTGGTGAACAATGGAGGACATAGGACACAGCATAGGAAACCACTGAGCAAAAAACATAAATAAAAAAGTTAAAAGCACTGTCTCTTCAATGGTAGAAATATCACTTAGTGGGATACTCTAATGCAGAAGACTTTCTCCAATATTTATGAGCATCTGGTATGCAGAGGATGCCCCTAGATTCCTAGATGTGTATAAGGGAGTCAGTTTATGCTGTGCATCCTATTTATCATCTTGACAGAGTTTATCAGTGTTAAGGGTGAAAAATCTATCTCAGTTTTGTAAGGTTCAAAAACTGTGGCTGCATTATCCATATTGGCCAACACTGGAATGAAATCAACCCCCTGACCATTTCTCTACTGTTTTTCATAAACTTGTTGAAAATTAAGTTAAAGGGGTATTGTTACAAAGGCTACAAGCTGAAGGTGACATAATATATGAGTCACTATTTCACTGAAAGAAACCTGAGGAAAAAGCCAACCTTATCAAGCTGCTTCATACTAGATCTTCAGTGTCTTCTGGAACTTACAAGTGGGTTGTGGCTCTGTAGTGCCACAGACTTATTGCTTGGCGTATTTCTCCTGGAGAAAAGTCAAGGGCTTCCAGCATGTATATTGTCAGAATTTAATTGCTAGTTCATATATCAGTAATATAGTAGGCCTTCTGAATGATATACTTGCTTAACAAAAAGGGCTCTGAGCAGGTATCATTCTAAAGTGCTCTGTTCAAAGTATAAACTATATTAAATAGCAGGAATAATTATATTGTCAAATGTATTAACAGTCAGTCAGTTCCTGGCCATAGAACTACAGGATGTATTTAACAAGTCAGTGATATAAATTTAAGAGCACAAACTCCAGTCAAATGGACTAAATTTAAGTCTTCTCCCAGGTTCTACCATTATACAAATGCAATTAAACAACATAGTAGTCACTTGGGTAATTAAATAAGGCAAGAACTCAGCCCACTGTTTTCTTACTCTTATTTATGAGTTAAGCTTCAAATCATGTTCGAGAGTTCCACTTGGCCCTAAGCCTGAAATGCCACTTACAAAATAGGACCACTTTTCTTGGGGCTGTGGCCCCTTGAGAATGGGAATAAAATAAAATGTGAAGAAGACATGTAACACTAGATTAAAGAAATTGTAACCCTATTCCTGAGACCTATACATTTGCATGAATTAAAAAAAAAAAAATCTCTTTTGTGTGTGCTAGATCCTGCCTTACATTTCATGTCACAGGAAATACATACTTCCAATTATTAATACCATAAATAATTTGAGTCAAAATAGATCAGGCTAATTTTCAAATTTCTGAAGTATTCAGTAATGATGTAAATAAACTCTTCCTTTTGAAAGCTAAAAATGTATTATATAATTAAATATTATGAATTACAAATGTATATATTTATATACTTTTATATATAGATTTAAATTACACATTTGTATGTGACAAATTATAGATTATACATTATATAATGCGACACCTAAATAAGGTTTCAACACCAACATATGATAAATGTAGATTTATTTCACCTTAAACAATTACAATGATGTACCTTTTCCTCCAATTATTATTAATCCCTAAATTCCTGCTTTGCCTGCAAATTATGATGTTGCAAAGGTCAAAAGAAAACTGTACTTAGAAATATGCTGTTAAAAATACTATGGCAGAGAAATAAGCAAGAGGCCTACTGGGAGGTGACTAATTGAGTGTTTCCTTGCATATATGAATACCCAGTGCAGTGCAGGCTGAAATGTAACTGTTGTACATCATACCAACAAAAAGCTACTTCATAATGCTAGAATTAACTTGATTTAGGTGAAACATTCATAACTTGCAATCTTCTTTTTCATGTTTGTTGGAAAAGCCGTGCCTGATGTTTTCTGCTCCACCACATTAAATTTAATGTAACTGAACTTGATTCTGCAAAGCGGGTAGGCAGTATTTCCTGTTTTAAATTTACCTCTAACAGAGAGGATACTCAGGCTCAGCCAATATAATTTATGATATGATGCACTGCTCACGGTAGTGAATTTATTCTTAATCTCATAAGCTCTATCTCCAAAGAAGCGGGATGGTCCTTCTTTTGAAAACAGATCTTAAATATGTTCATTAAAACTATGCAAGTAATTGTTGTGAAAAGCATTGATTGAAAGTTTGGTAAATCTTCCTTTCAAATCTGGGTCTAATTTTTCTCACTTTGACATAACACAGTTATCTTAGGTTTATATTGTCCTATTTTATCCTGCTTAGTCTATTACCAATTTTTGGGATGAAATACATAGAAACAGGTGATAATTCTGCTTTTCCTCAGTGTGCAAAGCATTGCAATATAGGGAGCACAAAACATGCCAAATTTTGAAGGATGCAAAACACTATTAGATCCTGAAATCGTTCTCTGTTAAAGGTCTGTCTTTCTGCTCCATGAAGACTCTTCATTTTTCTCAGACTGGGTTATAAATACTTTTGCAATCAGTTACCCCTTACCAGACTAGAATTAGAGATGACTGTTATTTCCATGTTATATGGCTAAGGCTAGAGGTAGTAAGGTTCAAAATATTTTCTTAATGATGACATTATGACATAAAAATCTAGGAAATACCATTTTAAATGTATAGCTGGAATCTAATAAATCAGAAAAAGTTTCAATGGTGATATTTCCTATGATATAAAAGATTAAGATCTCAGAGACTCAGCCAGTGTCACAATGCGCACCACCAGATATTTCACAAAGAAAGAATGCTTGGGAAAAAAATTGTATTCTAGGCAGGACAAATTCATAAATAATGTAGATAAAAGGGAAGTTACAGAAAAAAAAAGCCATTGTCATCACTGAAGGGAAACTGTGAGCTGGCACAGCACATTTTTCTCTCATACCTATTCCTTCAGCTTAGGATGCCAGGCCATGACAAATTCTAGCCTGAAGATTGGTATCACCAACAACAGCAAGCTGGAAAGTCATGGTGTGCAGAAGCTGGGTATCAGCAAGGAGTTAGGACAAAGTTTTAGGTGTGATAGAAAACTTGTCTACAAAAAAATTTACTGTGACCTTGAAAATGTTTCTAGAATAAAATATTTCAGAGATAGGTAGCAGTGAAAATGTTAGAATAAAAAAAAATTAAAATCTACCTGTCCCATGGGAGAAAATGTACTTATATATAATCTTCATAAAATAAACCAATCTGAATATCTCAGAAAGGAGATAGGGAATTATGAGAATAACTTCAGTAAATTCTGATTCTGCATTTCAGAAAAAGAAGCATGTTAAAAGTTGGGTATACATAGCCAAGATTGTGTAGAATAAAACCAGTCACTGGCAAACAGGTACAGACCTTTCCTTCTGATATCAGAAAGTGAGAGATCCAATAATCAGTTCCCTCAGGTTAGCCAGCACCCCTATCATTGCTATTGTTTCTTTTTTTGTTGTTTTGTTTTTTTTTTTTTTTTTCTCAATAATTGTTCTCCTTTCCAAAGTAACTCTCATAAACTTTTGACCTATCCCCGTATTTTTTTAGTATGCCATTGTCCTTCTTAGTTTTGTAACACTTTTTTGTAACACTTCCCCTCTACTCTGCTCTTGTGAGACCCCACCTAGAGTACTGCATCCAGTTCTGGAGCCCCTGTTACAAGAAAGACATGGACATGCTGTAGAGTATCCAGAGAAGGGCCCCGAGGATGCTCAGAGGACTGGAGCACCTCTCCTATCAAGGCAGACTGAGAGAGTTGGGGTTGTTCAGTCTGGAGAGGAGAAGGTTCCAAGTTCTTATTGTAGCATTTCAGTATCTGATGGGGGCTACAAGAAAGCTGGGGAGGGAGTTTTTAGGATGTCAGGTAGTGATAGGACATGGGGGAATGGATTCAAACCAGAGGAGAGATTCAGATTGGAAGTTAGGAAGTTCTTCATCATGAGGGTGGTGAAACACTGGAACAGGTTGTGCAGAGAAGTGGTGGAAGCCCCATCCCTGGAAGTTTTAAGGCCAGGCTGGACAGAGCTCTGAGAAAATGATCTAGTGGGAGGTGTCCCTGCCCATGGCAGGGGGATTGAAACTAGATAACCTTAAAGGTCCCTTCCAACCCTGAAAATTCTACGATCCTACTTCTTAACAGTAAGTGGGCTGCACTGCTGTATATTTAAAATTAATCAGAGGACTGGAGCACCTCTGCTATGAAGAGCAGGCTGAAGAGAGACCTTAGAGGGGAGATTCATCTTAGATTAGGAGAAATTCTTCACTATGAGGGTGGAGAGACACTGGCTCAGGTTGCCCAGGGAAGCTGTGGTTGCCCCATCCCTGAAAGTGTTCAAGGTCAGGTTGGATGGGGCTTGGAGAAACTTGGTCCAGTGGGAGCTTGTCCCTTCTCATGGCAAGGGGGTTGGAACTGGATGATATTTATGGTCCTTTTAAACCAAAACATTCTATGAAATTGCTGCAGTTTTACCTTTCCGGTTTCCAAAGATTTTGCCTATTTTAATACCTGTAGCACAACTCCCTGCTGATCAAAGCAGCTCTGAGGCCAGCACAGTCAAGGCCAGAAAGGTTCTGAGGGAGAGAAGGCTCCGAGGAGTGGAGAGGAGCAAAGAGTGTGTCTGAAGCCCCAGTACAGAAGCCGAGGGGACACAGGAAGGAGCGGGAGTGATGGTGGGAGATTCAGAAGGGACGGAACTGATGCTGGCCCTCTGTGGCCGAGGCTTCAGCCCTCTGCTTTCCAGTTAACACATATTTTTGTATATCTCCCACTAATGGGGCAGCCTTCTGTCTTTTTTCCCCAAAACAGCTGTGGTCCCTCAATCACAATCGCAGTATACATGCAAAATATGTTTGAAGAAGGTGACTGAAAGGGCTTAATATATGTATATATCTACAGTACTTTTTAACATCCTGGTATATTTGCACAAGTTGGGTTTTGCATCTTCAGCTTTAACACTGGAATGCTTGGGCTGCTGTGAAGGTAAGAGTTGAAATGTTTATGAACACCAGGCCTTTTAGATGAACGCTCCCAGAAAGCAGCCCCATACATTCACATGCTGAGCTTCCCTGGTGGGGGGGCTCAGGCCTACTGCAAGTATTACCTGGTCCTGGTTTATTTATTAATGTCACCTTGGTTTCTACTTTGTAAACTTGCACAGTTATATTGATGTATTTTCTTGGACTTTCACACCTACCCAAACAAAGAAAAAAATCCTTGAGCAAGTATAAGGTTCATGATATTAAGTAATGACCTTTTAGTGAGAAGATATTAGAAGTAATGTTTTACATTTTAAATTTTTGATTATTCTTAAACAGCTTGGGCTGTCTTGGCTAATTTGCATCTAATTTCTAAATTTTTCTGTATAATTTTTCTGCATGTTTGTTTTGCCAGCAGAAAACCACCAGATTGCATCTGTTTCAACTAAGTAACATAGTCTCTACTTTTTGCCTGTCTCTTAGGCACATATTTATCTTTAATTATGGTCAATATTTGTAAGTTATTTACAGGCGGATCTGTGTTTTCTGTAAGCTGGCATATAAATATTTGGTTAAGAATATTTTTTTCTTTCATATTACTTCAGGCCATTATGCTGAAATTAGGTCAATTCCGTAGCTATACAAGCAAAGAGGAAAAAAGGAAATGAAAACTAGCCTCTGTAATCATCGATAAAATGAGATTTTGATATTTATGGTGCTGAAGTGATAATGTTTTGTATTATGTCTGTAAAAATACTTTTTCTTTTTCCCAAGAAAAGTGATATTACAATATTTATAATGCAAAGTAATTATTGTGAGCTGAGTCACTGAAATGCATACTCTGGGTTGGGAAGGAATTAATGCAAAAACTCACAGTGAGCTTTTAAAGCTTTTAGTTTAAGAAACTTCCTATTATGTCAACAAACCACTGTCTTGACAGTTGAAGTGTTTGGACCCTGAGTTTTGTAATGCCACTTCACATCCTTATAAAGGCTTATTACCTTCTTTGTAGATACATGTTAGTGAATTTTCAAGTCAGACTTGTAAATCAATTCAAAAGATTTTGAGGAGGACCCTTTCATATCTGAGCTGCTTGGGCTCACAGCCTCTCAAATTTAATGGGACTCATTACAAACAGCTTGGTTTCCCCATGGTCAGGTTCTATTAAAAATCCTGCTTTGTGTTCAGTCTCAGATCTCTGCACAGTTGGGATCAGGCCTTGGGGTTGATATAGTAAAATTAATCTTTATCTAAAGAAAGCATGTTTCTTCCTGCCTCTCTTGGATACAATTCTGAGGGTCAGTACTGAATTAACTGAACCTATTTCAGATGGTGATAAGTGTTCCACATCCCTTCCTTGGAAAGCTGATATAAGAAACTTTTCTGTCTCCTTCTGACCCCTTCCTTTTTCACTCCTGGTGAGAGGAGAGAGTTCAAGGGAAATTCAGCAGTCTATTTTTCTCAGGAAAGGAAATACTCTATTGATGGGAGCTAACAGCTCTTTGACCAAATTGCCTAAACAATACCCATTACAGAGAAAGTCATATCATATGACTTGGATTGTTTCTCAACTTAAATGAAGTTTAACCGAAGGAATTTTCCTTAATTGTACCTGTGGAATGGAATATGACAATTGTTTCTATTGTCAGCTGGTGAGTTTAGCTAGAAACTCATGCGTCAGTGGGTGTCAGTGGCTTAATATAAAAAATAAATGCACACAACATCATACAGTATGTCTGTCATGAGTGCACTCCTGTGACATGCAGCCTAGAAGCTATTGTAACTGAAAATTTAATGTCCATTATAATGTAGAAGACTTGCTTTCAGTTAAACTAGGTATAGCACTTAGTGAAAAGTTTAAAGGAGAACAATTTCCTTTGACTTTTCTGCAGATCCGTGTGGACTACTTTGCAGTCCTACTAGTAGAATATTATATGTTTTCTAGAATCTTCCAAGCATGTTTGCTGCACATTTCTTTCAGTTGCTTCATCTTTAGGAAGCAAATTCTGTTTAATGTGGGGTCATTTTCTGTTTATTCAACCTTAGCTGTTTTAGAAAGTGTTTTGCTATGTGTTCCTTATTTAAAGTTCGTCCAGCAAATATTTTTTTGTAATTTGAAAATAACAGCAAATAATAAGGTGAAAAATGAAATATGTTACATATTGCAAAATGGCACAGTGTATTTTGTGGATAGTAGTCTTGTGGCAGTACCTTTGCTAAATGACCTAGTAACTAAGATGCTGGTTCTGTAAATACTGCTTGTATGATGCTGTACAATGTGCTTCTAGAAGAGGCAGAACTAAGCCTTGCATGCCACGCTGTCAGGCAGAAGGTATTTTTTCATTGCTGGCATGTATCCTTCTTCACTTTGACCAGCTTTAGAGACCCTAGCTGCAGAGCAGAGATGGGTAAAGCAAGCAGAGCTTCAGGTATCCTTGGTGGTTTATAATTATATTTTAATGCTGAAGGACTGTGTGGTGCAGCTCTGGCACCTCTCATCCTTTTGTCCACTTCAGAGCTGAAGGAATCATTGGTCAACTGTCCCGGGAAGGAAACCCTTCTGGAAGGGAATCATGGGCCTCTCTTTCTCACCATTTATCTGATGCAGAATACCTGGGAGGAAAATATTTAAGACTAACCAGTCTGATTAAATAGATGACATCCTTTTCCCCATGCTTGCAACAAAAAAAGATAACTTAAGAGATCATTCTAATGTGTACTCTTGATGTAATTTGGATTGTTAACTATAAACTGGATGCCTCCAGATAATTGAATCTAAAGAAAGGCTGGAGAAACACTATTCTTAGCATGCTAACCTAAACTATGTATGTTATAGCCACTGGATCTTGAACACCATATCTCTTCTTTAATTTTTATCTACAGAACTATTCTCACTTACTGTAGTTGTAGTCAGAGTGCACAGCAGGAGTAATTCTGGTCATCTTTTACTCAACAGGATAGCAGCTAACTCTGGTAGTGCTGGCTTTCAAGTGAGGTCACCTGCCAGCTCCTGCAGGCAGGCCTTTATCCAATGAAGATATGGGCCTGCTTCAATTTTAAAGTTTATTAGCAGGTAGGTAAGAGGTAACATAGTCTCCAATAATGCTGGCTGCACTAAGTTATGTGTGAAAGCTTTTTCAGGCACAAATGTATAGTCCTAGCAAGAGTTCCTAAAGGAAACTGCAAGCCTATACTGTATGCAAAGGATTTTTTTAAATCGTCAAAGAAGGAAAAAAAAAATTTGGGTTTAGTCTTCTTTCTGTAAACTTTCCTCTCTTGCTATTTTTATTAGACATCTCATAAATGTATGCTGAAAATGAGAAATCTAGCACTTAGTTTGTTATTTAATATTAAATAACGTTTTTTTCTGCTATTCTACTGTTCTAATGAAATTCTTCAGGTGTTGTTCACTTGGTTGCTCTGAGAACCTAATGAAAATTAGAAATCTTAGATAATTAATGCAAGGGAGTACTGCAGAAGAGCCTGTTTTTCACAAAGCTAGTGTCTGTTTCAGAGAGTATCTGTGGAAACATTCAAAAACTACTAGAGCAAGAATACTTCTACACATGCTTAGCAGAAGTCCAACCAAGAAAACAGTGTTGCTGGCTGTTTGGCTGCTCATCTACATCTCAACTTCCTTACATCTGAGGACCCTTAATTTCAGCAGTTTTTCTATACATTATCCCAGGTGCCAAATGAAGTATGTTACCTGTCCAAAGTTAATGCAGCTCTGCTTGATGATGCTGATCATATACATTTTTTTTCTTTAAGACACACCGTGTTTTCCCTAGAGAACAAATTGCAAATAATGTTGATCAGCCTTAAGATGTATGTCCAGCACACATGAATTTTTAAAAAAACTTTAGTGCTTTGGGAAATTGATGAAAGTAGACTTAAAGTTTCTAATCAAACAACAATAACAAAAAACCCCTCATTTGGCTTTTCCGAATTTAGATGAATTGTAGACATGAAAACTAGTTCAATCTGTAGTGACCTTTACTGTACACCATCAAACTCCAGTCCCTTGTATATGGAAATCTGATGATAGCTGAATAAAAAAGTGATTTTAGACTTTGGATAAAACAAAGTCTTCTAGAGCAGAGGAAAAAAAGAAGGAAAGTCAAGAGAAAGATTATATTTTTCTTCAAAATGACAGTCTGTTCTAGCTGAAACTGCCAGCTGAAATACTGGCCTGATGCATTTGTCAAATATGGACTACTACACTCCAGAATGTTAACTTCTGTAAAACTATCACCAGCCACAAACTCTCAGGAGTGCCAGTCAGTATTATCTACAGATAGCAATGAGTGCTCCAGCTAAAACACTGGTGCTTCCCTTGTTGTGTGCAGGGATGATAAATGAAATGTTTCTCTTACTGAGAACAGCACCCTACAAGGGGATAGGGAAGAGGTAGAAATAGGCAAACTACTTGGCAGCCCCAAATTTGTCGTGATCAAATAAAAGTATCAGGTTTGGCTTTTGATTGCTTTCTTTTATTACTGTCTTGCCTGTAAAGTTTGTGATGGTTTTGTTATTGATGTTACACATCAGCATAGCATTTAGTATGAGATGAAACTAGGAACACAGGATTAACCTGATCCCTTGCACAAGACTGAGAAACTGATACAGATTCAGTCTGCAGTGTCTGTTTCATGGCATGTATTCAAATTTAGGAGTATATCATATTTTTCTATGTAAATTTTAGAAGATCAGAAAAGCTGGGTACTGTCTTTCTGCAGGAAATAAGTGACATCCTTTAAACATATGGCTAAAGACTCAATCATGACCATTTGTTAGAAGCACCTGAACCATTTTCTATTTTTTGGAAATTACCCTACTTCTGCTTCACAAATGCTCACTCACCAGGCTTTAAGCATCTGAGTTTGAATTCAGATTTTTTTATCACACTCTAAGATTTCTTTGGGGGACATTCCCTAAATTAAATAAAAATCAGTCTGCTGTAGAAACATGTTTCTTCTAATGATAAAGCTGGGGAGGGTAGGTAGCATCATAGACGATTTTTTTTCATGGTAATATTCTGAAAAGTGATTTTTGCTCACTAAAAGCTAACGGGTTTTTTTTAATAATCTGAAAAGCATTTCAATGTTTCTTTGTGCTTAGCTTAGCAGAAAAAACACTGAGTAGTGAATCAGCTTTGATTACAATTTAACCTACAGAATTCTTAATAAAGTAATATTCAGGGCAAAAAGAATTCTGTTAAATTGTACAAAACCTTCCACACCTAAGGAATGTGCAGGAATCTCCCGTAATCTCAGAGTCTAAATTAAAGGAGAACCCAGACAATGTGAAATAGTCCACAACTGGAATGGTAGCAGTACACAAGCAAATAGTTTATAAATATGGTATATCAAAGGACTGAAGGATGAACAAGAATGAAAAGTGAAACACTTCAAACTTGGAGAGCCATTTTTTCAGAAATGTATTTGACTCACTGAATATGTTCCTCCACCAGTGCAGAGCTAGTAAGGATCTTTAGGCAAAAACTTATGGCAAATATGCCTACAGCATTCCTGAATATGGTGAAAATGGAGTCTATAAAATATTAAATCTCTTAAAACAATCATTTCCTTGTATTTAGATAGCATTTAGTTTTTAATAAACTAACACACTTACAAAACTATTGTTAACATATTATTGCAAGCATCCAGTTTTGCTTATTTCTGGGAAAAAGAAAATCTGTTTTACTTGGAGAGAATAGGATTACATCCTAACAGAAGAAAAAGAAGCTGGTATGTACCAAGGGAATCTGCAATGCAGCATAACTGTGGCAGAAAATAGTTCACAGAACATCAAATTCTAAGAAAAGTTATTCAAATTTTATTTGCTTCTGAGTGAAATCAGTTTTCAGTGGAACAATTTTCACTATTTGCTCTTAATGTGCTGTTAACGTGATAAAAAGCTATTGCCTTGAACCTTCATTGCAATGAAAATTTTCATCCTATGTTAAAGCCTAATTTATCAGATGAGGAACAGCTTCTAATATTTTAAAGATTAGAGTATAGCTCCTATTATATACAGTAGTCTTCAAGTTAGCACTCATAATACTTAATATCTTGTTGCTATTAATACTTAAGAAGGTATCTGAAAGTATAAAACTATTGGTACTTGTAACAAAGACAGAAATAGTGTCAAGGCTTTTTGATTGAATTACACTGTAACAGTAGTACCTCACTGTAATAAAATTGAGAGCTCACAAATGAATGAGAAGTTCAAGGGGTTATGTAGTAGAACTTTATTCTGTAGTAGTTTAAAGGACTGTTTTTTAACTGTAGAGAAGTTTTGTTCATAAAAGAACATAAATCAAAAGCTACAGGAAGATGTTACCTGCAGCGCTCCTGAGACACATCATTTCCCTCTCCTCTGATCGGCATGGTCTCCTTCCTCTCACCTTCTATTAGTGCTAACAGTTACTCTTCTGTTGTTCCCTTTGGCCTGATGTCAGAGTTGCTTTTTTATTTATGCTTATCCCCTGTATTTCTATGCTTATGTTTCTATTTATTAATTTATGTCTTCCACTGAGATGATCAGGAAAGCAGAATGAGACTTACTGTGACATGCAAAACTCTGCCCTGCCTGCAGGGGATGACCAAAGGGAAGGCGGAGTTCCAGCAGTAGCTTTGTTAGGATGAGTGTAGAAGAGGCAGGGCATGAGGGACACTTACCAATACAAAGTTCAGATGAAGAAAAATTGTGCACTACAGAAAAGGACAACTTCAGTCCCTGCTCAGCTGTGCAAGCAGCAGCTTCAAAATTATAGATACAGGCTTCTACCTGTTTTTTTTTTGTTGTTGTTGTTGTTTTTCTTTTTGTAGGAAAGACATCAAGAAACTGTTTTGGAGTCAGCCTGATCTTTCTATGTCCAACTCAGAAAATGGTCCAGCAGCCAGAATAACAGTAGTTTCAATGTATGTACAATTTGGTTGCAGAACATTGGAAGATTATGACAAAGCTAAAGGAGATGCTGTAATAAAAGGGATATTGAAGGTCAAAAATTTTTTCTGTGTTTTTTTGTTTTTTTTATTTTTTTTAAAGAAAATTGTAAACAATTCTAAGTTACACTAGTGGAAAATGTTACTCCTTTTAAAAAAAGTTCATCAGACTGCTTATGCAGGTGTGTATAGATATTTTGATACAGAATCATTTTCTTTAGTGATGAGGCAAAGTTATTTAGCCATTATCAGTAAATAGTGCATCTTAGAACATTTGATGCTTTTTTAATCTCTTTCTATATCCCAGCAAGGAAATAGCATCATGATTTTTCTCAAAGTATTAATGAGATTTATTTTAAACCCCTACAACCAAGCCATGTAAACAGGTGTTAAGTCCTCTAGTGGTGGCTCAACTGTTAACAGGGTTCTAATATATTTTTCTGTTAATCATAGAATCATAGAATCCTAGGGGTTGGAAGGGACCTCGAAAGATCATCTAGTCCAACCCCCCCTGCCAGAGCAGGGCCACCTAGAGTACATCACCTAGGAACGTGTCCAGGCGGGTTTTGAATGTCTCCAGTGAAGGAGACTCCACAACCCCCCTGGGCAGCCTGTTCCAGGGCTCTGTCACCCTTACAGTAAAAAAATTTTTTCTAATATTCAACCTGAACCTCCTATGCTTCAATTTACACCCATTATCCCTTGTCCTATCACTGGTCACCACTGAGAAAAGCCTAACTCCATCTCCCTGGCACTCACCCCTTACATATTTGAAAACATTGATGAGGTCACCCCTCAGTCTCCTTTTCTCCAAACTAAAGAGACCCAGCTCCCTCAGCCTTTCCTCATAAGGGAGATGTTCCACTCCCTTAATCATCTTAGTAGCTCTGCGCTGGACTCTTTCAAGCACTTCCCTGTCCTTCTTGAACTGAGGGGCCCAGAACTGGACACAATACTCCAGGTGCGGCCTCACCAATGCAGAATAGAGGGGGAGGAGAACCTCTCTTGACCTACTAACCACACCCTTTCTAATGCACCCCAGGATGCCATTGGCCTTCTTGGCCACAAGGGCACATTGCTGGCTCATGGTCATCTACCAGGACCCCCAGGTCTCTTTCATCTACACTGCTCTCCAGCAGGTCAGCCCCCAACCTATACTGGGACATCGTGTTGTTCTTCCCCAAATGCAAAACTCTACACTTCCCCTTGTTGAATTTCATCTTGTTTCTCCCTGCCCAACTCTCCAGCCTGTCTAAGTCTCTCTGAATGGCAGCACAGCCTTCTGGTGTGTCAGCCACTCCTCCCAGCTTAGTGTCATCAGCAAACTTGCTGAGGGTACATTCTATACCCTCATCCAAGTCGTTGATGAAGATATTGAACAACACCGGTCCCAGTACCGACCCCTGAGGGACTCCACTAGTCACACACCTCCAACCAGATTCTTCCCCATTGACTACAACTCTCTGACTCCTTCCTTTCAACCAGTTCCTGATCCAAAAATGCTTAATTAGTTAAAATGCTTTTCATTTTATGCTAGGATTATATGAATTTCTATACCTCCCATAAGATTAAATTTTAACTGGGAAAAAAGTTTTGGGGTTGTTTTTTTTTTTTTCAGAAAGGATTTGCACTTTTTGTAGTCAGAGTTCATAAGCAACAGGCTTATCAGGTCAAGACCATCTCCATAAAAACTGGATGGTGCAGGACATGTCTTGAAATGAAGATTTCAACATGTACTAACTGTAGCTGTGGGTGGTCTCTCAGGGCATGAAAACATTGAATAGTCTCTTGTCTTCATTTCGGTGCCTCTGTTCTGTAAGTTTGTCATGCGTGACTTAAAAAATAGAAAGGAGATTTAACAGCTATAGCAGTTAGTCAAACTATATCAAATTAGCAGTTTCAATGAAAAAGTGGAATATTTTCTATGGTATCATAGCTTGGAAAGACTGCCTTTTTGCTGCCCTGTGTAATAACAACAGGCATCTGTATGCTGCTGCTTCTGAGATTTAGACTCTCTACAGTCTCTTTGCTAGCTGTATTTCATTAACTTTTATAAACCTCTTGCTTCAATAACAGCAAATGAAACTCTGGCACAATGCCTCCCTCTAGGCCACAGACAATTCCAGCTTCCAATAATTCAGTGTTGGAGTTGAATAAAAGACAAATTATTCTGTCATGTGTCAGTAGCAACTATACATCAGCCAGTAATACAAGTTACTTACTGTGAAAGAAGAAGGAATATTTTCAATTACTGCCAGCTACTTAATTATCCAGGGTGCAGAGGTGTGTGAAGCTGTGTGGACTCTTGTGTTGTACAAGGCACCACTTCCTCTTTAGCTGGAAACCCTGGGTTTCCTGTCCTCAGACATGCGGGACCAGAAACAAAACTTGAGGTTTCTGTGGGGTTCTTACGCTAGTTTAAGAAAGTACAAAGCCTGATAAACTTAACTCCTTAGCTCTGTAAAAAAGGTTATGCTGAGGTTTTAAAAAAACAAACAAACAAACAAAAAAACCAAAAAAAAACCCAACAACAAAAAAACCCAACCCACATTACCTTCTGGATTGCTTGTGTTTGTGTACAGCAGAGGTGAAGTAAAATGGAACGCAGCAACCACAAACACTCTAAAACTTTTGCTTTCTTGTGAACAGACTTTGTGATGTTTCTCAAAGCAGAAGAACCCATGACCCTTCCAGGAAGTTTTATAGTATCTCACTGGTATTCTCCAGCCTTTATTTATTCTCATTGTAATGGTTTGATGTACAGGGCTTGCATGTAAGGCATCTGTAAGGCTGAGAAGAGATTCTGGTGGTCAGGCTGAAGAGCCACCCATCTGATTAACACTGCCCTAGGGACTGACAAAAACGGTGTTCTAGTAATGTCCTTCCCAGGCAGATTGACTTTAATTTGCTCTCTTGAACTGATGCAGCTTCTTTTGTTCCCTACCTTCTTTTGTTTTGGTCTAGTTTTACTCTGAGACTAGAGAACCTCATTACTTTTTGACTTTGGCAAAGTCTTTGGTGCTGAAAGGCAGGGTGCTGAAAACAGTCCCAGAAATATTTCCAAGTCCTGTCTTGCATGTCGAGGTGACCAAAGGAATAAGCTCTATGATATCAGGTTGTGGTCAGCAGTAAAATTTTGAGTGGGGTGGAATCTTGCCAGGGTTTGGTCTTGCTCAGGGTCTGAATAATATAAATCACTTCTGTGGTTTATTTTGAAGTTGGTTATTAGGAGATGACAAATATTTTTTTTTTTTGTTAACTAATGTATGCATACAAGCTACTTTATCTATGTCACATTAATTGTCGAATAATACTGAACCTGTTTCTTGGTGTGGACTTCCTTGCATCCCAATAAATTATGTACTAAACCATACCTGTTACTGAAAAAAAGTTTCTAGTAAAGCTTATTCCTGCCAATTCAATTAAAATTAATAGCAAGAGATTTTTTCCTGTCCTCTATTTATTACTTCAGGTATTATAGATATTCTCCTTCAGTTTGTACAGACAGACTTTGCTGTTTTATAAGCATCATCATCTGGTGGCAGTGTTGCAGAAATAGCAGTCAAATTAGTAGATTGTTTTTTCTTCCTGGCCTAAATTTCAGTCAAGAAATCTGTAATCACTGCATCTGATTTCCCTGGTCCTGTGCTCTGCAAAGACAAATACTTCAGGTCTTGATCTTCCATTAAGATTCTCTGCAGATGATGTAACTATAACAGTTTCAGTTTTGAAAACATCTTTGTTCAAATTAATCTTCCAGATTAAATTTCTTGCCTCTAAAAAACACAAAACAACAACAAAAAACCCCCCATAGAATTATGTGTCCTGGGTATTTAAAAACTCAGAGAAAGCATCATGACTTACTATTGATTTGTTGAAGGGAACTGTGAAAATTATCTTCATCTAGTTTTGGTCTTTGTTTTATGTTGGACAAGTAAAATAGAACAAAAAGAGAAGTTATAAAAGAGGTGGGTTTATTTTTTTGTATTTGAAAACTAGCAAACCTACTTACTGGCTGACTATCAAAAACCTTTACCTCTGTCAAAATACTATAGTACAAAACAAGATGGACAAACCATTGCCTTTAATGAACAGAAGCATGGGAAGGATAATTGGGTTAGAGAAACATAAGACAGGAACAATACTTTATTTCCTGTCAACTTCCTAGCAATCTACTGCAGTCCAGAAATGGTATCCCTGGAAATTCACTGCGTATTATAATGATGTGAAATCTTACAGCTTTATTGTATGCTATCCTTTCTGTTAAAACAATAGAAAGCTTTACTCTTGACAGAACCAAAAAGAAACCCAGAAGGGAATAGGACTTCACATCTAATCAGCAATTTCGCATTTGATGCCAATGGTGGTGATTAATAACTCAAAGCTGCCATGAAAGATGCTGAAACAGTTTCTCTGCTGCACCGAGTTTCTGCATTATTTGGTATATATAGAGACACCATCAGGGTACCATTTTTAGTTTCCAGTCTGCCTTGCTCCATGATTGTTTAAAGCCATCCAAATAGTTTCCTAAGACTGGGAGGTACATGTCAGGATCTGGTCAAGTAACTTGATAGAAACAATCTAGAAAAGACCAGTAGGCAGTGCCTTCTACCCCTGTGGCTTTAAATGCAATATCTCAGGAGCCTGAGAAGCCACAATTTAGGTTTTTCTATTTTTCAAGAGGTAAGACTCTCAATAAGCACAAACTGCTTTCACTTTCTGTTTTTGTCTGCTTGGTTAAGTGGAATACTTGGACTATTTATTCAGTCCTTTGCCCTCTTGCTCAGATTTCACACTGATAATATCAGAAACAGACACCTTTTGCTTTCAAATGTGTTAACTCAATAGCAGAACAAATCTGGACAAGAAAAATTTTGTTATATGCAATAAGGTGTACAGAAACTCACCCTGTTTGGAGCTTGAGTTGGTATAATTCTGCTATTAGTAAACAAAAAAAAAAAACCAATTAAAAAATTGGCAAAGATGCCTTTATAGTGCTCTATTTTCACTGCAAGAAGAGAAATCTTCAAAAGTTGTGACCTTTATACTTCTTTTCTCTGCATAAAAAACCTACTGAAAGTAATTTACTGACTCCATTCATCCTCCTTTACAAAGCAAAACTTACTTCTCAGAGTAATCCTGTTTTTTTTTTTTTTTGTTTGTTTGGTTGGTTTTAGGGGTTTTTTGTTAGTTTGTTTGGTTTGATTTGGTTTGGTTTTTAACATGTTCCTCCCCCTTTCCCCACAATAACGCTCATGTCACCACCAAGGCTGCAGGGCAGCCCTGGAAAAGTCCCAGGCTGGGCTCCTGGAGTCATGAGCAGTTGGGAGCTGGAGACAGGAACTCAGAGATTCAGGAGGGCAGGGATTGGGAGTACAGGCAGATGAATGGATCAAATCCTCCCAAAATGCAGAAGAAGGAAGTGTCTTGACCCTTGTGATCCTTCAAATTTATACCAAGTATGACATGTATGTGATGGAATACGCTATTTGGTCTATTTTGGTCACCTGTCTTGTCCTCTCCTCCCTAAAAAAACAGTTGTAGGTGTGACCCCTTTACTCCTTGTCTCTTTATGGAGCTTAATATTATTTCTTGGAACGGAGTAGTGGTTCTTGGTTCTACATACTATTCTCTATCTGTAACGATAAACATCAAGTATTATCGGTTCTAGTAGCAGACACTGATTGAAAAACTTGATGTTCATTTCAACAAGTGCAGCTACTTAGAGTGTTAGCTGATAGCAAAATTACAAGAAACAAAATTTTTTCCTTGTTTAGGCCAGGTGAGAACTAAGTTCTTGAGCCGTGATGCCAAGTTCTCTTGCCTCCTGCTACTCTTCCCTAGGTAAGATCACATGAAAGGGTAATGACTGGTGGAATATGTTGTGTCCTAACAGTTCTGTTTCCAAAGATCATGGGAAACTGTTAATGAGGTAAAGGCAAAATTTCTATTCTTTCTATGAATTTATCTGTAGCGTGAAGGTTGTAGCATACTGCTCCCAGTGGACTAGATCTCCGGGACTGGCTGCATCTTATGTTTGAAAAACCTCCCTTCACACAACTGAAGAATTCAGATTATTTGAACCTGTGTGTTGGTTCATGTGCTTTTAATTTTCATAACAGCATTTGCACAGTGTAAAGCAGAATTTGATTAATAGGAAGAAATTCTTAATGAATAGCTGAGATCTTTCATGGCCCCAGTTATGTTACAAGGAAATCATCACAACAGATCTGTCAGGACATGCTTCATTCATCTCTTAAGGATTGTTATCTGAACAAGCTTACAGAAACATGTCAGTTATGTCTTAAGACTATGAAATTCATTAATCATGTAGTCCTACAGTAAAAATAGACATAAAATGCATTAGTTACTTAAACAGTTGCATTTGTTGGCATTTTTTCTGACCTAATGTTGAATGATAGGTAATTTTCCATAAGTAACACTAACTTCGCTTGGTATTTTTCTAAATAACTGGTAAAATTTTAGCAGAATAATATACTGAATAACAATGTAGGTAAACATTATTGAGCTTGAAATTCTAAGTAAAATTCTGTGCTGAAGTATTTATTTCTCCAAAATGGAGATAATTAAAGGTCTTTTTCTTGCAATATCATTACATGATAGCCCTTTTACAACTAAAGTCATACAGAATAAAAGATACCTAGTTTAGAAGATGAGTGTTACAGAATGAGGATTATATACTAGGTCAGTGGTTTTTCTTTTGACTTAATCTTTAAAAAAATATTAAAAACATCCATTCTTCTCCTTAGATACCAGTTTATCTGTAGTATCTCTCTCAGGGACAGTAAATGAATTTTATTAAATTTGGGCTTCTGCCCTCAAATCACTGTGCATTTATTTCCCCTTTTTAAACATACATATGTTATAACAAAAAAATTTAGTATCTTTCCTTGAAAATGTAGCCTTTTAAGAACATAAATCATTAGACTGCACTAGTAGCGAACAGAAAGTTTGAAAGCCTATATGTAAAAGAATATGCTGTGGATTGGTAAGCGTTCAGAAATTAACAAGTTTGCTTAAATACTTGGGGGATTTTGGTGAATCAGTAGGGGCAAATCTTACTGGTACTCCTGTCTAGATTTTATTTTTAGCTATACTTTAAAAAATGAAGAAAATAAAATTAATGGAAAGAAAAAATTATCTGTATAGATAATGTATAGAATTAACATAGACAGAAGTAAAATTAATACCAAATATGAAAGTGTTTTACAAGCATTGGCTTGAAGATATTAGCAAATCATTACAGAGTCTATTTAATACAAATCTTCTACCCAGATCTTAATTGTAATTTCTACTCAGTGCCAACCTTCCCCCAGTGAAGCCTGTAATCCTATATCCTGTGTCCTAAATGAAATGTAGGATTCATTCTTTTGACTTTTTTCAGGTTTTTATGGTAATTCTTTCAGTAGCATATTCTATGTTTAATGGGGCTCTGAGGTATTACATTTTTAAAGTGAAACCCTGTTTTCATGCAAATTAATAGCAGATGTCCAAGACTGCTAGGGATTTACCTTTAATATTAATCTGAACCAGCTTTGAATTGGAGAATAGAATAAGCAGAGATTTAGGCATGGGCTTGGTTTGAAGGTTGCAGATGATTCTGCTGGCAGCTCACTGTGAAAATGCTGGAGTCATAAGCAACACTGGAGCCCTAAGGCTAGCTTAGCAATCAACTTGGCAATGCTTTCAAAGAATATCATGTGAAGAAGCAAATTCTATATTAACAAGTAAAAATGAGGAAGAGTATATCCAATTTTATCATTGCAAAATAAGGACTAATAAAATCCTGGCATAATGCTGAAACTCATTTATAATGACATTGATACAACTTTCCCATTTATGTTTTCCCTTATGAACCCAGAGAAACATTTCCCTTCATGTGCTGCTTTTTGATGATTTTATCGGTTCTGGTTTTGAATATAGGTGTTCTGCTAATATTCACCAAACTCTGAAATGGGTGATACTGGCTCCTGCCTGATAAGAGAAGCTGCTTGTTGGTCTGCAGTACAAATATGTATGGGTCTAGTGACAAAAAAAACCAAAGGAAAATGTGAATATATTGATGTTTCCCTTTGGCTTTTTCTCCCATACTCCTTGAAAAGAATATCTTTCAGTGCCAGAACTCTAGAGGGGTCAAAAAGACTAGGGGAATAACAACTATGTGAGCTAAGAATAAAGAAATAAAAGTGAACTGAACTGATTGAAAGACTATTTTTAAATTTATTTTATTTTTAAAATTATCTAACCATCATGCTGTAAGGTGAAAAACCTAATAGGAAATAAATTTTTAAAAAGCAGCAAGCGTGTAACAGACAGAGCATAACACTATTAATTATCTTGGGCTTTAGGCCCCTTTATTTTTACTGGGAGGTGTGTGTAATTCTAGGTCTTATATTCCTGCCCAGATTGTGATTTCTTGTGTCCACTGCTGATTCCTGCTGAAATGAAGGAGAGTTTTGCTCTGTCCCTCTGGATACTGTCATGAGTTTGTTGTAAGCTGGAGATATCTAAACATGTAGTATGTAAATCTGAGTTTCTTTGAGCTCATTAAGAAATATAAAGGGCTGAATTTTCTTTGCACACACTATAGTCTTTTACATGAATGTAGTTATTGACCACTCAATTCACAAGGTTTCATAATTTACAAACTTTAACTCTTAGCTTGTGTGCCTATGAGCAAAATCTGTTATGTAACCAGTGGTGAGAGTACCTGTCCTTCCTCCTACCTGTGTAGGTGTTCCCTATATCATACCAGGAAGTACAAAAGGTGCTGTTAGATCCACTCAAAAAGTTTTGGGTAAACTGATGTTTTTATACCTTTAGGGAAGGAAAATTTGTCTACAGTTTCCATTAGCCAGCTGATTCTGTTCAAACTTCCAGGCACTCAATGTGCAATGGTGGTGGCTGCAGGAGATGGCAATCTACATGTGATAATTGTAGAATGATGGAATGGTTTGAGTTGAAAGGGACCTTAAAGGTTACTTAGTTCCAACCCCCTGCCATGAGTAGAGACACCTCCCACTAGATCAGATTGCCCAAAGCTTCATCCAATCTGAACTTGAGCACTTCAAGGGTTTGGACATCCACTGCCTCTCCAGGCAGCCTTTGCCAGTGTCTAACCACCTTCACAATGAAGATTTTCATAGTAATGCTAATCTAAATATCCCCTTTTCCAGTTAAAAATCATAACTCTTTGTCCTTCCTGTAGCTGCAGAAAGGCCTTTGAGATTTTCCTGGCCACCTCTCCTGCTTTGGTGGTGCTTTTGCTTTGACCTAGTGGTGTTGCTGCATTAGGTCAGCATACATTGAGCATTACCATGAGCTGTGTTTATCCAAAATCTGAGCAGGAGGTGAACAGTCACAATACCCAGGAGAGGTTCATCTAGGCACTTGGATACTGAAGGCATGTCTTGGGGTAACTGTAGGGCCTACATCTAGATTGCCTGGGCTGGGAGTGCTTTTGAGAGACCACCTTAACATGTGCAGTGGAAACCTGGGCACCTGGAGCCTACGTAGGAGCCCAGACTCATTGTTGTACCAAAATTTTTGGAAGGGGAAGTAGTTCTAGGGGTTTTGTCTTTTCTTTCTGCAGCACTCTCCAGATGCCAGTCACTTATCTTATGGAAATTTTGCATGAGCATGTGTGTAGCAATGACCCTACAAAGTATTATTGAAGTGATTTTCCCCCCATTTTCTATATGCAGAAGGACATAATCAGTTCAGAAGTACAAAATGTCAAGTTGTTAGTGCCACTAGAAACAAATTTAGACACTTCATGGAATTTCTTTAAAATGGTGTAAACTGGAGATATATTCTCATTATGCAAATGAATGGGATAAAGGCGGTAAATAACCTCCATTTTTTTAGATGCAGGTGGTGTTGAACTTGATATAATTTACTATGTAGTTTTTACTGTTTCACAAAAGAAGTCTGGGTATTTGATAGTAATTTTCTTTCCTTTTGGAAATATCCTGGTTTTTTTTTTTTTAATTTTTTTTTTAATCACACTATACGATAAATTGCTGTGGATTCCTCAGAATGACTGTAGATACTCAGCACTTTGTGTATCTTATCAATACAATCTAAAACCACTGGAGATCACAAGAAGCATGTATGTTTTATGAGGTAACATGAACTCTGGTCTATTGTAAGATATGAAATATGTTGCTACTTTTAAGCTTGAGTGAAAGTTTTCTGCATTTTGATTAATAGTTAATTTTCATAGATGCTGAATTCGTAGTAATTTTATTTTTGAAATAGATGTGGTGCAAGTTGAAGGAGACTGGTTTATTTCTTTTATAATTTTTTCCTTGTACAAAATGCAAAGAATTCTGAAAAGCAGAGATAATCACTGTACATTTGTATGTTAATGTTACCAGGCAATCATCTTGAAAGGTTGAATATGATTAATACCTTGAATCATAAACTAGAGAAAATGTACAACACTTGACAGGGAGCGAAACATCTAATACAATGTGGAAACATCTGGTCAGGAAATTGTTTTCCAAACACTGAAAATTATAAGCAATTATCAAGTATTTTACCTGACTATACTCATAACTCTGTTTTACTGACACTTTAACTGATACTCTGTTCATTTCTTAGCAGTCTGATTTTTGGATAATCACCCTAGATCTCTGATTTATGCTCTTTCATCTTGCTGCTTGACGTGCATAGCAAATATTTTTGTGGAGTACTTTGAGGGGGCAATCAAGGCTGGAGATGAAATATGACACTTGTGTGACAATTGAAGGGAAGAGCTTAATTTGGCAATCCTCATCAGTGGAGGATCTGACAGGAAATTCAGGTGGCCCTAAATCAGCTTGAGCTAAACTTCTGGGGAAGTCAGCCTGCATATGCCAATTTTCTTAGCATAACTTGTGTTATTTTCGGGACCTTTTGGATCTACGTACACACAGCTTTTGGGATGTGGCAAACTGCCAGAATATGCTGGCAGATGTATTGGCTAATAATAACTCAGGATGACACCTATGATGAAGATAGAAAACTGTAAAACCTTCCTGAAAGGAATGGGCAATTTCATCCTCTGCATATCCATTTGCATTCAAACATG
Source organism: Phaethornis superciliosus (assembly GCA_023637945.1). Lineage (NCBI taxonomy): Eukaryota > Metazoa > Chordata > Aves > Apodiformes > Trochilidae > Phaethornis > Phaethornis superciliosus. The sequence goes on from JAJQWJ010000011.1 coordinate 10,921,677, forward strand.
CATTTTTTTTCTGTTACCTATATTTCCAGAACAGAAGCTAGAGTAACAGGGGCAGATTGAAAGGATGCAAGGTTTCTCTCGACTGTAAGAACATTTGTAGCTCACACGTTTGGATGCTGGCTTTGATTCTGAAATAAGGTTGTGAACCGTTTTTGACTTTTATTGTGCTAATAACCTTCTTCCATAGCTAGCCTCAACCATTAAGTAGAAACTGCCTTTTCATCTCCAAAATGGAGCTTCCTATCTCAAATCATTCTAGGACATGCCATTAAACTGACATCCCTAGCGGTTATTTTCTCATCTCATAGATGAAACTTGCAGTCCAAAAAAATGGCACTGTGTGCCTCAAAGGGCAAGTTCAGAGCAGGTCAGATCCTGACAAAGGGGATGTAAATCTGGTTGGTTTCTTGAGGAAAGTGAAGGGAATTTTTACCTCAAGCAATGAGATGCTTCAGAGCCATACACCCTGTAGGCTTTGTAAGGTCAAACCATTGCCTTCTACAGCTTAACTACCCATGGTACTACATCAAGCGATGTGTTGTATGTGAGCTGCTTCTTATAGCTCAATGGGTAATGTGATATCAAAGATTGTGTATGAATGCAAACAGCTATTTCCTTTCATTTTAACTTCATGTAACGTGACCACTTAGATGGCTATAAATACCTAAGCTAATATTTTCATCATGACAGAAAACCACATAGGTTCAATTTTGAAATAGTTTCTTTCTATGTTGTTTTTGGGGTTGTTTGTTTTTTTGTTGTTGTTGTTTGGGTTTTTTGTTTGTTTGTTTGTGGGTTTTTTGCTTTTTTTGGGGGGGGGGGAGGCAGGATTTGTTTGGGGGTTTTTTTGTTTGCTTTTTTGTTTGTTTGTTCTTTTCCCCGTACCCCCAATGATGATTTCCTTATTTCATGAGCTGGAAAAATAAAAGGGAAATTTTCAAGAAATTTAGTGGTTTTAGATTGAATTGTGATAATCATTCAAAGTTTCAATGTTTCAAGGAAGGCTTGTAATAATAATAATAAATTGTAAAACATTATTTTTTAATGCAATTGAATAACTTGTATCAATGCATACAATAGATTAAAGATAAAGGTAACAAGAGAACTTGAGAAGAAGGAAGAATAAGTTCTAAAGCTTGCTTGTTTTAAACTGTCCCAAGAGGAGTTAAAAGGTCACCAAGCCATAGGTGAATGCATTTTAGACCCTCTTGTCTCTCTAGGTGACAAGTATTTGGAAAGAGAAAAACACTACAATCGTTATGGAGGTGGATTTTATGAGTACTGGTACTACACAGAAGGGTTTATCTAATAGTACTGTACAGTTTGTTTTAGAATGAAGTTCCTCGGTGTTGGGATATCTGAGAGGTGACCTGCTCCAGACCATGCTGGATCTGTTGATATTCTTAGGGAAAGCTTTTGTTTCACTCTCGGAGCTGAAGTTCTATCCAGGCTTGTAATCAGCAAGGGGTTCAGTGCTGAACAGTGGCCAACATGTTCAGGTTCTTGCAGAGCTGTGTTTTGGTGTGTAGTGTAACTTCCATGCTGTTGAAGTTCTGATGCAGGCATAAAAGTTTAAAACAAACTAGGAAGGGTTTCTGAGGGGAACCATGCATCAAAACATATTATTCATGAATCTGGAGGGAGAAAAATGTTTATTGAGAAACTTCAGTTTAAGAGATTATTATAGTGTTTTGCTTTTTGCTTTTTGGTTTGTTTTTTTTTTTTTTTTTGGTTTTGTTTTTTTGTATTTGTGAATTGTTAATTTTATTGAGGAAGCTTTAACCATGCTAATACATTAAAAGTTGTGTGCAAAGAAAAAAAATGTTAATTTAAAATTTTCAATTGAGAAGGCTGGTTTTAAATTCAAGCAATGGTTGAAAACTGAATGCTTCAAGGAGCTGGCCTGCCTATAGCATTTTCAGTCCAATTTGAAGAGAGTAAAAACAAATGCAGGGAACTAGAAAGGTACATGTGCCTCTGAATATTCAAAAGAAGCAAAAAAACGTGAGGAATAAAAGCAGCTTTTGATTAGTATTTGAAAGTATATGAAATATTTTCAAGAAATGTGTAAGAGTATGCATCACTGTGCATTGCTGAGTTACAAGTCTAGTATCTTAAGCTAAGTCTCTGCCAGTCTGAGCACAAAAAATCATGTGTAGTTTTTCTATCTATGAGTTTTAAATCAGGGTGTGTTATTACATGTTCAAAATGTGTTTAAATATTCCATTTAATTCCTATGCTCCATTTAATCTGAATGACACAAATCAAAGATGAATCCCTTGATAACTCTAAACCCACAGACATGCATTAGTTGTATCTGATGTATGAAAAAGGTTGTAAGTAAAGCAGTCCACTGGATCTCTGGAGACTTGATTTTACTGACTAGGTGGCTCTGCAGAAACCAAATCAATCTTCTGCATCCTTGGCTTGTTTTTCAGGAGGAAAAATATATTATCACTGACCTTTATAAATCATTTGAGATGTGATTATTTACAGATTAGGTAACCTTACAGGGTAGGTGGTATAAGCACTAGCTGATACATAGTTATCTAAGACAATTCTGCAAGAAGAATAAAAGGGAAAGATGTTAATAAAAAGTTCATATTTAACAAGAGTACCCATAATACATAGGCTTCATCTCTCAACATAATTTTTCTGAACTTTTTTCACTAAAGCTGTGACTAGCAATACTGCTCTTTGTGTTTGTTAGAGTAGAGAGGATACAAAAAGAGACAAGGACTGTAGCTTGATCAGCAGGGATGTGGGGTTATTGGGAAAAACCCTGGCTCTTTAGGAACCAGTTCTCTTTTGCTGACCAGTGAGTTCAGCTCAAGAATATGTATTGTGAATTTATGCATGAACTGAAAATTATGACTTTTCCTAAGCTCGAAGAATCATTTTGCATAGCATAGGGCTAAATCTTGTCAATTATCTCAAGAAATGGTTGCTTAGGTTCTCTGCTATGTTATATTGAGTGAATGGCTGAATTATGTGTTGGAGAAACAATGTTCAGCTCACAAGAATAGTATGATAAGTGTCAAGGTTTGAATTTTTTAATTTGCTAAGTTTCAGCAGTGATATTTATACGATCAAGTACACTGGTTATGTAAAACTTTTTTACTTATTTTTTGTAGAGAGATCATTTTTTCCTAGATGAAATCACAGGTTAGCCCATGCTCACTGAAAAGTACATCATGGTTTGAAGAGAAGGCTGAAGGCAAAATATAGTTTTGACCATTGAAAAAGTGCATTTTTTACTATACACCATTACATTTGTTACGTGTAATGGTCTAACAATCTTGGAAAGATAAATTCTTTTTTAATTGGGTCTACTAATAAATGACATTGTAAAAAGTAACTTTAGAGGCTCTTCATTGTAATTGAATCTAACTGGATGTCTTATACTCACATTGTGCCTTCTCAAATACTTTAATATCAATATTTCGGGAGTTTTGACTCATTTATAGTTCTGAACACTTTGAAAAGATTGGTAGGTTATATGATTTCTCTTTTTTAATAAGTTAGAGTAAGCAGCATCCATATTTTCATACAGCACAGTCCTATTGCTCTTAAACAGTGTGATGACAAAACTTTTTCAATATAATGAAACAGCTCACCGCAGCTTCTCTAGAGACAATAAAACTGAATTGGATGGCCTGGTTGCTTCTGACAAGGCATTTTGTCATAAATACTGTTAAAATTCCACTTCTCCCATTTGACTAAGTGAAAACCAGGAGAATATCTAATATTTAAGTTGCTGTAGTTGTTCTCAGTGTAAACTTTACATTGCACAGTGAATAATGATAGAAATAACAGAAATCTACAGAACTCCAAAGCATTGAGTTTAAAAATAATCTTTGACCATAAAACTTATACTAATTTAGCTTTTCTAGTCATTTTTTTGCGATGTTTGTCATATGCTGTAAAACATTTCTACATAAGAACATAATGGAAAGCCAAAAAACCCCACATCAAAATAAATAAATTAAAAAACAACAAAACAAAATCCGAAGCAAACCAACCCTAAGCACTGTAAGAATTCCTTCAGCTATGGCATTTGAGTACTTGTCTGCTTGATACATTTGCAGAAATCAGTTTTCTGTAATCCTGTAATTCATTGAGAACTGGAGGGAAATAAAAGTGGAAAAGTGTGCTTCCATCTCAAAGGGAAAGATTCTGCCAAGAAGGAATTTTTGAGTGTTGTTAGGCACAAAATAAACCTGTTTTGATTTTATTTATGGCTTTTTTTTTTTTTTTTTTTTTTTAAATTTTAGCTTGTTGTAAGTACTAGAAGGGAATATTATTAATGTGATTTATCATAGTTTAAGCAAGTGTGGTATACTGTGCCTTGTTATAGTGACAGTGTGTAGTTTTCTAGTGTTTCCAAATAGCAATTACATAAACAAGATGCTTATCTTTATATATTTGGTAAAGTCTAGATCAGAATTTCCAGTTGGCTGCATCCTTTCCCTAACATATTGACAAGTCTTCAAAGTTAAAACCCCAGCAAGGTCAGATTTACAAAGTTTGTGTTGTGATTTCAGGCTGCAGGAAATGAAATAAAAGAACAGATATCACTGTAATCAACACTGGTTATCAGGATGGTTTGAGCTGTTTAAAATAATTCCTTGAGAATCTTTAATTTGCAGAGTGAAGAGTATTTGTGCTGGTTTGACATCCATATGAAAACACAGCTTCTGAGCTCAACTCACAACTTTCAAAGCTCGTGCAAAAGTAGTCTTTCAGGTAAAACTGTCTACCACAGTCTGAAAAATGCTTGGCTTTTCCTGAGTGTCCTGGTTTGGACCAGGATAGAAATAGTTTTCTTTCTTGTAATTGAACCAGAAGTAAAAAGCTCTGTGCCATAGCACTCTCTAGCTATGGGAAATGCATTTTATTCAGAAGGCCTAGAAATAAGATGCCTCTGCCCTTGATTCATTATTTCTGTCATAGCCACAGTTGTATATAAGGGAGAAAGCTGTCTGGAAATGAAACACAGAACTCCAGATCCTGTCACTTTCTCCAACTAAGATGTTATGTAGGTGTGTGTAGCTGCCTATGGAAAGAGTTGTAAACAAAGCTCTGGAAAGCACTTAAAGAATTGCTATGAATCACATAATTTCCCCTCACGTGAACACCTCTTAGATAATGTTGTCTTTCAGAATTGTTTTCTTTCTGAACTAACAACTTGATCTATCCCACTATCCTTCTCTTTTAGTAATTTTGAGATTTATTTAGTAACAAATCTGCCTCTGCTGTTCTCTCCAAGGGACATTAACCTTTCTTTCTCTTGATATATATTCTTGAATCATAGGTGTTTCACATCAGTTACCAGGTTTTTTATGTTGCTTTAACTTGGTCTTTCAGATGCCTCTAACCATTACAGATTCTTCCAGCAAAACATCTTTAAAATGTGTGTTCTGCTCTGTGGCTTCCTGAAAAGACTTTCAAAACATAATGTCACCAATTTTTGTTGCAGATTCATGTATGATTTGAAAATATTGCCAAAAGGTTGTGTGCTGCTTGTGGCTTTGACCATTTTTCTTCTCTTTGTTTTTCTTTATGGGGTCCCAATTTCATTGCACATCAAAAATTTTTACCTTACCTTCAGCGGACCTTGCTTCATTTTCCACTCTTCACATTGTCATTTACCTCTAGGCTGAATTCTGCCTGTGTCTGGTCTCTTCACATAGACACTTCTGTATACTATTTTCCCATATTGACCCCACAATATAGGTGACAAAATTTCTAGGAACATCTGCAGGCCTCATTCTTTCAAACACCTTACATAAGCTCTACAAATCCTGACAGTCCCAGCCACTGCTGACAGTAACTTTTCTTCCTGCATGCTTGGCAATTATCCATCATGATCATTTTGTATTTCCCTTTATTTTCGACTACCAGTCCAGTTTGTCACTACTGATCAACTCTGGTTTCACTTTCCAGTAATGCGTCTTCTTCAATGAGTTTTTAACCTGTGGTATGCTTTTAAAGTGCTGGTGCAGGGAAATTCTGGACAATGCTTTTTTTGTGTGTATGAAGGGGTTGAGATTAGGGGGTTTCTGTTCATCTTCTGATAGTTGTTAGTCTTTTAAATGCTGACAGCTCAAAGTAAAAACCAAAAATTTACTAGTATCCCATAATCAGGAGGTTTTGCTCTAAAATTTTTCAGTACTTTTGTCCAAAAAATATTGGGGTAATTCGCAAGGAATTCCTGGATTAAATTAGCAGTTCATGTTAGTTCATTTTCTGTTAGTTTTTGTTCAGAATGACTTCAATTATTCTGTGCTCTGTGTTTATCTGCATTGTTAGCAAAATGTCTTGCTTGCTAAAAAAATCAATGTAGAATCCACAAGGTAGTTGATGGGCACTGATTTACTTCAAATGTTTTTAGACTAGATGTAGATGATACTGCTTCAGTTTCACCTTATTGCTTATTTTTCTGCATTTTTTCAAAGTTCTCTTTCATAGTTAGTTTTTGTGTCCTTTAACAAATGTTAGAGACTCCAAACAAAGACAATATTTGCACAGATTTTTTTCTCTAGTCTTCAATTCTAGCCTTAATTTGATTATTCTTTAGCTATCGTGTGCTGTATTTCAGTGGATTGAAGTGAACCTTGTAAATAGAGAGTCAAACATTAAGATCTTTTGGGAGAAAAGTGGTGGATGCTATATATTGCAGTTGGATTATATGATTGTTTTAGTTTCCTTCCAGTTGAAATGTTACATTCTTTGAAATATTACTTTCAATATTACTGCCAAATCTTGCACATAGTGGTGTTCAGACCACTATGTGACACTCACAGCAGAGTTAAAACAAGTTTGAGTAGTTAAAAAAGCAAGATTCTATGGAAACACTCTGCCTGTCTTGAAATGCCTTTGAGTGATCAAATAATTTACATTTTGCCAGTGCCATTAACATATTTTTTTATTAATAATTACCTACTTGGATGCGTATGTTGCTTTCCCTGCAGCATAAATTTAAATAACCCCTAAGCTGATCAAAATATTGTTTCAAACCCATTTTTAACAGTAGCCTCTTAATTTTTTTCTGCTATTCCATAGCAGCAAGGATAGATTTAGCTGTTTCTAATTCTTGTTGTGGCTTTTCTTTTCCCCATGACATCATCTTACTTATATGTATTGAAAATGTTAATTCAAATAAGTAACTTTGTTTTTCTGCAACACAAAGTTGAAGACAAACTAAAATTAGAGATTTCCAAAATGTTTTAATCACATTTATAGTATGCTAGTGGAGTATATGAAACGCTATTTTGTAATTTAAAATAAATCCTAGTTCTGCCTAACATGTGTGGTGGGCAATTTGCAATTATGATCTTCATGTTGAGATTCGTCCATGAAATGAGACGTATTATAATTTAAATAGAGTTGTAGATCTGGCTGATTTTAATTCATGACCCAGGGGTCAGTAGTTATTGGGTATAATAACCTTGTGGTAATGTGACTCTTCAAGGCACATTTGTATAATGAAAAATCATAACTAGTTATAGGAAGCACGATAATTTTTTTTTTCCTTTCCAATTCAACTAAGCTGCTCTATCAGTCTCTATTTTATGTGCTTAAAACCCTAGTGAACATTATTTTTTTGCAATAAAAAGCTTTGAAACTTTTAGCAGTATCTGTCCTATGAAAGTTTTCAGTGTGTCACCACAGTCCATTGTTTACTCTTCCCTGGAAATTCAGCCTCTGTTGTCAGTGGTAATGCTAGAGGTGGTGATTTTGGTGTTCTTTAGCTTCTAACCACAGTTCCCCACTCTTGTGAATTGGGTGAGTAGCTGATGACAGTTCTATTAACTGAAAAGAAATGACAAAATTCATATATGTTTTTAACTACTAGGAGACAGTCCAAACCTGGAATAGAAAGAGGTGGTTAGTCTTTTCACCTAAGCATTTAAATGTGTCTTGTGCTGAGACATCATAACTAACTTAACTTTTATCTGTTGGATACTCCTGCATCCACTGGGGATAGGGGGAATGACAGCCTTAGATTATATTGTGCTTGAGTCTACCTGAGGAAATGCTGTTGTCTGTTCCAGCAATGCTGACACACTAGCAAGATTTTATTCTTCATTTCGTTGTGGTTTTACTTGTGCTGGTTTCCCAGTACTGTTTCTGCAGACATCTGGGGTTGAACCTCTCTGTAGGTTCAGAGACTTAATTCAAGCTGAAAGATGTATCCTGCAGAAGCCCCAGCCCAGGGCCCCGTTGGAGCCCATCATGTCCCAACTCCTGTGATTTTACTCAAAAGGAAACCTGAAAGTGGGAACTGTGCCTTATGTTAGGCTGCATGTTGAGCCAGGCCACTGAGGAGTGTCTGGCTCCCGTGCTTGCATGCTGGGGAGCCCTGAGCTGCTTGACCAGGCTGTGTATGGGTATTGCACCCCTCTGTGCTGTTTTAGCACATTCTTACTGTAATATTAACTGCAGTTACTCAGCTTTCAGTGCACTTGAAATGAGTCTGGGTCCTGCTCATTCATATACACCTATGAATGCACAGTGTAAGGGCTGAAGGTGCAGCCAAGGATCAATGTGCTCCCAGTGGGCCTTAAATTTTGCAGGAGTAGATCTTACTTTTATTGTTGGAAAAGGATATTGATAGCCTCTGGAAAAAGATAGGGGATGAGCAACAGAAAAACACTGCATATCCTCTGATTAGGAAGAACATTAGGGGTTTTTTATCCACCTTTGCAGAAACTCTATTGACAGAGATGATGTTGCAATAGTGTTCTCAGTCTTTGGACTGAATACAGCTTATACACATTGTCTGGCACAATGGGAATTTCCTCAAACCTTGGACAAGGAATGGCCTCATATTGCTATCCTTTAGCCTTTATCAGTTTGGTAAAATAAGTAGTACCTGTTGAAAAAATAATGAGCCTACTTCATTAGAACTAATAGTGGAGACAGAAATAATTATCAAATTAAATTTTTTAATTACAAGAGGCTTCACAGATGACATACAGTTGTTGTCTTAAGTTCAAAATATGCATTTAGCCAGCCTAATGCAATACATTTCTATGAGGACGTATTCGTTAATTCTCAGCAAATCAATGGTTATTATTAACAAGATTCCTTAAGGAGGTTTTAGACCAAGTACTTAAATTCTCCATTCAGTTGCACTCAGGAGAGGTAGAAATAAAACTAAGAACTCCAACTTGTGTATAAGAAAATATTTTTCTGCTGCAGAAACAAAGCAACTATACTGAGAGAAGTTTATTTTTTAAAAAAAATGAAACTCAGAGGTGACATTTGCTGTCCAAATCATGTTTACCTTCTCTGAAACATGTAATTTAAATACTCACTCCTTGTGATTGACTCTTTTTAATCCCATGGATTTTTTTGACTCTATAGAAAAGCTATATGCCACTCATCAAAACTGTATTATTTATATTAATCTATCATAACTCGTTGAAAAAATTGCTGCACTAACATCCAAGACTCAGTGCTTCTGCCTGAGTTTTAAAATGCAAGAGTGAGATCATGCTCTAATGAGGTTCTAGAAAATAATTTCTGTTTGCACAACTTTCAGGTCAAGTTGTCAGTCATGCTCAAATCTGAATTCACACCAGAAGTTCAGTTCATGTGCCATTTGCATTTCAAATGTTTTCTTGGGGTCTTCATATGATTCTTCCCTGGAAACTACCTGGTAGAAATAAGCAGCTCAAACATCTCTTCACATTCTGCTTCTTAGTGAATTTCACATCTGAATGCTAGGTTTGCAGTGCTTTCTCCTACCAGGTTTTTACTTGTTCATTTTTTGGTTTCACTAAAGAAAGTACCTTGTGGACAACATAAATGGACATGGCACTAGTGAAAATTTTCAAAATAATATCTAGCAATTAATTTTTTTCTTCAGAAAGTTGGCTAGTTTTTCTCTGGAATTTTGTCAGAAGTTAATGTTTTTGCAAGCAAATTAAATGTGAAATAATTTAGATATACTAAAGCAGGTAGAGTATGATTCAGAGCTCAATATGCTAAAGGAGATCAATGGAGCAAATTCAGAAATAATGTCTGGTGATCAGTCACATCCAGTAAACTAAAACAAAACCAGCATAAAGCCCAGTATAATTTGTAGTCAGTTCAGAAATAATTCTTGAAGCCACAAAAGATGCATTAATCTTTCTAATGTGGGATATAGGTCTAATTAAAACTATTGATAGTGTTTAGGACATGGAGGTGGTGTGTCAGCTACTCTGGTCACATGTCATGTTTGGCCTGTGGTTCCCTCCAAGAGATGCACCATGTCTCCCATGTCCTCCACCAAAATTCAGAATCCAGGCTGTGGTGGAAGGAAAGAATCTTTCTTTGGTGTTGTCCACTTTATCAGGGCTGATGAACAGGATGTCCTCTTCTTTTGGGACTGGGAGCACTTCCCTTTCCCCAGGCAAAACTTATCTCTTCTGCAGGAGCCACCATCTGACTCAGAACTGTGTGGTGAAGGGAAAGGGAAGGAACCATGTGGAGGACCATTCCTGTCTGATGAAGTGGAAATGGTCTTGCATCTTCCAAAGTGAATCTGTTTTCCCACCAGCTGATTATTAAAATCCGCTTGTGATTTGCAAACTTTGTCTGATGAAGCCATGTTGTCTTTCCTGTGCTAAAGTTTGCAGGCTGTGGTAGCAGCCCCCCTTTTTCTCTGCCTGCTCTCACCTGAAAGAATTGAATATTTAGCATTCCTCCCTGTTGAGTATCTCCAGGACCATCTCCGATGTTCGCCCAAACTCTGACCAATTTTTTTTGTTTTCCTCCACAGTGATGGTTGATTCTTTTTGGCTCCAAAGGACAGAGTAGTATTCTACTGGAGTATGTCAAACTGGCTTCTACAGGCAATTAGGGTTAGTGTTGAATAGGAGTTTAAAAAACAAAAGACATTTTTCTCTCCTTAATTTTTTTCTCAAATATATCTTAGACCTCTCTTCTCTAAATATTCTTATTTTCTCCTATCCGCTGCTTTAGCTTGCTTAGTTTATTTTTCCAGTTATATTGATATTTTAAAATTATACTACATGGAATTTCTTTTGTCAATTCTTTCCTTGGTACTTTCAGTCTCTTATCCCTATTTCTGGTAACTAACTATTGAGGATTTTTTTATTCTCCACTGAAAATCCAAAACATAATCTTTTGAAACATTTCTCTTTACAACATGGATCTGAGACTATATGCTAGAACTAAGATTAGTGAGGAGGAAACAAAAGGTAGTTTGGAGACATGGAATATTAAATTGATAAGAATATTGTGATAAATGTTGCAGAGGAAGGGTATTGCCAGTATTGTAATCAGTAAAAAGACACAGTTAAGAAAATGTATTTTAATTGCCTGCTTTCTTGTTTCAACACAAGAAAAATAAATATTTAATGTGCAGCAGACTGTTTTTCTATGAAGATATTAAAAAATAATTTAAAAGTAACTGGAACTGAAATTCGAACACTTCACCTGTTACGTATAACAATTTTCATTGAACATATTTTCAAGTCCCAAATGTCAGCAGGCCAACAACAATGTTTTGTTGATTACGTATTTTATTTCCTTGCTTAAAAGTGATATATCATAGAACAGCTTGGGTTTTACTTGCCAAGGGTATATGGATTTTGGGCTGCCCAATTTCTCTAAATTTTCAAGCTGTCTATGAAAATGTGTGTATCACTGTACTTGTTTGCTTGCTAGCATCTTACAGGACTGATTTGAGTGATGGGTAAGTATTTGTCTCTCTGTCTATGCTGGCACTCCTTTACTTTGTCTAGGTTAGAGGTACATGGGAATGGGAATGTCAGGTTCATTGATGTCATTCATATGGCCAGTGAAAACTGTTGTGTCGAGTTTCTTTATATCTGTAATCCAGAAAAGGAGTTTTCTTTCAGCCTTAGCCCACAGCTTTTTCATTTTTTTTTGTCCCTCCTCATTTTTTTGTCATGGTTTGGCATTCTGGATTTATCTGCTCAGCATGACACAATATGAATTCCAACACAATTCATTGCTACTTTTAATTGGAAAGATTTCTAAATATGCAATTCTTTGCATCTTTCTCCCAAGGATAAAAAACAACAAAACATTATCATCTCAACATTTAAAAAATGTATAAACAGCATACAGAATAACAATGCTCTAATAGTTTCTGGGGTAGCCTATGCAACGTGTGGGTGGTAAGTGATTAATCTATTAGTACATAGTATGTTAGGTCTGCACATCCCCTCGAGGCTTCAACATCACTGTTGTCAGGCAACAATAAGATGATTAGTTTAGTTTTGATCATGGCAGGGCTCTAAAAAAGCGTCCTCTGTTTTTTGCTGCTCCTAATCTTTCTGTCAGCTCTCCCAGGAGCTTTGAGATGATGTCACTTGGCTGTTCACAGTGTCTGACTTCTTGGGAGACAGTTTTGCGGAGCTGTGACTGTCACGGTGACAATCTTTGCTAGCAGTCTTAGTGTCATAAGGGCAAAGCTGCACAATGTTTCTTGCTTTTGTTTTATTTTTTCCTGAAGTAGTGACAGCTCTCTTGATTTCACACAGTGTCTCTTGTTTTGCTGTGAATGTCCTCCTTACACTTGCAAGTCTTCAGCCCTTGCTTCTGTAGGCAGGACCCAGTTCTGGTTTACATTAGGTGCAAGGAGCATGTGTGTATGCTCTTCCTTGTGCTGGCTAGCCTGAGCTTGCTATCATGTGCTGGGCCTTTCTTTTACTATGTGTATTTCTCAGACACATTCATGAGTCTTAAAATATTTGCCATAGACTTCATTTGGTTGAGTTATATGTCCTATCAAATTCTTGTGGGATCTTTCATTGGCTGGTGAAAATATTCAAGTGTGAACTCTCCTTTCCCAAGTCAAACTTCTGGAATTATTTGTCACAGACATGTTGCTTTCAAGTCTTCAGCCCAGCTTAAATTCTTACCCAGCATTCTCATAATGCTAAAGATTGGATGGCTAAAGATTTTTTTTAATATATCCTTGAGAAAATATAAATCTTCAAACTGCACTGATTTTTAGATTCAAATGGAGATAAAAACAAACCTTTGAACAACAAATCCTCAAACGACAGGGTTGCAATACACCTCTGTTGTAAGCTACAACCAAGGTTTTCTGGTGTACTTCAATCCCTCTGCTAGGCATGTATTTTTTTGACCTAATATTGTACATTATGTATTGTGTAGATCACCAATGGACAAGAAACTGCAACTTAGCTGTAGTGAGTGTTGTTTATAAAGCAAATAGATGAGTTAATCTGTGAGACCTCACTGCTTTATAGCTCCTCTGTCTTATCTTTCATAGTTTATTCCTTAATACCTTAATTGCACTGATCCTCCACAGCTTTCTATATTAGCTGATTCTTTGACCTAGTTCTCTTTTCTCCTCTCTCTTTGTCTGAAATATCTGGGGATGTACTGCCATCTTTCAGAGCACATACTGAGAGCTTTAACTTCCGAGAGCTTTAGCTTCCAAGATCTTTCACAGAAGTATAGGTTACTTGAACTGCAGGTTATACCCATAAAACCCTCAAATTTTCTCCAATACAAAAGCAAAATAAAGTGTGCAAGTACACCACAATGGAGGAGCTGTCTTTTCTTAGTTTCTACCCACTTGAAGATTTAGGAAGAAATTGCGAGTTTTGCAGAAACTACCACTTACACAGCGAAGTAAGCCTAGAAAGAGGATGGTCTTAGCACCAGCATCTTTAAATAAGGCAAAATCTGGAGTCAATTTTTCAAATCAACATGCCATTAATAAAAGTAGCCAAAGTGAATAAACAATACAGTTTAATAAACAGGGAAATAATCCCTTGTATTTCAGAACAAAAAAGGTGAAAACAGTAGCAAATATGTGACATGCACTAAATCTGTACAGTTTTGACCTTGAAATTTATACCTGAGTGAGAACTGTGTGTAACTGTATTAGCCAATTTCCCTCTGGATTAAAACAAAAAAAATGAATGAATGGTTTGTAGAAATTGTGAGAAAATAGAGCCCTCAGGTAATGGGAACAATTATATAAAATATGCTGAGTTTTACACTGAAAGAAATGAAAAGGAAACAATATTGAAAGACCTCAAATTATTATATAGGGTATGCTAAAGAACAGAGCATTTTCCTACAAACTTGTGCTAGGGTGACTTAAAAAGTCTCACCAGTATTTCAGTCAACTTTATTGAACCAGTACAAATAAATTGCTTCAAAAGATTGAAATACAGGTTCTTCAAAACAGCTGTGCTCCACGCTGCTAGGAAATGCTTTATCTATTCTGTTAAACTTCAGGTTTTCAAAAATTTTCCTATTTTACATCACTGAATGCCAAAACAAAAGCCCAAGAAAACCCCAACCCTATGAATCAGAGAATCTTAAAAAAAGCCTAGAAACATTAAAAAACCAAATGAATAAAAAGTATTTATATACTGTAGGACAGAAGTAGAAATGAACCTTACTCTTGGATTTCCTGTGCTCTTTCTCCTTAAACCTGATGTTACAGATTGTTTTTGAAGTGCTTTAGAAACAATGTTCTTAGTAGTTGGGATGTTGTTCCTAGGAAGTTGCTGAGGGTGTTTTTTGATACAGATAATATTATCGATACTTGGATATTTATTGCTCTCTTGCAACAGGAGTATCATTTCAAATTGTTTGAGGTTAAATAAGGATAGCATGAGTGCAAAAACAAGTCCAACATCCCTTTCATACTGTGACTGCCAAGAGTGAGAGTTCAACTTAAATTTCCTCAAAGAGAAGAAATACAAATGTGCACTTTTGTATTGTGGCTGGATTGTTTTGCCTATATGCTGTTGTATTGAGTGCAGAGGAAAATGGGGAATGATGGTAGAGAAAAAAGACAACGGCCTACTTCACCTTTGAATTGTAGTGGCTCAATATGACATGTCTGCAGACCATGCATAGGTAGAGAAGGACTTGGAAGGGAAGAAAATCTACAGTTTAAAGCACGACTGTAGAAATCAGGGTAGGTTTTGTAAGACATGGAAAGTACTGAAAGACATCTTATGTGCTGAAGGTCTTCAGAAAGTGACTGAGAACAGACTAGTTTTTAAGATCTAATTTTTGAACTTGGGCACCTATTGGCAGTAAGATAATTCTGTGTGTATCTTTTTTCTTATTCTAATTCTATAGAGTTCGCTGCACTGACATAAAAGTATCCATATTCTTGAAAATTTTATGTATCATGGCAAGTATCCATTCTCAAAATGTGGAAAATGGAAATGTAATAATCAAGATCACAAAGCTTTTTTTTTCATTTGACTACTTTGTCCTTCTTTGTGAATACCTGCACTTTACTACCAATAGCAGACACCTTGTTTCCAGTGTAAGGGAAGTACTTTTAAATGAGTTTTTGGATCATCTATAACTCATGCATCTGCCTACAGACTGCGCAGAGCTTAGGGAGTCCAAATCTTACAGACAAGTTCTAAGTCTGTGCAAATATTTGGTTGTGAAAGATTTGCTTAGATTAACTTTGAAATAATAAAAAAAGAACAACCCAAAAGTAAAAGTCACATGCAGTGACAAACCAGGATATTTCTTGAATGATGTGAGATTTATGCACTGCTATTGGCTATCAGGAAAGCATTTACATTTCAATACGGGTCAGTCTTAGAGTTACTAAGAAAGATGAACTGATAGATTTATATACCCCCCAAAAAGCAACAGTACAAGAAGTATGCAGGGATTTATGCATACTTGTATTAGAAGTGTATATAAGTACACAATTATATTTAAAAAGGTGTTGTCAGCCTGCTCTGCATTGACAATTAAACTTTTCAGAATTCTATCTCAAACAGAATTCTAGGTTATAAAATAAAAGCAGTGGCTTTGTGTACAGAAAAATGTTTGGTTTCTGGATTAGCTTACTGCTTACTGTGTTACAAGTTGTTTGGTTGCATTTCAAGTTGCTAGCTAAATATATTGGTTTGATAGAACAGTGTGGCTGAGTCTTTTCAGACCAAAGCAGTGGTGGAATGTGCATGGGAATTCCTTTAGAGAATGACTGATAAGACAGAAATGCAGACTTCTCAACTCAGAGTCGGAAGGGGAGTAATGTAAAGGGGCCTGCTTTAACACCAGGTATTAAAAATATATATTGCATTACATACCTGGAAAAGATGCAGAGATGAAAATTCTTTAGGATTTGCTCTTGGACCAGGTACTTGAGACGTATGATATTCAGTGTTCCAGTCAAACTGGATGTTAGTCTCAAGTGTACAGTTCTCCTGTCAAACTTTGCCATAACTGTGAATAAATGACATAATATAAGGCCATTTAGAATATCTATTGCAACCATGCGAGCTCCCCAACTACATTCTTTTCCTGGAGCAGCTCAGACCCTCATGTTATCAGTGGTTGCTTGGAGGTGTTACATCTCTCTCTGCTCTGGGAATTATCTGCTTTATCCAGTTAAAAAACCTTTGCCTTAGGGCCCACCTTAGCATGCCTCCCACCTGGAAACAGGTAGAGCTGTTTTCTGCTCCTCCTTATTCTTGTACCTCACTGAAAAGTGAATGGTCCCCTCTGGGGACCACAAGTTTTTATGATGAGTAACTCTTACATTAGAGACACACGAGAGTGTCACTCTGAGGAATGGAAAGTATCTTAAAGAGCATTATGTTTGTCTTTGCTGGTGTTATTTGTCATGTCTTCAACAAATTTCATACCTTCACTGTCAGATCCAACTATTGCAAACATGTTCGCTCTGCTTTTTCTGTTAAATGAAGGATCAGCAGTTTTAGAAAAGCTGTTCATCACTGGTGCTGCACCCTAATTTCAGTTCTAAATGAAAATTATATTTTTCAGTTATTTGCTTAGTATTTTGAGACTTCACCACCAGCAATTTGGACTGTTTGAATAGCCTCTGTTAATATGCTTATCTTTTCAGTTCAATGTGGCTAAGGCCACTATTTCTGAGCAACCTGGCCTAATGGTAAATGTCCCTGCTTATGCAGAGGGCTTGGAACTAGAGGATTTTTAAGGTCTCTTCCAACCTCTAACCCAAAGCATTTTATGATTCCATAACTGATTCTTGTCTCATCAAAGAGAAAGCTGTCCTACTCTTCCTATTTCTTTGTTGCTCATGTGGATCTTTCTCAAGAACCTGTTTCCAGCAATCAATATAATATATCTATTGTCCTTCTTGAAAATGTGAGTTCTGAATGATATTGTCATAGTTACATTTTTCTGTGATGCTGTCATGTTAGATCCATGCTGATAGGTCTAAGAGCTCTCCTTTGCATTGACTTCATGGTCGAAATGTTATTACAGCTACTTTTTGCTGAACATGGCCCTGTATAAAATTCTGTTGTCGTTCACACAATACCTGAGATCAGTCAATATGTTGTAAAAGTTTTTAGAGTTCTGTTGTGTATGGTTTTAAGCTCTGAATGTTATTTTGCAGATCCTATGTTCATCTAGCAGATAATAAGCTTAGCATGGAGTACATTTGTCTCTGCAGAGTATATTGGCCATTGTATACTGAAGTACTTTTTTGTCTGTGGATGTGCATTGTGATGCCCAAGATACCATTGGCAAAGTGATACAATCTTAGTACTTTCTCTCTCTCTCTCTCTCTCTCTCTCTCTCTGTTTTCCTTATACACTCCTTTTCTTGGCTTTTGTCAATTGTAATGCTTCATCTAGAGATTAATTCTATTTTTTAACTGATTCTTCCTGACCTGTGTGTAGTTTTCGAAAGTTAGTCACCTGCTGGGATGTTTTGAATTCACATTTTTGACCCTTAAGCTTTGCTGTAGGTCAGGTGCATTCTGCTGCCTTGTCAGTAGCTAACTGCAGGGCTCCTTGATAATAATTGTCTGAGACTTGTTTTAATTTAAATGACAGATCTAAGTCACTTTCCATAAGAAATTTACTCTTACTCCTTCCCCTGTTATGTTGTTGTTTTATTCTCATGTTAGTCATATGTTATTTTCCTGTAGTTTTCACTTCAGTTTGTGTATTCTGTATAAATTTTTTAGTATCTTTTATGTCTTTAGATGTACTGTCTTTATGCAGGATTTCTGACTTTTTGTATCAATGTTTAATAATTTAAAATGCAAATTTTTACTGAAGCTAATAGGACCTTGGTCAAAAAGGTCAAAAAGTTCAGAAATAAAAGAAAAAGTCATGCAGATATTTCTTTCAGCTTCATGTTACCCTTTGACTGGGAACACCTAACTGTGTAACAGTTATTTTATCTACAACAATCTACAGAAATGATATCATTTGAAAATTTGGATTTGGCTCATTGCACCCAAAAAGTGTTCATCAAATAGTCTTAATGATGTCAAAGTCCATTTTTGACCATAAAACTGTTTTTTGTCAGGCTTTTGTTTGTTTTTTTCAGTACCACAAACATTGCCAACCATATAATTTCTGCTAATTGACTATAAAGTGCACTTTTAAGATCACTGGTTGATGGACTAGTATAAACAGTACTATTGATTCTGATTTGAAAGTAAAAAGCTAGAGGCACAGAAAGTGCTTGCATTGCTACAAAATTTGTTAACCTAGACTTCCTGAAAAAAAAAACAACCAACCTAACAAAAACCAAAGCCAAACAACCCTCCCCCAAATTAAAATAAAACAACGCCGCCGCCCCCTCCCCCCCCTCCCAAAAAAAAAGAACCAACTCAAGTGGATATGATTCTCTTGTTCTATGAAATTACTGCTCTCAGATTTATAGGAAACAGCAACAAGTCTGGCTTTTCCCTGTGTTTGATGCTGTATCACCATCCTAGTTAGTGTTTATGCAAAGTGAAGATTACTTTTTCCACTGCTCTGAGCTTGACTTGAACATCTAAAAGAACCAGGTGACCCAACTTTTTTCCTCACAGTTTATTTAACTGTAGATATGCAAACTGTTAGTGAGGTGCCTTCCACAATTCCTGAAGAGCACCCCTGTCAGCACAACGCTCCAAATTTCTGCATATTTCTGCAACTGAATTAATCAGGATATTCTCCAAATAAGAATCAGGATGTGTCCAAAGATAAACGAACCATGTCATTCCAGTCATTTAATTCCCATGGAATTAAAACTGAGGAAGTTGCTTAAAATTTTCTTAAAATATGATGATAGGAAAATCATGTCTCTAAAAAAGACTTTTTTTCTGCATGATATATTATTCCTTTATTAAGTGAAGAAAGCCTGAGCAATGACACTTAAATTAGATATCTATTACACTCCAGGCAAAGGAGGCTTTCTAAGCAGAAGAAACTATTGATCCCAAGTCTGGCTTTTATAGCACATAAATGCAGAGTGTAATCCATTATAAAGTGAAAGCAAAAGCATTAGCCAAGCGAAGCATTCTATCAGACTATTACTTTAGCAACCTCAATTGATGCTGCTAATAGTATCATATTTAATTGTTTCATACAGGTGGATAACATGCTTGATAGGGAGTCTCGGCTAATTCCCAGGATATGACAGAATGACACTTAAGCAACAGCAGCAGAGGTGTAGGTGGGTTCAGTGTGTGGAATCAATGTGTGATACGTCACCTTGGTCTTTCACTGTGATGGTCTGCAATGGTTTGTGTAAATTTCAAATAAATTCAGTAAGCAGCATCTTATTTACAGGGCTCTGGAAGTTTACTTTCAAAGTAACAGGGTTTTATGAAATAATATCACTTTAAATGTGGTTATTATTCAGTCATTCTTCACAAGTGCTGTTTCTATATGTCCCACAATCTGTTGTCCAATGTTTTGATAATAAATTATTTTATCTATGGATCAAGACAGATTTGCCCCTCAGAAGATACATGCACATGTAACAGTATCTTAAAATGTGTATATGTATATGTGTATATATAAATGCATGCATGTATTTGTGTATATTAATATACATATATACAAGTACCTCTACTTGTATACAAGTAGACCATCTGCAAGGATGTGTCTAACAAACTAAAACTGAGTTAAAGTAGGGTAAAAAAAGCCTTCTGAAATTTAATTGACCTAAAAAATAGTCAGTGAAGGCTCATGACAAAAAAAATACGGGATGTAGCAGTAATTGTTTGCACTTCCATCCATTCTTCATGAAAGTTTCATTTATCTCTACTAGTAACCTGTTCTTCATCTCCATGACTATTGGCAGAATGGATTTTTTGTTTTTTCCTGAATCCATGTGTTCTGAGATTGTATTTAGGACTCTGAATTTTCCTTCCAGCTGATAAAGTTTCCAGTCTTCACTTAAGAAAGGAATTTGAACTATAACTTCTATATTACTTAGATTGACATTGAATTTGTGCCTCATCTTTTTAGTATTTAAAAATCTGTAATTTCTTAATGTTTTATTCTGCCTGGAAGCTCTTTTAAAAACAGGTAGAGAGTTTGTCAGCTTCAAAGACAAATCCAAGTACCAGTTCATCTTGTTTGGGTAGCTGTTATGTGCAAGCTTCACAGCACAGCTCAGGTCTGGGTTACTTAATGAACCCTTACTGTTCAGAAACCTCTTATTGATATTGGAAACACTCTCTTACTTTTCTGACATGAAAGACTGACTCCCTGGGCTTGCTTCCAACAAATGAGCTGGTAGTCTTCACAGGCTTGGTCTGTGCCTGGGCTGCAGGGCCATACCTCTGTTGCAATAATGGAAATTCTGTGAAGAGTATCTGCCAGCTGCTCCCATGGTGTAGGGCACAGCAGCATCCTAGTGGTCACATCTGTTTCACTTGGTCGTGAAATGCACGGATGTAAAAATGTATTGCAAATCAGTTTAATATATCAGAGCAAACCTGACATGGCGGAAGAATTTAGTAGATGGGTAGTGAAAGGCCCTGAATGCTTTAAACAGTATTTTTCAAGTGCCAGTGTACCATGTGTCTCTTGAATTCACATGTTCTAATAACCTTCATCTTAGTCTCTGAGAAATTGACATGATTTTATGAGAGATAGGCTGTGAGAGAGAATGGTTTAGTCCTTGTATGGGAACAACAGCTAAAATTTTAAAATGTGTTTCCCTTTTTTACAACTTTTTAATTACCTGAATCACTGAGGAGAGAAGGCATTTACTCCAGCTTACATAACCAAGTGTCTACAGTTTGGAGGACTTTCATTCTTTAAAATGAATTTGATAATATAGTTATACAGAGTAACTTCATTTTGTTTTAATTTTAAAAACAAACAAATAATATCATCCTACTATTTCACAGTTGTTAGGAAGGTTAAAAATAAAGAATGTGAACAGGTCCTTGTTAAAATTACTCACTGCTGATATTCAGGGAACAATAGCTGTTTTTCACAAGCATTCTGTATGAGATGTAACAAACATTTATATATCTTTGTGAAATGGATTTGTTGCAATATCCATTACTAGTCTGAAAGATCAAGTTTTCTATTTGAGTCTCTCATCAGGAGTAACCAGGAAATGTTCACTTTGGACCTTAGATATCTTCATGTTCAAAGCTTTGTCAAAACTGATGCATCTCTGAAATATTCTGCCTTTGAGACAAGATATTTCAACAAAGATAGAGCTTATATTGCTTGGAACTGTTATATTTTCCTATGTTTATTAAAATTGTATGCAAAGGGTGATTTTTAATGTTTTTCAATATATTCATAATTTTGCCCTATGGTGCCGACTACCTATGAGTGATGCACAGCATAAGTTTTATGCTTATTTACTATTCGGTGATGGAAAATTAAATAATAATATTCTTTGGGTATAGTTGTTTTAACGTGGACTTTTGCACATACTGTTTATTTCAGTTAAACCAATGCCATTTTTTCCACTACATGAACATGCATAAATGTATAATATAGTTGACATAAAAAGCAGTTATAGGAAAATATTTGAATTTAAATTTGTAAAATTTCCAAGCCAACTGTCTTTCAGGGGTCCCCATATTTTATCAAATATTTCTGTTAATTTGTACTGCTGGAAACTTGTGAACAGCCAACTTCATTTTTCTGACTACTTGTATTAAAGCAGGATTGTAGTACTCAACTGGAAAATAACTGAAGAACAAATTGGAAAAGGGAAGTCTCTCTATTTTCCAGCTCAATAAGATTTTTAACTGTTACATATATTCTAAACTATACAGCATGTAATACTTGGAAAGCCCTTTTGACTTGAACATGAGAAGCGGTTTTTGTTCTTATATTGCATCAGCTTTGAAAGTCTAAAGGACATTTCAAATAATCAAATGGCAGCACTAGACCATGAGAATGTAATTATCTTTCTACAGCTATTCTTAGTTTCATTTTGAACAGTTTGATAATTGAATAAGTGTCCTACCAATTTTAAGTGATATTCACAGTCTGCATCACTGTGTAATGGCCTTTATAATTTCTTTGAGTTACTTTGTTTTGCATCTTTTTTTTTTCTTGCCTATATTCTTTCAGAGCAATATAAAATGCAAGGCAATCCTCCAGGGATTGATGTAACGCCATTGCACTGCTTATTGTCTTAGGCTGTTATAATTGCTAGGTGAACTAGCATCACAACAACTTCTAATGACAACATTTGAACAACAGAACAGGAATTTTGTGGTTGGATAATTGGTTTCTATTGCACTACTATAAAATCTTTGCAGAAGGAAAGTGGTGTGATTGAATGTTAGGACAGCAATATAGTCTGGTTTAGATCTGAATAATTGTGTACTGGTTTTTGTTAATGCTTCATACACTTGGAAACAGATTTACAAAGCTTTTAGTTTTAATGAATTCTGTTAATAAGTTCTTCTTGTCACCTACTGCTATTATTACAATAGGTAAAGTAATTATCAATCTGTATAGCTCCTGCTAGCAATGGTGTGAAAGTACACATCCTCAACTGGGGGGCATATCTTCTACATATATCCATTGACTACCATCTGTAAGTGATTGACTTGTATATTTTTCCTGCAATGCCCTCTTTTCAGCTTCATGGCAGCCAAGGCAGGCATAAGAAAGCACGTGCAAATAGTTTGCCATTTCTATTTGTAAAAAACCTAAAGTGATTAGGCTTATTTCTGTGATTATGTTATCAACCCTGAAGAGTCAGAGTTATTTTTGTGTTATGAACAGCATGCTTCACAAGGTGGGTCAAACAACCTTTTTTTGTCCTAAGCTTACCTATGGGAAATCATTTGCTCTTTTAATCATAGAATCATAGAATTGGCTGGGTCGGAAGGGACCTCTGAGATCATCAAGTCCATGTGTGGAGCACTTGATGCTTCCTGCCATGAAAGCTGTGGTCTTAGGTGTGTCATTTGTAACAGAATAATATTTTATTTATGACATGTCGTGTGAGGCAGGAATACTGCTTGTATTTTATACAATAGTTAAAATTACATTTGGGGATATTGGGCTTGTGAGAACATCTGTGCATCCTGTAAAGAATATACTTGTGACTACCTTGACCTATTGTGCTAGTAATGGTTAACATTTGACTTGTGCTAGTCAAATGTTCATCATGTGGTTTATGCCTAATTTAAATATATTAAACTTTTTTTAAATTGCTAATCGCTTTCATATCTGAAGAATCCTCCAATTAAATCATAAGTAGCCTTGCCAATTAACTTGTCACTTTGTGGAACCCACATCACATTTGGCAATAATTTTAAATCTTGCAAAAAAGTATTCTGGTTGACAGTAGAACTGTAAGCATCTTGATCTCCTGGGGTTCTTCTCTCATGTCTGATCTCAGGTTAGTCACTTTGGCTGACCTCTGAGCTTTCTATTACCTCTGCTGTGTTTACAGTGAATGTGGTTACACCAGTTTGTGCATTAGTGGGGTATTGTCACGCTTAAATGCTTCTTGAAGTTTTGGGTTGTTTTTTTTTTTGTTTTTTTATTTTTGTTTTTTGTCAGCCTATCTATGCCCAGAAACTCGTTCCTTGCGTAAAAATTGCTTAAAATGTTTCACTTGTGTAGAAGTAATTGATCTTTAACCTACAAAAATACTCATCATGACTAAAATACTTTTAACTAATTACTTTCTTTGCAAAACTGTTTCTAATTTTCATTTTCAAAATCACTTTTTTTGATTCTCTTGAAAAGTTAAGCCATGATGCTGGTCACCAAAGCAGTCCTATATATACCTTCTTAAATCAAGTCAGTGGTCAGTGTAGCATTTAAACGGAAGTTTTCTACCACCATCTTCTTTCTCTCCCTTTCTCTGCCACTGTTCTCAGCTGGTTTCATTAACTACATTATAATTTAGATCAGCAATTGTTATTTCTGTCAGGACCAGATGCTTTGTATATGTATAGATCAGGCATAACAAAATGCATGTCACTCTCGTACATGTGAAATAGTAATATAGAATGGATTTTAAGAAAATTATTATTAATTAAAAAATCTTTCTATTTCCCTTCCTTGGATTTCTGACCGATTACAGTGAGAAACTAGAAGTAAATTAAATTATACCTTTATTTAATTGTTTAAACTCCACTCTACTTAACTGCCACTTGCAGAATGATTTACACCAAAATGTAGTTAACAGCTTGCTAAATGTTTTAAATATCTCTTGCCCTACGTATACAACTTGTAATACAGTTATCACTTTGGTTTAACAATATCAAAACATCTGAGACAGCTACATTAAAAAAAAAAATATCTCAACTATGTTATTACATAGAGGGAGTATTCAATAGTCTTTTAATTTATAGTTTTAGTTTGATCCAAATATTGTTCAAATACTATGGTGAATGGAGCCCATTATAAAACCTGTAATACATTGTAAATTAGCTTGTGCAGGGCTAGAGCGAATGGGACAAAAGTCGTTCTCTCTTTTTACAAAGGTAGAGGAATGTATTTCTCTATCTTCCAGCTGCAAGTGTTTGAAGCAATATGTGTTGCCTAATAAGAGACCCCAGCCTGAAGGCTGGCAGAAGGTTGCTGAAACATTCCCAATAGTTCTGCTTGTTGCTAAGTAATTTTACCCAAAATAATCACTCCTTGGAGATCAGGTGCTTCCAGAGGATTGCATATGATCCCCTTCACTAAGTTTCTCTTTCTACCTTTTACTTAATTATGATGTCTTTGCCTCACTTCCCATAAATTAAGACTCAACAGAGAAGAAGTTATTAACAGTCTTCAGTAATGTTCCTCAATTTTTTTTGTATTATGAAGGTGACACAATGTTTCACTGATTTCATGGGAACTCCAAAAAAAAAAAAAAAAAAAAAAAACAAAAAAAAACAAACAAAAAACCCAACCAAACAAGCAAAACACCAAAATATTTTACAGCTGTTTCAGTTTTTCCCCTGTTTCTGTTATAATGCAGACATGGGATATAGCCTGAGAAACAGTGATAAAATTTACATTATTAGCTTCCAAAACATTTAGTAAAAAGTTTTCTAGCTATATGTTTTAGTGAGGTGTCCATTTAGCACTGGAGGAATACATTTTTATTAATAAATACAATTTTTCTTGTTATGGTGCCAGATTTCCTTTGGTCATTTTTTATAAAAGCATTCATTTGTCCTGGCCTGCTTTATGCAGAAAGTTTTATGAAAATGTGTCTTGATCTGACATTACAAGTATGACAGTTCTTGTCATTGACTGCAAGCCACTCAGTCCAGTTCTCCTTTGATTGAGAAATAATTCTCT
Organism: Phaethornis superciliosus; assembly: GCA_023637945.1. Taxonomy (NCBI): domain Eukaryota; kingdom Metazoa; phylum Chordata; class Aves; order Apodiformes; family Trochilidae; genus Phaethornis; species Phaethornis superciliosus. The sequence continues at coordinate 10,947,209 of JAJQWJ010000011.1, forward strand.
TATCAGTACCATAATAAATCATGCAATCAAGTACTTGATTAGTTTAGTCCAGAATCTGACCCATTGCCCTGTTCTTGAAAGAGGTGGTGGTGAAAAAACAACTTCATCCTTCTACAAATGTATGGAAAGCTTCTTGGAGTGAATCCAGAGGAAGCCATGAAGATGACCAGAGTGCTGTAAGACCTCTGCTATGGAGACAGGCTGAGTGGGGCTGTGCAGCCTAGAAAAAAGGTGTCTCTGGGAGAGACCTTAGAGAACCTTTCAGTACCTGAAGGAGCTCCAGAAAAGCTGGAGAGGAACTTGTGACAAGGGCATGAAGTGATAGGACAAGGGGTAATGTCTTCAAACTGAAAGAAGGGAGATTTAAATTAGACATTAGGAAGAATTTTTCCCATGTGAGAGTATCAAGACACTGGCTCAGATTACCCAGGGAAGCTGTGGCTGCCCCATCCCTTGAAGCATTTAAGATGAGTTTGGAAATAGATGATCTTTAAGGTCCCTTCCAACCCAAACCATTCTATGATTATATGAAGACTTTAACATCTGGACACTTGTTACTTCATAATTTTCAAAAGATTTCTCAATGGCTTTTGTGGACAGATTCATGTAGCAACTGAATGACAGGTCATTAGCATTGTACTTTTCTTTGTAATTTTCACATCCAAGAAAAGTGGAGAGGACAGGTCTTCCACGTTAGTGTCAGATATGTTGTTAGACAGTAGTAAAAAGTAACAGAAAGCTTGAATTAGAGCTGCTGGGGGAGGGGACACCTCCCCAGTGCAGCACACCAGAGGGGGCTGCTGTGCCTGGACTTGTGAGTGATGTGGTTGGACTGATGTGATGGTTGGAGGACCGAATGGTGAGTGGTGACAGAATCTTTTATTTCATTGTTGATCAGAAGAGTTGCTTAGAGAGCTGAGTCATTTTTAATGACTGACAGCACTGTCTGGAGAAAGGGAAGAAAGTATGACAAAATAAAGAGGAAGAGAGCATAGCTGTGCAACTCTTCCCAGTTTAGTGCAAGGCAAGATTTGACTCTGCTATACCTGTCAGCAAAACAATAAAAAAAAGATGTATCATCTTATTATAGATTATATAGCTCCCTGAGATTTTATGATTTCACTGACAGCCAAACACCAAATGAAGGTTGTTTAGTTGGTTTGTTGGTTTTTTCTCTCTTCCAATGTACATGAGGTGTTTTAAAGTCTACTCTTTCTTTCCCCATTATGCTTTTACCTCTCCATGCTTTCTATGCCTGTCCCTTTCCTATTCCTTGATTCCAGGTAAATTAGTCACCTCTTTGCAACATTTTCTGCTGAATATTATAATGTTAGATTCACTCCAAGAAGCCTCCCATACATTTGTAGAAGGCTGAAGTTGTTTTTGCACCACCACCTCTTTCAAGAACAGGGCAATGGGTCAGATTCTGGACTAAATGCTTTTCTTAAAAAAAAATGAAAAGTTTTCTTCAAGTAAATATGTATGCTGGTGAGAGGTTTAAAGCCATACTCTATCTGGTTGTACAGCAACAGACCTAGCTGCCACCACAGCATGCTCAATTAATCACTGCAATAATTCTCTGGCTTTGTTTTGAGATGTTTTTGTGGGATCAGGTCAGTAAATAAGATTGTGTGACATACCTGTAGTTGGTCACTGGGTTCCACACTTAAGTTAAAAACCCAGTTTCAGCAAAGTTTGCTATTTGCTCCATATTGACATCTATGAATCCTGCAATTGAGACCATCTAGAAATTATTTATATGATGTGTTGATACATGTATCTTTTCACTGCTTCTTCAGTGCAATCTTCTGGTATTAATTAATTCTGCTTTTTAAAGCACTTATTAATTAGGTAGAGAATTTATAATAGGTTACCCAGGGAAAAAAATTGTTGCTGAAACATTAATTATACAGGAACAAAATATGAATGTTAAAGAGGACTCGTCTAGGAGACTAATTTGAAATTTTACTCTCACTTTTTCCTACCTTATAATTATCTTATGCCTGGAAAAAAATTTTTTTCTTCCCTCCTTTGGTTTTAGAATAGGGACTAAAAATGAACATTGATTACTTCTTCTAAATAAACCATTACAAAACTTTGTTCTAATAAGAACTGGAATTCCACAGCTGATCAAACTCTTCAGCAGAAGCGAGGATTTGTTTATTTTTCAAAATATTAATTCACTATGCTTGCTTAATATGAGAGTAATTTTCCTTATTGTGATCCCAACAATTCTGTTTTGTCTCAAACTACAAAAAAGTGAAATGACATGGTCAATTTTATTTTGCTTTTAAATTCAGCCGTTAGCAGTGTGAAGTAAATCTTCAGTTTGGGCACTTCCAGTCTGGAATAAAATTTTTATATTTATCAAATCATATGATGTCATAATCTAAATCTTCAACACAGGCTGGCAAAATAATGTAGTCCTGTTCTTTCACTGGAAAGACAGATGAGATAAAAGCACAAAACAAAGAAATCTTCATATAAATATTTACATTTTGTTTTCAACTATTAAACAAACTAGATAATTGGTCTCTGCATTCCAGATTTATAATCCTTTTGAAAGGTCTTTCCTTAAACCTTATTTCCATTCTTTTTGAGATTAAAAAAAAAAATAAAAAAGAAAAAAAAGTGAAATAATTATTCAAAATGTTCTGTGTTTGCCTAGTGTTTCCCACAAAAGCAATTAGTAAAATGTACTGCTATGAATGTGGTGTTGGATTTATAATTAGGTGTTTCAGGTAGCTGCATCCTACATCTTGCAGGATTTTCACCCAGGTTAATGGATGTTGGAGTCATTGTGTGCCCCACGTGTTCTTGGCTGTAATTTCACTTTGACTTCTAATGCAATCCAGTGACATGATTTGCAATGCTATATATCTGTTTGATAGCAGAAACACACTGTACTTAAGCAGCACAGAGCCAAAACCAGAGAAGAGACAGTCCTTTTCAGCTCTTGCCCATTTTTCTGCCTTTGTCTAAATAGACTCCCCAGGTTTAATTGAGAATTATCACATGTATTTACAACAAGACCTCATGGAATGCTCATTTTCACACAGCCAAATTCAGTTACCTTCTTTAAACACAGATCTTGCTGGTGAGGTGGGGTAAACAATTGTTTTCAAGACAAAGCCTCTCTCCTCTGGTAGGATACAACCAGCCTTGGAGTCTGAGGAATGTTTGAGGAGGCAGACAGGAGCATGGCATTGCATCAGCAGTCCCCTGTTCCTGTTGTATGCTATCCATACTTCACCCTCTTAAAATATGCTGATTGCCTCACAAATGGAAATAGAGAATCCCCAGCAGAGCTGTGATATTGGCTTAAGAAATGTCTCTTGAAATTCAGTGCCAGATGTTGAGCTCTGCTGCCCATATTTTCTGGGGGGATCTGATGGAAGGGGCAGGAATATTTTTGGGTTTTTTTTTTCTTAAACACAAAGAGATCTTCAAATTAGCTAAATAAAGAGTCTTTAAAAACCCCAAGCCTCTGCATGATGCTTTTTGTAAATGTACATGGGTACTTTAATCACATGGGGACTGAGTATAGGTACATAATTTCCATTATTTTTTTTTTAATTAGGATGTTAACATGTAATAAACTCAAAGAACTTGGAGGTTTTAAAACAAATAAACAAAAAGGCTGTCATATATAAACACAGGGTACTGAGAAATAGCACTGAAACTGCTTTCAGCCTGCTGTGTAGAGATGTGATTTTTTCAGAAACAAAGGCAAATATTATTCCTTTATTTATGTCAATAGGTAGCATCACTGTTTTGAAAATTTTCACACCAATCTCTTTCAAAAATTTACATTGACATCTTTTTACTAGCATTTGTGTCTTACAGATTTTTAGTTTATGTCTCATTTTCCTGCTTGCCACTCCAACACTTCTCTCTTTTAATACATCAGCACCAGATGGGCAGCTAAGGTCACAAATAATTTTATAAATCCTAGCATTTTTCTTTCTACTAGTCCAACATAAGAGATGAATCTGTGACAGACTCATCAGCTGGTAGAGGTGATAAAATACCAGGTTACAATTTCAGAAATGATGTTAAAATATATATATCACATTCTGACAGATAAATTGAACCTATTTGAAGTAGCAGTCCATCAACTGTCCAAGGTAGAAAAAGATGATGTATTGATTCTTGAACCTCTACTTCAATGACAGTTGTCAAAATTTAAAACAAATGAACGTTGTTGTTGTTTTGGGTGAGAAAACAAGGACCACTTCAGTGTGTGGGCTAGAAAATACCTCTTTGTTCAAGGAGGTCATGGTTAAAGAACATTTAGAAAAATTTGATTTCTTGCCTATTTGCTCCTAAGATGGCAGTGTTATAACACCTTCCTTGCCCAAATCATGCCATGGTATGGCGCTTTCAAAAGCATTTCCCTACTGCCCCTCTTTAAAGCAAGGATCACACTTCAGGTTTCAGACATTCCAACGGCTTTTAGCTGGGATGACAAGCCACTTTAAATTTTTGGTGGTAATTCTGTTGTCCATGGCCTTTCTCTAAAAGCAGGTCTTTGCACCTTGTTTGGAAACATAATGGTGTTGACCCTTAGAAACTTTTGCCCAAATGCTGAGGCACTTTCCACCTACGCAGGAAGTGTTTGGGAAGGCCACAAACCTCTGATGGCTGCACTGTTAAATCTTCCTGAGTTCTGCATCACCTTTGGAAGGGCACATCACTCCAATCCTTTCTGCACTGATCCCTCTGACCTCATCTATAGTAATTTATCTCCTCTTGTTGTAGCTGTCCATCAGTTTACAAGTTACAAAGTTCAGCTTGGAAGGAACAAGGATATCTTTTTCTATATTGAAAAACAGAATTAGTTTGGGGTAGGATTGTTCAGATCTAAAATGCATTGCAAATGAGGGAAGAAAATATATACAAATAAAACCTTGGTGTGTAGTTTTTTGGTTTTTTTGTGGCTTTTCTTCCTTTGTTTTTTGTTGTTTTTTTTTTCTGTTAGTTTTGGTTGTTTTTTTGTTGGGTTTTTTTTGTTTGTTTGGTTGGTTTTTTAATGAACTGTTCAATTAATCAGTCTGCTGATAATGTTTTTATTTAGGACGGTGACCAAAGATCAAGCATATTTTTTTTCTTTTGCTATAGGAGTAATCTTTATTTTATTAATTACAAGGTATGTATCAAGCATAAAAATAAAACATGTCTTAACTACTAAGTAATTCCGATAGTACATACAATGCTCTCTCAGCACCTGTTACGTTTAGTACCTGCTCTGTATCAAACTGCAAACCTAACTAACTGTGTTAGAGAAGATATTCAAGTACAGGCTTCCTATCAGAATTATTTCTACTTAAGCAATGTTATTTTGTCTTTATACACTGGATGTGAAAAAAGGTAACCAACTACTGTGGTGGAGAAACTGGCATTTTAACCTACTGTCCTGGATATCAGAGACATAATAGATTCATGGCAGTTCAGTGATGTAACTCCTCTTAAATGATGCACCTCTTCTAATGATTCTGTGAATTTATAGGTTTTGTTCCTGTACGTTTTTTTTTCCCGTCAGGTTTGTTTTTTGGTTGTTGGGTGGGGTTTTTTTGTTTAATGACCGATTTTCTGGATATCAATGCGTAGCTCCATAGCTCTTGTCCATCATCCTGCAAAACAAAGTACAGTGCAGGATCTTCCTTATGGTAGTTTGCTCTGAACTCAAGTCCTTCTCCTTGGAGTGCTACAGTCTACTTTTATCAGTAATCAAAAGCTCTACATTCACCTGAAGTACCAGTCTTTGAGATAACGACTGCGGACCGGTGCAATCAGGAGGATTTGTTTTGGGGAGTCTTTCTCTCACACTTAATAATGTTGTTAAAGAGCCTAATACTTCTCCTTTACTCATGCAAAACTGGTACTTTAGCGGTACCACTTGCCTAAACCATCAGGGGTTTCATTAACATCTTTAGGGCAGTTGACAGATTTCTGTCTTGTGAACTGAAATCCCAACAACTAATCTGAATTTCTAATCCCTGCTCAGCGGTGACCTGAAAAAAATTTAGCTCTGCAGCTCAGTGTGAAGTCTTTCCTGGAAAAAGTTAAAAGGAGAATAGGCAAAGAAAAACTCTCCAAGACCTTGTTATGTTTGGATTGAATTCGAAGTCTTCTTATAAAGCCAGGGATGATCATACCAAAGATCTGAACGGATGAAGATTTCTCAGAGTTTCATTAACTGCAAGCTTATATTACAATGCAGGTGTAGGAAATGTCTGCTGAAAGACAGTGGTGAAGATCTTGAGTGGGGATATTATTCAAGCAAAAGAAATCTCAGTCGCTCAATGTAAATTTGACACAAAATTTTAATATTTCATAATGTGCTAAACTCTCAGAAGGAGGGGAAAAATAATAATAAAAAAAAAACCAGCATGGCTTTTTACACTTGCCTTAGCATGGCTCAAGTGGAGCTCACAGAATTGCTGAGAGTATGCGTGATACATATTCTGTAACATTAAAGGAGTATCTCAATTTTTGCTTTAGTCACAATTTTTGAGTCACATAAGTAAATTCCATAAGTGGGATCTTGTACAAGAACAGATCCCCAGTGACTTGCAGAATTTTTATGGGGTTACGCTGAATCATAAGTGTGGATAAAAAAAAGGGCAAAAAATTAGTAATAATTTTTTTTTAATTAATGGCATTCCTGCTCTTTGATTTGTTGTTCCCTAACAACTGTATTTAATATCTGTAAATAATGTAAAAGAGAGCATTTTCTGTAGAAGACTGAATTTAAAAAAAACCCGAACCTTTAAATGTTATATTTCTGACAAGGTGTTAATCAAATTTTCAGGAAGATGGTAGAACTTGTAAATGCAGCTAACAAGTGTTTTTTCTATTTTTTTTTCCCACCTTTGTAATTTTTGGTATGATGTAGTTGCTTATATTTTTGCAAGTTCTTACAAATGTGATTTAAATTGCAGAAAATCTCAGCAAATAAAGTGATATCCAGTGAAACAATTTAAAAAAATACAAAGTCTCACTTTTATATTAACTCTTCAAAATGAGAGAAGAAACTTCTGCTATTTAGGAAAAAATGCTGAAATTATTTCAAAATATTTAACCTGAGACGAGAACAATATAGAAAAATGTGGTGAAGTGAGATTCAGACAGTTGTAACCAACCGAATAAAGATAGTTTATAATAGTCAATGCCAACAAAACCTGTCACTATAACTCACCTCAATAACTTGCTAGCTAGTAGGTGTCAATACCAATCTAGTTTAATAACATTCTCCTCCCAAACAATAAATGTTCCTACTGACTATATAGGTATAGAGTAGGTGGTCAGTTTCGTGATGCTGTGTTAAATCAGTGTATTTCCATGAATAACTTGGTTTCTCCTGAGGTCAGTGTGCCTACCTACCCCTATTGTGTTTTCATCATTTAAGAAAGGAGGATTTTATCCTTAGAATTTAACTGTCATTTAAACGATAAAAAATTATTTTTTTTTTCATGGCACTGTACTTGTATAAAAATAATTCTATATATCAATATGCTATACATTTATTCAGCAACAGTGTGACATGGGTATTTGTTATTAAATTAGTTCTTAAAATAGGTTCATTATAAATGATAATAAATGTCTTTTATGCAATTTCTCTTACGTCTGTACAAAGTATATCCTAGGGGAAACGTAATTTCCTAGGGGAAACGTAAATGAAACAACATTCAAATCATAACTGGTTTTTAGCAGTAAACTTTTTTAAGTAATATTCTAATATTTTTGCATACTACAAGATACATCTATTAAATAATAAACATCTGCACGATAGACACAAATTTTAATTTTTATTTTTATTTTTATTTTTCCTTGTAAATGTAATTAGAAATGTTATTAGTACTCTTTATTTGGGGCCCACATTTTGTGCTTCGACGTTCTCTTAATTATTATAGCTGACACATCCCATCTAGGCAACTCATCCTCTCTCTGAAGTTTATCTACTACTGTAGGAAAAGGAAAACTAAAATTTTATTTCCTGCAGTCCTTTTGGTAATCTTCTGACATAGGGATTATTTATTTTGTAAGCCATGAACAGAAAATCCAAACTTTATCAGAGTTGAAATTGCACTCCGTGTACAAAAATATGATTAGGGCTGTGTTACCACGAGCTATCAGAACATAAAATTGAATTTTGAATTTAATTTACCATGTGTGAATGGTGCCCAATTTTACTACTAGTAGGAGGTAGTCTCATGTTTATTCCAAATCCCTGAGGATTTTTGCTCTCCTAAACATTTACATTTTGTTGATTAACAATTTCATTTTCTAAATAGTATAAAGACATCAACACCACTGAAGGTAAGTTTATCATGTGGCCTGACTGAATGTGATACTAAGTAGACAAGCATTTTTACTGTGTGCCATCCGTATTTTTCTCTCTGATATTCAGTTTCAGGAATAAACATATGGCAACAGAACTCAATAGAGGGAAAAAAGTCTTATTCAAGTGAAACACACCAGTGAGATAAACACAGGAGCTTTCTCAAAGAAAAAAAAAAAGGAAATGTTAATTAACACCAAACAAATATTATCTGGTGAAAAAGCTCTTTTAAAAAAACCCAAACAAACAAACAAACAAAAAACTTTAAAGTGAGAAGGTAAATATTTCTTTGCTACGAGCATCAAGGCTTTATATTATACAGTGGGTGCATTCATTCTGCTAACCTAGTTAACAGTCGTTAAGTTACAGTTGCAAGCCTGCTGGCCTGAAACATAGGGTAGATAAGGTCCAGAGGAGATGCTGGACAGAGTAGGCTTCAGAACAGAGAGTTTCCTGGAAATATGTGAGAGGTTATAAAATGGCTGATATGCTCACCTGGATTTCAAAATTAGACTACTTAGGAGCAGCTGAGACCAATTTCTGACTAAGCAGAAGTTGAAATTGGTCACTTGGTGGGTAATTTCTTCCAAAGATGCAATGTGAAACTGTTCTGATGTGTCTATTACAGAAAAGGGAAAAGGCTTGTTCAGAATGTATCTCTGCTGTGTGTAGACCTGTATCCTGTCAAGAACTTTGGTGGTCACGAGAAGAAGGTATGGAGAGCGTGTGGCAAGGGAAGGAGTTTTACATAGGCATGTAGAGATAGGACAAGGAGTAATGGTTTTATGTTGGAAGAGGGTAGACTTAGGTTAGACATTAGGAAGAGATTGTGCACTATGAGGGTGTTGAGACACTGTCTCCGGCTGCTCACGGGAGTTGTGGATGCTTCATCTCTAGAAGTGATCAAGGCCAGGTTGGACAGAGCTTGGAGCAATTTGCTTTATGGTCTTACTTTTATCTTCTTTCTTTTATGGGGAGGTAGCTGGGTGTCTTGTCAATTCAGGGAGGTCTCTGGTTTCACAAATTGAATTGGTATGGTATTTTCCTTTCTCTCTCTTCCACTGAAGTCGTGCTCGATCAAGACCGTTTTATGATTCATTGTCTGGGAGCTGGGTCATTAAAAAATATAATTAAGTTTCTCGTGTTTCTATGAATAGGCTCAAGGTAGTGATCTGTTGGTGTTGCAAATCAGATCCTCTAGAAAGTGAGAGTATACAGAATAAAACAATAGAGTTAAATTTTCCTGAAACACAGACCCTTACACAAAAGCAATGATATAGAATGATTTGCAATTTTTGAAAACAGAAACAGTATTTCACAGAAGTTTTGACTTACTTTAGGGAAGCAGTTATTTGCTCTTTTGCATACAGAAAAACAAATCTGTCAATGAGGAACTGATGGTCGCTTAGATATTGTTCTTTCTAGTGGTAGTATCTGGAAGATATCCAGATAGTTATTTTAATTTGCTGAATAATCACCAGGAAATTTTAGGTTGGCTTTTTAGGACTTTTGTCAACTTTCTGTTACTAATAACAGCCATGCCTCTGTGTCATACTATTGACAAATTATTTTCTTTCAATGCTGGTATTGTCATTTTGGCAGTCCTTCAAACAGGCTGAAGCATTGTCTTCATTAGTTTAATGAGAAATGCATTTACAGATTTTCTGAAAAAGACAACTATGTTTTTGAAGTGTTAAGTTGCTCAAGTATTAAAAAAATGAGCAGATGAAATAAGGTATTTGGTCAAGCTGAAAATGCAGTAGGGTTGATTATATGTCCTAGTGAATTTTAAGTGTTGGTACTAATACTGTGAAAATATGTACTTGCTGTATTTCTGCAGAAACCTATTTCCAATATTTTTTTCCAATTAAAATGACTCCTTGAACTACTTGTCAAGATTATTTGATATGGCTAGCAGTTCCTGGTATTAAAAGCAAATACTTAAATTATTTTTGCACACCCTGATTATTAATAAATGGAGTAATATGTTTCAGGCAAACCACCTTTATTTTAAAAAACTGGGGCCAGTTGAGTTTTGCAGCATGCATAAAGTGAAGAGAGCCTTTTCAGTAAAATAATGCAATGGAACTAATGGCCTCTCATAACTGGGAACAAATCCACTGCTTGTTGTAGCTAAGTGTGTCTTCTACTGACATCAGTGGTGATTGCTTAAGGCTGGAGATAATAGAAAAACTTAATGAGAAATAAATAGGAAGTTTCTCTCCCAGCTATACTTTAGACTACATAAAATTCTGTGTAATAAATAAGAACAATTAATAAAGTATAGTAGTAGCATAATGAGCTTATAGAGTGTTAGAAAATAATACATCATTTTAAATTGAGCCTTTACATTGATTTTAAGAAGGTTTAGAAAAACACTGCAAGTTAAAAAATGAAAACTAGTAGTTACTGTGTCCAGGACTGAAACAGTAATTTCAGAAACCTAAAGCAATGTGTGGGACTAAGAAAAAGAGAGAAAATATTGCAAGTAATGTAACAGATACATCATATTTTGGAAACAATGTGCATTGCATCATATATCACAAAATATCTCCAAACAGTGATTCAAACAGATAAAGCTAACTGAGGACTTTTTATATTTAGTTTTCAGATTTAAATCTCATTTAATTTGTCAGCCATTATTTTTCACTGGGAACTATATGTATCCATGCATTTGTTTTACTTAGTTTGTAAGTATAGTCATTTAACAATGCAATGTTTAAAATCTTAAAACTCTCAGAATCAGTGAAACACTTAGAAATGTTTTGTTTTTTTTTTTTTTTACAAATTAAACACAACTTCTGTGTCTGCCTCATCATGGTAATATTAGTAAAAAGACAAGATCTATCATTCATAAAGGCTCAATAAATTTGAAAGGAATTTCTCAGGCTTGAAATGATAAATAATACTGGAAAAATATAGCAATTTGGAAACTAGAACAAAATTTTCTCAGAAGTATCTCCTCAACCAGTGAAGTGAAATTACTGAGAGTGGGGAAGGAGTCCTCATCAGCACAAGTAGTCACAGCTTTACAAGAGAAGAAATGTAGAAAACTGCTGAATCTTCAAGTCATAATGTGAACTGGTAGAGTTAGATAGGGTCACTTTTGGCTGGATAAATTTTACATTTAAAAAATTAATAGAAAATATTACAATACAAAGTGCTGTAAAGTGGTCAAACTAACAAACAAGAACTGTTACCAAAACATAAAGGTTAAAGTATTTTTTGTGGAAAAAAACTATTAGCATTTCTCTGTGTGGAATAGTTTAAATTGTAGCTCCAAGAGACTGCTCCATATTCTGGCAAAAATCATGCTGAGGCAGGATGGCTTCTTTGATACAGATCCCCAGTCGCTGTCCTTTCCTGAAGAGCCATCTGAGGAATCTTTTACTTCTGCTACACTTTTGCTCTGAGAACCTGTTACCTAATTCTCCTCTGAGCAGTTTGGAAAGAGAGAACAGGCCTTGCCTTTGTTTTATTTTTAGACTTCTCTTGCCCTTTGCCTCATGGCCACATATATCATCCTGAGCATATATGTCAGGTTGCCAGAGGCTTCTAGTAGCTACCTCCACCAAAGAGAGTTAAAAAAAGTCTGCTTGTGCTCTGCCAGCCTCCAGGGCTCTGCTAACCAGGACCCAGAGAAAATGTGGGCATGCCACTTACTGAGCAAATAATTCTCATTGAAGGCTTTCAGGTTTTGACATGGTAGAGGCCTTTTTTCTAAATTTCATATTCTCTGAGTTATTGTAAAGTTTTGCATGCTCAAATACCTTTTTCCAGCTAGAAAATTAAAGAACTGTAACTATTATTACATTTCTTTACAGGAGTGCTAATAATATCAAATCTATAATTCTTAGGGGAAAAATTCAAATATAGTAGGTGATTAGAGTGGTACTACTGTCTGGCAAACAGCAAATTACTGTAAACTGAACAGCAGGATGTAAGGATATTGTGGTGAATTATAAAAACATTTGGCACATTGCTCGAGTTTCTCTCTATGGTACTGTATTATCTCATTGTAATTAAAAATGGACAAACTTTGAATTAATGTAGCGGAGACCTCTCTTCCCAGGTGCACTCTAAAATTCAACTCTGCTCTTGTTTTGTTTAAGAGATATGGAGAATAGAGATTTGTTTTAAGGTCCTGTAATTTCACTCTTAGGTTAGTACACTGCAAACTGAGTTCAGTATCAGTTTTATTGCTTCGGCCTTTCATGAGCATGATGTATATATACATGAGCGAATGTATATATAAAAAAAAATGAGGCTAGGAAAAGGTTTTTGAATTCAGTAGTTTTGACTATTTCATCATAGACATGAGATGTATTTCTTGTGAGACTTTAGGTGAAGAACTGTAAAGGAACTGCATTTATAGTGTATGCTTTTTCAGTAAAGGAAGCTAAACCATGTAATATGATTGGATCAGTAACAGGAACACATTTTAAATCTGGGAATGACAAGAGATGGAAAAGAAGGAAGGTTAAATTTCATATTTTTCTATCTCTTTATAATTTCTGAAACCTTAATCTAGAAGAGATTTTAAAATCATTTAGGAAAATAAAGAAGAAATAAAACTTTTTTTTTTTCTTTTTTTAAAAAAAAAGGATAACTTGTAGCATTCAAGGGCTCAGGAAGGTCAACTTTACTCTAGTTCTGTGCAGTTTTTCCATAGACTTTTGGGATGATGGTGGTGGGAGCAGGTTCCTCCTGGGAAATAACATGCTCAGATCCAATATGCAGGCACAGTGGCTCAGATAAGTTTGACATTGGCAAAAAGTCGATCCAGAAGGAATTCTGTCAGAAATTATCCAAAAATAGTTTAGCTGACTTGGAAACCGTCTGTTTTGTAAAAGGAGAAACTACAAAAACAAACAAAGTAAAGTATTTATAAGAGGCAAGATACTTGCTAAACCTTTTTAAAACTGACCTGGAATTAAGTTACTTTCCAATTATTATTTCCAGTTATTATATATTGGTCAGAGGTTGCACTCAGAAAACACGCCTTGTATCAAAACTTAGGTAACAACACAAACACCATTCCCCAGGTAACTCTAAGACAACCTCTGCCTTCACAGTATTAAAATCAGTGGTTCCCAGTGGTTTCTAGACATTTGAGCACTGGCTTGACATCTGTTGGTATGCTAGACAGGTATGGAGAATAAAAGTACTTCCAGTATCAAAACAGTCTATTTAAAATGCATGGAGCTTTGGTAATCACTGCCAAATACTTTCCATTTTGAGTATTTTCTACCTAGTGTAGCTGACATATAAATGGTATCTGTAAAATATAATCTATATTTAACAACTTTTTTTCTGCCTTTTTTTTTTTGCCTTTCACATAGTCACACATAACTAAGGGAAAACTTGTAAAAATGTCTCATGGTTTGTTTTTGTTTTGTTTTGATGGGTTTTTTTTTTTGGGGGGGTGTTGTTTGGATTTTTTGTTTGTTTATTTCTTTTGCAGGTTTTGGGGGATTTTTGCTTGGTTTTTTTGCTATAGAAGAGGTATTGGCTTTGATAAGATATCAGCACAGTTTCTAATTTTCTTTGCCTGTGGAACTACCCTATACAAAATATATCCATCCAATTTACCAGGGCTAGTGACTTTTCATTTTAAAGTCCTAAGTGTGCAACTTGATCAATAGAAGGTGTAGTAAGAGAATTAAGAAGAACTCCCTGGAAACTGGTTTGTTAAATATTTATTTGCTATAGAAGGCTTATATGAGAAAACAAAATTTGTCCTTTTTTGAAGATGATAAAGAAATGTGACTCATATAGTGAGTCTCCAAAGTAAGTATCAGAAAATCAAAACCAGCATGCCATTTCTTCTAAAGCTTCACTGTCTTTTTGATGAGGTGTTTGGTTTTTTTCAGCCTGTGCCAGATCTACAAAGTCAGTCATGAAGTCTGGCTCTTTTGGATGTGTCTTCCATCTTCCATTTTTAAAAAAATTCACTGCTTGAGTAACTACTGAAGGCATGGACCCCTGATAGTAGTAGGCAGATGATTAACTCTGCTTCCCTGACAGTTTAAAGATGATGATTTTATCTTTTCTAACTGTATGATCATCAAATGGAGTTCCCAAACTGTCCAGTGCTGACTGACAAAATGCTGATTTCCCCAAGGCTGCTTTGAGTAAATTTATAGCATGTGTCTGACAGAGAAAACTTTAGATTTAGATTTAATTTATGTTTGTATTAGTTTCCCTTCTTCTGCTGCCTTGGGACTGACCAAAACAGTCAGTACCTTTAACAGGGCACTTTTCCCATCTGTTGCTTTTTTGTGTGGTTATTGATGCTTTTGAGTAAGGATGAAATCTTGTTTAATCTAAGGAGGGAGGTTACACTGCTCAAGTGTGACAGTTTACAGATACATCCTTAATACTGGATGTTATGAGGTAGTTTCAGAAGTTGGGTTATTCAGTTGTATCCTTAAGAATGTGATTTTGTCTAGAAAAAAAGCAGCATCCTTCCAATCAGCTGAAGATATTTACAGGACCTCTGTATATTCAGGACTTTGTTCAGTTCTTCCTCAAAGAATTTTGTGACAAAACTTTGTACCTATTCCAGGTAGCATCTTTATAACCTACAATCAAGTTTTCCCACAGAACACTGGTTTCTTCATTCCTGAGAAATAATTTGGGCTAGCTGAAGTTCTTAATTTCTTTCCTGGTTTTCATTTCAATTAGTAGCAATGTATTGAAATTCTTATGCTGAAATTCGAACAGTGAAATTCAAACAGTGAAGCATATAATATTTTTCTCAAATTTTCTCAAACATTGTTCTTGAGATCAGAGTGAATTATACATAAACATTTTACTGTTAGCTGTTTCTCAAAGTTTTTCCTGTGGTATTTTCCCATATTTTTCGTCTTTTTCTTTTTTTCTCTCTTTTTTTTTTTTTTTTTTTTTTTTTTTTCCCCCTATGTGAAATATCACTGGTCTGGATAACTTAATTTGCAGGCAATAGCAGTAAAGTGAATGTTCATACACTCTTTGAAGAATACATTTCTTTTGTTATAAATTACTGTTATATGTTCAAGACGTTTTCCTGTTAAACAGGGACTACTTGAAATGTGGAGTTACAAAGTTATTGAAACTGATACATTGGGTTTTTGGTTGTTTTTTGTTTTTGTTTTGTTTTGTTTTTTAAACCATCTAAGTGAATACAGTGGTTAATTACTGAATTACTGGAAACCCTTAGAAAGATATCAGATATTTTTTTTTGTTTGTTTTCAATCTGCTTTATAAACTCATGTTTTGCATCACTATAACCAGCTCTCTGGTTCTAAATGTGATTTGGCTTCCACTGCAGTTGTGGAAGGGCAGTAGAGTTATACAGAGAGTTTGAAGCAGAAGTTCAGCCCAACTGTTGCAATACCAACTGGGAAGTTTTTCCAAAGATATGTCACTTCTTCCCTTGAGTTTTTTTCTTCACTTTTCACTCTTTTGTGCAAATCCTAGTACTATCCTTTCCTTTTTTCTCCCTCTAAAGAATCCTCTGAGAGTTACCTCCCTTGATTAGTGAATATGTCTTGGAAAGGCATGCTCAAAACATATATAGATAAATTAGAGTAATGTGATATTTATCAATATAACACTGTGTCCTGGTTTGGGCCAGGATAAAGGTAATTTTCTGTCTTGTACTTTTGCTTTCAGCTAAGTCTCTTGTAAGAAGCTGCACTTGCTGAAATTAACAGCAAGTTTCTCAGACAGTGTCTGCTTCTAGGACTGACAACGTAGTTACTGCTAGACACTGGTATGGAGAACCAAGGACACTGCTTGGTTCTGAGGAACATCTTGCCCTCTGGAAGGAGAAAAGGAGTAAAGAAGTCACACCTGAAATCCTTCTTTGGGCAGGGATGGACAAGATAGATGGCCAAAATTGACCAGAGTGTTCCATCCCATACACGTCATACTCAGTATAAATTTGAGGGATCACTTCCTTCCTTCCTGCTTCCCCTTCTTTGTCTGTCCCTGCTTGCTTCGGCATCCTGGGAGGATTCCATCCGTTCCTCTGCCTGTGGTCCTGATCTGTGCCACACTGAATCTGTGTGTCCCTGCCTCCAGCTCCTGTCTCCTGTTGACTCCAGGAGTCCAGCCTGGACTTTCCCAGGGCTGCCCTGCAGCCTCGATGGTGGTGGGAGAGTTATTGGGGGAAAGGGAGGAGGAACGTGATATCAATTTTCCTGTATATTTGTATATATTTAGTTATTTTTCCTTTTTATCATTACTGTTTCATTAAAGCTGTGTAGTTTAGTTTCCAACCCATAAGTCTCTTTCCCTTATTCTCTCTCCTTCCTTTATCTAGGAGGAGAGGGGGATTCATAGATAGCATCTGTCATTCGGTTTAATTGCCGGGCCAGTGTTAAACCGTGACTCGCTGTTATGTTTTTACAGACACTTCTTTCCTGTTACTCAGACTGTAAAACTTTCATGAAAGAAAATGGTACACATGGGCTTTATTGTGCTAAGCAAGGGAGGTATGATCTTTAGTTTTGTTTCTAGTACTTTCGGCAGTGGTCTAATGTTAATTTGGTTTGGGATTGGTATTATCCATTGCCTGTACCATAGAGCCTGTAGGTTGTATCTCATAGTAGAGGTTAGAAATTTATGTTTTCTCATGTCTTTGGAAAACACGTTCAAAGTCATAAGAAGAAACTATAGCCTTGGGTTTGAAGCATAAACTAATGTGACTAACTCCAGGGCAGTCCTCAGTGACTATTTTGTTGAATTCCAGAGTATCTTCCTGATTTCTGCTTTGTTGTTCCTTTTCCTTCTGAACTTTCAGGTATTAACTTCCCACGAGGCCTCAGAGGGACCACGTGCTGTTACCTTCCATCTGGAAACCTGGGCACTTGTAATGGTATTGCAATGTCCTGATTTATAGATTCAGCATGCCTTTCAGAGTGATAAATTCTGCTATCAATTTACATTGTAATTGTCTGTAACTCAAGCTATATTGTAATGCAAATGAAGTTACTTGTTTACTGCTTCCAAAATAGTCAAGGGTATTACAGGCTTTTCTAGAAGACATATGAAGAGACTAAAAAACAACCTCATTTACACAAAGATTAGACTGGAGAAGTGCTATCACTTTTAAGTCCCTGACATGTGTCTTCTGAGATGCTGTATCTTTTTGCAAGCCACATGGCCTCAGTCACACAGACCAGATACAAACCCCTTCATAGCTAATCTTTTAGAAGTCCTCCTGTTGGTGGAAGAAGAGTTAATGGTTTTTCTTCCAAACTTGTTTTTCTTATTCAAGAGTCTTGACAATTGTGCTTTCCTAGACTGCCTTTTTCTCTTCTCCAGAGATACAGATGTCTCTTGATTAGATTAGATGCCATCTCCTGTCCTTGAAAAACCAATTACCTCCCTATGGTTGACTCAGCAGGAATCTGAATCTTTCAGTAGTAGGGTTTCCTCTGCTGAAGCTCATAGAAGCTCATAGAGCTTCAGCTGCATTTTTGTAAACATGCCTGATGCATACCACTAGCAGGGACAATTATCTGCAGCTTAATAAGAACTTGTAAGATCAAGTACAACAATAATTTAAAAAGCCCTGGGTGGATAACACATGTGAGATTATTTGATCACATCTTCTTTATCCTAAAGATAGGGGCAATGGATATTATTAAGAAATTTGAACTTCTCTCACATTATCTACCAGATGTTTCCAATTAAATAGTCATTTAACCTTTTCATCCTTACTCCAACTTAAAATCTTTAACACAGGAGCAACTTTGTGTAAATTTACAACACTCAATCTTAGTATTTTTAATCAGAATTAAGATTAAAATATAGCTAATGTAGAACTACTAGAACTTGAAAAATAGCACTGAGATTCCAACTGCATTATTCAGAATAAAGTTTCAACTATTTTGCAACATATGATTTCACATAAAGGCTCTTTTTGTAGAGCAGTTCATTACTGAGGCTCATGGAATTGATTCCTCCTTCAGCAGTTCATCTGTGGGCAGAGTGCCCAGATTAAATGAGCTTTTAAAGCCCCACACTTAGAGTTATGCATTTTGTACATTTTTTTTTTTTTGTTAAATGCTTCATTGATTTGATTATATTTATCAAATTAACAAAAATTGATTAGTAGTCATCCATTTCAGAGAACTGCCAGCAAATAGCTACGTTGTTGGGGAGGAAAAAAAAAATAATATTGGACATCTGCCAGAAAGGTATAAGTGACTTTGTAATCAAAAAGAGAGAAAAGGGGGAAGTCTGAGTTTTTCATATACAAATTGTTTTAAATATATTAAGATAATAAACTTGGCAAACTGCTAAACTACTTCATTAGCCAATTTTACCTAAGGAAAAGTGGATCCATCCACTGAAAGTACTCAGAACTATTTTTAAAAAAAGCTAGTTTTATACTTTCTGAACTAAAATAAATAAATATGTAAGTAAGTAATTAAATAAATAAAGTAGTGGCAGATACAGGCAGAGGGTCAAAGTTTTGAACTACACAGGCTCTTGGGAATGTATCTGAGTGCTCTTATCTTTCTGAGTTGGGGTTACAGTCCTTTCCTACTTTAAGGGAAAGGTGGGTAAAAGCAAGGATAAAAGCCAGCCTTATAAGTACAGACTGTTCCAATGTTTTGTGGACTCTAGTTTAAGCTGTACAATAAGAAAGTAAGAGTATATAAGCCTGTTTGACTCTTCTTGTCGTTTGATAACAATATACTTGAGTTTGTTCTAAATTGAATTAAACTATTACAGTGATTTTTGTCAGTTTGGTCATTAATGAAAAGCACTCTGGATTTTCTCATTGCTGTACATATAAAACTAATTTTTAATGCTCTGTATTTAACTTTAATCTCATTGCATACTTCCATGGCGATAGCTATAATTTGTAATTTCTCCTTGAAAACTAAGTGAAAGCAACAGTGATCCTTCAGAAAGTAGTCACTAAAACTGTCATTTAGGCCACATGCTCAGATTAAACCAGTTGCTTTTACAATGCTTAGTGGAAGCAATACATATGGGTTCATACTCAATGTAAAAATAATGTTTTCAATCTGATTGGGGGAAATAGAGTTTTTGCAGTCTGTGCTGCAAAAAAACAATTCATCTTATTTCTGTTTTTGGAAGAACTTGGCATTAGAGAAGTTTAGAGACAGCAGTCACCCAAAACAAGCTTCTTTATTCAGTTGCCCATTGTCACCCCTAAGGAAAAAAAGAACCCACTTGATTTTTAGAGTTCCTCCTGAGAGAATTCCAAGATTTGCCAATTATGAAGAATGTGCATAAAAAAATAAGATGGGACTGACTATAGCTGGCAGTCTTCAGAGAGAAACATGGGAAGACTGAGGGTGACTTGATCCTGGGTGAGACATCTGAAGCTGATCAAAGGTGCCTCTATCTGGGGAGCCAGAGACAGCTGAGAGTAAAACTCGGGAGTCTTCTCTTGGAAGGCCACCAAATGTCATCTTGGGAACCAAGTTACTTTGCTGCAACACTGAAGGATTTCTGGAATGACTACAGACCTGGCTGGGCCAAATGAGGTAGAACAGTTTAATTTGATATTGAGATGTTTCACTGTAAGCAAGCTGTGTTGCAGCAAATGATGCAGAGAAGGGACTGTTGCACCTAAATAAAGGCAGCAGATTTGTAGAGGCCACCTGAGATCCTGGAGGCTTAGAAGCCTGATGAATGCCAGAGAAATTGGAGTTGTCTAAAGGCAAAAACAAGGCTGCAGTTTGCCTGGAACATGTTTTTGTTCAAGCTAAAGTGGTTGGTTTTGAGAGGCTTGGTGCACTTTGTGATGTTGGGACCACTGTCCTAGTTATGGAATTGGGGAATAATGACTGCATGAAAAATAGCAAGGTGAGTAAAAATCTGTATAGAATGTAATAGAAATAGGTATCCATTTTAAGATGTCCTCCATAGAGAACTGCAACAGAATAACCAGGAGGATGTAATTTTTCTGTCCTTGCTGGAAAAGGATATGACAATAGGAAGCAGAAAATTGTGTAGCTCTCTGCAGGACAAGCCAGGGATTTTCACTGTTGGAACTGAGTAGACCTTTGGTGTCAAAATCCAAAGACAGAAACACAAAAATCTTCATGTAATTTTTTTTAATAACTGCCAGTGTACTATGCATGTGTTTTTAGATGGTTAATACTTAGAATATCATACTAGTATTTGTAAATTCTTCTGGACTGAATTACATATGAAAATAATTTCTGACTTAGGTTATTGTAAATAGCTTCTGTCTTTATTTTCTAAATACTTTTTTTAATTTGGTCATTTCGTGCATATCTTGATCACTCCTAACTGTTAGAACCCTGTGCTAGCATTAAAATTTTCTCCACTGGGTTATAATACTAAATTACACCAAGCCTATGAAAATCTTAAAGAGTGGTTGAAATTGAAATTGCTGGATTGTTATGTGACTGCTTATTCAATTAAGTATGTATATAAACCACAGAATCAAGCATGTGTCTAAAATACCCTAGAAATCAAAGCCACAGGAAGGTACCTGGAGGGTCAATTGCGTGTTGCTGTAAATCTTGTCTCACCAACTACGAGCACAGTAGTGTCTTTTAGGGGTTGTTACTTGAAAAGGAAGGATAGAGCTGTTGGGAAAAAGCATTCTGTCAAAGGTGAAGAATATCTCTGTACTGCAGTCTCTTGAGAAAATTCTGTCTACAGAGGGTTTGTGAAGTTTGATGTGACAAAAGGACTTCCTTAAATTCATCCATCTATCTGCATTAGATAGTAGGATACTGGGATGTTTTGAAAATCTCTTGCTCTGTTTGCTATACCTTGACTGAAATTTTGTTCCCTCTGTAAGAGCCCAAACACATGCTTTTGTGTTCAAGTAACATTAGAAAATTAATTGTTGGTCTCTGTAAGATTTTTTATTAAAATTTAGATTTGGTCTTAAGGACAGTCTCTGAGCTGTCCTAAGATTTACAAGTCTTGGGAGTCTGCTTAGCTGGTCTGGTATTTTTTGCCTTCTTTATTCCTAAATTATATATATAAGAAAATTACACTTCTAAAAAAATGTTATTTTTCATAGTAGACTACAAATTAATGACATTATGTCTAATCTTCATTTATTAGAACTTGATTTTTAGTTACAGGGGAAAAAGAAACTTCAAACTTGTTTATTTCTCTGCTACCACAAGAAACTATGCCTTTGCACTGCAGATGAACTTATTGGGTCAGATTTTTTTTGTCATTTTGCAAAAATAGATGACAGTTCAGATAAATGACAATGAAGGAACACAGCAGTAGCACTTTCACTGAAAAGTGATGCACTATGTTTATTGCATATTTTCCCTGTGTATCTATTAGCTTGTTTCAGCTAAACTTGGGGCACTGCTGTATGAAATCCATGCATGGAGGCTCAAGGGGGTGCAAATCACTTGCATGAAACACTTACGTTCCTTTTATCTTCCTCTGAGGAAGGATTTTGCCTGCTCTGTGGTTCAGGTCAGAAGAACTTAACAAGTAAAATGATTGTTGAAGGTTAGAAAAGTGGATAAACACTCAGCGGGTTTACATGGCATAAAGGCAGGATTCTTTTTCCCCCCTGCAATCTCCTTAAATTTAAATATTTTTATTATTATTATTTTTAATTTTTTTAGAAAATGTGCTGTAGCTGAAGATCTGGAATATGATATTTCTCCCAGTCCCATCCCCCAAACCCCCTTTACAATAGACTAGTAATTCAAATACAAAATCATATTTAGAGTGGAATTGCTGTCAATATAGTGAATATTTTTTCCATATAACTATCAAAATTTGGATTAATTTTGATGTAAATAGCTAGCCTCAGTCCAAGTTTTTTCCAATAAACTGCAGTTACATATCCCTAAAACAGCTACTATGTCAGTTGAAATGTCTGAGACCGTGCAGTTAACATCAGAAGAAGAGCTGTGTGAAGCCACCAAATTTAGCATTAAAAAATTGAAATGTATGAGACTGCAATTACCATAACATCATAACATGGAGACATTGTAATTGATACTGCAATGACTTTGATGTTAATGGAATAAGTCAGTGAAAAAACTTAGAATAAATGAATAAAGAGTTTTAATGGTATCATATTGGTTGGCTCAAGGATTGTAATATTTTAGGAATACAGAATCTACAGCTAGCTATTTAAAAATGCTATGAACTATGGCTGCTGGGCATAGCTGCTGTTTCTCAGTGTTAAATGTTTTGAGTGTCATCAGTGTATTTTTCTTGAAATTGTTAATAAAGGAAAACTATTTTAAGGGTAAGCACTTAAGATCATATTTTTTTTACAATTCAAGTTCTTAACTCTCAAGTGTTTTGACATGCTGAAATTAAAAGTGTGAAAAATGTATTATTAATCTTATCCGCCAACTTGGATCTCCCTAAAATTAACCAAATCCAAGTCAGTCAAACATGTCCAGAGGAATAACATAACACTAGTCCACCCACCTCTTTGTTTCACAGTGAGAACGTCAGGAAGATGATTTTGAGAGAGAAGGAAAATTCTTATGCAGCACCAGTGTAGTCTGGTTTGGGATGACTGCTAGCACAGTGGGTTCAGAAAGGGTTGCTTTTCTAACTGGCCTAGGCATGCTGTTGAGGGGGAAAAAAAATAAGAGATAGTCATTGCAGATGTATTCAAAAAGGAGGAAGTGTACACACTTCCATTTTATCAAGGTCCTGCTAATATTATCCTTCCCAAAGGAATCATAGCATAGCTTTGGGAGGGGCCTTATGCATCATATAATTCCAACTCTCCTGTATGGGCAGGGACAGCTCCCACTAGATTAGTTTACTCCAAGCTCCATCCAACTTGGTCTTGGGTGTTTCCAGGAATGGGGCCTTCAGAGCCTCTCTGGCCAGCCTGTTCCAGTGTCTCACCACTCTCATAGTGAAAAATTTCCTCCTAATGTCCAGTGTAAATCTACCCTCTTCTAGATTTAAGCCATTCATCTTTGTCCTACCACTACATGCCCTTGTAAAAAATTCCCTCCCCAGCTTTCTCATAGGCCCCCCTCAGGTATGGAAAGGCTGCTTTAAGAACTCCCTGTTGTATCCTTTTCTTCTCCAGGCTGAACAACTCAAATTTTCTCAACCTGTCTTCAGAGGAGAGGTGCTCCAGCTGTCTGATCATCTTCCATGACCTCCACTAGACTTGCTCTCAGAGCTGTGTCCTTCTTTTGTTGGGGGCTCCAGAACTGGGCACAATACTGTAGGTGGGGTCTCACAGGAGCAGAAAAGGAGAATCACCTCCCTTGACCTGCTGGCCATGCTGCTTCTAATGCAGCCCAGGGTACAGTTGGCTTTCTGCACCCAAAGTGTAGATTGACTGCTAATGCTGAGCTTCTCCTCAACCATCACTTCCAAGTCTTTCTCCACCAAAACCATATGTTATGATTTATATTAAGAGTTACACTGCATATTTTTAAATTAATAGACCTCATCCCTGACTTCTAAAAAGTAAGCTGAGGGAAACTTTGTTATAGAAATCATCTGTAACAAAGTAGAAGCCCAGAAACTCCAGGAAAAAAAAGTAAGTAGGATGAAAAGAGCTACTTAGAGATTGGTTATGTTGCATATGTCTTAAACAAGAGAAAAACCTCATGAGGAATTTAATTTGAAAAGACCTAAGGATTTCCTGTTGTTAATATAATTAGTAACAGAAAAATCTTTTAAATATTTCTGTGTTTGTTTAATAAATTTACCTACATGAAATAACAAAACTACATTTCATAGTCATTGGCAATAGTACGTGGCATTTTGCTAATAGAATTGCAAATAACAATCTAATTAAAACTTATGAATTAAGAATCAGCTGTTTGGCAGACTTCATAAAGTCCATGTCAATGGCAAAATACCACTGTGTTTTGAAGGGGGGGGGAGAATATACCTGATGCTGCTTGACATTTCTATCACTGGGGCTGATTCTGCAATATCTATATTTTATTACTGCCTCTGATACAGAGCTCCCATTAGCAATAGAGGAATGCTGTGTTTCTGCCTCTTAGAAGTCTACTCTTTAAATTTACTTTTACAAAATTAGAGACAATGCAGAAAGTTTCTGTAATGATGGAAAAAAGGCATCAGACTAGGCAGCTAACTCAATGTCATTAATTGCAAATTTAGTAAATGTAAGGTGACTTTTGAACTTAAGAGTCCATATTTGGAAGCTACAGTATACCTGTTTCAGATGTAAAATACAAATATTAAAGACTGTTCAACTTCAAATAGCAGGTAGTTAACATCTGAAATCTCAAAGGAGGTAAGAAAAACTACCTGAGGAAGTAGGAGAGTTCTTCCTTTGCTGTCTAGACAAGGTTTGGATTTCTTTCTGAAGTATTAATTCTATTTAAGAAGTTATTAGATTTAATTAAATTAACATGTGCTATTTAAGATGCTGTGATCTATAGGACAGCAGGCTTCAAATAATCCAGAGAGACTCTCAGCTCTGAAATTCTGTGAAACAGTGAAAGTTCTGGTGGTTATTGCATTCTTTCATTCACCTGCTGATTAATTTCAAGCAGTGTATGGACACTGCTTGATCTATCTGAAAAAGTGAGAATATGTTAGCAGTATTTTCAGTAGGTGCAAATTCCGTCTTTCTCTGTTGTGATACTTGCCTCACTTTTTTCAGACCTGAGCTAATGTGTTTGAATATGCTGATTCTTTATTTTGCTCAGTTCAGTGACTGTGCAAGAATCATAGAAGTGTTTCATTTAAAGGGATAATCTTTAAAAGATGACCAGTGTTGACTGCTTTCTTGGATCAAGGCATGTATTTTCTTAAAATGAAAATAATTTTTATTTATGCCATAGCTGTTATGTCTCACATTCTTATACATTACAGTTATGTACCTTCTGGGGAAATCAATGTGAGTTGAGTGCCTAAGTGATCTTAACAAATATGCTAGTGAAGATCTCCCCTAAGATACATTTTAAGGAAGGGGGAGCCTTTCTATTGACCTAGGTGGAAATTCAATTGGAGCCCAACAGTGAATGACTGCCTTAAATGTAATACGAAAAAAAATTTAAACACTTGAAATTCATGTGTTTTTCTTCTGTACGTGTAATTAACTGAAACCTCCTTTTAGCAGACATATAATTAGTAAATTATATATATGGAGAGTGCTTGATGCAAACTGATCCAAATTCCTCCTTGTTACATGCTTTCCTCTACAACAGAAGTGCTGTAATGCTCCAAAGGGTGAAATGTTGCTCTGAATTTAACACATTCCTGTAGCAGTTCAGGAACAGGAAAGAGCTTAATGATTAAATCTTCCTATGCTGCACCACAGAAGGAGACAGCAGGCAGCTAAGGGAAATTCTGGAGTGCAGGACACATTCGCCTTTGCCTCAATGTAACTTATTCCCTCTACCAGGAATTCAGTTTTAATCAGAGATTTCTAATAACCATACAGTTGCTTATCTGCCTCAGACCTCACTCAAATTGTATCAAACCCTGATGGCTGCTTAGTTGTGTTCCTGCTGTTGAATTTTGAACCAGTTCAGTCCATCTCAGTGCTGGGTATTTTCCAGCCAGAAAATTGACCTGGCTTTCCAGAAAAAGGCAGGACAGCATTAGTTAGAAAGACTGAAGATTTCTAACTCCAGATTTCTGTTTAAATCTGTTTCCCTCTGAAAGTTGAGCATATAATTATTTTTTCATATATTTCATAGAATAAAACTGTAATTTTAAAACAGTTAAAAAAAAAAACCAGACTTTGACAGTTTTGGCATCTTAAGGCAACAACATCTGTGCTTCTGGTACGTTTGCTTTTTGGTAAGCTTGTCTCAGGCTTCCAAAAGACTGAGAGGGAGCCTGAGTCTGTAAACCCTCCTTTGTCTGAAAAATATTCAAAGTCCATAGCTAAAGAAATTACTGCTTTAACATATACAGAAACAAAGATTTATTTTTTTTTAACTGTGTCTTCAGCAAATATTTTTTTAAGAAACACCTATGTAACAAAAATCAATGTCTTATATGAGAACAAATAACAGACCTGCTAGTTAACTCAGAGGAAAAAGACTGGATTGAGGAAAAGTCTAAATGTTAATACCTTTATTAAAAAAAAATAGAACAAAAAAAAAACCCAAAAACAAAAACCCCAAACAAACAAAACACCCCTTGAAAGTTACTTGCGGTAAAAACACCTCATAGTGTTCAGAAATGGTCTTTTAATATTTTGCCTAATTTTAAATAATTTTATTTTTTAAAAGTTAGGGCTATTTTCAATGACAAAATGTTGGTTTGAAACGAAAGTCAATGTTTTAATAATAAACTACTTAAATGCAGCATTTTGTCACTTTCAGATGAAGCATATCCCTTAGAAAAATACCTAAAGAAGTTGCTTTTGACATTTCTAAAATGTTCTCTCTACTATTTTCTCTAACTGCATTAACAAAGCATATACTTGAAAACTGCCCTTTTCTTCTGAAGGTCTGTGACAACAGCTTCAGAAGTCAAAATAACATTTTAGCTAAGGAGAACTAATATTGAGGGAATAAGTCACAACACCAGAGTTTCTTAGTCCTATTTCCTCCTTTAGGCTTATCCATCACTCAGTATGGTATAGGATTGGAGTTCAGTTCCAGATGGGATGCCAGGTGAGGTGCAATTTTCCCAGCATCTGTTTGGCTGTAGGCTTCAGAGGTTACAGGGACTAACTTTGCCATTCACTCCCTGTTTATAAGGGTAGCATTTGAAAGAAGGATTCTTTTTCACCCCAAATTTCCTTCTGCATGATTGCATCACACCAGAATAGCTGAGGTGGGGGAAAGAAGGGAAATTCGCTGCATCAGAAACATCCATCTCCAAGAAACCTTATTGCTGTCATGGTTTTGTGTTCACTGTTTGCTCCTTAGTGTTGCTGCTTCAAGTTCTGGCATTCATGCAGATCACTACCAAGAAGTCTCCCTTTTAGGAACTGAAAATAGGAATCAAAGTTCTCCAGAACCTCCACACTCTGCATTCTTCTGTACAGGGATCTCATTACAGATTACAAGCCCTAGAGATTCCAGTTGGTAGTATAGATTAGTCTGGATTTCAGATGATAGCATTTTACTCATTTCTAACGATATTGTATTTTATTTCTGTTTATCTAATCAGAGAAGATGGGTTGTTTTGTTTTTTTTTAATAACTGCTAAGAAGACTCAGATCTATATATAGAAGTTATTGAAAAGTGAAAGTCATCAGAACATTTTGACAGTCATTTTCTTCTGGGGAATGCAAATGCTGTCAAAACTGGAACATTTTGTGAAAATGTTTTCACTTGGAAATATTCACTCCAAAATAAAAATATATTTATATAAAAGACATTAATCCTATTCAGATTTGAATTCATTCTGGACGGAAAGACAGTTAACACAACACAAATGTCACAGTTGATTAAAACGTTAATAAATTAAAAGAGCCTAATTAAGAGCTCCATTGTTGAAACCAAGGATGTAGATGGCCGTAAAGAGACTTACCTTGTGAGTGTTCCAGGTCAACAATTACATGATTTAGGTTTTGGCTTAAAAAAAAGCAAACAAACAGTTGGCTCTAGCACCATTATTAGCTCCTACCTTACAATACTGCTGGAGCTACATTTCACTGGGGCAATCACCAAACTTTACTGAAAGAGCAGTGCTTTAGCTGTGATTAGAATCTTGAGTGTTCTTACTTATTATTTCTATACTACTTGTAAGATATTTGTCTTAAATACAGTAGTGGGTTTTTACTGCAGCAGCAATATTTTATATTAACTCCTGGTGGAGTAAGGCTTTTTTATTTTTGTTGCTAAGGACTGTAACAACACAGTATGAAAAATCTGACTGCTGAAGACCATGTAAGGTGTTTTTCATGTAATTCAATAGATTGAAGCCTGTATCAATACTGAGAGACATCAAGACACTTTTAGTCTAAATAGGCAGATGTTGGAGAGGAAAAGGATTAACCAATTTGCACAGAGTTTTGTGACCTAGTTCTTCCAGTTTTCAAGCCAGAGCCCCTCATTACTAGACCATAATGCCTTCCACAATTAGTAAAAATGTCAGAAGTGAAGGCAGTGCATTGTTGGGACAACTGCATTTTGATCAGTGTTGTAGTTCTTGCTCTATCATGTTTCATGGTGCTCTGTTGCAACAAGTAAGCTGATTTGTAATTCTGCAGAACTCCTAATGCTGGTGCTGGAAATGACAAAAGATCGCAATGGTGTAAGAGATTTTTCTGCTGAGAACACATAAGAGCCAACTTTTTGTTACCAAAAAGTAAACTATACAAATATAGTTTATTTGTCAAAATAGACACGTGAAAACCCTTTGACAATTCATTTTATCATCATGCATATTACACAAGTGGTAATAAAATTTGTTACTGTATTCTGAATATGGTTCCTACTGCAGCTTCTGGATTTTTTGGGGGATGTGAGGAGTGAAGCTAATGAACATGCCATTGCAGCATCCCTAGTTGATCAGTTCCAACTTTCAACAGCCATTCATTTAAGCATGGTTCATATCCACATTTCAATTATGGCCTCTTTGTAGTTACTACTATATAATGTGTAGCTGAAAGTCTGTACTTTTATGACCTGTCTCAAATTTTATATAAAATTTCACAATGTATTATAGAGAATCTTATCACTAAGGTATATAAATACCAATGTGAATGTAGTTTTTGTTTCTTATTCCTTAGCATGACAGCTATTTAGATTAGAGTGGTGGAAGAGAAAACTTGATTCCCTGACAGGAGAGGGCACTTTGATGGATTTTGCAGCATAAGTCAACAAGTTCTTTTTCTCCCTTGCAGGAAAAAAACCCTCAACAAATATCTTATAAATAAATGAACTTTGTGAAAAAGTGAAATGCAATATAAGTTTAAAATTGAATTAATTTTTAATTGAGCCAAAATACATAAATTCTAGCAAAGCAGACCTTTTTTTTTTTTTTTTTTTTTTTTTGCTTTTTTTGTGAATGTTGTGGACAGTTAGCATAAAAGTTTGGTATAGATGATGGATAGAAAAAGAATTACCACACAGGTGGATAAATACCAAATTTTCTAGGTCTGGTATTTAGAAACACTGAAAGCAACAAACTGCACTTAGTTAAGAGTTATTACAGGACACACAGAAATATATTTGAAGGAAGTTCAGAGTGCAGTCGGGTCAAATAAAAATACTGGTACAGAAAGCCTTATAACTGTGAAAGGTGGAAAAAGGTGAAAGGAAAATACAGTGTAACGTCTCAGAAAAACAATTAAAATGGGGAAAATAAACATAAATCAGTATGAATTAGATATATTATTACTCAGAACACCGGGAAGATTAAAAAGCCAAGAGAAAGCCTCAGCTGGGAGAGAGTTATCTTTGGTAACATTATTCCAATAGCTATTATTATAGGAACTGTAAATAATAAACATATTTCAGGTCTGGGCTCCTGTTCCTTACCAATCTTTAGTTTATTCCTATTCTTTCTTAAATGTGCACAGAAATCTACTATCTAAAACATTTCTAAGATTCTTTTATATTCAGGTTGAGGAAACTTCTTATTTCTAGTAATCTAAATTAATTACATTTTCTGCTTAAATTTTCTAGTTTTCATCTACCTTCTTAGAGTTGCTTAAATCATTATTTGCGGGACAGCTTTAGGATAAACATAAATATAATTTAGAAGACCAGGCTATGACTGATGTGCTCCTATAGAGGACTTTTCACATAAGATCCACACAATCTTTTAGGTACTACCGAATTTTTATATATGTGATCTTTATAACAGTAGTCACTGGATAGTGTTGGTGCCTTGGGCTGCTTTCCAGCAGGTAAAAGGACGGGATGCCTCCAAGTAGAATGCAAAAAAAAAACCAAAACAACAACAACCAACCAACCAACAACAACAAAAAAAACCTAAAAAGAACGAACTGGGAGCTATGAAACTAGAGAAATTAAAAATGCTGATGATGGTATTGTGTGTCTCAACAGACATTTTCTTGAGCCGTAGGTCCTTTACGTGGCACTGTTTTCTCATTTGCTCAAGATTCTTTGGTCTGAGTCATCCCCTGGAATATCTCCAAGTCTTTTGCTGTAACAAAAAGAATAGGGATCACACTGTGTAATTTACTAAAATGTAAGGAAAAAATGGAAGGTAGCTGTTGCCTTTCTTATAGTAGGTTATTGGTTGGAATATGGTTTTGCAGTACATGCACAGAATCTTGTTTGAGGAACAAATTAAATCCATATCTTAAATCTTTCTCTAACAGAATCTTGATAGAGGAAGAAATTAAATCCAGGACAGTTAATACCAGAACCTACCTCTAGAAAATGAGTGACTGGGTTACCTCTCTACCTCCCCAGGCTTTGCTTGGACAGTTGCATTGAAGCAGTAGTCAAGACTCTTGCAGAACATTAGTATTAAAAACAGTCCCAAAAATATTTTTAGAACCTTAAGCATCAGATGGATTTTACTAGGATGATTTTGAAGATACAACTTCCAGATATATTTGCACTGAAAACACATATATCATTATTTTATCATTATGTGGACAATTAGCATTCCCACAAGGATTTATTCATTGGAGCAGGTCAGGATTTGTAATGTTATCTGGCTCCAGCTGTACGATCCATGTTGAAATACATTTCTCGGGTGTCCTTACCAGAAAATGATTGCCCCTTAGTGTTGAGTGCTGTAAGATTGAACATGGTCCTCTCAACCAAGCAGCAAAACATGGATTTGCAGTTGAGTCTTGCTGCCATGTCCTGGTATAGATTGTTCAATTTTATTGAACAATAAATATATATTTTATATGCAATCATAGGACATGAAAGAAACTTTTTCTTTCAGTAGTTTTCTTGTTTGATTCATAAGCATCATTACAAGAATTCTGCCCTGTTTCAACCCATTCAAATAGTCATTTTGTTCTTCAGTGTTTTTGAGGGTATTTTTTATGGTTATTTTATCAGATTTTTTGGTGTGACTTTTTTATGTGTTTGGGTTTTGTTGTTGTTGTTGTTTTTGTTTAACATCTTTTCAGATACAAATAAAATGTTCTGGATGAAATCTGGATCCCACAGCATTTCTTGTCAAATTGCTGTGGTTTTGAGTGGAATGGTGGTGGCAGCTTTGCCTGAAGCTTTTACAGGGACAGAAATTATCTTCTATTTGATCTCCATTTCTTGCTGACACACCTAGGTGTCTCTTGTTTTATTCTTGATTTCTGATAAAAGAATAAAGTGGCAAGTTAACGGACAACAGGTATCCCATGAAATAATCCATGCCTTTCATATCACGTGGCGAAGTAATGAGTTGGCTCACCCAGGTTAGGCTGCAGGTGCCGGGGAAGAGCAGCAGTGGTAGTGAGCATCACACCCATTTTCTTCCCAGGGAATGGATGGTGTATCACCTTGTCTTGTTTACCCTCTCCATCACTTTCTGAATCATCATGTCACAGTATCTCTATCTAGTTTAGTTGTACAGATAGTCTTGTATCCCCTCCAGAAAGTACAACACACACTTTGAGGTAAAGAAGACAGCAGGGTAGACCAGCAGTTGACGTAATTTGAGAAACTGTTGCTGAAAGCTACAATAATTTATACCAGCAGCAAATATTGCCTTCCATTACCATAGACTTTGAAGCAGGCTTTGATTTCCTTCTAGTAGGAGGGCTAACTTTCTCAGTGGTAAGGAACAGGAAGAAAGCTTCTGGTTCAGAGGATCAGGGTGGTGTGATCTCTGAAAATGTCGGTTCTTACTAGTTAGGCTTTAAATATTTACTTAAACAGCTATGCAGCAAATATTTTTGGAAAAAAGGAGCCTAGTATTAATTTGAGATATAAATATGTCATCCTACCTTACTGTTTTATAGTCTACTAATTCCCAGTTTGTCAATGGTTGTTTTCAAGTTTAGAAACATAAATGTGTGTTTTGGTGTCCAGGGAGTTTAGTAGCAGATTCTGAATTTTTCATTACAAAATCAAATGTAACAATATTATAATGAAGGATATATCCAATGCTGAGTTGGAGTTTGGTCTTTTTTTTTTTTTTTTTTTTAATTTTTTTAAAAACTGAAATATAGTAAGAGTGTATTACTACATTCTGATGGAAGCTGACATTGGCTGGGAGAAAGGGTTCTATTTTGCACTTAGCAGGGTACAGGCTGCTGAGTTGTGGTTTCTGATCAATGTGGAGTATGAGCAGAGCAATCAGCAGGTGTGCAAAGCACAGCTAGAACAAGCTTATGCCTTCTCACCGAAAAGAAGTATAGACAGTCTTACAGGGTATCTAAAATGAGTAATTTAGCATCTTTTTATTATATATTAACTTTTCTGATGGGGAATGTGAGGGTTGTGAATTGGGAAAGACTTTGCCCTTTGATTTTAGCCTGCTTGGTGAGAAGGTCAGGGTGGGTTTATGTGTTCAATTTGTACAGGATATGCAGTTGTCCTAGTAGTGTATAAATTTGACTACTTCAGAGCAGAAAACGAAATAATCTGTCCGTATGTTACCTTACACATTCATCTCTCTCTTTGGCAGTTGTAGCACTCCTGATTTTTCTGATCTGAAAAAAACCCCAACATCTGTTTAAAAAAAGATTATTACAAACAACTGCCCGACATCTGTGTATTATTCTGCAGAAAATCATCATTATTATAGACATTTCTTAATACTTTGAGATGTAAAGGCCATACTAAACTACTTATAAATTAAGTTTCTATAATGTGAAGTTGGAATACACCAGGGAAAAATGTTTGCATTTCAGGCTGTCATCTGGTTTAATTAAAGGCTAATGCCTCCTGGCCTACCAGTGCTGTGACTAAATTAAGTAGTTTATAAAGTATCTTAAAACTGTCTAATTAAGCCAGTTCTATGTTCAGAGAAAAGTGTTTTTTTTTTCCAACAGCTATGCCTCCTATTTAGGGTTAACTTTAGGGTTGTCCTAGCAATGAGAGATGTGGCATCCCACTGCTTATGCAGGAAGAGCTGTAGCCACGGCAGGTGAACGCTCACCTTCCCCAACCTCTCTTGGGGCTGCATGGTTGAGTATTGTAATTTCTGACTTAGGAAGCAAGCCAAAGAAATCTTTTGCTTAGTCTTCCTGAGATGTTCAACAAGAAGACATCTAATTTAATTAAGAAAATGTGTGTCTGGTATGGTAGCAAATGATTTCTGTGCTTTTCCTCATGGACACTTGCCTACTCCATCACCATGTTTGCAACTGGTCAAGAAATAACCTCTAAGCCTGGGAGGAACCATGCAGTTCAGACCCAGGTTTTACTCTAGTGCATACTATAGGTTTTCACTTAAAATAATCTTGGTCATTCTTTTGACTACACCTTAAAAATCTATTATGCAATACAAGAAAATATGAATAAATACATAGCAAATAAACAGACTCCCTTGCTTCTCTTTATCTCCATCTTTGTTATTGATGCTAATTATGAAGTTCTTCAGTCAGGAAATTTCATATATTTTAACTGAATGACATGCTCCAGCTACGTAGGCATGTTCTATTGAAAATCTGTTCACAAAATGAAATTTTTCCATCAAAAGAAATATGCAATTCGTTTCAACTGGTAACATCTCATACACTGAAATGTAAGCAACTGTGTGGTTCTGACCACTGATTTACAATTGTCTCAAAGGAATCAATTAAAAAAAAAAAAATTAATAGCCCTGGGTGGGGTGGAGAATTTGACTGGCCAGAACAGAGCAGGAGGTGACACCTCGAGAATGTGATAAGACCTTCTGGGTGGAGACTCTTCTGTGAGCATCAGCTGCAATGCTGGGTGGTCCCTCCAGGCACGACTGAGCCACCTCCATTGTACTTGTGAAGTACCTGGCTAAGGGGGCTTGAAGGATGGCACCAGGAAGAAGATAAGAACTGATGACTGGGTGGAGATTACTCCCCTTTCCTGAGGGCCAACCTTCAGTTCTGGGTCCTCCCTGGAGGCATGATGTGCTGGCTAAACAAAAGAGGGACAGAAGAGGAATTTCACCTGAAAGAAGATAGGAATTGATGACTGGGTGAAGGACTACACCCTTCTGCTACCCTCTGGGCAGCCTGTCTCCCAAGGAACCTGGATGACTGACAGCTGCACCTTTGGCTGGGGTATATATCTGACTGTCCATGCTTTGCCTTGTCGTCTCTTGACCCGCCCCCATTCCTGCATCGGACCCTGTCCAGAATCAGCGCCATCCTGAAGAAAACTCGCTGGACAGCCGGACCCCTGGTGGTGACTTTCTCTCTCTCTCTCTCTCTCTCTCTCTCCCTCTCTCTCTCATTTTTCCCACTATCTTACCCTTTTTCTACACTTTTCTATCTCATTCTTTCTTACCATTTTCCCTCTCTCTCTCTAATATCTTCTTTTCATCTCTCCCTCTTTCGCCTTGCTCCATATCTTTGCCTGTATCAATTGTCAAATAAATTCTGTTTGCACTCGACCTTTTTACGGTTGGACTTTGTTTCACGTATCCAAACAAAAATAAATTTTAATGTTACCCCGGACCGTAACAGCAACTTTAAAATTATGGTAGTAAGCATATTATCTTATAAAATTTCTGGTTTGTAGAGTAGCTTTAGATATTTTTAAAAAGACACCAACTTATATCTCCCATTGGAAAATGCAGTTTGGATAAATTAAAACTTTGTGGATTTTAATATTTCTGTATTTATTTAGAGAATATATTCTTGCAAACAGAGCTGAGTTGTAGAGCTGTGCATCCCACAGGAACAGCTCATGAATTCATGTCTCTAGGCCTGGTTTTTGTCCTCTGTTAAGATTTCTTATCGATGATTAGATGAGTAGCCTTATCAACCATTTAATTAGTTTTGCATTTTTAAACAAACTATTACACTAGTTGTCATTAAAATTTTTGTTAATGAAAACAACTGGGAAAATAAACATCTGCTTTACTTAGAATTGCCCCAAGTTCTGTAACGTGTGAAAAGGGTTGTGAGTATATAAAAACAAATAAAGGGGATGCATTAAAGTGTTTGGAAAAAAGAAAACATCTAGAAATCTGCTAAAAAACCTACAATTTTGCTAAAAAAACTTACAATGAGCATATTCAGAAAGCTGGTGTTTTAGCTCAAGGGATTTAAGTTTCTAAGGCAAACCCCAGTGACTTCAGGAATCTGTTTTGCTTAAAGTTTGTCTGATCGACTCTTAGAAGTTGATCAACTCTTTCACCAATGGATAATGAAATATAGTAAAATTTAAATGAAGAACTGAATAATTTAGAGACATTCTCCTTCTAATTTCCTCTTTTTTCCTTTCTATTCCTAGACTACTGCTTTGAAAGACAGGGACTCATGACACTTACCCTTCCTAAAAGATCTCAGAGCAGCAAACCAGTATAGCCTATATTCCTGCTTAGATGCACATTCAGTCTCTAAGACCATTTAAGTACAGTTGTTAAAGGAATAATAAATGATTTAATGGTCTGACACTAATTATGGCTGCTTAGAGAACACTGTGGATAGCAGTCTTTTGACTGCAGTCGTTTATTTACAGATAGTGTGATGTATTTTTCTTACTATGTTTCTAAAGTTTGTTTTCATGTTACTGCATAACTGAAATCTTTCTGAAATAAAGTGACGGATTGCTTGCATTGTCTGGAAGGCAATTGTCTAAGATCCATGGCTTTTTGCAAACTAAATAACACTTAGCTTTGAACTACAGGTTACTATCCTGCAAATTTAATGAAATATCAAGAGGAATTATTATTTCGTGCTTAATGTCTCTGCTAGGAATGCACAATAGCAATGCCCATCAAGAGAGAACAAATAATTAGTTCCTACACTTAGGCATCATTCACCTAGGTTTAAAACAAAAAAAGTCACTCAGAGGGAGGAATAAGTAGAAACTCACATCTAGTTCTTTCATTTTTGATCTGGGACTTCCTTAAGTATAATTTCTCCCTCTCAAAGTGTTTCTATACAGACTTCAAAACAATTTAGCTGTCAGCATCTTATAGAAGATAAAGCATTGCAGAGGAGTTTTTTAGGCATCCCTAAAACCAGCCTAAGCACATGGTGACATTGAACCCAACAATTGTTCTTGTATAAATAGAAGTTATAGAAGCCTCCTTGCCTACCTGAATTTACAAATGAAAAAAAAAAAAAAAAAAAAAAAAGGAATAGAGTAAAAATATCTCTATTGTAGGCCTTTGTTGAAATTTGTCATGACAATTTGTAGATAACATAATTCATCAATTTTGGTATAGTTCCAGGAAGATAACTTGATCTATGGCAGCCCTACTACACAAAGTCCTTGATTTATGTTTGCCTAACTTCAAACTGTTTTTAGAGTCATACTCTTAGTTATAAGGTGTGAATGGTGAGCAAAGGATTAATGTAAAAAGTTAATCCAGTCAACAATTAACGAACAACTGGAAAGGAAAACGTCTAGTTTAGAGCATAAAAGTGCTAGTAGACACAAGGGAACAAAGGATTGCCCAGAGGATGAAGATAAAGAGGTGAGGCCTGGTGGAAATGTAGGTATCGGGGACTTGGAAGGACCTATGAATTTCATGTGGATTACTCTTTAAATAGATGACCTACTCATGGTTAGAAAAATAGAGCTGAGGCTGTCTGAAAAGGAAAATATGATTCTAATAGAAACTCTGATTGCAGTGGAAGCCAGAGGATTAATTTCTGCCCCAATGGTTCATCTCCCATAACTATTGGTAAATCACATACTGGAATATGATGTACTGATCCAGCCATGAAAGGGATGTTTTATTTCTCTATTTCACAGAATGTTATAAAGTTGGAAACATCTGATCTGTTAAGAATGGTATGGTGATAAGGGCTACATAAATTCTGGAGATAGAAATGTGCATGGTGTGACCCTGACTTTGCCGATTTCAAAATACTGTGTACATATGCAGACAAAGAAGGAAATATTGAATGAATGGAAATAGGGAAGTAAGCAACTTTGTGATCTCAAATATCAGTAGTCTTAAGGAAGATACTAATTTAAAATACTGATCTCTCACAACGAGGACATGTGGTGCTCCAATGCTCTTGACAGTTAGTGCCTAAGGAATGAAGCTGCTCTAGGTATTCCAAACCATCATTCACAAAAAAAGAGTCATATTTATTACCAGATTTGATAATGCAATAGAAAAAAAAAAATAAAAATCTATAATCTCACAGTCTTGAAAGCTGGATTCTCAGAGCATGTGATATATTTGCAATTGCAACAAAACATGGCACTGTTTCCTCCAAGATGTCCCATATGCTTGCAAATTTAAAAAAACTTTTCTTATCCATCCCAAATAGGTAATCACATGGGAAAAGTACTAATGAACTGATGTAAGGTCATTGCAGATTATTTCTGTTTACTAAATTTCATAAAATCGAAGTAACATTTTTCTAACAGATGAGAGCGCAATCATGCAAATATCTGGATGTAACATCCAGGAAAATCACAAAATCAGGTATCTGTTAGATTTTACTTCAGAAATTTTGATTTTTGTTTGAAAAAGCATTAAGAAGATACAGACATTTTTTACAAGTTGAAAGGTATTTCTCAGACATCATTGACATTTTTTTTAAATCTCCCCGCTAGAATCTTCATGTTTTTCCTTCCTTAGGAAGAGCAGTTTAGGAAGAATCGGTTCCTACTTTAACAGTCACTGCTAGAATCTGATGATAGTAACCTAAACTTACTCCTACGATATGTGTAAGATACATCTGTGACAAGTTGAAAGGAGGGAAACCGCTCTGCTTGCACTCTGGAAAATAATTTCAAAAGGTTAAAAATCTACTGGACTTTTAGAAGCAGCACAAGTACATAGGTAAGGCCTTGACACAGATGTTCTTGCCTTTTCACAGGCATGTCAAATTATTTTGATCTCTTGAGATTCCAGTGGAATCGAAGTGAAATGCATGGTGTAACTTTGCAAGGGAATACTCTCAGAAATTCTGTCTAGAGGGAGCTGACGTGAATAACACTGACACAGACCATCAGTAGGTTTTTAATATGTCTTCATAACCACATCATTTGGAAATTCTGGCCCAATCATGAATATTTTTTCTCTCTGTGAAAAAAAAAATCACTGTTTTAAAAAAACAAATGCATATTGTTAGATGAAAAATAACACACAAGCTCTTTAGTTAGTTTGTTCATTACCAGCAAGAGGTGTCTTCTTCCTGTTGGTGACAATCAAGGCTATTAAGAAAATAATAAATTTGTAAAAAATCTTCTGAAACTTTCCTTCCTTACTAATGAATTATGATCCTGGGGATGTAATAGCCTTTTCCAGTACAGGATCAGACTCTGATAGAATTTGTAAGTTAGGGATAGGGCTGCTAAACCAGTACTTCCTGAAAGCAGAGAGCCTTTGGCCACTGAGATTTTGCAAGGTCTTTCTGCAAGGTCTTCTGGCAAAGTCTGGCATTCAGTTTGCTCTCAATACCACAGCAGGCTTTGGCTGCCTCTTACTATAGGTTGTACCCTGCTGTATCTTAGACATGGATATTAATGCAGTTACACAAGCATCCTGGGAGCCCATTAGAGGCTTTTTCTTGTCTGCTGTCAGAATGAGAAAGCTTTTTTGGTAGGAATGTTATCTACCCACATTTTCAGGTCGCATAGATGCGGGCAGTTAAATCTCAGCAAAGGCATCCAGAAAATGTGTATCTATGTAATACTGAAGATTGCAAGGATAAGCAGATAATGTTTTAATCTTGTTGCAAAGCAAACAAGCCACCAAGAGTCATTTTTTTTTTCACTTACATGAGCTAAGTGATGCACAGGCTGAATCCATGATAATATGGGGTATTAGAAATGTTCCTTCAAGAGTCAACATATTGAATGTTAAAAAGTGTAAAGTTTCTAACAAAATGTTAACAGTAGAAAAATCATGGGTACAAAGGTAAGAAGTATTTGAGATGCTCAGTGAGTGGACAGGAATGTGCATTGGTGGTCTGGCATCAGTTCACCTCTGCATTTTAGGAATTCTGGGCTTTGAAGTTTTCAACAACTAAAGCTAAAGTCTTCAACACCTTTCAGCTAAATAATCCAAAGTATCTTTGTCTCAAGGAAAGATACAACAGTGTTACTGCTCACATGTTTCCTGTCCTTTCTATTTAGAATATTTCATTTGAGAGATTGGATGTTTTTTTGATTAGGGACCTGCTTTACTGGGCAGTAGGGAAATATGTTTTTGGATTCATGTGACCCAGGTGTGACTAGGTCAAAACTAAAAGGAATTAAAAAAATGGATTGAGAAAGGAATTAAAACAACACATTGCAAAATGAAGTATGTATTTTGATATAGGAGTGAGACATGATCAGAAAAGCTCATAGTACTATTCATTGTCATCCCCAGCTGAAATGGGAAAATAAAGATGGATGGTGCTTCCTTTTACCCAAATTTTGTGGAAAAACAAAGAAGGTTTGGATAAATTATAAGCAAGGGATCACAAGCAAAAAAGTTTTGTTTATGTTTCTACATGCTTTGGAATGCTCTGGAAAAAAAGCTGGACTCTTCTCAATAGTTCCCAGTGACTGGATGAGGGGCAACAGGCATTAGCTGGAACACAGAAAGTTCCATTTAAACTTTTAAACGAAAAAAATTTTTTACTATATGAAAAGGCACTGGAACAGGCTGCTCAGGGAGGTTTTGGAGTCTGCTTTTCTGGAGATATTCAAAACCTTCCTGGATGTAGTCCTGTGCAGCCTGCTCCAGGTGATCCTGCCTTAGTGTGAGAGTTGGACTAGATAATCTGTAGAGGTCCCTCTCAACTCAGAAAATTCTGTGATTCTCTGAAAAACCAATATTCAAAAGAATTAGACATGTGAGCCTCAGCTGACGGTACCAGTGGAAGACACATTCATAGTTCTTTTGGTTCTGTAGTTTCTGAAGCTGACCTCTTAACACCCAGAGATAGAGAAAAAAATTAAGATCTTCTCAGAACTACTCAGAACATATGAATGCTCACTGCCAGCAGCTGCAACACTTGTACACTGCTTTGCTGTATTTTTAATATGCATGGTAGCTCAGTTAATGTTCATTCGTGTTCTTTGTTGCCTTACAAATCCAATGGTTCCCTCTTTCCTGGAGAAAGTGTGCTTTGGGGCTGACAGAGTGTTTATTTTCTTACCAGGCCTTAAAAAAAATCCCTCTTCTAAGCTGTTCTATCCGTTCTGCCACCTTTGGACACTTACTTATCTGAATTCCTGTCTATAATCAACCAGCCTCACTTTCCCTAATCTTGCTTGTTCTTTAATTAAATGTTCTTCTACATCATCCACATCACAAGTAGATGTTGCTGAAACGCTCATACTGTTTCATTTAAAAGTGTCTCTAAAAACTGAGATTATTCAGTTACATTCCTATCCCAGCAGGCATAATTGGATATACAGGAAAAAAAAGTATGTTTTTACCACAGTCTTGTTATTTTTTGAGGCTTCTACCTAATACTTTTGTAGTAGAATCTGATTGTCTGTCTGTTGCAATTGTGTGTAGGAAGTGTAGTAACTTAGTGGCTGATTCTGGCCCTAAAGGGAATAGAGAGAAATAGATGTGTCCTGGGTAGGAATGTGCGTAATGCTTGTAAATTGAATAAGCAAACTATGTGCTTCAGAACAAATTATTATTAATGTGCAAGTGTGTTGGAAATCTGACTAGGCATAAATAGGATATGTTTGAATAAAAATCTTCTCTTTTGAATAATAACTTCCTTTATGGAAGACAGTAAGTAAGGGCAGCTGTCCTGATGGTTTTCTTGCACTGATGTTCTTTCAGAGACCAAGAAAATTATGCTGTTGTATTATATGATTAGAAATATGTTCACAAAACTTAACACCTGACCTGACAAAAAAAGAAAATCAATGAAGAACAAGTCTTGACTACTTTTTTTTTTGCCAGCATTGCACTTTTTCAACTAGAATGGATGTGAAAGGTAAAGCAGTGTGTAAACTGCAGGCTTATAGTTTTGCTCTAAGAGAATGAACAAGCAAATAATTTGTAATTTGTTTTATCTTGCAAAGTCACATTTTTACCACATCTTTTGTAAATAAATAGTAATTTTTTTTAATTGTTTGGAAGACAGCTGTGGCAAGTTAAATGTCTAGAAGAATGGCTTAAATGCACATTTTTAGAAGTTCATGAGTTAGGTAGTATATTTTTATTTCATTCCAAGAAATAGCACATTTCACCTTTTCTTATTTACCTACATAGCTGCTCTTCCTTTTGGAAGTAGAAGGTGAGTCACTTATGAACATTTTGTTTGCTTGTTTTTCTATCTAAAACAAAAAGTAAATTATTTATTTGCAAATGTTCTTTCACTTTGTTTTAAAAAACATGGCCTGTTCCAAGAAGGATAAGTAATGTAGATATTAAAAATTCAGAACTTCTCAGTAAATTTGTCAGACATGCTTAGTGCTCCTAAATGCATACTTTTTTTTTCTAATTAAGTCCCTGGATGACTAAGTGTGTGCCTCGAGGGGATGCCCAGGACCACTTTAGTTTTATGTAGCTTATTCGCCTAATTTCTGCTGAGATCCAGAACTAGACCGTGCATATTTTACCACAACCATGAGCTGTTCTTGGGGTACATCCCTACTGTACAGTTATCACACAGGGTGCAAAGGTGTGCTCTGTTAAACAGCAGAGACTGTGAAGAACTAATGTTAGAATTATAATGATAATTGAAGAATGAGGGAAATACTGGAACTGGACGGTTTACTAGCCATGGTCTACAACCAGTATAATTTCCTACATGCTGATGTGTAATTTCATGTTTGATAACTGTGAAGCCTTTCTAAATTCAGAGAATACTTATAATTAATATAGCAGTTATAGCCTGGTGCTATAACTCTTCTGAACAGCTTTCTGTGCCTGTGCAGATATGGAAGAGTGAAAAAAATAGGAAGATATCATACAGACTTTTTCTGAAACAATGAATTTTCACAAAATGTTCCTTTCAGCTTTTCAGGATGCTAGTAGTCAATGATACAGCTCTAATTTTTTTTTTCTAGAAGTGGGCAAGAAAATGTGTAAAACCACCTATTCCCTGACTGTAATTGATATTTTGTAATCATGTACTGTTGAATAAGACTTATCACTACAGGAGGACTAATCGTTGTCAATCAGTAATACTAATCAGTAATGACTTTCCATAAATCTCACCAAGAGCAATAGTACCACTCTAACATGGGACCTGTTATAAAAAATTGCCTAGGCTATCTAATCTCTGTGCTAGACAGAGCTGAAAATACTGGATCAAATTAGTTTGTGATAGAAGCAGATATCTCCATTTTGACATGCCTGAGCTTGAAAAAAATCTCCTTTAGCAGAAAATTGGGTAAAAGCTTAGTATGTCTTAATCCCACATTTGAGATTTCATTTAAAAGTTTATAAGGACAATTTCTATATTTTTATTTAATTTTATCTAAGGCTGCAGGAACTCTATCACCAGGGAGATGAGTTCTACCTTTATCCCTCCCTATCCTTCTACCAAGCAACACCTCAAAATTGACCAAAAAAAATAAGTTCAGGCTGGGCACTTTCCGTTTACCTACTGTGTTGTTTGTTTGTTTTCTGAGGACCCCAAATGGAAAGTATTTCATCAAGTCATGTGCTGTGGATCAGTCTGTGCCCCTCTGATTCTTCTATCTGAAGCATATGCTCATATGCTTTCTCCATATAATTTTTAAGTTACCGAAGAGACAAACTTTTCACATTTCACATTTTTTTTTTAACCTGTTCTCATGCCATTGCTGTACAGTATAACCCTTGTTTCACTTGAAGATTTCTGTCCTGTTTTCCTCTTTATATGCTTCAAGTCCTTCTGAACAGCATTATTATTCTCATTCTTTATTGGCTATATTAATCCTGTGCATATTTTATTAGCTCCAATGTGGCATTTTTTTTTCTTATTTGAATCCTTCCAAGACATCTGAAATCTTGCTAGGACTGGGATGTATAGAAAAGTATTTGGAGACAAAATCTACTTATCAGTGCTTCTGATAGAAAATAATGACCCTTTGTATATCCCTCAACAGTGAAAACTCATCTGACATGGTGACTATTATTTTTTTTCTTAAGAGTGCTTTTAAAGCACGATCCTTTAGACATAAACATTTGGTTTCCTATGTGCCTGACTACATGGTTTCTCAGGAATGCTCCTGGAATTAAGTTATTGACAGCTAGTGTTGGATGACTATTCATATACCATCCATTTTGTAAAATCCCTTACTCCTAGTTTTCTCTCTGTAGGAGCCAAACTCTTGGAGGCTGCCTAATTCTGCAATGATGCCTGACACCAGTACATTTAACAAAGGTGTATTGAAATTCTTAAAATTATTTAGTGTTGTTTTTCAATAATAGGTTGGAATTTGATAGCTGAATTATCTCATTTACAGAAAATAAGAAAACTCACTTTAAAGGAAGAAAACACATGATTTGTTAGAAGAAATGTTTTCTCAAAATGACTCACTCTATAGAGAAAGCTCCGACTCTTACTCTATAGAGAAAGCTCCTCATGCACCTGTCACGTTTCTAAGACTAAGAAAAGTGATCCCCTTATTTTTACCAGACTCTCCTACAACACTGTTGAGTCCCCATAACTCCTGTCTGCTCTGCAGGCATGGAGCTTTTCTCGTGTCCTTGTCACACAAGGTTCCCTCTGAACATCAGAAAATGCCTTTTCACTGTAAGAGTGAACATGCAATGGCAGAGGTTGCACAGGGAGGTGGTGGAGTCTCCGTCATTGGAGATGTTTAAAAATTTCCTGGACATGTTCCTGCTCAATCAGCTTCAAGGGGCCCCACTTGAGCAGGGAGGATGGAAAGCACTTCTGGAAGTCATCTTGTCTAGCTTTGCTATTCTGTGA
This sequence comes from Phaethornis superciliosus, assembly GCA_023637945.1. Classification (NCBI taxonomy): domain Eukaryota; kingdom Metazoa; phylum Chordata; class Aves; order Apodiformes; family Trochilidae; genus Phaethornis; species Phaethornis superciliosus. Next base: position 10,991,353 of record JAJQWJ010000011.1, read on the forward strand.
TTTTTCTTGAGAGGAACAGTTTTACTTTGTGTTATTTTAACTAGACCAGTAATGGAAAGTTGGAAGTCACTTCATTGTCCTGTGGTTTAGGTGTCCAATAGGATTTTCTGTAGTTCTTTCTTTTAGGCAACATCATCTACGTGCCTGATAGCTTGTTTTCTTGTTGGTCTGGGTATTCAGCTGCTTTGCCTTGAGGGCCACAGTTAAGCAGTTTGGTAATCTGTATCACACTGAGCTTTGTTAATACTGATATGGCATCTGTGTACTACCAAACTGCATTTTAGATACCTAGTTAAAATATACTGGTTTGTAGTGGCTAGATGCACTAGTTGTTTCACTCAGTAATTAAAATGATTAATATAGGAAAGATTAGATAAGATAGTATTTCTTGCCTTCTCCTCCTTAAATTTTCTACCAAAACAAGCTTCAGCTAATGTCACCTATATAATGCAGCACACCTATTACTATTTCTCTTCTCTCAATCAAGGTTATTTACTAGGCTTAAATGTCAGTGGTTTCTAGTCTCAAAAAAACCCATAAATGTTTCTGAATAAATGGAGTTAATGGACATTTCCTCTTTGCTGACATTATGATAGGAAGATTGATTCATGTCACACCAAGAAAGAAACCTTAAATGCAAGCAATTAGCAATACACTTCAGGGTCTTGCTCTGTGAGCAGTGTTAAAGGTATAAATCAACAATTGGAAAAGGGGAACTTAATCTATCTAGTGGACTAGTGCCTCAGGCACTGGTGAATTTTCAGAGCAATACAGTCTTGGGTTTTGTGACCCTACATTATATGATGAGATTAGAAATAGACTTGTTGTTACTGCCCAGAAATGGAGAAATGTTGGCAAGTTTAGTGTGCAGTTTACCTCATATACATATATATATATACATATAAAGGAACCGGACCTATAGAAAACATTGCATTTTTGACAGAAGAATGCTCAAGACCTGAATTTCATTTATCCATAGTTTATTTATGAGAAGCTACAGTTACTGAGAAGCATTGTTGGTAATGCCTGTTATGACACAATAGTAGTGTTAATGTAGGTGTCATTTTCTTAGCCTGTATTAGGGGGAAATCTGTAGAGAGAGAAATAATGTTTTATTTAGTAAGCTGACAAGGATGGAGACAAATTTTGGGGTTCAGGACCTTCCATCTGGTTTAACAGTAAGCAGCTAAATGATACAAAGTAAAAGTATATAGTGAATTTTAAATTAATTATGCTAATCAGAGAAATTAAAGGGTTTTTTGGACTCCATGGATCTAAGTTAGCAAATGGATGCAAATTCAGCAAAGGGAGATAGGGTTTAATGCAATAATTTGAATAAACATACAAGCATGTGATTAGCAAGGGCTGGCAATTGTGAAAAAATTGTTTTGTTGAGGATATGATGATGTTTAACCATTATATAACCTAGCAATACCTTTTAAAGCAATTCAGTATTTTCTTTCCATAAATTTCTCTATCCTGGGAGGATAAAGTGAATTACCTAAATTTATTTCATTTACATCTCCTAGCAGCTTCCTTATCTTTTCCAAGCACTAATTTTTGAATTCTGCTAAATCTCTTAAACTCTGAAATCTTTTACCTCTGAAATCTGTTTTTGCTGGCTGTTTAGGGACATGGTTTTAGCTGCCCTCCTCTCATTAACTCTTGTTTCATACACTATCTGCTCTTCTGCTTCCTGTGAGCAATGGCTGTCCTATGGCAACGTCACAAGTGCTAACACAAAGCAGGGAGCATACCAAGCACATATGACAGGCAATAGTAAAGTCTCCACTAAGCTGACAAGCACAAAATACCTTCCTTATACCAGGAAGAGATGACTTCCAAAATAAGAGGAGTGCTATGTATCTGTTTATCTGATGCACAGGACTTGAAGGCATCCTACTGTACTGTGTTAGGGGGTATGTGCTGCTAAACACAGAAAAGGGCTTATAATCTCTGCCTTCTCCAAGAGCTGAAATTATTGCCAATTACATAAAAGCATGCTTTATAATGATGGAGGCTTAGACTCATGTAGGAAGAAACAGGGAATTCACAGATGTTGAGAACCAATGAAGGAAAAATCAGACTTAGGCCCTATTATTGCAGAGGAGAAAAATAGCATTTTGGTGAGTAACTCCACATGTGTAGGATTTGTAGTTATAAAAAAATTACTATTTCTTGTTGGTTATTTCTCTTCAGATGTTCTAAAACTTTACCTAAGAGTTGCTTAAGATTAATCCTTCCATATTAGCTACCAGTAAGTCAAAATGCTCTGGATTCCCTGGTTTGGTGTATGTTTGAAGCTTCATCTGGGATTTTTAAGTGTGCTTACTTTCTTGCATGCTCTTCAGGCAGTGTAAAGGAGAAATTAAAGTATGGGGAGGAGAGAGGATAATTGAATGCATGCACCTAAAAGGTACAAATATCGTGTTGTTTTGGTTTTGCAAAATGCATGTCAAACTCATAATGATTTCTTGAGCACTATGAATAAAAAGGGCTTGGCAAAAAAAAGTAAATGCATAGGTGAATATGAAATATTTTCATACAAATGCCTAAGAAACTGCTGAGTAGCTTGGACAATGCTCTGGTGTATGCAAGTGCTTTTACTGTTTAAAATTGAAGCTCATAATTAAAAAGAAGGCAAAGTTGCTCTAAGATTTCAAGATAGTCTCTGAATTGGTCTTTTATTTTTATGTGCCGCATGCATGCTGCAGCTCAGTCAGCGTGCATTCATGTTGTTTGCAAGGAATATACTTCTATCCCTCTTTTGAGGAAAGCATGGAGGAGCAATTCTATCTGGGAAAAGAAAGGTGCTCAGGATATGAAGAGACTGGTGTATGCTGTAAAGTGGAGTATCCTCAAATCTGCAAATAATAATATGACTGAGTAGTACAGTGTGGAGGAATTTCTGAAGGAATGTGGACACTCAGCATTTGTGGCCAATCCATGTTTTGAGAACTATGAAGCAGTCTGAAACTTTCAGTTCTGAGAGCAGTAAACAACCTGACCTTGAAGTGTCTCTGAAAGCGCAATTAGAGAAACTAGTTTGGCAGATGCAGGTGCAGCTTTAGCAAAAAACAAGATGAGTATCCAAAAAGTAGTTAACTGCAAGAATTTGTTATGTAAAAGAGGCATGCCCTCTGAACCCTATATAATGCTGTGTAACTCTTAATAAAATTGAGTGCTGTGTATCAATCATACTGGTTTTAGTCACAGGCTCCATGTTTTCACGCTCTTCCTGACAGCACAGGAAACGGCTTGGGCTTAAACAGCAAAATATTATGACAGTTCATACACCATGGTGCTCATAAGAAACCTTTTTCTTGATAGCTCTGAAACATTATCTGCATCGAAAAACAGAATATTCAGCTCAGTGGGAAATATGCCTTAATAAAACTAAAACATAAATGTCCTTTATTACCCACTTTGTCAGGTACAAAATTTTCACTCTAATTCTGAAGCCACAAGATTACTAGATAAAATATTTCATTATCGCATCTTAACTACTGTGCAAGCCCACTGATATAAAACAGTAGAAGTGCTGTCTAATCTCAATAGGTAATATGAATATTGAAATGTTCAAATTGCATGTACTGGGTTTAGGCTCATGTGAATTGACTTAGTAGTGTTCTTTTAAGGGTTCACATGTAAATAATTGATTTTTACTTATGATTAAGCATCCTTTAAAATGAAAATGGAAAAAAAGTAGTTCAATTTGTTGAAAGAATTTACTAGCAGAGAAAAAACAATGTGGTCTGTCTTTTGCATTTATTCTCACTTTCTTAAGAACTGTGGATTGTAGGAGGGAAGGGAATTTTCCCAAATAAATAAAAAAGGAAATTAGCATGTTTTAGAAATATGAAGCTCCAGAGAAAGATATTCCTACTGTGGTCTGTAAAATCAGGAAGAAGTTGTTAAGATTAAACCATATTTTTTTTTAAAGTTTCTGTCAATGCTTGTTGTAAAATAAGTGAAAGAGATAGTGAGAAGGGTAATTGGTGGTTAAGGCTCTAACTAGGATGCCCTGTTTAGATTCGGGAGGAAGAAGCAGCTGAAATTTCTCTCTCACATCTCAGATGGTTATTTAAATTATCTGCCCTTTGATGCCATCTCTACTTTCACTGTGTCCTTTCCATAGTAATGTCTTCCTGAACACATCAAGAAAAGGTTTCTCTATTTTTTTGAGATTTCATTGAGACTCAAAATTCTTGTGAAGATGCTCTATTTTCAGTGCAGCAGTACTCCTGTTCATTAGTTGTTAGTCCAGACAAATTGCACCTGTATTGCCAGTTATAGCTGGGAAGATGCTACAAGCTACAAGTGTAAGTCAAAAGATGAGAAGCAGAGCTGAAGGAGAGAGGAAACAAATGTAGTGTTCTAAATGCTGGGTTTTCTAGCTGTTCTGCCTTACCCCCAGCCTTCAGCTACTTACTCAGCTGCATCCCTTCCGAAAGGAATGATTCACTTTGTCTGTAGGAGCTTTGGGCTTTGTTTCATAGCAGAGGGGTGTTTAAAACTGTACAAAGAGCAGTTTTTGAGAATTTCAAATATCCAGCTGTAGTCTTCTGTTAACAGAAAGTGGGAAAGCAGATACCTGGTTGTGAGGACTATGGCTGATGTTTCTCCTGAGGGAAGCAGGAATAGAGGTCAATTACTTTAATCCTAGCCTTAAATTTTGGCAGATTTCTAAAGTATATGTATCAGGTAGATGAAAGTAGCTGAGACACCTTATGCATTTGTTTGTGATTGCAGAAGCATTTCAATACATTTAGCTGAACATGTATGACTGATGAACACAGGCCAATTTTACTTTCATTTTACCTAAAATTTAACACTGTTGAGACAATACATCTTCAGGGCAAGGATGTTTAAACTATGGTGCTTATTGAAGGTATTTTTGATTTTTTGTCAGCTGAAGCAACTTCCTTGACAGACTCATTCTTGGTATCTGTTTTCCTAGTGCAACATGTAAGTGAGTTTTCAGAGACTTAGAACTCCACAACTGTATCTTCCATAATTAATGAGTTTTGCTGTGTTTGGCCTTAGCTAGCCGTCCTTTGGTCCTTTGGTCTTTGTTTTTTGCTTGTTTGTTTGGGGTTTTGTTTGTTTGTTTGTTTGTTTTTTACTTCTTATTATAAATGTGAAAGGGTGATATTTCAAAATGAAAAAAAAAATACAGAAAGTAGAGTGTTACATTCCATCTCAAAAGAAATAGTGGAGTACAAATAATTTTTCTCAGTGGTCACATCTAGAGTTCTCTAAACAGCATCTTACAAGTGGTTTTATCTGCAGGATAACCTCTATGTCGTCTCTAGCCAATGGTGCTGTCTATTCTCTATCATGTCACGCAAGCCTGAATCCTTTTGTTGAATTTGTGTATGTTTCTGTGTTACATCAGAGACAGGGACAGATTTTTAAGGCCATTAGGTAGAAAGCTGGGTGAACAAGTGATTAGAAGACACCCTTTATTTTAAGCTCTAAAATATGTCTTTTACCAAGAGCAAGAGATTAAAGTGCTTGTCTTGGAAGGATGATGTGTTTGGCTTCCAGCTTCACACATACATATCAGAGTCTGAATCTCAGGCTGAATCCCTTCTTTTGCTTTTTCTCCCTACCATATTTTGTAACACAAAACTCAAACCCAACAGAAAAACCTCAGTCCTTTTGCTAATAATAAACTCTACTAAGATTTGCAATTTAATTCCATATTCAACACATTTATCTGTTCTTTACAGTTTGGGAAAAGCTTCTCTCACCCACCTCCCCAAAATCTGGTTCCAACACACTTTATGCTCTATCCATATGTAAATTACTTATGTTTTGTCAGAGTGTATATTTACAGCTTGTTAATGTATTATTAATACCCAACATCTAAGAATAAAGCAGAAACAAGGGTGGTGATATAATAATGAGTTCCTTAAACCCAAAATAACTGTGAAAGATAAGAAAAGTTTTTTAATTACTGGAATTGTGCATTGCACAAGTGCGGAGGGCTTTAGCAATTTCAGGCTAGATTTTATGTTGTGCTGGTGCTTTGTAAGTGTGGTTCCTCCCTTTTTGTTTAGTCTTTATAAATAAATGCACACATAACATACATATAACTGACAGAGTTACAATGATGCACTGTTTGTAAAAGCACAGTAGGCTTTAAACCTATATATACTACAAAATTTGTTTATGGATTGGATGACCTGAAATTAACCAGGAAATATGTTTTTACTCTGAGTTTGAGTGTGTTAGACTTTTTTTTCTTTTGCTATCTCAGGAATAAACATATCATTTTGTTAACACATGTTAATTTGCCAGTGACAATCTAGATGTGGGAATGATGTCAATAACTGTATGAATCATACAGGAAAGTTGTTTAGAGATCAGCAGTACACTCCATTTAGTTCTGTGGCTCAATTTTAAAAATCTCTGAAAGCCAAAAAATACTGAACCTCTGCATCACACCTAAGAAAATTAAAATGTGGAAGGATTTGGACTGAGTCACTTCACAAGTACAGAGATGCTAAATGAACCCTCTGATTTACTTTGGTTCAAATGCAATTGCCTTAAAGAAAATACCCTCATCAGCTGCCTAGGTTGTGTTGTTCCAGCAGTGGTGTAGGGAATGCTGTATGCAAAATAAAAGGTGATGTGGGGCGAATGGGACAGGAATGTTATGTTCTAAGACTGAAGCCAGATTTGGGATTAGTTCAGATTGATTACTGATTTCCCTGGTATTTAGCTGTAGTATTGCCATGTCAGTGCTTTCTTGTCAGAAAACCAAAAGTAGAAAGTGATGTAATGAACATGGATGATGCCTTGAGCACTTCTATGGCTAACTTGGAAAGTTTGATTCAGAATATTTTACACAAATCTATGACGGCATAGCCAATGAAGAGCTGCAATGTCTGACATAACAAAACAATGTCTATATACTTACTATACCAAAATAAATGTCTTTGAATACCGAAGCTAGTATATTTGAAAATAGTGATAGGAAGGAGACTTAAATTACCCACAAAATAAATTACTGTGAAAAAAAATTTATTTTTCTCTTAAATCAAAGCTGATCAAAATTTAAAAATTTGAAAATTTGTTTTGCATACCATGGAGGACATGTTGCTCCATCAGTGTTGCACATTACTTTGGCCTTTTTTTCTATATTTTTAATGGAAGATCCAGCTTCTTTCTTGTTCTTGTAAGGGAGATTTCTAGTACATTGGGCACACGCAATTATGTCTTGGGAAGCTGAGAAATAAATTAAAGTAGATTGCAGGATTCATCATTTATTCATTAAAAAAAGTACATCCACTTTCCCAGAATGCCAAATTCAGGCACTCTGATCTTATTAACAGGGTGAATTTTACAGGTGTGTGTGTAATACAGAGGGCAGTTTTCTTCAGTTTCATTTCCCAATTAGGTAGCCTTGACTGCCTTTAGGTTGATATAGATTACCTGAAAAGTTCTCCCTCAGGCTCTGGTGGTTTTAACGACATGGGCTGAAAAAGACAGTATGCCCACAAGCCCACAGTTCTTTGGAAATTAAAATGACATTTGACTGAGTAAGTTTTCTGGCATTTTTCCTTGCTTGGATGTTGCTAATGTGTCAATAATCTGATATGCCTTAAAATGTGGGGACCTCTTTTGGCAAATAAATGGAAGCTGTACCTGCAGCTTGATTATACGTATAATGTTGATACTTCTCAGTATATTGTATCTCATTTTCATCTAAGCAGCAGCAACTTGAACAGCAAAACTACATTCAGGGGAGGAGGAGGGGATGTTTTAAGTCCCAGTGTGATGTTGTAGTGCTACAAATAATAGCACCTCATCATGTTTCCATAAACAAACTGGTGAAGGTAGAGCCACTGATATGAAGTGAGAGAGGTGCATTGATATTCCTACAAACCGGACCTGAGATGTACATTCCTAAACCAGTGCTGTCTCTGATTACTGAGAGGTGAATTTAAAAAACAAAAAACCCAAACCAAACAAACAAATATATTTAAAAAAAAAAAACAACACCCCCCCCAAAACCAACAAAACTCATCCAAATTTGGTAACAGTCATGATTATTATCAAAAGATTCCAATAGTCTTCAGAGTTGTGTCAGTCCTACAAATGAGCAGTTGTCAAGGGACTAAGACCAAAGAAAAAGTCCAAAATACAGTGCTAGAAGCTTCCCACTAGGTTAAATTCAAATATAATCTGCTTTTGCTGAATCTAATAGTGAAGTGCTGAGAATGGAATTGGCTATCCAGAGAGCATTCACATTCCAAAACCGAATATAAATGTACATCCTGCTGTCAAATTGAGATCCTTTGCAAACACCTGGGGATTAATTGTCCAGTTTATCAACCTGGAATAAAAATGTGTTTTAAAACATATATATAGATAAAAGAAATGTGGCAGAAGAGGGGGATAATAGCACACTACTAATGGTTTTTGCACTCACCTCAAGCAGGTGTTTAACATCCTGTACAATCTGCTCCATTGGAAGTACAGCTCTCACAAGAAAAGATCCACATTAGTATGGTAACCCCTTATAATTTATAAGTATTTTTAAAGATTAGATAACTTTAACCTCTATGGAGCAAATGGCAGCCCAAAATGACTAATATTAAATTAGAAATTATCATTCTTGAAATTCTTTTTGAAAGGATATTCAGTTCTTGAAGGCTTACAGAACAATCCTAATTCAATACAGAACAATACTAATTCAATATGGAATCTATATTTGAATAAGAAAATAACTGTGCATACAGCGTATGGAGAATGTATAGTTAGGACTAAACTACAGTGAATTATCTGGTCTTTATTTTCCTTCCAGCTTTAAAAAAAATGAAACCCTATCAGTTTTTTTCTCTTGCAGCGCAGGTTTTTCTACCCTTTTCATCAGGTCCTTGTTCACCACTGATTTTCCCCCGGTATGTGTGTCTATATCAGAGGTTTGATGGAACTGCTGGCAAAATACTGATGGTGAGGGAGAAAGTAATCTCTGACAGTGCATTTTGCTCTTTCAAGGTGATCAGCTGCAGAATACTTCGTGTAGCAATGATAAATGCAGCCCCATGCAGGCAGGCCACCAGCAGCAATCAACCCAGGATTAAGGGCTACAATGGGGAGGGTAGGGTATGGCAGAAGAGACAACTAATTCATTTACTATTCCTAAAAATAAATTTTTTTTGTAAGATTCAAAGTCTCCAAACACAGCTTCTAATATCAAAATGTTAAAGAAAGAAGAAAAGTATGATTATGACACGTTGGACTGCAAGATTGCAGATCAGTTGTAACCAAATCTGTAAGTATTCGAAGAATTGCCTTTCTCAGGCTTAATTTTCCTCCTTGATAAGTGCTTCTCACTGTGTCATATTATGAGGACACAGCTTTCCCAGGAAATATGGCTTTTGCTTTATAACTGACAAATCCACTCTAACAGGAAAAATCCCATCTGTGTTTGGTTGTGCCAAATAAAGAAGCACAAATTTCTACTAAGAAACTGCCTAATCTTTCTGAAGCATATGTATTTAAACTATTTTCAGAAGATCACTGATAATTGTGAATTCTCTTAGTTTGGTTCTGACTAAGAAGAAAACTGTTGCTTCATACACTTTTGTAATGCAGATTTTCAGACTCCTTTTCCCCTGTGTATAAAGATTAATATGAGCCTGTGTCAGGGTACTGCTTAGGTTCTTCTGATTTCATGTAGTTTCTTGGCAACTTCACACTCTCTCCTTTCCTCTGTAGGTCTGATCAAAATAAATAATGCCTGCACCAGGAAAAGTTCATGAGAAAGGTCATTGAGCCAAAGTGTAATAAGACTCATCCTGAAAGAGGAAAAATATTGTGTACCAGTCAGAAGTGAGATATGACGTTTTTAATAACATCTGGCCAATTTTTGCTTAATTAAGAGATTTATTGCAAGAGACTATGCCTCAATCTCATTTAATTTGTTCTTTATATTTGTAAAGATCTCAGCACAGATAAAATATTTCATCTTGTATACTTCTTTTCTCTGTATGCTTCTATTAAAAAAAATCTACTTAATTCTTTGCATTAAAAACATCTTCAAATAGGTAATGGATACTTATGCTTTACTAACAGAATATTATGCAAACTGAGTTGCAAAATTAGCATTACATATACATTAAGTTAACTGAGTGGACAGTCTTGATGGGCTCTTAATAAATAGGTATTGTACTACTGGAAAATTGAAAACTAGTATCAGAAGAGCAATTTGTTACTTTTATAGCATTTTATTTTTCTAAGTTTAGCAAATGTTGTGCTGTGAGCTGTTTAATTTCTTTTCATAGAAGAGAAAGATACGATTTGTTTTCCCTTAAGTATGTCATTGCATCCTCTGAGACTATTCTTCACTAAAGCACAGGTTCTCTGACACATGGAGCCGGGAAAGAAGTCTGTCTTGGTATGAAAGAATACTTAATAATAGCTTTACCACACTACAGTTTTTCTAACATCTGACCTGAAGATGAGGATCAAGCTGCAGAAAAGAATATGTGGCATTAAAACCACCAGAGGTAATGCTGGGCACATAGATGGGTTTGCGGTTTTTTGGTGGTTGGTTTGTTTGTTTATTTTTAGTTTTGTGTTTGTTTTTTTCCCTTCCTGAAAATATAAGCTCTTGCAAAATGTGATGGTATTACATTAGTTGCAAATAATTGCAAATATTTCAGCATACATTTTTTGGCATGCTTTGCCCTTTTGGCATTATGGTCCAAAAAGTCAGTGCTGATGAGGTATATCTATACCAAGAAGTGCAAGAAACTAATTTTCAATATTGATTGGGAGAATGCATCCAGGTTTATTTCGATAATGAAACCCTGAACACCGTGGTTGCTTGCAGTTTACTTTTCTGACAAAACTCCATGCAGTAATCCAATGCTTCTCAGAAAATTCTGTGTAAAAATGTCAAAAACAAATTTTAAGTTCCCTAGATAAGATTGGGGTCCAGGAGAGAAGCTTTTTAATACACTAATTTCTCCACAAGAATAATGCTCTAGTTTATCTCTGCAAAACTAATGTGGATTATAGAAAATGTATCCCTGGGATCTGAGACTATTTTGCCTCACTCTTGCAAAAGGAAGTTCTTCAGTTTCCCACCAGTGTGTGCAGTCTGACACTGTTCTGGCAACTGAAGCAGTCCAGAGTCTTACTTAGTCTTTGTAAGCAAGAACACTGCTGATCATGATTTCTGTTACTTTAACTAAAAGCACCTCAAAAGAAATCACGGTATTTTTGAAATGCTGAGAAGGCTTGATGAGGAAGTTGTTTTGCTTTTTGATTGTCTTTTTCATATAAAAACCCCAGAGCCCTTATTTTTTTAATCTAGTGACAGTTGTGTCATTTCTCAACTTCTGCTTTCCATCTCAAGTCAGAGCAAGTAAGAAACCTTAAATCTTAAATGGCACTTTTCTCTATCCTTGATAGGATTTCAGGTGCACTGTTTCACTGTGAGATTTGCTGACCAACTTTGCAATTGTTGGGTTTTGCATACCTCTTTAAAACCTAAAAATATCTTGGAGTTTGCTAGAGAGAACTTAGAGTTGCCATCACATCGGTGTTATCACTAGAGGTAAAGTAGTTGCAAGCTGCAACATTGTAAGGCTTGTCCGTTTTTAATCAGATCACCCAGAGTCTTGAAAATACTTTGAGCCTGGTCTAATGAGGATCAAAAGTGATTGTGTCATCTGAGCATTCAGGTGAGGAGGAAGAAAGTTTCTCATTAATAGAATAGCACTGTGTTGTCACTGCCATAGAACAAAAATTATACTTGGTGCCTAAGTAGGATGGTGAACAAAAACAAAACCTCAACTTCTGCATCTTTTGTTTCAAATTCAGTGATTGAATACAAAATGCTTCTCTAGGAATAAAGAGGCAGCCAGAAAACTGAATATTTGATGGGTATTTTATTTTCAGATCCTTTTTTATGATTATGTGCCTTACAATTATAGTGCTGGCTGTTTGTATCTGTCAGCAAGACAGCAAACCAGCCCAGGTGTCATCAGGCTGTGCCATCTGCCATGTTAGATTGCTCACAGTGCTGCTTAGCACAGTCCCATCATCTTAATATTCCATATACCTTAATGAGTTCCTCAGACTAATTAAATGTGCAGCTTGCAGAGATCATTGGATGCCAGATTGTGGTGGCTGAGAAAAAGCTCCTCATGGTTTGGAAGAAGTTTTATGATGGTAGAGGCATATTTCTGGTCTTAGTATTTTGGTACCAAAAAAAAGGGACTATTTTATTTTAGATTAAAAAAATTAAAAGCACTTAAAATTACAAAAAGGCATGCCAATGCATATAAACACAGTAATGTTTTCTAGATGATTATAACAGATTAGGAATAACCTGATGGCTGGAAGTGATGTCACAAGAGAAATTACACTGACGCCGTGGTGGTATGATTTCACCTCCTGTGTTTTGGAGGAATGGCTGCTGCTCAGATTTGAAAGGGGTGGGGAAAATAGATACCTAGTATACATATTTTTGTGTAGAGGAGCAGACACTTTCTTTGAAAGAAATACATCTAAATAGAAAAATTCACATTTAAAAGGTAAATATTTATTACTAGCTGTTATATATCTACTATATAGTTATGTAGGCTAAGTTCTTATAATTGTAATTGTGACAATCAGTTTCTGAAAACAGGAATTTTGGTTGAGTGTTAGAGGAACTTGTTTAATAAGATATTCAGGGCAAGGTTGGGAGTAGAATGGCAGAGCTGGCATTGTCCACTCTGGTTTTTGCCCTTCACTTTATTGTATCTAAACTGGAATTTGCCTGTTAAATTTTATTTTTCAGTAAAGGGGACATTTCCCTTGTTTGTTTCCTTTGATCAGAAATGTCACTCATCTTTTTTTGCTGTGGCATTTCCAAAGGTAGATGACATTTCCACTGTATCCTGTACTCAAGGAGCATACTAATGTCACAGTGTTATTGCCTGTCTTCTTTCACTTGCTGGAAATGACTTGGCTTGCAATTGATGGAAATGAACTCTTGAGAAAGATCAATTAATTTGTGTCTTCTCTCAGTGGCAAATTTAACTGTTCCACTTGCAAGAGGGAGTTGACAATGAATAATATGAAAATATATTTTTTGTGTGATGCAAGCGTGAAGCATTAGCTTCCATTGCAGATCTTTGATGAGAGGATCTTCAGGCCAAATGCATGTTCCTCCAAGCACTGAATATATGGTGGCAACGTCATTTGAATGATTGCTGCTTCTGATTGTTCTTCTCCTGTTAAAACATTGCTCGTTAGACTCAAGGTGCTAGAGTCAAAAAACTGAAGTAAACTTTTGCCTTCAATCTGCAGAACTTAAGTTTGCTTGAAAAGGCTCTTTCTATGTTTGTCAAGTGATGTGACTGTAGTCTGCACATCATTATTTGCTGCCTGATCTATGAATCTGGCAACTGGCTTGTGTATCTGAAATAGAAAAGGACATGTATCACCCAGCCCCCAGTTCAGTAATATTGGGAAGACACTATTGGGGTTGGAAGATGATGAGCACTGTGCTTCTCACTGTTTTCCTTTCCATGCACATATCATACTTTTAAATTTAACTGCTCTACTGAAATAGAAAAAGGAGGTAAATTAATTATACCTGACACATGTGGGAATACAGTCAAAACAACATAATTGCTGACACCATTGCACAAAGAGTAATGTTATCTTTCAGGAAATTTATTGAGTTCATGGAAATAAAGCTGGATTTTTTTTATCTGACAAGTATATATTAAACACAGAATCACATTGGATGTGAAAGACCTCCAAGATCATGAGAACACCCATAACCTTACACTGACAAGACCTTAACTAAGCCATATCCCTAAGCACTTTGTCTATATGATTCTGAAATACCTGCAGGCATGTTGACACAACCACTGCCCTGTGCAGCCTGTTCAAATGTCTTATAGACCTTTTAGTGAAGAAATTCTTCCTAACATCCAATCTAAACCTACTTTCCCTAGCACAACTTGAGCCCATTCCCTCTTGTCCTATGACACTGCACTGAAATTCACTGAACAGAAAAATCACAACCTCTTCACAACGTTCTTTCAGGTCATTGCAGTGAGTGAGAAGGTCACTTCTCAGCCTCCTCTTTAGGCTAAACAACCCAGCTCTCTCAGCTGCTACTTGTAAGACTTGTGCTCCAAACACTTCATCAGCTTTGTTGCCTTCCTTTGGACACATTCCAGCAGTTCAATATCCTTTCTTTAGTGAGGGGCCCAAAACTGAACACAGTACTTGAGGTGTGGTTTCACCAGTGCCGAGTACAGGGGTAAGGCTGGTGGTATTTGTTGATTTGTGGTGTTGTAGAGAGTGGCCATCCTTGTAACTCCTCATGCAGATCTTAAAACTTAACTGTCACTGGGTAGACAGAAAGAAACTTCACAGCTCTTTAAAAAAGATTTTTAATTAAATTAGAAACTTCCAGATATCTTGACTTTTTCTTATGAGGAAAGCACAGGCAATAAAAATGCCATTTAGGAGGAAAGTCTGAGGACTTTTTTTTTTTTTCCTAAAAGTGAATGGTAGATACCAAGAACCAGTCTCAGTATCAAGGAAGCAAACTAGTGAGAATTGCATTTAGTATTACAGAAGAGCTTTCGGCTGAGTTGTGGGGGTTTTGTGTTTTTTTTTAATCAAGTGTCATTACATAACCACTATTAAAAAATATGCCTAACTGCACACTGTGGAAAAGTAGAGTAAAATGCTCTAACCTCGAAAAAAAGCCTTGCATAGTTATATGGTTATTTCTTGTACATCCACAGGAAGAAAACATACTCTTTATATGTTTGATGACAGTTAATAGTACAACCTGCAGAATACACGGAACAAGGGGCAGAATGACTTTTATGTATTCATCATTCACTCTCCATGAAAACATTAAATCACATTATAGCACTTGCAGATGCTTTATATGTATGAAAAGCGTTGTCTTTTGATTGCAAGTAGAATGGAGTATTTTTTTTATTTTTTTTTTACTTGGGGACAGAATTGAAATTGCAAAGTAAAATGCATTACCTGTAGCTTACCAAGCAAAAAAAGAAATAATTAGAGAACTATAGAGAGGTGAGTAGGCTTTTCAGAGTGAAATGGTGATAAAGAAAAGGAGACACTCAACTGAAAATTTTTCAAAGGCATCTGGAGAATGAAAGAATAACTACCTCACTGTTGAGTTTGTTGTTGCAACTCTGCCTCAGTGTTACAAAGCTGGAAAGGATGGGTGAACAAAAATAGACCAGCTGATTTGAGTTTTACACAAGTTTTCATAATGAAAGGATGAAGGGGATCATTAGTTAAAAAGAATAATCTTTTTCAGCAGATGATTATGCCTCTCAGTTACTCATATTTGCTGAGCTGCATGTATGGGAAAATCTGACGGGCTTTAAGGACAGCTTTTACCCCAGACAACTGTGAGTCAGCAAAAAACTGTTTCTACATCAGAGCATGTTGATGTGGTTTGGATTATGCTTGGGATACTATTGTTTGTGTACAGTCTGCATCTTTGCAGCCTCCAAAAAATTTTATTGCTATGGAGGTTCTCTGAGCTACAGTGTCTTGCAGGAGGACTTTCTCAAACTGATCTCTTGTGCTTATTTGGTAAATTGCTAACTGTCAGGACAAGAGCCTACGGAAGTTTCTTTTGGATACCCTGAAAACTTCACGCAATTTGAGCATATGACAAATGCGTTCTGAAAAATTTCTCTGCTTATTAAAAATGACCCCTGTTAATGAATTATTATCCATGCAGAAAGTGCAGCTGTAAGAACTGAAACTTTGCTGGCTACCTGCTTGAAAGCATTTATCTAAAACTTCACTGAAGCAGCATTTGAAATCCTCTGCAAGGGCCCTGGGTCACCTCTGGTGCATCCCTTCCAGGGCTGTTTTGGTTGGTTGGTTGGGCATAGATGGTGCCAGCTGAGCTGGAGGTCTTTTTGCTATATATCTACTCTTTCTAGTTGCTGGATCAAGTGTATTTGAAGTATAGGACAAAGACTTCTTGCAGTGCTAAATGTAATGTACTGTAAATAGCAACATCTGCCAGGAAGAGATTGGTAAAATAATACATTTTTCCCCTTTGTGGTATGGAAAAACCAAATATAAGCAATTGGGTTTCTGTGTAGTTCCTGTAAAATCATTAGAGTCAGCTTGTGGCTGCTTCTAAAGCACATTTGTTTTTAAAATAAATTACAATATGTCTCTCTTCTCCTGGCTTGACACTTGTTGTTCTGGGAATCATGTTTCAAATAAATTTCAGTTTTCTCTAGTATTCCAGCATTTATTTAAGGGTTAAGACAAAAAAAAAATGCTATATGATAGTCATTGACCTAACCAACCAACCTGCCTACGTCTTTAATGTTGTAATAGAATCTGTCCAAGATTCTATTCTATGGTATTTATATATCCTTAAAAGAAAATTCACAAGAAGTTTAGATAATTATCAGCATCTTCTCTTATAGTTCATTCAAAAGTAACACCCACTGCCAACCCCTTATTTTGGCTTGCCCCAAATAAATCCTTCCATAGGTGTGTTAGAGGAAGCCTCTTTCACAGCCTACAGTTACTTCTCAACCCATTTATTGATTTCCAGAGTGGAAGGAGATGAAAAATAACATTTCAGAAACAGAATATTTATACATAAGGTGGCTTTAATAATTAGGAAAACATTTTTCTGTGTTGATTTACACTGAAATTTCTTGATTAAATTCCATGGAAGAGACCATTGACTTGTCCTCTTAGCTGGATAAATCTAATTCCAATGTTTTATGTCTGAAGTCCCTACAAAACCATTAACTTACAGAACCATATAAAGTGAAAAACAATTGTCTCTCTTTGCCAAAGTGTCTCATTTTGATTATTTCTTGACGGATTCTTATCTTCTTTCATTGTTACCACATGAAATAGAACACAATCACTCTTTTATTGCCTTTGCTAACTCTTAAATTATACAGATGTTGAGTCTCATGCCATATTCATATTTCAAATACTCTCTGTATGGTTAATCAACAGTGATACTTATTATTGGAAAGAGGAGGAGAAAACAAAAGACCTTTTTCAATACAATCTAGTCTTCTGAAACAGAATATCCAACCTATTTTTTTTGTTTTAATTAAAAGGAAGAGATTTATTTCAGCAAGGAAAAAAAACCCAGTCCATATCATTCTTTACTTAATTCCTACCATATTCGATCTGCAGGACTCATTTCACAGCTTGGGACACAGAGAAAACAGTTTTATATGTACAGTATTTGCCTTTTGTTAGGAAATCTGGGAAAATAAGACATTATAGTTCCTTCTCCTTCTCTATATACAACACTGGGAATGTGATACCTTCTATTAGTATTTGCTCTTTCCTGCAAATTTGCTATGTCACTCTAATTCCAGCAAAGGAAATGTGGAGCACAGACCTTTTCACAAACTCTGCATCTGAGAGTGGGAAAATCATCACTCTGCAAGAGAAACTGTAAAGATCAGTTATTTAATCCTGAGCTATTTGTGGGAACTATAAATGCATGAATGAAGCATAATTGAAGGGAAAAGAATGCAAAATGTTAATTCCAAGAAGTGCAAACTGTTAGAACATATATACTTGAAAGAACATTTTATAACTTCCCAGTATGATTGAAACTAGATATTCAGTATTTTCAACATTTGTCCAAAGATTTAACATAATATTATGTCATCAAAATTCTAATTCTAATATACAGGTTTAGATTTTAATTAATAAGAAGGCTTCTATTGTCTTAACTGAAATAATTTTGGAATTTTAGATGTCAGCCACGATTTAATTTTAGTTGTGGTTTTTTTTCTTTTTTACTACTTTTCATTGAAGAACAGCACAATATCTACAAAAGGAAATGGGAAAAAAATTAGTTCTTGTTGTGTGAAAATATAGTAAACTTGCGCTAAACACATTTTTGAGAAAAAGTTCACCCTGAAGTCTTCATTTCAATATTGTAGCTTGTCAAAAATGTCTCTAGAGTCTGCTGGATCTCTGATCCCTTTAATGGTGGGGCATAAGGAGGTGGTTCAGTGTTCTAAATATTTCGATATTGAAAAGGAGTCTTCTTCAAGCATTGCATCCCCACATGAACTGTAACAGCCCTGAGGTTTCTTGCAAAGGAACCCCAAGATGCCAACAGGGCAGGAAAAAAAAGCACAAAAGAAACTAAGCTATATTTAAAGTGTATAGCTGCTTTAAAGAGTTTGCTAAAAAAACAAGATCTCTTATTTCTTGTTGCTCTAAAACAAAGCCTTTATTTCTTCCTATAGTTGATGTATTTCCTATTTAATAATAATGTTAAAATTAAAACATTAAAAAAGAGAACAGCCTTTCCATTTTGTGCAAATTCCACAAGAGCAATGTAAAGCTTTCTTGAGACTAGTATGAATATTTTATTTAGAGAAATTAATTAGTTTTATATTTTACAAGGTTATTGTGAGCAGAGATTTTACCACACAGCAATGCCACATTGAATACTGTGTGGTTTTACCACGGCCTTTGCTGTTATATGTTCTATTTTATAATATTTTTTAAAAAGACCACCACATCTGATTTGTTTTAAAAACCAAGCTCTTACTCTTGACAGTTAATCAATAAGCAACAAAGAAAATGTAATAACATACAACCTGTGAAATATTTTTTTATTCATAGCTTGAGTCTAAGGCTTGCCAATATGTGAAGATCAATTGGTCTTCCCTCCCAGATTGAACTACCATCGAAATCACCACATGCAGAACTTGGTGCCATTTGCAGATATTGTGCAAGGGCTGGGATGAAAGACAATGACATTTTCTCAGTCTGCTAAGAATGTAGAGAGGCAAAAGGAGAGAGAAAACCTGGACTAAAGACTGGGAATACCTCAGTGAGGCAATCATTTTTATGATAAGGAAATTGCAAGTTCTCTGAACATGCTCCAGTTGATACAGCTCAGTGCCTAAATCCTCTCATGTAGAGGCAGAATGACAAATAAACAAGCAAGCACCCTAAATTCTGGTCAGAGTATTTCTGCTATATGCTGAAAATGCTATGTGATTCATTCAGTATTAAGAAGAAATGTCTGATACAGCATCGTTCACTTTTCATAGAGGAAAGGGGAAAAAAACTGTGTTTGTGAGGGGCATTTCTTGCTTTGTCAAAGGACAGGGAGAAGAAGCAATGAAACTTTTAAACTGATGTTTGGGAATGACAAACTTTGCACGCAAACAAGTTGTGAGGGCAGTGCATTGCAAATACCTTTAAGCAGCTTTCCCTGGGAAGATGACAACTGAAATGTTTTTCATGGCACTGTCCTTTAATAGCTATTCCTGTGCTTATTCAGGCTGAGTCTTGCTGCTAATCTCAGGTGCTAAAATTAATTAGGATATAAACACACCTAGAAAGCCTGTAAAACTTCATTTATGCCTGCAATATAGAGCAGAACATTTGGCAATGTTAATTGAAATGATAAAAAATTGTGTAAAACATCAAGAATGCTTCAGCTCAGTCCAAGTCAGTCCTTCCTACCTTGGTTTAATGACACAGTAAATGTTTGCGTTTCTGGATATGACTATAGTTTTAAACAACAAAGAGTGAGCAAATTCCATCATCTTGTGTCAAGGAACCCTCCAGAGAAGATAAAAATGCAGTTAATAAACACGATTACTTTCCAATGGCAATTGATTTGTAATAGAAAATTCACTTTCTAACCTTATACTCTAGGATGCTAATCAGTTAATCAGTTCAGTCCCACCTGAACTGCTGACAGTAGTTTTTCCTCCCATTGGGACAAAAGCAAATGCAAGGTTTCTGTGGAGGTAAAGGAAGAAAGAATGGACATAGTAAAACGGCCTTAATTCATTTGGAAGTGATTGCTTTAGGCAATTATGCACCCGCAGCACGGATCCTGTTAAAAAGCAGCATAAACAGCCTACAGTAAGTCTTCTGAGCCTTATTTTGTCTAAAGGAAATTGAAATACTATATTTACTTGTATTATACCCAAGCAGGAAATAATTTCCATGTTTGGTGACTGGTATGATCCCAGCAAATGTGTCTTTGGTTATCTATTAACCTGTTACATGCTCTGGTTTAACCTGGAATCTAACACTCCTAAATCAGTACGGTTTTAGGACTGTTGACAAAATTTAAAGGTCTTAATTTCCCTTCATACAGAATCTTATATTTAATTGCTAATTCCATAATTACTAATAAATGAAATACTGCTGTGATATTTTCCCCATCTGCCTGTTATGCACAGCCTATATTTTTGCTCCTCAGAATATCTGCTTTACAGTCAGCAGGATGCACCCATCTCAGAATGGATATCGAATGTATATAGTTTTTTTTCCAAAGCATAAGAATATCCTATAAACATTTTCCTGATGATAATTACTTAATTCTGGTTATTGTGCTATTTGAGTACTGGCGTGGCACACTTAAAACACTTATCTGCTAAGGAATACTTAGCTGGTTTATAAAAACATTTATAGAAAATACTTTTTACCCCCCTCATGATCTGCATAAATTAATACTTTTGCCCTGTATTTATCCTGTTTTATTCTTAGCTCTGTAATACTCCTAGATGCTATGAAAGAATCCTTGATCTGACATTCGAGCATAGCTGTAGCTGGAATTAGCATATACCAGCTTTTTCTTTAGCCCTTTTGCCCATGGTTAATTGTCATTAGGAAAGGAGATTATTTATGTTATCCCAGAAGTTACTTGGGAAAAAAAAAACAACACTTTACTTCAAAAAGCTTTGTCTATGAGAGAAGACTGAACTATTGCAGGGATTGATCTAAATGGAAAAGAAAATTACTCTTGTATGTTCAGAAAAAAATCTTATAACCTGGCTACAGGGATGATAGACAATGGAAGCTGAATTCTATGAGCATTAAAGGACAATGTACTGTCAGTATTTTAAAAAGATATCTAGGATAAAATGAGTAATGAAAGGATATCTGGCTTAATGATATTCCAAGTGAATTTAAAATTGATTGGAGAAAAAGCATTGTATGAATCAGCTGATGAAGAATTAAGAAGCAGTATAATTGGCAAAGAGTAGTCTGATGCTGTAGAATTTACAGGCTGTCAAAGAAGCCTGAGGTTTTGGACTTCATAAGGGCAGCTGATAACTGTGGTGCAATATGTTGAGATGTCCATAAAGTATTTGACTCAGTATTACCATTAATTTGTTTTAAATAGCATGAAACCAAGTGATATACTGAATAGATTAAAAGCAAATTTTAAAGAAAATACTACCTCTCTAATTGTAATGGCATTTCAGCAGAAGTGTGGAATTTTCTGCAGTTCTGAAGAGATCTGTTCAGGATGTCTCAACAGACTTCATGGTCTTTGTGACTCTCCTGGAAGTCACCTGACTGGGTGACACCTTTATTTCTATTGCTTTTGATAGCTCCTTTCTTTTCAAAGACTGAATTTGCATATCTACTTAGAATGCAGTAATACATAATAGAAGACTGATCTCTAAAACTGGAGTTACAAAATATTCAGATTTATGACTCTTTTTCTATGCTAACAGTTGTTTTAGAACACAAATCAGATGGCCAATTTTGAAGGTCTGGCTTAAATTACACAGGAAACATCTCAGCATTTTGGATCTGCTTAGACTTCTATTAACCTTGCTCCTTTGCTTTTTCTTCTGACTTTGCAAATTGAACTCAGAACAGATTTAGTCCTTCCTGTACTTACCCTAGTGAATGGTGATGTTGCCAGGAAAAGTCAGTCTGCTTTTTTAGGCAACCAGCTTCTGGTGATTGCTTGGCTGGGAGAGACAGAAGCAGTATTACAGCTCAAGGCAAATGCTAGGTAGAGAGCCAATACCAGTTCCTCTTTTTGCCCAGCCTTAAGCCCAAATAAAACAAAAAACCAAAATACTTATCCAAAGATGTTTATAATAACTGTTAAATATCTCGTATCTCCCTGTTCAGCATGAACTCAGGCCACAATCTGTGTGTTCCATATTATCGAACAGCGTGTTAGATGAATGGTTACAAACACCCATGATGTCAATATTGCATTTCCATTTTGGTTTCTCCAAGTTTGTAGCTAACCCTTCAGTTTATTAACCATTATATGTTGCAATGCAACCCCACAACCTGTTCTTTTGTATTTCTATCACATATATTCCACTTCTTTTTCCAAAACTACTTAGCTGGTGTTAGCCAAGCTTCTCTTAGCGTTTGAAAAAAAAGCTGACCTGGTAGCAAGAATGTAAAGGACTTTGCAGAAGAAAACAAACCCAAAACATTCCAGATTGGCTGCTAGCAATTTAGAGATGCTTCTCATACAGTAGATAATACAAGCCATTCTGACTTTTTCATATCAAGTATTTGCAGTCATTTTGTTAAGGTTCTCAATAAAACCCCCATCCTAATCTAAAGGTAGAAAATCTAACTTCAGTGAAGTGCAGCACAAACCCTTGCTATACTACTTAAGGCTAAAAAGGATTCTGAAAATGTAGGTATCTGGAAACCGTCTAGAGAGATTTTCTTTTATAGCTTCCAAGGTATTAAGAAGTCCAAGCCTGGAGGGAAGAATTGTTCTGTAATGCAGCCACCAGCTGCTCCCTGGGAGTCTCTGTACCCATTTTCTTGTCCTGCTGACTCTCTCCATTTGATAGTGGAAGGCTTGCATGGTTTTTTTCATTGAAAGTTCTTGAGGACAGCTGTGTGTATGTCTGTGCTTCGGGGTTCCTCTGTTCCTCTGTGATGTAGTGATAAAAAGGATAAAGGCTAATACACAATGTTATATTTAGTTTCTTGAGTCAATCTTATAGGCAGTTAGCATAACTTCTGTGCATGTTCTTGCTTAGATAATTTGGTTTTCCATCCCAGAATACCCAATACTTAAGTTCCCTATAACAAAGTCATTCCTACTATGAAGAATTGAGACTGCATAACAGTGAAGTTAAGGGGGTGTATATCTTTTCTATGAAGTTTGTTTAATTTGTAAGTAAATGTCCCAAAACCAAGCAGCCAGGCATTCCATACTGGGTTTGAAAAGATTTTTAAAGGACTTCTGTTGGCTGTATTCTGGAAGCCAAAATGACATATCAGCAACAACTTGTCCTCCAATTTCTGTGGTTTCAGCAATATCTGGTTACATCTGTAGCACATTGATGAGTGGTGACTTCTGTTGTTAAAGTAGAAGGTGCATCTATAAGATCACCCACAATGATGTTGCTTCTGCAGGACTAACAGTACAGGAATCAGAAAAAAACCTCTTTTGCGTTATCAAATGCCTCTTCATAGTCAACATATGCAGCACTGTTATATTTATGGTGTTCTTTCAAGTTACGTCCCACTGTATTGATTTATTTTAAGCAAATGTTTTTGATTAAGTCAATGTTTCTTTCTTTTTCACCTCCCACTTTCCCTGAAGTTAGACTGAGTTGTATGACACATCGTTGTTTTTATTAGCAGATCATAAAACATGCACTCTCTCAAAGGAAAAGCTATGCCTCCTCTTCATAGCCGCTTAAGGGTCCTATAAACAGAAAGGAGCTGGGATCTTGGTCGCCATTAAAATTACTCTGTTGGAATGATTGAAAAAACATTCCTAAGTAAGGTGGGTGATTAACTACTCCAAAATAAGGATTTCTTATGGATATTTGTGCTCATCTTAAGCTATACTCATGTGAGGATTGTACTGAAGGATGCTTTTTGGTACAACTTACTTCTGTGAAGTAGTTCCCCAGATCAGATAGGCATTCAGGCATAGAGAATAGAATATAACTACTGTTGTATAAGAGATCCAACCAATTACACAAAAATATGAATAAAAGCAGGCAAAGAACACAAAAGTGTTCAGGACTGATCCATTGTTAAGACTTTCAATTTCCTTTTTAAATGTCAAGTACAAAATATGTATTTTACATGCAAATAACAATGGAGTGTTGTTGCTAATATACTCCTGAAATTTCACTTTCTTAGCGTGACCTTTCTTTCTAGCAATAACTTATGTTTTAATTAAATCTGTGGCCATTTTTATTTCGTGCCAAATATCCCCATGCCATACTTAGTGAATGTTCATGTCAGGAAAGAAAGTTTATAGGTTGTAGGCTTAAATACTAACTTGGCTTAAACTTTTTTAACAATATATGAAAGAAATTACTGTGTGTACTATACTTACTTGGTTGTAGAAACAAGTTTGTTTATGTTTAAAACATCCACAGTTCCACTTAACTCTGTATGTCAGGATGAGAGTGAAGTTTTTTACTCCAGTGAAATCCTCTTTCTGTTTTTGCTGTTTGGTGCTTGCAGGTCGAGTGAAGCTTCACTAACACCTGAGGCTACTCTTTCTATAATGGCAAAAAACTTTCTGATTTGCTTTCCCAGGGAAAACACACTATGGCATCTCTGCTTTTCAAAGTGGGGAGTCAGATTACCTCCTGGTATAAGCAATTATAGCCGTTGTAAAGTCCATTGTGCCTTTTGAGGCTGTACAGCCTTATTCAGATGGAAATGGTATGTTAATCCATTGGGAAATTCAGGCTGCTTCATGCATAGGTGCTTCTTTTACTGTTGAATGGTCTCTCTGAGATGAATTGAGAATGTCCCTTGGACTGCTTTCCCCAAAGAAAGGAGATACAGAAGATGCTCAATAAGAACTGAGCAGCTCTCTTTCCCTAGGTCTTCACTGCTGCCACAGATATAGTCTCATTTTTTTCTGAGATTTAACAAATATAGTCTGAGCTCTAGGAAACAAAGAATTAAAACTTAGTTGTTTTTCTCTGTAGGTGTCTGTCATACTCATATTTTTCATACTGTTTCATTATGCGTTCTCTCCACAACCCCAACCTTAGTAATAGAAAGGTGATAATTTATACACCCATGGAGCATAAGGAACAAAAATGTATTTTAGAATTAGATCTTGACAGCTCAGCCTTCCTGCTGGAGCTCACAGAATTTCTTAAATGCCATCTAATCTGTCAGGTTACCTCCTGCCTATCAGGCAGGTAGCTTGAACCTTGATTTTGGTGTTGAAATAGTTCCAAGCAGACCAGAGCTAAGAGCTCTGGTTTGAGATTTTCTGTTAATTGACCTCTAGCTTTGAGACATATGCAATCAGTGAAATTATATGTAGATGTTTGCAGAGCCTTGGGAAGAAAATTTATTTAGTTCTGCTTGCAAAGGACCACAAAATTGTACAGATCTAGATTTTCACTCAACTGGTTACAGTACACTTAGAAAGCAATTGAAAAAGACTTTTTTGACACTGATCTCTGAGTTCACCAGAGATGGAAGGGGAGAAAGAATGAATTCCTGGAAGTAGATGATCTTCACCATAATTACTTCATTATTTATTGGCCTTTTACTAGTACATTGGCAGTGATGGTTGTCTTGGATCAAGTAAAAATGCTACAACTGCTGCCTGCTAATATAGCAGCATGACAAATACAGAAAGAAGTAGAAATAATATATCATGTCATAAAAGAATAAATATCTTCCTCAAAGTTTCAAACAGCGGTGAAGCTTTGATAGGAGGGTGTTTCTTAGGTATCAAATGAGCTTACTATATGGATGACTTCCATTCCCTTATACAGTGTTTTATACAGATTTTATACAGATTTTTGATCATCCTGAGCACTTCCATCAGTGCATCTCTAAATAAAATAACAAAAAAGCCATGGCACTGTGTTTATAAAAAGAAAAATATGGAGAGCGGGAAAAAATAAGAAAGCGAATAGCATTATCCTGCAGTTGTGCCCAGTCATGTGAATAGAAGCTTAACAGTTTAATTAAGCTTGTTTTTGGGCTGTATTTCGGTTCTCATGAGCTTAGAGGGAAGGCTCTTGTAACTTGTTATTGGGGCCTGGAAAATTTTCAGAAGGTTTGGCTTCTGATCCTGGAGTCTAGAGCATATCTTCAAACATCTGTAATGGCCCACTGGGAGCAATTCCTCCAAAAGAGGAAATTTAAGATGGAAATTCCTCTAGTCAGTGAAAGGTGGAAAGATAGAAAGATGGAGTTGTCAGGAAAGTTAAGTAGTGCGCCTAGGACACAGGTTAAGTGACACAGCACTGGCTTGGGCAGTTCCTGTGTTCCCAGGTGAGACAGCTATGTCTTATCATGTTTTTGGATGAGAAATGAAGAAGAGGAGGATTAACTTGATTCTCTTCTGTTAAGGTGGAAGCTGGAGAATACATCAAGCAGAGCATTCTGTGTAAGCACTCATTCTAAAGAATAGCGCAAGTTTATTAAGGACTAATGTATGTGAATACATCCACTGACCTAAAACCTCTGAGTGGCCTGCAGACAGAAGCCTATAAAACATTCACTGATGTAAGTGCAAATTTTCCTGGCAATAAATGACTGTACTAATTAGATCTTGAAAGGTGCTTTTAACCGTTTCACCTTATTAGAAAACAGTGAGGATCTAAATCTCCATTACAACATGTCTGCTCCATGCTGCTGTAAATGCCACCAATTCTGTTAAGATGAACTGATGTAGTAGAATAGAGGAACAAGAGAAAAAGAGTGGTGAAAGTGAGGGAAAGTTTTCCAAAAATGCTAAACTAGCATTAATCTCAGGAGAATTTCTGTGTTTAGACATTCCAGGCTGAAATGCATAATCTTGTGTGATGTGTTTCCTCTTATTACGATGTTCTAGAAAAGAAGAATATATAAGAATGCATTATATATATATATATATAATATATAAGAATATATAAGAATATAACAAGGCTATAGTTAACATCTCACAATATGACACAAAAAATTGCAACTTTTATGTCTTCCAATTCCTAAATGAGGGGAGGATTCTTAGAAATTAAGCGGCTTTGACAGGAGCAGGGGGGGAGAAGGAATGTAATTGCCTGTACATGTTATTCTGCTGCCTCATCACAAGTGTCTGTCTGGTGGTGTTAGACTGTTCTGGGTCCATTCACCTTCTTGGATAGAGAAGAGACAGGTTGCCTGAAGCAGTTGCTCTTGGCAATCCCAGATGTCTTCCTGAAAGAGACAGCAAGAAAGATGCAGTTTTAAGAATTTTCCATTGCCAACTGCTTGGAAAAAGTAACAAACCAGTTTTACAAACTATGAGATGTTGAAGCAACTAAGCAGGATCCTTACAATTTGTTACAAGCTTTGCTATTTTGTGTTTTTATAACTTTGTTCCATTATTGCAAATGTACATTTCAATGAGGATTTTTTGTTTTGGTTTGGTTTGGGTTTTGTAATTGTTCTTCATTATTTTCTAGGGATAGAACTAACTCTGAACAACCTAAAAGGTTACGCCCTCAGTTTTCTGAAGATTAAAAAGCTTTTAGCTAGGAAAAATCTTGGGGGCATCTAACATAACAGTGCATTTCCCAAGATTCAACATGGGAACTGCTACCTGAAGGACCTAGCTTTAAGTGTACTTCCCACAAAACCAACATTCATGTTAGACTTGACCAGCCTATAAGATACCATATATATAATATGTATATATGTATATATACATATATATGTATATATGCATATATATACATATATATATATATCATATATATACCAAACTGTGTGTGTATATATGTGTATATACATGTATATACATTTCCATGTTTCCTCAAAACTGTGTATATATATATATACACACACACATATATATACAGTTTTGAGAAAACATGGAAAAAATGGTATCTTATAGCCTGGTCAAGTCTAACATGAATGCTGGTATATATATATGTATATATATAAATGCATCTATATGTATTTTGTATTTATATTTTAACAATATTGAAAAACATTACCTTGCAAAAAAATTCATAATGGCCTGCAATTAAAAAGCTCACCATGGAACCAAAACCAGAGATCAGTTTAATTACCAATTATCAATATTGCCTTACAGATCAGTCACAGGGTCAAAACATTAAATTCTACAGTTTTCAAATGTCTGACTTAACCCTCTCCTGGTACTTCTCCTTGCTGAAGAGCAAAAGATAAAAGACTTCCAAAATTTTGGGTCTTGGTACAGTACTTCTCAGATTTGCATGATTTAAAAAGCTCATACCTTCTGTATGGTGCTGGAATACAGGTTCTGTGTGAAGGGTTTCTAGTGTCATTAAGAGCCCTGAACCAGTACATTTGGGCAGACTCCAGTCTACCAGCACTCTGCCCTATAGAACTGTCCTTGAACCCTCAGATATTTTGTAACCAATCAGCTTCAGACTTCCAGGATGAGAATTGCAGTTTAAGAAAGACAATATCTCAAAGTGATTATAAAATACCTGGCACTGCAGTAGAAGGGTTTCAGTACTGTAAAAGCATTCAGGTCACCGGAAAGCACACTGTGCTCACTTAAAGTAGAATGGGAGAAAGATCTCCTGTTCCCAAAATAAAGAGCTCAGCTACTGTTTGGTGAGGCAGAGCCTAACTTTCTGGGAATGTATAAACAAACAGAAGTCAGATACTGCTTTCCATCCTGCCCACCAGGTTTCCCCATTTCATAAATAAAATTATTATAATGCCAGTGAGGACCAACAGATCATTGGATCTCGTATCCTTACTCCATCACAAATGAAAGCCAAATGTTTTTTAGGAAGGTGAAATAAGTGTATAAGGCATACAAAACTTCTCATTCAGTATGCAGGCATGTGTCCTGTCTCTGCTGGTTATCATTCATTTAGCATGGTAACCTTTTCCAGACAAGAATATCTGCAAGTGCCCTGAAGCATAAGGAACATTTATGGATCTACATAAATGCATAATAGTAATAGCCTGTGCCCTTAGCCATGTGATTTGATGGACCTTGTAATTTAATCTTAACTAATACTGTGTGGCTGCAGATAATACTCATTTTTTGTATGTACATTCTTACTACTTGCTGCAAAATATGCTGTAGTAGTTTTAGTATCCTTCAAAAGTAGAAACAAGGCAAGAGTCACCTTTCCATGCAAATAAATATGCTAGTGAGATACAGAGAGAAGGGGAACCACAGTTTTATATTGTCACAAAAAAACTCAAGTAGTATTTAAACCCTTCAAAGGGTGTGGCTGCTAGGAAACATTTAACATGTCAGATTCTGATTCTTAGTACAATATTTCTGATATTTCTGTGTCTTTTAGACCCCTCTTCCAGTGACTGATAACAGAATTTTGCTTATTATTTCTTTACTTTAGCCCTCTTCACTCTATTTCTTGTAGATATACCAGACAGAGATAACATTCGTAAACAGATAGGGGAAAAGCCTAGTTTTTACTAAGTGAATTTTCACAAAATTTGCATATAAGAAGAAAATTCCCTTTTCTGTAGAACCATATCAACATATGTTGGCCAAATTTACAGTGCCTTCTTATATAAAACTACTGTTGTTCTAGTGAAATCAATAGTTGAAGTTAAGGTTGTTCAATAAAGGGGGAAATATGAATTGAAGAATCTTGTAATATTACTTAAAGTGATGTCATTAAAGGAGACGCATTATTGATAGCTGCTTCTCAGGCTTTTATGCCCATTTTGGGATATCAGTGTTATGCTTATTTTTGCTGTGTACAGAAAGTCATCATCTTTACAGGTGTTCATGCTTGAACAAACATTTCTACATGAGAAATGGGTGATAAATAACTCACTGTTCTGCAAATTCATCCACAGAGCCTTTTATCTATGCACAAAATGGAAGATGACTAGTACCTTGGATCTTGGAGTTTAATACTCGGCCAGCAATCAAATGAATGACACTCAACAACAAAAATTGTCAAATCTATTGATATTAGAAGACTGCAGCCTGAAATATCTCTATTTTAAAAGGAAGTAGTCATATTTTCTATGGCATTGGTATTTAGGAAAACATGGGAAGGTAAAGCCCAAAGGACAAAAAAATTCCTAAGTTTGTCTTTACAGAGAATTTTAGGAAAACTATTAAAAACTAAATATTCTTTTTCTTTCAACGTGATAACAATACTGTCTGAGTTTCCAGTTTTCTGACTTGCAATTCAGCAAGGATAGTGTCTTGTGTTTAAGTCACCTGTTCAAAGATGTAAAGGGTCAAAACAGCTCTTTCTTGATCTTGCTTTTGTGAGCACTCCTCATCTTATTAATATTTTCCTCATCATATTAATATTTTATGTTGATTTATTTTAAAAAGTGGTTTTCTTCTTTCATTTAAAGATTATTTATTATTATATTTAGAAAATGTCTTTCCTTAATAAGTAGCTTTCCAACTTAACATATATGAAGTTACTGTAAAGTTGAGCCATTGTGTCAGACACAGCCATGAAAGCCAGTAGGTGCTGAATTCGGTGGATAAGATGAGCCAGCTAGCAACAATCATCTTTTTTTCAGCATCTCTAGTATCAGCATTGCATCAGCAATGTCTCTCTATTTTCAGAGATCATTACTGCCTAAAATTCTAAATCACTCCTGAAATTGGTCTTAAAAGTCAAAAGGTTTCCAATTGCTCAGAATTTGAGGCTGAAAGAGAGAATAAACCTGCTGGATTCATATTTCCTTAGCTTGGTGAAAATACAATGATCTATATTCAGAATGGAAACTGGTGGAAAAAGAGATGCAAAACAAGTTGTATGACCCATCTAAACTTTAAGAGTATAATGCTGTAGGAGATCTTGTTAATGTGTACTTATGTGCAACAGAAAGAGGAGTCATTTGAATTATATTAACATTGAATTAAGCAAGCCAGCATTATCACAGCCAAGTAATATCAGGTGCCTGAGAGACAGCACACTGAAAGATGCAATTCTGAAAATATATTACATTAAAGTAGAGCTGTGCTTTTGGATCTGGTTTCATTAACTGGAAAGAGGTCAGTAGCACTTGCATAGTCTTGAAAGGGAAATGCATCTACTCAACATTCTCCCTTATGTGAGACTGGTTTTATGAATAATACCCTCTCCCCAAAAGAATCTTAAATTGGTGACAGTGGTTTTCAGTTGTTTCAGATGTTTGTAAAACAGTCCATTTTCAATGTGCATGGCTTCTTGCTCTGGACTCATTCACGCCTGGAGAGTCAGATACAACCAGTCAGATACAAACACTGTCTTCAAGAAGGCTGAGTAGAAAAAGGAAGAACTGAAACACTGGTAGGAAGGATAATTCTGCATTTCTCATTCTGGCATGGAAATTGGAAAGTTTTTTCTCTCTCTTGCTGACAGTGCTTATCTACAGGACATTTGAATTCACAATTTTTGTCATTAACAGAAGATATTAAGACCTCTCCCTCCCCATGTAGTCATCTCCAGACTAGTGAAGCTTCTCAAGAAAAGACATGGGTTTCAAGTACCACTTGAAGGCTTGAGTTTTCAGGTGGTTTCAGAGAACACAATCTCTGAATTTTTGTGTCCACATCTGTCCTAGAAGTGATGTAGACTGGGGTGTGCTGAATCTAAGCATCTCATTGAGAAAGTAAGAAAGGCAACAAACATCATGGTATAGTCAACTTTGAGATGGTATCTGTAGAGGAAAGATTTTGTGCACTAAGAGAATGTAATAGTGAACAATGCAGAGTTTTGAGGGATTGGTGCTTAAAAAAAAACAGAACATCCTTCCTGACTTTTCTCTTGATAAGCCTCAAGGTGACTGAACCTGGGAACATTTGTTTCCACCTGTCTGTGTATCTGCCACACTAATAATTCAATTAGGGGAATACTGATGTGCTAAAGACATTTTCACTATAGTAATTAACACTACTCCTCTTACAATTAGGAGTAAGAAATATTTCCAAATGTCCTTGGGGTAAGAAAAAAACCCTAAGTAATTATTATAATTGCACAAGAATTGCTTATAATTGCTGGACTTCCCAGAAATTACTTTCAGAAGAAATGTAGCTGATTGAGTTACTGCCTCTCCAATCAATATTATATTACTCCCAGTGAATGGATACCCACAGGCCAAAGTAGCAAACTATTAGCATTTCATTAACAATATACCCCATTACAAGGTTATTACTCAAACAGCTGATGACCCAGGCAGGACAAATCTTCAGGTGTTTATGAAAGACTAGTATTCTTCCTTTCTGTCTGTCTTTTTGTCTTTCTGTCTTCCTTTCCATCTTTCTTTTTGTCTTTTCTTCATTGCCTTTCAAACAAAATATTGCCACGGTTTTCAGAATTCCAGGCATTAAACTCTTCCATTAATAACAGAAAAATGCATCAGGTCAGAAACAGTGTAATTGTTTCCAGTGTATTTTTTCCAATGAGTTTTAGTACTAATATGAAAAAAAAAAAAAAATCAAACCAAACACCTTCAGGTTATATCCAGATGGACTGATTTTTTAATTTTTTTTAATTTTTTTTTTTTTTTTTTTTTTTTTATCAGGCAAGACAAAACCAGACAAAATTTCTGCTAACTAGTGGCAGGTTTCTAAGTGAAATATTTTACATGCACTGTTGGGCTTCAACTCGTTTGCCCATAAGGGTTGCAGAGGGGGCATTAAAGCTCTTCCAACCCAGGATTCATTTGAATTTAAATAAAAGCACAGCATCTTTCTGAACAACTCAGTCACTCATACATCTGTAACAGAGAGGAAAAGAGAAGTCATAATATCAGTAACATGACCCCGCTGAAGAACCAGAAATAAGTGTGAGACAGATCCACTGGTTTAAAACCTTGTATATATATAAATATGTGCATATGTATTAGCATCTAATTACTTAATAAATACAGAAGATACACCAAACATCCATCAATCTGCTAAAGTAAAATGAAAGCAAGCAAAAAAATTTAAATATTTAAAATTAATTGACAGAATTAAAACTCTAAAGCTTTGTTGCTGTGCCCATGTTTAAGCATTTCCGAAACATCCAGTTTTTGTTTATAACAGGCCATAAGCATCCAGGACTTCCTATTGATTTGAGGTTATTTATTCATGAAGTTATTAAAGATATGAGGATTTAAAATTTATGCATATATCTTTCTATGTACCAAGAATTTTGGAAAGTACAAATAGAATATTTTACAGTTGTCTCACAGAGGAAATAATTAATTTAAACCCAAATCTGAATTTAAATGAATATGCTCTTTGAAAAGTTAATTAAAATTAAGGGCTTTTTTGCAGAGATATCTAGAAGAACATTGTATTTCAGATCATTCAGCTACTTCAAGTATCTTAAAAACTCACCCAAATGGTTTTGTTCAGGTCTGTAAAATCACTTGAGTTATGGCATAGTGGTGCGGTTTTGACTAGTGCACCTTTTAAATTGATTAATCTGCAGACAATAACATCGCAGTTTTGCATGGGACAGAGCCCGAAGAAATGAAGTTGAAATGTAATGCAGCCGCCTTCACATAATCTTCTCTAATTACCACTGCAGATACGATTCTTTATAATTCATGGTCTGTTTGCATTTCATGTATGTGTTATAGAAACAGGCTCTGATAGAGAGGGCACTGAGAGTATTAGTTTATTTATATGTATAAAACGCTTTAATTGCTTTGATGTACAGATTGTTTGGGGCTAGTCATATTAACAATACCATTGTTCTACTTTATCTATGGCTGCAGTTGGAAGTTGCAAAATTAATTCTGACTATTTTTTAGAATATAGTTTTATTTTCTTCTCTTAGAACAGAACAGAATTTCATATAATTGGAGTCACCTTTGATATGAAGACTAAATGAATAAGATCTCAGGCAGCAAAATTGAATGTAGCCAATACAAATTAATCTAGTGCATTATATTGCCTACACCATAGTATTAGTTACCATGGAGAGGAGTTTTCCTGCTGGAGCCTGGTTTTAGACTGTAGCAATTTCCTATTACTTTTTATCCTTAGGAGTTAGTCCAAGTAGAGAATACATGGCTGGTAGACCAGCAAGACTGATGGGTCCAACTTCATCCCACCTATAAACTTTGACAATAACTGGGATGAACTTTTGGATTTGTGAGCACATTACATTCAAAGAATGGTCTAGTTATGTCATGAGTGTAGATAGAACAACATCTGGTGAAATATTTTCAGGTTTTGGGCATCTGTGCCACTTGTTCTCAAGTAAGTATTGCCTTTCAGGCTCCACACTCTCTATTCCAGAGTATGTGGGCTCCTGATCTTTACTCCATGTCTTTCTGGAGAATCCTAGCTAAAATAGAATTGGTAAAATAGGCATGTGCAAAACTCTTTAATTTCAGCCATATTGGCTCATTCCAAATAATTCTTAGAGCATTTGAGGCATCAAAATGGAGAGGTCTGAAAGGCTAATAATACTGCTAAGAGTACTACTATGACCTTATCTATCTTCTCTCTTGATCTGGAAAAAGATGCAGTGAAAAGAACATTCTGTCTTATCTATCACCCTCTGAGATTCATTCAAATGTATCATATTCATCACTGCTCACCACAAGCATCAGCTTCTTCCTGTTACACTGCCACTACAAGGGATATGAAAAACAACAATAAGGGGAAGTGGAAAGGTTAAAGATACCTAAGGATATTAGTAAAGGTGAAGGTATCAGGAAAATTAATTTTGTGTTTGAGTTTTGTTTTTGTCTGTTAGATCTTAAGGAAATGATATCTTAGCAAATGTTATCTTAGCAAATTACACTTTTTTGAATGTGATTTAGCCTTATCCATTTGCAGCAGAGATCTCGCTGTTCACTTTATAGTTTTGGTTTTCGTTGTTTCAGTGAGAGATGACATTATTTTGCCTTCATATGTTTTATTCATTTTAAGTATGCAAAAATTCTCTGAAATGCATTACTGCATCAATTCTGGAAAATACAACATATGAAGTGAAGATTGGAGACATATTTATACACACATATTATTAAGAAAAATAGAAATCTGTCTTGGAAGAAGATGTGACAATATTTGCGTATCCTCAAGTCACACATTTTAAAATTAAGGTGAAAGCATCTGTGAATCATAATATCTCATCCATTTGTAACCTGGTGGTTTTTTGTGTTCATCTTGTCTTCCCCACCTCTCACATGAAGGTTGTTTTGCAATTTGTAAGGACTCTTCCTGCTGATAGCTTACTATAGAAAAACCTGACCCTTTTCATATTGCAAAGGTTTAACCTGCAAGTAAGGCTTTAGTGGGCCCATGCCAGCCTCATGAAGGTCAACAAAGCTAAGTGCAAGGTTCTGCACATTGGTCAGGGTAATCATAAGAACAAATACAAGATGAGCAGAAAATTGACAACAGCCTTGAGGAGAAGGACTTCGGGGTGTCGGATGATGAGAAGCTCAACACGAACAGGCAATGCACACTTGAAATGCAGAAAGAGAGACATGTCCTGGGCTGCATCAAAAGAAGCGGGGTCAGCCAGGTACAGGGAGGTGATTCTCCTGCTCTGCTCTATTCTCTTGAGACCTCACCTGAAGGACTGTGTTCAGTTCTGGAGCACCCCAACACAGGAAGGATATGGAGCTCTTCAAGTCAGTCAAAAAGAGACCATGAATATGATCAGGGGGCTGGAGCACATCTCATATGAGGAAAGGCTGTGAGACAGTTGGAGTTGTTCATCCTGGAGACAAGAAGGCTCCAAGGAGACTCTGTAGCAGCCTTCCAGTACCTGAAAGGGACCTACAGAAAAGATAGGGAAGGACTTTCTACAGGGGTGCGTAGTGATAACATGGGGGTTAATGGCTTTAAACTGGAAAGAGGGGATATTCAGGTTAGATATTAGGAAGAAATTCTTTAGTATGTGGGTGGTGAGACAGTGGAACAGGTTGCCTCATCCACAGGAGGTTGTGGATGCCTCATGTCTGAAAGTGCTCAAGGTCAGGTTGGATGGGGCTAGGAGTAAGCTGGTCTTGTGGGAGGTGTCCCTGCCCATGCAGGGGGGTTGGAACTAGGAGATCTTTAAGGTCCCTTCCAACAAAAACCATCCTGTGATTTTAAGAACTATGTAAATGTGCACATAATAAAAGGGGAATTTGCAAGAAGAGTAAATGAATGGATAAAATACAAAATACCACTCTGAATTAAAAATTATGTACTAATCAAACCAGTAACTGTTAAATTTTTACTTGTGAGGTCTTTTATCAAATGTACATTTCCTTTATTTTATAGTAATGTGATATAAATGTAGATTCTTTTTAAACCTGCCTTAAACTGAATATGATTTGATAAGCTATTCTGTCTGATACCTAATTTTATACTCTGCATAAACTGAAAATTATTGTTCTAATTTCCAAAATTGCCAGAATTTTGTAGAGCAAGGTCATATTTTGGCCTTCTGTGTAAGCAGAAGACACCTATAAACTCTTTTATTGAAAGATATTTACTCCATTTCTTTAATTATATACATTATAGTAAACAAGCCCAAAGCAGTCTGAAGACAGTAATGGACTTTATTTACTGTTGTTTGTACTAAACTTGTACATAAGTGATGATTTTGTTTTATACTTTCCCAAGCCAACAGAAAACTGTTGAGCATAGCCTTTTAAAGAATCCTTTTGCCTTTCTATATTCATTATCTTCAAAAGAAAGATGGAATTTCAATTGCTTCCAAATATTTTCTTGATAAATAAAACAGTTTAGGTGACAAAGTTTTTTGCAAGATGTAAATTGAATTATTAAATATAGAGTTAAAAATTACTCAACCACAGCATCAAATTTCTTGTTAAAGGTTCAGGAAAATGCAGAACAACTTAATTTAGGAACTATCACTTTAGGAACCTTTCCCTTTTTACGAAGATTGATGAACAGAAAAACCATGGCAGATCTATCAGACACATGCTGCTTCAACTGGAAAGCTATTAGACTCATAAAAATCATCCTAGAGCCTCTCATTACTCAAAAATCAGAATCTTCATGAGTGTTCAGCCCTTCAAAATGCAGCAGACCTTCTTCATAAACCAAATACCACAAATATTTCTCCATAAGATCTCATATTTTGACTGTTTTCTCAGGTATCTGCAAGAGGTAGGACTCAAATTTAAGACTTCCAAGCCAAATGTATGACCAAATATCCTTGTTAACTTCATGCACATCAATTTCACCCTTGGCTGGACCTACCAGTAGTCAGACTGCTGGCAATTTGATATTGTTCCTTGATTTTCTTGTCTCTATTCCTCAAGGAAAGAGAGGGAACAGCTTCTGGATAATGACATTGCAACACATGCGCTGTGTTGCATGGGTGGCAGCCTCTGTAGATGAACTGAAACATGCCCTGGTTCAGTGGTTTTTGCTACAGATTTAGCAGTAAATACCCTTTGACTTATTTATTTGTAATACCTGAGAACCTTGACCACCCTTCAAGTGCTGTGAGAAATCTGGGACAAAACCACAGCTTACAAAAAGAGCACAGAGGAAACTGTTAAACTGGATGGAAACCGCAGTCCTCCAAAACCAGCAAAAATGCTCTGATATGCTGCCAATGCCTCATTGCTGCTAAACACAGCCCCAGAGTACTGACACCTAAGGGGTCAAAATTGCAGACAGTGACACGACTGCAATACTAGGCACCAGTGCACTATTAATTGAAAAGTCATGGCTTATAGTACCTAGAAGCTGTAGTTTTAGAGAAAAAATTCATGGCTTTCAATTCAAGTTTAATGTGACCCATTTTCACCTATATGACAATTCTGTATATGACACTATGGATGCTTATAGGATGTTGTGAACATTTCATGGACTTGAAAAACATGGATAATTACAGCTTTCATTTACTTTTGTGAGATATTAAAGTAGTTTGCAAAAACAAATTACAGTGATGACCCACTCTCTATTCTTTATTTGCAGAAAAATTTGGGGTTGTCATGTATTAATGCAGTGACTAAAACATCAAGGCAATTGTACTTTACAATGCCAATTCAAATGCCAATTTAAAATGCCAATACAATGCAAAAAAAAAAAAAAAAAAAAAAAAAAAAAAAAAAAAAAAAAGGAAAATCTACTAATAGATTCAAACCTACTTTTTAACTGATGTCCAAGAACTAAGGTGTAGGTGTAATCTGAGCTTGGAATTTTTAAATTTACAGCCACTTGTCCCCCAAATCAGTGATGGTAGAGACATCTAGAAGGTCCAGGCTGAGCAGAAGAGGACCATGCTGTGGGGAAACTTTGCTGTATTTTAAAAATCTATAAAAGGAAAAGAATGAGCATTGTAAAGGTTGAAACAGAACTTGGACCTAAGGTAAGTAGTTTTACTGTTGGTAAATAGAATCACAGTCATCTTTTTACTTTTCTTCTGGTCTCTGAATCTTGTCTTTTTGCTTGGGGATCTCAAAGTGGTCCCTGTGCACTGGTGATGAGAGTAGGGATTATGTGTTAAGGCATCTGTAGGTGAGGACAGAGAAATGGGTTTTCTTCCAGTAGATACTTACATGTTTCTGTCCTTGACTGGAGTGAACCTGGGTGCTGACTCCAGAGTCTGAGTTCAGAGGGGCAGAGCATTACGACACAGTTCTTTTAGGGTCTCATTTTACTTATCCTCTGGCAATGGTAATCTTCTGAACTAAACTAACTACTAATTCGGTCTACTGAATTAAGAATCAGTACTGTTAAAGATAATGAGACCATTCTTAACTAAATAAAAAAGAAATTACAAATTACGAGCTAGCATGTCCCAGTTCTCTCCCTGTGCATGCTATTGATGTATTCCTGCCCTGCCTGCCACTTACCACAATGCTGAACTTAGTGGGAAGTGATGTTTTTTATTTCCTAAATAGTGATGTTTTTTATTTATCGTAAGGAATAATTGGGTATCATATAGCCTTCTATGGACATATACAAAATGAAGCCATAATGTAGTCCGCAAATAAAACTGATGAATATTGTGTTATGCATGATGGTATGATATTCTATCTTGCCTTTTATGGATTGTATTTTAAATCATGACCAAATTCTGTTCTGGAAATTGGATATTTTCAAAACAATTTAGAAACACCAGTGCTGAGTTCTAATTTTCCACTAAAGAGGAAAAGTAGGATTTGCAATCTGCAGAGAAACACACTAATACACCACAAACCTGTGCAGACAATGCAATTGCTTTCCTAAGCAATAATAGAGAAAAATGTGACATTCAGTCATTTTTAGCTTATGTTTTGTTTCATTATAACATCTTTGCTTCATCATTTTTAATCCAAAATACAAATAAATGTCACATTGATGAGAACATTGCCAAAAAGGAGTAGAAAATTGTTTGGTTTTTAGCATAATTTTTTTTTAAAATAATGTGTATCAAGCATTGTTAGATCTCATGAAAAATTAGTGAAGAGATGTTTTGAGGAATACAGATAATCTAAGCCTCCTTACTAAGTTTTAAGTTGAAAAGTAAAAAATTAGATTGCTTGTGTTAAATATTCAGTGTGTCAAACAAAATATATGCAAGAGTCAGTCATAGCAGCACAAATGCTAATTACTAGAATGCTGGGAATGATTTTATATCAAGTGCTGATCAGGCTGTTTTGCCAGTTATCAGTGCTACTGCTCAATAACTGACAACTTTTAGATTATCTTGATGCTCTTGTTTCAAACAATTAAGTAGAAATTTAACTTTAGTGCTCCATCTCTCTCCCCACTAACTGAAATGAATATGTAATAATAAAATTAATTATTTATATGCTTATGTATTTACAGCACTATCACTATTTTTCATTTGGTTTTTGTACCATTGAAAATCAAGGCTGCTTCATAAAAATTCCAGATGAAATTCATATTAGGAAAACTCTAGGGGAAAAAAAACCCATTCAAAATAGTGATTACATCTCCAGCACTGCAGTTGTAATCAATAATATGAAGCGCTGAAGGGTCAGTATAAGTCAGGATTTGCTTTAGTGACATGAAGCTCATAGTTTTGAAGTTTTTTTCTCAAAGAGCATGAATTCAACCATGATGACCTAACCATCTTGTCTCCATTCAGTTATATCAAGAAAATGCTACATGGGTTTTCTTTCTCAGGGATCTTTAAAAACTGTCAGCCCTTGTACAGTAGGAGACAGTGGCTAACTCCAACATGACCCAGAGGTGCAAAACTTAATTCAAGGCCTTATTTTCATTTCTGGACATATTTGGTAAGAGCAAGTCCATTTCTTGAGAGCTTTTCTTACTAAAAAGACAAGGGAAAAAGGATAGAAAAAATAAGCACCATCCCAGATGACTGGGAGTTGGCGAATGTCATGCCAATCCACAAAAAGGGATGGAAGGAGGACCCGGGAAACTACAGACCTGTCAGCCTGACCTCAGTGCCTGGCAAGGTTATGGAACAGATCATCCTCAGTACAATCACACAACACCTGCAGGATGGGCAAGGGATTAGACCCAGCCATCATGGATTTAGGAAGGGCAGGAACTGTCAGACCAACATGATCTCCTTTTATGATCAAGTGACCCGCCTGGTGGATGAGGGGAAGGCTGTGCATGGAGTCTACCTGGACTTCAGCAAAGCCTTTGACACCGTCTCCCACAGCATTCTCCTGAAAAAGCTGTCAGCCCACAGCTTGGACAGGAGCACTCTGTGCTGGGTTAGGAACTGGCTGGAGGGCCGGGCCCAGAGAGTGGTGCTGAACGGTGCTGATCCAGTTGGCGTCCGGTCACCAGTGGTGTCCCCCAGGGATCAGTGTTGGGCCCAGTTACATTTAATATCTTCATTGGTGATTTGGATGAAGGGATTGAGTCCATCATCAGCAAATTTGCAGATGACACCAAGCTGGGGGGGAGTGTGGATCAGCTGGAAGGCAGGAGGACTCTGCAGAGGGACCTGGACAGACTGGAGAGTTGGGCTGATTCCAATGGGATGAGGTTCAACACGGCCAAGTGCCGGGTCCCGCACTTTGGCCACAACAACCCCATGGGGAACTCCAGGCTGGGCACAGAGTGGCTGAGAGCAGCCAGGCAGAGAGGGACCTGGGAGTCTGGATTGACAGGAAGCTGAACAGGAGCCAGCAGTGTGCCCAGGTGGCCAAGAAGGCCAATGGCATCCTGGCCTGGATCAGGAACAGCGTGGCCAGCAGGTCCAAGGAAGTGATTCTGCCCCTGTACTCAGCCCTGGTGAGGCCACAGCTCGAGTCCTGTGTCCAGTTCTGGGCCCCTCAGTTCAGGAAGGAGATTGAGGTCCTGGAGCAGGTCCAAAGGAGGGCAACCAGGCTGGTGAAGGGATCCAGCACAAGTCCTGTGAGGAGAGGCTGAGGGAGCTGGGGGTGTTCAGCCTGGAGGAGGCTCAAGGGAGACCTCATCACTCTCTACAACTCCCTGAAAGGAGGTTGTAGCCAGGTTGGGGTTGGTCTCTTTTCCTAGGCAGCTATCAGTAAGACAAGAGGGTATGGTCTTAAGTTGTGCCAGGGGAAGTTTAGGTTGGATATTAGAAAGAATTTCTTCACGGAGAGGGTGATCAGACATTGGAATGGGCTGCCCAGGGAAGTAGTGGATTCTCCATTCCTGGAGGTATTTAAAAAGAGCCTGGATGTGGCACTCAGTGCCATGGGCTGGTAACCACAGCGGTAGTGGGTCAAGGGTTGGACTTGATGATCTCTGAGGTCCCTTCCAACCCAGCCAATTCTATGATTCTATGATCAATGGGAAGAAGAAGATCCAGCTGGGCAAGTTTAGACATGGTTTGCAGGTCCTTCTACCTGAGAGTCTGAACAGGATGGACAACCTGAGTAGGAGAAAAGGAAAAAAACACACATCTCATGTCCTGCCATGTTCCTGCTGACCTCAGTTCACTCACTAATAGAGTCATAATATTAGCAAACAAAATGACATGTCGCTTGGCTGTGTAGTGGAGTAGAATTGTAAGCTGAGACCAATTATTAGGTTTGGACAAGTGTATCTGGATTACTTATCTACTTCGGATATTATTTAATCTTAAAACAGAACATGTTTTATGTTCTTCTTCCATATATACTAATACCAGGATTAAAGATGCCTCATTGTCTAAAATGCTAACTGAGTCTCCATTAAGACCCAGGAAGATCTACTTGTTTGATCTTTGCAGGAATGAATAACTACTGGAGCTGTTTGAGTTAAAGATGGCATAAAAACAATAACATTTTGGAGGCATCTAAATTTGTCGTTCTAGCTATACGTAAATCACTTTCT
The DNA here is from genome assembly GCA_023637945.1 of Phaethornis superciliosus. Taxonomy (NCBI): domain Eukaryota; kingdom Metazoa; phylum Chordata; class Aves; order Apodiformes; family Trochilidae; genus Phaethornis; species Phaethornis superciliosus. The sequence goes on from JAJQWJ010000011.1 coordinate 11,033,288, forward strand.
CACATTACTTGAAGATTAAATGTATTAGAAGGACCAAAGTACCATTCTGTTATTCCTGAAGGGTCAAAGGCTCAGAGATGTTGTTCAGGAAAGGTTTCATCCCTGCACTTATGCTAAAAGAGTACAAGAAATATTTTTCCTAGGTATTGGGGAGGAAATGAAGTTATTTTGAATTTTAGCAACCAGTAACCTGGGCATTGACTTGCTTGAATATTAGTTTCTGAACCCTGAGAGTTGCTCTGTCTTGAGCAGGGATGCACAAATAACTGGAGGTGAGGAAAAGGAGAAGGTTAGGAAGGATTGTATCAGTATTCAGGGTGAGAATGTGAAAAGTTACTTTTCACTTTAAGAAAACCTTTAAGGAAAAGGTTAGTATGAGAACATACTTGTACATCAGTGTTAAAGATATTTGCCACATGGTTTGAAACACTCATTTTTAAAATCACATAAGCAAAGTTCTTATTTACCAAACTGAAATAAGGTGATGGTGTGCCTTCACTGTTATCTGTAAGGCTAGCACTGATACTTATTATCATTTCAGAAATATGAAACATGGCTTCACTTCATCCTTTAGCCTGAGGGCATTTGAATCCTGCCCGGGAACTTGCTCAAAACATGATGAAGTATCTCATTTAATAAATTAATATTTTTCTATGAAACATAACTTATCAACCTTTTCCTCAATGTGGAACACATTGTAGAGAATTTATTTTTTTTATTTTCTTGTTCAAGAACTATACTATCTCCATTTTCTAACAGAAATCAGCATATTTTAATATTAAACACAAATCTTGATTTAAATAATTTTCCGGTATATTAAGCTCGTTAAGAAGTATCAGGCTCTCAAATCCATTAATTTAATATGAGTAGTGTTGCCTGCAGTAATGCTACTGAAGTTATTGCTGAAAGATAATATTTGGATAAAAAGACCATTCCTTTACAAATTACTTCTGAAAAGAAACCACTGCCCTTTTAGAACCTAATTTAACTAATCTATATGAAGGTAGTAGTCAGTAGGAAGGATTTTATGTTGTTTAGCCCCACTCTTATGAATATTAATATTCAACAAAAGCACTCCTGTTTGTTCATGAATATGATACATTTGCATTCAGTGGTCCAGCTCTGAAAGTTGTTAGTGGTTGGTTTTGTTCCTTTGTTCTTGTAAACAAAGACCCTCACTTTCCTTCATTCAATTTATACAAAATTTTAACATGGAAATTATGGTGAAGCTCTCATTGAAGGGAGAAAAGGATTAATGAATGTGGACTATGTCTGCCCTAAGCTGCACGCAGAGAACTGTACTGTGTATCTATGTGTGTGATTTGAGAATTAACATTTACAGCACCTGACATTTAACTTGCATAATTATGCCAGAATACATAAATGCTATTATTTTTCTTCAAATCACATTATAAATATTAAAAGTAGGTGGGTTATCTATGTGAACCTTGCAGAGAGCAGCATCTCTAGCAAAATTTCATTGGGTTTTAAGACTTATTTCAATATTTCTGGCAAACGTAGAAAGATACAATCTTCACTGACCAGTATTTTCCCCCTTTCATTTATAAAGTACTTTACAAAAATATTATATATATGCTTGAAACTACTCTCAAAAGGCATAAAGATGTAAACAGTTGGATATGAAATGGTTCTAGGAAAAAAAGGAGGAGGAGAGAGTTGAGAGAGTTTGCACTCAGATCTAAATTCTGACTGCACTTCTATCTTCTCTGTACTGTTCTGACACAGCAGCTTTTACTTCAAAATTACGTATTTGCTTTCAAGAGGTAACAGCTTTGTAGCTCTCTGTTTGTATAAGAGTTCTGTAGGCACTGGATACCAATCTCATTCCATATACTATTATGTTTCATGGTAGTTTCCTGAATAATTCAATTTTTAAAAAAATCATTCAGGTAGATCATGTTTTAGAACAGCTTCTATTCTTTAGCCTTTTTGTGTATGTGTGTTCATGTATGGATAAATGAAGGGACTTCACTTGCTCTTCCTGCTAACTGTGTCACAGCAAATTTGTTCAAAATACAACCACTTCCAGAGTAACATTGTAGTAATTATAAAGGGCCAAACTATCAGTGGTGTAGTATGACAAATATAGCACTAAGAAACTTTTCTTAAGCCTCTAGAGAGAATTATTCAAGCTCAAGTGTGAAAGTTTTTGTTCATGATGGTTTTTGTTCACTGTTGTAGCAAAATATTGGATGATTTTGTGTTTTGTTACAGATTTATCCTTCCCCCCCCCCTCAGAAGTACTATATAATGTTATGACTTCACATAGAATAATGACACATTTTTTATTAAAATACATTTTTATCTGCTTCATTTACATATAATTTATTTTTAAAAGAGGTAATGCCATTTTTTGTAGTACCCTGTTCACATATGTGAATACTCTGAAGCTTAGCAATTTAATGGTTTGTGCCAGCAGATGCATTATATCACTGAGTTATTACATTTCTAGGAGAATTTAAGTTTACATATTGCACCTGGTAGAAATATACTTCTGGTTTCTTTGCCATGCAGAAAGTAGATAAAGCCTATTAAGAAAAGATGAGGAGAGGAGAAAGGGAGAGCCTGATGAATTTAGACTTCTGAGTTAATCTAAGAATGAAAAACAATCATATCTCTCTTTTCAAAATGGTGTATTCTGTTAAAATGTTATTTCAGAAGAAATTTCTATGAAAACATGTTTACCCCTTGAAGCCTGATGATCATGCACCCTAATGGGCACGATGAAATCGGTAATGTTTTAAATCATGCTCTGCCTTTGTTGAATGACACTTTCCCTTCTCACTTGGCTACAATGTCATGAAAACATTTGGGCCACTCCCACTGGCTCTGCAGCAGGAACCTTGAACTCCCATATTGTGCTCTGAAAAGACAAGATAAAAGTCCTGATAATCAGCAATTCTGATTATCAACACTCTAGTACTCATAACAAGAAAGAGTAACAGTTTCACACTTGCCAGTGGCAGCAGAAAATTGTTTGCCTATCCTGCTGTACACTGCACAGAGCATGCTGAGTCTTCAGCTTTTTAAAATTATTATTTTAAGGAATATTAGATTTGGTGGGACAGAAAGTAAATTGTTATGCTCTGAGTGTAGCAGATACATGAGTTTCAGAGTTGCTGATTAATAAAAAATGTGAGGCCTGACCTACAACAATACTGAAGCTTAATTCTTTAATTTGCAGAGATTATGGTTTTTATGTGAAGATGATGAGATGTTTACATGATGTGGGTATTTCCCAAAAGCTAAGAAATAATGAAAATTGTTTTCCTAATCTAGTGCAACTGTTGCAAGCAATGTAACAGCTGGTGACCTACAGTTCAGTGAGAGATGGACAAACTGATACATTCACTTGCAGAGCATAGGTAAAACCTAATAAGAAAGTAGGAAGTGAAATAAATATAAATGAACATCCAAAGATGTGAAGGTGAAAGACGAGAAGCAACCTATTGTGATGTAATTAAGTTAGTCTAATCAGTCACTAAAATAAAAGGTAAAGCTGGAAGTGTTTGCTCAAAGCAAAGGTTTAGTAAAATTTGAGCAATGACTTAAGATGCTAGGAGATGAACTGAATTACCTACACTTCTCAGGCATCATTGCTGATCAGGACATTGTTGGCTTTCTGGGCTGCAAGCACACATTGCCAGCTCATATTGAGCTTCTTATCAACCAGCACTCCCAAGTCCTACCCAAGGACCATCACACAAGACAGACTGCCAGGGCAAATCTTGACTGTCATTACAGTAAAAGAGAGCACTTTGGCTAAAATTAATGCATTCTTTCTTTAAAAATGCTTTCCAAGTTCATTGAAGAGTATAGCTTCCCAGACTATTTTGACTCTACTTTTCATAACATAACAAAAAAAAAAAAAAAAAAAAAAAAAAAAGAAAAAAAAAGAAAAAATGAAGTACTAACTATTCCTTGTTTAATAAGCAACACAATTAAAATCACGTAATATTCCATATGGTTCTACTTACCTTATGAGAAGTTATGTGGTCGACTGAGAAAGAAACCCAGAGTTTTTTTCCTCTTGAAGATGAGATGATCAGATTTTAATTCCTCACTTTCCAGACCTCATTTGCCTTAAACTGAAATTAAAGTATTCTAAAACACTGAGGAGGTGTTTGACAGTCTTTGACAGTCAAATAGTCTTTGACAATTTTTTTGGCCCTTGTTCCCTGCAATAATGCAAGTGTTCCCTTCCCTAGCTGAACATGTTACATGCTCATTGGAAATACCTGTGACCAAAATTCAGTGACTATGTAGAGTACACAGTTTTTCAAGGGTTCTGTAAAGACTGTTCAAAGGCAGTCAGCTCTCAGTAAGGACTCCTTTCATACAAAATTTGTGCTCTCCAGCCCAGATATTTCAGTTGCAAACATCTATGGAAGTTCACAGCAGCAACCTTCCAGCACAGAAAAAAAAGTCTCCTCTTCCTTCTCCTTTTCACTCTCAGCATGGAGATTGCAGGGGACCTTTCTTATTCTCTCAGCAAATACTTATCTTCCCTCAGAAACTATCCCACATGTCAGCATTTCAATTATTGTTTAAAATCTAGAGAATCTATCAAAGGGTTGTACATAATCAGTTATTTCCTCAAACACATTGATGCTAAAGCATGACAGTTAGCTTTCACTTTTCTAGTTTCCTCATGAAACTAGAAAAGTTATGGCTATAACTATGGTCAGTTATGGCTTCCCATCTGGATTACATATAAATAAAAAAACCAATTTTTTTTGTCAACTGGTAAGAGTGCAAGTCTTCAGTTTCATAGATAAACTTATTAGCATGTGATTTTTTTGTATTAATAGATGAACTACCATTCTTAAAAAGACTAATATTTTCTCTGACTTGACAACATTTTTGTCAAGCTGGAAACTTTCCCATTAAATACATTTTTGAAAAATAACCATACAAAGACTAGATTTATTACTCAACAGATGCTCATCACATCGTTTAAAGCTTCATTTCATGGTCCATATTCATCACCCTTTTTGATTCTTAAATCTATACCCAATTCTTTTTGAACATCTGGTGCTCTTTCTCTTCTATGTTTTTAACAGAATAATTTGTTTGGGCAAAGTGTTTCTTCTTGTAATGCTCTTAATCCTCATGTTTTTTTGGAACACAGGCATGAGAACAGGACTTCTGCAATTAAATGAGAGATGTTTGCAAGATTGTTTCATTTTCCAATAAACATAAACTTATTCCTCTAATGACATCATCTGTTGGCAGCCTTTGACAAATCTGCTGTTGCTGGGAACTGCTCAGAATGTCCTTGTAAAGGAAATTGTTCTGTGAACAATTGATTTGTGTGCAGACTTCAAGGTAAATTAAAAAATCAAATAACTTAGTTTTGTTTTAGAATGGTCATTAAACTTGGGAATACAGTTTACTGAAGATTTAAAAATTGTTTAACATATTTCCATATTTTATATTTTCCACACACCACATCATATTTATTTGCTTTTTGATAAGAACGTCTATCTAATGGGTCCAAATTACTAATAAATATAATTTTTAAATTGTCAGATTCCAGTAGTTTTTTCAGCCACATATTTACCTGTTGAACTTGTTGAAATTTCTTGTTAAATCTTACAGGGCATGTTCCCTTAGGAAAAAATGACTGCAAACCTGGGAAATGCAGTGCCATAATGTCAATGCTTTTAGGCAAAGATATGGTCATTAAGTTTAGAAAAGAGTATTAAAGCAGACACCTTAAATCAGCTGTTCTTTCTTTGATATATTGATATTTTTTCAGTGCTTTGGTGACTCCGAAGAGGAAGAACTGTCTATGTCTCCTCTCCAAGGAACTGCTGACTTAGCCTGGAGGGAAACATCCCATCTGCTGAATTGTACAGTTCTTTCCTTCTTTGGCCCAGGTTGCTGGTGGAGACTTGATATATTCTCCCTTGTTTTTCCATTTGTTCTTCTTTCCCATGAAAGAAAATCCCTGTGTAGAGACACAGAAATCTTCAAGGTATGCCCAGATTTACTTCTGGGGTTCAAACATAGTAATGTGGGGCAGAAAGGTCTCTCATCCCAGTAACGGCTCTGCTGACCTGCTGTGATTTAGTTCCTTTCCCCTCAGCTCAAGTGAATCTAGTAGGATGCTGACAGGGAGCTCTTGAGTAGGTTTCACCTGCTGCAAAAGAGAATAATGACAAAGTACTCAACTGTTCCCCAGTTTGCTTAAGCTATGGAAAAGATCAGCAGTGATACCATAAGCTCTTGCAAGAGCCCATTTATCCTGCTAGGAAGCCTTCTTGGAGATTTCATCCAGAAACAACTCCCAGACTATTTCTAAATCTCTCTCTCACCTCAACAGATACACACAGAAATTTTTGGAACCAAGACTGGAAAATGTAGGAGACCTTTTTATTGTCTTGGTACTTGGCTTACAATCACTAAAGCCTGAGATCTGACTTGCTAGGATGTTGTATTGCTACAAGGTTGGATGTGTAACAGTCTGTCAAATGCTGTCTTGAACATGATGTTACGATGCATGGCAAAACTTGGAGGTTGGGACTACAGGCCTAGCCAAAACTGGAACAACACCCAAACCTTAGAAAAGTGTTAAGTATTAACTGGAATAAATTTACCATTCACTTTTTAAAAATAAATGAGTCAAATGTTGAAATTTCAAAATAAGTACCTTGTCAGTCTCATCTCTGAGCTCATAATAAAGGAGCTATTTGGGGAAACTTCAGCTCTTCTGACAGCATGAAAAGCTACTCCCTTTCATAACTTTCAGTGACTTTACTGAGAACAAAGTGAGCAAAGCAAATGCAGTCTCTTTATCCACAGAAATGTCAGCTGAAAAACTTGAATAGAGGTGATCTCTAGCTTTGCACTTCTCATTTGTTCACAACACCAGCACTGCTCTGCAAGCTTCATTTTGTGTAACACCATGAAGCATTAAGAGCATTTATCCTAAAAATAGCCAGAACATTTTTTCTTCAACTGCACCCTAGATAAGCAGTACTGTTGGAATAAGACGGAAGTTATGGAAGTATGGAATGTGATACAGATGATAAAAACTCTGGAGTTTCTATGCTGCATTCTGCCAGGTACTCACAACTACTGTTTAGGTTGTCTTCTTTCTAATTGAAAGGACAACCAAAAAGGTGAATCAGCCCAACATGGAGCCCTGATTTTTGTGAAACACCAACTACAAATTTTATTATCATAGAATTAGTCACACGAAAAAACCTGTGTCTTATTGCAAAAATAGATACTTTTGAATTGTTAATTTTATTTTTCCAGTATCATGTTTGATGAAGCACCAGAAGGCTATGAACAGTAAAGCCTCTTTACAACTTTTCATCTTGCTGGTGCTTTATCAGCCTGAGATTTACATATATTTTCCCAAGAGGTTACGATTTCTGACAAGTGTTAAAATAGTAGTTGACATTTTTAATAAGAAAATGGAGCTAGGGAACAGAATGAGTAAATTGAAACAATCATTAATTTTATTCTAGTTTTGATCATTAAAAAAAAAATAAATCTTGGCATGAATAACAAATTAATGTAGTCAAAAAACTGCTACAATTATATAATTAATCCCTGTTTGGAATCAGATATTAGAGGTTACTAATGATCATCCAGCACAAGTTCACCAGTGCTAAAAGGTGATGTAAATAGCTGGATATTGGGAAGTGAGTAAAATAACTAAATGGTAGATGCACTGGTTTGTGAAAAAACTTTGATGTATAGTGGGTTTTTTCCTCTTCAGAGAATGGTTTTAGATGTAATATTAGCCTTTTTCATATTTTTCATATTATTCTGATTTCGTATTTTTATTTGCTTCTAAACTTTAGTTTAGTGTTTGCTTATTGATTGTTCATAGGCAGCGGCTCACATGCAGTGCTCATATGTTCATTTCTTCTGCCTTGTTAGATCACTATGGGTTTATTCAAAATCTTTTCCCTTCTTGAGCTAACTGAAAAAATTGGGGTCGCCTGTAAATTTTGTCAGTTTACTTCACGGTTCTGACTAAATAGCTGAAAGAAGTAACAGGAACAGCATCTATTCATGTGGTTTGACATTCAGTTTTCAGTTGCTTAACTTCATCAGGGTTAAATGGATTTAAAGTATACATGTAGGCTGCATCTTTTTGACAGATGCTTTCTTTTCCAAGAAATAATGCTTTCAAGTGAGGAAATAGTCATCTGTAATGATTCATCTACCTAAACTGAGAAATGGGAAATGTACTAGCAATTTGTAAATATTTCTATAATTTGACGCATAATATGAAGTGGTTGAAAAATCTATTTGCATTCAGCCTGTTTTGTATCCTAGTGGATAATTAATCAGTGATGTATGATCCAGTGATGTATGTGTCAAAAATCACACATGGCATAGAAGTGCTTGGTGCAGAGCCAGCACTAGCCCATATTAGTTATTAACTGTCAGACCAGTCTTTGCTGTCATTGCCTCTTAGATCTATGCCTAAAATAGGAAGAACGATGTAACCAGCAGAGATTTTATTTAAAGTGAAATTGAGAGCCTCTACTCAGTGCCTTTGGGTAAGGATAATCTTGTTTTTGCTTAACTGTATGGTTCACTGGATGCAAATGATTAAAACTTGTATGCTTCTGACAATAAGGAATTTTGATAAAAATATCAAACTATGCTTTTTCTTCCTTTTCTTGATTCTCTGGTGAAAATTTGCAGCAAAACTGGGATATGGCATTCAATATGCAATATGGAGAAATGTCACATAATTTAAATAAAAGCATTTCCTTGAGCTAAGCTAATTTAACAAAAATGTGTAAGAGACAATCTGCTGGGATACTTCTTATCAGATACAGCTTGGCAGTACTCTAAAACAGTAGCCATAAAGGTAAAAGCAAGGCCCATTAAGCAACAGAAAATGAAATTTAAGAGATTGAAACTAAAATTTGTTAATGGTTACAAAAACATTGAAATTTGTAAAAGGTTCTTTCAGGTGGCAAAGTTTAACTGTCGGTTAGAAGCCATAATATATTTCTGTTTGTTGAGTTTCAAATTTTTGAGTTCTATATTAACAAGTTAATTCCTACATGTAACACCATGTTCCAAAATGTCTAAGTTGAATTTTTCATTGAGGCAGTTGTGAAATAAAGATTACTTTTAAAATAATTGTAGTAGAAATCATATATTGAGAACACTCTTATTATTCTTAACTTTTCAGGAATTTTAAAATTGTTTTAATATTGCAGGAAATTAGTATAGCTCAGACTATTCCCATTCATGATTTTTGAATCACAATTTGTAAGCATAAGAGCACAAGTCTTTTCATTAAACAAAACAAATTTTTGTAGCATTTTGTCTTTCTCATTGCACACAGTAGGAAAATAAAAAACAGACATTAATGTTAGAGGAAAACCATACTACACTGTCGAAATTAAAAAATGAATTAAAAAAGAATTACTCAGTAAACTAAAGTGATCATAATTAATCCAATGCACCTGCAGAATGTCTTCTCCAAATCACTCTTAATTGATTGCCATTGATACTTGTCTACACAGGTAATAGAAATACAGCTTTTAGTGAGGGGAACAGTCTGGTGTACATTTTCATGAGACTGCCTGTGGCTGTATTGTACTGCACCTGCCTACTCCCAAAATGCTTGTTATAGCTGTCATATAGTTTTATGAGGATGGGAGCAATGTTCTGGCAAGCTAACTTGACTCAAATTGTGTGTGGATATAAAATATGAAGACCCACTTGTGGTTGCAAAGGTAGTAAGTCTAATTTGATTAGCACTCTGGTGACATGGCACGTTATGAACGTCATTTATCATTTCTCCTAAGTGGTCATGAAAGGAACGTTTTCGGGGGAGGCATAAATGAAGCCCTCAAACACATTCAGCACCTTTTGTGCTTAGGGGAAAAGCTGAGGAGAGTCAGGGAAGCAGCAGTGGATCACGATCAACATTGAGTTTAAAACAAAAAGAAACAGGAAAGACAATGACTAGGAAGTCCAGCCTTCAAAAAGGAGTGAAAAGTCTTCAGGGGGTGTATAATTTTCTCTGTAAGATTTATGCTACTGAGTCTCAGCTATTAGAAATCCCCACAATTTAAAACCTCAAAACTCTGTTGTTAAACAGCTTGGCTTTATTTTCTAAAAATGTCCTAAAAATATTTTCCATGAGTTGCTAAGCAACTGGGTTTGGGGGGAAAAAAAGGCCGTATTCTTGTTATATGTGACGTGGAAGATTTCTGTCTACATATGCATATATGTGTTATATATGCACCCATTTTTCAAAGATATTCATCAGGTTAATGTGTCTGCCAGGCACACTTGCTCGTGTACACCGAGCTGATTAGCTGATTTTAGAGAGATGGCAAAAATTAATTGTTCTGACAGGATCAGTATGATAACAAAAATATCTTCACATGGAAAACTGCAAAGGTTTTAAATTTTTCTTCCTCAAGCATCCCATTGGAATATGTGTTTGAAATTCTTTTTTTTTTTTCTGATTTTTAGTTTTTAAGAAAAGCTACGTAGAAAAAATGCTAGAAAGATTCATAGGGATGCTATATATACTGGGGGAAGAACAAGGGTGAAAAAAAGCCCCATTTTCTTTTTTTTTTTTTTGTACAGAATTTTCTCTTTCTCTTGCCAAAAAAATTGACTGAGGTTGGTGTTAAGATAGTGTTAGAGTGACCCCAAAGTGAGAAAGTGATCGATATTTGTGTTATTTATTTGTCAATTAATTATCTTTAAATTTATTTATTCAATTAATTTAATTACATTTTTTCAAATAATTTAATGAAAAATGCTATATTAATATTTCCTACTGTTGTAACTGGGAAGATGAAAGACTAATATAACATGAATCAGGGATAAATTTTAGCTTAACATGGGACTAACCTAGTGAATACAGCTGGACTTTGCAAAGCAGTGTAAGGGAATAGTCTTTGGTCAAACTATCTTGGATAGTCTTTGGAACTATCTTTCTGTTCACTAATACAGTAATTGGAATTTCTGACACCATACTTCTATGAAAATATGAGCTTTTCAGGGAAATCTGAGCTCTGATTCAATTGCCAAATGCTATCTTCATAGGAATTTAAAGTAGTTTAAACAATTACAAAAATATATCAGGTATGAATATATTTTTCTTCATTGTTTATGGTAAAAATGGACACAGGTATTTGGATTTCCATATTTTAGAATAGTCTAGAGATTAAAGGTTAACAGTGAAGTCATATTTTTCTAAAGGTTTTTTATTATTTTCTCTTCTAAAAAAAAACTTTTATACAAACAACTTGGCTTACAGAGAATGACTTGAAAATGCCAAAAAGTAGTACTCACTGGAGCTGGAAGCTCTAAATTGGGTGAAGGAGAGGGAATGGGAAAAGGTCTCAAATCTTTTTCAGTATAATAAATATTATTTGGTAAATTTCTCTTACAAGTGTTATTTATAGATATAACTAGAGTGCTGCTAAGCTAGAGTTGCTTTGAGAAATCACTTGTTAGGCTACACAGATAGAAAGATAAAAGCATACTTGGGAAAATCCTCAGTAGCTTGTATTTAGCTGTCTCCAGCAGCCTGGTATTTCTTCTGTCAGCACTCTCCTCTGTGCTGCTGGAAGTCGTTCTGTTCTGCTTCTACCAGGTAGCTAGCAAGGACCATGACTGAAAGTTAAGGAAACAAGTGGATAGGTGAAAAAAACAGTATTAGGAGCATAATGCAAATGTTCATTTGACGTTCCAGGAGGTACTGGTAGTGAAATATTAACTCTTCAAAATGTGAGGCTTTTTGTTTTGCTTTTTTTTGTCTTTGTTTTGTTTTGTTTTTCTGGGTTGTTTTTTTGTTTGTTTGTTTGTTTGGTTGGTTGGTTGGTTTGGTTTTGGTTTTTTTGTTTGTTTGTTTGGGTTTTTTTAATGGATAAATTCTAATAGATATTACCAGCGGACTATTACCGATTTTGAAGCTATGTCTTGAATTCTAGTTGTCACCTACCATCTAGTGCTTTGTATGTTTCTAAGCTTTTTCAATGCATCAAAGCAGCAACTGTTAATCAATTCTACTCTTATAAATAACATTTGTAGCCAACAGTCCATCTGTTTCTCTTGTATCCTTCATACCTTCTTTCATGTCTCCACTACAAATTTTTTAATAAACATTCTGATAATTTTGAGGGACATTCAGGATCTTTATTGGACAAGACTTTTCAAGTGTATTTGTCTTCTGATTGCTTAATAGCTGACAGGTCTAAGAACAGATATTACCTTCTAAAGGTTTCATTTGAAGTATTCTTTCTATTCCTCCCCCCTTTTTTTTTTTTTTTTTTAGGGTTGTTACAGGACAAAGCTGAGATTTTTCAGGTTTTTTGGTTGGTTGGTTGGTTTGTTTTGTTCATTTTTTAATCCAGATAATTCTATGCCTCAGTGATGATGATTTTATCACTGTTATGCTGAGTCAGGGTGTATCTGTCTCTCACTCCAAATCATAATGCTGGTCTCTTTAGTCTAGTACTACTGCTATCTTCTCTTAATCTTACCAATCTTGCTGCTTTATATATTAGTGTGTATAGCTTCCTCATTACTTCAACTTTCCAGCTTCCATAGTACATAATGTTCTGAGCCTATCATTCTGCTGCTAATGTACATTTTCCTCAGAGCCTTACTTTAGTTGGTTTTCATATCTGTGCTTCGATGTTGTGTCTACTGGTTTGCATCCTTTGTACTATGAATTTTTTTTTTCTCTCTTTTCGCCTTCCCTAGAAGCCCAGAGCAGAAAAATTAAATCTGCCAGCTCAGCAAAAGTGTGTCTATTCTACATGGTTTTTACTAAGAGGCACAAGATGCTCTAGCTGCTGTGATTTCCAGCTGCTGTCAAATTTCTGTGCACTTGTTAACAAATCTGATGGCCAAACTGCCAAATCATTTGGAGTTGTTTGGTTTTTTCCTTTCTAGTCAAGAATTATTTTTAAGACAAACTCCCACAGTGACCCTGCTCACTGTCCCATTCTTGGAATTAGCTCTTCTTCACTTTTGTTAGCCTGCTGTTGTGGGTGGCCACAGCAATTGCCTTTGTCTTATCCTCTCATTCCCCATTGCTGGGAGGTGGAAGCTTGCAGGGAATCATACCACTGAGATAAGTCTGAAACATAAAACTATCTAAATAGACAATAATCTTCTCTTCTGTGAACAGCAAACCTCCATACTGCTTCTGAGAAGCCACTGAATTAATTTCCTGTCTCTGAATGAGCAGAGACGCTGGCCTGTACAGAGAAAAGTAAGAAAAATGCCTTAAGCTCTGGCTGATTAGAAGAACTCTGCACTGGGTCACTCCTGTAGCTTTTGTTAATAGCTGAATCATCCTAAGTTAAGAGATAGCACTTACATGTAAGGAAGTTCAAACCCTTCTATGATTCTGTGAATGCTACATAAAATATAGCAGCACCTGAAGATCATTCTAAAGAATCTGTGTGTAATTAATTTTTCTAAAATACTGTTTTAAAACTTTGTCTGAGTATAACTGAGCTTGCTTGATAAAGTAAATTCTGACCTCAATGGCAAGAGTAACAGTTAAAAAATCAACTTTGTCATAGAAAAATCAAAGTTTAATGAAAATTAACTTTATTTCAGGAATGGGGAAGTAGAAGTAAAATCCTTGCTTGTTTCTCTTTTGTATGTCAGCACATTTAGTCCAGAAGTGCAGAATAGCAATTGTGACTAAACCTTAATGTGATATTTTATGTTTTGAGGTTGTAGTTCACTACTTTAAATATTAATATTTTATTACTAAAACACTTTGTTTTCAAGTCTTCTGGTGAATGCAGCATCATACATTATTAATTTTTCAGCCAGACACTTCCCGTGTATGTACACGTGAGTTCTAATAATATTCGAGTTTCTTTCTGCTTCAGGGATAGAGGATCTACTATTAATGTCCTGCTGTGAAGCCCTTGGCAGCATTTAGTGTTTAAGGTTGAGATTTTGGGTTGAGCCAATCTCTCAAAAGCAAAAGTTACATCTTCTGTACTTTCTCATGCACAATCATGTCAAATATGATTATTACATGCAGTTGAGCAGATATAAAGCAACTTGCAATGGCATAGTAAGAACCTTTTTTCTTCTTTTTTATAAGGGTTAACTGTAATCAAACCAGTACATTTGCTTAAAAATTCTGCTCTATGCCATTGAGATTTTTCAGAACGGCCCACATTATGGGAAGAAGCAGCTCAGCAGAAGAACTTCTAGATTTCTACTTCATTGTTGAAAAACCTTTGAATATTGAAGTGTCTATAGACACCTTTATGCAACAGTGAAAGCATTAAAAAAAAATTCAGGCAAAAATGTCTAGGACCCACCTCAAAATGAATGACAGAAAATGCTGGAAGCTTTCAGCTTTAATCATTAAATTTCCTTTTTTCCCTCTCCCTCAAAAGTCCAGGGAAAGATTAAGTCAAAATGTATGCTTAAGTAAAAAATATATAAAATAGGGCTCAATCAAGCCATATTTTAAACCCAAGAAGCTCTAGTTCAAGGTCACATAATTTACTCTATTTTAGTTCTGAATCCCCAGCTTAATAGCAGAGGTGGAACCTAATAAGAAATGTTTAAGCTTTGACAAAACCTCTCTGTGTTTTACCAATGCAAATCCAAGCTCTGTGTGCATGCAGGCCCATGTCCTTACAGCTGGTGTCCTTAAAAAAACTAGAAATAGCATTTATGTTGTGCGGGGCTTCTGTGAAAAGAACGGGCATATAGGCCACATACTGAACAAGCCATGAGAAATGCTGGTAGTGTTAAAAAATGTTATTTGTTTAGACAATGCTGTTTTATAAACTTATGCTGATTTAACTCTAGTATTAGACAATGCTGTTTTATAAAAGACAATGTGGTTTTATAAATCATGCTGAGCTAAAGGACCTTGAAGCCAGCTGCAAGGTCAACTGCAAAGTTACAAAAAGTTACAAAGAAGAGAGCCACCTGCAGAAGAAAGAACTTGGAGAGGAGAAAACTGGCACCAGCAAATTAGTGGACCAAAACAGCCTTATATAATCTGGGCATGGACATTGCTAATTAACCAATTAGTTTAAAGTTCAGGAGCATGGTCGCCTCGTGATAACCAATCACTGAATGTCATGTTTTTGACACATTTGTCAAGAGTACAGAAGGAGCTCTTTCAGGTATTGTACCTTGAATTTTCAGACCAGTAAAGGTAAATTCAGACAATGTAAGATTAGGAAAAGAAATCTAAAGTTAAATTGGCCAAGTAGACATTATTCTTTTTTAAACTTCTGGGCAAAGAGAAAGGAAAGCAATAGTGCACCAGAGCCATCAACTTTTGATTTGGGATGCAAGTATAGAAAATTACAAGTCCACCTGGGTATGTCCCCTGTTGATTAACCTAAAATCTGTTCTTTTCATGTGTGACTCACATCCTTGATATCAATGAGAATGAAGATGTTAAGAATTATTTTGGAATTACTAGCAAGAGTATTTTCAGGCCAATAAAGCTTTACTGAGTTCAGATTGAGAAAAACAATCCTTTCAGATGAGGTACAAGAGAAATAGCTATGAAGAATATAACTGTAAACCAAAGAGAAAAAAAATGGAGACTTCAGGTCTATCAGATCTATCCAATCCAAGAAAACAGGACTCAGACTAGGGACAAATATGTACTTAATCACTTTGGAAGCAAAGCAGACAGTAATGTGTACTTTCTTTTTCCTGAAAAGACTTAGTGCCAAAAGATAAAATATGTGTCTGCTTGTATCTACCACCAACAGTATCACGCTTATGTAAGCAACAGCAGAATATGAAATAACCTTACAGACATCCCATTAATTTTTAAGTTTCAAAGTGAGTGCAATTAACTTATTCATTAACAAAGATAAAAATCATATTCTATAAGCAACCCTTTGATAGTTTTTGGCCTTGGAAGTGACAAGGAAATTTGGTGGCATCTATGTGGTAATAAGACTGACTTCAGGAAAACTGCCTGCTCTGCTCATTGTTCCTGGATGCTCTAGCTCTGGAAGTGTAGCTGTCTCATAAGGGTTACTTGTATAGAGATTCAAACTGCAATTGGTCAGACTTTCATGCCAGGATTATCCATACTTATTGCAAGCATGTAATGTGTAACTTCCGTGAATTAACTTTTCCTAGTAACTTGGAACAGCAAAAACCAGAAATTCATTCCTTAATTTATCTTAACCTCATCTCTCAGCATCTTTGGATTCTGCCAAGGTTTTACTAAGCATCATTTGGTGAAGCCCTAGAGGTCTGATGAGCTAAGAAAGAAAAACAGAGGAAGTTTGGCTGGCTGGTTTGGGTATCAGGAGGAGCTTTATTTAGGCAATTCACTGAAAAACTACACTTCCAAATCAGTAAGAAATTAAGATAAACTTAAAATGTATGGCAGTAATCACTTAAGTATCTAAAAGGAAAAATCCAGAGCACATCAAATGTAATTTGCAGTGAAGCCTGGGTACAACTTGTTCTGTCATCCACTGAAATCAATAAACCTTTTCATTGATGTTAATGGTTTGAGACTGAAGCCTGCAAAGTGAACAGTTTTATCCTGATGATTAAGTTGTGTACTATTTCACCAAGTCTGGCAGCTATTTACAGCCAAAACAGAAAAAAACTACCAAACAATTGATTTACAATAGGGTAGACAAGTAGAAATCAGTCTGAGAAATTATTTCTTTTTTAAGTTTGTATTTGATCATGGAAGCTCGATTTATAAGTATGTATTTCTCAAAACTGAAATACTATCTTTGTGTTAAATATATTTCGCCATGAGTAGCATATGACTTTCTGGACTGGATTGGAATCAGTACTTCAAGGAATTTGGTGGCATAAATCCATGTATTAGCCTTAGAAGATTCTTACAAAATGATGTTGGATCAAAAAAAGCCCACTTTTCCAAACAAATGTTCAAGCTTTTGAACTGACTTGAATGTTTGGTCCATACTCATAACTCTAATATTTATTTTTTTTAAAGTAATGAATGCCCTGTTTACTTATTATTAATAAAGAGGGATATAGACATGTTTGTCAAATACTGTTTTCTGCTATTTACAACTTTTTTTTTTTACATAATGTCCTGAATTGTATATTGTGAACACCTGCAAAACTGACATACCAGTTAAGTTACTATTAATAAAAGTCTTAATTGGTGGAGTTGTTCATAGGACTTTTGAGAACCGTAATTTTTCATTTTTTGGTTTAAAAACGTTAGCATCCCCTGAAAGGAATAAGAAAAATGATACCTACCATTTTAAAAATTACATATTTAATATTTTATTCCTGGAAAAATTTTTACATGAAATTTTGTGACTGGTTAAATTATTTTCAGCCTAAGATGAAATACAAGGAGGAGAAATAAAACCAACATATTTGATTCTTTTTTCCCATAGGACAAGCAGATTTGTAAGTCAGTCTCATATCTGATTAAGGAATCCTCTTTTAATTTAGGAACTGATAAAGCAGAAAAGAAATGCTTGCTGAGCTGGGGTCTAAAGAACATTATTGTCGGTGGTGAGGACTTCCATCAGTTTCTGGTGAAGTATAAGGACTCACAGCATCTTGTGAGTAAAGAAATAAGAATATTATTACTATTAAATGTATCTTTTAACCACCGAGCACCTGTTTTATGTAAGTTTCATGAATAATTTCAGTCATGACTTATCTGCAAGTCTTATAATTTTAATTGATTCAAATTTCACAGGTAGTAATAATCCAAAAAAGGAGCTATCAGTAATATTTTTGAAAAATGGAATGTAACGCTTTTCAGATACCATTTTATAATGCCTGAAGGCATGAATGAAAATGCCCACTGAGCAGGCTACCTGAAGAAGGAACTTAGTCTGATCCCAGATACTATATCTGATTGTACAACTCCCAAAGTAAATCAAATCCAGCTTAGTGTATCTCTTGCTGGTTGCTTTGTGTGTTCTCTTCTGCTCTGAGTGCAGATTGGACAGTTCTGTAAGAGAACAACTGCCTTTTCTGATAATGCAGCAACAGAAGCAATAACAAAACTCTGTGGGAATTTTACATTCAAATGTCTAATTGTGCATGTACATAAAAAAAGACAAAGTTACAGTTGTCTTGTGCAGCTTCTATATACGTAAAGGTAAATACATTTGAAAGAAATTGGTCAGTACTTTGCATCTGAGCTTGTCCTTGCACAGAAAAGCCATCCCCTTTTCTCCAGATGCACTCACATGATTTGTTTGTTCCACTGGAAGGAGTGAGGGCCCAGTGGTCTTTCCTTAGTATCCTACTTTAATTCTGAGTGACTAGAGCTTGTGTTGTGAAAGTAAAGCAGCCTACCACACTCTTAATGAAATGGGTTATAATGGACCATATATTTTTAAAAAGATTCTTACCTTCTGCGTACTCAATCTACTACATGTGTTCTTCCATTAATCTGAGCAACCTGTTAATACAAAGGATGCTGTAGATGCATTCATTTTACCATTAGAAAATAAAAGAGGAAAAGAAGTAGTAGTGATCATCTTTGTTCCCTCTTGTACTGTGAATGTAAACCATCAATAACATAAAAATATTAAAATTGGCAATGTAAAAACATAAAATATTGATTACAGTTTAGGTACATACGTATTTATACTCACATACATCTGTGCATGCAGTTTCTTGATGCTTTGCATTTACTGAAATATCCAAATAGTGCAATATAGGCAAAAAAGCAAACGTTAAGTATTGTCTGTACAAAAATCTTGTTCATGTATTTGCCTAGTGTTTTAGAAATCCATTACAATATAATGTATATACCACTATTCTTTCATGCTCTATGTTCTCTGTGATATGTTTTTATTACATTGAACTAATGTATCTACTAATTATTCCTTAGACAGTTTTGAAAGTATTCATTGCCTATATACCATTCTCGTGTCTGAACCCTTTGTAGAAAATTCTTATTCCTGAGTTGGGTCAGTACCTAGCAAAAAATACAAATGGATTTGCCTAAGTGTTTGGCAGAAAACTTGCAATGAAATAGTAATAGTGAAGATTCGAATGAAAAATATTTTTTACACAAAGCTTTCTTGGTTTCTATAATTTCTTGCCAAAGTACCACTAAGTGAGGATTTTTTACCTTGCTTCTGCCTTATAGAACCAGGAAGGACTTCCCAGGTATGGTCTGAATCTTGCTTAGAATAACATAAAGTCTTAACAAGTGAGACTCCCCTCAGAACAGAGTGCACATCCATTTGGGAAGAACATAATTTAAAATTCAGGTAAGACTTACTTGTTTTCTTATAGTTCACAGGCAACTTACGAGGTAGAAATTATCCTTTTAAATTATTCAAAACATGTAATATTTAGGGCGCAAAAGGAAAAACAGATGAAAGAGAGTAGATATGAGAATATCATACATATTAAAGATGTAGTAAACTATTTCAGAAAGATACATTGAATTGAGAAATATGAATTCTTTTACCCATTTCCTAATTTCGCATCTCTTTCAGTATGTAAGCAGTTTTTAGTGACAGAAAGTTCATATATTCATTTTAAAATTTAGGGGGTTTTGTTATTTTTAAAAATAGAATAAAGTTTTGAAAAAACATCATCCCACAATAGGAGGAATCATTAACTGATGATAGATGATATTTCAAGACCAATCAGTCATGAGAGAATTACTTAAAACTAGACCTCTAGTGGGAGGAAACTGAACAGAAATAGCTGGAATGACCTAGAGATGACAATATCTGTAAGAATGAAGTAAATGCTAACGATGTAGTACAGAAGGGAAAATGCAAACACACCACATTACGGATAAACAGACAGTTCACCTTTTTGTGGAACCACTGAGGCCATCTGAAAATGCCTTGTTGGCAAACAGTAGTAGTAAAGACAAAGGTAACAACACAGAATGTTCAGAAGGGAAAAAAATCTGGAAATTTATTAAAATAGAGTAATATTTTTTGTAGTAGCATTAAGTTCTTTCCATTGCTTGTAGAACTCATGAAATTACTTATTTTGGAAAAAAAACAATTTAAAAATATGTATTTTATAACTTAAAAATATATTCAGAGAGAACACATTTAATATTTCTGTTTAGAATTTTTTTTAGCTAGGTAAATAATTAATTCTTATTAAAAAAAGATTATTTATAAGCAAAATTAATCTTGAAATACTATATATCCATGTTCAAGTGTTATTTTACTTCTAATTTTTTTTTTCCAATTGCTAAAATATTAATTTATTGAAAATCACGGTGACTCCAGAAGAAGGCAGAGTGGCTAATGTATATGATTCAAGTAACAATATCTATCAATATATAAAAATGGCATCTCAACAAGTCAACTTGGATATCTTTCTGCCCATGTAGTATTCTGAAGCAAAAAAGGACATAAGAACCTTACAATAGGCATAATTATAGATTTGAAAAAACCAATAAACCAACCAAATCCCTCTTTCCTGTTTTTTCTCTTTTTTTTAAGACACCCCTATATACCATGCCTGTGTAGCAGTTCTCTTGACCCTCTGCACAGCATGGTGTGAATCTGCTCATTGAAGCCAGCAGACTTCTGAGTTTTGGTGCTTTTCAAGCACTGAGGTATTACAATCTGGTAGCGGGTACTGAGAAATTTGGGGTTTATGCACTTTGAGAAGACGTTTATTTTACAAATACCTTGAATTAACATTGGAGGGAAGTCCATTTCGATTTTTGTTGTTTTTCTTTTTCTTTTTTTCTTTTTTTTTTTTTTTGGTTTTTGTTTTTTGTTTTTTGTTTTCTGTTTTTTGTTTTCTGGTTTTTTTTTTTTTTTTCTTCTCAAACTGAGCCTGCTAAGACTGTCTCAGGAGCCTCCTCTATCTCACTGTACCTCTTGCCTATGGACAGTGGGGAGCACTGAGTTGCCTTCCCTTCCCTGGCAAGAGGGACTAGGATATAAATACCAAGGATACATATTAATTTGATTTAGAATACAGTTATGGCTGTGTTTAAGAACTTGCATAGATTGCTGTTTCAGTTTCTGTAGGTCAAGTTTTTTGAATAATTTCTTTCTTGTTTTCTAGGGCAAGAAAGTGTTGTGGTTTGGTATTGATGGATACAGAAAATATTCGGATATGGAAGACATACAGAAAAGCACTTCAGGCTTCTTGGACACAGATAAAATACTTAGGGAAAAACAAAGGAATAAGTGGGGTTTTTTTAAGATATATTTCTGGGAAGGATTTTTTTCAGATAGTATAATTGAAAAAAGCTGGCCTGTCTAATCTTATTTATCAAGGCTCTGTGCACACTTTTCATATAGTGTTCTGGAAAAACAACCCCAGTGTCTGGTTTGAAATTAAGAAGTGAACTGAAGACCAAGAAATGGTTCTATCATCAGCAATTGCTCAGAATCAGAACAGTACAGCAAATTCAAAGCTGCCAGAGAAGTTTGAAATCATTCTGGCCACATTTTGTAAGGAAGGATTATGACCCAGATCTTAAGTTAAGAGCTCTTCGAAAGGCAACAGTGTCAAGCATACTCCGGAGGCAAATATTGTGATGCAGTTGAATTTCACTGGGAGGCACGGTACTGTATATCATTCCTGTGTAATGAATGCAAATTGCTTTTTTTAGAATCCAAATGACAAAGTGTTACGGTCCAGGGTAACATTAAAATTTATTTTGTTTTGGATCTGTGAGACAAAGTCCAATTGTCAAAGGTCAAGTGCAAGCATAAACTTCTATTTGACAATCAACAAAAGCAATATGATAGAGCCAGGAAAAAGAGGGAGAAAGGAAAAGGAGAAGATGTAAGAGAGAGAGAGAAAAGTGGGAGAGAAAAGGAGTAAGAAAGTGGGAAGAAAGAATGAGAGAAAGAGAGACCAGGGGCCCAGCTGTCCAGCGAGTTTCTTCAGGATGGCGCTGAGCCTGGACAGGGCCTGATGCAGAATGGCAGTGGGTCAGGAGATGATGAAACAGCCACAGCATGGACAGCCATATATATACCCCTGAGTTCCTTTTGTTCAGCTCTCAATCAGCTGCCACAGAAGCCAGGGTCATTGGCACCAGAGCCATTGCAGACAGGCTGCCTGCAGGGGGGAGCTGCCACAGAAGGGTGCAGTCCCCCACCCCCTCATCAGTTCTTATCTCCTGCCAGTCCCCCCTCCCCACTCTGTTCCAGCCCCCTTACCCAGGTACATCAGCATCACTACAATCAAGGTGGATTCCTCCACCCTGGCCAGGGTAATCGTGCCTGGAGGGACATCCTAGTATTGAAGGCCCTCAGAAAAGGTGTGTCCACCCAGCCATTTGTTCTTATCTCTTTCCGTGTAGGTCTGGCCAGGCCAGGTCTTCCTCCACCCTAGCCAGGGCTATTCAATATAAAATTGTCCTTTTGAGGCAAATTCCTATCAGTGAGATCATCAGACTCTCACACAAAGCATAAAATGTTATGGAAGCTTTAGTTTATGATTTGTTCACTTAAAGTTTCAGACCATTAAGTTCCCATTAAGTCATGATTTTATATGCTGCTAAGTGCATCTCTAGTATCAAAATAAAAACATTGTTTTAGTTCACCCTCTACCAAATAAAACATTTTAATTGAGGGCATTTGCAATAACAAATTGATGAATTGGAAAGTAAATTAATGCTGAGCTCTGACAACAGTTTGTCATTGTGATTTTGCTTTTAATGCCTTATGTGTGGATGAACAGTTGCATTGTATATGTTTTTATTTGTGTTGAGATTTCAATTACAAAGAATTTAGCCCGCGTAAAATTTTCATTGCACTGTCATGTTTCCCTAAATCATGCATTTCATGATACCTTTTACTGTGAAACTCACATTATCTCCTTTTAACCATTTTATAAAATGCTCTTGTCTCACTGATAAGGACCTTATTAATTAGGCTTCATCCTGAAATGGTGATTAGAAATGAGTACATGTCAAGAAATTACACATTTTCCTCCCCAAGAATATTTGGGTGTTTGCTTTAACTTCAAAAGAAGACAAAGTTTTACCACTTGCCTGCAGAACATGGTGATTTGAAAGAATATTAATTTGACTACATTGACATATTTTATTTTGGCATTTTTGATTGAACTAAAGCACTGTATTCCTGAAACCGAAGTAGTTAATTTTCTTTCTTTCATGATATGATCAGCCTTTCTATTGCCTTCATTGCCTGGCCTCCATTTTTCTCTGTGGGACTGAGAAATACTCCTACCAGGATAAAGTAATTTAAATACATGTAACTAGGTAATGACCAACATGACCAAATCATCTACAACAACTTGAAGTTCCTGTTCATTTGTGCTAAAAATGTGCAAATTCCCAGAAGACAGTAGGCTGAGAAAATGCAGTTTACAATCATGGCTTTTAAACCAAAAGGTGTTGTCCTGTTTAATATAATAAATTATTCATCTTTGGTTAAAACAGACCCAAGACTCAATTTTCTGAAAAAAGTAAAAATCCCAACTGGATTTTTAGGTAAATTTTTTTCCCAGTAGTTCTGCAATTGAATGCTATGTCAATATATGCATCTGAGAAGGTCACCCTCTGTCTCTCTGGAATGGCTGGATTGCTTCTGTAATGGATGACTGTTTCTTATTAGTGGGGAGGTTCTTAACTGTTGGAAGGAGAAACTGAAAAGCAGAAGGGAGATACCTGCAGTAATCTGCAGCCTGGAAAGACAAGTAAAGGGCAATCCTGCAGATCCTGGCTCAGATACGCTAGCCAATTAAGCAATTGTATTATCCTGGGCTTCTCTGAGTAGTTTTTCTGCCAACCCATCTGGTTTTCTCCTTAATTTCTTCTACAAGTTTTCTATATGCAGCTTTTCCATCTTCCCCTGAGTTGCTTCTCCATCATGTGCTTCTGCTTTCTGGCTCAGTTTTTGCTCCAGTTTCTTCCCTATCATTCTTTCCCTGACCAGATAACAGCAACTCATCACTAAGAACAGCTAGACAAAAGACCTTACACTTTTATGTCTATCTCCTGTGATTATTCAGAATGCTTTTTAAATAAACTTTAAAAATATATTTATTTTGCATCTGTTTTTAGTGACTCTCGTGCTTATCTGTATGTGAATAATTCCTCTAACAGTTTTCAAAATGTTTAAAAACCTTAAAATGTTTTTCAACCTAACTCAAAGTACAGAGCAAATCTATGTACTTGCTGGGAATTTTTAGTTATTGCTCATTGTGTAAAAGGGCATTTTCAAGTCAAGAAAACATTTTCTTGTTCCATTTTTTTCCCTGAGGATTCCATTAATCTACATTTGTCATTTATATAGATAAGGGATTGAAGGGTGTTTCTATAGTTATGACAAATTGTGTAGCATAGCACTTCAGTTTACTTTAATATTTAACTATAAGAAAACACTTAAGTAAGTCATACTTGGAGATTAGGTTCAAATGTAATTAATTAAAATTATGAATATTGGAAGGCAGAGAGAGAAATATGGTTGCAGAAATGACAAATCATAGTTTAACTAGATGTTTGAAATAGATTTTCTTGATATAAAGGTAAATGAAAAGATTTATTCAGGGGCATTTGCCAGGTGGCACCTAGAGTTCTATGTCCAGTTCGAGTCTCTGCAATTCAGAAGACACCTATGGAGTGGAGAGGGTCAAAAGGAGAGCCATGAAGATTATCAAAGGTCTGGAGCATCTGCCCTCCAAGGAAAGACTGGAAGACTCAGGTCTTTTCACCCTGGAGAAAAGAAGGCTGAAAGGGATTACCAATACTTAAAAAGTGACGGTTTGGGTTAGTATGGTGGGATTTTGGAGGCAGAGGAGGTGGGCAGGGGAAAGAGTCATGGTAGGGCAGATGTGGATATGTAGCCATGGAGGAACACGATGGGGCAGCTGTGGATCATGCTGTGGATACAGCCACAGAGGACCTCACACCAGGGAAGATGACAAGTTTTAGTTAGATTTCCTCCTCCTTATGCCAGAAGGCGGGGTAAGCGAGCAGAGGCCTGGGCTGGGGTAAGCGGGCTGGGCCTAAACTACAATAGTTTTGATGCCTAACTCAAGCCATAAGACAGGGAGAGGTAACAGTCAAAGGTTAGATTGAAAAATGCTAGTGAATGGTATGACAATTTCAGTTGTTATAAATTGTGGTGAAGGGACCAAGGGATAAATTGTGTCTAAATCATACATATCCATTTGGCATCATGATGTTATTTTGATTTTGGGTTGGGTCTCATTTTTATTGATGTTAGTGAAGGTTTTTGTGATGAATTTGGATTTTAATACTAAGTTCTGAACATGTGATTCGCAGGAGCGAAGAATGGAATGTTTTGGGTTAGTGCAGTGGGGTAGCAGAGGAGAGGGGAGCACAGGAGTGAGAAGCTGCTGGAAGCTTCCCTGGCTACAAGTCCAGCACCACCTCTGGCCAAGGCTGAGCTGATTAAGGAAGCTGGATGCACTGTTCAAAAAGTGGAAAGCAAAACTGCAAAAAATACCTGATGAGGACAGGGGAGGAGGTGGTGAGAGCAATGCAGAAGCAGAGATATCAAGGGGAAGTGATGCCCATGCAAAGTTTACCCATGCTGAGATGGCAGGCTGTCCTGCAACACCTAGAGTAGCAGGGTGGAACAGCCCATGAAGGACCACAGTACAGCAGACATGGATCTGCAGCCCATGAAGGTCCAGTGTTGGTCAACTGTGGATCTGCAGCCATGGAGGACCCTCTGCCAGGGGAAGTGACTGTTCCTGAAGCAGCTGTGACTCTGTGGGCAGCCCAGGCTGGAGCAGTCTGTTCCTGAGGGACTGCACCTCATAGGAGGTACTCATGTCAGAGGGGTTTGTGAAGGACTCTCTCCTATGGGAGGGACCCTGTGTTGGAGCAGGGTAAGAATGTGAGGAGTCCTCCCCCTGAGAAGGAAGGAGAGGTAGAATCAATGTGTGGTGAACTGACCCTAAACCCCCACTCGCTGTTCCCCTGTGCCACTAAGGAGTCAGGAGTGAATTAATTTGGGCATGGGAAGAAGGGACGGGTGGGTGAAAAGTATCTCAGTCTGTATGCTTTGCAAATGCCATAATTGTGGAGTGGAAAAACTGCCTCTTCTTGTCCCCATTCATGAGCTTTTAGTTGGATTTTCTCTTCCCTATCTCAGAGTGGAGGAGTGTGTGTGAGTGAGCTGTGTCCTGGCTGTAACTGGCTGGGCCTAAACCGCGACAGGTGGTACAGAGAGACAGGAACCTCTCTCTTCAGAAGGAGCCACATGGAGGGGACAAAAGGCAAAAAGTACAAGTTGTACTGGACAAGGCTTCATCTTAATGGAAGAAGTTGTTTTTACATTCAGAACAATCAATCACTGGAACAACCTTGGAATCTCCATCACTCAAGGCTTTCAAGGCATGACTGGATAAATAATCTCATCCAGGCTCCCTTTTCTAGGAAATGTTGGAGCGTATGTTTTGAGGTCCTTCCCAACCTGACCTGTTCTGTGATTCTTCCTATTGTTTGAACCAAAGATAGAATATGCCACAAGAAAACTGAAGCACATCAAGGAAGAGGAAAGGTTACCTTTTAGGGGTGTCATGCATGTTTTGCAACAACACCCCTTGATCTCTTTGTGGGGTTGTTCATTTTTATACCAGATTCTAAAATTCAGCAACTGCAAGACAGATTTATGCACATTTTTTAGGTATCAGCCTGACTTATCAAAAAAGACTTGACTCTGGGTTGTAGGGGGGCTTTTGGGGGTGGGTTTTTCCTTCCTCCCCTTTGGCAGTTCTTTTGTTCCTGCATGTAGAAAATCAATCTTATTTAATGCATTGTGGAACTTTCTCTCTTGAGACTCACTGCCTTTCACTTTTGGTTATTCAGTGAGACAACTCCTGCAAGATTATAATTGATTTAAAAGTTGGTAGCAAAAGTATTTGATCTTAAGGTGACAAGCAGTCAAAGACGAGCCCCCAGGATTAGTGCTAAACGTCAGTGAAATTAGATTCATGCCAGGAAAGGCAAGTTACAAAAATTCAAATCCAGCTTTAATAGTGACAGTAATAAATAGAAACACAGCAAAATTAAGCTATTAGTCATCAATGTGTAATGTCATAAACTTGAACAAATGACTATGGAACAGCTCAGTCCTGAATTAAACCCAAACAAGCTGAAACAAGCACTATCAGTGAGACAGATAAATAAATTTAAGTGGATATAATGACCCTTACACTTGAATAAAAGCCAAAGTTTTAGCTGATTTGTTTAGGATAATCTGGATATCATCACTCAAAATGAGCAACAGCACCTACGTGGGCTGCTGTTCTGGTACATTATACCATGATGTTGTATGTTGAACCTTGTTAGAGCTAGAAGGAATAGCACATTGTAGACAGCCAAAATTGTTGAATATCTTCTTATGTTGTACTGAAAACACGTGGTTCAGAACAAATAATTTACAGGGAATTTTGTCAGTTGTTTACAAGTAACAACAGTGGGGCTATTTACAATAGTGCTGTCAGAAACTACCACATTCAGTACTGTTTGTGACAAAATAAAAAAGGAAAATGTTAACTGACAACTAAAAAAAACACCTCATGGTTTTCCTCTTTCTTTTGCAGGGCTTTAGCAAAAATATATAGAAAACTGTAGAGAGCTTAGTCTAGGGTCTCAGCAACTTTCTCATGAAAATACGCAAGGTATTTAACCTAAACAATAACACCTAAAACAATATTGGTGTGCAGAATGGCAAGACAACCTGAGCAAAACCCAAGGCTGAATTCAATTGACCTGGCATAAAAGAGCACAAAGGAGCTTGAAGCCATTTCATAGAATCATAGAATTAGCCGGGTTGGAAGGGACCTCAGAGATCATCAAGTCCAACCCTTGACCCACCGGAGCACAGTTGCTAGACCATGGCACTGAGTGCCAGATCCAGTCTTTTTTTAAATGTCTCCAGGGACGGAGAATCTACCACCTCACCGGGCAGACCATTCCATTGCCTGATCACCCTCTCCGTGAAGAAATACTTTCTAATATCCAACCTAAATCTCCCCTGACACAACTTAAGACTGTGTCCTCTTGTTTTGTTGAAAGTTGTCTGGGAAAAGAGTCCAACTCCCACCTCGCTACAGCCTCCTTTCAGGTAGTTGTAGAGAGCAATGAGGTCTCCCCTGAGCCTTCTCTTCTTCAGGCTGAACAGCCCCAGCTCTCTCAGTCTCTCTTCATAGGGCCTGTGCTCGAGTCCCTTCACCAGCCTGGTTGCCCTCCTTTGGACCTGTTCCAGGACCTCGACATCCTTCTTAAACTGAGGGGCCCAGAACTGGACACAGTACTCGAGGTGTGGCCTAACTAGCGCTGAGTACAGGGACACGATCACCTCCCTGGACCTGCTGGCGACGCTGTTTCTGATACAGGCCAGGATGCCATTGGCCTTCTTGGCCGCCTGGGCACACTGCTGGCTCATGTTCAGCTTCTTGTCAATCCAGACTCCCAGGTCCCTCTCTGCCTGGCTGCTCTCCAACCACTCTGTGCCCAGCCTGGAGCTCCCCATGGGGTTGTTGTGGCCAAAGTGCAGGACCCGGCACTTGGCCGTGTTGAACCTCATCCCGTTGGAATCCGCCCATCTCTCCAGCCTGTCCAGGTCCCTCTGCAGAGCCCTCCTGCCTTCCAGCTGATCCACACTTCCTCCCAGCTTGGTGTCATCTGCGAATTTGCTGATGATGGACTCAATCCCTTCATCTAGGTCGTCGATAAAGATATTGAACAGAACTGGGCCCAACACCGATCCCTTGGGGACACCACTAGTGACCGGCCGCCAACTGGATGCATCCCCGTTCACCACCACTCTTTGGGCCCGGCCCTCCAGCCAGTTCCTAACCCAGCACAGAGTGCTCCTGTCCAAGCTGTGGGCCGACAACTTTTTCAAAAAAATGCTGTGGGGGACGGTGTCAAAGGCCTTGCTGAAGTCCAGGTAGATCACGTCCACCGCCTTCCCCTCATCCACCAGGCGGGTCACCTGATCATAAAAGGAGATCAGGTTGGTCAGGCAGGACCTTCCCTTTCTAAACCCGTGCTGGCTGGGTCTGATCCCTTGCCCATCCTGCAGGTGCCGTGCGATTGCCTCCAGGATGATCTGCTCCATAACCCTGCCAGGCACTGAGGTCAGGCTGACAGGTCTGTAGTTTCCCGGGTCCTCTTTCCGGCCCTTTTTGTGGATCGGCGTGACATTCGCCAATTTCCAATTATCCGGGATGTCCCCAGTGAGCCAGGACTGTTGGTAGATGATAGAGAGAGGCTGGGCAACCACTTCTGCCAGCTCCCTCATCACTCTTGGGTGGATCCCATCCGGTCCCATAGACTTGTGGGGATCTAAGCAGCTCAAGAGGTCACTGATTGTGTCCTTCAATATTTCAGGGGGGCTGTTTAGATATTTATCACCTTCTATAGGCTCCAGAGGCCTGCTGTCCATAGGATAATCTGTCTTTTTGTTGAAAACTGAGGTAAAGAAGGTGTTAAATACCTCAGCCTTTTCCTCATCTTTGCTAACTATATTCCCACCCATGTCCAGTACAGAATGAATGTTTTTCTTGCCCCTTCTTTTACTACTGATGTATCTGTAGAAGGATTTCTTATTGTCCTTCACAGAGGTAGTGAGATTCAGTTCGTGTTGTGCCTTTCTCTCTCTGATTTTCTTTCTACACGACCTGACTATTTTCCTAAATTCCTCTTGAGAAGTTAGCCCTTTTTTCCATAATTGATAGGCCCTCTTCTTAACCCTAATTTCTTTCAGGGTCTTCCAGTTCAGCCAGACCGGTTGCCTTCCCCGCCGGCTCACCTTTCGGGACTCTGGGATAGCCTGCTCCTGTGCTTTCAGAATTTGCTCTTTGAAGTATGTCCATCCCTCCTGGACCCCTCTGTTTTCAAGGGCTGTTTTCCAGGGTATACTCTGAACTAGTCTTTTGAATAGTCCAAAGTCTGCTCTCCGGAAGTCCAACACAGAGGTTTTACTGACGACCCTCCTTGTGTCCCTGAGTATTGAAAACTCTATTATTTCATGATCACTGAGTCCCAGTCGTCCACCAACCACCACATCTCCCACCAGCCCCTCTCTGTTTGCGAAAAGAAGGTCAAGTGGGGCTCCATCCCTGGTGGGCTCATTTACTAGTTGGAGCAGGAAATTATCTTCAATACATTCAAGGAATCTCCTAGACTGCCTCCTCTCTGTGGTGTGGAGTTCCCAGCAGATGTCTGGCAGGTTAAAGTCACCTACGAGAACAAGGGATGATGATTTTGAAACCTCCGCCAGTTGCTTGTAGAATGTTTCATCGTCCTCATCATCCTGACTGGGGGGTCTGTAACAGACTCCCATCACGATATCGGCCTTGTTGGCCTTCCCTCTGATTCTAACCCACAGGCATTCTGCCTTGTTATTGGTGATCTCAACTTCTACAGCGTCGAGAGACTCTCTAACATATAGGGCTACCCCTCCGCCTCTCCTACCCTGCCTGTCCCTTCTGAAGAGCCTGTAGCCACCCATGGCAGCACTCCAGTCATGGGAGTCATCCCACCACGTT
Organism: Phaethornis superciliosus; assembly: GCA_023637945.1. Lineage (NCBI taxonomy): Eukaryota > Metazoa > Chordata > Aves > Apodiformes > Trochilidae > Phaethornis > Phaethornis superciliosus. The sequence goes on from JAJQWJ010000011.1 coordinate 11,063,759, forward strand.
TCCGTGATAGCGACTGCATCATAGCTTTCCTGCTGCACAATGGCTTCCAGCTCCTCTTGTTTGTTGCCCATGCTGCGTGCATTGGTGTACATGCACTTCAGCTGGGCTGCTGATTTCTCATTTATCTTGTGTAGTCCACCTTTAGGTTCCTCTCTGGAGAGCTCAGTTTCAACCCTCTCCCCCTTCAAACCTAGTTTAAAGCCCTCCTTATCAGCCCCTTCAACCTATGAGCTAGAGTCCTTTTCCCCCTCTTGGTTAGATGAAGTCCATCTGATCTGATGACACTAGGCAGTATGGGATTTGCCCCGTGGTCAAAAAACCCGAAGTTCCACCAGTGGCACCAGTCCCTTAGCCACCTATTGATGAGACAGGTTTTCCTAGTCCTCCTCATTCAGGTCTTCTACTGCAGGAATTGAGGCGAAGACTACCTGTGCTCCTGACCCATCAATTAACCGACCCAGTGCCTTGAAGTCCTTTTTAATTACTCTTGTACTTCTTCCAATAATGTCATCACTGCCAGCCTGGACTACCAGCAGTGGATAATAGTCTGATGACTGAATTAGCTGAGGGAGTCTCCTTCGAATATCCCTCACCCGGGTGCCAGGAAGGCAGCAGACCTCCCTGTGGGATGGGTCAGGTCGACATATAGGGCCCTCAGTTCCCCTCAGAAGGGAGTCACCAACTACGACTACCCTTCTTCTTTTCTTTGTGGGTGACGTTTTAATCTGACTGCTAGACAGGGGGCGAACGGAAGACCTTCTGGGCAGATCGTCCTCTTGCCTGTCCTCTTGTCTGTCCTCCTCTTGATTCTCTGGGTCCAGGGCCTCATATCTGTTCTCTATGGGCACCTGGGGGGATGGTGGGGGTTGGGAGAGAATTCTTTTGCCTTTCCGGTGGGGGACCTGTTTCCATTCTCCCCTATCCAGCTGGTCTGCATCAGCTGCCTGACAGGAGGAGGGGCAGGGCTTTACCGTCTCCTGTTGGGTTTCTATTGCAGTCGAGAGGGTGCGACTCCACCAGTCAATTTCCCTTTCGCTGTCTCTAATACTTCTCAGTCTCTCCACCTCCTCCTTGAGCTCAGCCACCATGCTCAGCAAGTCATTGACCTGCTCGCATCTCACACAGACCTTATCTTCGCTGTCCGCCGGTGCTAAGATGAGGCTTAAACACTCTGCACAGCCAGAGACTTGAACAGCTACGTCCATTTTTTTGTTCCTCTTAAGGGAATCCGTCTGTATGGACACACCCTTCTTCTCAACAGCAACAGCTTTTGCTTTTTTGGAAACCATTGTTATCTGTGACCCTCCTGCTCGCTCTGCCTGCGGGAACTGCCTCGCTAACTGCCGCTTCTATTTCCTGTTTGCCTGCTCCTGTTCGCCGCCCTCCGGGTCGCTGGCGCTCCCAGCAGGAGCTTTTAAAGCCCTCGTGTTCCGAGTGGGTGCCGCCCCCTTACAGCTGATTGGTCTCCATAGAAACCCTTCAACAGCAAGGTTTGCAGCACGCTGCCGGTAGCTGTTTGAAATCGCTGCTCGATTCAGCACTGCCGGTAGCCGTTTGAAATGGCCGCTCCCAGCAGGCGCTTTTAAAGCCCTCGTGTTCCAGGTGGGTGCCGCCCCCTTACAGCTGATTGGTCTCCGTAGAAACCCTTCAACAGCAAGGTTCGCAGCACGCTGCCGGTAGCCGTTTAGCCCTATTTAGCCATAGGGAAGATGTATAAGACCAGTTCAAGCCTGTTGACACAACCTCAAATAAAGCAAGAAGAAAACTGCTTTCAGGAAGACAGCCTCTCGTGTCCTGTAAGCTGCTTCCTGAACCATAAGAAATAACCAACAAGAAATTAAACCTGTGTTTTCTGGGAAAGCATAAACTCATCCTTAAATGGTATAGTGAATTGTATGATGTTGTACTCTCACTTTAGCAGGACGCTCTGTGTTAGTGGGCCTACCTCAGTTTCCCTTTACAATTCAACTGCTCTTTGTCTCTCAGCTTCACACTCTTTGTCTCAACTTCACTGCCCTTAGTCTGGAGTTGGAGTGTTTCCACAGAAAGAAAAGGGCATATCAGACTCTGAACTGATAAAAATCTTGGAAGTAACAATTTACTACTAACAGAAAGTTGGTATCAGTGGCACCAACTGCTCTCCAGTACTGAAAAACATGTGGCAGAGTTTCGCTCCAGCTAGACTGAATAAAGACCAAACAAGAATGGGCAGATCAATGTAAAAATTTTTATAACGAGGGAAAAGACTTACTTAGCTTTTCATTTGTTTCTCTTTTATTCCCCAATAGAAGATGTTGGACGTATGGCTAAGTAGTTAAATGACAGCAGACAATCACTTTATTCTATAAAAGGCTAGTCCCATCTTTTAATCAGTGGGAATCCTGTACACTTTCCCTAGAAGAAGTGCTGGACCTTCTTCCTCCAGGGGGAGCTTGCTCAAGTGTTTGCTGCTGATAAGGAGGAAAAAGTATATCCAGATGTAGCCACTGAAGGGTGAGAAATATCAAATCCCTGTATATGAATTCTTGACTTAAAGGCTTTAGTCTTTAGGATCCTTACAAAACTGCAGTCATTGTATTATCATAACGTCTAGAGGTATTACTTTAATCATTGTTTTAGAATTAGTAAAGACCTACCTATAAGTAATTTGTTAGTGCTCAAACAATTAGCCTTGTGTAACAGTTATCCAGATATTTGATTATTTGCATATTTATTGTTAAGAAGTCTTCTTGTTTAGTATCCTGACACCTTGTCTGCTACCCTAATATCCTAGCACTCATATAATCAAACATACCCTTTAGTTTAGCTTTTAAGATCCTTTGTTGTTTACAGTAAATTCTGTTTTATACCTATGCATCTCGTTAGCTATCTTGTCCCCTTTGGGACACTTATATGCAGCTTATTTTCAAATAGTGCAAAACATGGCGTTGTAGGGTATTAACACTGACTCTAACAATGTTCTAAAAAATTGCAATTTTTCTGTAAGGTCAAGTTTTCCAAATTACACCTTTAACATCTTCATCAAGTCAAGTAAAGAGTACAATACTGCATTTTCTTTAGCAAGAACATACAAATAGATCAAGAGATACGTAATGCTGAAACAAAAAAAAAAGTAAAGTTGTCCACAAAAATGAATGCTACCACTTCATTAATGTAAAGTTTTGCCCTCTTTTGGCATACACGTTAGCAGAAAACTGAATGAGCAGGTTGCATAAGAGACTGGCCTGGCAGTCTCGCTAGCAGAGAACAGGCAGCTTTTGCTGGAACAGAAGGAAAAACAGGAGAGTTTATGTGCTTTGGAAGAACGGTCTGGCCACTCATGAAACTACTACAAAGATTTTGTGAGGCTATTCATGAAGAAAATTAGGTCCAAAGGCCAGCCAGAAATTAATCTGGCTTCTGAGGTAAAAGACAACATTTCTGCAAATACATTAATAAAAGAAGAAAGACCAGGGAGAGACTCCCTCCCCTCTTAGATGCAGGAGGAAACATGGTAACAAAGGATGAGAAAAAAGCTGAGGCACTTAATGTCTTCTTTGCCTCAGTTTTCAGTAATATGATCAGTTGTACCAAGGGAGATCAGACCCTCAACCTAAGAGACAGGGGCTGGAAGCAGAATGACCACCCTCCAGTCCAGGAAGAGATGGTCAGTGATCTGCACAACACAGATATACATACACATGTATTGAGCCAGATGGGATATACTCAAGGGTGCTGAGAGAGCTGGTGGGTGTACTCCCCAAGGCACTTTCTATAATTTATCAACAGTCCTGGCTGACTGGGGAGGTACCAACAGATTGGAAATCAGACACAGTGACATAATAAAAACTGGCACTTTCAATTTAGTACACTCATATAGCTCATTCAGCTCATGGTACACATACCTGTCTGTTTATGAAGTACTTTATCTCCATTCTGGATGCCGAAGAGCTCTGCCTTCATTCACCAAGCAGCATCACTCCACTGTCAAGTCCTGCATTATCAGCTATTCTTCCAGTCTAAGAAAGCAGATCATTGCCATTGAGAACTCATGAGCATCCGTGACTAGCTGACATTCAAGTTAATGAAAAGCCTTCTACTACTGCTTAGAATGAAGTGACTTAGATCTTTTAGTAGGGCTCTGAAGTCCAGCCCTTCTCTAGTCTCCGTCAAAGCCGGTGGAAGTTTTATCAACTTGGAGACAAGTTCCAAGCTGGTTGGAATCAGTGGGTGGGGTATCTGTTTACCCTCATTCCTCCTTTCTTTCCTTCCACTTTTCATCTCTCTGGTGGCTTTGCTATCTATATCTCCAGTTGGCATAGGGAGATAGGCAGTTCAGTCAAATGACAAGCCAAAGTAAATCAACCAAATCCTCTTCTTTTAGCTAATGTTTTCAATCTTTTGAGACATTTTAGAGAGCACCTAGGCGACCTAGAGCCAGTGGTACCCTTGTAGCACTCTGACTTGTCTGTGCTTTCAGTCCTGTTTTCAGAGGCTTTAAGTTATTTTTTCCCTTTTTTCTACCAAAGTCTGCTTCTTACCCTGACAAATATTTTTTTCTGTTTCTGTGTAAGTAAACATCTATTATAAAATTGTTTCAGGAATCATTATTCAGATGACTGCTGCGCTACTGTTTACCAGGGTTCAAAACCTGGGTAAACAGCAATTTGTTTGGGCTGAATAAGTAATACCTGATTTTAGAGGGCACAAAAAGCCATGTAATTATTTTGAATTAAGAAACTACCATATCGTTTCAGGCTCATTACATGGGTATTTATTCTTAGCAGATTTTATGGAGACTATTGCAATAGTAACTAGTGTAACTTTTATTTTTAAAGGAAAATAGAGCAGTAATGAAATGGGATGTGCTTCTTGGTGGGCTCTAAGTCTTTAAAATGGAAGGCCTACTACTGGTGTGTGGAGTTCCATTTTCATGTTGAAAAGATTTATTATTCTTGCACAGCATTTTAGTGAAACAGCATCTAGCAATGCACATTTTCTTTTGCTCTTTTTCAGATAACATGGCAAAGAATGGCTGGTGAACTACACAGTCCTAATGAGGAAGGGCAGAATCCCTGCCTATGGCTGAAGAAATGACTTCTGTGTTTTTCACCTCTAACTTCTATAATTAACAAAAAAAAAACCAACCCCAAAACCAATTTTCAGATCAGAGATATGTGTCTGATGGCTTTCATCTAGTTTTTCAACATCTCACCTGATGACTGGCAATCCCAGTACATTGTGGCTGAGCTCTTGCTACAGAAGTGTCCTGAATTCAAAGCAGAGAAACAAGGAGCTTTGGAAGCCATAACTCAGGTAGAGACTCTGAGGACAGAGTCTCTGGACAGTTGAGTGCTGCCTTGGTTTGATAATCTTCATTCTTACCTGGAAGTCGGGAGCCTGAAAGAACCTCAGGTCTTGATTCCTGGGCTCAAGCCCTGAGCAACATTCACTGAACTCCTGAGGTTGCTGCTCCTACAACTTTAATGTGAGCTAAAAGATTTAAAAATTATCTCCATAGTTCTATACATGATTTCCATGTGAATAATGGATTTTTCAATGGGGAGAGAGTGCTGGGCAAAAGCATGCAACCCAGTCCAAGAAAGCAGCACAAGGTGCTGGCTAACATTAAAATTCTGGAATCTGTGTTTTCAAAATACTGAAATAGTATAAATAAAAACATATCCAAGCTGGAGCTACAAGAGGGTGTCCAAAGAAGGGCAGTGCAGCTGGTGAAGGGTTTGGAGCACAAATCTTTGAGGAGTGGCTGAGGGAGATAGGGTTGTTTAGCTTAGATAAATGGAGGCTGAGTTTAGAACTTATCACTCTCTCCAACTGCCTGAAAGGAAGTTGTGAAGAGGTAGAGATCAGTCTGTTCAATGAAATTACAAGGGATAGGACAAGAAGTAATGGGCTCCAGTTGTTCCAGCGGAGGTAGGTTTAGATTGGATGTTAGGAAGAATTTCTTCACTGAAAGGGTTATAAGGCATTGGAACAGGCTGGCCAGGGTAGTGGTAGAGTCATCATCCTGGGAAGTATTTCCAGGGACATAGTGCTTAGGCATATGATTTAGTTAAGATACTGTCAGTGTTAGGTCAACAGTTAGACTTAATGAGCTTGAAGGTCTTTTCCAACCAAGGTGATTCTATAGGTAATGATATCTATGACTTGTAGGCTGCAAGTAGTGGTAGTTCCCTGTGTAGCAGTCCTGGCATTGGTTGGATATCCATGCAGTTTAGCACTCTAATACAGAAGTTAACTGGTGATAGTTCTCTTCATTGTCTTAGCGTCCATGAGCTTCTGTGCACCTTTCTAGCCTCAACCTCTCAGGAGTCTGCAACTAGCCTCCCGCCTTACATTTATCCAAGAGACCCTCACTATGGATAGCAGGATCAACAGCCTCTGAAGAGAATGATTCAGTGGATGCAGTGAGTCTTCAGGTCTCCATTACCTTCTAGCCTGTGCTGCAGGACACACAGCTGACCCAAGTCCTCGACTTCCCATCTTCAGTTTCCTCAAACAAGAGTAAGATTGCTCTTGGTCTCCTTTCATGATTATAAATGCTTATTTAATCTCTAATTTTCTTAGCACCAGCTGAAAAGACTAGCATGCAAAAATGTGAGGAATATTTTCTGTGAGGTAGAAATTGACATTGTCATAAAATAATTGCTTCTAAATTTTTAGTCATTCATGGCATGCGTCTAATTGCATTACACTTAAAGGATCATAATGAATTCCAGATTTACCCTGGAGCACTTTTTCTGCAGTATTGGATTGGAAAGCTGTAATTTGAATAAATGAAATGAGTAAGTGAAGACAGATTTCCTTCTCCTCAAAATGTCTCTTTTAAAAGAAGAAAAGAAGAAAGTGTATCATTTAAGTAATCAGCAAGATGTTGACAAAATGCAGGAAGCATGGAGTAGGTGTTTTGTATCTCAGCTGAAAATTCATTAATAAAGCAGATTTGTGTATAGACAAGCCAAGCCTTTTCAGAAGGGAAAAATTCTCATTTTTGTATGATTAACTGAAGATGCAAGAGGCAGCGAGAGAAGAAATATGCATGGACACGTCACAATGGCCTTGTTATTCATTTGCAAAAGGGGGAGCAGTAATATTTTAAAAATCCTTATGTGTATTATATATCTGCGAGGACTTGTGTTTTCAAGCAGACAAGGTAATGTCGGCTTTTGGTGCTCAGAGCATGAGAAACCAGACAAAAAGTTGAGAGATGGCAGTATTTTGTTGTGATATGCAGTAAAAAGAAATTACTAAATTCTACCTCAGACTTTTCACTGTTTTTTTTTCCCCCATGAGGTTGCTCAGCTTAAGCTACTTTCCTCAGACATAGTGGATGTTTCCTCAGGTTCACAGTTTGCCCCTGATCATGTTGACAGGTCTTTGCTGCAAATCAAAACTCACTTATTATTCTGATTCAGTGCAGCACTTTCTGTGGTCTTGTTCCTTTATAAAACAGACTTGATTTCATCTAATTAGTTCAGGTCGGTGCATATTTTACAGTTGTCTTTACAGTGAAGATTTACAGTTTCCTCATTACTCTTGACAATACATATCAGTAGATAGTAGTAGCTGAATCTCGTAAAAAATAACATCTGTAAAAATACCATAATTGGCTTTTTTCTGTAAAAAAATAATTAATGGACCTTTTATGAATTAAAAAGAATGCAAGTTATTTCATAAATCAGACTGAAAGTAGAATTTGCCTTTGTTCTTTCATTCTTAAAAGTATTGATCTCCAGTTGCTTAAAACAGCAATGTGTTATCTGGAAGTCTTAAGCTGGGAGACTCCAGAGGTTAAAAAAATGGTCAGAAACAAGGGTGAGTTCAATTCTATGAATTTTTCATTGGAACTTAGTTGGAGACATTTTACTCGAGAAATGACCATAATATTCACTTACAGACAGACTGTTGATACAAACACTATAATTTTGAGCCAGGAAGTACTGCAACCCAGATGGATTTATTTATTTGGAAATTTCTCCAAATGTTTTCCTAATGCAAATCCACATATTATATAGCATTCTTGTAAATAAAACTTAATTTCATTAATAATGTAGTAGCCTGTATTTGAACATAACTCTTTCAGTATTTCCACTTTGTACAAAAGCAAAATTTCAAAGTATTATGTAATCACCATTTCTTTAATGGACTAAGTCCAAATTTACTAGCAACCCTAGAATTTGGGACAGATAGTTAAGATATTCAAGTATTTAATTGAATTTTCAAAATTGTCTACATCATTATCAAGATGAATCTGAGAGAGGAAAGGAAAGGAAAGGAAAGGAAAGGAAAGGAAAGGAAAGGAAAGGAAAGGAAAGGAAAGGAAAGGAAAGGAAAGGAAAGGAAAGGAAAGGAAAGGAAAGGAAAGGAAAGGAAAGGAAAGGAAAGGAAAGGAAAGGAAAGGAAAGGAAAGGAAAGGAAAGGAAAGGAAAGGAAAGGAAAGGAAAGGAAAGGAAAGGAAAGGAAAGGAAAGGAAAGGAAAGGAAAGGAAAGGAAAGGAAAGGAAAGGAAAGGAAAGGAAAGGAAAGGAAAGGAAAGGGAAGGGAAGGGAAGGGAAGGGAAGGGAAGGGAAGGGAAGGGAAGGGAAGGAAAAGGAAAAGGAAAAGGAAAAGGAAAAAAAGGAAAAGGAAAAGGAAAAGGAAAAGGAAAAGGAAAAGGAAAAGGAAAAGGAAAAGGAAAAGGAAAAGGAAAAGGAAAAGGAAAAGGAAAAGGAAAAGGCAAGGCAAAGGCAAGGAAAGGCAAGGCAAAGGCAAAGGCAAGGCAAGGCAAGGCAAGGCGGAAAGGAAACTTTTCCAAGAGCATTATCTTACATGCTCTTGAATGTTCTGCTTGATACCCCTCTTTTTCTCAAAGGACACAGTGGTATTTGAAGACATGTCCTTTTGTTATTAGGAGGAAGTGTGAAGTATTCAATTACTAAAGAAAGCACAAAACTAGAGAGACCTGTAGTTGGAAGATATCTCAAGAGGTAATCTAATCCATTCTAATCTCATATCAAATGTGGTCCCCACGCCCTAAACAAAAAAATAATAATTTTGCAATGATGTTGCCTGGCCAGTGGAAAAATAAAATAAAATCCTGACAGTAGTGACAATTATCAATAACACCAAACCTAAGTCTTCTTCAGGGGCAGTTTATTCTTCTCTTGTGACTTTTTAATTTTCTGTAGTACAAAATTACAATTCACAATTTTATTGCTACAGAATTTTTTACAAAATCTATCTTCTCTCAAAGGTTTGCACATATGTATTGCACATTTTAAGTGAAAATGTTTTTTGAAAGATAATAGATTTTTTCATTCTTTAGATTTTTCTCATCAGAATCAAAATGCCACTGAAATCAGCATAAGCCTGTAAACTGAAGGATCTGGCTGCTGATGTATCAAAACTTCATGAAGGGAGAAAAATAGCCCTGTGGCAGAAAATTGGTGAAAACTGTGTCACCTAAATTCCTGGGTCTATGGAAATATTTTGTGTATCTTTTGCAAGCACATATTTTAAATCTTAATAATGATTCTTTAAATTCTTTCATTTATAATTCAAAGTTTTCTTTTTTCCTGCGTTTAAGTGATGCTACATAAGGAAACATTCTAAACACATATATTTTTGTGACACACGTTTCTCTTTGCAGGCAGGGAAAAATGCACTGTAAAGTAATTGGCAAACCAGTGTTTTTAGAGTTCTTGTTCCATTCTAAGGATTGTAAAATACTGCAAGGTTAGACTAGCTCTAAATCTTGCGTTAGCACTCTCTAAAACTACCAATTTTTCCATGATAAGTAAGGTAAACTCTCTCTGGATAGAAATATGTCAGGAAAATTATTTTTGTGTGGTATTTTGAAATGTCATACTTTTTGTGGAATAATTTTAAAAGGGTCATTTAATAATGTATTGAAACTTATATTTCAGGCTTTGAAATGTAGGAAGCCCTCCCAGATTCCTGCTCAAACTTGGAACTAAAATATAACTCCAGATCCCCAAAGGCTCCATTTAATGCAAGTATATGGAAAGGTACCACTAACAGAGGAAGACAAAAAGGCTAGGAAATAAACTGTTGATAAGTATGACTGGAGATTACATCATTGAGACAATGGCTTCAAAATATAATTTAAATGCGAGGTTCTTTGGCTAGGTTTACTGATAAGTTCATAAAGAAACAATACAGATGGCATTTCCCTATGGCACCAGTAAGAAGGAAGTTAAGGAGTATGCATTCTTGTCACTTTCAGTCTCCAGTTAAATTAGAATGCACCTGTGTGACATATATATATGTCTCAGTATATATATATACTGAGATAATGATTTTTGTACTCCTTATTCTGGCTACTCTTTCTTTTCCAAGATAAAACCGCTAAAATAAATCATTACAGGCTTCTGTGTGCTATCTGATAATCTAATAAAATGTAATGTTAATCCAAAAGTGAATTTTACTTGCATATCTACAAGACGATATGGTGCATTCAATTTATGGGACATACATTTTAATAATGAAAAGGAACCTTAAGTGAACAATGTTATCCATTATTTTGCCCAAATCATAATATATGATTTCATTCAAGCATTCATCAGCCACACAGTAGTTCATTTTCCTAAGATGAACATAAGAGACAGCTGAGTAACTGTAGTGTGGCTCAAAGAAAATTGAGCACTCACTGTTAAATAAGCAAACAATGCTATTAATACTATGTAAGGATAATGGACATCTGAATTCATTCAAGAGTTTCTGAAGAGGTGACCTGGTGCCCCTTCCTCTGCTCTCACTGGGGCACTGGCCACAGTTTTTATTCTCAGATCAAAACCAGGAGGTTTTAAGTGGCACGTGTTTTTCAGCTCTTTGAAAGACTAAAGCTCAGATATAATCTTTTCTAAGTTCACATTCAGTGTATACTGAATTGTAAGGGTTTAAGTGAAGAGATTTAGCTCAGTGAGATTCATTCTTATCTACTTACAGTATCTATCTAGAGTAGAGCTTGAGTCTGTAAGCTGTAACCAGAGCTCCATTACCATTTTTCAGAGCAACCTAGAGACATTCTATGAAAGTTTGTGCTCAAAGATATGCTATGAAGAATTAAGCAGGTGTTTTCTTTCCACAATTTTTTTATGTAAGTCAGAAAATCTATTCTTACTTAATACAAAGAGAAAGAATCCATGAGCTTCTATAGAAGGTGGATATTCAAGGAATAAAAAACCCCACAAAACAAACATTTTTCATGTCTGAGCTTTGAAGAAAATTGCCTGTTTTTCCAAGATAACTATTTTTGCAGCCATTGGCTTGTAGCAACATTTTCCTATAGTAAAAATTCTCATTCATAGTTTTTCCAAAATATATACTAAAAACAAACCAAAAAACCAAACATCTTTTTCCAAAATATACTACAGTACTCCCAAATGCTTATTATTTCACATCATCAAAATTAAAAAATATTGCTTCCCTAAATTCAAATGCAGCTATATATATTCAGGGATCAAGGTCATCTTGGTATAGACACACAGTCAGAATAATTTTGTACCTTTTACAAATTTTAGTTTTATCTATAAAAAAAACAAGAAGAAATATTTACCTGTTTCTATATTTTCTTTGGACACTTCATCCATAAAAAACAGAGAAAGAAAAAGAAGGTAAACTCATATAATAGCATGAGTTATCTTTATTTCAGACATCTATTTCAAATCATGTTCTTCTTTTAGCTTTGGAATTACAGGTGGTGGTTGTGATTTTTTCCTCTTTTTAATTTCTTTTCTTCCAACAATCGTTGCAAGTTTTGGGTTGTTTTTTTTTGTTTTGTTTTGTTTTTCTGTTTTTGTTTTGGTTTTTTAAAGTAGGATTATACGAATATAGAAGAAACATACTACCAACATTATTTTCTTTTCCCTAGCCTACCAGGCTGCTGATTTGCAGCTTCTACTTTGTAAAGATTATTGAGGTGATGAATAAATGCTACGAAATTTCTTTCACAGCCTTTGGGTCTTCTGTCAGAGCTTTCAAAATTTGGATTTGCAAATTTTCCCCAGTATTTTGGCAGCTCTGCCTGGTACTTTTCTAGAAAACCAGGTACAAAACCACAGAAGCATTCACTATGCAGGCAACCCTATTACATTGTGAAAAATGTCTGTAGATTTCTTCATAGATCAAGCTGAAGATAATGAAGGCCACAAAGAGTATCAGAGGGCTGGAGCACCTCTTTCATGGAGACAGGCTGAGAGTATTGGGGTTGTTCAGCCTGGAGAAGAGGAGGATCTGAGGAAACCTTAGAACATCTTCCAGCACCTGAAAGGGCTACAGGAAATCTGGAGGAGGACTTTTTACAAGGGTATGGAGTGATAGGATGAGGGGGGAGAGTTTTAAACTGGAAGAGGGAGATTTAGATTAGACATCAGGAAGAAACTCGTTCCTGTGAGGATGGTGAGACACTGGCCTAGGTTGCCCAGAGAAGTTGTTGCTGTCCCCATCTCTGGCAGTGTTAAAGGCCATGGGGCTTTGAGCAACCTTATCTAATGGGAGGTGTCCCTGCCCATGGCATAGGCTTTGGAACTAGATGATCTCTAAGGTCCCTTCCAACTTTCAGGTCCCTGAAAATTCTATGATTCTATGAAACTGTCCAGGAGAACTGAAAAACCACACTTTTGACACTTCCTGCTGACAGACATCCTGGCTCCAGCAGACAGAAGGAGCTGTCTTTGCTCCCCAGAAAGACCACCTAACCAATCACAGGGTCAAACTGAGGCAGGATGCACTCAACGTGAAATGTTCTCATGATGTAAGAGCAAAGTGTGGGTGGGATGGCCTTTGCAAGGACCTAAATCCAGAGATCCCATCCTTCTTCATTGAGGTGAGATCTCCTTTCCTCTCCCTTCCCAGATTGCCTTGGGAGGAGGGGAGTAAGTCAAATATGCCTCAAGCAGAAGCCTGAGAGAGCAAAGAATCCTGGAGCATGCTGTGGGGGCTCTGCTAGTCAGCTATTGATGTCCCTCTTGTCTTCTCTGGAATAAGGAGCATTGCCTCAGAGATTACTTCTAGCAGTTTTTCAAACAGTTCCAGCAGGAAAAGTCATGTGAATATGTATTATTTACTAATATTTTCTTCAACTCATTTTTTTACTCTCTCCCCAGACTGACCTGCTGCCATGCTTACTAACATCAATAAGCATATTTTATTTTCTCAGAATATATTTTCTTTATAATTACAAATTTTAAGGGAGATCCTTCTTACGTGTTTGTTTTAGCACTAAGGGAGTTTTGCTACAATGATAGTTTTGTGCTAGGGTACCAGAAGGCTGTAGAAGCAGTTCTAGTATTAATATTTCAACCAAAATAAATGTGATAAAGACATAAAAAATCTCAGCAGCAAAGAGCCTTGAAAATGCATTTATGGACCTGCCTTTTGCTAAAGTCATAAAATTGCAACAGATCTTAAAACTGTAGCAAATTAATATTTAGTGTTGCAATTAGTTCAAATATCAGAAGATACCTGTGGCTTTCCAGTCTTTAAACAATAGGTGCTTCTTTGTTTCTCCTTCCCGCATGTTTTGCTTTTATCAAGGATTGTAATCTTAAAATGCTTCAGGATCTTCTTTTGTGTTAGAAATTCCTCTGACCTGGCACTCAGAGAAGGATGGCAAGTCAGTAGTTTGCTGTAAAATAGTTCAGTGTACTTGCTGGCACTGGAAATCATGTACTGTAACTAAGGCGATAAACCATTGATGGGTGTAATTCTGCAGGGCTCAGGGAGGCTACTGCAAAGTACTTGCTCTTAGTAGAGCAGAGTAGACTTCAGAGAACATGAGCTTTGCAGTTTAAGGAAAAAAAATCAGAAAAATCGGAAAAGGAAATCAGAAAAAAATATGCAAATCCTAATGCAACTACATTGTTTCCTGTCAGCTTTTTTTTGTTAAACCTTGTTGTTGAAGAAGAGCACCCATATTCCAACAATAACCTTTTCACATTTGAGGCAGAGAAAAGATCTCTTTTAGCTTTCAAAATACCGTATCTAAGAGGAATGTTGTTTCTTTCATCAGGGTGCAAGACAAAATACTATACATTACTTATACCTACTACTTAGGCAAAGTCTCATGATCATGATTTGCTTGATTCACCATTATATTAAAATGTAAAAGTATTTCTGATATTAATTAAAAAAAAAAAAAAAAAAAAAAAAAAAAAGGAAAAAACCATCCTGGAGGAGTTTTTGAGGCACATACTGTTTCTCTCCCTTGCATTTTAGGTACCTGGAGGTGGGAAAGTAGGCTTGGCTCATCCCTCCAAAGAGACACTTGAATGTTAGCCCATGTGGAATTTAACTATCTCTGCCACACACTCCTTCACATGACAAAGCTTTTCTGAGTGATTTGAGAGAGTCATGAAGAAGAACCAGTGGAAGAATTTTGCAGAACAGGGAGAAACACAAAACCCAGCTATAACCAGATGGGAGACTGTAAGCACAGCTTTTCTCTGACTGCAGGAAGAGCTGATTCCTCAGCTTTTATTTTCACCCCTGTTTCTACAGAACCACACATGTTGTTCTTTAGAAATCTTTCAGGAGCAGGCACACCAGTCTGTTCTACTTTGTAGTGTTTTACCCATCTTCCAAAAAACAAGAAACAGATCTCAGAGTCCTTTTCAGGAGGGGATCCTGTGTGGCATCTCAGGATTCATAGTTCAGGTAGGAGGTAAGAAAAACAGTGCAAAGTGGGACGAAATTCTCCCCTTGCTTCTGATCAGAAGTGTGATTATTCCTTGTTCCATCATCTCTCTGGCTTTATTCACATGGCATTTTCCATACTTACAGTTGGTTTGTTTTCTGTTTTGTTTACTTTTTCCCTTATTAGTTACAAACCCATGTAAAACTCAGGCTAATGTAGACAGTAATATAATCAGAGATTTTGCTTATTCATAACAATTTATTAAGCCATGCAAATATAGTTCTGTTTTAAAAGTTTTGAGATTGAATCTCCTGTCTTCTGAATGTGTAATAAATGCAAATGTCTTATACAATCTGTTGAATCTGCTTAAACTGGCTAAATCGTAAGGAGTCATGTTACTAAACAATGCAGAGCTGTTCCAGGCAAATTCTATATTTATAGTACAATGATGCCAGATGACAATGGAATTGCAAAGGAAGTGCTTAGTACATCAAAAATTAATAGCTAGCGAGTCCATTTTTTCATGGTGATGATTATAAGTATTCACTCTGTTTGAACATAATCTGCTCGGAGGAGCAGTTTGCTAAATGTACTAGAGACTATTGAAGAAAATACAAATTGAGGCCATGTTTGGGTCTACATTGGGCAAATAGCTATCATTTTCTTCTCAATCAAAAATAAAATTGCAGTTACAGGAGGTGTTTTGATTCAGTGCATACAAATGGGAAGTTGATTTCTGTGCACAGAGGAAAATAAGCACATCACCCTGTACTCTTCTTAGTTATGAGGATAAATGTATTATATGGCTCCAGGAGCTATTAAATATTTAAACACTGACTGAACAACATAAGAGGTGGCAGTGCTTCTAAGTCATGGACAGGTACCTTAATATAAACACAAACTCATGTACTAGGGTGATAAACAGCCTTTCCATAGCAAAAGAAAGGATGGAGGGAGGTATTCAGCCTCCTTCTATATGAGGCCGATTCGGAATTGCTCCCCAAAATAACACAACCTGTACATAGTGCATTTCAGATAAAAGTTTATCAACCTTTAGCCCATTTGCTATATTATGTAATTGTTTTATTTCAAGTGGTAAATTAGTCATAAACATTGATTTTTCCTAATGAATCCCACTTCTGGGCTCACTTTACCAGAACTAGTTTCTGGTCTATCCAATACTCTGTGTACAGTTCTTTTCATCAAATGAAAGACATATAATTTAATCAGTTGTAGCTTTGGCTATAAACCAGGAGGATTGCTGTTTCTAAATATGAGGAAATCATTCTGACTTTATTTTGCTTTTTTCAGATTTCATAGCCTCATGCAAAATGCATACAGTTTATTTGAGCAGCAATAATAAAATTGAACTATTTGTATCTAGGCATGCTTATTGCTAATTTGTGATGCAGTAAATTTATTTCAGTCAATTTCATATCTTTTACCACTGCTTCTCATATGCATACACACAGAGGTAAATAGCTATTAGAACGGGAAAAGCATTTGCCAGAATTGTTGGTGGCATATTATACCTTGACTAATTAAGCCAGTGTTTACTATGGTTAATGTGCAGTTTATTCAAAGTGCAAGGTGAGTATGAAAAGGGTAACTACCAGTGTCTGTGCTAAAGTATTCATTTTCTTACTCATTTTTGCCCCCGCCTCTTTGGAAATTTCTTGTGCCTCTGCTACTCAGGAGATACTAATGTAATGGAATGTAAAACATTAATGAGACCATCCCACTTCGCTTTGAGACATTTGGCTTCTGACATTTTTTACCCCCTAATCTCCTCTTAATGATCCAATAGTTTGTTACTACAGAAAAGAGAAAACTCTCTGGTAAGATATAAAGTTCAGACACCATGGTCTGATGTACTGATCAGACTTAGCAAGAAAAGAGAAGGGTGATACTTTCTTGGTTTAGAGTGGCTTCAAAAAGAAATATATTTGAAATAACAATGGTTTGAAGCAGCATTATACCAGTCTCCCATTCGGTGGGGCTGGAGAAGAAAGAAAGAAAAAAAAAGCTCAGGCACTTGAATGTTTAATAACAACTGAACAAACTTGGAATGATCTGAGGAAGATAAAAAGTCACCTAAGTTAATGCTCCTGACATACAGCAAGGTTCAGTAGTCCTTAAAAGCAATTAAAGAGCTTTTGCCATCTGTTAAGTAATTACCTATCATCATTAGTTATTAGTCATAGGAAATGATGTAAAGGGCACAAACATAATATAAAAACAACAGACACATTCTTGTGGGTTTCTTAAATGAGGTCATAAAAATTTGGTTATTAATATGGAAATAAAAATGAAATCATTTCTGTAGCTGCTTTGCTTCAAAAATAGAAGCATTATATTTTTTTCCAACAATAAATATTTAGCTTGATTGTAGCAGTTTTTACTACTATGATATGAAGTTTATTATATCTCAAAAAAATAACATAAGATGAAAAAGATTTAGAATTTCTAAATGCAGCGCATTATAGCTCAGATAAAACCATTTATGGAAAACAGAATTTAAAGATCATGACTTAAAACAGATTAAACCAAGTAACCCAAAGCTATGTGTGCCTTAAGGCTGCATGACTGTACACCCAAACATGTGCACCAATTCTTAGTTTTATATGTATACGAACTTCTATTTCCATAATCTTAACTTAATTCTAATTTCTATTCCCCCCTCTTCTAAGGCAAAATAGGTTCCCTGAATCTTAGGCATAATAGATTTCCTACAATATATTTCTTTCAAGGTATCGGCTGCATATCTTTCTGCAAGAATTTAATTCCATAGGTCTGACGTTGCCCAAGGATCTGAGGTTGCACAAGGTATGTACTTTGCCATGTTTTTGTCTTATTACAATCAGAGAATGGGCAATGATCCAGGTTGATAAATCTTGTTGCAAGTTCATGATACACATTAGAGTTACACAAATTAATTACAGCTTTGTTCTGGAAAAAATTTTAAAATATATTCTCAATTGTTTTTTATGAACTTGTTCAGAAAAACTTCCCAAAAAAATGATGTGTTTCTACAGTAAGGGAGGATGACTCTGTATCAGTCAACAAAACTTATCAGGGTGCAGGTTGTTAGTAATGTATTTAAATCTGATGGTTGTACCCATTTTTTCCCTGGTTCTTCGCTGGAAAAATCCTTGCAGGTATATTATTTGGCTTCACATAAACCTAAAATTGGTTGCAATTAGCAAAGTTCTACTGGAGCCATCTTGTGGGGCCTGAATTTACCCATGCAGAAAAAAAGTGAATGTTAATAAAAAACATTTCCTTGGTAAAATTGCCTCATGTTTGTGAAAAATCAAGAAGGCCCATAAGTAGCAAAGGACGAAATGTCGGAGCAGACAGACAGACGACCTGTCCTGAATATGTAGTTTGAGACAGGAGAAACTATCCATATCAAAAGCAAGTAATGCCCAAGTGAGTGCCTTTCCCTGGCCACAGAGTTGCACAAAAAAACCCCAAACAAACAACAAAAAAAACCCAATCAGAAAATAAAGAAATTTTTAACTTTCTAGATATAAAAGAGAAAGTCATGCCCATGCTGACCAGGCTAACTTTGGTTTATGGCTGCAATGACTTCCCTGGTAATGTGAGGAATGGACAACATATCTTGTAAATAATAAAATAGGGAGTTAGTAGATTTTTATAGCAGATTATCAAGAAAACTGCATGGTAAATACTGGAAAAGGGGTATTAGGACAACATAACCAGGGCTCCTGGGATAAGAGCACATAAAGTAAGCTGCAGAACTGAGAGCAACAGGGGGTGAACATGGAAAGGGGAACAAGGTAATAAAAGAAGTTAAAATCCGTGCTGCCCCAGGGCCCCTTTCAGGTAGCTCAATATCTGATCAATGCCATTGTTCCCACCATAATCCTGTTTGATTTGTGCCTCCATCCAGGAGGGAGATTATGTGTCTTCCCTGGACTTGAAGGATCCTCATGAGCTCATCTCAGCACCCACTATGGATGGGAGCTGCCCAGGGATTGCCCAGTGTGGGCCCTTCAGGACCCTCTGCATGAGTGTGTTGGATCTGCAGATGCAGATATGGAGGACTTCCTGGACACGTGTGTACCACTTTCCTTATTTCTGGGGGTCCTTTATGAAATCTAATTAAAGAGCATTATGCCTCTTGGAATATGTTTTTTTTTTCTCTCTGATTTATATTTATAAATTTGATTCTCAGATTTATATTACTTTTTTTTTTTTTTTTTTTTTTTAAATATCTGAAGTATGCTATGTATAAAATGCACTGCATATTTAAAACAAACCAACCACCACCATCAACAATTTTATTTTGGTTTTGGCAGTTGCAAGTCTAAACATTTAGGTAAAGAACAGAGACATTAAGTTTGTGTTGCCAAAAACTTACTCATAAGGTACCTTATCCCACTATTTTTTCCATCTGTTCTGTCTCTTAGAGATTATTGCAGCGGTTTAAGAGTTTGATTTATTTCCACCAAGGCATAGGATTGTGAGAAGAGTCATAACAGCTTACAACCACAGTCTGAACTGCTGAAATATTCTATTTATGAAAATAATTTCTGAATTTATGTTCAAAATCCTCCACCTGATTTGCTGAATGAGGAGAAAGAGAGAGCAGGGAATTTTTCTATGACAATTCTCCACAAGTACATCTGTGTGGAATATATAAATACAGCATTTGCAGTCAGTGCATATTATACACTTTTTTTTCTGGAAAAAGGCTGTTAGTGAAGGATAAAATTTGCCTTTTTATTGGAATAAAACAAAACAGCAGGCAAGTACTGAATTTTACATTCATGTAAGTTGGTGCTATTTTTTATTTTAATCAAAAACCTTTGTGAGAACCCCACCTTTGTTGCTTTAAACCTCAACAATAGTTTTGGTAGATATGTTTAGAGCAGTATGTTGTCTTGATGATGATGGAGGTAAAGCAACCTAGAACTAAGAATATATTCACAAAAGTGAGCACCCTTTAAATCTATTTTCATATACCTAACTAAAAGCTGCAATGTACAGTCCTTCAGTGTCCAAACACCACTTGTACAAGCAGCTTCTTTCTGCAGAATTGCTATTCCTACACAGACAGCTTAATCCATTCTGAGACGCCCTGTGCACCTGAAATGTGTCTCCAACCCATAAATAATAGTTCCTCACTGTCACAGATCATCAGTCCTAGAGGCTGAGTTATGGACCTGCAAGAAGAGTGGGCCACCCTTTGAAGCTAGAGATCCAGCCCTCAATATTTTACCCTCCAGGTAAAATTTACAAGGATTTACAAGTGGCAAAGCTGCAATCCTGACCTTCTTATGTTCAGGGGACACTTGCTCCTCGGAGGAGAAAGACTTATCCCACCATGTCACGGATGCTGACCCTAAAAACCTCCTTAATTCTAATTTTTTAGAGTACAACCAGCATTTTTCAGTCTTTCTGCATTTTAACTTGACACTCCTGCCAACTATTTTCTCAACACCTACCTATTCAGAATGAAACAAAAATGTAGAAATTATTTACTTCCAAAATCTTTCAGGGCATGTGTCTGCCCTGACTTAGTGGAGATAGAGCTTGTTGGCTTATACTAATACAAGTGTACTGTGATATACTATGTATCAGTTAGTGTAATTGTGGGGTTAATACTGGAAAATCAGCTACTTGTAGAAGGTTTACTGTGAAATAAGTGCTGGATGCAAATTTAGTGTGCCTGTAAATGGAATGTGAGCTCAAGAACTGTGCATCATGGCCATCTAGACAGTCCACATAGGTGTAAGAGGAGGTCATAGGGTTTTCTTGTTAATAAACAAAAAAAAATAATATCCATTAGAGTGATCTGAAAACTTTTAATCCAAAATCATGCTTTCAAAATAGCACTGGGGGCAGGGACTTTGGCAGTTTTTAATTTTGCTGCATGTTAACAAATTTCTTGAAACATGTATATTCTGCTTGAGTGGGTTTAAATATGAATTCTGTCTTTCCTTTTATATTATTATACTCTTTAGGGATTAACACAAGCATCAGTTTGAAGATCTAGAAAGAGGATCCCATGAAGACCTCTTTTTTTCTGGTGAGTAGCTCACTCCTATATGAAAAAAAGGGCAAGTCAGTCCAATCCTGACTGAATATCCAAAATGCCAAGACTTCCTATAACCCTGTGAGGATGTCACCACCTGGAGTTCTGTACATGTGAAATCCCTTTGTTCTGAAAACTGTAAAAATAATTTTGGTTTGGGTTTTGGTTTGATTTTTTTTTCCTAGAAAAATGAAGATAGGTTTCCTGAGCAATTGAGGATAGGACTATAATCAAGGCATTTGAAGGTAATAAAATTATTATGGGATAAGTGAATTGGTACCAGTACTAAATCCCTTGACAGGTTCTCCATAAGTTCAAAGTTGCAGCATGTTTGAAGCAGTGACAAAGAAAGTGTGACAGTTAAAAAGCAAATATCAAAAGTAAAATAAAATAAATCTTTGAACATGCTGCATCCTAAATAATTAAAACTCAGCAAAAGTGTAATAAGTGAAGCAGAAATAATTGTTGGTGCTAATGTTTAAAAGCTATGCATATGTGCAGGCAGCTTTTTTTTTTTTTTTTTTTAGATGTCAGATTTCACATGACAGAAAGTTATCACCCTCAGATTGGTATTTTTGGAGCTGCTCAGTTTCTAATCAGTCAGTGATAGTAGTTAACAATTACAAGCCTGATGCCTAGAATTAATAGTGTTCACCACTCCTGCAGGCTGGGGCATACTGCTAGCTTGGCCAGTCAGTGGCTGAAGGAGATGGGACCCATGGCACATGAGAACTGTCTGAACATTGCTGAGATGCAGGGGGAGGCTGCCTGCAGGTCTGCTATACCCAGCATATATCAGCAGAATCCCAGCTTACCCACTCCAATACCCTTTTATTTGCACCATAGGTGTCTTTAACTGTTACTTTCAACCACTACTAGAAAGAATTTGGATGGGTCAGTTGGAACACACAGAAATCCAAATTGTGAGTGCTAGCCAGGAATGTAGCCTAGAGGCACAACAGCCATTTCATTCTATAAATACATGACTATTTCTACAAACCTTCTGGTGTAACATTGCTTTATATTTTTGTGTTCTCTGGAAGACCTTTTTTTTAAATTATTATTTATTCATTGTGAAAGATGGAAGAACACATTGGGTTAAGATGATGATGTAGAAGAGAGCAAGATTTTGTGGAGGAAGGAGAGAGAGCCGCAACTCTCTGTGACAGAATAAATAGAAGCACAAACAGGGAACTGCATTGTAATCTATACCCACCAGAAAAAAATAAGATCAGTAGATGACATCTGTAGACTCAAGGACTGCCCTTTGTGGAGAGAGCACAGGGAACAGCTCTGAAGGCCAAGCTTGAGGCAGAGTAGGTTCTGAATTTTTCCTCTTTTCCCTTTCCCTTTTTCCCCTTCCCCTATTTATTTCCCTTTCTTTCCCTTGCTTCCTTTTTTTTTTATTTTTTTATTTTTATTTTTATTTTTATTGCAGACAGCCCAATAATTGTACCCAGGGGAAAGGAGGAACATAGGAGTGATATAAAGAGGGAATAAGAGGAATTTTGAGGCTGGAAGCCTTCCTTGGAGATGAGGCCTTAAGGTCCTTCCATGGCTGTCAGTGCCTTCAAAGTCATCAAAAATAGTTGTGAGCAAGGTAGGAACAGAACAGCAAGGCAGGTGCATCTGGAATCCACAGCTTCAATCCCAAAGAAGTATGCTTGCACACTTGCCAACTACTGCTAAGAGAGGGCCAGTAGACACACAAACGTGTAGCATTTAACATGGTTGCAGTGACTGCTCTGCTATCTGAGTGTTTCTCTGCTTGTTCATCCATGCTCTCCAGCCTGTTGACTTAAATACTTTTTGTGACATTTGAAGCATAATGAAGCATAGTGACCCAGAAGGCACCTCTAAAAAGCTGTCTGTTATGATATGCATAAATCAGAGCCTATTCAGTCTTCCACATTCACTCTTGCTTGCATAGACATGGCCTCTGTGGCAAAAAAAATAGAGATAAATAGAAAAAGCTGCTGAAGGAAAGGACTCATTGTACATGTTACAACAGACAGGAGAAGGATTAATCTTGGCAATGATCCCCTTGTATTTGTTAAGGCAGATAATATGCAGTGACAATGGCAGTTGCTCCTTTCCTTTGCACTGCCGAGGAAATAGTGCCAACAGTAGCTAAAAGTCTCTCTGGCATAGGGACACATTTGTGCTGTTCTAAGTGACACTAACAGCCTTTAATGTTTCTCTTTAATGTGAGTTAATAGGGTGTTATACTTAAGTATGGTGCCATGGAAACATACATTACCTGCAGGTTTGATCATCCTGTGAGACTATGAACTGTGGAACTGAAGGAACATGCTTGAGATTTGGGGCTTGGACCACAGGAGAAGGTTTTGGGCTGTCCATGACCAACATCAGGCTGTCTAACCACTGGTAATTCCATGTTAGTGGGATCAACAGCCTTTCCTGCATTACAGCATTTAAGTCCTTTATACACACCTCCTGTTCCACCCATCCCCCAAGAGCTGCAGAGAAGAATGAGGCCTTCCTCCTGCTTTACTAAAGCTGTAGCTGTAATGCTCGCTTGTAGCTTAGCTAAGGCAACAGAGAGCTCACACTATTCAAAACAGCACTCTAATCATTGGGCTACAATGACTGGACAGAAAAAAAATATTTCTCTGTCACGGTTTAATGCTGGCCTGGAAATTAGCTGAATAACAGATGCTCTCTATTAATCCCCCTCCCCTCCTTGATAAAGAAAGGAGAGGCAATAAAGGAGAGAGACTTGTGGGTTGGAAACTAAACTACACAGCTTTAATGAAATAGTAATGATAAAAAGGAAAAACTACTAAATATATAAAAATATACAGGACATTGATAGCACGTTCCTCCCTCCTATCCCCCAGTAATACTCGTATCACCACCAAGGCTGCAGGGCAGCCCTGGGAAAGTCCAGGCTGGACTCCTGGAGTCAGCAGCAGTCGGGAGCTGGAGGCAGGAACACATGGACTCAGACTGGTATGGATTAGGACCACAGACAGACAAATGGATGGAATCCTCCCAGGATGCCAAAATAAACAGGGACAGACAAAGAAGGGAAAGAAAGGAAGGGGTCTGACCTTCATGATCCCTCAAATTTAAACTGAGTGTGATGTGTATTGGATGGAATACTCTGTTTGGTCAGTTTTGGTCGTTTATCTTGTCCAATGATCCCTCAAGGAGGGTTTGCAGGTGTGATATCTTTACTCATTTTCTCTTTCCAGAGCCCGAGATGTTCCTCAGAACTGAGCAGTGTCCTTGGTTCTCCATACTTGTTTCTAGCAGTAATTAAAAACATCAAGTGTTATCAGTCCTAGAAGCAGACACTGATTGAGGAACTTGCTGTTAATTTCAGCAAGTACAGCTACTTATGAGAGATGTAGCTTAAAGCAAAATTACAAGACAGAAAACCAACTCTATCCTGGCCCAAACCAGGACATTCTCAATCACTCCTTTTGAGTCAGCTGTTTTGACATAGAAGTACTAAACAGTAGGGGAATGAGTGGGAGAGAATAAAAAGATTTGATTCCTCAAGGATGGTGGTGAATGGTGATGGTGATGGGAACTCTTGGCTAGTTGTATCTATGCTGGTCATTTTTTTCCCATTTCTTTCTTTCATCCAGTAATTGAACAAGCTGCTAAAAGAACCTTAGGATTAAATATTGAATGAAATGCTTCCTAAGTAAGTGTCACATTTAATGCACCAGAGAGTTATATTAGTTTTTCATCCACTTCTGGTGTTTAGGGAATGCTCTTGAAACAGCTTTGACTCTGCTGCTTGACAGACACAAACAGAGAGGCACTTCTGCCTGCAAATGAAGATGGTAACCCTTTCTAGATTGCACAGATCCACCCTTGGAGAAGTGAGGGAAGCACAGAGAATTCCCAGGGTACAGGCAGTCTTGCCTACAGTATTCACCACCTAAAGCTGACTTACTATCAACAAAGACTAATAGAGGAAGAGAAACATAGTTAAGTAGTCTAAAGAGACAGAGATGCTATGATGGGAGAAGGCGTTAAAAGCAAACGTGGAAAAAGTGTCAGCTTCATGCAGAGTTAGGGATTCTGAATGATTTAAAAAAAAAAAAATTATAAAAAAGAGGTCTTTTCTGTGAGAAACCTATCAAAAGCAAAACCTAAAAATGCACACTGATAAATATCTTATGCTATATGTTTTTTCAGCTCACAGAACAACCAAAAGAAAGCAAATAGAAACACTTTCACTAGCAATCACTTTCAACCCCTCACTGTCACCAACAGGTGCTTTGCTGAAGCAAAATGTTAAGAATGAACCTGAGACTGGACATTTTAATGCTCAAAAGTCACTGTATTTTTGTCCCAGATTGATTGTAAGTAACCATGTCATAATTTCCTGCAAAATGTGAAATGTCTGAACAGAACAGCAGAAATGCTTAAGACACAGAATGTGCTGCTTCAGCTATTGCCAAGGGAAGGCATTTGGCTTGTCACAGTAGTTTGTATGTAAATGGAGTGAGGTTGTTTGTGTTCCAGCATTACTTAAAAGTGAAACATCCCTTTTGGAAAGAAATTTTAGTAAAATCAACACATGCATTCCACCTTCCTCCCAATGGGGAAGCAATTAGAAATGCAAGGAAAGCATTCCAAAACAGCATTAACAACATTGCTTTAACAGACAGGTTTGAAGTATTTGCTATTTTTCTTTTTTTTTTTTTTTAATTATTTTTTAAATCTTTTTATTATTATTATTATTACTATAATACTGACCTGATGTCTCTTATGTCTGTATTTCATTCCCTCATGATTTTAGTATACACAATCATGTATGAATCTTCTCTTTTATAACTGTTCATGAAAGTGCTGCCATTGTTATTTCTTTCCTGATGCATTGTAGGAAAAAGATGAAGAAAAGACTGTGTTTTCCTATTCATATCTTTCATATCTTCAAAAGCTCAATAAGAAATAAAAAGTTCCAGAAATACAAATCCAAATTTGTAAGAACTGCTGAACAAAATCTTTTCTAGATAATTTTCTAAATATCGGTAGGCAATTCAAACTGATAAAGCTTCTGCAGTGAAGCATGGCAATTTTATGATCAAAAATGTTAGGTTTTTTAGTTCATTCAGACTGTGTTCTGTATGTATTCAGAAATGACCAGAAGAAATTCCATGATTTATCACATTTGGGAAAGCATAAAAACAGAACTTAGTGGCTCACTGTGCTCTTGGGATCTATTTTTGAGGATCTGTCAGTCAGTGTGGGAGTCAGCCTCCCAGAGGATAAGAAACACACAAATAGTTGTCTTTTGTGATTTTTTTTTTTTTTTACTGTGTATTTTAGCACCATGTAAGTTGTAGAGCGTGAATATTATTTGTTAGGGCAGCTGTGGTTGTCTTTCTTCAGTTTCATTTCCTATGAGCTTTCCAAGTGGATCTTATAGACAATTCCCTTCTACCCAACAACAGTCCCAGAGCAGGACCATTCTAGTGCTGAATGAGACAGATAATATTGGAAAAAGAAACTGTTATCATATAGTTAGAGAAAATAGTAATACATACGGTGTCTGAATAAATCCCACAAATACATCTCTGATTACAGCATATTTCAGCTTTAAAAGCAAAACTTGTTTCACACATGGTATGAAATTTATTAGGCCTTTGAAAAGCAAACTATCAATCAAGTTATAGTGCCATGCATATAGACCATCAGCAACAGTGGGCCAGTTAGTCAACCCGAACTAAAAGTTGAGGTTTTGGAATTCTTTTGTGTAAGAAGCAAACACTTTTAGCTGTTGATGGTTCTTTTAAATGAAATAAAATTTTTCCCATGATTGATATTCCATTGAACTACCACCTATGAACAGGAAAAAGAGCTTGCACTATATACAAAACCAAGCTCCATTAAGTCTAATGAAAGTATAAAAAAAAAATATGTCTGCCTTTCTTCTAAGAGATGGTCAGAAAAATTACTGTGTAAATCAAATTAGTCACACTTGAAATTTCAGTTGACATTTTCAGGGGAATTCTTATTTAATATCTTCATATGCTGTGGAATTTTCATGTGATGATAAATGAATTCATCACCAAACTAACTACTGTGGACCTTATACTGTCCAGAATATAATGACTTCAACATCACCCATTCTCTCCAGTTACCAAAAGAACAATCATTGTGTAATGCCCTCCTTTCTCATCTCTAAACAGGTGAACTTCAGTGCAGAGTTCTGCAATACTGGCTTTGAAATATGTGCTTTTGACTTCTGCATCTTGCTTCTTGAAAAGCCCATCAACAGAGTGGATTTCAAAAAAGTCTGCCTTGGTAAGTAGCTTTGGCTGTCACTGGTACCAAGGTGTTCTAACTTGGATAATTTCATTTCAGTCTCTTTGTAGAAACAGATTTGCTCTTCAGGTCTTTTTTTGGCCTGGAAACCACAATGGTGTAAATGTGAACAAACCTCTCTGCATTTATACATGTGCATGTCTCAGAGCCTACAAGCAGAATTTCTCATAAACATTTCTTACTTTAAAACAAAAACAGATTTTCATGTTAAAAGCTCCTTTTTATGTTTTTGAGAAAGCACTGTCTAAGCTGGATGTGCTCAGGCAAGAGCACTTCATTAGGTAATTCTTTCAGTTGTGTGCTCATGAATGATTCCCATTTCAGCTCAGAGAAGGATGTACCTATGAGAAGTCACTGAGCTCCTGCAGTTCTATGACTCATCCTTTTGGAAACTATTAACAACTATAATAAGAAATATAATATTTTTAAAGCTGCTTCTAGAAGTTAACAACTAACGGCCATTTAAGATGCCTGCTCCATTTTCCATTACATCATACTTAAAATAGAGTGTCATGGTTCCTAGTTACTTTATCTAATGTTACTTTATCTAATAGAAAAAATGTTTAGAAGTAAATAAATGAAACTGCAGAGATCCTGGAATTAATTGTGTTGGTTTTTTTTTACAGATGATGGAAGCAATATGCTATTCAGCACATCTGAGGCAGTGGTAATTCAGCAAGCTTTCTTTTCCCACCCTGGTGTTTATACATGGTAGTTTAGGTTAATGGTATGTAGCAAATTGTAGTCAGTTTTTAGCATAAAAGAGAAGACCAGCAGGTAGCATTTGTGTAAAGAATGTTTTTTTCTAGTGCCACTGGAGATAGTAACTGTTGGATATTGGCCCACCAGTACCAGAGTCCAGAACTCTTCTTTATATGCTGATGGCATTGTAGACCAATTTACAATGTCAATTATTTGGTTTTTGTCAGATGGCTGAAAACTAACGAGCAATCAATTTTTAAAACTGCAAGTATCTTCAGCCTAATGAAAAATAAGTCCATACTTTGAAAATCCACAGCTACTGTCTTGCACAGAACAAAGAACATATGAACATGTTACGGTCCAGGGTACTATTGAAATTTATTTTTGTTTTGGATCCGTGAAACAAAGTCCAACCATGAAAGGGTCAGGTGCAAGCAGACTTTATTTGACAATTGACACAGGCAAAAATACAGAGCCAGGCAAAAGAGGGAGACAGGAAAAGAAGATGCAAGAGAGAGAGAAAAGTGGAGAAAAAGGGTGAGAAAGTGGGAAGAAAGAATGAGGGAGAGAGAAAGTCACCACCAGGGGCCCAGCTGTCCAGCGAGTTTCTTCAGGATGGCGCTGAGCCTGGACAGGGCCTGATGCAGAATGGCAGTGGGTCAGGAGATGATGAAACACCCACAGCATGGACAGCCATATATATACCCCTGAGTTCCTTTTGTTCAGCTCTCAGTCAGCTGCCACAGAAGCCAGGGTCATTGGCACCAGAGCCATTGCAGACAGGCTGCCTGCAGGGGGGAGCTGCCACAGAAGGGTGCAGTCCCCCACCCCCTCATCAGTTCTTATCTCCTGCCAGTCCCCACTCCCCACTCTGTTCCAGCCCCCTTACCCAGGTACATCAGCATCACTACAATCAAGGTGGATTCCTCCACCCTGCTCAGGGTAATCGTGCCTGGAGGGGCGGCCCAGCATTGAAGGCCCTCAGAAAAGGGGAGCAGTCTCCACACAGTAGTTCTTATCTCTTTCTGGGTGTCACCCCCTGCTCAGTTCAGGTCCTCCACCCTAGCCAGGGCTATTCACTTTAAAACTCTTTTGAGACAATTGTAAATCAGTGAGGTCAGACTCTGACAGAGCATAACAAGTCCAACCGCACATTCCCAGTCTTGGCCTGCAGGAGTTATTATTGAATATACAAAACCCCATACATGATTCCTATGGGTGCTTCCATCTGACAGTCTTTTTGTAATATGTCTGCTGTTTTCATATTTCTCTTTTTTTTTTTTTTTTTTTTTTTTTTTTTTAGTAATGACCTGCTATTAATCGGACAACAGCAGTCCATCATATTTTAGATCAACATAGACTTCTTTTTTAAACCCGAGCTGTTGGAGTTCTCTTCTAAAAATATATGTAGTTTGTACACTTGCTATAACAAATTATATGCTGCTGGTGTGTTGGGTTGTTTTGAAATAAAATGTTTTCCAAATAAGTAGCAAAATTTCCCACAGATACTAGGGTCTCAGAAGCAGTGCTAAACATCTGGCTTGGCTCTGTAGACTGTAGCATGTGGTAGCCGAAATACCGGGTTCTGTGGTGCTGTGCCTGTCTCCCAAATATATTCAAAACATCAGCTTTTCTTGAAGAACATTTAAGCTTCCTTCGTTGCTTTAAGCCAGTTCCCACATAGATATTACTTCTTCAGATCATTGTGGAATTATTCAGATTAAAAAAAAGTGAAGTTGCTGACATTTGTGTACAGAACAAAATTCTGCATTGTAGTAATAATTATTCCAATAGGAAGTAATACATTTTAATTATCATTTTCCCCCAAATATTTTTATCTTTAATTGAATATTTGCTGCTTCAGAAAACCCATTTTTCTAAGGAGTATTTAACTCAATCAACAGATCTGAATTCAATCAGTAGTTCTCACTTACCTAAGCAAACAAGTGCCTGTCATATAAATGACACACAGCCAATAAAACTAAGATCCTCACTGTTGTCCACATTTCAACAGCTTTATTAATGGGATTTGAGTGGTAATGAAAGCAAGGTCGCACCAAATAAAAATTACTGTGGATGTAGCACAAAGAACATGTTAAACCAAAAAAGCTAACTTTCTGTATGAGTTATTGCATGGAGTGATAATGAACTGTCAGTTAATTGGTCATTATGCAGAAGTACATTCTGACAGACAAAATGTACACTGTACTTAGAGTGAATGTGTATGCAGATGCTCAATGACAACATTTTGCCTAAATTTTTATTTTTAAAATGTTTGTATTAATGAATCTTTAACTTTTGATTTCTATTTTGGATCTTAATTTAATCAGGAAAAGTCACACTTAAAAATAAACCAAGTTCTTTTAGAAGTTTGGAGGCTCTCTTCCATCTCATTTAACCAGGCTGCAACCCATACTGGAGAAGTGCTATATTCCACCACCTAATGAATTACAACTGTTTGTGCTGCTGGTGTAAGGAGGGTTTCTGAGCTTAGCTTTTAGATCCTCAAATCCTTTCAAGGTGCAAAACTCTTCTGTAATATGGATACTTCCCTGCAATGGTGTGTCCTTTATTGTGGTCTGTATAGCAGCAGGTGGCTAAGGGTGACCCATCCAATATTATCATTAATCCAAGACATGATACTTATTTTGCTGTATCAAATTAGTGGTATGAAAATGCAAACATACTAACTTGCAATTAACAATGATCTGATTAACAAGTGTTTGTGATGTGTTCTTTAATCTGTAGTTAAAGAGAAGCTCTCTTGCCATTTTGTAGAAAGCATCTGTTTTGTACTTGAGTAGTTCATTGATGTTTGGTTTATAATTTACCTGTAACACTGGGATCTTTCATAATCTTATGAAAGACACTCACTAAATTACAAATTCTCTGTGGCTGATTGTCTTCTGATTCAATTGCACAGCGTAATGTGGCCCATTGCTCTTATCTGTGTCAATTTTATTGCATTAAATGTACATCAGGAACATAGTTTGTGGTAGAAAGGGGAATTGTGCTGCCACAGCAACAGAGCAAAAAGCATAATTAAGATAGGAATCATGAACAGCCTTTAGTATAGCCTAAAAGCCATGCTAATAGTCTTGCTTTGCATTTATGTGTAAAAGATACTTTAATAAGGAATGTCTTATGAAATAGAATTTAATCAGAATCATAGAATGGTTTGGGTTGGAATGGACGTTGAAGGTCATCTAGTTCCAACCCCATTGCATGGGCAGGGACACCTCCCACTAGATCAGGTGCCACAAAGCCTCATCCAACCTAGCCTTCAATTCTTCCAGGGATGGGGCATCTGCAACTTCCCTGGGCAACCTGGGCCAGTGTCTCACAGTCCTCACAGGAGAGTATTTCTTCCTAATATCTAACCTAAATCTCCTGTCTTCTAGCCTGAAACTATTGCTTCTTGTCCTGTCACTACATGCCCTTCAAAAATTCCCTACCAGGTTTTTTGTAGAATCATAGAATCATAGAATTAGCCGGGTTGGAAGGGACCTCAGAGATCATCAAGTCCAACCCTTGACCCACCGGAGCACAGTTGCTAGACCATGGCACTGAGTGCCAGATCCAGTCTTTTTTTAAATGTCTCCAGGGACGGAGAATCTACCACCTCACCGGGCAGACCATTCCATTGCCTGATCACCCTCTCCGTGAAGAAATTCTTTCTAATATCCAACCTAAATCTCCCCTGACACAACTTAAGACTGTGTCCTCTTGTTTTGTTGAAAGTCGTCTGGGAAAAGAGTCCAACTCCCACCTCGCTACAGCCTCCTTTCAGGGAGTTGTAGAGAGCAATGAGGTCTCCCCTGAGCCTCCTCTTCTTCAGGCTGAACAGCCCCAGCTCTCTCAGTCTCTCTTCATAGGGCCTGTGCTCGAGTCCCTTCACCAGCCTGGTTGCCCTCCTTTGGACCTGTTCCAGGACCTAGACATCCTTCTTAAACTGAGGGGCCCAGAACTGGACACAGGACTCGAGGTGTGGCCTAACTAGTGCTGAGTACAGGGGCATGATCACCTCCCTGGACCTGCTGGCGACGCTGTTTCTGATACAGGCCAGGATGCCATTGGCCTTCTTGGCCGCCTGGGCACACTGCTGGCTCATGTTCAGCTTCTTGTCGATCCAGACTCCCAGGTCCCTCTCTGCCTGGCTGCTCTCAGCCACTCTGTGCCCAGCCTGGAGCTCCCCATGGGGTTGTTGTGGCCAAAGTGCAGGACCCGGCACTTGGCTGTGTTGAACCTCATCCCATTGGAATCCGCCCATCTCTCCAGCCTGTCCAGGTCCCTCTGCAGAGCCCTCCTGCCTTCCAGTTGGTCCACACTTCCTCCCAGCTTGGTGTCATCTGCGAATTTGCTGATGATGGACTCAATCCCTTCATCTAGGTCGTCGATATAGATATTGAACAGAACTGGGCCCAACACCGATCCCTGCGGGACACCACTAGTGACCGGCTGCCAACTATAGCCACTATAAGATCTCTCTGGAGCCTCCAATTTACCAGGCTGAACAAGCCCAAATCTCTCAGCCTGTCTTCATAGAAGAAGTGTTCCGTTCCACCTTTGTGGACTCACTCCAGCATCTTTATGCCCCTCTTATGCTGTGGACTCCAGAACTGTGCACATTGCTCCAGGTGGGACCTCACAAGAGCAGAGGGGGAAAATCACCTCCCCTGGCCTACTGGCCATGCTTTGGTGCAGCTCAGGATATGGCTGGCTTTCTGGGATGCAAACACACATTGTTGGCTCATGTTGAGCTTCATCACCCTCAAGTCCTTTTCCTCAGACCTGTTTCCAGTACAGTCTCCACCCAGCCTATATTTGTGTTAGGATTGCCCCACCCCACATGCAGAACGTTGCACTTGGCCTTGTTGAGCTTTATGAAGTTTTCATAAGCCTGCCTGTCAAAATGCATCTGGATGGCATCCCTTCTTTTTAGTGTGTCAACCTCACAGCACAGTTTGTTATCATCAGCAGACCTACTGAGGGTGCACTCAATTCCGCTATCCATCTCACTGATAAAGATGTTAAATAGTATTGATCTGAGTACCAGCTCCTGATGAACACCACTCAAAACCAGTGTTCATTTTGACATAGAGCTGTTGACCACAACTCTTTGAATATAACCATATTAAGCTTGTGCATTCATATTTAGTTTGTATTTTGTTAATTTTGTAAATTTGTGGTTTTTATAATATTCTTATTGACTATCCAAGATAACCAGTGTAGATACTTAGAATGCTTCCCTTCCAACACTGTTCTATTTTTTTTAGGAGTTTTTCGTTTAGGTGAAGTCAGTCTGTAATTCTGGTAAGCTGCATCAAAGACTCACTCAACCAGATCCCGTGTTTGTGACATTCTTGGAACTATTGCATTCCAGAAATACTGGTGAGGATTTAAAAACGCTATCCAAGAAGACACTGGAAGGTGTGGCTATCTGAAGAGACCGCTCTCTTCATTAATACAAAAAGTAATGGCATTTATTAAATTTCAGGAGAACTAGAAGCAGACTACTTTGTATTTAATATCAGTAATTATGTACATTTTTTTGGATAGAATAACTTTGACAAACTCTTCAGATGGTTTAAACAGAATTGTTACATGGATATCTGACTTGATATTGTTAAGAAGCTCTGTTGATTTGTTAGTGCAGTATTAGCTTACACTTGGTTTATTCTTGGGACATCTTTCTGGAGGATTCAGTTTCAGAGTCTCTCAGGCATCACATTTAGTTGACTAGCCATCACCTAAGTTTGGCCAAGACCAATCAAATGAGCTTTCCACCCAATCTCTGTAAGATATATCCATTCTCAATAACTGACAACACAATAATCCCCACCCAAAACTCCTCTTTGAGGCATGTTATATCCTCACTTGCCCTGAAATTTCATCACTTAGTTGGCTCTGCAAATCAGTAACCTGCCTTGTACATTATTTCAGCAAAACTTCCAATGCTATAGAAATGATGATGCGGTTGGAGAGAAAGTGGGGGCATCATGAACAATAGAAAAGACTATGTAAATAAAAAGCAATATGAAAAGATGCATCTTAGATAACACAGGCTAATAGCAGTTGCCCTGTTCTCCGCAAGGAAGTCAAGTCATTTGCATTTCAGCTGGTTGTATTTTCTGTGCAGTGTTTGTATCATCATAGAGCTTGCCTTTGGAAGATGGGATTAGATGAAACTGCAGAGATTCCATCATATTTTCTTCATGTAAGGAAAAGAAAAGGAAAGGGGTCAAAGGCTGTTGAAATAGCTGTTATTGCCAACTTACCTGTAAATCAAATTTCAGTAATTAAGAGTCCAATGGAGAAAGAAATCATGAACTCCTAGCAACAGAAAAGGCTGATAAAAAGATGGTAGGTTTGGCTTATACACTCAGCCTAAGAGAAGGTAACTTCATTTTAATATTGTATGAAATAATATTAATAATAATAGTGAAATTGAAGGAAAGAGTTTCGTCTTTCTTCCCATAAATTCAGATTAGTATGAGGGCTCTGAGGATTAGACAAGATAAAATTATTTTTATAACATAACTTCACCATTCTCCATTTTCTAACCATTTTATGTAAGTTTGGTTTTTATCTAAGGTGCTTGCACTGCCTCTTTCTGCCTTTCTTAATGGATTTCTCTGTGAGTATGTGATGGTGGAAAACCTGATGCAGTGCCTACATAAATTTGGAACTCTTTTCTTGAAATATATGGTACAACCCATGTAGTATTGTGTGTCCAAATGGATTTAGTGTATCATAATGCTCCTAGAAAAAAAAGAAAAAAAAAGGACAAAGAAGATGAGATTGCTAAGGGAGACATTAGATTTCATTTCGCACTGGTAATAGTTTAGAGACGTGCTGAGCAAAATGGGATTCAGTTCTGCAACACTCCTCTTTTTTATTGCTGCTAAGTGATTTCAATACCCAGTCTAAAGTGATATTGAGAGTGTTTGATAGAATGGGAATGAAATCAGGGAACACTGGAGGCTTACAGGAGGGCAGTTCTCAAGCTGACTCCACAAAGTGTTTCAGAGCCATCCCACCTGACCTTAACCCATCTTATTTAACCTGGAGGTTCTGGTAAGTAAATTGTGATGTAAGATATCATTTCATATTCAAGGGAACTGTGCATCTATATTGTATTTTGGACATCATTTGATGTTACCATAATTATGGTTTTAGCCATGAACTTGCAGCTTTGAAACATTCATGGCTAAAATTTTATTGCCCATCTGTTGTTGCCTGATAGACATACCATAACTGGGAAGTGGTTTAAACCCTGTAACCTTTCAATTTACCACTGTGGAAAATAGATGAAGTTTGCTATACAAACAAGAAGGCTTACCTGTGGTCCACAAGGTCACAATATTATACCTGGATACCAGCCTCAAAAAAAGCAGCTCATTTCTGCCATGATGTATATTCTGTTTCTGATAAATATGCAGCTAAAAAAGATGAGTGTTAGTGTTATTTGTTCTACATATTTAACAACATCAATTATCAAATTAATTTCTCATATTCTTGAATGTTAACTCAACTGTTAATAATTTGCATTTTTTTAATGGTGTAGAGTGTAGGATCCTAATTCAAATTGTAATATTAGGAGTGGACCAGTGGAACTATTGAGAATTTTTCCTTTGGCTTCCACAGGTTTTGTACAATAGCTGAGGAAGAGTGAAGTGAGGCAATGCAGAAAAATGCATCAAAGGAAGTTGCTGTGTAGGAACACATGTTAATGAGAGTTTCACGGTTCTGTTTTTGTCCTCATTGCAACAGTTACACAGAAAAATAGGGGGATTTTGTCTGCAAGAAAGGCTCAGAAGCTACACTGTGCCATCCTTCCTATGCCTTCAAAATCATTTAGATTTGTTGGCATTACCTCATTGTCTCTTACAAGATAACAAGTTGTTGATAAAGCACCAAAAAATTTAAAAACAAGCAAACAAACAAACAAAAAAGCAAAAAAGCAAACCGAGCAAACAAAAAAACAAAACAAAAAACCAAACAAAAAACAAAAAGCAAACCAAAACCAACAAATGTTTGCAAGAATTTAAAATTCATATCTCAGTTAAACAACCTGGGCTTTTTTTTCCTGAAACCAGAAAGCTATTTATATGTTAGCATAAAATATTTCTGTTTCTATGGCATTCTCTGAGAGCAAAATTCTGCTTTTGTTTTTTTCCTGTATCTAGCTGCATAATTTTTTAGCTAAAAACTGTTTAGAGTAAATAATAAACAAAGCCACCTGTCGTTTGTTAAAGCTTTAATATGGCTTTATTTAATACACATTCTGTATTTCCATTTGAATGTGTAAATTGTGTTGTCACTTGACTCAATATGCAAGGGCGGATAAAAAAGAAAAGTGAGCTCTCAGCACTTCCTCTGCTAAAATATACCTTCAGCAGCACAGTGTAATTTTGGCTAACAGCCATTTAGCTTGCATTTGCCTGTCAACAGGTTTGCTTT
Organism: Phaethornis superciliosus; assembly: GCA_023637945.1. Taxonomy (NCBI): domain Eukaryota; kingdom Metazoa; phylum Chordata; class Aves; order Apodiformes; family Trochilidae; genus Phaethornis; species Phaethornis superciliosus. The sequence continues at coordinate 11,099,934 of JAJQWJ010000011.1, forward strand.
TAAAATCCTTGACAGGAGAGGCAGTCATGCACTCGTGTCTGTTTATGGTACTCGTGGAAAGATGGGTCACAGGCTGGCAGGGGAGCAGAGTGGAGTGCCTGGCATTCTTGCTTCTCTTGCCTTCCCAACCAAATGGAGGTCCAGGGGACCAAGGAGCTTCAGCCATTAATACTGGTCCCACACTGGGCACTTACATAAACTGACAGCTCTGGCAGCAGGTATGACTTCTGCATAGTCATCAATGATTTCTTCTAAAACTTTGTTAAAGTGGAGAATACACTGACAGTGGTGTACTTGGATTTAAAGTGTCATGGTTTCATTTTTTTAACAAGAGAAGATAATCTACTTTGTGCTGAGATACTTTGCATAAAGCCTGTGCAATAATTTATTGCCTTCTATAGCATTCAGGGACCTTACTGTTTTTAAGAAACAGAATGCATTTGTAAAATATGTGCTGCTAGTATTAGTATTTATAATTTGCTCTTGGCAACTGAATTTTCTTCTCTGCTGCAGAGAAACAGGATTGATTTGCTGTATTCTAGTTTACAACACCAATTTTTGTATGTTTCACTTTTACATCAAGATTTTGAATATTTACTATAACTGGATTAGATTCTAGTTATGTGCAGAACTGACCGGAAAATAAACCTGATTTGCATTCATCCTGCATCAGTGGTTCCCCTGTCAAATTTGTTCAGCGAGGAAGATATGGCCAAGAGCTCAGTTTGTGCATTACCTGTTACTGCAAGAAAAAGCCTGATGTGTTGGCCCAAATCCCTGACATATATAAGGAATGACATATTGCTCTACAGAGAAGAGTAATATTGGAATTAAAATACACTTAGTGCTCAATTAGAAAGAGGGTTGAGAGGGGAGAGGGTTTGTACCCAGATGGCTAGGAGCTCTCATTTGCAGAGTGTGAAAATAGTTGCTGAATGGAAAGTGACCTCAGTGTGTGATTTCCAGGTACTGTCCCTAGACTATTCCTGTACTCCATGGCTGAGGTGTTGGGTTTGGGGGAGGTGAACTGCTTGTGCTTTGTGGCTGCACTGTCACTTGATCAGGCAACAAAACCATTCTGCTATTTTTTGTGTGCAGGTATGCTCAAATCTTTCCTTCCAATTGAAGGTGTGATTTGGAGTTGGGAGGGGGGGATAATTTATCTTTCTTTATACTTTTTCTTTTTCATGACTTTTATTTATAGGCGTAGCTAACTATGAGCAACAGTACCCAGTAAAATTCAAGAACAAATGATAATATCTTCTTGTAAAACATGCGTTATGACTCCATGTTCTATGCTATGTTCTTTACTTATTTTCCATCCTTGTTTTCACAGTTTCATGTAAAAACTCTTTTCTCTGTTGTAATGCCAGACTAGTACGATATGACTACCATTTTATTATTTGTTGGCTCAGATATACCTGACACTTAAGCAGACCCCAGACCAGTTCACTATGGCATATGAGTTCACCTCAGGTACTGCAGAATATTCTGTTCTTAGAACATCTGTTCAGGAGTTGAATATTTTTTTTCATCAGTCCTTTTTCCCTGGGGCATCAGGTAAAATTTTAGTAGAGAAATTTAAATAACACTTTACTTCATTGTTCACTGTTGCCATCCCTGAGCTGTCAAGTAGAGACCACATGTCTGAAAATCACAGAATTGTCACAGTTGGAAAAGACCTCTAAGCTCACTGAGTCCAACCATCAAGACCAAAAAACCCAGTATGTCCACTAAAGAATGTCCTGAAGTGCTATATCTACACAGTTTTTTAATATCTCCAAGTATGGGTACTCCACCCACTCCACCACCACTCCACCTAGTCTATAGCTCCCCTGGTGCAACTTCAAGACATTCACTCTAGTCCTATCATTGTTCACTTGAGGGAAGAAGCCAACATCCACCTCCCTACAACTTCCTTTCAGGTCGTTGTAGAGAGCAAAAAGGTCTTTCCTAAGCCTCCTCTTCTCCAAACTAGACATTCCCAATTTTCTCAGCCACTCCTCATAGGGCTTTGTCTCCAGACCCTTCACCAGCTTGGTTGCCCTTCTCTGGCCATGCTTCAGAAACTCCATGTCCTTCTTGCAGTGAGAGGCCAAGAACTGAACATAGTCCCCAAGGTGCAGTCTCACCAGTGCTGAGCACTTCCTTTCTTCTGTTGGTCACACTATTCCTGATATAGGTCAGGATGCTGTTGGCCTTCTTGGCCATCTGACTCATATTCAGCTGTGTGTCAACCAGCACCCCCAGATCCTTTTCTTCCAGGCAGCTTTCCAGCCGCTCTTCCCCAGGCCTGTAGTGTTTCCTGGGGTTGTTGTGAGGAAAATGCAGGACCTGGCACTTGGCCTCATTAAACCTTATACAGTTGGGCTTCGCCCATTGATTCAGCTTGTCCAGACCCCTCTGGAGATCCTTCCTTTACTTCTGCATTGGCCAACATTATAATCTCAACAAAAGATCTGTGGTGTAGTTATGCTATTGCAGGTTTATACTTGTAATTTGTAATTCTTCCTTACTCCACCTAACAGAGAGAGGAAGGCGCTCAGAGATTGATTTCATACAAACTTTTCATCTTGAGCTAGAGAAATTTGTTTAAAAGGAGAACTAACAAAATTGGCAATAAAGCTGTGCTAACATTAAGTTTTTGAGACCTTTAGTGGAGCAGTTACTGCACTTTGCGTCATTGTGCTTCTTGGATGCACATTAACACTTAAAGCTTGGCCTCTAGACTGAGACAGAGAAATTTGAGAAGGCTGTCACTGACATATTCTGGTGACCCAAATACTGATTATCTCCTGGTGCTGCCAACTTGCTGGTAATGAGTTACTCTGAAATCCTGTGTTTATAAGCCTTCTCAATACAATCCATGACTTGTCAAGCAATGAAAAATGGATTGTGTCCTCCTCTGCAGGGAAGAAGAGCCCTGAGTTTTATCTGTTCACCTGCACGTGTATTTCAACAATAAGCAGACACATGTAACTGTCCTTGTTCTCCAGCTTTCCTTTCTAAAAATGTGAAAATAAGGAAAATATGAGTGACCTTAATTTCCACTAAGCTGAAGTAGCAGATCTGGGAGGTTTTGCTTGCACACAGATTTATGCAAAAGTAACTCAGCCCTCATAGCACTATCAGCAGAGAAGAGAGCTAGACAGGATTTGAGTGTCCCTGGTGGCTTCACTTCTGCTTAAAGATATAAATAAACTTGCCAGCTGAATCCCTACTCCAGATGCTTGCTGTAGAGGCTGCAATAGGCACCTGTGCTGGCACATGGTTGCTCTGCATTACCGCATCTGCTGGCTCAAGAGACAGTGGGGCTGCTGTGTCCTTCTGTCCCTGTGTATGCCAAAAAGTGTTTCTCACAGGCTTTGTAATGCATTTTGGATGCATGGAGCTGATGCAAATTTATAAATGTCTGGAAGATAATGGTGTAACTGGTGTTGTGAAGTGTGCACAGCTCTGTGCTTTCATTCCCAGGGAAGTCTTCAGCTGACTTATTAAAAATTATCTTACTTTTGCATTATTCTCTTGTTGCTATCACTTTTTTACAGAGGTCAAGAAAAAAAAAATAAAAAGAGAAGTTCACAGTATTTACATCACAAAGTTTTTGATGGACGTGAATTACAGTATTGAGCTGATTCTTTAAGAAAAAGGTGCAAGCAGAAAAGTTCAGAAATAGTGGCACGTTAGTAAACAAGAAAGCAAATGCTTTTAGGAAAGAAGACAGAGGTGAAAAGAGGTTGTTCAGAACACTACTCTGTGAAGTAACAGTCAAATCTTTCTGTCTACCTCCTACTGAGAGTCCAACAGTCTTACACCTTTTCACCAGTGAAATGTTTTCAAGGCTTCACTCTAGGGTAATAGCTTTGTCCTGGGTCTGTATGTCCTATTGTGGCCAGGCTTGCTTGTATCAGTAGATTGGTTTGTAGTGTTGTCACTTTCCTCAAGGAAATGTATAGTTTCGGTATACCAAATTACAGAACCTCTCCCAGAAGGGAGAGACGTGGTATAGGTATGAACCCTACACCTGCCCTTTAGAAAGGCAGATGCTTGGCTGTTACTCTTGCAATGTCCATTTCTGGATTCAGGATGAAAGGGAACAGAGATAGGGGAGAAAGTGAGGACAGGCAGATAAAAGCATGTAACCATAGAGGAGGTGACTTACAGGATGGAAGAGCCATATGAAGAAGAGGAAGAGTTGCAGAAAGAAATTATTCTATGGACATAGGGGACGCAAAACCAAACAAACCAAAAAGAAAAAAGAAGAAAAAAGAATCAAGGTGCACTCTCCATGTAACCTACTTGTATTTTAATATGGACTTTGGATTCCTCCACCACATTCAGCTCCTGTGAAACCCTCCTGCTTAAGAAGCCACATTTTTCTTTACGTTTACCTCCTTTTGTTCCCACATGAAAATTGGCCAAGAAATCTCAGCAGAGGTGAGTGCTACAATGACTTGCTGAGAGCTCTTCTTTTTTCCAAGGTGGTTTTTTTTTGGTTGATTGGATTTATTTTTTTTTCCTAATGACCTGTTCCAAAAGAATCCAATGATGGTTACTACTCACTGAGTAAATGGATCAAAATATGTAGTCTCTTTTCAGAACAGTCCTCTAATGTGTTTGGGCAATCCTACTAGAGAACAATTTTGTTTATTAAAAGTAAAATAAAGGGGTTTTATAAAGGGGGAGTGATTTCTTGATAAGGAAATTGCTGTTTTAGAAGGCGACTGTAATCATAGGATCTTTATAGTGGCAACTTTCCATGCTGTTAGCAGAGAATAACAACAGCAGCACTGGTGGATTGAAGAGGGAAACCTTCATTGAGCCCTATTCCTGCATTATTTTAAGTATACAATATCCTTTAAAAGGACAAACCAGCAGTGGGACACAGAGCTGATTCCAAATAATAATTGATCTCCATCCTTAGCAGAGTTTTCAGAGGCATTACAGACAGAGATACACTAATTAAACTTTAGGCGGTGCCCAGGTTTTCTGCTGTTTAGGTACATCTACATTGTGCTCAATAGAATGTGCTGAAAAAAACTGTTAATTTGTCATTCTGAAAGAACCTTTCATCAAGAGTCAGAATAGATCTGAACTTTATTTTAGAAGTCAGCTTTTTGTGTTTCAGTTCCTCAGAAGCCACAAATGAACAGTGGTATGAATCCAGCCTGTGAGTTGTTGCACATTTTTAAACATGTTTAAGAATAATTTGCATAGGAGTTCTTAAACATCTCCATGCAGATAACAAAACCAGTGTTTGAATATTTTCTTAGAGTTAATTGTGTAGGGTGTAGACAGTCCGTGTATGATATCGTTAGCAATATAATAAACATGTTATATTTGTAATAACATAGAGGACTCAGGAGCTGAAAACATTTGAAAAAGCTAAAAAAACCCCAAAACATAAATATTATGGTAATGATGTGTCCTGGTTTAGGCCAGGATAGAGGTGATTTTCTGGTTTGTACTTTCGCTTTTAGCTAACTCTCTTGTAAGTAGCTGCACTTGCTGAAATTAACAGCAAGTTTCTCAGACACTGTCTGCTTCTGGGACTGATAACACTCCATGTTTATAGTTACAGACAGAGACTGGTGTGCAGAACCAAGGACACTGCTCAGATCTCAGGAACATTTTGCCTTCCAGAAAGAGTAACGAGGTCCCACCTGAAACCCTCCTCTGGGGAGGACCAGACAAGATAGATGCCAGAATTGACCAGAGTATTCCATCCCATACACATCATACTCGGTATAAATTCGAGGGATCACAAGGGTCAAACACCTCTACTCCTTCCTGCCCTCCCTGCTTCCTTCTGTATCCTGAGAGGATTCCATCCATCCCTGTGCCTGTGGTCCTGATCCGTGCCAGCCTGAATCTGTGTGTTCCTGCCTCCAGCTCCTGACTGCTGCTGACTCCAGGAGTCCAGCCTGGACTTTCCCAGGGCTGCCCTGCAGCCTCGGTGGTGACGTGAGAGTTATTGGGGAAAGGGGGGAGGAACGTGGGATCACTTTTCCTGTATATTTGTATATATTTAGTAATTTTTCCTATTTATCATTACTGTTTCATTAAAGTTCTGTAGCTTAGTTTCCAACCCATAAGTCTCTCTCCCTTATTCTCTCTCTCTCTTTCCTTTATCAGAGGAGAGGGAGATTAATATATAAATCTGTTACTCGGTTTAAATCTGTTGTTTTGCCGGGTTTTGCAGGGTTAAACCGTGACATGATGTTTTGATATTATCCAATGGCAAAGTCACTACTTTAAAAGAATCTGAAGATCTGAGTTCCTAAATGACAATGACAGAGTGGTGCTAATAAGATAATCATGATACCAAGAGAAAATGAATTAATTGAATGAAAATGAATGAAAATTAATTGATGGGAACACACAAAATCTGTGACACACAAAAGGATGCCAGGAAAGGCTACTTACGTAGTAGGATGCTCCAGTGCTTTGCAAAAACTCCTCTTGTTCTCATTTCTGCTTCTTGCATTTCAGTTTTGCTGGGTTTTTTGTTTTGGTTTGGTTTGGTTTGGTTTGGTTGTTTGTTTGTTTTAATCTTTTATCCTTTCTGTGTTGTATTTAATCTCTTAGTATCAGTGTTCCAGATGGTTTAAACAGAGAACATTCCTGCAACCTGTCTCAGAAAATGCTATACATTTTCTAAGCCTTTCATTTTATAAAATTAACCATTAAGTATCTAACATATGCAGATAACCTGTACAGAGATTAGTCTGGTATCAAAGCTTTTGTTGCTACTGCTTTTAATGCAATAAGCTGTGCATAAGCAAAATTTTATTTGGTCATGCTTATCCTCTTAATGTTCCCAGTATAGCAGAATATTGCAAAGAAACCCTAAAAATGGTTAATTTCACTAGAATGTCCCTTTACTTCAGGAAAAGTACCAGAATATAACCTTTCTGAGTCTGTGGAATTTGCCAAGAGGTAACCAGTGTACAAATGTACCAGATAAATCTGTGGTGTTCAAATGGTCTAGAATCATAGAATGGTTTAGGTTGGATGGGACCTTAAAGGTCAACTAGTTCCACTCCCCCTGCATGAGCAGGGACACCTCCCAATAGACCAGGTTGCTCCAAATCCCATCCAAACTGACCTTCCAGGGATGGAGCATCTACAGCTTCTCTGGACTACCTGGGCCAGTGTCTCACCACTATGACAGTAAAGAATTTCTTGTTGAAGAATTTTCACCTAATGTCCTACCCAAATCTCCCATCTTCCAGTTTAAAGCCACAAGTCTGGTAAAAATTTCTGTAGATGCAAAGTAGTTGTGTATTGTTTTAATTATGTTTCTGTTACATGTATAAAATTGATGCTTCAAACTCGAAATGGTTGCTGAGTTTGATTGGTTATGTAGTGGCACGTTTTAATTCTCCAAGAAGGTTAATAACTTCAAGCGTTCATTGTTTCAGTAATTGCTTAATTCTGAATGCTTACATGAGCAAATTTGCTGACTTATATTTTCTTTTATTGAAATATATTACAGCAAATACCTTAGAGCCTGATTCGTTAAGTTTCTTTGTAAAAAGCTCTGTGCCTCAGAAAGACTCTGTAATACTTATTTTTAACAGGAGACCTCAATTCTTTACTTGAAAAACTGCAGTCAGGATGTCTCAACTTCATTAAAAACACCAATATGTGCTGCTGGTGCTGCTGAAGTCTGTGAAAAAAGGTTTCTCTTCCGAGGACCAGGACTAAAATAAAGTTAATTACGGAAATGTTGATTCATCCATATTTACACCTCAAGATAGTGTATAAAGTCGAATGTTTGCTGTGAAATTATATACACAAGAATGTTTTCAAATCAGTCTCCTTTGGATCTACAGCTGTGAGAACCTGCAGCAGCTCCCAGTGGTTACTTAGCTTAGAGGACGTTTTTAGGATAATCCAGTACCTGCAATACCACTTGTAGCCTAGGTAAATCTTCTGAATTTCTGAGAATTATTTATTTTATTTTATTTTATTTTATTTTATTTTAGTATACAAAGATGGAGCTGCATTAAAATAGAGATGAGATTCAAATTGGAATCCATGGAGTTGCACAGTTTTGATATGTCCTATGGTTTCATAATGAATAAAACTGTTTTCAGTGTTGGTGGTTAGGTTTGATTCTTTTACTGTAGCTGGCTGTTACGATCTGAGTTATTATTTTATATTTTGATTGTGAGGAAAAATCAGACACTACTCATAGACATCGCACAAATTTACAAAATAACAGGCTTTATGATTTAAGCAAATTACAAAGATTTATTTCAGGGAAAGGAGACAATAACGCCACCTTTAAAAGAAAAAGCAAGTTTACAAGAGGAGATAATTTACATAAATTAGCCACTTTGGGGAGAGAGTTGTTAAGAAAAGGAAAGAAAAACAAGAGAGCAATGAAGTTTTATCACTGTGCACCGGCCCTGGCCTGGAGCCGGGGTTGGCTTGGGGCCGTTCCTGCTTGGCTGCTGTTCTCCACTTTTCCTTTCCTCTGCTGTTGCTGTCCCGTAGCTGAAGCTGAAGTGGCGAGAGAAAAGGGAGGCACGGGAAGAGAGACCGAGTCTTCTCCTTTTCTCTTCAAGTTTTTATACAGAAAAAAGGGATTCTGTCTTTTCATAAATCACTGGCACACCGAGTTGACAAAGATGACACACAGATTTTGCCATCCGAAGAACTTCTTTTTTAATTATTGTAATCTTTCAGTTCTTGTTACCTTGCTAAATTTATTGTCTTTGTCTTGACCGTGTACCAGGAGGCGACCTGATGAGTGGTCTTATCCTTAGGTGCCTGTCAGGCATGATACAAAACAGAAGCTAGCTAAGTTTGGGGTAAAAATTTGTTAATTGAGAATATGTTTGGTATATTTTTAAAAGAGCAGAAAAAATACTGATTCGAGAGACATATTTCATATTTTCAAAGTGTTTGCATCACTGGCTCAGTAACATTCTTTCACTGACCATGCTGGGTGATCTACCTCAGTGAAAATTTATTGATATTCTGAACAGTTCATTTTAGGAAATGTTTTTACAATGTGTTTTTCCACGAGTTTTCTTGTAATTTCATTGCTATGCCTACAAGCTACCCCTCATCATGCTGACACAACTTAAAAAGCCATATAAAGCTGACAAAAGGTTCAAAAGAAATCTTTCAGAGAACCATGGAAGAAAATTGAAGTAGAGAAGGAATTAAACGTTTTTGAAAGCTGAATTCTTTAGGGTTGATGGTGTCAGTATGTTGTCTCCACACCACTGACGCTTCATCTGAACTGTCTGCTGACTTCTTGTTTGAGGGCTTATGCCATTAAATTACTGAGCTCAATAGGCCAAATGGTGCATATTCAGGAGATTTAAAGACATTTTCTCATCTAAAAAACCCCCACTAATAACAAGAACAAAAGCAACAAAAATAAAAACACAAAAAACCCAACACAAATCATTAACAACAACAAAAAAAAGCAAATACAAACAGACAAAAACACCCACAAAACAAACCAACCAACCAAACAGAAAACAGAAACCAAGAAAGAACAGCTTAACATCTGTTTTAAAACTGCTAAATCTTAGAGATTCCTAAGGGAGAAAATAAAATAAAAATGGCTGCTTGCTCTGCAAATAAGAGAATTTTTTGTGATAGGTATAAAATTACCTTTTACAAGGGCTCCTCCCAAAACATTGACATTCATAAAAGCCAAAGAGCCATAGAGCAAATTCTGCTTACTCAGGAGTTGATGTGCTCCTCAAGAAGGTCTTGCTGTCCTGAAGACTAACAATGGGATCTCTAAAATGCAGGTTTTCTTTCAAAGGCTTTTGTTCTCTAAAGCGGAAAGGAAGGCAGACAGTGTTTTGAGAGCTTTCTTCTGCACTTCTGTGATGTTTTCAGTGCAAATTGATTGGAAAAGCAGACTTTCCTGCCCACAGATGAGCTCGGGTGACAGTGGTCAGAAACTGTTAGAAATGTTATAGGGTTTCTGTCAAAAAAAGTTGCATGACCCACCTACACTTTTATTCCTTATCAAGGCTGAAACATTGTCTTTTTTGTTGGTCTGTTACAGCAAGGCAGAAAACTCTCTTTTAACAGAGAATAGAGGTATAAGCAGAAGTGACTGGTGTCCTGAAAGAAGAAAACGTGGGGGAGACGTCTAAAGCAACAGCAGGAAGAGAAGGGTGCATTGTCTTAGCCCAGAAGCATCAACATAGATAATTAAGGGAATTTCAGCCTCCTTTTGCTGCTAGATCCAGATTTATGGTGCTCCTGAAGGCACTTGGCTCCAGATAGAAAGTCCAAAAACTAACAAGCATCCTGCTGGCTTTCGTGGAGGGAGAAAAATTAGATTAAATTAGAATTAAAGTAGATTTTTGATTGCTGTTTCATTGACCAAGAGAATATTGAAAGGGACAAATGTAATGTTTTGAGGAACAGGAATCATAAAAGGAATTTCTATTGTCTCATTTCTCTGCTTTCTGAAAATTTCAGTATGGATTGAGAAAGTATTCAGAGACAAAACTTGCCAGATTTAGAGAGAGAGCTTTAGATAGACAGACATCTCACATAAACTGAATTCTGGCAAGACAGCTTTATTAGAAGAAAACAAAGATTCAGCAATGTAGTTACACATGCGAGGAAGAAAAGTGTAAGGAAAGCACTGGCAAAGATTAGTTAATTAAAAAGGTTATTATAAGAAGTATTTGGTTCAACTATGTTGACACTTCTGTTTTTTTATTATCAAATTTAAAGAATAGAGACTTGAGTGTACACTGATATTTATGGTGAGTTCTTATGTGTCTTATCATGTCTGATAAGAGAGGGACATCCTTCACAACACATCATCTCAGAAAGGAAAGAAAAAATCAGTTTATATTCAATTTCAGGCATTGGTATAACTCCTTGAGTTTCTATAGGATTCACTGCCTGTATATATTAAAGTTCATCGGTTACTTTTCTCTCTGTTATCTGTATTGTATAATTCAGTGTAGCACTGCTCCTCTCTGGAGATCAGGAGAAAGCTCTGGAAACAAGAGAAATAACAGAAGGGTGTCAGAATAAGCACTTTATCAGTCATATGTTGTTAGTCTAGATTATTTTGTGACCAGTTCTGAATAAACTACGTCAGTATGTTATCAATTATATGTGAACAGAAAAAATACACTATTCTCAACAAAGAGATTTTTTAAGTACTCTAATAAGCTTCTACTTCTGGATGGTTGTTTTCTTATTAATTCTTACACTTTAAGGACACAAGAATCATTGCTGGTTTAAGTAATGGTTAATTATATTAATTAAAGCTCTCTGTTAAACATCAGAATAACAGTTCTGTGGCTCATTGCTTTCTATTTATTAATAAAATGCATTCCAACTATTTGAAGTTCAACACAGCAGCATGTTACCTTAAAGTACCACATCTGAGAAATAATGTACATGTACAGAACCAAGGTGCCGTTTGAACAGCACATCAGGAAGAAATTTTACAATAGACAAAGGAAATGTTTAGCAATGCAGCATTTTCAGGTAAGAAGCAGTTTCTGGATGGTGGTATGAAGGTTCTTGTGTGTTTTTCTCCTGACAAAATCCAGCACAGAAGAAACTGGGGCACCCACTGTGGAGCTACCCTGCATGAGAGGGTTTTTGCCAAAGCCTTTTCAAAATACAGTGGTTTGTCCTTCTAGCCCTATCTTGGGTCTTCTGTGCTTCTGGTACATCACTAGTACTTATAGGCTGTTCTCATTAGCTGTGTTCTGCCCATTACCAGTTTGTAGTGGTGTAAAGACAAGAAGCTGCTTATGAATGCTGGAAGGTACTTAGTTCAGGAACTATATTTATGTCAGAAACCACACATAAATAGCTTCACTTCCTGAAAATATTTACCTGCAGAGTTTTTAAGAAATTTAGGTTTTATTATTTTGCTCTTAAGATATAAAAATTAGAGTTCCTCTTTCAAAAAAGGAAAAAGAAAATTTTAAGCATGTCTTTCTGAACGGCGTGCAAGGGATTTCCATTTTAGCACCTGTAGATGTAGTTATTTGAGCTCTGTGCTCTTCAAAAAAGTGAGCAGACAAGTAAATTTTAATCACTAAAAAGGCTACAGAGAAATGTCTGTAATACAATATATGTGACTGTAAAATTATTATTATTGTTCTTCGGAGGCGATGGTAGTAGGGAGCTAGACTGATATTTGCTGATGGTATTACCATAAGCAAACGTACTTTTAGCTGACAAACATTACTATTCTGGAAGTGACTGCAATTATTTTGTTTACTTAGAAAGTGGTTTGTGATGTGAGGGTGTTGTCTTGGACTTGGAAGAAGCCCCACTGCTATTGCTTTGTATTTTCACTTGGACCAAGAAAAAAAGTCCGATACACTGTCTTTTCCAATTGTAAGCTCCTAAATCAGATAAGTCCAGATTCATGATGACAAAAGGGTAAGACCTGGATTCTCTCTCTGCTCTTGATAGCATTGCAAGATTAGTGCAAGAGGGGACCCAGGCACCAGATGTCATCAACCTGTCAGAGAACAGGACAGCTCAGAGTACAAGGAACAGCCATCACAAAACTTCCTTGAAAACCCACTTGAAGCAAAAATAAACAAACCCCATCTGCTGGGCCACTTGCTTCTGAAGTTCAGTTTTGCTTTAGCTCAAATGGATACTGTTCACTATAAACAGATTATAGGATGTCCCTGAAACAGTCTGAGCAGAGGAAAACACAAAGAACTGCAATGGTGACTACTGGATGAAAGGTGATTGGAGCAATTACAAATGCACTCTGTGCTTAATTAATATTTTGATGTAAATATATGCCACTGATTCTCCCAGACAGCAGCAATCAGCAGCACCTCAAGACTATATGATTTGCACTGCTGAGTATCTGTCACAGCTTAAAACAATTGAATGACAGATGCTATCTATTAATCTCTCTCCCTGATAAACGAGAGAGGGTAAAGGAGAAAGACTTACAGGTTGGAAACTAAACTACACAGATTTAATGAAACAGTAATAATGAAAAAAAAAATTATTAAATCTACATAAATATACACCAAAAATATATGTTCCTGCCCTCTTTCCCCCAGTAACACTCTCATCACCACTTAGGCTGCAGGACGGCCCTGGAAAAGTCCCAAGCTGGGCTTCTGAAGTCAGCAGCAGGTGAGAGCTGGATGCAGGAACAAAAGGATTTGGGATGGCATGGATCAGGATCAAAGGTAAACAAATGAACAGAATCCTCCCAGAATGCCAGCCATGGACAAAGAAGTAGCTTGACCCTCGTGATCTCTGAAATTTATACAGAGTATGTGTATGGGATGGAATACTCCATTTGCTCAGTTTTAGTCACCTGTGTGCTTTGCTGCTCCCTAAAGGAGGGTTGCAATTGTGACCCCTTTACTCCCTTTCTCTTTCCAGAGCATAAGATGTTTCTCAGAACTGAGCAGTGACCTTTGTTCTCCATACTATTCTCTAGCTGTAACTTTAAACACTGTTACCTAGAAGGAGACATTTGACATGACATTAATTTCAGCAACTGCAGCTACTTAGAAGAGACTTAGTTGAAAGTAAAATTACAGTAAAGAAGATTAGTTCTATCTTGGTCCAAACCAGGAGAGTACCTCTTTTTTGTGAAATTTTATTTGATCTTGTTATTGATTTCTCTTTTGAAAGTAAGTATTAGGCTAGCCCTCTTAGTGATAAGGGCAGGTAAATCAATTTTTTAAAGGCTGGTGATGAAGATGCCATCTCTTTAAACCTTGAAAGCTTGGTCTGCATACCTTACCTGGATAGATATTCTACTTTAGCCTCAAACTTTTAAGATTTGATGTAAGAATTACTGCATGACATTTTCTGGCCTCTGTTATACAGAAGGTCAAATTTGTCAATCATGATTATCCCTTGGGTCTTTAAATATATTGCAAAAAATCTAGATGCTAATTAGCTTTTATGCTTAGAGTACAGATACTCACTTGAGAATCTAACATCCCTGTGCTGATTTACTTTCATTTCCTGGAATAAGTTAAGATGTTGAGCTGTTTCCTAACCACCTGGGACTGTTTTCCATTTAATATGCGTTTTCCTCATTACAGCTTCTGGGTCTCTAGTTTTTGTCTTATTTGTTTGCTATAAGACTTGAAGACAGTAAGACAGTTCTGTATCCTTTCAGCTTACAGGATAGTGAAGAAGGTACATGGATATTCATGCTCTATTCATCCCCAAGTATTAGGATTAAAAACACATGACGTTCTGTTGTTTGCATGGGGTACTACTATTGATTGTTTCTTTGTGATTTTGTTTTGGTTTTTGTTGGTTTTTTTTGTTTAGTTGTTTTTTTGTTTTTATTTTGGTTGGTTTGGTTTTGTTTTTTAGTGCCTTTAACATATCATATTTCATATACTGCAAAACCCCAACTTCCTCCGTTATCAGTAGCCCAGCTCCCTGAAGAACTGGGATGAGCTTGCTCTGATTCAGCTGGCAGGAGGCAGAGAAGATTCCAGTTTTGTGGCATCAAGGAGATATGCTGAACTGAGATGAGAATGACCTAATATTTGTCATTTGTTTATTCTCTTGTCCGCTGCTGAAAGAGGAGATCTTGCTGTGGATGGCTGGGTTGGAGTTTTTAATGCTTGTATCACTGCATTTATGGAGTTGTCTGGCATGTCTTAAGGAAAGTAGTGACGTTTTATGCAATGATCCTTGGAGGTGTTGCATCTTCAGTGAAAAAAATGGTTTTCATCAGAGAGGACATGGTCCAAGCCAGACTTTGGAACAAGTGCCTTAAAAGAATCAGGAGCACCAACATCTGCATCAAAAATTGCTTGACAGAATAGGAAAAAGCATAACTTTTATAGTAGTTGAAAATACCTGGGTAATGTTCACTCCCTGGAGCAACAGTGACTGTATTTGTGGTCCTGAGACCACATTCAGTTCTCATGAAAAATGTTGCTCAGCAGTTTTATTGGTCATGTGTGGTAATATATGCCAAGTCATTAAATTCATTGTTTTTGGTTTTGTGTTTTTGTGGTTTTTTTGTGTTGGGTTTTGCGTTTTTTTGGTTTTTTGTTGTTTGTTTGTTTGTTTGTTTTTTTCAGAACCAGGTCAATCTGCAGCAAAAATTGCAAAGGATTACTTCAGTGCATAAGGTAAGAATGAAACTTCTGAAGAAGCATCAGGAATCTTTTTGTTTGAAAGTCCAAAACAAGATAAATACCATGCCACCTTTTGGGCCAAACACCTGTGTAGGCTTCTGTCAGGACTGTTTCTAATGTTTATACTGCACAATTTATAATAACAGAGCCTTTTTTTTTTTCCACCTTGCTACTCAAGATAAACTGCAGTGAACTGGGGTAGCATTTTGAATACTGTAATCATACCTAACACACTTAAACATCCTGAAGTGTTCTCAATCTCCTAATTTTTGGCTATCAGTAGCATTTATGACCCACTTTGCTCACTCTTCAAATCAGAGTTTCTGAGACAGAGTGCCACAAGAGGTTGTCAACAGCTATTCAAACTCTGAACTCCAGTTTTTCAGCATCTCAATAATTTTTTATTAGCCTCTTTCTTTAATGAAGAGGAGAGAATGTGACTGCTTCTTGTTTTTCCCAGGCTATTCTTATTAAAAATGTGCTAAAATTTTAAGTATAACATTAAAAGAAACCTAGAAAATTACTTGGGTGATCTTTCTTCAGATTAATGGACACTATTAATTGCCTTTGAAAATCTTAACCTAAACAACAGATTTTTTTCTCTCTCCTCCTCTGTTAAGTATTTTATCCACAAATTTAATTAAACTCACACAAGAAACTCCTAGAAATAGGAATACAAAAGACACTGGATTTTTTATAGATATGAACATCCTAATTAGCCTTCAAATCAGCCATATTAAAAAATGAAGTCTTTAGTACACATCTCTATTACTTTTTGTCAAAACTAGAGAATTAGAAAAATACCAAATGGCAAAGAATAGATAATAAAGCTTTAGCATATTTAAAAAATAGTGGCAAATCTTACTGATGTGCTCTTTATGAAAAAAAAATTAAAAATACAGTGCTGAAATTATAAGAAGCAGTATTGTTGAGTCTGCCTCTAGTTATGAGAACAAAAGGCAGTTTATACTATTTTTTAGAGCTATTTAAATTGTTCTTTTTGTGCTATATGCCTTTTTTTCTGCATTTTTTCCCCAGTTCTGTTTTTATGGTTCTGCTCTCTCCTTGTTTCTCATTTGAGTGCTGAGAATCATCTGAGACAGAACCATCAACTTTTACGTGATTTTCAATCAAGACCTTTGGAAAATGGCCAGTTTCACATTGGCTTTAATGGAAAATATAGATTGCTTCATATTTGATTTAGAATACTCCCCTACGCTTGTTTTCTTTTTCTCCTCTCAGATTCTAAAGCTTTGCATGATTTTTCTCAGTATTTTCTTAGTATGAGTGTGTAACTCAGACAATTGGTTGGCCTCTTTTTAAACTGCACTAAAAATCATTGATGTTAGTTCTAGTGATGTACTTGCAGTTGATAACCTGAAAATTAAAACATTCATTGGAAAATCCTCATTCCACTGTAGTTAAGGGAAAATTACCACTAAGTATTTTTTCCAATATATCTAGGCATGCAGGTGTAAAGAGAATTAAATATTAGATTTTTCTCTAGCTCAGTTTTAATAGAAATATTGATAACCTTTAACAGAAATAATAACTGTAACTGTCTTACACACTGTTAGTTTTGTTAATTTTTCTGAGCAGATTATCCTATATGGGATTTCATGTTAAATGAAGATGACAGTCCCTTTTAGTATCTTATTCAAAGAAATGGGATGTCAAGTCCTTTTCACTGGTGTCAGAGCCAACTTCTGCTGAGGCAGCAGGGGGACCTGAAAACAGGAAAATTTTATAGAGCCTGGGTTCACTTAAAAGCATTTCTTACTACCATCTTTTATTATTAAATGCATTTTTTAAATATACTTTTCTGCAGTATCCAGCCACTGCAATATTTACCTAACTATTAAACTACATGCTTTATCATATGATGTATGTCTATAATATAGGAGCATGTGGCAACATGATCTTCATGGATGAGGTGGGAATTTTACTGCAAAAGAGGTAATTTCTACTTGCTTTGCTTACTAGTCTTGCCACAATCTAAAAGTAGAATAAACATAATAAAAAGAAAGACATTTTTTTCAAACACTAATCCTAAATATGTCAAATATTTATGGCTTCATTATTGAGGCCTTACTTAAAAATGAAAACACTATTTAATTCTTGTCTTAGCATTGCTCTCAGAGCATTATTTTCAAGGAGTCCTAATGCAGTAATGGGCAGGGCTGGTAGTGGGAGTGACCAATTTCACCCATCATGTTTTTTTAAAAATGCAGCATTTGAGTGCAATTTATGAAAAGTATGTTTTTCCTCAGTACAGATGTGCTTCCCAGCTTCAGCAGATCTAATATACAATTACACTGTGCAGCCTAAGCCCACACCTAAGCACAGAGTTTGCACTTCACGTAGACTCAAAAGAAAGTTAATAGATTTTTTTTCTCTAAATAAAGAGAATTAAAGAGAGAAAAAGAGAATCTAATATGGCCCATGGACCCTTCTTAATTTACAGAATGTTTCTTCCATAAGTTTTTTTAATTATTCCTTTGCTTCATTTTGACCTCACATGGTCACTTTCTAAATTTTGCCCGTAGAATGTCCTTAGGAGCCCTTAAGAAAGGGCTCAGTGAAAAAATGCTAAGACCATGTTCAGCAGAATGATAACTGTGGACAGGCTTAGTCTGAAAAACCTTTCACTCCCTTCCCAATTTGTACTGCATGTCTTAAGAACACAGTAGTGACTTCTTTTTTTCCAGATATATAGTGTTTCAAATAATGGTCAGCCTGGCTCCTTGAGTTTTCAGGAATGTGGGTTGTTGCCTTTTTTTCATTTCCCTGTTGAAAACCTGATGTCACAAATGCATTCAGAGTGTACACAAGCCTTGAGAGAAAAGAGCAGATTTGTTTATTGAAAATCATCACCATGTTATCCTTAGCAGTAGGGAAAATGTAACAGCAGAAAATTATTCAAAGCCCATGTGTCCTGACTGCCAAGTGAATTTGGGGGAATGCAGAGCATGATAAGCAAATAGACTCACTAAACAGACTTTTTAGCCTTCTGCTAGTTTATTTCATTCTTTTCATTTAATCCTTTTTTCAAAGACAGAATGTTCTCCAGGTTCTCAAAGTGAGCATATGGACAATATAGATCACTGATAAATCAGTACAGCAGGTAGAAAGTAATCTGAATTAGAGAAAGGCTGGAAACTGCCTGGAGGGGGCCAAAGGGAGCCGCCTCTTTCTTTTCTGCCTTTACAGATCAAATATTGGGTGGATTGGGGTAATGAAAAGCCTGTGTGGGTTTAGCATCCTTTAGCATCCAGAAACAGAGTTATGGGAAGACTTCGACAGTCTGCCCTCAGTGAATGAATTTCTTTTCCTTCTATGTTAGGATCTAATATAGACTTTTTTATTTCATTGTATACAGTAACACCTTTGAGCTAAGAAGCAGCCTGAGTGGTATGGTATGTAAAAACTGGGGCAATTCATTCAAGTCCCCTTTAAAAGCAGTGCATTATGCATGCACAAATTTTAGATAGGACAATTAAAAAGAAATTTTAAAAAAACCCAAAAACCCAAAAAACCAAAAATACCCACAACAGCTTTTGTAGTGAATATAACAAAATTATGTCTTCTTGCTTCTCTGCAAAATGCGTGGCTACAAAGCATGTACATAGATTTCTGGAGGTACAGTACAAAGGGGAGGATAATAATAACCTTTTCCTCTCGCCTGAGAGTCTGCACAAAGATTCCATCAGCATTTTGCACAGTATGATAAAAAATGCATTAAATCCTCAACATCAATGCAGATTCAAAGTGAAACAGAATCAAGCTGAATAAAGTACCCATAAAGAAAAGAAATCATGAAATAATTCTAAGGAAGACAAGATACCTGCAAAATTAAAAGCACAATAGCTTATGGAGTCAGCTTTGCTAACAAAAGACAATCTTTACCACCTAGCATCTCTATTCAGCCCTGGAAAGAAAAGGTAATTGCATTCTGGAATGAACAAAATAGTTAAACACAATTTTATGATGATAATTTAAAATTTGAAGTTAAGATACTTGAACTGTGACCTCTCAATAAAAAGAGAGACTTCCTGTCTCTGCCATCATGATGTTGAGTAATGCCAAAGGCAGTTTGAAGTTGAGAATAGGTCTCTGACTACATTTCTGGATTTATTATCATCCTTACATTGATGACTTGATGGGTATTCTTGGAAGAGGCATTTGCAGCTGCTGTGTTGTGGGCAGAGCCCTTTGGGGCACAGTTACAGGGAGCATGGAGAGAGCAATCAGGATATGGGATGTCTGTGAGCTGATACCACCAAACAACAAGCAGAAAGGGATTTCCTGGAATTTCTCCTTTTCTGGAGAGACTCCCCTGTCCTTTGCTGAAAATAATTTTTTTTCTGCAAGTGTTCTACTGCAAGAGTAGTCAGGCACTGGCTGCCCAGGGAGGTGGTGCACTCACCATCCCTGAAAATATCCAAAAACTGTGTAGATGAGGCACTTCAGGACATGCTCTAGTGGGCATGGTAGGGTTTGGTTGTTGCTGTCTTTTGTGTGTGTATGTGTTTGTGTATTTTGTTTTTTGTTTTATTGTTTGGGGTTTTTTTGTGGGGAGCAGGGAGGGTGAACAATTTGATGCAGTGAACTTAGAGGTCTTTTCCAACTGACAATTCTGCGTGTGATTCTGTGCTGTGGTGGGACATAACCATGGAGTGGGTGTTGTCTGTGACCCAGATGTGGTCTTACAGATTTTAGCAGTGGGACTGTGTTGGCAGGTTATCATGAGCTTCTTCCAGAGCACAGAATATGATGGAGTCAATTAGGGGTTTCAGTGCGAAAGCACACAAATGTGTGTGGATTGCACCTCCAGCTCTTAAATCATGAAAAGGGATCAGCCTGAAGGGCAGGCAGTGAAATGCTGGAAACACAACTCTTTCCTACAGGGAAGGCCACTAGCTTGTACAATGGGAGAATTGGGAATCTTCCATCCAGCAGCTCTGAAACTAAGCAAGAAAATTTTTTCTTAGCAACAGGTGGAGGAGAGACAGCCCTCTGAGATCTCCTCCATGATAGAGATCCCCTGTATCAAACTCAGTTTTAACCCAAGCAAACCCCTCCTGTTGACCAGAAGTCTGCCCATGAGCTTGCTGAGTAGTTAGCACTGACCAGGTTGTCTATGCTGAGACACCATTCACCCATAAAGCACAATAACCACAGGCTCAAAGCTCCCACAAATTGTACACTATTCAATCCAAAATGGAGTTGTGGCTTAGTTCTACTTTTAGCTTTAAATACTAATAAATGTCTCAAGTTCAAATCCCAAAGGTTTTGTGATCAGCTACTGCTTTACTGAGGGAACCACATTATAGAGAGTTTTTCCTATGGAAGGCTCCTGGTTTCTACTTCTGGTTGACAGAGAAAAATTTTAGGGGCTGCATTTTGTATTTTGATGTTTAATGCTACATATTTGTCTTCAAAAGCAAATGCCAAAGGCTTGTATTAATGAGAAATGCTTCAAAAACATGTAACTCAGAGCTCTTAAAAGCCAAAATAATAAGGAATGGGCAAAAAGAATTTCAGAAAAGGAGAATAGGGAGGATGAGAAGCATTTTATTTTTAGAATTGTTTTTATTATCCATATCTCTGACATATAGAGAATTTAAATCTGTTAAAATAAACCTTAACACAGTTTACCTTTGGACGTAGTACGTAGAAATCCGGGAGCCCAGCAGGAGCCAGGATAACTTGTCTGAAGTCAAGAAATGTTCAGGCAACATGTGTCCATCTGCTAACCCTGTAGAGTCAGGTCTGCAAAAACAATATAAAGATGCAGCTCCTGGCTTCTAATCTGATGTTGCATCCCTTCATAAGCTTTTTAGCTGCCTGAAAGATCACTGTAACAACACAATGAAAATAGCTAATGAATGCAAGGGTGGAGAGCAACTGATTAAAAGAGAGGAAAAGCCAGTCAAAGGAATGAGGAGATCAGAGGGAAGAAAAGGATAAAACAATGTGTTCTCACCTAGTTTGGGGGGAGACGGTCTGTTGTTACTTGTTTTGGTGCTGACTTATAGATGGGGGATGGATGGTGAAAGGCCTGGGATAGAATGTTACTGAGTTGGGGTACTGAATAACAAGTGATACTCATTATTTCATCTACAAAAAGTTAGAAATATATTTAATATTATGTTGCACTTTCAAATGTTCTTGGAAGTTCTTCAGTGTTTACATCCATCGTGAATAAAAGGCAAGCACACCATGTGTTCCTGGGGATTAGTTCCTGTGCCAAAAAAAGAGAGGCAATCTCCTTCATTTATCCTTGTTTTGTGCTACAACATGATGAATTAATCACATCTTACAAAGCTTCAGGTTGACTGCATCAAATTGGATGAGTGTAAAATATTTCAGTGCAGTAATTGCCGTATGTTTCAAAAAGGCTTTTCTGCATGTGATATAGTACATGTATGTATGACCATAAGTGAAGAAGAAAATATTAATATATGATCTTTACGAACAAAAACTTAAAACGAGGAGGAAAGTAAGAGTTCTGATCAATAACAAACAAAGAAAATATGGGACAAAAATACAGAGTCAAGAGTCAGTTTTAGGGAGAGTGGGAGGCAGGGATAACATAGCAGAGGCCCTAGAAACGTTAACATGTGGATGCTGGAAATGGGACACTGAACCAGGTGTATCTCCCTTAAAAAAGGGTGCAAGGAGTTTCAAATAATTATTTTGATTAAATGAATGTGTGGGAGCAAAGAGAATGGCAGAATTTTAATTTGCAGCATAATTAGTTTTTAAAATGAAACACCAAATATGAAACTACAAATGCAGGAGAGGTTGGTTGTAGGTTTTTTTGTCTGTTTGTTTCTGAAAGGACTTTTTTTTTTTTTTTCCAGTTTGGACTACAGATGGGTTTTATGGGGCTTGTGTTCAAGCATAAGGGAGATATTCAGGCTTTCAGATTTCATTACCACTCTCTTCATTATTATGCCTTGAGGTGCTATAAATAACACATGGCTAATTTGTGGATATGGCATGTTTCAGGGGATGTGTGTATTTTAA
This sequence comes from Phaethornis superciliosus, assembly GCA_023637945.1. Taxonomy (NCBI): domain Eukaryota; kingdom Metazoa; phylum Chordata; class Aves; order Apodiformes; family Trochilidae; genus Phaethornis; species Phaethornis superciliosus. Next base: position 11,122,088 of record JAJQWJ010000011.1, read on the forward strand.
TCAGGGCACCTTCTGACATTTGGTAATTAGTTTACAGATATGTTATATAATTTAGTTATTATTAAGTTGCTAAGAGGAAACAAAATCTAAATTTATGTGGTCTAAAATCTGCCCTCATTGAACCCTTACAGCAGCTGTGCTCCTTATAGGTCTGAGAACAGATTTTAAGTCAAATGAGTGCATAAACTGGTATATTTTATTTCTATTCCTTATAGTTTTAGTTATGTAATTAATAGTTAATCTCTTCATGACAGATGTCTTCTAATTAATTTTTCTATTTGTGTACATATCACAAGATTAGTTCCTTTTAAGATGTATGTACAATTTGTTAAGAAATCAGTTTTTGTGTTGGAAAGTGCATACCTATTGCTGGGGTTTTTTTTAAAGTTGTTTCTAAGAACAAGTGTCACAATCATTCAAATTGTGTCTTATATGTGGCAAAAGATGCTTGAAAAAACCTGCATAAAGTGACCACCCATACAAGCCATTTTATTTCTGGAAGGAACATGAGTTATTTAGGCATTACATGTATAATATTTTTTTCCAAGTTATTATATTATTATTAATTTTATATATTATAATAATTTTTTTTCAAATCAAACCATTTTTTCAGATAGTTTGATACTTTGAATGGAGATATTTAAGTGCTAATATGAGCTCTACTCAGCCCTGGCCAGGAGAAAACAGTACAGTCAGGTGGCTGCATAATTTGCTTTTCTTTCTACTCAAGGACATAGATTTAGAGAAGAAAAAAGACATTTTGTAACCTGTTCATGGTTTTCCCATTGCTATACATCCTCTAAAAAAGATCAAGGGTAGAGGATGAGCTATAACTGTGGCAGCTGAATGTTGGACCTTTCCCGGTAAGGGCTTGTGGCCACATACAAGTAGGAGCCAGCCCCTGAAATTGTGTGCTTCACATGCTACTGTCTGTCATCTCACCTGACTGTTCCCCATGTCTCAATACACACTTCCCAGACTTTAGCCACCTGGGGATATCAACAGTAGTTTTCTTTATAACTGGGTACTGGTATTTATCTTCTTGCATTATTGTTGTATGCCATTGGCATATCTGCAATTGTTCTCTGAGAGCATTTGCAAATAGACATTCATTTGCTACCTTTCCTTTCTTCAGCAATCAAAATAAGGTTACATTTCAAAAACAGTTCTGAGGATGTATAATCCTACTCTCCTGCAACTGGGGCATCCAGTCCCTGGATATGTGATGCTCAGTCTTCATATAAGAACATCATGCCTGAAAGAATAGGAATATGATGTAACCTAGTAAGGAATGTTTTCTCACATTTTTTTTTGTATTATCAGAATTGAAATGACAGATAAACAGAAAATTTATCACATTTTAAATTTTAGTTATTGAGTATTCATCTTATCTTTTGCACAGAACAAGACATACATCTCTGGATTTCCAAAGCTATCTTAACTTCTCCAACTGTACTCATTGATGCGTAGCAGTTAGGGTAGCTGCTAATGAATATCTTGGCTATAGATAACTGTATTGTGGTTGTTCATTTATATTGTTAACTCACTGGATAAGGCCAATATGTGGAAACCAGTGGGTTCAGATATGAACATCTGCTAGCTAGCAGCCAGAAGCAGGCAAGCAGTTCACGGAAAGAAGTTCATGCCATTAATTTATTTTTTATCATCCATAAAATTCCCTCACACAGAGTATGGTTTTATTATGTTTTTCTGCTAATCTGAATAGTTTTAGAAATATCTCTGGTCAAGCCAGGAACTTCCTACAACTGGAATTCTGAGTATTTCTATGTTTATGTTATATTTTTGAAGCTATGCTACACTTAACCAATTCAATATTAGCATTTAGAGACGGATGGTGAGTAAAAAAATTGATAAAACTCACTGAAACCCTTGTGTGTTTTTCTTCCTATTTTTATTTATTTGCTATTGTTGTTGTTGCAGCAAGCGTGCCATCAGCAACAGCTGCATCACAGGGTACAGAAGTGTGATTTGTCTACCTGGATAAAAGTCCTTGTGTACATAACAAGTGGCATAGGCTTCTCCAGCATCTTACGTGAAGCTTCCCCATCATCACTGCAATGTGGAGCTGTCCCATCATTATCTCACATGGAGCTGCTCCATCATCATCACTGTATGGAGCTGCCCCATCGTCATCGCAACATGGAGCTGCCAAGGAGCCCATTTCTGATGGCACAGGATGGAGGAACATGAAAGGCTGCAGATGAGGCCTTTGCTGTCCTGCTAGCAGATTATTGCAGCTGCCTGTGGCAAGTTTTGACTTTAAAGAAAAAACTATCAAGCATCTGTGATCATCAGCATCTGTCACTGCAGCATGGGTAGAGGCAGCTTGGGCTGGCTCAAACAAGGCATGCTATCAAAATCCATTCCAGAGCTTCACCTCTGCTGGCACCATGAAAATCTGCAGAGACAGGTGCTCCAGAGCTTGTGTTTGCCTTCTGCAACTGGCTGCTAACATTTTATGGTGCTTCACATCAGTGTATGCCTCTGTCGCTGAGCCAGGAGGAGTGATGGTGTGCCTGAAACACGTTGCTGCAGGGACAAGGACAAATAAGGGCACACTCAGAAACCAGGGCAAGTCTCTAGACAGTGATGTGAGTGACAGCTCTGGTAAGTCTTTTTCTTTTATGTTGCTAGATGCAGATCCTCGGCTGGAGTCTGTGGCTTGGAAATAGGAAAGGGACATTTTGGCAGCCTCTGGTGGGGGTCCTAAAGCAGGAACCTGACTCTGTCAGCTTTTCCTGCTGAATGTTGGAGAAAGCATTGGCCTGGTTTCCTCATTAATGGCAATTACTACCCATTACTTCCTCAGCCCCTGCATTCTTGGACCCAAGCATGGTCCAGCCCTGCCAGCAGCCCTGGTAGTGCTTACTGTCAGGCCTCTTTTTTTTTCCTTATGTTTCCTTTTTTTTTTCCCTTTTTTTCCCCCCTCCCTTTTTTTTTTTTTTTTTTTTTTTTTTTTTCTGTCTCTGTGCATCACAAAGTTTCTTAAACAAATTACTTTGGAGTATTAGAATCTTCCTTATATTAATTGCTTCACTGTAGTGTATCACAGACAGCTTCTTTAGGAAGCCATAATGGTTTCTTGTAGGATGCAGTGTATCCTCTCTTTGTAAGCCATGCTCTTTACTAGCTTGTGTCTCGTACAGACTTCTCTTGCTGAAACTCCACCTGCCATGATTAAGAATGCTTGCGTATGTGAGCTTAAATTCAGGTAGGTCTGATGCATACGTACCTAACTACACATACTCACACTGAGGTGGAAATCCATTGACTTCAGTAGAACTACTCAAGGGCAGAGTTTGTAGTTTGTCACCAGTACTTCCAAAAGCCTTCTCTCCATCCTGGCTGGACAGTCTGCTCTAAATGCTGTCTCATCCCCTGGCTGGTGGGCAGACAGTGCATGAGGCCACCAGCAGTTGTGGTCCTGGCATGCATGGGCACATGTCCTTTCTCCCAAAGGGCTTTTTTGATCCTGTTGCAACAGAGGCAATCAGTTTCTACTCATGGTATTTTGGTGGTGTGTTTTGGTGTTTTGGTTTTTATTATTTTATTTAGTCCAAAGAAATTTCATTAATAAATCGGTCAAACTTTTCTTGAGAAGAAGTCAGCATTTACTTGACAGAGTAATATTGGTAATACTGTTGTGCAAATATTTTGTTGATTTTTTTTTTTTTTTTAAGAGTGTCCAGGCAATCACTCATCGGTTATATAGGTCTGTCTTCAGCTATGCAATAGTGTGACAGGAAATATTGCATTCTTTCAGTGTATGTAGTCATGAAATAGAGACTTTACCATAAAGTAGATTGAGGAACATCTTTGATGCTTTCATTCAAAGAATACCTCTTCCACAAGGTGAGCAGTAACAAGATGGTAGTGTCACTTCATCAGGACAACTGAACAGATCATTAGAGAGAAAAGGATCACACATTGCACTTCAGATAGACATGAGTGTGTCAATGACAAAAAAGCTAAACTAGCAAACTTCACATAAGGGCAGCTCACTCCTCCTGTCTGTCTCTCCTTTGCAATTTCCTTTCAGTTAGATACAAACTTCTTGAATTTTAAAAGAAGTTGTAATCTATCTGCAAGGGTTGATGTAACTCTGAAAAGAGTTATTATATCAGAAAAGGCATTGGCTCCCCATCACTAATGGTGGGCAAGATGCAAATGAAGCATTAAAGGATTAAGTCAGTCCTACTCTCTTGCCAAGTTTCCTTGCTCTGTAATTGCCTTTTTCTTCAGAGTGTTACTCACCTAACAAAAGACTGAATCAATTCACTAATTTATGAAATTCTTTTACAAAACATTCTTATAGACACTGTAGTCTCAAGCACAAAATTACAATTTATGTAAATGGAAAAATAAGCCAAACTTAGTGTGTAAACCTATAGCTCTTCTCTCCCCTTTATCTACTGGCAGGACATTCAGAATGTTGTGCTTTCTTCCAGGTTTATGGAATATATATATATATAGGCTAGAGCCCAAAACATAGAGAGCTGTTAGATCCTGATGATGGCATATTTTGCAGGAAAGAAAAGCCCTTATTTTATTTAATAAAGTAAGCTAAATTTTTGGGGTTATCATTAACCATATTCATCCTTAAGTGTGGATCAACTCATTGTACATCCTAAAGAAAGTGAGCAGGAGCTGCTGCACTGAAGTTAAATATTCTACAAGATTGTGAGACATATAGCCAAAGAGCTTCTCAAAATTTTTACAGCTACTCCAACACTTGAAGCATTTGACAGAAAAGAATAGGCAAGGGCAACAGTGATTGATCCATGTTTTTAAGAAAAAAATTGAAGCTATATTTCCACTAGGGTATTCAGATGGACATTGATATATTTATTGTGAATGAGCCCACAAGAGCCAGCCTTTGAATCACTAAAAATGTAGCCTGCTGCAAGAATTTACAGCTGTAATGTAAGATTCATAGCCAACCTTTATTTATTGGAAAAATCTCTTGTTGCTGAGTAAAGACATAAATATAAAATTAAATCACAAAGCCTACTTTGAATTGGTGCTAAGAATAGTCTTTAAACTTAGAGGACAATATAGAACTAACATTGAAACACAATTGAGATGAAGAGTTTTCATTTATGCATCTGTTATGCCAAACATCACTTTACAGCTAACATGTGAAAACAGAGATTATTTAAAAGTATTTGCTATATAACAGGAAGACTCAAGGACAGTATGTTAGATACAGGGACATCACGAATCTGTGTCATGCTTTTTAGTTTTCATGTCAATGTAAAATTATTTTTAGAGTTTATTTTGCCAGTGTCTAATGTAAGAGAACTTTATATGCTCTTGAAAAATAACTTCAAGAACAACAAAAGCTTGTCACATGATTTCTTTGAATGCATAGATACTGGTATGAATGCCTATATTATGATAATATTCTTTGTCCTTTTTCGTCAGTAGAGACATTTTAAGTGTCTAGCATACTCTAATATTCCAATACATTATGGACTGTTGTGGAACTTTCTGCTTTCACAGGATTCCCATTTTTTCTGCTAAGACTTCTCATAGTAATCTGAAGTGTGGAAGTAGGGAATGGAAATATATTTTGGGGATAATCTGAATTTGTCTGGAGCATGATATCCTTTGTAGATGGAGAGGACAGTATAAGATAGATGATATATTGGCATATTTGTTAGAAGGGAAAAAAAAAGGGACCAATGAAGAGAAAAAACTCACTGGATGGCCAAGGGCTGCCATTCACTTGGTGGTTTTGAGATGAATCATAGGATAGTTTGGGTTGGAAGGGACAATTAAAGGTTACCTAGTCCAGCCTCCCTGCAGTGAGCCCTGTGTGACCCAATCTTGAACACTTCAAGGGTGGGTTATCTACCACCCCTTTGGAAAACCTGTGCCAGCGTTTCACCACCCTAAGTATACAAAATTTCTTCCTTAAATCAGGTCTGGGTTTACCCTCTTTTAGTTTAAAACTACAAGCCCTTGTCCTGTTTCTGCAGGTTACTAAAAAGTCTATCCTTCCTCTTTCTTACAATACTCCAGGCTAGGTACCACAAGAACAGAGTAGAGGAAAAGAATCACCTACCTCAATTTGCTGCTTGCCATGAAACTGGGATGTGGCTACTCCTCAGTAGGAGGAAAATGGGAGAGTGGTAGAGCAAGATCACCTATGGCTTGCACTGGAGAGGCTCCCATCCACAGGCCAAGGAGCTAGGGGGAGCAGAGTAGCTTTCTCCCTCTAGTAGCCAGGAAAAGGGAAAAAAACCAAACTATCCCTGAGAGTAGTTGGTGTTAAAGTGGGTAATGACAATCCACAGTTTCTACACAGTGATTTTTCATCTCTAGATCTTATAGCTCTATCTCAGTTTTACAGGTTGCAAGACTGATTAATTACACTAGCAATATTAGTATAATTAGTGCTGATTATTCACTGAGCTTTCTCCTTTTTAATCATCTTGCTTCTGAACCTGCTAATTGGAACTAAATCCCTATTTATCAAATAGTGCTGGGTTTAGTATCTGAAACAGTGGGTTTTGCTTCAGTCTTTCCACCTTGAACTCAGGCATTATTATAAAAGATTTGGGAGTATTTCTGGGAGATTATACTGATTATAACTATATCAGGATTTGGCTTTAATTTATACAATGAGTTCTTCAAGAACAGGGTTTTTGAAGTTTTAACAGAACAGGGAGAAGTAGTAGCAGTGCCCATGCCCAGGTCACAGGGATTTGATGTGTAGGCAGTTGCAGTGACTGGGCCAGTCTATCCAGAATGCATAATGATTATCACACGAGATGAAGAGGAACTGCAAAATCACAAGGAAGAGGGAAAGGCCTTTTTTCCCCAGCTCCTAGACTTCATGTCAAGATCTCCAGACCACCAGTATCTACTTCTTCAGGAGAAAACTGATGGAAATCCTCAAAACAAGGGCTCCGGTCTGCCTTCTGTGCCTGCAGGACAAGCATAGGAGATGCCTTGGTTTTCCTTTCTCTCTCAACAGCAAGTTGGCTCAAGTAGCTGGGAAACCTTTTCTATTTCAAGCTGATATAAAAATTCAAGGGTATAAGGGACAGAGATGCTCAGACATATTGAGCTCACAGCCAGTTGTGTGCAGCCAGGTGCTGGCAGCTCAGACAGGCCCTGGTGAGAGGAAGGCAGCAATGGTCCTGTAAGTAATGGACCAAACCTGAGAGTCACTGCTGCACTAACACCAGTTCCCAAAAGAAGACCAAATCAGGAATCTGCTCCCAGGGCATGGGAAACTGGGAAAAGAAGTACTGATTCCTGTTAATTTTTGGTTTTGAGTGGGTATTTTTTATTATTGTTGCTGGGTTTTTTTTTAATCAAATTTTAGTGTCATGGTGTCACAGTTTAGCAACATTTTAATATTTTTCTTCTACTGCTGCCATTCTTCTCTGCTTTGAGAGACTGAGAGCTTCCTTTCAGCTTTCTCCCACCTCAAGCTGATCATCATTCACTAATGACTGGGAAAGTCAATGTAATTGTCTAGAATTCACAGGCTCCAGGCATTTTGCCCATTAGGAGCTTTTCCCTTCATCATTTTGGTAGCTGCAGGAAGTGTTCTCAAAACATAAGGGGAAAAAGTCACATTTTGGTCCCATCTCTACCCCCTGCTTAGGCAACTGACTGCTTCAGATCTTCTGTAAAGGTTTGTCTGACATAATTGGAACAGGAAACATTTGTGGCTGTGCCCAAAACATTTCAGTAGCTGTAACCCACAGCTGAAGTTTCCACAAACTTTGGCCAATTATATGGCTTTGAAACACCTTGTACTGTATCTAAATGGATCATCCAGTCCCTTTACAGTCAGTTCTCTGACAGTATGCCCACTTCGGAGTATTTCCCGACCCCACACACAGGCCTCTGAATCACCCTCTGGCCTTATCTTGGAAAGTTGTGCATCTCAAATGTACTTGGATTTTCTTTAAACTTATTAAATTATTAATTTTATTCTCATGTTAAGTTATTCTCATGATTCTGTAACTAAAGATGGGTTTAACTGTTTCCCATTGTGAAAAAAAAATAAAAAATATGGTGACTCATGTCCTCAATTTAGCATTACCATATGCTGTTGATTGTTTATTTAAATTGTATTAATATAAAATGTTGAAGTTTGGTTTCAGTGATATTACTGAGTCGAGAGTGATATAAGATGTAATATAAAATGTTTAACTGCACCTGCTGGAGATTTAGCATGTATTAATTCAAGGAGAAATATTTGCTGATGAACAAGTTTATAGTGACAAGGAAAAATTAATCTCTAGACTTACAGTATCATTATTAAAGGGAAAAAGTAGGCAGCTTTTCCCCATCTCCTTTTCAGAGAAACTTCATTGATTGATTTCTTTTTCTGTCTTTTGTGGATTTTCTTCTTTTGTGTGTGTGGAAAAAGAAAGCCCAGCTTTTTCAAATGCTCTTTTTCCAGTCACCATCTTATATTCTTTTTTTTTTTTCTAATTTTCCATGAGTACAAAATCTCATTCTTGGTTTGGTGTCATTGCAAAGAAAAGAAAGAACCAGCCTCTCCTAAGGTTACCCATTAATCCTTTTCCACTGTAATACTGAATATGAAGTTTGAGTTCAGTTTTCAGGCTAAGGATATCTTATGATATTTTGTCAGGTCACTGGAAAGAAAACTGAAAACAATGGGATGGAATAAAGAACAGGAGATGACACAAATGTATCTTTTTTTTTTTTTTCCCTGACCTTCCAAATCTATGATGCTGCTGTGTAATTTAATTTTTTCCCAGTTGCTGATATCTTCTAGTTTAAGTTTTAAAAGGATTTTGGCTATAACAGTGGGAAACATGTGGCATAATCTAGCTGATGGGCTGTGGGTTGCTGGCCACTAGGCAGGTATTTGTTGTTGCCATATGTAAAATGACACCCAACACAGGAAATGCAGAAATAAGGCTACTTTCACATAACCCTGGATTAGTATTCACATTATGGTGATGTACAGTCCATTTCATATTTTAACACAGAAGTCATGACACTAAACCTGTTACACTCTCAGGTTACGTCTGCTGGACCAGCTCCTAACCTCTTGATTTTAGGCTTCTGAGCAACCAAAGAGCTCTGTACCAGTAGAAAAATTATCATTTGCTTAAATCACACATATTGAACTCCCTTCACAACTGTGCATGTTCAGCCTATCTCTTAGTCAAATCTGAACAGGGTTCTGTTGTAGGCAGGCACTACTGTCACCCCTGCATTGCTCTCTGCTGGGTGGTGGCACATGAGTGGGAAAAAATTAAAAGGGAAACATTGTGTTCTTCAATAGTAGTTGTGAAGTAGAAGCACATATGTAACAATTACAGTGATATTAATCTGTCAGCCTAGGATGAAGGCAAAAATATGAAAAAACTATTGATTTTTTTTAAACATAATTAGAATCAGTAATGCATCACTTCCTGATGAAAAATGACCCACCCTTCTCCCTTACCATCCTGTCATTTTTGTAATGAGCTCTTATTAGACAACCTATTTTCTCTAAATCATATCTAAAATATTATAGCCCAAGCTTCTCAACAGGCATCAAACCATCTTCTAGGTAGGAGCACTTTTAAATTTATTTAGTTCTACTTGAAAAAAGCACTTCACAGTTGAGTAAGAATTGAGTAAGGTAAGTGTTATTTCAAATAGAACTACAGATATACTATTTGCAGTTCTTGGTTTTCTCCTTTGTCATACAAATATTCATCTTAAATAATCGGCTTGAACTTTCTGATTTAGGATGATTAATGCTCAGGTCCACTGGTGAGGTAGGAAAGACAGACCTCATAAACAAATGATACAGGAGATCAGCAACCTTGGGAGGACTGTTGGATCCAGGACTGGTAATTTTGTTATCTGCTTCTTTAACTTTCTCTTTCTCTATACAGCTAGATTTCAGTTACTATTTGCCTGTAAGAACTGTAGTTTTAATGACTACCAGTTCTGTATATGTTCAATAACGTTGTAATTGCATCTAATACTGTGTTATCTTTCCTTTTCCTTGTGGGGTTCAACAAAAACCTCCATGTTTCCAGCCTTTAGAGTGTGACAATCCCTCTGCTGTGACTTCTTCACAGTGAATTCTCACTGACTGTAGGAATACCTCTGCATTTAAGGCAGGTATCACCAAAAACCTTTGCACGATTTTGAACCTCAGTTTCACAGCTTCTTAAAAGTTTTAGCAAAGTTTCTTATGGGACACAAGAGCTGTGAAAATAACAAAAATTATCATCACTGATTACAAGGGCTATGTGGAAGTACATATAAACCTCCTGCTTTCTCTCAGTGCCCTGGACTCATACCTTTTGCTCTGTTTTAACGTTTTATGACGTTAAAACAATTTATCCGATGGGATTCCTTTACCAAGGTATTATTAGGCTGGATATTTCAATAAAAAAACTGGAAGGCTGAAGAATATGGTAAGAAATAGAATTAGGGATGCAATGACTGAGTGATCATGTATACCCTGGGAAACTTTTGTTAGTGAATTTTGTTCCTCCCACAGAGGAAAAAAAAAAAAAAGGATGCTACTTAAATTCAAATCTGTATTTGCACATCATATCAACTCTTATTCCAGGCTTCTCTAGCATTCTGGACTGTCTTAAATGCTTCATTGAACTGTGACCACAACTGTGACAAAGGGAATTGCTGATGATGAATTGTTATATTAGCTAAAGGATGTCAACTATGCATAATGAAAAATTACAATGTTCTTGGAGTAGATGAGCTGAGATAGTAAAAATTTATCAAATAAAGGACTTAAAATGTTTTGGATGAGCAAAAGAATTATGCACAATTAGAAAGGCCCAGCCTCTTTGTTCTACTCCTAAGAATTGACCAGTAAATCCTAATAATCTTGTTCTTGTTTATTTGGGCTGCATGCATTATCTTTGCACATCAGATCAATGTAGGAGTAGTCACATAAAAGGTGGTTCTTGTTTTCCTCTCCCTCTGCTTGTCCCTTGTCCCTCTCCTTGTGCCTCTCCCTCTTATCTTTACCACCACTGGAATAAATGTTGTTTTAAACTCTACCTGTGTGTATTTGATCCTAAGGATCACTCAAAACTGAAAGTCAAAGAGCAGAGTTCAAGACATGCATGAAGTCATGAGTAAACTGCACAGGCGAACAGTCTGTCATGAGAAATAAAACCAGGTTTGTTTAATGAGAACTTTATAAAATGGACATGGTGAATCAAGTTAAGGGGGAGTAATCTCCAGCTACAAAGGGCAGTGCAGGCAAGAATGGTGCTCCCTGTGCATGGCTGACAGAGAGGTCAGAGACCACTACTCAGAAGAGCCAAAGTAAGCAAGTGAAGTGGGGAGAGTGTGATGTCAGCAAATTACAAAGTTCAAAACAATACATAACTTCAATTCATGTCTTCTTATGCTGAAAGTAACATAACCATAGATATTCATAGTATAGATTTGCATGGAGGCTTTGAGAGAAATAAAGACTCAACAAATGAGAATGTTAATAATAATATATAGACCTATTATCTCCTAGAAATGGAAATTATGAGAATATGTTTGGAACCATTATGTTTCAGGGAAATATTCAGTTTCCAAAGCCTGCATTTCTTGAGGATGCCTGAACCTAAAACACATTTTTTTCTTATTTTTGTAAAAGAACTAGTGAAATTTTACATTATAAGCTCAGGAATTGTGACCCTCCTTTTTTTTATTCAAGCAGCATCAATTGCTTCAAGTCTTTGAACCTGACAAAGCAAATGAGTAATTTTTTTAACCATAAATAGGGAAAAGCTGTTTTTTAGCATTGCCATTTTCTTGTCCATAAAGCATGTAAAATCAACACATCAGTAGAAAGTCAAATAACTTGCATGTGAGGACAAAATGAAATTTACCTTTCTCAGGCAGATTATAGTTATTGATAAGCATTCACATATTGTCCCATCAACACATGTAGACACTCCTATTTTTGAAGTGCCTCATTTATCACTTGTTAAATGTTTAAAGTTAAACTACTTTTTCTCAAAAAATTGTTCCTTAGTGTCCTGGTTTGAGGGGACCAGGATAGGAAAAAATCTGTCTGGGACACCAGAAGCAGCTGCCATGCTGTTGATGTAGCAATTATAATGCGGAGCAGCTGAGCCTATGGAAGGAGAGGATGGGTCAGGTAAACCCAAATGAACCAGTCACGGTATTCTTTCCCATGGTGCTCAATATAAAATGGTTCCCAAGAGAGCCCTCTAGGACTGTTTCTGGCTGGTGTGTAAGCTGGGCTAAGGTGCTCCTGCCCACTCCTCTTTGTTTCCTCACCAGGCAAGGACATCATTTACGAGGAAAGGTCATTTTCTACAAATTCAAGGTTTTTTCAACCTTAAAGTCTCCATTCCTTGTTCTCTTCTTTCCCCTGGGAAGGTAGTGGGAAAAAACAGAGAGCATCTGTCACTGTCCAGCTGCTGTCTAAAGCCATGACACTTAGATTGACAATTTATGTTAACTGAAAGAACCCCAAGAAACCAAACTAGAAAACCTACTTACCTTCCTGCACCTGCCGTGCAAAGAGCAACGTTTTCTGCTTAAAAACTTTAAATGTACCATGAAAATGTAGCTTTTCATCAGTTGGCTTATGAGCTTAGATTCACATTTAATTGTGTGTTTTCAGCTCTTCATCAGCATTTCACTGTCTTTGATTTGTCTCACATTACAGACAGCATTTAGAGTAGACAAGAAAATCAAGATTTATTTTTAATACTGGATTAAGTGCCATCAAGCTTGAGATATATCCCCACCACAATGGCTAATGCTGTGCAGTGGGGGTGGGTCCATCTTAGTTTTTATTTTGTTCTCTTTCTAATTAGACAGTTGATTGCCACAGTTCAGTTATCACCATAGTTTGGCTCTAGAATACATTTGTATCCAGATGCCCTGAAATAATCCTCTTTGGGTGTGGGGAAGCAGCAAGACCTTTGCCATGTTCAAAGGGCTTTTACAGCAAGGAGATTTTCTCCCACTCACCATCCCACAACCCCTCTTTCTAATTTTTTCAGGCAGGGAGAAAACAGGCCCAGCACCATCTGCCTGCAACCAGGCTAGAGCCAGCAGAGTGGTGGTGGTGGCAGCTATTCAATAGCACATATGTGTCATTAGATAATGAAGTTTCATACAAAGTATAAAGGTTTTATATAAATATTGAAATTTTCATGTTTAGGAAAATTATATAGTTATTCAGTATACACATTTCAGTTCCATTGTCTTTTGCTCCTGAGAACAGTTCCCTTTTGTTTTTTTTTTTTTTTTTTAGAAGTTCACATATCTTCTTTAATCAGGCAACATACATATTTGTCTTTCAGACAAATGCATTTTATGTTACATATTTTACCACCAAGTCACTCCCAGAAATTAATTTCCATATCTAGTCTTCATGAATCAGCAGAAGTCCTCTATAAATCTTCACTCCTTAAAAAGCATTTTTTAAAAAGAGGTGTATCTTCATTCTGATGGTCTATAATTGCCTTTGTCAGGAACACTTTGCAAATTTTTTCTTTAAAATATTAGCTTACTTAAAATTTAAACAACCATTTATAAACAGGAGAGGGAGAATACACATATATTTAAAATCACTAAAAGATGGATGAGCATTCATAAGGGGAAAATCCTGGCAGAAGAGTAATTTCTTTGCAGCAGCCTGTGTAATTAAGGGGTGAATGAATATTGGTAAAAACATTACTCTTTACCCTTCTTCCAGTAACTTCAGATGGATCCCAGTTTATAAAACCATATTGGCCTCTCCTGTAATGGCACAGATGTATGGGTCAGTCATAAAGAAATCACAGTCCACAGGACGGGAATTCTCAAACCAAGCACACAGACAGAGGGCTGGGGTACAGAGGTGGCTTTTCCAGACATATTTTGCTCCAGCAGTGACTGAAGTAGCATTAATGACACAGGGGTGCACTTCATTAGGTAGCAAAAGCAGGTTTTACATAGGTCTGTCCACTTTTGTCTTTACCACAGGGTCATTCACTTCGAAATGTTTCGATAGGTGCCTGGAGAAGGAGCACTCTCCCTTTGTCTATGCTCCATCAAAACTTCCTTTCAGTCAGATGCACCTGGCCATTTACCAGCAGCTAATCTGAACTGTTTGAATCACAGATGCTTCGAGCTGTACCAGCCCTGAAAACATTACTTGGTCCTTTATTTTGTTAATAACGGTCCACATCATTCCTCTGGGATTGTTTGAAATGTCTAACATCAATCACCTTCACTGGGATTTACAGCTTTTAATATTTCTTCCTGTTCATCATGAGGATAAATAATATTTTCTTTTTTCTTTTTTAGAGCTACCTATTATGTGTTTACATGCCAGAGAACGAACGTGCTCCCACATTGCTATCTGACTATAATCTGGATTAAATAACGTTATTTCTTCCAAGCATTCCTTATAACTCACCTTTTCTAGACCTCTTGTTATTCTATGCCTCTTACCGCTTAAGATTTAACACTGAAAACAACTGAACATTGAACCTGTGGGCCTAATGTTGAGTAGGCTAGGAAGGAGCTAAGAAAGCATGATAATTCATGTACAGAAGAACAAACATCTATAAGAGTAATAACTAGCTAATGGAGGCTTATGATGACTAGATGGAGTCATCTCAGACAGTTAAGTGTATTTGAGGACGTAGTATTGGTCATCTAGAGGGACATGGATAGAATGAGAGACATCACAAAAAACGACTAACAGCTCCCTAGGTATGAGGAACTATATGGATCTTTACCTTTGTGAGAAATATGTAAAATATCCACAGAAATTGTCACCACTCATAGAGAAAGCAGGTGAGATTGAAGAGAAATGCCTAAATTCAATTCTATCCATAAGGTGGGCATTCTCCATACCTAGACTAAGAAATATATTATGAATGTTCACTAAAAACCTGGTTAAGTTATTATCATTGAAGCACAAACTCGCCCTACAACAGTCAACAGATGCTTTTAAAATAAAAATTAAACCCAGCAAGAATAGCTATTCTTGTAAAAGCACAGTATAAACTATAGGTATTTATCTTTTATAATATATTGTTGCATGTACAAGAAGAATGTACATGCAGTGGTCATTCTCTTCAGCAAAATAGCCAAGCCAGTTTGAGAATCTCTATTTTAAAAAGCTTTAATTGTTTTCAGTAAGAGATTATGGTATCTGAACAGAAGGAGACGTGCCTTTAGGATTCTTATCTTGTGTAATGTTCTCTAGGCAATCCTGCTTTATCAGGAGGGGTGGACTAGATGATCTCTAGAGCTCTCTTCCAACTCGATGATTCTGTGAAGTTCAGTTACTGGCACACAGAATAATAAAAAAGAAACATTCAGTAGTTTAGGGCAAGAACAGCATCCAAAATAAATTTTAAATGACAAATAAATTGAAGCAGGCACTTAAGTCCAGATGAGCCAAACGGTACTTACTTTTGACAGTAAATGTACAAAATTACATCTGGCTGAGAAATTCACTTGAAGCTGGAAGTGACTGAAGGTTGGAATAATACTTGGGGGGTAACCCTGTGCTTGCTCAGTTCTTATATATCCTTTGATGTCTGTTGTGCTTACAACAGGGAGACTATTGGGATTTCTGACCAGGTATTGGCATATATATTATATTCCACGGAGGATATAATCTCTTACCTTCCACTTTTCTTCATTTTGAGTCCCTTCAGTGGTTACTCTGGAACAATGATAATGTTAATTCTGGGTTAAATCAAATAGAAATACTTTAACTGTCTGAATTTTCCACGCTCGTTTTACGTCAGCGTCCTCAACTTTCTGTGGCTCTTTGCCAAGCATGTCCCACATTTGCCCAGCTATAACATATATGTATAATAGATGAAGGTCATATGGCTACTATCCATGCATAACTAATCCTGTATCAGAACAGATGTGGCTTATGAAGAAAATTTAACATCTAACTTTCAAAAAGGCCTGATAATTGTCTGGAAACAGCCAGAGCTGAGTAAAACTTCTATAGTGAATTTTTGCTTACTTCACTGTGAGTCAGTGAAAGTACTCTGTATGCCAAAAATCAGATCAATACAAATTTAATCAGATCTGGTATCTGGGTGGAATCTGTCCTTTTTGTCTAGAATCTAAGGAGATTCATGCAACTTTCTTTAATCTAAAGATGGCAGAGTCTGAGCCAGCTGTATTATGGTGTCTGTGTAATACAGACGCAGGGGCCCCACAGGTCCTCCCTTTGTACCCTGTTGTCTTCTGAGAGCACTAAGATGGTATCTTGGTCCTCAGATAAAACACATTCTAGCTTGGCTCCACATGAAATTGAAAGGAAGGAGATGTAGTTACTTTGAAAGAGAGACTGGGCAGATCAACTGCTACAGCTGTAAAACAAGCCACAAAAGGTCAGATGGCAAACAAACTGCCCATCATCTTCAGAAAAAGGCCACCCATCACCTAGAATTGCTAAAATGCAGGAAAGCATCTGGTCAGCCTCACTTCAGTCCCTTCAAAACTCATGAAGTAAGTAACTCAAGAGCACACTTTTAGAGACATTAAGGGGAAGGTGACTGAGAAACACAGAAAAAATACTAAATCTTTCTTGAGCTGGGTGCTTCTATGATAAAGTGACTGGATTTGTGGACAATGACAGCACAGCAGAGGTCATTTACTTGAATTTCACCACAGCTAAACAGCCAGTGCTAGAAGTTAGACAGGATTTTTTTTTTTTTTTTAAAGAAGAAAATTATATTAATGAAGCTTAAAAATCTCCTCTAAGCCAGTGTAAAGAAGAGAACCTCAACACAATAGTTCAGAGTGGTGGTCTAGGAATTAAAAGCAAAGGATCATTCATCTCACTTCATCTAAATGAGAATCATTAATGTGGCTTATGAAATTGTCCTGAATTGCTCATGACTTGAGTCCTTCCATTTTGCCATTGTCAATGCAATCGTATACTGTCTTTGTGTATATGCATACATACATGGACATATGTATGTGTGTATCTCAGTGGCACGTGTCTATCAGTAATGACTTTGTTACATACTACAAAAAGGAGTAAAACTGTACTGACAGGCACCAAACCAATAGTGCCTTTCAGTCCTTCCAGCTATTCTCTAAGAAAAAGATAAACATCATCTTCATAGGTGTGACGGATAGTAGCAACAGTTAATTAGCTAGTAAGCCTGAAGAGTTTATGCCAGGTAACTAATACAAATTCTAGAATTTCTTTAAGCTTTCATGGGAATCTTACACTAATTGGACATGTCAGCTTTAGTGGTGACTAGATACTGTGGTGATAGGTTTTTCAAAAGTGCTGAGAGATAGATAAGGTTGGGATTCACTGATGTATTTCACATTATGAGCAGCTGGATGAACCCTGAGCACCGTACCCAAGTGATTAATTTCTGAATGGTGGTGAAAAGAAAGGGGTTGCTTAAATAAATCAATGGTGATTTTAGTAAACTGGGAGCTTCTAGGTACTAAATCTGTCTGCATCTGATCTGAATTGCAATTACCTGTCAAAAATTCATCCATCATGCAAGTTCCAGACAAACTTTCTGGCAGCAGATGTTTCAGGAAAGCTATTTAATAGGGGAAATATATTGTTTGGTGTACAGCATTCCCAAGAACAAAAAGCAAAGTAGAAAACATTTCACAAGTAACAGCAATAACTTCTATGTCACACCTAAGCCTTGTTTATTGGTGAATATAAGTTGTAAATGTGAATTTCCAATATAAATCAGTCAATGAAATACTACTCATCATTCAGATGATGTCAAATAGATGTAGCAATTAATTCACTGTATGTGTACCTGTGAAAGAAATGGTAGTTCTAATAACTTTAAATTCAGCATTATTAAGTCCTGTTTCTAAGACTAGAAGACTGGTACCTGCTTTTCCAAAAAAAATATAGTATTGCTCCACCACCCAGGTTTTGAGAAGAGGTCTAAGAGAAAGCCTCTAAAAACATGTCACACTATCTGTCTGATCCACATCTCTCTGACACCAATAGAAAAACTATATGAGAATGAAACTAGCTTGGAGAGAATAATGTAATTAATTCAGAGTTGAATGAATTATGTAAGCACTCTAATTATTCTCCAAATATTAATCCTAGGAATTTCTGGAAGTATATTAAAACATATTTACAAATGTGGAATATCATAGATAAGGTGCCTATGCAACCTTTATTCCAACTTATAATGAGATAATACATCTGTGATTTAAAGAACTCCAAACTCAGATTGCTGATTCTCACAGATACATTAGCTTTTCCTCCTCACTACCATGGCCATTGTTTGTTTGAGATCTGTACAACACTCACAACCAGGTATATCTACAACTTCCCTTCTAAACTGGGGCTTGCTCTTCCGATTTTTGTCACATGATGACTGCGAAAATAATTACCAAAACCAACCAACCAAAATCAAATCCAAAACCCAGAAGAAACTGGGAGGGAATTTTGGCTGCCACTTAATATGGATTCATTGAATTCCTGTCATAAGAGAGAGGACTGAATGTGGGCTGGTTGAAGGATTTAAAATCATAATACCTAAACTCTGTTTTTTCATTGGCACCTGTCCCAGCATTTGATACATGACTACTCCCTGCTCAGGTGTCAGGAAGGCAAGGTAATGAATGTTTCTTTGCAGCCATCAGTGAAATTGTCACATAACATTGCTATCTGTCACATGAATGTGCATCTTGAAAATGACCTCTGAAAACAGGCTGGACATATGATAAGAAGATTGCTATCCCAACCAAATGATACTCCAAAAGGTGGTTCTGTTCTACCATCACCTCCATCAAAGCCTTCTGTTTGCCAGTTATAATAGCAGAATCTACCACTCTTCAACTTTCATTATATGAGGAGTTTACTTTGCACATTTTCTTCCTCCATGTAGTACTTTAAAATCATATTTCATTAGATGTTGTTTCTAATGTAATTGAGAACAATTCACTTATAAAGTAACTGATGACAGATGGATTCACTCACATCTCATATGTGATGTGCTGGGCTTCTTGTAACCTGTTTGTAGTGTTTGCGAATTCATCTTTTGCATTAGTAGCTTGGAAAACCTCTGCATGATACATAATAGCAAGTGTGTTAATTTGAGCTCTACTCTCCTACTCCTATAAAACCGATGCCTTCCAAACCTTGGAGCAAACATCCTGCTTTGTCTTTTACTTTGCAATATATCACTTTCAAAATTCCTCAAAGTGAATGGATGCACAAGTTCTCATGGCCTCCTCCAGACTACACCGAAATTCACAGAAGGGCTTCTCTCAGCTGCAGAAGCTCTGAGCCAGCCCATGATTGTCTTAGACTAATAGCTTAATATATTGTGGACGTTAGGTGCTTGCCCAGTGCAGTTCCCTTCTGATTACAGATATTTTCCAACTCCCACTACTCCCATTTTTAGCCCTCTTGTCCCTATTTCTCTCATTTATCCATGCATAATTTCACTGGGGTAATATTTTGCATAGAATAATTCTTATTAAGAAAAAGTATACACGTTTCATGTCCATTATTCTCCCTTTATTTCCCTGTTACTTATTTGTACAGCATTCACTTGGAAGGACCATGGGTATTCTGTGCGACTCACTTTTCAGGCCTGACAGGAGATTGTGCCCACTCCAAGGGGTTTACTGCCTCAGCACTGGTTCCTGTTACCATCTGTCCATTCTCCTCACAGAATGGTTGTCACAGGGGACGAACAAAACACAGGAGGTAAATGGCCAGCCACATGTAACAGCATAACATACAGGTCCTTGAAAGCAGCATCCATCTCTGGATAGTGAGAGGTAATAAGTAGGGAGTAAATTAAGCGAACCATGAAAGGGAGGAAAAATAACGTCTGTCTACCATTCTATCAAAGCTGAAGCCAATAAAGGGAAAAATAAAGAGGTGAGCAGCATGGAGAATGAGCCTGCCAGGAAGCTTCATAATGAGCAGAGGGAAAGACAATTTATAACAAGCTCTGGCCACAGCAGGAACTGCAAGTGGAGGGTGTGAGACTAAACCCAAATCTTTCTTCTCTTTACATTTGTTGTGTGTCAGGAATACCAAAAGGAAAACCAGCTTCCAGCCTTTGAAGTAGCAGGAGGAGCTAGTCATTGAGGCAGAAGATGCCATCCAGGTTGTAAGTATTCTTGTGGAGCTGTCAGCAGAGACGCCAGGTAGAACCACACAATGTTGATGCCCAAGGGTCACAGGTTGGCATGTTTTTGGGGGGCTTTGGATCCATGACTATGGATCCATAACTTTGGTGTTACAGCATCACAGGATTGCCAGAGAAACCTGCTCTGAAGCGAAATGGTATGACTAAGAATTGTGCACAGGTCAACCATTTCTACTTGCCCTAGTGAATTATTTATCTCCTTGTAATGGTAAGAGTGCCATCCTGTCCTTTTAGCTGTCAGCTGACCTGTATTGCTCTAGATTCTTTGATGAAATCTTGTGAGGTGACAGTAGATCTGGTATTTTAGAAATTGCCAGGGCTTACCCTGGAGAGAGCAAGGTGCCAGCACCAGACAAACAATGTCTATCTCTCTGATTAGAAGCAAATTGTTTGAAGGTGGAATTCTTCCCAATTGGTGTTTCTAATTATATTTTCCTGTGGAAATATTATTGAAAAAGCTGTTACAGCTACTTTGATCATGCATTCCTGCAGCTTTATAATTAAACTTATTCTAAGTACAAACTGCTTATGTTTCAGGTCTATAAACATAATATATTTTAACATTGCTAAGGCATCTATAACCTCAGCATAGAAGTATCAGCAGAGGGAATGGCAGAAGCCAGCTAGAAGAAGGATAGTGGGAGGTCTAAGATTTAAAACAGCCTCATTAAAATGAATTTTTTAAAGGTTGACAAAATAATGAGAAACACTCCTTGATCCATTTTCCTGAAAGCAGTGATCCAATGTTTTAGAAGCTAGTTTCATTCTTATTAATATTTTTTATTAAGAAAGGTGGAAAATGTCTGATGTGATAGCTCTGAAGGTATGCAGAGTCTTTTTTATTATGACCGTGACCATTTATTTGTGGGATAAAATTACCCTTATCAGCAAAGTCCCCTACTATTGTGCACATTATGTCTGGTTCTTTTGCTTATTGCTTCATATATGTCTATCATAATGGAATACTTTAGGTGCATCAAACAAACATAGCCAAAATATCATAGAATCAATAATATGTGACCATATTTTTGTCATTTTTTTCATTGTATACTACAGCTTTCTTTCATTAAAGAGAAAAAATGCAAGACTTGAATGATACAAAGGAATGCAGCTACACTGCCTCTTTAAACTATCCACTGATATCTACAGAAAGTTATTTAATCCAGTCCTGCTTCTCACCCCACACAAAGCAAAGAAAATATTCTGTTTGCATTACATTAGCCTCCAAGTCTTCCTAAAGATAAATAATGTTCCCTGCAGGTTTACATTAGGGATTAAGTGTCTTCATTCTGAATAACTCTGGAATTATATGAAATCAAAGGAATCAGAGCCTGAGTCTTCACTTCAAACTATAGTTTTTATACATTGCTTTTGTTTCCTCTATCCAGCACTAGGCTGCAGCAGTGGTTCTTATGTATGTTTGAGGACAAAATGTAAAATGTTTTCAGAAGATTTCTCCCCTTGCCTTTCCCTGTTCTATTGTCTAAATATAAAGATTAACATTCTTTTCACTTATTGCAGAATTTTAAGGCTGAACAGCCATACTGTACATGAACTTGATTGCTTTGTGGCTCAACTTAATGTTCCCAGCTCTCCATAGGACATCCATTGCATATTCTGTGATGAGATATCTAACAGGTAATTACCAGTGTGTTACTGATGCATGCACAACTCAGTAAATGATTCTTGAAATAAAGAATCTTCTCTCACCATCTTTGGAAAATATTTTCAAAGCACAACATGGTTCACCATTATGAAAATGCCTTGGACATACAGCTTACTGCTTTCCTTACAGGATTTCGGTGCCAAATAACCTGTGGCCACTGCAAGCTCTTCTACATCTATAACATCTGAAAAAGGTTATTAAGTCTGTGTTCTATATGCAAGATATAAATGTTTATTTCTGAGCATAGAAGCCTGAAAATCCAGTTAAAATACTCCTGGTTTTCCTACACAAAAGACGGATTAATAACCATACTAAAACATTGTATTTATTTTGAGGATGGATAGTATGCTAGGCTCCACTTTTAAATTATTTTGACTAACAGATCACCATGGGGCCTTCCCAGATCTCCAGACTTTTATCTGTGTTTAACTGAAGAGAAAAGGAAAGAACACCGTAACGCAAGAAAATGTTTCCTTCCATACTGGTGAACTAGAGCAGGCAGCATTTTTCTGTTTACACATATATTTGTACCTTTGTACCTCTATATTCTTGAGACTTCTCCAAAAACTGAGAAAGCTGAGGATTGCTTCCTGATCTTTCACTCCAAGTTGACTTTTTTTTTTTTTCCCCTTGGCTTAGGTGTTGTGTTTGAATTGCCATTGTTTTGCTTCATGTTGTGAACAAGTAGGCATATAACACTTGAGCAGAAAAAATCAAAATTAAAAAACTGTTCCACATTACACAAGACCATTGAAATAGCCAAGGATACGTCAGCTGTAGAAATTAGGGGCTGATAATTACATGTTCTGTGAAAGATTTCAAAACTGTGTAACTTCCCAGGGCCATAAACTGAGTTTCTGGTTCATTGAGCTTAGGCTGATCTTCTGGAACTTGAGTCATACAAAAAAGAGTACAGTGGCTAAAACAAACAGTAAAAAAATAAAAGAAATAAGAAATACTTTGTGTGATTTATCAGCCTCCTTGGAAACAGAAAATAGAATACTGTTTAGTTTTATGGTAGATGAAGAAAGTTGGTTTCTTGGACTTTGAATATATAGAGAGGGAGCTGATTTAGCATAGCAAGGTAATAAATAGCCCTGACTGCAGAAAAGAATATTTATATGATATATTTTCCTGTTTTTATTTTTAACACTGAAACTGTGTTGCTTCTACTGGAAAATTTTTCCTTATCTAGCCTGCAGCTTCCTTTTTCTTTCACTATTTGAAATCCACAGGCAAAACCCATCAATGCGGGGTCTGTCTCACTGCCAGGGGGGATTTACACCAACAGAAGGGGAAACAAACACTAATTCTGGTTCCTTTTCCACTTTTGCAGCACTCATCAGTGCACACACCTGCTTGGGTAAGTCACTAATTCCCTTCCTTTGTCAGGCAAAGCTACCACAATTGACTATTGCCTGAAACAGAACAAAGCATATTCAGCTGCCTCCCCCAGCCCCCAAATAAAACCTCTGTCCAGAGGAACTGTGGACAGGTGATAGGTTTATCCATGGCAAAAGGGCAGTGGGAAACAGGAAGGGGTTGGCACAGCTTTCAGCAGATACGTTGAGCAAAACAGACATCTGCTGGGTTTTATTAAATGTGTTGGCATCTAGCAGAACATGGAAAGAACCTACTGCTACTCCTCTTCGATGTCAAGTGTGCTCCTGCTGGTGGGGCAGGTTTGATTTTCTGCCTGCACAGAATAGCAGGCAAATGTAATCTCAGAATAAGGCACTTCCTTCTCCTAATATTTATCCCATAAAATTTTATGATGACAGCATGCTAAGAGAGAACAGAAGGACTGGATAAATGCAAAAATCAGTTTGCGACATCTGGAAAGAAAAAAAGCTTTTATGTTTCCTTCCTTAAATGTTACAAACAGGTGGTAACTGCAGATGTCTGAAAACCTTCATCTTATTCCCATGAAAATATTTGATTATTGAATTATTTTTTAAAAGGCCCCAAAGTGAGATTTTTCAATTTTGAGGCAGTTCTGATTTGCAACAAATGCCATTTAGAAGGGGAGAGACAGACACTATGATAAAGACTAAAAAAAAGTCCATGCAAGCTCAATTAAAAAAAACAACCCAGAGTTAAAGTTGGAGAATCCTACCATACCCTGCCACATATGGTCTTCTCACAGTAATTTCTAGTATCTCTATAGGCTGATATGCCACAGGAATTAGAAATATACATAGCTTGTGAGATTTTAAACCTTAATTTCAAGGCCACAGTAAATTAAATGCACAAAATGTTAATGGGAGGAGCAGGGGACTGTCACCTGTCACCCCAGGGGTGATGGCCTGTTTTGGGATTAGAGATTTGTGAAGATCTCTCATCTCTACTCATACCCACAAATTGTGAATTAATACTGAAATAACTCTTAAAATTCCTGTAGCAATGCACCCACATGGAGATAAATGACTTTACATGCACCTTTAAGCAATTGTGGAAATTTCTAAGCTCAGAACTTATTCATATGAAATTATGATAAAGCTCTGAATAGGAACTTAAATTTGAAAACTGTAGCTTTTGGCTGCCTTTTGAGAAAGGCATTTTATTTTCAGTCTGCATTTAGTAATCCAGAATGAAAATATAAGAGATCAAAGGGTAGCTTGTGTGCCATGTCGCATAGATTGTCAAAGTTATTTTACATGGTTCTGGGAATGCACAAGTTGCTACAGTCTTTTCATTATTTTATTTATAAAAATCTAACACAGTACCTGTGGGTAGATACTGAGACTAATGTGTGAGACAACTGCTTACCTTGTACTTGCAAGAAAACAAGATGAAATGGCAATTTTGCATAAATGGTACCCTCACATAGGTTCACTGCTTCTCTTAGTTCTTTCTTCATTCCCTCTCCTTTTATTCTCTGATTTTGACTCTTGTTTTATAATTGCCAACCTGAGGTCTTTTTTGCATGTCTCAAAATGACCTTGCAAATCTAGAGGGATAAATATATAACATTAGTGATTAATGCTTAATCAGTTGCCATGTTCTGGGCCTTAGTATTGACTCTGTTGGCTTGTGAATGTATCAGCCATGGAGCTCACATTAAAACTTCTTTCCTCCAAGACCTTGGTGTGATGTCATCATGTGGTTACATACACATGATGTATGTATCATAGCAGCATTTGGATATGCTTGTTTTGAAACACAGATGCAATAATTCTGTTTGCACTGTACATTTCCTTTTCTAGAAACTTGCAAGAAGAATGGCCTTTACACTTGTGTTCCCCATTGTGTATGGTAGAACGATTATGGAATCAAAGAATGGTTTGGATTGCAAGGGACCTTAAAGATCACCTAATTTCAACCCCCCTGCATGGGTAGAGACATATCCCACTAGACCAGGTTGCTCCAAGCCCCATCCAACCTGGCCTTGAACACTGCCATGTCCCTGACTGGGCACCCGTGAGGCCTGAAGGCAGAGCTAGTCAGCTCCTCACCCAGCTCTAGGTGGACTTTTTTCTACCTGTACCCTTCTAACTGCTTCACCATGCCCCATCTATAAATCAGACAAGCTTTTAAGGATGGAGGACAGGAATCTTTCAAAGCACTGTCTTTGTTCTAATTAGAGAAGAAAATTTGTTTTAATTAACAAAAATTAAAAAAATGGAGGTAGCAAATAAAATTAAATACTCAACAAAATAAGTGAATGTAAGTGCTTCATGGAAACCAGCAGTTTAATTTTGTATGCAAGGGAGCTTTCACCCTTTGAGCTTTTCAGGCTCATGCTAAAATGGAGGATTCTTTCATTTTCTTGTTTTTTCTCCAAATGAATAAAAAATTGCTCCCTTTAATTCCAGTTCAAATTACTGGAAGTCTAGGGGGAAAGAAATAGACAAACCAACACGGAAATGTTTTATTTGGGGGTTTATATTTTAATTTTCTGACAGATGCGTTTGCTTTCTACAGCCACCTTTTGAAATCAGTATGTTATTTTGTCATTTCTTTGTAGAAGAGAAACAGTGCTGAATCTTTATCATATTGATCGGTTTACAAGTTTTTGTATGGGGTCTAAGATAATACAGAGCATTGTTATTGCATTATTATTTTTCATTTGTATCCTATTGATTTGCTGCCAGTAACTTACAGCTCAATTTACAAAAAGATGGGGTATGATTTATTTTTTTTCTAAAAGATTATGCCACAATGGGAATGCTTTTATGAGGCTGCCAGATCTCTATGTTTTTTTTTAATTCTCTTCTCTCAGGAGCGTAACACATTTTTAGATTAGTGGCATGGTTCCACCTGGTTTTACGCCCAGACCATCCATGACTTGCACATAATTCAGATGAATAAGTGGTTATACACAAGCCTACACTTAAACTGGAACTTTACTCCTAGGGAATCGTTCTTTTCTGACTTCTCACTGTGTAACTCAGAAATAACATACAAAGTCATATAGTTACACAGATGTAAAACAGATGGGAGAGAGACTTTATGTATCTCAACAATAACAAGCTACCAGGGTTTAACAGCTCCAAATGCCAGGTACTAAAAATATACAGGAAAAATTCTTTTCTGGCCAAGTCAGTGTCAGCACTGACAAAGCATGTCCTTCCTGCAGAGTTGACAGTGCCTTTCCCTGTCCTCAGAAGTTGCAACACTTTTCTAAGTGTTTGTGTGAGATCAGCTATTTAGCCCTGTTCAGAACCCTTTGAGACAGACATGCCACTGGATCAGAACAGAAGAGTCCATGCCACCAAGACCCTCCCTTCATTTTGGAGCCAGAAAGGGGATCATCAAACCACACACATACAAATTTTCTGTATTTTTCCTCAAATCCCCTCTGAGTAATATACTGAGGACACTTGGGACACAAAGGTTAGAAAGATCTGCCACAGTAATTACAGTTTACTTCTAAACTGTTTACTTCCAGTACTCACCCAGTTACTACCAACTTCGTATTTAGAAGGCACAATTCTGAAAGAAAAGAATATTAACCATTTTTTCCTTATGATTTGTATTTACTGTCATTAGAATTCAGCTACTAGGAAAGAGAGGATTATAACATTGTGTAAACTGCACAAGTACACTTATTCTTTCTATTCCTTCAGTACAAAATTCCAAATCCATAATTTACAAGGGTATAGGTTTTAATTATTCAGTGCAAACTGTGTTAAATGAAGTAGGGTGATGTCTATATGTGCCCTGATGTGTAGTATTATTTTTCTCTGGAACCCATCCAGGTAAATCAAACCCATAGTGAGGGACTTCCAGTTATCTACAGTGCACTGAATTTCCCTGGCAACCTTTCAACAGGAGCAACTTTGTAGAGCCCAAAATTTTCTGCCAGTGAAAATTTTCATGTTTGGAATTGGTCTGATGTATCACACGGGTTCATGGGGCAGAACTGGATGTTGAAGTTGAATCATTCTTTTTCCAACACAGGTGTCATGGTTTAGTTCCAACTGGTACCAACCAGGCCTCCACTCACTCCCCCCCAACCCTGTTGTGGGACAGGGAAGAGAAAATCCACCCAATAGATCATTAATTGAGACAAAACCAAGGAGGTTTTCATTCCCCAATTATGATAACAGGCAAAAACCCAATAGATTCAACCTGGGAAGGCAAAAAACCTAATTTAATCTACACAGAGCAAGAGAAATCATGGCCAGATCCTAATACCTTCCCCCTCCAAAAAAACCTCCTCCCTTCTTCCCGGCCTGAACCGCTTCCCTCCCTCCTCCCCCTCAGGGTCAGTTCCCCACATGGTGTTTCTGCTGCTCCTTCCTCCTCAGGGCAGAACTCCTCACGTTCTTCCCCCACTCCAACACGGGGTCCCCCTCACAGGAGAGCTCCCATCAGGAACCCCTCAGACATGAGTCCCTCCCATGGGGTGCAGTCCCTCAGGAACTGCTCCAGCCTGGGCTGCCTACAGTGTCACTGCTGCTGTGGGAACAGTCTTCTCCTCTGGCACAGGCTCCTCCATGGCTCCACATCCTCATCTGCCCCTCTGCAATCACAGGCTGCTCTTTCATGTCTGCTCACCTCTGGCACTTCAGGGGCAACAAATTCACATTTACCCCACCGTGGTCCTCCAAGGACTGCTCCACTGTACTCCTCCCTCCATAGGCTGCAGGGGAACAGCTGCCACCTCACCACGGACTGCAGGGACACCTCAGTTTAGACACCCTCTCCCCCTCCTCCTTCACTGACCTTGGTATCTTTTCTCTGTCATTAATCCCTTTCACTTCATCCTCTACTCTGCTCTTCAGGTCCCTTTTTTTATATGTATTTTTTCAGTTTCGTTTTACCCTTTTTTACTATGTTACTTGCAGTGGTACATGCAGCTTCCCCTATCTGCTTGCTTTGGCCAGAGGCAGGGCAGGGACTGGAACTGGAGGAAGTTGCAGCACATTCTGACAGGAGCCACCCCTGTACCCCAGCTTCCAAAACACCACTGCACTGTCTGAGAACAACAAGTCACTTTAATAATCTTCCTGGTTTGTGAATTTTATTCTAAATTGCAGATTATTTGTTGAGCTAAAAAGTACGACACAGTCCAAATAAATTTCTCATTCATAATGACAATCAAAAATCAGCAAGTAGCTGAAGGTGATGCTCACATTCTCTATGAATATTTCAAAAAACATTTTGGTTTGTTTTCTTAATTACCTGTGTTTTGTTTCACATTTTGACACCACTAGGATACAACTGTGGAAGAGGTGAAATGAGATTCCCTGTTTAAAACAAAGGTGTAGAGTCACAAAATGTGCTGTGTCTGGCTGTTAAAGCAGCATTTCATGTATATATGCAGCCACATATTTTTGTATGTATTTAGGCTAATATTTGAGGGGAAAATGGCAGTATTCCAACACAGTTGGAAATTTTCTTTATCATTACTGAATGGTAGAGTGTTATTTACAGTTTCAGGAAAAAATATTTTCCTTTCTTGATAATATTCATGACTGTTTCAGTTGAGCTCTTTTTTTTTTTTTTTTAATTGAAAAGAAACTTCATGAAAAATACCAAACCTTTTAACTTATTTCTAAGGTACCTTTGATTTTTTTTTGCAAATACTTTTATATGAAAAAATTTCTGAATATGAGATTTAGAATATCTAAGTTCTAGTTTCATAATTTGTCCTCCTTTACAGGAATGCTTAATATTGTTTTATAAATTGAATTAAATATTTTCCACCAAACCTACTTCAGAGTTTGCAGAGGAAAACCTTGCATCTGTCAATAATTTGTGAAAACAAATTCTATGCTTTCCTCATTTCAGTTCTAACTAACAAGAATGGGAGATTTTCAGAAGAGTTTCCAAGTTTCAGTCCTTGGAGTAGTGAAAGTGTTCCAAGTTTTTCATTTAGGAAAGATCCCAAGTGCTTCTCACTATGGTGAATATGGATATTTCTTCCATGACTCTGATTTAGAAATTGACTGAGACATTTTGATTGCTATAATGAAAGATCAGGTAACATTTTAAAAGTTGGTATATTTAAAAAAAATCAATGAGCAAAACAATGAATTGAACTTCTTGCTGAAAAACTACCTGCAGTCTATGAGCGAGTTCATGAAAAATAAATCAACATTTCTTATTTTCTCTTTTACATCTGGCACCTTAACCATATTTATCATACACCTTGTTTCACTCTTTGTGAGAAAGAAAAAAGCAATGAAATATGTTACTCAAATCTATCTCTAAAGGTTCTTCATAGATTATAAATAGTTAATTGCATTAATTCTTTTTGCTTGGTTTATTTTTTTTTCCAGCTCTTCTGGTATTAAACTTTCCTCTGGAAGTTCTCTATTGCATGCACATTTTGTAGATTGGTATAGCCCTAGTCATGGATAATGTCAAATGGCTCAGCTCCTGTCAAGGTAGGGTGCATTCTTCCCCAAGCAGTAGGTCTCTGAAGGGTTACTGGTGTCCAACTGCTACTTTGGCTCTTAGAATGTGAATAATTTATGTCAGGATCCCAAATAATAAATAAAGGTTCAAATCTCTGTTGGAGATTAGCATATTTATATAGCTTTAACACAATTTCTTAATATTATTACCCAATGATAAGGTAGCTTTTTTTGAAATTTATGCATGTAAAGCCATCCTTGCTTTTTGCTAAGTTATGAGAGTATACCACAGTTATTTGGCAAAAGGAAAAGCCCTTTTATACAGTGGTTTACCACAGAATTGCCCAAGCAAATCAACTTATCAGTCTGCACATCGGAGCTTTAATCATCTGAGTTTCACTCTTGCATACAGGAGCAAACACAATAGTCATTCATATTATAATAACCTCTAATTTAAGTTCAGGTCATGTTACAGAACCAGCAAAATGTTTAGGTCTTTGGCTTTGACATGAAAACTTACCAACTCAGATTTTGACAGGATAATTTGATAGCTAAGCCACTGCCATAGAGTGGTTGTGTTGTTTTTGTGGACACAGAGATAATATTTATTAGATGTTATCAATGGTCCTTTAACTGTCAATCAAAATTTAACTGCTTCACATGCACCATGGCTAAAACATGTATCTATAAGTTGTTTTTCTGGTGTGGAGAAGACAAAATTTCATGCTAGATAAAATTATGTAGATTAAATGGCAACAGCCATAAACTTCAAGTAAGACTTGAAAACTCAATTACTTGATTATGCTGGACCATTATGATTCTTCATAAATCACTTATATATATTTTGATAGAGTTAAGGGATTTCTATGATGAGAAATTATTGTGTGATAATATAAATATTAAAAAGGACCCAAAATTAATCTTTTTAATAAAACCTTTTAGGAAGCAAGTACTTCTTCACAACGGAAATTCATTGTCACGATCTGGAAGTGGATGAAGTGATGAATAGATGTATTACTGAGGCAAGGACATTCTACTGTGATCATAAAAACACTGTCAGAGTGTTTGGTTGTGTTTCTCATCATACAGAAAAATCTGTCATTCAACAGCATCAGGGCATTTGTGGGCAGGACATCCTCATGTGTTACAATTTCACAGAGTAGCACAACTCTTTACAAATAGTTCTCCCTTGATAATTTATATTTAACTCACTACAGACAGGAATATTTCTGTGAATTTCAGTGCTGTGGCCATGTAGGATGTTTCTGGGCAAAAGCTAGGATATTTGGTATCATACAAAGAAGTTCACTTACTTCATCTCAATCTGCCTCACCCTTTGAAACAGAGAAATCTACATTATGAAAGGAAATTACCTTCACTTGATGCTGCTGGATTAGACCATGACTCCCGGGCTGCAGTGAAGGTTAGGATTTTTTTCCAGATATTTCAAGAAGACTTTACAAATCCTGTCCCTTTTTGGTGTATAATGCATTATCCACTCTTCAATTTCAGCAAAGTCATCTTTGTTCAGGATGTCCTACACCTGCAGCTGCTTGCAGGAATTATTTAATAACCAGCCATGAAATACAGCTTGCAAAATAATGTCTTTCTATGTTGGAAAGCCAATGTGGAAGCCATCGATTGTCTATGAAACCCTTTGCTTTAGGACTAGAAAAGCATTCAATGGGGTCTGTAGAACCCTCAAAGGTCTTGACTGCCTCTTCTGCGAAATGTCATCCATCTCTTTCCATGAGAAGAGGTTTTGCACAGTCCTTGAGTCAACACATGCTAGATTCTCATCTCACTGCTAACCAATAATGTCCCTGCAGTCAGTGAAACTAGAGATTATCCTTGGCTATTTCAGCATGGCTGTATTCACCTTACAGCTGGTTTTGCTGGACTAATATCTGGGTTTGTTTTCTGCACAGGAGCTTTGATTTTTCCTGCACAGTAGCTTTTATTCAGAAATTTAAACTGCTGGAAATTTCAGTGGACTTAAGTAGTTAAGTCCATCCTGTTAGTCTGTGGCCTGTAATGCAGGATACCTGTTTTTTGGGGGGTTTTTTTGTTTTTTTTTTTTTTCCAGACAGAACATTTCCTACTCTCTTGTTATTACACCAGTTAAGAATATATGATAAGATATCTTCTTAAGATATCTATGTCACTTCAAACATGAAGACTGATCTCACAAAGGACCAATCAATTCTGAAGTGAGTAGCAGTAATTCTTTTTAGCAATTACCATTGCTGTTTCCCATGGCTCTTCCTTTTTAATAAAATCTAAGCATGTCAGGTCATTCCTTCATATTTCCTTAAGTATCTAACCACCTAAAGACTGACATAGGGATCTTAAAAAATCCTGAATTAGTTCAGAATGAGGCAACAATGTACATGGTTTATCAGTAAAATGTGCAGCATTTTCCATCTTTCAGTCACTTCACATCAGGATTTGGTGTCTGATTAGATATGCATATACTTGACACAAGACACTTGGGTGAATCTCAGGGACACATGGTGAGGTTATTTACCATGCACTATACAGGTGGTGAGTCTAAATGGTCTAGTGATCTTATGCCCAGAAAATCTCTTACTCTACATAATACTCTTGACCTTTTTGTCCTTTCATTCATCTCTCTGCACTCAGAAAAGGCTGGCAGGTAGCTAATTTTATTGATGGCATGTTGTGTGTCTTAGGATCATTGTCAAAGGGCCATAATTCTTTGTATAACCATTACAGCAGTATTAGAGACCACAATCTTGGTCTTTATATGGTCACTGGAAGAGTTTTAGGCAGGTTATTATTACTGTTACAGTGTTCTGCAGAATTCAGCAAACTCTAGACAGCAATATCAGAAAGGGTAAATTACCATCAAACCTCTACACAGGAAACTATTGAAATACATTTCAGAGATACAACTCACTCATCCACCAGAGCACAATAAAACACTGTCTTTATTTCTGATTTTATTGGTTCTGTCTGCTCTCATCTGTAAATAACACTCACCTTTTGTGCTAATAGTTTCAGACTTATCAGAGAAAGAAATGTTTTGATACTAAGCACATTCTACAGCATCCTATTCATGGTTTAATAGGAATAGTCTCTTCCTAACAGATTTCTTTTGTTCTCATATGAGCTTGTCTCTCTCTAGTTCAAAAGCAATGTAAGCTCTTAGAAGAAGGAACTGCATTTCCTTAAAGTAGATTTGTGTATTGAATCCATTGTCAGAGGTCCCTTCCCCCCCAGAAAATTTCCCCCTTATGTCATTTTGTCTCCACACTTCCACAGCATCTTGCTTCATGTTCCCTTATTCCTCTAGTTGTTTCCAAGTGAACAGCAGTATCCCTGAAGTCTGGTCCATGAAACATGACTTGTTGTCCCTCTATCTGTTACTCAGATTGCTGGGACCAAAATCTAGGTCTCAGTCTACAAAAGGGAGTTGGAAGTTGGGCACTGAGACTTTGGTACCATGTCCTCTGGCTTCATAAGATTGAGCACCCATATTTCCTCAAAAGGAAGAAAGGAGAGGAAAGCTCTGGTACCGAGTCCCTGTATGTATGGAGTTTAAATCATTTACATTAGGATTTCAGTGAGCAGAAATCCTCTCTTTCAAGCAGATGTGTCTTCTCAGAAACAAGCTGACACTCCGAGGACCAAAACAGATCACGGGAACTGCAATAAAAAGCAGTATCCCTCCTGACAGATGTGGAGAGAGAGGAGTCTGTCAGGAAGAAAGATGAAGCAAGGAGAGTGGTATTCCAACAGGCAAAGGGAGGGGAAAAAAAGAGTGAAAAGTATAAGAAACTGGGAAAGACTTCAACAGACATAATGCTGTTTAATGAGGCAGAAACTGAGAGAAAAGTGAATTACAAGCTAGTGTGATAAGCATTTTTTCAAGACAATTTGTAAAAGGTGACAAGAGTTGTAGATTAAATGCGTTGCTTTGCCTTTTTCTCACTCTGCCTGTGTACTTGTGCCATTCATTTAATGTAATAAGCTGTACTAAACATTCATAGGCTGCATCATACTTTTCTTGACCTTAAATTAAGGAAAAAAGATATAATGGAATTTGAAGCATGCAGTTCTGTACTGGCTAAAGGGTAAAATAAAGAACTAAAGCAAAATGAAATTTTTCTCAGTCAAGGCTCATGCATCACAGGAAGTCCAAAATAATTCGGTGCATATAATTTCAACCTCAAATTTAATTAATATAAGTATCTTTATTCCTAATTCTCATTCAGTGATGATTAGATGAGCCTTGGATTTTAGGTATTCCCATAATGGGAGTTGTGGGAGTTACTTTCTTTGTGACATGGAAGTACTTAGAATAAGAAACAGAAGTAGTTTTGGGATTTCCTTCTTCTTTCTTTCCTTTTCCTTCTTATTCTCTTCTATCCAACATGGCAGAAATGCAATCTAAGCAAGTCACAAAAAGGCAGCCTACATTAAGTTAACAAGTGAGGGAAAAAGAGTCAATCTTTCAGGTGGTAGAGAAGATGATATGAGTAGAATAAGTGTGCCTGCAGTACAAAGCCAGAAGTATCAAACAGACAGCCAGTATCAAACAGCCTAAGATACGCTTTCACAAATCAACAAAGTACATAAACTAGAAAAAATCCCTTCATTTCTCTGGACTGTGTTCCTAAGATGAGAAACTGAAAACTTGCAAGTGTAAAGAAGGATGAGCTGGTTGTCAGTGTAATGTCAGCTTCCGGCAGAACAAAAATAACTCAGAAGTGTTGGGGTAAGTTCTCTGCTACCTTGCACATTGTACAGTGTTCTAATCAAAACACAGAATGAATAGTTTCCAGCCAGCCACAAAATACCATGTCAGACTATGCAGCAAGAGACTGTAGAAATGGTGCTTTACTAGTATTTGAGATCTAAAATAAATACTAGACTGGGTTCAGCTTAAATAATGATCTTAGTTGCTTTTCTTTTTCCTTTTGCATAAAATACTTGGTTTTTTGCTTCAGCATCCTTCTCTAAATGCTCAAAGGTTCCATCGTGGGAGCACTTCCAGGATTTTACCTATATATACTTACAGTGGGGATGTATATGTGTGTATTTTCATGTCCCCATGCTATGTATTAACAATAATGGCAGTTTTTCCATTTCTTTTGTAAATAATTTTATTTTTACACATTTGTATGGCTTCATGCTGTAGTGTGCCTTCTGTAATACATATTTATGTCAGTTCTTTTCATCTAGCGATTTCAATGCTGTACTGCTCATTGATAAACTTTTTATACTATTTAAACCAGTATACTGCAATGTTGTTCATCAAAAAATGAAAAATGGACAATAATCTGAGACTATTAATTTAGCCACAGTGGGAAAACTGTATGCACTGTTTAACTGATAAGCCAGCTTCTGTCTCTAGCAGTCAGAGGTAATTCTTTTTCCCACATTAGCTGTGTGTTGGACCTTGGGTTTGCAGATTTTGTTACTGGTGCAGATTATATGTGGCACGTTTGTAATGTGGAGTATCCTCTAATGAGGATCGTGCAGCTACTACCAAAGTAATTTCAATTATCTCTTTGAATAAATGTAAAACTGAATTCAAAGGGATAGTAACCAGTGTGTTGTTCACTTAATTGTTTTGTGCTCATGGAATTTTTTACCTAGAACTTGTTCAGGGAAGGGTATGAGATACACCTTTTACCTCTGTTTTTCTTTCTATGATATATCACATTGAAGGAAGATTATTCACATTTGCAACCTGTGCTATTAGGACTAAGCTTACTAAAAGGAATCCAGAAGAAAAATGTGTGGTCTTCTCGGATCTCAGAAGAAACATTTTACTCCAGTTTTTGGAGCAATTCTTCTGAAAACATTTTTATAAACTTCTTTTAATTCTTGATCATCCTCAAATACATTAGGTGGAACCAAAAACACTAAAACTTCACCAGCCTCACGACTAAATTTTCTTCCATTTTGCACTGTCAAACCTTAATTATAATTATATCAAATTATAGAAGGTTATAAGACAGCCCATTTCTGTTTCACTCAGACTCAGCATTCTCTCTACATGCTTTGACTCACATATAAGGATACATGGGTCTCCAGGAACTTATGAGTCTTGAAATGGGGTAACTTGAGTTAAATACCATGTTTTTGAAAATCAAAGTAGCAAAGTCCATGACTCACCAGACTATGCTTAATCATAGATCCCTATCAAGGTTTTCCATAAACTGAAATACATTGGAATGTTGCACTGAGGTATATAAACACTAACAACTACATTTGTATTGTCATACACACCCCAGTTGTTCTCCCAGCCAAAGTAAAATCCAAATCAAGGGGGTTTGTTATATATTTTGTGTGTATGTTTTATATACTTACATAAAAATTTATGGACATATTTGAATGTATTGCTGTTAAATTAGTTAAGATTTAGCAAGCCTTCAAAAAGCAAACTGGCCAGACATGTAGAAACATTGTTATTAACTGTATTAGTATCTATTTCAGATATAACGAGGTTATCCTTCTGGACCTGTAGCTTCTCACACTGCAGATGCCAGAAACCACAGCACAAGTAAACTAATTGCATGGTAACAGTTACAGCACCCTTTTAAAAGTTCCTTTAATTATTTCTACCTCAAGCTGAAGCAAAATGATAGGATGAAGACACAAAGTTTATATCTTTACACATTTTTACCTAGGACACCTGACAACATTGCTGCCCTAGGAACAGTGTCTTTGGACCTCAGTTGGTTTTGCAGCATCAAAACATTTTCTGGTTTTGTTTCCTATCTTCACAACAAGTTCTGACTTTTGCTTGGGGATTTCACCCTTAATGAATTAAAATCAAAATGAAGTTCAGCTGAAGACTTAAATGGGGCAAAAATAAATCTTAAATTGGGCAAAACTGAGCTCTAGTAAAGCCAAAGCTTTTCTGTCAACTCCATTAGGTCACTTTTCCTAGATTTTGAGGAAAAAAGAATTTCCAGACACTTACTTTGATACTGACTCATGATACAAAATACTCTGTCATGATCCCTATTCATGCCACCTACACTGTCTTGCCTGTATGTTATACTGGGGCTGCATCATTATCAGTGAAGAGAACTGAATTGTGGTTGACAGTTACAGAGAAGGAAAACTACTCTACTGACTTCAGTAGAATTAGGATTTCACTTAGTATAATCATATCTGTACAAGGATGTGCAGAGTCTGTGTGAAATGTAAGTGTACTTGTGTTGAGTATGATATTCAGACAAAGATTTTACTTCCAGTTGGGGTGAAGAAATTCTCAAGAGTAAGAAAGTCCATTAACTTTAAGAAAACCATACTATTTTCACTACCTTGAAATCTGGTTATCATACATGTTTCTTGTATTATTATTATTGTTATTTGCCTGGTGACCAATTCAGCTCCTAATCTTCTGAAAAGGCCAAAATCTGCCCTCTGGAAGTCCAGCACAGAGGTTTTATTCTTGGCCCTCCTTTCATCCCTGAATATTGAAAACTCTATTATTTCATGGTCACTGTGCCCCAGACAGCTTCTGACCACTCCATCTCCCACCAGCTCGTCTCTGTTTGTGAACAGAAGGTCTAGTGGGGACCCATCCCTGGTAGGCTCATTTAACAGCTGGAGTAGGAAATTATCCTCTATATGCTCCAGGAATCTCCCAGACTGCCTCTTCTCTGCTGTGTGGAGTTCCTAGCAGACATCCAGCAGGTTAAGGTCACCCATGAGAACAAGGGCTGGTGATTTTGAGACATCTGCTAACTGCTTGTAGAATAATTCATCACGCTCATCATCCTGATGGTCCTGGGTGGTCTGTAACAGACTCCCACCAGGATGTCAGCCTTGTTGGCCTTCCCCCGAGTTTTGGCCCATAGGCACTCAACATTACTGTTCCTTTCCTCAAGTTCTACAGAGTCAAGAGATTCTTTAACACACAGAGCCATCCCTCCACCTCTCCTACCTTGTCTGTTCCTTCTGAAGAGCCTGTAGCCATCCATGGCAGCACTCCAGTCATGCGAGTCATCCCACCATGTTTCTGTGATGGTGACTACATCAGAGCTTTCCTGATGCACAATGGCTTCCAGCTCCTCTTGTTTGTTTCCTGTACAGTGTGTATTGGTGTACACACACTTCAGCTGGGTTGTTGATTTCACTCCTAACTCAGGCTTTCCACCTTTGGGCTCATTTCTAGAGATCCCGAATTCAATCCACTCCCCCTTCAAACCTCGTTTAAAGCCCTCCTGATCAGTCCTGCCAACTTACAAGCTATAGTCCTATTGCCCCTGCTAGATAGCTTCTTCCCTTCCACTCAGTGACACAAGGACATTCCTTGCTTAGTGCCAGCTGAAAGCAGCTGGAAACATTAAGGCAGACTGCAGAGCTATATCACCTGAGAAGGGGTGTGCTGCATTTCTAGAGAGCTGCCAGAAATGACAGTTGTCTTCTGGAAGCATGAAATAGCGAGCAGCAATTAATTTGCTGATGTTGGTATTTGTGGAGGGTGATGAGCCTACTTGTAGAGGACGGAGTTCGTGACCCCACAGTGTAATATGTCCTGAAGGGCATTTATAGCCCTGCACTTGCATAGCTGCAGTTACTGTCATTGGCTTCACAATCTGAATCTTCATGATTAGGTATGCCAATAGCATTTTTCTCCTATTTTCTTGATACGGAATGATAACTGACCAAATGCTTGTTCTCCACAGTAGAGACTGGAACAAATGTAGCAGTTGTGCCAAATAATAAAAGCAAGGGAAAAAAAAAAAAAAAAAAAAAAAGCCAGCGTTCCAACATTCTTTTTCTTATTCTGATCTTTAGAAGGCAGTCAGATAGACTTTTTCCATTTGAAGTGTATTTAGGAAGGGACAAGGTCGCTTCATTTTCTGTGAGTCACTTGAGCAGGTCAGTCAGCTTTGATGTATTGCTCAGTGAGGTGCAAAGCCGTGTGTGCTAGGTAGGTGCCATCTGTCCCTCTCCAGATAGGGTCAGTGCCACCTGCACTTCACCCTCTGCTGGTGAAGCCCTGTTTCTGTCTGCTTCATCTGAGGGGAAAAAGGGGTATAACTTTTTTAGGGGGGGTTTTGAGATTAAGCCCAATGGGGATATTTTTACTTTTTAAATGACAAAAATGTATCACTTCAGCCTTGGACAGACTGTAGGATGTATAAGTTATGGCCCTTTGTGCTTAAGGGAACCCAGTTCTGTAGACCATGAAGACCTGGGATTTGGCACAGGCAACCACAGGAATATATTGGAGGAACATGCTTGAATATGCTTAAAATGCCTCTGAAGGTCATCTGTGTTCCCTTCCCCCCCCTGCTCAGCTCCTTGGAGCTAATTCCACTTGTCATTACTGACTGTTTAACAAGTGAGACTGTGTTGCAATTCCATTAGTTATGGAAAGTTTTGCTTCAAAAGAAAGCATACACTTCCAGAAAGAAATGAAGAAGGGAGAGGGAGGGAGGGAGGGAGGGAGGGAGGGAGGGAGGGAGGGAGGGAGGGAGGGAGGGAGGGAGGGAGGGAGGGAGGGAGGGAGGGAGGGAGGGAGGGAGGGAGGGAGGGAGGGAGGGAGGAAAGAAGGAAGGAAGGAAGGAAGGAAGGAAGGAAGGAAGGAAGGAAGGAAGGAAGGAAGGAAGGAAGGAAGGAAGGAAGGAAGGAAGGAAGGAAGGAAGGAAGGAAGGAAGGAAGGAAGGAAGGAAGGAAGGAAGGAAGGAAGGAAGGAAGGAAGGAAGGAAGAAAGGAAGGAAGGAAGGAAGGAAGGAAAGATTGATTTAATTATTAAGGAAGAAATTAAGAATTCTGTAGATATGGATTTTACTCTCACCCTTTGATGTTTTTAGCATAATTTGCACTGCAGTTTACATTCATGGCCCTTGGGTAAAGGGCCAGATTGCTCTAATGGAAAATATTTTAATGTGTACGTACAGTTGGAGATTCAGAGATATTGTTAACATTAAATCTACTCATATCATATATGTCTACTGGGTGTCAACAACAATAAAAAAAGCCACCGGAGGGTTTCTTACATTTGAGATGCAAATATTATCTCGCTTTCCTTGTATAATTACAAAGCATGTGCGTAGGTCTCCTAGAAGTGGGCTGGGCACCACTTGAGCTTTAATCTAACTAAGCTGAATTAAAATTTTCAATGGCAAAGAAAGACCTTTTTTGGCTTTGAATGGGACATTTCTTAATAACTGTGACTAGCTGCACAGTCATTCCTAGGAGAAATAAGATACAAATACCTGACCTTAATCATGAGTAGCAGGGAATAGTTGTACATTCAAAACATTTTCATTTCAAGCACCAGAGATACTTTTTCTTCCCTTCAGAAAATCTAATGTGGCATAAAAAATAGTCAGGTGAATTGTTATTCATGTTTATGTTAATTCTATATAATTGAACAACCAGTGTTCCAGGTTTTGTTTCACTTCATAACCTTTTCAGTTTTACTTCTGCTGTACTGCATTTATTTTCTGGACATATTCAATTTTGCTTTCACAGGAGATAAAAATAATAAAAGAAAGCTTACGGTAGAACAGCAGGAAACAAATATAACTGTCTGTGAGAAATGACACTCACACATTTTTCACTGATCCTTGAAAAATCAGGTGAGCCTCATACCTACTGGTGGATTTATCTTTGATGGTTGTGCTAATGTGTTACAGTGTTCCCAAAGCACTCTAAAGAAACAAGTTCTCTGCTTTGCCTCCTGTTCATGGTAGGGGTAAAGAAGAACAATGATAAATATCAGGATCAATTGCTTAATAAACTGAGAGTTCTATTGGAGAAATTAAAAGAAAGCTGACATAGGAAAATTTAGTTGGAAAAGATCTTTAGGATCATTGAGATAACCATTAACTTCTCACTGCTGAATCCACCACTAAAGCATGTTCCTCAGCTTCACAGCCACACACCTTTTAAATACCTTCAGGGATGGTGACCCCACCACTTCCCTTGGAAGCAGGACCTAATAATCCTTTTTATGAATAAGGTTTTCCTCCTATCCAGGACAACTTGAGGCCATTTTGTCTCAGCCTATTGCTTGTAACTTGAGAGAAGAGACTGAGCCCCATCTGAATACAACCTCCTTTCAGGTAGTTGTAGAGAGTGATAAAGCTTTCCCTGAGCTTCAATATATACGTAATTTGTTTATCCTGATACATTGTACATGGGCTCTCTCAGTTTGCTGAAAATAAGAACTAAAGCTGACACATTGCAAAGGAAAAATGCCAATGATTGTTTTTCACATGTGGTCTACAAATGGTCCCTATTGAACATAATGTGTAGAGCTGTCATTCATAGACAAACACACACAAATTGTTGTGAAGCAGAAAAGTCAGTGGGTCTTTATCCCTTTTCCAATAAATGAATGTGATGGAGAATACTAGAAAAGACAAGGAAAAATACAAATAGGTAGAGGTTCCCAAATGCACCCCAGTTAGGAAACTGAGATGTCCAGGGAGTGGAGCAGGTGCCTGGGTAAAAGGTCTTCTGCAGGGGTGCAGAGAGAGCCTACAGAAGGGAAAACACCTGCCGAGCCTGGTGCTGCCCATCTCCCAGGTTTTAAAGAGATGTGTGGTCAAACAAGATCTGTAATTTAAGATGTATTAAAGGCTCTGGAGCACCCACCCCAGCTATAACTCTATGGGGCATGTGAACCTCCTGTTGATCTATCAGCTCTTTACAGGTCACATAGCTGGAGTCAGATTTTGTCTACATTTTTTATTTCAGTGTTGGGGTAGACTGAAAAACACTTTGGAGTCCCAGCACTGGCCATGACATGCCCTTGCAATACATTTAAGTTAGCCATGCTCACCTCAAAACTAGGTTGCCTGGACTACATTTGCTCTCTCTGTGAAGGATCTGAGTTTAAATTTCTGAACATCTCAATAACATTATATCCTGTTATTAAGAGTGATAGTCCATCCCCTCTCTTAAAAATCACCATTCAAGTGTGGTCAGGAGGAAGGGAGCTGGGGCTGTTCAGCCTGGAGAAGAGGTGGCTCAGGGGAGACCTCATCACTCTCTACAACTCCCTGAAAGGAGGCTGGAGCCAGTGGGGGGTTGGTCTCTTTTTCCAGGCAACTTTCAACAAGACAAGAGGGCATGGACTTAAGTTGTGCCAGGGGAAGTTTAGGTTGGATATTAGAAAGAATTTCTTTACAGAGAGGGTGATCAGCTATTGGAATTGGCTGCCCAGTGAAGTAGTGGATTCTCCACCCCTGGAGATATTTAAAAAGAGCCTGGATGTGGCACTCAGTGCCATGGGCTGGTAACTGCAGCGGTAGTGGTCAAGGGTTGGACTTGATGATCTCTGAGGTCCCTTCCAACCCAGCCAATTCTATGATTCTATGAAGGATGGGGGCTGTTCCCTCATACCCCATAAGTATCCCCTTGGGTGGGATTGGCCCCACTGTAATGCAGTTATCCAGTCTGTGGCTTATAACCTAACGCTTCTGGAATTGAGAATCTCCAAAGTGTTTCTAACAACATACCTCATCACTTCTTGTCACTTCTTATTCAGTGCAAGTACGAATGTCTGAGATGGACAATGAAAAGCAATACATAAAATCTAAGATAAATGATCATAAATAGCCCTGCTGAGAAACTATATCATTCATATATTACTGGAGGTAGAAGGTCATTCTAAACACATTGAATATAACAGCACAAAGCAAGCAGCCTTATGCCATTGTGATACTGGGACTGAAAGATTAAAACAATCTAAAAGAAAAAAATAATAAATGAGAGGAGGGACCTTGGCAGATCGCCTACACCACTCCCCCTGCTAGAGCAGTAGTTATCTGTATATATTTGAGGATACTAAGCCACAGATATCTGCAAAGTTTAAGTGCTCAGGAAACAGAAAGACAGAGTTTTCTAGGTAGGTGCCATGCTAGGCACCCAGAGATGAAGAACCAAAGTCATCCATCACTCTCAGGAGTCTTGCATTCATCCCATTGTGGAATTTATACCACTATTTCAAAATGAGATTAAGGATAGCATTTAATAAGTGAAGAAGAATGAGAGCTATGCGTGTATTAAATATTGGCATAGTAAACACCACAAAGTACTGTCTGTTTCATCTCACTTAAGAGTTGAAAATACACTTACATGTTTTCAGAGTAGCATTCCCACAGAACACATCTCTGAATACACATCCCTGTCTATGCAATCATGCAGGGATTTTTTTTTTTCTTTTTTGGTGTGTGTAGTTTTTTCAGCAATGTTTGAAAATATTTCCTACAAGTGACCTTAGCATCTTTCCGTGTGTTAGACTATTATTATTTTTTTAGTTATGAAGACAAATTGAAGTAGTTTCTGCTAGTGGTACTTTATGTGCTAACAGCACAATTAAGGCAACTTCTTAAATCAGCTGTGTGGGATGCAACCAAAATGCAGGTCCTGTGTCTTCAACTAGTATCACTGCAGGAGCATTTAAGGCTGACCTCACAGTTTTGTATAAATACTGTATGCACTGTGTCTGTAATTTAAGGTATCAGTGCATAATGGCACATTTTGGGTGGGATACTCACCTTACTGACCTTAGGTTTTGTTGTCAGATTTGGAAACCAGACAGCTGTTGAGACATTATGCAACACTCTGATGAGATGCGGGACATTTGAGGCTTTTCTAAATATAGAGTGTTTCCTTAATTAGAAAAAAAAAAAAAAAAAAAAAAAAAAAGAGGGTGGGAAGCAGGTGGATGACCCTATTTCCCTGCAGATTTCATCCCTTTGAACTCCACAGCTCCCTTCTGTGAACAATGGAGGCCTGACTTTTCCTGGTGTTCCTCTGGATACTGCCTAAATGCAAGAAGGAGCTGTTGTTCCTTCTGTTGCTGGTACTGCAGCACTTCTATTTTCTGCAGCTAAAGAAATTCAGTAAAGCTTCCCTGTTTGCCTTAATTGTTTTAGTTTTTCATGAAGCCTCTTCTACTAGCTTTTATCCTCTAAAAATGTGATTTTCTTAATTTGTACATGAAATGTGTACTTTCTATTTCTGTATTCTTTGTTAAAAATCCTGACATTAATCCTACCTGTGTAACTCAATATTCCCAGACCCCCAAGAGAAAAATCACCCACTCTTATGTTTTTTTGATCTTTTCCTCCCATTTAGTGATTTTCCAGATCACTTTGTTCCTCCCATGGCACTTGCACTGAGTCTGTCCTGGAGATATCCACTGAGACAGATGCTTTTAAAACCTTGAAGCATCAGATGTCTTCAAGTTAGGGCAATTTCTGCTTGAGTTAACCAGGCTGCACTTCCCAAGATTTTCCCAGCTTAAGGGGCTGCCAAGTGCTTCCAAACTACATTTAATTTTATTTTAAACTCTTAAAAACATTCAGCATGTATTGAAATGTAAAGAGAAATTCAGACTTTATAGTCTTTCTACAAAGTGGACCTATGCAATAACACTGAGAAACATTTAACACTGAGAAACATTTAAAAGAGATGAAGTAAAATATAATTCCCACAGTTTCCCTGTTTATATGTGTTTGTCCAGAACTGCACCCACCAAAGACTACAAAATAACTATATATTCTTTCCTCAATGGGATTCCCCCCTTCAGCCCCCATATGTTCTTTGGGAC
Organism: Phaethornis superciliosus; assembly: GCA_023637945.1. Classification (NCBI taxonomy): domain Eukaryota; kingdom Metazoa; phylum Chordata; class Aves; order Apodiformes; family Trochilidae; genus Phaethornis; species Phaethornis superciliosus. Next base: position 11,166,293 of record JAJQWJ010000011.1, read on the forward strand.
TGAGATATAAGTTCATTTTTTTTTAAGTTTTGCAAATGTCTATGAAAACAAAAGCTGAATCTGTTGTTTTAGGCTCAACCCCATCTCTAATGCAGATATTACTGTCTTAGCCTATATTACTAAGAAAGCATTAGAGAGAATATTTAAAGCTGCCTTATGCACATTGTGGTATCTAAAGTTTTTCCATGTGTGAATTTCTCCCTTAAGCAAATGGCGGTGTGATGAAAACTGGTTGTTTCATTTCTGAATCTCGAGCTGGCATGCTATAATAAGTTGATCCATTTTTCTCACAAAGTCACATTGAATTTATTGTTTCCAATACATCAAGAAGTGCGAGACTTATGTGAGCCAGTGTGAGATGAGGTGCCAGAGAAAAAGTTCAAAATAACTCAGATGGAACAGTTTTAAGAGGGGCTGTTATTTTCAACACCGAAAAAGAGATCAGATGTTTACTGCTTGAGATCAGTACTTGAGTGTCTGTATGAAGCAGTGGAATTGGTTGCATTTAATTTATATTATGTCCAATGATCAGAAAATTTAAAAGTAGTTTAAATAAACTGAAAGACTGACAAAATGAATAGAACTTACAGATCCTGATGGCCTCCTATAGCTAAAAATATTGATAATGAAAAAGAATTTTTATATTTAATATTTTTATCAAAATCTCTCAAACTAAAACAATGAGAAGCAGTTATTTGCCATTTCACAGTCTTCTGGAGATCTGCAGAGCATTTTTTCTTCCTGCTTAAAGCATTATTGTGAAAACAAAGACAAATTATATATAAAGTGGAGCTTTTAAGGTAAATAAAGTTTACAGAGATACAAAAAAAAAAAACCAAGATTTTTTTTCTCTGAAAATAAAATAGAGCATAATCATAATGCTCCATTTTTGACAGAAAATGTCATCATCCTTTTTAAAACAGAGTCCTACAAATAGTCTGGCCACTCCAAAAGGAAAATGATGTATGGTCTCCCATTTACTGGAAATTGTTCAAAAGGCAGCTGGCTGCATCGTATTGTCTGTCTCACTATCCCTACCGATGTAATCATAATGACCACTTGTGTCTTCCTTAATATTTCTTTGATAAAGAACTGGTTTCCAGCCAATACTGCCAGAAAAATACACATGGGAAATAGGAACTCAAAGGAGTGTGCCCTTACAAGACAGTAAGTTTGTGTTATGTTATGGAATGGTATTTCAGATAAAAGCAAGAGTCTTCATTTGGGCTTATGTTTGTCTAGATACCACCAGGGTGGTGGTGATGGCAACAGCAGCTCTTGACTTAATCATTTCTAGGAAAAATTCTGGGGGTCTGCCTTCATTACTCAGAAGCACAGTTATTGTGAACTGGGTGTGGTTTTAGGCTCCTGCAAGGTTTTTAGGTGCCTGGCAGCAATGGCAGGGATGGCTCCTGCCGATCCACTTGTAGAGCTGCTCCTGAAGTCAATGTCAAAGTTGCCTTTACAGCACACATGCAATAGTCACCTCTTTCCAAAAAAGCTGATGTAATGCACCTGTGTGAGACAGACAATGTTTATCCAAGGAACTGACTCCTAATGACTTTGGTTTTTATCAGATCTCAAAATAGAGCTGTTCTTTTTAAAGTTTTCACTTATAGAAAATTGTCTACAACATACTGTCATAGAATGTCACCAAAACAAAAATTACTGCTTAAGCTTTCTTTGCCCTTTCTTAGCACCAGAAGAAATACTAGTTGCAGTCCATAGGGGTTACAGAGTCTTAATTTTTGCTGGTCTTAGATCAAAACTTATGTGTCATTTTAGATCTTCCTGATACATCTGCTTTTTTTCAGTGGAATAATAGGAAGTCAGAGTAAAGCGGAAGTGCACCCAGATGCTTATATGATCTTTCAAACTGCGCACCTCACTGGAAATTGCCTGTACCATCTGATGCTAAGACAGGTGTGATTCAGAGGACATTTAAATTTTGGTGGAACTATTTAGGTATATTCAGAAAGTTATTCATCATGTGCAAAGCAATATTTTAAGTTTTGCATGCTATCCTAAACTTGGATGTACCTCATTGCATCTTCAATGTTTTTCTTCCTGATGGGAAAATGTTATCTGCAATGAGTTTTGGCATTCTACTAGGAGAAACTGCACATAAATGCAGGGTTCAATCACCTTGTGTATTTGCAACACTGATCAGTTGCAAGAAAGTTGTAGATTCTTCCAGAAATACTGACCTTCCTGGAGATCATCTGTTCATTTTCCATAAATCAAATATATCTTATAAACAGTGGGCTAACTGCCTGTGTGTTAGCCAGTGTATTAGATACATGCTTGTGTCATGGAAATGCCAAATAGAAAGGTGCTGACCTAAGCAGATGTGGAGAGAGAGGAGAAAAAGACCACTTTTCATACTGATTTTCAGACACTGCTGATGCAAAACCTGCTAGCGACTGTGCCTACTGTAATTGCTGCAAATGGCACACTTATGGGAATTGTGCTTGTTTATACAAAGCAGTGTCATGACATATTTTTAGTAAAAGCCATTGGATAATATTCCAGATACTCAGTTTTAGCCTTACTGTTACTCAGATGTGCCAATTTCTAATTAGCCAGCAGTACTAGGATGTACTTTTTGGACTGAAGACATCCCTCAGTACATCATAAAACCAGCTGAGCACCTGCTTAAAGCCTTTTGAAGTCAATGAAACACTCTTAATTCTTTCTAATTTCAAGCAGAGTGGAGGAAGCCCCTGCTGGAGCCCAGGTTTGCATTGCTATGTAGCTGATTCATTCTGCATTGCGTAATAATGTCATCCACGTGGCCACCAGCCTTTAATATGAACTTTAATATTTATTTCACATCCACAGGGTTAATAACCGGAATATGTTTAGAGAAATGAAAATTTTACAATAAGTGATCATCCAGCTTGGATGCTGGGTTTATCAGACAGCACATCTCCATCTTAAAGTAATTACTTACATCAGAACCATTATAGTTCTCAGGAAAAGATGAACTAGGTAATTTGAGAATAGAAATATTATTTGGATACCCTTTTACCAAGTATAGAGATGGTGATAATCTGATCTGATCAGAAAGGATGTGAGATTTCAGTAAAATGTTTTAACTCTTTCAATAGCAAGTGGTATGAATCACAGGATCCCTGGTCACCTTGTCATCACACCCTGTGGTCCCTCCAGAGAGAGCTGTGTGGACACTTGCCCTTCCTGTGTTATCTTGTCTAACCTGATATGTTACTTCTTCTAGTTCAAACAGCATTCTGGTTTGGCCCACAACCTTTCAAATATTCTGGAATGAGGACAGATAAGCTTAGGGATAAACAAACTTTTGTTGGAAGAAAAAATATTTATTTCATTAGTACAAAGTAAATTAAATAATCTTTCTATCTTTGTGGTTTATGTTTTCTTCTGCTTGCTTGGATTTTTGATTTTCAGCTTTTGCCAGTCTTGGCACATTTAATTTCCAACATTTTCATCCTCTGCCTTTTCCAGGATGCTTCTGGTTCAGCTCATTTAACAGTTGTTGGTTGTAGCATGTTTGTTTTTTTTTTCCTTTAGTGAGCATCCCTTTCCATTTACCATCATTCCTAATTGCTACATGAAGGTGAATTCCCCTCTGTAAACACGCAAGAATTTCTGACCCCAGCCAAGAGGAGCAATCACCTGTGCTCCCATTGCCACATGGCAGCTGGTATTTTATAAACCTTCGTTTTCACAGAGCTCCCAGATCACTTGCAGCACTTTGGGGATTTGGAAGCCTGTCTTAATGATGGTTGCTCATGCACATGGTTACTGGAAAATAATTCATGAATATTGAATCCAATTATTATGAACAGGTGCAACCAAGTAACTACATTTCATGCTCACTGAGATATCACAAGCACTTAAATTTGGTAAAGTTAATACATAAATATATACTCTGGTACACAACAATAACTTCATGTACATTCATGGGAATGCAAATAGAATGATCATGATTTCCCATTTTGAGGTTGCGATCAAGATTCATTCTCAGTTATTTTAAACAATTATTTCACCTCATTGCTTAATTCTTTCTACAGCTGGGAATCCAATAAAGGGAGAAAGAATACCATGTGTTGTAATCCTTTCCTTGATGAATCTGAGGCTCATTTAGATGATCAAGACAAAGAAAGACAGACACTGGTTCATATTAAAAAATATTCCAGAGCTGCACTGTGTTAAAATTACCAATAGGAAAACCATTTAGGTGGGACCACATCCCAAGCTCCCTTTGGACCTGGACCAAAAGTCAACCATGGGAACATACCTGAGCACATAAACATCCAACTAAACAACTTTTACTAACAACTGTATTTTAGAGCACACAAAAATGTGTGACAGCTTCTGGCTGACCAAAGGCAGTCTGCAGGACCCTTGTACCACTTATGTCAAGTTGGACCCACCAGGAAACTCTCAAGATCCAGTTAATGTCTTTTCTATCATCGTGGAAATTAGGATATCAGTCCAGAGACATTAGCAAACTGCTTTTCTGATTTTTTCCCCAAACTGTATTTTATTTGTTGGCTTTATCTTCCATAATCCTTCCTACAACATATGTATTAAAAAGGATGCACATCCCTTTTCATATTGCCTCTATAAACTTATCTGAGTGTCTTTAAGAAATGTCTTTCCTGCCAAAAATCCTAGCAGCCCTTCTCTGCAAGTATTTTTGTTTTAACTCCTCTTTTCTGAACAAGGATGACCTGAAATGGACACCGACTCAACCAGGGTTTTATTCAGCACCATTAACAGTTTTTGCCTTGGATGCACAGAAAGAGTGCATCTGCCACTCTTTCTGCCACTACTCTGCTGTGATTTCACATTGCATTCACAAGGGAAAGATGCCTTTATGAAAATATGTCTCATTATTTTTATGCTTCATAGTTCCCATTAAAATTATTTTACTCAGAAATAAGACTGTTGAGCATCACTGAGCAGAAAAGGAAAAATTGAGCAATCCTGATAACTTTGTAGAAATAATAATTGCAATAATAATAGCAGTACTAATAATCTATAATAATATTAGAAAGTGTTTCTTCCTATGTTTGGGGAAAAAGTCTATAGTGAATATCTTCCAGTTACATTCTTGATACTCACTTGGTTTCTATATATAACAGTTCCTTATACATTCCTCACAACACAACTTCATCCGCTCAGCCCTCAGTCTTTTGGTCAGTGTTCTTCCTCATTATTTCCAAGGTGGCAGTGGAGGACTTTGCGGTTGGCCTTCACTGAGCTCCACTCAAAATATCTCTCACTCTTGTTATTTTTTTACTAGCAAGCAGAAAAATAAAACAAACAAACAAAAACAGCTAAAAAAAAAAAAAAAAAAGAAAAAAAAAAAAAAGAAAAAAGAGAATTAAAGGATGAGACTATATTAAACATAAATAGTGAGACTAATGTCTGCTCTGAGGTTTTAGCTTTGGCACTTCTCTAAGTAATGTGGGAATGACGACTATGAGTAATTGAGATAAACTTCACAGACTTTCATAGTCTTTTCCAACATAAATAATTCTATGACACTTACACCCATTTTGACAAGGACAGGAATTCACTTTAGACGGCCAATACTGCCCATTTACTGGAAGGGTGATTTAGACTACCACCATTTGCTTTTTAATATTTAGTGAGCACCTACTGAACAGTTGTAAGATCACGCCTTTTAAATTACACTTTGTAGAAGATGCTTCGAAGATGCAGTTTCTTATTTTACATGTCACCATCTCTCCTAGAGCACATAATGCTATTGTGTGGAGAGCTGCCTCGATAATTTGAGAGACCTGAGAGCTAGTGAAAAAGCAGGTCCACATCATAAAAATTAAGGCCGACCAGAAAGAGCATCAAGGCAAGGCCTGCTGCCAGAAAATAAAGATGAGGCAAGGCTCATCGCCAGAAGAGAGAGTAAAGAATTTGGAGGACACCTACTCTAAAGAAAGGGAACAAGTTGATATATTCTATCAACTCTTGGTTTTCCCAGGATGTTCTATTGTGGGAAAGTGATGTAAATTTCTGTAGCTAGCAAGCCCATGGTCTCTGTTTATTGTATCTTGCTTTTAAAAACATAATCCACCTTATCGTGATGCCATGTTTGCTCTGCACTATAAAAGAGTTCTGATGATGAATAAAGTCAGACGTATATTGCCACTGAATATATGTCTTGCCTGGCCTCAACTTTTTTCTCCTTTCTTATTTTTTCCTCACTCTGTTCATAGGACTATTGCCCATATGCCATCTGTTCAGTGTCCTGGAGTAATGCAGACCAGAGGACTGACTCCATACTGCGGCACTTCATATTTATGCTGTTGTAATACTACATTATATTGGTTTAAAGCTGGGTTAATATAGTGGTGAATGAAACTATCCATACGTTACTGCAGCTTTCAGTGTGTCTTTTCTATCACATAGAGGAGCCAAGACACAGATGGTTTTTAAACTGTTGTAATTAATAATAATGGCACTATGTTAGTGTCATCTTAATGTAATGAAAGTGACTATAAATTGTATTCAGCATTTTTACAGCAGACTACTTTTTACAGCAGAAGTTTACAGTAACTTTTTGAACTGTATTTGTAAAGAATAATTTCAATTTACTGTTTGTTTTCTTTAAGATTATTTATGTAGTAGCACAGTTAACTTTTTCTGTATAGAATTTTTTGATGCCTTTAGATGCCTTTTTGGCATTCTATTCCTTTTATGTTTTTAAATTCTGTGGTTTTTTTCTCAGCTTTCAAAGCAAAAATCTTCTCTGGTCAAGAAGATGTCTTATATCACTACCAAATTGGCCTAAACTTTGAACAGCCTGAAGTGTAGAGCACTCCCAACACCCCACTTCATATTTTCTTTGTCAGCAGTTCAAACTCCATTTGATACAAAAATGTCATCTGTCCTTTCTAGGCTACTTTTAGTATGAATTATAAAGAAAAAATAGAGCCATACATATCTGACACAAGTGTTGCTAAAATGTGTCACTCTACATGCAGGCATTTGATTTTGTGTTTTGTGATTCTTCCATTTTTTTCTCTTGGCTGAGGAAGCATGGGTGCATTTCAAATTGAATGCATGCTTTGTAATTTTTCTGAATCAAGTCAAGAGTATATCAAGGGTAGATGCAGCTATGAAACACTGTTATTTCTAGAAGCTTTAAAAGCATGTTAAATTTTGAGAGAATTACCTTTTGATCTGGGCTTGATTCTTCCCACTTCTGTTTCCACACACAGGAACAAATCCCACTGAAATGCACTGTGTTCCCGTCTCGGTTCCTGACCAAAATTGGAAGTGGAATAGCTATGAAAAGGGATGGAGGTGTTCTATCGGCTTATTTCAAAAATTCAGATAAAATTTTATCCAAGTTCTCTCCTGATCACGATGGAAGAGTAAGCTTATTTAATGACTGGACTCAATGATTTTCATAGTCTTTTCCAACATAAATAATTCTATGATTCTATATTCCCAGACTTGTTTGGCTATTGAGGAGCCTAGACATTCAGACATACAGAGGAAAAGTACCTCGTAAGACTTCATGTTTAAATTACAATTAGTTTTTTCCTGACAGACTATTCCCTTCTCAGCATAAAAGGAATGTGTTTTCCCACACAAAAGCTGTAGTTTACATGATGTCATCTACCATCCTAAATCAGAGCTGTAAAATGTGACCACAAAAGCACAGAAAAAACATGAAGCCATACCATTGGGTATGCCTAGGCCAGTAACTAGTCTCTGGCAGTGGCCTGTAAGAGATATCCGTATAGTATAAGGCTACAACCACCATACTGTGAGGACTGGACTGGTCTCTCCCAAGCTACAGTTGCTTTTTATTGGCAATTTACTGGGTCACGAAAGGAATTTCTCTTTACTAAGTATTGATTTTTTTTCTTCTTTTTCCCATGAACATATGATTGATTGTTCTTTGAAACCATGTGAAATTCTTGCATCAGCAGCAGCCTGTGGTAGCATGTTCAGAGGGTTAAACACCTCTCTTTTTTCAACACATCACATGATAATTTCACCTGATGACCCTTTTCTGGAACTGTGGAAAACAGTGAACCATTGTTCTTAGAGATGTTCCTTGTCAAGACCTTGTTTATTTTTCATGTTCATTATCCCAGTTCTCAATCTTTGTATATGTATTACTTTTACGCAATAATTGGTTTTACACCTTCAATACCACTGTGGACGTAGATAAAATATACTGAGTTTTTTTAGAGGTTTTTCAAGATACTTTAAAATTCCTTTGTTATTCAGATCCATAAACTCATCTTAGAAAAATATGCCATACTTTCACTATAATTTTTTTTTGTGTGTGTGTGTATGTCTCTTCTGACATTAAGGTCCTTTAAAAAATGTTCTTTCCCAGAGGGCACCTTTGCAGTTTCAGTTTTGCAATCAAGTTCATTGATAGAGTAATCCTAAGGGAATGTGAAAATTTGGCACCTGCCTTGATCCACCAATATTTTTCAAATATCCCATTGATTGGTTTTACAGACTGTTAGAATGGAAGCTTAAGTTGAGCTTTTTGTAGACTCAGAAATGCTTATAGAGAATATCCCCAATCACTTTTCAAAAGCATCCAATCAAGTTTGGTTCATAAAGATCAGATTAACCTATTATGGATGTCACTTTTCTAAAATACCGTTATTTCCATTTGTTAGTTATCACTGGCAGTAAGGAGGTTTGACCTTTAAGACAGGAATATGTAAGATGTTAAAATGGATGAGAAACTCAGAATAGATATGATACAGCACTACAGAGACTATAGAGCAAGAGTCAACTGATCCTTCTGGCTCCACAGAAGACCCCTTTCTCTTAGAAACGTCAGTGGCAAACACCAGCAGATAACTGCTTTACTCAAATTTATTTTGGTGAATTTTAATGTTCTTGCAAGGAAAGAGCCAACAATAAAGCAATGTCTGGTGTAGACAAAGCCCTGTCTCCACTGGGAGAGTGACCTTACCTTTTGCAGTTTTGTCACTTTAACCCTGGAAGACTTTGGCTTTGGGACTGTGGATTGTCGTGTGCCATATTTAGTGAGTTTGTAAAGTAAGTTTAAGGAACTGGAATTCCATGATTTCTCTCCATGATTTTCTCCCATGCTGTCAGGGCTAAATCAAACTGCTTCACTCATTTCTTCCGTATCCCATTTAGAAAGATATGGAGACAGTTTCAACATTTGGTAGATTTAAGTAAGTATTCACAGCATCCTAAGACAGCTGAGGTTGAAAAGATCCTCTGGAGGTCACCTGGTCCAGCTGCCTCTGCTGAATCAGGATCACTAACAGCAGGCTCTCCAGGAACATGTCCAGATAGCTTCTGAGTATCTCCAAGGATGGTGACTCCATGACTTCTCTGAGTAGCTCTGCCAATGCTCGACCACGCTCACACGAAAAATGTTTTTCCTTATCTTCTGACAGCACCCTCCTTGTTTCATTTTCTAGTTGATATTTGATACATCATCTGTTTCTAAGTTTAGGATACTTCGTGATAAACAAGTAAGGCAGATAATTTTGACCATTGAAGGATAAAGGGAGAAATAAAACGGTGCTAATGAGTTGTAAGAGAACAGAACATACCATATTGCAACAAATAAATGGTTCTTAGGTGATAACTTTAAATGTTTTCAACACCAGAGCTTTTTAAAGAAATTTTAACAGGTTTTTTTTTCCATTCCTTTTTGGAAATGCATTAAATCTTAATTTAAAGACCAGAGCAAGTGACTGCATAATATTATGGATGTATTTATTCTTAATCTCAGTATCTTGGTATTTAGTATTTTAACTACTGAAAGGGTATCGGGATCTGGGAGTAATTATAACATTATCATTAAAATGTCCAGTCCACTCTGTAATAAGGAAGAGTAAAGATAAATCCTCAAAAGCAGAATTCAAGTTAGAATTATATTTGGGGAAGTATAGAGATTTGCAGCAGAAGATGACATAGAGCCATGTTTCCCTGTCATCCCCCTCAGGCAAAGTTCCACACAGATAAAAATCTGACTTTATGTTGGGTTGTTTTGTTTATTTTTTTTTTAAGCAGGCTTGATAATAAACTTGCCTTGCATTATGGTCAAATAAGGCTCTGTTATCTCCACTTCCAGTGTTGTGTTGCGTTTCTTATTTGCATCCTCAAATAAAACATTGTTCTGAGATGGCACATCCTTTTCCTTTAGGTGCATTACACAATGAGACTTTGAAAATCTGCAATTTAAACCCCATAAGAATAATTTTCATTCTTCTTGGATGGAATCCACATATTGCTGGGCATGTAAATTTTACTGAAATAGGAAGTAAAATAATTTTTGTTGGAAAAGACCTTTAAGATCATCAAAGACAAATGTCAACATCGCACCATGCAAAAAACACCACTAAACAACTTCCCTAAGCACTATATCTACATACCTTTGCAATACCTTCAGTAAAGGAAAGTCAAACCACTTCACTGAGCAGTCTGCCCCAGTGCCTGATAACACTTTCAGTAAAGTGTTATTTTTCCTCTAAAGATTATTATCTTTACACAGCTGCCACTGAAGTTAAGGAGGAAACTACTACTAACAGGAAGAAAAAATTTACATCAAGAATTTACATCAAGAAAGGTAAGCATTTCAAAATTTCATCCTTTATAATTTTGCTTTCATTTATACCATTTCTTGTCAATGCCTCTACAAGCACATTCCTTCGTAAATGCCTGCTAGAGAAGTTAAATGAAATATCTGCTGTCATTGGAATACCAGGCCCCAGATGCCGGGCTGCCCCCTGACAGTGAAGGATGGATGCCAGGCCATCTGGCTGCTGCCTGTCCCAGGGAGGGCTCTGTGTCTCATCCTCTGACTCCCACCACAGAGATCTCCTGCTACCAGGCAGGCCCACAGCCAGTGCCTGATGTCACCTCATCCTCATAAAGGTCAGCAAAGGATAGGATAGAAATGGCACAAAGATCGCACCAAGTCGGGTTAATGCTCCAGGACTTCAGGATGTGAGGCAAAGGGTTCTGTTTACATTCATTTCCACTTTTTGAACATACACACACACACACAATATTAATATATGAAAGAATTAGTATGCACGCTGCCAAAATCTTGAGCTCCCAACTTGTGTTCCCAGCTGTCACCATGTGCAATAATTTTGTGTGTTTTCATTTTGCAGTGCATAAAGCAGCACTACTGTGCTCCCTTTCAGTGCCCAGAACTTCATCCATCCTGTAGCTACCCATCACTCTATTGGTATTTTCCAACCAGCCATGTCCATAACAAAACCAGCTGGTCTGACCATAGCGACTTACCAGTTATAACTCATGAGTGTTATATGTTTTTCTTTTTTTCATATGAGAAAGCATTTGCTGCTCTGGTAAAATATAAGCCCTAAGGTCATCACACTCCTTTCTGTTTACATCTTCATTACTCAAAGAAGATATTTATGATTGCAGCTTTCAAAGCTTTCTTCAAGCTGTTTCTTTAGATTTCCCACAAAAAGCCTTAACATGACAATTAGTTCTAATTAGTTTACAGATAGAATTTAGCTTTAATCTTCCTAACAAATCCAGTAGATTTTTCCTAATAAAAAGAACAGAACATGTTCACAGCCACTTTTTCATACCCTATTTTATGTTTCAGTGTTTAACCTAGAGAAAAATCCTTCTCTCTGAAGATTTTCTCATCAAGTGAGCCATATATATTTTTTAATAAGGATATCAAACCCAGCCTGACAGAACAAACACCTTAAGACATCTCTCTGTACACAAATGTCTCTTTAAAAACATTAAAGCTCTAGAGGATGAATTGTTTGCAGGTTTAACTGAACTGAAAGAATAAGATACACTGCAATAAGACAAAATTATTACTCAGTTCTTCAAGTAGTACACAATCAATTTTATAGGATTTCTTCAGTGGCCCATGTCCTTAGTGGTCTTACCTTCTTCATTTTTGCTATGTTAGAGCATCTTTAATTAATTGTTCATTGTTAATTGTTCAGAAAATGTTGTCACACTTTACATATGATTTTTTTTTATTTCTCCATTTTAAAATGCAAGTTTTGGATTATTTGGGGTATTTTGGGGGTATTTTTTGGGGTATTTTGGGGGGGCATTTGTGTTATTTTTTAAATAGTATTTTTGAATACCATTTTTGCAGAGCTGGGCAGGCTCTAAGTATCATCAGTGGCAGTTCCCACGTCCAAACAATTGATAGTTCACTCAGTCACTTTATCAACAATTTAATGAAAGAAAAATGAAAATGAAACAAATAATAATAAAAAAGCATTGCCTATTTTGTGTGTAAATGAGGTTGTGCTCAACCTTCAGCAATTTGTCCTATAATGGCATAATTCTTACTTCTGCACAGAAAGAAGAATGAGATATTGCAGTATGGTTACCTTATTACTATTCCTAGGCTGTCCAAAAATATTCACCATCAGCTTCTGTTTCACCTTCTTTCTGGACCATGGTGGGCTTCTTAATATGCTAGGACCTTACTGTCATATCTACAAGATCACTATCTTTCATGAAAAGTTTTTTTCAACTTAAACATTTTGTTTGTCCATTGTAATCCTAATTTCAGTTCTTAAACTTCCAGTAAGACATTTCTGCTCTAATAGTTGACAATCGTGGACAAAGTAATTAATTACTTGAGTAATAATAATGTGTATGTATGAGTTTTTCTGGATGTTTAACTTTGAATTTCACATAATGTATTACACCGATATAAAAAGAAAATAAAATCCACTATTAGTATTGTTTCACTTTCTTTGGAATTTACTAGCTTCTTATGAAGATTGTGGTCCTTCAGGAATTATGTTGGTGTATAATAGATTATGTTTTTTCTTCATGTGAATTTAAAATTAAATGAAATACTCAAAAGCTAAGCAAAGTTTGCATTGCTTATATAAATGTTTTGATAAATTATTTGACCACCTGAAACCCTCCTGTAGCCTCATTCCTGCTTTTTGGGATGGCAGGTGAAAGGAAAGTAAAAGAAAACCAGCTGGCCTCACATGAGAGAACAGATGCTCTCTCCTTAGAGATGAATATAAAATCAGGGAGTATTATGGACATTGGTCTGTTTGCTGAAGAATCCAGATCAAGTGCATAAGCACAACCTAATCTATTGAGAAAATCATAAAGGCAGGACAGTGAGAAAAAATAGTTGTCCAAAATGCCAACTTTATTGACCTCCAGAATAATGAAGTAACAGAAAATAGCCCACATCATTAAGAGCAAAGGGACAAATTATAAACAATTACAAGAAAAAAAAATTAAGTATATATAATGAAAATAAATCCTCCTGTTGAGGTCCATTTGCTTCATCATCCACGTGATTATGCAGTTTCTAAAATGTGGAGGAGTGAAAATAAGGGAAAACAGGAGAACAGCACATACATGGTGCCGTCTCATAATCCTGCCATAGCTCTGGAGAAATGAAACAATGCAATATTTACCTCTCCCTATTTTCCAGGAAAATACACAAGTATTTCCTTACTAAGTCTCACTGGACTAAGTATGTTTCAATCTGCATAATCCATTTATTTAGTATACATTCATGTTCACCAATTTAATACATAGAATATGCACACTTTCAAAATGTTTACCAAAATGCTGCACTTATTTTAATCTATCAAAGTTGAATTTGTACACTTGGGAAGATCTTAATGCAAAGAAACATTGTAGTTTTATTCTTGGAAAAACCCCAACTTTTTAAGCCACATTTTGAAAATTTTAATTATTGTGGTGGAATATGGCCTCTAATAGATATTTTTTACTTTGGTATAGTATTATGCTATGAAGTGGAATTTTGGTTCAGATTGTTTATGCTTGTTTCTGCTGACCCTATATTTACACCACATAAATATGCTGCTAGGTTTGCATATAAATTACTGTAATATAAAGCAAACCATTATTTCTTCAGAAACAGCTCCCTCCAACAGCATAAAATTTCTTCACAAGTCAAAGGAAGTTTACTTCTCTTCTGTTAATTTTATTGTCTGTGTATGCTAGGTAGAAATGCAGACCTGTGAAAAGTCTCAATTTAGCAGGGATAACAGCTCACAAAAGTAATTCTGAGGAATCGCTGGAATGAATCATATTCATACGTGTGTGTGCTGGATGGCAAAAATCAATGCTTTCTCTTAGCAAAGACACTCTCGGGGATAAGGAAATCAGAGCTGCAAAAAACCTAACAAATTTTGCCTGACAGATTTTCCAGGCAAATTACACTGCTGGTGCACTGGGAGTACACTGAGGATGTCAGTCCCCACACTAGTAGGAGCAGCCCATTTCACTGTGGCTCATCTGGATCCCCAGGGATGTCAATAATCCCACAGCGCTCTTTATCCCAGTGCACCAACTACACGGGCAAGTGGCAGTGATACCAGGGTGGCAGAGACCAAGAGTCCTGGGAAGGACACAGTACACATGCTGCAGAAACAGGCATGCACAATCAAATGCAAAGTTGAAAACAAAGGAAAAATCAGAAAAGCACCTGTGAAAGGAAAAGAAGAAGAAGGATAGTGTTCCAGACTGAAATAAAAAAAGATTTGTGTATGTCCCCTTCCTATTAAGTTTTTGCCTCTGAGGCCCAATTCAGCCCTGTAGCCTATTTGATGCCAATTCTATTGCAGGTCCTCACTGGAGCCTCACCACCATTAAGCTGGTGTAACGGTGTGCAGGCTCAGAAAGCTTAATGATTGGCAGTGTTTAATGGCCCCCTCTTATAACATACTTAGCTCACTGAATCTTTAACAACACCTGGTTATACAATAATAATGACAAGAGTAGTGTGTATTCCTGTAAGCCTAAGCCACAAAATGTGGCTGTTGTGTCTTCATGGCCAGCCTTCCATAGCCCCTGGGGAGAGGTGAGAATTTGTATTCCTGGCCAGAAGATGCTCTCTCCTGGGAACAAGAAAAACAGCCTTTCCTTTGCCAACATTACTGAAAATTATACCCTGTCTCTTAATTTGTGAGCACTAATAATGGCACTTTTGTGGCTCAGGAAAGAGCAGAAAAGATAATGAAAGATGCAGGCTGATACTGAGCTACCTCTAGTCCTTGTTAGTAAAAATTATGTGATCTAAATGTCAGTGCCTAATGCAACCCTTCCAACTGCACGAGGCTGTGGCTCATACAGCGAAAATAGGAGAAAATTGTCACAGCATAATGGTTGCTACACCACTAATAGTAGAAAAGAACTTTTTTTTGTGTGTTTGGTGGGGTTTTTTTGGTTTGTTTGTTTGTATGTTTGGTTGGTTTTAAATAAAGATCTTGTATCCTTAGCCAGTTTTTAACTATATAGTTACTATATACTATATATACTATATAGTATATACTATAGTTAACTATATAGTTTTGGTGTGCACAGGGTCCTGCAGCAAGGAATTTACTGGCAGTTTACACGTGAGTGAAATCCATTACAGCCTCTCTAACCCACCACTCCTACCCATACTTCCCTCTTTTTGACATGTTAGAAAGTCTGTCCTTTTTAGTCTTCACTTTCACAGAAGTTTACTCCACTTTTGGACACCCTTGTCACACCTACCTATACCTTTTTTCCTCAGAATGGTGAAGCTGGAAGATCAGAAATGCACTCATTATATGGGAGCATCATTTATCAGCACCAGCTTTGTCTGCTATTTTCTCTGCTTCATCCAAGAGGGTGAGGTTCAAGTGGTTTAAATGATGATGTTCATTTATTGCTGTTGAAATCCAAAAGCATGTATTTTAGATGAGACCCACACTACACTTCTTTCTTCTTACTAGAGGAATCATTAGGAAACCAACCGATGAGTGAATTTACATCATTTTTATCTTCTTTACATTAAGTCTAGATGCTGGATTGCACTATAGTACCTGTAAGTGTGCTGAAGGCACTAATAATGTTTATCTGTTCTTTGTGGGCTGCACTGCACTCAAGGTGACTCTCATGGATACCTATATGCATAAATATTACACTAACCACCATACCTCAAGATATACATAATGCATTACTTAGTCAAAGCAGCAGCATGAGGCAATGCATTAAACAAGTTACTGCCATCGAAGGAGACTCAGCACTCATACCAGCTCTGAGCTTGGCTGGGGTGTGCTCCTGACAGGAACCATCATTCAGCTTCTGGCAGAAGAGGGCTTAGGTGCTTACCCCAGAAATTGGAATGTCTTTCTTCACAAAATATATCAGAGATAGAGTTTCTCTATGTTTTCATGCTATGATTCAATACCTGAAGAAAAAGGCTTGCTTCTGCTTATAATGAGGCCAATTAATATTTTGCCACTGAATTCAGAGAAGAGTGATATTTCTTGTTATTTTCTCTAAAGACTAAATCAAACTTATGTTTTTAATTAAATACACATAATCCATATTTTACAGCCCTTCTGGTGCACTATTAGACACTCAGCCATGGATCACTCACTGTGTCAGGGACTAAGAAGGGTTGCGGTCTGCAGTAGTCTGTCCAGGTTTACTCTGAAACTCTCAGCCCAAGGCTGTACCTGTCCCAGTGTCCCTTTACTGCCAGTCCTGTGCCATGTTAGGCTTTGGAGGGTATTGCTGGCTCAGGATTTTAACTGCCCTTGTTCTTCCTGGTTCTTCCTTTTTGACATTACTCTGTGGTAACCAGTGATCACCCAGTATTCGCAAATAAAAATAATAATTTAATCTGCTGTTAAATGCAGCTTGACACTACTGTGTCCCCACTGGAAAAGTCTGATCTTTGGAAACATACCCCTTAGCAACCTTGTAGACAAATCACAGTGAATATGGGGTGCTTTGAGCTCTGCCATCATAACCTGCAGTCATCATAATCCACAGCCATAATTATGTGGAATGAATAAATGAAGACAGATTAATGATCTTTAACTGAGTGCCAAAGAAAAACTTGCTGCACCAGTGGTTAGCAAAAGGAATCAGAAATTAGTCCACCTTCTTAAGAAAAGATTGGGCATATTACCTTATGTTTCATGTGGTTTTGTGCTCCAGAGATTATTAATTTTTCATTTGATGAGTTCCTCAGACCTGCAAATGAAATTTCCACCACAATTTCCATGATGCAACTCTCTATATATCCCTTGCTCAGAACTGCTCTAGATCTGCTGAGAGGCTGGGAAGGAAAGAGGAGGCCCTGGAGCATCCTTCTGCCTGGTGAGAGGGGAAGAGCTCAGCCTCTCAACCGGTGTTGCACCAGCACAAAGCATGCAGAGCAAAAGCAGACAAACATGGTCAACAATTTTCTTCTGCATTGTTGCTGCAACTTTCTGGAGCTACCCAGGGCCACAACAGCTGAAAGAATCTGGAGGCTCACAAGAGGTTTTTAAATGGTGAAGGAAGAGAGTGAAAAGAAACTTTGCTAGAGCACTTTGTCAGATGTACATGGCATTAAGGTACTGCTGCAGTTTGGGTCAGACATGAAAATAGAAGAGTTCTATATTAATCATAATGTCATAATAAATAAATAATCTCTCAGAACTAGAGAAAGAAATAGATCTTAAACATATCAAAAGTATCACATCTTAACACAGACTAGCAGATTTAGTTTGTCTAGAGCAAATATTTTGATTTTATGTTGACTTTCAGAACACTGCTTAAGAAATCTTTGGCTTCACAAATATCCTTTCCCTCACACTGCTTGCTTCAGTAGTTCAAAATATATTAATCTTGGAACTAAATGTTTAATCTAAAGACAGGGAAAGAGAGGATGTTCATGGAGGCGAATAGTTTTTAAAACTATAGCCCAAACCATGCCTACAAAAATTAACTTGAAAGCATCAAAAAGATAAAAAGATGAGAAAAAAATTATACTTCACTAATAAATAAGGATTGAACAATGAGAGTTAGGGGTATAAATGTTGATCAGAATTATATCATCCTTGTCAAATAAACCTCACAGATAAACTTCTACCTGCCTTCTCTGTAGATATGCAAGTGGAAAGATGTTATCTAAATTCATATTATATGAGAAGTTTATGAAGGGAAATGTATTAGATGTGAATTTAGCTATAAATATTTTACCTGTCAAGATTTTATCTTCTTTTACAGCTCCTCTTATTGTAATGCTAACTGTAGCATAATTCTTCAGTTTCAATAGATTTTTAAAATCTAGGAAGTCTTCTGAACACAAAATTTACTACAAGGAGGGACTCTTGAATTATTTGCACACTTTGCAAGTTCCCTAATCAAATTCACTGTGGTAACAGGAGGATCACACAGCTAACTAGCACTCTTCTATAGTAAGAAATTCACAGTAATAAAATAACCAGGGAGCGTATCATGCAATCATAGTAGTTTATCTTGATTTCTTCTTTTGTGCCACTAGTACACAATTATCTTTACAATATTTCTTGGGTATTGCAATGAAAATGATAAAAAGAGATCACTGCAATAGAGAGAAAATCAGTTACAGAAAATTCAGTTGATAAAACCTAAATAGTCTGGTCAAAAAGTCAAAATAGTCTGGTGAAATATGTGTTCCTGCCCCTGAAATCTCTGCCTGGAACTGTAGGGGGAATTCAGTTACCCCACTTAGTACAAGATATACTAAACACACGAGAATAATTTCTGGCAAAGAAAAAAAATTGCCTTTGGACAACTCCCAGAAGTTATTGCAAGTATTGAAAATATTGCCTGATCTTCATTATTTCAATATGAAAGTTCTGTACACATCTAAGCAGGGTTTTTCACCTACAGGTCACTCACTGACTGTAGGACATCA
Organism: Phaethornis superciliosus; assembly: GCA_023637945.1. NCBI lineage: Eukaryota > Metazoa > Chordata > Aves > Apodiformes > Trochilidae > Phaethornis > Phaethornis superciliosus. Next base: position 11,184,987 of record JAJQWJ010000011.1, read on the forward strand.
GGCTGCAGGTGAGCTAGGTACAACAGGCTTAGTACTCTACATCTTTGAGTTTCTTGTGTGCCTTTAAATCAGGAACACAGCACCAAAAGTGTCATGTTTGACAAATATAAGCCTTTTTATTTTTAGGATTTTTGTTATATACTTCAGCTTGCAGACCAAAAAGCACCCTCTGGGTAAGTGTTTCATATTTTCTCTCTAGGAGCAAACCCGTTCTCCCTCTTTAAAAAAACAAACAAAAAATTAATTAAAATATTCCACAATCTTTGCCCCTCTCACAATTAAATCCCTATGATTTCTCACTTTTATCCACAATTTCCTTCCCCCTCCTCTTCCACTTTATATAGCCTGAATTCAAATCCTCTTTCAGAAAATGTAAATAAACCAGTAGGAGCTATTTCTTCTAGCATAAAATGTCATGTCTCTTCAAAGCCTTTCCTTGATTTGTGGCCAGCCTGCAGGATTGCTTGCAGACCTTCCAAGCAAAGATCTTTATCTATCCTCACCAAGAAGTACCACACAACTGCTGATGTGCCTCCACCCAAGTGGGAAGACAGTATGTCTGGTGACACTCAAGAGACCTCAGCTTTCCATTGTTTTTTCTTTGTTTTGTTTTGTGGGTTTTTTTAATAATTTTAAAATGCTTCTGCCTTTCCCATAAACAAAATTAAACTCTTTACCTGCTAGAAACAAAGAGGAGAAAACAAATATTATTGCAACACCAAAAACCGTCAGCCCATGAGGAAAGAGCTACTGTTTTTTGTCTATTTTAAATGAAAAAGAAATAAATTGTAAGTAGTGGGGCCAGATGTCCACATTTTCTACTTGAAGCCAGCTCTGGGGTCCTGCCTACTTGATGAACACATACGTCTACTGACTTGTTAGGAGAAGCAAATGGTGCAGCATTTTGCCCTTTCTGTATACACAGCCAAGCTGCAGAGGAATAATTCACCAAGGATGACATGGAGGATTTGTCTCACTCGGTGTCTTTTCTGTTGTAAAGGCCAAAGATGAATCAATCTGGCCTGCTTCTTACTTTTAATTTCCCGAGGAAGCACTTTTAAAAAAAAAGATGAGGCAACTGTGAAAAAATTGCCACTTGTTTCTGTTAGTGAGAGAACACTCACCCTTCTCAGGTACAGTAAATGTCTGCTTTTATTCAGTGCTATAATGAGCCTGTATTTCTCCCAGTTTATAACACTGCATGCAATGCTAGGCTAAGAAACATCTTTCCCACTCCCCTCTCAGAGACACCAGCTGGCACACATGGAATAGTACACATTGATGCCTCAGAGCTTCCATTATTTAAATGGCACATCTTTATTTAAAACAACAACAACAAAACAAACAAAAAACCCCCACAAACAAAAAACCAAAACAAACAAACCCAAACAAAAACCAAATATGCAAAAAAAACTTATATAGAGAGATACTCTTTTTTTCTTCCTTTCAAACACAGCAAAACTACATGTATTTTCTTCAGAGAGATCATGGCCATTACTGCTGAAAATTATTTTCTAATTTTTCAGATTTTACATCTACAATAACTTCTTGGGAAAGGAGGTGAAGCTTCTTTTTTAGCCCATCTTTGTCCATTGTGCACAAAGCTGCCTCACCTTTTTAGCAAAATTGTTGCTTAAATTTAAGAAAATGTGCTGCTGCTGCCCTCTTGGTGAGCTGGCATTTTAGAACAAAAAGTAGTTTAGTATTGCCTTTAATAAAAAAAGCAATAAAGAGTCCTGAAAGTTTGTAATAAGAAAATTCAGTTACTCAGCGTTGTAACAAGAATTTAAAATCAATGTCATTTTAGAAAATGACATGAAAAGAGGGCTCGCTCCAGTTTCTCCAAGCATGTGGTTAGAAGTAATCACCATTTGTGTTTCAGAACCACTTAGGCTTTCTACTGCTTCCCATCACTGGTTTGCTAAATGTCATTCCTCACTAGCTGTCAAGCACTTTGCCTTTTTTGAAAACCAGGGAAATTATTAAGCAGACTTAACAAGGTCTTCAGGATATAACTGTCAGTCTCTCTCTTCTTTCTTTCTTTTTTTCTTTTCAATATCAGGAGCTGTTTTAATGCACTGCATTTTCAGTGTAGGTGTTTGTTGTTTTCTCAGCTACACCTAGAGAAATACTGAACTTGAATTCCAAGGTAAAATGTGTTTACAGTGTCTTAGTTCCATATATATTACAACTGTTTAGAACATGGGAAGTTAATTAAGAGTGTGAGATTTGTTGAAGAAAATTTATGTACTTGAAATTTGCTTCACTCACAGCAGTGTAATTGGAATGTCCCAAATTCAGAAAAACCTTTATCTGAATTTTCCAGTTAGCTTTTAAGTCATTAAAATCACTAAAATAAATAAATAAATAATAAATGCTACCAAAGTCTCAGGGGCTAATCATCCCAAACCCAGGTAAAGTTTGCCAGCTGGACTGACTTCTGTCATTACCTGAGAGCACATGGACAATATCTTCCCTCATCATTTTGTTAGATTTTAAAGACATTTCTTTGATCACATCTTAAAGGAAGTCAGATAACTTCATGCCACAGGAAGGACTGGTTTAACCCCCATTGTGTGAACACAAGACAACTGCTGTTCTGACAGAGAAACTGTCTTTTGTCTAGCCTGGAAGGAAGTTTTCCTAAATTACCTACTTAAGCCATTAAAGAAAAGGAAGTACAAGATCTAAAAGCATTTAGAGAGTAATTTTCAGAAACTGCTTCTATCTTTGCAACTCATATGAGTATTAATGAGCATAAATATATTTATGTATTTTTTACTGCAAATCAGTAACTCCTGGGTATAATCCATCTAAGTATGTAACCTTCCCATAGAAAATATCCAGCATATCGAGGGTAATTCTATACCTAATAAACACCAGCAATATAATTATGCTCATTATTTAGTACGCATGTATAAGGCAGGAAAATGGTGAATACAAACTCACAAGGACAGAAAAACCTGGAAAAAGAATACACTAGTTGCATTGCCCTGCAAAATGAATCATTGTAAAAATATTTTTCCTCCAAAGAAAGAAGAATTAATGCTAAGTGATAATGTAGTGGTACATTTTACTCTGACATGCATCTCCTTGCCCCAATAATTTGTACATATCACTAGAAGAATGGAATTTACAATCCTTAGAAATTTCTAAAAGGAAAACATTGATTGCACTAAAACAAGTGCATTATAGTCATGACAAACTGCGCCTATATTATTTCATTAACTCATGTTTAATGTTCAACATAATGCAGTTTTGAAACTGATAGACTGCTGGATTATTATCTTCCTTAATTTTTTTTAATAGATTAAAAAACACTACACTGCTATAAACATCATTATAGGTACAGGGAAGGCATTTGATTTACACAGTTTCTAAGTAGATGACACTGTGATGAATTACCCCTTCAAAAGATGAGTAGATTATTGGATTGTATGCTCTCTTTCCTATTTATTCCCTTTTAAACCTAAGACTCCAAGAAGAAAATCCTTGTAGGTGTTGCTGCTTTTACAAGAAAGGTGATGTGTGACATTACAGAAAAATAGTTACCTCTTTATCAGCATAAGCAACAACATAATATATGAGTCAGCCTCCATGGAAACCTTGTGAGAAAGCAATGCCTGCCTGTCACTACAAGGTTTTGATTGGTACATGTACTAGTGCAGTCCATAATCCAAGCCCATAATGGCTTTATTGTGAAATGTATTTTAAAATGAGGATGATGCAAGATGATGAGGTGATCACACTATACATGCTGTTAAGACTAATCTTCAAAAATTCATTAAGGTTTGCAAGCACGCAGGAATCTGTGGGCATGTTTTTGCGGATGTAGGTCTGGATAGGCACATGTTGAGAGAACATGTGACCCCAACCATCATCTCAGGAAGTTCATCTTTAGAAACTTTATCCATTCCTACAGTTGATATAAATTTGTTCAATAACAGAGATTTCAGAGCTTCCTTAAGCAGTCGATCCAGTGTTTGTGAGCACAAATATGTGCTAATACATACAAAGATGTTATCTTCAAGTTTGCCGGAAAGAAATAATTTAAACAAATCTAAAACTTGTTATTTAAAACCATTCTATAAAAAGATTAGTAAATGAAAAGACTGAATTCTCTTTCTCAAGCTGGCATTATTCTTTTGAAATTAAATTTTATTATCTATAATGGGATGTTTTCCTATGGATCAATAAAACCAGAACCAAATGGAACCATTACTATCAACATGAGTCCTGTGCATCGGAAAGCTAATTAATAGCAGATGACTCTTCTCTTGTTTACAGGCTTTTTTAAAATGTGAAGCTCTCCATAATTGAATGTCATGCAGAATATTATGCAAAGCATAAAACTTTTTTACAAGACCAGCAGGAGATGAGTTCCATTGGAAAGGATGTGACAGTACAGGGTTTGAGAAGCTGTAACGTTTACCCATCGAAAGTCTACAAATGCAAATCACAGTAGGGCTCAAAATGGAACCCTGGGGGAATCAGAGAACAACTGAAGCCCAGCTGGAATCAAAAATCCTTGGGAGGAACAAATTCAATATGCCAGGATAAAAAAAAAAAAAAAATTAGATCTGAATCAAATAGAGTGTTGGGAGCAGACTCGCAAACACAGCAGCAGCAAAAGTTATTATCAGCAATTAAAAACAAAATAAAAAGGAATGCTACTGTTCTGAGAATGGAGACCTGAAACAACATTAATCTAATTGCATTCTCACAAATTAAAACTAGGACATCATCATCTTCAAAACCTTGTGTGTTATCAAACATTTCAGTCTCCTATTGTCCATGTATAACTGAGCATTCTATGTATCTTCTTAATGAAATATGTGTGATATGCACTTACCAATCAGTTTCAGATTAAAATACTATTTCCAAATAATATAATCCTGCTAACTGAATTCCCAAGCAAGCCCTTGGTGTAATACTTTATGAGCAGTTCTGCCATCCATCAGTGATTTTGCTGTCAGGTCTAGGGATGTGCTGAGCAGATGGTCACAGATGCCACTTGAATTCAGACTGATGGTTTCAATGCAGAAAGAGGCAGAGGAGATGGGAATGAACATTTCCATATCCAGTGTACTTTAAATTATCCCACAAGATGTCACTGTTGTTACAGAAAAATTTATCTGTTGGGAGATTTTTCTGTGCATAAATTGAGATTGGGAGTGGGGGAGTTCACTCCAGTGGGGTTGCTTAGAGAAGGTTTGAGTGGTTCCACTGTCTTGTAGCTCCAGCATCATGCCAGCCTGATTTCTGGTTTTGCTCCACTTGCAAGATCAGGGAGTTGTAATGAGGAGGGACCACCGGGAAATCACTTTGAAGGGACAGTGGGAAACATTTCCACACTTACAAGAACATCAGGCCTTTGGAGACAGTTGTGTGAGTGAAGTCCTTGTTTAGTAGGGGCCAAGAAGGTCCCATGGTATGGTCATGGGAACATGGGGTGCCCCAGGATCACGCAGATCCTGTCCTCAACTTGAGAGAATGCAGGCAAAATCTTGACCCTATTGATGTCAGTAGGAGGTTTGATTATGATTCCTCACTTTCCTAAATACTTCATGAGCCTGCATCTTTAAAGAAAACAGCACGGAGAAACATCAGAGCTGCCTATATACCAGTCATCAGTTCTGTCTTCTTTCCTTCTGCCATTTCATCCCTGCTTGCTGTCCTGCTGTTTTCCCTCTTGTAAAATCTCCATGTCGGATAAGATCAAATCCACAATATTGCTCCCTGTAGCTTTCAGGCTCCAGTTTCAGATACCTTGGTTAAGCAGGAAGCCAAGCTAACATGGAACACAAATCTACTGCTGATCACAGCACTCAACAATAACCAAGGTTTTCCTTGGACTTGTTTTTTTTTTTTTCCCAACAAAATATTGACAGCAAAACAAAACAAAACAAAACAGTAAAACCTTCCAAAACATACCATTTCAAACCATTAATAGCTTTTTTTTTTGAATGGCTTTATTTATACTTAAGCATCCCAAATTCTAGTCAAAAACAGGGTTTGTAGTATTTATCCTGTATGGAAACACATATACTGCAAATTTTCCAATATTTGTAGAGCCAAAAATTCAGACAAGGCATCTTAGCTTCTATATCTCTGAGTAAGATCTTTGCACAGCTAATGCAATGAGAATAACAATCTGCACAGAAATCATTGGATTTGCTCTTAAGTCCCAAGTTGAAGCCCAAACCACAGAGTAAATGGACAAAGCAATGTATGGTAGAGCAGTACTCAGTCTGTTCACTTAACTTGAATTCTGTTTTCATCTGAATTTATTACAGAACTCTTTAGACCTGTGCCAGTACTTGTGTCCAGATATATGTTCATTTATGGGGCACGTGGGACTTCCACTAAGTAAATTATGTGATCTCTTCTGGACTGAGGAGTCCTTGCAGCTTATTCATACCATGAATCACCGCTATGCTGTGCAGCGAGCTGTACAGCACAGACTATCAGGACCTCCATTCACTTAGTGCTGACATGATAATAAAGTTGCCACACTGATCACTGACAGGCATCCCAGTCACATATCACACTGGCTCTTGGTGAGGTGGCAATTCTGCTGTCTTACAGCAGGTTACACCCGGCATCAATCATCCCCTGTGCCTCAGTCAATGCCTTGAGCATCTCTGCCACACTATGAGTGGGCAAGGGAAAGGAGTAGAAAACAACTGACATCTGCTCTTATGACACATCAAAATGGCTGCCACAGCCTATTTCCACATGGCTGTCTTGTGGACACAGCAAAAAGGCTCAAGAAAAGACTAGCAAGCTAGATTTGGTTTTAAGGAGGCAAATTACTTCTTAAATGGAGAAGACAACAGTCACAGACTGCAGCAGGAGTTTGGGATAGATGTGAGTAGATGGGGTACAACTTCAGAAGGTGGTGCTGAAATAACTACAAATGTGTTCCTTCCTCTCAGGAATCAAACTTACCCTCACTGTGTGCCTCTGGCAGGGTGGAGTGAAGGGGATGGGGTCTCATTTTTACCAGTTGAGTTCTCTAGGGATGTGTCATTGCTAAACCAAACCCAGGACATTACACAGTGAGGAGAAACTCTCTCTGGCCATAGCCTTACAGGATTGTTCACAAGCAAATACAGATATCTGTTGTCTGAACTGAAAACATACCTAATACTAAATAATTATACTGTAAAGACTATCTTTTTGCTCTGTACTGTACTTTATTCCTATAAATATTCTTAATACTAGATTAGTATGGAAAAAATGGAAAAATCGGGTTACTCCAGTTGAATATGTTAGGTTATCTTTTCTGTACACAAAAGGCTCACCATTTAGTGAACTCTCCTGGAAGATCAATGTGCTATATTAAGAAAAACAAAAACCACTCAACAGTTACCTCAAAGACATGGTAAACTTATCTTCCACTTTTCTAAAATGAAGAACAGCCCATGGGTGATGCAGCATGAATTGCTTTTCACCTGTTCTTTATCCAGGGAAGGTCTTTATTCTTCATGTTACAGAATCATTTCATAGTATTTCATTTTCTCCTAGGTGCTCCCCATTGTGCTTGATATTAATTATTTCTGATAGCTAACATTTACTGAAAAGTATCATAATAATCCTCCTAGTCATAGGGAAAGGAATTAATACCTCAGGTAAATAAAAAGGACTTTTCTGAGTGGCACAACATTTTTGCAATATGTGAAACATAGGTTTCAGAGTGCGCTGACTGCTCCACATTAGTTCTGACCCAGAGAGGACTGCAGGTGCGTATCTGAAAGAAGTATAAGCCATCACCTTCCTCATGGGTGGATTGAGATCTGACAAAGGGACACAAAACAAAGAAATCAGATATCCATTCTGTGTAACCACCTCCTGTATAACCCTCTAGGTGTTAAAGAGATCAATATCTGAATAGAAATACTTTTACTATGCCCAACTTGTAGCAACATAGCTGAGAAACACCTCTGTGACAGGGTTGCCCTAACTAGTCAAGGTCATGGTCTACAAATGAATAAAACCAAGATATTGCATGACTCTATTTTCTGAAAATCTCTTACATTTATTCACTCATCAACACTTCTCCCAGCCCCCTTACATTCCTTGTGCTTATGTCTGTTGGTATTGCTATCCTCTTGCTTCTGTGAGTTTAAGAAGGACTATTCTAAATCACAGAAAATATTTTCCAGAATACTGTCTCTGATAATAGATAATACCAAAGTGCAGCATGATCAAGCATAAAGTCATATTTCTCTTTTGTGCTCTCCCAGTTCCTAGCAGTATGCAACTGATATTTCGTAAAGCAAAGATGTGATCTTTGAATTTAGGAAATGAGGAAATGGGTATTTCCTTCATGTATTTGTCTAATGTCTCTGATACCCTTATGAAAAACAAGTGATATCTGCAACTTTTCTGTGACATTCATTTCCAGCTGAACTGCATGTCACATGAAGTTGTCCTTAGTTTTGCTTGCTTGTCCTTCCTCCCCCATTCAGGGAACACTCCAGTTCTTGCTTTTGCTCAGGAGGTCATGGGCCATAGAGAGGGAAAAAATTGGTTGTGGAGCTCCCACTTCAGCTGTAGCAGGAGAGAAAGCAAGAGCACTGGTGAGGGCAGATTCCTGATCCTAGGCATTCATCCAGGACAGAAGCATTTTTAAGAGCCAGAGATGAGGGAGAGGAGATGGATATACCTCCAAATGGTCACTTTGTTAGTCACATTTTTGTTCTATTGGTGGTAGATAGGATAAGCCAAAGTTAATCATTTCAGTGGTACAGGTTAAAAAGAGCTATGGACTGTTGTTTATAAGCAATCTATTAAGCTAAGCTAGTAAAGAGTTTGGTGATACAAATTTAAAGTCTATCACAATGTGATTCTTAAATCATTACTTATGACCTACAATGTCTTTGCACAAGTGAACATATCATTTATAGCAGAGGCAGAGTTTAATCCCAGGTGTAAAATGGTTAATTGATGAGTAAGTAAGTACTAAGGTAAAGTCACAATTTATCCTGGATACAGCATCATGAAATGAGAAAGGAACACTGAGATGTTTTTAGAGAGACAGTTCACTTTTAATTTTGTTTACTGCACTTTCCTGAACTGTAAAACACATTTCACTATCATGCTGCTGATACTTACCAGTATATAAATACCTGAAAAATAAGTTACCTAAACTTAAGTGCCTTTAATCTACTTACATACTTAACTTACTTTCACAATGGCATTGTGAAAATGGGTTTATGCTGAATAAAGTGAATTCACTCAGCCTTCCTTTGATCAGAGGTACAAACTAAAATTGGTACATGTTTTCCAACAATTTATATTGCTTTACATTATATTTTATTATTCATAATGAAGCGAAATAAACTAAAGAACAAAATAAGAACACCAGCAACTCACATCATCTGGCTGTTTCTGATTAACTGGTACCAGACTGTAAAATATTATTATCTTCCCTCCATATGTAGCTCCCTTGCCTCCAATAGTCCTATTTATGGTGTCAGGCTCCATGCATGGGACAAAGTACGACAGTTTTACCTTGAACCATTGATCTGTGATTGTGATCATGTTCTGGAGCCAATCAGTACTTGGTGGTATGGTATTTATTTTGCTCAAACAGTAAGAAACAATTCAGAAATGAAAGTATCTCAAGCTATTCACGAATTATACTGGGAGTGTCATTACAAAGGGAGTGACTACTAATGAATTAAAACATTATTATTCCCAATTCCATACACGATATCCACAAATGCATTACAAATTGGCAATACAAAATTCTGACCACCAATAGGACCAAAAGGCTCCTATTCTCTGCCAGCAATCTTAAAAGGGATATTCTGAAGAACAACCGAATGTGATTTCAGTTCACTGGTGATTGAAAGATAACTAAGATTATCCATCTGAAAGTGAAACGTTATTCTTCTTATAGTGCTACATGAGGTCAAGGCTGCTGTCAAATTCACAATTCATGGTGACTTCAGTGCTTGTAATTTCTGATAGGGTAATTGCACTGATAGCCAATTAGGTTGGGAGCTAAACAGAGATTAATTAATTCAGAAAAATGCCAGTTTTGCAAACAAGAAACAGATGTGCATTATTTTTCAGATAACTTGGGGTTATTTTCAATAACAGAATGCACTTCACAGAGGCTTCTGCAGCAAGACTGACTTAAGCAGCTCAGGATACAAGTGACCAACTTCACATGACACCCAGCTCTGAATTAATGAACTGTGTTAAGAGTCATGTGTTATTAATTCATAGAGCATCACACATCTCTGTGGGGAGCCTCAGCTGTAGTGCATGGCTAGTTCTGTTTAGGACCATGGCAGTGTCTGGCAAAGGCATAAGGAGGAAGAAGAGGAGAAACCAGCAGATTTAAGCAAGGGGAGCTGAAAATTAATGTCGCACAAAAGTTGCAGATACCACTCACTTTTCATAACGGTGAAAAAGAGATCAGACAAACACATGAAGGAAATATAGACATTACTTGAGGCTTGGTTTATAATACTAGAAACAAGGAAAACAGCTGTCGTTAAGACAGGTTGAATTGTCCCTACTTAATCAGATAAACCAGTTGCTGCATCAATATCCATTTTTTTTTCTTGATCCAATAACTGTCATAAAAGGTTTTGTGTACTTTTTTTTTTTTTTTTCTTGTATTTGCCATAAAGACATATGCAAACAGGCATTTAATCACCTCTATTTGATCTTGCCCATCAGAGATCTTCCATGTACATCTAACCTGGAACTGTGTTGAAATTTGTGCTATATGCATAAACCTATGCCCAGATAAATGTCAGGAAAGTCAAACTTCATCAGAATTTCAACTTCAGTCTGGAACAGAAAAAGCAAGGAATGTGGCTTTCATTTACTATTCTAAAGTTTCTGCACTTGCTAAGTATTGTACTTGGGATGCTTCTAGAAAATCTGAAGCCTCAAATAACACTATTATGAGGGCAATAAAATGAAATTTTTGAGATTGTTTAGGATCCCCAGAGACTACATGGTGGGGGGAGGGGGTGAAGCCTGGTGAATTGAAATATAAATTGAAATTGGAATTGAAGCAGTTAGGGAACACTGCTTAGCTGAATGGCAGTTCAAAGAAACCTCACTTAGTGTTGCATAAAAACTTCAATACAGTTTTATTTTAGGCTTGGCTGCACTAATAAACTGAATCATCAAAAATAAATCGTTTCTATGTTCATTTCTCTTGACTTAATATCTATAAGCTCAGCTTCATCACATTCACTTAAACTTGTGTTCTGATGTTACAGATTACAACATATTTTAAGGAACTGTTTTCTGCTTGTAGAATTGGACTACCTGGTTTTCTGCAATGGCAACATTTTTATTTTTCCCCAGAACTGTAGTTATCTGCACTGACAGTATTGAATTAGGGACAACATTTTATATACAGAAGACTGCACAGTGTTCAGTATGAAAGCTGCTGGGGGGAATTTTGCAAGGAAAGTAAGTAACCTAGACACATAATGCCATTAGCTGAAATGCTTAAGAACATTTCTGAATTTCCTTATAAGGAACTAAACTTTAATGGCTGACATGACTTACACATTGGCAGCTCACAGAAGATGCAGCTCAGGCAAACCCTGTTTAACTCACCCTCTTACAACACGTGTTGTGTGTGAACACCACAAAGATTTTTTAGCATCACCTGTGTGTAAAATCTGGTGGTAAGAGTTATTGATCTCATTAGATGAGACAGGGAGAAAGGCTCCTTCCTCCTCATCCTTTTCTTTCATTGCACTGTGAAGTCAGCACACTAGCCAGGAGCTGTAGCAAAAGAGCTATCGGTCCCATTTCAAAGCCCCTGGACTCAGCCCTCTGTGCCAGCTGGCCCCTCATAATAAACCTTGCAAAGCAAACTGGAGGAGTCAGAAATGGCAAAGCCACATTGCCTTTATGGCTCCACCTGCTTCAGCTCACTAAATCCAAGTTACAGTTTCATACCATGAATTTTATTAAAGCAATAAATTTTTGTTGGTCAAGGACAGTTATAAGCATCTTTTTGCTAGAATTTCAGAGCAGGTTAAACAAGAGATAGCTATTACAAGTGCTATTTTACAAACCTGAAAAAAACAACAAGAAGAAAATCAAGAGTTTACAATGGTTTCACCATTGAAAGGAAAAACCTGAGTTCGTTTCATCTCTTGCACAGGAATTAAAATATTTATGCTCTATCTTCAGATTAAAGCTTGCTATTTCTGTTTCAGACTGGAAATTTATTTGTGATCCAAACAACATGATTGGGCTTTTCCTGGCTGTGTATTTTAATCTTAATAATATAAGATCTTAGCTCTCTTCACAAACCCTACCTCTCTACAGCCTCACACCATCACACATACCACAGTATTCTCACTAATTACTTTACACAAAGCATCCTTTGGAGTGAGAAGTGGGTTTCTGAATTGACCACAGTTTCTGAAGTCAGTGGCAAGAGAACCTTTGGACAGCAATATTCTTTTAAAAATACAATTTATGCCTTTTCATTGATACTAGATAAAGTAGTTATCCACTACCGGCACATGTCATGGAGACTGATAAAATAATTTTTCCTGCTTTACCATACCAGACTTCTACCACGTGGTTAGGTGCATTTAATGAACACATGCAAGGTCCAATTCCAATTGCTTCTCTGTGAAAGTACAGAGACATCTACACAGAGTTTTTTTTAATGTCTAGAGTTAATATGGTAAACGCTGAAGATGGTCTAAAGGTTAGCATGTTGCCCATCTAACTCCATCTGTGAGACCCAAGAACCCCTGTGTCTGAGACTGCTGATTAGGAAAAATGTACGCATATGCATGAATGGTCCATTGTGGCAGTGCAATATTAGACTTGGATGCAGTGGAACAAAGTGCCTTTATTACATTTCTATGATAAATAACTCTCTTGCACTGCTGCAATTATCAACGAGCTTGATTAAGGGATTGATTTGAATGCAAATGACATAATTGACCCAGGAGAAAAGATGAATGGATATGGCCAATGCAGCCTTTAAACAAGTGTGTTACAAATAGATGGTACTATCGGGAAATGTCACCAGTTGCAATTTATTATTTTGCCATTCTCTTCCAAATGAAAAAAGGGAGATTTGCTTTTGTTTCATATAGAGTATATAAAATTTTCGAGCATATGATGTCTTTCCCCATAGTCTTCAAAAGTTTTAAATGGGTCATTTAATTTACCACATCCTTAAAACCATGTTATATATTAGCTGGGACAAAGAGAACCTTTTGAACTACCAAGATCTGATTTCTGAAGCATTCAAAGGCTATTAAAATTTCAACATGGGGTACCCACAAAATATCTGGGATATCTATCCCTGTATGGACTTAAAATAATAGTAATTAGGATTTATTTTGTGCTTTTTGTATACAAAATCCCTTACGCATAAAGTCTAATACATCTTCTCAAACCTTTATGAGACAGGCAGGGGAGAGCTTTTTTTATTGTTCCTCATCTTAAAGATGGAGAAACTCAAAAGTAAGAGAAAGACTCATGAAAATTAAGCTCAATGTATCAAACAGTTTCAGACTTGGATCTAGCTGCATCCCACTGAAGAATTAAGTGGAGAAGACTTTGACCCCCAGATCTCTGCCCAGAAGCACATTGAAGGCTCTCTGAACTGGACTTGCCTCAGGTTCACATTTCAATTAAAGTTCACATTATTTTCCTGACCAAATGTGACTGACAGAGATATATTTTGGAATAAGTCTCCAGGAATCTGCTTTGAAGTCATACCAAGATATTAATCTGTACAACTGCTCCTCTCCTGGGCAAGGGGAAGGATAGACCCAGGAGTGTGGTAAACCACATTCAGTGTGAAAAAGATAGGATTGGCTGAAAAATATAGAATTAAAAAAAAATAATAATTCAGAAGAGTATAAATGCAAATGTTTTTCTGCAAAGCTGAAAAAACACCCTGTGGTCAGCCCAAAAATACATAATGACCTTAAGTATTTGTTTCCATGCATTGGAGAGCCTGCAATTGGCAATTAATTCCTTGTTACCACTTAGCAACTTACCCAGCTTTCACAACATTGCTAGTATTTTGAAGACTTCTCGTATTTGTCCACAAATACTTATTCTTATGTATTCTCAATAAAGCTATAGTGTCAAGAAAAATAATTGTATCAATAAGTACATAGAAAAAAGAGTCAATAAAGAATAGAAAGTATGGCACCTTTTGCTTTGTTTATGAGTATGCCTTACAAAGTTTAGTCCCTAGCCTTCTAAGTAAAATAAATTCTAAATAAACTAAATGATAAATTTAGTCATGTGCAGAAGAATAACTAAGCTAATACAATTACTGGAATGACAACATCTATCTTGCATCCTAAAATTGCTGATGATTGATGAATGAAGCACCCTGAAAGGTTAGGAGATTAACACCATTGTTTTCATTTGTCCTGGAGTATACACTAATCAACTCTTCAAGATAATATTTCATTGTTCTCATCTCAAACTCAAATAACTCCTAAAACCACAAAGAAAACAAATTATTATTTTTTTCTGCAAAAGAAATTGGGTTATAATTATATTAGCTAGAAGTTGATCAAGTGGCATGAAAAATATACACTCTTCTCTTTTTGCATCATGGCTGCTTGGTTTGTAATGGCACCATTTCCATTTCTACTGCTAAAAGTCACTGCATTCAGAGCATCAGTTCATAGAATCGTAGAATGGTTTGGGCTGGAAGGGACCTTAAGTATCATCTAGTTCTAACCTGCCTGCATGGACAGAAACACTTTCCATTTAATCCATTTCCTTTATATACTTAAAAATAATTCTCTAAAACACTGTTATTTTAGTCTGTATCAAACCAAAACACAGTGAGATTAAAAAAAACCAAACAAACAAAGAAACAACCAAAAAAACAACCAACCAGATAAAAAAAAAAAACAAACAACCAACAAAAATATCACTTTACACTGAAAGCAAAAAGGCCCCAAAACTGAGACCCCACAAGTCTTTTTCCTTGCTGTTGCCTCAACCCTGCACATTTACTAGGAGTGAGAAAGTTATAAACAAAACACATCTTTAATCTAGTAAAAAACTAATTCAGATAGACAGTGGACTGTGCTGCTTGGCACCTCACAAACACATGAAATTGAAGACTTGCTCATCCCTCCCTGCAACTCTGAGCAAATCTCTGCCCCCAGCCTGGTGAGCCAGCAGAGGCAGCCAGCCTGCAGCTCCATCAGAAAAAGAAAACACATGAAATGAAATCTGAATACAACTGCTAGTTTGTAAAGGAGCATGTTCTCTGTCCAGACTGAATGAATGCATTTCTGAGAAAGCTTAAAGTCCATGTTTTGGGAGACTGTCTTCCTTTTTGACCCTTGAGCACCACTAAGGAGACTGAGCTACATGAAAGCTATGTTAGGCTCTACAAAGTAAATAGTTTAGAAAGAAAACCAGCTCTAGCACAAGATGTACCACCTTAAGCTGTTTTTTTTTTTTCAAAAGCCACTTCATTAGTGTCTATTGTCTTTTCATTTGTGCACCTACAGAGGAAGCAAAAGCAGTTCAAGTTACAGCACAGAATGGTATCACATAAGAATTCAGAGTTATTTGGTATATTTATTTGGATTATAGAAGAAAAATTTGAACTCAATAGTTAAATTTCTTTAAACATGCCGGTATAACACAGGTTATAGTAACGGATTTTTTTACCACTAGGTATTGATAAATTTAGTTATTATTAACCAATAATTTAGGCAACCTGAAAGGTTCAAGGTTTTTGTAACAATTCCAGCCAAAAGGAAAATAACATGACTAACACCAAACACAGGTTAAAACAACATCAGCCACACTGTAACCTGAAAGAACAGGAAAAACCTTTTCACACTATGAAAGGCCACTTTAAGAGCATGCTAGAAAAACTTCACACCATTCAGAAATTAAAAATAGGATTGAAGTAATGTATTTCTTCAATGGAACAAGAAGCATAGCTGTCCAGATAGATTTATTACAAATAAAAAAGACACAAATAGAAGCTATTTTGAAAGAATGTCTCATCTCAAATTTCCCTAAAACAATGTGAGTTGTGGTAACGTGGTAAATGATACTAAGAACCGATGAATCTTAGATGTCAGTAGTCATGCTACATGTTTTGAATATCAGAATTTCTGTCCATATTTCAAAAAGTAGGTAAAGTAATGCAAGTAGGCAATACAGCAAAACAAATAAAGCTTAAAACACAACGTATTTTCCTTTTATAGAACTGTCTGCAGAATTTCTCCATCTTTAAAACTGAAAAGCAGAAACAGTATCCTCCTGAAAAATAGCTGCAAAATATTTATTTCATGAAATTTCATTAGTTCCAGTAAGTTCTTGGAGTTAAGGATGACAGAGTCAAACAAGGTCTGTGTTTGTGAATGAAATCAGCCTCAATCAGATTTTCCAAATCTGCCTTGTCAAGTGCTTTCAGGAAACTCCATTTGCCAGCTAGACATAGTTACTGAGGTGCCTCTTTGGATGTGTAAATCAAGTACACAAAGATAGGCAAGCCTGCTCCTTGTGAGCAACCACTGAAAATAAAAGCAGTGGAGCTCTGTTAACATACCCAGGGATTAGAGGGAGAGACCACACAGTAGTAATAAAGTCTTTAATGACCAGGCTGAAAGAAATGTGTCAAGCTTTTTTACTGTATGATTTGGTTACATTTTAATGAAGTAGCGACTGGAACCTGTCTCAACAGATCCTTCTGATTACAGAGTCATTGATTCTCACTGTTCTAATAAATATTCACATATTTTATATAACCTGTGATGGACTCATCAAAGACAATCAACCATTTTGAAACTGATCAACTTACAGCTGACAGGGTTCCCCAGCTCCTAAGGTGTTAGGCACAAAATGCCAAGGAAGACAGACACACTGGTGTACTCACATCCTGACAAAGAGCTGTAATCATATACTTTCAGGTTCAAAGAATGTTATTATTATTAACCTGTAGTCATCTCAGCATAGGCTTCCTTGTCTTTTTATAAGGAAATATCTAAGCGATCAAATAAAAGCTGGTTTACCTTTTGAGTTTTGTCAGTACTCAATGCAGTCACTGACTTAACTTATTAAATCAGCCAGCAAGAGTCCGTAGAGTCACTAATGAACTTCTGGTATGAAGATGTATTCCTAAGACAACACTGCTCTGTAAAGTGGTAGAAGGCTACAGAAAAGTTTAGAACAAATTAAACTCACATCACCTGTATGCTATATAGTGCCTGAAATCCTACTGCCCACATAGAGAGATGAGCAAAATTATAAGTACAAGAACACTTGATTAGAATAGTTAACTAGCCATTTAAAAAGAAATCCAGCTTGAAGCACGTAATGTTAATTTTCAAGAGAGAGCCCTTGAATGTTATGATCAATACAACTCTACCCAGGTTTCCCAGGCCATTTACTACCATGTAACAGAGACAAAATTGAGCAAGGGGAATGCAAATCACTGCAGTAAGAACACTTAACAGCATAAAGCTATGCAGACAGAGGTCAATCCACCATCCTTCATGCAACATCTAGCAGCAATGACAATATACCAGCTCAACACCCAACAGCATCTGAAAAATATGGATTCCCCAAAGGAGTCCACTGATTGGAGCTAAGCTACATGAAATCAAGTGCAGTCCAAACACAAAGAGATGAGAAAATATGAAACTCTTAGTTTTACTTTGTGATATTGCTCATCATAACAAAATTAAGTAAAATGTTTAATCACCATTTGGCCTCAGTTAATCTTACACCAGTACACACCATCTCAGCCCAGATCTCCTCACCTGCACTGCATCTTCCCGTTCTTTTTGTGGGGAGTGGTGTTTCATTACAAGGTGAATCCTCCAATAAATTTACCTTAAACACACCCATTTTTCTCTTTAGATTGTTGCTTCTTTGTTTCCTTTATTAAATTTTCTTTCTTCTGTTACCTTCTTCAGTAATTTGAAGACTCGGTATAAAATATTAATTATGTTCACATTCAGAAGAATAAACTAAAGATGTTTTGGGGCTGCAGATGCTAGCTACTCCTGAATAATTTGATCCATGTTTTAAAGTGAAATTCTTCAAGTATGGAAGCCACCACCAATACCCAGATGCTCTGCTCCTGCAAGTATTTTATCCTGTTCTGATCCCTAGTTGCCCTAAACAGGCTTAATTTACCTTATTTTACCTTTCATGTGCTTCATGTTCTAATGTGTTTCAGATGAATAATAACACAGAGTACAAGATAAATGCACGCAGGCAAACCTGACAGCTATCAAACCAACCACCACCACCATATATTATTGTTCTACATTTCTTCATCCATCTTTTTTACATATTACTCTTCATAACTGACTTTTGTAGTGAATGTGTTAAGAACAGATCTGGAAAGGTCACTCCAGGAAAAAAAAGAAATATTCAAATGCTAAGCAACTTTTTAAAACGTGGATATTCTAAATTCAAATTAAGATTCCAATTAAAAAAAAAAAAAAAAAAAAAAAGTCAAAAATTTTAAAATAGAAAATCCAAAATATATTTATGTCCCCTGCTAAGTTGGAACACTAACATCTCTCATTAACAATATGAGTGACATTTATTATAATAGCAAGAAAGTAATGTAATTACTAAGGAGAGCTTTCAAAATGTGTGAGCTGCCTTGAAAAGATGTGGCATTTGATGACAGGCTGCTCTCATGACAGGGCTGTAGATGCAGTTGGGTAGTTTAGAAACCCATAGTGGGAGCTGAAGATCTTGTTTAATATGAAAATTATTCAGAGAAATAGACTAGGCTATTTAAAAATTAAATACATATACACACATTCAGGATTTTTTCTATGTGTGTGTGTAGATGGACTATTAAAAAGAAACTGAATTTTTGCTGCCACTCTGTCTATCACAAACATTCCTTTGTTTGTCACTGTTATCTAAAGGCAACAAGTTGAGAAGAGCAAATTATAATGTAATGCAGATCAGACAAGCAAGGAGGACACAAGTATCTTGCCATGGTGGAGCAAGGACTCAAAATCCCACTTTTCATGGTTCTTCAGCCCCTTCTTCATTCCCTCCATACATTGCCAGGACTGCAAAAGAGTAACAAGAACCTGTTGTTTTGTCCGTGCCCCAGCATAGGTTGAAATCCTGACTTCATTTCCAGGTGTCAAAATGTTCCCAGTGGGATCTGAAAGGACACTGTAGAATGACTACAAAAATTTTCAGTTTCTGTTCCACTAAGCACCCACTCCCAGACACCATTGGGGACAGTTTACTGAACTTAGTGGACTTCAGTCTGACTTCAGTGGAAGCTCCTATGTTACTAGGTGGCTTGGCTTTCAAATCAGTGGCCTCCCACACATTCTATATGTTAATATTTCTCACAAAGCCAGCGTAGTTTATTGAGGCAGAATTTACATTGACTCTCATGACTTATGGTTTCATATACTTTTACTGGGCCAAAGTGAGCACTGACACTAGTGGGACAGACACTGTTAGGGGCTCAGGTCTTGCTGCAGATGTGTATCCACTATATTTCTTTTACACCTGCTCTTCAAGAAAAAAAAAAAAAAAAAAAAAAAAAAAAAAATGGGAAAAATGTGGAGTTAAATAAAAAGAGAATCACTTGTCTGTGAAAAGAAACAAATTTCAAAATAGCTTGACAGTTCTATACAAACAATTCCTGAGCCTCTATCAATGCACACTAACCATGAATTCAGTATTATCATTCCTAATAGCCCAGTGGAAGCATTTGCCAATGAAACTCTTCCTATTTATATGTTTTTTGAATGATAATGGTACTTTCGTTTGTACTGGACATGACATGATGTCAGTATAGCATTTTCTTTCCTTATATCTTTGTGTTATTATTAGTGACAAGGAGAAAGGCACGTTGTATGCATAATAACAGCTTTTCAAAGGCACATAACCCAGCTGCTATGCCTGATTTGTATTTTATAAAGAGCATCAGTTAATGATTAATTATAAAATAAATATAATGCAAGACAGACCAAGGTGTCTTGTGGGAGACACCGTCTCCCACAGCATTCTCCTGAAAAAGCTGTCAGCCCACAGCTTGGACAGGAGCACCCTGTGCTGGGTTAGGAACTGGCTGGAGGGCCAGGCCCAGAGAGTGGTGCTGAATGGTGCTGATCCAGTTGGCAGTCAGTTGGCAGTCGGCATCCCCCAGGGATCACTGTTGGGCCCAGTTCTGTTTAATATCTTCATTGATGATTTAGATGAGGGGATTGAGTCCATCATCAGCAAATTTGCAGATGACACTAAGCTGAGAGGAAGTGTGGATCAGCTGGAAGGCAGGAGGGCTCTGCAGAGGGACCTGGACAGACTGGAGAGTTGGGCTGATTCCAATGGGATGAGGTTCAACACGGCCAAGTGCCGGGTCCTGCACTTTGGCCACAACAACCCCATGGGGAGCTCCAGGCTGGGCACAGAGTGGCTGAGAGCAGCCAGGCAGAGAGGGACCTGGGAGTCTGGATTGACAGGAAGCTGAACAGGAGCCAGCAGTGTGCCCAGGTGGCCAAGAAGGCCAATGGCATCCTGGCCTGGATCAGGAACAGCGTGGCCAGCAGGTCCAGGGAAGTGATTCTGCCCCTGTACTCAGCCCTGGTGAGGCCACAGCTCGAGTCCTGTGTCCAGTTCTGGGCCCCTCAGTTCAGGAAGGAGATTGAGGTCCTGGAGCAGGTCCAAAGGAGGGCAACCAGGCTGGTGAAGGGACTCCAGCACAAGTCCTGTGAGGAGAGGCTGAGGGAGCTGGGGGTGTTCAGCCTGGAGAAGAGGAGGCTCAGGGGAGACCTCATCACTCTCTACAACTCCCTGAAAGGAGGCTGGAGCCAGGGGGGGGTTGGTCTCTTCTCCCAGGCAGCTATCAGTAAGACAAGAGGGCATGGTCTTAAGTTGTGCCAGGGGAAGTTTAGGTTGGATATTAGAAAGAATTTCTTTACGGAGAGGGTGATCAGACATTAGAATGGGCTGCCCAGGGAAGTAGTGGATTCTCCATCCCTGGAGATATTTAAAAAGAGCCTGGATGTGGCACTCAGTGCCATGGTCTGGTAACCACAGCGGTAGTTGATCAAGGGTTGGACTTGATGATCTCAGAGGTCCCTTCCAACCCAGCCAATTCCATGACTCTATGATTCTATGATCTGCCTTTTCAAAAGCTGTTATTCTGCAGGCAAAATATCTATCTTCCCACTGCGAATTGCATCAGTCAAACACAAAGTGAGGATTGTATATGTAAATTATCAAGTTCATAAGGTCACAGTTGACTTCTTTAATCCCATCCCACTGCCCTACCTCTAACCCCCCTCATATTCTCCACTTAAACCTCTGGAAGCTGAAGCTGAACTAAAAACAGAGAAACAAACAAACTCCATCACAAAACAGTTATCTAAAGCTATTGTCACTGTTTAACACTGGCCTGGCAATTAAACTGAATGACAGATGCTCTCTATTAATTTTCTTTTTCATTTAAATAAAGTTTATTTTTTTAATTATGATGAGTCTTACATGCACAAAATGTTTCTTCACAGGACTCTGGCTACAGAACTGAAGTTTTTTGTCAATTAAACACTCACAGACCTACAGCCTACATCCACACACTTCTCCTGTCTCTCTGCCCCTCCTGCCAGTCCCAAGAAAGCTGCCTGAAAGGTGAGACCTTTCACGAATTAAGATCCAAAAGTTATGCATGAGTTTTGACAGACATTTATTCAATTATGCCAGCAGATCAATAGCCCAAAAACTGCCGGCCCTATTTTAACACTGTGTGCTGGTGCATAATGCCTTGAGCTGCTACACAGAATAAGCTTACCAGCTGAAAAAGGTGATTCATGTATATTGCATGGGTTATGTCTGATAAGATAGGTGATCATATTAATTGCACTAGGAAAAAAATACTAAAAAAAAAAGAGAGAGAGGAAAAAATAATACATATAGGGCCATGGCATAGGGAAGCAGAAGGAAAATCTTTCAGAAAGAAGAAAAGCTTATGTCACACTTCAGACTTGAAGCAAAAGAGTATTCCATTATTATGACAGAAATAAAGCTATGTAATGAGCTTTATCTTGAGTAAGAAGTATCAGCTATCATCACCAGACTGCTTCAGGTAAATAGCTCACTACAGAATCAGCTTCTTATATTTGATCTTACAGTGAACCGCATAAACAGCTTGAAATAATCAAGCACAAAAAATTCTTGAGGAATACTCATTTGGTGTTTTACCTATGGGGAATCACATCTGTTTACTGCAGTGAAACTGCTTCTTAATACCACTTAATACTGATCATTAGTCTGACAGAGGAATCCATCATGGACTGGAGGTAGCCACCAGTTTCACACGGACACAGCCCCTGAGGGTGAGGTGAGGGTACCTGGGATGGTACCCATGGTGTGTATGTACCCCACTAGTACCCATAGCAGCCTGATGATGTACTGTAGAGCTTCTCTCCTGATGATGCATGCCTAGGTCTGGGCAAATTAATATAGCTGTCTTTTCCATACCACTGAAACTACTGCATGGTTTTTGTTATCATCTCATCAGTTAGCTGGGAGCAATTTCAGAGGCTGGAAAGCCAGTATCTTTTTTTAGCCATCTTATTCTGTTGTCTCCTCTTTTTATTCATGATCTAAAGTCCATATTAATCACTTCAAGGGTAGTTTGGGTTTCTTTGGGGTGCTGAGACCTAGTTATATTTTCTCTAATGAAATGTTATCTGTCAGTGTCATTGTGAGTTAACTATGTGGCAAAATCAATCCCAAATTCTTGAAATCCCTAAAGGTTTTCCTTTTTGCTTCTATTCTTAAGGCACTTTTCATCTAACTACTGCAACATATTACTGAAGCTAAAGGTTTAGCAGGCTTCAAGGATGAATAGAAGCTATCTATAGATAATAAGAGCCTTCAATTTAAGTCTTAACTATTGTTAAACAGCATTAGACAGATACTATGGATCTGAGTCTCCGGGTAACAAGACTTTGAAAGAAATTCATCCTCTAGAAATGAGAACCTGTAATTGCCCACTGCAGAATTTCTGTAGTTCTTCCCAAACCATATAATTCCAGTCATCACCAGTGATCTTATAGCCTTGCTCAGCCTGAGCCCATCTTGCACCACTTTCAGGGCACTGAGCCAATTTCTTGGCACAGCATTACTCTGGTCCTTGCTCAGGTGCCCTACAAAATTCCATCTATCTATTAAGTGAGGGGGTTGGATGAGGTTTCTTTGGTTTTGTTTTTGGGTTGGGTTTTGTTTGTTTGTTTATATTGCTGAGTTTAATCTGTTTGGTACAGACTCTGAATCAAGAGTTGAGTTTGATCACAATAAAGCATTCATTATGTGTTGGACTAAAGTAAAGAATAGTATCTGAACTAATAATTTTATGCCCTAGGATCTTCAGTCTGCAACCTGAGCAGTCTTACTCCCAGAATACAGTGAGTTGTTAATCACAGAAGTTGTCATGGTTAGAAAAGACCTCTAAGATCACTGCATCCAACAATCAATATCCCCCTCTCAATAACATTAAAAAATATTTATCAATATCTGTATCACCATGCCCACTAGGACGTGTCTCAAAGTGCCTCTTCTACATATGTTTTAAAGACTTTCAGGGATGGTGTCTACACCACCTCCCTGGGCAGTCCTTTCCAATGCCTGACTACTCTTTCAGTAAAGAAATTCTTCCTCAGATCTAGTCTAAACCTCCCCCAGTGCAACTTCAGGACATTCCCTCTCGTCCTATCATTATTGACTTGAGAAAAGAGGCCAACACCCACCTCCCTACAACCTTCCTTCAGGTAGCTGTAGTGAGCAATAAAGTCTCCCCTCAGCCTCCTCTTCTCCAAACTGAACAAACCCAATTCTTTTAGTTTGTCCTCACAGGACTTGTTCTCCAGATCCTTCCTCAGCTTGGTTGCCCTTCTCATAACTCACTACAGCAGCTCAATGTCTTTTTATAGTGAGGGGCCCAGAACTGAACACAGTACTCAAGGTGGAGCCTCACCAGTGCTGAGTACAGGGGCACCATCCCTGCCCTTCTCTTCTGGCCACTCTATTTCTGATACAGACCAGGATGCTGTTGGCCTTCTTGGCCTCCTGGGCACTCTTATTCAGCCGGGTGTCTACCAGCATCTCCAGATCTTTTTCTGCCAGGCAGCTTTTCAGCCACTCCTCCCCAGGCCTGTAGCATTGCCTGGGGTTGTTGTGACTAA
Source organism: Phaethornis superciliosus (assembly GCA_023637945.1). Lineage (NCBI taxonomy): Eukaryota > Metazoa > Chordata > Aves > Apodiformes > Trochilidae > Phaethornis > Phaethornis superciliosus. The sequence continues at coordinate 11,209,187 of JAJQWJ010000011.1, forward strand.
AGTGCAGGACCTGGTACTTGGCCCTGTTGAACTTCATATTATTGGTCTCGATCCACTGATCCAGCTTGTCCAGGTCCCTCTGCAGAATCTTCCTACACTTGAGCAAATAAATGTGCTCCCACCCAACTCCCACCCAACTTGGTGTCATCTGCAAACTTGCTGAGGAAGCCCTCAATCCCCTCATTTAGATCATTGATGAAGATACTGAACAAGACCGGCCCCAAAACTGAGCCCAGGGGAACACCACTGGTGATGAGCAGCCAATTGGATTTAACTCTTGACTACAACTCTCTGGGCCTGACCAGGCAGCCAGTTTTTAACCCAGTGAAGAGTATATGTGTCTATGCCATGAGCCACAAGCTTCTGTAGGGGAATGCCTTTACATTGAGCACAGTAACAAGTGTTCTTAATTCTACCTACTACTGCAAGGTGGGTTTGAGAGGGTACACTTGACCTTGCAGTGTCATAAACACATCAGTTCCCTCCCCTTTGTCCTGGAAGTCATCGGCAGCTGTGAGTACATATATTTATTACAAGGTTACCCCTTCAGTCTCTTTTTCACTCAGACTATCCAGTGACTTTAACACAGCTGAAATGTGGCTTACCATTTTAAGGACAAAATCAAAATCTGTTAACCCTGTGATTTTTTCCCCGAAGTTCAGCTAATTCCAGAAATCAGAATTTAAAATGGTCTTCAAAACAAAATTTCAGTTCTTTTCGAGTTACAGTAATATTGGAGAGAGTTGCAAAAATTGCAAATTGCTTTTGATTTTATTGTGCAGCTTGAATAACAGCAGCAGCGTGCCTGATCTCCTCTTTCACAGTGCAGTTAAAAGTTCTGGCCTAGACACAGGGAAGGAAAGGCACATATCCTAGACACATATCCTAGACACAGGGAAGGAAAGGGGGGATTTGTGACTTCACAGATCTCTGGCAAAAGATGAAATAGGAGAAAATGTGGTAGGAATGGGCAGTGAGGGATAACCACTCTCTGGCATGGGGAGGGAGAAAGTGCATGTCCACACAGATCCTAGAGCTGAGCAAAACATTGAAAGCACAAATGGAGCTTTAAGCATGGATGAGATAACAGTCAAGAAGAGGAAACACAGCTAAGTGAGAACTCCAAACAGTTATGGCTTCAGAAACATAAGTATGTGCTTCTGGGGATCAGAGAACATGCAACTGCCCTATCCTGTGGTCTTGTTCTTACTAACACTGTGATGTGAACACCATCATCTACATCACACTGAGTGGAGAAAAGCATGTTGGCAAATCTGTTCTTTGGGCACCTCATAACATCTGAGTTTTGTCACAGGTGAATATTAAAATTTTACCTGCTACCAGTTTGCCAAGTGTCTCATAAAACCTGTTAAGTCTAAACTCTCTCTCCAAATTCAGTTTTCAGAAGGTTTAATGTACTGTTACAAGTCATTACAAGTTTATAAAAAATAACAATAAAATAAAATATAGAAAAAATCATGACTAGCTAGCATGTCTCAGCTCTCTAGCCAGACTTGGAAGTACTCCTGAAATAATCCTCCCCTACCTATCATTGCCCACAATGCTTAACTGATTTGCAATTCATATTCATTATTTCCTTATTTAGACTGAGAAATAATTAGGTATCATATGTCTTTCTACAGACATATCCAGAATGAAGTCATAATGTAGTCTATAAATAAAACTGATAATAGTTCTCTAATCTGATAGCTTGACATTCCACAAATGAAGAAAAAAGGGCAAACAACTGAAAAATGGCTGGTTATTTTTTTTTAAGTATAATTAATTACACATGTAAATACATTAGCTACTATTCTGGACAAGCAATTAGATAACTAATTATGGTGAAAATGCAATTGAGGGCTCAAACAGATGACCACCTGTCTGCTAGCAATCCCAGGTGTTTATGTGCTCTCCGGGTTGTATACTTAAGTGTATAAAAACACATCTGTTCACAGAACTGGGACACAACTGCAAAATGCAATACACAGAAGTACAGTGAAACTCAACCCTACCATAAGCAAGATTTTTTTTCTTTTCTCCTGCTTCTGCTGCAAGCCCAAACAAGCAAATCCCTCTGACATGAGTCCCTGCCTCAAGCACAGACTGAGGTCCACCCAGGCACAGCTGCTTCGGGTACAATTACCTCCCCTGGTGTGGGGTCCAGATCCATGGTCCAGATCCACAGCTGACCCTACCATGGTCCTTCAAGGGCTGCTCACTGTGCTCCTCCACGACAGCCCAGCATCTCACCACAGCCTGCAGAGGAATCTCAGATCAGGCACCTCCTCTCCCTCCTTTCTCAACAACCTTGGTATCTCTACTCTGGCATTGGTCTCACCTCTCCCTCTCCTCTCTCCTGGAGGTATTTTTTGCAGTTTCATTTTCCCCTTAACGAATATGTAACTCACAGAGGCTCATCCAGCTTCGTGATCTCCTTGGCCTCTGGCAGAGGCGATCTGGAACTGAAGCTGGGGAAGCTTCCAGAAGCTTCTCACAGCCACTCATGGGGGTGGCTCCTTCGTTACCAAACTCTCGCCACACTAGCCTTAAACAAACAAGGAATCAGTGTCTTTGCCAGTTTTCTGTATGTATTTTAGCCTCCTTCAGAGGCAAGTGGATATTCTGCCGCCTCTATCCTTAAATGCTGATTTAAAATGTCAGAAGCAGCTTCTTTTTCTTGGAATTCTACTCCTTTTCTTATGTTAGGGAACCATTTTCTTCATGGAAAAAAATAGGTTAATCCTTTTCATAAGAGTGTGCCATTTCTTCTGTATTGCTGTGGTTCTTTTAAGATCTGCTGTTTTACCTCACTTAATACAGTATTTGGGAAGGGTTGTGTTGTTTTTTTTTCCCAGTAATTTACTCCCTTGAGAGAAGTTTACAGCAAGTAAACTAATTAGGCATGAGTCTAAGCAAACATGAAAATGCTAATATGCTTCCAAGTGTCTGCATCTAATGAATTAGGTTTTGTCTTACATTTATCTTTTAGGCTGTGAGGAAATCTCACATGTGCTAGGAGCACTTAATTTCCTTTTCAAGTTCACTGCCACCACACCTCCTACAGCTCCTGCCTCAAGTCAGGCTGGAAAAGGTTGTCCTGATCTGTGCAGTACTAGTTGTTGGACAGCCCAATGATAAGACTGACAAAAAGAATTTGGACTGAGAAAAAAAAAAATTTAAAACAAATAGTGTACTTAGGAAAATTATTCACATTCACATAACTGTTCATAAAGACTTCATCATGTTAAAAGTGCAAATACAATTTTGCACTGAACATCAGATTTATTTTTAAAATAAATTTAGACTTTTTCTAGACTTTACTCTGATAAATAGTATTTGCATGTATAATACTATCTTCTTGCCGCATTTATAATGCGGTGTCCTAAATTTTTTAGTTTAAAGCTTCTGTGTTTTTTTCCAAGTTGCCTCTTTTAAGGTTCATGGATACATTTTTGATCTTCAAACTCTTCTATGCACTTAAGTCTTTTCCTCTTCTAACATCTGACACCAAAACCTCCTCTTATGGTCAAATTCGAAAACAATGTCATACTTAACAATATGGACACTTTGGGGTTCACACATTTTAGGTTATTAGGAATGGGGGAACACGCACATCTTATGACACCTCGTCCAACCTCATTCTCTCTCACATACTCAAAGTTCCACAAAAATAAGATGCTGTAACATGCTGTAACCCATGCAAACTTAGTTCTGTTTCACACTTTTAATGTTTAATAAAACATTGATTGGCTGCTCCAGAGTTACACAACACCCCTTGTGGAGAGAAGAAATTTTCCTCAGGTAACAGAAAATGATGAGCATAACTGAAAGTGTAATTCAGCCACTTCTAAGAAGTAGCAGGTAGCATAGTAACACTGTCAGCCTTTCAGCTATAATAATTATATTTCTTTCTCAGTATTAACAAATGCAACTTGCCCACAAAGGGTCCTTGGTAAGGCTATTTGGGTAGTAATTGTGCCAGATTATGAACTTACCACTCTACTTCCTGCTTATCCCATTGCATTGCCTGTTTCATCACTATTGGAAGTTATGAACTTCTCCAAACTGTCAACTAATGGCATGTTGTAGTTGCTTCTAACCCAGTTCTGTCTAAATGAATCCAACAGCTAAAACACTTCTAATAATAGGGGCTAGCTAACACAGTTCAGTTCATTTTATGGAGTGACTACACATGCAGTGACAGTGACAGATCAGAGAGGCCAATAATTTAAGGGAAGGGGTGATGAACAGATGAAGATGAAGTGTGGAACAGCAGGAAAACTTTAACACAAGTCAGCTGAATACAAAATAGCAACCTGACAGTAACATTACTGTAACTCTCTCACTTTTACATTTCAGACAGATGCACAGTAAATACTGATGTCCGGTTCATCCTTGAACATGACAAACACACTTGGGAATGAGAGTAGGAAAGGGTTATGGAGCTATTTCCTCTTGCTGCCTTCAGACACCCACTGGATGAGGATAAAGGTGTCAGAGCTGTTGAACAGTTTTTACTTGCCTGTGTTCCACTGAACAACTCAAGGGATCTATTTAAGGCACTCTGAACTGGATTAAGGCCTGAAGTTAATCAGAATGGAAATCATGGATGGGATGGTTGGACAAACCTTACCCATGTATATCAGGGAAGAGTTTACAAACAAATTTCTATCTCTCTCTACCAGAGGAATTTTCTGCTGCTGCTGTGCCAGATCAGTGTATCTACCTGGAGCTCTCTGTCCTCCCCTCACACTTTTAGAAACCACCTTTCCAACTCCTGCAGGTACCTGTGAACCACCTTTCAAGCAGTTTAGTAACTCCTCCTTCCATCACTGCACTGAATATATGGCTCAGCTAAAAATTTCTTTTATGAAGACATCTAACATAAAGTCACAAACTGCAACAGCAAAAGAAAAAAAATCATTAATGATTTTGTTGGATTTTTTTCCTTTCAACTACATTAATCTCCTAAAATATTCCTGAGGACAAGAAACCAGTGGGTTTCTAATCTGAAAGATGTGCAGAGTCACAAAATTAGGTACCTTATTACTTTAAAAGTGCTCCTCAATACTTGGATTCTTTGACATATTTCTAGTAAATTTTAAAATAAGACTACTTACCTGAATTAATTTCTTTTTGCCAGGTAATTAGCTGGGCCTGCTGCATCTAACATTAATTTTTGTATCAGTTCTAAAAGAGTAAAATTTTGCTCTGTAATTCTAGCTGCTCTGGGGGAAGATGATCTCTCCTTTTTCTACTTTCTCATAATATTCCCAGAAATATACTCATGCATCAATTATTTTGATAAGTGAATGACATTTCTCATGTTCTTCCACCCTCTGATTCTTAGTCTTGACACAAATGATGGCAAGACTGGTTCTTAACAGGTACCATTATTTTCAAAATACTGAGATACTAAAAGCTGAGCAAGAATTTTAAAAATAAACCTTAATTTAAAATCTTCCTTTCTTGAAATATAAATATTAAATGGAAATAGCTGGTTTAAAAAAATGACATGGATTCTGAAAAAAAAAAAAAAAAGTCTCTCTATATTTTCAAAAGTAAAATATTTCCTAGTCTAGCTCTTTTAAAGTTTTAGTTTACAATACTTGCTTGGTGGAGACCTAATGCTAGGAGACAATTTGGCAGTTAGCTTTAGACATTTTCTATCTAACCAAGGACATGAAGTTCAGAATTTGTGAATTAGAAAGGACCCTGCACTTAAATAAATATTTGTTCAAGGTTTCTGAACAACCTTCATAAGGATCTGATAGCTGCAAGTGACCATCACCTCCAGCCCCCTCCACTTCTCCCATGCTGAATGGTGTCTGAAAACATTTTATAATAAATCTTGTTTCTGCAAAATACTCATTATGTAAATCACACAAAGACATCAGAATAATTAAAATGCAGATAAATTCCAGAAAAATTTTTAACTTCATCCATTTCTATAATTGTATCATTTCTCAGCTGCTGCCCATCCATAATTATTAGCTATAAAAAGAAAATAATATCTGTAACAAATTAACACATACCTGGTTAAGATGCTGCAGTTGCATCTCCAATAGAGGGAAAGAGAGGCAGTGGATGAGGAATGCTGATGTGGTACATATCAAAAGAACACATGAGTGGGATGTTATTTGACTTCCTTTGTACATTCACTACTTGTGCCCATCCTAAGCATTTTTTATCAGTTTTCAAGTCAAATGTTTCAGCAATGAGTAGAAATTCCAGGGGATTTCAGAATCTGTCCCTCTGTTCAGTCAGGCACAGGGGGGCCCTGCAGCCCTGCTCACCCCTCCTCAGCTCAGTGTTTAAGACTTTCTGAAGATTCAGGCAGCAATCGTTGAATCAACTTCCATTTAACAACTGCTTCAAGGTTAGTTTTATACCACTATTCAAGTTAGAAGGTTAATTATTTTTTTTTCTTCCCATATTTCACAAGATTTCACAATTTCTTTCTGGTGCCCAGGAGATAATATTTACTTCAGCTGTTAGGGGATTTCATGGCAGGGTCAGGTGTAATTAAAAAAAACCCAACCAACCAACCAAACAAATCCAACTCAAAAACTTGCATATGACATAAAAACCAGGCAGGGTGTTTGTGGGGAGAACAGGAAGAGAACTGCCGGGGACTGCAGCTAGAAGCAGCTGATCATGTCATACAAACACCAGCTCCCAGTTCCTGCTTGGGGCAGTGGAAGCTTTCACCCTACCCAAGGCTTTTATCTCAGACACAGCAGGTACTGCTATGTTGTAATCACACATTTCAGCAACCAACACCAGCACCTGGAGAGCTCTTCTAGCATGCAAAATTTTAAGTGAAAGAGATGGGACTATTTGCACAGCATCACAGATCCACCCCACCACACATCCCATGTCCTCAACCCTCAGCTTGGTGGGAAAGATTTTCCCTCAGGAAATCCCACCAGGCCTCAATGATCATACTACCTCACATGGCAAAACCAGGCCTTTTTATGTCACTAAAATAAGGTGGGTTTTTTTAAAGTGCTTTTTATCCACTACTTGGTATTGAAGGTTCCGGACCATCAAGCAGTATGAACAAAAAGTGGTATGTGTAGACTTCCAGTAAAACAGCATTTGCTCATTGCATTTGGACTGACACTTTCATTCTTTTTCATTTTTTTATATATATTTTTTTAAGTATCTTAATTGAAAGCCCTGCAGAGAAGCTGTCAAGTTAAATTTACAACAAAGGTAGCTGCTTCTGCAGGTTGGTTTTCAAATTGCCAGCTGGAAATGTGACTGACACGTGTGTCACAGGCATGACAGAGAAATTGTTCTGAAGAACTGTTAAAAATCTGTATTTTTATAACTGATATCAGGTTCGTGAAGTGGGAAGACAAAGGTTCTTTGCTGTTTTTCAGAGCATTTAAAGGCCGTGTTTCAGAAAATTACTTCCTCGGGAAAATTTCTCTTAAGGACAACATTTAAACATAATTTAAGTCCCACTGAAACTTCAGCAATGTTGAAGACTGAGTACAGATTTAAATGTTAAGAGAACTGATTTTCTGACAGACTTTCAAAAGCCACTACTCAAGTAATATGCATTTAAATAAAAGTTCTCACCACTAAGATATGTAAACATTGCTGATATGCAGATATTTTGAACAACAAAGTTCAAAAATTTCCTCTTAACTGAACTTTTTTCACATCCTTTTGTCTGAATTAGTTTCCCCAATACTAATTTTAACAGAAATTACTATATTAACATATTTGATCCACCTTTGTTTTTAATTAAGCTTGGGCCAGGTCCTGAAAAAAACCCATGGTATTTCAACAAATTAATTTAGGAAGTTTTTTCATCTTAGAGGTAGTGATTTGAATGTATATTCATCTGCCTTATGTAATTCCTTTTAATAGAAAGATTTGTTTTTTCTTGTTTTAACTAACTCAGAAGAATTTTCTTATGGAATTTACAATTGGCCTTATAAGAATGTCATTGTATTTTCAGATTACTTTATCATAATTTTTTTCTGCATTTCTGACTAAAAACCAGCTCTACTTTCAAAATATTTATTTTCTTGTGGTTTCACATTTCATCAGCATGTTTTCTCTAAAGCCTTTCAGAAAACTCCATTACAATCATAATTTGGATTTAAAACGAAAAAAATAAAGTACGTAGTGAAAGGGGTAAAACAGATGGGCAATAAAATAAACCCCAACAGTTTTTTTCAGCTGTTGATTAAATATAATACAGCTTCTAAAATCACAAACAAGGTTTTTCTTTTCCCAGTGCTCTCCCTCCTCACCATTCAATTTTTTTACAATAATTCCTAACATTGCAGCTATAACTTCATCCACTTTGAGATAAAAAAATCTTGGGAACCCTAGCATAGGTGGTGCAGGATACCAGTTGTGGTGTGTATTGATTATACTTGCTAAGATCAGGTTCTCCTAACTGACTACTTGCAGTGCCAGTTTCTTTAGTCATTGTTATTTTGATCATATATTTAAATTCCATTATAAGGAGTATTTGCTCCATCTAGCCTTAGATGTCTAACATGGCTTCCCAAATTAGGAGCCTAATCTCATTAGACTTTCCAGCAGTGAGTGGACAGAGATAGCCTCCTTAACTCTGAGAGCTAATTTCCACACCCATCATCAGCTTTGATCAGACATGCTGCCTAATACCAGGAAGATAGGACACCCACTTTTTTGAGACTTATTTCCTTTTCTACTTGCTGAAAAGAGAGTGTTACGATCCGAGCTATTATTTTATATTTTGATTGTGAGGAAAAATCAGACACTACTCATAGATGCCGCATGAATTTACAAAAATAACAGGCTTTATGATTTAAGCAAATTACAAAGATTTATTTTAGGGAAAGGAGACAATAACGCCACCTTTAGAAGAAAAAACAAGTTTACAAGAGGAGAGAATTTACACAAATTAGTCACTTTGGTGAGAGGGTTGTTAAGAAAAGAAACGGAAACAATTAAGCTTTTTCATCATCCTCCGGCCTTGGCCTCTGCCTGGGGGCATAGGATCCATGGTTCCTGCCTGAGTCGATGTTCTCCCCTTTTTTTTCTTCCTTCCACTGTCCTGTAGCTGAAGCTGAAGTGGCAAGAGAGAGAGAGGGGAGAAGAGCCGCGCCTTCTCCTTTTCTCTTGGAGTTTTTTATACACCAAAAAAAGAGGGGTCTCTCTTTTGCATAAGTCATGGCCCAGAGACTTGCCAAAGATCTCTCTTCTATTCATCCTTATCTTTCAGTCTTTGCTGTCCTGCTAATTTCATTCTCTTTGTTTGAACCATGCACCAGGAGGCGACCTGATAAGCACTCTTATCTTTAAGTGTCTGTCAGGTATATAGTGAGGTAAAGATATGTTAATTGACAGTATGTTTGGTATATTTCAAAAAAGCAGACAGAAGGGAAACACTGATCCGAGAGGCATATCTTGCATTTTCAAAGTGTTTACATCAGAGAGGAATGTCACTAAGTTTCAGAAAGCTTAGAAAGAGAAGCCTCATTTTTTGGCCTGGTCAATGCCACAAGTTTGCAGTAGAAGAGGGAGGTATAGATAGACACAATTTTTTAATTGTGAATTATTTTGTCTTTGGGAAGTGGTCTCTATATGTGAAAAAGAGCAGCCTGGACTAGGTGGTGAATTTGGACAGCTGGACGTTCAATAAATTTACAGAATCTACCTCTGTATTTCTCACATGAAAGAGAGGAACACAAGATGGCCACCTTCCAATGCAGGTACCATGCCACCCAGGCTCAAGGCAACCCTCCTGGAGGATCTGTATCTCACCTGGTATGTGTAATCCTGCCATGACTACTTCAGGAAGGGTGCTTTTCGGGGCTGTTGTGTCCTCAAGCATACCCTAGTGCTGCTAGGAAATTTTTTTAAATGATAATGCATTGTTGGGGTATCATAACAGTACCACAACCATGATAAACATATTATGTGGGTGATATTAATGAATCTGATTGTTCCAGGTATAGGATGGTAGGTGCCATACTGCACTCTTTCAATATGTTAACACTGTGGAAAAACTACAATGAATGGCAGGAGAATTATCAGGTATATTATACCTGATAACAGATGTACACCTGACCTGATGAATCAGTGATGGTGCTGATAGTCTGGGCCATTTGGGCCAGAGAAGATGCTTGTCTGGGAGCTTTCACAAATAGAAATAAATGACACTTTTCTCAAAGAGGAAATGACTTGTTGCATTGACTGGAGTGGGTAAAAATTCCAGGTACTTGACAAGTGAAGGAGAAAAATATGGATTAAGGAGCAGAGTTATTCTAATCCCAAAACTATTATCTATAAATATTTCTACTTGTAGGTAGGATACATTTCCAGCAACAGTAACTGGAATTAAACTGTAAGGATCTGAAACCACTAGTACTGTATTTATAGAGAAAGCTTCAAGTAAAGATATGTTACTGGTATTATCACTATTTTATAGTGCATAAGGTGAAAAGCAGATATTGGTATTTCCAGTCTAGTGCCAGTAGAACTATAATGCTATGCTTCCTCACAGAAGAGACCAAAATCATCAATCCAATTACCAGAGAAAAAATAGTTCAAATTTCAAAGTTCCCTCAGTATCGATTACTGCTCACTGATGAACTCTAAAGAGCCCTGATTCACACCCCATTCAGTTAATATTACCAGTTCATTTAGAGTCTACACCCAGAGTAGCTAATGACTTCATCCAAGTAGAGTTACAGAAGCATTGATAAAATTAGATATTTATGAAGATAAGGCAGTAATTATTGGAGGCTGGGCTGGCAGAATGATGCTTTTTACCTGCAGAGTATTGCAACCACAGGTCTTAATCTATTGAGCTTCAAAACTCAAGCTAGGTCTCCTGTTCACAAACTAACTAACCCACTTCTTCCAGACAAAAAAGAGGGGAAAAACCCTGCAAGACTTCAGGTAATAGCTGACTGGCTGAAACTGATGTGCTTCCTATTGCTGATGCTCAGTGTTCTCACAATATTGTGGAATCACTCATCCTTCTCACTTGCCACGTCCTACCCCTAAATACATATACAATGGGTTGTTCCTAGAGGTAGGAAGCATCGTTGGATGCTGCTATAACTTGGTTGGTTGGTTTGCCTCCTTTCTGCTTGCACTGTTCAGACAGCAGTGTCTAAATACTGCTTCTCCTGTACTTGATGGGCAGCCTGGGTGCCCATCTGCTCCTTGCTTTTTAGGGCCTCTGGTTGACTTCTGACAAGAAACTGCTGGTGAGGCAGTTCTTGGGTTTGGAATACTCAACCTAATCCCAACAGCTCTACTCTGTCTAGTATGTTTGTAATGAAATAAGCAATATTGGTACCTGAAATGGAGACACAAACATCTATGCTAATTATACCAAACCAGCACCTTTATTTTGTCACACTTTTCATCATTTTTAACTAACAAGTAAATTGAGTATTTACACAATACATTACAGAAATCCAGTTTACAAATATCTCAAAAAATTCTGTGCCTGCCTGGAAACCATTACCACCCATGGACTGTATAACTGATAAGAAAAATGCATTTTAAGTAGCCTGGCAAGCAATCTCTCTCAAATATTTTTATTTATTTAATATTACAGTTGCTATTGGAGCAGTTTTCCTTATCACTTCATTACTGCATAGTGTTAATTTTAATTTTACCATACAGTTCAGTAACTTCTTCCTTTATATATTGACTTAAAATATTTTGGTTCAATAAACTTGCTTCAATAATTCTCAGATTGAGTACTTTTCAAAAATACAGTTTTCAACATGTTAACTTTGCACATTTTTGTGACCTATGAGAATGGAAGATATTGGATCTTGCAGAATATATCCTTTCAATTAATTTTTATAACAGCTCTGTGATTAAGCAGTACTTTTTCCTGTAAAAATCACCAAAGACTTTCAATGCTTTTGACACAAATAGCTCCTGCTGCTTAAGGTATTGACAAAACACATAATAACCACAGCTGTTTGCTATGTCAGGAAAATCTAAACTCTTGGGTACAAAAGATTTTGGCTTGGTAAAATGGTGGGAGTCAAATGGGAAAGGAAATGCAGCCTTTAAAGGAGGAACAGGTACTTATGTAGCAAATGGCAGGACTATTCAATTACTGTAGGGCATGTATGAAAGAAGCAACAGCTGTTTTGAAGTAGATACAAGCTAATATTCAGTCATTGAGGCTTAGAGGGAAACCTCTTTCAAGACATTAAGCCATTAACTCCAGAACCTTCTGGGCTTTTTTTGTTACATCATCTGAAATAGGTCAATGAAGATAATTATCTGATAATTATCAGTACAGGTACTGATACCTGTACCTCTGCAGTCAGACCCATTATAGCAGTTTTTATTCATGCAATTCCTTAAAAAAGAGATTAGAGAAATTCAACAGTATTAAAGTGATAATAAGAAAAATAGAGCTTTTCTTAAAACTGACAATAGTTACATGAACCCGAAAAGATTTGAACAGTGTTCATGATGGAGGCTGCTATCAACTTATAAACCCTAAAACCAAAAATGCAAATGGTAGTGATGGAACAGAAACATGTGGTCAAAAGCATCTTCAATAGCATCTTATACTGACTTACACTGGTGAAAAACCTCATTTTCAAGTAGATAAAAAGCATTATTAATCTTTTAATAGCATGAAGACAAAAGAAAATCAAAAAGCAGATGCAAAGCAATGCAGTATTTATTAATTGACTACATCTAAGTAATTTTCTTACCAGCTGATGCCCTTACCTTAGTTATTCCCATTGAAAATCCTGCAGTTTTCCAGAAGGTCTGATCCATGGATATTATCAGCAGTTGAAGAATGGAACATTAAGAATCATCCCAGAGCAGCAACACATTTTGAAAATAAAACACAAAGCAAGGCAGTCTTAAGAAACAAAACCAACACATTTATTCTATTTTTCCTTACAACTACTCTGATTTTCATGCCAGAAAAAAAATATAGTGTGAATATATAAACCATCTATGTCGGAATTTTACTTCATATAGTTTAAACTACTTATATGAACGAGATATTAAACCTCTAATTTTCACTGCTCACATTGCTTCTGTTCCTTCTTTGTTTTGACACTCAAGATATTGAGTGAAATCAATTTCACTTTAGTATTAGAGTTAGTGCTTCTTTTTTATAATTTTCATATCATAAACAATAAATCCTACCAACACCATACCTCGTTACACTCAAAATATATCTCAATTTTAAAAATGGCATATTTTAATCTTGGAGGCTTTGAATTGGTGTTGAACAGCTAACATTATTCTATGAGAGGCTTTATCAGAATGTAAGTTTTAGAGTAAAGTTGGCTTATTATTATCAAAACAAGACATTTTTTTACATCCTACACTCTCGAATACCCTTCCCACATGTTTCTTCACTGATCTGAGGTCCTTTTAAAAGAATTTGAGTAGTTGGTCACGACTGTTCCTTGACCAGGTGTCTTTTATTACTGCATGGATCTTAACAGAAAAATACTATATTGCAGGTTAACAGTTTTCTGATCAAAAAAATGATGGATTTTTTTCCTGGAGAAGCCCTTTACTTACACCAGCTCAATGCTGTAATAATGACCAGGCTCAAAGCTGACATCCTCCTGATAGGTTCCCTTTATGTCCAAGTATAATGAAGTTACTGAATGAATTTTGCCTTTTACTCCCCAAAATTTAAGTTGTTCAATTACAATTGTTAAAATTATTTCAAATAGTTATTTTCAGTATGAATTTTGTTTCTCTAAAAACATAACCATTCCTTTCATAAGTGCATGAATCTTGATGAAAACATCACAAAAATTGAAAAATGCATTCAGTATATCTCCCACCAAATAGAAACATGTTCAAAAATAAGTACTTTCATAACAAATTAAATATTGCTACAAGCATTAACTAGAGATTTAGGTAAGAGTAATTAAAAATTCATTAATGGGTACAGAAGTCCAGGAAACAATATGATCGTAATGTATATTTTTCCAGACAGTGCTGCCTGGTATTCTCATCTCTAGCTGAGAGAATCTGAACAGCTTCAGGACTAGATCTTTGAGACACTGACTAGTTGTAAAGCAAGAATTCTTGCAGTTTCAGGTAGGTCCACTTCTGAGAAGAGCTGAACAGATTCAGAAGTGTATAAACATCCATTGGCCATTGCCACAGATGGACAAATGGGTCACAAAGATGCCAGTCACCAATGCAATAACAGGTCTTAGCTCATTGTAATGCTTTTGGATCATGATAACATATGTAAGGAAATGAAGTGTTAACTCAGGAAATTCTCCTACTACTATAAACTTGGGCAGTCAAGAACTAATGAGAAAATGTCTTTGCATCGCATGCTGTCAAGTGAAGTTTATGCCTAGATTTGTTCCCGTAACATTTTGCATAACAGTGTTTACTAATTATCTTGTAATTACAATAAGCATCACTACAAAATAGCAATTAAATGAAGTAATTTGAAGTTGCATATCAAATAAAATGTTTATAGCATCATGTTTGATAAATAGTTACAATTCAAAACTAGTAGTCATTCTTAGCATCCCAACTTATAGTTATTTTAAGCATAAAATGTAGTTCAGCTGAACTAACCAGAATAACTCATTATGCTAGACTTGCACTTAACTTTCTCTAGGGCCAACAAAGCCCTAGTAGTTGTAATTATTTCACCATTATATCCATTAAAGTCCTAACATACAGGTCACTTCAGATGTAATTTTAAGATGATCTTTCCTAAAAATTTTCAAAATTATGGCACAGTAAAATGAAAATTAAAAATATGATAAATGTCTTTACTCTTCATTAACCCTTAGATCCATATGAAAAGTCTCCCGCTCAAGATGCTAACCTGGAATGTGGAAGTCTTGATTCATATCTCTGCTCCAGTGGGACTTCAGGCTGGTAACTTTCTATCTCCATCTTAAGAACCCCATCTATAAAAAAGGAGTAAAAATGCTTCCCAGGAAGCACAACAGTTCCCATGAACTGTTACATTGTCAACTGGATACTTAAAGCACATTTACACATTTACATAAGTGGTTTCCATGATAGGATAGTAATAAGGGAAATATGGATCATTATGCATCTCATTTCACTATTGTTTATTTTATTAAGTCCAAGGTAATGGTTTCTTTCTCTTCACACTGTTACATCAGAATTTCATAATACAGTGTGAACTGTGATTTTAATGAATAATTTAATTAATAGTCCCTTTAATTTTTCACAGGATTTTTAATAAAAATATAAAGGAAAGACTAAGTCTAGCATCTGATCTTGAGATATGAGTCCTCTTTCTTATTGAAGCATCATCATGGTCACTTGTTTGCATTCCTTTGCTCTCTTACAAGTTTTATTCCCCTTTGTGCATTTCAGCTTACTGTAAAATTACTGTACAACTACAAGACTTTCTACAGAAAAAACAACTTTGGCCATGCAATCAATATTAACAAAATACTAGTGGGGATAAATTAACTATTCCCTCAAAGTCCTAATATCAGCTATTTCCTAATTTTTGAGACACTGTTGGCATTGGTTTTATTGAACCCATTTGGATAATTTGTAAACTCTTCTACACAAAGACATGCTTTTCTTGCATTCTCTTCATGTGTTACACCAGCTATAACTACGTCTACAGGGAAAGAACATTACAAAACTTGTTATTTAATAATTAATCAGATTCTAAACACTTTTTCTGTGTGTTTTCAGCCAGCTCAAGCATTTATGTTTTTTAATATTTACCAAGTAGTTATATTTTTATATAGAAAGATCCAATAGAAAAAAAAATGTTGAAAATGTATGGTCGCAAGACCTTTATTTCTCACCATTCTACATAGTAATTTTCTCTTCTTGCTGTATTTTTGCATCACATAAAATCTGTCAGTTTGGGTAAGTGTTTTCAAGATTGTACTTGTGGCTTGGGACATACAACTCTCATTTTTAAAATCTGCCTAGATGTCTTTTAATTTCAGAGTGTAATTCGCATTTGCCATTTTAAGTGACAACTCCTAATTTTAGCTTTCCAATGTTCTTTAAACCATTTCACTACCTCAGAATATTTTTTCCCCTGTTCTTCCTGTCTTCACCATAAGTTTTAGAAATCTGCTATTCCTTTGATTTCATTAAACATAGCTTCTCCATATAGCTACATACATTCTTAACATTAAATGCATACTTGATTATCCTGGTGCTGCTTCTCATGGAAAAAAACACATAATGAAGTGGAACAGAAGGAGATCAATAAAACATATAACTGTGCTGTTAGCTGAGTACCTCATGTACTGGGCACATATACTGTGCATAAAGCAGCACTGTGAAAGACAAAAATAACCTCCCAATTGTCTCAAATAGACATTAACCACCTCACTTTACATAGTTACTTTCACTTGTTATGAGATCAGTCAACACTTATGCAACTCACACCATCAAAAAACAGAAAGAAGCACGTTATCAATATTAATTAATACATTTTTAGGCTATAGACTTACTTTGTACCCTTCTCTAACTGAGGGGTTAATTCTCTAACTTAAAAACTATATACATTCTATCCCATAATGGTTCTCCAACCAGATAGCTGTTTTCATATCTCACAATAACTCTTCTTCCTGTAAGACACCAGGCTAAATCTTATCCGGAATGATTTTACTATGTACCCATAATTGTAGCAGAATTTCAGAGTATTTTTGAAAGTCCCCTAAAACAGCTAATTAATCTTGTCTTTCTCCTGAAAACTTCAACAGCATGCAAAATTATTTAGTGAAATCAGAATCATGGCAGAAAACAGATGTTTTGTCTGAGTTGACCTTTTTGGTGAATAAATTACAGGCAAAACAACCATTCTAGCAAGGCTCTTGGCATTACTCTGCTGTGAGTATATGCCCCTGTGTATTCAGCTTTCTACACAGTAGAAATAAGAAAGCAACATTATGGTCCGTTTCAAGGTAAATTATCATCTCTGCTGGGAGCATTTTTTAAAGCTGGCAAAGGGGTCTCATCATATGCTTAAATCAGGAAAGAAGCAATGAGGAAGGCATATTATTTTTAGTCTTAAAAGCTTCCAAACCTTTGGTAGAAGAAGGCATATAAGAGGTGACTAAACTGAAGCTAGAAATCATCTGACATTTACATACATGCCTTTTTAGTCTTCACTGATTCTAACTGTATCTTTTGAGATATATTTTAACTGTTCTTTGGGAAAGTGCTGCAGAATAACAGATGCAAGGGTCTTGACCTCAACCAGCAAGAATCCTTTCTTTTTTTATTTTATTTTTTGCTTCCTTTTCACCTTTGGCTTCCATTTTGCTTTTTACCTTTCTGTTTATTACTTTGGTTC
This sequence comes from Phaethornis superciliosus, assembly GCA_023637945.1. NCBI lineage: Eukaryota > Metazoa > Chordata > Aves > Apodiformes > Trochilidae > Phaethornis > Phaethornis superciliosus. Next base: position 11,226,504 of record JAJQWJ010000011.1, read on the forward strand.
TGCATTTTGAATCCTTACATCTTAGCTTGCATCTGAATTCTCCAAAAGCCTGCTGGAGGATCCCATGAAAGTTATTCCTAAACTCTATTTCTCTCAATTTCTGTTTTCAAGCCTTGGCACTCTTTGAAAACAACTTTGTTCATATATTATAGAACCTTTTCTGTGTGATCATGTAAGAATCAACCAAAATCATGTGCTTACCTCTGAAAACATGTCGGTTGTACATTTTAACTTCATTGCTTTTCAGGACCTTGGAAAAATACAAAGTAATTTCCCTGAGTCTTGTAATTGGACTTTATCTTTTTTTTTTTTTCTCTCTCCATACAGAAAAAGTATACAAGTGTGAACTCCAGAAATTCATAACAATGAGAAAGGTAGGCTGCCTTTGCCAGAAATGAACACCAGAACCAGAGCATTGCCTGCCACAGCAAAGTAGGCCTGTGGGTTCTCTTTTTGTCCTCCTCTAGAAGTGTTCTCCTACTTTAGCAACCTTCATATTTCATTTCCCAGGTTTGCTATCTGTAGCCTCATTTTTAAGCATGCATGGCATCTGATGCATCATATGATCTTGCAAAATGGTGCAAGCTCTTGTGCCCTCCATATTGTGAAGAATCTAAACACATGACACTACTGGAAACTAATCTCTTTGTACTACCTTGCATACACTTGGTATCTCACAAGGGTCTAATACTTCAGATAACATTTCTTAAATTTAGAGTGATATTTGTTTCCAATTTCTCAGTAAAATCAAAGGAATATCTCTGTCATGACAAGTAGACAGGAAATTTTCACAAGCTCTTTACATTTGGAAGCAAGTATTCTGCTGAAAATGAATGAGGCTTAAGATCCAAAATCAGTTCTACTGTGAAGGTCAGTGCCCAAATTTATCATCTCTTAAAGGCCTTCCCAGAATCCACAAAACAGTGGCTTTTCTTGATGTTTTCTGAGAAGAATACAGTAAATTAACACTTGGGATAAGCCAGCACTTTCCCATATGGCTTATAATAATATTTAAATCATTGCAGCAAGTCTTTCTTTTCCCATGTAAGGAGCACAGTGGAATGGAATTAGGATTAACAATGTAAATGTATGTTGGATAGGGGTTTTTTTGGTGAGATTTTACTAAAAGTAAACATTTAACTGAACTCATAACTGAAGAAATCCCTAAAGTATGCTATTAATCATCTTCTCTCAGTAAGATTGCTTTCCTGAAGTACTGCCTCAGGACCACAGAGGACCACTAGAAATACAAAAGAACTTCTGGAAATGGAGTAAAAAAAATACGCAGATTGCACTTGATAGCTAAATTTGAAAGTTCATTTATATCCTGTAAACATATTTTTCAAGTGAAATGGAGATCTTCAAATAAGTGTTGTGTCTATAAAACAATAATCTCAAAGCATAGCACTCCACTATCCTTTGTGCAGTCAAAGCTAACAAGTTATAAAGAAACAGAAACTTCCTATTCTCCATCCTATGAGCCCACAGGAATAAGATACATTCAGTTTACTCTATTAAGAAGTGTTATTAAACCAATCAATCCAGGACCCAAGACATGCATGAATCAAAAATAAGCTTTGCTCCTTTATGCTGCATCACCCTATATATCCTTAAAATTAACTTCTAAATCACAAAAAGAATCTAACTTGGACCTGGTCTCCAGAGCAAAGCTTTATAAAGGAAGACTTAAGGTTGTTATTAATGAAGTAAAATGTGCACTGAAGGAGAAATAAATGGTAACCAGCTCTGTTCTGACACTGGCCACTTTCTCCACAGTGAAATTTTTCAGAAGAATCACAGTGGAGTATGAAGGATTTGTCACAAATTCCCAGAACATTGGTTAATTGAAGCCAGCATCTTGAAAGAATGGCTAGTATACCCACTAAACTTTTCGTACTGGTGCCTAGTTTTTGTGATATATATATATATTATAACGACTGATAGACTTCAGAGACAGCGTACTACAAAGGTTTGTGATGGTAGGGCTACAATAAATCTCTAAGTGACATTTTGAACTAAGTAGAAGGACATGAAAGGCAGCTTCTCAGATGCTGCACAATGCTTGAATTATTTAGACCAGACAGAATACTCTAAAAAATGGATGAGATATATTAAGGCTAGGGATAACACAGATGCAAGAAGTTAAGTCCCTTTCACTCTTAATCACTGGCAAAGAATACATTGTTTCTGTTGAAACACTTTCTCTCCATTAATTTAGACACCTCACAACTGTTACTAAGAGGAACAAGTATGCCTCTAGGTGTTGTATAGCATCACCTGGACAAGCTGTTCTGAGGGTCTGGTTTGCCTTAAGTGGAAAGCTGGTTCTCCCCATAGTGGAACACACTTACCCATGTTCCTATGAATACCCTTGTACAGTAATATCTTCTCATGGGTTCCCATTTAAGACATTAGCAAGAGAAAAATACCCCTGAGCCAGATTCTGCTGTCACTTGCACTACTGTCTCTCACATTTTACACTCCAGTAGCTCAATGGCTGCAGCAGCTTTTGCATCCAAACACTTCTCACCACAGAGTAAATGGTTTGAAGACTCTTCTGCTTAAAGTCTGCATAAGGGAATGTAGAAAGCGGTTCCTACAAAGGCAATTTGGGGCTGAGAGTGACTAAATAGAGATTTAACAGGGCTCCGCAAACATGTAAGTCACCAAAAAAAAAAAAAATCTTCACTAGCTGATATATGATTGGGACATAACAGTCCTTCCTGCTCCAGGCACTTTTGCAAGGTTGTGCAATTACACGTGGCCCAGTCTCAAAGCTTCACAGTAAACATTATGCTACTGCAAGAGAGCAGACTTGAGACTATTGATTAGATACCTAGATATGCTATAAAGTCACTGTATTATATAAAGCCTTATTTATTTATTTTTTTAATCCTATTTCTCTGTGGAAAAAAACCCTGTTTAATATCTTTTAAATAAAATTACCAATTTTAGAAAAATTAAGTAGTATGTCTAATAAAATTGTAAAATGCAATTTTTAGCTACAGTGAGCTGAATAAAATATGGACTAGGAGTTTTCATTTTTTTATTACAGTACATTAATCTTGTTAATAACTTACTGAATATATCTTTGAATATCTGTGCGTGATAAAAATTTATCCCAGTGGCTACATTGTTATATGCCTTAGCAACCTCTTGCAACAGCTGCCTTTAACTGATAGGGGGTATTTCTCTGGTCCATTCTCTGCTACATGGCAGGGAACACTTCAGCAGATGTGATTTATGGCTAGAAACTATTTAAAAGGTTTAACATTATTCTGAACAAACTTTCCCCCCCTACACATGTATAAGGGGAGTACACGTATACTCAACTATACAATAACTTCCCTATGAATGCAAGATATCCATTTAGCTTTCTCTATTTTTCTGTCTCAACTTTGGTTATAATTCTATTTTAGATGTAGACCATTGCAATAAATCTTACATATATCAAGAGAATTTCTATCCCAAATTAAAACCTTTAAACACACACTATATTTCACTAAGAGCATCCCGCAAAGGAGAAGGACCCTTCATTTAGCTCCTTGCAAAAGAAAGGTTTGATTCAAAGTGCTGCCTTGGTCTTAATGTGGCTTTGTGCCTTCCCTCTTTAAGCTTCCTTATAGCCTCACAAATGGATCAATATGTGAATGCTAACCAGAAATCCAGAAGATGCCACCTGGGATAAGTTAATATCCCTTCTGTGACAAAGCTTTATGACATTCTAACCCATAAAATCTTACAGTAATACTATTCCAAATAAATGATCCCCCAAGTTCCTTAAAACCACGCTGAAAGAAATGCCCAGTACTGTTTGTGGATTTTGTGCAGACAGAACTATTTGACAAGATGTAATATGAAAGGGAGAAGGGTCATATTATAGTCCATGTTCTCCTGTTTTTCAGATACATAAAATATAATCTTATACAATACATATAAGCTTCAAAGATACAATGCCCACAATGTAAATGCAAATCCTGGAGGGAGGGCTGTGTAAAGTATCGAGCATTCCATATTAATATAAACTACTCACAAAAGAAGATAGACACAACAAATCTGATTTTAAATTTAGGAGAAACACCTGACATGGGGTTGCTGTATTTTACTGCTTTTGTTATCCAACTTGTCATATAAATATTTATTTCTTTTGAATAATGTTTACTGGCTGAACATTATTTAAAGTAAGATACACATATATGTCATAAAATGTTATTCTTTTATTAAGCAAAGCATTGATCTTTATAGCTTTTTCATACCAATTATCACGTATCTTTTTATACTAAGTCTTTGGATTTCTGTGACGTCTCCAAGATGATTCCCATTACCTTAGCTGGGCAAAGTCGTCTTTGAATCCATGGGCTCATGGACAATGTTTCCCACTGTGCCATTTTTTTGTTACCAAAAATTAAACAAGAACCTGGATCTATCTAATTTCTCTCAGAAACCCATTTATCATTCATACTCTGATTTATCGTGTTCCTAGGGCACCTGAGAATTAAATGACTAAAGATGTCAATTAATAATTAAAACATACAGGTAGACTTAATAGTAAATCAACTTCTTTTTTGTATCTCAAGAGCCTTCTACCTCATTTAGTGAAGTTTTTGTAGAGCTTTGTCCCATTATTGGTTTTGCTTATGAAAGGCAAGAATCCTGACAAAATGTTGGAGCCAGTGATGCGCTTGCTAAAGTAGTTCAGTGCAATGTATGCCATGCAAATTTATTTGCAGGTGACCCAAGCAACAGAAACAAACATACTTATGTATTTTATAAGTATAGGAATAAAACCATTGTTTGCAACAGTAGCTCAAGTAGATGTGATAGAAATATGCAAAATCTGCACACTTGTTACAATTATTTGAAAGGGAGGATTCACACTTCACTAAAATATGGTGTTACATGTTCTTGAGAGTAATCCTATTACTGTTTGGCTGTAATCCTGATCCTGCTCCCATTTTGCAGACAGCACATCTAATAATATCTAATAATATTTTTATTTGGCTCATAAAGCAGATGAGGTCTTTTCTATGTATGTCACAAAGTCCCTTTTATGTTCTCCCTGTGAAGGAGATGGAAACTGCTTTTGGAGTAAAAGCATTTTCCAGCTGATGAATGCCTGCAGGCTGAGGTGAGGGAAGCCTTCTCCTGGTGTGGGGTTACGGGTAGGAATTATCACCATGCTTTAATATATTAGCTTGTTTGGTTTATTGAGCACTGTATAAATCCTTTATACAAGTTACTGCTTCAGTCTTTGATATTTCACGTGATATGATTAATCTCCTTCAGAGAAAATTAAAATGGTTGCAGTTCTGCTTCCCTTCATTTCTGCCAGTCAGGACATCATAGTTTAGCAGTACTGTCATTCAGGGAACCATGTGCTTTGCTTTTCAGATCTTTCTCTGCTAGAAATGGAAGGTATAATGGATATTTACTAAATGAAACTTTTTTAAATGAGTTTATTAATGTTTGGTTTGGTTTGGTTTGGTTTTTTTCTTTACAGTTAGCTTTCCTTTTAGTCTTACTTTTTACCAACGGTAGATGATATCTTCTTGCCCTTCCACTTTAAATTCTGCATTATTTTCCATTATGGACAGTACACAATTCCACCCATTTTTGCAGTGTCCAGCAGGTCTTGGCATCTCATTTGAGAGTCCCCAAGTGATTTCAAGATTCTGCTTAGTACCATGTTAAATAATGCCACTAACAGTTCTGTTCTTAAATTAAAAAAAGCAAAACCTCCTAAAAAGATTTTGATGTTCTTGAAAAGCAAGTTTCCTGGAATTTAATCTTCCTTTTAGATTAAGTAAAGTCATTGTAGTTTGTCACAAGAAGATCTGTCATCTCCATTTTGAAAATGGAAACTCTGAGATGTATAGAGAGATCTAATATCTATTATGTTTGCTGTTACTCCCTGGAACCTTGTATCATACATGATATTTATTGCTAGGATAAGGAGATACATTTGAAATACTATGTTGAGAACAATAACAGCATGTTATTGTGATAAGATCAATAGCAATGAAAAGTTCCCTACTCTGAATGCTTTCTTACAGTTCTTCTGACCAGCAGCTATGCTGTCTTTTATCTGTTTATACTTTATTTCATCAACTTTATATAAATAAATGTAATCATTACATTTAACTAATGGTGTAACAACTATCATTCTGCTACCTGTAAGGATCAGATTTTTCAAATCTGTAAGGATTTGAAAAGCTAGATATGAGTGTAATTGGAATTAATTTTTGAAACACCAACTGAATACTCTCACTGAGGAAAAAGAACTCTCTGTTAAGTTCAGGAGATTTACTAATGTCCAACTGTGATCATAACATGGGCATTTGTTTTTATACAGTTTACCACTGTGCTATTTTTTTGTGCAATTCACTCGGGGTTGGCAGAGCTGGAAGAGGATGCTGGCAATCCTAACTATATTTCAGCCAGAGAGTGCAGAAAATAGGCTCCATATATTTTAGTCCTACAGCTCACCTTCTCCTTGGTGCAGGAAGCTGTGACACATCTGAGCTCTCTGTGACAGCCTTCACCTCAAAGGAGCAATTCAGCTCTGCATTTCTGTCAGAGCCAAGGCTGTAAAAAAATGCTCATTTGTCTGGTGACTCACTTAGACTTATACAGAAAGTGATCTCTGTACGCAGGTGAGATAAGAAATTGTCACAGCTCCGCTGGCATCCCTGAGCCACCACAGAGAGAAATATTTTCATAGATTTAACAACAACACAAGAAGAAAATGGAGGACGTATAAATTTAAAATCAGTCGAAAATAATGTTACGATTGTTTATGAAGCTCAGTACTGTGACAGACATTGTTTTATCTGTTCCTGAATAATTTCAGAGATATCCTCACTAATGACTTAATAAATGCCCCAGAGAGATTGCTCAGGCTAATAAAAAACTTCAGGGCTCTAAATAAATTAAGGAAAAAAAGTGTTTGTTTTTTTAAAAAAACAAAACACCTGGGAAAGACACCAATAGATTTCATGTAATAGTAATTGCACCAGATAATGGAAAAGTAGGATCATTTTTTCATATATATCCAACAGACACTACAACCAATTGAATCATCAGTGGTTACTGATCACTTGTTTAGAGCTTTTGTCATGAACTAATAGAATGTTTGTTTGTATCAGTGACAAAAAAAGAAGATATAAATTGGTTGTGGCTGCTCAATTGTTGATAACTGAATTCAGTTTTGTACACCACATCAGGAACATAATTTTATTTTCCATGTCTTCCTGAGCTTTTCTACTTCAGTTATGCTATGGGCACTGAGTTGCCAAAAATAGAAAAGATACAGAGATAGGGAATAAATTGATTAGGACAGACCTTCAAGAGCTTGGCAGAAGAAGAACCAACTGAGAGAGGATAGTGTTTATTTTTCACAGTGTTGTGTCTTCAGGCAATTAGTAGCAATACTTAGAAACGCTTCCAAAGGAGAAGACTTTTAGGGAATGAAAATAGCAGCTAGTATTTTCAGCGGGCAAGTGAGACACTTGCAAGCAACCACAATCATGTGCCGAGGCACTAATCTGCTGAGCTGGGAAGGAAGTTCCAGCGTCTTTTCCTCACACTCAGCAATATTTTGCCTAACAGAACAGGGACTAGAGAATTTTTTATTTCCTTTCTTCTAAAATGTTACACATGGATGACTGTCCTCAAGTGCATTAAATGAAGTTCTCATTGATTTCATGCACAGAGGCGATGGACATTCGTCTGGCTTTGGCAGAGCTGGGGGGTCAGTTCTTGGCTCCCCACCACCCCTGATGGCAGTGGGGACACTGCTTGCTCAGGGGAGGAAGAACGCAGCTACTGGGGCTGCTCTGGTTTCTGTCAGGCTTCACTTCACTACAGTTGCACCGCAGAAAGTTACTTCTAACCAGCTGTGCTGTGAAATCTTTTTTTTTTTGTGAGGCAGAGGCCAGATGTTTCCAAATCTGCCTGAAACACAGTGTTTAGAGTGAACTCAGTCGGGCTAGAAGCAGCAAATGACTGAAAGCAAATGACTGCAGTTCACCTCTATAAGAAACAAATGATCCTTCTGAACTCAACTCTGTGCTCATAATACAGTGCTCGCCTAAGAGAGTAACAGAAAACACTGTGCTGTTTGGCACAGAGCTGTTCAAGCAGTGCTTGGTGAATTCCAGGAAACTTGCATGATATGGTAAGGTCCTTTGTTCTAAGAACATGATTAAGACATCATTTTTTGTAAGCACCACCCCCAAAGTTAGCTTCTGTTTATGTTTGCTCCTTCTGAAATATTGTCTCTGATTCAGAAGAAAGTCTCTGGAAGTTCTTAGTATCATAGCCAGTTGTTCTAGATGTCTCACAAGAGGAGGGGATTTAGATATCACTGAAATTAAAATGGAACCACTAACAATGCACAAAGTCTCTGAGGCAACATTGTAAATGACAAAGAATTTTATATATATATATAAATATACACACACATACACATATGCATACAAACATGTATGTATTAGCAATTTTCCCTATATATGGACACCGCACAACTGAGTCTTTTTGTTCCATAAGGAATGCTTTTTACAAAGCTGAACTTATCCTAAATGATGTGTAAATAAAAACATAGAAATAATACCTAATACTAAGAACACTGAGGTTCTTCTTAACATTTCTTCACAATCAGATTGATATGACTATGTTTTGAATCATTTGCATGTGAAACTAAACAATAAATAAAATATAGGAGAAATTCCATGCATGCTGCTGAAGAAGAATCATTGTCTGTATCTGTTTTTGCAAGAAAATCCATTTTTTTCTTTCATCAGGAACCATTTAAAGCAACACACCCAGCTAAACTCTATACCATTCTTCGAGAATCTTTATTTTTTCATTTTTACTAGTGGTACATATAGAATTAATTTGATACTTTTCATAACCACATAACAGAAGCATGTTTTTCTTAATATATAAATTAATAAAGAAATAGAAAAAGGAAGTCTTTGAATTATAACTTATGTAGGATTATCAGTTAAAAAGTAGGCATAAAGACAGGATTTGCCCCACAACATTATAATCTCTCAAAACATTCTGATCTATACATTTCATAATCAAGATTAATCAACCAGAGGTTTTTTCCACCAGCTGATTCTATCACTGATCCCATAAATGAAGAAATTTACATTAATAAACACAGTATTATACAGGTTATTTATTTTATAATGAAAGTAGAAAGATACCAAAACCTCAGTAAAAATTGATGTTGAAGAGTTTCTAAAGCATCAGATTTAAATAGCTGTAAATAATTTAATTGTACATATTTGCTAATATAAATCTAATTGCTCCAGAGGGATTATCATACTTTGCTAAGGCAACCCAGGATGAGAAAATATAAATATAAAATATTCTTTCCACCCCCCATATAATTTGGAATTGTGAGGATGCTTCTCTTAACTAGTGAGAGGGGGGGGAATAACTAATGCCATCATACTATACAGCTGACAAGGAATCCCTCTTACAGGTGGAATGACAAACTATGGAAGCCCTTATAAGACACTGACTGAATTTGACATCATTTCTGAGTTTCATTGCCACTAGTTACTGAATAGCATATTCTATTGCTAATTATTGTGATATTATTACTATTATGGTTACTCATTATCAAATTAATAGACTTAAATGATCAGAAGATTAGAATACACCCTACAGAGACTATGCAAACTACATTGTGGGACACACTACATTGAGGACTTCAGATGTTAAGGTGTTGTTCAGAATTGTACCTCTCACTCCCGAATTCAAAGGGTCTTTGCTCAGAGGTAAAGCCAGAGGCCATGTGATTAAGATTTTTTTCTCCCCCTGCAGTATTCTCCAATTCTCCATGTCCATACACTCCCTTCATCTCCCCACGGGAAGCAAGAAAACTCTGTGCCTCTTTCTCATCTCCAGTTACCTTCAGCTGTTTTCCACATACTATACTGGTTTGAGGGACTAGAGGAAGCAGAAAAGCACTGCCTGATGGAGCTGGAATGGATGGGCTTTGAATTGTACTGTGGTTCCTCTCAGTGAAAGTGCTATTCTGGCTTTCCCTCCCCTTCTCAGTCATTGATTTTCATGAGATGCAGCATACAGCTATCTTCTCTCAGTATTATCTCAGTTAAAAGGAAGGAGAGAGAGAGAAAGGATGATGTCACTTCAGCTTTTCACACTTGCTGGATATTTTTTCTGTGCACATCTTCTCCTAGAGGGTCAGTCTGTCCCAAACCAGGTGATTTCCTATCACCATCTTTTCCTTTAAACAACCCACAATATTCAGTACACCCAATAAACCTGCTAGGTGCAAGCGAGAAAAGAAGTACAGCCTGGAAACAGTGGATCCAGCAGAGAAAAACTGTAAGATAAAGGAAGCAAATAAAGCAAAAATTTGTTTGGAGAAAAGAAAATTAATTAATCAGCATTCTAAGGACGGATTTAGCCAAAGAACATCTATTTTCACATGTCCCTCTAATGAGATCTAATGTGAAGGTTTGTATGAGTTAACTTTGAAGTTGTATTTTATTATCTAAGAAGTTCTGTGCACAGATTTTGATCGGGATTACAGATATCATAGTAACCAAGGGACCTCTGGGCTCCTTGTAGCTACTACTCTGTTTCTTTGGCTTGTATCTATCCATACAGCTTTCTCTATTCTTTGTTGAAAAATTCTCCACTAGGCACACTTTATTTTAATTTATTTTAAGAATATTAAATGTCCCACCTCTCATCTGCTTTCCCACAAAACCGGGACATTTTAATTCTTCTTTTCCATTTTCCCATATGTTATGCTAGCCAACCGGTTAATAGCCTAAAAATTGCACCGAGCCTTTACCATTTTATTAAAGTCCTCAGAATTTGCTATTCCCCTAATTTAATATCTCCTTCTCTAATAACTTTGTTCAAATCATGTTTATACAGTACAAGTATGATCCCAGTGTCCCAAAAATTAAGAAATCATCAGTACATGAAATATTTTTCCATCTGCAAAGTTTCTGAGTTACCTACTTGCTCTCTTCATTATTAATATAAAATATAAACTTTTTGAAAAATATAGAATAAAGTTCATGTAAAATCTCTCTGTAAACATGGACCCTTGCTTCCTGTAGCCATAGTTTACAATCTTTTTTCATGTCTTTAGCAGTGTCTATTTTTGAATTCTTTCCCAACTTCCATCTCAGGTTTTCAAAGTAACTTGTTCAAATTTAAGTTCTCCTCAATTCAAGCAAAAAACAACAACAAAACCCGAAGCAGCTTGAAAAGTACAGATGCTGCATTTTGGTCTGATTAGCAGAAAATGGACCAGATTGCAGATATTGCTGAGGGAGGAGCCAGAATACATAAGATGGAGAAGGATCAGAGTACATACAACGAAGAAATTTTTTACATGGAAGATAATGAAACAGTTGCTCAGCTTGCCCACAGAGACGGTAGATGCCTCACTCCTGGAAACAGAGTCAGGTTGGACAGGGCTCTGAGCCACCTGATCTAGTTGAAGATGTTCCTGATAACTGCAGCGGGGTTGGATCTGGTGGCCTTTAAAGGTCTCTTCCAACACAAACTATTATATGATTCTATAGGGATGGGAGAATATGAATGGGACATAGCTGTGAACTGACACTGAAGCAACTTAGATGACACCATGAACACAATAAGGGCAGGGTCTGCAGCACAAACTTCTGAAAGAGGCAAAGCAGAACAGGAAAGTATCTTTCACATTTGCTCTTCTTCTTTCTGTCAGTATAGGCAGAGCCAGGAGAGCCTCTGGATAACAAAAAACCCTTAGCACACTGGATTTCAAAATGCTTAGCCAAAAAATAGTAAATGAACTACTAAATTTGAGAGTCCCCAGCCAAACTGTAGATTGCTGCATGCTGGTGACTGTGAGCAGGTCTGGTGACAGGGTTTACAGTTTTCTGGTGAAGAATTTCCATCTAGAAATTTAAATTTTTTTAACACAGCGAATTCAAGGATTTTACAAGGAATCTGAATCAACTGCTACTTCCTGTTTTGCTCAGACAAAGGTGGTGCATCTGGACATTAATGTGAAGGAAACCAGATCACGTCTGGCAAGAAAATATGCAATATGCTCACTTGCATACTCAAATTACATCTGAAACACAATATGATCATGGCTACAGAAAAAAACAAAACCCAAAAAACCCCAACTAAACAAACAAACAAAAAAAAACCCCAAACCCCACCACAATAAGCATCACAGCTAAAATACAAAGCATTGAATTCATAGCCAAATCATTTCAATTCATTTACCCCCAACTAAACCTTAATCAGTCTCTACCTTGGTCATCCTACCAAAATAATTTCCCAGAACAAACTCTAAATTTCTTGACTGATGAACAAATTGAGCAAGGAAATAGCTTTTTGTATTTTTAAACATCTAATTGATTCTGTGGGCTCTGTGGTTCCTAGTCAATATGACAGTAATTGGAATCATCATGACTAATGCACAGACCACTTTACAGGCCTTTCTTATCTGCATAAACATCTTATCTGCCTTCTCATCCCCCTCCAGCTTTTCACAGTATTTTTTCAGCTTTTATCCAAATTACGGCTGATATGGTAGACAGACTCCATAGCCAGGATGTTTCCACAAATGTAACATTTTCTTTTAGTCATTCCTCTACCACTTCTGCTGTGCAACTGAGATTATTTTTCACCATACTGCCTCTAAGCAGCTTTACTCTTAGCATGAGTAAATTTACCATTTACAGCTTTACTCTCAGCATGAAGCATCACCTATGGAAGCATAATGCTCTTTATTATTATTAATAATAATACTTAATAGGTAAGCTACATATGCAGTTCTTGTTAGGCAGAGAAAAAAAATACTGTTCATGTCTTAGTTTATTACAAATATTATTTAATCTGTATTAATTGGAGTATGTCTCTCCAATTTATGTGGGCCCTTACAATTAAACAAAAACTTTCTTTTTCACCCTGTGTGCATCATCAGTCTCGCTTGCCATTTTCATATTTAAAGGCAAGATCTGAAAAATACTTTGCACCTTCTTAGTAGTCAGAAGACGGGCCTTCGTTCTCTCAGATTACCATCCCTTTTTGAAGGTATGGTAATTCCTTTTTGAAGGTATGGTAATTAGGACTTCAGGCATCTCAATGCTTACTTTTGTAAAACCTAAAAGAAAAGTCCAGTGTATTTTGCCCTTGTCACAAAAGAGACATTACTTACTTACAAGAGAATCACTGCATAAATCATGTGTTCCTCCTGTATCTTCTGACAGCCTCATATTTATTAATAGACAAATAATCTGTGCCTCAAAGATATTTATACATTCCCTTGCCCTCAACTTGTACCTGCAAAGCAATTGATTCTACTTGTGTTACTGTTAAATATGTCATTAATTACTTCAGTAAGACATTATACCATACTCAGAACAGACTGTAAACATTTTATGTCATTAGGTAATGCACTGAGACTTTTTTTTCATGCCATAACAGCTCTATTTATATTCTATGTTCTGCATAATTAGCTACTAATGAGGCTCTGCTGTAAGGCCTAGATATCTGTTCCTCTTCCAATGAATTAATTTTTGCTGTCTCATTAATGCACTAAAAAAACTGAAAATTGTATTTTAATTAAAAGCTAAACTTCCTCTGCCTGGAGACACTAATTAACAGATACACTGCAAGGGAAACACAAGAACTTTGTCAGTCAAGAGGACAATATGCACATGGTGGAAAAAGAAGAACACATAAAGATAATACACCTCACTTATTCTCCAGGACCTGGTCTTCTCGATTTTTTTTTTCTCTCTTAACTTTTTCCTTTTCCTTTTTCTTCCCAGTGACCAACTAATCTTTAAAGAGTAGCCATGAGTAGAATTTGTCTTTCAAAAATGTTAAAACTGTTACTTTTTCTAAAACATTTAATACACCAGCATTCCATTAGAGAAATATATTTGGAAGCCCTAACCCTATTCACATGAAGAATCAAACCACCTTCTCTGTCTGACTTGGTTTTTATCTTCAGCAATGCTGCCTGCCTTAGGACTGACAAATTACAAGCTATACCCTAAGAAAGGATAAGACTGTCCAATTTTAGGAGGTGTAAGTGTTATTTTGAGTCTTCCTGATGCCCTCTATTCCTGTCAGTTTTCTGAATCACATTTCCTGCCTTTTATACATTGCTGCAAGGGCTAAAAACATAATAGTAGATATTCCTCTAATTAAAAATCTTCACAGCCATTGCAATAAAATCATGAGCATTGACCACAATGCTTCATTTCCTGACTTCCGCAAACGCTGTGAACAACTAATCAAATAACACTAAAATGCATCAAGATGGTAGGTAGAAGAAGTGAGTAATTTTGAAATGCACTGGAGAAGGAACAGCATCCCAATAACCTACCAACACATGTACCAAGGCTATAGACTTTACAGTGTTCCAGTGCAGAGACTCAATTTTTTTAATGACCTCATACGAGAGCATACCAGTAAAATGTTATTATCTCCAAATCTGAAGTATATGCAAAGAAAAAAGAACCATTTGGAATTATTCTATGGTTGGATGCTCAATGTGTAATCTGATCCAAAATGTGCCAAATCCACAGGCTCTCTGCACGTGCTGCATTACTTGCTGCTTCTTGTATCCTTTGGCAAAACAAGGAAGTCTGAAACATCATCTGGAAATGCCATTCAGATGGGTGAACCAAGTTGTCTTTTGGATTCACCTCACCCTTTTGTAGCTCTTGATAGGAAAAAGGAGGTATTGCAACGCCTTAGGAACCTGAAATTCTAGTTTATTTAAGACTTGTTACTCTACATCAATTACATAGCCTTATTAGGTTCAGCAGTCACTGAAAGATCCATCTGTAACCAGAAATTAGCAAGATCATTACCCACTCTTAGCTTCAACCCGTCTCTATTTCTAACTATTAGTTATTATGTGTTGGAGCAATATGTCTTCAGAATTGGTAAATCCTCACAGGCTTAAATAAAGTGCACTGGCATGTTTCTGCTTAAATGTAATTATAATTTTAGTATCACAGAAGACTCACATTGGCTCAATCTGAGTCACAAATGTCCAAAATGTGGATTCTCTTTATATCCCAAATAATCATTTTTACTATCTTTGCCCACACCTACCAAACCAGTTATAACTATACTTTTGCTCTTTTTTCTGGTGGCTTATAAATTGTAGCTCATATAGTAGGAAAGATGATACAATCTAGTGTAAAAATTCAGACAAAGCCTAGAAATTAGGCCTTACAGAAAAGGAGATTCACCTCACGTTTTTTATCCTTTGAAATTAATTGCAACCTTGTAAATTCCTCCCATGAATGTGAGAGGCTGATACCCAGCAGTTTACCTTCTTACATTACATAGCTTGAATAAATTTGAAACGTTGCTATTACCAAGGATGACATCCACATCTGCAGCCACCCACTCTTTTTTTTCTTAGTTCTTTCCTAGTAAATGCATTTTCATGCCAAAGTTCATGTGAGTTGTGACCATGGTGTGCGTTGCAAGCTATTCATAAAGTGTTTCTTTCCATTGACATTCCTACATTTGTGTTTCCCATCTACTTGTTTGATGCCATTTTCTATACAATGAGTCTTACATTTCCTAGTTCTAACCCAAATCCTTTAAAAGAAGCCTTCAGATGCATAAATGGCATGGATACAGGAATCCAGAGAGGAGTGTTGCCAGAACATACAACAGCTCTCTTAGCTCTCTTTCTAACCCATTCTCTAGTGGCTTCTAATCATTGAATAAGGCACTTCTAAAATCACTAACAGATTTGTCCTATCTCTTCAGAAACACAAAAGCGAAGGCCCTGCAGTTCAACATTGTAAAACACAGTGATCTTTGATGATGTACTATGATATTCTTTTCAATTATGAAGAGCAAGCACTGCCGAAGACAGAATTTTAGAATTGCTTTTTAGGAAAAAACACCACTTACATTTTTAAAATTGAAAACATTGCTTTTAGCTTAGGGACATCTCAACTTATAAGTTTATTTGCTCTTCATAAAATGCAAGAAAAACTCATTTTTTATATGAGTGAGGTAATAAGACAGACTCCCAGACTGGAAACTATCACCAACACAATTTTGAAGAACCTATTTGGAAGACTTAGGTCTTTGAAAAACCTTGAATTAGCTTCTTCATAATTGTCTGTTACAACCCAATTCAGATAAAATATTTTTACTTGCTTGATTCAAATTGTTTTTTGAATGTATGTTTATTGCCTAAATGTATTTTTTCAGCATCAATTTATATGGAATTACTATAATTAATGTTTCAGCACCTAGAAATAAATCATGTTTTCTAATTGTCTATATTAGTATAGTTTCTATACAACATTAAAGAAGTGTGTAAACGCATATCAATTTGCAAACATATAACAAAAGAGAACAACAGGATAGATAACAACACAATGCAGAAGGACCACAACATGTAACGAATCAGAAGTTTTGACACAATATACACAGTTCTAGACATATTCAGAAATAAGATTCAATTTCTTATAAATAAGAGCCCACAAGATATTACAATGAAATGACAAAGAAGCAACTTTATTATTCTTTCTGGAAATTCTGGATAGAGGCTGTACCAGAGAAATACAGTGGAGAAAGATTATAATGCAGAGACTTCTGGATTACTTTCCTACTTCCTTTGCAAACACAGGATTCTGATCTTGCCATTTTGCCTCATTTCTTGTGATTATCTGAAACTCATTTACTAGGTGACCCCAGGCCCCCATACACTGATACGAGTTCTGGTTCTTAGTCTTAAATTCAAGTACTTCATTCTGATCTCCTTAATATGAAAAGCACCTTAATCTCTTATGAAGGCTTTTCTTAATATTAAACTAAGTGACAGTATTGTGAATGCTTAGCAGCCTATTCTCCCCAAAGATGGAAATCCAAAGTAAGCCAACTTAATTAAGAATTAATTCCCTTTAAATCACAGCCTGAATTGCTCATTTCTACTTCAGTCTCTGATCAAATTGTGGCATGATATGATTTACAAGACACTGAGGCAAATTAATTTAGGTGACAAAAGCAATTCCATCTCTCATGAGAGTTAGTCCATTATGTCAAAAAAAAAAAAAAAAAAAAAAAAAAAAGTGTATTAATAAAAGGTTTTAGCCTTCTTACAAGGTTCTTCTGTTCTGACTTTGATACTTCTGCACATAGACCCACAATGCCATTTTCATTTTATTACAACCACCCCTCTTTTTCTGCTCTAAAAGACAATTGTCAAAACTGTGTTTTAAAGGATGCATCAACTTCTTAGGAATTGTTGAAAGTCTTCTGACTTTAGTTGCTGAAAAAGTACTTCCTTCTTTCAAAAATTTCACAACAGGACTGTGAATATAGATAAAGTTTCAATTACTCAACCTTTCTACTGCTTTTCAATAGAATAATTCAAACTATTAAGTATTTTTTTTAATGGTGATTGAAAGATTGTGCTAATTAAGGAGCTGAATACATAAAGAAGGCTACATAATTATGTTAGAACATTTTAATTTCTGAATACTACTTTTAAAATCTCTTTATATGAACTTCTGGATCCAGCAGTCAGAGGCCATAACAGCTGCCAATACTTTACTTTTTAAAAGCTTTTTGCAAGCAAAAGGAAAAGATGAGGAGTACTAAGAAACAACTATTTTTGACAAAAAGAAAATAATAAAGACAAAACAATCTTTTCACAATCAACAATGAAGACTAAGTAAATATTATTAGTCAGCAAGGGAGATCTTAAAATATAATGTGAACAGTCCTATACCTCAAAGAAAAAAAATAATCACGGGATGTCTCCAAAAATCAAACTCTGCCTTAACAGGCAAGGCTGTATGTGAGAAGAGGCACCTACCCTTGATGTTCCATGGCACTAAAAGAGCAGTGTAAAGCTCAACAGTTATGCTGATACTTACCTTTAAGTTATCCGCTTTCCCAGGATCATATTCCTTAAAAAAACCAAGGTTGCTCTAAGGTAGGAGAAGGCATTTTGCTGGTCTTCATTCACAAATATACCTGATACATTCTATCATATGGATTATGTTGATTTTTCTAGGTAAAAATTACCGTGTCCTTCCCCTGTCTCCACCACCACTATGTTTTATTCCTGTCATGTGTCAGGGAAGAAAGCAATGATCTGCAGAGAGCAGGAAGAATTTCATTCTGTCTGCTGGAGAGCCCTGAACATAGCTAATTGCACAAAAAGAACTATTACCAGCAAATCTTTTAACAAAGAATGATGGAGTTGGTATTTTTCACATGAATAATACTTATGCTTCTCCCATTGTCCTCTGATTATGCCTAAGAAATGCCATTAGTCAGTGGGACTTCTTGTGTGAATAAGGGAAACTCTCATGAGAAGATGAAGAATTAATTCCTGAATAGTTAATTTTAATCTACAATGTTAGCATTTGAAATGGTCTATTTACACAATTTAATCTGAATAAAATAGTAAAATGTCACCTTAATGCTAATAGAACATTCCT